>CM031234.1:801698930-804381758 GCA_018340775.1 Taxus wallichiana var. yunnanensis
TTCCCAATAGTTCTTTGCGTTTATTCTTACGTGAATTTGTCTCATTCTCCTATGTAATCTCCTTCCTCAATCCTTTTTCTTCCCATTTTTGTTTCCTTTGTGATTTCTAGTTAGAAACACCAAAAATATAGAGAACCCCATCATACAAGAGAAATTCACTTCACAAACATAAAGGAACATCACCTTGTTGATAGGTGATCTTCCCTAACTATTGTAGGTTTAATACCATCTCCATTGGGCCATATATGAAAATATGAAGTGCTATAAAAATTGCCAATTTTTTTGGCAAATCTGTTAGGGAGCTGAATTACTTTTCAAATTTGTTTCCCACATCAAAGAACCCTCCCTAGAACAAAGGTTAACAACTTTGTACAAAATTGATACCAAAAATTTGAATATTTCCAAAAGGTGTAATCTATGAATCGGAACGTCATCGTGTCGATGAATGATAGTAACAATGAAAAAGAGGAAAATTATCTTCCATATCTAGGCATTCAAGTTCTTGATGATCCTTAAAATGTGTAGTTTTGAAATATTTATATTGAGATATAGAAATAAACTCAACAAATATGTCTCCTATTTTGGCTCAAACTCTTGAAGCATATTGAACAAGTAGAAAAAGGGATATTTTCTCATTTTCTCACCATAATAATGAACCTTATTGTATTAAATATAATGGGTCATCTCTTGAGAGTTTTGATGCTCCACGAAGAAGAAAGACATTTACCAACACACCCCCACAAGTTGTAGAAAATAAAAACTACATGTGAACAAAACCATGGTGGATAAGCTCATTTCATATCATCACCCTATAATCAAATCCCGTGGATAAAATTCAAGAAGAGTGTTTTTGAAGGAAGAAAAATGAATATTAAACATGTTGATGATAAAATTTCAAGCATATGATGAGAGAAATAAAAAAGATATAAAATGTTATAGACACACAAGATATCAAAACAACTTGAAGATGAATCCTTGGGAAAGGTAAGTAATGATAAAATGTTTTCATCCAAAATGGAAGAGATATTTGTTGAAGGTGATGTTTTGGATGATTCAAATCTTGGTGAAAATATCTAAACATTTACCTTCCTTTATCTTCTCATTAATGAATTTCTCTCTTAACTGGGGATGAAGAGATGATTACTTAGGAGTACATACAAAGATTGTAAGAATAACATACATTATTTAATATCCCCACCTCAATCTTGAAATATTACACTTCATAGAAGGTATAAAGAGGAATTTCAAGTATCTTGAGACACTCTAGAGAAAGAAAGAGAACAACAACCTATCATAAGTAATTAGTGAAGACCCTCCACACTTTGAAGTATTTGTTCTTGAGAAATACCTTAATACCTCTAGTGAATACATTCTTTGTAAACCTCGTGGTGTCTTTCAAGTTAATATCTGTTAAGGATTATATAGTGTTCACATTATATGTCATATAAATCATTATATTAGAATGAGTCTTGCATTTTCTACGTGAGTTGTTTATACAAATCACTCCTCTTAGAATAGGATTTGTTGAATAAATAAAGGAGGTGAGTAAGAGGTTGGTGGTATGTTGATTAGAGTTGACTCCTCTTTGTTAAGATATCAATATCTATTTATTGTAAACTCCAGTTTAATAAAATACATTGATTAATTCTTGTTTCAAATTGATATTAGAGTGAGTCTCTGATCTTGTACGGTGATAGGAAGTATGAATGAACAATTCTTTGGTGCAACCTATATATGCATAGGAGGACCAACCATAGAAATAATATAATGAAGAATCAATTTTCATCTTGGGATCAAATTTTCATTGAAAGCACTTCCACATGTCTCCTCGAATCTGGTCCACCGATTTGCATCTAAATACCGTGGTATTTGGTTTAAAGCAGTGTTGAATTTTTTATTGTCAATTTCGTATTTTGTAAAATTTGATCCAAATGTATTAAGTATTTATGTCATTTTGCCACCCATACCACCCATGTTTGTGCAAGTTTTTTTCTAATTTAGTGAAGTAATAATTGCCAATAAAGTTATAGTGTCAAATAAATAGATTTGTAATTAAAATAATATTACAAATCTAATTTCGTATATATTGTATATTGTATGTATCGAGTAATCTTTTTGTTTTAAAAAAGGTTATCATTTTGTGTCGTTGAGTCTTTGTAAAGATCGATCTTTCCTAGTCAAAAGCCATTTTAAAGTATTTTATTTTGTATTAAAAATTAATCTTTAATTACTTTTTGACATTGTCATTGGGTCTACTTTGAGACGCATTATCGGTTGAAACTGACATCTCTAGTTATTTAAAATGGAAAAATTGAGCCTTGTTGAAAAATTTGAAGGGAAATACTTTCACATCTGGAAGATCCAAACTCAGTTGACGCTAATTGAAAAGACTTATGGGAAATAGTCGATGGAACACTGGTAGCACCAACAAATCCCAACAAACTCATCAAATGGAAGGTAAGAGATAGAAGAGCTCTTGCCATTATTGGTTTAGGATTGTCTAAACCATATTTGCATCATGTAGATTTCAAGAAAAATTCTAAAGATATTTGGGATACACTAAACAAAATATTCGTTTCACAAATTTGAAAGTGCAAAAATAACAATGAAGCAATGATATCTATATGGTTTAAAAATGGAAGAAGGTGGAAACATGATAGCTCACATCAGTAAGTTCAGATCGTTGTTAAATCAATTAGTTAGGATTAATAAGGATATGAAAATGGCGATTCTAAGGACATTTTTCTTAATATTATGCGTCGATCTATGTCAAATATTGTTTTTATGTTGAGCAAAATGAATCTAGTCAAAGTATGATTTCTACATTGCTTGATGAAGGGAGTCAAGTTGTTGAATCAAGGGAAGAGGTATTGGTTGCATACAATAAACCTAGCACATCTTTCAAACATAAGCTAGCTTTTAAAAAACATAAAAGGTATACTTGTCATTATTGTAAGCAACGTGGACATGGTATTTTGAACTGCATACAAAGAGCACATGACCTTATTGATGGAAAGTTGAAAGATAAAGCCTATGTTACTACTGAAGACAATGAGGAAAATGATTGGGGAGAAGACATTCTTCATTCAGATGATGATGCCTCTGATCAAAGTAATGAAGAATACCTCGATCAAAGTAATGAAGACTACCTTTACTAATTTGCAAATGTTGGAGGTCGGAGGCAATGAAGGTAGGAGGTTGATCTGCAACCTCTCGTTAGTCACTAGTGATGAGGTTGCTTTTGCTTTAGTGACATCTTTTTCAGGTTTTTTTCTATTTTCTTGTGTGGTAAGAAAATAATACTTGGAATGTGACTATTTATTCCTTTATTTCCCTTGATGTACAAAAATGTGGAGATTCAAAGTACAAGTTATGTAACAGTCAAGAGTCTTGAAAAAAGCTGTTGTTTCAGTTGATAATATTTCCCATTCTAGTTTGGCTCCCAAGAGGTGGGGATGATGCTAACTATCAATTGGTTGGTGTATCCACATGAAATAGTTATTGGATATTTCCTGATCACTATTGTGTGAGTGTTAAGCATAATGGTGATATGTTAGTGACTTGATTTAAATCCCTATGTTCACACTAAGGGGGTGAATGTTAGGGATTATATAGTGTTCACATTATATGTCTTATAACTCATTATATTAGGAGTCTTGAATTTTTTTACGTGAGTTGTTTATACAAATCACTCCTCTTAGAATAGGCTTTGTTGAATAAATCAAGGAGGTGAGTGAGAGGTTTGTGGTATGTTGATTAGAGTTGACTCCTCTTTATTAGGAGATCAATCTCTATTTATTGTAAACTCCAGTTTAATAAAATACATCAATTACTTCTTTGTTTCAATATCACTTGAAAATTATGAAGAGAGAGGAAATGGAGTTGTCATCACGACTTTATCGCATATTGAGGCAAATATGTTTAAAGAATTGGCTGCAATGTAAGGTAAGTGAAGATATTTGTCTCTATAGGAGTGATCTAATGCTTGTTGAAGTTTTTTCTCATCATGAAGATATACCAAATGAATCTATGCTCAAAATTGATTCCTCCTCTCGTCGAGAGAACCTTAAAGAAAAATAAGTTGAGGTGATTGTGAATGAATTTCTTACTATTTTTTATCCTCAATATGATGTACATGTGTTCAAAGTTAAATCAGATAAAATTGAAGAGCTCAATATTCTTCTTGAGAATTTCATTTATAAGAAAAGAGTACATGAATATTCTTGAAAAATGTTATGTGTGTCAATGCAAAGAGAAGATGGAAAAGAATATGTGAAACACCATGAAAGCATCGAGTATCAAAAGTTTTGCTTTAGCCCATTCTAAAAATATAAATTAAATGATGAGAGCCTTATTATATTTTATCTTCCTTATATCCCTCTTGCTGAAATCAAATCCATCAGACATGTTCACTTTGAAGCCCATAATATGGTGAAAATTGAAATTGAAGAATTAAATGGAATGTTTATGCATATTTGAAACTTGTTGAAAATGAACAAAGAAATGAAGACTTTATTGATTCCTATTAGTTGTGTATCACTTTTGGTGATTTTTCCGATGATTTTGAAATCATTTTGGTTGAGCATACCTTGTTTGAAATGAACAATATGACATAATTTGAAAAAAAAAAGGATCAATTTTGTAAATAAAAATAATGACTTCCATCGTCATTCTAAATGATATGGAAACCACAAAAGTAGAAGAATTTAAAGATCACAATGATATGTTATTCAATGGTGAAGTAGTTTTCCCAACATAAAAGTATTAGTCTCTCCCAAATAATATTTTGAATAGAACCTCACGTTGTTTCATCTTGTGAAGAGATGCACGATATTGAATCTACTCTAATGTGTCATAAAGATAAAAATGCTTATGATAAATCTTCTTTCTAAGAAAAAAATATACTATGTTATCGATCGGAGAAGTGGTATTTCATGTCTCTTCTCACTTTGAAATGGGAATTGTGAAATTAGATGACGATCTTAATGAGGGTCATCATGTTAAAGAATGTATGCTCTTCATTGTTGTAATGACAGAAATAATTTGTAAGATGAATGAATGTCCTACCTTTACTTCATCTCTAGAAAAAATAGGTGATGAAACTTTGTTTAGTCCACACATCTGTGTAGAAAATAAAGGGATGCAAATAAAATAGGAAGAGTGTGTTATGATGTTCGAGTCTTCTCATGAGAATAAATTTCAAGAGTAAGATGTTTGTGAACATCATCGATTGGATGGTGATGAATGCCCATGCAGTCGGTGCCCAGTGTGATCTAGAGGGAAATTAAGAAGTTCATTTACAAAAATTCTCATTGTAAAAAGAGAAAATATTGTGAACAAGTGTCAAAGTGGTCATTGAATCCAATCGAATTCATAGTGTAGTATTAGTTTGACGGTGTATTTCATATTTACATTATTATTCTCAAACCAAGTGGAGCCATCACAAAGTTTTGGGGTGGTCGATTGATCATCTTGAGTCCTCAAAATATTCACACATTAAATTCAATTCTTTGTAAGGGCACCTACTTTTTTAGCCTATTATCGGGTTTGTATAAATTTTATGTATTCCCCTCCTTTCCTTGTACACAATTTTCTTTCCTTTTTGTTTTCTTGAGAATATTCATCTTTGTTCTCAATAAATGTATTTAAGAGAATTGTCACCTATGTAATTGTGTTGATCTGAGTATGTTTTCCAATGGATAACGAATTGTCTCTGTTGAACCTCAACATTCTAGCATTTAAGATATGCCTTATTTATGCTTCACCTAATCGATTCATGTCCCTGAAGGATCCAACTATTGTCACGGGGAAAAATTTGACCGTCATAAATGTTCAAATTTTTACTCGAATGTCAAAACTACTTGAGAAATGAATTTCAAGTACCCATGTCAAAAATGCCATCTTTGCGGGGAAAATTTTAGTGGTGAATCTTCGTTAATTCATGAATATTTTGGATTTTGAAATTTGGTTTTGGTGAATTTTTAGGGGTCGAAAACTTGCTATTTCACCTAAATTTTATGGGTATAAGTTATTTTTGGGTTAGTTTTCCAAGCATTTAAACTAATAGCCAACTTTTTATATTAAATTTTCCTTTACCACAAAATAGAAATTTTCCACATTCACCTATATATATATATATATATATATATATATATATATTCTAATTATAATTCCAATATTAAACATCAACTCGCAATTCTGATTTTAGTGTGGGCATTGACGATAGACAAAAATTACTACTATATGACAATATACATGACCCCAAGTGATGTAAATTCTAACTATTCCATTGATTATAGAATATTCTATCGGTCGGTAGCATATATGCTTTAGCCTTTCTTGTAAGGTGCAGGTGTAGTGTATATGCTACTAGTCGGTAACATGAATATATGCTACCGATTAGTAGTATATATATACTCTTGATCGGTATCATGAATGTATGCTCTTGACCGATAGCATATATTTATGATATAGGTCGATCGCATATAATTATGCCACCATCGGTAGCATATATTCATTTCTTGACCGATGTAAGATGTCGTATGGATATGTAGCTAGTTTTATAGTTTACATCTAGCTCATCCATGATTACATACTTAAATTAAATTTGGATTGGTCTTCGGATAAAACGAGAATCTAGTAATAATAATAATAAGATAGATCAATTAAAAATGAAAAAACATATTTAATTATTTGGTAGCCAACAAACACACACACACAACTTGCATCCACTTCAAACATAGGTGAGATATTGTTTTTAATGCATTTGTTAGTCTAATTTAAATTTTCAAGATCACAATCAAAACCTTGTCCCTTTTGAATGCATAAATCCCCATTGATAATTGTATTCCACATGAAATAATTAATGAGAAGAACATGTCACCAGACACACCACATGGAACAATTAATCAGAATAACATGTCACCACACTCACCACATGGAATAGTTAATTAGAATAACATGTCAACACATGAAGATATTATTGATGATGACATGTCAGAGCTAGAAGATAATCCTCATTATAAAATGCCTCCAATGGAAGACATTCCTAATGATGAGATTCAAATAGTACAATATATTTCCAATTCTCAATCTCATGAAATAGAGACTCAAGTTGAAAATTCTAAACAAAAATCTATGCGAAGGAAGAAAACTAGTTGGACAATTAGGAGGTCATTTAAGGTAGACTAGGCATCTAAATATTCATTCATTGAACCTATAGATCCAGAGAATGGTAGTGATACTCCACAAAATGTAGATGTATAATATGTAGTTGGAAACTAAAAAAAGACCACAGATTACAACTGAAGTTGGACACAATTGAGAAACATTATGGAAAATTATATGTGATAGTCATGGAAAAATATGGAAAAAATAAAGACACATAAATGGAAAACTGAAAAGATTGATTGCATGTAATACATGCATGTGAGTATGAAAATGAACAAAAATTTCAACAACTTGTTGAGAAAGAGGGAAAAATTAATGCACAATTTTGAAAAGTTATGAATACCAATCTACATGATAGAAATGTACATTTCTCTACTATATTCCACATTCTTAAAAATGGCAGACCAATTTCATATTTTATAGATTATAAGGTTTTGTTTCAATATAATGGGTTTCTCAACATTCCAAAATCACATTGGTTAGATAAGTGCTTGGGAAATGGAAAAGTGTCTAACAATAATTAAAATGGAAGATTTGAAAGAAAAAAGAAAAAAAGAAATGTTTATCTCATTGTCCATCGATGAGGTCACAACAATTGACAACACATCGTGGGTTTGCATGCACATCTACACTTTTGAGAATCATTCAAGGAAAACTCATTTGTTAGCTATTAATAAAATGGTTGAAAATTGTAATGTTGAAAACCTTTGCAAATTGGTTATTTCTAATTTGAGGAATTTAGTTGGGATGGATGACTATGTAATTGCTACTAAGTTGGTGTGTGTTGGTATTGATGGTGCATCAGTAATGCAAGGTCATAGAAGTGGACTTTGTGTTCTCCTACAAAAAAATTCACCCATATATGATTCCAATTCATTACATGGCTCATAAAATGAACCTTGTATACAAAATTGTTAGCACATTTGAAAATTTCGCTAAAGTGGAAGAGCTCATCTGTGACTTACACACTTACCTGGTAACAAAAGATTTTTAAAGTTTTAGATATTTGTAATTAGAGTTACTTGATGGTAAAAATATCCTTAAAGATGTTGATACAAGATGGATTTCCATGTATGAGCATGCATGCAGGATTTTTGAAGACTATCCATCTTTATCGGAGTTTGTGTTTGAATACGGTAGGGAAATGGAGAAAGATAAAGATTTGTTGTACTATTTAAAAGATTTGGAAACATTATTGACACTATGTGGTATTCTCCCTATGTTAAAGGAAATCAATTTCTTAATTAAACATGCTCAAGAAAGATCCATATATATTTTTGACTTCATAAGGTTGAGAAAACATGTATGTCTATCTCTTGATATGTTATACAACTTTGAAGAAAGTTTTAAAGGACCATTTTCAGTAGTTGGAAAACTTTAATAGATATAAAGGATCCAAAATCTATTTGAAATTCAATATCAATGACCATATTTGTATCGTTGTTAATGGGATGGATATTTCAATGCACACTTTCCAAAAAATAGAGATATCACAGTAGCAGATCTTGAAGAAGTACTTGTAACATGTAATTTATATGAAAATGTTATATATGACACACAAATAAAATTAAGAATTTTTTAGAAAGCTTATCCTGTGAGATCAGAGAAAATTTTAAAAGGGATGACTGTTTGAGGCCATGGTAGTGGTGTATCCTAATTTTTGGAATCCTAATAGAGGTAAAGAAGACATAAGAAATTTATTTTACAAATTTATGGAAACTCTCATTAAGCATTTCAATAAATATGTAGAGTTCAAGGAGTTAAAATTAAAGGTCTTATGTAGAAGGAATTATTGACATCTCAGTCATCTCATTTCACATTCACAATGATTGATCAATATAATTGTCTAATTGAACCAACAAAAAGGTGTTATTACACGACTATGGAAAAGTTGTATCCTAGTAGCATCCTATAAGAAAGTATTAGTGAATATTTATGATTATATGAATTGTGTCAAACAATGATATTGGGCTCAATGGAAGGTGAAAGGGTTTTAGTGCATTAACATTTTTAAGTCAAAAATATGAAACAAATTGGATAAAAATTTAGAAACTTGTTTGAGATTATATGTTTCACGATATTCTGTGGACACATTCTCATATGAAAGAGCACTAAAAATATGAAGTTATCTTACTAGATAGGAGATGGGTCTTTAATATAGCCACCAAAAGAGAAGATATGGACATTCACACTAAATATGCCTTTGGGATGTTAGATATGAGTGCGATTTATGAAGAACAAGTTAGTGAAGGTCCAAGAATGTTTCAACTACCTGATTTTAACTAATGATTTAAGAACATTGTATTTCTAGAACTAAAATTTCATATAACATTGTTATGTAGTTGACATTGTTAGGCTAAACATATTTACCTAGGTTAATTTAGCATAGGTATGTTAATTATTACATTATGGTGAAATTGTTATAGTTTGGTATTAGTCATAAATTGTTTGAATTGTATTCCCGTAGCACATTTTAATTGTTATATAGTTGAAACTATTTATTTGGAGTTTTCTATACACAGATTATATTTTTGCATAGTTGCAACTCCTTATTTTGTATGTACATGACTGTGCAATATCTATAAATATTATAGTCATACATTCTATATTTTATTTGATTGAACATCGATATAATTACTAGGCTTCTATCCTATTCATCATTTTACATTGAGTACAGAGCTAGATAATGTATACTGTGACGGTGAAGATTGGAGAGAGTGAGATCGAGACAAGATTAAGGAGCTTGGAGAAGCATTTGCACAATTGAGAGCTTGTGCATCCTCTTGTAACTTCCCGGCCCCTTCGGCTGCCTCCCCCACAACCTCTGTTTGATCTCGAGTAAACGTAAAGCAATTTTTTTCCTTCGTACTCTCTGCATGAGGAAAAATTGCTTCCTATAAACTAATCATATATATATATATATATATATATATATATATATATATCTCTTTTTTCCCATTAGGGGTTTTGTCTCTAATTTAGAGAAGCAATATAGTCTCTGCTATTGTTAGCAGACCTTTATATTGGAGGTAAGTTTGCGAGTCAAACCTTTCATCGAGCTCTCCATAGAGCTAACACCAAGCTACATTGTTGTTTTTGCATCAAGCCATTGCATACACCAAACAAAAAAAAGGAACTTGGCGTGTTGGCGAGTTATTTACAAGATCCAATCCTGAGCCGTGTGTCATTAAGGAAAAGTTCCGACCGATCCAGCCCCACCATGCTTTCTCTTGGAAAGAAAACATTTTATTGTGAACCGAGCTAAGGAAACTCGAGTTGGGAGACACACCGAGCCTTGAATTGGAGAGGTTTTCAAACACAAAACCAATAAATCGAGTCGTGTGAGCTTGTCCACACACCGTGCCATGTTTCATTAAAGAGGAATTTAGAATCATCTATTTACTCTACGATATCTACACCTATGACCTACACAAAATAATCCAACATGCATCTATCTAACCAAGAAAATACAAAACGGAGGAAAAGAAATCAAAAGCGGCCTCTGCGAATACAAAACCGTGGATAAACAAACACACAACGATAAAACAAAAGAAATAAATCGGCGGAGGAAAGTAAATAAGGAGAAATCAAAGAATTTAGATCCATTTTTTGTGCACACGGGAACCCTAATCCGTCTCCCTCTCACTCGACCATGTGGATCATCCAATCAACCACATCGGGTTTCAAATAGTTAGTCATTCTTTATATATTTTAAATATTATATGCTTCATTTTTAGCATAAGCACTATAGAGGCTACTCTAGTTAGAGGGATAGACTTGGAGCTGTGATGTTTGGGGTTTGACCCCCACCCCCAACATGCTTTTAAAACCATTTTGACATTTTGTGGATGTTTTAGCCTAAAAGCGCAAAGTTAGCGAAACAAGCTCTGCTAAACCACTTAGCGATAACTAAACAAGCCACCAAAATTAGTGAGAAAAACCCTAATTAGGGCTAATTTTTTTCTCCTAATTGGTTTATTTTTTGATTTTGGGATTTTTTTCCAAAGGGGGATATTTGAAAACTATTTTTTTCATGATTTTCACACAAAGAAGCCATATTGAGCTCTGCAGGCCACTAGGGCCCCAAAACATAAGTTTTTTTGCCTATCTTTCATTTTTTTTTCTTCAACATTTTAGATGTAATTGCATATTTCAGTGTATTGTACTAATTTGTAGGTTTCCATATTCAACTACAAACCATTTTAAGCTATTCGCTATAAACTGGTAGAGTTTGGTACTCAACAATAATTTTTTTGGTTTTGTATCACTCACAAGATCTTCGGTTCTCATTCATAGCGTTCGGTATAAAAAGTGCCTTTGGGAGGTGCTTACGGGTAAATCCGTCGTGACTACTACTACACTTAATGCCTAATATAGCTGCAACAACATCATCTGGGCATCAAACCTTTAAATTGATGAGGAGTAATAAGGACATAATGCACACACTTTGAGCCCTCCCATCCATCTGTGAATGATTTCTCAACTTAATCCAGTTGAGAAATTATCTGAGTATATAGCGAAGTTACATGCGCGTATGAGGATATTTCTTTGATCCGATGTCAATAATTGCATAAACCCCTTTTAGTACTATCTTGGTACCATGTATCAAATTATTTCACGTACGTTAATGCCTCTTTCACATACCGCGAGTATATAGAAAGGGTGAGCTTCTTCCACGTACCGATGGGTATATCGGAAGGGCACATATATAGAAAGGTTTGGTATATCGGACTAACAATATATAGATTAGGAGACCATATACCTAGAGTGATAAGAGCCTTACCCTTTGTTAGTTGATTCTACAAAATGGGAACCAATGCCCCCAAATTATTTCTTCTAGATTCACAACTACTCATAGGAAATAACTATGCAACATGGAAGACAAAAATCAAAACACAACTTGAGTTTGAAGAGATCTGGACTATTGTGAATGGTACTGTAACTAGATCAACAACTGATTCAACACAAAAAAACAATTTGATAGATCCAATTTTAAGGCCAAGTTAATCATATTGTTTAGAGTGTCGACGATGTGCAACCCCACATTCAAGATGCCAAAATAACCAAAGAAGTGTGGGATAAGTTGAGCACAATATAAGAATGTCATACTGAATTTGTAGATTTAGTTACACACATTGAAATTTAAACATAATGAAAAAATATAAGCTTTCTTAATAAGAGTTGTAAAGTTGAGGGCTTCACTTATAGCCCTAGGAGAAGTGGTCACTGATGAAGCTTTCATTCCCATTATTCTGAGAGCCCTCCCTCCTTCATACTGCATTTTTGTGACAACACTAAACTTGTTAGATACGAAAGTGAGTTTTGAAAACCTAGTAAACCTACTGCAACAAGAGGAAGCAATGTACAATAAAGATGATGAAGAGGAGAAGACACTTTCTTCTCATCGAAAATGAAAAGGAAAGCCTCATTCCTTTCAAAAGTCCTAAAATCAGCATTAACAAGGGGACAAACAACAAAAGAAGAAATGTCCTATCTGTAAAAGAGGGCATGAGTTGAAAGATTATTGGTATAATAATTATAAGAAAGGTTCATCAAGAAACTTTGGACCTCAAAATCAAAAATCTTATAAGGGAAATTATAACTACAATCAAGGGTAGAAGAAGGGGAACTAGAAAATAAAACCCCATCAACAAGGAAATATTGTTGAGCAAGAAGAAACAGATCGAGAATCTTGAAGACTACTTACTTGTACACTTTGCTTAATCAAGTGAACCCTCCACGTCATCTAGTGATGTCTGGTATGTTGATTCGGGAGCCACTCGACACATGACCAACCATAGAGACTGGTTTACTTCAATGAGGGACACACCTTCAAAAATCATGTTTCATTAGGTGATGATTCTTCATACACAGTATAGGGGATTGGGAACATTTCTCTACCCCTTGGTTCACGCAACTATAGATTGTCAGATGTACTATATGTCCCTAGGTTGACAAAGAATTTATTATCAATGAGTCAACTCCTAGATCACAAATTAAAAATTGACTTTGATCGTCATTTTGAAAATAAAATGTGTTTAATTCGAGACAAATCACGAGGCTCGAAAATAGTTGCAAAAAGCCTCAATGTGGGATCGCATGTTCCAGCTCGATTTTGTCCACAAAAATGATCGGGCACTTGTGGTAAAGAACTCTACTTTTGCATAGTTGTGGCATTGGAGACTTGGTCATATCAGTTTCAAGTATCTCGAGACACTTCACCGACATAATATGGTAAAAGGATTACCATCTCTCTAGAAGGATACAGACAAGTGTCCTCATTGCCTAACAGGAAAACAACACAGAGCTTCATTCTAGAAAATTACTTATCGAGCTCATGATAATATTGATCTGGTTCATATCGATATTTATGGTCCGATGCAACCAAGTCATTCTAGATTTTAGTACTTCATGCTTTGTGTTGATGACTATTCAAGAAAAATGTGGATTTTTTTATCTTCACAAGAAAAGTGAAGCTTTTGAAAAATTCAAGAAGTTCAAAGTGGTTGTTGAGAATGGCTGGTCATCACATTAGAACTCTCCTCTCGGATCAAAGGGGAATTCACCGGTGATAAGTTCAAAGCCTACCTACAAACTCACGGGATTTGTCGATGAGATGCCTCCTCCACAAATACCGTAAAAAAATGGTGTTGTTGAGAGAAGAAATCACACTATCATGGAAATGGTGTGATGCATGATCAATGATTCTTGACTATCGAGGACATTCTTGGATGAAGGAACAAAGACATCCGTGTATTTGTTAAAGCAGAGTGCCAACAATTGCTCTTAATGAGTAACACCACATGAAGCATGGTCAAAGAGGAAAGCCTCTGTTGCACACCTAGAGTATTTAGGTGCAAAGAAAGTATGCACATACCCAAGAAAAACAAAAAGAAATTGGATATGAAATCACAAAAACTCATCTTCATTGGGTATAGTGAAGAGACTCTTGGGTACAAATTGATGGATCCAAAGACTAGGAAATTCTACACTAACATAGATGTTGATTTTTTTGAGAAGAAGAAAGAAGAGACTCCTCCTCCAGACTCACATGATGTATATTTTTCACCAGTTGTAAAAATAGAAGCTGATGTTCCCACTGATGATGAAAGTGATGATGGGGATGATGGTGATGATCAGATAGAACCATGACCCATAGGAGTAGTTCAACGTATTCCCAAGTGGTATACTAGCATGCTACGAGATGTAAAAATGGATGCTCCACCGGATAAATCCACCACTGGACCACAAACTTGCAGTAAAGTAAGAGAAGATGTAAACTTTTCTTTAATGAGTAGAGTTATTGAATTTGATGAGCCCTCTATAATCCAGGAATCCCTATAGTTAAAATCTTGGAAAGATTCCATGGATGCTAAATACAACTTAGTGATGAAAAAAACACTTGGTAGCTTTTCGATCTTCCACTAGGGAAGAAACCCATTGGATGCAGATGGGACCATAGAAAAGTACAAAGTGAAACTAGTAGCAAAGGGGCATGCACAAAAAGAGGGTATTGACTACGAGGAGACATTTTCTCCCACACTAAGATCAAAACAATCAGGATGATCTTTTCTCTAGCTGCACAATTTGGTTGGAAAGTCCATCAGATGGACGTAAAAAGTGCCTTTCTAAATGGAGATTTACAAGAAGAAGTCTACATGACTCAACTTGAGGGATATATTGTACCTAGTCAAGAAACAAAGGTATGCAGACTTAAGAAATATTTGTATGGCCTTAAACAAGCACCTTGGGCTTGGTACATCAAAATTGATGAGCATCTCGTATAACATGGATTTGTTAGAAATCCATACGATCCCAATCTCTACCTCAAAAATAAAGGGGAGATTATGATCGTGGTTTTTATGTCGACAATATAGTCATCATTGGCGATTCGGTGAAGATGGTCGATGCAACAAAGAAAGATCTTAAGCGATCATTCGATATGACAAATATCGGTGATGCATTATTGTCTTGGATTGGAAGTATGATAAAAAGAGAATCACATATTTGTTTCTCAATTTAAATATACCAAGAAAACACTTGAGAAATTCAGGATGATGGATTACCTACATATTGCTACACCTATGAAGATGAGACTGTAGTTATCTCATTCAGATCCATCTCCTCCAGTAAATTCCACTCTCTATCGGCAGTTGATTGGGAGTCTCATTTACCTCACATACACTAGACCAAATATTATCTTTGCAGTGAGCTATCTTTCCAGGTTCATGTAGGAACCCAAAGTTTTTCATTGGAAGGCAACAAGGTGGATCTTGAGATATCTCAATGGAATAGTGGATCTTGGTCTAGAATACAAGAAGCATGATCAATTCTTCTTGACTGAATATTCGGATTCAGATCTTATAGGAAACATTAATGACAGAAAATCCACTTCAGGGTTTGTGTTCTTTTTGGGCTCTAGACCAATATCATGGGGAAGGAAGAAACAACACTTTGTTTCTCGCTCTTCCACAAAAGTGAAGTATCGTTCTGCAGGTGAAGCTATCTATGAAGTGATATGGCTATGTTGTATGCTTGAAGGATTTGGAATACCACATGACAAACCGACCACCATGTATGTAGACAATGAAGGTGTTCTCAAACTTGTTCACAATCTAGTTTTCATGTGACAGAACAAAGCACATTGAAGTACAAGTACATTTCATATGTGAGCATGTCCTGAAACACAATATACAACTTTAGTTTTTCCCAACAACTGAACAATGAGCATGTATTTTGACAAAGTCATGTGCACGATACAAATTTGAGTTGTTCGAGAGAATTCCTCTTTTCATCCCTTGAGGCAACGCAAAATTAAGGGGGAATGTTAGGGTAAACATATTTACCTAGGTTAATTTAGCATAGGTATGTTAATTATTACATTATGGTGAAGTTGTTATAATTTTGTATTAGTCATAAATTGCTTGAATGTATTCCCGTAGCACGTTTTAATTGTTATATAGTTGAAACTATTTATTTGGAGTTTTCTGTACACGGGATTATATTTGTTGCATAGTTGCAACTCCTTGTTTTGTATGTACATGATTGTGCAATATCTATAAATATTGTAGTCATACATTTTGTATTTGATTTGATTGAACATTAATACAATTACGGGATTCCATACGTATTCATCATTTACTGAAATGTTATGTTGTTTATTGAAAAATAATTTAAGTATCATTGTTTACTATTTTTTATAAGTCAAAAAAGAGGCTCTGATCTCATTATTTAAAATATTTATTTCTAAAAATACCAGTAAACCAGGTAAAAGTTCGAAAGTCTGATAGCCATCTAAAGGTAGCAAAAAATACTATGATTAAAAAAATTAGATAAGGCACACTTAATACTAATAATACTACTCCTATGAGGAGATCTAGACCATGAAAGTGAACCTTTCAATATCCCCGATTCTTCCTCGATCATGAGTAGCCATCAATTCAACAAGCTTGGAGTCTTGATTTTTAGATGGGATATTCAACACAACATGATTGCATCCAATTTCTTACCTTGTGAAATTATTTCAAGAGCTTGGGAATTGGTTAGTTTCTATTATGATTCATGTAGAGTCAATATCAAACCCCAATTGTTCCATGTCCTCATGAATTGCAAAAGAGTTATTGAAACCAAGAAACATAGTGCAGACGCCAATGATTTAGGCCACCTTTAGTGTGTGAACCTAGCAGTGGATTGAATAGCGTCATTCATTAATTTCAAAAATTACTAAAAACTACTGATTCCCGAGCTGGTTGATAATTGGGCACGTAGAAGGTTTGTAGCCATGCACCTAAGAAATTTGGTGTATTTAACACCTAGAATAAAAGTTTCTTGCCGAGAAGTCCATGACTTCTTTAACTTGATAACCTAAGTTCCTTTATCCAAGAGACAACCAAAATTTAACAACTTCCTTAGCTTGAGGCCATTTACTAGCCCCAAAAAGAGTAGTGGACATCGTCGATAGAGAACTTATGAACCAGGTTTTCCTACATCTCATGAAAGCAGTGTGACTTGCCATCGATTTTCCTTTTCCATCCTTAGTGTGCATAACTTCTCCAACCACATTATTCCCTTTCTCCATATTTCCCACCGCAAAAGATTAAAAACTTTCATTCGAATGAGGAGCATAGAAAGGGGATCGAGATAATAAATCCATTCACACATGCTAAAAATATGTCCACCTAATGTGAAAAAATATGGCAATAAATCCAATGCACGGGAGAGAGTACGTTGATGTGCCACTGCCATTATTTCTAAGATAGTTTTACAAGATCCACACCTATCACTTATGATGATGTGATGGGCCCAACTTGTTTGAGTAAACCACCAATTTCCTTAATTAGATCACTTGATTGTAGTATGATTATTTTTCCTTTTTAAGATTAAGGTCAACCCCCAAATTGGTAAGGTTATCGGTGAATTTTTTCACACTTTTGAGTGTGTGAAGAATGTGCCCTAAATTATTTAAGGTGATACAATCCTCCACAATGTGGTATAAGTTCCAATGTTCCATTTTTCTCTTATTTACCGCATTAATAATTATTTGAGAGTCACCTTCAATAATGAGGTTATTCTATCCCTTTTCCTTTACAATTTTGAGACCACACCATAAATCCTTAGCCTCCACAAGGTTATTAGAGCAGTTTCTAATAGCCTCAAAAATCCAATGAGGGTTTCCTAGGGAGTTACAAGAGATACTACATGTTACAGCCCTTCCAGGATTTAGTCTAGCTCTATCAAAGTTTAATTTATCAAAGTTTAATTTAATGAAATTATTAGGGGTTATTCCCAATTAGCTATGACTTTTAATTTACTTTTTTCCTAATCCCTTTATCGGGAATGTCTGAAAGTGTGCTTTTCCAATTATTGAAAGTGTTAATATCTTTTGGGAAGATTTTCCCATCTTTAGGAGTTCATTTCATAATGAGATCCTTAATAGTATTTAAAATTTGAGAGAGGGTTTTCTTAATGTTTTTATTTTCATCTTTGAATATTATTTTGTTTCTTTCCATCCAAATGCTCCAACATACAGTTAGAGGGATAAAATTCCATATTTGAAGTAATGGATTAGAATGAAGAATGAATTCCTAGCAGGAAATGAGGTTCTGGTAAAATCAAGGAGAACGGGGGATAGGTTGAACATTTCAAGAAGAGAGGACCATATTTTAAAGGAGTATTCACAGTGTAAGAGGAGGTAGTTGGTATCTTCTTCATATTGCAGGAAAAGAGTGCACCGAGATGGACCATGAAATATTCGTTTGCAAAGATTTGATTGAGTGAGGATCTTATCCTAGTAAGTTATCTAAAGGAATGCATTAGCTTTTAGTAGGCCATATTTATACCAGACTTTCTGATAGGGAAAGGGGGAGACCAATCTATTAGAAGAGGAGATGATAGTAGAATATCCATCCTTTACATTATATTTTTCATATTTTTCTCCCATCCATATTAACTGATCATGATGATTAGAGAAATGGAATGGCTTAAGGATTTCCATTAAATCCAATTTCTCCTTGATTAGATTTGGTAGGACTGACAAATAAATCTAACCATATTTATTTTGATTATAGTATTCCTTTACAAATGGTCCAATCCGTTCCTCACTTTGATCCTTTAAATTGTTTAGGCTATGGTTAATCGGGGGAGGCGAGGATCTAAGTCTAATTCCAATTTTTTTCTTTTGATCATCTACCAATGTTCCACCTTAGAAGTGTCTTGAGAATGGTCAAAGTAGTAGTCATGAAGTTCTAGATGTGGGGAATCGGGAAGGTGTTCATGAATAATGAAAATACGTTCAGGGAACATGTTGTCCAAGTATTTCTTTATGAGAATGATGCTCTAAAGAGAATGAGGTTCAATATAAAGTATCTAAGCTAATTTAGCACCAAGTTCCAAATTCATGTGCTTGTTGATTCTGAATCATAGGCCACCCCTTTCTTTTGGAAGACATAATTTTTCACATTTCACTAGTGGGATTTTTTTCCTTCATTCTAACCTCCCCAAAGGAATTTTTTTGAATAGAATTAATATATCTACCCACTTTAGGTGGGATAGGAAGCACATACATCATACAAATGGGAACAACTTGAACAGAAAAATAGATTAATTGCATTCTTCTAAAGCAAAGGATAAACGCTTACCTTTGCATATATCCAAATTTCTTAGAATTTTTTCAACGATATATTTCCATACTACATGAGAGTTCTTGCCTTAAAAGAGTGGAACTCCAAGATAAGAAACAGGGGAGGGATCCATGGTTGATGTCTAAGATCTTGAAAATTAAATTTTGGGAATACTTGTTTGTATTGAAGAAGAAGATATTTGATATTCTTTTATTTATTTGTAGGTCTGAGGATTCTTCATAGATATCAAGAGATTCTTTGAATATTTGAGCCTCAACAATGGAAATTTACGAACAATCCTAGTATCATCAACAAATTGAAGATGGGTAATTCTAGGAGCATCGTTGGCAACCAAAACTCCATTTAGCATTTGATTTGATTTAAGAAAAGATATCCAATGACTTAAGGATTCAGTCATAATGATAAAAAAATAGGATGAGAGTAGATCATCTTGTTTAAGGCCTCGGTGGACATGATGAAACAATTAGGTTCACAATTAATGAGCACCGAGAAATTAGCTAATTTGATGCAATTAAAGATCCATTTTCTCCAATCTTGATCGAAGCCAAATTTTTCCAGAACATCCATAATGAAATTCCAATTGAATCTATCAAAATATTTGGTCATATATGATTTAATTAACATGTTTCCTTAGTTCTAGTGTTTGGTAGAGTGGATAAGCTCATGTTTTATCAATATGTCATCCAAGATTTATCTTCCGACCACAAACCCACCTTGCTTACGTGAATAATCTTGGGGAGGATGTTTTTACGTCTATTAAAAATTACTTTGGAAATGATCTTATAAGAGACATTGTAAAGAGATATGGTCTTGAAGGAATCAAAAGAATCGAGTTCTCTAATTTGTAGATTAGTAAAATGAAAGTGGAGCTAAGATATTTTAGAATTTCCTTAGTGGAGCTAGATTCTTGAACAACTTCCACAACATATTTTCTAAAAATATCCCAATAAACTTGGAATAATCCAACAAGGAATCCATTTGGACTAGGATATTTGTTAGGTTTAATTGAGAAAACAATGATCTTAACTTCCTATTCAAAAATAAATCCATTGAGAAATTCATTATCTTCATGAGAAATCAAAGAATGAATTTGAATAAGAATTTGATTTCTAGAAATGGTTATGTCCTTAATAGAGTCAGTTAGTAGGTCCTTGAATTATTTTTAGCTTCTTTGCAAATTTTCTTATTATCGGTAGTAGACTCCCAGGAAGGTAGAGTGATTTTGGAGATCATGTTGAAGTTTCTTCTCATTATAGCAGTTTTATGGAAAGAAACCAATGTTTCTGTCACCTTCATGAAGCCACTTAATTCAAGATTGTTGTTTTTAGCAGAGTTCTTCCTAGGGAAAAACAAGGTTTAGGTCATCAATCAATAGGCCCTCTTCTTCTTTTAGTTCTTCAATTAGACCATTCTCATGTATTTCTCTTTCAATTTGGAGGATCTGTCCTTGTAGCCAAACTTTCTTTTCAAAAATATTTCCAAATGTTTGTTTGTTCCATTCCTTCAAGTTCTTCTTGACCCTTTTGAGTTTTTCTACTAGTCTATACATTTTTGAACCTTGTATATTTGTATTCCACCAAATTTTCAAATTTTCAGATAAAGTTGGGTCCTTGGTCCACATCATATTGGATTTAAAATGTCTCCTCATCAAGGGGATGAGGGGGATATTGATAGTAAAATACGCCAATGTTGAGCCAAGCTGTCCATGCAATTTCAAATTTAATTAATGATTTTTGTTGAATCCAGGCTTCACCAATGATGAATCTGTCAACCCTTTCTACCACAAAGTTGATGTCAATCCTTTTGTTTGTCCATGTGAATTGACCATTTTTGAGGGGGATGTCCACAAGATCATTTTATTTAATGAATTGAGTAAATTTTAAGGCAGATTTATAGATATTTCCATACCCACAAGATGTTTTCCGAGAGGAGAGATGATGGTGTTAAAATCACCTCCAAAAATCCAATTATCATCATGGTGCATGGATTTTAGAGTTTTTAACGACATCCAACATAACTCTCTACCAACATTGGTTCATGGACCATACACATTGGCACAAATAAAAGAATGATTCATGTTAATGATATGAAATTATGGTACTTTCAATTGATACAATTATTAATTAAGGTGCCAGAGATTTTGGTGGGGTTCCGTATCATAACAAGCTCACCTGAAGACCTAGTAGCATCTTTAATAAAGAAATTAGTATTTTTCAAATTTGATGGACAATTGAGATGAATGAGGTTGATTCCATTTTGGTTTCTTGAAGAAGAAGAATGTCTGATTTTTCCTTGTCAATGAAAAGCTTTAACAGTCGATGCTTGTGTGGGGCATTTAGCCCACACAAGTTCCAGGAGGAAATTATCATGAAGGGGGTTTGATCCTGCTACTACTGTGGGTTTATGGACAAATTGTATATTTCTTTCCACCTTTAGGGTTGTTCCATATTTCTTTTTTCCTTTGTCTTCATGCCCCGATTCCATTGGGATCGATTCTCTTTTACTGATCCAATTTTATTGTAAAAAATTTCATATATTTATTTTTGGTTGCCTTTTCGACATTGATTTGAGCTTATAAATTTTAGTAATTATAAAAAGGAGGTCTTCCACGCTTTTTTTACCAACTTTGATTGATTTGATCACATTTTTTGATTTTCTAATTTGTCTAGATCTTGACTATTTAGAAGAGACTTGAGACGATACGAGGAAATATCATATAATATGAGATCCTCATCCATATCCTCCTCGATTCATGAATTTTACCTTCTTCAAGATCGACCTCCTTAGGATTCAAATTTGAGGTTGAAGTTATGCTCTGGGCATTTAGAGTTTCTCGCTAAAATTTCAAGGGCTTTGAAATCGTTTTGCATAGGATTTTATTTCAAGCGAACATCTGCTTTTTTCGAGTGTGTACCATTGTGTTCCACAATTTTTCATAGAGGGTTTCTTTTTCTATTTAGGTTTGGCCAAATCCTCATCATCTTAGTGAGAAGTTTTTAAAGATTCAAACACTTTGTAAAAATGTTGGTACTTGTGTAATTTTCGACATTGAAATGGGACATTTTCATAGGCTAGATCTGCATCCATTCCTTAGTTTCATATTTAAAACAAATAGAGATGGTTAACGGATGAGAGATGTCAAGATTAATGCATATCCTAACATAGACAACAAACACACACGATTTTGTAGGTTTTGTGTGCGAGATGATTGAAAAAAGTTATTTTCATTCCGAGCTCGAGGGGAGCCCATAGAGCTTAGTCCAAACATGGATTTTGTTTATGTTTTATAGGCTTGGTTTGAAGTTTTCCACCCAAGGCTTCACGAATAGACTAGATTGTCCCATGAAATATGGGCGTGTGAAAAACATCATCATGGGCTAAAGAGCTATTGAAAGTAAACTAGAAAAACCCTTGCGAGAAGAAGCTTTACTGTTGTTTACTATATAATATTTTCGAATCTATGAATTATTTATTTTTTTCCATTATCTTTCCAATTTAAGTTTTTCTTATTCTGACTTACTATATGATTATTTTGAATCTCGAGGTGTGTTAAAAATAGTAACCCATCATAACACTCATTGGTGAACATAAGAAATATTCAAATGCCACTACATAAAGAATTAAATCATAACGATCACAAAAATAGGTTTTCCATAAATATTAAGCATGGAAAGAATAAGACACATAATATTTGTAGAAACTGCCAATTTATTTATACAATCAAATACAAAGAAAATAAAAGAACAATTTCTCCACGTACAAAATAAATCATTTTCTTGATTTCATTTCTTACAAGAGTTTCTCTTACAATTTTCTAGGTTATACAAGAAAACATTTTTCTCAATTTATATCAATAGTATTAGTTTACTACTCCTTTTCTCTTATGCAGAAGCTACCTCCTTTCCCGGGCACGAATGAAATCTTCACTTAATATTCCTAATTCAATCAGATACTTCACAACAACATTTATATTGAAAATTATTTCATGTTATTCATTTGTTGTATCCCTTAGTGAAGCTAAACTAGGATCGAAATCACTTTTCTTATGCAACGGTAAAAATATTTGGATCCATTCCATGCTCCTTGATAATTCTTCATAGAGCATTATTCTGCTTGTTCAAAAGAACAACCTTTTCTTTTAACCCAATGAATCCATTCAAAATTTTCTTCACATTTTTAGGTGCACATTAAGCACATGTACCTCATTCTTTAGATTCGATACTTGGATTGCATTTAGAAAATAAACAATAGTAAGACAAAAAATTAAAAATAACCATAATTAATTATTATTAACTTTCTAAATATTATTATAACTTACCACAACCTTTTCTTTCTTTGCATTCACAATCACAACAAGGCTCTTGTCTTTGGACCATTGATTATAGTAGGCATGGGCTTCTACATTTAAATTTTCTATTTTATTTAACATTATATCTAACACATTATCATGATAAGGATTATAAACAACAATGGAGCGATACAACTTGATTCAATAATATATCAATCTTTTCGGTTCATTTTGAACTAAAGAAAATAAAGAATGTCTTTGGGAGTGGTTGTGAAAATGGGCATTAATTTCTTTAATCAATGTTTTTCCTAAACTCCCAATTTTTAATGATTCAATATCTTTCAAAAAAATTATTTAACTGTGGTTGAAAAATTATTGGCCAAAATACTTCCCTATGAAAACTTTGTGATCTCATCATTAGTCAACGGTGTTTCCCTCGAGTCGAGAGATGGTGTATTGGACATTTGTTCTCTTTATGGGGAAGCTATGTGTTGGACCTTGAATCAAATGTTGAGGATTGAAATTTGTAGGGCTGGTCCCCACTTCCAAAACCAAGATATTCCTCATCCAAATCAATTTGATCTAGAACTGAAATTCCACCCATGCTTTATAAACTGCCGAATCATTTTGGGGTACCCGAAGGTAGACAAATGGACATTTCCCACACTAGTAGATGGAAATATAATATTTTTACCCCTTGTGTGAACATTGTGGGGAGGTGGTCATGGAAGTTATGGTAAATGTGGTTTAACGGTAACACTATGAGTATGAGATGGTCGAGCAAGTATAATAGGAAATAAAATCAGAAATGAAGAACATATAAGGAATAAAATGAATGAATAAGAAACATTACTTAGTTGCATATAGTCTATTGATGTATTGTTGTGGCTAGCTTAGGTGATGCCCTTGTTGAACAACATTAGAAGTAGCACCATGATGACTAGCTCCTGATTAACCATAAAATTAATCAATAACTTGATTTAAAAATAAATGAAACTAAAATATATTGAAATGTAAAAGGTAATTGGAAACATACCTTGGGATTGATGAGGAGACATGTTTTGTGGAGATTACACTTCTTCAAATTCATATTCATATCTTTGGGAAACTGGAGGAGGTTGAAAGAGGCCGGCATACGGAGGAGGCTACAAAATTGAACGAGTATGTTATAAAGAATGTAAAATACTAATATTTTTGAAAAATATTTAACATTACTACAAATTGAAATGTAAAAAACCTACAAATGTCTCAAGTTGTTGAGGTGTTAAATAACTCCTCATGTGTTTGCTAGATCTTCTCGATGGGGTGTTGGTGAATTCCTCTAATAGATTTGTCCCCATACTATATCTAGTGCCATTAGGTAGTAAGAGTCCTCCTATAGCCACATCTCTTGAGTGACAGTTGTTGCCTTAATGCTCTGTTAAAAATAAACAAAATATTAATATTTAATATAACACTATAACAAAATAGGAGAATTCTTAATGTAAAAAATTAATTTGAATTAAAGAAAGGTAAATTTTAAACTCATCTCACCTCTAACTTTTCAATGGAAAAGGAAAATGTCTTCAAATTTTTAATGACATGTGCATTGTAATGGGGTGTTGTGTAAATTGTGATAAGTCTCAAAATATAATGAAATTATATAATTACATGTTGTAATTACAATAGATTATTTCATAAGAGCATTATTGATGTCATTCCTTATCTATGTAGATAAGTACGTGCATCGATAATATTTGTGACCTTGATGGTATATATAATGTAAACCAAGGCTCGGTGAGGAATGCAAATATAGTTTCTCTTCAAAACAATCCTGCTCAAGAAAAATTCAACCATGACATGAAAAATCGGGCATGTGACATCCTAAAGTGAAATTCCCCTTTTGGAAGGATTTGTTGTTGCTGGATTAATTGTCAAGTCAAATTCAGACTCAAAGTACTTTCCATCTTCAATAGTCAAGTTATTCATTGTGGCATGATATTGATTTTTATTTGGAAGTCCTATCAAACGTTGAATATATTTAGGGGATGTTCCAAACGAAAGTATGTGCGATGTGAGTTGTACGTGAAAAGTGTAATCCTCACTATTGAAATTCGATACTAGGTAGTTAAGTAAGTTTTAGTCTATTTCAAATTGTGGAATATAGAAGAGGCCAATAAAATTTATCATTTCAATCCACAGAAAAATAATTTAGATCCTCCAATATCCTCAAGAGTTGAGGATAAACCAGGATCTTGTATGTAAATTTGGGAAGGCTTGGTTCTTATTTTTTTCCATATTTCTTAGATTGACCCATGGTAGTGGATTTGACTCTATAGATGGATTTGAACAAGATGGTTTGTTGGTATTTTGATTTGAGTCTTGACTTTGTACTGTATGGTGAATGGCGGAGTGAGAAGGGTTTGTTCTCATTTTCTTGCAATTTTTCGGCGAGAGGGATTACTAAAAGTGACAAAAATAGTGCAATTGGTCTATTTATAGAGGAGGGGACCATGTAGAGCACATTTTTGACACGATAAAATATACATGCTACTAGTTGGTAGCATACAACAACTGCAACCGAATGGTAGAATTCAAAAATGCTGCTTACCAAGATAAAATTTCTGAATGCTTTACCAATTGGTAGCATTTCTAAATTCTAGGATGGTAGTATTTCTAAATGATCTTGGGAGGTAGCATTTAAAAATGCTACAGGGGTAGAATTTAGAAATGCTACAAACCTTCAACATTATGAAATAATTTTCTAGTTGTTTGAAATCCATTTTGTTTTATTCACCATGATTTGAAATCTTCTTTCACATATTCTCCAAGTAATATCTACGTTCTTTTTTTTTTAGGGCGGATTCTTAAAATTTTCCTTGAACAAGAGTTGTGAACCAAATATTCTTTTGAATAAGTAACCAACATATGCACAAATTTATAGACACATAATTTACACATGTGGCAAGTGGAGGTAAGTAAATAGAGACACCACTTATCAAATTCTAATCTTATAAGGTGTGAACAAAGAAAACCTAAGTCAACATAATATTAGTACACACATGATATTACACCAACCCACCTAGTGCAACTTAGGTAGCCCTATAAAAAGGAGAAGGCTAAAAATCCACTAAAATGGGTCCCATCAACTAGTCCAAATGAGGTACCCATGTAAATTAAGTACAACCTAGAAAAATGAGATACAAAACAAAGATCTATAAAATAAACTAGACTAAGTACTATGAATATTACATTAGATGGGATGGAAGCTATTACTTAAAAATCACTAAAGCGATGAAATCCATCATTGAAGAATGTGAAAAAATTATAAGTGAAAATAATGGCGAAGAACTCAAATCTACATGAGTGGTCTAAATCCATTATTTGATCACTAAAGAAGATAAGATGGCATTGTATGCACCATAATAGCTCCAAGGAGACTATTAATATATCAAATGAGGTAAAAAAGTATAAAAAGAGTACACCAAGTATTCCATCAATTTCTTGAAGTAGATAATGCAATGTGCTAAGGTTAAGCAAGGGACACAACACCCAAATATGCAATATGACTACAAAACCTCCCATAATGTTTACTAGGTGGAATGGAAAAAATAATGTATTTGTATGAGTGGTTTGAATTGACTACTTGAACACTGAGAAATGAATGAAGTAGGGTTTTCCATAAAATGCTTACTAAAAATAGATAATGTTATTGTCAAGGTATTAAATGATATGGAAAAGGGTCTCTCACAAAAACATGGTACTAATAGTTATGAGAATACATAAAAAATTAGGAAAATGAAAAGAAACATAAGGAACACATGCATGAAGGTATACTACGATGTGAAATAAAAATCCCTATGTCACTTTATAACTTAGTGTAAGTATACATTCTAGAAAACACCAAATAAGATAATAAAATAATGTTTACACTAGAATAGCTCAAAACAAGGAGTTGTCTAATTGTCAAAGAAAGGATAAATAAAAAAATGAGAGTTTCTCAAAAAATAATGGAGTAATGCCAAATATAGTTGATAAAAAAATAAAGGGAATGCTACTAGGTATAATGAGCCTTGTCCAATCATGGTATATGATCCACATGTATAGAGCCCACATAAATAATGTTGATGATGTCACCATAAATGATATGAAATCTATCCTAGGTGAATATAGATGGTATATGAAGATGTATGCATGTGATCTGTTGACATGTGAACAAATGATACATGTGAGGAATCATCTGTAGAAGTGTTATGACTCTCATGTTTGAATGAATTAGTCTTGAGAGTTAATTCATGTGTAAGAAGACGTGCAAAAGGACTCATGTCTCTCTCTATATCCTTACGAAGAGTGATTAAAAAAAAAAAAAACTTATGAGTTTTCATGAATTAGACTCAATGAATAATCATCTACTCTATATCCAATGTCATGGTGAGAAATCCAATGAATAGTTTGGATAGGGGAAGTGATTCCTTACAAATATTTACCTATAAATATTCCAAAATGCCCCATGGAATGGAGAGTACGGGATACAAAACTAGTTGTGGGTGAATTTGAAGTGTGGTTTGAATAGGTTTAATAATGGATGCATAAAATTCAATGGGAAAATCATGATTATGTAGAGAAGAGGATGATGATGTGTCAATAGGATTTGAATTAGTGACATAATGTAAAATATGCTCAATGAGAGGTATGTCTAGGGTGTCAATATGACATCGTAAGCATGAAAATATGTCTTCTAATGATTGAAATAGGGTGTCTTTTATGGAAATTAGTGAGATTAATACATAGTTATATTTTATCTCTCTTCTTATTCTCTTCTTCAAATCTAGCCACGTCTTCTTAAAGTGAACATAATTTTGAAAAGAGCATAGTGTTTTGAGAAAGGAGGTTATTATTTTCCAACATGAGAGTGTGGAATTCATGGATGAAATCCATTTATAATAGTAAGGAAAAATATTCTTTGGAATAACCTCAAAAAATAAACACACTTAATAAAAACTATTTGAACATTATAGCTTGAGTTGAAAAATATAGCTTTGAAATTAGACATTAGAGCTCCAGAGATGAATACTAGAGTTATAGAGATGAGCATAACTCCAAGAGTGGTTTGAGAAAGCATTGATATCAATTTTAGAAATTCATTCTAAAAATAGATATTTCTATAAGTTTTTATTATTTTTAAAATAAGGAAGAATCAATATTCATTTTGATTCTCAACAATAAAATAAGAGAGTCAAATTGTTAGTTAGAGTTAGATAAGCTCTCTCCATATTTTGTGGAGATTGATGATATGTAAAATTATACTTTGGAAATGTACAAAATCATACAAACTGTTGTCGTACTTTCAATTTATTTGAAAATGACAGTTCTAAAAGTTAGTGAATGAAATCTAATGCTTTAGAACTACTTGTAGCAACAAAAAAATAAATAATTAAGCACACAACACATAAATTTATGTAGAAACCCCATATTGAGGAAAAACCAGTCGGGGAAGGGAAATTTATATTTCTTTCCAAGTATTATATTGTCCAAATTAAGAATTTATAGATTACAAGAAGTTGAAGGAAGAAAACAATGTTACTTCCACCCTCTCTACTTGTTTGGTCTGCTCATAAACCTTTCTTCTACAAAACAATTCCAACACTAATGGTTTTTTACTCACTTATCCCATCCAAAATTGATGAGTTCCTCATGCTCTTCTTATATTTATAGCTTTCTCCTTACATCCTCCTGTGCACTAGAGAATAGGAAGAGACATATCCTAGATGTTCAAAATCCATGATTTGTTAATGGATTTTTTTATTTTACATCATGAAAGGACCATCAGTGAATGTAGAGGGTTGGTAACACGGCCGTCAAGGAAGTTACACAACAACCGCTCTACAGAAAGTGGTGGTTTTATCACTTAACCATTTTCTCCTGCTTCTTCTCATTTTTTCCTTCTGATCCTAGTTGTTCTGATGAAGTAGTGTTTTTCTGGAGCCCTATGGATCACACCTCCCCTTCTTAGGAGGCTTTTGGTCCCACAAAAGCTTAGTGGGGGAGTAGATGAGGAAATAATTCCCTCACTTTATCCTTTGAGTACCATTGAGATTGCTTGGGTGTCTTTCCCTTGAGTCCAACATGTCAAGACTCCTATGGACCTCTCCTTGTTTCCCTGACCTTATGTTATAGCACTACATCCTCCTCTAACTCACCTCATGAATCCAAGACACAATCCTCTATGAAAGGTAACAAATGACATTATTATTCTTCATCAGGCATAGATGGATCATATAGGTGCAAAGTATCACAATTCACTATTGAGTACATCTATGTGAAGTGTGGAAAGTCAAGTTTGAAAGCATTTTCTCCAACCTGATCGAGTATAGTGAAGGGTCATACCGTAATGGCTTGAGTTTCCTCACTTGACATTATAACATTTCCTTGTTCAAGTACAACCAAAACTTGTCTCCAACATAAATCTTGTGCTCTATACAATGTTGATCATGTTTATCCTTGTACTTGGCTTGAGACATTTCTAATTCTTCTTTCACCTTGAGATGGATTTGCTGGATCCTCTCAACAAACTTTGTTGCTCTAGTCACTCGAATCATGTATATATCCTTCTTCTGTTGGCCAACCACAATGTCCAGTGGATTAGTAGGTAAATACCCCAAGCACATTTGAAAATATGACTACATAGTGGATGATTGTACCACCTTGTTGTAGGAATGTTGAATGTAGGCTAAGGACTCATGTGAAGTTCATGGATATTTTCTATTATACCCTCTAATTAGTTGTACCAAAGTCTTGTTTACCACCTCTTTTTCCCATACATTCGGGATGGAAGGCCATGATTATCTATAACATGGTGTCCATATTGTCCCACAAAGTATTCTAAAACTTCCCAAGAACCTAGAATCTCTGTCAAAAATAATAGACTTTGGAAAACCAAAATGAACCCATACATTAACAAAGAAAAGTTCAGTTGCCTCATGTCCTTTTATTGTCTTTTTACATGCCATAAGAATACACATTTTGTTAAATATATCTACAACAATAATATATATATATATATATATATATATATATATATATATATATATATATATATATATATATATATATATATATATATATATATATATATATATATATATATATATATATATATAATCATGGCCATGTTTAGACATAGGTATTCCTCCTAAAAAATCCATAGAGATATCCTCCCAAGGTTGAGTAGGGACTGGTAAAGGCATATACAAACCTTCCTTCCTGATTTTAGGCTTGCTTGTATAAAAAATTTTACATCCTCTTATGAATTTAGATACTTCATATGCATATTGGGCCAATATACATACCTTTGCAAGTGGGCCATGGTATTTCTAACACCAAAATGTCTTGATACTTTTGAGGTATGTTCTTTCCTCATCAATAAAAGCCTTTCTTACGTCAACACACAAAACTTCTCCCATTGATAAAGTAGTTCGTCTTTGAGATAATCTATCTATAACAACATATAGATAATCATGGCCATGTTTGGAGATAGGTAGTCCTCCTACAAAATCCATAGAGATATTTTCTCAAGTTTAAGTAGTTCTTGGTAAAGGCATATACAAACCTTCTACTTGATTTTAGGCTTGCTTGTACAACAAAGTTTACATCCTCTTATGAATTTAGATACTTCATCTTGCATATTTGGCTGATAAACATACCTTTACAAGTGGTCCATGGTTTTTCCAACATCAAAATTTCCTAATACTTTTGAGGTATGTGTTTCCCTCATCAATAAAATCCTTTCTTATTTTTACACACAAAGCTTATCCCATCGGTAGAGTAGCCCATCTTTGAGATAACAATCATCAATACCCATATTTTCATCCCCTTTTAACTACAACTATTGATATGTCACCCCAAAATATTTATCTTGAGAATATTCCTCTAGATACGTTTTCTTTGTGAAGGGCTCAACATGGGATATAGTGGCTAAACTAGAGATTTTATCCTGTATGGGTGGTGTAGAAAACATTTATGCCACTAAATTTGTGTTACCTTTCTTGTATTTGATCACCAAATGGAATTGTTGAAGGAACCCCATCCACTTGTAGTTGCACAGTGTAATTTAGATTGTGCTTGTAAATATTGGAGAGGTTTGTGGTTAGCATGCACAATATTTTCTTTACCCAAAAAATAATGTTTCCATTTCTTTATCATATCGACTATCCCTTAACTACTAAAGTGAAAGTTTTAGAATGATAGGATCTTAGATTACCTACATGTAGCAACACTTCTACCATAGTGTAAGCATTGGCATCTATACTTCAAAGGGTTGGTGAAAATTAGGAAGAGAACATACTTGAGCATGACTAATTTTGTAATTTAATAACTCAAAATCCGATATTTTACAATACCCAATTCAAAACCCTTACTATTTATGACCACTATGTGTAGAGGTTCTCGCAAAGTGCAGAGAATCTGGAATGAAATTCCTCATGTACTATAATACTCCAAAAAATATCCTAGTCTTTGTGGATCCCTTTGGTTTTGGCCAATTGGTGATGGATTCCACCTTCTTTGGATCCACTCGTAGCTCTCCTCCTCCAACCATGTGACCAAGATAGACAAGAATTTTTTACAAATTCACACTTCTTCATGTTGCATAGTAGTTGTTTTTCCTTGAGGAATTGAAATACATTTGCTACAAATGTGTTAGATGTTCCTCCCATGTGGCACTAAAAATTAGAATATCATCCAAATGTACAATGTCACATGCATCTATGAATTCACACTACACATCATTCATAAATATCATAAATGTAGCGGGTGCATTACATAAACCAAATGGAATTACTAACCACTCATACAAACCTTGTTTTGTTTTGAAGGTAGTCTTCCATATATCCTCCTCCTACATCTTGACTTTGTGATAACCAGACTTGATATCCAACTTGGTAAAGAACTTTGTATGCTAAAGTTGGTCAAGAGATCATCCATACATAGAAGTGGATATTTTTTCTTCTTGGTATTCTTGTTTAAAACATGGTATTCAATGCACATTCTCTAAGAACCATCCTTCTTTGGCACCATCACAAAATTTTTATGGTGAGGTACTTGGGCGTATACCCCTTAGTCTAATAACTCTTGGAGTTGTTTCTTTATCTATGTACTCTCCATGGGTATTTCTATACAACCCAATATTTGGTAGAGGGGACTCTGGAAACATCTAAATCTCATGTTATACTTATCATTTTGGTGGTAACTGTTGTCACTTTGAAATTCACCCTTTAGAGAATGGTGTGATAACTCTTCTTTCAATTAAAAAATGGAAACACTCTAGGTTGTGGGTGACCTATATGTTGGAGTGAATCTCCAGAGAGGGATGGTTACCCTAGTGCAACACCTAAACTAATTCTACCTCCCAAAATTGAATGAGAAAGAGAGAAGGAAAAGAAATAAAAAGAACTAAAAAGGGAGGTGATACACCATAATATTTTGAAAACTTTAGATTTATTTGGATCACATATATGAAGCGAAGAAGCTAAAGATAGCATACAAAAATATAGGTAATTGATTCAAATGAAGGTGATCCACAAAAAGGTTTAAAATGAATTGTCACAATATAAGAAGGGGCAACAGAGATGACTCCATGTTGAGTTGTGGAGATTAATTTCTTCACCGACATGCTTTAACAAACTTGTTGGAATACACAGATGGCGGCGTCGGTTGGACGAACCACCGTCGGTCACCCATGGTGGTATCGGTCAAAAGGGGGAACCAACATCAATTTGGGATAACTAACATTGATTAAGGCTAACCAACATTGGTTGCATGTGTGTGACTATTATAATTAAGTTGTGGGAATTAGATCTATTTTTAGTTATAAAGTGAATCTAATGGTTGTAATTTCATAGTTAAAGTTACCTAAGATTGTAGATGCATGTATAAACATAAAGCTAGGGTTTTAGAAGAGAGAATTCATTGAGAATTAAGAGAATTTTCCTTTAGAGAGAAAAAGAGAAATTTGTAGAGAAAAAAGTAGAGGACATCTCAGAAGGTGTGGAAGATTAAAAATCTTCATTGTATTTCCTCTGTGATAATAAATTGGCTATTTCTTGGTGGACGTAACCCACATTGGGTGAACCATGTTAAATCTTGTTTCTTCTTATTTATTTCTGTATTGATTGTCTTTATGCTTAGATCGATAAATATATCTGTACAACCTGTGTGCTAACCCCAACAACTAGTATTAGAGAATATTTGTTTGAGGGTTATGTGTGTTGACAAATTTACTCACAGAGGGATTTTTGATTGAGTGGGAGCAAAGCAATGGGAGAAGAAGGTAAATTCGAGTAGATAAATTTGATGACGTGACTATCTATTATGGAAGATACAGGTGGAGGATTATCTGTATCAGAAATATTTATACTTACCGTTGGACGAGAAGGTAAGACCTGCAAAGATGATTGATGAAGATTGGAAAATTGTTGATAGAAAGACTCTATGATCTATAAGATTGAAACTGAAACATCTGTGGCTTTGAATATTACGAAGTAGGATCTCTGATAGAGAGTTAATGAAATCTTTAGCAAATCTATTTGAAAAACCTAGTGCTTCAAATAAAGTTTATTTGATGAAAAAAATGTTTAATTTAAAGATGAAAGGAGGTGGATTTGAATCAAGTCATTTGAATGATTTCCGGTCTATTGTAGATCAATTAAAATCAGTTAATATTCCATTTTAGGATGAAGTGAAATTAATTTTATTATTATGATTTTTCTAGATAGTTGGGATAACTTGGTAATGGATGTTAGTAATACAACTTCTACTATTAATGTTTTAAAGTTTGATGATGTGGTTAGTATAATCTTGAATGAAGAAATACATAGGAAAAGTACAGGAGAATCATCATATGGGAATGATTTTAATGTAGAAATTAGGGGAAGGCAGAAGGAGAGATCCAAGATCAAGAATAATGGGAAATCAAAGTCTAAGAATGACAGATCTAAATCTAGAGGTAGAGGTATAATCTATTGGAATTGTGGAAAGAAAGGTCATGCAAAGAAGGATTATTGGTTCAAGGAAAACAAAGAGAATGTACCAAAGAATGATAAAGAGGTAATTTTTTCTACAAAATAGGTAATGTAAGATGCCCTAATTCTCTTCTTGGATAATAAGATTGAGTCACGAGTTTTAGATTCAGGAGCTTCTTTTCATGTAACCCCTAATAAGGGTTATTTTAGAAATTATGTCCAGGGTAATTTTGGGCATGTTTACTTAGGAGATGATGAACCATGCAGTATTACTGGTAGAGGTGAAGTTCATCTTAAATTTCAGAATGGAAATACCTAGATATTGAAAGATGTGAGGCATGTTCCAAGCCTAAAAAAATTCTAATTTCTGTAAGACAATTGTGTGAAAATGGTTACATGGTTACACTCACAACCGAATCTTGGAAATTTATCAAAGGATCTCTTGTTGTAGTAAGAGAAAAGATGGTAGGATCATTGTATTTGTCTACCTATATTACTAATTCCTTTTCTATTCTATATACTTGATTCAGATACAAGCATGTGACACAATCAGCTAGGCCATATGAGTGAAAAGGGAATGCAAATCTTAAAGGAAAAGGGTAAGTTATTTGATCTGAAATGTGTAGATCTTGATTTCTGTGAGCATTGTATTTTTGGAAAGTATAAGAGAGCAAAATTTCTCAAAGTTAGGGTAACAAAGAGGAAGAATAAATTAGAGCTTGTACACTCAAATGTATGAGGGCCACCTATGTAAGTTCTCATGGATGATCACGATAACATGTTACTTTCATTGATGATGCCACAAGAAAGGTATGGGTTTATTGTATTAATCGTAAATATGATGTTTTTGAAAATTTTAAAATATGGAAAGCCCTTGTGGAAAATGAATCAAATTCAAAGTTAAAGTGCATTAGATCTGACAATGGTGTCGAAATGCTATGATAAGTATTTCAATGATTATTGTTTAGTAAATGGACTACGTAGAGAAAGGATGGTTCCTAGAACACCACATGAGAATGGTGTTGCCGATAGAATGAATAGGACATTCATGGAACATGCTAGAAGTATGAGTATACATGCTAGATTTCCCTTACAATTTTGGACAAAAACAATAGACATGATGGTTTATTTGATTAAGCTGTGGACCTTCAAATGTATTGAATGGTGGAATACCAAAATAATCTTAGACTAGAAAAAAGTAGATATTTCTTTTCTTAGAGTATTTAGCTCAGAAGATTTTGTGTATATTGATAAGGAAAATAGAAAGAAATTGGATGCTAAATCTAAAATATGTACTTTCATTGGTTATGGCTCTAGTGATTTGATTCGGTTTTGGGATTTAGAAGGTTCTAAGATAATTAGGAGTTGTGAAATTGATTGGAATGAAAAGAGAATGTATAGGGATCAAGTTTTGGTACCCAAAGGTGAATCGGTGGAGAATTTTGTGGATGAAAATGAACTCTCGGATTTAAAATTAACACCTACATGTTTACGTAGTAACCAACATCGGTTTACCTCGATCGACATTGATCCCCTATACTAGCATCGGTTATAGAAGAGATAGACCGAAGTCGAGTTAGCGAACTAGCGTCGGTAGAAGGTGTGGCATCGGTCATTGTCGAAGTATATACAAATATACGGGAAGAGAATATTGAACCTTCAAAACCCCAAATATTAGTGAGAAGGTCACAAAGGGTAAGTAGACCTCGAAATATTTTCACCTTCCTTGTCTTATTTATTATTGAATGATAGTGGTGAACCAAAAATATTTTAACAAGTAATGCAGGATAAATCCCACAAGCAGTGGGAGCATGGCATGGATGAGGAGGTGGAATCATTAGAGAAGAACCAGACATGGAATTGGTTAAGTTGCCAACAAGGTAAAAGAGAATTGTAGAACAAGTGGGTTTATAGGATCAAGGAAGAAGAGGGTGAAAAAAAGAGATATAAGGCAAGGATTGTAGTAAAGGGATTTGCACAAAAGTAGGTATTGAATTTGGTGAAATATTTTCTCCTATTGTTAAGATGACTTTTATTCAATGCTTTGTATTGAGTTTAGTTGTAGTAGAGGATTTGCATTTAGATAAACTTGATTTCGAGACGCAATTTCTTCATGGTGATTTGAAGGAAAAGATTTATATGAATCATCCTCTTGGGTATGAAGTCAAGGGTAAGGAAAAACTTGTGTGCAGATTGAAAAAGAGCCTATATGGACTCAAGAAAGCTCCAAGGCAATGCTATATGAGGTTTTATAGTTTCATGCATGAGCATGGTTATTTGAGATGTAAATATGACCATTGTGTTTATTTCAAGATGTTTGGAAATTGGAGCTATATTATTTGTTATTGTATGTGGATGATATGCTTATTGTAGGATCTAGTATGTAGGGCATTGGTGAGCTTAAAGAAAATCTAGCTCACACATTTGCAATAAAGGATTTGGGAGTTGTAAAGAGAATCCTTGGTATGTAAATTCATAGATACATGAAGAACATGAAGTTATATTTGTCTCAGGAGCATTATATCAATAAAGTGTTGGAAAGGTTTAATTTGAAAAATTCAAAACATGTAAGTATAGATATGGCTAGAAACTTCAAATTGAGAAAAGATCAGTGTCCTACATCACACAAGGAGGTTGATTACATGGCATGAGTTCTGTATGCTTCAACAGTTGAGAGATTGATGTATGCAATGGTTTGTATGAGACCGGACATTACACGCAGACAATGGGAGTTATGAGAAATTTATGGCTAATCCAAGTAAAGAGCATTAAAAAGTAGTCAGTGGATTCTCAAGTATTTGAGATGGACATCTAGCATGTAGTTATGATATGGAGGGTTAGAGTATGCTTCTTTACGTGACTATGTGGATTTAGACATGATTAGTGGTTTGGATGGTAGGAGAGAGCACTAGTAGATATGTTTTCACAAGTAGGTGGCATGACAGATTAGCTAGATTTATAGATTGTAGAAGGTTGTGGCCCTGTCTACTACAAAGGCTATGTTACAACTACTAGAAGCTAGCAAGGAGATGATAAGGATGAGAAGGTTCATGGAAGAGTTGGGAAAGGAGCAATATGATTGAAAATTATACAATGATAGTAAAACTATGATTCATCGACAAAGAACTCATCGTTTCATTTTAGAAAAAACACATTCAATTAAGATATCACTTCATACGAGAAGGTATTGGAGGATGGGTAAGCTGAAGTTGGAGAAAATTCATACAAAGGAGAACCCTACGGATATGCTAAAAATATGTTGGAAAATGAGAAGTTGGAGCTATACTCCACTTCTATTGGTCTTCAAGTTTTAGACTTGAGGAGGGAGAAATAGGCTAAGGAAAGGATCCGAGGAAGGAGCTGTATGGTACAAAGTGCAAAATTTATCTCCAAGTGGGATATTGTTGAGTTGTGGAGCTTAATTGCTTCACTGACATGCTTTTACAGACTTGTTGGAATACAAAGTAACCAGTGTCGGTTAACAAATTGTTGTCGGTCACCCATGGGTGGTATCGAGTTAGGAAAGGAGGAAATGACATGGGTTCGGGATAACCAACATCGATTGCATGTGCATGAATATTTTAATTAAGTTAGGAATTAGATCTATCTTTAGTTGTAAAGTGAATCTAATGGTTGTAATTGCATAGATAAAGTTCCCTAAGATTGTAGATGCATATATAAGCATAAAGATAGGGTTTTAGAAGAGAGAATTCATTGAGAATTAAGAGAAGTTTCCTTTAGAAGAAAAAAGTAAAATTTGTAGAGAAGAAAGTATAGGACATCCAAGAAGGTGTGGAAGATTGCAAATCTTCATTGTATTTCCTCGGTGATGATAAATTGGTGTTTTTGGTGGCGTAGCCCACACTGGGTGAACCACGTTAAATATTGTGTATTGTTTCTTCTTGTTTATTTCCATATTGATTGATTTTATGCTTAGATCTGATAAATATATCTGTATAAACAATGTTCTAACCCCAAAACTCTCTACAAAAATCCTACAAACAACCTATAAAACACAATGTATGACTTGCAAATTGACACAAGACTATAAAAAGGCATGAGAGATTTAAGCGATAAGACACACATAAACAAGTATCATAAAATAAAATCATTCAAAATAGAGTATGCACTAAATACAGATTGTAGAAGGTAAAACATAGCTCATTTATTGCTCAATAGGTGGAATAAGCAAAAATATCCACTCATGACCCTTGCTTTCTCACTCAAAATATTCAATTTCCCAAAGAAAAAATGAATGAATAAGAAGAGAGATATTTTACAATGTTTTTGAATTCTTTTTATAGAAATATGAGAGAGAAGAGGGATAAGATAAGCCAAGACATGCAAGTTTGACTTAAAAATAGGATAACAACAATGTAATTTGATTTCTTTCCTCATAATCCACTCCTTCGGTGTGAAAGTATGTGTTTATTTTAATCTTTTGCTGAAAAATAAGTTCGGCGTGGTTCAAAAATAGCTTTGCCTTTGTTTTTATGATTTGATATATTTTTAAGCCTCCAAAGTCACAAATTCTTGAAATAAATGATATCAAATTGTAGGTCTTGTGAGATCTTTCCAACGAGACCATTTTTATGGATTCCATAGTGTCGGGCATATAAAAGCTTTAATTGTGAAGTACAAACCATTTAGAGAAATCCACATACCTTGGTGATGTTATTCCTTTGAATGGTTTTGACTATGCTCTGCGAAAGATTAAACCAATAAAAACAACCCACGTATCTCTATGTCACCCTGACCTTACCTTACAAAAGTCAAGCCAATAAAAATCTCCATGAATCCTCATAAGTAAGACCTCTTGTGAAACTCAGACCAATAGAAAAGGCCCATGCATTTAGGTGTCAATCCTAGACTAAAACTGAAAAATCCAAGCCGGTAGGAATATCCCACGAATGCTCACTCTTTGATCTTGGTTGACCTTGCAAACCTGTGAACAAATAAAATATATCCACGCATTTGCCAATTTTCTCGAGTGAGTTTTTGAAATATGAACCAATAGGGAAATGCGACGCATTTCGCAAACTAGAACTTTAACTATCAGGTGCGAAGCTTAGACTAGAAAAATAGCTCCACGTACTTTGCAAATCATTTCCTTGACTGAAACTTGTGAACTGCGAACAAATAAAAACGTTCTATGAATCCTCAAAGTGTCGGCCTTAATTAATAGATCCCTGTAAAACTACGAAACATGAGTGAATAGAAAAGCTCCACATTTTCTTTGGATTTTAAGATCTATGTGCGGGTTCTACGAAATGTGAACCAATAAAAGGGTTCCACAAACCTTATGGTGTCAGTCTGTCCTTTCATTCTTTGGCTCTATAAGATTGTAAATTAGAGCTCATTCTGCGGGCCTAGGTCTGCCAAAGTTAAAAAATGAAGGATCCCGAAATGATGCCACGTAGCTTTACCCGAGTCATTGATCCACTGACACGTAGCCCATGTCTACGGATTGTTAAATTTGATGGACTTTAAACGTCACATGGATTTTATAAAATCCTCCAATGATTTAAACTTGCTCCATGGATTTTTGAATACTAATGGCCGGTGCTTTTAAGACATGGAAATTGACGGCCGTTTGGACGTATTTTGCTCTTAAAAATGGTTAAGTCCATTTTTAAAGATTGATTTGTACTATTTCATTATGATGTTTCTACCTTGATGTTTTCAACTAAACCTTAGAAATTATAGTCCTCAACTTGTAAAACATTCATAATTCATTCCCAGGAACTCGTTCTTCAAAATTTTGCAAGCCTTTCGAATATCTATGTCAAGCTGAGAACAAATTTTTGAGTTGCCTTCTTGCATGTGTGTAAGAAATGGTAACAATTCTAGAGATTTTATGGGGTCATCTACCTGCTAGCTATAATGATCTAGTGTTTTGATGTATCCATTGGGCATGGAGTCGAACATTCAAATTTTTAGAACCTGCTTGGAGTTATAAGGACACTGAAAATACCTTCTAACAAAAGGGAAAACATGTGCCTACAAGCACTTATTAGATAACACAAGAAAAGTGCATGAGGGACACAAGGAAAAGAAACCTACAAAAAAAATGTGCATGAAGCACTTATTGAAAAGTAAACACAACAATCTACTACAAAGGAAGAACACCCCTAGTAACAAGGCTTGAGACACATCCCATTAACTGGGATGGGAAATTCATCACCATTCATTCTAGAGAGCTAGAAAGCATTGTATTGCTTGCAACCTATAATCAAGTATGGTCCACTCTAAAAAGCATCAAATTTTTGTGTCTTCTAGGTTTTATTCTGTCTTCATCCCACTTAAGCACAATGTCTCCCTCTTTGAATGTTCTAGCAGATGATTTCTTATCAAAATAACTCTTGACTTGTGCTTGATGAATTTCCATCATTGTCATTTCCTTGTCCCTTGTTTCTTCTAACTCCATCAATTCTACATAAATCTGATTTCCATTGAATCTACCTCCATCATCTCCATTTGATTAATGAGGTCTAAGGTTGGTATTTCATTAGAAATGGGAAACCTTGCTTCTCTGCCATAGAAAAACATGAAAGGAGAATCGTTGATGGACCTTTTAGGAGTAATCCTATCAGCCCATAAATCTTAATTCATTTTTGTATGCCATGTTCTTTGGTTTTATGTCATAGTATGCTTGAGGATTTTGAGAAGATTCTTGTTTTTGATTCAGCTAAACCATTCCCTTAAGGATAATAATTGGAATAAATTGATAGATGGATCAAGCTTGACATCGCATGCACTAATTCTTTCTCCAAGGAAATAAAATGCATTATCTGAGATGATTGTTGTTGGAACATCAAACCTTATGACAAGACTTTCATAAAAATCTAAAACTGATGTCTCATTTGCTTCTTTTAAAACCACTACTTTTATCCATCTTGTGAAGTAGTATGTAGTTGTGAGAATCCATTTATGCATCTATTCACTAGAAGGTGGGTTAATCATGCTAATAAAATACAACCCCCATTGAATGAAAGGTTGATTTACCTAGATGGATTGAAGAGGGAGAGCTGCTAGCTTTTGTTTTTCTACAAAAATTACACACTTTGCACACTTCCTTACACATGTATGAGCATCTTTGAATAATTTTGGCCAGTAATAACCAGCTCTCATGATCTTCAAGGTTATGGATCTTGGTGAAAAATGGCCACCAGATGAACCATCATGAAATTCCTCCAAAACATGCTCAATTTGATCTGATTCAATGCATCTTAAAATAACTCCATTCACATATTTTCTTAAAAGTATATCATCAACAAGAACATAAGGAATGGATTGTAGCCTGAAATACCTCTTTTTTATTTTTCCAATCCCTGTGGGAATTATCTAGTACTAAGAAAATGAATCATCTCTTGGATCCAACTTTGAGGTGATGCAAAAACTATTAGATCTAAACCATCTTGAATGGCTAAAACTTGATCTTTATCATCATGAAAATATGAAGCTAACTACTCACAAAATCCTCTTCCTCTTGATCAACTTAGTAACTTTAATATCAACATCATATCATTACATTTTTGATCCACCCTACTCTCTTCTCATTCAAATCTTTTCTCAAAATAAATTCCTTGACACTTGGATGAGAAACCATCAGATGAATCTTGTTATTAGAAAACAAGTGTCTATATTTCTTAAGGCTCCTAATTATTGAAAGAACTTGTTTCTCAACAAAGGATACTTCACCTCATAATCATGTAGCCCTTGATTGAAAAAATAAATTGGTTGCTACATTCCCTCATTATTTTTTGCACCAACATAGTTGAGACTGTATCAATTGACTCAAAAGCATAAATAATGAAGTCTTTACCAAAATATGGATTAGTGAGAGTTGGATCTTGTGAGATGGCATGCTTGATTTCTTCAAATGCTTTCTTTCCCTTTGTTCCCCAATTGAAAATCTTGTTCTTCTTGAACATTAAGGTTAGTGGCTTTACAAGATTTAAAAATATAGAATGAATCTTCTGATAAAATTAATCCTACCTAGAAAACTTTGCAACTCTTCTTATGATTTGGAAAAGATAAGGACAAAATTACACTTACTCATTTTGGATCAATTGTGAGACCTTTCTTGGAAACAATGTGATTAAGAAACTTACCCTTATATACTAAAAATGCACACTTCTTTGGATTAAGTGAAACACCATATTCCCTACACCTCTAAAAACATGTCTAAGATGTATGATATGAGTTGCAACATGTTTTGAAAAAATATTTATATCATCTAGGTAAACAAGAACACAAGTATTGATTAATCCTTCAAGGCCAAGTCCATTGCATGTTGAAAAAGTGGCTCCTATTTGATAGTCTGAATGACATCTTCCTATATGCATAGGTGCCCCATTTTGTGGTGAATGTTGTCTTAAACTGATCTGACTCTTGTACCAAGATCTGATTATAACCTGAATAACCATCAAGTAAGGAGAAATGTTCTGAGCCACTTACCATTTGTAAAATTTCTCCATAGATGGTAGAGGGTAATGATCTTTTAAAGAATCTTTGTTCAGATCTCTGGAATCTACACACAATCATATTCCTTCACTCTTTTTCCTTATAGGAACCAAATTTCCTGACCCATGATGAGTGTTTAACAAGAAAAATGATATTAGCCTTGATTAATTTGTCCAACTCTTATTTCATCAATGGTTCAATCTTGGGATTGATTGTCTTTGCTTTTTTCTAACTAGTTTGGCTTTTTGATCCAATTCTATGGTGTGTTGGGCTAGATTTGGATTAAAAACTTTTAAATCGCCATAGTTCCATGAAAAAACATCATCAAGTTCTTGAGAAAGTTAAACAAAAGAAATATTTTCATCATCATTACATACCTTACCCACTTTGAGTGCTTTTTCATTTCCAATATTGATTGCTTCATAATCCTCTTACTTGATCATCATATTGGATTTTTCTTTTCTAGCTCGATCATCTATTTTGAAAACAGACTTGGGAGTAATCAATCCTTGAGTAATTTTGTTAGATTTTAGTTGAATAATTTTATTTTCATACCTTTGTTGCAACCTTTCCTAATTTCTGACTGAAAAACTCATATTCATCTCGCAAGAAATTAACAATTTTCTCATCTGATTCAAACACTTGACAATTAATGTTGTTATCTAGAATAGAAGGCCTCACCACTATTTTGACAAACTTCAGATATTTTTCCTTCTTTTTCTGATTGGAATATCAACTTGAGCACCAATGGCAGCAAGCCTATCTGCATATTTTTTCTTCACTATGGGAATAGAATGAATATTAAAATCATCAAAGTCCTCAATTAAATCCCATACCCTATTTTTGTAAGATCTCAATAAATTGTTCTTAGTGGCAACTTGTTCTCTGATTTGGTTGACCACTAACTCACTATCACCAAAACTTGCAATTTTTTTCCTCCTCTCTTTCTTACCCATTGAAGACCATACACAAGAGCTTCATACTCTATTGTATTGTTTATGCAAGAAAACTGAAATCTCATAGCTGAAAAATACTTTATCTTTGTTGGGGAAATTAGCATGATTCCTCCACTTTCTCCATTTATTCTCATTGATCCATCAAAGTATAATTCCCACAAACCTTCTTCTTGATGATCTTCTTTGACAAGGTTAGGAACCATAAAATCTTCTTCATGCAAACAATATATCCCAAACTCAGCTTCTTCTATTTGGTGGTATGGATCATGTGCATATTTCTTAAAAGCCCATTCATCTAGTAATAAAATCAAGAACTTCCTCTATAAGTGTGGTTGGTTGATGGTCAACTAAATGGTCTTCTTCCTCAATGATCATGCAATTTGAGTTACTGATCACTAGGAACATAAGGCTCAAGGTGGTGTTATGATATTGGTTCAGATTTTATGGTAACCTTAGTGTCATACCTTGTTCTAAATAACATATGAGACCATATGATGATAAATAATCTCAATTTTGGTCATGAAATATCTAGAAAGGCATAAGGAAAAAAGAGGAGGAAGATCAATAATGAAGACATCTTGAGGAATGGGGAAAGTGGGGCATGCATGCAAGATTAAGATCATATTTATAATGACTCCAATAGTGGTTATTGGTGTTCCATCAAGATAAACTACTCCCTTAGAAAGATGCTCATAATCTAAACTAATTTTTTCAACAACTGCTTGGGCATAACTGAGCTAGAGGCTCAAAATCAATCATGCAGTTGTGAACTAGATTATGACCTATGATCAATGATACATAGTAGGGAGGTGGTTTGACATTCTTATTTGCTTGAGCTTCTTTTGGATCAGATTTATTTATGAGCACAACCTTAGATGGTTATTTGGGTGGTTGGATAGAAAGATTAAGATTTCACAAGGCTTCTTGTAAAAGGTCCTTTTGTCTAGGAAGTGACAATGTATCCCATAATGACATACTAGCTTTAATTTTCTTCATATGCTCAAGGATATTAAAAGATGGGGTACTAACCTTATGTAGTGACTTGTTAACAAAAACACCTTCTTGTGTTGGAAGAATGAGAATTTGAATCTTTTGGTGATTGAAAACTTTGTAGGTGATTCTTTTGACTGCCTTGCTGATTTGAGACTGAAAAATTAACATGCAAAAATGGAGAAGACTGAGAACTGATCTTACCAGTAAGTTACTTCACTTCCAATGACCTTTTCTTAGACCTTGTGTTGGCTACCAGAAGTAGAATTTTGATTATCAAGTTGATTTATTCCACAAAAGTCATCCTTTTTCCAGTTAAGGAAATTAACATCACTTGGCACTAACTCTTTTTAAACTTCCTATTGTGGTGTAGCCTCAACTGTTAGACCTTGTGACATAGTAGCTACTTGCACCATAAGTGCCTGATTCTAAGTACCATTAACGCATGATTTTTGATTATGAGGCTGACTACATGGATAACACCACTCATATTCTTGGATCAGATTATTCTTGAACTAGGACAAGTGCTTTAGATGTGGTAGCAACATTTGGATTAATTGTTTGAATAGGCTTTGGATTAGCATCTGATTTGAGCCTTGTGGATTTGGTTGGAAAGAAAGTCTATTCTATTGATTGGGAGGATAGTAAGGTCTAAAACTCTGATTTTTTTGCCTTTTGAGGGAAACTATCTCATTCCCATAATATTTTAAAAGTCCTTTTATCTCTTGCAAATCACTTGATTGGACTTGGGTAGCATTGGATTGGATCAAAGACTAAGAATTAGATGATGGAATTGGGGATATTGTAGGTACTTGTTGAGAAGTGGGAGAGGAAATATCTGCAAAGATGGGCATAAAGGCCTTGGAGATATCTTTCTATGCTTGTATAGGACTATTTTTAGCTTTAACTGCTATATCATAAGCATTAGGAATTGTCTCTCCACCCATTGATTGTATCATTACTGAAATATCAAAATTCAGAGCTCTTAGATAATACAAGAAATTTTTTGAGGAGTAGGCCTTACCACTTCTAGAATTCTATCCCAAGTCTTTGAATATGTAGTTCAAATCAGTCATGAACTCTTATGGTGTTCTCTTGATAGTAGTAAATTTTCAACTAATGAAAGATGATCTGATTTATCTTCAAAGTGCTTGCAAAATACTTCTCCCAGTTGATCCCAAGTAGTAATAGAATTTAGTGCAAGTCCTCTATACCACTGCAATGTTTTTCTTGAAAGAAGCTACTAATAATCTGACTGCAAAATTATCTTGAGTTATGTGATAAATAGATCATATATTGGCAATGTGCTTTACATGTTATATGGGTGTGATATGATTTTCTCCAGTAAAAATGGAATGCTCTTAAGGGCATTAGCTGGAATATCATTATGTTGAGCTAGCAACAATGGGCTACCAACATTGAAGGGAACAAATGGCTGATTTCTTGGATTGGCCATGTTTAGAATAGAACTGGTTATGAAATATTTTGGAGATAATATTGTATTTTGTGGAGTGGGATGAGGTTTAAAATATGGTTTGGAAATTGAAAATCTACCTCTCTTAGCTGAATTCAAAGGTAATTCAATGAAATCAAAAGGAATACCTTTTGTAGATGATATTATTGTTACCTTTGGCATGAAATATGTGTTGATCTTCTACCAAGACATGATTTTACTAGTGGAGTCACCAGATGTTGAATGATTAATGTCTGAAACACTATTTTTTTCAAAAATAGCATCAAATTATTAACAAATTCTTTGTTTGGTCCCACGAGGCATGCCAAAAATTGTTATCACTTTGAAATGCACCCTTTGGGGAATGGTGTGATAACTCTCCTTTCAATTGAAAAATGGAAACACTCCTAGGTTGTGGGTGACCTGTATGTTGGAGTAAATCTTCCAGAGAGGGATGGTTCCCCTAGTGCAACACCTAAACTAATTCTATGTCCTAAAATGGACCGGGAAAAGGGAGAAGGAAAGGAAATAAAAAGAACTAAAAAGGGAGGTGATACACCAGAATGTTATGAGAACTTCAGACTTATTTGGATCACATGGATGAAGCAAAGAATCCACACACACAATACAAAAACTACAAGTAATTGATTCAAATTGAAGGTGATTCACAAAAAGGGTTTGGAATGAATTGTCACAAGATAAGAAGGGGCAACAGATGGCTCCACAAAAAAATCCTGCAAACAACCTGTTAAACAAAATATATGACCTGTAAATTGACACAAGACTGCATAAAAGGCATGATCGATTTAACTAATAAAACAAGGATAGACAAGTATCACAAAATAAAACTAGTTAAAACAAATTATGCACTAAATACATATTGTAGAAGGTAAAACACAACTCCTTTATTGCTCTAAGAGGTGGAATAAGCATAGATAGTCACTCACAACCCTTGATTTCTCACTCAAAAAGATTGAATTGCTCCAGAAAATATGAATGAAGAAGTTAGAATGTCTTTACAATGTTTTCTAAAAAATTTATAGAAATATGAGAGAGAAAAGAAAGAAAGGAAAAACCTAGACATGCAAGTTTGACTTAAAAATAGAATAAAAGTAGTCTATTTGATTTCTTGCCCCTAAAGCAATTCCTTCTGTGTGAAAGCATGTGTTTATCTTAATCTTTTGCTCAAAGATAAGTTTTGCATTTCTCAAAATAGCTTATCATTTGCTTTACATGCTTTTATCTACTTTATTTATCTTATAGATGATAAAACAAGATTTTCTTGCATGTCCTCATTTATTTGTAACTCTCCATGCTTCGTTTTTGACAAACCGTGCTAAAAATAACATCCTTGTGTTTGAAAAAAATTAAAAATGTCTTTTATGGTTAGAATGGTTTCCCCATTTTTTGATCCTCCAATAATGGTCTTTCACCTATTTTTAACCTTCTCATGATTTTACAAACTCTAATTTTTCCTTTTGGATGGATTTGAGAAGTTAAAAATGAAATCTTTATTTTCTAGGTCGTGCAAAAAAAATTATGTTTTCCTTTTTCCTTAGCTATTCCTTTGAGCTAATACGGATTTTGGGGCTTTTCCTTTGTTCTACGGATTTTTATGTAGTAGATTTTTGGGGCTTTTCTGGGCTGATTTTTCATAAGTGTCTATGGCCTTGACTAGTTGTCAAGTGTCCTTCTTTGATTTTCTCACAAAATTGGGCTTTGTTTTCCCTTAAAACGCTAGCCAATAAAAATACGCCACATATACACAATGTTGAGCTTATAAAAGCTTAACTGTGAAGTACAAACCATTCAAAGCACTCCATGTTACTCTGTGACTCCATTCCTTTGAATGGTTTTGACTATGCTATGTGAAATATAAAACCAATAAAAACATCCCATGTATCTATGTGTTAGCCCTAGACCATACCTTGTGAAAGTCAAGCCAATTAAACAACACCACGAATCTTTTACAAATCAGACATCGAATGCCTTCGCTTGTGAAAATCTGAACCAATAGAAATGGACCACATTTGCCAATTTTCTCGAACAATTTTACGAAATGTGAAGCCAATATAGAAATAACCCACGCATCTTTCGCCTTTCACATAACTAGAACCATTACAAATCAAGAATGTGAAGCTTGAACCAATAAAAAGCTCCTTCACAAACATTTCCTAATTAGAAACTTATGAGTTGTGAAAATTCAAACAAATAGAAAAATCCTTGGTTCAGCCTTAAAATAGATCTTTGATGCACAACTACGAAAGCTCTAAGATAATAAAATATCTCCATGCCCTTCACAAATTGTTTCCTTGATTGAAACTTTTGAAATGTGAACAAATAGGAAAGCTCCACGAAACATTGGTGTCAGCCTATCCTTTGATCGTTGGCTCTATAAGATGCCGACAAGTAGATTTGACTTCACTGACCTACAACGGACCCAAAAATTTGTAAATTAGAGCTCATTCCATGGGATTAGGTCGCTGGAGTTAAAAAATGAAGAGAGGCCGAAATGGTGCCACGTAGCCCTTCCTGAGCCGTTGATCCACCGACACGTAGCCCTTGTCTGCTAGAGTAAAATTTGACGTCAAAATGAATGTCACATGGATTTTATAAAATCCACCAACAATTTAAACTTACTCCACATGGATTTTTGAATGCTAATAGCCGGTGCTTTTAAGATATGGAAATTGATGGCCATTTGGACGTATTTTTCTCTTAAAATGGTTAAGTCCATTTTTAAAGACTGGTTTATACTGTCATTTTGATTTTACGCTTTGATGTTTTCAATGAACCTTAGAAATTATAGTCCTCATCTCATGAAAAACATTCATAAGTCATTATTAATATTTTTAATTTGAATTTTGATTTGGAATAACTTACTCATTTCTTCCTCTTGTTCCTAGTTGTACATATTGGTGGCATTGCATCCCATCCACTCATCTACATCAAAATCATCCTCTATCTCTACCTCCCCATCTATTTTTACAACTATCATGGAATTCTTGGAGTCCTTGGTTCGGTTCTTTGGATTATAATTCCGGATGTAACTTCCAATCTGTAATGTCAGTATGACCATTGATATCACAATTCTTACAAAAATTCTTAGGATCTTTACAAGTATTCAAAGTGGTAGTGGTATTTTTACCTTTCCATTTACTATTATTACTTGCTTTTCCCTACTCTTTCTTTGGCTGATTTTTGAATGGTTTTTCCTTGACTCCACTCCTCCTTGCTTTTTCTCATCACCTATGTAGTATGCTTGTACACAAGCTTCATTGAGATCCTTGGGTTTTGTGGAGATGACCTTCCTTCGTAGGTGAGTGTGAAGTCCTCCCAAATACTTGGTAAGAATATCCTCATCCTCCAAGTCCATATTGCGCAATATGGCTTGCCTGTGAAAATTGTGTAATCATGCACACTTTGACCACTAGTTTGTCTAAAATACTGCCATTTAATCATCTGGTCATTTTTATGGCCAATAGGATATTTTTCCCTTATTAATTCTTTAAAACCCTCCCAAGAACTTATAATAGGACAATTCTTCTTTTCACAAGTGGCTAGATGGGTTTCCCACAAAACCAGAGCATGTCCTTCCATCTTGAGATGTGCAAAGGTGATCCTTTGTGCCTCCATGATATTATGCATACTAAAATATACCTCCAATTGTTTTAATCTTTTACCCAATAGTTATTCATCTACTTGTCCCTCAAATATTTTAATCTCAACTTTAAAAGGAGTATGATAAGGTTTTTCCTTTCCCTTATCAACCAAAGTTTCCTCTTCCTCATCGTGGCTTTTTCATATTCTAAATTTCTTAGCCAAAGCTCAAACCAATGAGTCTATGGAGTCTTGTTTAACCACTGCTATATTTTGTTGGTCTGAAAGTTCTCTTTGGTGTTCCAACACCCTATCCATATTTCTTTCTAGCATCAAAATCTATGGACCATGTCCTCTTCTTCCATTTTTTCTTTAATCGTTTTATTCCACCTTCTCGTAGATATCTATGGATTATAAGGTATTAAATATTCACCTTTAGACCTTGTCACCGTCATGCAAATCACATAAGAATGAATACCCTTTGTCATTTGGATATTATGATCATATCGATACCAAAATGATTTGTAAACTTCTACTTTGGAAACATACAAAATCACACAATTGTTGTCCTACTTTCAATTTATTCAAAAATGATAGTTCTGAAAGTTAGTGAATGAAATCTAGTGCTTTAGAACTACTTGTAGTAAAAAAAATGAATAATTAAGCACACAACACCAAAAATTTATCTGAAACCCCTAGATTAAGGAAAAATCAGTTGGGAAGGGAAGTTAATCTTTCTTCCCAATATTATATTGGCCAATTAAGAATTTACATATTACAAGAAGTTAAAGGAAGACAACAATGTTACTTCCACCCTCTCTACTTGTTTTCTCTTCTCATACACCTTGCTTCTACAAACAATTCCAACACTAATGGTTTCTTTCTCACTTCTCCCATCCAAGATTGATGAATTCCACATCCTCTTCTTATATTTATAGCTTGCTCCCTACGTCCTCCCATGCACTGAAGAATAAGAAGATAAATTAAAGGAAGAGACACAACCTGACGTCTAAAATATGTGACTATTTGTGGGTTTATTTTTTTGTTTTACATTGTGACAAGACCGTTGGTGAAGGCAGGCGGGTGGTTATGTAACCACCGTGGTGGTTACACAACTGTCAATGACCACAGAGGGGTGGTTACACAACCACCGCTTTGTAGAAAGTGATGGTTCTATCACTTAACTGTTTTCTCCTACTTCTTCTCATTTTCCTTCCGATCCTGGTTGTTACAATGAAGTAGTGTTTTTTGGATCCTATGGATCAATTGATGCTTTAGATAGATTGAAATCTTAGTTGATAATATTTGATTGAGATGTATGCCTTAAAATAAGGAGTGGGTTGGAAGCATGAAATTATAAATGCAACCTCCCACACCAAAGAATGTAATCTCCATTATTTTGATCAATTCATTCGAGGTTCTGTTCCATCCAATTTCTAAATAAGATTAGATTAAAATATTTTTATGAGGAATGAACTAGCCACTCATTCTAAGGAAGATGGATCCATGTGTTTATGTTTTTTTCTTCATTCTATAATTATATTTTTATTGTTTTTTCTTTATACCATGTAATTATTCTCTTGTTGTACAATTTATTGTGAACTTACACATGTTTTATGTGTTTATTGTTTCTTTTCAAGTATAATTTCCTTTCTTGCAAGTGTGATGTTTAATTTCTTGCAAGTGTGACATTTAATTTCATGCAAGTGTGTTTTAATATCATACAAGTGTGTTTCAATTTCTACAAGTGTTCTTTTACATTTATGAAAGTGTGCTTATATATTTTTTGTAAGTGTGCTTTTACATTCCTACAAGTGTGGATTTTGGGTAGAGGGGACCATTTCCAAATATATATTTCTCCTATTGTATATTTCCTTCAGACACTAGCCTTGGATTGACATTATTAATGTTGAGGATTGATGACCCTCATCACTAATGAGGTGTATAATTTCAAAATTAGTGATATGAGCCTTCAAACTACCAAAAATTGAAAAATATTTTGTTGTACACCCTATTTATGGTGGCATGTCTTACAAAAGGAAACTTAAGTGTTTCACTGAGAAAATAATCCATGCATTGAAAATTCCCATTTTTGTCCAATGTGCATTTTTTGATGTATATTTCATTAAAAATATTAGGGAGAAGCGTAAAAATATGTTGTCCCTGAAATGTAAAAATTCTTTAAAAATGGTTGGGAAAGGGGTTTGGGAAGAATAAAAATCCCATGTGTTTTTAATACGATCAAGCTAATATGCCTAAAATATTACAAAGAACATGGAGAAGTATATGGAAAAAATAGGAGGTGAAAAAATTTACAACACCACAATTACCAATTGAAGGATTATTGCTCTAAAACCATGAAAGAATTTTAGAAACCCGACAAACTCCTCAACGTGGACTCACACTAGCCATAGACAAATTTATAACAATATACAGATAGATGTGGTTAATAGATAACAAAAGTAAGATTTGGTTCTAACTTTTCTTTTGATTAAGTAAAGCAAGAGTGCAAACTAAATCTTCTTTTGACTAAGTAACCAACACATTTATGAAGTGATGAAAACATAATGGACAGATGTGGGAAGTAGTGGTAATTGATTAACAATTTCACTTATCCCATTATAATCCTATGGGTTGTACACAAAGTAAACCTAGTGTAGTTAAGCTAACCTAATTCAACTTAGTCTTAGTGCAAGTACACTATTGTACCAACAATAATGATTGATTAATTATGTAATTATTATGTTTTCTTTCTCATCCTCACCCTATCCTCCTTTGTGGCCACATAATCATAAAAATAACATATATAATTTCCTCTAAATAAATACATTACTACCCAAAGTTTTATATTCATAATTAGTACATCTTGGAATTCCTTCTACAACTCTAAAAACCACGATTGAATAAAAAATCCCACATAAGGTGGTTTTATTGGTCTACTGATAGTATATAAATCCCAATATATTAGGATAATTATGCCAACAAGTGGTGAAATTATTATATAAATGGCCCTTTTGCTAATACAATGGTTAATTGGTTATGGGATGCGTATGTTATCTTACTCGGCCTTCCCATATCCTCCTCTGTGGCTTCTTAATCCACGAAAGCATATAATGTAAAATTGCCCCCAAAATATATGCCTTTCTTGGCCCGATTCATATATGCCTCTTTAGTGCATCTTGGACTACAACTCTAAAAATATAGATTAAATATAAAATTGTCCCACACAGTAGCTAACTTGGTCTATGATAGCACAAAAACCTAATATATTATGATCCTTATTTTAATAGGGTGATGCCTCAATAGTATGTTTTCTTTCTCATCCTTATCTCCTCCATTATGGCTATATAATCCCCAAAACAATATCAAATATGATTTCCTCTAAATTCATGTGTTACTACCCCAAGGGAATATACCTCTTCAATACATATTGTAATATCTTTTAGAACTCTAAAAATACTCTTTAAATAAAAAACAATCCCACATTGTGCGGTTGGATTGGTTTGCAGTAGCATATAAACCCCAATACATCACGATCCTTATGTGAATAAGAGTCATGCCACTATGGAAGTGACCCTTTTTCTAATATAATTGTTGATTGGCTATGGGATGAGTATTTTTATTTATATGATTTCCCATATCCTAGTTTTAGCTTCATAATATTAAATAAATATCATGTACAATTTCCTATAAATGCATGCATGCATTACAACTCAAGTTGGATATACCTATTCAATGCATCTTGAAATTGATTCTATGATTATAAATATCATTATTGAATAAAATAATCCCAGGTTGGGTGGTGAGTGGTTTCCATTAGAGTGATACAAAATAAAAGAGTATAGATAGGGAGGGGATTTTGAAGGAATCCCTCTTACTAACATAATGGTAAATTGGTTAAAAAATGAATACATGTTTTCTTTCTTGGCCTTCTCATATCCTCCTCTATGTATTAATAATTCCATAGAAATAATTATATAAATTGTTCTTGAATTATATAACTTACTATCCAAATTCAAATATACCTCGGTGGTGCATCTTGGAATTTCTTCTACAACTCTAAAAATCCTCATTGAATAAAAATAATTCCACATTGGGTGATTGTCTTGGTTTTTGGTAGCATAAAAACACGAATATATCATGATCATTATACCAATAGGGGTGATGCCACAATGGAAGTTTCCCTCTTACTAAAATAATAGTTGATTAGTTGTAAGATGAATATTTTTTACTTGCTCACACATCCAACTCCTCTTCTATGGTTTCATGATCCCAAAAATATTCATGTACAATTACCTCGAGTACATACCTTAATACCGAAAGTTGATTATGCCTCTTGATGCATCTTGGAATAGATTCTACAACTCTAAAAATCCTCATTAAAGAAAAAATAATCCCATATTGTGTGGTTGGTTTGGTCTACGGTATAATATAAACTTGAATATATTATGATAACTATGCCAAAAGGGGTGAAATCATAATAGAAGTGGTCCTCTTACTAACATAATGGTTGATTAGTTGTGGGATGAGTATTATTTATTTATCAACGTCCCCATCTCCTCCTATATGGATTCAAAATCCCATTGAAAATATCATGCATAATTTCCTCTAAATACATTCCTTACTACCACAAGTTGGTTATGCCTCTTGATGAATCTTGGAATTTCTTTTTGTTTTAAAAACTATCCTTGAATAAAAAATAGTCCCACATTGGGTTGTTGGATTGGTCTATGATAGCATATGAACCCCAATATATCATGATCCTTATTCCAATAAGGATGACACTCTAATTGGCCCTCTTACTAAAATAATAGTGGATTGTGATTAACTAAAATTAACTAAACTAGGTAGTATAAAGATAGTTAATCTAAGCTATGAACAATTGTACTAAAGTAAATAAATTTAGTGAAGAAATATTTGTAATGATATAAGAAAATATGTAAAATGAAATACTAAACCCCATTATGCAAGAGAGAAGATGAAAGAACTCATTAATAATAATAGACACTTGTCGAGGATAATGTCACAATGATGAATAGAAAATAAGAAAGTAGGAGTGAATGTGGTGGGGTCTCGTAGAGGATAGATCTAGGTGACATGTCTAGACTAGAGCACCTAGGAGAGGACTGGGGTGCCCATGAGTGCTCTGCAGTAAGCAAAACATGCACGTGTAACTGGGAAAAATGTGTAGAATTTTCTTCACATCTCTTAGAGATGAATGTTATCCTTCGTTTCTCGTTGCATTAATGGCTCAAAATATTCCAAGAGGAAGAGATAACCTACAAAATACCAAAAGAAAGTATCAAAACCCTAAAAATTAAGATTCAAATGAATGGGTCGGACTGACCTCAGCTACCACAATAGTGGACTTACTAACTAAGCAATGCACTACATTTCGGACCCAAATGTAGTTTTGGTGAGTGTGTGCATGTCGTGCCCTAAAAAATTATGTGGCATTCGCACTTTGTGAAATAGCGAGCTATAGCTAAATGTAGGAAATATAATAGAATGTGTGCATGGAATAGAATAAAATATCTCCCCCTATGAAGTGTGATGCAGATGCCCTAACTTATGCCTTGATGATGGAGCTATGTGGATGCCAATGTAATAGATGGATGCAACTCTAGATGAGTGATAGATAGTAGATGATGCTAGGTCCCTCATTATGGTCTCATAAATTTATATTTATAGGGTTCTCTTTCTCTAATTTTGTAATAAATCCTAAAAAGGCTGATTATGAGAAAGATAAAGATGAAAAATGGCTAGTAGAGGCCCAAAAAGTGATAGGAAAGTGCTAGAAGGATCAAGGCACCCCAGGTGGGACCAGGGTGTCCATGGGCACCCTAGTACTAAATCTGGGTGCTCTGATGAGACTAAAATAATGTGGGATGCCGGAAATTGATGGGAATATGGGTGCAATAGGTCACAAATTATGAAATAAAATAAATAAGATGGAAAAAGGATGGGGGTTAATTAGTAATTTCTTCACTCAAGAACCTTCTAAATAGTAGTATGAGACCGGGATAAATAAATGTCTAAAGTGCATGATTTTGTGACTACATTTTCCCCCACTTTATGTTGGTGAGTGGAAATATTAGTAACATAAAGTAGATAGAGATGCGTACTTGATTTCCATGAAGAGTATAGTAAAAATGCATCGAAGGAATAGAAAAAGTGTGGAATGACAAAAATATGGAGGAGCATGGAAACTATAGATGAAAAATGCACAAAGAAAAAGTGATGAGAGTTATTCTAGGTCAAAATGTGTGTGTGTGTGACTACCGCAATGTGTAGTGTACCTACATGGTTAGTAAAGCATGTGTGCTACCGTGGAATGTTGTTGTTGTTATTGCCCCCATTTGACTACTTGTTTCTCATATGGCCGGACCTGTAAGGATAAAATGATCAAGTAGTCAAATATGTATGTATGTAAGTGTAAAAACGCTATGTAAAATACGCATGTGTATGTAAATGTAAAATACACAAATGTAAATGTAAAAGTCAATGGAACATGTGCACCTATTCCATGTCAAGAAAGAGTGTAAAAGGATATCCTGTCTTATGAGTTTTTGGGGCGATGTCATGCCATAGGCTGAAGAAATGTAGGGAGGAAATGCTCTGTTTCCTCTAAGCTCTAACTACTTACCTGAATGTGTGTAGAGATATTTGTATTGTCTTGGTTTTTGTGTGATCTGATGCCATTGGCTAAAGTAGTGTAGAGAGGCACACCCACTATAACCTCCAAGCCTGTAACTACTTCCTAGAAATGCAAAGGAAACCATGTCCTGTAAAAGTCAACGTGTATGGGGTTCATAGATCGGTGAGTCTGAACCCACTCACTTTATGTAACCCACAATACCAAGGGTGGAAAGTACATTGAATTGAACCGGTGTAAATATGTTGTGTTAGTATATAAAACCCCAAATGATGCCCCCATCTTTGGGGGTTTATGTGACGTCGTTGATAGGAGACATGCGACCCCAAAAGAGGGCCAACCGCATGAATGCCATAACACTAAAAGTGCTTGGTAGAAACCAAGGCACATACAAACAAGAAGTCTATCCAAAAAAAAAAGTGTAAACATGCATTCATGTAGAAGATAGTTTATAAAATTGTAAAAGCTACCAAGAAATGTAGTAAACACACAAGAAGACAAATAAGCCACACAAAGTGGGCTATAAACATGGGACATCACTCACAATGTCACAAGACACACAAGGCCATCATGGCTGGAAACAACAAATAAGTGTGCACACCAAACATAGTGAAAGGCCTGAAAACAATAGTAAAATATGAAAGACAACAGCAGAGACAATGTAATCAAACAAGTATGGAAACTAATATCCCTATATAACAAATGTTGCACATGAAGCACCCATTAGCATGTTAGAAAGATAGCTAGTATGTCAAAAGCATGTGTAAGCAAGTAATGTAAAGTTATAAGTACAAAATTAAATAATAACACCTAGAAGAGATGAATGTGGATGCCCTCGACGACCAAAGTGTAGAAGGGTATAAGGTGAGCGTTTGTGCTCCATGTAAGAGACTTATATCTATGATCACAACTAAAATAAGGTGTGAACGTGCATGTGTGGATGGTATAGATAAATGAAATACAAGTAATCTAACTAGCATGTGTAATAAAGTGATCATGAACAAAAAAGTAAGCAAGAATATAAGCAACCATATATGTAGTATGTTGTGGATGGATGGAATGAAATGCAAAATGGAGTGATAGGAGCCGTGTGCCCCTGAGTGGATGGAAATGTATGTAGTGAGGTTAATTTTGTTTTCCCCCTCAACAATCAAGAATGAATCATAAACGAGAGTGCATCATCGAGAAATGGTCGAGTAGTGTGTGTATTATGTCTAATGTGTTGTGAGGAATACATAGGTGTAATGATGAGATGCGACCTAGTGATTTTGTGTGCGTGAACCTTATAGCTGAAGCGTATATCATGAATAAATGAATATAAGAGTGATGATTTATCCTAAGCATGCATCACTATAATATGAATGGATGAGTGATGATTTAACTCTAAGCTTATATCACTATAAAATGGAAGGAGGGTGTGGTGATGTAACCTACGGTGTAGACCACTTGAAAATGATAGAATAGGTAAAAATTTAGCGTAAAGCATATGTAAAAATCCTATGAATGTCTAATTGTGAGAGGTAAAGTTGTAAATGTGTAAGTTCCATTTGATTTGTAAACCCTCGATAGTCGAGTATGAACCGAGGAACTAAAGTGCATCATCGGGTAGTGAGTGTAACACGTAGATGATAATGTAGTATATGTGATGATTAAATTTGACCATGTGATCGGTGGAATGTGTACATATGCCAAAATTTTATAGACTAAGTGTATAGTGTATAACGCTTGGTGTGTGATAAGATGTAATGTGTAGAGCCTATAGTGTAGTGTGTGGGGTTCGAGTGTAGTAGTAATCCCTCAACAATCAAGTTTAAACTAAAGCACACGAGTGTGTCATCGGAGTAATGGTCAAGTAATGGAAATATAAGCATAGTAATTCTAAAGGTGCATTATGTTGATTTGATATTGAAGTGGTTTACCTAAAAGCGTGGTGAGGTAATATACCCCACTACCAAGCTTATCATTGATAACATATGGACCTAGCCAATTTGGTTTGAATTTACCTTTTGCGGTGCCTTAGAATTAACATTCTATTGGCTTTATTTCAAGATAAGGTCACCAATGTTGAATTATCACGGGCGTTTTACGATTATATGAATAAGCGATGTGAGATTTATATGCACGAAGATGCTCTAGTACTTGAACACGATGTGAGTCTAACATCTCTAGTTCCTGTAGGTGGTTCTCATGATATTCATTATCTTTAAGGATTCCTTTAAGAGAAATTCACAAGGAGGGTATTTCAAGCTCGAGTGGAATAATAGCCTCGACACCATAGACTAATGAAAAAGGTGTGACATTAGTAGGTGTACAAACACTAGTGTGATAAGCCCATAAAGCGTAGAATAATTGATTATGCCAATCGGTACCACTAGAGTCAATAGTCTTGCGTAAGATTTTAACAATAGTTTTATTGGTGGCTTCAGCTTGGCCATTTCCTATGGATAATAAGGTGTAGAGAATGATATTTTGATTTTGAACTTAGCACAAAACTTCTTAACATATTTATTTTTAAGGAGGTACCATTATCAGTGATTAGGGTAGAAGGAACCCCAAAATGTGTGATGATATGTGTGGTGAGAAATTCATAAATATCTTGATCAATAATGCTTCATAGAAGAGTCATTTCAACCCATTATGTGAAGTATTTGGTAGTGGTGATGATAAATTTATGTACGTTTGTCAAATCAAGATTAATCATGCCAATTACATCAAGTCCCCAAAGGAAGAAAGGCCAAGTGGGCGTAATAGGTTGTAGATCATACTGTTTGGGCATGATGGATATTACCATGTTTTTGACATGTAATATCAATTGTACATGGACTAATAGTGACTAGTAAATTAACAATACCTAAAACGCACTTAGGGTTGTTATCAAAGCCACAAATAGAGATAGACGATGGGACTAATGATGCTTCGACATGCCTATATGTTGAAGGAAAGTGACATTGCAAATATTTAAGCCGATTCATTATTGACTAAAGCATGCTTGACTCTAGTGTTAATACAAAATTGGATATACAAGGGAGGGTCGTGTTGCAGTATCTCTTGAGGAGGTAGATCATCTTTTGTAAAATTTATTTGGTCCTCATTAAGGGATAGAGCCGTAATGAACTTATGATATACATATTTGGGTGAAATATGAGGGGGATATAAGTGTTAGACAAGTATGTCTTAATATTATTGATACAATTAGGATGGTTTTGGAGATATACATGAATATAAATATTCATGATGAGGTAATGTATGAAAAAGAGAGGAAAGAAATCCATGGATGAATAACCTAGAGACATGGAAAATCAAGTTGGGTTCACCAAAATGATTAACTAAAATTAACTAAACTAGGTAGTATAAAAATAGTTAATCTAAGCTATGAAAAATTGTACTAAAGTAAATAAATGCAGTAAAAAATATGTTTAATGATCTAAGAAAATATGTAAAATGAAATACTAAACCCTAATGTGCAAGAGAGAAGAGGAAAGAAATCAGCGATAATAGACGTTTGTCGAGATAGTGTCGTAGTGATGAATAGAAAATCAGAAAGTAGGAGTGATTGTATCGGGGTCTGCGGAGAGACAGATCCGGGTGATGCTTCTAGAGGCCCTGGAGCACTGGGGAGGACTAGGGCGCCATGGGCACTCTGGTAAGCAAAAAAGGCACCCTGGTCTAGGAAAAAGTGTGGACTTGGCCTTCACAAGTCCTAGAGATAACCACTATCCTTCATTACTTGTCACATTAATTTTCCTATCTTTGCAATGAATACTCAAAATATTCCAAGAGGAAGAAATAACTGGAAAATACAAAAAGGAAGTATCAAAACCATAAAAAGAAAGATGCAAATGAATGAGTGGGATTGACCTCGGCTACCACAATAGTGGGCTTAATAATTGAGCGATGTATTACATTTGAGATGTGGATGTAATTTGGTGAGTGTGTGTGTGTCGTGTCACGCCCAGAGTGCTCTTGTGCTAGTCACACTTTGTGGTATAGCGAACAATAGTTAAATGTAGGAAATGTAATAGAATGTGTGCATGGAATAGAATAGAATCCCTCCCCTATGAAGTGTGATGCAGATGTCCTAATTTGTGCCTTGATGATGGAGATATGTGGAGAAAATGCAATAGATGGATGCAACTCTAGATGAGTGATAGATAGTAGATGATGTAAGGTCCCTCATTATGGTATCATAACTTTATATTTATAGGGTTCTCTTGCTCTAATTTCATAATTAAGCCCGAAAAGGCCGACCAAAAGAAATATAAAGATGAAAAATAGTTAGTAGAGGCTAACAAAGTGGCGAGGAAAGTGCTAGAAGGATCGGAGCACCCCCAGGTGGTACCAGGGTGCCCATGGGCACCCAACTACTAAATCTGGGTGCCCAACCGAGGTTAAAATAACACGGGATGTCCGAAAATGACTGGGCATATGGGTGCAATAGGTCCCAAATTACGAAATAAAATAAACAAGATGACCAAAAGGATGAGGGTTAATTAGTACTTTCTTCACTCAAGAACCTTATAAATAGTAGTATGAGACCAGGATAAATAAATGTCTAAAGTGCATGATTTTATGACTACATTTTCCCCCACTTTATGTTGGTGAGCAGAAATCTCGGTAACATAAATTATATAGATATGCATACTTGATGACCACGAAGAGTATAGTAAAAATGTGCCAAAGGACTAAACAAAAGCTTGTAGTGATAAAAATATGGAGGAGCGTGGAAACTATAGATGAAAAATGCACAAAGAAAAAGTGACGAGAGTGAACCTAGGGAGGAACATGTGTGTGTGTAGCTGCCACAATGTGTAGTGTACCTGCATGGTTAATAAAGCATGGGTACTACTACAGAATTTTGTTATTGTTGTTGCCCCCATTTGAATACTTGTTTCTCATACGGCCAGACCTACAAGGAGAAAACGATCAAGTAGTCAAATATATATGTATGTAAGTGTAAAAATGCTTTGTAAAAGACACATGTGTATGTAAATGTAAAATACGCAAATGTAAATGGAAAATTTAAATGTAAAAGTAAATGGAACATGTGCACTGATCCACATCGAGTAAGTATGTAGAAGAATATCTGTCTTTGCGCGAGTTTTGGGGCAATCTCACGCCATAGGCTAAAGAAGTGTAGGGAGGAAATGCTTTGTGTCTGTAAGATCTAACTTCTTCCCCGAATGTATGTAAAGATATATGTATGTCCCTAGTTTTTGGGCTATATGACGCCATTGGACGAAGTGTTGTAGAGAGGCACACACACTGTGACCTCCAAGCATGTAACTACTTCCCAGAAATGCTAAGGACACCATGTCCTATAAAATATGTTGTGTATGAGGTTCGTAGACCGGGTTTGAACCCACTCATGTATGTAACCTGCAATGCCAAGGAAGAAAGTGAACTAAACTAAACCGGTGTAAATACGCAATGTTAGTATATAAACCCCCAAATGATGCCCCCGCCTCTTTTGGGGCACATGCTGACATTGTTGATAGGAGACATGCGAGACCCAAAAAGAGGCACTAACCTCATGAATGTTGAAAAGTGTTTGGTAGAAACCAAAGCACATACAAACAAGAAGGCTAGCTAAAAACAAGTGTAAACACACATGTATGTAGAAGACAATGTATAAGCTATGCAAATAGTGTAAAAGTTACCAAGCAATGTAGTAAACATGAAAGAAGACAAGTAAGCTACACAAAGCATTCTGTAAACATTGGACATCACTCACAATGATGTTGCAAGACATGCAAAGGCCATCATGGACACAAAGAACAAACAAGTTTGCACACCAAACATAGGACAAGACCCATAAATAATAGAAAACAATGATAGAAAAAACAATGATGTAATCAAACAAGTATTGAGACCAATATCCTTGCATAATAAATATTGCACATGAATCACCATTAGCATGTTAGAAAGATAAATAAGATGTAAAAATCATGTTTAAGAAAATAATGTAAAAGTACAAAATGAAACAATAACACTTGAAAGAGATGAATGTGGATGCCCCCAATGACCGGTGGGAAATGTAGAAGGTGAGCATCTATTTTGCATGTAAAAGACCTATATCGAGATCACAATTAAAAGAAGGCATGAACACGCATGTGTGAATGGTATAGATAAATGACATAAAATTAATCTAACTAGCATGTGTAATAAAGTGATCTTGAACAACAAAATTAAGTAAGAATATAAACAACCATATCTGCAGTATGTTGTGGATGGATGGAATGGAATGCAAAAGGGAGTGAGCAGGATCCACGTGATCCCGAGTGGATGGAAATGTATCACGTATGAGGTTCATTTTTTCCCCCTTAGTAGTCAAAAATGAACCGTAAATGAGAGTGCGTCATCGGGAAATGGTTGAGTATTGTGTTCATCATGTCTAATGCTTGTGAGGAATGCCTATTTGTAGTTATGTGATGCGACCTAGTGACGTTGTGTGTGTGAAACTTATAGCCGAAGCATATATCAGAACTAAATAATTGTAAGAGTGATGATTTAGTCTACGTGTGTATCACTATAATATGAATGGATGAGTGATGATTTAACACTAAGCGTATATCACTACAAAATGGGAGGGTGTGGTAATGTAACCTAAGGTGTAGACCACTAGAAATTGATAGAATAGGTGAAAATTTATCCTAAAGTGTATTTCATGAGCCTATCAATGTCACATGGTGAAAGGTCGAGTTGTAAATGTGTAATGTCCATTTGATTTGTAAACCCTTTGCAGTCGAGTATGGACAAAGGAACTAAAGTTTTTCATCGAGTAGTGAGTGCAACGCATAGATGATAATGTAGTATATGTAATGTTAAAATTCGACCATGTGATGGGTGGAATGTGTAAATATCCCAAAATTTTGTAGACTAAGTGTAGAGTGTATAGTTTATAACATGTAGTTTGTGATAAGACGTAATGTGTAGAGCCTATAATGTAGTGTGTGGGGTTTATTCTAGTAATAATCCTTCATGAGTCAATTGTGAACGAAGTACAAGATTGTGTCATCATGTAATGGAAATATAAGTGCAGTACTTATTAAGGTGCACCATGTTGAGTGGATTTTTAAGTGGTTTACCTAAAAGGGTGGTGAGGTGATATACCTAGTACCAAGCTTATCAATGATAAACTATGGACCTAGCCAATTGGGTTTGAATTTAACTTTTTGCAGTGCCTCAACATTAACATTATTTTGATTTTATTTCAAGACAAGGTCACCAATGTTGAATTCTCGTGGGTGATTTTTACGATTGTATGAGTGAGAGATGCGAGATTGATATGCTTGCGAAGATGCTCTAGCACTTGAACACAATGTGAGTCTAACATCTCTAGTTCATGTAGTGGTTCTCACGATATTCGTTATCTTTAAGGATTCCTTTAAGAGAGATTCACAAGGAGGGTATTTCAATCTCGAAAAGTGGAATAATAATGAGGTGCCATTATCATTGATTAGGCAAAAGGAACCTGAAACATGCGATGATATGTGTGGTGAGAAAGTTGTAAATATCTTGACAGAAGTGCTTCATAGAGGAGCCACTTTGACCCATTTTGTGAAATATTTGGTAGTGGTGATGATAAATTTATGTCCGTCTGTTGATTCAGGATTAATCATGCCAATTAGATCAAGTCCCCAAAGGGAGAAAGGCCAAGTGGGTGTAATAGGTTGTAGATCATATGTTGGTGCATGATGGAGATTACCATGTTTTTGAAATTTTCACAACGAGTAGCATATTCGAGGCAATCTTGTTCCATCGTGGGCCAATAGTACCCCTGGTGTAAAAATTTTTGTGACATGGCCTTACCAAAGAAGTGACCACCACATACGCTATCATGAATTTGGGAGATGGATGTGGGTATGTCTGCAAGTGAGAGGCAACAAAGAAGATGACCATCGATAACATGCTTGAATAATTTGGTCCCAACGATAACATAAAGAGTAGCCTCACGATGTAGGCTGCGGTCTTCGTGAGGTTGTAGGCTATTGGGGATAGTTTTCTTATATAGGTAATTATGAATAGACATGAACCATTCAACATTCTCATGATTGCATGTGATTGTGAAGGCTTTAAGAGGTAGTGCAGAAATATAGAGATGTCTCAAGTGTGTAATGAAAAAATTATCTTATTCATCGGTGATATCTTGTGGGATGAGCGACGCGGCACTAGCCATAACATCTGCATGGTGATTATCCTTGTGAGGAATAGTAGTAATGGAGTAAGTATCAAAAGTAGCTAAAAGATCATTCTCAAGGGTGTTGTATGGGATGATATGCTCTTCCTTTGCATTATATGTATCATTAACTTGATTGATTAATAATTGGGAATTGTCGTGAATACATAAATTACAAATGAGGATATTTTGAGTGGTAAGAAAACCTAAGATGAGAGCTTCGTACTTAGTAATGTTGTTCATACAAGAGAAACCTAACTGATATGCAAAGGGGAGTGAGTCACTGTCTGGGGTAATGAATAACATCCTGGCTCCAGTGCCAGAAATCTAATGAGAGCCATCAAAGTACATTGTCCATATATACGACTAAATGGTATAGGAAGTAAAATTTTTACGAAAAGAGTCGAAATGAGTGATGTATCTAGGAGGGGTGCTGTGACTAGTTGATCGGCGATAACCTAGCCATTGATTTCTTTATGTGGTATGAATTTAAAATCAAATTCTGTAAGGAGCATGACCCAACATGCCAAATGTCCTGATAGATGTGTGTGGGAAAGGAGGTAGTATAAGGGATCAACTTTGGTGATAATATGTACCTCATTATTGAGAAGATAGTGTCTTAATTTTTCTGCAATGAAGACAAGACCGAGGCACAATTTTTCAATGTAGTTATAGTTACATTTGTAAGAGAGTAGGGTACGAATGATGTAATATATGGCTCTTTCACATTGAGAATCATCATGTTGTGCCAATAAGGCTCCTAATGTGTGAAACGTAGCAGAGATATACAATAGAAAAGGTCAATCAAGAAGGGGCGGAACTAGGATAGGTGGGTTTAACAAGTAAGCTTTGATATTTTTGAAGGCTTGCTAACATTGCTCATCCCAAAGAAACTTGGTATATTTCTTCATGAGTCGTGTAAATGGTTAGGTCTTATCCGCAAGTTATGCAATGAAGCGTCGAATAGCTTGAATTTTACCTGTAATGATTGTAGTTGATGTAAATTTTTGGGTGGAGGCATGTCTATTATGGCTTTATTTTTCTAGGATCAATTTCAATACCATGTTGGGAGATAATATATCCAAGAACTTTATCGGTTGTGACCCAAAAACACATTTTTTTGGATTCAAGTGGAATCGGTATTTCCATAATCGTTTAAATAATGTGCACAAGTACTTCGCATGGGAAGATCGTCACCAAGATTTTGCTAAGATATCATCTACATAGTCTTCAAGGATCTTATGAATGTAGTCATGGAATATATGAGTCATTTACGTTGATAAGTAGCTCCAGCATTTTTAAGGCCAAATGGCATGACTATGTAACAAAATGTTCCCCAAGGTGTGGTAAAGGAATTTTTTTCTTGGTTAGTGATTGATCTTTATTTGATTGTAACCCAAAAATCATCCATGAAAGAGAGGATATCGTATCCAATTGTGGAATAACCAATAGTGTCGATGTGAGGCAATGGAAAACTATCCTTTGGAAAAGCATTTTTTAAATCATGAAAATCATTGCAACAACAAACATGCCCATAAATTTTCATTACTGGTACAATGTTAGATACCCATTCAATATAGTCGACATCATGAATGAAACCTACATCGAGATTCTTTTGAATTTATTCTTTGACTAGGAGGGCTACTTTAGGGTGCATTTTACAATTTTTTTGTTGGAATAGTTTAACATCGGGTTAAGGACAATATTATGCATTTCTACAGATGTATCAATACCTAGCATATCACTATAATCCCATGCGAAAATATCATAGAAATCATGAAGGACTTGCTTAATATCCTTTTGTTCGGTAGGGGTGAGAGAAGTGGCGAGAAAAAATATGTGTGGACTCTCAGGTGTGCCTAAGTTGTATTATATGGTTTCTTCATTTAGAAGTGTGGACCGATCCTCAATATATGGATCAATAGGAATAATATCGGGGCAGTGGCATTGTTAGTGGGGACATCAAATTCCCCGAGGTAAACTATGTTGGTGAGGGATAAAGGATGATGTCGCTTATGGTGGAAAGAGGGAAGGTGATCATAAGCACCCATGTATTCCAATAGTGCACTATCAGTAGTAAAAGTATCAAGGGCATCCCAAAGAATAGAGGTGTCATAACTAATGAGTTCCGGATGCTACATGGGAAGTGAAGGAACATGGAAGGAGGTATAAGCATCCACAGGTAGTGGAGAAGGAGGTTGATACCCTAAGCCAAGCTTGTGTAATATTTAGGGAGGTCCCAAAGATTTGTGATTTTATGTTCGAGGTTGATCTACCCGAGTGTAGGGGAAGCCAAAGAGACAAAGATATGCATATCTTATACCTTGTTTAAAAAATTGTGAGTACTATCACAAGTAATAGGGATATCGTAGCTTGTATGATAGAATTACAATGCTCAAAAGGTGTTGGATAAGTGGAACATTGTAAATAGTGCCTTGATATTGGAATTTCAATCGTGCATGTAGTGTAGAGGGGACCACATGCATAACATGGATCCAAGGTCTTCCAAGGAGGAGATTATAATTGAGGTCATTAGGCATAACATGACACAAAATATCAATTGTACATGGACCAATAGTGACTGGTAAATTAACAGTACCTAAAACACACTTGGGGATGTTATCAAAGCCATGAATAGAGATAGAAAACGGGACTAACGATGCTTCTGACATGCCTATATGTTGAAGGAAAGTGACATTACAAATGTTTAAGCCATATCCATTATCGACTAAAGCATGCTTGACTCCTATCGTGTTAATACAAACTTGGATATACAAGGGAGGGTCATGTTGTAGTATCTCTTAAGGAGGTAGATAATTTTTGTTAAATTTATTTGGTCCTCATGAGGGATAGAGCATGTAATGAACTTATGATATACATATGCGGGTGAAGTATGAAAGGGGATATAAGTGTTACACAAGTATGTCTTAATCTTATTTATATAATCAGGTTGGTTTTGTAGATAGGCATGAATAGAAATATTCATGATGAGGCAATGGATGAAAGAGAGAGGAAAGAAAGCGATGGATGAATGACCTAGAGGTGTGGAAAATTAAATCAGTTCACCAAAATGATTAACTAAAACTAACTAAACTAGGTAATATAAAGATAGTTAATCTAAGCTATGAGAAAGCGTACTAAAGTAAATAAACGTAGCGAAGAAATATGTTTAATGATCTAATAAAATATGTAAAATGAAATAGTAAACCCTAATGTGCAATAGAGAAGAGGAAAGAACTAATTTGATAACATACGTTTGTTGGACAATGTCATAGATTGATGAAAAGAAAATCTGAAAGTAGGAGTGACTATGTCGGGGTCCCGTAGAAGATAGTTATGGGTGATGTGTTGATTGGAGTGTCCGAGAGAGGTTTGGGGCACCCACAGGTGCTATAGTAAGTAAAACAAGAACCCTGGTTTGGGAAAAGGTGTGGACTTAGTCTTCACAAGTTCGGATATGCTTGTTATCCTTCTTTGTTTGTCACATTAATTTTCCTATACTTCACCAAATGCTGAAAAATATTCCAAGAGGAAGAAATATCTGCAAAAAGACCAAAATGAAGTATCAAAACCCTAAAAAAGAAAGATATAAATGAATGGGTCGACTTACCTCATTTTCCAAAAATGGGCTTACTAACCGAGTGTTTCACTACATTTGAGACCGGATGTAGTTCGGTGAGTGTGTGCATGTCGTGCCCTAAGTGTTCTTGTGTCGGTCACACTTTGTGAAATAATGAGCAATAGATAAATGTAGCAAACATAATAGAATGTTTGCATGGAATAGAATAGAATCCCCCTATGAAATGTGATGCGAGATGTTTTAGCTCGTGCCTTGATGATGGAGCCATTTATATGCCAATGCAATAGATGGATGTAACTCTAGATAAGTGATAAATAGTAGATAATGTTAGGTCCATCATTATGGTCTCATAACTTTATATTTATAGGGTTATCTTGCTCTAATTTTATAATTAACCCCGAAAAGGCCGACCACAAGAAAGATAAAGATGAAAAATTTCTAGAAGAGGGCCAAAAGGTGGTGATAAATTGTTAGAAGGATCGGGGTGCCCCTAGGTGGGACCAGGGTGCCCATGGGTGCCCCATAACTAAATATGGGTGCTGCAATCAAGTCTAAAATAACGTGGGATGTCCGGAAATGGTTGGGCATATGGGTGTAATAGGTCACAAATTATGAAATAAAATATACAAGATGACCAAAAGGACAAGGGTTAATTATTACTTTCTTTACTCAAGAACCTTCTAAATAGTAGTATGAGACCGGGATAAATAAATGTCTAAAGTGAATGATTTTGTGACTACATATTGGTTATGGCATGTGTATTTTTATTTATTGGACTTCACGTCTACTCCTCTCGTAGCTTCATAATCCTAAAAATATATAATTTACAATTGTATTTGAGTACATTCCTTACTACCCCAAGTTGTACATGTCGTTCAATGCATCTTGGAATGGATTCTATGACTCCAAAATCCTCATTGGAGAAAAAATAATCCCACATTATGTTAATAGTTTAGTCTATGGTAGAATATAAACCATGTTGCACGTCTATTTTACCACACTCTATATTACTGTGTGTAAGACTAGACCATCCTAGTGCATAGAGAGTAAATTTATCAGCCCACATTGGCCTACCACACTAAGGACAAACATTAGCGCGCTCACCTAAGGTGTGAGAATTATGATTCCCATCATATTCATCTTGGTCATGAATTTTCTGAATAATTGATCTACGCTTACTTAGGAGACATATATATTATAGGAAAAAACATTAGACATGGAAAATATAATAATTATTAGTATATAATACTTATGGGTGAGATTAACATATCGAATAAAAACTCTTTGCTCTTTATTCATAAACCATATCTCTCATACATCACATTTGCATACAAAATAATTCGGTCTCTCTATATTGATATCATTTTCTATCATTGTGTCTAGTTCTTATATGTATTATATTTGTCGCTCAAGGGGTATTTATACTAATGGGGTCTTTCCCTTCGTTAGTTTGAACAACATTTATACTAGACCTTGAGTTCAATTTACAATAGTTCAACTAATACAAAGTGGGTGGTACACATACCATATGACACCACATATTGTTTTTATCTATTGCATGGATTCTATTATCACTTTAGGGACTTCAAACTACTAGATAATTTCTTTTATACTATTTTGTGTGTGTCACTAGTTTCACCTTTTCATACATAGAATTTAAGCAAAATTCAATTGGATTTATCTATCAATTCATTCGCCAATATCCCAAATTGCATTCAAATTATATGCATGTTCAAATTATTGCATGTTTTTCCTACTTTATCAAGTTCTTGCACATCAGAATCCAAGTCCCACCTTCCTATCTTTGCATGCATGGGATTGATTCTTTGATTTATAACATAGGCACACATATTTATTATAGCTTAACAAAAGGCGTGTGTTTTCTCAAGACTTAGGAAAAATGTGTATATATATATATATATATATATATATATTAATTAAAAGGTGTTTTCATCATTATATATATATATATATATATATATATATATATATATATAGACTTATATAAAAATTATATATATATATATTAAAAGGAATTTGGGCTCAATATTACCCCATACTAAATTAGTTGTCCTCCATCATTTTACCCTTTTTAGCTTCTCTAAAAAAATTGGGCACCTTCTACCTCAATTGACCTTCATGCCCTCCATTTATCCAAGGTCATTTTTATAGAGGGCTTAATTTGTCAATACACATGGCAAGATATTTCAGGGATTTACATTTTTATGAGGATTTAGGACCTTAGTTTGCAAGATCGTAATATCTTCCCTACCTCTACATTATCGATTGTCAATCATGTTTTCATCCTTATAGGTTTATTTCCCTAACTTTCCCATTCAATTTTGATATTGTATTTTTTTGCTAATCTCATCCTCCATATATTAAAGGTATTAGATCAACTTATCCCTATTTTATTTTTCTACTAGTAGTGGTATAAATTTTCATACCCAAATCATTTTCCTTTTTATTTCAGAATCATACACTCTTTTATATTTTTATTTTCTTAAAAACCATTTGAACACTTTTATGTGTACATGGCCTTTTTCAATAATCTTGGCAGACAAGTCCGCAAAAGTCTTTAATTTCTCCACATAGAGATATTTTCATTTATCTCTTTCCTCATTACTCTTTTATGCATGAGTTTATCCCTCTACTTCTCTCTACTTAAGCAATAGGCTGGTCAATTATTCCAATTTATCCACCCTCCCTACAAATTTAATAGCACACCCTTAGCTATCTTAGGTTGATTGGTGAGGATACATTTGTAAAGGTCCAAATCCTTCAAATCATGGCATGTGTACTTTTATAACAAATCTTATATTGTTTTTCTTACACTAACAATTTATTTTGGTCTCTAGGAGTTCCTTTATCAACTCCTACATATATGCCCTTTACATGTGACTATCGACACTATTTTATAGGTTTTATTTGTACAACCTCTCTAACAAGTTTTAACATCGTGTTTCACTAGCATGTGTCTCTAACGTATGAATAGTGTCCATGAAGGCCACTTCAATACTCCACGACTTCATCTAGATTTTTTTACAAGCTTGACGTATGGGAATGAACTCATTATCTTGGAAGTGGAAATTATATTGTGTAGGTAAGTGCAAAAGAAAGTTATTTTATTTTCCCTTTCGAAATTATGACATCTAAACATTCATAAAAAATTCTCATCTAGTTCCATTTCTTTATTTTCTTTTTATATTCCTCTTGTACACCCTTTCCTTATCCATGCAATTTTCATGATGTTATTATTTATAGATGGTGTGTGAATGGTCTAGGTTATCTTCCCCTCGACATTATTCTTCTCTGTGTCATCTTTAGATAAATTTTCCTCATCTTGTCCTAGAATTTATTATTACATGTGGTGTTTTGGAGGTGAAATTGTTCATATGTTGGATTATTTAAGATCCTAACTACTTCCTTGTTTGACCTTCATATGTATTGAAATTTTTAGTGGAGAATAAAATTTTATGCTTCTCTTTCTCCATTTTCTCTTTCTCTTTATAGGTGAACATATATTATTTATTAACATCTACATCAATATATGTTAAGTATCTATTTATTGACGTCTACGTCAATTTATTGAATCTGTTAAGTCTCTAGAGGCTATTTTTATTTTATTTGTTTTGAGGAACTTCTTTATGGATCTACTATGATCTCGGGGTGCACAAAAGTTCAAACCTATTCATCCATTGAAAGAGTCTCCTCTTATTTCTTAAGAGAGGGACATCATATAGATCATACTCTTCTTATTTTTCTTTACACCCTTTGATGTGATCACGTACCTTAGTAGGAACATATAAAGGTTTTCTTTTTTTGACATGTGTATCATCTCATCTACCTCATATTCTTCCTATGATTTCGCCTCTACCATTTTATTTTTTTAAGATAGTAAAATAACCAAAGCATGCGTGGTTATTTACGACTATTATTGTTTAATGTTCAATGTTGTAGAGATTATTTTCTTGTGTCTCCACAGATGCGCTATTATTGGGATATACATATTTTACATGTAGGAGATACATGTCAACATCCACGTGCATTACATCCAATTGTAAATACTTTACATATTTGATGTGATTAATAGGCCACACAAATGTTGAAGGAAAATGAAATATTTTAGTATGGAGATAGTTCCTTGGTTAACATGGTGATGCCTACCAAAGAGTAGTGAGCATCATGAAAAATATGCCTCTCCCTTCACCAAGTTAGGTAGGAACTTGGGAACACACCACTCATATTCAAAGGATTTTCTCAAGTTCCTTAGATAGTTATCCAACCTGGGCTTTTATGCATTAGTGAGAGTGGTCAGGTTGAGCTACTCCTTGTAGCGATGTGCTGATGACTTATTCATCATAGGGTATTTCAAGTCATATTCCCATCCCCATTAGGCTCACTAATCTATTATAAGACAAATAATATTAAAATTATATCCCATATTAATTTTCCTCCTATGGAATGCAAGAATTTCGCATCCTATTCTATGATCTCGTCAATACATTGCACGATATCGTGACATGTGCCTTTGGAAATTTTGTGTAAAATGTGGAAAAACTTATTGTTTATCTCAAACCATCTTTAAACACCATATATCTTAGAGGTGAAAATACATAACATAACCATTTTAACCTAATCTACAATGTTTTCAATAGGGAATTTGTGCCCTCCTTCTTGTAATTCAAAGGTATCCTATTTATTACCCTCTTTATCATCATTTAGATCTAGACCAATTTCATCCCTATGTAGACTAAGACAATGGACTTACCAATTCATGTGGTAGTTATTATCATTCATTGGTCCCTGAAATAAAATTACCCTTCATGTATGTGTGACAATGAAATTTGCACTATTTATGTTCTCTTTCTAAATAGGGTTGCTTATATAAGCTGTAAAAATCCAGTTTCATCAAGTATTTTCTTTATGTTATCATCAAAGATGTTTCCTCCCTTGAATTTTTTTTAATACTTTTTTGGCATATAATTTTACAAAAATATATCCTTAATCCTTAACATGTGGTGATCAAATTTTGTAATTTTTTACATGTGCACCATGTTCTTCCAATCTTCTCCACGTGCACGATGGAGTTTGGGTATTACATCTCTAAGTTCATAGCTGAAAAAGGTGTAATATTTTTTCTTTGTTCTTCACCTTTATAATAGGTGTCATTTTACATGGGTGCTTCTTCTTTACTTGTGTATATGTGTTGTATTTTATTTAGCTTCATCTTCCTCAAGTTATTTGATTATAAATATTTTTACCTCTTATTCTACCAAGATTGAGTCATATGAATCACTTGAATTAGACTCGATGCAAGACCTTGACTATTGTGCAAAACTAATCTCGCATGTATTCTCTTATCAAACTATATCCACTCATCTACTTTGAAAAATCTATTGATTCACCTTGGGGTGGTTCGATTGCCCAAAATATCTTCATCACTACTTTTAGAAGGAATCAACCCCCATATTAATGATGGTTGAGGTTTTAAGATGAATCCCTATAAACCTACAATATTCACCTTTTTATTTTATTATTTTATTCTATTTTGTATAAAGCTTGATTCCTTTAATAATGGTGGAAAAAGTTTTTTTGTGTTACATATCACTTCTTAAACTCAATTTTTGTTTAGCTTCAAGCTTTAGTTTCATGTAAGGAATGCAAAAAATATATGAAATTAGTTCCCACTTCTTATTAATATCCCTATGACCCTTTGTATGCATAAACTATCACTTCTTTGCCAACTAAATTTATCACCAAGTGGTTATTTTTTTCCCACTCTTTATTTTAATGATTTTATTTGAATTTTTAACTTGACTTAACTTGGTGATGATCCCATCAACTTGCATGTGTGAACCGTAATTTTTTGGATATGTGTTACGTTCTTCACGGACCTTTAGCCATGTTGGTATCTTTCATTCTGGGTCATGTCACATTCCTTTCCTTATGCCTTCATCTATCATCCCTTTTCAAGTTTTGAAATTCAATTCATAAGCATTTGAATATTATTCTTGTGTAATGTCTATAAATTTTCCTATGCACAAAGCACACCTTTCCCCTTCTACAAAAATTTTCAAGTTCCAATACATGCCATATTCTAGCACACCCCACACTAAATTGATTCTCCATCTTAGGATTGCAAAGTCACACAAATGAATTAATATGCCGATTATTTCAAATTGAAAAAAATTGAATTTGAGAACCTTATTTTTCCTTAGATAGATTTTTGTATGAGGTCCTCTATACATAACTTTTTATAATTTATTTTCTGTAAATATATATATTGAGGAATTTGTGTTGAAAATATTACAATATATGAGAGAAATTTCATGAATAAATAATGATTTAAAAATTCATGAAACAATGTGTGCTTATTACAATAAATGCATAAAGGGAAACTTCCTAAGAATAAAATAAATTCTAACCTAATGGTATGTGCCTTATTCATTTACAAATAGGACCTTAACTAGTAATAGGGTTTTATCCTACTTCCATTGAAGTGACCTAACAAGATCTCTCCATTTAAAGATTTTAATTTGCATGCCCCGTGGAAAAGATCTCATTAACCTCATATGGTCTCAACCAATTCATATTTAACTTTGAAGGGTGGAATACAAACTTTGAATCATAAAGATGCACCTTTGTGCCCTTAGAGAAATTTTTATTTCTTGATATGCTTATCATGCGGAGCTTTTTGGTGTTCTTTTTATACTTCTTGGCTCCATCATGTACACATTATTTGTTCATCAAGATCAATAAGTTTGGTGAGGTGCTTTTAATAGATGTTTTATCATCTAAATTTACAATGCATGTAATTAATAAGGAGGGTACCATAAATTCAATTGGTGGCAAATGGGTGGCCTTGTTTAGTCTCTTATACATAGTTCTATACACCCATAGAAACACTAAAAATTTCTTATCCCAATATTTCATTCCAACATCACATATCTTTATTTGTGTGTTGCTTAAATTTTGTTAAAGCCCTCCACTTTTCTATTGGATTTTTGGAGATATGGTGTAGTTTTATGATTCATGATCATAAACTAGGAAAATAAAATGCACACCATTTCATTAAGGAAGTGAATTCCTCTATTATTTCTTCATCACTTTTTGAACCATCTTTTATTTTCCCTTGATCCACACAATTTCATCTTATTTATTTGAGTCTTTATTTTTACCACACTTCTCAAAGGTTTTGGTAGCACTAAACCGTTCTCCTAGTGTATTTTTAGCATGCACTCCTCCATTACAACATAATACAAAAAAATGTTTCTCTTTATACACTAGAGTGATTGATCCAATTAGGTGTTTTTGAGGTGAAGGAGCTTGTGTGTAAAAAATTAAATTTTAGTGCTTTCCACTATGAAGTTTCCTATGTGATTTTCTATCTACATACCAAGCATGCACCCAAACATGAAATCTATAATAGAATACATGATTCCACAGGGATGGTTTGATTGATTGAGCGCCTACATTCCAAACATCCTCATATTTCCTTAGTTTCTCTTTTGGATTTATGAATCCACTTTGTAGTTGGGTAGCTTACACACAATTTTTTTTTTTGATCAAATATAGTGCACATGGAATCATGGAATTTATACCATGTTTTTAGATATAGGATTTGAGTTTCCTACCACCACGTTGTTTTTCTTATGATGATTTAAATCATACAGTTGATGTGCACTTTCTTAGTTGACATGTAATTTTACATCTCTCTTAGTATAGTTTAGACATCCTCTCCACCTTGGTAATGTGGCATAGGAATATATTTTATTTCTATCTACCTATTTCCCCTTAGGTTTGGCATTACACTAGTATGTTTCCATTTGTGTGATCGAACCATGCCACAATAAATTTCAATTAACTCATAAGATCCATGTGCCCAATTATCACATGTCATATTTTTAGTATCTAAAAGCAGATTATGCATCATTCCATTACTATTCTCCTTGATTTTGGTTAAAGTACCCCAAACCTTCATCTTGTATCCAATAAATATATTCCAATTCTTTGTGTTCTTCCATATTTTCAATATATGGGATCCCTTGGATGAAATAGATAGGTGATATCGCATAATAAGTATCATTCTCGAAGCTACTATGTCACTTCTTAAAACACAATTTGCATTATTGATGTAGCACACGTGATTACGAGAAGCGTTGGTAAATTATCTACTTCCACAAATCCAATTAATTTAAATTTGTGATGTAATATAACTCCCATAATACTAATGATGAAATTATTAAACACACTTATTAACATGTTGTTCATCTTGTTATTTGTTGGTTCCCAATTTTACATCCTAGGGACTTGGAGGTATGTCATTTTTAGTTAGGGATGCATCTAACATTATCTTATCACCAAGTCTTGGAAATGAATAGGAGGAACGCAAAAGGGGATTACGAGAATCCTGCTACTTTTGGTTTTCCCTAAACCAGGGTGAGAGAACCCTAGAGTAATTGGAATGAGGGAAAGATGTTATAATTCATTTTCCCTCAAATTATTGGCAAGTCAATTTGAGTTGAGTATAGTCATGAATGTAATATTTATTCACAATATTTACCATAAAGATATCATACATACTAAGTGCATTTGAAAAAAGTTATTAAAGCTACTAAAATATGATTCTCAAACATCATTTCGAACAATAGTTAATGAAATAGAATTTAATGATGTTGGAATGCTAATATTTACAAATAAGAGAAAATGCAATCATAATATGCAAGTATAATGCAATTTGAAGGGGTAAAATGGTAGGGTACTTTTAGTTATAAAGGGGGAAATGGATGATGGTTGGTTCACAATAGCAATGTGCTTATAATTTCCATTATAGACTAATACTTCAAAATGTAGAGAACATAAAATGAAGTAAGAACATATTTTAAAGGGAAAATTTACATTCATTGATTCCCAATTCATGCAAATTATGTCAAAAACCTTCAAAACCATCAACACAAATGCTTGTGTAAGAATTCCAATGAAGTGTTCATTGCTTCTAGTTTCATACACCAAAGATACACTCAAAGGCCAACAAAAATCATTCCAAATAAATATTGCAAAAAGATTTTTATAACTAGATCAAATATTGTAAAGTATGTACTACAACACAAGATTTATTTGGTAACCAAGAAGATACAATAACCAGATATTGATCTAGTGAATTAGATATAGATGCACTGATAAATAAAAAGATCATAGTAAAAGTTATAATTCATTGATAAAAAATTCAACATACAGATCGAAATCCATGGCTAAATCAAAACATATTGTTTTATTCATCTTATTTTTTCTGAGGGACATAGAATATATGCCCTCAATTCCTGTTAATGGTTGTATAATGTAACCACCTTAGGATTAGAACTTCATACTCAGAACTTACACACTTATAGAAAATGAAAATATAGAGCTAAAGCAATTAATTACCAACCCACCAATAAAAACCATCACTAGAATGAGGACGTTACCTCATCCTTATACAAAAATTATATAAAATAATATTCCCAAAGTCCAAAAATTGACTAGCGAGAGCCAAAATGTGAAGTAAAGGATGTTGAGCCCGCCAAAAAGGAAGCAAATATTTCTACAACTGAAAATATTCCATCTTTCTACATTAGGTTGGAACGGTTCTACTTCATGGTTGAATATGTGGACATGCACAAGATATTCCTTGGTGTGAATGAATTATTTTGTCATTTAGAGTCCAACTTCCACCGATGCGTGCTTTATAGGAAAATTTGTTACCTTTATGTAATCATCCCTTTTGTCTTTTCCCATGAATATGTTACTCATGTAATCATTGGGCATATCTTCCTTCCTTGAGAGAATACAAAGACTGGAGTAAATAAAGAATAAAATAATAGAAAGAGGAGTGAAATATTATGTAGGATCCAAGTTAATTGGACCCTCTTGTTTTATTCTTTAAATTTTTCCGTGTAGGCATCTCGAACTCTTAAAAATATTAATGAGGGTCTCCTCATCCGGACCAACATGGTAAAGAAACAAATTTCTTGTTCTAACAAAATATTATCAAATTTAATAGAAATGGCCTTTCTTTTCTTTACCCTCTTAGCCAATTTATTTATACTTCCTTCTAAATGAATGAATTTTTGAATTGAAGTATAATTGAAACTTGAAGAAGAAGAGTCCAACTCCCCTAACATGCTGCTAAAGAATATCTATCAACTTCTCAACATCTTTAGCTTTTGGGGTGAATGTATCTTGTATAGGCAACATATTTTCAAGCTTAGAATCCAAATCATCAATATAATTTTCATCTTTATCTTTCATATCATGGATTTTGTTGATGCATCTTTCCAAAGCATTTATCCTTAGTTTGATGTCATTTGCATATTGATGCTTTGTACCTCTACAATCTAGGGGTACAATACCCTCATCTTCAACTAATTGATCATCAAGAGTAGTTATGGCCTCAAGCTTTTGTAGTAACCCATCCCAATACTCCACCTCATCATGGAACTTTTCAATTTTCTCCTTGGCATCTTCCATTTGATTAGACACTTTCTTGTAGCACTCCACAGTGCTTCTTATGGCCTTGTTTCCCTTCCTTATTAACTCCTCCTCCCACTTTTTGGTTGCATCTATTCCGATTTTTGAATCATCTATATCTACCAATGCTTCAGGGTTATAACTGCGGTGATCTCATTGTTCTCGGTAGGGTATTGTAGCCACTTTTGTTCATAGGTTAATAGATTATCAACCTTCTCCTTTACTTACCTCCTGGTTTCTTTGTCTTTATCAATTTTTTGGAAGAGACCTCCCATGGCTACTGAGGTTTCATGTTTCCATATTTTTTTAGTAGGCTTCCCCAAATGTATCATGTGTAACTTGGTAGTTAGCTTTAGGCATTATTTAGCTCAGTCTTATACTAGTATTTAGAGGGTTCTCAAGTGAATAAAGTACTAATTAATCCCACATTTTGGCCACCTTTATTTTATATTTTACTTCATCATTCCTGCATATTTTCCTATACATATCCACTTGTTTTGCAATTGTCCCGATATTTTATCCTAAACCCCGGTGCCAGAAGCCTATATTGGGGCACCCAGGCTCCCTGGTCCCATCCGGGGTTTCTTGATCGATGTTACACTTTCCTGTTTCTTTTTGGGGTGTTTCTATCTATTTTTCATCCTTATCTTTTTCCTAGCAGTCCATGTTGGGGTTAATTACAAAATTATAGCAAGAGAACCCTATAAATATAAAGTTATGAGATCATAATAGGGTCTTAGTGTCACATACTACCATTACTCCATCTAGAGTTTCATCCATTGCATCCACATATTAACATGCATCAAGGATAGGAGATCTACATCAACACACACATAGGGGGGGATCATTATATTTTATTCCATGCGCACATGCTATTACATTTTCTATAGTTATTATTTCTCGCTACTTCACAAAGTGCAACTGACATAAGAGCATCTAGGGCATGACATGCACACATGCACCCGAACTACATTTGAGTCTGAAATGTGGTGCAATGATCAATTATAAGACCACTAGTTTGGCGGTTGAGGTCAATCCAACCCATTCATTTTACATCTTTTATTTTTATTAGGGTTTTGATACTTCCTTATTTCTTGTAGGTCGTCATTTCATTATTCAAAGCACATTCAACACAACTTGATAGATCTAGTGTGACAGAAAAAGAATGATTTGGGATACCTTATGACCCTATAAAAACTAGATTCAGAGATTTTATAAAAGACCAAGGCACCTAATTTGTAGACCAGGGTGCCCCAGTACCTTCCCAGTGCCTCAATCTAATAAGATCCTCGAGATCTAACCTTTTGGGACTTCGAGTGTTTTTTCATGCTCCTTTATTTTATTATCAAGACTGCGACAACCTGTGATAGTCTTCCATAATCAAATAAGTCATTTCTCCCTTCTTCCTTGCATATTTAGGGTTTTATTTCACTTAGTATAATTATTTGTAATTATTCCATACTGCTTTAGTACCATTATACATCATTTTAGTCCTCATATATTAGATTAACAAGTGGTTATACTTCCCATAGTATTAGTTTATTTTAATTTTAGTTAATCATTTTGGTGAACCCTATGTTTCTTCATAATACCTTCTAGGGTTTTGCATTTTCATTTATCCATCATGGGTAAGCGTAATAGGAAATATACTTCTTCTAAGTCTCGATTACTTTGCAATTTGATATCCATGGCCATGCTTTTGTGGATGCCCTTACTTATCCTTCGGGATATAGACCTTACCCTTCATTCATTCAGTTTCCATCTTCTGGCATGGATCCTCATGTTATTAATGATGTTGTTTCCACTTATTTGTGCACCATCGATCCTGCTATTTTAGCACAACTCATAATGGAAGTAGAAGCTCCCACACTTTCTCCCATAGCTACACCCGCTATCACTAGTGCACTACCCGATCATTCACATTCACCTAATATTGATTTGAATACACTTGTTGTTCCCATTTCTCCTTCTCTTATGGATGCATCTCACTCTTGCTACGCTTCAACGAATCAGTTCCTACTATTTGTATGGTTGATATGGTTTCTTTTGATTTTCCACATACTCCTGATGTCACCACCGCTATGGTATTATATACAGGGCCTACTCCACAATACTTAGTTTCTTTACCTATTCCTCCACTATCTCTCCTTTTCTATATGACATGCCACTTACAACCACTATTCGCATGACTGACATGATCCCTTCCTTTCCGAATGTCACCACTATTTTTGTTTTGCCATATCAGCAACCTTTAGAGTCCATGAATGGCATTTCATCCTATCTTCCAACATCATCCTCTTTAGTCTACCCACCATTCACCTGCACTCTCTTCATGAATAATTCTTATTGGGAACATATACCACTTAATACTTCATGCATGACCATTGTATGTTCACATGATGGCCTCCGTCAACTTGGTTTTGACTTTGAAGATCTTCATTCTCCTTTATGTGACCCACATTTGTATCATGGTTCCATCATCCTCACTATCGCGTATGGCCTGCGTGTTTTCCATCTTGTCGTTCATCTCACGTGTTATCCTACTACTTCTCCACTCACACTTGGCTAGTCTTGGTTGGATTATATTGGTAGAACACTTGATCCCGATCAAATTGATATCACATTCCCCATGCCATTTGGCACAATACGCATTTGTAGTAGTTCCTTTCTTTTCTATTCACCCAACTTCACTATTTGGTATGCTCAAGGATGTCCATTACCTCCCTTTATGGATGAAAAATACGCCATGGTCATGTATATCTTACGTACTCATGGTTATTGGATGACCAACCACATACAATTACTTATCAGGTTTCCCATGCCATTCCACATGATTTTGACAATAATCCTAATGAGATTTTAGACGATTTGGCTCCTCTATTACCCCCTTGCATTCACGAAAATCCCTCACCACATCCAATAAGTCCTATACCAACACAGTTAGTTTACCACTCTCGCTATCGTACTCCCCCATCTAATACACACCTATTGGACTCAATACACACTTTACAAAATCAATGTCAGTCCATGGAAGTAACAATTACATCTCTCCTTGAGATAGAACAACTTAAGGATGCCTCTACATCGCATGTCCATACTCCTACTACAACTCATACACCATCTACGTCCCCTACTTGTCATCTCGCTCACCCCCCATTATACCATTACCTCCACCCCTTATCTTTCCCTCTAATGTTATGCCACATGACATTTTTGGTTACCTTATTAATCATCAGATGACTTTCTCTTCTATCTAATCGTCTCTATCCTCCCTCTCAATTAATACAATATTGTGATCATCCATTTTTCCACTATCATCGCATTTAGAGACATTATACTAATTCTTGTCATGCTTTTGCCTATGTGTTAGAGATATCCAACAACTAGTCCTCCTTTCATTTGCTACACAACCTCCTCCCTGTTCTACGTTCATCTTCGGACTCGTTCACTCATAGGTGTTAAGCTCGCACCCCCATACCCCACATACATGGAAACCTTTTGTAAATCATTTACCATCTCCCCAATCAGATTTATCACTCCACCATGTTCCTCTATCTCAACCTTTCTCATTCATTCACCCCTCACATGCATATAGATTCCTTTCGTCGACACTGACTTCATCTAATATATCTCCGCTAGTAGATTGTGGCCCTCCTCATTTATCATCCTAGTGCACCGGTCCAGGGACCTCCATCCTCCGACCTTATCGGTTGATTTCTCCTTCATGCATGCTTGGGGGTAAAGCCATCACACATATTCCCCCTCTTCTTTTTGCATAATCACATAGTATTACATCACACATGTCGTAATTCATCATTTATTGTCCTTTCCTAGGGCATATCATTTCACCCATCATCACACCCTCGTTACCCAATGACGCACTCTTGTGCTTTGGTTCACACTAGATTGTTGAGGGATTACCATTACACTAAACCCCACACACTGCACCATAGGCACTACATATTCCATTTCATCCTACATTACACGTCATACATCCTACACTTATTTCTACATTATACTAATCTTCATCTACATCTTATATTCATTACCCTATCTACACATTTAGTCACATTATACACAACACATTTTCATATCTACTACACTAGTCATCATTACATATGAGTCTAGTTTTACATTTCATCCATGACATTCTACATTTACGCTAGGTTACATCATATATATGGGTCTAACTTTACATTTTATTACTACATATTCTATTTCTATTTACACCTATCACCACATCTTACATATTTCCTATTATACACACACTACACATACTACATTGCATTTATTCATCATATATATTCTACATACTACACTAGATTCCATTACACATGGGTCTAGTTCTACCTATCATCATTACATATTCCATTTCTATATACACCTATTATTGCATTTCACACATTACATATTCTACACACACTACACATCCTATATTGCATTTCCCACACCACACATTTACATACCATATTCATCACTTGGTCATTTATACTATGTTGTCTTCTACACATTTTCATCACCACCCTATGACGCACTTTAGTTCCTCGGTCCATACTCGATTGCTGAGGGTTTACCAATCAAATGGACCTTATATTCACCATGCGACATTTCAACGTCGGTGACATACACCTTAGGTTTAATTTTCACCCATCCTATCATTTTTTAGTTGTATACACCTTAGGTTACATCACCACTCCCTTCCTTCATCTTCTAGTGACATACGCTTTAGGCTAAATCGTCACCCATCTATGTTTATCCATTCTATACCAATATACGCTTAGTGTTAAATCATCACCCATCCTTTCATCATATAGTGGTATACACTTAGGGATAAATCATCACTCCTCTATTCAACAAGTCATGATATACTTCTTGGCTATAGGGTTCACACACACCTCTCCCCACATGTCACATTTCATCACCATTACATATACACACTCATCACAATGCACTAGAAACAACCAACACTACTCGACCATTTCTCGATGATGCACTCTCATTTACATATCACTCTTGACTGCTAAGGGGGAAACAAAATGAACCTTACTACATACACTTTTATCCACTTGGGGGCACATTTCTCTTATCATTCCATCTTGCATTCCCTTCCATCCATCCACAACATACTGCATTGTCTTGGGGTATTTACTTTTTCTTGCTAGTGTTTTGCATGATCAATTTACTACACATGTTAGATTGCTTTCTTATATGTCATTATCATACACACATGCACATTCATGCCTTTGTTTAGTGTGATCATAGATACATGACTCTACACGGCATGGATGCTTTCCTTCTACCCTTCCTATACCGGTCATTGGGGGCATCCACATTCATCTTATCCAGGTGTTATTGTTTCATTTTATACTTAGAATCTTATATTACTTGCTCATACATGCTTTGACATATTGGTTATCACTCTAACATGCTAATGGGTGTTCCATGTGTAGCACTTTTTTTGCAAGATTACATGTTTCCATGACTACTTCTTTGTTTTTACTTGTCTTCTTTGTTTGCCATTGTATGTGAGATTTTCCCTTTGCTTGTGTGCACACTTGTCTATTTTGCGGCCATAACAGATTTGTGTGTTTTGCAACATCATGAGTGATGTCCCATGTTTGCAACCCACTTTGTGTGATTTACTCGTTTTTATTACATGTTTGTACTAATTTGTTTAGTAGTTACTACATTTTCTATGTATTTTACACTTGTCTTATTGCATGCATGTGTTTTCAGACTAACACTTTTTTACTAGCCATCCCCTTTTGTGCACACCTTGGTATCTACCAAGTGATTTCCCTTTCCCAATGCAGGGAAGATTTATATAGGTCAGAGTGTGGTTGGTCCTCTTTTTGGGGCCACATTCTCCTTTCGTAATGTCGCATACACGTGCTCCAAAGAGGGGGGCATCATTGATGGTTTCTACTAACACATCATATTTACACCATTTTAGTACAATGCACTTTCCTCCCTTGGCATTATGGGTTTACATACAGTGAGTGAGTTCAAACCACTCTATGAACTCCATACATAGTGGCCTCTATAGGACATGGTGTCCTTTGGCAATTTTGTGGAGCGATTACTGAGGCTTAGAGGTTACAATGTGTGTTCCTCTCTACACTACTTCATCCAAGTGGTGTTGGATTGCAAAAAAATAGGACAACACAAATATATCTTCACACATTTCAGCAAAAGCGGTTAAAGGTTAGAGGATATAGATCATTTCCTCCCTATACTTCTTCAGCTAGGGTGGCGTGAGATCACCCAAATAACTCGTGATATTACAAGATATCTTTCTACACCTTTTTCTCGACATGGATCAAGTCCACATGTTCCATTTACACTTTTCTTTTCACGTATTTTACATTTATGTACTTTTACACATTTCTATACATGCATATTTTACATAGCATTTTTACATACATACATATTTGACTACTTGATCATTTTCTCCTTGTAGGTCCAGCCGTATGAGAAACAAGCAGTCAAATTGGGGACAACAATAACAACAACAATGATAGCGACCACAATAACACATCGCGAAGAACTTTCCTTTACTAACCATGCAGAGTAAACTACACACAACAATAGCTACACATGTGTTCCACCCTAGGTTCACTCTCATCACTTTTATGTGCATTTTTCATCTTTAGAATCCACACTCCTCCATATTTTTCTTTTTGTCATTCCATGCTTGAGTCTAGTCCATCGGCATGTCTTCTTCTACACTCTACATGGATATCAAGTATGCATATCTATCTACTTTATGTTACCAAGCATTTCAGCTCACCAACATAAAGTGGGGGAAAATTTAGACACAAAATCATGCACTTTAGGAATTATTTAGCTTGGTCTTATACTACTATTTAGAGGGTTCTCAAGTGAATAAAGTACTAATTAATCCCACCTTTTGGCCACCTTTATTTTATATTTTACTTCTTCATTCCAGCATATTTTCCTATACATGTCAACTTCTTTTGCAATTGTCCCAATATTTTAGCCTAAACCTAGGTGCCCAGGCCTATTCCCGGTGTGCCTAGTCCCACTTGGGTGCCTCGATCCATGTTCCACTTTCCCACTTATTTTTGGGGTCTTTCTAGCCATTTTTCATCCTTATCTTTTTCTAGTCGGCCATGTTGGGGTTAATCACGAAATTAGAGCAAGAGAACCCTATAGATTTAAAGTTATGAGACCATACAAAGGGTCCTAGCGTCACATACTACTATCACTCCATCAACAGTTGCATCTATTGCATCACTTGCATCCACATAGTGTCATGCATCAAAACTAGGAGATCTGTATCAACACACATAACTTAGGGTGAGGATTCTACTCTACTCTATGCACACATGCTATTACATTTTTATATAGTTATTATTGCTCATTACTTCACAAAGTGCGGTGACACAAGAGCACCTAGGGCACACGACATGCACATAATCACGAGAACTACATCCAAGTTTGAAATGTAGTGCAATGCTCAGTGATAAGACAACTATTTTGGTAGCTGAGGTCATTCCACCCATTCATTTTGCATCTTTTATTTTTCTTAGGGTTTTGATACTTCCTTATTTCTTGCAGGTTGTCATTTCATTATTTAGCACATTCGGCCTGACCCAAAAAATCTGATGTGACAGACAGAGAACACTTCAGGATACCTTATGACCTGTTAAAACTAGATTTGAAGCTTTTACGAGATATTGGGGCACCTAATATGCAAACCATGGCACCTCGAGCACCCCAATACCTTCCTAGGCACGTCGGTCTTCTCAAATCCTCTAGATCGACCTTTTTAGGACTTCCGAGTGTTCGTTCTGCTCCTAGATTTTATTATCGGACTGCGACAACTGTGACAGTCTTTCATAACCAACTAATTCATTTCTCCCTTCTTCCTTACATATCGGGGTCTTATTTCACATAGTATAATTATTTACAATTATTCCATACTACTTTAGTACCATTATACGACGTTTTAGTCATCCTATATTAGATTAAGTAGTGGTTATACTTCCCATAATTTAGTTTAATTTTAAAAAATCAATAACATAAAGAATAAGAACTCATGATTGTGAAACTTGCACATACTTATCTTCTTTCTCGTGGTCGGGATGTGATATAATTGTATCAATTAACCTAGCTCTTTCATTATTAGTCTTAGGCTCCTTAGGTGGAGTTGGTTCATGGGTTGTCCCTTCATTTTTTTCTTGAGATTTCTCATGTACGTGTTCCTTAGAAACTTCATGGTTTTCCAATGCCCTCTCAAATACTTCCAATTTTTTGTCAAGAGGATCACCTAGAGTAACCTTCCCTTCATGACTATCAATGCTTTTTTCAATTCGAGGTTGTTCCCTTTTAGATAAAATTGCCTCTTTTGGGGTACCTCCACTAAACCTACTTCAATTGAAAACACCTCAACTACAGGTTGTTGAGTCAACATGGGAACACCAATTTTCCTATAAATATGCATTTTGGGACTTCTTCTTGTTGGTTGTTAAGTAAAGGAGATAAATTCTTTTTTCTTTCCAAGGCCCTACAAAAAATCAGCAAAGGCCTAAGTATGTGATTCCTCCTGCTCTCTAATGTCCACAACTTCAACCTCCACGGTTGGTTTATCATGAATTAATGTTGCAATAGGAGTTTCATTTTTTTCTATGGGTGGATTGGTATCAACCACCTTAGATATTTCCACCTCCTCATGTACCTTAAGAGGTGTAATATTTTTAATGACAATTTATCTTGCAATTCCTCTCTTGCTGGAGTGGTTTCAACTTTAGCTTTCTTATTTCTTATAAAATTCCTAAACGTAGGATCCTCATCACCTTATTTCTCTTGTATAAGGCCCATTTTTTATCCAAGTCCTGATTTTTTTTTTGTGGGAGAGATCCCCTCATTATTTTCCCTTTTCTTAAGGGTCTTTGAGAAGCTTAAGGAGGTCCACTGCATGACCTTCACCAAGTGAAATAGATGTCCTAGGATTTGATGCATGTGGGGGCATAAATTGTAGTGGAACTTCCGAGTGATGAGTGTATCCTTAATGTTTATCATCAAAATTTCTTCTTCTTTTTGGTTTAGATGTGACACCGACGTACTTGTTTTACTTTTTGTAGCACTCCACTCCACCATCCTAGAATTATTCCTCTTGGATGATACCTAAGTTTCTTTACCTTTCAAAGTTTTTATGTTAGTTGCACCTTCTTTCAAAGGATGAAGATCCTAATTCAGTATCCCTAAAGCCCTATATTCCTTTAACACCATAGTGTTTTGAAGTGACAAGTCTATTCCTTTTTCATAAGCCAAGTCAGGTTTCTCCTCAAGACATCAATAGTTTTGTCATGTAGTTGTGTTGATTTTATCTTCCTCTATTCAAGTGGTTCTACCGATTGTGAAACAAAACTTTTATCAACATAATACCTTCTTATTACATGGTCATCACCCATAATGCCTGTGGAATAATTGCAACCTTGTAGTCAATTATTTATGTCAAGGTCATCCTAGATAAATCTCTAAGCCTAACCTCCTCTTCATCCTTACAATCCATCCTATAGTCCTCATAATGAGGCTCATACTCATATGAGCTCCTTAGGACTACATGTATTAACCACTTGATTTCATACTTGGGCCTTGCTTGGAACTTCTCCATGACCATTTGTTCATTTCTACATCCAAAATCCTTGCTTTAATAAAGTGGAGCATGTATACCTCCCAATAGTAATTGGGAACTTGATATTTGTTTTTTGCTTCCCTACTAATCATCCTATGTACCTCAGCAAGTTGTCTAGACAATTCAATAAGTTCCCACTTATCATCCAAGTACCTAGGCAACATATATGGAGTGCCTTAGAAGCCACTCACTCTTATGTAGGTGAAGAACCTGAATTGTATAAAATAGAAACCAAACTCACTAATCACTTTCCTTGCATCAACATATATTCTATATTATTCCCATTCTGGAATGAATAAGAAAATAATGGGTGCAAAGAAAGCATCATGAGATCTCCTAAAGTCATCCCTCTAATTTTCCAAATTTAGTTGAGGGTATACATCATAGACTCTAAAGTTTGAGAACTCTTTCATCCTTAGGATGCCAGGAAGAGATTTATGACATGCCACATTATATACAAGATAAGATGTCATGTAGAATTCACATCTCTATTTTGATCCGTCCAGATTTGTATAGTCATTCTAATGAGTTGATCATGGATGGATTTGCTAATGAGTTCAGCCCAACAAATATTCCCCTTAAAACTAAGAATAACTTGCATGTACCTAAACATCCACTCTTGGAAGTAATAAGAAAATCTTAAGCTTTCCATTCTTCTTAATAGGGTGATGAGATCCTCAACTTCCTTAATGAAGTCTGACCTTGTCAGATTCGAGGAATCCTTGTGTAGGAACCCCTAGTCTTTTGTAACCATTGATTATTCATAATCTTAGAGAATTCAACATGGTGGGTGGCCCACATCTTCTCAGTTGATTCAATAGTGATTTCCACCACCTCCTTTCTTCTAGGAAACCCTAGTACTACTTGGAATGTCTCTGGTGTTAATGAAATAACTCGACACCACTACCATCTAGGACCTCCATGGTTTCAGGGTTGTAATTATTAGCACATGCCCATACCAATTCTGGGCATTAAATGGAGTGGGGGAGTGGAGGCCATAACAATTCTAATTCCATTAATAAGTTTCATTAACTCACTTTAGTCAAGAACATGAAGCCTCTAGAGAAATTCAACTAGGTTAACATTACCTAAATTTGTATCAGTTACTTCATCTATGTTACTTGTGATGTTAGAGGAGATGTGGATACCATCTAGTTAGGTCTTCATGATGGATTTCAAAGTGAAAGAAAATACCTTGTTGAACATGGGACTTATAACAAATATGAAGGAAAGAGACCTCGTACTAAAAACCACTTTAAAATATCGTAACAATAAGAAAATAAAATTATTGGGCCGTGAAACTAACCTTGAAACTGCATCTAAAAGTTCCAATCGCAAATCAAACAAGGACAAAAAATTGCCAATTCTTCTTCAAGATTAGCCACTGCAACGCATTATCAAATTTTATGGCCTTGGATTTCTTCCTATGGCTCCATAAATTCTTGATCTCTTTGAAATTTGATAGCAGAGTGGGAAACTTAGTCAAATTTTCCAACATATAGTTTCCCACATGAAGCTCATTAATAACAGACACTTTAATTTCCCTCACACAATCACAACCATCAGGTTTAAATGCGGGTCATCCATGTGTGTAGATCATTAATAACAGACACTTTAATGCGGGGATTGCAGATGAGGAAGCATTTTATATTTTCGCAGAAACTGCAAAAATGCAAAGTACCAAGCTTCATGAGATTCCTTCTGTCAGGCGTCGTGTATCGAATTAAACCTTCCAACTTTTCAGAAGTTACGAATTTATTTACAAGCCTCGTATGCATGAAAAATAACCCGAATACTCTGGTTGATCAGGCGATGGGGATGAATTTGCATTTTTCACATGTGCACCAAATAAAAACCTTTAAATCTTCAAAAGGAAATTTTCCCAAGGCACGGAGCCTTTCTTCAAATGTTTAAACACATCAGTAGAACCACCATGAGCTCATCTACTTCCTTAGAAACTTAAAAATCACGAATAAATCATAAAACATGCAAAATGTCAAGATATTAGTTCAAAACAAGATGAAAGATTTATAGATGACACCATTTCCTATATATAAGAAGCTCGAGGCTATGGGTAACACTTCAAGAACCAAAAATCACATAAAGAAACATACGAAAATAGATAAGGAGACAAGGAACACACAAGGAGAGCATGAATTATTCAAAGGTTCCAAAACAAGCACTGGAATTATCCATTAAAAATATGTGTGGAGAGGTATAAAGTGTTGGGATACCCCACTTTGTTTCATGCATCAGATGTCAATATATATCTACTAATATCTCATTTACGTTCCACTCATCTACACATGTGTCAACAAGGATATCATGATCATATTCATGGGCCTTGGTCACCTTTATATTCCTCTTCTTTGTGCGACTTATTTTCTTTCCGAATTTCAAATTTCTAATTTGATGAGACAACCACTGATCAAGTATTGGAATAAATCCTTTGGTGTGCAAGAGTCTGCATACTTCCCTGAGCTCATCCCTTTCTACTTTTTCAAATTTTGGGATCTCTAGTGACTCTTTCCTGATTCACGCATATTCCCTTAGGAATTAAATTTTTCCTTCGAGATCTTAGTCTAGCTCCTTAGCTTCTTAAAGAACTTATTTTTATTCCTTCCATTAGGGTAGCCTTTTCCTATATGTATTTCTTCATGCCTAATATTTTCCAAGGGTGATGTGGAAGATTTCATGAGTGTTACAACTCCTTTAGTGGTTATTTTTACCTTAGGTGATGAATTAAATTTTGGTGCAATACTCCTTGTTTAAAAACCCTATAGAAAGTTATGTATAATATTTTTCATTCCCACACCCTTCTCACTCTTTTCTTTCATGAATGCGTAGAGGTAAAGGAAATTTTCAAACTTATGCTCCTTTTAAAAATGCATGCATAATAGAAATGTTGGTAATTCTTGGTGTTAATGATCCAACAAGACACAATTGTAACAATTTCCCACTAGGAATTTTACGCCTTCACATCCTCCTCTTCTTCTGCAGCCACCTCGTCTACATATATTTCTTCCATTTTCTTTTATATTATTTCCTACCATAGTCTTCCTTATCCTAAGGGACTAGGTCTCATATATCGATCAATCATGTGAAATTTTATATATTATGTATGTACATATCACATACCTTACGATATAACTATATTTTTATTTCTATTGCACATTGAATGAATGAGAAATTCCTCACATCATGATCCAAAAAACAATCCAGAAGTAATTCTAGTGGGGCAACTTATGGAATCATACCTTCCTCATTGTAGCTCCAATTGAATCCGTTCAAAATGTGTCGAAAAGAATGGAATGCACATAATATGGTGAATGGGTATAAAACGTTTTTAGAAATGTTTTGCCCCCTGAAATCTACTTCTAAAGGCACGAAAATGTAAATTTTTAGTTCTTTCTAAAAATAGTAATTTCAATTTGTTGCATATGTAATTTATGGAAGATGAACCACCTCATCTCCCTAGAGATTGGTGAACTTAAAAATTCTTCTAGATGTATCTTCATATTTCTATAATTAGGTATATAGGTATATGTAGCCTAAATGGGAGGAAACACATGTCCTTACGAGAGATAACTACGTAATCTCATTCTTCTTAGTAATATACATCTCTTTTCGAAATAAATTTATTGTTTACATCACGGAAAAAATGTTATTCTTTCTTTTAATCCCAAAACCCCTATGTTTTGGATCGGTGAGTATCTAATAAAAGTTGTCTTGAGAGTGGATGATTCCCATAATGAGGTTGAGATATAAGAATCTTGAGTGGTTCATGCAAGATCCTTCGAATATTTGAATACTCATTACAGAAACCTCAAATGGAATACAACACTGAGGCAAATGATCCTCTCAAGTGAATGGTGAATATAAATCTCATAGATAAAAAGGAGTAGATGTTACAAAAATTAGCCTAGATCCTTCAACAATTACAAATGGGAAATCATGTCTCCTCCTCTACAAGCCAACCCTTCAGTCCCGACACCCTTGAGGTTCAAGTAGTTTTTTTATAATCCTATGTTTTAGGGTAAAATAAATTATGATGTAATAGAAAACTGATTGGAATAATTATCCTCCTACTTTTATGTAAATAAATTCACTAATAAAGAGAAGATAATATTTTTATTCTAAAATCATCACTTTCTATCAAAAACTGGTGGGGGTGTACAAGAATGGACTCAATAAGGAAGAATTGGGAATTGAAGACAACCCACATGGGATAATTTTTGGATTCCGTAAATGAATAATACTATCCTATTGGATTTTATGATGATTTATACATATAGTGGTAGTAAATCCACCAAGGTAAGGACCAGACAGTTCAAGATTATATTGATACTTTTCATTCTCTGTCTGCAAAATGAGGCATTCAAGACACATATCAGCACAAGATCCTCAAATATTGAAGTGGCATACAATTATACATACAAGATGACATAGACCTATTTATATTTCATACCTTCAAAGTGAGGCATATAAGTTTACGATCAAGATTTAAAAACCATATAAAGAGAAATACAAAGAACCAACCTATGAGGGGAAAAAATGATAAGGAAGGTCAAACTCATAGTCAGGGTTGGAAACAAGAGTCATAAGGAAATAAACCACATAAGGAGAAGAAAAGGAAGTGGTATGACCTCCAAAATACTAATCGTCATTCCAAGGATGAATGTTAAGATATCAAGTTCGTACTCACCAAGTCACCATCTTCAGCACCCACTACTCCACTTGTGACACACCCCAAGGTCAAAGATGAAGAAGATGAAATTGTAGATGTTAAACCGGATGTGATCATTTCCACCTCACAAGTCAAGAAGATGGATGAAAAGGAAAGGCTATTTCACTCCAAGGTTTTGGTAAAGGGTAAGCCTTTGCATTTTATTCTTGATTTTGGAAGTCAAAATAATTTAATTTCTATTGATGTTGTGAAAAGTTTGAACCTTCCTATAAAGTTGCATCCACAACCATATAGTATTGGTGGTTGAACCTAGGAAGAGATCTCTATGTCACCCAATAATATATCCTCCCATATGCGATAAAATCCTTCCATGATGAAGTATTATGTGATGTTGTTCCATTATATGTTTGTGATGTGATCTGAGGCCAACCATTCATGTGGGAGAGACATGGAATCTATGAGTCACGACCTCGGAGGGTCACCATTAGCATTGGGATTTTGTGCTATCATATACCCAAGGTCATCGCCTCCAACTCTGTTTCCCTTATTAGTGATAAGAAATCTAAGAAACCAGTGGAGAAAACAAAGTAGTTTGTCACCCTAATGATCAGGCCACAAACCACCAAGAAAGTTGTTGCTTCCATCTTGACCATGCATTCAATGTAATAAAAAAAGAAGATGAACCAAATCATAGCCGAGTATGATGATCTATTCCAATCACCCATAGGATTACCACTTTAGTGTGAGGTAAAACATGTTATTCATTTGGTCCCGATATCTCCTTTACCTAATAGTCATGTGTATCATAGGTCAGTCCTTGAAAGTGATGAGATCAAGAGGAAGATCTAAGATTTGATTCAAAAGGGACACATTAGGTCGAGATATTCACCCTATAGAATTCTAATTATCATGGCAATAAATTAATATGGAACATGGATATTTTTCATTGACTATGGGGCCGTGAAAAAAATAATGTGAATAATCGCTACCCTCTTTCAAGCATTGACGATTTGTTGGACCAACTCTAGGGTGTGAAATTCTTCACAAAAATTGATCTTAAGTTTGGCTATGACTAAATTCCCATTGATCCCAAAGATGTTTGTAAGGCTACATTTAAGTCTCAGGAAGGTTTATTCGAATGATTGGTCATACCTTTCATCCTAACTAATGCTCTGCGACATTCATGGAGATGATATATGACATTATATATCCCTACACTAAATCCTTTTTGTTGTCTATTTAGATTATATACTCATCCATAGTCAAACGTGGGAGAAACATCTACAATATGTTCGAGAATTACTTCAAACCCTTCGAAAGCACGGGAAATATGTAAATCTAGAAAAATGTACATTTGGGATGAGGGAGATTTAGTACCTAGGATACGTTGTGGATGAAGGAGTCTATGTTGAACCATAAAAGATCTAGGTTATTCAAAAATGGACTACTCCAAAACTCCAAAAATTCCATATCTTCTTAGGTCTTTCCAATTTATATCATCAGTTTGTATTGGGATTTTTACATACTTCTTGGCCACTTTGAACCAAGTGACTAAAGGAGAAAACAAGGAAATTTTTGATGGGGGAGGTGTAATAGAGAACACTCAAAATTTTGAAATAAATATTATGTTTGGCCACTATTCTATCCTTACGACTTGAATTAACCTTTCAAATTGATGACATATGCATATTATTATGCCATGGGAGATGTTATCATGAAACATGGCCATATTATTGCATATCATAGTGAAACATTCAATTACACACTCGGGAATTACCCAACATATTATGCCATCATCTAAGGCTGCAAGTAATGGAAACACTTAATTCCAGGGAAATAAATATTCATCCACACATACCACATGCCATTGGATTTCCCTTAGAAACATATAGAGCTAAGGAATGAAAGACACTAGAAGTGGGCCACATACCTATAACAATTCTACCTAATAATAAATAAGAAGGGAAGTGCCAATTTAGAAGAAATTTTATTGAGCTGCCCTCTAATTGCAGCCCTCATAACTATCCTTGACCTATGTGGACATGATACTTATAGTTTGTGAAATTTATATGAGACAGATCCTAACTTTTCTTAGACATATCAAGCCTTTTTAGGAGGCAAGTATGTCCCATATTTCTATCTACATGATAACCTCCTCTGCCACATGGGACACATTTGTGTTCTAATTATTTAACAATGAAAGATGATATGGGAGGAATAATTTAGTAGGACAATCGAGACACTTTGGCATGGGAAAAACACTTATAGTACTTCAAAATCATTTTTATCGACTCAATATATGAAATGATGTGGTTAAGTACACCAAATATTTCACCCTTTATGGAATTTCCAAACCACCTAATAAGAAACAAGGATCGTATACGCCATTAACATAACCAACCAAGCCTTGGGCCTCCATCTCAATGGAATTCCTCTCAGGTTTTCCAACTTCAAAACATGGAAATGATTGTTTTTTTTTGTAGTTGATAAGTTTTATAAAATGGCTAGAATGATTTCTTGTAAGAAAAATATTTCTGTTGAAGAAATTGCTAAACTCTATTTTAGTCATGTATGGATCACCTTTGGGCTTCCCAATTCTATCATTTCTGATAGGGAAAATAGGTTCTTGAGCATATTTTGGTCCAACCTATGGGGAATGATGGAAACTAAGTTGATGAATTCCGTAACCTTCCACCCACATACTAACGAAAAGACAAAGCGGTGAGAACGCCAAATTGTCCACATGCTTCATATGTAACACTCAAACACCCATATATGCAAGATGAGGACCTTCCTATATAAAACATGGATAAAATCAGGCCTTATACATCTCCACCAAGCATAATCCATTTCAATTTTTTAATAGATTCCATCCTATGACACCCATTTATTTATGCATTCTAGTGCATACAATGGAATACACACCTCGTGGAAGAATTGAAGCAGAAAAGTAAACAAGGTTCGTAGAACATATTCAATACACTCAAAAATAGTTCCAATATATTTTATAGAAGTTCAATTAAAAGTATAAACAAATCCATGATCAAACACAGGATTCCACATCATTTCAAGGTTAGTGATGAGGTCTGGTTATAACTTCGAGAAGGAAAGACTTGCAAGTCCACACCGGAAAATTTGAGCTCTATGGTATGGTCCCTACACTATCACCAAGAATGTAGGAGAAAATTATTTCAAGTTGAATCTTCTACCCTACCTATGTTTGCATCATATCATCAATGTGGACCTCCTCAACCCATATCACCCACCTCTTTTGGAAACCTCGGTCATAATAGAATAGTTGGACATATTTGAACTCAACCCAGAAAGCTTTTCTCTAGTTGAATAAGATCAAATTGTGGACACTTAGACCAAGCCCACCGGAGGATGTCCTATTTAGCTCTATTGGGTGATCAAGAAAGAAAAATTCAGTCATCAAGGTGAGTGGATCACTAATTACCGAGATAAATAAATAGTTTCCAAACTTGATTGAACTCCATGGCACAATGGGGACCATTGCTTTTGAAGGATGGAGGAATGATCCATATAACAATCCAGAAGCAATTCTAGTGGGGTAACTTTTGGGAGTTATAAATTATTCACCTTAGCTTGATTGAATCCGTTCAAAATACTTTAGAAAGCTTATAACACATATAATATGGTGAAGGGGTATGGAATTTGTTTTGGAAAAATTTAACCCCTAAATCCTTTGCAAAATGGCTTAAAACGTAATTTTTGTAGTGTTGTTTAAAAATAGTAATTTTGTAAAATTTTCACATATGTAATTCATGGAAGATGAACCACCTCATCTCCCTTAATATTGGATACCGTCCACATTCTTCTAGATGTCTATTCATATTTCTATAATCAGGTATATATATATATATGTATATGTAATTGTTAAAACACAAAAGTAGCACCCTAGGATTTAATCATGGAAGATCAATACTTGAAGCTAATATGGTATTGTCTCTAAGTTTGGGACCTTACATCTTGAGAAAAACTTCTAGAGAAGGTTGGTTCCTCTACCTAAAACTAATTCTAACACTAATCCTATAGCCAAAAACACAAGTATCTAAACCTAAACTAGTTATTAACACGCACAAGAGTTAGAAAGATGCATGAAAATAAAATCCTAAGCTAAGAGAGAGGTGATGTCACCAAGAAAAGGGGGATAAACACTCTCTATGAGGGAAAACATAGAGGAAATGTAGAAGGAGAGGGAAAACACATGTACCACATACCCATAACTGAATTTAACCCACATTTGTCACAAAAATTGGATAAACCTACAAATATAACACACACAACATACTAAAGAAGGAATGTGAGGCAAGAATGTAAATGAAAAACAAGTATATGGTAGAAAGAGATCCATAAACACAATATTTTATTACTTGAAGTATGCACAAACCATTACATCAAAGGAAGAAGGAGATAAAAATATGTAAGAGTCCAAATTTGAGGTCTATAACCCATATTTTCTGGAACAACATGTTATCTCTCAAAAGTACACCATGTAGAGAGATGGTTGTAAGTGTTCTAAGCTTGCAAAATTGATCTCTCTCTTTCGTAGATACAATGGAAACACCTCAGGTTTGTGGGTATACCTATTTTGAGGTGAGTATCCAGTATTAAGGCCGGTTCCTTATTGATGTATCCTAAATTGATTTTCTGAGGTTTAAGGGTAAAAAGAAGACTGTAAAAAGATTAAAAATGGGGTGATCCACCAAATTTGTATGAGGTATTTGATATGGAAAGGATTTTTGATGCACAAGCCAATAGTTTTCTATAGATAATTAAGGGTAAACACTTTGATATATTAAGGGATAAAATCACAACAATACTGCTAAGTTACACATACACATTAATATCATGCAGAAATTACTGAATTTGCAACAAGGTAAGATGATTAATCAGGGAATTCAAACTCACAAGATTAATGGAAACATACAAAAGACTGCAAATAATTGGAAAGGTAGAAAATACTTCACATTCAAAGGGAAAAACTAGAAAAATTGCTTCAACACTCATGTATCTAAAAGTCCTCCTCTAACTCCTTTTGTGCTTTGCCAAGGCACACAATATATAGCAAAATAATTTCCCACCCTTCCTAAAAATAGACTAAGGTGTACTCGCCCATGCATCCTATTTTTATCCTTCATCTATTAATAAATAAAGAAATAAAAATAAAGCATGCAAATACAAAGAGGCATTAATAGCCATCGGTTACACTTTAGTCAACTGTAGTTGATTATTCTATTTTTAAGAAAAGCATGTCTATTTTTAAGAAAAGCATGAGTGGATGATTTTCTAAAAATAAGCTTTGCTTCTTTGAGAAAGCTTTCTTTCTTGTGCATGCAGATTTGTCTTCTTGTTGATCTGTCCTTTTCTGAATTTTGTGAAGGCGTACAACTTTACTCTCTATGGGTGAGAAAAATTAATTACTTTCTGACCATGGTTGAATTTGGTGAACTTAGGACTCGAATTAAGATGCAAAATATTGCAAACTTAATCATTTTTGGTATTTAAATTATTAAGCTCCATTCGAGCTAGAAAATCTCGTAAAAATTTTCCGTGTCTTCCATTAATAACTTCAAGCTTCCTATGTGAGTTTTTAAAATTCTGCCATTGATACAAACTTCGAGCTCGATTGAAGGTTTTCAAAACTCTGTCTTTTATTTTTGAAAAAAGTTGTCCACGTAGGACAGATTTGAGTTAAAAATGGGCTGGAAAACTTCTTTTTGTGTTTCTGATAGAAATTGCATTTTTGAATATTTGGCCCGCCCATTTGATTTTAATCTGGGCCTTACACGTGTCTGAATCTGGTCACAGTGGGATTACGACTTACTTTTGATACTTTGTTGCTTTTCGAAAAAGGCTTAAAATTTTAAAATGCCCCGGCGGCCCGCTTCCCCGATTTTAACTTTTGATGCTTGGGCGGAGTCGTGGGTGACTTAAACACTTTTCTCCCTTTTTCAAAAAGGGCTCAAAATCTCAAATTGACCTAATGCTCCGCTTTTGTCTTATTGAGTATGTGGCCTTGTTTGGTCCTTAACGGGGTCGTGGGGCACTTTTAAACTTTGCTCCTTTACAAAAGGCTCAAATTCTCAAACTATCCCAGTGATCCGCCTTTGACTTACTTTAATATGATTGAATTTTGATGCTTCAAAGTGGGGCTAGGGGCATTTTTAAACTTTAATCCCTTTTGAAAAGTTTCAAAGGAAAAAAACATTCCGACAGTCCGCTTCTCTATTTTGACTTTTTTGATGCGGGTCAACATTTGACTTTTTCCTTTGACATGAGCAGGCCATGGGTCATTTTATGACTTTATGCCCTTTGCCAAAATGTCTCAAAACAAAAAAAGGGCCCACCCCTCCACATCGGGCCTCCAGACCAATTTGAATATTTTGTAAAAAAGAAAAAGTGGCCAAGTTTTACAAAATGGCCCCACCGTGCCGCATCCAATTAGATTTCGTCGGGCCTATGGGTCAATTTGACACTTTTACAAAATGATGAAAAGATGCTAAGTTCACCAAAAAGACCTGCCATTTTAATGTGTCAAGTTGGGGTTTGCATCAATTTTGGTGATCAATTCTAAGCATTGATCTCTGTACTTTTGATTCGTGGTTGTTGATCTCCAACTCACCTGATGAGTTAAGTTACTTGGTTTGATGAATAAAAACACTCGAAACCCTAAGTCTTTCATATTTTCATTCTCAAGCTCTATCCGAGCTAAAGAACTCTGCAAAATTTTCTCTGGACGGCGGCCATTGAAGATGATCTCGAGCTCTGTCTTGTTCCATTTTGAAGTGCTTGGAGAGTTCTGTGGAATATTTTAAGCAAAGCTGAGTGGTTTCTTATCGTGCTGCCATTCTTTTGATCTTAAGCTCAAATGCAGGATTTCTTTGGTATTTAGAGCTCATTCTGAATTAATACCTCTGGGAAAACCTTTTCGACCACCATTGATGAACTCTAAAGTTCTGTGGTTACTTTCTCCTTGTCAGATCTCTGGTTTGAGTTTTTCAAAAGCCATTTGTTAGCTCGGCAAGGACATTTTTGTGATTCCATGGAACTATGGATCTGTCTGAGTAGAAGCTTTATGGTTTTTTCATTTTGTGATCTTACCCCGAGGATTTAGCTGAAATTTTACTTAGAACCAGTAAGTTTCAACTGGGTACTCATATTTTCCTCCAAAAATGCATGGATTTGGCACTTTGCTTGTTGTAACTTTGTGGTTTTGCTTTCATACTCCTCAAATCCATGTTCTTCCTTTTCTAAATGTTATTTTGAGTTGTATACGATATCTTAAAACTGTAGATCTACATATTTTAAGATATGAGTATTCAGATTTCTGCTTTGACTGTTATGAAAACCTCGGCTCGTAATAAGAGAAAGGCCACCATGGTAGTTGATTCTGAAGCTCTGTTTTCTTTGATTTCCCAACTGTGGGTGGTCACTACTCTGATTATCTTGAAACTCTTGTTCGGAGGATATATGGGTGTCGAATCTTGTGCTCAGCTATGGAGTTTTACTTGAGATAGTTGTCATTGCTTTTGGGCACGTGATTTTTGAGCTCTGAATTGTAAAGTCACTTTACTTGAAACTACCATACTTAGATCTCGAGTTCCATTTTAGTTTGAATGCAACCCATAGGGGTTTGCCCCCATTTTGTAGTTGTTGTATTGCAACAAATCGTATATGAACTTTTAACTGTCCTGCCTGAATGAATTATTTTTCCAAAATATGTATATGCACATGTATTTTTCAATTTGTGGCTTGAAATATTACAACCTAGATTTGGGTATCACTCCTTTGATATGGGTATTCAGACTTCTTTATTTCTTCTTGATTAGTAATCTGTTTAATACTACATTTCCTTTTATTACACTTTGATATGTATGCTGGAAGATTTAAAATGCCCATTTTATATGGAGAAGCCCCTGTCAAAATTTCCTCATATTTCCTTCTCATTCTGTAATGCAACTTCTTCTATTTCTAGAATAGTTGCTGAAATTTGAGTTGCATTCTTCCTTCATTCCATCATGTACTTATGACTCATCTACTTCATGTACCATAGGATAGAAGTTATTGAATTTTGTAATCTTTATCTATAGTGAGGATTGTAAGACATGATTTATTTATTCTTGGTTATAACCTGTACCTGCACACTTGAGAAAATAGTTAGAAAATATTTAGGATTTTTGGCCTCTCTTATGTCCATGGTTTTCTTTTCTTCTTTCTCCTTCTTTCTGAGTGAGCAAATCATGTATGCAATTTTGATCTTCAAGTAATCTATATCTCCTGTTATTAGAGATCCATGTGCATGAATTAGGATAGTAATATGGATTGTAACCTGAGCTCTTAATTGATAATCTTCCTCTTTTCTTCTTTTTAGGTACAAGTACTTCCAGTGATGAAGATGAAGAGGGAATAAGCTGAAGATGAAGATACATCAACTAAAGGAGAAGACCCAAGGAAATGATGGGTTCACTCATACACCTCTATTTTCTCTTTCATGCATGTGTACCTCTTATTTCAATAGTTGTATTTTACTTTCCAATTACATCCCACGACTTGTGTGGGAACATTTGAAATTTCTTATGAATAAAGTATTAAATTGTGAAAATGAGTTGTGTATTTCTTTCTACATTTCTGCTTTCGATATGGATTGTATGATGAACTAAACAACTCAGTAATATAATTGAATGTCTTAATCATGAAGGAAAGAACATTAAGAATAATTGTAACATCCAGTAATGAACTCTGATTTCTTTGCAATCTGTAATTATGTTTGATGTTCCAGAACTTAGCATTTCATCTATTCTACAATTGGATGTCTTCATCAAGACAACACAACTGTCCTTCGGGGATTTGTGTTCTTTTATTGAAGATAGTCATGAAATTGTAGACTATGTGATCTGTTATATTTTGTGATAGCACACATAGTTGTAGATTTCATGTAATCATTAATTAATTCAACAATAACAATATTCTCTAAAATAAAATCCCCTAGCTTAGGTATACTTCACCAATGCTATCCATCATAACGAAGTTTTGAGTTTCCCATTTTTGCATGAGTGAAAAAATTGTCAATGTTCTAGCGATCTGCAGGAAAGCTACCTACTAGCTTGTAAACTAGTGCCTTGCTCTTGTCCATTGGGCATGGATTCTAAAGCATGTAACCAAAATATGCCTTCCTAAAGGTCCAACCCTTCCAAAATGAACTAAAACTAGGAAAGGATTTGGTAAACCAGATCATGTGCATAAATGCACTTATTGAATTGAAAAACATTGCAATGTGCAAGGACTGCACTTATTGAAGGGAAATCCTACTCTAAACGAGACTGTAGGATTTTCAATAACAGTGTTTGAGAAACATACCATTCACAGGAATGGGAAGTTCCTCTCCATTCAGCTTCGAGAGCTGAAAAGCATTGTGTTCTTTGCAAGCTAAAATCATGTAAGGACCACTCCAGATTGTATCAAACTTCATGTGTCTTCCTGGCTTTGCACGATCAACATCCCACTTTAACACAATATCTCCTTCATTGAAGATTCTAAATTTGGCTTTCTTATCAAAAGTCTTCTTCATTTTTTTTTATTCTTTTCCATGTTTAAATGAGCTTGATCTCTTAGCTCTTGTAATTCCATTAATTCTGCATAACGAACCTGTAATGGTTCATTTTCAAGCAACTCCATTTGATGCAATAAATCTAATGCGGGTAACTCAACTGAAATAGGAATTCTTACTTCTCTTCCGTAAACAAGCTTGTATGGTGAATTGCCAACTGATCTTTTAGGAGTCACTCTATTAACCCAAAGTGTTAAATTCAACATTAGATGCCAATCTCTCTGTTTATCTTTGAGTATTCTCATGATGATCCTTAAAATATTCTTGTTAGTACTTTTATCTAACCCATTACCTTGTGGATAATAATTAGATGAATAACTTAGTAAATTCCATGGTTGATAGCCCAATTTGTTACCTTTGCACCAATAAATGCTAAAGCATTATCTAATATAATAGTTCTTTGGAACACCAAATCTGCAAACTATACCTTCATAAAAGGATAGTATCAAAGTTTCATTAGCATCTTTCAAGGCTATTGCTTCAGTCCAACATGTAAAGTAATATGTAGCAGTCAAAATCCACTTGTGTCCTTATGAAGAAGGTGGGTTTATCATGCCAATAAAATCAAGACCCCACTGCATAAAAGGTTGATCAACTGAAATAGGTTGTAAAGGCAGAGAAGCCAAATGTTCTTTTCCAACAAAGAAAGCACATTTCTTACACTTTCTAATCCATTCAAAATAGTCCTTGAATATGTTGGGCCAATAGTAACCAGATTTCATAATTTTTAAGGTTGTGGTACGTGTTAAGAAATGACCTCCTGCAGGTCCTTCATGGAATTCTGATAATAATTGCTGAATTTTGTCATAGTCAACACATCGCAACAAGATTCCATTTATATCCCTTTTGAATAATACACCATCAATGAAAACATAGGGTACAACTTGTAATCTGAAATACCTTCTTTTATTTTTTCCATACCCTCCAGATAAATACCATGTTGTAAATAGCTAACTAAATCAGTCATCCATCTTGATTCTTGGACCTCTTGAGCAAGTTCAGGTTGTTGGTTTTCTGGCTGAACCATGACATCTGATTGTTGATGCTTAACTTCAGCATGCTGTTTTGGATCTTCTGATTCTAGTTCATGTTGTTTTTCCATATCAGCAATTAGGTGCTCACATAATCCTTTTCCTCGAACTATCTTCGCAACCCGGATATCAACATCATATTCCATAACTTTTGTTATCTAGCCTGCTCTTTTCTCATTCAATTCTTTATTTAACAAGAAATCTTTCACACTTGGATGAGAAACAAGAACATGAATTTTATTGTTTGAAAGCATGTACTTAAAATTCTTTAGCACTCTTTTCTTCTTTTCAGTACAAGATTGGCTACCCAACTTGAATGCTTAACTGGAAAGATAATACCTGATTCAATCAACTTAGATAACTCTTTCCTCATTAGAGGCTCTATTTTGGGATTTACATGCCTCTATTTTTGCCTAACTAGCTTAGAATTTGGCTGCAATTCAATAGTATGATGTGCTAAACTGGGATCAAACCCTTTCAGGTCTTGGTATTTCCAAGCGAAAACATCTTTGAATTCCTTGCAAAGATTAATAAAAGAATGTTTTTCAGCTAAAGAACATACCTTTCTGAGAAACAAATTTTTCCCTTCATCAACTGAGATTTCTTCATAGTTATCAGCATGTGTTGACATCTTAGTCTTGACCTTCCTTAACTGATCGTTAGTGTTGAAGATGTCTTCTAATGTGACTAGACCTCGAGGTAGTTTATTTGTCTTTAATTGAACAATCTGGTCACCATATAAGTGTTGTAATTTATCTTGATTTACTATAGAAAATTCAGCTTCTTGTTGTAAAAACTTGTAGATTTGATCATCATTTTCAAAAACCTACCAATTCAAATCATTATCAGGTATAGAAGGCCTGACAATTAGCTTTATATGAGGCTGAATTTTGTTATTCTCTATTTGTTCCAACACTTCAAAACTAGCACCAATTGTTGCAAGTCTATCTACATGCTTATTTTTTGTTCTAGGAATGGATTGAATATTAATAGCTTCAAAATCTTCCATTAAGTCTAAAACTCTATGTCTATAAGACTTCATTAATGGATTCTTACAAACATTGAAATTTCTTACTTGATTGATAACTAACTCAGAATCACCAAAAATTTGTAGCATGCTAATACCTCTCTTTCTGGCCCAAAGTAAGCCATGAATTAATGCTTTGTATTCAGCTACATTGTAAGTGCATGAAAATTGGAGACTCAAAGCTAAGAAATACCTTTCGTTTGTTGGGGAAGTGAGCATCAAACCTGCTCCTTGTCCTTTCTTATTTTTAGCTCCATCGAAATGAAGCTTCCAAATCCCTTCGTTGCATTTTCTATTTTGGACAGCAAGGGAATTGGTGTATTTTCTTCATGTAAGCAATACACACCAAACAAGTGTTCTTCAACTTCCTTGAAAGGATCATGAGTGTGTTCTTCATGTGTCTTTTCATCCATAAATAGGTTAGAAACACCATCTAGTGTTGAAATAGTTCGATTGTGTTTAATACCACGACTTAAGCGATCATTATACCTATTTGGCGTTCCTCGTTAAAAAATTTGAAGTTACGGGGAAGTGATAGAGCTGTGAAACTATTTCGGTTGTGTCATTAGTGCCTAGCTTTACCACTTACATGACCATATCACCTTTGAATCAATGTTTGACCTATCAACAAACCTATGGAACTTAGGAATGTTCCATGAGTTCTTGATGTGCTTAACTTATCCGATTGCCCCAATTTCCCTATCTACTTCTCAACCGAATTTGTCTATCGGTGAACCCATAAAACATTAGAAGATAATCGATTCAATGCCCAATGTTCCTTAGATAGCGTAGCGCAGGTTATAGGGAATGCATATAATAAAGGAACAGTTCTATTTTTTATTTCAAGGCCCGATATACCCGACTCCTTTTGTAATGTGGCTAAGCATTTGTGGAACATGGAACATGAGGAACAAATGAACAGTTCCTCATATTCCTCCAAAATCCAATTTACCTTGTTTTGACCTTTTTTAAATTACTAACTCAAAGACAAGTAAGGCCTAACAGGATGAAGGATAATTCCCATAATACTAGAACTTACCTTAAAACATGATTTTTTCCCATAAATGTAAAATTTGAAATCTCCTAATCCATGACAATACTTGCTAAGTCAAAAAAATGGATTTGAAAGTTTTCAAATTAGTCTAGGGTTATTTTAGACATCAGTAACTTGAAAGGGAAGGACACACATCTCCTTGCAGAGATAGCTATTATAATCTCAATCTTCTAAACAATATACATCTCTTTTTAGAGATAGATTTACTATTTACATCTGAAACAATTGTTATTTTTCCTTTAATCCCAAAACCCCTAAGTTTTAGATCAAATCATGACTTCTTGAAAGTTTTTATATGCCAATAACATGAATTTCACACTTTGACAAGGGGCGGTTGTATTAGTGTGGCCTTCTACTTCATATTCTATGCATTATATTAGTTCACACACATCCTTGGTGTTTTTTGTATTTAATCCCTCCAAATGGGTTGCCATAGATGTGATCTATAATTTCATGAATGGGTTGACCCCCATATCAATACTCACAAGTGATTATATGTGTAGTGCTACCTTGAGTGCTTCTCTCGGGTATGTGAGGGTCTTTTGAGATAGGGTGCATTTGAAAGGAATGAGAAATCCTCTAAAAAACCATTGTGTGTTTTGTGTGGGATAGATCTCATAAAAACTTAGAGATCAAAATTTTAAATTGGGGGTCATATGTGCGCACGATCTTAGTCATCTCTTTCCAAATTTATTTATGTGTGGAAATACTCTATTTTTTAAATTATGGAATATCGAGAACCTTTATAAATGCATCATTTATCTAATCATAGTACAAAATGGAATTTTTGATTCATAATTCATATACCACATATGTGTGTAATCTAATAGGGTTATAAAAAAATAGAGTGCATCATGATAAGGATAAGTTACCCCCTTGGAATGAAAAATACAATCACACTTGTGTACATGCTTAGTAATATTTTTAGCATAGTGATACTCTATGATATGTAAGGACATCTCATAAAATATGTTGGCAACTAAAATTTATGGTGTGACAAACACAACTCTTTTTGTATTATTGTGTTAGCAATTAGGGCTTCATAAATTCCACTTCATCCACCACTTTCACTTTGCAAAGTGTTGGTTGATACCATGCACATGGCTATTCCTCATGGTTGATTTGATTATACTTGTTGAACCAAAATGAATCTACCAGCTCCACCTCCTTGCATGTTCTAGCTACCTAAAATTTTTTTCCACTTCTCATCATCACAAAGCCATGTGCTTTTGGATATTTGGATTATGTGTAAATATTATTACTTTTGGGGTCCATGAAATCTATGTAACATGAATGGAACACTACTTTCCAACATGTCATTTCCCTTCTCCTTATTTGAATCTTCTTCACTATCGGTTTCTATAAGCACATGGCCTTTAATATCACAACATCTTGGTGCATGGGAATGCATGGTGTTGGTTCCTAATCTAACGCCCCAATAAAGGAAAAGATGAAAAAGGGCAAGGATAAAATATATAAGGTCTATTGATGTGTCATTTTATAACTAGGAATGGATCTATCTATCCCCTTGACCATTCCTTATGGGAATGGAAAGGAGGTACATGAATAAGGATGTAGTTGTTATCCTACTACTTTATGGATCTACCTAAACCAAGTTGAGATAACTTTGAGGGTTGGATTGAAAGAGATGGAAATATTATATTTCAAATTATCACACTTGCTGGAAAGTCAATTTTATATCAAATGCAACCAAAAATTAAATGCTCATTCAAAAGAATGGTTACAAAAACATTTCAAAAACTTAATACATCGAAAAAGACACTAAATACAGATGAAATATGATCACAAACATCATCTCTGCATAAGTTGTTAACAAATTAGGGTATAATGATGTTACGATGCTAAACTCTAAAGATAATGACAAATACACTTAAAATATGTTGGATATGTGTGATTTGTAGGAAAACACATGTAAAATAAATAAAGGTGATGTGATTTGCAGCATTTTTAATGAGGAAATCAATATAACTAGGTAATATTGGACCATCTCTCAAGTTGTGGGACTTGTTACTTGAGATATACCTCCAGAGAATGTGGGTTCCTCTTCCTAAAATAATGCAACAACTACCTATAATGAATGGAAATATACTATCTAATCCTAATTTATGATTCCAAGGGACTAGGGAGATATGAAAATTTTAGATTTAGCAGGGGAAACATAATCCACATATCATAGATCCACCATTAAATCCAAAGATTATAGATTATGGTATGTAGTCGATTAGACAAAGAAATAACTTGAAATAGATAGCAAATAACAGAGCTTAATGAGTTAGAGATGAAAGAAAATAATGAACAAGAACAAGAGATCAGATAACACCATATTTAAGTGGAGAAACATGAAGGAAAAAATCCACTATAAAATCATTGTCTATATTAAGAATCATATACAATTTAACCCATCACTTTGAATTCACTACACAAGATTTCACCACGTCGCAGAGCTATGTCTCTTGATCGCTAATACAAAATAACAACGACCATCTAGCTCTACTTACATTCTGCTAGTGTTTTACATAGTATGCTCTGCTAGTGTATCTTACAATCTGATCTTTTGTCTTTAATAATGGACTGTACAAATCTAAATGTTGCTAAAGCCAATCTCGAGAGGGATCACCCACATCAATGTGGGTTGGTGAATCGAGTCAGGCCGCTTCACTCTTAATTATGAAAGACTTATTTTAATATAGTTTGATTAGACAAACTTTAATAATGTTGGGGCGTACTAAAGTGGTTGATCCCACTTGACATTATCACCCCAACACTCCCCCTTAATGTTAAGTGGGAAGTAAAAAAAAGACATGCCAATTTTACTTGATCTAGGCTAGCATGCAAACAAGGAAAATCCATAGATCTTCCCATACATAAATTCTTAAGACTAGTGCTTTACATATGAAGACTTACATCAAATTATGGAGCCTTTTATAAACTAAGGCATACCCATAACTAAATATTCATTGGGATTTACAAGTAACTTCACATAGAGTGACACATTTACTTATTATAAAGTGGAGGAAGTATTGGAAGTTTACAATGAACTGTCTTATGCATTTGCTCATGAGACTTACAGTTCACATACAATGTTATAACCATGTGTAACCAATCCCTAAAGGATCACTTTGTTACATACAAATTGGGTGGTCATGATCCACTCTTAAAATTTGACTTAGGTCATTTTATAATAATCCATAAAGAGTTGGAATTTCCATACACACTCCATATCAAGGGAAACTCGATAGGCTGAACAAGGCACAAAACTTACAAGACTTCATAGCATGCAATGGCCTTCACATAATCTCTGACGTTTGAGTTGAATTCTTTATCAAGAGAAATTTGGCCTTCACATAGAAGAGGAATACTTCCTTTAGCTCCTATGTGTATCACTATCAGTAGCCTCTTTAGCCATATGGCTCCCTGCTTTACTTCAAGTGATGGCATTTGCATCAAAACTTGAAGGTATATATCCAACACAACATCAACATGGTTAGAGTCATGATAGACAACATAATAGGCATAACAACTATAATAATGATATGCTTAAACAACTAACAATGTTATATTATAAATATGTTGCAAATTTTCAACATATTATACTACTAAAACATTAATTAGATGCAATTAGTATTAGACATCTCTAATACAAACACAAAGGCATCCCCAAGTGTCATTGATATGCATATAATAATATTTTAGTAATCAATTAAAATGATTTAACAACATATGTATATCTTCATATTCTAAGTCTTTACATAATGAGATAAGACTTGGTAGATAACACATCTGAACAAATAATCAGATTATTCAAGAATAATCAAAGTATTCATAGAAGAAAATGACCATGTAAGTAAAATTTAAGCTTAGACATGTCATATATGATCATATTTTTATGCCAAAAAACATGATTTAACATAGTAAAAAACATTGTCTTACTTCTCTTGATTCCAAGAATTATATTCTTGTTACTACTAAGAGATCATGATTGTTTTGACAAAAGAATCATTATCAACAAATAGTTAGAGAAAACATGCTCATGAAAGCACCTGACATAGGGATCCTAGTTAGAGTCAAGGATTGAAATATCTCCCCCTCAATGTCTACATCCATTATATTAAAATGCAACTGAAAAACAAGCTTGCAGAACAGTTTTAGTTTTAGGTTATTCAAAGGAGGGCAGAGAGGCAGATTTACAAAAAGGTTTCTCAAGAACATGCACATGTTCTTTGTAACCTTCTAGGTACAACTTTCATGATGTATAAATGCACTTGATGCATTACAATATGATATCGTCTTATATTCCTCGCCCTACATTTTGTTTCTTTTGCTTCTGATTTTTCTTGTAAATACTAGGCTTGTTGTTTTTAGCATTCTTGACTACTTTATTAGTTTTTACTCTACAATCAGCTTCTTTGTGTCCAAATTTTCCACATTTATTACAAGTTCCATTAAATTTGACTTTGAATGGTTGATTTCTTTTAACAGTGTTAGTCTTAGGATTAGATTTAAATCTGAATTTAATACTAGAATTATGATTTGGATTAAAATGTCTAGTATGAGAAGGCTTATGATTTTGAGAGAACAGAGCTTGAGAAGTAGTCTCTTTTGAATCAAAGTTCTCCATGACTCTCTCTTCTTGAATCAACAAAGAGGATAAAGTGTCTAAATCAGGAAGATCATTCTCATTCTGATACTTGGAATTGAGAATGGAGATAAAATTTCTAAAATTTTCATGTATATTGATTTGTATAATGAAGTATAGTAGTTTATCTTGAAATAGTTCACAATTACATCCATCTAATTGAGATTTTATGTTCTTAATTTTAGCTAAATACTCCACAATTTTCTCATCCCCCTTCATGGGAGTTGTGAACAACTCTAAAACCAGTTTAATTATCTTAGACAACCTACCACCTTCATGCATGGATTCTAATTTCTTTCATGCATCTGCATATGAGTCCATATGGCCTATATGCATAAAGAAATCATCTCTAGTGCTTTGCAATAGGATGGAAAAAGCTTCCTAATATCTTTGAGAAAATGAACTAGGGTTTTAGGGGTAGCTTGTCTCCTTATGGGATTTTTTCTATACCAATCACAAGATCCCAGAGCTTTCTAGCCATAAAATGGGATTTTAAAAGAACTTTCCAAATACTATAATTAATTCCATTCAACAGTTGAGACTTATCCAATGAAAAAAATGTAGAACTAGCCATTTTAATGCTCAGACGAAAATGGATACAAAAAACAACTTAAAGACAAATCAAGGAGGCTAAAAAGAGACCAAAAACAAGTTACAAATCTTTTAATTTGTTATACGACTACAAACAACCCAAATTTGATTAGAAAATAACTTGAATTGGTCAAGTTCTGGATCAATTTAATAGGGATAGGTTGTTTTCAGCTACATACCATTTTAATAGACAAATTACCTAATTAATTAATTAATTATGAGCTTAAGATCATAGCACAGTTCATCAGATTTTCAAAAATAACTAGATTTGGTCTAAAATAGCTTAAATTGGTCGATTAAGATCACATTGACATAACAGAGTCGAGGATCAAGCTACAAAGTGAGTTGGGCTAGATTATTTTGATGAGTTATTTAGCAACTCGATGGGGCAAGCTAAAAAACCGAGCTACACGAGCTCAAAATGAGCTACTTTAACAAATAAAATAAGTTAAATAACAGCTCATACGAGGGTTGACACGTGGAATAGATCAACAATACCAAGAAAGGCATGTGTTGGATTTAAAACATATCCTCTTTCGGACACGAAACTTTAAAATTTAAAGTTTACACCTCTTTAGGTCTGAAACCAATTTAAAAACTGTGACAAATGATAAACAAACATGCATCAATACGCAAAGCTTTAAAAGATAAAGAAAATATATGTGTCACTTTTCAATTAGCTCACATTTTACAAATGCAACTAATAAGTCAGAAGACATTTAATTAAAAAAATAGACCGATATACACATGTCTTTAATTAATTGGATCGTATTTCACACTCTGACACAATGCGAAAGAAAAGACTAAGTCAAAAAAGCCACTTGTCGAAAATTTAATGGCTTAAAAACTTATAATCCAAACTTGAAATAAAGTTCGGGTCTGGAAAAGGTCTAAGATAGTTGTCACGATTTAAGTGGAAAATTCAAAGCAAAGGCTGACACCCAGACACTTTGCAAAGACCAACACAATTAGAATACGTGTCAAAATCAATTGGATCACATTTTACAAGTCTGACAAGTGTGAAAAATAGAATACGTGTCCATTTTTAATTAGCTCAGACTTCATAGTTCATAGACTTAAAAAAAATCATGTGGAATGAAGAAAATTAAAGATCCCATGGTAAAAGGAAAGTTAATAAACCCGTGAAACAAAGAACTAAATTCTGACACCGCAAAAATACTAAGACAGTGTCACGATTCTATTAGCTCGTATTTTTCAAGTCTACCAAAAAGTGACAGATATATACGTGTTCAAATGCTATTGGATCACACTTCACAGTGCAATCAAAATTACTAAAGAAAACTAAATACACATGGAGCCTTTTAAATGGCTCGCATTTTGTAAATTTGAAAAATGTGACAAGGCTATATACTTGGAGCAATTTAATTGGATCAAGTTAAAGTAATTCACAAATGACAAAGGATATATAAGTCAAGTTTACAAATGTCGACTAAACACCAAGACACGCATAAATCCCTTATTGGCTTGCGGATCACAATTGAAAATTAGATAAACAATATTACTGACACCATGAAGCAAGATGGAGATTTTTTATTGGCTTGATCTTCGAAAAAATTGATAAATGCGAAGCTAGCAGGAGCAATATGATTCACTCAAGCTTCGCAGTCAAAAGAAGTCAAAAAATCTGTCAAGGCCAAGTCAGATGGCACTAGAAGATTGGCTCAAGCTTTGCAAAGATAGAAAGATGTCAGATCAAATCCATTTGGCACTCTAAGAGTGGGTGTGGCTTCATAAACATGAAAAGAACAACAAGGAAGCTACGTGGAGCAATATTATTGGTCCACACTTCGCAAAAATGAAAAAAGACCTAAAATACGAAGCTAAATGGCACAAAATGATTGGTCAAAGCTTTGCACAAAGACAAAAATGGTGAAAAATAAATATTTTACAACCAGGATGGACTTCAAAGTCCCAAATAAACTGGATCTAACTAGATATTTCATATCCACATTCAAAAATGATTTAAACGGCTATATTTATAGTGGGAAAACAAGAAAAATAGCTCACAAACAATGGATTCAAGCCATAAACAATAGAAACTAGATGAAAATGAAAATATCTAAGAATACGAGAAGATTAAACATGATCTAAACAACCATTTAGCCCATATTTAATCAATATTTCAAGCAATATTAGGCGGGAACTAGAATTTTAAACTTGGTTAGCTTGAACACGACTGTGGAACTTTTGGGTCTCGTAGATCCATCAATAAACTTAAATTTTCTTCTCCCTTTCAAGTCAAAAGACTTCTAGATCAATCCTACACATGCACAATCACCATGCTCTAATACCATGTTAGATTTAGTAGGGGAAATATAATCCATAGATCATAGATCCACCATTAAAGCCAAAGACTATAGATTATGGCATGCAGTTGATTAGACAAATAAATAACTTAAAATAGATATCAAATAACAGAGCTTAATGATCTAGAGCTGAAAGTAAATAATGAACAAGAACAAGAGACAGATAACACCATATTTAAGTGGAGAAACCCAAAGGAAAAAACTCCACTATAAAATCATTGTCTATATTAAGAATCTAATACAATTTAACCCAACACTTCCACTTCACTCCTCAGTATTTCACTACATCTACAGAGCTATGTCTCTTGATCAGTAATACAAAATAACAACAACCATCTAGCTCTTCTTACATTCTACTAGTGTTTTACATAGTATTATCTTCTAGCATATCTTACAGTCTGATCTTGGTCTTTAATACTAGACTGTACAAATATAAACGTTGTTAAATCCAATCCCGAGAGGGATCACCCACATCAATGTGGGTTGGTGAATCAGTCAGGTCACTTCACTCTTAATTGTGAAATACTTTTTTAATACAGTTTGATCAGACAAACTTTAATAATGTTGGGGCATACTGAAGTGGTTGATCCCACTTGACATTATCACCCCAATAAAAATTGCATATAATATGGGAAATCCTATACTAAGGGGGTGATAACACCAAGAAAAGGGAGTGAGATACACTGCTGAGGGAGAAAATTTAAGAGAAATGCAACTAAGAGAGGCCAGGATAGCTTTGACACATTCCCAAAATAGCATTTAACACAAAATCCCCATGAAACGCAACAACAAAACAAAATTGAAAATAATAGAAACATGCACATAATAGAATAGAAATAATAGAGAGGTAAGGAAAGATAAGAAAATAAATGCAAGGGTCAAGAGAACACGACAAACATCGATTAATTGCTTCAAATGGTTGCACAGTCCATTATATCTACAAAATAGAGGCAAAAATACATTCTACATGCCCATGGGAAGGATTACAACTCAATGGAATTGAGAAACCAAAATGCAAGAGTTTCTCTAAGTCCCAAAATATCTCCCCTCAAAAATGAGAAGAGGTTACAATATATAGAAGTGATGAGAAAAGAGAGAAAGAGTGAAACTAGGATTTTTCTCTCACCCACCATAAAATTTCATTTAATGCTTTGAAAATGGCATGGGCATCCTTATAAATCATTTCCCCCATGTACTCTAGCTTCTGGAAGAAGAAATGGGAACCATACTTTCATTAATTATGGTGGTTGGACCTAGAACTATGCATTTTCATGCTTGAGACATTTTTCACACACCTAACCTCAATAAAATTAATAAATACCATTTCCATTACATAGAGGACATTGATACCTTTCCAATGATATAAAGTTTGTGAAAAATGGAGCAACGGGTCAAACGTTATGGCCATTTTAAGTTTCATGCGAAAAACTGTTATTTTCCTTTTTCCACGGATATTCATGTTTTTCGAAACTTTCCATTTTAGCGAATTCTTTCTGCGGCACTTTTCATGGACTTCTTTTTGTGGAACTTTCCATGGAATTCTATTATGTGGAAATTTCTACGAACTTATATTTTGTGGCACTTTCCGCGGACTTCTATTCTACGGTACTTTCCATGAAACTTATTTTCTACGGCACTTTCCACGGACTTCTTTTCTGCGGCACTTTATATTTAGCATTAGAAATCCACCAAGGTTCCTGGTTTAATTTATCAAGTTATCAATTTTTATCGGGGGAAAAAATGCATAACATTAGGATAGGATGATACTTGGTTAAGTGGATGGGGTGGATCTAATGGGGAGAAATATGAGTTCTCACCATTCCAGTTTGTTGTTTCCAAAGTGTAAAAGAAAAAGATCAAAATAACATAACCTTCAAAAGGGAAGTTGCATTCATTGATCTGAATTCATGTAAACACTACCACATAACCTTTGAATCTTTACCACAAACACTTGTGCATAAAACTTCAATAAAGTATCTACTGCATCAACTCCATAACACCCAAAATACACTCAAGGGATGTAAGTAATCACCTCCAAAGTAATATTGTAGAGAGGATTTTAAAACTAAATAAATATTGTAATGTAATACTACAAAATAATATTCATCCAATAAAAAATGTCACACAATAACCAAAAAGAACTTATTTGTATTCCATTGATTCAAAGATATAAGATTGCATTCATTACCTATGTTCATATATACAATCCAGAATGTCCATTGAAGCATGGAAAATGGTTATGTATACTTCAATTTGACAAGGGAGACATGGAAAATGTTATCAATGCCTGTTAATGACTATACGATGTAATCACCTTAGAAGAAAACCCTAAATTAGAAACCTCAAAATGAAGATAGGTGTTTAATCTTATACAAAAATTTTCCCTAAAGGAATATACCTAGATACCCCCATGAGAACTTAAAGTAAGAAAACCATGGGGCTTTGATCCTTGATTCGCCAACTAGATGGATGAGTTATTATAACTAAAAATTTTCCATTTTGATATGTCAGTTGGAATAATTTTGAGTCATGTTTGAGCCCGTGGAGGAGTGGAGAATATTCATTCTTGCAAACAAACTATTTTTTTCCTTTTCTGTCTTGTCATCATTCCACGTATACTCCAAGGAAGAATTTTTATGCATTACAATCAAATTATTTGATTCCATTTGTGAAAGAATAATGAATAGAAAGGAATAAAGAATGGGGAGGGGAATAAAGAATAAAGAGAATGCTTAAGAAGGGTTAAGATCAATTTATTCACTCTTTACCTTCTCTCCTAGTTTATTATTGTATGCATCAAAACATTTAAACATCCCCAAAATGGGGTCTTCATCTGGCCTTGCATGGTAGAGGAAGATTATTTCCATTTTGGATAGAACACTGTCAAATTCAATGGAAATAATTATTTTCTTTTTTATCCTCTTGGCCAATTTATTAATATATCTTTCTAAATGAATGAACTTATGAATAGAAGGATAGTCAAAATCTTTTGAAGGCTCCAAATCCCCTGTAATATGTTGCTGAAGAATTTCTATCAGCTTGTTTGCATCTACAGATCATGGGATGTATGTGTCCTTCAAGGGAAACATTCTCTCAATTTTAGAGTCAATTTCATCAACATACTTTTGTGCTTTCTCCCTCATGTCTTGGATTTTTCTTATGTGGTTACCCAAGGTTTCTATTCTCGAATTGATGCTCCTCTATATTCATGTTGCCTTCCTCTACAATATGAGGTAATTATCCCTTCCTTCTCCACCACCTCATCATCCAAATCTGTAGTGGATTCAATCTTGGGTCAGTAATCCATCCCAATACTCAACATTTGTCCGATACTTATCAATTAATGTTTTTCTCTCTTCTATTTTATCAGGACACTTGGTTGTAGCAGCCTATAATTTCCTTTATCGCCCCACTTCCCTTCTTACAAGTTATTCTTCCCACTTTTAGTGGCCTCTCCGCTGCCCCTCAAGTCATCAATTTTTTAATTATTTTAGGAGTGAGGGATGCATTTGTTTCTTTACTAACCTGGGGAGTTTTTATCCATATTTTCACATAGGTTAAAAATATATCAACCTTCTCCTTCAGTTGTTTCTTGGTTTATGTTTCCTTGTCCATTTTATGGAAAATTTCACCCACAACCATAATAACTTCATGCTTTAGTCCTTTAGTGGTTGGGTTTCCAAGTGGGATCTTGGTTACTTGGAAGTTTGAGGGTGAAGCATCATCCCTTAAGACATCTATTTGTGGGGTGGAAATCCCACAAACCTTTCTCCTTGAGGCCCCACCATTGTCCTTGACAAATTTATTACTTTCTTTTGTCATTTAGAAGGCTTCAATGAGATGATGTTATGAAGGTAAAATTATTCCACTTGCAATTTTACTTTCTTCTTCCTTGAGAGGATATTACCAAATAACCCTCGGGTTGAGTGTTTCCTTTCCCTTGTTTCTACGGTTAGGGAACACTAGGTACTACGATTTGTGCTTGGGATACAACAAGAGGAATACTATAATATTCAATTTGTACCTCTTGTTGATCATAAGTTTCAACAAGATGTTCTTGAACCTTTTTTCCTTTATCCCTAAGTCCTTCACCTTTTCCTCTGTCATAGTTGAAGATGGTTGAGCATATGTATTAGTATTTGTTATTTCCTCAACATCTTCTTCGTAGATGGATAAGGCTTCTTTTTTGTCTCTACTTGTGGTTTCTCCTACAATTGGGTTTATTTTTTTGAAACTTAATGAGTTCCAACTTATTTATCAATTATTTCCAAAATTGGTTTGCATGAGCTCCATAACACTCAATAGTTCAATCTTATTAGGTATGACCTCTCTTCAACCCTGAGTTGTCCTAACTTCTTATGTAACAACCTTTTCTTCAACACTTTATTTCACCTCATCACCTTCAAATTTATCTATAGTAGGTTATTCTTGGTGTACTTGGTATCCCCCCTTCTCAATTGATACATCATGTATAGTTTCATGGGGGAGGTCAGCCCCAATATCCTAGTCCAACCCATGAAGTAGTTCAGTGAAGGTTTGCTCCATCGATGGATAAATTATTATTCTTTTTCCTCCACTTGAACTTCTTTCTCTTTAGTTTCCTAAGTGAGCACACCTGATATGGAATTATTGTGTGGGCATAATAACAATTACATCTTGTTACATGGGATTTGGGGGGTAGTGAGAGCTACCTCTAGAGTCTAAAATGAAAGAGTATATGTCTTTACCAATGGAGTTATCCCTTGAAGCATTGCACTTGTTGTTATCTCCATTTGTAGGTGTTTTCACATGTTTTATCTTGGTCCTCACAAAGTGCAATATGACCAGTTCCTCATCCTCATGGATAGTCTCCAAAGCTAGATCTACCCTTGGTTAACCTAAAGCATTGCTTCCTCTCATTATCTTTCTTTTTATTGATGATCATTTGGAGGAGGTGGATGGCATTTTAACTTGAGAAATTTCTTTTGCCATGTTTACCTTTTACCTTGAGGTATGTTAGGGAATTTCTTGGAGAGGAGTAGTTACAATGACTATGGAATATTACATGATTTTCTCCAATATTTTCTTTGCCATATGTTTCAACTTTGACACTGTAGTCCTTTTTTTCTTGTTGTTGCACTTAGCTCTTCAACAACCCTTAAATTTGGTCCTTTGATTAAGATTTTTGGGGACTTTCCTTTCAAAGGATCCAAACCTGCAGCGTCCTTCCTATAAGGGAGAAACACATCCTTGATGACCCCACTTGCCATGTACTCCCTTAAGAATGTTGTGTTTTATAGGGTCAATTCAATCCCCTTACTGGTCAATTATACCAATGTCCTTTTGATGATGTCAACAATTCTATCATATAGAGAGCTATTTTATTTCCTTGCCCAATCTATGTTTCGGATGTACTGAGATGTTATGTTATTATCAATATAATAATTTCTTACCAAGTTCATATCATCCAACAAGCCCTGAGGAACAAAAACAAGTTTATAATCTACCACTTGGGTGAGGGTCATCTTGGAATAATCTCTCAACCTCACTTCCTCCTCATCCCTGTAATCCATCCAAAAATCCTCATAATGAGGCTCATGTTCATATGAATTTCCCAAGGCTCCTTGAAGTATCCATCTAATATCATAATTGGGCCTGGGAGAAATTTTATGCAATATCACTCTACCTATTTCAACTTCCAAGAGTCTTTCCTTAACCAATGTTGGGCAAGTGTACCTTCCAATGTTGATTGATAATTTGATTTTTTTTTTTTTAATTTTCATGTAATAAACCTATCCACCGCCACTAGTTGTCTTAACACTTCCAAAAGTTCCCATTTATCATATAGGTATCTTGGAAACATGTAGGGAACATCATGGAATCCACTAACTCTGATATATGTGAAGGTTTGAAACTAGAGGAAGTATCATCCAAACCTAGTGATCACCTTCTTTACATGTGCACATATCCCTTGTTCTCTCACTCGGGCTAGAAAAGACATGTGATAGGAGTAAATAAAGTATCATGTACTAATTTAACATAGTTGATATAGATACTTAATTTTTTTAGGGTACACATCATAAACTTTGTAGTTTCCAAAGTCTCTTGCTCTATACAAACTAGAAGCATCCTATACCTAACAATGTTGTACAGTAGATATGAAGTAGTGTATAATTCCATGTTTCTTATGGAGCCTTCTTGGATTTGAACTACCAACTTGAGAATCTTCTCATGAATGTAATCACTTATGAACTCTCCCGGTGAGTGTGCACCTTTCTAATCAATATAATTTGCATGAAATTGAACATCCAATCACTAGAATAGTAGGTAGATTCCTTCCCTATAAATATGTTTAACATGGTGACAATATCCCCAATATCTTCTACAAAATTTTCTCTACCCAATTTATTGGGAATCTCATGGAAACAATTATTGTCTTATCGGGTGAATTTTTATTTAGCAACTTGGAGCACTTAGCAATGTTGGAATTCCGGTACTCTTTTGAAAATTTTATTGAAATATTTTCCACATTAGTTGCATCAATAAGGACCAATATTTCTCTAATGGTTTTAGTTTTGAGGGTAAAAACAATGGAATTACTTCCATCTCTAACCTCCCTAGTTTTTGGGTTATAGTGTTGTGCACAAACCCACACTATCTTTGGATATTGATAAGAATAAGGAAATGCAACTACTAGGGACAACCCATTCTAATCAATGTTTTCCATAGTTTCATTTCTATCAATGAAATACAACCTTTGTTAGAGTTCTTCAAAGTATGCATTGACCAAATTGGTGTATGTGATCTTATCCAAATCAGATAAGAGGTGGGAAGTGGTGTGGACACCATCTAATTGGATCTTCATTTTTACAGGGTGAAATTCTAGTAAAAACTACTAAAGGGAAAGTTTAATAGTTGTTTTCACTCATTCAATATTTAAACACCATTTACTAGAACACCAAGATAATTAAAACTACTTAAAAACTTGAGAGAAGCTCTTACTTGATGCGAGATGTGGACAAGATTTACCTAGAATTGATGAAAAATTGTAGTCAATAAAGTGTGAGCCCATATATGCAAGACATACCTTATTTTGTTCTTGTATTTCTAAGAACAAAGACTCCAACATCTCCTTTGGTTAGTGTTTCCAACCTTCCTAATTCAATTTTATGAACCTTATTGTGTCAAACATGTTCAAACAATATCTTAAGTTATATTTAATAAACATTCATTTAGTTTTTTTAGAGTCTACAAGCATCTCTTTCATTCTTCTTTATTTATACTTAGATCATATCTTGGAATTCTTTCTCATTATTCCTCAATGCTCTTTACTAATCAATAACCCTTATCTTTCCCACATGCGCCCCTCTACAACTCTTCATTTACTTCCATGTTTTCAAATTGACCTCAACCATATTTTTGTCATATAATCTATTTGATTTGTCCTAATAAGCTTCTATCAATTCTTCATTGTGTATTCTCACTTTATTTAAGCATGAATATAATCCTCATTCTTTGAATCCTCATCGAGTCTCATTTACGTATGAGAACTTGGTTTCAAGGATATATACCATTTATTCCTTCCTTCAATATTGTTTTATGACGGTGTTTAGGTTTAGGATGATCATAAATAGAATACTTGAGACTTATATCATAGTCCTTAGAGTACACTTCCTATTTATTAACTCACTTATTTCACTTAATGAGTATCTACTGAAAACCCTTTTACCTTCATCTTCCACTATAACCCATCAGCTATGTAAACTTATAATACCCTATTTTGGTACTTCTCCAATAACTTTGTTTTCTTGTCTATTTAACCCTAAATTGACTATGGTCTTCTTACACATGACTGGCATTAACCCTATAGTTTCTTCAATAATATTCTTATTATCTTGTTCAATCTCTCCTCATGACTCATCACTACTTTCTTCTATCAAGAAAAGTATTGCATGCTCTCCTACACAAGATCTTAGTCAACTCTATGACTATTCCAAGTTTCTTAGTCATTATTATCCAAAACATAACCTAAATATTACTTCAATGATTATAGAGACCTTAATTATACCTTCTAAAATTTTATTCCATGATCACATATCTCATTCGGTAGAAGGAAAACACAAAGAATTTGTAAATAAGTCTCTTTTAACCTTAACCCCGTCTACATAGCCTAGTATCCCTAGAAAACTGATTTTCCTTAATAACGTTTTATGAACTTGGTTTCTCAAACTAAAAGATTACTTTCCAAATACCCATTTAACCCCTTCAACTACCATGTCAATCACGCAAATGGTTTCTTAAGGAAAATATACCTGTCATAAAATTCTTGTTCCTATTAGGTAACTTTAAGCCTCCAAATAGGAATGCCAAGAAAATATGTCTCAGACAATACCAAAATCACTCAAACCAAGAAAATCCTTTGTATCATGAGGCTCAAATTATATTTTGTAAGTTTTATCAAATTCCATCCAAAAATCCACAAGTTACATTATTTTTGCTCTTTAGCCCTATCTAGGGTTTCTCATAACCCGAGAGGGAGGTTTTCTCATTACTCAAACAATTAAAGGGTTAAATACCTAAAAATTACTTCTTTATCTTTGTCTAATCCTCCTCCATCTTTCATCTTCTTACGCAAACTCTTGAAACCTTGGCAATATCTCACAAGCACAACATTTTCCCTCTTCTTACTTAAGAAAACCCTATTTTCTACACATAGTCTAATAAATGTTCACTCAAATCCATTTTTCTATCATTATTAACTCTTGGAATGTATTTATTACCTATTCTCATGGATGAAAAATATCCCCTCAATGTCTATTTCATCAAACACTCTTAAAAACACATCAAGAAACTTACCTATTCTTCCTCTAAGCGAGAAATTATTTTCTTATTGTCACCTCAAACCCTAAGAGGGTTCATTCACACATTTAAAAAATATTTCACATGTTCTAATACATATACTGATCACTCATTCAATACAATAACTCTCAACCATTACTATATCACAACATATTCATCAAGTTCTCAAGCCATTCATAGAAAATACATTACTAATGCATTATTACCAATATTAAAACCCTCCATAGGATGAGAATACACCTTTGACACATCATTTAAAACTCATAAAATACAAACAAAGATAAATATTTCATGAAAAGACTCATTTTTATTCATATTTACAAGAATCTCCATCATTTCTTTACAAGAACCTTGTTTTAAAAGTTTTTCATGCCCAACATCATCACAGTTCTTGCCTTCCTGAGGATCTTTACATTGTTCGTGAACCTATATCACTATTTATTACTCTCTGCTTCCCTTATTAACTTCTAATATCTTTATGTCAAGACCTAAAAGGTGGCCAAAATAACTAATTTTCCAACCAAACCATGGTGGAGACTAACCACACATGGTGACTCTTGCTTAAGGGTTGAAAAACACCTTAGATACATCATATAGGGTCCTTTATGACCTTTTACAACCATTTATAACTTTACTTACATCATTACAAATTTTATACCCTTATCTTATGAATTCAAATATTCATGTATGCATGTTAAATTTTAACTAAGATAAATGAAAGAACCTAAAACTAAGTAGATCCTAACTTAGTTAAATGTAAGTTAATACATCGAAATAAAGAAAAAAGGAAAGCTAATTAACTTGCATAAAACATGAATCTAAAGTTAAATGAAAACTTCCCTTTGATATTTGGATGTGCTTTGGATTGTAGATACTTCCTTAAATGAGCCAAATGTAGACCACACACAATCAAGGATTTCTCAAGAAAAAGGAATATATCTCATCATGTACGGATTAATTGCCATTTTTATTCTTCTCTTACTACTCTTTTGCAAGTAGAAAAGGGGAGAGTTAACAAGCCTTCCAATAACATGAAATGTTCTTCTCAATTATAATGTCTGTCAAGGACATGGTGTCTCAGGTTTCAAAGGTGTAGATTGGTAGGAAGGTACTAGGTTTCTTATATAGCTTTCCATTTTGGGAGAATCTTACAACCTAGTGAATGTGGGATAAAGTGAATGTAGAATTAGAAAGGGATAAGTATGATTAGAAGAGATTAATTAGTGATTAGCAACTCGTGGGAGTTTGGGAAGGTTTAATTAATCAACTAGGATTAATTAATAGACCAAGTTAAGCTTATAGAATCCATTTGGAGATGATTTAGGGGGATTAGTAGAATTGAAGGTTTTGAGAGGGGGATTTAACCAATAAGAAGGTTTATTGATTAAATACAATATTGAAAGATAAATTAATTAATTAAAAGAGGATTATAACTAACGAAGTGATGTTAATTGACATCTAAGATGGGGGAGAAAGCTAGTTGATTAATGATGTGTTGTTAATCGACTGAGACAAATGGGAATGTTAGCTAATTAACAATAAATCACAAATTATAATGAAATGGTAATGAATAAGACAAATTAGTGAAATTGTAGTATTAAAATTGCATGGTTGAATTTAAGTGTCTGATTCATTTTGAAGGGAAACTCTAAAATACCTACTTAACACCCATAAAATGACCTAAGAAGATTGATAAGGATTCAAGAACACTTGAAAATACTCCTAAGACCTACTAAAAACCAAAACTCATTGAAAACAAAAATTGCTTATGTACAAGGTTGATGCTCCTACATCAAAACCTATGCAAATCATCGTTGCTCTTTTTCACACTATAAAACAACTATATCATGCTTGGAGCTCAAAAATATCGCTCAATAAATCAAAATGAACAAAATTAGTTTCTTTGTCATTTTAGGGCTTCATAGCTCTATTTGAACTTGAGATTTGGAAGTAAAGTGAAGAATTTGCACAAACTGAAGCCCTATATTGATATTTGCATGCTTGATTAATGGAAACATCTACCTTCATGTTTTATTATCTTGTAGCCATTGATTTCTATTTTCAAGTTTGAATTATGACCTTAAACGTGAAAAAATGAGCCACCTAGTTACCTTTTTCGGTGTAGGGATTCTCAAGCAACTTATAGTTTTGTATAAACTACAAAACTACAATATGTATTCTTGAATTTCTCTCTAAGATCTATGGGACACTAACACATGTCCCACCCATTGGGGTGCCGGGGTGGAAATGTATCTTGCAATATTTTAGTTACTACAAAGCTAAAAATTGTAAAACTATGTATCCATTTTTTAATCAAACGATGCTAAATCATGACATGTGTCCCTTTATGGGCACCAGGGACAAACTTGTAATTCACAGTCTTGCAAAAATTGTAAATTAATGAACTACACAAATGCAACACTAAATTTCCTCATTGTAACTCCAATAGTGTGCCACGTTTCCCCTTTCGGACTTTAGGGATCAAATTGCGGTTTGCGAAATGTAACAAATGCAAAGCTATCAACTACAAGAATTCAAAGTTGTATGTTTCCTCTATAGCTTTAAGATTTGAGGATTATTCCTTTTTGGGCCTCAAGGATGGAATTACAACTTTTAGTTTTAAGGCAACTTTGGGTTTTCCGCATAAGTGTCTCGAGCGAGTATAGAATATTCCCTAAATATACTTTTGTGGGGTTTGGACTTACATTTGCAATTCGTTGTTTTTGGAGAAAACTACAAAATTTCTCTAAGGACCCACATTCCCCTAATGCTTTAAATATTCCTTTTATCGGGGCCGGTGGAAAATCAAAAGGAGGGGAAGCAAAGAAAAAAGGGAACTAAAGAACAATTTCTTGAGTTCATTTCTATTTACTTAACCGATAAAAGGACTTAGATGGTTTTACAAAGGGTTAGCGGTGAAGTTGGTGCAATGAAGGAAGTGGGGAAATGGGGAATGCAAGGAATAAATTAATCATTCCATGTGTTCCTCAACATACCGATTTAAGACATGAATTTTTGTAAAACTTACTAAGTGTTTGGCTTGAATGAAGTATAAGCGGGGAAAGGAAAATGAAGCAATATTAAAGCCTTGCATATGGTAAATACATCATGAAACCTACAAATCAACCCTGCACTCCTCCTTCTCACTTGTTTATGCCACAAAACACTTAGGATGAAGATAAAACCTACCATTTAAACTTGAAAACCCCTTCCTTCCTTTTGACTAATGCAATAATCATCTAAAACACCACCAATCCTAAAAGTTATCCTCTTGACAAGTCCTTAAATCATAGATAAGGAAATAAATCATCAAATATCATCATAGAACTATAAGATCATTCTTAGAACCTTTTCAACCTATAAATGAGCTTTAGGGAGCCCTTCAATTCTTCTTGAAACATGGTAGCAAGTACCATAGGGAACCATGAGATAAATGAAGACTATGAAAAGGTTTACATCAACATGACTATGAAAAAAATCACAAGTCATAGATAGAATGAGGAACAACATGGGAAATGAAAGACCATACACATCAACAAGGGAGTATTTAGAAGAGATGGTGCAAAGGATACAAAATAATTAAAATTGGCACCAAAATATGGTAGGTTGAGAAATGATTTCATCCATGTTGTACTACACCTCATTATCCTTCCAATATTTTGTTACTAGAGCACACATTTCATTTCTTCTTTGGTATTCTTCATCACTTATGTCTTCCTCCTACCATAACCATTACTCCTAAATTTCCCCAACAATTCTAAGGGTTGATTCATCTCCATAAATTATGCATTTCTCATCTATAACCTTGTGCCAATATTCTCCATGATAAAACCTTCTCAAAAAATTTCCATCTAATGGATCCATGTCATAAACAATTTTCCTTCCATTCCCCAACATACTATTTCATTCATACATATAAGATATTTATCTATCTATATTAAATGTTTAAATTCCCAAGTCCACCATTAGCCTCTTTATCTCTAGGGGAAACTACTTTAGATAGGACCCACATAACTCATGATTTTTTTAATTATGATTTGTTGGCATAGTAAAATGTAGATAACACATATTCTATGACATAGCTATGAAACATATCTTTCTAACATAAATTAATGATGTATGTACAAGTTGCATCATGCTTCATAGTCTCCTAGTGCACTTGGGAGTCCAATTTTACTTCTTTCCCAAATTTAATATTTTTTAGGAAATATGTAGGTAACCAAACATATAATTTTTTTGGGAGTTCATTGAAGAAGGTCTCATAGAGAGATTCGTATATATTTATTTCTATCCAAGTCCTTAGAGGGAAAATTGAAGTGAAATTACTCCGAATAGGATGCTTTTGTGTGAAATATTATTCTATTATGTCCTAATAATGTTTAATGTTCTCTTGTGTAAGTTAAAAAAATTACACTCACTTCATCATCTCAACACAATGATGATGGGTCCTAATCACATAACTAAATGTTGTGTGTTTAGTTTACCACACTATAAATTATTACGTGTAAAAGAATACCCCATTACATGTGCAAAGAGAAAATGAACCACCCCACATTGTCATGTCACACTAAATAAAAACCTTAATGCACTCACTCGAGGCACAATTCAAGTATCCATCATGTTTGGCTTAGACATGAAGTGTTCAAATAACTAATCTCTTCTTTCTTAGGAGAAAAATAGACTATAGGAAAAACCATTAGATTATAAGACAAGAAGCATCATTAGTAAATAAATACTCATGTGAAAGAATAACACATTGACTCAAAAAAATCTATGTTCTTTATTATAAACCATAGATCTCATATAACACTTCTACATACAAAATCATACAATCTCTTTATCTTGATCTCTCTATCTATACTTGTGTCTAGTTATTGTGTGTCTTGCATTCATCCCTCAATGGGGTATTTATATTAATGAGGTCTTTCCCTTTGTAATTTTGAACAAGAATTCTAATAGCCTTTGATTTTAATTTACAATAGTTTAACTAATATAAAGTTGTGGTGCAAATGCCACATGTATCTTGCATGGAATCCCTTTTTCTTTGGGGAATTCCAACTTCTAGTTGATTTCTCTTACATTATTATCATGTATACCGCTAGTTCCACTTGTCATGCAAAGACTTCAAATAACAGATAATTGTAGTTATCTATTAGTTCCATGTGTGCACTATTTTTCTAGATGCATGCAGCTTCCACTTGTGTTAAAACTATTACATGGTCTTCCTCTTTTATTAAATTATCATGTGTCATAATCTTAGTCCCACCTTCCTATATTTTCTTGCACAAGATTATTGTTTGATTCATAACATAGGCACACATATCTATTATAAATTCATAAAAGGTGTGGGCACTCCAAAATTGGTGTCTTGTCAAGACTTAGACAATATTTGTATATACTATTAGACAAAATTGGGGCTCAAAAACCCCAATAAATTATGATCCCTATGCTAAAAGGGAAAAATCATAATGGAAGTGGCCCTTTTCTAACATAATGGTTGATTAGTTACGAGGATGAACATGTTTTCTTACTCATCCTTCTTACCTCCTCCTCCATGGATTCATAATCTCATTAAAAATTTCAAGTATAATTTCCTCTAAATATATGCCTCACTACCCCAAGTTGGATATGTCTCTCCGGTGCATCTTGGAATTTCTTCTATGATTTCAAAAAACCTACTTGAATAAATGTTGGTTGGAGAAATTGACTAAGTACCGAGAGAAGCATAGAGGCTTACGTGCGGGAACACGTGCATGCGAAGGATAAGGATAGTGCACAGGAGGGAATGAATGGATGTTGAACATGGTACTTCTTGGGAATGTACACACAGGAGAAAAATTAAGGACTTAGCTGATTTTCCATAACATAGATAAATATAGACTTAGAGTGTTGACCAAATAAAAGGGGAAAAGCACATGATGATTGAGTTAGAAAAAATGCATGGATATGGTTAATAATAGGATTAAATTAAGTCTTATCTTTATATTAGTCTATTATTAGCTACTTTTGTAAAAGTATGTAAGCTTTGTATGCAAGGTTATTTTTAGGAAAGAAGGCATGCAGGATATTTTTGTGAGCATGCCTATTATTAGGAGAGTGCATGGACGATGAAGGGAAAGTCCCCACACCTATAAATATCTATTGTATGAATTTGATTAAGATGACCACAATATATGCATGAGTAGAGCTATGTTGTTTTGAATCAAACCTACAATGTGATGGTTGCGCGCATGGTCCCTACACGTTGATATAATGGTTATGTATCAGCTTCATACTATGTAATGATTTTGGTTTATAATGAATACTTGTGGTTGGATATTGATTGTTCATGGATCTAAATATGGTGAATTAACAATTTAATTAGTATTAATTATGGTTTACATGGATTAAGTATTTTCCTTATTATATGTGATTCCAAAATGACATGAGTGTAATGGTTAAATGTGTGTGAATGGTTTCTTGATTATTAATATGATGAGTATGCATGTTAACTTCTTATAAAGCATACTAAAGGAGGGACCTAAGTATTACATGCACTTTGGGTGATAATTCAGATTTTTTAAATGAAGTTCCAGTAGCGCATAAAGTTGTTGTTAGAAATAAAATACAACATTTTGGTTTTGTATTAACTATCTTTAGAGAGTATTGAGAGTTGGGTAGAAGACGGTCGAGATAAGTTTACACGCAGAGGTATAGCACTGGACCAAGATTTAATGTACATAAGTGGGTAGAGGATAATTTATATAACTACTTTTATATGAGTCATTATTCACTTTCTTTTCGGTAGAATTGTACCGGTGGTTGGAAACTTACATATCAAACAAAATTTATTTCCCTAAAGTGAGAGTTTGGACGTAGGAAGATTATCATACTCTCTTTGATTCAAATGAGGAGTGGACTAGAGATATATATACTTGGTGGGAAGGTGTATTACATAATTATACATTGGATTATGCAATTTACACTTATTATTGTCCATAGGAAGTATATTTTAAGTTCTTGCGTAATTCCATAGGATCCTATTTACACGTGATACCCTTAGTTATCAAGACTTTAATGATAGAATTGGGATAGGAGAGATTACCTATGGCTAGCTAACACCCCACTATGCATAGGGGTAGGAGCAAGTGTAGAGAAGTATGGTAATGGCCACGGAGGAAGAGAGGAAGAGAGAGGAAAGATGGCTCAAGTATAATGAAGTGCGAGAGAGGGAAATTGAAGTGGCACTACTGTCGAGAAGATTGATGGATTGTGAAGGTTTTGAAGCTCTCTTGGAAGATGAGGAGCTGCAACATCATGTCCTTTCGACATTGGGAAAGCATAATAGTGAGTCCCCATCAGCTTTGGATGAGATCACATCAAAGCATAAAATGAGAACCGTGAGCACGCATCGACTCAAACCTAGCCTGCCCAGCCCTTACGCTAGTTGTTCCAATACAAAGGTAGTTTAAGGGAAGTTATTGAAGGTAGGAAGACATAATCTACATGTAGGGAAGGAGAGACATGTAGGACTAATTTATCTTCATAGAAACATACTAGGGATGCGCACATGGTAGCGAGAATAGGTGCCAGTGTTTGGAATTAATCTTGTAGGATTGTTCATAAGTACATCATCAAGGCATAGATTCTTGGCACAAAGACCATTGGAAACACTTTTGTAGGTGTTGCGGACAGTGTAGATAGTGGGTGTCTAGTTTAGTACTACAACTGGGACATAAGGAAGTTCTTTAACGAGGACCACATGCCATGGCGAGGTGGTGTAGAAGGATTAGGAGGATCGGGTCAACATCCACTTGGAAGAAACCTTGGTAGAGTTCAAGTTCAGAGATCTTTCGCCAACCCATGACAAGGTTTGAATCCATCACATACACCACCTCAACAACCCCCGATAGAAACACCTCGGGTCTTCTTTGAGAAGTATTTCCACTTTCCATAGTATAGAGGTGTGGAGGATGTAGTAGAGAATGTGCATAAGTGTGATATACTATAACACGCTAAAGGAATTATATCCCCAGATAGGAAGGCAAGCCAATTTTCTACAACACTTCAAGGACATGTACATATTTGGTATAGAAAGTATGATCCACACCAAAGTGTGGTGGCTTATGATGCCTTATGTAAGGCATTTTTCTTTGAGTTCCACATCCCAAAGTTTGAACAATAGAGTATTAGTGCATTCAAGGACATCAAATAGGGTTTGTCTAAAATTATATGGGAGTATGATGCATGTTTTAAGACTCTATTATCCAAATTGTCTTACGATATCCACCCAAGTCAATGTTCACAATGATTCTTTATAGGATTACTAACTCCATTTTGAAAATACCTATCTCATAAAACATATGCAGGTTTGTGCGAGGCTTTAGAAGCATCTCGTATGAACTCAAGAAATTGGGATTTTTGATACGATATGAGAAAATTTTAGGAGGTGCATATAGTAGCGATGGCTAACCACCTAGAGAATATCTCTATCAATTCGGTGCATGAGACGCTTGAAAGTGGTATATGGTGCAATCGATTGTGAAGTAGATGACATATTAAGGATATCTTCCCACGTAGGATGGTGTGCGTATTGTTACATTCTTATGATATTTTCCACAAGAATCACAATGTCTAGAACTTCCCTCTCTTGCAACTCACAAGGATGAAAAATGTATCTCGTGTGCTGCAAGATTTGTGATGCACACACTCATGATACGAAGGATTTCTGGTTAATAGACCAAATTCATGAGGCATGTGAAATTGGATTAAGGCAGGACCACTATGGAAATTATCTCTCAAGTAAAGGAATCTCATCCCACCAAAGGATACAATGGTGAAGGTGGATTTCAAGGAGGATATAGGAGCAGAGGTTGGGGTGATAGAGGGAAATTTATGCGTGGAAATGTTTACACTTGTGGATCCCCGATCATTACCAATGTGAGTGTCCCAGAATCTGGTATGTGTATATTGTGGAAAGTATCATAAGGTTGGGTATTTCCCCGACCTTTACGAGCATATGTGTAAGAACAATAAGAAGGAAAAAGGCATGGGGATGATTAAGGTGTAGGGCATGAAGAGTGTTCAATGGATGCTAAAGAAGATACACGATCTCGAGCTACGACCTTTGTTTATCACTACTCACACTTAAGAGATGTGTGCGAGTGTGATCCTCTTAAGGATAAACAACTCATCGAGAGAGAAAAAGTTATGCATTTGAGTATTTAGATGTTGCTCATCGGAAGGAAGTGTATCAAGAGACTATGGGAATGGGAGTCATCATAGAGCTGCAAGGTGAGATACTGATACTTAAAGGAGTAGGCATGTGAGAGGGAATGTATGAAGAATGTTGAGCTTCCATAGAAAGATGTGGATGATCTGAAATAGGTATGTAATATGTTGCGGCAAGATAATATCATCCCACTACTAGGGGAATGGTTGTATGAGAAGATACCACATGTCGGAGTTGAGCGTGAGCGATAGATACAACATGAAAATTTTCCACCACAACACCATTAGTATGACAAAGAAATTACATTGGATGAAATGATTGATGGATGGATGGTAAGAAATATTCGATAGATACGAGGCGAGGTAAATTGTTGACTGGATGCATGGACTCGGATGAAAATACCTAAATTACAGTCATCTTCAAATGTGTTATATATGGAAAACAATTTGAGGGCCATGCCTATTGGGGTTTTGAAGAATGCTTCGATTACCATTTAGGGATCCAAGTTCACTTGGTATTTTGAATTATTTGATCTCGTTGAGGCAGATAACTTCCCACATTTACTTAGACACCCTTGGTATTATATGAAGCAATGTTGATCTATGCTTCAAGAAGAGATACATCAGTTTCAAGAACAAGGATGAGCATGTGATCATATCTCGGAAGATGTAAATATTGTGCACTATACTTGATCCGGTGAGTGAAGAAGAGCTTAATATAATTTATGTGTGCACAATGCATGATCCTAAGAACGTAAAACCCTCTAAATAAGGTGTAATTCAATGGGAAGATGCACACTCGGTAAGTGACACTACTATTGTTTCTTGTGATAGTTTTTCCCATGGCATGTATGAAATGGTCGGGGCACGAGATGAAGGGAGAGTAACCCGGGATGATCGGGCCACACATGGTAAGGTGCATGGGAAAACTCAATTACCTAGGTACACTTTGGTGAAGAAAATATTGAAACATTCTTGCGCGTTAGTGAGGATCAATGGAAGAATGAGGGTGATAGAAGGAATATGTTATTTTATACTTTACATGGAATAGCGGCACATTGTTGGACAACACAAAAATAAATTTTTTGGATGGAAAGAAGTGAGAATCACCTTTTCAACAAGGTTCACTCAAGAAAATATGCCTACACTTATCTATGAGTATGGTGGAAAGACTCATACTTTTGTACACGTTCATAAATATGAGAAACAATGGGCGCAAGGTCGGGAGGCTTTACAGACATCTTTGTGTGTACATAATCTCTATTGCACTTTGTGCAGTGTACATGCATGTGGTATGTACATGCTTGAGCTCAAGAAAGAGAGCTGCAAGATGGCGAGATGAATAAAGGTATGATTCAAATATTTGATTTTTTTAATAAACCTCTAGTCCATGAGGCTTTGTATATTATTAAGTGCATCAGGTTGTGGGATAACATAAAAGAAGAGGATATCTTACTTTAGTTGTTTAGAAAATCTGATCTGAGATGCACGTGGATACTGGAGACAAAGGAGATGTAAATCGAGTCGTGCCTAGAAGGAGAAAAAAAAAGGGAAGATAGTCTACCCGATTGATGATGTATAAGTGGATAATTTGGATGTTAGCCACACGGAAGATGTGTGAGAGTCTTGGATGATACAAATGAAAAGGAACACACATACCATGCTCTAATGAAGATGAAGAGGGTAAAAATAGGCACTTCGAGGATGCGCTGAAGTAAGCCATCATTGGATATTACTAGTCGAATAGGAGGTAGCAAAGATCATTGATATTTTACATGAATTTCAAGATTTATTTCAAGAGGTAACCAAGAGTTGAAAGGAATGCACCCCTCATTGGGATAAATGAACATTAATATGAAAGAAGGTTATGTTCTGGTTTGGAAGAGGCCTTAAAAATGAATCCAAACTTACGCATGAGGGTCAAAGAAGAAATACATAAAAATTCTTAAGTTTGGAATAATTGAACAATCGAGGAATCTAAGTGGGTTAGCCCTATGGTTATTAGTATCAAGAAGGATGGGAAGATCGGGATCTATGTATATTACAAGGAAATTAATAATTCATGTGTCATAGATCCTTTTCCTTACGCCGTTCACAGAATAAATCCTTGAGGGAGTAGCGTAGGGTTGCAAGATCTATTCTTTCATTGGTGGGTTCTCAGGTTATCACTAGGTGCACATTGCATGAGGATCAAGAAAATATTACCTTCACCATGTAATGGGGAAGTTTTGCATATATTTTAATTCCTTTTGGGTGAAGAATATGCCAACGGTATTTGCAAACATAATTGTACAGGATTTTCATGACTTCATTCATAAGTTCTTGTAGGTCTATCTTGATGATCGATTGTTTATGGCTTGGTTAAGAATCACTTTGTGATAATTTGGATCTAATGTTTGAGATATGTAGGAAGATGAGCATCTATCTTAATACACCTTTTGGAACTTTATTTGGGCACATCATTTGTAAGGATGGATTATTGGTAGACCTAGCTAAGATTGCAATGATTTTAGGATTAGAGAGCCTACCAACCAAAGTGAGGTGTGTGGATTTTTGGGACATATCGGTTTACTACAAAAATTTATTAAGGGATATGTAAATATTGTCGTGCCCCTAGAAGAATTACTTAAGGCTAAAGGAAATTTTATCACAAGTAACACTCAAAAATGGGAGTTGGAGACCTTAAAGGAAAGATTGACTATTGCACCTATCTTGTTCTTTCATCCATGGAACAAACCCTTTCATGTACATGTTTATGTATTTTTATGGAAATTGGTGCATTCTTGGTGCAACCTAGAGAGGGTAATGTGGATCATACCATATGCTTTGCAAGTAGAAAGTTGACAACAACAGAGTAAAATTATACTACAACATAGCGCGAGGCATTTTCTATTATCTACGCACTTCATAAGTTTTGACATTACTTCTTTGCTACATTGTTTATTTTCTACACGCAGACCATATGGCATTGAAATATTTGGTCAAAAATCATGTTTTGCAAGGGCACATCAACCATTCGATACTCCTTTTTCAAGAGTTTGATTTCATGGTTTTTGTAGAGATAGGAAAGAGAAATTTGGGGCACGATCATTTATCATGAATCAATTCTAGAGAAGATGCACAGATTATTGAGGACACTATGCATGATGCATAATTATTCAAGTTGAATCGCACACCCATAGATCTGGAGGATATAGTAGTATTTTTCACACTAGACTTGCACCGAAGGAATGAATTCCTTAGAGAAAAACAGTTGGCTATTCGATCCGTGCCATACCGGCTATTTGGAGGTAACTTATACAAGATGGGAAGAGATGAGGTCTTGTAGCGGTGATTTCTTGAACATGAGCTTGAAGCCATTATGGAAGAATCTCATGGAGGTATTAAAAGATGACATTATGCAGGAGATGCAACTGTGTGCAAGATCCTTCTAGTTGGCTTATGGTGGGAGACCTTGTACAAGGATATTAAGGATTTTGTTAAAGCACATGATCATTTTTAGAGAGTTAGAAAGTCTAGGAGTAGGGATGAGATGTCATTTCGACCTATTGCAAGTGTGGAACCTTTTGAGAAGTGGGTTGTTGATTTTGTAGGTCCTATTGCACCACCCATGCATATGACTGGAGTATGCTACATAATTACATGCACATATTATCTAACCGGTGGGCGGAGATGTTGTGCTTACAAAGGATTGTACTACAACCACACCAATGAGGTTCCTTCGATAGAACATCATTAGCAGGTATGGTTTTCCATTAAGCTTGACAAGTGATAGAGGAACTCATTTCTTGAATGATACATCAAAAATTTCTAGAAAAATTTATGGTGGCACATCATAAAACTACCCCTTATCACCCTCAAGCTAATGGTACTACAAAATATTTCAACAAGATTTGGGACAAACTTTGACAAATATTTTTGATGTTGGAAGAAAGGATTGGGATGATAAAGTATCATTGTACCTTGGGCTTATAAGACCACATCTAATAGGTTGAATAAGGCCACACCTTTTTTTGGTGTTTGGCACAGAGGCAGTATTACCTGTGGAGTTTTTTCTACCCTCCATGCATATTACTCGCATAGGAGGGTTTTCAGATGAAAATTTTGTGGAAGAACGCATTGAGAAATTGATAAAATTATATGAATGATGCACAATTACACATTGGATCCAAAATAATGAGAAGGTGTGACAAAAGGCTTGGCATAAAAGGCACATCAAGAGAAATTGCTTTGTTTTTATAAAGATGGTCCTTATCTATGACTCCATTTTTTGTGCCACATGAGAAATTTGAAGGTGGATTCGTTAGGACCTTTTTAGTTACCAAGATGCTTGAATCAGGCACATGTCCATTATAAGCATTAGATGCTAGTATGTTTCCCAATTACTTCAATGGGAGTAGGTTGAATCCCTACTATAAATAAGCTTCTTGGTGTTTGTAATAAGGAAGTATTACCACTTAGATTAGATTTCCCTTTCATGTTTTGTTTTTTCTTTTCTTGTTTTGTTGTAATAAGCATGCTTGTGCATAGGAAACCGATTACTATATATTGATTTCATGCATAGAGGACTGCGCATACTTTTAGTGTGGGGTGAACTAGGTGCAAGTGCATAAAAAGAGTTCTTAAATTTATGGTGAAGATGGTACAAATGATAGCATGAAAAATCTAAAGGTGGGATGTTTAAAAGGTATGCAAGAAAAATAAAAAATGGTATCATAGGTGTTAAGAATGATGGTGCTAATGAAAATTACTCACATTGAAGACCATGCAAGGAAGAGGTCACATAGTGTAACGCAAAGGAGGAAGCAGATAGGATGAACTAATTAGTATATGGCACAAAAGAATATGTATCACATCGCAGGAAGTGCACATGAGGATGTATGTGGCACGGGAAGTAGGAGCGTGCCATAAGGTTATGACTGCATTACATGGAAGAAAGTAGAGAAAATGCATGGAAAAATCAAAAACATAATTAAATTTGTAATACGTTGGTAGGTGAGGAGAAATTAATGTGGAAAAATCATTAAAAAATATATAAAAGGGGTACAAGCGAGTTCATTCTCACCTTTCATGCTGAAGTGTTTGAGCCTTTAAAGGACGATTTAAGTGTGAACCCTTGCAAAGAGATTACGAGAGAGAAGAGTTGAGTGAACCAGAAAAAAATTTCATGGCTTGGGGTGGAGAACCTTTAGAGAAAGTTTGAACACATAAAGGAGATAAGTGGAAATAATTATTGGGGTTTGAAGGTTGTTTGTAGAGCTAGGGTTGGAGGGAATCAAGTTCACAAGTGGTTCCTAGTTTGAAGCTAGGGCACGTGGGTTCGAAGTGCGAATAAAAGTACAAGGTTAAGAAAGGAATGAAAGGATTTGATATGGAATTAAACATTCAGAGAATAAACATGTATTTGGTAAGAAAATACTAGCACCTAGGGCACACCATAACCACACAAATTTTGAAATTTGAAGTTTGAATTGAAGAAATAGCATCAAGGAAACTAGAAACAATATCGCCCATAGGCAAAGGAAAGGGTAAAGGGAAGAAGAACAAAGTAGAATATGTACTAGAAGAATGGTTTTTAAAGATACAACACCAGAAGACATGATTATGGAGTAGGAATGGGTACCCCACATAAATAATAGCAAGGTTAGTGATTGCAATCATCGCTCAGATATAAACGTGCATGAATAGAAAATGAGATAATAAAAAAGAAAAATGAGAGGACTTAAGATTGGAAGCCTATTTATGATGACAAGGGGTACGCTGACTTGGAGAACACGGGGTTATCCAAATTTATTAACTCCTTAATTTTTCAATCCCGATCACTTCTATCAATGGTTAATGTTGCGATTCCATAAGTACTTCTTCTATTTCGCATGGGGAAGGAGGATGTGCTTTATCGTGCAAATGATTAGGAGATTCACTGGTTTGCGTAGTTTAGGCATGGAGATATAAACTGATCTAGATGATTATGTTGGAGTGGAGGTCACCGCTAATAATTTTAAGTATCAAAGAGGGGGTCACATGATGGACATCTAAAAATCACCATGACCCTTTTGTGCGATTCGTCGTTTGACTAGTCACCAAGTTAGGATCGCAGAAACATGGACTCAAGTCAACAAAAAGTGGCTCCATATTACGCATAAGATATCCAACAAGACCATATACAATATTGATAGCTTCATCTTGAGGGGATCATAGAGGAAGCACATGCATGAGACGAGAATCACTTGGGGATTAATTCTCCTCTTGATCATATTTTCAGAAATTTGGGTGCACGATGGACCAGACGATAGCATATGGAAGTATCCCCTAGAGAACAAGTCACCCGTGAAGATTTTACGAGTATACTTGTGATGGGATTACCAATGCTTATAAGTTACTTATGGAAAGGTGGTATAATAGAATGCACAAATTATTTGAACTTGAGTGGTGTATCCTAAGGGAGATTAGATTTTTCATTCTATCAACACTTTTTCCTTGGAATATTTTACTTAAAGAGTGGTGAGAAGAGTCCTTGGTGTAAGCTTCCCTATGCTTTTATAGCACGGTACTTTCAAGGATATATGAACATGTTTTCTTATGCACACAAGTTAAGGTTTGATATGGATAATGTGGATTTGGATTACCATACGTTGTTCAAGAAATTTGTATATCCCGGAAAGACAATTTATGTAGAAACTATGATATCAAATGATATCAACATCAACTCTACGACTTTAGAAATAGGAAATGAGGAAGAAACAAAGGTATATACATATTTAAAGACAAATTTAGTCAAAGGGAAGTATATTGAAGATGAGCTCAAGGTCCGTAACCATCTAAAGGTGGGAAGACTTTTGGCATAAATAGGATGCGTGAGGAAACTCCTCCAAGGAAAGAAGAAGAAGAAAATAAGTGAGGAGGAGGAGGAAAATAGGGAAGATAACGATGTGTCGGATCAAAGCCCCATGATAAATTTGTGGAGAACACATGTAGGGAGCCAAATAGTAGTGTAGGTATCTCGAGCCGAGGAAATCACCAAGGGTCACCCCACTTAATTTAAATACGAGAGAAGAAGACCCTCCAATAAAGAGAAGGAGAAGGTTGGTGACCCACGAGGAAAATGATGAAGAAGGGTCTAAAGAGAAAGGTGTGCATAGTGAGGAAACTTTAAATATCCATGATGATAGTATACAACATGATAAAGAAGGACATGAGGTGCACAGAGGAGACTCGACAAGTAAGAGGAAGGTAAGATCGATGGCGAGCCAATGGGAAGAAAGCAAGATCCATGAGGTGGTGGAGGTAATGCGCGTGTAAGCACTAAAAAGTAAGTACCAATAGGTAGGTGCACTAGCATAAGGAGGAATAAGGATGAGATCTTGTGCATATTGCAAGTAACTTATATTGATGATCAATCTAAAGTATTACATGCTAGATTTTAGAGTACGATTCTAACCGAGAAACTCTATGATTGGGAAACAATTCATCCCAAGAGGTGTGACCATGCACATGAGAAAATGCTTTCATGGAGAATGCGAGACCCACATGGAGGAACCGAGTTTGAACATCGTGACGAAGCATGCATAAGGCACATAATTTAGAAGGAGCCACACAAAACTCATGTAATTGTAAAACCCATTGAGTTGATAGATGAGCAAAGCTAGTAATGCCTTGAACAACTTAGTGGAAGAGGTAGCATGGATAAATTTGGACAAGGGGGACCATCACGCATATTGATTGAAGATAAGAAAATACTGAACACAAAGTTCAATAGCTTACGAAGTGGAGAAAATCTAGACAAGCACACCAAGTATGCTCTTGACATGGCCATCTAGATTGTGGATGAAATCATGACAAAGACACTCCAATATTGAAGAGAGTGCTAAGGATGATTACCCTCAACACTACATTATTTGTTGTAATATCTGATCCAAATAATTTTTCAAGAGAAGTTGAATGTGCAGGAGTGTCACAAGATGACTTAACTTTTGTGAAGGAAAATAATAAATAGCTTATAGCGTGTAAAATAGTGGGAAATGAGGCATTGTGCCAAATTATTAAGGGCGTGTTGAAAAAGGCGGGATGGGTTTTGGTAATTTTCAAAACCTTGAACCCATCGTCAAGATGCACACTACTCATAATGAAGTGGAACTAGGGTGCAAGTAAGTAACCAAGAAATATGGGAAGCTGGAGCATGAAGATATTTTGGAAAAGATTGTACAGAAACGAGATGTTATGAAAACATTCAAGTATTCCTATGAGACAAGGCTCAAGGAGTTGGTATCCCTAGTCACATGGAATATGGATGACTTAGAAGGATTGATCTCGGGATTATCCGGGTTATCAGGGAACTAAAGAAGAAGGGAGAGGATATGACCCCGAGAAAATTCTAGAGGTAGTTGGGTTGGTATCAAATACAACTACCAAGGGGCTAGTAGAATGGGAAAAGCTGGAGAGCATCCTTAATGAAGAGTTCTATGAACTTTTATAACAATCACAGTGTAGAGATCAACGCACGCCTAGACATTATTTGATTAATTTGATATATGCCATCATTCTTTGTTCCTAAACATTCTTTATTCTTTCATTTATCATGGAATATTATTTGATTCCATATTACCAAGGATGGAAAATATCCCTAGTGTGTGGTAATGTTGGTTGGAGAAATTGACTAAGTACCCAAAAAATGTAGAGGCTTACACATAGGAAATCTATGCACATAAGGATAAAGATAACACACATGAGGGTGCATACAAATGTTGAATAGGGTAGTGTGTGGGACTACACACACAAGAGAAAAAGCAAGGACTTAGCCGATTTTCCATAACAAAGCTAAATATAGACTTGGAGTTCGACAAAGTAAAGGGGAAAAGCACATGCGAGATCAAGTTAGAACAAATGCATGGAGAGGGTTAATAATAATATTAAAGTATGGATTATCTTTAAATTATTATATTATTAGTTACTTTCATAAAAGCATGTAAGCTTTGTACACATGATTTTTTAGGAAAGAAAGCATGCTATCTATTTTTATGAGCACTTCTATTATTATGAGAGTGCATTGGAAATGAAGGGCAAGTCCCCACCCCTATAAATATTTGTTGTTTCATCAAGGAGACCATGATATATGCATGATTAGGGCTATGTTGTTTTGATTTATACCTACAATGTGATGGTTGCGCGCATGGTCCTGCACATTGATATATTGGTTATGTATCAACTTCATACTATGTAATCCTTTTGGGTTATAATGAATACTTGTGTTTAGATATTGATTGTTCATGGATCTCGAATACATTTAATTAACATTGTTATCGGTATTAATTATGGTTTACATGGATTAATTATTTTCCTTATTATATGTGTTTCCAAAATGGCATGAGTGTAATGGTTATATGTGCATGAATGGTTTCTTGATTATTAACATGATGATTATGCATGTTAGCTTCATGTCAAGAATTTAATAAAGGAGGGACCTAGTAGTTGTACGTGCTTGAGTGAGCATTCATATTTTTTTGAATGAAGTTCCAACACACATAGTTGTTGTTAGAAATAAAATACTACATTTTGGTTATGTTTTTAGGACCTATCTTCAATATGTTTGTCGGGATGTTGCATGTACGAGATGGTGTATTATGTATAATTACCTCTAAATACATACCTTACTAACCCAAGTTAGAGATGTCTTTTCAATGCATCTTATAATCTCTTTTATGAATCTAAAAATCCTCATTGAATAAAAATAATCCCATAATGGAGATTTGGCTTGGTTCATGAGCATATAAACCCCAATAGATCTTGATTCTTATGCCAATAAGTGTGATGCTACAAAAAAAGTGACCCTCTTACTAACATAATGGTGGATTTTTTGGGAGATGAGTATATTTCATTTATTAGCCTTCCTATCTCATCCTATGTAGTTTCATAATCCCAAAAATTATATTGTATACAATTAACTCTATATACATGCCTTACTACCCCAAGTCGTTTTTCCGTTTTATTGCATCTTGAAATTTCTTCTACGACTCTAAAAATCCTAATTTTATAAAAGTTAATCACATATTGTGAGGCTGGCTTAGTCCATGGTTACATATAAACTCTAATATATCATAATCCTTACATCAATAGGGGTGATGTCGTAATGAATGTTTAACTCTTACTAACATAATGGATCACTAGTTTTAGGATGAGTATGTTTTTGCTATGTCTTCATGTCTCTTCCTTTGTAGCTTCAAAATCCCCCAAAAAATATCATATAAAATTTCCTCTAAATACATGTCTTACTTCCCCAAGTCGATACAATTCTTTAGTGCATCTTGGAATTACTTTTATGAATCTCAAAGCCTCACTAAATCATAAAAAAACCCCATTGGATGGTTGGCTTGGTCCATAATAGCATATAAACCCCAATATATCATGATCCTTTTGCCAATAGGGGTGACACCACAACAAAAGTGACCCTCTAACCAATATAATGGTTAGTTATTTGTAGGATTAGTATATTTTCTTGTTTTTCCTTCTAATATCCTCCTCTATGTCTTCATAACCCTGAAAATAGTCACATGTAATTTCCTCTAAACACACACCTTACTACCCCAAGTTGGATATACCTCTTTACTATATCTTGGAATTGCTTCTTTGACTCTAAAAAGTCTCATTGAATAAAAAATAATCCCACATTAGGTGTTTAGATGGGTCCATGGTACCATATAAACCCCAATATATCATGATCCTTATGCCAATAAGGGTAATGCCACAATTGAAGTGGTCCTCTTACTAACATAATGGTGGATTTGTTGTGGGATAAGAATATTTTCATGCTTGACTTTCCCATCTCCTCCTCTATGAGTTCATAATACCAAAAACATATCATGTAAAATTACATCTAAATACATGTCATACTACCTTAATGGGATATATATGCCTCTTCAAAGTGCATTTTGGAATTGTTGCTACAACTAAAAAATCATCATTAAATAAAAATAATTGTACAATGGATGGCTAGCTTGGTCGATGTAGCATATAAACCATAATATATTGTGATTGTTATGCCTATAAGGGTGACACCATAAAGGAAGTGGTCTTCTCACTAATATAATAAATTGGTTGTAGGATGAGTATGTTTATTGCTCGGCCTTTCATATCCCCCTATATAACTTCATAATCTTAAAAGAATATCATATATATTTACCTCTACATATCTTACTACCTCTAATCGCACACACACACACACACACACACACACACACACACACACACACACACACACACACACACACACACACACACACACACACACACACACACACACACACATATAATCTTGGAAAACCCCAAAAATCCTTATTAAATAAAATCAATTAAAAATAGCACGTCTGGTTTACCCTAGCGGTGGGGAATATGGGTTACATGTGGGAGGTCTCGGGGTCCATTCCCCGGATTGGTCACCTCTATAGCTCGTCGTTACTCAGCTAGGTAGTGTCGGGTGGGTCGGATGTTTCTATGGTGGAGGTAGTCTCTCGATGTAGTGCCAAGCTAACTGGGTGTTCAATGCAAAAAGGTCGGGCAGGCATGAATCATGTGTTCAATATGATGAGGCATGTTTTTGCATCACGGCATGAGATTTATCCCAAACCACTTTTATAAGCCCATTTGGTTTACCTTAGAGGTGGGGAATGTGGGTTATATGTGGGAGGTCTCGAGTGTCTATTCCCCTAGCTAGCCACCTCTATAACTTGTCATTACTTGGCTAGGTAGTGGCAATTAAGTCAGCTACTTCAAAGTGGAGTAGGTGTTCTCTCAACGTGGTGTCAAGTGGCTCATTTTTCAATGTGACAAGGGTCGGAGTCGGCGCATGAATCTTGTGTTCAATGTGATGAGGCATGTCTTGCATTACGACATGAGAGTTATCCCAAAAACTTTTTCACCACGATAATGTGGTTTAATCCGTGGGCTAGCCAAGAGCTTAAAATTCCATCCTTAGATAGTTTTGTGGTTGGTGTGGGTTGGTGATGCCACAAAGGGCTAGGATCCTATCCTAGGTAACCCATGGGGGTTCACTTAGTAAAAGTATGGTATAACACTTGCGTTCGAAGGGTATTAAAAATACCCTTAATTCTAGTTTCTACCTCTAAATATTCAATTGATAATACCCCCTCTGTTATATTATTATAATTAAAATACCCCTTATTTTTCCATGTACCTTACTTACCTATTTTTCAATTACAATTTTATTTACCCCTTTTAATTTCTACCCTAATATATTAAACAAAATATATATTATATTTCTCACTCATTTTTTTTTAATACACATTTCCTCTCGAAAGATAGTTTGAATCCATTGAAGACCTATTATAATTCACCTTATATATGTTAAGCTTTAATCATTTATCAATAGTTCTTCAAATAATTAATATGGTGAAATAATATCACTTGTGTTGAAAAGCATACTCAATCCTAGTTTTCTACCATCTTATTATTTTTTGGTTAAGAATCTAGATTTCTTTATTAAAAAAGAGATTATAATTTAATTTATGACCACACTCCTTTTTCAATTTTAAGGTATTTACTTTTAAAAACTAGGGTTCAAATGTTTTAGTTTTATATTAAAATTAAACCTCCCTTTCCTTTGGCCCACCTCTCCAACCTACCCCCAATACTTGATTCAAAACATTAATAAATTAAACCCTTTCACCCCCTCATGTCTACCAAAGATATTAACTTTAATTTTATTAATTTTAATTACCTCAATATAAACCCACGTGCAAGGATATTTCCTACCTAATGAACCCCCGTGAGGTAGCTGTATGTACCCAAAATTGTAGGGTACTGCACCGCCGAGACAACATAACACGTGCCCCAATGATGATACAGATCTCCTCGCAAGGTGTTCGGGATCCAAAAATCTCTCCAAGTATGCGTTAACATCCCGCATGCCCCGCTTTAGCCCCTCTGCATGCATTTTTTTTTTTTCTCTTCTCCCATCCTTTTCTTTTCATTTTGGTCTTCAGTGACGAAACCGCCACCTGCCTGGGCGGCGGTCTCGTGACTGCCACCTAGGCAGGGCGGCGGTCCTATAACCACCGCCTGCTCAAGGTGGTGGTCCTTCACGCATTTTCTAGAATGTTCTTTTTAACGTGACTCACGTAAATTTCAATGTTTACCAGCTTTTTTCACCGCCTTTGCTTGTATTTATGATTTGGTTCCCTGGAATAGTGTTTTTGCATTGTTTATGGTTAAAGAGATCAATTTGGTTTTCACCTTTGGGTAAATGGGAATTCTATAAATAGCTGGCTTGTGCTCAAGCAAATGGCCCCTCAAATTTGCCTCTGAATTTCTCATTGCAATAGATTAGTCTTTCATTTTGCTTAGAATTCTTAGTTTCATTCATTGCATGCCTAGTTAGTGTTGTTTTGTTGTTAGGAAGCCACATATCCACCTTGTGCAAAGTGTTGTTATCACTTCATCCAAATCAATTGGAATAGGATAGTTTGATTTCAATAGGAAGCCATTAAAGTTGCAGGTTTTGTTCTTCAAATAGGATAGTTTCAGGTTCTGGACGTTTTATGTTGCATGACTCGTAATAAATCCCGCTAGGAATTGCATAAGCCAAGCTCTGTACTCTTGCGCTATCTCTCTCCTACTCACATTATATTCAGTCTGTATCCTAAGCTACCTTTGTCCCAATATCTACTTCTGTTGATGCTAGCATTACACACTTTTCTAGATCCACGTGAGCACGAAGGAACGAGGAGATCACACTGAGGGGACAAAACCACACACACCATCAGATTTCGCCACTATTATGCAAAATCCAGGTTCTAGCTTTCAAAGTTATAGTTAGAAGCATATCAAATAGAGTAGCTAATCACTTTATTTTAGTCAATTTTACTTTCAATATTGCCAGGGAAGCTGTGGGGATTGATAGTTTCTGAGAAACTATGATTCATTCCTCACTTTTGAGGTAGGATCGAGAGTCTTTCAAATAGATTAGATCAGTTATTTCATTATTTAGAATAGATTTACAACTGCACAGGCAAGTAGCTATACTCGGTTGCTTTGTTTGTTTTAAATTCATTATTAGATTAGTTGTCAAATTCTAGATATATTAAAAAAGTTTCTCCTTCAATTTCATTCATATAAATTCATCAGAAAAATACAAAAATAGAGAAGTTATATATGCTATAAATACACTTCACATAGTTAATTTTACTTTGCTGCAATTGGATTTACATTGTTGCTTTTGTATGACAATCACGGGACCTAGAGAGCCCAGAGAATACGTATTCGAGCCAATCGTGCCCCAACCCGATCTCATCATAGCAATAACTGATATAGATCAGAATCTTAGGATCCAAGTCTTCCAAACAATGACAAATTTACAACAGATCAGCCTCCAGTTAAGCGGGTTAAACATAGAAGACGACAAAGCGCACACGTTTTGGTCAAATCAACCAAACTACAGATTACCCTAGATATATATCCACATGACTATAGAAGGGATTGAAAGAGAGCAAACGTTTGGTTGTGATCCTTTGGTCCCATAGCCAGACGCAGGAGACACTCTCACAGATATAGATACCAGCTTAAGAATTCAGGTTGCACGAACGCCGTGAGATACTCAAAAGATCGCACTGTTCATTAATTACAATATATAAAGGTGAGAAAGCATATGACTATTGGATATTAGGGATTAGGGACTGAGTCCACACATGACCATAGCAGGACCACAACAAACATGAATCTATGGTTGTGACCCACAAATCCCATAGCCCAACGAATCCATAGGTGAATCAGACATAGATGCTAGCCTACGCACATTAGTATTCAGATCTACTCCACTTCCACCTATCATCATCGAACAATTATCCTTGTTAGACGTAGCAGCTAATAAAGCTAAGGAATTCTGGACTAGGCCAGATAATCACCCATAGAGTCCACTATATCCATCATCCACCCTATGACCCTGTCTGGAAATATACACGAGACTATCCCAGGTCATTTTCACATATTCCACAACCCATAGACCGAATCACGCCAGAGCTCGATATTGATTAGGATCCTTGAGCAGTCATCTCTCGCCGATCGATCTATCACAGCAAGTTAGGAGGGCCTTCTTTGCCTTAGATTCGCAATTTCCACTAGTGTGTGTCGAAGACATCAGATTACCTAACTAGTTTTTCTGCATCCCACGCGTATTCCATCCCCACCGGTTATCTCGGCATGACCTCGAGAGGTCAGGTGCGAGGAAGAGTTACTTGTAGATTCCACTCTCACTTGTCACTTTCCATCATATAGTAACCTCAAAAAAAATTCAATTAGAAATAATAATAAAAATAAATATATATAGAATGAAATAACACTTAATGTGCCACCATAAAATTTTTGCACATTTAAAAATGGAAAAAGTTGGTACAAAGTAACCTTTGTCCTTTTACTATTGGAACCACATTTATATTAAGGGGTGGTTATCAATGTTCATAGCCTCAAAAAATAACAAATTCCATGTGGGAAGACAAAAGACAAGCCACAAGGAGAACAAAAACATGCCACATAGGGCTACAAATAACGGCCAACAAGTGAAGAGAGAGCACACCAAAACTACAGGATTAGGCACAAGGATCCACGGCACCGGAGGAGGAGGTGGATCATCTCGTGATGGAAGAAATCGAGGGAGTGTGTCTCATCGAAGGCAAATTGACCAGCCATCCATCCTAGTTGGGCATCTAAACACTCAGCGAAACCATAATTCCCCACCTAGGGGTGGCAAGCCACCAAACTGGGAAGCCCACCAAGTAGAGAGCCCTAGTTGGAAGAGTCAACCACCACCTTACCACATGTCGGTGGGCTCCATCCAGGACTAAAAGAAGAGGGCCCTAGGTGAGCTGGCGGTGGAGATGGTCAGGCGCTTCTGGAGTGACTATGGGATCGACCACGGCATCTATGAGGTGACTTGGGTGGTAGGGGGCATAGATCATCATCATCTAAAGAAACCCATCTCATAGTATAGGGTGCACTTCCCTAGTGATCAAGCAGCTAGTGGAGATGAGAAAAATCTAGTGCCACCTTCTACACTTGTGCCTAAATCTGCATGTGAATAGAAGACAAGATAACCACCTTTTCATTAATGGTTAGTTTAACAGAAAGAGTACAATGCTGAAATAAGGTAGTATTCCTAGCTTTCCAGAGCTGAAACAAAATAATATAATGAAATAAATGCCAAAGGGAAGCAATGTAGGAAGGCCAAGTAGCATGGTCACCAAACAAAGCAACTTTCCAATCAAAAACTCAGGGTGAAATGGCTGAAAAAGGGAGTGAATCCAATGCCAAGCATGTTGCGCATGAGGGAAAAACCAAAAGACATGTTTGAAGGACTCCATGTGACCACAACAACTACAGACCAGATTAGGAATGCCAATATGACTTAATCTTTCCCCTAATGGTAGGCCCTAATAGATCAGACACCAAAGAAATAAATTGAGCTTTGGATCAAAAAGGGGGTTCCCAGCCTCGTTGGAGATGCTTTAACTAGGTGACATGAGAAGAATGTAATGACCATCTAGTATTGAGCTTATCTAAAGCCAGTGAAATAGGAGATAACAAGGAGTAGATAACTCCTAAATTGTATTGTAATAGTGGAATGTCCACGTTCCAATGCCAGTCTTTCCACCAAGCCTTGGGTGGTTGAAGGCCCAACTTGTGTAGCATAACATTAGGCAGAAAAGACTGAATAGCCAAAATTGAAGGTAGATCAGAATTAGCCAGGTTGTATTTCTATTTCAATGTTGGCAAGGAAGCCAATCCTAGGAGGAAACCAAGTCCCGGTGGTAGAGATGCCTTTACGAGCTAACCACACTGCTTTGATGTTGGGCTTTTCTGCAAGCGGGAGATCGTCAGGAGAGAAAATAGGCGACCACCACAGATTGTGCTCATTGAAAGAGACCTATTCGAATCCATCACCAACCCACCGCATGAAGGGTTTGACCATCTCAAATGCTTTCCAGATGCTTTTGACCACAAAGGTGCCAAGTATTTTAACTGGAACTTTAGTAATTAGCAGAGTATGAAATCCTATGTTTTTCTAGCATTTTTTACCATATGGTGCTCCTGAAGAGATACAATGTCGTAACAAAATTAAGATAACGATAAGATGATGATGTCTTAAAAAGTATTGAATAATACATCATCATCTTATCATTATCTTAATTTCAACGTTTAAGCATTTCTTTTCTTTTCTAAGGAACAAATTTATAAAATGACAAAGCGAGAAAGTCTTCCACCTTTTTCATTTTATAAATTTGTTCCTTAGAAAAAGAAAAGAAATGCTTAAATGTTGAAAGTAAGATAGCGATAAGATGATGATGTCTTATTCAATCCTTTTTACACTTTGGACGTAACATAAAGTATGAACGTTTGGACGTAACATGTTCGATTTGGAAGAATCTAAAGAGTCCTTTATATTAACACATTTTCATATGCAAAAGCATACTATAATAATTATTATATTCACTTTTTTTCCTAGAATTGGAGAGAAGAACGTACCATATTTTTCATATAATCAATCAATGGGTTGGACACCTAATTTTTGTATGGAATTAGTTACATGTATACAATTACAATTTTATATCAATTTAAAACATCATTTGTGGTCGATTATTGGTTTAAATTAGATTTTTATAAGCGTATGTTTTTTTTTCTTTTTAGTTGTCCTATGATTTTATTGTAATATATATTTTATCTTTTCTTCTTATTTTTTAATCTTTTGGAATTTTACTAAAAAAATAGTAACATAATTTTATCTTTTCTTCTTATGATCATATTTTCATAGATATAGTTCCTCAAAATTGTATTCATATGAATTTTCTTTTTTGGTGGGCTCTTTTGACCCTATGTGGGTCTCTTGGGATTTTTAGCTCTTCTTTGACAATTTTTCTTGTTCATCATGTGTCATCATGCATGTCAATAGGGTCTTAATTTTAATCCAAAGAATCTACAAATAATTAAATGCATTGGCACATTTAAGAAAATCGGGATGATAGAATATTGAAAGAGAAAGAAACATTCATGTACTCAAGAAGAAATTACAAACATTGAGAGCAATCCTCAAGAATGTAAGGAAGTTTGAATAATACATGACATTTATTGTGTTGTATGAATTAGGTCATTACAAATAATAAGGGTATGGTACTTACTTTACAATAGACTACTTGCTAACTTGTATTATACATGATGTGTTGGCTTCAAAGAACTGCTCCATGGTGGGACATGGTAGATAATTCAAGCTTCTCAAAAACACCCCTACTTTTTATCATTTTTTCAAGGTATTGTTACAAGAGAATCCTAGTTCATTTGCAATTTATTATCAATGAAAAGATTTAAAAGTTAAGAGAATAAAAAAGTGTACAATTTTGCATACTTTTGCATAACCTTGCACAATATGGTGAATTGTGTTACTTGGAGTAAAGGAGATAAGCCATGAGTTATTGTTTTGTCCTTAAGATTTTTTCTTTGGGAGCACTTGGTATATGAACTATGTGCAACTACACACTCACACATTATGAATATTTGTGCCTCACACATATCCTTGAGTTTTGCACCCTACAATTACTTGACATGATTATGCCTTGTAGATTTATAGTATTTTGTGTGCAAGTTGGTGGTCATCATACATGTTTGCAACTTATTTTTCTTTTGCGCACTTGTCAACATTGATATAGTTGGACCTGAATGGTGGGCCTTGATATATTTTCTTCACAAGTGTGGTAAAAAGAAACCTCATATGTTTTGAGTGGAAATAATCACCCCCACGAGTGATTACCTACAAATAGGATATATGGGATGACAATGATGATATTAATAAATTTATTAATATTTATAAAGGTATCTTTATTTGCAAAAGTATCTTTATTTCTCCCACTATATTTTATGAATACAAGGAAACATTGGATGTGTAAGGCATCTTAAAAGAATATCCTTGACCTTGAAGAAGAGATCAATTGAAACAAAAGGAATTCAAAACTTGGAGGAAGGCAAGAATTACCAAATGAAGTGTATGGATAGTTTTGTAAATATGCATTGTCTAAAAAGTGGAGTGTGGTTCTCAAAAGCCTTGCAAAGATTACAAATTAGCTAGGATATTTCCTAGGATTTGAAATTATTTTATAATTTTTGTAGATTTTGTCACGATTATTATGACAAAGTGGGAATATAATTGTTCATAATTATGTAATATTTTCCTTATATTAATAGATGATGTTTTTTTTTATTTCCTATATAGTGGTTTAGGTTCTTTCTTGAGTGAGGTCTTTCTCATAAAATTGTGGGTTTTATGGTCTAAGGCATCCTTTGAATTAGAACATTGTAGTACCTAAAATATGGTATTATAGAATTTGGCATTAATCCATTGACATTTATCCCAACACTATCCCATTTGTACATTTATTGACTACACTTAAATGCATGTTTCTCAATCCTACACTTTGTGACCACTAGGTCACAACTTGTTTTTCAACATAACACCTTAGGAATCAATGTATCTTATATAGAAAGTGTCTTCAAATTCTTTTTGATCCTTCTAATGTCTCAAATTAAATTCCATCCTAAAGTTGGATGGGTTCATTAGCCCATGATAGGCCTTCAACCAATGAATATGCACATAACCGATGACTCTATTCATTGTACTTTTCAATGGTCATATTGTCAAATGCATAAGTTACCTTAGTGGCTTAGGGTCAATTAACTAGGAAATCATTTTCACAAGTCATTTATATAAACCTACACACCCTAACATATTAGGGGAACCTAGGGATCCCATATCCAAACATACTCTAATAAGGTTTTTGAGCTCAACATTGAAGTGTTTTTCGCTTAAAGCACATTACAACAAGCTATGAAAATCTAATTAAATTCATTGAATGCTACCCTAAATGCACTAAAAATTCAATTTAAGCATCATTCTAAGTGTTGAGATCAAAATTAGGGCTCCATCTTTATTTGCACTTTTCTAACCTTTATTCCCCCATAAGATTTGGATAAATACATGTGACTTGATTCCACTTAATCGTATTGCTACATAATACAACACTTATCATTTTAGTGGGGGCATGTTGAGTTCAATCCAATACATATGATAAATAACATTTTTAGGCTGGTAGTTATGGAAGACAAAGAGAATATATTTGTGGTATAAAAGAGTTGTCGTAAATATTTAAACATATATCCTAAATCCATAGATATAAATAAGCACATGGAATCTAGGAAATTATAGATCACAATAGCAGAGAGGACGCATTCGTCATCCTAAGTACACCTTCATTGAGTGAGCTTGTCATGAATAAACAAACCTATTTCCTACTCATTTCCAAGCTTAAAAATTTAACACAAAGACTTATGATACCCTACACGAAATAATATTCATATTTATATCCTTATCACATAGGATGATCCCATCATGGGTGAATATGTTTTGAAACCTAAACTTAATTTATATATAATACTTTCTAGAAGTGTTATTAGAAGAGATTTTGGATCATGGCTTTAGAACATGTAACATGTTGTAGTATAGATAAATCCATAGGTGTCTCGGAAATAAACTAAGTCTCACTTTGTACAATATAATAGAAATAAACAAGGTGGTATAAAGAATGGGAAAACATAAAGCAATTAAAGTTACTTGTAATTTCAATCTGAACACATAAAATGGAAAGAACCTGAAATAGCTTACTATTGGGATCAAAGATCAACCTTGTATGCAATGCACTTATGTATTTTTATACAAAACAACATGATTGTTGAGTTACCATTCCTTTCATATTCTTTTCATATATGAAAAGGATTCTCCTAATATACATTTATCCTATGCTATATATTAGTGTATTATATGAAATATGCTTATATAAGAGGTTTGCACAATCATACAAATTATATCCATGTCGTCTTTCTAAGTCATTTTACACTCCAACACTTTCCTGGACTTAAATAGTTATCTCGTCCTGAAAAAAAAAGTTTATTTGATGATTTGGGAAATTGCATTTGTGATCTCTTTTGAAATGCCAAATGTAGATTGTGTTGTATTGGGTGATACTCTATTCACGGTCGGTACACATGATGTCATTTACCGTTTTCATCCTTTGCACACTACATAACCACCCTTTACGGTTTTTGATGAAGTAGAATTTCCAAAAACATTCCTTTATGATTTTTCAATATTTGGAAACTCCCTTATAGACCACCCTTGCAGTTTTTCAATCTATGTGGGCCTGCTTACGGATATTAAAAAGTTGCGAATTCTATACTTTGATCATAATTTATATTTTTCGTCGAAAAATTGTGGTGTTGCACCTAATTATGGTTGTTCTTATGGTTTTTTTGGTTTTCTTATCTACTCTTCCGATTGTGAGGGGATAATGGTGGTTGTGGCATTATCTATGTTGCTTTTTATCTGTGAAGGATTATATGCAGGAGAATAAACCTTAGTGTGTTCTTCATTGTCTACACATATTGGTATAATTGCTTCTAGGTCTTCCTTATATGTATTCCAATCTATAATTGTTGCATTTATTCTCCTAAAGTATATATGTAATTGTAATAATGCTTGCATGAATTCTTATAATTTTTTCAACTTAGTATTTTTAAAAACTTGGTCATGGAAATGAATGGTGGTTTGTATTTTATGAATTAGTATTTCCAACCTATCTCGCATTCATTATGCCCGAACCCCTACAAACACATTGTATATTGCATCACGTTCCCATTCTCACATAGTTTCTCAATCACATTATCCCAAGATTGCAAGGATGTATGTAGTGCTTTCTCCTTCTTCTAGTCATTTGTCTTTGTTATTATCCGAGCTTGTATCGTATTTATTCTACCCATGTTTATATCATTTTTTATCTTCCATGGTAGCCTACAAATGTGTGTTCTAGTCTAGAAGTTCAAACATTAGTTTTTTAGCTTGAATTTTGGCCTATTGTATTCTTGTAATATAAGAACTAAATTTTGATTTCTCTCTTTGTATTGGATACTTGTGCCTCTATCTTCTTTTATTCCTCATTCTCCTTCCAATTATCCACTAGCTTGTCTACCAACATTGTTGATTGCATTTTTTGTGCTCATTACTTGTTCACCTATAGTATCAATATAAGTTACAGATATTTGGTGTCAATTTAAGCTTAGATATTACATAAGTACCTTTTCCATAATTGTTTTTTCTTATCCATTTGTAGTGTGGTTACTTTCTTTGTTTTCTTGTAGTCATTATAATCCCTAAATTTGTGTCTATAATGGTAGCTACTCCAAATAAACCTTGACTATGCTAGTTTTAGTTTGTGATTTTGTAGTTTTCACACTTGTTTGGGTGAGTTGGGAAGCTATTATGCAAACATGGGTTCAAGGTAATATTAACTTACATCTTTGTGTTGGTACAGTTGATTGTGTTTCCCACTAAAATGTTTACATATCCCCTTCTTGAGATACTTCTTGTTGTAGTTGCCACATGGTGGATGTTATCACTTTTGAGGTCATTTTTGTTGTTTGTATTTTCTTGACGAGCAATGACTACATGTGTTATAGGACTTGTGGTGACTTTCCTAGTGTTATTTCTCTTCTATATGCATTATGAGCTTCCACTTCTAGTATCGCACCGGCCTCTCCGTAATGTGTTATGTTTCCTAGGCCTTTTTGGTGATTGCTTTGGATTTTTGTATTTTTAAATTTTTATATTGTTTTTCCTCATGTCCTCTTCAGCTAGATTTATTTTCTCTTTCTCTCTCCTATTTTTTTGGATTTTTTTCCTTCTCCTCTTCTTTTTTTTTTTCCATTTGTTTTATCTTTTTCTTTATTTTCTCTCCTTTTGCCTCTTTTCTTCCGATTCTTGTCTCATTTTTTCTTTGATGACCTCTTGTTCCTTGGCCTTCTCCCTTGATATTTTTTATCATTCCTTTTATTGCTTGCAATTTATTTCTTCTTATTCCTATTATGCCTTTACATTTTCTTCTTTGCACAATTTTGCCTTCGCTACTTGGGAAATTCTCTCTGCTTCATTTTCTAGTACATCATGTTCCTTATTTTTCATGCTTCTTGTTGCTTTAATTTATGTCCGTTATAATTGTGTGGTTTCTCTTAGATATTCTACAACCAAATGCACACTTTGGTTATTATGGGATCTTCCTGAATTGTATAAGTTGTTCAATTGTTTCTCCCCTTGTGCTTATCTTCGGGGGAGTGCCTACATCTTGTGGGGATTGAACAGAGAAGGTGTACTCGGTGTGGGTTAGAGAGTTATTTGTGCCTTTGTATTATGTTTCTTTCGGCTCTTTTCTCTCTTTCATTTACAACTTTATTTGCTTACTTTGTTCTACATGATGAGGTTCTTACATTTTATCTTATAGTATTGATGCCCTTATTCGCATACTAACTCCCCACCACGGGATTTTACTTTATTATCTTATGGGTAGGTGCACTACTATGAATGGAATTACCTTAGTCCTTCTTCTCTTGTGTAGGAAGGATGGCATTTCTTCTCCTAAAATTGATACATCCAGTCCTTATTCTTGAAGCCCTTATTTAATATGTTGGATGAGTTTATTTTATGCCATATTCTCACATCATGTGTTGATCATGAGATATTTTGGTATGGGTGATAGTTACACTTTGTCTTCTACTTTTATTTTTATTTATAACTTATTCCATCGTAATTTCCTTCCAAGTTTACCATTCCCATTAATCGGGAGATACATCTTAGTGTCCATCTCTATGATTTTTGTTTCTTGAATTATTTTTGTATCCACTTTCATCTCTTCAAAATCTAGTTTGGAAAACCATATGGGAAATTTGGGGTCTGTCTCAACCCTTTGTGAGGATCTCTTTGGAAATGAAATAACAGTTCGCTTACCTTTTTCCTTTATGGATGATTGTGTTGCTTCTTGTGTTGATGGTTGTTGTGTTGTAGTTGGGAATTTTTGGCTTCTTCATACTATGAATCTTCAGCAAGTTTTTGATCAAGACATTATATGCACAATTGTTTAATGTGTGATGCAATCATCCCATGTCTTCTCAACTCTTAATTTTTGTATTCATTATGATAAATAATAGAAGTGGCTTTGGGTGCTTTGATTTTGTAACTTGTGAACACAATATGACCCCGTCATGTAACAAGGTGATGTTGGCATACAGAGCCATGTATGTTCACACTTCCCTTGGTACCTAATTATTCTGACCGAGTGTTTACCTTATTAGGAGCATACAATTATCTAGTTTTTGGTTGTCTTCATATGTGGTGTATGGATTTTCCGAATGTATTACACAAAGTATTCATGTGGGTAGTAGGAATTTAGCACTTTGATGGTACCCTTAGATACACACTAGTGTGTTAAGCATATCGTATTATGAGCCATTGATACATAAATACCTTTCCTCTTACTGTGTTACTTTATGCACATTGTAATTGACTTCATGTGTGATAAATTTGGTCTAATTGAACTCATTATCGTTGTCCCACATGCATGTGATTATGTTCACTACTCTTAAATACACTTGTTTACTTCCCCATATGGTTTTCCAATATTGTTCAAAAAACATTTCTAGGATCTGTACTGGTGGATTTGCAATGGATCCGAATGGAATTTCTCTTGCTTTACACATGAGACCATAAACAGCTACAGTTATTTATTTAACATGTGGTCTCATGATTTTGCATGACAGTATTAATAACCCTCTATTTAGAAATCCCATGGCTTGAGCGATCATGGCTATGTTGGTGGGGAATTTTATTGCAACAACAAATAGATTATATCTTGAAAGTATCGGCTCATGATGGTCTACAAGAGTTAGGGGTGATCTCCGTGTAGGGAAATATTGCAAGAAAATTTTCCGTTATACCTTGATTTTGGATCTTTTTCACTAATTATCCTTGAGTGTCCATAGACTAAATTTTTATGTCTATGCACTCCAAATTTTCTGATCTCTTAAATTGTTAGGAATGTGGTTCCTTACTCTACCATCATTCCTTGAACCATAGTTATGATGATTCGGTTGAATGAATCTATCATTATATCTCTTGTGATTTTTGTCACAATTTTTGGCTCAAACTTTACACTTTATGGATCTTTCTCTTTTCTATATCTTCTCAATTTTTTTCCTTCTTAGTATTGTTAGACATACTATATAACCTTGATCTTCTATTTATACTTATTTGCAAATGTAAGGTTTCTATTTTGAGTCATTTGTTTCTTGATCTACCCCCTTAATTACTTATATCCATTGAAGATTTATCTTGATGTGGCATTGACTTAATTTTTACTTCACTTCCCATGTGATCTTGATATTTAATACATCATCCATACACTATAAAAAGTGATAATTGTTTTATTATTTTAAAATTTCCCTTTTTATCTTTTGGTTTTCTTGCTTTCTTGTTTCGTAGGTAAGTTTGTTGGATTTATCGATTTCTACTATATGTGTTTTGTTTTAGTTTCTACGTTTTTTGATGAATTATAGTTGATATTCCAATCCTTCTCTACTCTACATATACTCAAACACAAACTAATTAACTATACAAAAATTCTAATTACCATATTACAAAATCTTAAAACTTCCTACTCTAACTCTTGTGCCAAACTTACTTAGTATCACTTTGATGTTGCTTCACAATTATTTGTTGTAGGATTTCAGCCTACACCATTGATCATACCTGGTAATATATTTCCTTGTATGTCCCTCAATACAACAATTCCTAAGTTTGATATTGAATAATATTGTATGAGCCTTTCCACCTTATGCACAATTTTCTTGGTTGAGATTTAAATCTACTTTTATACACCAAAACCTTTTGTTTTGTTTGAAATTCCTTTCTACGTAAATTGTGATCATGTCATGCCTTCTAAATCTGCCTATGAGCCTCTTGGTTCTATTGTGAAGTTTTCATATATTTCTCTATCTTCATCTAATCAAGCTTCTTATTTTCTATTGATTCCTTATATCCTAATCATGTAACTATTGTGATGCAAATACTTAGTAAAATACACTCTATTGGCATAATCACTTTAATTTCATAAACCAATTGGAATATTTTATACCTTGTAATTCTCTTGTAGTTTTTCTTGTATGATAAAAGTATTGTAGGTATTATATCTTCCTAGTCATCTCTTTGTAGATTATAAAATTTTGTTAATGTTTTTTTCCGATAACTTGTTTGTGCCTCTACTTTCCCATTTGATTGTAGATGGAATGTCTAACTCTTGTGATGTGAAATCATAAATTCTTTTGTGAGGATTTTGATGGTATTATTCAAGAAGTGTGATCCCATTTCACAAACTATTTTTACGGGAACCCATATAAAGTTATGATATTTTCATATAGGATTTTGGTTTTGTCTCTTACTATATAATTCAATGTAGTTACAGATTCCACCCATTATTTGAAATAGTCTATGGCTATAATATACACCAAGCTCTAGACATTTTTGATGGTAGATGAATCAAAGCTAATGAAATCGATCTCCAATTTTTCAAATGGTTGTGTGGCTAGAATTTGTTGGAGATGTGTTTCATCCATTTGGTTGGGATTCCCCACTCTTTAGAAAATATGACAATGTTTCATAATGTGGTAGGCATCCTAGAACAAAGTTGACCACCATATTCCACTTTATAAAATTTTCTTTGCAATCAATTATCTTGCAAAGTTACCCCCTCTATTCCTTTGTGTGCTTCTCGCAATATTAAATCCCTTTCATGATCGAATGTGAATCTTTGTAATATCTAATATTTTAGTTTATATAGGAATTGTTTATAATGGTGTAAGGTAAATATTGTTTAACCAAGCATTATTCTCTTTTTCTCGTATAATTATTTAGTAGGAGGCCATGTTGTAAAACATACACAATATTTTCTATTTCCTCTAGTATTACGATAACCCAAAATAAATTAACATATAGAGTATCTTCGTCAATTCCCATGGTTCTTCCCCATTATTTATATGGCTCAAGTTGTCTGGTCCTACATTTTTTTTTTGGGATACACATTTATTTTAAACTTATACTCCTAGAATAATATTAGCAATCTTGATAGTCTTCCACCCAATAATGGCTTATTCACCAAGTATCACAATGTTGGGTGATCCATAAAGAATTCTAATTCAGTTTCTAAAAGGTATTTTCATAAACTTTTGAAGCACAAAAACATGGCTAGAGCTTCTCTTTCATTGGTCGTGTAGTTTTTTTGTTGGTGACAATTTCCTACTTTAAAAGTGAATAGGTTGATCAATTCTTCCTTCTCTTGGTCTTGCTAGGATTTTTTGATTACGATTCTTGATGCATCAACATGGACATGAAATTTTATTTTCCAATTTAGGAACACTAGTATCGGTGATAACCAAATTGTTCTTCAATTGTGTGAATGCACTTTGGTAATCCATTTTCCATTCAAAATTTGTGCCTTTCAGCAATAATTGCTCCATCGATTGCACAATATTAACATATCCCTTGATAAATTTTCTATAGTACCTAGTGTGACCTATAATTACATGGATTTATTAAGTAGTTTTGGGAGGTTTGAGGCCAATTATAGCTACAATTTTTCTTGATCTACTAAAATTCCTTATTTACATACAACATGACCAAGTAATATTCTAAAAGGTGTAAAGAAAAACATTTATTCACATTTAAGACAATGTATAATGTTCTCCATTGTTATAAAATTAATCCTACCTTAGATATATACTTCTTAAGGAGAGATAATAATGCCTAATCATCCAAATAAACTTCTATGAAATCATCAATTAAGTATTTAAATGTAGTAGCAATTACTCTAGAAAATATTGTGGGTGCATTTTTAATCCAAATAGCATCACCCTATATACAAATCTACCCCATTCAGTTGCAAAGGTGTTTTTGTCGATATTATTGAACAATTAGAATTTGGTGATATCTACTAGATCCATCTGTAAAGGAATACATCTCATGTCCTACCACTACTTCCAATATTTCATCTATGAATGGTGTGGGAAATGGGTAATTGATGCATGCATCATTTAGGGATTTGTAATCTCCACAGATTATAATTTCCCTTGTTTTCTTTTTTTTTTCATGACAAATGGACTTACCCAATATGATTTTTCTATCAAGTATATTAGAATTGCTTCTACCATACGATCCAATTTTTCCTTCACTTTTACTTTCATATTTGGATTTAATCTATAAGGTATTTTCTTGATAGGATTTTCTCCATATTTTAATTCAATGTGTATTTATCTAAGTGATGGATCTACTCCCTTGATTTATCTAAATTTAGTGGGAAACACATCCTTGTAATCCCACAATATTTTTAGGATTTATGACATCTCTTTTTCCATCCAATAGTCTCCAAGAGTAGTTAAATTTAATGTTCCAAAGCTGGTCCAATTCCATATATTCTCTTGTGCATCTTTGGTTCATTATGTATTCTAACCTTTTATTTATTATGAGCATCTACTACCATCCTAGGCTCTTCTTTTTCTTCTATATGTAAACTACACAAATTTTCTTATTCTTTCTTGCATAGTTCTTTCTCTATGGGTATCCTCACTAGTCATTCTAGTTCAAACATTCCCAATAGGTCCAGATCTTCATTATCCTTAGGTTCATAATTTTCCTCCTTGATATCCCCTTTTCTATGACATATATTTATCCTCCAGGATTTTTCTATGTTTATTGTTTCAACACTAGTGTTGTCATTTGTGTAATTATTTTTTTATTTTCTTTGGGGTCTAAGAATTCGGTTCCTCCTCTAATTTAGTAGTTCCCTACCACATACGTGTTTTGATTCTTAGAAAAGTTACATTTACTATAGGATTACTATCTTCAAAAGTGAATGTTTGAATAAAGTCTTGTTGGATCCATCCCTAATTATGTGTTTCTCTCCTCCTTTCTTGATGGAAATACCAAGCTTTAGGTAATGACATCAATGTTTCTAAAATATATGTACCCACCATTTTGTATCTATTTCTTATATTTTTTAAGCCTCGATACATTCTTGAATGTGTAGCTCAAGACATTTTTCTACTCAATACTACAACCAATCCTTTGTTTGCTTAATGTCTAATGTGAATCATGTTTTCATCATACCTATTATTTCCTTCCATTCTAGATTCTTCATCCCGTGCACATCCCACCATGATGTTGCAATTCCTTTTAGGGCATAGTCTAGTGTATTGATCCTCATTTCTTCTTGAGGTACATGTTTTTGAAATTCTTCTAAGAATGCACTTATATTAGAGGTTTCAAAATCTATGGAGTTCATTTTTCTTCTACATGCACCATTCTTATTAGTATGACTTCATGTTCTCTATGCATCTAATGATTCAAGCCTTTATACGAGTTTGCATGAATGGAGGATACAATTTCCTATATGATATGGCTTTCTCCATTTGGTTTAATATAATCCTAATCATGCCTTGCAAACTCATATAGCTCTAATAACTCTAACTTAGTCGGGGACCATATGTTATATTGGAATTATTTATCTATGAATGTATTCCTAGTATAGGTTTCCTCAAATATTTCCTATTTGTGAACTCATTTGTTTTTACCTTTGTTTTGTATTGTGGAGTTATAAATTTTTCTTGATTTCCTAATTCAAACCAACTTTCAACATCATGAACATATGGTGACATTAGTTCTTTTGAAATTTTAATGGTGTTTCTATTCAGCCTTATCCATTTGGATGGCAATAATAGATTCATTAAGATGTGCTTCCATTTTTTTAGCTATTGTATTGATTGTCATGTTTCGTGATATGCCTACTTATTTTTTATCAACAATAGGTAGTTTGTTTCATTATTTTTATATTAATAAAATCAAAATCCCCTCAAGATTAAGTCTCCTACCTATATCTCGGTGTCCTCCAATCATCCAATTGGATCTATTTTACCATAATTTTCAAGGTTGAGAGCAATAAGGATGTATGCGAAGTAGGAGTTACCATAGCTTCCCAAGTGAATCTCAGCATCATATTTACTTTGATTCCAAAGTCAAACATTGTATCCTTTATCTCATAACCTCCCAAGATTATATTCAATCAAGTACTCACATCCCATGGTTTTTTATTCTTCATGTACCTTATTAGTTTTGGTGTTTGCATTGCTCCATATATATATCCTTATTTATTAGGAAATTTACTATGTTCAAGACGTCCTGTAGAGATGTAACCACTCCTTGTTTTTTTAATATTCTCATCATCTACTTGTAAATATATGTTTAGGCTTCCCTTGTGTTTTATGCATTGGCATCTCTATTTTACATCAAGTGAAGCAATCTTTTAGCCTTTTTCACCTCATAGGCTTAGAAGAATGATTTGAGGTAAAATATTATAATATTTTGACTCAAAAACACATTATATGATCAATTAAACTATTATCAATACTTTATTATTCCTTAAACTCAAAAGTTAGCTCCTTTTGGTCTAGAACTAATAACAGGGAAGCTACGAGTGTTTTGAATTTTTAGGAAACCTGTAAGCCTTGGAGAAATCTTGATGTTTCCACCTTGTATATAATTCCCATATATTTTCTATTCCTACTTTTTTTTCTTCTTAACTCCTTACAGAAATCCTAGAATCATCTAGAGAATTTGGGTTTCACCATTAGGATGTTCATTCCCTACACCTATAAAACCCGGTGTTGAGCAAGTTGTTCTGAATGAGATTTTCATTCCTAAATTTTCCTAAATTGATTAAAAACTATCAATACTCACTAAAACCACTCTCAAATACTTTATATATTCCATGTACATTCCCTGGAGGATGTGTAATGGCTACAAAATGACCAAAAATGGCCTTTTTAGGCCTTTAGGAGGACTTGTCTTTCATAGAACTTCACTGAATTCATCCATCAACTTAATCATCCCTCCTTACACACTGAGACACACTTGAAGACATCATTAGGAAATTTATATGATTTGGTTTGATACTTCTATTGAAGATAAGTTGGCCAAGAGAGGGTCACAAAGTGTGATCATGAAGCTTAAATTTGAATTATAGGCTTAGTTGTCATGCTTTAAGGTTTCAATTTTTAGGCTAGTTATTTTGCATGACAACAACACTTAAATAAATAATCACTACACACATCTTGTTCAATCAACATACCCAACAACTAGGTCATACTTATTACTCCTCATTTACCAAAAACCCTACTTTATGAATATAGAACACATATGCCACCATCTCTAACTAATCTGAATGTAATTTGTACCTCACCATGATGAAGTCGGCCATGAAGAAAAGCCACTTTGTGACTTTTTTAAGCAAATGAATTCATCGTCCAAATCCTTAATGGTCATTTTTGAATTCATAATTTATTTGAATCATCCTAATGTCAATTGATTAAGAAAGCCTTTCACACTACCCACTTATAAAAGTAAATTCACATAATCCATGCAAAGATTCTCTTTTATGACATCTACGAGACTACCTAGAGAGTTCGCAACAAAGAGCCTAATCACTAAATCAATATGTAAAGCACATCATCCAGTATTAAGTCTTCATACATCCTATATGAATGCCCTAATTCATTTCACAAAGCTAAATCAAACACCAAATATCAGTTTCGAGTGTCAAAGGTCCTATTAGGGTCTTCATTTCCAATAAGGTTAGTTAGGAAGAAATGAGAAGGTGTAGGGATAGATCGAAGGTATAGGTCAATAGTGTAGGATGGGCACAAGATGGATGAGGTAAGTTAGGTCAATAGGTGAAGGGGGAAATAAATGAAACATAGAGGTGGGAAAGAAGATAGAAGGAAAGGAAAATAGTGTAAGGAAGATAGGTCGTAGGGTAAAAATGGTAAGGCAAGGTAGAATGTAGATCTAGATAGGCAAGGGTAAATGATTAACTAGTGTGAATTTTGATGATGCAAACACGAAATAATTTTATGATGATAGATAGACTACTGCCCCTATTAGTGCAGATGAGACCTAGTGTTAAGGAGGATGAGTGTGATCATATGAGGGATGTTGGGCTACGTGGGGTTAGATGGTATAGAAGATAGTTTGAGATCATAGCATGATGGTCACCCTCATTGATAGATGGGACTCAACAACCAACACATTCCACCTACCTACCAAGGAGATGACTATCACCTTGGAGTGCATCTACAAGATCCTGAGGCTACCTATTTTGGGGATTCATTATATCGATCTCTTTCGATGATGCATTTGAGACTATGGTTACAAAGTGTTTGGAGATGCCATGGGAGATTTTTCTTATCATAGTGCGAGCATTACTTGTGGCGAGATGTAGGTAGTGCACCCTCGTGAAACCTAACTGGATATGTTGATGATGGTTGGGATTGGTTGTAATGTGCTCCCCACTCATAGTGGGAGGTTTTCATGGGCACCGATGGGAGAGTTGGAGGATATGATTGTGTAGGGTTTTGTTTTTGAACTATTTATCATTTTTAGTGATAAGGTGATGGAGAGAACACCAAAACGGAAAATGATATGATGGTTGATGAATTCGGTTATCTTTTCAGCTTTGGTAGAAATGATAGGGATGGCTTTCACCCATTTGGTGTAATATTTAGTCGTTGTGATGATCCAATGATAATGTTGCAAGGAATGAGGTTAATCTCTCCAACAATATCCAAACCCCATTGAGAGAAGGGCCAAAATTCTCTAGCGACTTGTAAGGCATGAATAGGGGTGTGGTGAAGGTTAGTTGTTCTTTGACACTTCACACAATGTTTGGCATAGTCACAAAAATTGGTTAAGGGTTAAGGGTTGGAGTAGTAGCTGGAGTCAAAGGATATGTTTTACGACCACAAGGCCACTAAAATGTCCCCCACAAATCCCATCGTGAATTTCTTTGATGGTGTATGGGATTTTAGAACTGGAGAGGCACCACATGAGGATACCATCAAAGCCACATTTATAGAGAAGACCTCCCATGATGACGTAGTGAGAGACACTTTTGAGGAAGGCTCGTCATCTATTACAAGTGAGATCTGGAGGAAGAATTGAAAGGGAGAGGTAGTCACGAACTGCTTATACTAAATGTCACATGGGTTGGTTTCGATTCTTCCCACAAAATTTATGCCATGGATAATATAAGAGGGTGACTACAATCGTTGTATTGTGATAAATATTTTGGAGTTCGAAGGTGAGGCAGGTATTTGAGAAGAAAGACAAGCCATGGTATCCATGAATTTGTTAGTGGATCGTAGAGTGGTTTGAATGAGGAAGTGATCAAACATGGTAAAAATTATGTCAACATGATGTTTATACTTTTGAAGTTCCTCATTACGAAACTGGTACAAACCATTGAATTGGTTCATAACTAGTTGAGAGTCACCAAAGATATTAATGGATTTAACATCTAGGGAAATGGAAGTTTGAAGACCTAACACAAGTGCTTCATATTTGACCATGTTATTAGTGCAGTCGAAGTCGAGTTTGAAGGATAAAGGCATAGGCTCGCCATCAAGAGGAATGAGGATGACCCTACACCACCCCCACATTGAAATTTGGAACCACAAAGAATAAGGTCATTTGGTAAATAATGCCACCCAAGGAAAGGGTGGTAATGGATTCGTCAAGAAAATCAAAGTTAGAAGATTGATTTACAGGAAGAGGAGTGTCTAGAAGTTGATATGCACCGGTTTTTTCCTTAACATACTTTTGATGAATGAATTATAGGTCTAGGTATGTAAGGAGCATGAGCCAACACACATTGTGTTGGTGTTGGTAGGGCTTAGCATATATATATATTGCAGAGGGTCGGTGTTGGTGAGGATGAAGGTTTTGTGGTTAAGTAGGTAGTGGAGAAGTTTTGTGGCCATGAAGACTAAGGCTAGGAAAAGCTTTTCAGTGTGAGTATACCTGGTCTCATATTCTACGAGTAAGGCTTATGTAATAAATCACTTTCTCCTATGTTGCTCATCGTGATGAGCAATAATGCACCCAAGGAATGGTCAGTGGTAGAAATGTAGAGGTAAAAAGGTTGGTCATATTTAGGTGGGATGAGCACAAGTGGTTGAAGAAGGTATTTCTTAAACACTTCAAAGGATTTGTGGCACTCATCATTCCAATTGAAGGAGACATCATTTTTAAGGAGATGATGAAAAGGGTGACATTGGTCAGAAAGTTGAGAAATAAAGCGTCAAATGGATTACAATTTTCCTTACAAACTACAAAAATTTTGAAGGGTAGTAGGAGGAGGAATCTCAAGAATAACCTTCATTTTGGCAAGATCAACTTCAATGCCCCGCAAAGAGACAATGAAAACAAAGATTTTTCCCAAGAGAACAGAAAAGACACACTTATTTGGTTGAAGGTGAATGTAGTATTGGATGAAATGATCAAAGTTTACTTTAAGAACTCACGAGGTATTCGCACGACTTTTGGACTTACCGAGAAGGTCATCGACATAATATTCCAATATGTCATGCATGATATCATGGAAGATATAGGTCATAGCACGCAGATAGGTAGCACCATCATTTTTCAAGCCAAAGGGCATGACGTGATAATAAAGGTTCCCCACAGGGTGATGAAGGTGGTTTTGTGTTGATATTATGGAGCGAGTAATATTTAATTATAACTCGAGAATTCATCCATGAGAGATATCATCTCATGGTTGGCTATAAGATCAACGGGTTCGCCAATGCTAGGCAAAGTAAAGTCATCCTTAGGTCCATCAAGGTTAAGGTCATGGAATTCCATGTATATGTGGAGTCCCCTCTCACTTTAGTGACCAAGACAATGTTAGAAATCCATTTTGGATAGTCAATGGGTAGAATGAAGGAAACATAAAGAAGGCATTAGATTTCTTAGTTCACAAGAAGGGCAATGTGTGGATGCATTTTTCGTAGCTTCTATTTCACAGGTTTGGCGTCGGGGATAGTCACGATATTGTGCACCACAATATTAGGGTCAATCTACGATATTCGCCAGACCAAGCAAAATCATTGCTATGATCTCAAAGGAAAGAGGTGAAGGCTTCTTATTCAGTAGAATCCAAAGATTGGCATATCTTTAGAATTCGAGGGTGTAGACACCTATAATTTTCTCTACATGATCTTATTACTAAGATCATACTTACTATCCTAGTCTTATGATCATTTACTACACTATGCTAGTAAAACACCCTTTCTAACCTCTTCTAAACCCCCTAAATTTGTTAATCCCTCTCTAACAACTTCTATAAACTTGTTTCCCTTTAATTAACCTTGTTTAGGTTAATTAATCCTCTTATTGAATTTCTAAAGACAATTTGCCTTTTAAACAAATATCTCACCTTTTCAAAAAAGCCACTTGGTTTTCCAAATCCAGTTCATACCTCCCAATGTGCTTTTCTAAAAATCATCTTTTTGACTCCTTTTTAGTCCCACGTGCATCCAAAACACCTTTTCTCCAAACCAAAAACTATAAATAAAGGGGTACCCTCCCACCTTTTGAGAATAACTCCCTCTCTCATCTCATTTCTAATTTAGGTCATGCTTAAGTATTTTTAGAGTCATTTCATAGTTTATTTGAGTTATTTACTTGTTATTTGTTAATCCTTTCAAAGCTTTAGGTAAACGAGAGAAGTCATTAATGGTGAGATTCCATTCTTAAGATTTTAAAACATCAATAAACACATAATTGATTGCTAGAGATTTAATAGGTTCATTTATAGATAGATTTCATGGAGTAGAAAATTAATATAGTCATGTTTAAAGGTTGATTGTTTGTTTCAAGTTTTTGTATGCATGTAAATAGGTAGCTCTTTTTATCTCTAATCTGATGGTCATTGAGTTTGTTTCAAATCTTTTGGGTTTTCTTTAGATATTCTTACCCCATGTTCATAGATTTAACAAAATTTTCATTGCACACGAGAGGTTCATCCTAAGTGTGAATGTTGAACTCTATGGTTGATTCATTTAACATGGTTTGTGTCTCAGAAGGTAATGACCGGTAAATGTAAGAATTATCTACACCTAAATAGGTGAGAATAGAATCATCATCCTTACATTGAAATATATTTATAGAAGGTGTGTCATCATCCAACACATCAGGATAAAGAAGAGGAATGGAAGAGGGAACCTCGCCATCACGATGATAGGTTAGAGGTCCCAAGGAAATTTTTTCATGAAAAAAGTTAGGAGGGATGGATTCTAGATCCATGGACTCTATGGGTGAAGGTGGTGTGGTAGGTGAGTTAGGTGGGGAAGGCTTATCTTCCTCTACAAGGTCAATTCTAGCCTTCTTAGGAATAGGTGGCATGGAAAATCGATACCACAATGGTCTTTGTGTTTTTGGGTGGTGCAAGGTATGACTATGTGATGACCTTTCTCATAAAGACCAAAGCCAAATCCCTTCCAGGCACATCGATGAAGAAAAGTGTGGGTGAAGCGGTGGTTGGTGAGGTATTGGAAGTTGAATGAGAAAGGCTAGGTTTGGGTAGGTGGTTCAGGAGAATAAGAAGTGTCAAGTCCCCCATATGTCAGGTTGGTGCGAAGGTGGGGAGGACCATATGGAAAAACATCTCCTACACGACGGTCATAACGTGGGTGTTGGTGAAGGCTTCCATACTCCTGAGGAGTAAGGAAAGTGTCTATGTTGTATAGCGGTACTCCCCTAGGAAAGGCGTTGAAAAACACCTACCAAGGGGTTGGAGGTCGGTACTTGGGTAGTAGGGATGGATGAGCTACTCGAAGCTTGAGAAGGTGGGTCATTAGTTGTTGGTGAAATAGGTGGGTTGGTAGATGGGATAGTTGTGGAAGAAGAGAGGATTGATGAGCTAAGTTTGGAAGGTGTAGCAGAAAAAGTGGCAGATGAGGCAGTAGAATAAGATGAAGCGAAAGGAGTGGTAGATACCTTGACTGGAACAAGGACATCATTTGGTAGATAAATTATATTGCAGGTTTTAAAAGGTGAAGGATTTTCCCAAATGGTGTAGGGGTTCCCTTCATATTCAAATTTTATGCAACGGTCAAGAGTTGAAGGTACACACCCCATGGTGCGAATCCAGGGTCAACTAAGTAGCAAGTTATATTGAAATTCCCCCTCCATAACATAGAATAGTTTGCATCTTGGTGTGGGTACCCACACGTATGTGAAGGATGATAGTTCCAATGGTAGAATTCATGACATCATTGAAATAACGCAACATAACGTGGTTATTATGCATGCGGTTGGAAATTATGTACAATTTTTCATACGTATGGGAATAAATGATATTAATGCTAGCACTTACATCAATTATAATATGTCAAACGCAAGTATCATTGATGTAGAAGGAGATGAAGAGGGTGGGATCAGGATCATCTAATTGTAGAGGGGAAATCTCTAAGTTAGAGAAGATGACGGTGGAAACTTGAGGAGAGGTAATGGGGGAAAAAGTTTGAGGTGGAGTGGTGAGGGCAGCCACATGATGAGGGGTAAAGATGGCGGCCATAGGTGTAGGATCATTTGGTGGAACCTTGATAGATTGTAGGACCTCAATGAGGGCCTGACGATGAGACTCGGAGGTTTGAATTAGGTCATACAAGGAAATCTTTAGAGGAGATTGATGAAGTTATTTAATCATAGAGTGATGTGCAACTCCATCAGAAATAGGATAAGTCGGCCCACGGATGGTTACCTTGGGGGCAAGTGTAGGTGGAATGGTGGGTGAAGGTGCACTGGATGGGCTACAATTTTCTCTTTTCCTTTATCTTTTTGCAATTGAGTGGCTACTCAGACCATATTTATTTCAAATATCGGAGGAGGAAAAGAGGGTTGTGGAGATGTAGGTAAAGGCCACTAAATAGATATAGGGCTAGACCATGTGGCGGTGGGTGAAGGGGGAATGGAATTCTCCTCCAATAGGTCATCTTCATCAAAGAGACCATCTGAATTACAGATTTGAAGAAGAATTTTTTGAGGGCCTTACAACCTTCGACATCATGCCCTAGTGAGCGATGATATGCACATATTTTGGTGTTGTCAAACCCTACTGGTTTGGGTTTGAGCGAGGTCATAAGGCTTAATAGGTAGAAATGAGATAGTAGAAGTTTCTAACAACCTAGCAAGGATGTTGAGCATAGGATAATGTCAATAGAACACATTCAAAAGTCGAGTTGGCTTGGATAAAGGTGTAGGTGATTTTTTTAAGAGAGGTGTTACTGGAGGTGGTGTAGGTGTGACTACCTTTCTAGTAGGTAGTGAAGGTTTTGGTTTTGGTTTAGGTTGCACCTTCTTGGGTAAAATTACAGGAGGGTGTGCTAGGTATAATGAGAAGTAGAAGGTGGGGTACCCTAGAAAGAAAATATGAGAGTGGCAAAAGTGTTGAAAATATTGTGGTTGTAGGTAATGGAGAAGATGTAGGCATAAGAGGTGTTGAAGGTGAAGGTGTGGATGCGGGTTATCACACCTTGGATTTTCCTTGGTGAAGAGGTAACTTAACCAAGGTGGTAGGGTGTGGGCTTAAAATCAAAGGTATAGGTGAAGGTCAAAGAGAAGACATGGGAGAAACTAGGGTGTGAGGCTTAAGAGGTTCGGTCTTCCTCTTGGGGGTGGGAATCTTTTTGTGATAGGTGGTGGTTGAGTGGATAAGTCTAGTTTCAATGGGGGGTGTAGTAGGCTAGGTGTTGGTAGGACCCCTAAGGAATTGGTAGGTTTACGTGTGGGTTTTGGGTGAAGGCAAGGCTAAAGAAGAAGGGGTTGATATGATCGGCTCAGGTGCCATAGTTTTAGTTGCCTTGAATACCTTAGGATATATAGTTGAGGTATTCTGGGGACAACATCTACATTTGGGTGGATATTGGGAGTCGAAGGTGCCCCCAGAGTGTGGAGTAATCAACATACTCTAATTGGTCCACCAAACGTGAGAATGGTTTTGGTTTAGAAGAAGATGAACCAGTGGTGAGACCCGTCCGAAATCTAAATCCTATGATACATGGAAGGTTTTCACCTCTGATTCAGTAGGTAGGAGTGATGTAAGAAGTTTGACATGATCTTGGAAGACCTTGGGAGAAGCATCACCTATAAGAAGAGGAGATAAGAGTGGCTCCTCTATGGGTCGAGGAGAAGGAAAAACAAGTAATGTGGACTCCTCTTTTAGGTAAAAAGGTGGATAAGGTTAGCTCCTCCTTAGGTAGAGGAACGGGTCAGATAGGTTCCTCCTTGGGTAGAGGAAACAAAAAGATAAGCTCTATGATAGGTAGAGAAATAGGTGGGGTAGGCTCCTCTGTGGGTAGAGGAGTAGGTGTGATAGGATCCTTTGTGGATAGATGAGTAGGTGTGATAGGTTCCTCCATGGATAGAGGATTATGTGTGATAGGATCCTCCATGAGTAGAAGAGATCATGTAAGAATTTCCTTGATAGACTCTACGGAGGAAACTGGCTAGATGGGACAGGTATTGTGTTGAAAATGGCATGAACCTCGTGCACATTAGTGTCACTAGTAGAAGTCTCTAAAGCTTAGTTTGATGAAGGGGTGTGATTAGGAAAAGGTTTCTTAAACACACCCATATTAGCATTGGCAAGTGCATTAGGGTTTTCCAGGATGAGATCACCACTATCTAGCATTCCTTAAACAATGTTCTTGAAGGTTTGCAATTATCGTCGCTATGTCCCCTAACTCAATGGTAATTACATAAGTTGTTTTATTTATACCACGACAATGTAGGATGAGAAGGATCAAAACTAGTGCTTGGTTTGATAGGTGGAATGGTTATGGCTCCATCTTTTGAAACATTTTCCAACATAGAACAATATGGTTCTCCGATAGGAGTGTAATCCCTCCGCTCATACTTGTATTGGAAGGTTAGAACAGAAGATAGATTGGCAAGTGTTTTTGGTTAATTAGATGGATGAGAGGGGACGGATTTCAAAATCACTATGTTGGCAGATCCTTTGGCCTTGGAATAGATATTAGAATGGTTTTTCGGTGGTTTAGAAGAAGATTCATTTGATTTGAAGTTAGCATTCTTGTTACACAACTAAATTTTTCTTCTTCAAGGGCACGGATCTCTAGTTTTTAGGCCATGGTGAAGGCTTTGTCAAACATGTGAAACATTTGAACCTAGAGAGTCAAGGAAATGTGTCTAGCACATGCCCTTGTGAACAACTCTATGAGCTCTGCTTGTGGTAGCTGGAAGGTGAGTTGATTAATGAGGCCTCGCAAATGTGCAATGAAATCTGTGATAGATTCATCCTCATATTGGTGAATAGAGTATAAGTCTATCATAGAGACCTTCTTAGAGATATTGATTGAGAAGTGATCAAGGAAGGTTTGGGACAATTGGTTGAAGGAGAAGATTGAGTTCCTAGGTAAAGCACTATACCAATCTAGGGCAGGTCCCGACAAATGACATGGGAAATGTTCTAAGGAGTAAGGCATCATTATGGGCGATCAAATAACACATGTGTTTAAATGATCATAAATGTTGTTGAGGGTCTTCCTTGCTATTGAAATGGTTAAACTTGGGTAACTCCCATTGTGTGGGATAAGGGTGGATAGGTATGGATGGGTGGATGGGCTCATTACAAATTTCATCATAAGTGAGGACATTACGAAATCCAAAAACGGAGGCCTCGAGTGTTTTCATCTTATCCATCATCATCTTGATAAGATCTATGGTAGGATTAGATTGAGGAGTGCCCCCTACGGTATAAGGGGGTGGATGAGATGAATAGGTCATAGATAGCATACCAAAGTGTATGGTGGTGTTGAATATGGGAAATGAGAAGTAGGTACATAGGTAGGAATAGATGATGAGGGCATGTACCCTCAATACGAGGTGGATGTTATAGGTTATGACCGAGGTAGGGTATAGGTGGGAGACGTTTATGTGAAGACCCTCATAGCAATGGTTGGAAGATTTTGGGGTATATAAAGGACCAAATCCTGAAAGAGGGTATAGGATGTCAATGTAACTGGAAGATGTGAAGTAATAGGTACTGATGATGAAGGGATTCCTATACTAGGAGTCATGGATGAGGATATAGTAGATGTTAGGGCACTATAAAAATTTGGGGGAGTGATAGATGTCGAAGGTCCCACAAATGCCGAAGGTACGACAGATGAAAAAGGTATGAGGACATCGAAGGTATGAAGAATGTCAAGGGTGTAGTAGGTGGCGTTGATGTGGGAGTAGGTAATGCTAAAGTAGCATTCACAGATATGGCAGGGGGTATGGAGGTAGGCATACAAAACAATGGTTGGCCCAATGAGTCATAGGTAGAAGAGTGGGAAAGGTAATGTTATAAGGCTATGACATTATGATCAAGGAATTTAGTGAATTCCTCATCACCTATAGGTATAGTTACAGGAACATTGGGGTCCATTGGTGAAGAAATAGATGGCGGTGAAGGTGAAGTAGGTAACGGTATGTGACTAGTGTGAAAGGAAAAAGCTCGCACCTATTGGTGAGTCCAAACCATAAGAAAGCTGGAAGATAGGTATTCTAGGCTCTACAAACTGACAAAACTTAGAAACAGATGTTTGGTGAAGTCTGGAGGATAGAAATAGGTTGTTGTTTTTAAAAAACAATCAAAAACATAGATACCGATATCGGATAGTACACCGGTGCGATCCACGTTATTTTGAAAGATCGACGTTGGTCATTTGGACCAATGCTTAGGTAGAAAGTAATCGATGTCATTTTATGTGAAAATGAAGAAATTTGAAAAATATGAGGAATAAAAGTGGAAAACGAGTATTCTGGGCTATGTTAAGGATGATAAAAACTCATAAACTAGTTAATTAAGAGAATCAAAAATATAGAAAGACAGTATGTAAGAATAGATTATTGTTTTGACATAAAATCAAAAATATAGAGAGACGTGATATGGTGAGTAAACCGGTGCAAGATGATGAAAGAACCTATGTCGATCACTGGACCGATGTCGGTTACTGATAGAAACTAGAAGAATGAAGAAAATATGATTGTTTGAGTTAAATTTGATGAACAGAAGCCCGAAAGAGGTTGTGTATGAAAATATGATTTAACACACTTAGGAAAAACCAAAATTAACTAGTTGTGATGGTTGAGTGTGAAAAAGAAAGAAAAAAAGTGAATACATCCTCACAACTCAAACTACAAAAGACAAGAAAGAAAGGCAAAAATCAAATAAGCAAAAACTAAATAAACACATTATCCTAGGATCAGATTTTTAGTGTTTAGTTGGCTTATGCCTTAAGATTGATTGTGAATGATATAGAATGTTTGGATAACGAAGGTACCTAGAAAGCAATCTATGGATGGTTTCAGTTTTTTTTTACAAAGGATTCCTTGATATACCTTGTGGTACATGAGGTCCGAGCTCTAATATGATAAACCAGCCAGAACATCAGGAAGGGCCCTCCATCAACAAGTTTTTAAATCCTTGAAAACTTCTTCCTAAAAGGGAATGTTTAAGAATTTTGTAGATTTTGTTAAGTGATTTAGATAAGGAATGTGTGCATAATGTGAACTACACTTTATTAATCAATCACAAAATAGTCATGACCTCCGTCGTATGATTGCTACTTAACTATGTGAGCTAAATATGTAGACATACAGGGATGAAATGCAAGTGTTTTAAGCCCCAAATCGAAATATGATATTTGATGTAAACAATAGTGAATAGGAAGAAGGATGAATTTCACTAATGCAATAATAGAAGAAAGAAGAAGGATTCTTTTTAAATGCACCAAAAGAAGTGTTTCATTTAGAGCAATTAGAAATAAGGATCAGATTACCAGAGAAGAAGATTTAGTGAATAACGATTTAGAAAGGAAACACACAAGATGCAACCTATATGAATAGAATGAAACCCACAAACGAGGGTCCCACCGAGCATGCCAAAATGTTTCACCACAATTTTGCGTATAAAACAAATAAGGTAAAGGTGAGGTGAGGAGGAATACCTGTGAATTTGAAGAAGGTTACACGCATTGTAGAAGACCAAGTTGATCGTGAAGAGCTCCTTTTTGGCTAGGAAGGACTACCTATAGAAGCACAACAATACCACCAAATAGATTTAAATAGCATATGATAGTGGACTGCCTAACGTATGATAAATCTGGGAATTTTGATACTCCCTAGAAAGGTTGTCAATCCACTGTTTAAAAAAAATTAATGTAAAGAAATGACAAGTAAAAGAAAGGTCATATTGTAACAATATGATTTAGGTATCTCATATGCTAACAATAGACTAGATTTAAGCTAAATATTAAATATACAACTAAATCTAGAGAAGGAAGGGTGTTATCAAGGTTGGTAGGTGTGGAAAAGGTGTTTAGGAAGGTTTGGGTGAGATTGGGTGAGGTTTAGGAAGGTTTTGGGTGAGTTAGGAGCTCGTTGGTTTGAGGTAAATTACCAATCACAGAGACCGGTATTAGTTGGGCGACCGATGTCGGTACCTAGTAATAGCCGATGTCGGTTGGGTGACCTTTATGGTAAGGAAAATTAGATGAGAAGGTTAAAATGGGTTGGTTAGGAGCTCTTTGTGATTGAATAGAGAGTTGAGGAGGATTAGGTAAGGCATTAGGATTTATGTGAAGACTCAAATATGGTAAAATAGGTGGTTTTAGAAGAGTACAAGGCTCAATAGGAAGGTGGTTGGGTGGAGGTGCTATGGAGGAGATCCGAGAGAGGTAAAAGGTGAAAGAAAGAAAATAAATGATTAACAACAAAAATACTAAAAGCAATCACAAGGTAGAGATTACTTACTTACAGATTGGAAGCTAGTTGTAGAAATAATGGTTGTAGTTGAGGAGAGACAAGTCTCGATCCTGCAGCAAAGCAAAGCAAATGTAAGGCTCTAGACTTCCCTGTGAGTGATCTAATGCTCTAGAACACATTGTTAATGTTTGGTGGAGGTTGTGAATGCTTGGAATGATCTCTGGTTTGTCGTAAGGTCACTTGGATGCTTGAGAATACCAATGCTAGAACTCCAAAATCCAAGATGGAAGAAGAACCCTGTAAAGGATTGGAATTCCTTATTTAAGGGAACCGATGGCGGTTAGGTGACCGGTGCCGCCGAGGAATAACCGGCGTTGGTTAGGAGAAAAGGTCATATTTTCCAAAAATAGCCTTTTCTCTCCATTTTTGGTGTTGGTCAAGATTTTTATGGACTAAGAGTGTGGGTTGTCGCTAAATGGAGCGGGAAATAGGTGGGAGTGTGAAAGGGTCCATGGTGAGGTGGAGAGGTGAGGTGGAGGAGTGAGGGAATTATTAACTTAATATGGGTAATTAAATTAATAATAATGTGTGGAGGGGTCATGATTGGGGGATGTGTCAAATTAATTAATTGGAAGGGGCTTAGAGGGTTGCGACCCAATTTTGGGTGTCTACAATAGGATCTCAATGAGTCATAGTGTTATTATGTCATCTTCTTGTGGTTTAGACCTTATTCAAGCTCTTGTATTCTATCACTTATAGTCTCATGACTTGTGACTTTTGGGTCCATCACATTTTCATCAATCATCTCGTTTCAAACATTACACTCTTGTTGCAACCCATTTTCATACATCAACACACCTCTTTCCCTACATCATTGTAATCATTTAACTCACATATTTATACTCCAGTTCATTCAAAATGAACATTCTTGGGCATCCTCTTCATTTTGCACACCTTTGAATATCCACCACTTTTCATATTTCAATGCACTCATTTTTTATTTCATGTTATTTACATTGCACATATTTTCTAAATTCTTACCTTTCCTCCTTTGCACACCAAATCATCTCACTCCCCCTTACAAAATTGATTTACCACCGTAGTTTTTCCTCAACTCACCACTCATCTCATCACTCACCTCAACTCTACATGGTTCACTTCTCTCACTAGTTCACCCCGCACACCTATCTTGTCTTTCTTTATTCGCCGCTACCCCCTTAGCCTAGACCTCACCCTCGTCATACTCATCTCCCTCCTCACCCCAACTCACTCGTATAATTCACTCTAATGTCTCAAAACTTTCCCAAAATACTCATCCTTCTACACCTTGACTCGGTGGAGTCACTAAGGGGACTCGTCAACTCAATCCCCCACCTAGCTCGATGAGCCTTGCGCCGACTCTGTCTTTCCATATATGAAACACCCACCTCACCCACAAATCCCCATGCCCAACCCTTCCTTCATTTCCCGACACCCAACTCTCCCACACCCCCACTCCTACCATCTCGCCTTTCTCTCCTCACAAGTTTCATGTGCTCCCTACCCACTCGGCTTCCTCAATCGAGCTTCCCGATGCACCGAACTAACCCTACCCTACACTACCCCACCTCGAACAAATGATATGATCTTATAACTCACCATGCACCCAACCCTCCCTTCTTCTCATGCCAACTCACCCACCCGATTATCTCTCCCATGCCAAGTTATCCCAACCAAATATCTCTCTTTCCCACCCAACTCACCTACCCAAAAATCTCACCCACCCTTCCACCCCGTTCACCATGCATCTCACCTAGCTCACTTCCTAGCTCTCCCACTTGTCATGCAACTCGCCCATCTCGCTACATAACTCAACCATCTTTCCACCTAGCTCACCCCACTCACCGCCTAACTCACCCAAATTTGCCACCTAAATCACCTAGCTCTCTCTTCTATCTCACCTTGCTTGTTGTCAACCGCACTATACCTATTTCCCATAACTCACTACAACTCTCCATTCACTACTCACATGCTCTCTACATGACATTCCTTCTTCTACATACCCATCATAATGTTTTCATCTCGCAAATGGTTACAACAATATTGTCCAAGTTTCCACTCATAATACCTTCACCGCGGTTCATTTTCTATCATTTTCAATCGCCACTTTCCATCCCATGTTATTTTTGACAACCCACAAGTCCAAAAAAATTTCACTTGAGGGGGGATATCACACCAAACCCTTCTTTTCCAATCTTATGAAATTCAATCATAAATCATATTTTCAATTGACTCAATAATCTTGGCCTTGCAAAATCAGCCTATCGATCCTCTATAGACTATGGATGAAGTGGCTCATCAATCACATTTCTAGGTTCCTATATATCCAATCAACCATATAAACCCATGAATACAACAAAATCATCGTATGGTTAGCTGACCCCCATATCATCTTTAGTTTTTATGTTCCATCCATCCTATTGCAACATGTAGCCCAAAAATGGGTAAAATTTAAACACTAGAAAACGTACCTGAGTACAAGGTCTCCTATTCAAAAATACAAAAAATTTATAAAACACAAAAATCCCAAAAATTTAAATAACCCCACAAAAATAAAAATATATATAAAACCCGCAAGAATGGGGATAAAAGACACATCATCACTCATTTATTAACCCTCACCCACTCACATTTAATTATATCACTTCCCACCTACCCATTTGCATGCCCAATACACTATGGACCCATATTCATATCACCCACCTATGTACATTACACCCATATGTATCTCATTCCCTATACACTCCAAAAGTATAAAACGTCACTCACCCCATCAATCCAGCCCCCGACTCTTTGTGAACTTGAGCCTATACTTGAGTTCTTGCTTCCTTGTTCACATATTTTTGTTTTTAGGTATTAAAGGAGTGAAAGCGGGCACAAAGGATAGATACAACTTATTGCAGACTATTTTGGTGAAATTCTAACATAAGTCTTAATCGCAACTATGATTGGCTTGTAATCTCCATGAAATTTTCGGTGAAGCGTAATCGTAATTATCCTACGATTTGAGTCAGTATATTTATCATTTTCAAACCTTGTTTTACATTTTACTTCAATAAAATGTCTTTTTCCTCCTTAAAAGGGTTAGGGATTTGACCGATGTAGGTCCTTTAACCACCAAAAACAACTAACATTTTTTAAGTGTGCTTTGGTGCAAGTTTAGATTTAGATCTAGAAGAATTTTACCCACTTTATTCAATAAAGAACCCATAATTGTCCCTCACTTTTCCAATGGCATTATAAGCTCGTTGTTTTTAGTAACATTGATTTGGATATTTCTATATCAACTAATACATCTTGGAGGTGATCCAAATATAGGAATACATTGGGTATCCGACAAGGCCTTATTGTCATGACCCATTTCCTTTACCCACCTAATCTACACTTAAGGAGGGGTGTTGGTGTATAATATTAATTATTCCATTTATTTATTTATTTGGATTACTCCTATACATGTAGATTTAGCTTGATTAGGTGTTCTTTAGTCTTTGGGATTTAACTACCACCTTTATTAACTAAGTGAAAATTACAAGTATGTTCTAAGATTATTCTCAACTAGTCTAACGGCAATTATTTCTAAGATTCTAGGTGAAAGTTACACTTTCTTCCTCCTATATAGTACACCTATTATATTGTTGATTTACAAGGACGATTATAACATTATTTTTTTATTCAAATTATTTTGCATTGTTTTTAACTCTTCAATTTCTCTCACGCAATGGCTTGCTCATTTTCCATTATTACTTTATTCAGTCTCTAGTGCATTCTTCATTCCAGATTCATTCCTAAAGGTCACTTTAACACTAAATCATCCTAGATTTAGGAGTTTTTTGTACCGCCATGAGATGTATAACACACAATGATGACATAATTTTTTAAACTCAATTTTGTTGAGATATATATATGATTTGAGTTCTTGTTGATGGAGTTGAGTATTGAGTTATGATTGGCTTCCATAGTATTTTATTTGCAGTATGTAATGATGATGATGACTAGATGTGTAGATGCGTGATTATATTATATGTGTAGATATTATGATGTTTTATGGATGATGATGTTATTTGTGTATTTTTATCTCCTTGAGTGGTCTATCTAAGTTGTTATGACCCTTGTGTGAAATGTGCCTTAGCCATTTATGTTTTTGTGGACGTCTAGTTATTGTGTTTCACTAGGGTAGAATAAATGGGAAGGTTATTTAGAGGAAAATTTAGTTAGGAAGGAGGTTAGATAGATGATGATGTGGGATGGGTAGATATAATGAGAAGGGAGTAGAATGGGAACCCACATCATAGTTTGCACACTAATATGATTTGAGATACCCTTTATTTGATATAAGCATACAACAATAAGTACTTTGATATGAAAGACCATAATACTAATAATTGTAATATGTTAAAGGACTACTTCAAAGAAAATTATAATGCAATGTGAGTAAGCAAATAAACAAGCATTTATCGAATGCACCTATGTTTTTGTTATCCTGATGCAAAACCCAAATGTTGTAGTTTACTAAAAAGGGTTAATATGATGCCCCCAAATAAGTATTCACATAAGGGTAATGGATGTGGGATAAATAAGCCCCAAGATAAGCTAAATAGCACCATGATTATGCCCCAAGAAATGATATGTCTTGGGAAGGCGACATAGCATGAAAACTTGTTAATGAAGCAAACTAGTATGATCTACATGTTGTGCACTATAACAAGTGAGCATTGTTTGGGGATGTTTTGATTATTTTTATTTTAGGGATTTCACATTCAAAACTATTTTTTGAATTTTGGAATATTCTATTTGTGTGAATTTTCTAAGTTTTACCATGTTTTTGGATTATTTTGAAATATTTTGATGTTTTTGGATTTTACTAGATTTTGTGATGTTTTGGATTTTCAATATATTTTATGTTTTTTTAATTATTTTTGAAGTTATAAGTATTTTTCAGATTTTATGAAGTACAATGTACAAAATAAAAAAGTAGTAAGATTCCCAATAAGAGGACAGTAACATACAAGTGTGAATCCTCACGCAACTATACAAGTGGAAAAAAGTTGGATCAAAGCCAAAGGTACCAAGAATGGAAAGACTATTGACTCAACGAATTGTGAGGTTATGATGGAGCAGCCATGTCCCCAAGTAAAAGGTTCTTGTGAACAAATGGACCTACAAGTGATGCCGGAAAAAGTTCACCAATCTACATGCCGAGGAGCCACAATTGTGTAGTTTTCACCACTGGATGAATTTGTTTCTCTTTTAGTTTTTTTTTATTTTTGAGCATTTTAATTTTTTTCTTTTTTCTTTTTAAAATTTTTTTTCGCATCGAGATCAAGTATAGAAATGTTTGACATGCATGACGTCCATGGGATCCTTAAATTCATTTCCATTAGGATGGGTGAGCTTATAGTCCCATGAACCAAATTTAGCAACTATAATGTATGGCCCCAACCAGTAAGGCTCAAATTTACCTTTCTTATCTCATTCCTTTATGGTGTTGAACTGATTTTATTTTAACACCATATCCCCAATCTCAAAATCGTGAGGGATGATGTATTTATTATGTTTTTTATTTGATTTTGATACACTTTAAAGTAGTTTAAGGCATGAAGTCATTTTTCGTCAAGTAGTTTGAGCTCGACACGTCGCCACACTCTATAATCTTCCTCATTGTTAATATAATCCTTAAAATATATGTGTAAAAAGGAAACTTGATCTCTCAGGGAATGAATCATAGAATTTTCTTGGCAATGACCATGCCACTAGTATTAGTATCATACATGCCTTCATGCACCTCTTTGATATCTTAGATAGAGTATTTTGAATTTAGAACTCATTATAGAGAGTGCTCCTAAGGAGGGTATAATGGGCTATGCATTGGATGAGGGCTCATTTTTTAGTATGGGTAATTTCGAATGGAAAGGTGTCATCTTATAGGTAATTGTATATTTATTCATACCAAGGGGATAAGGGACCAACAACTTCACATACTAAACAATATTTTGGCATATCATAAACGGGCATGGTGATATGTTGATAAAGAAGTGGAATTCATTTATTTCTTGAGGTAGGTTTACGAGAGATCCAAATTTATCCATAGATTTTGCATACCTATTCTAAATCCAGGATTTGTTGAGAAGTAACTTGGACAAAATGATTCTTTAGGTTGATCACCATGCGCTTATAGGGTATATTATTCTCATCTTGATATTGTATTCATTATTAACTTTTTATGATTATTTTTATTCACCAATGACCTATACTTGTTTGATATTCCATTTGATGGTGATTTTGAGACCAAGAATGAGGGTCTCATATTCAAATATATTATTTTGTAAATAAAGCCAATCCAAAAGTCTCTTGGGTTGAGATCACCTATAGGGGTGATAAAGATAACATTGGCACCAGAGCCATAAAAGGTAAATGATACATCAAAGGATATTTTCCAAGTAGTAGACTCTTCAACAAATAGAACATAAGCATCAAGTAGATCCAGATTCGACGGTTTTGTGCCTAGTAAAGGTGCTTTACAAGTCGATCAACAAACACCTATCCTTTAACATATTCTGATTGACATATTCTATCTCGAATTCACTTAGTAAAATAATACATTTTTCCAGTAAGAGTGGGTTTAGATATGAGGTATTTAAGTTGTTCAACTTTGGATATGAGCTTGGTTTTATTGTTCAAAAAGTAATGTCTAAGTTTTGAAAAGTAAAGACAATATCGAAACATGATTTTTGATTTACTGAGATAGTTAATCTCATATGATATAAAAGTTGGGATGAGGAAATAGATAGATCTCTTTTTTCATTTTTATCATGTTGGGTTAAGAGGGCACGTAAGGAAAATTGAGTAAAGGAAATGTATAATAGCAGAGGTTTTCCAAGAGTAAGAGGGACTAAAACATGTGACTTGGATAGATATTGATTTAACTTCTCAAAGGTTTGCTAGCATTCCAGACCCCATTAAAAATCAACATCATTTTTAAGGATACGGGTAAAGGGATGACATTTATGAACAAGTTGGGAAATAAATCTTCTGATAGCCTGAATTTTACTTTGTAAGCTACGAAGTTGTTTTAGGTTTTTAGAGGAGACATTTCTATAATATGTGTAAGATTTTTCTAATCTACTTAAATTCCTCTTCTAGACACAATGAACCCCATTATTTTTCCTAATATAACCCCAAACACACAATTATTAAGGTTTAACATGGCCTTGTATTCTCAAATATGTTCAAAGATGTGACGAAGGATGGTTGGATGTTCTTCTCGTGTTTTAGACTTGTGCAAGTTTTCATCTACATAATACTCCACAATGTCATGTAACATGTCATGAAATATAACTATCATGGCCCATGGATATATGGATCCTATGTTTTTAAGGCCAAAAGGAATGACTTGGTAACAAAAGGTACCCTAGGGATTAATTAAATCAGTTTTGTATTGATATTCTTCTTCAATTTTAATTTGTTTAAACCAGAGAAATTTTCCATGAGAGATAACAGCTTTTTGTCATATAATCAAAAATCATATCAATGTTGTGGAAAGGAAATTCATATTTAGGATATTCCTAATTGATATCCCTAAAATCTATACAAATTATAATGTCAACTTACTTCTTTTGAACAGGGACTATATAAGATATCCATTTTGAATACTCGATAGGCCTAATAAGCCCGACTACTAACAATTTTTTGAGCTCCTTTTTACCGGAAGATCCATTTGCAGATGCATCTTGATGAGCTCCTATTTTATGTATTTTTCTAATTCGTGAACAACTAAATTGTGCACTACCAATGAAGGATCTAACCTCGAAAATCTGCGTAAGAATAGGTGAAAACATCGAGAGAATTATTTAGGCATTATTATAAAGGTTTTATGTTCTTTATGACTAAGTGATGCCCCTAACTTGAATATTTTAGGTTGATCCTCTGTCTCGATGTTGATGTCGATAGTTTCCTCAACTAGCATCTTAGAGCCACACTCCATTCATGTAGGATATGGAGAGAGGTTGAGTTATTCCTTTATTAAAGTCTTTATGAGATTTTCACCAATAGAATGATCACTTTATTTTATTTTTTAGATTTTTTATATCGTTTGTATGTGAATGCCTCAAAAAAAATTCATTATGGGACTTGTTTTTTTACTTTTTTATTGGATTTTTGAATTTATAGCTTTTTTACCATGGAACTTAGCCTCCTCCCCAAAGTATGTCCACTTATCAAGGTCAACGGATAATAATTATTTATGATCCTCGATGGGGATTCCATCACGTAGTCTTATGAAATTTTTATTTCTTCCTTGTTTTGAAAGAGATCAATTAGTATGTGATCTTGTTGGTCCTATTCAATGAAGGTGGGATAAATGAGGTCAAGATCGAGGTAAGAAGGGAATAAGGTTAATACAAAGTGGTATCCAAAAATATTTTTGTGGAGCAAAGGTCCTCGTAGAGACTACAAGGAGACCGTGGTTTAGTGTCGTAATTAGAAGAGTCTTCTTCATGCTCGAAGAGGTGGTGTAAACTTCTATGGTGACGCTTACGATAAGGTTCAATGTCAATGTCATATTTCTTCTTCTCGTGTGTCGGGAGAGGTTCGTAAACACCTTCCTCATCCTTTCCAAAATCATAACCTTGATAACCCATAGCATATATAACATTTTTGTAGATTACATAATTTTTTGATTGATAGTAGGAGTTTTTTTTTTTCTCATCAGGTGATTGGGAGGTGTAAGTTGTATCCAGACACCTTGTCTACTAAAAACCACCAGGTAAAAATTTCCCAAGATTTTTATGCTTTATTTATCTACTCAGCCTGAAGTTGGGCTTGTCACATGTTTTTGGTGACAAAGGGAGATTTTGCATAAGGAGGGCATATTCTCCGTTGTTGGTACTAAGGATTTTGAATTTGGAATCCAAAGTGGGCTATGTGGATGTGGAGATAGATGCATCAGTTGAATTTTATTAAAGTGTTTCAAGATAGATGCGAGAGGAAGAAAACATATCTTATGATAGTGTCCAACCAACGCTCTGCAATGGGAAAAGGGTGTGGGTCACCTGGGATCGTAAGATCTTGACCTTGATAATATAGCTTGATGTACTAATGGAAACTGGAGGGAACGTCCTCCATGACAAGGATCTATGAGTGGCCATGTAATATATTATAATGGAGCTCCAAATAAATAACAGGGAATCGGGTTTCTTGTATAACAAACGCAACTTCCAAAGGTTAAGTGATTGTCACTCAATATTATCATAATACTTTATAGTAATGACATTGGGCTCAAGTTTAGTGTCAATATGACCTAACTATTTAAAATGCATACTAAAGCCTTGGAATGCAGATGTTTAGACAAGATTCGTTATCCATAAGCACCCGTTTGAATTTTTTTGTAGGTTATGATGAAATTGATGTCCAGAGGTAAATTGTGAATGTAGTTCTCCTGTGGAATCTCATTTCGGCTAAAGATGGTTTTTTCAAATGGGGTGATCTGCATGACCAAAACTTGGAAGTGTGAGGGGTTAATTTCTGTCTAAAATCTTGACGCTTGAAGGGTCTTATAGCAGATATATTTATGAACAATGAACATTTTGAGAAGGTCCAAGATAGAGATCTTGGCAAGAAATTTCTCAAGTTTATATAAGAGATCATAATGATCATCCGAAGGAGTGGATAGAGAAGGTCCAGGAACTGTGATGAGAGTGTGTCACATTGTAATGGCACAACCCTGGGATTTGATTTTGATGGTTGCAATTTGATTAGTGACTGGATGAATATAGCCAATTAAAGAATCAAAGCAATATGATGCCTTAGCGGTAACATGATTGGTGTTATTACCATGAAAGGATTGACCTGAATCCAAATTTTATTTTGTTTATTGTTTTTTCTTAGGAAAGGGCTCTTTATAGATCGCAAGATGATTTTTTTGTGACTTAGGGGCTTCTTGGGTTTCAACTTCTATATCCCCGTGATCTAGTAAGTCCTGGATGTAGTTCTTGAGTTTCTTTCATTGATTCGTTCCATGGCCGTCGACACAATGATACTCGCCATATGCATTTTATTTGTACCATGAGGGATTGGGAGTATATTCATTTAATGTCTTGGTGTTCTGTAATGTAATCATGTTTTCTTATTCAAGTTGAAAAATATTGATGATAGATATTCTCCCATAAGGGGTAGTCTCTACGTTTTTTCATTTGGCCTGGGTGGCCCTCGAGCTATTTTCAATTGTGGTGTGTTTTATACTACCTAATTATGTTTGGAATATATCATTCCACCACCCATAATGATTTTTTTGTTAAATAATTTATATTTTTCCTTTGGTTTGGTATTATAGTCCTTTTGAAATGGTTTTAAAACTCCTTTGTCTAAGGGATCCTTTTCAATTTGAGTACTCTTCTTTATGAATTCTTCAAATGTACTTGACATAGTGCATTTATAGGTAGAAAGAAAAGTAAAGGTGCAAGTTAAATACACATATGTTGATCAATTGCTTCTCGGGATAAAGAAAGGGAAGTGACTAGCCAATCCCTATCATTGTTGAAGAAAGGAAAAAAAAAAATCATTATTACATTATTTTACGCTACATAGATCAAGCATGATGATGTCACTCTCCATGTTAAAGGAAACTTTTTCAAGATTCTCTTCAATAGTCTCGTAAAGGTGGAAATTGATCCCTTTGGGAGGTGGAGAAACCATTCAATAGCTTTTCCTCCTAAGGTGGAGAGCAATCATATGAGATAGTTGTAACTATAGGAAACTTCTTGATGAGCCATGAAAAAGTCTATAATTTGGTCCCAAGGGTCACCTTTTCCATGATATTTGTCAAATTTAGGACCATCAAAGTTGGGTGGAAAGGGTACCCGTAGCATTTCCTTATCAAAATGGGCAAGGACATAACTCTTAGGAGAGATATTTATTTTGATGTCTACTACAACTTTCTTGTAAATTGATAAGTGTGTCTTTCATTGATTTTCCTTATTGTTTGAATGGCTTGCCTCTTGAGGGAATAGATAGTATGTAGGCATAGTTTGATTTAGAATCTTATTCTCCATGATTTTCTGCTCAATATGTCGCATGGATCATTTTAGGTTTCTTAGTTTGATTGATCTTAATCTTTCCTATATGGATACGATAAGCTAAGCTTGTAAGTTGGTGGCTTAGCATTTGCAATCGATCTTGAATTTTCAATTCTTCATTATGTGGTGTGTGTGGTTGAGCCTCACTCTCCATTCCTACATCACAATTTAGCTTGATAAAAGGTATACATATCCAAATTTTAGAAAACATAGGAGGTATGTTAGCCTCAAATTCCTCTTTGTTTTTTTCAAGTTGTGTGGATGTAGATGTGTTTCTGGGTCCAAAACATTCTTGAAGTTTTCAAACAACATATACTATGTTTTATCCTCTCTACATATCATGTTTGTAAGGAAATCAAGATCAACTTCAAAGGGTGGTTTTGTACCTAATTCAACCACGTGAAGGAGTTTGTTTTTATATAATAATTTTTCTACTTGTGTCGGATTGTGTTCGAATATATCATGTTGCTTTTCCTCTTCCACAAGTATGATAAAAAAGCTAAGCTCATCTTTAGACAAGTTTCTATAGGATCATACAAGAAAGGATTGTGTTCTCTTCATCTATGACCTAATTGTGTAATAAGAGTCATGGCTTTGTTGGAACCTAATCTAGTTTGTTTTGATTTTATTTTCTTTGGATTTAAGGATGTTCTAGTTATATTTAGAAATGTAATGACTACAAAATATATGATTGATCATAGGTTTTCAACATGTTTAGTGTTGATGGGGATTATAGACGAAATCGGGTAGCATAACAACTACAATCTAGATGTTTTATCTAGTTTTTAGATTAGTTGTTTTCTTGTTAAGGATGCTTACACAAATTTTTCCTACATGACAGCTTATAAAATAGACATTTTACCAAGCTTTAGATTTGTCCTTGGTTTTCCTAAGGAAATATAAGTAAAATTGGACAACATAACGGATGCAAGATGAATTTTTACCAAGTTTTGAATGTTTGATTGAGTTTCCTAAGGAAATCTAGGTAAAATTAGACAACATAATGGTTGTAACTGGAGGATTTACCTAGGTTTTTGATATTTTCGGGAAAAATGACTAAGTCTTCTAGGTTAAATTTGGTAGCCTAACATCGTAATGTTATCAATCAACAAGTTATGGAAAATTTTAACTTTTGGGGTCAATATGAATGGTCAAATTTTGACAAGGTTTCGGGTTGTTGTATTAGAGAAAATAGGGATAAATGTAGACAAAAACTCACGCACTTTGGGTATTATTTAGTCCCTGGTCTCATACTACTATTCATATGGTTTTGAGTGAAGAAAGTACTAATTAACCCATGTCCTTTTGCCATTTTACTTTGATTTATGTCCTCAATACCGAGCTCTCGCATGTACTCACCCAGTCACTTTTGATAGTTTGTGGCATCTTATCCTTGGTAGGGCACCCAACCTAGTCTTTGGAGTGCCACAGCACCCTAGTCCCATTTGAGGTGCCTTGATCCTTTTCCTACTTTACCTCCATCTTTTGGGCACTTTCTAGTTGTTTGAGCTTTCCATATTTTTAGTGGTCAGCCTTTTCGGGGTTAATTACGAAATTAGAACAAGAGAACCATATAAATATAAAGTTATGAGACCATAATGAGGGACCAAGAACTAGTCACTACTATCACCACCTAAGGTTGCATCCATCAAAGGCTCCATTTGCATCCATCTAGCTCCATCACAAGGGACAAGGTTAGTTCATCTACATCACACTGCATAGGAGGGAAGTTTATTTTATTCCATCCACTATTTATTTACATTTCTACATCTATTTATTTCTCACTACTTCAAAAAGTGTGACTAACACAAGAGCACCTAGGAACAATTTGCACACACACATCTAGAACTACATTTGGGTCTGAAATGTAGTGCAACGCTCAATTAGTAAGTCCACCATTGTGGCCACTGAGGACAATCTGACCCCTTCATATGTATCTTTCTTTTTTTAGGGTTTTAATGCTTGGCTTGGGGTTTCTGAGTTTCTTCTTTGTCACACCGATTCTAGCGACATCTTGCGTAGTTCATTGAAATACATGCGACATGCAGCCGAAGGCTTCGCACCACTTAAAGACCCTATAAATTTGGTTTCTGGACCTCTTGCCTAGACTAGGGTGCCCAGATCTCGCACCAGGGTAACCTGAGATGCCCTCATCATTCCCCGTGTGCGCATCGCTCAAACTACTCAAATCTACACTTTTCTGGGCCTCGACAAACTCATTTCCTCCTCCTATTTATTCGATCATCTCTGTGACACATTCCCGTAAGCTTGTCGAATCAGCTAAGCTATTTCTAACCCTCCTTGTTCATTATGGTTTTACATTTCTATTTACTTAGTTGTTTGGGTCATTTATTTTATTTATTTAGTTTTTATTTGTTGATGTGCATAGAATTATACTAAACTAAAAATTAGGCCCCCATTCTCTATTTCATTTTAATCAAGTAAATTTCTACAAAGTGAAATGTCTTGATGTAAGAAAAAAATTTATTCAACTTGGACATAGTTTCACTTTGTGGGGTTTAAAAATCAAGTTTGGACTTAGGCAGAGAGGATAATGTTTTAGTCGATTTCAAATAATTTTGGGGATAGTCAAGCAAGCACAACCTAGACTAATTTTGGCCACCTAACTAAGATAAACAAGATTGTTAAGAGCGTCCTCAATATACCTTTCGGTACACGAGGCACAAGTCCATGAAATTAGGAAGTGTTATCTAATAGTGTGGATTGAAGGGTCAAATCCCCCTTCCCATTCACTCTAGCCAATTTAGCAAAGCTTCACCAAAAGTGAGGTATGCTTCCTATGGGATCTAGTCAAGGGCCTAGGTATTGGAGAAAATTACACCCTTAAATTCATATGAGCAACGAAAAAGTGAACTCCTACTTATAAAAAATAGTTGATCTTCCCACGAATTTATATATCCCACGGGAATATGGGTTTTGTCCAAATGACTAGGTAATAATGTCCTAACCGCCAAACCTTACTAAAACAAACCCCCTAATTGTTTCTAATTTTAAAAACCATTTAATGGTGCAAGGAAAGAATATATGTAGTTGAGACAAGGTACATAAAAGTATCCAAAGATGTGGAAGAGAAACAAACACCATAGTAAATGAGGTTAAGACAAAGGATAATTCAATATATAATGTTTTTACAAATAAACTAAGTGATTAAGACAATGATTAATCCTATATGTTATGAAAACATTGTAAATGAGAGTATGATTTCCCAATCAAAACAACATGTTAGGTAAAACTTAGTTTCTGTATACGTAATTTTACATTTTACCTTAGTTGTTTTTACCATAGGTAAGTTAGTGGTTACTTGGGTAAATAGTGGTTATTTATATTGTTATATAGTTTTATAAAAATATTTTTCATATTGTGTTCACATATAGTTTTCTCAATTATTTTTGCACCTATGCAAACTCCTTATTATTGTAACATGGATGTTCGATATGTATAAATAGTGTTGCCCTCATATGCTATGTAATTTTATTTTTTCATATTAATAAAAACTACACATGATGCCTCCTATTTCCTTGACATTTGGTATCAAAGAAAGAACTCGAACAAGTAGCGTGAAGTTGTAGAAAGGATTGCAGCAGAGTGTAAAAGGTTTAGGACAAGTTTTTTTCCCTATTGGAGATCATGTGTTTCCTCCGATAGATTCCCAAACCTGCCTTGCATCCCCCAATCTGTAATTACAGTTCAAGGTAAAGAAAAGCAAAAAAATAGCACTAGGCAAGGAGGAGCCGCCTAGGCACTTTTCCTACACCAAGTTTGTTTCTTTGGAGAATATGTTTCAAATCAGAAATCAAAGAAAAAAAATTCCCCAATAGGGGTTTTATTACTAAATTCGTGTGACAAAGTTAGTAATAACTAACTCTAGCCTTCTACGTTGTATTTAGAAAGATAGGCACTAAAGTTGGCAATCATAGTATTAACCTTCCCACCGAGCTAAGGATGAGATATGGATCAATTTTCTTTGTATACATTAGTGAGTTGTATTTAGATCAAGTTTTCCCGACTTGTTGATCCCACCGGTGAGCTACCCCCGAGTTGTTTTTAGTGAGTTGGATTTTTTTTGTAAGGGCTCATGCATTGTCTGAGCCATGTAATGCATAGACCAAGTTAGAAGGATATTTGATCCCAAGTTACATTGACAAGCCTTTCATACCACCGAAGTAGACATCTGCATTACAGGGTCAAGTCAATTTTTTTGTGTCAAAAGGAATCTTTTGTGGCAAACCTTTGATAATTTACATTGTTTTAGCAATTCATTTAGGTTTTCCCTCCATCGTATGGCATCAGATTAGTGATTTTGGCATACTATGGATAGGGTTGAGTGAACCGAGAACCAAACAGATCGATTTGGTTCCTCTCCTACCTCTTGTTACTACCGACACCCCGCACCCACTCTAGAGACCCTACAAAATCATTAACAAACTTCAAAGCTGCGGTGGAAAACAAACAAAACAATAAATAATGAAAATTAATACAATACATAGAAAACAATCCAAATAAGACGTATAGGTTTAGGAGTAAAACCCTAAACCATTGATCTCTCCCACTGACACCACATAGACACTTCTTAAGGTTCCATTTCATTCTTAAAGGTTAGAATTTTTCCAAATCTTGTTTAAAAATCAAGTCCTCTATTACATGATGCATGTGCATATAGCACTTTGGTGGTTAGCAGAGAAAGTTTTAAAGCTAAGAGGTCATAGATTTGACCTCCCCTAACACTCTTTTATATATTTTTGAATTTGGAGCCATTTATAGTGGGTTCTGCGAAAGATAGTGGTCAAAAACCCGCTTGATGGATTTATTTATCACTAAATTAGCAGGAAAACCCAATCTCTAGTAAAAAATCTTACGTGGACCCTAAAAATTGATTCCATGCCACTTTTTGTAAAAGGAGGGGTTCCCTAAAAGGGCCATTTTTAGCTATTTTTCATATTTTTGTGATTTTTACATTTTGAGACAATTTGAGCTTCAAGGCCATCAAGGCCTCACCAAAAAAAAAATGCCTGTCGTTTAATTTCTCTTCACATTCGGTTGTAATTACATATTTTTGCATTGTTTTGTGCTAATGTGTCATCTAGTTGGGAACAATCTAACCACCCACTATGGCAAACAATGCTCCAAAATTCTTTTTGCATGACTCGACTTCTTCGTGGTGATAATCATGTTGCATGGAAGACCAAAATTCAAACTCAACTTGATTTTGAATAAATTTTGCAAGTTGTGAATGATTCCATAACTAGACCAAAAGATGATGCAACCTAGCAATGCTTGAGTTTGACAAGACAAATCAAAAGGCCAATTTGATAATCTTGTTTGCAGTTTTCAATGACATGCAACCCCACATTTGAGATGCAAAAATATCCAAAGAAGCATGGGATAATTTGATCACTATGTACAAGGCCCAAAACAAGCATACCATTTTTCATTGTCAAATTTAGTTTTTACATTGAAATTTAAATCGAACAAGAAATTCAAGGCTTTCTTGTAGAGATTTGTTACATTGAGGGCTTCACTTATAGCCCTGGGAGAGGAATTTTTTTATGATGCTCTTGTGCCCATTGTTTTGGTAGCACTTCCTCCCTCTTACCGCACTTTTGTGACAACACTTAACTTGTCATATCAGACCATCCATTATGAGAAGTAGTTAAATTTTCTATAGTAGGAAAAGGCACTTTATAACAAATATGAAGAAGAAAAATATTAACTATCTTCTAATCGTAGAAGGCAAGGTAAAAGCACAATCTTCCCAAAAGTCCCAAAAACGGCATCAACAAGGGGAAAAACAAAAGAATAAATGTCATATCTACAAATGAGGACATGATTTAAAATATTACTAGTATAACACGTACAATAAAGGTTCATCGAGCAATTCTGGACCTTAAAATCAGCAATCACAACAGGAAAAAACACACTATAAGCAAGAGGCGAATAAGGATAAGCTGTAGAAAGAAACCCCATCAAGTAAGGAAATGTAATTGAACAAGAATAGCATTTAGATGATTAGGAATTTTTGTACACTACCAATTCTAGTGAACCATCCACATCATCTAGTGTTGTTTGGTACATTGATTTGGAAGCCACTCAACACATGATCGAGAATAGAGACCGGTTTACCACCATGAGGGATATACCTTTGAAAATCATGTTTCATTATGTGATGACTCTTCTTACACAGTACAAGGTATTGGGAACATTTCTCTACCTCTTGGTTCATGGCATTGTAGATTATTAGATGTATTATATGTCCCTAGCTTAACAAAGAATTTACTATTAGTTAGTCAACTTCTAGATCATAATATGAAGATTGATTTTGATAGTCATTCCGGTAAGAAAGTGTGTTTAATTTGAGACAAATCCAGAGGCTCGAAAATTTTTGTAAAAGCCTCAAATGTGGTTGGATTTTCCATCTTGATTTTATTCACAGGGATGATCAAGAACCAATGGCTAAGAATTATTCCTCTACATAGTTGTGGTATCGAAAACTTGGTCACATCAGTTTTAGATATCTAAATACACTTCGTTGGTACAATATGGTGAGAGGCTTACCATATATCAATAAGGATGCAAAAATGTGTCTTAATATCCTCACAAGAAAACAACGCAGAGCTTCATTCTAGAAGAGTACTTATCGAGCTCTAGGTAAGCTTGATTTGGTTCATATCGATCTTTATGGTCCAATGTAACCTAGTCATTCTAGATTTCAGTATTTCATGTTGTGTTGATGACTATTCTAGAAAAATGTGGATTTTTGTCTTTGTAACAAAAGTGAAGATTTTAATAACTTAAGAAGTTTGAATTGGTTGTTGAGAATGATATTGGTTGTCATATCATATCTCTCCACTCGATCAAGTGGGAATTCATTAGTACTAAGTTCAAAGCCTACCTAGAAGCTCACATGATTCATCGACATACACCACATAAAAATGGTCGTTGAGAACTATTTTTTCTAGAAAAGGTTACTACTCCACTCTCGTAGGTTGTTGCAATTTCACTAAACACGTAATGAGCACCTGATGAAGAAAATATAAAAATAATCAAATAATATGCACCTAATGGTTAAAAAACAATAGTATACCAAATTAAATAGTGTGTTGGTGAAATAATATGCCGTAATGCAAATTATTGGTTTTCACCAACAGTCATGAAGTGGCTAACCCCCTCCTTGTGTATGGGGAGGCTCCCATTATTGAATGTAAAATAACTAAAAAATAGTGGGTGGTCGTTAGACTTGGGATCACACAAGAGTACTCCACTAAACCTACGACAAAGTGAATGTATATAGTACAAGGAGAAATTTTCCATGATGAGAGGTAAAAGGGAGTTGGGGAAATAAGGAGAGATATGGTTAATTTTATGATCGAGGCTTATATAATTCATATACATCAACCAAATCAGGTCCACATTAAATTATAAGAACACAACAATGTGAGAAATCATCAAGATTAACAAACTAGAGACACATAGTTCTGCAAGTTCATTAATCAAGGACACAAAGTTCCATCTTGGTTATGCAAGATTACCATGCTTAATAGAGAGAGTAGAGGAACATAAGCATATAAATAGAAGAAATGCAACTTTTATTGCTTGATGTAGTAGTGGTAAATCTCAACAACATACAATCAATCAACAATTGTCACCCTTTGGAATGGAAAATCCATTCCAATTTATAGCATTACAAATTATCCTTTCATCTCCCCCCACATGAATTTTCAATTTTCCTCATCACTTGTGACCTTACACATTCCTAAGAAGTGAGTATTTTTATTATCAATGAAAAAGGAATCTTACAATGTTGACTTGAGGGTCACTTAAGTGATTAAGACAAAAATAGGGAAAAATTACATTCTTGGTGAAGAATTAGAATATGGAGAGAGAAGAAGGAAGAGAGAGAGGAGAGAGAGAGAGAAGGGTTGACCAATTTGATGAAGATCATGCATTTGTTGATGAATAGCTTTGAATTGAAGAATTGTGATCACAATCTCCTTAGTGAGACATGAAAACATTCAGAGCATTGGATAAGTGTTCAAGAACATTGTTATGATATTTGCATTGTGATGAGAGCATGATTATCTCTTCTGATTACCAAGTAGGAATGATTATCACTCTCTTACTTCTCTAGGCCTTAAAATTTGACATCTTTGATCATAAATCAACTCTCTGATGCCCAAACCATTTCATGATGTCATGTCACTTATTGAGATGATCCTTCATCATGCGCAGATGGAAGGATTTTTCTCTAAATGAATTCTTTGTCTTATGACCACCTATTTGACTGAAATGAAGTAATTTCAATGTGTTTAGTCCTTGAGGTGTGATCACACTTCATTGTGTTGAATGAGTGTTTATGAACACTACCAAGTGAATGGCATCATGTGAAGTTGTTGATGATCCAGTTCTAGAAAACATGGAGCTCCAAATGAAGATCTCGTGCCTTGCATGTCTTGGCTACAAAATCCTCACTTTATTTCTCATAAGTCTCCTACAGGAATAGATTACTTCTTGATCCTTCACACATGATGGTCCTGAGTATCTCGGTGGCTTGACTAGCACATTTTGACTCGTCCCTTGAAGATATTTGGGCACAATGGAAGAGTCGGGATATGATGATCCTCAACTCACTCCTTGAGCTTCACATTTCACCTTTAAACATGATGACCCCTTAATAACTCACTTTCATGACCAATATGTCACTTGAGTGGAAACCCACTTATAGTATATGAACACCTTTTATCTTCAATTGTTGTTTATGGGAATGGATTTCCTTCTCCATATATGAGGATTGATTATTAAATGGAACTTGAAGAGATGTTTGAGAATGAGTTCCATTTTCTTGACCTTTGCACTACACTGTAACACTTGTGAACACTACCTACATGACTTGTGATATGTGAGGATAGTATCAAGCATGGATCAAGTGTTGAGAAACACTTCCATAAGGTATGCATTGCTTGTGAGCTTGAGATAACTACCATTATCACTCATGGTGAGATTCTCTCATCATGCCCATGACGGTCACTCCTTTGATGACTTGAACTTGAACATAATTCTTGATGTTTCTGATCATTTGTAAACCTCATGATGTTCCTGATTTCTCCCATTTTCCAAGTGACTATCTTTCACACACACAGTGACTCACTTCGATTTGTTTCTCATCATAATGTGGTTCATATGGTGATCCTCGCAATTGGGGGAGAGGATTAGTGACAATGATGTCTCCTTCATGATGGAAACATACTTAGGATGACTCTCTTATACCACAATTAGGATGATCTAGACCATCCAACCCCTTTGCATCAAATTGTGCCTTGCAAAAATCACCTTTGGACTAATGCTTAGAGAGCTTCGGGGATTTTCTTTCTTGTTTGGACCACAAGACACCTTCCTGGATTTGCGATGATGGAAAAAATCAATGAGATAATAAAAATGGGATTTTCCACACTTTCTAAGCTCAATTCCAGGACTTACTATTTTTAGCAGGTCTTATCCAGGATTGTTATTTTTAGCAATTTTCACTATTTTCACTTCCTGATGTTTCATGTTCATTCGAGTGTCACCAATTCCCAAAACTAAATATTTTTAGAAATTTATTATTTCTATACACTCATGGCTCTAAGTGCTTTCCATTTTTAGAAATGATATAAGCATGTGTCAGATTGAGATGAAACTGGTCTTAAAAGTTTCATGATTTTTCGAGGATGATCTGCTCCGATTTTTAGTTGATTTTCTTGTCTGGATTGGTGGAAAAATGATAATTTAATCAAAGGTGGAAGAATAATGATAAAAAATCAATCCTCCATATCTCCAAAAATCAGCCACCTCATCATGCAAAAATGGCTTGGATGAAAGTAGATTTTTCAAGGAACATTCACTCCAAGTTTGGATGTTTTCTCCCTTCGGATCTCCAGAAACGAACAATCAACTTGTCATTTTTTTGATGTGGCATGTCATCCATTAATGGAGGTTGGAGAGGTTTCAATAGAACCTTGTATTCGAAAATATGGCTAAGTGGGAGATCAAAATTGATATTCTCATGTACTTTCCTTAACCCCTGCGAGATTTTTATCCGGCCCTTGCACCGTGAGGGGGCAGAGGGGAGACTTGGGATACCTGTGGAGCTAAAGTGTGACTTGGGTAGGAGGTTGAGGTCACACTATGGTGTACCCCTTTTCCCCCTTGTCCATTTGGGGATAGAGAGGACACAAGAGTGTCCAAAGTGTGACTTTTACATTTTGGGAAAGCCAAGTTTTCCCCAAATGTCCAAATTTGGGCACTAGACTTGAGTTTTTCCACGAGAGCTTAGGAAAATGGTTTGGGGTAAAATTTTATATTATTTTGACTCTAAATCATATTATAAGATCATTTAAATCATTCCAAAATCCAATTCTAACTAAAACTCAAAATTTAGGTCCTACTTAACTTTGAACTTAGAGGGGCAATTACAGAGTTTTGAAATACCTCAAGAAGTCCTTGATCCTTAGATAAACTCTTATGCTTCCACCTTGTATAGGATTCTCATAGATTTTTTATGGCTATTTTTTCTTCTTAACTCATTCGGGAACTCCTGGAATCATCTCGAAGAAGTCAGGTTTCACCAAGGAGCCCTCATTTCCCACACCGAAAACCCCGGTCTTTAATGCATTGTTCCTGAATATGATTTTAGTTTTTAAATATTCCTAAATTTATTTTGACATCGTAAATACTCTCTACCACCACCCTCACTTATTTATATTTTCCTTGAACGTTCCCAAAGGGTGTTTCTTGGCTTTAGAATGGCCAAAAATGGTCTTTTTAGGCCTTCGGAGGAAGCCTTCTTCCATAGAATCACAATGAAGTCATCCATTATTTTGATTAATCATCCCTACAGTGAAAAAAATTGAAAATATTATTAGGACTTTCCTCTAATCTGGGGTGATGGTGATCCGAGAGGAGGTTGGCGGAGAACAAGAATGCACAATGATTAATAAGCCCGGTTTTTAATTAGAGGCCAAGTTATCATGGTTCAAAATTTTCAATTTTCATGCTAGTTATTTTGCATAGCACCATAGTGCGAGAAAGAACTCAATAAATGCCAAAAGTACCAATTAATTACGAAATGAAGAAATAATGTTACCCCTTTGTGGCAAGGTGAGTTCGTCACAAAATGCAATGAGGTCATTACTCTCTTTCGACTCCACTAATGGATGCCACGAATATGCCACAACACCGAGTCCTCATGTACGATGTAATGATCTTGTTGAAGAAGACGAGTGCATTTTATGAGCATACGAGTTCTCTTAAATATGCAAGGCCATTGTGTGGTACTGCAAGGTCAATGAAATGTGTCTACACAGATTCTAAAAACACGGAGAGAATTTACCACGAGAATGAAGTGAGGTCATTCTTTACCAATGCAAATCCATTGTAATACAAGTGGGATGGAAACCAAGATAAAAGACCAAAAACAACAGATTTTTCTTCCCAAGTCCAAAGCTGTCATGGGGATGTAATATTAAGCAGAAAATGACTTAATAATAAACCTGCAAAATACTAAATGGTCATGGAATATAACTTATATTTAAAATATAAGTGTGGCAGATTCCATATCAGGTCGGCATAGTGTTTAAATTTAAAATATAAGAGTGACCCAAAACAGGGCCACCCGCCTTGATATAAATCAAGGTGATCTCATTAGAGATCGGTTATCATGAAGCACTATATGTAACAAGTGAGTAACAAAATTATGTGAGCAAGTATATGCAAGCAGATAAGATACATGATGTGAATGATGTACTCATGAGTGAATGTATGTGACAATTTGTAATTCCTCCATGAAGGTGTAACTACTGGAAATAGTGGGAGTGTTGGGTGAAATGTTTATTCTCAATAAAGATAAGTGATTTTTCAGTGGGTTTTTTACCAAAAGGTTTTCCCACTTAAATCTTGTGTCTTGTGTTCATTTGCTTTCATGTTTATGTATGCAATCTAATATCTAATTCATTATGTGATGTAATCTATCATAATTTGTTGTTCAAACATAAACTATAATATTTAGAAATTTAATATAGTGGATAGTTAAATATGTGTTATTATTTATCCTCGTAGTTTCTAACACAAATTTTGGCAACACCTATCATCTGTAATGCCTGGAAACAACACTTGGCACTACCAAACACAAGAAAAGATCAACAAATACATGTAATTTTGAAACAAATTCAAATAACTTGAAGAAAAATTGCATGTGAGACAAAGGGTCTCTATCGGGTGTGTTATATGTGTGCATGTAAATGAAAGTAGACAAACTAGGCTAGAATCTAACATCATTGAAATTATAATCTACTTGAGTGCAAGTACATCAAGATAAAGCTAAGAAAGGAAGAAAAACATCCGCATAAGCACAAACATAGTAAGTGCAAACTCCCTTTAATTAGTAAATTTTCTTTGGAGATGTGGGTATCCTTGTGAACCAAGTGCAAGCCACGATCAATTTAGATCAAAGGAGGAAGCTTGTTGAAGGAAGAGATCTCGAAATGGTCAAAGTCCTTTTCTATTCTTCTCTTAGTACTTCAACAAATAAGGGTTTTTTCACTTTTGCTTTAAGCTCTTTTGCAATAGCTTTAGCATGAGAAAGTAAGAGGTGTGTTTTGGGAAGGGAGTATTAGGTTGTTTTTATAGTTTTCCTCTTTGGGAAATACAAACTAGTAATAAATCTTAGTTAATGTAGATATAGAATTAGAGATGGATAAGCATGATTAAGAGTAATTAATTAAGATTAATGACTCATGGGAATTAGGGAGGCTTAATTAATCACTTGGGATTAATTAATAGGCCAAGATTAGCTTGTAGAAGCTATTTAGAGGAAATATAGAGGAAAATTAGTGGGTTTAGAGGGGTTTGAGAGTGAGATTTAATTAATAAAAGGGTTACTAATTAAATATAAGACGGGAAAAGGGTAATTAATTAAAGAAATTTTAACTAACGAAAAACATTAATTAAGCATCTACGAGGGGAAATTAGGTAATTAATGGAAAGTCGTTAATTGATTGGTGATTATGAGAAAACGATGTGATTAGTGCAATTTTAGTATTAAAATTGTGTGGTGGCAAGAAAGTGTCTACATTAGCCCTCACTTGTGCTACTTTATTTAGCTAACATAAGCTTGTGTTATGTTGTGGAGCATGTTTTCATGTGTGGAAGTGTTGAAGACTGTACACTAAAAGTATTATACACTCTCCACAATTTTTGGCCTTGAAAGATTTGTCGATACCTCAGAAACATGATCTTCTCATATGGGTGGTATTTTGACCCATAGGTTTATGGGGCGGTTTTGGCCCATGGTTTTAGTACCCATGGTATTGTAAAATTGCTTAAGCAGTTGCCTATTGATGTGCTTTTGTGCATATGGTAGGGAGAAATAACATGGTAGATGTGTGAGTTCAAGTGTGTATTCAGGAGAGTTTGTTGAGCACGACCCAAACGAGATCTGGGTATTGTATTGAGAGAAAGAGGTGACTTGTAATAAAATATGAGCAAGTGATTCTTGGTGGACGTAGCCCAAATTAGGTGAACCATGTTAAATATTGTCTCTATGTTGTGTTCTTTTATTTTTTGCACTTTTATTTCAGATATGTGATATTTTTATGCATATTAGTTTCTACTATTGTGATTATGTGTGGGATTGTTCCGCATATTTTATCCCTTATTTCCTAACAATTGGTATCAAATCCTGGATTGGTTTCTAAAGTGTTGATTCGTTGGTAGATGATGGAGGATCAAAGGTTGATAAATTCAACGGGAAGAATTTTAGTCTTTGAAAGATGCGAGATGGAATATTACTTTTATCAAAAGGATCTTTATATTTCGCTTGCGAAAAAGCAGAACAAACCCTCGAGCATGACAGATGTGGATTGGGATTTGTTGGATAGGAAGGCATTTGGGATAATCCAGCTATGTCTTGCATCATCGGTATTATTTAATGTTTCAAAGGAGAAGACTACAAAAGAACTCATGGATGCATTAGGGAAGTTATATGAAAACACTCTTCCTCTAACAAGATATTTTTAATGAAAAAATTGTTTAATATGAAGATGTCTGAGAATAGTTCAGTAGTAGATCATTTGAATGATTTTAATATGGTTGTGAATATGCTAGCTTCAATTACAATAGAATTTGATGAAGAAGTTAGGGCTTTATTAATTTTGTGCTCCTTACCTGAGAGTTGGAATAGCCTGGAAATGGCGGTAAGCAACTCGGTTCCAACTAACTCAAAGTTGAAGTTTGAGGATGTTGTAGGGTGATTCTAAGAGAGGAAATGCGAAGAAAAATCTTTAGGGAATCTTCTACTTTGGGAATTCTTTGATGGTAGAAACTAGAGGGAAACGAAGAAGAATAGATGGAGCCATGGAAAATTGAAATATCATGCAAGGTCAAAATCCAAAAGCAAGATGGTATGTTGGCACTGTGGAAAGCCTAGGCATGTAAATAAGGACTATTGGGAGCTTCGGGGAAGAAGAAACAATAGGAAGAAAACAAGGAGGTGAATGTGGCAAACAGGTAATGTCTGTCAGGATGTTTTGATTCTTTCTTTGCATAATATTGTTGAATCTTTGGTTTTAGATTTGGGGCTTCTTTCCATGCTACTCCACATAGGCATTATTTTGTTGATTATGTTCAAGGGGATTTTGGGCATGTTTTTCTTGGTGATGATGAGCCTTGCAACATAGTTGGAAAATGTTGTGTTCGAGTTAAGATGCTAGAATGGGAATACATGGCTATTGAAGAATGTCGGATATGTGCCTACATTAAGATGAAACATGGTATCGGTAGGGAAGTTGGGAAATGATGGTTATACTATGATATTTATAGCGGACTCTTGGATGGCTACCAAGGGTGCTCTTGTGGTGGTGAGAGGTAAGAAGTTTAGAGCCTTGTATTTAACCACTAGTAGTACTAATGATTGTAATCTTGTGGCTTTATACGTAGATACAAAATTGTGGCACTATAGGCTCAATCATATGATCCATAAAGGTATACCATGAGATCATAAAGAAGAATTTTCTTAGATTTCCAAATACAAGTTTTGATTTCTATGAGCACTTCGTATATGGGAAACAAAGCGAGTAAAGTTTCTCAAGGTTGGACCTACGAAGAAAGAGAGTAAGTTGGAGTGGTACATTCTGATGTGTGGGGGCCAACTCAAGTATCATCTCTTGGGGGTTCAAATTATTATGTTACTTTTATTAATGATGCAACAAAGAAATTTTGGGTATATTGTATTAGAAATAAATTTTATGTATTTGACACTTTTGTTAAATGGAAAGCCTTGGTAGAAAATGAAACAAATCTTAAAGTAAAATGTCTCAGTGTCCGATAATGGAGGGGGAGTACATGAATGAGTTTGATGATTTTTGTTCTAAGAATGGAATTTGCTAAGAAAAAGATGTTTCGAGAACTCCACAACAAAATGGGGTGTCAAAATCGATGAAACAGGACAATAATGGAACGAGCTAAGAGCATGAGATTACATGCGGGACTTTCTCTTTCTTTTTGGACAAAGAATGAGCATAGTTGTGTACTTTATAAATAGAGGACCCTCAAGTGCCTTAGATGGAGGCAAACCGAGGATGTTTTGCAGTAAGAAGGTTACTTATTCATTTCTTAGAGTCTTTGGATGCGAGGTGTTTGTCCATATTAACAAGGATGATAGGACCAAGCTAGAGGATAAATCAGAAAAATACACTTTCATTGGTTATGGCGGTGATGAATTTAGATATAAATGTTGGATTATTAAGGGCAAGAAAATAATTCGATCTAAGTATGTGGTATTTAATGAGAAATTTATGTATAAGAAACATTTACAAAAAACAGGAAGAATCCAGGAAAGAATATGTAGTGGAAGAGAATCTTCCGGATGGGAAATTAGCACATGAATCGCCTCAGAACCTACTCAACAGAATCCAAAACTCATGTATTGCGAGATCTTCTAGGGTAAGAAGAGCACTGAACATTTTTCTCCTTCTCTTAATTATTTATTACTCACTTTGAAAATGGAGAGCCAAATATATTTGATGAAGTAATACAAGTAGATGTCAGGAAGAAGTGGGAGCAAGCCATGGATGAGGAGCATCAGTCTCTCATGGAGAACCAGACTTGGGATTTGGTGAAGCTACCAGGAAGGCAAAAGGGCATTGTAGAACAAGTGGGTGTACGAGAGTTAAGGAGGAAGGAGGCAAGAAAAGATACAAGGCCCGGTTGGCGGTCAAAGGGTTTACAAGAGAAAAAAGGTATAGATTTTGATGATATTTTTTCTCTTGTAGTAAAAATGACTTCTATTAGAATTGTTCTTGGAATAGTGGTGGCAGAAGACTTGCACTTAGAGCAACTAGATGTAAAGACTGCATTTCTCCATGGTGATTTGGAGAAGGATCTATATATGCAATGGCAACCAGAGGGCTATGAGGTCAAAGGTAAAGAGGAAATGGTGTGCAAACTCGAAGAAGAGTTTGTATGACTGAAATAATTTCCACATCAATGGTATAAGAAATTTGATAGCTTCATGATAGAGCAAGGTTATATAAGATGTCATTCGACCATTGCATGTATATAAAGAAATTTCAGGATGGCGAGTTATATTATCAAGTGCTTATATGTGGATGACATGTTGGTTATAGATAAAAACATGTAGGAAATAAAAGTACTCAAGAAAAGTAAGTGACTCATTTTCTATGAAGGATTTGGGGGCATCCAAACAAATCCTTGGTATGAAAATATCTCAAGATAGGAAGGAGCAGAAAGCAGACTTTATCTCAAAGAGTACATTAAGAAGGTCATGGATAAGTTTAATATGTAGGATGTTAAACCGGTTGGGACTCCTTTGACATGTCATTTCAAGTTATCAAAGGAGTTGTGTCCCAAGACAAAGCAGAGAGAAACTAGATATCAAGGTACCTTACTCATCAGCGTTTGGCAGTTTGATGTATGACAGCGGTATGCACTAGGCACGATATTTCCCATGCGGTGGGAGCGGTGAGTAGATTTATGAGTAATCTAGGTAAAGATCACTAGTAGGCAGTAAAGTGGATCCTTTGGTACTTGAGAGGACCATAGGAACAGTTTTGTGCTACAAAGTGGATCGGACACCACTTTGCGTGGTTATGTAGATTCAGGCATGGCTAGAGATGTAGACAGAAGAGGAGAACAACAGTTATATTTTCACCGTATGTGGAATAGCATTGAGCTAGATTTCATGACTACAAAAGCTTGTGGATTTTTCAACCGGGAGGTTGAGTATGTTCTACCATAGAGGCAAGTAAAGAGATGATTTGGTTATGGAAATTTCTTGAGGAGTTGGGGTATTTCTTGAGGAGGAAGGAAGCTATGTAGTGATAGTTAGAGTGATATACACCTAGCTAAGAACTCTACTTTTCACTCTAAAACGAAGCATATACGATTAAGGTGTGATTTCATTAGGACTGACTTTGGAGGAAGAGAAGTATAAGTGGAGATGATTCATACCAGTCAGAATCCTACGAGACATGATGACCAAGGTGGTCACTGAGGAGAAACCGAAACTATGTTCACTTTGGTTGGTCTACACGGACGACAATGAAGGGTTGAGAAGCTTTCTCGGAGGAAAACCAGATCTCAAGTGGTAGATTATTATGTTGTGGAGCTTGTTTTCATGTGTTGAAGTGTTTAAGACTCGCACACTAAAAGTATTGTACACTCTCCACATTTTTTTGGTCTTAAAAGATGTGTCTCGATACATTGAGAAACGTGTTCTTCTCATATGGTGGTATTTTGACCCATAGGTTTATGGGGCGGTTTTGGCCCATGATTTTGGTACCCACAGTATTGTAAAATTGCTTAAGCATGTCTATTGATGTGTTTTTGTGCATATGGTAGGGAGAAAACAACATGGTAGATGTGTGTGAGTTCAAGTGTGAATTCAAGAGAGTTTGTTGAACACAGTCCAAACAGATATGGGTATTGTATTAAGAGAAATAGGTGGCTTGTAATAAAATTTGAGCAAGTGATTCTTGGTGGACGTAGCCTAAATTGGGTGAACCACGTTAAATATTGTCTCTGTGTTGTGTTCTTTTATTTTCTACACTTTTATTTCAAATCTGTAATATTTTTTACATATTAGTTTCTACTATTGTGATTCTGTGTGGGATTGTTCCACATATTTTATCCCTTATTTCCTAACTTGTGCATTTTTCGTATTGTTAATGACATGATTTAGGATCTCGTGTATCTATTGCATTTACTATTATTTCTTGTCCTAAGTCATCTTTACACAAAGTAATCAATCATAAATTAGATTAACCATAATTTTGACATTACATCGAGATGAATTTACGAAAGAAGGGCCAAAAGAGTTTGTTCATCAATTCATGGAATATTGATGTGGCGTTGGTAAGGCCGAATGACATGACCAAAAATTATAGTTAACATCATGAGTTTTGAAGGTTGTCTAAGGATTATCATGTTCCTTGTTACGAATCTAGTGATAAAATAAGCACAACTCTAATTTGGAGAAAAGCTCATCAAGTAGGTCATCAATCATTGGATTGGGAAATTTATCTTTGACAAAGATGAGCTTGTTCGGCTCCGAAAATCAATACAAAGTTACCAAGACCCATCTTTTTAACGAACGATAAGAACAAACAAAGAATAAGGGCTTGTGCTTGGGTGAATGACTCCTACATTAAGAAGTTCTTGGACTAACTTTTCAATTTCAAATTTTTTATAGGAATGGGTCCCTGTATGATTGATAATTGGACGTACATTCCCTAGATGAAGTGAATACGGTGGTCCTCAAGACGTTCATGTGGTAATCTTGTTGGCTTCACAAATACTAAGGCATGCATGTCTAAAATCTGCTAAAAACATCGAGTGTTTCAGATATGAAGATTGAGTGAATTGAATGGAATATAGTTGAGCAAAGACCTTATGAGATCCCTTATTAAGAAGCCTATCCACTTGATATGAGTTTATAATATTCATAAACCCTAGAGTGAGGTCCTTTAATGTGTGTTTTTTCCCATTAGCATAGAACTACATCCAAAGTTTGAAGAAATCCCACAAGATTAGTCCAAGGGTGCATAACCATTGAGCCCCAAGAACTACATCGCATCCTCCCAAGAGTAAGATGAACATGTTTGATCGAGATTACACTCTTTATTGTAATACGAACATTGTGGTATTTCCCTTTACAAGGCAATGTTCCTCCATTAGCAAACATAAAATCAAAGTTTGAGTGTATATATATACAAAGCAATCAACGTGTTTGGCTAATGATGGATCAATGAAGTTGTGTATGCTATCTAAGTCAATCACAATAGTGAGAGGTATTTTCATAAAATACCCTTTGACTTTCATAGTTTAAGGGGTGGTTGCTCCTTCCAAGGCATGTAAAAAAAATTCTTGGTGGGGATCCATAGGAATGGAGTTCCCGGCAAACAAATCTTCTTCTTGGGCTTTTTAAGAATCTTTTGAAACCTTTGAATCAAGAGGTGACTCAACATCTAGTAAATACAAATTTTGTTCTACACATTTATGACCCATGAGAACTTTTCATCAAAGTTGTAGCATAACCCCTTTTCATGTTGAGCTTGCATTTTAACCTCTTTAAGGTATTCAATGGGGATTGTTTTTGGAGGTGGGGTGAAAATTTTTCATTGTGGTGTGGCATTCCTGAATGGAGCAATATTTGGAAAACATAGCAGAGAGCAAATGAGCTTGTCTTACGCTAATTTGGCCCGATCCTAAAGCTTCCATCACATTGTTAGGTTTGAACATTGTTGACTTCAACATGGATCGTATCCTTAAGGCCACCGACGAAGCAACATGTGAAAAAGGCATCATATAAGCCTCGAGTGTAAATAACTATTTTTTTAAATATAGTCTGGTATTCCCAAACTATTCCTATTTCGCGGAGTTTGGTGAGGGCTCCAGTAAAATCCTCATAGGCAATGAGGCCAAAGCAAACCAAAAATTGTTTAACAAAGATTTCCCAATTAGGTTCATCATGGCATTTTGTATACCAATGATACCAATCAATTTCTTCTTTTTCCAAGTGGAAGGAAGCAATAAGTATCTTGTTCATTGTATAAGTATCGTGGAGACGAATATTATTATGCCTCGTAAAGCCAACTAGTAGGATCTTTGTCATAAAATCTAGGAAATTTCAAGTTCGGGTGACAACATGTTTCCATATAAGAAATTGGTTTCAAAAGTCATGTCACTAATGATTTTTCTTGAGATTCATTCATTTGGATGTTGAGGCCCTCAACCATTTGTGTCGATTTGGAGATTTGGGGCTCGAAGGGAATAACTTTCTACTACATGCCCTGGTTCGAATCGGGTTATTACAACCATGCGAAATAATGTTTTGGAGTCCATAAAAATTGACTGGATTTATGTCAAAACAATCAACTAGACAAGACAATCACAATGCTAGAATTATCTTAATGGTGAAAAAATGTTTTTGAATTGTACTTGAAAAATAGCCACCTTCAAAAATTGTATAGGAATGTTTTCTATTAAAAACATGATCACCTCAACAAGCAATTCGAGAATGGTGTCACCACCATATATATATATACTTGGGTGACTACCCTACGAGACTTCTTTGGCACTTATGTATTTCCCCTAGTATGTCGTTATTATAGGTTAGCATGTTGCAAATTGTGGCTCTATTGTGTGCCCTTTGGAAATCAATTGCACGTTGTAGCTTTGTTATGTGAGATCTTATTGTGGTGGTTTCTGCCAACTCCAAATTTCGAAGTTACACAATCGGAGGAAAAGAGTTGATATTGGGTGTGGTTTTGTGGGAATGCATTGAGAATTACCATGTTTATAAATTGTGTTGCCCCAATGTTTTAAAACATTGATTACGGAGGGTAGATTGTACTTGTAACATGCTATCCCATGTTTAATGTCGATCAGAGTAACTTCTAGGGCTAACCGCTTACCAATGCACCACAAATAACAAACAACTTATGGTTTTCTATGGCTATGCTTTGAAAACAAATAGGGGGTTCTTGATGTACCCAAAGGTACATGGAAGCTCAATCATGTATACAACATTAATTAATGGCTTGCTTATTATGGGATAACAACTCTCCACGGAATCTAGATAAAACAAATTACCGCTAGACCCAAAATGACAACTTTGGGGAGTTCTAAAATGTTGGAACACATTAAAAGAATAAGAAAAAATGGCCGATTTTGGGAAAATGACCATGTTGTTGCTTATATTACGACTTTTTGATCACCAAAGTCTTATTAAGGATGACATGAGAGCATGCGGTGGACAAATCCAAAACTATTAAACCGATATTGTTGCTCTTGAACATACCGTGAAAAGAGATCGATCCCAAATGTGGCGAACCTTCCCACAACAAATAAAGCCAACAACGAAATATTAAAAAAATATGTTGTAAAAATAAAATAGAAATAACTTAATTGCATTAGAGCATACTTGCATTACAAAATTGCAACCACCTCAAAGGGGTAACCTCCTCGAGCAAACAAGTTCACAATAAAATTCATCGATGCCTTTACACCACCAATACATTAAGGTTATACTAGTTCTACTCAAACTACCTACTTCTCATGCATGTGGGATCGTTCTTAATAACTCGAGAGACGACTTACAAAGCATATTCATTCATAGCCTTTATCATAATAAAGATTATAAAGAAAGAGTTAGAACAAATGATTACTATTAGGTCAAGGATACTAAGGTTGAGGCATATAGACATCCACATCAACACGAGAGACAACAATCATAAAGGTGTTAGAGAGCATCATAACTAAGATCAATATGGACATACAAGGACTCATAGGAACAATCACTATAGCTATACATGGAATCTAAGGAGCCGATTATAAAAATATTGAAACAAGAGTAATCACTATGGATATGCGGGGAAGTTGAGGAAGAACTATGATCATGGAGGTAATTAAACTAGGAGAGCAAAATTAGGAGCCAAGTTCGGACAATTATCACCCATCAAGATCAGATTTGGGTCATTGGATGATCAAAAATGGCGACAAGCGCACAATGATTTGAAGCATGCTCATTACTAAATATATTGTCATGTTTCAAGGATGAAACATGGCAATGAGGATTGCATGTTATGTACCTAGATATATAATATGATGATGTATATGAGTTGATGGAGATGTCAACATGTGACACATATCCCCCTTAATTGATTATATTGGTCGAATGTACTAGGTTAAACAAATAACTTGTCTAATTATTAATATTGGATAATGAGTCACCCTATATTGGAATTAGGTGTTAAACACTCATTAAAAATTATGTCTATTAAAGAAGATGAGTATCATTGTGGGAAGCATGTGAAATAATTGGAGAGTCTTCTATTTAGTAGAACCCTATTGAGGTGTCCCCTTCAAAGTGGCATTGTCATATTGGGAATTTTAAAAAGTTATTGCTACGAAAAGAGTGTCATATGGTGTTGCCATACCTTAAGTATATTCATTATATATCTAAATATAGTGCATATTAAGGCATATTGGCACACCAATTATATTTTGAATATTGTTTACATTATTTCAATGTTATATGTGAAGATCTTCCCACATTGCTTCGTGTGTTCCAATTGTTAAGTTGCTAAAAGCAATTCACAAGTGGAACTTAAAATGATAGTGATATTCTCTTTAAAAAAACGAGAATTCCCCCTTAAGTGGTAACTTTATGAGGCCTTCATTGTCCATGGTGGATCAATAGTGCCATGTTGTTTAGCGCACGAATTCACTCAGAATTCGGCTACCATTCACCATTCAAAGTTGCTCGTACTTCATTGGTAGGATTGCACTTTTAGTGATAGTAGGTTTCACTATGGTTTGGAGTCACTTGTTGATCGGCAAATACTACACGAGTATATTAACCTGCTACTCACAACAGACTGTCAATCTTTAATGGGATCCCTTACATTGGATGGTAGCCACTACATTGACTATCCACAATGAGCTTGCAATATTTTTACCTTCTAAACCAACATTTAGAGGATACATGTCACTGTTACGCAGGGACACGTTTGTCGATTTTGGTGACATCCCACATGTTTCTGAGATGTGGGATTTGGAGGGACATCCTCCTCCTTTTTAATGTAATGAGTTTTAAAAAATTCCAAGGCTTATACTTTAAAAAATGTTAATTTTACAAGAAATATTGGACCCTAATCTTGAAAGTACCCTAAAAACATTACAGAATTTGAACCCATAAATGTCATTAAATTATGCTTAAAGATTTATATTATAGAATTAATATTTTAATAGTCGTCCACCTGCCATCCCCAAAATCTAGGAAGTTTTTTGCCATCCTAGAAACCCCGCTCCCCGCACTTCTTGTCCCCATCCCCAAGATTTAGGTAACACTGGTATATGTTGAATCACTATTCAAAAAAAAATTTGAAGTCTCAATTACTTTAGATCAACACATACATGGCAATTTGCAGACACTTTACTTTTAACAATCTTGGAAGCCATAAAGATATTGTTCGGGACCTTAATTGCAAAGGGACCACTAACCATCCAAATCAGAATCCTCTTCGGGAAAAAAACTTTGAGGCTTGTTAGTTGCAGGAAACTCGTATGGTACACTAAATACAGAAGATGAGGTGACTAATATTGTTAGTAAATGATAGTTAATAATCAGAGAAAATCTGTTTTGGTATGGAAAAGAAACTCAATATAATGCTTCTCCAATGTTGCTCAGTCCTTGCTCCAGATTCAGTTTAAATTAAATCCAACACCACACAAAAGTTCATTGCAAGGTAGGAAGGCATGCTGAGGAGAAATTGTGAGTTATTCTCTATACGGAAGCTGATACAAAGAAATCAACCTGGATGATTGACTGAGATTAACAAGTGTTCCATACAGAAAATGAAAATAATGAGGAAAGAGAAAACTAAAACGGCCATTTTCTCTAGAATGTAGATTTTGTTCCTATAAGGTACAACATTACATGTAACAAATTTGTAAAACACTCTCTGCCCTGCAATTTCTGCAAAACGGGTATATTTGTTACTTATGGCCTCCTGATAAAATTATCGGTACTGGATAGGTCCCTCCAAGCTCCCTACTGCAAACTACACTCAGAAATGCCAGTAGATTTTAGTTTATGATCATGCAATAGTATTCATGCTAAACTAAGCAATCTGAGGATGATCTACAAGAATTATTGAACGGAGGTTACCTGTCGAACAATAGGATTGATTGATGTATCAAACTCGTGTGTCATACCTTGCCAGACTACCTGACCTTCATGAAGGAAGAGCAACCTGCCGAATCAATATAAAATTGATGTCAAAAAAGTACCAAATATGCAACATGTCAAATGCAAATTTGAAAAGATATAACATTTGACTTACCTGTCAACTGCCCGCCTTATTGTACTATGTTGATGGGTTACGACAATATATGAAGCAATCTTCCCAGGTTTCCCCACTGCATCAGATCCTTTCATGTGGACAGAGCGTATGAGATCCTCAACAACGGTGGAGGCAATTGGATCAAGACCAGCAGTTGGTTCATCATACATGACAACCTGCATTAATACACAGCATGTTCGTTCAACTTGAAAATCTGTTTCTTTTATATTTTATATAGTCTTTTTGTGACTTAATTATGATGAAAAGAATAAAGCAAGAAAAGCAGGCATCATCACAAGTTATGCATGAAAAATGGTCCCCTTAAAGGCTAACTAGAAGATTGCAAACAATCTGAGTAAAAGATATCATTAACGACACAGCACTATACTGCAGATACAAAATATTTCACCATCAAACGCATTGATGATTGCTGACAGTGCAGAAGATAAGGAAAATAGTATTGACAGTAATTGTGCTAGCATGTTCCTACCAAGAAGAAACTTGACATTGACCACATATTACTAAGCAATCCCAATATTCATTACTGTTACATAAACTAGCTCGAACATGAAGAACTATTATTAAGAACTGTAAATAAGATCATGATGGAATAATGCATGCATTTCATACACAACAACACTTAGTTCAATTTGGCATCAATTTCAAATTACACTTATTCTCTATGTTTTGTTCCTCTAAAAAATTATTCAGTAGAAGATGTACATTCCACAAACTGTAGAGCACTATTTAGTTTTCTGCACCATCAATTTAGATCAAAATTATATTGTTTTTGTTGTTTTTATAAAAATATGCTAGGATTTGCTTTCTAGTAATTTAATCTCTGTATTAAAAGGTAATTTAATTTGTGAAGATCCCTTGCTCCTACAAGCTAGCCGCCCGGCCCCAACACTTGCTAGTTTGAGAACAAAATTCAATTGTAGAGAGAAGCAATAACAAAAGTAAATTTGACATAAATATTAAGACAAGAAACCTTGTTCCTTATTGATGATGATTGGCCAGGAAAGCCTTGTTTATTTTTCAAACTCCTCGCTTTTCCATCGTTGATTTTTCTTCCAGATTTTTTTCTTATATCTTATTATTTAATTATAACCGATGATTGTAATTTTTGGCCAAAATAAGGACCCATTGCAATCAATTATATTGACTCCTTGTTGTCAACGTGCATTAATCATTACCGCTTTAAGCTTTTCGTTGCTTGGGCCTTTTAATTGCCCAAGTGCATTAATCATTAACAAGTTGAACTTTTGATTGCTTGAGCCCTTTCCATTTTTATCCTTTTTTACTTTCCCACTTTGCTAGAAACCCATGCAACCATACCTTTGTAAAAATTTGTAATTTTCCTCATCTTTATTTTATTAGTGGATTCTAAACATACATGCCGTTCTTCAAAAAATTGGAATTGTCCTCGTATTGGCCAAGCAAACATTGACACCCAAATGGCTGGTATGGCAGAGTAAACATAAAGATCATCGTAAAGATTTTTCTTGGAGAGTTTTTTGATATTTTGATTGTTTATGCTGTTTGATATTTTGATTCATGGAGCTATTGACACCCACCAGACAGTAAAACAAGTCACTAATTCACTCACAATGCAGGAAAATAAACCTAGGTAATTTAGTATTTACACCTCTCAAACATGCACATGGTTAATTACTCGGAACAAATAACAAACTATTTCAGTCAAGAAACTCCCACTAAGATGTCAGATTAAGATTCAAGAGTCAACGCTCAACCTTGGGGTGCTTGGCTGACATCAGGTTATTCATGTGCTCAACCAACAGCTTTTAGGGCAGTTCAGATTGATATTGATTTTGCACTAATGAGAAATGATTCTCAGATGCCACCCAACATTATTTAGGTGCCATGTACAAAATGTTGGTTTGGGGACAATTCATCGGCCTTAGGAAAGACAATTCTGTTGACCCAATGATTATACTGAATCAGTAGAGGAATCACTCTGTTCAATCAATGGTAAAAGCCCAATAGAATCACCAAGGAAAGCCTTGAGAGAAGGCAGGTCCTACCCACAGGGGCGTAGAGAACATACATCTAGGATGCAATCTTTCAAAGATTGAAAATCCTTAAGGACGAAACTTGCATTTTTAATGAACTCAGATCAGAATATACTCACACCAAAAACTAATCTGGATGAGAGATAATAGAGAATCCAGCTAATTATTACTTGGAACCCCTAAAAATGTGTTTATAATCAACATTGGAATCAGTTTTTAATCCAATCCATCAAATTACAGTCACACTGTAACTTGCTGATGAAGACAAATATTTAAAACTAAGTAAAACAATGAAAAGTAGAGAAAGGGATAAAAGACGTGCAGGCACCAAACATGATTGCAGATCAAAATCTCTTTGATATGTGCTATGTGGAACGAAGATTTACAGAGAGTTTGGCAGCTACCAAATTCAACTAAAAACTACCAATTACTGAAAGTACCTATTTTAATTCAAAAAATAGATTCTACTATGTAATCCTTCCTACTTCCCAGTGGTAGAAACATTGATCGGAAGTACATTGAAGATTTCAAAGAGATGTAAACAATATTCAAAATATAATCAATTCATGCTAAAGAAAGGATCTCTTTGAAGACATTCTCGTATAAATCTTCATAAAGTGTTCTGACTCAAAAGCATCCAAGCCTTTATTACAACTGCTGTGCCAACATCACCTTCTGAGTCTTTTATGTCTGAACGAGGTACGGATGTTATGTCTCTCTCATATTTCATATATTATATAGGAACTTATTGATAAAATGGCAGGTCCTCATTACCAAATGTATTGCTGATTATTTAGAGCATGTCTCCGCATTATACTTAAAACTGATTATTTTGAGCACAGGTCCATTGTCTGATGATATGCTTTAATATGCAATCCATATTGCTTGGCACCATTTAACTAATAAGGAAAATATACAAAACTTCATGTGGACATAACCGAAATGATGTCTAAACAGCACCGGCAATCCCTCCTTATAAAGAGAACAACAAGCCATGCATGATGCCAGAATTAGAATTTAAATCAAGCCATGCATGATGCAATTTGTCAGGCAAGTGATTCAGTGATAGTGTGTGGAACCAAAGTTCCTCCTGTATTTATGGGAAGCTTTCCTTTATTTGCTATTTACGAAAAGCAAAAACTGAAAATGTGAAACTCTACAATAAACTACACAGTACAATATTCAATAAAAAAAAAGTTGACCTGAATGGAAAACACACTTCTTCAATGTAGATGACTGAGCTTTGTCGAAATGTGCTATGAAAAAAATGATAGGATAAAAGGTATTTGAACCAGAGAGATTCTGAGAAAACATCCATGGCAGTCTGAATTGAACCAATTGACATCTTGCCAAGCACGAGATATTTACACATTCTTCTAAGACGATTTCAATCATATTTCATTCATGACTGAACAAAGTATTTTAGAAACTACATAAAACAATTTTGTAGGAGTCCATTTCTTGGGAAGGTAATTTTGTATGGGAAAAGGATTTACATCTAGGATCACTATATAGCATACGGTTTTCATTTTCTCCTTTTCAGAGTCATAATCTTTAATTTATTTAATTTTTTTCTTTTTAGTGTTCTTTTTAATTTTTAGACTTTGTTTTACACCGGGCATGTCAATCAGGACACCAAGGATACCGAGACATACCCTGGAGATCACAGCATCCTCAAACTTGTAAAACATCAAGGACATCCTAGAAACATCCCTAGAATTTCAGGGACATCCCCATTATTTTTTGCTTTAACAAGTGTGTGCGGAGGTGTTTCATCTCCATCCCAAGTCCCTGAAATGTCCCAAACGTCCAAGACAATTAGGGGATGTGGGGCCAAAAAGACAACCAAAGACAAGAATTTTCCCAATACAAAAATATATAGTACAAACTACAAGATTTGCAAAGTGATTTTGGACAATAACGTTGAATATGTTGGTCTATTATGTATTTTATGCCGATTTTTGAGAAAATTGAGCATAGCTAGTACTAAAGAAGACTCTTATTCAATGTTAGCTGAAACATTTTCATCACATTGTCTTTTATATATTTCACTAGTTTATTGACCCTTAAAGTTAAAATTACTCAAAAATTGAGCATATGACTAATACTATAGAAGACTCCTATTTGATATTAGTTGGGACATTTTAAACTCATTATGTCATATATTTCTATTTCACTTATTTAGTGACTCTTGTGATTACACTCAAAAATCGAGCATATGACCAAATGCTAAAGAAGACTCCTATTTGATCTTAACTCGAACATTCTCATCACATTGTCTTTTATATTTATAAATTGCTTATTTAGTGACTCTTACAATTACAGTAAAAAATGGGCATACAACTAAAACCTGCATCACAACAATCACCGAAAATCAAACAAACAAAATGGATTTGGGTGCTTTTGAATTTAACCCCATAAATTCGTTTTAAAATGTCCTAAAATTTGTACGGTCACACAAACCCTATAAACCAGCATAAGTTTGGCATAGCACTTTGTAAAAACATTGTCCCTAATTACTAGGGCACGGCTTGGTTGTTGCCGGCCTCAAACTTGGTTTGTACTCTTTTGTTGCTCTTAATTGTGCTTGCATGCCTCCATTCTCAGGTTTCCTCATCACTCATTTATGTAATTTTGTCGCCCTTTTAATGAATCTATCAATAGTCACTTCCTCCTCGTGGTGTCTTGTTTGTTTTTGTATTACTATAATCTCCTTGGTTGTTCGCAAGTATACGCTCTCATCTTTGTTTGGCTTGGCACTTATCATCATTAGCTCGTGAGCTTGACGCCGCAACTCTCATCACCTATTTAATGCAAAAATTGCTCGTGTATGGATGATTTTTTTAGTCTAGTTGTAAAGGAATCGGAAAACTAGGGTTGTTGGCAATTTTGATTGGTTTTGCAATCAAAAGACCTAAGTCGGAAATATCAACTACCTTCGGAGTTAAAATTTTTGAGATGAAGGTTTGGATTGCTTTCGCAACCCAAATACCAACGTAGAGGCTTTTAACTGTTGATGCATATAATTCTTTGCATCGGGACTTTTAAGTATCGACGCAACCAAAAGTTCTACATCAAAGTTATGGACTGTTGATGCAACCAATATCTCCGCGTTGGGGTTTCTAACTGCTTGGGAAGCCCAAATCTCTGAAAAGTCGCCACCACATGTATTTTCCCTACCATAACTGCACATGTGTGCAAAATTTTCACTTCTCTACCTATATGGCCAATTGTCCAACATCTATATATATGATATACTTTGCATATAGGCCAACGGTTCTAGTTTAGATAGAGGTTGTCAATGTAGATACTCAATAGGGTTGGGCCATGTTATGAGCTTCAGCTTATTGGGGAGGGTATAGGGCATCATATCAAAGCTCGGATGAGAAAGATGCCCCTCTATAAAGTAGGTGGCCCGGGGAATGAGTTAGGAGAATATCTATTTGGGGGCCAGGGTAGTAAATCCATCGAGGCAAGCAATATAGGAAATGAATAGGGTCACACCATCCATCCCCATATCTAGATAGGGGTGAGTGCATAACCAAACCAGCTATCAATCATTCATCGAGTATGTCGTTGAGCGGATATGTTGATTCGCGAGTATGTTGATTCATCATCAATAACTATGAATAGAGGGGCCCCCTCTCTATATATGATATGTGTGGGAAATAAATGAAATACCGATAGTCCTATGTCCAATCGTCTTATGCTTGATCGGGATCCAATGGGGAGAGGATGGATAGGGAGATAGCATAGTTCGATAGCCGCCTAAGGCCCATTTATTTCTCATTTCCCATATCTATATAGGGCTCACCCTATAGAATAGATATATGTGATATATATTTCATTCTCCAAATCGATAGTCAAGAAAACTTCAGTCTTTACTCATCCCCTATCGGCCCCAATTAGTATATAATATATTTCACCCCTCTTATAGTTTTCACTCATTTTGACCTCTATCATTCACAAATTTCTTCACCTCCTCATTCCCAATCGTGTGCATTCGTTTTCATCGTTCCTCGTTGCAGTAATCAATGATCATTCACAAATTTTTCAGTTGTTAGGGTCTCCTATACAAATTTTAGGGTACATTATATTTCTCTTGCTTTTGGCTTTTCCTAATCACTAGAGAAAACCTTGTTTTGTTCTACGTCAGTCCTAGGGTTTCTCTCAAACATTTTTTTGATACTTTGTAAATTGTGTGTTCCAAGTTTTCAAGCTCAAGGATTTCCAACTGCCTTGATAGCTTATAAAACTGAATCAGACTTCTCATTTGTTTTTGCACCCAAGATCCCTTATCATACTTTATCTGCCCCCACACTTCAAAATCACACAACGAAGATTTACCCTGTTTCAGCAATTAAAATCCCGAGTCAAGTTTTCCAGCTGTCTGGGCAATTCATTTCCCGCTTTCAAAGATTTAGCCTACTTTTACACTCTGAGAATCCAAAGCAAAACTCTTAGCTTCTTTAGCAGCTCAAAATCCTGCGTTGTGTTTCTCAACTGCTTTTGCAGCATGTTTTTCCGCCAAAAGCCCAAAACTGCCTGCACATTGTAAAATCCCGCCCAGGTTGACAAAGACCTTGTCATAGCCCATTTTTTCAAAAAAAAAATCATGTCTTGAAAAGTGTACATGAAGTATTAGTTCCACAAGATCACTCCCCTTCCAACCTTGAATCAAATGTAAAAAAATCACTGATATGGATTTGGGGCACATCAACCTCACCGGTTTTGGAACAGAATCCAAGTGGTCCGAAAAATCAGGTTTCATTCAGGGGATAATTACAATGGACTTCCTCAGGCTGTTAGGAAGTCAATATATTATAGTGCTCCATTATTTGTATTATATTAGGAAATCAATTCCCCAAGGCAGCCAAATTCAGAATACACCTCTTGGAAGAAAATGCTGAAAAGCTCAAGGAATCTCGGGTCAAGGGAGCTGAACCAAGCAATGATATCTTGGAAATGATTGAAACACTCTTGTATGCTTTCAATGATGACCAAGGACACGTACTCCCAGCCCAGAACATAATAGATGAATTCAGCCAGCTGATCAAGAAAGAGTCAACTCCAGGCTCGGCCTTCAAATGTGACTCAATCAAAAAATTGTGAGATATCAGAATATTTTTGACAATTTTGAAAAAAGATTTGAAGAGTTTCCCGCGCATTCCAGATCAAATGATAGATATAATGTTTAAATGTGAAATTAGTTATTTCCATTCAGATGGCCCAGATGAGGACAAGGTAAAGGAAGCTCTGAGTAATTTTGATGAGTAGCAAAGGAGGCTACAGTTTCCAAAACAGCTGGATATTGTTGATGTTGAAAAGGAAGAGGCTGATCAAGAAGAAAATGTGCAGGAGGAAAACCTATAATTTGCAGCTGTATATTGATCGAGCAACTTTTGCAGTTTTTAACTTATGCAATTTGTATCTTGTAAAATGTCACTTTATTTTGTAAAAGTGCACATAGGATCTGCAGTTTTTAATATTAGCAAAACTGACTTTGTCAACACTCCATGTAGCTGAAATATAAGATGTTCTTTACAATAAATATGTGATTGTATGCCATTGTAACGAACCTTTTGTTGGAAGCAGAATTTTGGAGAGAATAAGAAGACTGAAACTTTGTATTCATCTTTGCAGAAGAGAAATAAAGAGAGATTCAAACTTGGAGTTGCGTGTCAATCTTATGGTTTTCATTTAAGCTTATGTTGAATGCAAGATCATTTTCTTTACTTTCCAAGCTTATATTTCCAGAAATTTGTCTTTGTTGATTACATTTCTTGTATGATAGAATAGGTTCTGCTTTTACCTATTTGGTAGTGCAAGTTGTTCCTCTCCTTTCCTCTTCTTAAATTCTCTTCCTATTCACTCTACTTCCCCATTTCCTTCACTAGTTCCTTTCCAATGTGCTTTCATTTGTTGGGAATGGAATCCCAAAACTCCTGAGGATATATTAGTGTAAATAATGTACATATTTCTTTCATGCAATTTTGTTTTCAATAAAAGGAGCCTCCCCACACAATAGAGGAGGGACTTTGTCCCATTATATTGCTGCCGAATTCCATTTTGCCACGAGCACAATATTTCGCCAACAATTTTCTACACCCACTGTGGGACACATTTTAATGCATGCATGCTAACCTACTTTTAAAAGCCAAAGAATCTCTATCATGCATGGATTTTCGAGGTAATCCTCTTTGCTATAACTAAATATTGAAGGAGTTACAAACTGGATGAAAGACTATTTGCTTGCAGCGATAGAGAGCAACGACTAAGTGATATTTTCTTTGAACATCAACAAGAGCATGGTTTTAATTTAGCTCTTGAACAAAGAAGCAGAGAGAGGTCTACAAGCATTCCACCACTCTACCGGAGAAGAAGAGTTGAAAAAGGAACTGGCTTGAGTGAAGCCCTTGTTTTGAGTGGTACGTTACTTTCTCTATGTGTGTTATTCCTACAAAGGCAGCAATAGGAACACATTTTAGTGCGTGCATATTAACCTACTTTTAAAAGTCAAAGAATCTCCATCATGCATGTCTTTTCAAGGTAATCCTCTTTGCTATAACTAAATATTGAAGGAGTTACAAACAGGATAAAAGAATATTTGCTTGCAGCGATAGAGCGTAAGGACTAAGTGATACTTTCTTTGAACTTCAACGAGAGCACGGTTTTAATTTAACTCTTGATTGAAGAAGCAGAGAGAGGTCTACAAGCACTCCACCATTCTGCCGAAGAAGAAGAGTTGAAAAAGGAACGGGCTTGAGTGAACCCCTTGTTTTGAGTGGTACATTACTTTCTCTATGTGTGTTATTTCTTACAAAGGCAGCAGTACCTTGGAGGCCAGCCATAGGGCCATTGGCTTTGGTCATACCTTTCCAAGAGCTTCCTAGAGGCTCGAGGAAGAACTTTACCAAGTTTAAGGGAGATGGAAAGTAACACCTTGACGAACATATTGTCACATTCTTCATTGCATGCACGGTGTTAGGAGTGGAAAATGAAGATAAGATAAGATAAGATAAATATATTAAATGTCCAACGAGTGACCACAAAAGTAGGTCAATGGGATTGTACACATACAAAGAGGAGGCAATAGCCCAACAAGAGGACCAAAAGGTCCCTAAGAACAACAAAACAAGAAAAGAAGGAAAGAAGAACGGGAAAAGAAAAGAGAGAGAAGCCTAGAAAAAGCCTGCAGAGGACCACAAAACCCGAACATGCGAAGAAGAGAAGGAAGAGGAGGCAAGAGAGGAGATCCCCTCATCTAACATCCAAAGCCGACTGGAAGAAGCTAGTAATGTGCTGAAGCCCGGTATCTGAGGCTGTGAGAGATTTGGAGTTCCAATGCCGGATGAGGGATGGGCCCTCCGTGCACGTTTGGTGGATCTCAAAGGCCATCTACAAGGAAAGGGCCTCAACCTAGTATGTGTTTGAACGTCCCTGCTCTGTGAAATAGTGCCTCGGTTCGATTGATCTCGTTTGGGAATCAAGATTGGTATCCCCCTGCCGCTTGGTGCCCTTCCCAGGGAGAGCACTGTAAAGAAGGAAGTGATCTGCTAAATATTCGTCTGTCTAGAAGGAGGCTTAAGGGTCTCTTCCCGAAGTTTAAGAGCCTCCTGCAGATAGAGAGCAAGGTACCTCTGATTGTAGTATCTAAATAAGTCTGTGAATGTCGGATGCTCTCTAAACAGGCAATGGAATCTACCTCTAATCTCATAGTAAATAGGGCAACGAAAGATGAAGTGCTCTTCTGTTTCGACCTCCTTGAGGGAGCAGAGCTGGAAAATCCGCTCGGAATGGTCAATTTGATGATCACACTCAACCCTGAGCCTATGAGAGCCAACCCTGAACTGGCCCAAGGAAATGCGAAGGGCATGCATCCAATGTCGGGAAATATACTAGGGCCGAGAGATAAGACCATTATTGACTTCAAGAAAATGCACAGCATAGAAGGCCATCTTCGGACATAACCCACCCTGGGGGTTAGTCCAGGTGCACTGAATGAACTGTCTATAGATATCATCTCTGATTATTTTGTTCAGATCCTACTTGGCCGAAAGGAGATGGGCGAGAGCGTCGAAGAAATAGTTGTATGTGGGAGGTGACCCATCCGAATCCCAATAGACTCAAGTAGTCATGAGACTCCAACATACCAACAACAAGATCGACCAGAACAATCGGCCGAAGCAATGGCCTCAGAGGAGCAATAAGCAAGGTAAGGATACTTGTCCCTTCCCACAGAAGAGTCAACAAGTCTCTCGAATGTGATGCAAGAGGGAAACAAGGCCAAAAATTGCTTCCAACCTAAAGGGACAAGCCCCAAACTCTACCAGGATGATATTGTGGGGAGTCGTCTCCTTGCATCTAATGAAACGTCTGAGAAGAAGGATCTGAACTCTCTCCACAACAGCCCAATCAAATTCGAACAAGGAGGGCCCCCAAACCTCAGAACCATAAAGAACCGTGGGTTTAACAAGAGAGTCTGAGAGGGACATCTTGGACAGGATGTCCTAGAAGTGATGTCAAAAGCACTATCTCTCTAAGATCGCCAAGGAGCCATAGCCCTTGTTAACCCGAGGCTAAAGGGCCGGTCGCAAACTGAAGCGAGGTCCAGAAAATAGTACTCCCAAGTAAGTGTAAGAGCTGGTGATCTCAAGCTCCTCCCCCTTGTAGAAGAAATGAAAATCAGATGTCTTCAAACCATTGAAGATCATAACTTTGGTCTTACCCAGGTTCACTGTCAGCTGCTTGTGGTCACAAAAGAGGGCTAAAGCATCCAGTTGTCTCTGTAAACCTTCCACAGAGGAGGCAAGGAGGACCACATCGTCTGCAAAAAGAAGAATATAGATCAGAACCTGATGGAGAAGACAATCGTCGCCCTCCTGAATGTGATCCCTACAAAACTCCTCCAATTCATCAATATAAATATTGAACAAGGTAGGAGACAAAGGGCAACCTTGCTTGACCCCAATTGTACTCCTGATGAAGTCAAAGAACCCAGTAGCAGTACGAAAACGGCCCAGAACCTCCTCAAAAAGGCACATGATAAAGCACCTAAAAGAGTCTCGAAGATGCCAATCTCTTTGAGCCTTTGGAAGAGAGCTTCCCGCGGAACAGAGTCAAAGTTAAGACTATTTGTCTCCATCAAGCTATTTGTGGAAACTTTGCAAGGAGCAGCATAATGGTTTTACCATTTACCTGCTAATTCTATCACTAATTGGACCACCATAAGGACTAAGTTTGAGGAGAGATGTAAACCAACCGAAGATGCTCACACTCTCCGAGCACAATTGACTCAAATGAAGCAAGCCCACGAGCCAATGAGAGAGTTTGTGGCAAGTTCAATAGACTCTTACATAAGATTCCTTTTGCCACCACACCTACTTTGGTGAATCAAAATGTTTCTCTATCAATGCTCAACTATCTCGAAGTTGGGTTTATCCTTAGGAGATCACAAATAGTCTATGTTACACCAAGTTTTCGGGAAGGGAATGGGGGACATGTTTTAGGGACAGATTTTTTTGGAGGTCTTTTTGAGGGGACAGCTATTAAAAAATAAGGAAAAAATTTTAAAATACAGGAAATTTCAAATATTCATATAATAGCATTGATAAAGCATTCATCACACACATTATAGAACCTTAATACATAAAATTGGAGTTGAATTGAGATTTCACATAAGATTCAAGTTTCAATTACAATAATAATTACAATGAAATGCCCAAGGGCTGCAAGTTTCAATTACAAAATGTTTGAAACATAGAAAATGAAAATATATTGCTACCCCTAATCAAAATCCGCTAAAATGGCATCAAAATCAGACCCCGAGTCCGAGTCACTAGAACTATGAGGGATTGCCTCATCCAATGGAACCCCAACCAATCCCACTTGTGCCTCCTCATCAACTCTGTGTGGCATCTTCAAGATCAACATCCCAACATGCAGTTGCGGCACCTGTCGATCATGAAGTCGCAATGCACCGTGTACGGCTACTAACTTCTCTGCTCGTCGAGAGGTAAGTTTGTTCCTCTTAATTGAGTGCATGAGGTCAGTATGTGGACCAATTCCTCTCTGCAGTAGAGGAACTAACAACTGTGAAAGGAGGCGAGTGACAAGAATCCTCAAGTCTGGTGCATCCTTGTCATGCCATGTCCACCATCCAATAGGGTCTACTTGAGCTAATGTAGCTCTATCTGTCCTCACCTTTGGTTTGCTAAATGTTGGACCACGAAGATTGACAAAGGATAGCCATTGTGTCTGCAGTAAAGTGGACTCCTCATCAATGTACATCTTTTGAAAGGCCTTCATGAGCCCTTCTTTCACCTCTTCATCATCAAATGGAGGCATTCTCTCAGGTCTTGTTGCATACCATTTGGGATTTAGAGCATAGGTTGCCATATGAAGTGGGGTGTTCATTGTGTTCCACCGCCATGTCACAATGGGTCTGATATGCTCCTCATAAAATCCCAAAGTAGGATCCCTACTACAAATGGCTTGCTTCATCTACCCAAGCATGTTGTCAAATGTCTCATAAATCTCTCCAAGACTAGGAGAGTCTGTATCAACATATCTTATGACCCCCACAATAGGTGAGATGATGGAGCAAACATATTTGCAAACAAGTTACAAAAAATTTCAAAAAGATTAAGAATTTAAGACTCAAAGAGTGAATCAAAATGTTATCACAAAGAATGAAAAACTAAAATAATTTACAAGTTAGAAACATGGATAAAAATATTTAAAAATTAAAAATTAAAATATAAATATTAAATATATAAAATCAACAATTGCTTACCTCATTGTGGACCACCAATCATCGTCAAGGATCTTTTGTTTCACACTTTTTCCTTCAGCAAAGTGTTTGCCTCTAGCCATCTACCCCACTCTTGATTAACCATCATTAATTGTAGAGCCTCTTGCACCTCAAGCATCCTCTCTAACAAAATAAAATAGTTGACATATCTAGTGTCCATGGGCTTGAGGAATTCCTTCCTCGAAAAAGTCTTAAATAGAGCAAGTGAGGTGTGATGGTTGCAAATGAACATTTGTATGTCTCTAGCCTCTGCCACCATTGTCTTCACCCAATCTATCTTTCCAATGTCTTTCAATGTGTTGTTCAATGCATGAACACAACATAGAGTCCAAAAATGTGCTTGTAAGCACCCTCAACCATCAAGCCAACTAACTTACATACGCAGTTGAATCAGTCACCACTTGTACAACATTTGAGGGCCCAATCTCCTCTATGGCATCCTTCAAAATTTGAAATTTGAAAGTTACATCCTTCTTATTCCCTCTACAATCGATAGCTCTAAGAAAATAATAGCTAGAAGGACATGTGACAATGATATTAATGAGTGGTTTGTGTCTAATATCAGTCCACCCATTCATGATGATAGAGCAGCCCACATGTATCCAAGTTTTCCTCATCTCCTCCATCACCACACTCACCTTAGAATATTCTTTATCAAGGAGGTTGGTCCATAGTTTATGTTCTCCAAGAGGGACATACGAGAAACCAACAACAATTACATCTCTAAACATTTGTTTGAAATAAGGGGAACGTGGCCTATGAAATGGTATTGCATTGACAAAGAAGAATTTGGCAATAGAAGAATCAACTACTTCCCGTGATTGCACATTGAACATCCCCGCAACAGTAGTAGCCTTTCTCTTTCCCTTGGTAGAATCCTCTCCCCTTTGACTTTCAACATCCACGGATTGGGTAGGCAATTGTGTACCATGCATAGTTTCCAATGACATCCTTTTTTTTCTTTCTTCACCCTCCATGTGCAACATAGTCACTTCAAACTTCTCAGGTATTGTTATTTTTCACAACCTTTTACCCCCTGTCCAACTATGCCCAAAAGATGACAATAAACCCTTGTGTAGTTGCCCCTAAAATCTTTGTTGCAAATATGACATAACCACACTCTACTCCCCCCTGAGTTTTTTTTTTTCTTTGTCAATGGTTGTAAATTGTGAAAGAGGTTTTTATGATTGAATGGGCCATTTCCATAAATTTTGAGGAGTTGAGAAGGGCATTCAAATGGATTATTTGAACCCACAATTGCTACAACACTCTCACTCCCTGAAGAAACCCTATTTCTACCTCTATGTTGCATTTGAATCTCTTCACCCTCATTGTTGCTCATTGTTTTTTATTGAAAATGCAAAACCCATTCTGCAACTGCAAGTGCAAACAAAAAACCTTCATAAGTCTTTGAAATTTGAAACCTTGAAAAAACAAAAACAAATGAAAAATAATGTGTAAATTTGCAAAATGAACAATGGATGTGAGACATACCTCAAATGGCGTAATTAATGCTCTCTTGCCTTCTTCTCATTGTTGTTTTCTTTTCTTCTCTTTGTTGTTTTCTTTCTTTGCCTTTTCCTTCACAATATGGAAAATGACAAAAATGAGTTCCTTTTTTAGTTTTAGTTGTAAGAGAGGTTGTTTTAGGTTTAGGTTAGTTAGGAATGAGTGTGGGGGTCCTTGTGGGCCCCCATATTCCTTTTATTGTTATTAATTTTGAGTTTAAAAAATGTTTTTACCTTTGTTTGGACGTAGGGGACACCCACGAGGAATTTATGGAAGTCCCCTTGCCGTATCGGGGACGTCTAGGCATCCCCTGCCATCCCCCTTCCGAAATTTGACATCTAGAGACGTCCCCATTTTTTGCATGAATTGGGGACGGGTAAGCTGACTTTACCTACCCGTCCCCACATCCCCGAAACGTCCCATGTTGGGGACTGGGCCTAAAAATGTAGGGGACACATCCCCATGGAACATAGCAAATAGTGAATTTGGACATTACTCAATCTTTGGCCATAGAAGTAGAAGATGATTTGATTATGGCTGGAAAATTGAAGAACTTTTTTAGGAGCAAAGGGCAAAGTTTGAGCCAAGGTACCACTTACCCGATAGTTCAAAAATTAACAAACGACATCATTGCTTGGAATAATCAAAGTAGCTCAAAATGTACCGATCAAGTATGTACAAGGATATACCAAAGAGGAATTTTGTAAGTCATAACACCGGTAATCACTATCGACTTCCTACACCACAACAAAGATTGGCTATTGACGTTGTTGTAACCATAGCATATGTAGTTAACATTGCATGTGAAGTTCAAGAAGGTGAAGTGATAGAAGAGTTTATCAAGCGAGAAGATGGATAAGAAAATGTCATGTATGTCGAAGAAGAAGACAATGAACCAATTGGCAACTCCAATATTGGGTACCTAGAATACGAATCCAAAGATGAGTACAAGGATGTTGTGGGACAAATGAATAGTCATTCCTATGATGTATTTACAACATCGCAAAATCAAAAAAATATAATTAAAAAGCTGAAAACCCCAAGGAGAAATAAGTTCCCAAATCCACTCCAATCATCGTTCAAGAGCAACTTTTCTAGTTCAGCATAAAGAAAAGCTTCTTGAAAGGTAGTTTCGTCTTCCCCCTCCAACTTGTAATGTTCTCGGGACCATTGTTGTACAAAGCAATGCTAGTTCTAGCACGAAGCTTCTACTATCACATCTCTCCCTTCTTTTGACATCATTGACCCAGTAAAGAAACCCAAAATTCATGTCGAAGTTGAGTATTGGCAGGCAAACCCAAATCAGTTTCATAGGTTGTCCAAATTTATCAAAGGAAAAGCCTCTACGCCTATCAAAGCCACTTCCAAGGGTAACTCCTAGTCCTAAACTCATATAATTCAAAACCTCATGGCTACTTCCTCATCCTCTTCTAGGAGGGTCGAGCCTTTTATTTGTCATTGTTCATTAATGGTTATAAGCTTAGCAATTGTAAAATTGAATCGGGAGCCTCCGATAATGTAATGTCTACCAAAGTTACTCACACTCTTGGGCTTGCTCGACCAAGACATTTGGCCAATGTTACTACATTGATTTGGTTGGGCAATTCAAGGATGCCCAAGTGGTCGTGAGGTGCATACCCAAATAAAAGGGTGAAGATGACTATTTTGGTAGCTAACATACCAACTTCGTGTGGGATGTTGCTAAGTCATAGTTGGTACAAGGATGTAGGCAGAGAGATTCAAATGGATTGTTTACATGTTGATATTCCAGTAGGAGTCAAAAGGAGGTTAGAGCCTGAAGTGAAATATAAATATACAATGCAGAAGTTGAATGACCCTAGGGCAGAAATTTTATTTGAGGAGACAGTTCGAGATACTTATCTTATGATGACAGAAGATAATCTAGATGTCCCGAGGTTAATTCAAAATGACTCTAATGATGTTTGGCCATCAGAGTTTGATGGCAGCTTCTCTTCCATGGGTTATAGCACTGGTGTGGTGCTTATTTCTCTTAAAAATGATTTTTTCCCATTTTCTTTTAAACTCCAATTTGCTAACACCAACAACACAGTTGAATATGAAGCATTGCTGGTTGGGTATGAAGACTATTGAAGAGATGGGCGTGAAAATTTTGAAGGATCAAGGAGATGTTGAGTTGATCAACAAACAAGTGCAAAATTAGTTTCAAGTATTGAGAGAATCAGGTGCAGGACTGCACGGAAGCATTTGAGGCATTCTCCATTAATGTTGTATTGAGAGAAAAGAATGAAAAGACTGATGCACTAGCAGTATCTGCATCACTACTCACTCCTCATCCCGAGTTTGATAATGATAAGTACACTCTTGAGATGGTCTTCTGCCCAAGTGTTCCTGACAATTCTGAAAATTGGCAAATATTTAATGATGATCAGCAGATCATATATTTTCTAAAAAAACCAATAATTTCAGCAAGATATACTTTGAAGGAGTGACAACTTATCATCAATCTACCTCAGATGCCCAAGAGGAAGTAAAGAGGATGTCATTCAGCTGAAAGGAAATAAAATTCCCAAAGGTCTAGTATCTTTGGAAGATTTGTTTGACAAACACGATCGCTTCATCAAGGGTAAGCATTGTCATGAATCCCAATCTTTTGTGGATGTAGAGAGTGAATATTGGTACCAAAGAGCAACCATGGCTAGTGAACATTGGAAAATGTTGTTCGCCTAAAGAGAAAAGTAAGTTTGTGGCCTTGCTGAAAAAATATACAGACATTTCCTGGTCTTATGCTGACCTAAAATCTTTTAGGCCTAAGAAGATGCAATACAATATTCCATTAAAGCCTAAACATCGCAATATAAGCAAAAACAAAGTCCCTATGATCCTCAGAATGCAGGGACCATTCTCACTGAAGTTTAAAAGATGTTGGGTGCCAGGATTTTTTTCAATTCATCACTCAACTTGAGTTGCAAATATTGTCCCCGTACGAAAATAAATGGAGAACTCGGGATTTGTATTGACTTTCGCAATTTAAATCGGGCCACTTTAAAGGATAATTATCCTTTCCCTATGATGGATCAAATTCTACAGGCGGTCACTAGTTCAAAAATGTTGTCAATGCTCGTTGAATTTTCCAATTACAATCAAACTGAAGTGGCCAGAGAACACCGACACAAAACTGCCTTTAGTACCCCTTGGGGTACCTTTGCCAACAAAAGAACGTCGTTTGGACTTATCAATGCGGGACCACTTTTCATAAGGCTATGGATCTCATCTTTCACAACTTGAATAAAATTATGGTGGTCTATCTTGATGATTTGACCATGTTTTCGAAAAAATGAGAAGATCATTGTGATCATCTGGAAAGGGTATTTAAGAGGTGTCATTCCCATGGTATTTCTTTAAATTGATGATTTGATTGTGTTTTCAAAAAAAACAAGATCACCATGATCATCCTGGAAAGGGTATTTTAGAGGTGTCATTCCCATGGTATTTCTTTAAATTGATGATTTGACTATGTTTTCAAAAAAAAAAACAAGAAAATTGCCATGATCATCCGGAAAGGGTATTTTAGATGTGTCTTTCCCATGGTATTTCTCTAAATCCTAAAAAGTCAATGTTTGGTGTGACAAAAGGCAAGTTGTTGGGACATGTGTTGAAGGAAGGAACTAAGATTGATCGAACAAGATAAGGCTATTCAGAATTTGACTCTCCCCACAAGTAAGCCAAGAGTTCATTCTTTCTTGAGAAAGTGAACTTTTAAGATGGTTTGTGCCGGACTTTGCCGAGTTAACCTGCATATTAATTCTATGATGAAGGGTAGAGCAGCTTTTAGATGGAATAAATAAGGAAAGCAAGTTTTGAGGACATAAAAGTTGCTATTGTTAAAGCCCTAGTTTTGGTGTGCCCAGAGTTACGAGAGAGACTTCATCATTTACAACTATGCCTCAAAGCATACCTTGTCTACCATCCTGGTCCAAAAGAATGCTGGAGTTGAAACACCAATTGCCTTCATGAGCCATGGGTTAAAAGATCACGAGTTAAAATACTCGACTATAGAAAAGCATGCTTATGCAAAGTGGTAAAGGCTTTCAAACATTTTCGTTGTTGTATTCTCAACTCGCACACAATAGAGTTTGTTCCTCATTCCTCGGTAAAGTCCATCTTAACCTAGCAAAAATTAGGCTCTCAAAGGGGCACGCGGATTGCCAAATTCCAAGAATATGATTTGGATGTTAAGACCACCAAGTTGGTTCATGAGAAAGGTTTGTACCAGCTCATTGGTGAGAATGATCCAAACAAAAATCTAGAAGAAGATAACTTTGTTGAAACTTACCTTTGGTCTTCGCTTGAGTAGCACAAATGCATGGTACTCCAACATTGCTTACTTACTCTCACATATGGAGAGTGCCTGAGCCATCTAAGCCCCAAGGAAAAGAGAACTATCAAACTTTGATCACCCAGATATGTGTTGTGGGACAATGCCCACTTTAAGAAAGGCATTGATGGTGTGTTTTTATGTTGCATGCATAAGGAACAACAACAAAGGTTATTGGAAGCTTTTCACAATGAGGCTTGTGGAGGGCATTTTTCATCTCCAATCACCACTCGTAAGATTCTCTGAGCTAGATATTATTGGCCCACACTTTGAGGCTGCAATGCGCATGTTTACAGTTTATTGTTGATGTATCATCATATCACTATCAATGTATCTCAATTCTATGTCAACGACTCAATAATAATCGGATTTTGGCTTGTGTGATGAATTAGTTGATTAATGGTTTCAGCCTTCAGGCTTTCAGCTTTAAGTCTTAGTTTTATTTATGTTATATTTGTAATGTATATAAATTTAATATATTATTTTAATATCCGTCCCCAAAATCCGGCAATTTTTTCGCCATTCAGAAATCTTAGGTAACTATGGTTAATTCCTATTCTCTACACACAAGAAGCTTTCCTATACATATGATTATTTGTGGAAATGTTTAATATAATATCATATTTTCTCCATTATCATTTGTTATTAATGTATGAGCACCTTAAATTCTTACCATTCATCTTCTATTGGAATATAATAAACCAAGAGCTTCATTGCTCAATATGCCAAAACAAGCAAATAAACAGATTCTAGGTTTATGTTAGATCATGACTACGGTCATTGTTTAGTCTTTCTCTTTGCACTTGAATAATCAATGCTTCCTCATCAAACATTCATTCCTTTCAAGAGAGCAGATGTCAGATGGTTTTATAGGAGAAATCGTTGAGTTTCTTGTCAAAGAGTGCCTTTAGATAAGGTTTCTACCGGAAGGTTAGCTTAGATTTACCTCATGCAATGATTTGCTTCTGTTCTCAAAGGTTGATGGATATTTTTATTGTTTACAAATGGAAGATGTTTTGTGCTTGGTCCTTTTCTGATGTTTTCTAATCCTTGATTGAGTTTTACTTTAACAATAATTACTATTTGAGTTCTTGTTTGAAGTGGTATAAGAAGAATTTGATGTAAGATAAATAAGTATTTAGGATATTGAGTTGCTCAAGGTTTGTTTCTCAAATTTCTGTGTTCTTTTACAGTGGTAGCTTTGGTCCAGCTTCTGAACATGTACTGCTCAAAAGTATAATTGATTTCCAAGTGGTGGGGAATGATAATTTTACTATTGTACTAAGTATTATGTATGGGTTTGATGGGATGTTCTGGCGTGCTTTTACTGGTAGTGAGACAGTTACATAGGAAAGTGAACATGATGTGTTTTAACCGGTGATGGATACAGTACCGCTGTGGTGATTATCAATCTTTACATGAAGATGCTTACAGTTTCTTGTACAGAAGAACTATATCAATTCATTGTTTAGATCTAGTGTTTCCATAACTAACTAGGCTATTGCTAGATCGAGTTTCCAATTTGATTTATAGTAGTTCATTGGTGTCATAAACCCATTAGTTTCCATATCCATGATACCATGATGTTAAGTACTTCTGATGTTGATATTATTGGGCTTTTCAGATATGCTTCTAGACTTGTATTCCAGTGGAAGAATAGGTAAATATGTGATCTACTTGTGGAATAAGATGTATTGCTAAATAACGAGGTAGGCCATTTTCTTATGTGAGGGGATCTTAGTTTTTTAGTTGACACCCTTCAATTAAGAGGATTTTGTGTTTAATTTGTAGATTTGTTGAGTTTTGGAGGAACATAGATTATATCAATATTTAAGGATTAGACAGTTCTAAGCTATGGTGTTGGTTAATATACCATCTCAATCCTAACCCAGGCATGAACCATATGGTCCATTTCTTGTGTAAACTAATGGGTGAGGATTCAAAAGTTTGTCTTTCTATTTTTGTGTTTAAATAGATGATTCGTGTATTTTTGTTTATGTTGTCTGACAAGATAGCAAGATTAACTTGCATTGGGCATCAGTTCCTTTATGCAAGAGTTTGTAATCTGTAGGAAGGATGAGATGATAATAGAAATGTTCCTATCATAAGGGGGTTTCTTCATTCTATCGATAATGTGCGTTCAGACGTCATGCCAGTCAAGATAGTTTGAAATTTTGAATGCATGCATTCAGTTCACATTATTCTCTTAAATGTAACTGTGGTGTTTTACCATCTTTTCTGCTAGAATTTTTAGTTTTTCTTGAAGTACTGATGTCTTTTGATATTATTGATGGATCTTTGTTTGGTGGATGGGTCCTCTTAGAATCTTGCTTGAGAGGTTTCAATTGGCTCAAGTTTTACACAATGGTGTTTATACTATTATGTGGGGTTGGCTGAGTGATGCTTAGTTGTGAGGTGGTCATTTAGTTTCTGTTGTTTTAGGGGTTTTTCTCACATTAACTGAGCCCATTTTTCAGATAGACTGGCAACTCGGGTCATATAAGTCAACTTGGTCCTCACAGCTTAAACATTTCTGTATGTTTGTAAGGAAGGATTAAACCAGCTGCAATACCAAGAATTCAAGCTCAGATATGCCTAAATTCAAGGAAATTTGTATATACTGTTCAATTTTAAGGGGAGAAAGCCATTCCTTAACAAATTTGGTAAAAGCAACTGAGCTCCTAGTACTTAAGAGGTTGAGAAATTTTGGCAGGAACCAAACTGGTTAGTTATAACCATCTTTTAATACATTTAACTGTAAACTACAAGTTGTTAACCATAAATTCACTAAAATGAAGATCAAATACTATTTACACAAAGTGCTCTGTTGAATACACAGTGCTTTCTAATTCCTCACCTTCCACAAATTAATAATGTCCAACAACTTATGACTGAAAACAATCAACTTTGTTTTTATTAACAGGGCTTGGAACATTCTTATCTTGTATGAAAATTATATTTAATTACATCAAACCTTTAACAGGATATGATTAAAACCAGAGCAGAATATATGAACATAATAATAAACTATCAACAACAAAAAGACAGGTTGGTCAACATACTTCAGGCTCGGTTGCATTATGTGAATCATCAGATATAATGGCCCGTGCTAACGCTTACTCTTTTTTCATACCTCCAGACAACTCCGAAGGTAAACGATCCTCGACACCCTGAAAGGCAATAAATACACGCCATTGATTATATCTCAAACAAGTATCAGTTCTCCATCTTCAACTAATTAAATGAAAATCTTTGCCAAAGTATTATGAACTCAAATGCATTTTTAGTGTTTCGGGAAATTAAATGAACTTTGTATGGAGCAATCAAGTTTTTGAATGAATCGATCATGAATTAAAGTGAGGTCTTCTCCCAATATCTTCTCCTCTTTACTATAAGGAAAAGACTTACAGCCTATGCTTGGGAGCAGGGTGTGTTCCTCAAAATGATTTATGGCAAAGAAAATTCAATGATTCTCATCAAGGAGAACAATGGTGTACATCAAACTAGATCTAATGATTCTTTTTTCTCTACAATATGGATCTATGACATCTATGCCTCCAAGCTTGAAATTTAACAGGAAAATTACCCTTCTATTTCATCAACAAAATAGTGGGAATATGTATCCAACCAAATTTCAGTTCAGATCTTTTCACACCAATCTTTTTTTTCACAACAACTTAATGATTCAGAATTGAAATTTTGAGAAATTATATGGATTGCTAAGTTTTTGGATTTTCCCCCCAGCCAACACCCTCCTCCCCTAGTACCTGTGCCGGATCAAATCAGGTTCTGATCCTCATTTGGGTACTCCACAGAACCATTTCCCATTCTCCCCAGGTATGGTCCATGTTCTCAAGGACAAACCTAGGTTGTGCCCAGACAGCATACCCCACTTCTGGTGTGAACTTCATTTCATTGGTTTTCAAAAAAAAGCCGGTTTAATATTGAAGAAAAGTCATATATTATAGTAAACATGTCGAGAGATAAGGTAGTTTAAATAAATGCAGGAACAGGTACTAAAATGCAATGGTATAAGCCATTGTTCGATTAGTGTCAAAACTGTCACCTGTGAGAAATTATTGCCGACTATACAAGCTACCTTATTTTAATTTTCAAGTTAGCTTCTTTACCATGGTTGCGTGAGCAAAACGATAAGACGAAACTTATCTTTAGCCATATTTATGATCATGGCTTTGATGCCTAGTAGTATTATGCTTTCTTCCGAAAAAACATGTAGAGCCATGGCCCATGACAATGTCCTTTTTAGTTTTCCAAATAGATGAATTTTGTCGGATATTTTTATGTTCATGGCATGAGATTTTGCAAATCTTAGATTTTTTAAACTTACATTTGTCATCACTATAAATAAGAAATTTGGATTTTTAGGATGATTTTGACAATGTCTAGGCCTCCTGAATTTAAGACGTAAAGCTTGATTCACTGGTTGGGATGTGACCTGTGGCACAAAATTAATAATATGTATGACTGATGATGACGAATTTTAACATCTTTTAGACAACACTGGTCCGTAGGAGCTATCAAAGTGTGTAGACTTATTATATCACTTACAGGCACAAAGATACATCATAAGGGAATTAGAATAGCTAAAATTATGGTCAGATTTAATTTTGTTTTCAAATTTCACATGGGTTTAATTTGTTGACATTTTGCATTGAAATATCTATTATTAGTAGTGTTTGTTAGTTATTTTATGCATATTATGGTTAATTTTGTTAATTTGGCTATACTTTTTTATATTTATATGTACAGTCAATACCCATACCTGAACCTGGAATGGCGATTTAGAAGGATTGAAATAAATATAGCTCTCATTAATATTATGAGAATTTTGTGACGTTATTGGCTTCTTCCAAGACAAATGAGCTTCTAGTTGTAATAGTTTTAGAATAAAACTTTCATGGAGAGAGTGCTGGATTTGTGCATGCATGATGAACTGTAATGCCAGAAGTAACTATTTCAGTGGAATGGATGTATTATTTGCATAAAAGCATGTAGATATCTTCTGGTTATCAATATCATGAGGACATCAGTGATCTGAAATTCATCCTTCTAGTGTCCCTTTGTGTCTGTTTTTTTGCTCTGTACACACTTCCTTGTTTACTGAACTTTAAACCATCCCAGGATGATAAGTTGACCTTGATGCAGTCAAAATGATGGGCATCAAATTCAACTTAATGCAAGCAAGCGAGGAGGCTGTCACAGCAAGCATACCAAACAAGTGATGATCATATCTGCATGCATACAGGCCCCAGGGTTACTCGTGTTGAATTGTCCAATTATAAAAGTGAGAAGTGTGTGAATGGAGATGTAAATATATTATATGGTACAAAGATCAGAAACTCAAATACCAGTCAGTCCTGTACTTGAATTTCTCAAGTAAGACCCGATTTTGTGTGAACAAATGCAAGCCAATTTTGCCAAAATCTCATACTAGCATCAAATTCATCCATCATACTGAACATTTTAACAAATGTTTAAGGAGGAGCTACAGAAAATTTAAAATCTTTCCTTATACTACAAAGTGATGAATAACGCTTTTTTGGGTTATGTCATATATCCTAAGGCAGCCAGGCATCATGGTTATATGCATTGAGCATTTCACTAGCTTCTTTATCTTTCCATTTCAAATACAATTGCCCATTAAGAACTTGATCCAAAGTTCATAAAACAATAATGTAATATATAATATATTCCAAAGTAACAAAGAATTGGAATGTAAACGGTCACACTTGACCTTTCGTTTCTCCCATCGATTAAACTATGTACTATTATCTAGACAGCATGGAAACGCCATAAGGGTTCTTGTACCAGCCTAGAAACATACTGTAATCGGTACGAGGACGAATACGCTGTGGGTATGCGTCCGAATACGTACCACGCATACGTGGCAACGTTACGGTACGGTTTCGCTTTTTTGGGTTATGTCATATATCCTAAGGCGGCCAGGCATCATGGTTATATGCATTGAGCATTTCACTAGCTTCTTTATCTTTCCATTTCAAATACAATTGCCCATTAAGAACTTGATCCAAAGTTCATAAAACAATAATGTAATATATAATATATTCCAAAGTAACAAAGAATTGGAATGTAAACGGTCACACTTGACCTTTCGTTTCTCCCATCGATTAAACTATGTACTATTATCTAGACAAAGATGGAAACGCCATAAGGGTCCTTGTACCAGCCTAGAAATATAGTGCAGATGCACGAGGACGAATACGCGTGGTGGGTGCGTCGAATACGTACCACGGCACACATGCGGTATGTTACGGTACGGTTTTGCCATACTGCAACGCACTCGTGTCTATGGGTACATTCAACGTATCCATCCAAAAAAACGTCATTTCCAAAAACGAAACTCATAAAAACTTTTTTAAAATGCAATTTTTTTAAATTTTAAAAGTTCTTATATCTAACCTAACCCTAAATGACCCCCAAACACTTATATAAACACCCAATCCCTCTACTTTTTCCTCACACTCAATATTTGTTATTTTGCTTGAGCTTGAAGGAGAGAAAGAGAAAGAGAGGTTGAAGGAGAAAGAAAGAGCTTGGAGGAGAGAAAGAGAGCTTGGAGGAGAGAGTGATTGAGCTTGAAGGAGAAAGAGAGAAGGAGAAGCAAGTCTACAAACATCAAGGAGGATTTTTCCAGGTATTTTACATGCATTCAGGCTTTTTTTTAAATCTTTTGAGCAATGTTTTGTATATGAATATGATCAATGATCAATATCATGAATGATGTGTTTGATCTAAATTTATTTTTAATATTTATTTATTTTACGGTTATTAAAATATAATATATTAATTAATTTTTCCGTATTTTAAGTTTAATAGTGAAGTTTTATTTAATTAAATGTCTACCCTCTATGTATGCTCTCACCTCGCACCATTTATGGTGAACTTGGTGATCAGAATCAAAGATTGACGTGTAGGACTAACTGTTTAATTTTTTTAATTAGTTATGTATTCGTTTTTTTTATTTTAAAGTTTTAAATTGAATTTGTTAAAAATTTAAACGTCTACCCTCTGTGTATGCTCTCACCTCGCACCATTTATGGCAAACTTGGTGATCAGAATCAGAGAATGACATGTATGGGTTAACAAATTAATTTTCTAATTTGTATTTGTTGTTTTTAATTAAATTATTTTAATATTTAGCAATGTTTTAAAAATATCTCTTATTGTAGGTTAAAAGTTAAAACAAATTAATCCTACAATCATGGCATCCAGTTCAGCTTCAGTGGGGCAAGAGGGGGAAAATGTTTCGGGTGGTATGGCAGTGAAAATGGATCCAAATTATCCTTTATGGAGACATGTGGAAGTGGTAGAGCTTGTTGCCGGTGGTGGTGTCTGTGTTTGGACGTGTCCCCATTGTGCCACCACATTTAAATCCTCATATACCCGTTTGAGAGCTCATCTGACTGGGGCATCGGGACGGGTATTAGACCGTGTAGGAAGGTGGAAAAGAAAACCATAGCCATGTACCTAAAAGAGCAAGAGGATGCAACATTGAAGTAGCAAGAGCTCGCTCTAGAACTATTTCTTTACAACAGAGGACCATGGGAAAACCACCAACATCAACACCATCATTTCATTCTTTCATTGAGACTCGTGTTGAAACTATTCCAGATGATGACCCTTTGATGCCAGATACCTCGGGGCCATCAAGCAAAAGAACAAAAGCCCCATTAAAAAAGCATTTAGCATCAAGAAGAGGGATATTGCAGATGAATTGGTGTCTCGGTGTATATTTGCATGTGGACTACCATTCAATGTCTTGAGATCACCTTATTGGCAGCAGATGGTGAGAGGCATTAATGAGGCACCACAGGGGTATACAAGCCCTAGCTATAATAAGGTTTGCACTTCTCTTTTGGCAAAAGAAGTGCAACACATTCAGACATCTCTACAGCCAATTAGAGATTCTTGGACTGATTCAAGAGTCTCTATTATATCAGATGGATGGAAAGACTCGAAAATCAACTCTCTCATCAACATTATTGCAGTATGCCCTAAAGGGCCAATGTTTCTGAAGGTTGTTGATTGTGAGGGGGAAGTAAAAGATGCCCAATTCATTGCAAATATTCTCATTGAGGCTATTGAGTCAGTGGTCTCGCAGAGAGTTGTCCAAGTCATCACGGACAACGCCAAAAATTGCAAGGCAACAAGATTAATAGTAGAGGGTAGGTATGAGCACATTTTTGGACACCATGTGCAATACAACCCTTGAATCTAATGATGCGTAAGATTGGGAAAATTGCATAGATTGAGCAAATATACATAGAGGCAAACGAGATTCGAGATGTTTGTCATCAACCATCACGTCTCAAGCCATATTCGTAAGATTTTCAAAGTTGGAGTTGTTGAAGGTAAAGGAACAATTCATTTTAAATATAATATTTGATTTTAAATTTTTAAATCAATTTCAAATTGTGTTGTTACTAAATTGTTTCCACTCTTTTTTAATAGGTTGTTAAGACTAGGTTTGCCTCTCACACACTCGTCTTGAGACGATTTGTGAAGGTGAGACGTGCTTTGAGCATGATGGTGATTGATAATGTTTGGACCATCTGGAGGCAATCTAACACAGAAAAAGCCCAAAAAATAAAATCATGGATCCTTGATAAGCATTGGTGGGGAAAAGTTGAATATTTGTTGAGTTTCACAGAGCCGATTTTGAGTATGATACGATTTGTTGACAAAGATAATGCTTGCATTGGAGAAATATATGATGGCATTGACTTCATGCTTGAAAAAATCCATGATATCATACAAGCCAAAGAGTAGGACCCTGAGGAAAAATTTTACAATGAAGTTAAAAATATGATCGTGAAAAGATGGAACAAACTGACCACCACATTGCATCTCCTTGCTTATGCTTTAAATCCCAAATATTACAACAGTGAAATAGTTGGGAGAGCTAGAAGACAACGACCATATGATGACCATGAGGTTGCAAATGGGACGAGGTCAAAGCATTCGTGAGGTTGGTTCCTAATCCAAACTACATTACTTGCAAATCCGCCAGAGATGTCGATGTTTGTAAATGGACAAGGTAAAGATGGGAGAGATAGAGGCTATTTGTGACAAACCCACCATGGATCCAATCACGTGGTGGACTTGTCATGGCCATGATACCAAGTTCTTACAACCAATTGCGATCAAATTGCTCTCATAGGTATAAAGTTCAGAATTTGTTATTTGATATTTTAATTACCAATTACTTAATTAAAATTCAAAATGATATCATTCTTTTTTAATTAATAATATTAATACTTTGTTTTTGTGACAGGTGGCTAGTAATTCTTCTGCAGAGCGCAACTAGAGTACTTATGGCTTCATCCACTCAACCAAACGCACCATGTTGGCATCGAAGAAGGCTGAAGATCTAGTATACGTTCATTCCAACTTGCACCTCTTAACCCACAGGACGCAAGAGTATACTAGCGGTCCTAACAAGCTTTGGGACCTCCAACCTGAAAACATAGACTTTGAAGCTTCTGCTACTTGTTTGGCCAATGTTTCACTTCTTGGCATTGATGAGGAACTTCCAGGGAGCCCTTCACAAGGGTTCGAAAGTGGAGCTAGTGGGAGTGGAGCTGCAAGTGGCATCCATGAAGATGATTTTGATGATCATCTAGATGATATGCTCTAGAAGTTGAGAACTTGAATGTATTATGTTATTTACTATCATGTTTTGAACATTATGTCATTATGAATCAATACAAACTCAAGTCTCAATTCTCAAAGTATTGGAAATTTCAATTTTGTTTTCATGTTCTATGAATGATTTTAAGTTGTATAACTCTATGAGTATTAAATTTCAATAAGTATGCAATGTATGAGAATTAAATTTCAATAAGTATGCAATGTATGAGAATTAAATTTCAATAAGTATGCAAATGCTTCTTTAAATTTATAATTTATATACATATTTATATACATATATATATATATATATATATATATAACGTACCCAAAACCGCACCCTGCACTCCATATCCGTGCAGTCTAGACTATTATATACCTTGGTACATGAATGAAAAATCAAAAGGCTGGATTGCAGCATAATCTGTGATAATTTGTGTTTCTAACGCCTGTGTTTATGGCTTGAAGTAAACATATGGTATTAGAGCCTTGCTGAAAATGTTGTGATTTCTCTTTTTTGAAAGATTCTTTGCCTCATAAATCTAATTTTTCTCTTCTCATAAATCTAAAATTTTCTCTTCTCATGAATCCAAATTTTGTTTCATCGAACAATTTGCCTTCTGCAAATTTAATTGTTTAGAGCTGTACAAAAATTTAGCAGAAGGGTGCTCGCACGGATTTTGTACAATGTACAGTCAAGGAAGGAAGATACATATGTTTTTGAAAGCATTTTTGCTGTTTTTGTTGTTGCAAGCATGAAGATAAAATAGATGCTTTCATCTAAATTTTGTACGGTACAGTTTGTTGTGTATTTCCTACCAGAAGAAAACCGTACAGATGTGTCTTTTCTTTAGATAATCATTTAAAGAAATTTGTTTTCTTGAAGGAGAGAAGGCATTCTGCTGCCATGCAGATGCTTATTTGATGTAATTGGGTGTGATCTTTTTGATGACTGCTGGCAAAATAAATATTCGCTGATTGCCAGGTAAATAAAGTCACAACCCTTTCTCTATTTGTTTTAAGTTGACATATTTTTCAGCGTGAGTTATTTGCATGTTTTCTAGTATAGATCTCAAGAATGGTATATTAGTTTGTGCTAGAAGCATTATTAACCCTTCATCATGTCTTCAAAACTCACAAGTACAAAAAACTGTAGTAAATTCATATAAGCCCATTTCAAACTCAAGCTTGTCACATAAGTGAATTAGTAAATGTGATTTTGTGGAAGACGCACATTGGTTGTCTACAAGTTCCAAGTTCAAGCCCTTTCCATTCCAAAAGGTGAAAAACTTTTTGAAAATTTGCCAAACTGATTTTTTGCCAAAAGATCAAGACAAATCAGAACACCTGTCACTATTTCTTCCATACTTCTGTATACTAGAATATTTTTTAAATATTTCAAGTGTTTTGGAAACTAAACCCTGTTAGCTTTTCAATGCATGGTTACACAATGGGTTTCAAAATGCTTAGTTGGTAGATTTTAAATATTGAAAACTGGTGCATAACCCAGAATGTGCATTGGTAAAGGTAAAAGGGCTATAAACCAGCTAAAAAGCTTCAAATTGTTATATCTTTGGTGTTTGGTGTCCAAAGAAGTATTATGAGCACTCTTTTCCATGGAACCGGAAATTGAACATTTTAACTTTTTAAGGAGATAGTTTTGGGTGTTAGAAGATTTTGACAGTATATTTTGTCTGTTATCACTTTGTAACCTATTGTAAGCATGCTGAGAATTTGATCATGTGTCATATTGTTTTAACAAAGGAGAAATAAGGATGTAATATTTGCTAATTTGGTATATATTTGTAAAAGCCTGCTCGAAATTTAATAGAGTCTATATTCTAGTTTTGTTTGAGCACTATAGATTGAACCTGACTCGGATCTGTTTTCCATTGCTTTAGCAGTTTTGAGGTTGTTTTGCATCATGGATTATACTCTCTATCCCGACAAAATCTTATCTTTATGCATTAAAACTCAAAATCAAAAAGAAGTTGATCACCTAGCTGAGTGTTGAGGATATTTCGAGCCTTTTTTAAGCAGTTTTGATGTAAATTCAGTTTTATGGTGCAGGAACTTGATAGCTTACAGGGTTAGTTGAATGAAAGCAAACCACAACTCTAACTAATGTCAAGACAGCAATCAATGGTCAAAATGTCGTGCACAAACACAATACAATCAGATCTATTCCTATGACTGCTGTTATCAAACAGAAACATTTGTCTAAGTCTGTCATCGCCAAAGTTACTAAGCAAACTAAAGATAAGTTTGTTTCCAAACCGTTTCAAGAGTCTAAGCCCATTGTGGATCATACACCGGCCTCCTATTTTGGAACCTTCCCTTGCCATGCGGGTATGGGAGACATTTCCAGTTAATAAGTATCGTGTGGGACTAGCATTTACTAGTCCTATTGGTTTTAATGTTCCAGACTATTCCAAAACCTATCCACTTTTTTCCTGCAGGCAATCTATGTGGCAGTCAAGTTGTTGATTCTCTTGTTTCTGATTCACCGTCTTCTCCTAGAAGTAACCATACTTGTTCTCATTGTGGATGTCGAGGTTATACCAGTGACTGTCTTGATCTACACCCCTGTATATCATGTGGCAAAGACACTCATTCTGATGAGCACTGTTATATGAAAGAACCACCTAGCGAGTCCATGGAGCGTGCATATTTTGGGTAGATTGATTATTCCCGATGGCAATTGAAATTTGGATCTTGTCCAGAACTTATAGGAGAGTTCACTTCACTATCGATGACGATGGGTTGTCTGATTATGATGTTGATGTTATGCTTGCTTCCCATGAGATTGATGAGTGCAGCCTTGTAGATCTTGATGGTCCTGAACATATTGGTCCAGAGATTGTTGCTTCTTCTAGATTTGATGTTGATGTTGATGTTGATGTTATTGATGTCTTTATGTATGTTTGATGAGCGACCAATTGTTAAGCAAATTGTAGAGTTGGGCCAGATTCACGTAGATGATGCTGACATATCAATTTGTAGTACATACAATAGATTTTGCATCTACACAATCCAGATTTTTTTAGGTCTTTTTGTGACAAATTTGAGTTGATGAATCTGTAGCACAGGCAGGAGATCATTGTGCTGTAGTGATATGTTTTGGATTGAGATGTCTCTCTCATTTGAGTAGGATGTACAGCATTGAAGCAGACGCGGTTAGATTGTCCAATTAACAAAACTACCTTAGACCACACAGCATTATAAAACAACAAACTCTAGGCTCACTAATAGCTTTTGCAATTCAAGCAACCAGTTTAACACACTTTATTGATCATCTCTAAGGAAACAGTAGCTTACATAGAATTGAGACCGATAGCAACTGATATAGCCTCTACACAATCTCTAAGGAGATACAACAACACAACATTACTATTGATCTTAGTAGACTGACTAGAAACAAACTAAGCTACTCTAGGAGAACCCTGAGAGTACCACACCAAACTCCCAGCTAACCTCTTAACTAGCACTTAATATATCTGACCTCCTTTTACTCGGGCATAAGGATGAGTTCATACAGAAACAAGCATCGCCTACTTATATCATTGCCTTGAAGCCACAAGTTATCCATATGACATTTATTGAAGCCTCCCTAATTAAATGTGTCACAGTGTACTATGCAAGATAAGGCCCAAATGTCCTTTACACATTTACAATCATAATACAACTCAAAGAATACAAATCGGGTCAACAATTACAATTATGGATTAGGTGAATCCTTGTCGGCTCTTTCCTTGATGCAATGAACATCTTGAATTTGAACTCTTGCACTCCCGAAGATAAAGCACATGCTACACCCTTGCACACAAGACTGCATGCTAACCTTCCAAGTGAATCCTTGCATGTTTGCTTAAATGAACTCAAATGGCACTTTCAAAGATAGATGCACGACATAGAGATGAAGCTCTACTAGTAACACGAACCATTGGAAATGACTCGTGCATTACCGTGCACTGCAAAATTGATTCTCAATGTACAAATCTAAGTAAGACATAAATTAGCTGTGTGAAGTTTTTCGGTCTTGCACGAAGTGATTCAACCTCACGCCAAGCATATAAAGCATTGTGTCGTCCCTATGAAGACTTATGCACACTACAAAGATGTCGAGATGCACTTTGACCCTCCACTTCTTACGCTTGACCTTTGCTGCTAACAAACGCATTTGTGTTGCACTATTGAGATACTTGACTTCTAAAAGATGCTCTAAACTCTAGAAAATACCATGAACCTAATTAACTCCTTTGGATGTGCCGCAAATCATAACCGTGAAAACATGAAAATCTACTCCAACCGTGTTTTTGTTGTTTGTGAACCAGATGCTTCTCACCATACACCTCGGACTATAAAAATGTTCCATGACCTCATGCTCATGCGAGCTCTATAAATAGTATTGCATGCCTTGTTGCTTCAGTGGCACTGATCCACGTCACATCTTCAATATTTTTGCCCTTCCATTTGACCAAATATTCTTTGTAATTCCTATTGCACGTTGTCTTGGACCTTGTATCAATTATCCTCTTTGCTTCTTCATGCACTTTCTCTGACATCTACATTGTCCAGTCAACTGCATTTGAATCTGTGTTTTCTTCATTGTTGTCCATCAAAGGATACAAATTTGCCACATTGAAATTTGAAATACCTATACCTTCTAGCAATTCAATTTCTCATGCATTGGATTCAAACTTCCTCAATACTTTGTGTGGTCCTATTTTCTTCCACTTCACCTTATTATAATTACCTTTTGGAAATCTCTCTTTCCTCAAATGTGTTAAGACCATATCTATGACATGAACTTCAACTTGTCTTCTCTTCATATCTGCACGTTGTTTATATTGTATGTTACTTTTCTCCAACTGCTTGCGTACTTGTTTGTGTACCTCATACATATAGTCTGCAACATCTTCATCTTTGGACTCTTTGCTTGTTCATACTTGTACTTCGTAATTCTACAACACTTGGACTATTACCATACACAATCTGAAATGGTGTTTTCCATGTACTTCTATTCACTGAATTATTATATGCAAACTCTACTAATGCAAGTATGGAATCCCATGTCCCTGGCTTATCTCTGGATAAACATCTTAGAAGATTACCTATACTTCAATTTACTACTTGTGTCTGTCCATTCATCAGTGGATGATATGTTGATCTAAATTATAACCTTATATCCAACTTCTTCCAAAATGTCCTCCAGAAATGTCCAACAAATTTCACATCCCTGTCTGAAACTATACTATGCAGCAACTTGTGTTGTCTTACAATGTCCCTGAATAATAAATTAGCAATGCATGTTGCATCACTCATCTTTTACATGCAATAAAGTGTGCCATCTTGGAAAATATATCCACTACAACAAAAATGGAATCAAAACTTGTGTCCTAGGCAAACCTAAAACAAAATCCATAATAATGTCTTACCATGGCTTCCTTGTATAGGCAATGGTTGATACAAGCCTAAGTTCTGATTTCTCCCTTTGGTCAACGAACATACTCTACAATCTTGCACAAATTTCCACACATTTGTACTCGTCTTAGGCCAATAAATAATTTTCGGCCAGTTGCACATAAGCTTTGTCATACCAAAAATGACTTGTTAGACCTCCACTATACTTTTCTCTAACCAAATTGATCTTCATAGGATGTATAACTACATTTAAACAATAATCCTTCCTAAATGAAATAATCCAACCAAGGTGTTCTTAGGTATAGGTCAAATCTAATATTGCTTTTATCTTTTCTGGATCCATCTTCAAACCTTCTTGGGATATTGCAAAACCAAATATGCAAGCTTCTATCTCATGAAACTAAATTACCTCAAATTAATCAGCAATTTCTCTTCTTGCAACCGTTGCAACGCTTACTACAAGTGCTTGAATGATCCTCCTATGTCCTATTAAATATAAAAATGTCACCAAAATAAACTATGACAAACTTACACAAATATGTCTTAAAGACCTTGTTCATGAATAGCATGAAAGTACTCAAGTGCATTACTTAAAGCAAACAGCATGACCAAACATTCATACAAGCCTTCTTGTGTTTTGAATGCAATCTTCCATTCATCGCCTTCCCTTATGTGAATCTGGTAATATCCACTCTTCAAATCCATCTTCGTGAAATATTGTGATCCACTAAGACAATCCATCATGTCATCCTTACATGGCAATGGGATCCTATACTTAATCGTGATCTTGTTTATCGCCATGTTGTCAAGCCTTCTTGTGTTTTGAATGCAGTCTATCCATTCATTGCCTTCCCTTATGTGAATCTCGTAATATTCACTCAAATCCATCTTCGTGAAATAATGTGATCCACTAAGACAATCCATCGTGTCCTCCTTACATGGCAATGGGATCCTATACTTAATCGTGATCTTGTTTATCGCCCCGTTGTCTATGCGCATTCTCCATTCTCCATTTTTCTTTGGCACTAGCACTACTAATACTGCTAACAAAGCTTAAAGATTCTCTAATCAAACCTTTATTTGGCAGCTCTTGAACTAGTTCTTGCACTTCAGCATTCTCCGTTGGCATCAATCATACGTTGTTTTGTTTGGAAAACTTGAACCCGAGATGAAGTCGTGTGATGACATATACTCACTGGTGGTAATCCATTTGGCGCAGGTCTTTTGAAATAACCACTACAAATTCATTTGAAAAGCCTCTCACCTCTCACGAATGTCTCTTCATCTTCTCCCATCATTGACACATAACTTGCGACGCTTAGCAATGATCGCAAAACAAACGCTCTCCCTTTCTACTTCTCTCAAAGCTTCCCGAAATCATCAAGATCTACAGACTCTTGTCCACCTCTTCACTCTTTTCCTTCAAAGGATTCTAAGTGTGCTCCCTTTTATCCTTCACCAATGTGTAAGTGTTTGCATAAGCATCATGATGCCCCTTCCTATCATACTACCAAGGCTTACCAAGTAAAATATGGTAAACACCCATAGGCATTACATCACTCATTACCTCACTTTTGTATTCGCCAATCTTGAAACTTAAACTTACTAGACATTGCTCATTAACCAAGATATTATGTCCCTTTAAAGAACCAAGATACCTTGTAGGATTTTAGATCCATAATCCTCTTGAGACTCAATTTTTATTATCTCTTCCTCAACTAAGTCACAAGATCGCCACTATCCAAAATTACCTGCAGACTTTTTCCACTTAGCCTACATGCGGTTTTGAACTAAGTATTTCGTTGTGCAGGATTATTCTCTTCATTCGCCGTTTCAAAACAAATCTCATCATAAGAGCTTCCCTAGTTTACGCTTCTTCTCCATGATGAACTCGATGCAATACTCTCATCATCAACTTGCGCAAGTAAATGTGCACTAGTATCATTTTTTCTACCACCATCAATGTGGGTGGGAACTCAAATGTTTTATGTACATACCCTCCACACTTGAAACAGTGCATGTGAATTCACATCCACAACCTCGACCATAGGATCCTCTACCTTAGAGTATCCTCTCTCTCGTGCACCATCGTTGCGTTGAGATGTGCTTACCTCACGTTCTTGAGCAAAATTTCTTCTATCGCTACCTTGTCCACGACCACATAAACTTTCCTCGACCTCCTAATGCTTCTTGTTATTTGTTGGACAAATTTTCTTCCACCTTCAATGCAACCCAATAGGCCTCTCTAATGGAATGCACTCAAATCATACCAAACTTGTCCTAGATGGATATGTGCGATCCATTCAAATAACGCGACATCTTCTTGGCATCATCCTCAACATAAACAATCGGATAGTAAGTCGGTAGAATTCCTTGATGCAATCTTTTATATTTAAATCATTTTGTTGCAGATTCTGCAACTTCTTAAACAATCCTAACAGTAATCACGCAAGCGTGAACTAGGCTTTCAAATATGTCACTAGTTTATCCCAATTATTTATCGTCTTTGCCTCTATGCACTCTCTCGGCCCGAACATCCTCTCACCATATAGATGTGTGACCTTTCAACTTAGTGCGTAAAAACTTAAATTTCTTGAAATCTTCCACATTTTCATATTCAAAAGTGTTTTTCTAACTCAATGATTCAATCAATGGTCTCTTTAGGATTTAGACCTCTAGAACTACTTGGAATATCCAACGTGGATTTACTTCCCATTCTCTTTATCACACATAAGAATTTATCTTCTTGTTCATTAGTACATTCTTCTATAGCTTGGTCTTCAAGTGCTTCCATGGTGGTTTCATCATCACTCATCTTCATCTACAACACCTCAAAGTTGGGTGATTTCCATAGCCTCCAAAAGGGCTTGCATTCCTCTAATCAACTCTCCAATTCAATAAATCTTGGATCTCTGGGTGCTCTTATAGCAAAACCTCATGTATGTGCTATTTATTTATCTTCGAGAACAAGTGATTGCAATCTTCGCGACCTCTACATTTTCTACCCAACATTCTTCGTAGGAAAATGTCTTCACTATTTTCTACAACATGTAGACACTAAAATCATCACTACATCATGCTTTTGGCAAACTTTATGTATGTGGGTCTTGAATGATGAAATTTGGTCTTAGTGTCGCAAGTCCTTGTTTTGCTTTTATATTGTTTGATTTGTCTTTTGATTTGCAAATTACTTGATGCTTCTTCATGTTTTTATGTCGTGTCACAAAAATCTCGACCTTTGCAATTGTTTGTTTTACTTTTGGTCACTTTGGTCTAAGACCGTACAAATTGGTCAAGACCATGGTACAGCTTCTAATCGAGATGTGTGATCTTGACCCTTTTGAGTTTTGGGTCCTTTTTGCCTATTGGGTCTCTTTTTATTACTCTTGTCTCTTTCGCATATTATATTTTTGGTCGGCTTTGCACACCACTAGGATTCAAATTTCAAAGTGATATACTCCTATATATACAAGTACAATTTAAGCATTTATTATCTAGCAAACACCTAAGTACCAAATGTTAAGCTAAGAAAACAAGAGTACTATCTTCAAACTGCATATCACAGCATAGGAGGGCATAAATATGTCCTACACATCTGCATACAAGGGTTTCTATGGGAGCAAAGTGGCATAGCTCGCTATTGGTGTGGAAGCACAAGGCAAAAGATAGGTCAAGGGTTTTCGTTGCATGCACACTCGCACAATGCACTAGAACTACATTAAGTCTAAAATGTAGTGCAACGCTCAGTGACTCACAAATAAGGTGACCACCAAGTCTGTCCAAATCAAGAATTTTACATCTTTTATTTTTGATCTAATGAGTGCTTGAGGTTCTTGCAAGAAGATAGGTTTGTTTTGCAGTACAAGTGTGAAAACTAGGATTACACACGAATATGAAATATCAAGTGACACAAGCAACAACGAAGCAACACGAGAAAAAAACAAAACTATGTCATCTACCAATCCAAGATAGTAGAATAGGGTTAGTTTGTGGAATTCGGTCTTGACCTTTTGTATGGTCCTACCCCGCATGGTTTTGACAAGAAACAGCTTGATCTTCGCAATTTCAGAATTTTGCATACTTCCCGGATCGCTGCAACAACACAATCGAGAGTGATATGAACTAGTTGAGTCACCTTTCAAACCCTAGTTGCACTTCTAATTGCTTTATCAGTTTGACATGCTTGCAAATAGCCTAGTTTCCATTGTATAACTACAGATGATTGTATTATTCTTGCCCCGTAACATATGGTATTCAATCCTATTTTAATCTATTAGATTAATCTCTTGTAATTAGTTTAGGGCTAATACAAACAATAACAAATGTGTAAAGCAGATGATTTTGTTTTTACTCACATGGAAGATCCTTGAGCTTTAATACCAAATGATGCGTCATGGTTAGGGAGTCCAATTAAGAACGCCCTTAGACCACGCACATTGAAACAACGACTCTAGACTCGACTCATAGCTTTTGCAAATGGAAGCAATTAGTTTAACACACGTTAATGATCATCTCTAAAGAAACAACACCTTATATTGACTTGTGATCGATCGCAATAGGCCTCTTCACAATCTCTTAAAAGATATAACACAACACTACTATCAATCTGAGTAGATCGACTCGCAACAAACTAAGCTACTTTGTATAACAATCCTAAGAGTACCACACCCAATTCCCAACTACCCTTTAAACTAGCACTTAATATATCCGACCTCACTTTTCTTGTGTCTAAGGGTAAGTTTTAATAAAACCAAGCACCGCCTACTTACATCATTGCCTCGAAGCTACAAGTTATCCATATGACATTTATCAATCCTCCTCGAATAAATATGTCACAAAGGCAATGTGCACGATAAGGCCTAAATGTTACTTAACACATTTACAATCAAAAGAACACTCGATGCATACAAGTCAGTTCAACAATTACAATTATGAATTAGGTGAATCCTCGACTCCTTTCTCAAACAAGAACAAATAGCTTGAATTTGAATTCTTACGCTCCCAAAGATAATGCACATATTACGCCCTTACACATAAGACTGCAGACTAATCTTCCAAGTGAATTGTTGCACGTTTGCTCAAATGAACTCAGATGGCTTTGCAATTTCAAAGATGAAGCTTTGTTGGTAACATGAACCTCTAGAAATGACTTATGTGATGTCGCACACAAAAATGATTGTGTACAAATCTAAGGGTGAGGTAAATTAATTGTCTAAAGTCTCTCACCCTTGTGCCAAGTGATCCAATCTCGCACCAAGCATCTAAAACATTGTGTCGTCCATGTGAAGATGTATGCATATTGGGGAGATGTCATGATGCACCTTGACCCCCATTTTCTACGCTCATCCTTTTACTAACGAACACATTTCTACGTTGCGCTATTGAAATACATGCTCATGTCAACTTTTGAAAGATGTTTTGAACTTTGGAAGATATCATGAACCTATGAACTCCTTTGGATATGTCACAAATCATAATAACTATGAAAACGTGATCCAATTGCATTTTTGGTTGATGTAAATTGTTTGTGAACCCAGATACTCCTACATCAAGTATAGTGTGATGTCTATCACGTAAACTTGTTTTGTGATTTCAGGCAATGGAGATTGAAGTTTTGTCTTTTCTAATTGATTTTGTAGAGCAGATTAGCAGGCCCATATTTTGCACTTGAGCCCAAAGATTCTTTCCATTAAGTTGATAACCTAAAAGGACAACTTAATGGAGACTCGTGATAAAAACCCAAAAGGGCATGATTTAGTTGTGCATTTTTTTATACTTTGAATTGTTGATTAAGGATACTTCCCTTTCAGAGGGTTATATATTAGTGGTTCTCCACTCTCATCTGTTCAGATTGTTGATTGTCGAATGATTTGACAGATGAGTGATTGCAGATTTGCTCCCAATTGTTGAATGTTATGTCATTATCCTAGGGATGTGTGGCCCTAGCATAACATGTCATTAAGTCATATAATCATTTCTAATACTTCATATTTGTAGTAGGGACAGCCTAGATGGTCTCCTTCACATAAGTAGAGTGTATATATATATAGGAGGTAGGGTTGGTAGCAGAGGATCATTTTGAGTATTTTGTGCTTATATATATATAGGAGGTAGGGTATGTTGTTTTTGTATTACTGTAGCCTTGCGGAAGTTGGACAACATCTGCGATGTGGTTAAAGAGTAACTTTCCAATCAGAGTCAAGCCTCCTTTGTCTGGCAGTTTGGGTTCATTAGAGAGGCAAGTGCTGTTATATTAAAAAATGCAGGTCTTGGTAAGGGTGCGATCAATCTGTAGCACACTGATTGAGTGCGTTAACAGACATTGCCACTAGTTTGCACTAGACAGCAGTCCTTTGTTATACAAATTTTCAATTATAAACATACAACTTGAAAGCAAATAATGCCCGAGTGTGAGATGGACGAAAATGTGGTGACCAAGATCACACAGCCATCTGTTTGTGTTCAACCAGCTGAATGGAGCTGTCAGCATACACAGGCCAAGATGACTTTCGTTGATATATGGCTGCCTCCTTGAATGAATGACTATTGGCTTGTTGAGACAATCATAATGGGATGTTAGAAATGTCTGTGGGAGGACCAGTGACCTGTGCGAAAAAATGTGAGGTGACATAAATGACGTTTTGGCTGCTTGTGATTGATTGGTATCTTGGGAAACATGAACTGAGTGGGTGAGAGGACAGTCGAGAATACTGTGGGTGTTTGGCAGTGTTTTGGCCAATCAACATTTGTTTTAACTTTGGGAAGGTTGCTTTCGCTGTCCTTCTGTTTGGTTGCAGTTTTCACTGTGGTCTTGTCTTGGTGAGACTTCTTGTGAGATGGCACTAATTGGCTGCAGTCATTGTGACCTTTGTTTTTTCTTTTGGAATGCTTGGATGCATCTTCAAAATGTAATTTCTTATTTCCAGTAATACTAAGTTATGAATATTTTCCAGGCAGAAAAATACATCCTGCAATATTTCAATTGCCAAGAATGACTTGAGCACGCTTTGGAGCACGGAGGGCATATTAAGAATTGATCCAAACTAAATAAATTAATAATGTATTATATTCTGAAGTCCCAATGAATTGGAATATCAAAGATTACACTTGACCTTTTGTTTCTCCCATGGATTGAAGGGAGATATAAAACCATGTGCTTTATATACCTTTGTATATGAATGAAAAAATAACAAGCTGGATTGCCACATTATATGCTGTTTATTTTTTCAATCTTCGTGGCTTGAAATCAACAATGCCAAAGGCATGTGCCTACTGGTTTTTCTTTAGACAATTGAACAAAACTTATTTGCATGAAATCCTACCATAATCAATAACCCAGGCTCTATATTCTCTTATCATATTCCTCTCAACAAATAAGAGGGTGAAAAGAACAACAATGTAATATAAGTAATTGATTTAGATATAGCTATGGTATAGGGAGAGTATGACAATGTATGAGAGCTCCCTTCCCTAATCAAGATCCTCCTACATGTAGGTAGGTCCGGCAAGAGGTATGTCAATTATTGTTTACGCACAGTTGATTCACGTGTGTATTATAATGCAAGTAAATGGTACAAGTTGAATGAATGAAACAAATTAATCTATAATGATAGATAACTCTAATTACTTGTATTGCTTATGTTTTTCTTCTTGCATGTGTTGTGTGTTAAGCGTAGGACTAGGAAATTGAGAGGCATCAATTTCCGTTCTCGGTTGTTGGGTGATTTGGAAATCTGGTTCAAAACAAAATCCGGTGTGTTTTTCTGGTCTCCCACTGAGAGGTTGCTATAGGTCCCAGCGACCGTGAGCGGAAAATTTCTAACTTTGAAAATATGTGTGTGTTTGCATTCATCAACAAATGATAGTGTTAGATCTACCCTATTTGACATCAATGCACACGTGAAACTAGCAATAAAATCTCAAAAAAGCAAGGACACCAATGTCCTAGGTCCATGACAAATGAATAGCTGCTTCCAAATTCACAACAAGAGCACTGCTCATAGTAATTGAAAAACACAAACCAACTATCCCCACAATCAGATAAAATATGCACTAGAAGTTCTAAAGCAATCGCTGATATCAATAGTAGGATAGTGCTAATCTACAGGCTATAACCAAGGCAATTGGACATTACTAACAAACCTCACCAGAAATGGCAAGAAAAGTGCCATGTGATTCTTGCATCAAATGTTCTCATTGTAAATATAACGAGAACCTTACAGCTATAGATAGTGACACAATAGACCCAATCACTTTATTAGATGTGCTTCATGAACTAGAAACTTCCCTGAAACTCAAATCCAAGTTCAACATGTGTATGTATGTTCAACTGACAATTATGCTTCAATATTAAGAAGCTCACTATTTCCGAAACAATCCAGTCACCATTATTGACAAGAAATAGACTATATATCATAGCCATTAAAAATGCATATTTCAAATAGAGAGAAATGCAGCCAACAATAATCATGTGTTGCCACACTTATATGTTTAAATAGTCTAAGGGGCACTTAAAGTTAATGCAATTTTAATAAACTCTAAGATCATCATGTAAGATTTTAACAAGAAATAGAATGAATGATAGAATTAAGTTAAAAAAATCATCCCTTAGATAATAAAACACAGCCTAATCTTGGTTAGTCATTAGTGGGAACAGCTTTTTCTTAGCCATAAAGCTGTCAAGGTTTGAATAGGAAATATATACACATTAGCCACTTCCATCACTAGTAATAAAATATGTGCAATGACAGGAAACAGAACGCATAATAGTAACTATAAAATTCAAAACAAACGGGGTAGCTATTGCTTAGATAGTAAAATTCAGCCTAATCTCGGTTAGTCATTAGTGGGAACAACCATTTCTTAGTCATAAATCTGTCAAGGTTCTATTGAGGAAATATGTGCACACTTGTCACTTCCATCACCATTAATTGGGATGGAACTGAACACATAACATCATCTATAAAATTCAAAACAAATAGATTGCTCCAATAAATATACAAGATAGGAATACATACCTTCAAACCCACAGCTTCTAGGGAATCGGTAACAAGCTTTGCTATTCTATCATGGGAAACATTGGAATGTTCATATCTACCAAGTCACAAATACACAATAGTAAGAAGAATTATTAAAAAGAATCCAACTAATACAATTCTTATGTGAATTGGAGAACCAAATCTACATCCAAATTTTAACAGTAGCAAGTTAGTCCTTACAAAATAAATCCAACATTTTCACGAACTGTAAGTGAATCGAAGAGTGCTGCACTTTGAAACACCTGCAAACATACAAATTTGCAAAACCCTAACTATCAAGATTTAAGATACTGAACCAATAGTTATGATGCATCAAAATACATACGCTTGGGTTCATTCATGTTTTGTAATCTCACGAGTTAAAAATCTTAAATTTGTTCTTTTTTTCCTATATCTATGAAAAGGATATTTCATCTACAAGTAAGATAGATACATATTGCAGAATGAGATATAACTGCATATGCAAGTCACAATCTAGAGCTATAACTGCATAATCAAGTCACAACCTGGGCATTTGCAGGAAACCAAAAGCAAAGAAGACAATAATTCGAGTACTTGCGTCTGTCACAAACCTATTCTAAGACACAATTCTCATCTCTCATTAGCAAGTATCTTAATTAAACTTTTGCTGTCATCCAACATATGTTTTCAGTCTTCTGTTTTAGTTTCTCTTATACATTCTGCTACATTTGAGCCTCTTCCCTTTACTGCTTACAATTTATAAGCTGCCAAGGAAGATGAGGGATGCATACCAAGCCAATCCGTAAACCTGAAATTTCTTCATCACTGATTAAACCTTGTCGCTTTTTCCCACAAATATAGACTTCACCCTATTCATCACAACAAAATGTGTTACTTGAATCAAAGCAGCATACAATCTTAGCAGAGTTTAGTTATGAGCAATTATATGAAATGGGGAAAAATTACATCTGAAAACAATTCCACAAACCTTATCTGGAGCAAGAAGGCCAGCCATTATTTTAAGAATAGTGGACTTTCCAGTACCAGAAGGTCCAATTATACCAACAGCTTCTCCATATCTGATCTGCCCAAATTAACAGTGAAACTTGTGAAAAAATAAACAGCGGGAAAAATCAAGAACAAAAATTTATATAAGATATATATTAAAAAAACAGTCAGCAAAAGTACATAATAATATTAGAGTTGCTAAACAGAAATTTGACAGATCAATAAGCAAAATACATACATATATATAGGCACTTATTAGTTGCCTCTGAGATGAATAACTAAATACACATATATACATGTGGACAAATAACTGAAAAGTTGCAATGTAAATTATTCTAGACGTATCGTCTTTCCATATTGTGATTGCTGCAATTCTATTTGTGCCCAACATTTCCTGGCTTCTAGAGCATATCTTCCAGCCAAACAAACCATGTTTCTCGAGTGTGCCTTTCTCTAGTATGTACGTAATATCTACAGTGCCTCTGTCATATCCCGTCTTCTTGTATTTGTCGCCATTTATGAAAAATAATAAAGAAAATGATATTTATTGTGTTATGAATAAATGATTTGGTTTGAATGCAAATAATATTTTAATTGATTGTCATCAACGGATTTCTAATTTTTAGATTAGCATGCTTTTTATGCTTTTATTTTCAATATTTCAGACTAACTACATTGTTGCTTTGTGTAAGACTGTCAGATTTTCCTTCACATTGGCAGTGCCCTGAGAGAGAAAATAATCGGGAGAGGATCTCAGATGCACAGAGGTGGTCAAGGAGAAACTACCTTTCACACGCACACACTAGTGTTATTTTTGGATGCATACTGGTTTGATTTCATTCTGTGTTTGGTTGTAATCTTATCTGTTGAGCCATGTGATGTGCTGGTCCTGATTGTCGTGTTTGCATCATGGTTTTAGAACTGCATTGCATTGTTGATTTGATAATATCATGGGCATGCTTGGGTATTTATGACTGTTTTGAACATGATTTAATTGTACTCCAGCATTATTCTAGATCATAGGTTTTGATATGAATATAGGTGGTTTGTCTAGAAAATTAGGTTTTGAATAGCTTGTGTCTCTTGATAGATCATGACTTTGTTTAATAATTCATAATCCTAAACAGTCGTTTACATAATTTACCAAATTAATATCCAAAGGCTTATGAGTGGGGGCCTGTGAGTGGTAAATATGCATGTTCATTGTTATAATGGCCACAACTATCTACTAGATTGAAAATGTGGAGCCGCTTTACCAATTACACAGATCTCTTAAAGAACCCTAAGGATTGAAAATGTGTCTATGCATTGCACCTTCACCATGATGTTGACTAAATAAATTATACTACTGTGCACAAATGACCAAAATGGGTAAATGGGACTAGAAATTACAGTCAGTAGATTTAACATTGAGGAAATGCAAAAAAAAACTTTAAAAAGGCTACAACCTAAAACTAAATTATGTAAGGATGACAATAAGAGTCTCTAGCTAACAAGCAGTTTGAATCCAATGAGTAAACTCTAAACAGACATGTCAAGATGATAATGCTATGTGTTATAAACATTACAAACCTTTAAAGATATTCTAAGAAGGAATTCAAAGCCAAATCTTCATGGAAGAAATTTTCAGAAACCTCCGCTGAGAATGCCCAAATATGATCCCGAAAAACGAAAATGGATGCATGAAAGCAGCTGATGGCACGCCAGTAATAAAGCTCCAGAGAGCATACGTTCAAAGTGGAATAGAGGACTTGGAGAATAGAGGGTTAATTGTCCGATTTCTGGGATTCAGACCATCATTGCAGGCATTAAAGAATGGGCAAAAAAATGTGGAAGACCCCAGGTGAGTATACCATCTCAGTATATCCTAATGGTTATTTCCTTGTTTTCTTTGCCTCATCTCTAGATCGTGAGTTAATATTTCAAGGAGGGCCATGGTTTTTGGAAGAGTGGGGCTGTTTATGAAACCATGGCATACAATGTTTAAAGCAGAGGAGTTACCATCGGTAGCACCAGTTTGGGTTAGATTATTTGGTCTTCCAGCTGAATATTGGAACCATCATGTTTTCATGGAGATCGGAAATACTCTGGGAACTTATATGATGACGGCGGATGCCTCAATGAAATTGGAACAAATGATTTATGCACGCATATGTGTGCTAATGGATCTCAACCAGCCCTTACCACAAAAAAATTTCTCTGGCAGTGGAAGATGAGACATGGGAGCAAGTTCTAGATTATGAAAACATCCCTTTTCGTTGTCGTAGCTGTCACGAATATGGGCATCTGGTTAGGATTGTCCTCTCAAAATACCAGACACCACTGAAGATGGAAGAAAACAGGAAGAATTTATCAAACCAAAAGGAAAAAAGACAGCCAAAGAGGATATTCCAAGAAAATGGAAGAAAGCAGCCACAATAGATTTGCTAGTTTGCAACAGCTACAAGAGGAAGAAGGAAATGAGGATTTAATGGAATCCCAAGTTCCAGAAACACAACCTAATCAGTCTTTTCAACAGGAACAAAACATGGATCAGCAAAAGGAAGAAAATCAGAATCAGCTGGTGGTTTTTCAACAGCAAATCAAATTCTGACACTACAGGAGAAATATAAAAAGTTATCAGAGGAAACCAAATATCAAGACAAGTTTTGGATGTAGATCAACAGGCAGTGGTACCTGAAAATATGGATAAAGCACTAGTTCTATTTGATCAAGATAAGGGTAAGCAAATTGATGAGTCTAACTTGGGTGTTGCTCAAGATAAAAGTAAGAAGCTAAAAATTGATAAAAATATCAAACCAGGACGTAAACCAAGTCAAGTATCTCTTCAAAATGAAGGTAAGAAGTTGAGTAATGCTGGGATGGTACGGGATTTATCCCAATTTTTCCAAACACCCCCATCATGAAGATAATTACTGGAATATAAGGGGGCTAAAAGGAAGCCCATCTAAAGTTCAAGAGATAAAAAGAATGATTCACACTAATCACCCTTTTGTGGTTTTAATTCAAGAGACTAAAGCCTCTATAGATCTTATGGCTGCATTTCGGAGAGAATATGGCCTAAAGCACATCATATAGCTCTGAGCTCGCAAGGATCCTCTGGAGGTATTATTACTTTATGGGATCCAAAGGCTGTCATGGTGTTGAATTCATGTGCTATTCAGGAGGACTCTTAACTCATATGTACTCTAAGGTAGATGACCAAAATTTTGTGCTTATAAATGTCTATGCCCCTTTGGATGTGGGAGCTAAACAAAAACAATGGAACCAGATCTCATGTATGGCTAATCATGTTTACAGGGATCCCTCTTATCTTAGGAGGAGACTTTAACACTATTCTCAATTTACAAGAAAAACAAGGTGGGAAATAAGCAGTTGGATGCTAGCTCTACAATTATGACTCAACAGATCCAGTCACTACAACTTGGATGTTCCAACCGGAAATGGGGTTATGACATGGACTAATAGAAGGCAAGGCCAACAATGTATCATGGAAAGACTTGACCGGTTTTAGTTTCTGAAGAATGGTGGCTAAAAGATTTTGTTCCTAAGGCAAAACTTCTAAATAACATTGGCTCAGACCATTGGCTTGTGTCTATTGAGATAGGGAAATCTTTTCGGCATTATGTGCCCTTTAGATTCCAATTGATGTGGCTGCGACATGAGAATATCAGACAATGTATTCAACAAGTGGTGGATGGAAGGAAAGCCAAGGCATGGTACTCAGATGTATTCCTTTGTTAAAAGGTTGGATTACCTTAAATCCAAACTTAAGAAATGGAATTGGAGTGAGTTTGGAGACATTAAGGTTAAGAAAACAGTATTTTGAAACAACTGGAAGAAATCAACTCTCAAATGCGCCAAACAGAAATACAGGTGATATTATTCAGAAAGAACAACTGTTAAAAGCAGAATTGATGAATGGGAAATTAGAGAGGAAATAATGTGGAAGCAAAAATCTAGAATCAATGGTTAAATGAAGGAGATAAAAATTCTGCATTTTTCCATAAATCATTACTTCATAGAAGGGTGCATAATTATATTAATTCTTTGAAGAAAAAAGGGGACAACAGACCTATTCTCTTGAAGAAATGAAACAAGAGGCTGTATGTTTTTTACCGACTTATTCACAGCTCAACCTCTTAATTTAGAGAATCAGCAAAAAGTATTAGATGTTTTCCCGGCTGATTTCCCAAGAGGAAAATGAACAACTTATACAACCGATTCTTCGAGCGAGAGGAGTTACATGGTTGTCTTCAGTATGGGAAAAGGAAAAACACCTGGGCCAGATGGTTTCCCGATTGAATTTATCAGACTTTTTGGGACATAATAAAGCAGGATTTACTTAGTGTCGTGGAAGAGGCTAGACTATCAAAAGCTATGCTCAAGGAAATAAACAAAACATTTATCACTCTCATTCCGAAATCCGAGGATGTGGCTGACATCTCGGGATATAGGCCTATAGCGTTATGCAATGTTTTGTATAAAATTATCACAAAAGTCATGGCAAAAGATTAAAACCTCTTTTATATAAGATTATATCCCCAAAACAAGGTGGATTTGTTCTGGGACGTCAGATTCATGATGAAATTGCTTTGGCCCAGGAAGCTCCTGCATTCTATGGATCTCCAGAAATCACCTCTATGTTTATTAGATTGGATTTATCCAAAGCATATGATAGAGTGGATTGGAAGTTTCTTAGTCAGGTCTTAGCTAAATTTGGTTTTTTTGATGATTGGATTAAATGGATAGAGGCATGTTTAACTTCAGTCTCTTTCTGTGTTACTTATGGACACTCCTACTAACTTTTTGGAGCTTCCAGGGGAATAAGACAGGGAGATCCTTTGTCCCCTTTTTTATTCATTATTTTGGCTGAATGTCTGGGAAGACTAGCGAATAAAGCTTGTCAGGAAAAAAGAATACAAGGTGTGCAACTTGCCAAATCTATAAAGCCTCTATCCCATTTGCAGTTTGTTGATGATTCTACTTTGGCAGGGAAGGCCACCACAGTGGAAGCTAAACAATTGGCTAAAATCATTCAAGTTTTTTCTTCCGCCTGGTCAACTGATCAATGAAGAAAAATCAAGTATTATTTTCTTCCATTGCTCTCTACAACAGGAAGAGAAAATTCTCAAGATCTTCCATTTCAAAAAAGGTTCTCTTCCTATTAAATATTTGGGGGTTCCTCTTTATACTAAGTAGAGTAAAGATTGGGAGTGGATAATAGCGAAGATAAATGGTAAGATACAAAAATGGACCAATAAATGGTTATCTACATAGAGTAGAATGACTCTGGTTAAGGTTGTCCTTCATGTTGTTCCAGTTTATGTTTCATCCATTCTTAATATTCCTAAATCAATTTTGAAAAAATTGATGCTATTTGTCAGGTCTTTTTGTGGAGTGGGACACAAAACCAGAAAAAATGGTCCTTAGTAAATTGGGACACTCTTTGTCGCCCTAGAAAGGAAGGTGGATTAGGTTTCAGATCAACAACTAAACAAGCTCAGGCTCTTGCTGGTAAACTTTATTGGAGGTTGATCACATCTCCAAATGATTTGTGGGTTGTTAATATCAGAGCCAAATACCTGGAAAATCAGCCACTAGAACTTATTATTAGATGGTCTCTTCCAACAAGAGGATCTCCGATTTTGGCTGTTCTTAAAATGGGGGAATGCATTATAAAAAAAAGCTATTTTGGATAGTGAATAATGGGCATGAGGCATATTTTTGGTTGGATTCATGGGATGGCCAACCTCCTTTAATCCACCAATTTCCTCATTTACATAATGTTATGGAAGCAATGCATCAAAAAGGATGGACAAGAGTCATGCATTATACTAGACAATGTCTCTACCTTGGGAAATGGGCAGATGTTGGATACCTACTCATGAATGGCCTATTTCTTTTGAGCAGCAAGATCAAGCTTTGATTAACCAAATATTGAAAAAGTACTCTCTCTCCTCTTCTAATGAACCAGATCTAATAGGATGGGGGAATACTTCAGGAGGAGAATATATAGTTCATTCAGGATATGAGGCGTTAACTAAAAGCATCTCTCATCCTCTCCAAGCTATGTTTAAGCAGATATGGCAGCCAACAATATGGCCCAAGGTTAGTTTTTTTCTTTGGCTCTTGGCCCATGGCAAGAATTCTCACAGGAGACAGACTTATGAAGAGAGGTTTCTATGGCCCATTTAGATGTACACTATGTTGGAATGATGAGGAAACTAGACATCATCTTTTCTTCCTTTGTCCGTGGGTCATACCTTTATGGCAATCTCTTGCAAATATGTTTTGCATACATTACTATGGAATTCACTCTCTTGAGCAATTGATGAAAGATTGGCAAGAAGGTATCCCAAAAGGACAAAATTTACTCCTGCTCTATGGACATGTATTTCTTTGTTAATTTGGAATATATGGAAGGAAAGGAATAAAAGAATTTTCAAGCAAGAGATTACAAGAGAGGGGGTATGTATGGCAAAAGACTATAATTAATATGGCAGAAACTATAAAGCAAAAAGTTTCCCTTCCCTCTACTCTTACTCTAGAATGGGTTAATATATGTAAGGTGCTATCATTACAGTCTACTAGTTCCACTCTTCTGCCTTTAAAATAAAAAAGAGAAGACAAACAACAAACATGGGTTCCTCCTATGCAGTTTGGTAAATTGAATATGGATGGGGCTTCCAGGGGAAATCCGGGAAAGGCGGCGATGGGGGTATTGGAAGAACTTATGATGGGAAAGTTACTTTTATGTTTGCTGAAAATCTGGGAACCACTACTAATAATATTGCTGAGGTCAGAGCTATTTATAGGGGTCTGCAAGCGGCTATTAAGTGTGGGTGGACTCAGGTGCAGGTGGAATCTGACTCCAAGATTATTGTTAGGATGTTGACTATTACTGAGAAACAAAGGAGTTCAAATTGGCAGATTGCGAGAGAAATAAGTAAAATCAAAGGTTTGCAGGCTAAGTTTCAGACTATGCAAATCAGTCATATTCCTAGACAGAGAAATCAAGTGGCAGATGCATTGGCAAATTGGGCTCTGGACAATCATTATATATATATTAAAAAAATTTATGTACATCTGCTCATTTTACTCATTTTTTAGTCCATAAAAAACTGAAATAGTAATACAAAACTTGAATCAATGTTCAAAACATTCAATATACTTAAGACTTTGCATTTTTATTGATCATGTGGCTGCCATACATATGATATACGAATATCATGTCAACATGAATACAAACAAAACTTGAAATTTGAAAAATATACTAGGATCCATGTTCAAATTTTCAAAACATACAATATACTTAAGATTTTACATTTCATTGTTCATGTGGCTGCCATACATATGATATAGGAGAGGGTGTATTATTTTATTCATTTAGTGTTTAGGGTTCGGTTTTAGGGAGTAGAAAAGTCAAAAATTAAAAAAAAATGAAATAAAACTTTAAAAAGACGTATTTACTGTAAGAGACGTATTTACTGACGTATCCGTATCCGATACGTATTAGAGGGGATTCGAGGGGGTCTTGGGCGTATCCATGCAATGTAGTCCTTTATAATGCTCAGGATTGGACTAATAGTTTCCAAGCTTGGCATAGTCGAAATTGTAAAAATATATTTCTTTTGAAAAAAAAATTGATTTTACCAAAAAAAAAAAAAAAAAAAAAACATAATGTATCACAAGCATTGCTAGTAGATATGAGGAAGTCAGATTGGGCCTAGAAATGGGTCTCTACATATACAAAGCTCTAAATAGGTAAAAGGTAGAAGGTCGTTCTAGATGCAACATGTAAACATGATGGTCCACATCACGATCCATAGGTTGTAGGCAAGAAGCCACTATTGAGTAATACAAGATAAATAATCTACATTATAGCTAAGGGTTGTCATGGGTCTAGTAATAGGTTCCTAGATGTAACCTCTCTTTAGAGATAAGGGTAGAAAGCCTTACTAGAAACGACATACAACTAGGTAATAAACTAGAGCTACGGTATTTAGGTCAGAACCGCCATATCTACATATGGGGGTTAAGATAGCCCCTATCTATTATCCCCCTATAATTGAGGTGGGTGAACCAATTCCAAATGGATATATAGACTGCTCACGAAATCGAGGAAGAGAACGTAGGCCCCTATCTATATCCGGTGAACTACTCCCAAATGAATAAGATATAGAGAGAGGGGGCTTATAATGGTAAAGGCAAAGGCCATATAATAAAGTAAATATAGCAATAAAATAAATGATAACAAGTTTGTGTTATATTATAAATGAAGTGCACCATACAACATTCATAAACAAAATAAAAACAGATAGGGTAAAGGGATACTTGCCTTGCGTCGAGTTGTTAGCACATTAATCTCCCCATGAATTTGAGCACTTTGTCGGACATGTTGTCAGAGGTGGAGTCAAGATAGATAAAAGAAACTTGAGTAGACCACAATTGGGGACTCAGAAGACTTAGTGTACTTGTCGGCATAACCTTTAGTCTTGAATCTCGAAGGCCTTTTTATCGCCTTGTCTTCATTTGGTGAAGTCCTATTTATCTTCCTTGTGGGGCTTTGCGTAAGTGCATGCAGCCTAGAAATTGTTCTATATTCATGTAGAAATGCCTAGGAGTCTAAACATGCTCACATTGGCCATTTGTTTCCTAAAAGCATATTTAAGAAATAAAAAGTACAAGTTTACATTTGATGTCTTGACATTGTATATTCTTATACTTTGTTTTATAAACATATTTTCATGATTGTTTGAGAGAGGTTTCAAATTTTTAGGAGTTAAAATGAAAAAATAGTTTTTAAGGATCCCTTCATATTCATACTTAGCCAAATTTCTGGATTTTGGGTTTCAAGATTTCACAAAGACATAAGAAATGTTAGTAAAGCGAATTTGAGGTGTATACAAATGTGAGACCTATCACCAAAATAGGCATGGCTGGATAAGGTCTTGACAAGGGGCGAAAGTTGCCCCTTGGTCTAAATCGCAAAACAAAAAGTTATCGCTAGAAACTAAGTTGTGCTAGACGTATGGACGCAAACCCAAGTTGTTGTCCCGATGCGAGTTTGGAAATTAGGTGCCAATGTTTGCCAATTTGTTTTGGGCCTCGGTTTGGTACAGCCATACAAAACATATAAAAACTTCTAGCCAAATAAACAAAACTAACCATAATGTGCATAAAATAAATGATTTTCATTTATGCTTTGGTGAAATGAGATGTATGTTGGTTTTTTTAGCCTTTAGGATTTTGATTTAGGTTTTTAAATTGAAATGTTGACTTTTTGCATTTTTAATCAATCACAAAGACAAAAGAAATTAAATCGTGTAAATCTTGTTCATTCACCCTAATCAAGAAAACTCACAGTAGCACCTGGGTAGGGAGGGACTTACTCACGACAAACCCAAGCGTGGATCGAATCAAGATCGACTTACCTTGTTCTAATTGGATTAAGGTAACAACCATACTAGGATCAAAGGGTTGGGGGGCACAAATTCTCCGCAACTTTAGCACAAACCATATGAAATCCCCTATGGCCAAAAATGGATGGCAATATTTTGAAATTTTCCATAGTCATGGGACGCGCCCCCAAAAAACCGACACGTTATGGATGTCTGGGGGACGTGGGGACGGGGGAAACGTTTTTTCTCTCTTTTTTTTTTTGGCTGGAAAACACCCTTTGTGGGCGTCTAGAAATGATGGGAAACGCCGGGGGGCGTGGGGGGGCGTCAGGCGCCCCCACGTGGTCACCGCATTTCCAAACATAAAAACAGCACTTTAACCTTTTTTTTAATTGTAAATCACTAATAATAAAAAAAGAGCATTACTAACCTAACCCTAGCCCTAAAAGTGCAATTTTATGTTATAAATTTACATTATGGGCTCATTTCATATTCACACCAAGCAAGAGCAAGAGCAGGAGCAAGAGTGAGAGCAAAAGGAAGAGCAAGAGTGAGAGCAAGAGCAAGAGGGAGAGCAAGAGGGAGAGCAAGAGCAAGAGCAAAAACAAGAGCAAGGAAGAGATATTTATATTTATAATTTTATTTGCTTACAATACAATACCCGTAAAAGTTTTTTTTTTTTTTTTTTAAATTTAGATTATAATCTATATTTGCATTTTTAGGGGCTGTTTTTTAGCATTTGCATCTACATTCACAATGTAATCATGCATGTAGTTTGTAGGATTTTAAAAATGCATATTGCATAGGGTTTGGTTGTAAATGGTTACGTTTTTTTTAAATTACATTTTTATTTCTATTTTAAAATTTATCTTATATTTGCATTTTTTAGGGGATGTTTTTTAGCATTTGCATCTACATTCACAATGTAATCATGCATATAGTTTGTAGGATTTTAAAAATGCATAGTAAATGGTTACGTTTTTTTTTAAATTCTATTTTTATTTCTATTTTAAATTTTATATTATATTTGCATTTTTTAGGGGTTGTTTTTTAGCATTTGCATCTACATTAGGCATATAGTTTGTGGGATTTAAAAAATGCATCTTGCATAGGGTTTGGTTGTAAAATTTAAATGGTTACATTTTTTTAATTACATTTTATTTCTAGTTTAAAATTTATATTATAAATTTATATTTGCATTTTTTAGGGGCTGTTTTTTAGCATTTGCATCTACATTCACAATATAATCACGCATGTCGCATATAGTTTGTAGGATTTTAAAAAATGCATATTGGTTACGTTTTTTTTTTAAATTAATCAATCATATAGTTATGGTTGTTTTTAATTCATTGCAGCAATCATCACAATGAGTTCTTCTTCTGAGCATGAGTATGAATCAGAGCAGGAGAGGGTTGAACAGGAAGTTGAGATAGGTGGCCGTGGAAGAGTTGGTGATGCCACAATGGGGGAGAGTGGAGAAGGGACACAAAATGTAGAGGCAGCGGCAACTGGTAGTTCAGTGGGTAGTGCTACCAATTGCCCCTCTCCAATATTGTCCAAATTTGCCATTGGACCATTTGATAAGAAGAAGCCATTGCAACAATTTTCCCAAATTGTTGATAACCCCATCTCCAAGTCTCGAAGGGGAAGCAAAGTATGGAAGTGCAACATATGTGCACCGACTTGGCATGACAGTATCACTAGGACCTATGCACACCTCACCCTTGTTGCACCTTACGAAAGGGGGGCACTTGTAAGAAGGGCCTTTCACTAGAGTAGAGAGCTGAGATGGTAAGAATCTTCAATGGAAATACTACGAGATAATGTGCCGAAGTTTGTGGTTCTACTCAGCTAGCAAACATAGTAATACTCTGGTTGGTTCTAGTTTTGGAGTGTCAAAAGTGGAAAGCAGAGGGAAGAAAAGCCGTGGGGCAGCCCCAAATTCAGATTGTTGACTTGTTTGATTCAAAGGCAAGGAAGAGGCAGATGATGCTATTGGAAAAAATTTCTATCTTTGTTAGGATTCCATTTAATGTCGCTCGCTCTCCTTATTACAAAGAGGCTATGGCTAAGGTTGCAAAACAGTACAAGTTATGTGCCTCCTAGAGACACAAAACTGAGGACGACAATCTTAGATAGAAACTATTCCAAGGTTAATCTGTTGATGGAGGAGATGAAGGTGACATGGATGTCACATGGATGTAGCATTATCATGGATGGATGGACGGATATTAGACATCGTCCTCTCATCAATATCATTGTCTCTTGCAAAGATGGACTGTACTTCTTGAGAGCAATTGATTGTTGTGGGAAGCGGAAAGATGCTGAGTTTTAGTATCAGATTTTGAAGAATGTCATTGAGGAGGTTGGACCTTCAAACGTTGTACAAGTTGTCACAGATGCAACTTATGTGTGCAGAGCAGCAGGCAAGCTAGTGGAGCGGGAATATAGGCATATTTATTGGACTCCATATTTTGTGAATGCCATGAACAATGCACTGAAAGACATAGGAAAGATTCAGTGAGTTAACCAGTAATGACTCGAGACCAGGGGATGTGCGAAGTTCATATGTAATGCAGAAGTTCATATGTAATCACCGCACATCATTGGCACTTTTTTGAAATTTTTCGAAGAAGGAATTTTTGAAACCATTTGACACCCGCTTTGCATCTTATTTTATTTTGTTGGAGAGATGTCTAAGTTGCAAGAGCCCCTGCAAATTATGATTATGACACAAGATTGGATTAGGTGGGATGAGTCCAAGACAGATCAAGGGAAAAGAGTGAAGGAAGTGGTGTTGCGGGAAACATTTTGGGTTGATATGAAATACATCATATCAATCATAGCTCCAATTTTTAGTGTCATCAAATATGGGGATTCTAAACAGCCCCAATCTTGGTGAGATCTACTAGTGCATTGACAGCATGCTTGGGAAAATGAAGACAGACTATTCGGGTGAGGGACCCCACTTTGGAGTTTTATAATGAACATATACAGCCCATTATTCAGTGGAGATGGGAGAAGTTGAACACTCCTCTTCATATGGCTACGTATGCACTAAATCCCAAATGGTATGTGGAGAGGCCAGGCAGAGTTATCCCATTGGATGATGATGAGGTGAAGAAGGGCCTTATGAAGGCCTTTAAAAAAATGTACACTCCACAGGAGGCTTCATAGATCATATTTGAGTGGCTCGACTTCACTGAACTTAATGGGTACAAAACATCAGCAAAGGCAGATAGGGTAACAATAACACAGGGAAGCCAGTGAGTTGGTGGCGACCGTATAGACTACTGCATGACCACTTGTCATTCGCCTCCGAGAGTTTCTAGCTCCTTACCTCGAGAGGAACTTGTCTACATATGGTTGGATACACTCTGTTAAAAGGAATAGGCTTACCTCTGCGAGAGTGGAGAAGGCGATAAAGCACACAGTGCTTTGCATCTTATAGATCGCAAGACACCTGAGTACAAACAGACCCCAACATTACGGTGGGATGTAGATCCCGAGGAGCCGAGGCAGGTTGAAGAGGACAATATTGTGCAGCGGGAATTGATTGGGCTTACCTTTGAGGACGAGGATGCTAGTACCAGTGAGGAGGAGTTCATGGATATTGCTTCAGATGTTGATTCTGATTTTTAGGTTGATACTTGTAGTTGTCCTCTTTTTTTGTAATATTGACAATAGACAATTGTTGGTGTATTTGGCTATGAGATTAATGATATGAATATCAGCTATTGTCACTTGATCAATCGTAATTTAGAATGGTTTTACTTTTATATTTTATAATATATTTGAAATTTCAGCTTGTCTCAAATTCAAAATTCAAATATGTATTATGAATTTTCAATTTATGACATTAACATATTGATATTATAGTATTAAAGAATGTATTTGATGTTTATGAGTTCAAGTTTCACCTTATTTAAATCTCAAATAGTTTTATTTCAGCTTATTTATATAATTTAGTCACTATATCTTTATATTTTAAATATTTATATATTTTTTAATTAGCTGTCCCCCCACCGTCCCCAAAATTTAGAAATTTTTTTGCCGTCTCGGAAACCTCGTCCCCCCGTCTCAAGTAACTATGAAATTTTCTTCCTATGGATTCAAATGGCCTTTGGCCTAGTCTATATTGTTGTGGATTTTTATGTGGTTATTAATCTTGATGTCATGATAGGTTTATATTAATCAATTAAAAAAATCTGGAGAGTATATAAATGTAAGTGTTTATCTACCAACAAGAAACTCACAGAAGATTAAAAGAGAAGATGAAAAAATAAAACAAGACAATGGAAAGATTATGGAGCAATTTCAGATGGCAAATCGCATCCACAAGTGGACAAGATTGCAATCGCTAAAGAGAAGAGTGATCAAGGGAACTACTAGGCAAAGACAGAGGTGGAGTCATCAGGCAACAATGTTAGCAAGTAAAATAGATATTTTGGATAATTTGAAGGAAATAAGTTTCTATTTAAGGATTATTTTCCAAAAATCTTAGCAGTGGAAATTATTTCCAGCAGAATTGTAGGAAGAAAATTACTCGGAAATAAGAACTTGCAGACGAAAGAATGACATAGAGAGACACAAAGAAGAGATGCAAGGAACTGAAGAGGCCGTAACAGCAATTGTACACCTGCATGGGCCAAGAGCTGATGGCTCTAACATCAATTTTATATCAATGGAAAGTAATATACAAACATATATTGATAAATAGATAATTGATCAACACTGATCTAACAATTACCATGTGAAGCCATTTCAGTCAAAGGTCTCACTTCGTGATAATGTTTCAAACCCCACAATTAATTTATGTAATTATTTACCATGTATTGGTGTATTTGATTCTTTCCAGATACTAATCTCAATTTAATATTATGTAGATTGGAAGCATAGAATATGATCCTAATAAGGTAATTGACTCCTCTAAACCCAAAGACAACACATGATGTTCAAGTCTTATTTACATAAGTTGAAAATCAATTGTTGCTTGAAAAGTTTTATACAATCTAATGAACACTATTATGTGTCTCAATGAAGAATAGTTTGTATTCCAACAAATTGTCTTGGGTCCAATTGAAAGAAGATCATGCCAATACTACCACAACTTCAAACTATGATAAGGATACCTCACAATTTCCTAGCCTCAAGTTGAATGCTATCACAAACTATCCCACTCCAAGGAAGATGTTTTTCAAATAAGGTGTTAAACACAATTAGAACCGAAATACAAAATTTAAATGGAGTGATCATTTTCTGATTAATTCTTTACAGGGCTTAGTGAGTGAGGAGTTGTAACAATTAAGAAAAAAGCTACAAGTAAGGAATGTTCACCAAGAATCTTTTAACACTAGGAAAGATACAAATTACCATGAAAATCTAATGTCATTTTTAATTCATTCTAGACAAATTCATTTAGTTGTAGTCATCCAGGTAGAAGCATTTGTAGACAGCAGCTGCAACACTGGAAAAAAATTGTGAGGCAGTGGAAAAGGTGTGAGTAGTGTGAGATTAATGGAAAAAAAGAATTTCCTGCCAATAATATCATAAAAATACAAACAAATTCTAGGAACTACAAATTGGATGATAAATTATCTAACACATCCTCTCACCAATCGAGTCCATGGGACTTGTTGGTGTATTTTTTTTAGCAAAATCAAAGATATTTTCTCTGTTCCAGAAACTGTGTTGCAACATATCCTTTGACCAGAATGGTCCATCCAACTTGTTATAGGTGTATTCTCTAGCAAAAGTAAGATAGTCTTTCTTTGTTCCAGAAACTATGTTATCAAGTTCCCTGAAGCACATCAGTGTGTTGAGGACTTGAGTCTAGAATATATAATAAATATTTACTACATTTGGGATGGTGACAGTGACACTGATGGATACTTTCCAAACTTGACATATGTTGAAGAATTTAGTATAGCACCTTGTTCATCTCCTAATTCTGTCAGCTTTCAAAGTTGACAGATTCAGTAATTTAATGGTGTCTTTGGAATAGTCCACCATTGGTTCTCACTTCCTAGTCATGAGATTTTGTTCATACTTCACATACATGCAATCTTTAACTTTTCCTTCAACATGAACGCAGTGGATACATCTCTTGATAATGTGTGATCCAAATGATGTCTTCTTTGCAGTATGTCAATTCCTATTATCCACAATAGCATTCTGTTCCCATGTCTATGTGCATATCTTCTTGATGATGTACTCTTTTAGCTCGTCTCATTTTCTAGGCATCATGTTTCTACATGCCTTCTTGATGATGTACTCTTTTAATGCATCTTATTTATGGGCATTTTGCATCTCTAACCCATTAAATCATTCGTTATTTTCAATCTTTTATTTGAATACTCTTGCAGCATTGATATTTTGATTTCATTTTGCTAGTATGTTCGGTAGCCTTCTACCTCCTAAGTTTTGTGTACAGATTTGATAGTTAATGTTTTCAATAATTGTTTTTGTCAAGGGAGGGTGATGAGGAAACCCTTTATCTCTAAGGTGGAGAACAACATTGTCTCTTTATTTTTCTAAATTATGAAGTTTAAATCAGTATCCTATTTGTATGATGAGTCATGACCGTCCTCCTCAAAACTCGTATCAGAGTCAGGAATGACTAGAGCATCATAGTCGCTTCCTTTTTCTCATGTCCAAGCCTGGTTGTTTATGCATCTACATTCAAAGTTGAAATATGATCCCCATTCACACATTTTCCACCATGTAATTATTCCTATCCAAGTTGTGTAGAAAATCTAATCCTAATCATTTTTTAGTTTTGACATTTTCTATTTCCTTTCGCAAAAAAGCAAATCTTGATGCACAGATTTCCTAGGATTTATTATAATAATGTTGTATAGTTCATGTTTACAAATAGTTTTGATTGGTAACTGAATTTTTGGGAGTATCCAGTTCTTTACAGGTCCCAATTTTGTAACATTTCTGGCCAAAAGTACATCCCCTGCATAGAGGACTAGTATATCATATTAAAAACTTACATAGCACTTGCCCCATATAACAACATTTGCAGAAAAGGTCATGTGGGAAACACAACTAAAAAGAAATCCTTACTTTAAAGCTTACTCCTCTTAGAATATGCTTCTCACCAAATGACTTGTGAACGTTTCTGCACTCAATAAGAACATCTGAGTCATCATCAAATGCTTTGCTCACCGTCGGCTCTTCTAATTGTTTTGTATCCTGATGCTGCAAATTAGAACTGTGTCAATATTCGATGTAAGAGTAATTGAATTCAATAGAAGATAAAATCAGTGAACACTGAATGCAAGTGCCACAATTACCAGGCAAGCCACTACATAGCATATTAAAGGCATGGACAGATTTGAAATATCTCAGGAGGCTAACATAAGAATAATCTAAAATCTCTTATTCAAACCTTAGCTGTGCATGTAGGTAATCTTGCCAACAGACCTACAAAATACAAACCCCCTGAACTTTTGAACTGAGTGACCACATCGAATTTTGTCTGGTTGTCAGAACTATAAACTCGCACACACAACTTACAACCAAACATGGTAAACAGTGTACTTGGCAGAAAAGGTGAGTTGCTCTGCCCTAGGAATATTCTAGGCTGTTAGCCAAATTTACATATGAACCCACCTGAATTGCCGACATGGTGAGTTTGGTCTGGTGAGTTTGGTCTGATTATCATCTCTATCATATAACAAACACCCTCACATGATGAATTAATTGTGCTAAGCAACAGGAAACTAAGATGATTGCACCTCATAAAGCTTTTAACATCCATGGGAGGCCCCATACGATCTGTAGGATGACATGGTTACATATACAACTTGAGCCATAATGTTTGCAAATTAACAACTTTTAACTTCACAGACAGAGGGGGATTAAGCCTTAGGCAAACTAGGCAGTTGCCTAGGGCGCCAGCAGTCAAGGGTGCCTGAATCTAAAAATTTCCTTTTTGTCGGTTAATTTTAGAACTTAACTTTAAAATAATTTATCTGAAGATTTAATATTGATCAACCCATTTATAGATATTATTGTATAGTAACATAAATTTCACGCATACACATAAAAAGTTTTGTAATATTTTTGCAAGTAAAAGAAAATATCACATATTTATAAGCACATATGATTTTGTTTGTATTGCTACCAATTCTCGATGTAGCTCCAGATTATGTAGGTGTGTAGTTTATTCTAGAAAAATGTTAATGTATTTTTATAATGTCTGGTGTATCTAGTAGAGGTGAGTATAATTGAAGGAAAAAAGTTATTTTATTTTCTATTCTTAATTTTTTGGGGAAAAATTCTATTATTTTGTTATGGAGGAATTTGTAGGCCTGGTCCAAATACGACTCTTCACAAAACCATGGGAGCTACATAAACATTTTTGTTTCTTTGCAAAGAAATGGTGCTTTATTTCAAGATAGAGTTATTGTCACCTACTTGATATGGCTAAATCAGACTTGTAAGAAGCCTTGTATAAAATATTGATTTTTTTGCATTCTGAGCATCGCTACGATTAATGTTTTCCATCCACGAAATATTTTTCATCCTTATGTGATAATTTATTAATATATTTTTATTATTATTTTATTATGACCATGATGTAAATTTAAAAATAAAAGAATATAGACATATTTTATTTATTTACTTTATGGAAAAATATATTAACTAAATTTGTGAGGAGGGCGTCCACTCAAACTATTGCCTAGGGCGCTCCCAACCTTTAATTCGGCCCTATTCACAGATATCTAAAATCACAATCCTGTGCTCTAGAACATCCTTAATGTAGCTACCTAACTAACTAAGAGATGAGCTCAGTCAAAAGCATTTTAGAAATCTCAATATGACAATCCCGTTGTGTATTCAGAGCAAACAAATATGTTGATCAAATAGGAGAGGACAGAAATAAAGCTATACGGGATTTGATCTTAGTGTTGACACTGACAACTTCCATGCCAATCTCAAACACGGCCATGACAATAGTACAGATGGCAGCGAGCAACAACATTTCACCATTTCTGCTTTCCATCCTTGCCCAGAGGCCTGGTTGGGTCGATTTTCCCTGTATCATTCAAATTTTAAGGGATGTACAGAAAGAACTAACATAATCATCGGCCCAAATCATCACTAAGGCAGAGTTTGTGAAGCCTACCCGTGAAACTAAGTGCTAAAAGAAATTCATACCCAGCCTAGGCCAGCACCTGAAGGAACAAAATTTCAGCTTTATTATTTACCTTAATTCGGGACCAGACCATTCACACAAACATAAATCAGCTCTCACACCGAGAACAAATTCTCACCTTAATTCCTCCTAAAACATCACCTTGATTTAGTTCTACCTTAAATGAAGAGTAGACCACTAAGATCCAAATAAAATTAGGGCATAAAATGACATGACCCAAGAGAGCCAAAATTTTAGGGAAGAAAAACCCATTTTAAAGAAAAAGATAGATAGATATATCTGAACATAATCCCAAACAAATCCACAGTAGAAATCCCAAAACAAGCAATAAATGAAACTTACGTTGATAATAAGCGCCGATGAATCCTGACACCAGCTTCTAGCAGAAGAGACGGAGCACGCACAAATAACCCCTCTGTTGCCTTCTTTATTCAGACCCAATTGCCTTGATGGCGAATTTGAAGTCAGATTCAATAGACCTTTGGATTTTCTAGAAGGTTCCAAATATGATGTGGGTACACGCATGTGCGAAGGAGAAGGAAAAGATTTCGCCATTAACCCTGTTGGGTTTTATTATTCTGTTGCTTAATATATATACCCTGAACTGGGCATGTTAAAGAGATAATCTAAAAACAAGAATGTTTGTTCTGAACTGCATAGGTAGCATCTGAGTTATACAAGCAATCCGGCATGATTCTTTTCAGTGGAAGCTCCCACTAATTTAAAATGTGTCAAATTACAGTCTAAATTTGTATATACGTATCCAGACGTATGAAACAGTCCCACATTTCTTGATTACAATTTTCTATTTTGGGTTCAGAGTTGAGATGAATTTCGTTTTTGGGCATATTGCAGTAGAAATCTAACGAGCGAAGAAGATATTTTAATTGGCCGCGAATCCAAAACATGCGAAATTGACATGTACGGTTTGATAGGGTTAGGATAATTTAAATATTCTTTGCTTAGTTTTAATCATCAAAAAAATCCTTGTTTATTGTCGGCTTCCTAGTGCCTAGGCTTGTTCTTTTATGTTAAAGGGCGTTTTAGTTCCTTTGATTTGGTATTAAGGATTTTGTAGTATTGTTTAATGATAATCCACCTGATTTTAGTTTAGTGTTCAGCATTACGGTGTATTTATTCTGCTAAAAAAATTGGATTTAGATTCAACTTCATTTTCTATAGTGTTGTCATGTATTTTTGTTAGTCCAAAAATTCAAAACTTGAAACATGACAACTAAGTGAAATGTGAAAATTTGCTCCAAAAGCCTCTTCCCAAATCCCTCCTTTGAGTCGGTGCATCTCCTATGTATGATCATATTGACCTTGCAGGTACTCCCAAAATATTGAATAAGCATGTACAAGTGTTTGAAGTGATGTAACAAGGACATTCCTTTCATTCAGTGAAGTACTTCTGAAGACTAGCTCTCCAAAGAGGCTCGAGAAAAGCCAATTTTGGCCATTTCAAGATGGGTGTGCATCTTTTGGGAAGGTTCCAAAAGTTCATAATCATTCGGAGGTGGTGTTGGAGAGCCAAGAAGGTCTTAGAAGTGATTTAGGAAAGCTTAGGGAATATTTGGTGGTTTAGGGACAATTAGTACATGAGCGGGTTTTCAAGTGCAAAGAATGAATGGTCAAAAATGAACCGAACTCCATGAATGATTATGGGAGCTCTGCGAGGAGTTAGGAGGAAATCAAATAGGAATTGGAAATTTGAAGGAATTATCTACATGGTGGAAGCATTAGATTTTTCACAATACATAATGATTTCTCAATACGATTCAATTTTAGCAAGTGCACCTCGGTGTCCTAATCAAAATAGGGCCATTTTTTGGAGTTACGGGAAGAATTGGGTTCGAAACCTATTCCAATAATCTTGGAAGGTTCCTTGAGTCGGAATCATATAAAAATTAGCCCGAAAATACCCCTCAAGCTTCGATGAATGAAAGTTAAGCATCAAGAGGTTTGTGCATCATGTAGTTGATTTGTGATCGTAAGGAAAATTGTGAAAGCCTAATGAGAAGGAAAGTGAGCCTCACTCTCACTATGAGATCATGAAACAACCATCATGATTGATGCCTACAATTATCTCATGCTCACATCGGAAAGTCTCGCAATAATGTTTCTAAACACCCATTGATAGTCTAGAGTGTTCGCGTCTTTAAAAGGAGGAAATTGTGATCACCATGTTTCAAATCAGCAAGTTATCGCATCTCACAAAGTAGGAGGAAGCATATGCGATCTCATTTCTTAAGTTCAACATGTGATCAAAGGACAAGAACTCATTCTTGGAACTCTCCCTCAAGGATCGTTATTAGCAAATTCTCTATGCGTGAGGCTTCATCAAATCAAATCAATCAACCCTCCCCTCTTTCTTTCTTCTTCTCTTCTCTCTTCATGTTCAAATTTTTCATTAAGAATGTAATTTTTGGTATTTCGTCTTATTCACTCAAATTGACCCTTAGCTAAACATTGTAAGAGTCCCTTTTCCCAATAATAAGAAAAAAACTCGCTTCTAGGAATATGAAAGGTCACAAGTGATGAGGACGTACATGTGAAAGGTCATGTGGGGGTAAATGAAAGGACACTTTGTAATGGTATAAATTGGAATGGCTTTTCCATTCCAAGGGGTTTGCAATTGTTGATTGAATGTATGTTGTTGAGATTACCACTTTACATCAAACAATAAAAACTACAATTCTTCTATTTTTTGTCTTGTGTTCCTCTACTCTCTCCTTCCAATTTTGGATACTTGATAATCTTGTAAAACCAAGAAAGGTGCATGCGCCTTTGATGAATAAAATCAATAGAAGTATGTGTCTATGATTTGTTATGTCTTATCATGGTTTGTATTGTTGTGTTCTTCTAATTGGATGTGGACTTACTCTGGTTATTGTATGTGAATTATGATAGTGCCTACTCACAACAAGTAAGCCTCTCTCTCCTAATTTCCCCAATTCCCCTTTACCCCTCATTGCTACAAATTCCTCCCTTGTACTCTGTACAAACACTTTATCTTAGGTTCAATGGAGTGTTCCTATGTGATCCTCGGCTTATTGGCCACCCCACAACTTTTAGGTACTTTACATTCAATAACGGAGCCTCCCCATACACAAGAAGGAGGGGCTTAGCCCCGCACTGTTAGTCAAAACTCAATAATTTGCAACACGAAAAATTATTTTTCCAACATATAGTGTTAAGGTTTTACACTCCATAAAATAAATCTCTAGTATAATTTTTTAAGACAAGCAACTTCATCAATTTACAAACCACGACTTAATTTTATGTTAATTTTGATGTGCATAGGATCATTTTTTTAAGATTAAAAAAATAGGTAAGCAATTATATTAATCAAGAAATATATAAATTACTTTTAGTGGTGAAATATGATGAGTAAATAGATAGATCTCAAAGTTTGAAAGTATTCAAGCACCTCCTCAAAACTACTTAAAACAGGAGCTCAAAACATTCATAAGGCATCGTAAACGTTGTTAAATAGTATCAATCAGCCATCATAAATGCCTATGTGTCATAATCATTAAGAATAAGCAAAATAAAAATGTGATTGATAAGGAATGTTAATATCTAACACATGTAGTAATCCATGCACAAGGTGGAGGATCATTGTTGCCCCTTCCTCTATGTTATTAGTCGCATCTCAATGAAGAATGGGCTCCCACCTAGTTTTCCACCCTTCATCCCCTGTGGCATTTTTCACCTCCTTTCTCAACATCCTTACTAACATATCATGATGTGTAAGAGAAATCACTAAGTCACTCAACCCAACATGACAACCCTACATAAGATCCCCTAGAGTGAAATGTGAGGTCAAGGAGACCACCATGTGAATGAGCACAACTACGAGATTTACATCATCGGCGAGGTGAAACAAGCCAAGAGTGTTGAGATGGGACAATTGTGAGAGAGGTCTAGAGGCACATGATAAGTCATATTACAAGGGTGTCCCCTAGTGAGAAAGAAGCTCCTATAATTGTTAGAATCATGTTGTTTATGATGTTAATTTGTTTTGACGAGGAAAAACATGTGTATGTCTTATTTTGGAAAAATAATGTGATTTATTGATTTACATAAGTGAAAGAGAACATTTATTTTGCAAAGGTGCCAAAGGTTGGCAAGGTATTCAAGATAGTGTGCAAAATCCCCATAGAGTATTATACTCAAAATAAAGGGTTTTGGGTGAAAACTTTTAAATAGAGAGTGAATCCAAACTTAAGAACCTTCGCCTTTAGATAAAACCAAAAGGGTATTTGAAATTATTAGTTTTGTTGCATGCAAGACAACAAGGATAATTAATTCCCATGTACTAGAATATTCCACCTACATGAATATTTTGATGGATAAAGTACCAAATATATTGAGATTTTTTTTTGTGCTAAGGCTAAGTCCTAGATTCTAAACAACCTTCTAAGCTAGCTTTTTAGTGAATAATGTGAATTCCATTAAGAATTGGGCTTATAAAAAATATAGGTAGGCTATAGAGTAAATTGTAAGGAGGGCCTTGAGAAAAATAATGAAAGGTTATTTTAAAATTCCAACACCGACACTTCCACCATTGAGCAGGAGGAGTAGATCAAACTTGTGTACCATAATAATTTAAAATAAGCTCTTGAACTCCTCAAATTGTGGTAAGTCATAATATATCAATTTGAACTTATGTTATATTTTAGAAAAGATGGTTGATTTGTATGGAAGACTAGATCATGAATGATTTCTTTATTGGAAAAATAAAGAGCCTTGAATCTAGGATTTTGGCAATAAGAATTCCACCTTGAGTGATCACAAAAGATCATTATAGAGTGGGATTCAAAACCCTATTATAAGCTAACACTAACTAGTTCGATAAACGGTTTGAAAACTCCTTAGGTTTTCCATACACTCTAGATAACAAAGGATTCTCTCACTTATAGAAGAGTATAGCTTGAAAAGATTAAATATGTTGACATAATACTCGTGTCTCCTTTATCTATTAGAAGGGAATAAAATATCCTAGCTAAATCAATGAAAATCTTGAGTGACTAAAGGATACTCCAATACAAAATATTAAAGCAACTTTGGTACCTTATTGAAAAAAGGATTTTGAGAGACTTTGACAATAAGAATAACAAACATCTGGCGGCCAAAATTTTAGTACATATTTAGAATTCACCTACAAGAGAGAGGGTCTTGATAATCTAATAAGAAATTATTTTCTCTATTGTTCATAGTACATAATTCGAAATAATATAAGAGGGTTCTTGAAACATGAAGGTATGCCTATGATTTCACTTTTTAAGTGATTTATCTTAACCTTTTTAAGCTTTAGAATGTTCCCAAACAACGGGCATAAAAACAATAAAATTTAATGCTTCCAAAAGAAAAGTGATGTTGACAAAACTATGTTCTTATAAATTAAAAAAATTGAATGGTCAAATTAAATTAAGTAAAGTTAATGTGAAATGAGGATATTTTGTTAATCCTTGGTGTTCCTTGCTTTTCCAAGTAACAAATGAAAGACTAGTTAAATTGTGCAAACTAGTATATGCAATGAGTTCATTGTGATAATCCAACTATTGGCCTCACTAATTATAATTTGGAATGAAATTAAATTATGGGACCCCTTATTAGGTTGTGTGGGTGAGAACTTGTATCCTATAACAATTATTGAATTCATGTCTAATAATATGTTAGTGAAAGTATAAATTAAAACTTGATTTTATTCCTTTTAACTTTAAGATAAACCCTTTTAAATTTTACTAAAAGTAAAATGATGTGTTTTATGTGGAAAATCATCTTTTGGAAATAGAAATACCTAACTTGAAAACTAGAGGTATGTGATTTTTATGCACTTTAAAAATGATGTTATCAAATGATTAAAACACATAATTTAATTATGATAAAGATGTAAGAATTTTAAGCTATATACTTATGGATAACATCATTTCCTTATTCTCTCATATGGTTTAACATTGTCCGTGTTCACTCTTTTGAGAAAATGTAGTTTTAATTTATTGATGTCATGTTTGTGTGATTGTATGTGTGTATGTGGGTGGGATTCATCGTTGATTGTGGAGGGACAAGGGGTTATTAGGGAGGGTGAATGAAACAAGGGGATTCATAGCTAGTATTAGTAGAGTGATAAATAGATGTTTCAAGTGGAGGGATAAGGGTATATTGATATTTTTATATTGCATGGTTGTTATGGAGGAAGCAAAGAGAAGCCAAAATTCCTTAGTGGAGGGATAAGGGATATTATACGGTGATGGTCTCTCCCCTTGCAATCCTCGTAGGTAGGCTTGGTAGTGTGTGTCATTCTTATTGGTAAAACGTCTTTCTCACTCTCTCTTTATCTTATTGATCATCTATTACTTTTAGTTTCTCATTGGAGCACACATTTTTATTAACGGTATTTTTATTCGCATGCAACCGATATGTCCGTGTATGTGTATATGTTAGGGATTTGTATTGCCATTGGTGGAGGGATAAGGTTGAATATGGAGTATGGTTTTGCATATTTTATGTGGGAGAAACAAATGTTGGTTAGACTATCTTTAGTGGAGGGATAAAGGTTGGAGGGATAATGGTGTTTACATGCATGTCTATCTTGGAGGAACCAAAAGATATTCTACCTTCTTTAGTGGAGGGATAAGTAGAAGTGACAAAATCCTTTTCCATTTGACAAGCCATTGGATGTATTGTTCGTGTTATGCATTGTTCATTCGTTTGGTATGTTGGCATCACCTTCTATTTTGTCCTAGTTATGCAAAGAGGTGATGCATGTTATTTTATTATAATGGAATTATTTTGTTCTTAAGTGTGCCCAAGTGTTGCGAAAGAAAGAAGTAAACAATATCCTAGATTTTGGCTTGTGTTTTTGTCCATGTCGTGGGCATGACAAAAATTCAAAGCAAAACACTATTCAAATGGAAAGAGTAAAACAAAGTTCAAATCAAATTTTAGAGAGGAATATAAACAATGATTTTCAAGCATAATATAATACACAATAGTGACATGAATATAATTCAAAATCTAACTAAACATGCCTACTAATATGTTCAATTACCTAACATGGGCCTAAATAGACCTAAGAGGGCAATCAAATTGGTATGGTTGCTACTCCAAACAAGGTGAAATGGCCTCTCCAAATGACTACATGGTCATTTTGGATATCCATCTACTAACCCCATTGAAGGCTTTAGGCAAGGATTGAGCTTGGCTATAAATCATATTTATTATATGAGATGCAAATCAAAGCATGGTGTAAAGTATTAAGGTAAGAGGTGAACTCTTTTTATAGTTTTCCTTTTGGGAAAACTTGTATTTTGGTGCATGTGGGACTAAAAGCCCAAATTAGATTAGAATTGCTAATCATGATTAAGCTTTGCTAATCACAATTAGTGAATTAACAAGTGATTAAGATGTGTGGAGCCTTAATCAACTACTTAGGGTCAACTAGGAGGCTAGGATAAGCTTTTGAAGCTTGTTGAGATGTTGTGGAGGAAAGTGGGGTGATTTTGAGTGGTTGGAAGAGGGGTTTGAGCCAATAGTAGGGTATATTGACCAAAACAAGGGAAAAATAGGCTTAATTAGCTAATAAATGCTAATTGTTTATTTTGAAGAGGATTTTGACTTACGATTCATCGTAAAGTGGCATCTTGAATGTGAAAGAGGATTTGATCAATCAAAAAGCACTTGTTAATTGACCAAAGTGGTAAGAAACATTAGTTAATTAGTGAAAATCACTAATTATAATGGAATTGGTAAGAATGAGAGTGATTTGTGTGTGTGTTTGGCAATAAGATTGCAAAAGTGGAATTTAGGTGTCTACATTTGCCCCTGTTTGAGGTGAAGTAAGTGACTTCACTTCAAATATAGTAGACAAGCATAAATAGGTAAATTTTTGAAGAAAAATTAGTAGGATGAAGGATGCCCCCTCGAGTGTCGATGGGGTGATAGAAGAAGTCAATCGACGATCGAAAATATGATTGAAATGGATAGAAGAAATAGGATAGAAATGGGTGCAAAACCCTTGGTTATTTAGAAGGAAAAGGATAGGGATAAACATGGTTGTTTATTGCCCCAGGTGATTTGGAAGAAAAATTAGTAGTGATAATAAATGATAATGGAGAAGAAATGATAATGGAGAATATAGGACAAGCCCAATCTTTGCATCCAACCTTTCAATAAGCAACTTTGTTATATCATTTTTCCCCTAGATCTACATCATCGACCTTTATTGAAATAAACAAAAGTGTAAGATAACATGAAAAACTAAATTACTAACATTTTTCATAAAACTACGTAACTCCATGCAACATACATAATGTAATGCAATACGAGAAAGTAAAATGATGCTTAACTCCATGCAACATACATAATGCAATGCAATACGAGAAAGTAAACCAACTAACCTAATAGAGAAACAAATATAATCACACATACTCAAATCAAACAAACAACGTTCAAGATAGTTGCACCAATGTTTTTGTTATCAAGTTCATAGTTCCCGAATGTTCGTGTTGTAATGACAAGGGTTAAAAATGGTGCCCCAAGCAAGGATACATGTGAGGGGAATAACAAAGGACACAAGTAGTCCCATGGAAAATATTTCATGCACTATGACATAGTCTCTGAAACTCACTATTGCATGGGAGTACCGACATAGTAAGCAACCTAGCTTTTGTTAATGGAGGTAGATCATGATGATCCACAAGTCATTTGAGACAAGAACAAGCAAGAACCTAAGAAAGATGTTTTTGTAGGAAAAATTTTGATGTTTGAGGACAATGCATTTTGATGATTGAGCTTCAATTGCATTGCATGTATGTTGTTTACCAATTTTGAAAAAAAATTTTTGAATTTTTACATTTTTTTGGATTTTTAATGATTTTACCAATTTTTTTTTTTTTTTTTTTTTGTTTTTTTTTATTTGATGTTTTTTTTTTTTTGAAACATATTTGAATGTTTTGAATTTTGAAACATATTTGAATGTTTTTTATTTTTGAAACATATTTGAATGTTTTTTATTTTTAGAAGTTTTCTGAAGCTATGTATGTATAGGAAATGAAGAAATGTGGATGCCCCTAATGATAGATGGGATGTACAAAGGGCAGAATGCCACATGTATGTGCAAGAAAGTGAAGATGAAAATTCCCCAAGCGTTAGATGGGAATATTCAAAGGAAAAATCTTCATGCAGAAGTTGGATCAGGGCCAATATAGATAGGTTCAACATGATGATGAACGTAACCCAATGAATGTGCTTAGGAAGGAGCAAGGATGCCCCCAATGTAAGTTGGCCAAGAAGCACATGATAGAAAGAAGTGGAAGATTATTTTTGTGAAGGGGACAAAGGTGTCCGCAAACATGGAAAAAGGAAATATTATACACATGGATGTTCTAAAAAGAAGTAGAAGAACAATGTGAATGTTGAATGAATGTAGCTTAGAAGCCTCACGATGAAGAAGTGATTAGCCAAAGGCACAAATCGTGAGACAAGATATGGACTAGAGTAAGAGTCTAAACAAGGTCCAAAAAAAGACACTTGGTAACATACTAATCTTGTTTTCTCATAGAGATCCAAGTGTGTGCACATGTGGAAATTTATTACCTCTTGGAGGGAAGATTTGATAGACAACAAGTGAAGACACCCTAGCCAATGTGTAGGAATGATTTATTTTTCAAAGTTTTTTTTTTTTTTGTGAATGGATTGTGGAAGGAGAGTCATACATTGCTCCTGCTCACCGCCATCGCACATCCATAGCCCCGATGGAGATGCATTTGATTCTAATCACAACATTTTCTCTACTTCCATTCAGCATCCATAGCCCCAGTAGAGATTATTGGAAATACCCCAAGAGAGAGTTATATATCAATTTACTTTTGCTTTTTTAGCTTTTAGCTTTTTTTATTTTTGATTTGATTGATTTTTTTTCTTTCTGAAAACTTATTTCATCTCTCTTGTTTGACAAGGGGTTAAGAACCATTGATGGCTTGATGGAAGGAGGTGGAAGTGATTGTGATGATGACATTGGCTAGTGTCAACAAATATGTCCAAAAGTTCTTCGCAACAATTTTTTTAGATGTTGATTGTGATAGGATCTCTAAGAGGTCATTGTTCTTTAATTTACCAAGGTGAAAGACCAAGGCCAAATGGATACCATAGAGATAAATGTCACAAAATGTGTGAATAGGCTAACCAAAATATCATCGAAGGGATGAAAATGGTAGGAAGACTTGCAAGAAGAAGAGCAAGAAAGGGAAGAAAGAACATCCATGTGTATTCAATACTATGATTGCAATGTTTGATCTTTACCTTTGATTTTTTTTTGAAATGTTTTTCATTTTTTTGTATTTTTGTTTTTTTTTGAAAAGTGGGACCGAAAAGGTCACTTGACATGATAAGATCCAACAACAATGTTAGTGATTTCCTTGATAAGGAAGACTAGGTGTTTTCTTATCAAGAGTCATATTATCCCCGATCTCAATGATCGTGGTGAGCTCATACTCAACTCAATAGATGACTTGTGTTTTATCATGAAACATGGATTTTGTGGGAGATTGAGTCCCTATCTAGAGGTTTATGCACTTTATGCCATACTTGATGGGTGTGTTGATGTGCATTTTTGAATCATGTTTGATTTTGAACTTTAAGATCATTTAAATTGTTGGGAGCTTTGGAGCTCTTGGAATTTTTTATCTTAGTCTGATGAAGAAATTGTTTGGGTTTCTTATAAGCTATTACGTGACTTGTCTGATCCCGAGAAGTGGGAGAAGAAAGTGGATGAATAGAATTGATGTGAGAAATGATGGTGGGCTTGCCACAATCATTGATAGAAGGAAAATGTGATGGATGTGAAGGGTATGGTCCAAGAATTGAAGAGGATGGGCTACCAGGAGGTGTCCCATAGAATGAAGATAAAGGACTACTAGGATGTGGCCCTAAGATTGAAGATGAGGGACTACCTAGAGGTGTCCCATAGATAGAAGATGATGGACTACTAGGATGTGGCCCAAGAATCGAAGATGAGGGACTTCTAGGATGTGCCCCTAGTATGCCCCAGAGGTGTATAGATGAAGATGGGCTACCTGAGGTGACATACATGAGCCACATAGAAGAAAATGGGCTACCAGGAGGTGAGCCACACATAGATGATGAAGGGATACTTGGAGGTGCCCCACATATAGAAGAAGAAGATGATGGGCTACTAGGTGGTGACCCAAGGTGAGAAGAAAATGGGCTACTAGAAGGTGAGCCACAAATAGATGATGAAGGGAAACTTGGAGGTGCCCCACATATATAGAAGAAATGATGGGCTACCAGGTGGTGACCCAAGGTGAGATTGTGATTGAGGAATCATGCTATGTAAAGAAGGATGTGAAGAAAAGATAGGATCTTCCTCAATGGTCTTAGGATCTTCCTTAGTATTCGACAAAAGGAATCAATTTCTTCTTCCCAATACGCAAGCGTATCGAAGTCAAGATTAAATCCTTGATTGTAATCCCTCTAGGGAATGCCATCGTGTAACCCCAGGAATTTATGTGATCATCTCTTCATCTGAGATGAATCGATCGGTAGGGGTATTTGTTCTTTGACCATAGGAGGTTGATTAGAAGAAATGGGTCCAATTGGTGTGGAAGATTGAGAAGATGATGACTCAAGAGATGAAGTAGATTTGGATCTAGATGTCTCGTGAGTAGAAGAAGACATGGATTTGAGATAGCTGATTGGTATAGGTTTTCCTAGAAGATGGCATATTGTGGGAAACAACGAGGATCGCATAGAAACTCAAGCATATGATTGTGACATAGGAGTCGTCTGAGGTGTTTTTGACGATGTATGCGTCAACTTAGATGATTGTGACATGAGTGAGTTGAATTAGATGATTGTGACATGATGACTTGAATTGACTTAGAGATTGTGACATGGGAGTCGACTTAGAGAGATTATGACATGGGATTTTGACTTGATGATTATGACATTAGATGACTTATGCGAATAGGAGTTGACTTAGATGAGATGTGACATAGGTGTGACTTAGATGAATTTGGGAGTGATTTCTTAGATGAATTTGGATTCACCTAGATCTTCAATGGAGGAAGAGGTTGTCGAGGTGGTGAATAAGGGAGGTCTACAAAGCAAGGGAGGACCGTGACTCAAGAACCAAATTAGATGTTTGATTGATGAGATCTTTGGGGCCACACATGGATCTTCAAAGGAGGAAGATGTCATTTAGGTGACTGATAAGGGGAGTCCTGTGAAGAAAGGGAGGACTGTGACTTAAGAGTCGAATGAAGTGAATAACTCTGATGAGAATTTTTAGAAGATCGAGGTGAATCTAGAAGAATCAAGAATAATAGTTTGGATTGGAGTAGAAGAAGAAGAGGGAGGAACCGAATAATAATTTGGATCAAAAGTGTCCAAACCATACCACCGACTATGAGATGAAGGTGGGGAACAGGGTACCCGATGGGTTCTCTAGCGTGAAGAACCAAACGAGGCTTAGCCGTGATGGGCATCCTTTGATGGGAATGTCGAAACTTTGATTCCTTAGTGTCGTATGTATAAGGAACCTCACGATAGTTGGTCATTGATTGGCATTTGTGGGATACAAATGTCTAGACTTAGATAGTGTGATTGAACTCCTTCAATTGGAAGGAAGTTTCTTGTGTTAATTTGGGCAAACACAACAAAGGAAACCAACTAGACATTTGGAAAACATGGGCCCTGAAAAACCAAGTGGCGTAACAATGTCTAAAGTCAATTTCAAAAAAAGGTGACTATAAAATAGCCATGAATCCAATAGGTCAATATGAACCTAAGGAAGATAAAGAATAAAGAATGATCTACTCTAGCAAGATAATATATGACAAGATTTCTAAGACAATACAATGATGTCTAATACTCAAATTTAGTCACACACAAAAGTTTACTCCCTATGATTTTTCGAGATAGGTTTGAAACAAAATAGTGACAACACAATATCACTAGTTAGGTCAAGTTTGAAACAAACAAGACCTAAATGCTAAGATAATGTTGACGTGATCCTCTAACAAGGTATACTCAAAACTAGTTTCTAAACACTAACAAAGTCTAAGTCTTGTAAAATGGATGATACAAATGTGAGCAGCATATAACAATGCTATTTGGACACGTAATCAAACTTTGCAAGAAAGCAAGATTTTAGTATCAAAATGGTGTTATAGCGATGCTAACAAAGTAACCTCAACACTCACAAAACTCAAGACAAAGCTAGGATGTAAAAACTATGTCTAAGTATAACAAGAAATTATTATGTGTGCAAGCAACATAACAATACAATATAGAGATTTAGGCCTAGTTTCACAATGGAAACAAGACATAAATATCTCAATTGTATGGCTATAATGTGGGCAAAATGTAACAACTCAAAAGAAGACAAAGATGAAATCACCTAACTACGATGATAATAAGTCTCAAATATGGGTTTTGAGACAATGAGGGGCCTACTAGATCGTGAGTACGTACCATGCACACTTTCAACACTTGCGCTCCAACATTGCAACCTAGTCACACAAGTAGAATACAAAAGTGGTGGACATGTAATATATCTAGTGGTATCTATATATGTTGTTTTCTTTTGTCCAAAAATGGGAAACAAGAAAACAAAGGTGTAAACCAAGTGGTGTTGAAAAATACTTGGTGTAACTTTGGCAGAGTTTCACCTTGTCTTAGGACAAGTGAAAACTAGGTCAAAGTAACACTAAATAGATTTCATGATGAAATCACATGGTTTCAACTTTAAGAGATTCTTTCCCTTGTTCAAAAAAAAAAAGTTTGAATCTAACAAATTTTCACTTTGTGAGAGCTCTCAAGTATAACAACTAAGACAAAAAAAATGGCTCCAAGCCTAAAAAGCTTCCTAGGTGGTTCTCTCTCTATGTGTCACAAGTTTACTTTTACAAGCTCGGTTTGCCAAGGTTTCCCAAGGAGTATCTCCCAAATTTACTTTACCCCCTTCTAATACAATGAGAAACTAGTGTGTTTAGTTGTATTATCACTGGGGTCACAATGGAAATAACTTTGACTCTAATCTCACCAAGGTGTACTAGTCAAGTTGGTAGTGTGGAGCACTTTCTTGTTTCATTCACAAGGTTCCCTCTTGCGTGAACTACTTTAGGGTTCCTAGGACCACCCCATTGTTGTAGCTTAAGGCTTATGCCAAAGGGGTTATGTCCTAGTTAAGTGGATGAGCCGTAGCTCTTAACTGAAACCTGCAAATACAATGTGATGATTGTGGTGTGTTTTTTTATCTTTTAGACTTAATGTGGTTTTTTGTCGCACTCCTTTTGGCAACCTACAATCACACGTGAATGTTAGAATTTGGTTTGAAGAGAGCCCTTCTTTCTTTGACAAGCATTTTAGGTCCTTCACACAAATGGTTAGTAGTTCAAAAAGATTCACAATATCATAGAAAAAGATAGCAATGAAAAGGCTTGTAAATCAACTAACTACTACCATAAAATTTGCAAAACAAGGTTTATTCCCAATTAATCCAAGTGCTTCTTAATGAAAGACTAAAATTTTTTTGATTCCCAAGATCACACTAGGTGCAAGGGAAGAGCATACACAAATTTTAGCCTTGATTATTTATCAAGTGAAAAAGCTCTTAAACTAAAAGATCAAGCACATGCCAAAAATGCAAGGTTTATTCCCTTAAGCACAAAATGAATGATGATTGTTCCTACTTACTCCCAAGAAGCAAAAAGTGGTTTAGAGGTGTTTTTGGTTCTCAAGATCACACTAGGTGTAAGAGAAGAGCATACACAACCCTATTCCAAACTCAAACAAAGTATGAAAACATAATCACTCATCAAACCCTAAGCCAATTTAATCAAAAATCCCTTATCAAACCCTAAGGCAATTTTGTTAGGAATATTGCTCTAAAATCAATAAATTGACAAAAAAACACTAAAAACCCTTAAAAATGACAAATCCTAAAAACACAGAAATTGAAATTTTGAAGTTTGAGAAAATTTTACCTTAGTGCATGGGCGCACTTCTTTAGTGCATGGGTTCTCACTCTGAGAGTCATGGGTAATGCATAAGCATTCCTTTGTCACTTTTACATAGTTAGTGATGCATGGGCATGTCTAGTGAGGCGTAGGCACACTTCGGATGCATAGGTGAACTTTCTCAACAGGCGTAATATAAAACCTTTCCGTAGGTTCTCAACCTATCTTCCAAAGGCCATAACTTTTGCTCCCGACCTCAAAACTTCATTTTTTTGTGTTGGAATGGTATTTTAAAAGTGAACACTGTGCAATGGTAATGTCAAATTTCTTCTTTCTTTTCAAAAAGTGTTTTGGGTCCTTCACACAAATGGTTAGTAGTTTGACAAGATTCACAATATCATAGAAATATAATAATGAAAATGCTTGTAAATCAACTAACTACTATCAATCTTTACAAGAACAAGGTTTATTCCTGATTATGCAAAGTGCTTCTTAATGAAAGACTAAAATTGATTTTGGTTCCCAAATTTTTTAGGTCAAGGGAATCTTCATACGCAAATTTTAGCCTTACCTTATTTATCAAAGGAAAAAAGCTCTACTAAACTAAAAGATCAATTGAAAATTGATCTACAAAATGAAAATTTATTCCTTAAGCACAAAATGAATGATGATTGTTCCTACTTACTCCCAAAAGCAAAAAGTGGTTTAGACGTGCTTTTGATTCTCGAGATCACACAAGGTGCAAAAAGAAGAGCATACACAACCCTATTCCAAAAACTGAAAAAAAAGTCATGAAACAAATCACTCATCAAACCCTCAATTTAATAAAAACCCCTTATTAAATCCTAAATTTTGTTAAGAAAATTGCTCTAAAATTAATAAATGGACTAACCCAACAACTAAAATTTTAAAAATGTAGTATCCTAAAAAACCAATTTGAAATTTTGAAGTTTGAAATTTTTTTTTGCATATTTGCACTTTTTAGTGCGTGGGCGCACAACTCAAAAAATGGGTGCACTCGGTGAGTGCACATGTGCTCATAGTAATGCATAGATGCTCCTCTCAAGATAGGTTTACACGATAAAAGGTGATGCACGGCACGTCTAGTGAGGCGTAAGCACACTTTTGATGCACATGTGCACTTTACACACAGAGCCAAAAATCCAATGTTGCATGGGCGCACTTTTGGATGCATAGGTGCACTTTCCTCAGCACATGCGCACTTTTCCTGTAGGTGCTCAACCTATCTTCTGGAGGCCATGACTTTTGCTCCCGACCTCGAAACGACTCCATTTTTTTGCGTTAGAAAGGTATTGAAGTGAAATACGCAATGATAACATAAAATTGGGTTTTAGAGTTACCAAGGATTTAGGGTATTCATTTTTAGAAAACTAGTCATTTTCTAACATATCTAAATGCTTTGATGAATGTTGTTTTTCCATGCTTTACTTAATGTAGACCAAAGTTTGTGCATTCTAAAATTGACTTAGGGTTTGGTGAGTGAATTTTGACAACACTTCGCCTCCTTATATCCTACAAAGAACATGAAAACACAACTTCTACCACTAATCTAGTTGAAACAACTATCAAAATGGAAATTGATCTATAAAACTTTGAAAATTACTCTAAAAATTTGAAATTAATCTAAAAATCTTGAGAAACTAATCTAAAAAGCTTGAAAGTAATCTAAAAAATTGAAATTAAACTAGAAAACTTGAAATTAATCTAGAAAACTTGAAAAATAAGCTAGAAAATTTTTGAAATTAAACTAATGTTAAAAGCTTTAAAATTTGAATGCAATGGGGTATGGTCCCACCGGGCGTGCCAAATGAAAGCACCCTAAACTTTACAAAGCAAATTGCATGACTAACTAAGGAAGGCTAACACCATTGCCACCTCTAGTCAAGGCTCTAAGTCTAGGAATGTAACATTAAGATAGAAGCTTAAAGGAATGCTTAACTAACATGAATATAATTCAAAATCTAACTAAACATGCCTACTAATATGTTCAATTACCTAACATGGGCCTAAATAGACCTAAGAGGGAAATCAAATGGGTATGGTTGCTACTCCAAACAAGGTGAAATGGCCTCTCCAAATGACTACAAGTCATTTTGGATATCCATCTACTAACCTTGTTGAAGGCTTTAGGCAAGGATTGAGCTTGGCTATAAATCATATTTATTATATGAGATGCAAATCAAAGCATGGTGTAAAGTATTAAGGTAAGAGGTGAACTCTTTTTATAGTTTTCCTTTTAGGAAAACTTGTATTTTGGTGCATGTGGGACTAAAAGCCCCAAATTAGATTAGAATTGCTAATCATGATTAATCTTTGCTAATCACAATTAGTGAATTAACAAGTGATTAAGATGTGTGGAGCCTTAATCAACCGCTTAGGGTCAACTAGGAGGCTAGGATAAGATTTTGAAGCTTGTTGAGATGTTGTGGAGGAAAGTGGGTGATTTTGAGTGGTTGGAAGAGGGTTTGAGCCAATAGTAGGGTATATTGACCAAAACAAGGGAAAAATAGGCTTAATTAGCTAATACATGCTAAATGTTTGTTTTGAAGAGGATTTTGACTTACTGACAATTCGTCAGTAAAGTGGCATCCTTAATGCGAAAGGAACTTGGTGATCAATAAAGTGCTTGTTAATTGACCAAAGTGGCAAGAAACATTAGTTAATTAACGAAAATCACTAATTATAACAAAATTGATAAGAATGAGAATTTAGGTGTGTCTATATGCCAGTCGTACATAGATATATGTGAAAATAATCACTAAAAATGCTCAATCATAGAATTAGAGATAAGTCCCATGTCCGCAATTGTAATTAGGGTTTCAAGAGATAAAAAATATAATGAACATAATTATATTGGGTAAGAGGGAAGAAAGGGCATGCTTTTAAATAAAATATAGGTGATATTTGTAGAGGAAGCACCATGTTGTAAGATTCCCTAACTTGAGCCCATGAGCTCTAAAGATAGATGTGCTCTATCTTACATGAACTTTCTTTTAATTTAAATACCTTGATTGTAATTCTTAACCACTTTTTAAAAATATATATATTTCTAAAGTTGTGTCTAGCTCTAAACCGAGAATCTTTCTTGTATAGATCTCTAACTCCTCCTTTTCTACATTGTCCATGATCAATAATCAAAGTTTTCTAGAACAATTCCCTTGTATGGGGGCTACAAAAACTCCAATGGATTCCCTATTATTAGTTAGATTGATTATACATGCTCAAGAGAAATGCAAAAGCAATGAGATTTTTTCTTGTACTTGATCTTTGGGAGATCCTTCCAACCGCCACGTGAGCCTTTCCTTATCCCAAAAGTCGAGTTTACCACAATATATAAACAAAACCTTTTTAGTAATGATAATTATATTATTGTTTCCCTCTAAGGTTAGGATTTTCATATTTCAAAAGATAATAAGGTCATAGCCTATGATAATCCAAAAGTGATCGAATTCCATGCAATCTATAACACACATGGTCTATGAATTGTTATGCACCTTCTAGGTTATGTTAGATCTACATGTTCATCAAATTACAATGCCTTGAAAAATAGAAGCAACTTAAGAGAAAGTTAATCACGCAAGTTAAAAATTGTAGGAGTAATCACACCAAAAATCAATATGCCTTCTAGGGCTAATAACAAACCATGAGTACACAAGACAAAGTCCACTAATGTGGTAATAAACAAGTTAGTAATACTAGACATAATATATGTCCGAAGTGGTCAAGAAAGGTGTCATGATACTAGGAAAATTTAGGAGTCTAGATCATATTAGAACTTGAGTCAACATCAAACACTTACTTTCTGGAATTTTCCCCACAAAAGGGGGCCTTAGTAACTCCTAATATTCTCTATGCGCTTCATCCGCCAACCGAATTTCAATTACCTTCTCTACAAATAAAAAAGGTTCATGTTGATGGTCATTTGGAATCAACTTAAGGGACATAAAAATGAGATGTGATAAACCCTATCATCCATTCTCAACCAATGAATTTTAGCTCTCATATGAGATCCCCTAGCCTCGTGGGCTTCCTAAACTTTAAGTTTATGTTTCCCCTGAGCCCCTTGAATTTGTAGATTCACGTTGAAATGAGAGAGATCAAGGTCATATAAAGTTCTAAGCGAGTTCATGGTATGAGGCCTCATGAGCCCATTGTTGGAAGATGACAACGTACTTGTCATATTTTCTAAGGAAGGCGATTGTTCAAGTGATAGTGTCAACCCACCCATTAATCTAGCTAATATCTCCCTTGGGTCTAGAAACCAAATTCCATATCCTCTTGATGTGGGAGAGAGTTCTCTCATTCTTAAGATGAGTAGTGTTGAGATAAAATTAGCTTTTAATCATCTTAGCTTGTAGGATGGACCATTCACCGCCAAAAGGGGAGATGGTCAAAAACACTAATACCATCAATAATACTAACATGGTAATAATTGAAGTTGGAAAAAGAAAAATATCTTACTTTGTAAGCACGACATGCTCCAATCTTTTGAAAAATTTATCTTGGCCTTACCTAGAGTTAGAGTAGGTGAATAAGGTCAAGATAGAGTCTCCATTTTGATGACAATGGGCATAAAAAGGTCAATCATATTTTGCATGTAGAACCATGCCTCACATTCGCAAAGACACCAAGGTATAGGAAGGTGACCTTATTTTTACTCCATGGATTCCACCAATTCATGTAGTGAGCATCCTGGGAATGAGTTAGCAAGCCACCATCACAAAACAAACCTTTCCAAATGATGATTGGGGTGTACAAGTTAGCAAACCCGAGGAGACGACAATCAAACTCAAAATGGGTCCACACCACCCGATGGATAGATTTGATCCCTACGAAATGACAAGAACTAGTAAAAGCGATGTGATCACCCCACACAACCAAGCTCATGATTGGGCACACAACATGAGTGTTCTCGACTAGTGATGCAATAGATTGAAGAAGAAATTTTGTGATGTTAACTTCCTATAGACAACACTTTCATACTACAAAAATACTCACAACTTTTTCCAAGTATATATTTATGGGTTGATTCAATAACACATTGAACATTCAAAGAATAAACCATCACGATAAAATGTCGAGGTGTATGTTGGTCCCTTCTTCCAAGTCTTTAAAGGCATCAAACTTTTTACCGAAAGCAAATTGTTCTTGATTACCTCCATGCATCACATTCATAATAAATAAGGTCAACACATTAATTATTAATGGATACTTCTCAATTTAACTGGAAAGTGGGCATGGGCTTGATCTAAATAGAAAAAGAAAATTATTAGCAATTTTTTGCTTTAGTTTTAGCATTTGGTGCCTTAGTTTTGGATGTATGGAATTGAATGGGCTTGAAAGTCTATTTTAAAGTATGTTTATGGCTTGAATTTTTGAGGTCTAAACTAACACTTCCAAATATAGATTTTTTTATTGGAACTTATCAATAAATTATTACGCCAAGGCGTTACCCCTATGGGAAAAGGCGTTGAGACATTCATGGACTCGTGTCCAATTTGTGAGCTTAAATGATGGTTTTGCTATTTTTAACAATTTTGCTTTTGTTATTTTTAACAAATTTGCTTTTCTAATTTTGCATGTTGCTTTGGCTTTACTATTTTTAAATTTTATTTTATAGCTTTTGCATGCATTAACCTTTTTAATTGTACAATACACAAGACTATGATAAATTTGTGATTCTACAACTTTTACAAATTCGGTGTTTTTATTTTTCCCTATGGGAAAAGGCTTTGCAGACATTCATGGGACTGTGTCAAATTTGACGGCTTAAATGACGGTTTTGCTATTTTTAACAATTTTGCTTTTGTTATTTTTAACAATTTTGCTTTTCTGATTTTGCATGTTGCTTTGGCTTTACTATTTTTAAATTTTATTTTATAGCTTTTGCATGCATTAACCTTTTTAATTGCACAATACATGTGACTATGATAAATTTGATTACATTACAACTTTTTGATGTTTTTAGTGTTTTGTTATTTTTCCCCAAATCAATTGCATGCAGAATGGTTGACAAGATTCGAGGGAAGAACTCCAGTTACATAAAGAACTCCAGTAGCCTTTTTAATTGCACAATACAATGGAAGTGGCGTATTTTCACCCACGAAAAGTTGTTTTCCATGGAAATTTTTGGTTGGAATCAAAATTCCCCCAAATTTGAAAGGTGCAGATCCTTGATGTTCTTGCATATTCAGGGTCAATGTAACCAATGATACCCATGAAATAGGTAGAGGTATGGGTTTTGGCCGAGGAAAGCACTCGGCAATGCCAAAGTCAAAGATATTAAGATTTTTGTCTCACATTAATTTAATTCATTTGATTTTGTAAATATTCTGTTAATTTCAATACTCTTTTAAATAGTTTTTCTTCCTTTGTGAACCATTTCTTTCCAATAGCATTCTCCATCTCAGGTTTAGATACAACATTATCTGTAAACTGCCATTAATTAATTTTCTGGGGTGAATTTCTTGCTTCTATGGCTTGGTTAAAACTGTGGAATCAAGGGAAGGCATTAAGTTGAGTTAATGAACTATGATTAGGTATAGTTCTAAGTTGTTTGATTGTGTCGGTCTCTTGACCTCTGTTTATGCTAGACTCCATTAAAATAATTATATGTTATCTAGAATTTTCTTTGAATGCATATTTGTTCAAGTTCTATTATAGATTACTTTGGGTAAGTTTATGAGCTTGAGGCCTCATTCGGTTTAAACAATTTGATTTATAGTATCTGACTAGGCCCAATTGTATTTATCTTTTGGACTGGTGTAGCTTTAGTGTCCCTACATTGGGTTGTGTCTAATTTTATCATCAGAATAAATAAAAGTTAAATACCAGTTTCAGATTATGCCCGCATGAACATGGACATCCATTTCCAGTTGGTAGGGTTGTAGGAAAAAGGTTTTAAGACATTGTATTTCCTTCTAAAAATTATAGAAAAATAAATGAACCCCCTTCTTGATACACAATTGAAATTTGTTGTTTGCCTCCTTACAGTTCCCTTTAGCTGGTAAATTTCCACCGAGTTCCCAAAAGAATAGTCCATTGTGTCTATATGAGTGTATATTCTAAGAAACAAAGAAGCTTGTAGGTTTTCTCTAGATAAAAATTCAGCAGATAAACAAGCATCAGCATGGGGAGTGACTGAACCGATAATAGAAAATTTTAGCTCTTAGATGTTCACCTGCCACATTTTTAGTTGCTTTAGCACATTTTTTTTTTTCCTTGATCCACAAAAACATCTCCAATGATAGGGAAGTTGAAAAATAAAGGGATTATGCTACTTTATCCTCTGTGTTGGCAATCACCACCTTTATAATGTACAAATTAGCTCATCCACGACTTATGGTCTTATAGTTCTAATGTCTAATACAGAAGATATTGCATAGGACGATTTTGGCCCATCTAAGCTTGATTATGAGGCAGTGGCTTATCTCAATACAAAGGCAAAACCTTATTTTTCTGGAACCACACATCCCTTAGTTTCTAGAGTTATTTTGTTTTATATGTGAAATGTTCCATATAAGATCGGTCGAGCAGTTTTCGAAACTCTTGATATACATGCTAGAAATCAGGAGCATCTCCATCTTACAAGCTTGGCGATTTCAAATAAAATTACAACTCAAAATCCTTTCCTGGGAAACCTTATTGGGATTTACCATGCTTTTTACCCACTCAAATGTAATTATGTCCCTCGTTCCGATGTTATATTTCTCTCAGTGATGGTCACGGATCCTATGTACCTCTTTCCACATCCGAAGTGTCACTGGCTTAACAGATTCCCTATATGAATGGGTTTTTATCTATCAAAGCTTTGGGATTAGATATTTTTCTTGAATTGTATTATATCTTGCGTTGGTGTTATGATTCCATTACATAGATATAGGATCAAGTATTGTTTTGTTTTGGCATTGTCTCTAATTACGTGTAATTAGTCTTTGAGATTAAATGGTATTTATTAAGGTTGTTTGAGATTTTTAAAGTCTAGATCTCAAATCCTAGATTTCCCAATCATAGTTAGGTGGATGAGAATATAACTAGTTGTTTGTGTTCATTTTTATTATATTGGTGAAAAAACGGAAGGATCTATGGATAGGTCTTCATTCAATTTGTCATTTATGATTCTTAAAATTGCCCACAAAAGGCTACCATTCATGATATAAATACTGCAAATGTACAGAGGTCTTCACGTATACATGTTTAGTTCTGATGTCATGATATAAGATTTGTAACTTTATATGTATGAATTTGTAACAAATTTAAATGTACACATACAACCTTTCAATGTAATGTTACATCTATATTCGTACACTACTACTATCAATCACATGCCTTAACGAGTGTACCAAAAAGGTTTTGTTAACAAAAGACCAACCAAACAACCGATGCAACACTAACACAATTACCCCAATATAATTGCAAACCACATCAACTACCAAAGAAACTAACTATCCAAAATGGTATCAAATGTATTCATGTTTAGTGCGCAAAAAAATGGCCACAAAAGACCACCAATCATGATATAAAATTTGCACATGTCCTAGATTTGCAAATGTACGAATTCGTAACAAGTTTGAAATGTAGAGATGATACCTTTAAATGTATTGCACCATCTATATTCCTACACTTACAAAATCAATCACACCCCTTATCAACACATGCACATGCACAAAGTCTTCATGTATTCATGTTAAGTTCAAATAAAATAGTCTGCAAAACGCTACCACTCAAGATATAAAATTTACAATTGTATATGTACGAATTTGTAACAAGTTTGAAATGTAGAGATGATACCTTTAAATGAAGTGGTTCATCTATATTACTACACAAAACAGAGGCGTTTTATACCCTAAGCAACCTAGGCAGTTGCCTAGGGCGCATAGTGAGGAGGGCGCCATAATTGCTTTTCATGAAGTCGATTTCTACGGTTTCGAGGCAATCGGCTATCCCATGTAACCGCCATGGGTACCACTCACATATATACAAAACATTGGTAAGTTAAATTAAATTCAATTTAATTAAAGGAAAAAAAATATTGGTTTATGCCGCTGCCACATGCGAATCGAATAACAGTCAACAATTTAACCTATAAATTATTCATAAACTGAAAAACGGTGACTGTTAAGTGTAAGTCTGTAAGTAAATTGAAGTTTGAACATATTTTTGATTGAGATCAAATGAAATCATGAAGATCCGCTCACTGAGCACTCCCATTTTACATACCATAAAAGAAAATATTTCAGTGCTATGCACATCATATTGAAATCAAGGTTACCCGGATCAATGTGGTCATTGCTCACAAGTTGCTAGATATACTTTGTTTCGATCAGCTCAGAAGTAGTGTCAACATTTTTTATAGAGTAGTCTGTAAAATTGAAGAGAACCACCTTCTGTAATACCACTTCTCGATCGATATCATACTCATTAAGGAGCTCTTTCTTTGGAATTTTAGTCTCAAAAATTATATTGGCTAATACTCTCGTTGCATCCATTTTTCCTCGACTACCTCACTCACTCACTCCTGCATATGAAATAAACAAGTGAAGTTATTGATTTATTTAATCTCTCTGTTCCTCTATAAATAGAGTTTCATACAATAGAAAATTTGCTCGACATAATTTTTTTAAATGCCATTTTCGCATGTTTATTGACATCTTAATGGAGTTTTCATATACATTGTATCATCGTTTCTACACATAATTATAATCATGTGAAATATTAATCGTACCATGTTTAAAATATGTGCGATTACATGTTTCTTGATCTTATGAAATTGTTATTATTATTTTTGGTTTTTTCACCAAATCACAATTGTTTGATGGGTATAAACTTGAATTTTAAGAAACGTTCAACATGCATTTGTATAGAATATCTTAGCATCAGAAATGGAGGAATCTAGTCACCAACGGTGACAGATCACATATACAAATATAGATTGAGCTATGAAAAAAAGCCTTTATATATTTAATTGACTGTTAAAAGTTATACTATAATTGTTTAAAAAACATGCACATGCAGTGGGTGGTGGTCCTGGGGGCATACGCCGAGTATTGCCTAGGGCGCCCAAAATCTTAATTCGACCACGGTACTACACTTACAAAATCTAACTTTTCAACATACATATTCAATATTACCATTTTACTATTGCTCACTTCTTTATATAAACCAACAACACATTTTTAATGACATACAAATACCTTGCTGAGAAAAACCATGCAATTTATTGTTCTTTCCATCCAAAGCTTTGTACATTATATCACTTTTTTGCATATTTAATTGTTTTAAGGGTTAGACCTCATGTTTACGGTTTTTAAATGAAGTGGTCCATCTATATTTATACACAACCTAAAGCAATCACACCCCTTATCAACATAACTACAAAAGTAATAGGGAGAGGACTAATGCACCCTAACTTTCCAGATATATGTAGGGAACAACTAAAAAAATTATATCATCGTATAGCGTATCATCATGCCACATCAGCATTTTCGTTTCGCGTGTTTATTTGGAGGGAAAAGTAGTTTTTGAATTGATTTAAAATGAAAAAAAATAATATAAAGCATTTGAAAGAGGTACCAATGACTGAGCGCCTTATGTGTCACATTGTCATTGGCTCTTAAAAAGTGTCATTAGTCAAATAGTGAACAACTATTAGTCATTTTTTCAACAACCAATAGTGAAAATCAATGTACAATTATTGGTCCCTGCACAATTATGGGGTCCTCTCCCTAACTATCCCTCCAAATAAAACAACTTATACCATTAGACGTTCGGGTCGCATTGTACACATGCGATTGCGAGTAATAACAAAATAATAGAATGTACAATTAACTACAACACAAAAAATCACTTTGTAGGTATGCGGAAACCAAAAAAAAAAGTTAGGAGGAGAATGGACTATGGACATTTCATTTCATTAAACTTCTCTCTGTCTCTCTGGTTCTTTTCAATAACTGCTAGTTTATGTTTTTAAAAGAACAAATCCATAAACCGTCAGAATCTCATTATTACAAACAATATACAGCCCCTTACAGTGTACCGCAGGTAGCATACCTGCCATGCGCCATCGCCCAAAGCTTTTGCACGAACTCTGATCAATCGAGCCATCTCTGCTTAGAAGTAGGTAAAATAATTTGAATGGGTTCTTCCGGTGATTCAAGCATTTATGCTGTTAATGGAAGAGTTCGAGAAATTCCAGGCGAGGTTGAAATTTTGAGTAAGCCTCATCGGACCATCGAAAAACAGGACAAGCTTCAGATGCGAGGACATTCCCCAAACAGCAAAAAGAGAAAATCAGGTGAGCCAAAAAATGCTGGAAAAAAAAACCCAAATTTTCTCGCAGGAAAAAAACCAAGTTTGAGGCACCCAAACCTGTTTCTGGCCAATGCATGGAAGTTCAAGCTATAGAATCCTCCCTTAAAGCTGCCCTTGAATCTCTACAGCAGTACAAGAAGAGAGACCTGGACTTCCAATTGATAAAAGAACAGTTGGTTGAATCAAAAGCAGAAATAAAACAACTGACTGACAATCAAAAGAATCTAGCTGATGAGACCAAAAAGACCATAAAATGGTACACAGAAAAATATGAACTGTTGAAAAACTGCAGAAACAATTGCCAGAAATGAAGCAACGATTGACCCAAGAGAAACAACAAATAACCAAAGAGAAAGATGAGATATCAGATAACTTCAAAAATACCCAGCAGGTACTAGAACAAAAATCTGATCAGTTAACAGAACTGCAGACCCAATTCGCCGGATTAAAAGCTGAACTAGAACACATGGCTGAAGAAAAAGGACAGATATGGAAGGAGTTAGAGGAGGCGAGGCATGTGTTGCAGAGAAAGGAGAGAGATTATCATACATTTATTGATATTGATGACTCTTTGAATTGTTCTATTTGCATGGAGCCATGGACTCAGTCTGGCGAGCATAATATCTGGTATGTTTACATACTTGGTTTAAAGTATTTTTTATCTTGACCCATATTTAAGTGTTTACCTCCATATTTTATGAAACTCTAACTAGGTTTAAATTATCCCCACTGTAAAGTGTGCAAAAGGTCAATATTTATCTTTGGTATCAATGCTCTGCACATCATTCAGTAGATTCTTTGGGGGGGAAAACAAATTTTATATTGTAGAAAACAATTAGAAGTAATCTACAATTGTGGTTGTGATGGCAGCTTTTAAGTTTTATTTCCATTATTGATGCACACATGATCTCAATAATTTACACTTCTTTAGGTGGATGTGCTTCTATTAGTATTCACATAAAGATTGAAAGATAAAACTCTGTTATGAACTTCAAGGTACAAATATGTTGTTTTTTTTTTTTTTTTTTAATGAGTAGTGCACACTCATTGGGCACTAGATTATATATATTGTCAGCATCTCTACTCATGCTTCAGAGGAAGCATATAGGGGATTTACAATTACGAGTAAGCGTACAACTAAATTAGTGATCACCTTCAGCCTTGTATTTTTAGGTATGCATGTATTAAAACTAAACTAAAAAACCAAGAAACGGGGATGAAAGAGCTCACCTCTGTTTCTCAATTATGTTTCCACTGATTTTTATGTGAGTTCAAGTTTGAAAGCATGTCCTAAATATTATATATGTGGAGCTGCAGTTCCCTTGCATGTGGGCACTTTTTTGGCAGGTCCTGTATTACAAAATGGATTAAGGAAATCTATATTTCTTCTTCTACGGTAAAACCATTTGAAGCTATGTTCATCTGGGTATTATCTCATTGTCTCTATTGACATCATATAGTTTCTGATTTTAGAATTTATGTATTTTATTTCTGCTATTGAATAGGCAATAGGATGTCATTTATTGCCATTAAATTAATGCTTTCATATTCTTGAAAAATCCATAGTGTCCACAGTGCTTAGAAAGTGCATCACTGAGAGACATAAGAAGTCACTATTTGTAGCAAATATTTGTTGTTGATGGGAAGATTCAACAGGTAGATTACTCTTCTCGTTAAGTCTTAGCAAAACAATATTATGTGTTTTTTTGCTTGTTTGTTGGTTTTTTATTTGATTCTAACCATAGGATGAGATTCTCTTTGAAACATGTTTAACCAGTAATTGATACAGAAGCATCAATGTTCTTATTATGTTTTAGATTATTCTACACAAATAGCACAGGGATCTTATTGAAAAGTACACTGTGTTGGTATATTTGCTCTCTCTGGTTGGTGTTATGTGATTTCCTATATTGATGTGCTGGTGAAAAGAGTAAGCTGTTGTACTTCAATGACATGGTATTTAAGTACCCTAATATTTTCTTTTAAGTTGAAATATGAAGACACTAATACAATTGGGTTATGTGTTACTTACAGACCAAAAAGATTACTTAATGAAGCTTGAAAGCAGAGAATGATGCTCTGAAAGCGAGTTGGGAAACATTTGGCTTTTATATATACTGGTCTACAAAAGTTAGCAAGTCCCCTCAAGTAGATTTCCTATATTCTAAAACAAAAAAATATACTATATGAATGTAATTAAAATAATATTGGTGTGATCTACAGTCAATATCTAACTGTTCAATTTTGGTTATATTTTAGCATTTTGAATATGCTGACACAACTTTCTGATGCCTAATTTATGTTTTCAGAAAGAATGTCTATATGATCCTATAATGGAATGTAAGTGAGTTTTGCTAAATCATCATCAATTTTTTAGTGTGGACAAGGTGAACAACCCATGTTGCCAAATGCATTTTACGCAGTCCCTTTGAAATAACTATAAACATATGCTAAAATGGACTGATATAGTTTTTGAAATACTAACAATACTGGTTTTCTTGTACATTGGTATATATAACTCCCCATCAACTCTTACTTAGTTGTGACTATGCTTGTTCCTGGGAACCTGGTTGTTTTTCTGTATCAGTAACGTACATTGAGATTGAATTGTGACATGGCATTGGCTGAGGTCCCACACAAATAGTTATTTGTGGATGTGCACTCATGTACTTCCACTTCTGCTCAATACTTTTTTCTTATATTGAAATATGAATAAAGGTATACAACAGCAGAGAACAAAACAGTTCTACAGGGCAAGAGATATAAGATAATCATTTACAAAATTCGCTGTACAAAAAGGAATGGCAGTGAACATAGGGCAATCCAGCACAAAACAGCTTTCTCACTAGAAGGCTGTCATAAATCAGCTAAATCCTTTATCCTTTTGTTTAGATCTTCATCATTACCCAGAAGGTGCTTCAGCCAAGCTTTGATATCCTTCATCTGTTTTGATAGGTTTTCATTATGAAGAATAATTTATTGCATAACCTGTTTCATGGAGGAGAACTGAAGCAAAAAATCAGAATAAAGTTTGTGGATAACAATTGTCGAGGAGTAATGCTGAACAAGAATGACATCTTTTATTTCCCAGATATGTTTAATTGTTATTTGTCTAAATGTTTCAAAAATCACATTATTTGATATTCCCAAACCAAAAAGGGATTTTTCCACGACAATTTGCTTTAAAATAAGGCTGGCACATCATATTGAAATTGATTCCAGATCAATTTGATTGAATTGCTCTTCCAAAAAAACATGCATAATAGTTTCTTATTACAAAAGGGGTAGGACAACTCTACTCAATACTTATTGGATATGACAGAGTTTATGTAATAAGCACAGAGTGGTGGGGTCTATTTCTCTCTACCAATCACTTTTTATATATATTTAACACTGTTTGAATAGATTTTGTGATTGTGGAGAGAGTAGACCCTGCCACTTTGTGCATGCTGATTACTTATAGTGATTGGATGCAAATTTTATCCAGCAAACACAAAGTGCCGGGGTCCATCTCTTTTCACCAATGACAATTTTTTTATATGTAACACTTTTTGGTGTAGATTTTGTGATTGATGGAGAGAGTGGACCCCACCACTTTGTAATACTAATTGATGTGTTGTCACACACAGTCTCATAGTCTTATGGAGAGAGTGGACCCCACCACTTTGTGATACTAATTGATGTGTTGCCACACATAATCCCATGGTCCTTATTCAGATTGAATGAGTCTAATAGATAGAATTGATTAGAGACACAACAAAAACAAAAGAGTTATGCAAAGAAAGTGGTGAGCAGAGTAGATTAAATTGATAGTACGATAGATTTTGTTCTTTCAGTTTCAGCAATGAGGCAACGTTTCCTTTTTAATTATTTGTGGATTTGAAGCTCTTAGTAGATGAACCCTATTTACAATCTTAGAAATTTCGTCATTTTTAGTGGAATCATATTACACATGAAAAAATAGAATCTTGAGAAGTTAACCAAAAATATCGGTGTTTGGTCATATGTGGCACTACGTGGGGTGTGCATGATTATCCATTTTAATTTCATTACGTTTCTTGAATCTAGCCCTTCATTGAGTGGTATAGGAAGTTGAGAGCAATAGAAGTTTCTGGAGGATAAAGTCACATAGCTTGAGATCACCCAAATCAGATCTATTCCATCTTAGAATGAATTTGGAGTTAATCTATAACTATATAATTGAGGGAAGGCTATGGAGCAGAGTGAGGCATGATTTCAATGGAGAGAGGATGTGAAATCGATGGAGAAAATTTATTAGAGATTTCTTTACTCCATTATTTCTTATATTTGATGATACGACCTTATTGTACCGAAATTGCAGAAGTGGACCTTTCTTGAACATGGGCAATATATTTAAAGAAAGGAAAACCAATAAATTGTTGAGTGCATCATTTCATCACATTCCCTTTCTTGAGATTTGTTGAATTTTGTGTGAGCCTAGTGATCTATTTATATCAGCCATCTAGCTGTTTGACAATGACCCAAAAGGTTGTGAGAGTTTAAGGTCACCTCGCTAAGATTTATGGACCAATTTCTTGTGTGATTGTGTGAGTTATGTTGTTGTGGGTTTGTAAGAGGATAACCCTTGGATTTGCTTAGGACCTTATATTTATTTAGGATTATTACTTACTTGGCACACTTATTAGTTAATGGAATGCATATGAATTATAACAATCAATTTTGTAAATAATTAGTTATTATTGTAATAGCTACTATTGGAATCAATTTATTTAAATTACTTTTTATATTTAAATTAATGGGAAGGTTGGAAAATGTAAAAGACATAGGAAGCTATAAAGTTTTGACACACTTTTTTGGAGTACTACAATAAAAAAACAGAGATAGATAAAGTTGAGGCTGAATTTAGAGATAACAAATAAATGGTATTTATACATTTGTGCAAGGCTAGTACATACAATTCTTTCACCATTGTTGTGTGCAAGAAATGTCGGAATGAACGAGATGTCATTGTTTATTGATGTTGGTGTGTTTGGAAAGTTGTTTGCTTTGGTTTAATGGACAAGTGGAAACAATGGTTACATTTCATATGGCATGAATTACATTTGGTATTCTCATTCTATATTGGGGTGTGATTTGGGTTATATGGGACTTCTAGCACACATTTTATCGCGGTGGCATTTACTTGTTACTGGTTTTTTTAAAATTTATTTTTATTTCTGTTTTTGCTTCAAATGAATCACAAGTATTGTAAGTGTACATGGTTTTGCTTGGTGTAAAGGAAGAGCAAAGTATGTGATTTCGGATGTTGTCGGAGATGTTTTACGTGTAGTCACATAGAAAAAACCAAAAAAACCTACCTTGCGGTGCCATATGTTTTATTTTTATATTTAGGTTTTTGTGGTTTGTTTTATTGCAAAGATAGTGGGTGCTTTGCAATTAAGAGAAACGTTCAAAGTTTGTGACAATGAATATCATCATTGTTGGAATTGGTTTTGTTAAGATATTGTCTATTGTTGGCATGCCTATTTTAAATCAAATAATGCACATGGCTTAGAAAGTAATAACGTTTACATAGTCTTGCTTGTTGCAAAAGATGGACAAGGTATGTGATTTTTTTGTTGTTGTTTTCTAGGGTTTTGCAACTGTTTTATAAGAGAGATAGTTGGTGCTTTGCAATTAAGAGAAACATTCAAAGTTTGTGATAACAATTGTTGGCAGTGTTGGAATTTGTTCTATTAAGATATTTTACAATATTAGCTTGTATGCTTCAAATTAGAGAATGGACATGGATTATGAAGTAATAAATTTTTCGCACTTGGGTTTTTGCGCAGAGAATTGAAGATAGATAGACTAGATTTAGATGTAGAGAAAATGAATTAAAGGTTTTTTATGTACTTGTGCTCAACTAGTACGAAGTGACAAACTATAACTTAAGAGCTTTAGAAACCCCTTTATGCTAAAAACAATGAGAAAGAAACCAAAAACTCTACTTGATGTTGTTATTGATTTTTTTGTAATTTTTTTCCAGAATCGCGAGTGCTTTACAATTAACATAGTTGGTGTCATTATTAAAGTTTTTTCCTTAAGATATCTTCACTATTAGCATGTCAATTTTAAATTAGCAAATTCATCAACAAAAACTCTACTTTACATTGCCATCGATGTGATATTATTTTTTGGGTTTTTGTAATTTGTTTTTTAAAGCTAGTGGGTGCTTTATAGTTGAGGTATTGGTTGTTGTCATTGTTAGCGTTGCTAATATATATTTCAATATTAGCATGCCTATTTCAAATTAGAAGATTCATGACTTTAGAAGTAAGAGGTTTTAACACTTGAAGTTTTTGGAAAACCATATAAAATTTAGGCATAAATAAACTAGGCTCTAAATGTATGAAAGCAGAGTCAAGATTTTATGTGCTTTTGCATAGCCACTACAAAGTGATCAGTTGTAATGTTGAAGTCCTTTAGACATACGAGGTCTAGATTAAGAGAGAGCAACTTAAAGTTTTTGTGTTTGTGCATAGTTAATGCAAAATGACAAGTTGTAACTTGGAAGATATATGGATAACCCTTATTCTTGAACACTAATAAAAAACCAAGAAACACTACCTAGCATCACCATCAAATTTATTTTATTTTTTGAGTTTTTGAGTTTGTTTTATTTTAGAGCTAGTGCGTGCTTTATAATTAAGTGAAACATTCTAGCTTATTGCAACAAACTTGAAAAATAACACAAACTTAAAGCAAGCAATGGACTCAATTGAGAAAAAAAAAAAAACTCAACATGTCTCTACATAAGTTTTCTATTTAAAATTGTATTTAAAAAATAAAAATAGATGCAAACCAGTTTTGGAGAAAAAACATTCATGTTATCATGTTAAAACGGTGCTTGTTTTTTTTTGCCTTTTTAAAAATTTGATTATAGATCCACCCTAACCAGGACAACTTCTTCAATGATTAGAGAATCCAACATAGGAATTTTAGAAATGAAAATAAACAAGTAGACATATTTTATTCTTGTTGAACTTGTTTATCTCATTGCAAGCTACATTTAGAAAATAACTTTGACATTGTTTGTCTAAGATGTGCATTTTTTTTGTTTGTAGCCATTTATGCTTTTTTCACTTTTTTCTCATTTTAGTACTAGAATTGCACTAGATTTGTCACTCTCAAAGTTTTAAAAATTAAAACAATTAAATTATGTACATGTTAACACCAAATTACAAGACCCTCGATTTGTCATGTGTGTGTGCATGAGCCGCCAATGTAACGGGAAACATTGGACCATCTCTCAAGCAGCAGACTTCCGGACTTGAGATAGACCTCCGAGAAGGTTGGTTCCTCTACCTAATCCTAAGAACTACTCATAAGGAAGGAAATGCAATTATCTACTCCTAATCTATTAGTTTCAAGGGGACAAGGGGAGAGAGAATGCATGGAAAAAGGGAAATCCTAACTAAAGAGGTGATAACACCAAGAAAAGGGGGCTGGAATGTCATGCTTGAGGGAGAATGGAAATGGAAAATGCAACAAGGGAAGGCCAAACAAGCTGTGACACAAAACCAAACTCCATGCACCACCGAATCTCCATGAAACATAGCAACAAGAACCTGCAAATGAAAGAAACATGCACAAAATAGACCAAATAATAATAGAGAGCCAAGGAGATACAAGAAAAATGAGAAAGGGTTGAGAAAACACCACAATACACACTTTTATTGCTCCATAAATTTGCACAGTCCATTACATTTGCAAGATAGAGGCATTAAATCATTTATAGTATCCACATGAAGGCTTGAAGCTCAAAGAATTTGAGAAAGCAAATTGGCGAGTTTCCCCATGCCCAAAATATCCCCATTTTCAAATGAGAAGTGTTTATAATATATATAAGTGATGAGAGAAAAGAGAAAGAAGAGAAACTCGATTCCACTCCCACCCACCAATAATTTTCATTAATTGCAGACCGAAAAGAATATGGGCACCTCTAAAAATCCATTCCTTCATATACCTTGGCATTGCAGGTAAGAAAATTTTCCCCATGCCTCCAAAGAATGCTTTCATTTTCCTGAAGTATTCAATTAAATTTGGGAGATTTTTTTTGCATTTTTTACCCACCTACCCTCACCAAATCTCTGATTTCTCAATTTTTAAGTGAAGAGGACAAAATCATGATTCCAATGAGTATAATTTTGTCCAATTTAGTGGAAACTTGAGGAAGTTATGATCATTTTTGTGTAGGTCACTCCTTGGGGCATTTCAACAATTTCGGGCCTGTGTAATTAATTCTCTCGTCCGTAGATGATTATTTTCACTTCCCCCTTTTCACATTTATTTTCATGTTTCTAAGGTGTTTGGGTGAAGGCATTTAAATTTTTGGGGCCCCATGAAATCAAAACTTATTAAAAACTATCTAGATTCATACCGAGGTGGACGCTCCTTGTCGGCTCGGTCAAAGGCACCTAAATCATTTGGCTCGCAAGTTGGCTTTTGTCATTACCCCATCGATGGCTCGTGATCCCTTATGCGTCCTCTAGATTGGCTATCGACTGTGAGTTGGCTCGTGACTCGGGACCTCGCTCGTTAGATCACCCGCCTCTCATTGTTTTGTTGGCTCAACATTGGGCCTTGTTATCTACCCGAGCTCCCCGGCTTGACTTGTGGATGAAATGACCCCGTGGGGAACTTGTTCCCACCCCGCACTCCACCCGCGATCACATTGGGCATGTACCACACTACTCCCCCGAGTTTCTTGTGGGCTTTGTGTTCTGCATCGACGGCCAACTCGCGCTCGCTAAGTACATCTCCCCTCGCTCCGTCCCCAGCCTCTCTGGGCCCGCATTCGCCGCCTCCTCTCGCAATGCCAAACTCGCTTTGTATTGAGGTAAAATTGTGTCCATGGGAACTCATGCCCGCGGCTTGAGTTCCGCGTTTGGGCCTCGGACACTGAAATCCCCGCATCGACAACTTCAACCTTGCAAGAACTTGCAACCGCTTCAACTCGCTTCGCGACTTATTTTTTTGACTCTGCGCGCCCTTCTTTGCGAGTTCCCTACCAACTAGCCGATGTAAAGGGCCTTTGACTCGCCCATCCCGCACTCCTCTGCACAACTCACCGAGCTAGTATCACTCGATAGATTTCAACGAGTTGTTTTTAGCTCTTTAGCCATTTTTGGCAATTTTTCCAATTTCCTTGGATTTTTCCTAGATTTCCTTCAAATTTTGAACCAGAGCCATGGAGTTGTAGTGAGATGCCCCAAACTAATTTCTTTTAACTTTGTCCATTTTATCCATTTTTGGTGAATGTGGGCCCTTGGGGTCTATTCTCTCACCTTGGCCAAGTTATGGATCTTTTGAAACCCAGAAGAGGAAAAATGCATTAAATGATCCCAAACTTCCCAAAATCACTGCAAGTGCTCCAAAACCATGGAAAATTGCCTAAAATCCCCTGATTCAACCATGAAGTCCCCGTTATCCGCCCAAGCTCAATCTTCTCTAGTTGTCCATTTTACCAAGGGGGTAAAAATGGATAACAATACTTTTCTAATCTTTCTTGCACCTTGAAAACGAATTGTACATCAATGCTTTCACTTTTTTCAATTTTGTGTATGTTTTTGTGTGTCAAAACTTCTTTTATTTTCAACCATCCTACATCCAATAAAGATTATGACATCAATACTTGATTTACGGGCCAAAAAAATGGTCATGTTTATTAAATGGGGTGTCTAGTTGATGGTGTATATACCTACGCAACAAAGAAACTGTTGTCACCGTGAAGTTACACCCGATAGAAAATGGTGTGTGTACTCTCTCTCCTGTTGACAAAATTGGAACACCTCAAGGCTATGGGTAACCTATGTATGAGGTGAGCCTCCAGAGAGGGTTGGCTCCCTTGTGAATCACCTAAAAACTAAAAATGATGAGGACAAGGGAGAAGGATTGTGGGAAAAGAGAAATAAGTGTGATACACCAATACTTTAACACATGCATGTAACTTTGCACACAGGGAAATCAAAGATCCACACACCTACACAACTCTAAGCTATTTTGCAAAATTAATTCAAGGGTTTAGGAGCAAACGACAACGGTAGAGGGAGTAATTTCCACACTAAGGAAATACAATACCCTATTTAACACAATGAAAACTCAGAAAACCAATGATATGAGAGGGCAAAATGGATCTTATTACTCAGAGGTGCAAGTACAAAGCTCCAAAATCGAGCCCCAACTTGCAAGTCCCTTTTACAATGCAAAAAATAGCTTATATCAAATGAGTCCAACCTCGCTCCAATAATAGACCAATGTTTGACTGTTGTTCATTTATTTTATTTATTTATTTCCACCTCTTTGCTAGCACCACAAACTTGTTATTGTTGCATGCATTAGATTTTCTTTTCCTAAAAAACCTCCTTCTTTGTGGCACCAACACCTAACTTGATTGCTACAACCAATTAATTAATTTTAATGCCTATATCTTTGGCGCATGGCATGAATAGACAACAATTTATAAACCTTTTATATTTATTTCCATGCTACTTTGTCTTTTCCACACTTTATTCTTTTGTTTTTTATGCTTTGTCTCTTCCTTACTTTATTCTTTTGTTTTTTTGTTTTGTCTCTTCCTTATCCTCCTTCGGTGCAGAATCTTTTTTGACTTGGAACAACCCCTTCTATTTTTATTTATTTCTCTCTCATGCATGGCGCCATCTTCAGCTGGGATTGTTGCCTTTTATACTATTTATTCTCCTTGTATGCTCCTTCATCCATTTTTGGTGTCATGTCTATGACAAACTGCTACATGCACTTTGTTTTATTTATTTTCCTTCCTTTAGTTTTGGTGCCAACACAAGGAACAACATGCTTTGCTTTAAACAAAAGTCCTTATCCTTCTACCTTCTCCTTTTGTGCATAAAGCTAAAATTAGAACAAAAGTTCTTATTTTTATCCAAACTAATCTCATCCATCCCTTCATGCTTCCTAAAAATAAAACTGAACGTCTATTTTTAGCTCTTTCATTTTTAGCCAATGCCAATTTTAGCCACGCTATTTTTAACAACTCTATTTTTAACCATGCTATTTTAAGCCAATTTTCCGTTTTTGGCCAATTTGTGTAGAAAATATGGTAACATTTTGGCAACATCATGGGATTGTTTCGTTAAACAAAGATATCGTAGCCTTCGCATCCATTAGGCTATGGAGTCACATAATTTTGTCAACAACTTGCATCCTCTAAAACAAAACCATTGAAATACTCTCTCCAACAAGAGGAAAACATGTGCATGCAAGCACTTCTTGAAAAGACAACTAATTGAGAAAACTAGAAAAAAATGTGCATGCAAGCACTTATTGAAAATAAACTACTCTAATGATGCTAAATCCTCAATAGCAAGCTTTGAGGAAAATCCCATTAATTGGGATTGGTAGTTCTTCGCCATGCAACCAAGATAACTAAAAAGCATTGTGAGGCTTGCACGCTGAAATAACATAAGGACCACTCCAAATAGCATCAAATTTGGTGTGATTTCCCGGTTTTGCTCTGTTTGCATCCCACTTAAGAACAAGATCACCTTCCTGAAAGACTCTTGCAACTGCTTTCTTGTCAAAATTCTTCTTTACCTGAGCTTGATGAGCTTCCATGGTGAGCATGGCTTCATGTCTTAACTCTTCCAACTGCATAAGTTCTGCATACCTTACCTCCATTGGTCTTGCTTCCAATAATTCCATCTGATGAATAAGCTCTAAAGTGGGTAGCTCAAGAGAAATTGGAAGTCTTGCTTCTTTGCCATAAACCAACATGTATGGAGAGTTACCAATAGATCTCTTAGGAGTGATTCTGTCAGCCCATAAAGTTGATTTGAGTTTAGTGTGCCATGATCTCTGATTTTCATCCAAAAGTCTTTTGATAATCTTCAACAAATTCTTATTTGTAGACTCTGCAAGAGCATTACCTTGTGGGTAATAATTTGATGAGGTACTCAGGTAAATACCATTCGAACAACCCACTCTGTAATTTTAACACTAACAAAAGCAAGAGCATTATCTGAAATAATAGTAGTAGGAACTCCAAATCTAGTAACAATACCTTCATAGAAGTCAAACACACTAGTTTCATTTGCTTCTTTCAGTACAATTGCTTCTTTCCATCTGGTAAAATAATCAATGGTTGTAAGAATCCACTTGTGTCCCAAACTGGATGGTGGATTTATCATTCCAATGAAGTCTAATCCCCACTGCATAAAAGGATAATCCACTAAAATAAGATGAAGAGAAGGGTTGCAATCTTTTCCTTACCCATGAAAAAGACACACTTATGAAATTTTTTGACCCATACATAACAATATTTGAAAATACTTGGCCAATAATAACCCGCTTTCATGATTTTGAGAGCAGTAGTCCTTGGAGCATAATGACCACCTGATAAACCTTCATGAAATTCTTGCAATAATCTATCAACTTGTGAAGGTCCTACACATCTCAGAAGAACACCATTAATATCTCTCTTAAATAAAATATCATCAATGAGTGCATAAGGAATAACTTGTAACCGGAAATACCTCCTTTTTGTTTTATCCAAACCTTGGGGAAGAATACCCGCATGCAAGTACTGAATCATGTCTTGTGTCCAACTCATAGAAGATGGTATTTCAGTTGCTTGTGGCTGATTTATGAGTGCAAAACCAACAACTTTCTTTGTCTCCAAATCTGAAACTAAGTGCTCACATAACCCTTTACCTCGGATCAACTTTGTTACCTTGAAGTCTACGTCATATTCCATGACTTTTGTGATCCAACCAACCCTCTTTTCATTCAGATCCTTGCTCAACAAAAATTCTTTCACACTTGGGTGAGTAACCATAACATGAATTCTATTATTAGAGAGCATATATCTGAAAATCTTTAAGCCTCTAATAACATAAAGGACTTGCTTTTCCACAAAAGTATACTTCACCTCATAGTCATGTAATCCTTTGCTAAAGAAAGCAATAGGCTGTTCCAAATCATCATGATTCAACTGAGTTAAGATAGCTGAAATTGTTTCAACTCCTGCAAATGCATACAATATAAAATCCTTTGAAAAATTTGGATTTGCAAGTGTTGGAGCTTGAGCAATAGCTTCTTTAATGGCCTCAAAACTGATTTTCCCTTCTTTTGTCCAACTGAAACTCATATTCTTTTTCAACATAGCAGTTAGAGGCTTTGATAAATTAGCAAAATCAACAATGAATCTTCTCACAAAATTGATTTTACCCAAAAAGCTTTGAAGTGCTTTCTTGTGTTGAGGTAAGGATAAAGCTAGAATTGAGCTTACTCTTTCTGGATCTATGGCCAAACCTTCTTTTGAGACCATGTGGCCCAAAAGTTTACCTTCATGCACTGAAAATATGCACTTCTTTGGGTTGAGAGAAACCCCATATTGTCTGCACCTTTCAAAAACTTGCCTCAGATGGCTCAAATGATCATTAGCACACTTAGAAAATACAATAATGTCATCTAGATAAATCAAAACATTGACATTGATCAAACCTTGGAAAGCCATGTCCATGGCTCTCTGAAAAGTGGCTCTACATTAGATAACCCAAAAGACATCTTTCTGTAAGCATATGTTCCCCACTTAGTAGTGAAAGTTGTCTTGTACTGATCCTCTTCTTTTACCAATATCTAATTGTAACCATCTAGAAGAGAGAACCTTTCTGCACCTGATATAGTTCTTAGAATTTGATCCATTGATGGTAAAGGATAATGATCCTTTAGTGAAGCCCTGTTTAGATCCCTGAAATCAACACACAACCTTATTTCTCCATTCTTCTTCCTCACAGGTACAAGATTTGCAACCCATGAGGAATGCTTGATAGGAAAGATAATACAAGATTCAATAAGCTTTGTTAGTTCATTCCTCATCAAAATTTCAATTTTGGATTAAGTGTCTTTGCTTTTGCCTTACCGGTTTGGAATTGGGCTCTAGCTCAATGGTATGTTGAGCTAATCCTGGATCAAACCCTTTTAAATCCTCATACTTCCAAGCAAAAACATCAATGAATTCATTGCATAATTGAACAAAAGCTTTCTTTTCTTCCAAATTACACAACTTACCATGCTTCAAAAACTTTCCATCATTGATTGCTATGTCCTCATAGTTTTCTTGCTTTGTAGACATCCTGATTTTGTCTCTTTTCAATTGATCATCATTGTTAAAAATACTCTCAAGGGTTACCAATCCTTGGGGCAACTTGTTAGTCTTTAATTGCAAGATTTGTTCACCATACTGTTGCTGCAATTTAGACTGATATTTTGAGGAAAATTCAGCTTCTTCCTGAATAAAACGTACAATCTGTTCATCATTCTCAAACACTTGCCAATTAGTATTGTTATCAGGAATTGATGGCCTTACAACCACCTTAATATGAGGCTGATTATTCTTTCTTTTCACCTCACTAGGAATATCAAAATCAACCCCAACAATTGCCAATCTATCAACTTGTTTATTCTCAGATCTAGGTATTGATTGAACATTGAATGCATCAAAATCTTCTACAAGATCCCATACTCTATGTCTATATGATTTCATCAAGGGATTCTTTGCAATGTTCAAATTTCTCACTTGATTTATGACCAATTCACTGTCACCAAATACCTACAGATACTTAATTCCTTTCTTTCTAGCCCACTGTAAACCATGGATTAGTGCCTCATATTCAGCTGCATTGCATGAACAACTAAACTAAAATCGAATAGAAGAATAATACCTTTGACCCTCTGGTGATATCAAAACATTACCTCCACCTGATCCATTCTTGCTTCTAGAGCCATCAAAGTATAAACTCCATAATCCTGTATCAATCTCATCAATTTTGACCAACAATGGTAAAAAGCATCCTCTTGATGCATGCAATAAATTCCCAAACCAACATCTTTAATGTATGTTTCTTCAGCATATTTATAAGGATCAAAGCCATGATGGTCAATTCCCCACTCATCCAATAATAGATCGGTATGCTCTTAGAGTGGGTGTTTGAATCATGATCAACTAGATGATCTCCTTGGTAAAAAACAATACAATTTACATTGCATGCATTAGGTACATAAGGCTCAATATGAAACTTAGCAAGAGGCTTAGAATTAATTGTTACCTTTGTGTCATACCTTGTTCTGAAAAACAAATAAGACCAATCTGATGATAGATAACCTCCAATCTTAGCTGTAAAATCTCTAGATAAACACAAAGCAAAGTATGGAGGTAGATCTACTACCATGATATCCTGTAGGATTGGAAGGCTTGGACATGCATGCAAGCCAACTTTTATCTCGATAATACCAAATGCTTTAGTATTAATGTCATCCAACTATAAAACCCCTTTGTCATGTAGTTCATATTTGAGTCCCAACTTATCTGCAATCTTCTTAGGCATAACTGTATTGCTAACACCACTATCAACCATGCAATTATGGACCAAATAATCACCAATAATCAAAGAAAGGTAGAAAGGAGGCTTACCAATCCTTTTTACCTGAAAATCAGCCTTAGAGGGCTGATCTGTATTGGCAAGCACTACACTAGCTCTATTTGAATGATCCTCTAGAACTGATAGCTTGGCCAACTCATCTTGTAACAAGCTCTTTTGACCTGAATAGTCAATGTATCCCACATGGATAAGCTCACATGAGCTTTCTTCATCTGATCTATGATATTAAGGGAAGAGTTGCCCCCTTTTGCTTGACCTTTTGGAACACCTTTAGCCTCTTTCTCTTGATTCTGTTGTGCTTCCAAAATTCCCTTCTGAATATGATTTTTTTGTCCCTTTCCACATTAGGGACAACAATAACCTTATTAGTATTATCAGGAAATAAAGAAGATGAACCATGCAAATTATTTACCTCCGTGGGTTCTTCCACTGCTCTTCTTTTGAATACCATTGTATTAGTTGCATGATGATCCGTTGTTGCCAAATTATCAAATTTTCCTCTAATTGCTTTGGTGCTTCTATAGAATCCCCTTCAGGAGGAACCTCAACTACTAAAAGTCGTGGAATCATCCCTTGTGCAATCAAGGCTTGATTTAACATTCCATTAACACAAGAAAAAGGATCATACACATGATTGCATGGAGCACACCAAAAAGGTTCCTGAATTAGATTAGTCTATACTAGAACAAGAGCCATAGATACATAGAAGGAGCATTAAGGCCAAATTTAGTGGTGGTGGACCTTGATATGGATGCTTGCTCTGTAGAATATGTTGGATATGAAGGTCTAACAAATTGGAAGGGAACATGATATGGTCTGTAAAATTTGATAAAACTCTCTCTTAATAGATACAAACTTATTTCCAAAAGCTTACAAAATTCCTTTTATTTCACTCAACTCTAAGGGCTGATTTGGATTAGTAACTGTTGGGCTAGCAAGAAGATGGTGGTGAATAGTTGGAACGATAGGCATGTGAGGTCTAGGTGTTATTTTTTCAACTTGTATGAGGTTATTTTCAGCTCTAATGGCTAGATCAAAGGCAACAGGGATTGAATTACCCCCCATGGATTGAACTAGGACAACAATGTCATTGTTTAAGGATCTCAAATAATACAAGAAAGCATGCTCTGTTGTAGGCTTGATGGCATGGGGAATTCTTTCCCAAGTTCTTTGGAATCTCAAATTAAAATCAGCCATGAACTCTTGAGGGGATCTTTTGATTGTGCTCAATTGCTCAATCAGGAAAAGGTGGTCAGATTTTTCCTCAAATTGGTTACAAAGGGCTGTTCCTAATTCATCCCAAGTATTGATAGAATTAATAGGCAAATTTCGGTACCATTGCAAGGCTTTATCTTTCAAGGAAGCTGCAAGAAGTCTCATGGCTACATTCTCCTGAGTGATATTATAAACAAAACAAAGATTTACAACATCTCTAATGTGTTCTACAGGAGTGGTTTGAGTTAAACCGGTAAAGAATGGTAAACTCTTTAATGCGAAAGCAAGGATATCATTGTATACAACAATATTCAAGGGGCTGTCATCATTAAAGGTCACAAAATCTTGATTTCTAGGAACAACCATTAGGAAATTTAGAGTGGGAAGCTGTGGGATTTTGGGCAATTGCTTTAGTTTATTAACTCGCGAAAAATATGGAGAAAATCTATGAAATTTGCTTTTTTTATAAGAATGTAAAGGTAGCTGAATAAATTCAAATGGTATACCTTTAACTTTTGACTTGGTGGTATTTTGGCATTACCTTTGACTAGTCTCGCAACTAGTATGTTGTGAAAACCCAAGGAGTCACCATATGTTGATTTCTAAATACTTTATGCTCTACAACTTTTGAACCAACATCAATCTTTAATGCTTGTCCCATCGGGCGTGCATTAAGCTGTTGTCACCCAAAAGTCACACCGGGATAGAGAATGGCATGTGTACTCTCTCTTGTTGACAAAATTGGAACACCTCAAGGATGTGGGTAACCTATGTTTGAGGTGAACCTCCAGAGAGGGATGGTTCCCTTGTGAATCACCTAAAAAATGAAAAATCGACAAGGAAAAGGGAAGAGGAAAGCGAGAAAATGGGAAATAGGGTGGTACACCAAAACACTAATACTTGCATGTAACTCGCACACAAAGAGTTAAAGATTCACACACCCGCACAACTCTAAACTATTTTTTAAAATTAAATTCAAGGGTTTAGGAAGAAGAATGAAAGAGAAGAGGGATTGAAGTCCACATTAAAGCAACACAATATCCTATCAAACACAATGCATAATCAGAAAACAACGGTAGATGAGAGCGAAAAACAAGGCCTTATTTTATTCAAAGGTAAAAGTACAAAGGATGAAGATGCCAGAGCAATCAACACTCAAGTATATCTTTTTTACAATAGAAAAACGACCTATATGAAGATGAAACAACTTTGCCTTCTCAGAATAGATTGCTGTTAGTCAAAGTAGCTTGTTTGCATGCAATTTTTGTTTATTTTATTTATTTTCTTGACCTCCTTTTGGCGCAGACCAGCAGCATGCATGATTTAATTATTTAAATTCCTTCTATCTTCCTCCCTTTCAACGCCACAGTCCTGTCTATATACTACTGCATGCTTTTCCATTTAATTTATTTATTCTCTCCCATCCTCGAGCGAGCTTCCGAATTGCATCCCGCATTATTAAATGTTTATTTTCCATCTTTAACCCTTCACCTTTTTCCTTTTGTTTTATCTATTTTTGTCTTTTCCACACTTCCTTTTGTCTTATTTGTTTTTGTCTATTCCTCATCCAACCTTGGCGCAGACTTTAGGGACAACATGCATGCTTTTCTTTATTTATTTATTTATTTATTTATCTCTCTCCATCATGCAAGGAAAAGCATTGACTTTTAATTATAGAAACCATGCTATCTTTGGCTAGGACATCACGTTCTATTTTTAATTTATTCTCCTCTTGTTGGTCCTCGCACCACTTATAGAAACAACTAATTCGGAACAAACGGTTGCTAAATAAAAGCACTTATCCTCCATTCTCGCGCATAGGCTATTTTAGAACAACAATATGCTAAACTTATCAAACCAATAGTATCCACCACTCAAGCACTCCCTTCAACTCCTAAAAATAGAACTAGAAAATCTATTTATAACACTTCCATTTTTAGCACCAACTATTTTTAGCCAAATATTATTTTTAGCCAATGCTATTTTTAGCACTTCCAAAAATAGAACTAAACTTCTTGGCGCGGAGAATATTGTAACAGAAACAATTCACCCCTAAAAAAACAAAGATTGTGCATGTTGATCTTGTTGACATACATGGACAAATGACAATAAATGTTAATATTAATGCTATTTTGGTATGAGTTTACACACAAAAAAACTTTATTATTTTATTCAACGTAACTCATTACAATATATAGGAAATGTAACTCCTATTAAAATGGAGATTTCCTTCCTACTCTCTTAACTACCAATTCCTATAATCTCTCTCTAACTAGCCTATCCTCTCTAAATCTAATTTTGGCGAGTTGTTGAAACAACTAATGTAACCGTTTTATCAATTATATTCACAAAATATATTGTTTATATAGCTAAATAGCTCACCCACCTAGCTAATAACTTTCACATAATTAGTATTTTCATACACACCAAATATATTCACCTACTAATGTGAGTACTTGACTTAGGATATTCATAACATCCCCCAATATGAATATGTGAAAAAGGAACCACATTCAAGAACTCGTAGTGTCTTTGCCATGGAGCTTGCTCATGATCTAACTCACATGTGACGTATCAAACTTGCACTAAAAATTAACACTTACATACTTGCCACATTAGGCTTGCACCTATACTAAAATGTACTATGTAACACTTGTAGATGGCTTTCATAGATGGACACAACAACCACCTGTATGAACATGAGCACACACATCTATTCATTCTCCACATCTAACACAAATGGTTTTACACATGAATTAACCAACAACCCATGTATGAATATGGACACACACACATATGTGCATCCTCCATATTGATGGTTTTTAACATGATGACCAACAAACCCTTCTCAAGTATCACAATTTCTATAATATTGTGATCTAGATCTACACTATATTTTTACATCAAGGAAAAACTCATAAAATTCATACTAATAGAATACCACATGATAAATTGAAAAAGAAATGTTTGAGGACTAAGTCCCTAGTTTCTCTATTTGCTTCCTCTATTCATGATCATTGCCACATGACCATTAATAGCATAGGAAACCTCCACCGCCACTATAAATTATCCTCTATGTTATTCATTTGGCACAAACAAATTTCGTTGCAACTAATGTGTTGTGTGGCCCTTTCATTAGTAGTTGATGAGACGTCATTGATCAACCTCCTACCTCTAATGCCTCCATCCTTCAATCAACACATTTTTACTCAAAGAAATGGAACTTGAAGCTCAATTTTGTGTGGTTTATATTAACAAAATCCCATATAGAAACACAATATACATAGGACATCAAATTTTCCCAATAATATAATACTTCCTTTACGAAGGAATTTTATTTTGACAACATACATACTTCATTCTAATAGAGCATATGATACTACTAAACACACCTATATTAACAAAATTGTTAACCTTACAAAACATTATAGCTTTAAGATATATTATTTAGCAAAATAAAACTAACTACATGGTACTAAAAAGATTAATAAAAGCACAATTGATTATGGACCATAGAGATTGACATAACTATTGACCATATAAATAAAACAAAAATACTTCATAACTTTAAACCTTGAATATGCTAAATGTCAAAGATATACGTAAGCATAATGCCTATTAACTTCACACATAAGCGACATAACAAAAATCTTTTATAAAATAAAGACCTATACTCAAAAGCTTTATGAAATAGACCCAAACGTAACCATTTACATATTTTGAGCCATTTGATAAGAGGCAACCAACTTCACAAAAGAATACAATCAAATCTTAGAGGGTAGGGTATCATGTGTTGCATTCAAAGCATAGTTAGGTGCCTTTTATGTATTGGGAGTATAAGGTAGTTTCATATACTATGAGTCATCCACAATCCCAAAACAAGTCACCCGACATTATGAACTATACAACTAATTACTAGCAATCGCATGTGTACAATGCAATGTGAACGCGACGGTATAAGTTATTTGTTTTAGAGGGATAGTTATTACTTTTTTAGTTGATGTTGATAAGGGGTGTGATTGATTTTGGTTGTGTAGAAATATAGATGAACCACTTCATTTAAATAGCGCAAACATGAGGTCTAACCTTTAAAACAATTCAAAATGCAAAAAGTGATATAATTTACAAAGCTTTGGATGGAAACAACTATAAATTGCATGGTTCTTTCTCGGCATTTTAAAACTATAGGTATTTGTATGCAGATATAATGAAGAAGACATTAAAAATGCGTTGTTGTTGGTTTACATAAAGAAGTGAGCAAAAAAAGAAAAATTGAACATGTATGTTGAATAGTGTAATTTTGTAAGTGTAGAAATATAGATGAACCACTTCATTTAAAGGTATCATCTCTTCATTTCAAACTTGTTACAAATTCATACATATACAATTACAAATCTTATATCATGAGTGGTAGTGTTTTGCAGACTATTTTATTTGAACTTAACATGAATACATGAAGGCTTCCGTGCATGTGCAAATTTTTATCATGAGCGGTATCATTTTGTGGCCAATTTTTTCGCTCTAAACATGAATACATTTGATACTGTTTTGGATAGTTAATTACTTTTGTAGTTGACATGGTTTATATTTATTTTGGGGTAATTGTGTTAGTGTTACATCATTTGTTTGGTTGGTATTTTGTTGAAAAAAACTTTTTGTACACTCGATAAGGTGTGTGAGTGATAGTGGTAGTGTAGGAATATAGATGAAACATTACATTGAAATGTTCTACGCGTACATTTAAATTTGTTACAAATTTGTACATATATTAAAAACTGAACATGTATTTTAAAAAGTTTGATTGTCTGTCCGATATATACTGCCACAATACATACATGGAATTATTTGGTACGAGTTACAGTTTGCATCAAAAACACTTATAAACAAACCACTACAAGTTATTTTTTTAAAATCAAATTTCTTGTCAAGCTCGTTGTAGGGAGGGGAATTGTGTTTCTAGTCTGCATCATATTAAACTAGAGAGGGAAAAGAAGTATGTTAGTCCAAGAAGATGTTCTTAGGTATGACAATCAAATTAAAAGCCTTGTCGTTGATCAGTCTAACATCCAACTTGGGACGCTTTGAAATGGCCTCATTGGGGAATGAGCCCCTCAACACATAACAAATCTTGTCATTGACAAAGGCACATGCCCCCACATGTCACTTCGGAAAAAGGAATGGAGCCAACTATAAATATAGATGAAACAATCAAAAGCAAATAACATGAAAGCACTCTACAATAATCTCTTAGTCCATAACATGCAATAAACAAGACAAATGAATAAATACTTCTATCAATATTGAAACCCACTTGAAGTTCATTTAGAGACAACACTCTTTTCTTTACTGCCAGAGAAACAGAATCACAAATATCTTGCAAAAAAGTGAAAGAAGAAGTTAATAAAACTAAATGTATGTGGTAATCAGTTGACCTCAAGAAACTCAAGGAAATAGAGATGTAGACCAAATTTAATAGTAAGATGAACTTAAATATAAATTCTAACATATACAAGCAATAATCTTCATCATTTAGTGCATAATAATTGTGAGATAGAAAACTATATGCTTTGTATGCATGACGATATTGACCATTTAACAAATTTGATCTTAGAGCATGGATTATGTGGGCCACATCATTCATAAATTTTACATTAGCATTTCTCTTTGTCCTTTATCCAGATTCCACATCATTGTCTGTGTATATTGCAGTCATATATTTGTACCCTTTATAAATGCTCAAGATCGACATAATTTTTTCAATTTACTCCATTGGATTTTTTTCCTCATAATGTCAATGACCTGGTGAGAGTTTGACATCATAATTCATTAGACCCAGATAAGTATAGAAACCAATGTCAACATATGAAAATCAAAGTTTAAATAACATGTTCTTACTGAAAGTCTAAATACCTCCTAGCAAATAAACTCTCAAGTTAAAAGAAGTGCATTTGATACCATTCAAAAATGTTGACATACATGGCAAGTAGATCATAGACATGATGATAGAGGTGGTACGCATTTTGTGAGTGACTTATTGACTGAACTAAGCACATGTGCTTAATAAAATAATCTATGTGGTGTCCAAATGTGAGAATGTCAAGGTCTACTTGAATAGTGGAATTATTATTATTATTATTATTATTAATAATAATTGGTATTATAGTCCACGATGTCGGGTGACCTATTTTTGGTCTAGAGGAAGCTTACAATATATGTGACTACCTCATACTCCTACTATAAAGGAGGCACCTAATTTTACAAGATCAACACATCTATATCTACGAATGGCAATTATAACCCAAACTTTAAATGCGGTTGTTACTATAGCAGATCACTCTTATATTTACAAATTTTGAATTCATAGATACCTTAGAATGACACTTGCATTGAGTGTGGATATATGTGAGAAGAAGTAATATAGAATATCTAAGACTCTTTTTCCTTAGAGAAAATCCTTGAGAAATCGGAACTTGATACTCTCACAATGATAATCTGTTGTAGATTAGTTCCAAATGAATAATAGACCATATATTGTTTAGATTTGTAAGAATTAAGGTGACCGTATCAAACAAACACAAATTTACATCAAACACTAACACGCCAAGGTCCAATATATCATCTTGAATGGATATCATAACTAGAAAAAACAAACAAAATACAGAGAGCTCCCTATAAAGTACTCATTCTTCCACCACTACATGATAAGGTGTCTCTATAATACAATATGATATTTTGGTATTAGTTTAAATACATAAAACTTCATTATTTTAATCAATATAACACATTACAATATATAGGAAAAATAACTCGTATTAACATGGAGATTGTCTTATTGCTTTCTTAACTAGAATTTTTTTGAATCTCTCTCTAACCAACCTTTCCTCTTTTAATCTGATGTTAGCAATTAGTTCAAATGAATCATGTGACCATTCTATCATTTATATTCACACAATCTATTGATTCTATAACTAAATACATCACCCACTTAGCTAATAACTCGCACACATTATTATTAATTCTATACGCAATAAATATACTCACCAAAGATATTCCTAATAGTTAACATTTACTTTATACAACATTTTGTACCTAAACTATTACTAGGAAAGAGTATACGTATTTTAGAATTTACCCTTTAAAAGATAAATTAAGATATGAAAGTGGATATGTTTCTTGTAGTTTTCTTGCTGTCAAAATTTTCATTTTCAGAGTGGTTTTCTTACTTGATACAATATGAGTAGAATTGTGATCATAGGAATCAAGAACATGTAACCATGTTTAAATGTATAATACGAAAAAGAAAAGGCAAGAAATAAATCTGTTATGTTGCAAGATTTAGTTTTAAACTTTGAGAATTAACCATAATATAGTTTCCCATAAAATTAAGCATACAAAATTTATAGCTTCGTAAGTATTTTACATTTTTAGTATTCCCATTGACTAAAAGATTAAAAATATTTACTTGAGGTGATTTCAATAGTATTTGTAAATGCAAGAAAAAAGTAGTGAGTGAAAATGCAAGAAAACGACTAAATTGTTCTCCCATGCTAATCTTCTCCAACAAAACCTCAGATAGAGCAATGGATTAAAAGGAGAGAATATAATACATGCACTTACCTACAAGATTGCACAAATCCTCCTTTGATGTGTTGGATTTTCTCTTGGATGGAAGTTGGATTGCTTCAGATTTGATGTGGAGTCACTTGGGCAGCACCTCCCCTTGATTGCCTTGAATTTCTAGATGCTTGATGAAGGATGAATTGATTGGAGTGGATTGAAGATGGATTGATAGAGTGGATGGATTGATTGGATGATAAAAATGGCAAAGTTTGGTTATGGATTCTTAAGATATTCCCAAGCTAGCTCTCATGGAGGAGAAGAGCTAAATTTATAGTTAATGGGTGGAGGATTCAATGGCTAAGATGAAGCCAAGTTGGATTTAGATCAAGGGTGGAGGATGCATGTGAGGAATAAAAGATTTTATAGTGGAAGGCTCTAGAAATTTGAATTCAAAATTCATGGAGGGAAGAAGCTTCCATTGAATTAAAAATTCAATGGAAGGAGAAGGTTAGAGAGGCTTCTAGATTTAGAAGCCTCTAGATTTAGAGGTGAGGATGTGATTAGGATTAGGATTAGATTAGGTTACATGGAAAGGGTGGGTTTAGGGATGTGCATGGTAAGCGGTAGGTAGATTTAGGGATATTAAATTCCTAGAAAATGTTAATGAAGTATTAAAATAGGATAATAGGATATAATAAGGAATTTAAAGTGATTAATGATAAAATGAGATAAAATAATGGATTTATGAGATTAATGATAAAATAAATGATAAATGATAAAGGGTAAACATGATAAAATGGATTAATAATAATAATAATTAATATTACGATTAATTATTATATGGGTGATATTGGGATATTTCTTTGGATAGGTTAATCGTAATTAACCATGTCGACATTCCGGATGTCTACAATACTTACTAAAAATAAAATTTCCACTAACCAATAATTCAATTTATGATAAAAAATGTATGTACATGAGCGAGAAGACCTCCTTTTCAAGCATTAGTTCCAACTACCAACAAAATGAGATCAAATGACCTATAAAACTTGTGTGATAGGGAAAATATAACATCTTATTGCAAACACTCAAATTTGGTAACTTATCATTTGGAAATGACAAGTTTGGTCATGCTCCCTTGGTAATAAAAATGCTCACATTCTAAGTACAATTAGTACATCTCTCTAGCTCTTTCTTGAATTGATCATCTCCATGCTCTATGTTGTCAAAAATTTAGGAAATATTAATTAATGAAAGTAGTAAATCATCTCTATCAATCATTTAAAAAAAACTGATTCACATCACATGCTTCTTATTTAAGACTGTATAGTTTGGTCAAGATACATTGTATGGCCCTAGACAACAGATGCGGACATACCTTCTCTTACCTTATGAATTTGATTTCAATTTGAATATCTTTATTGCATCGTTTCATCTTCCTAGGGTTGGTCTTATCATAATATCTAACATGTGAAAAAACTATATAAGCAAGTCAATCTTATTTTATCACTTAGTGACATTTTTACAAGTTCCTATTGCAAATATCATTCCAAAAGCACTCAAGGCTCTCCTAAATATTCCTAAATAAGTTATATATCATTAAAAGTAGCCAATATTATAGGGTTGAAACACTTAACTAGGTCAAAGATTATATTTTCCTCCCTTTCAAAGCATGCAAAAGTCCTTGAACTATGTGTTCGGAAGAGAAAATTCACTCCAAGAATTGGCAAAGGTTTTTAAGGGATAAAAGGGTTTATTCACGTCATTTGAAACACACTACATCACACAAGTACATTTTCTACTCTATAGTTAGCCCTTATCTTTATATCAAGAGACACAAGGGAATCCATAATGGGTTGGATTAGATCAAAATCACATTTACACGTGCACCTAGGAGAACTACATGAGGTTTGATCTCACAAGAAGGAACATAATGAATCACTTGGATTGGTTCAACAAGAGTTTACCATTGAAGATAGTCCACCTCACCACACACATAATTTATTTTTTTGTTATCTAATGCTTTGATGAAGGGTATTATAGGTATCCAAGTTTATATTTTTATAAGAGTGACATTCAAAGCACATTTATAGGTCGGCGAAGTACACATAAAGTTATAGAAGCTCACTACAAAAGGGTTAAAACTTATATACAAACATTCTTGGCAGAGTGGTATTATCCCGCTCTAGCTTAGTTTCCAATTCTATCCATATATCAATAATGAGGCATTTATAGAATGATACCACCATGTTCCACCTATCTACACATCTAGATATCCTTTTGCTTCGTTTCTATACATCAAAGTACTCATTTATTCTTGCGTATTTGAGCTATCAATCTATTTATTTAAAATTGTTGCAATTATTCAAGTGTTGTTTTGATTACACATGGTTAATTACATGAATTAATTAGATCATAATAACATCCTATAATAAACCCTTTCATCCTATATATTGTTATGTTATTTTCAAAACATGATCTAATTAGGGTATAAACATTTGGTGAAATCAAATTTTGAAATTGAATCTATTGTTTAAACCCTAATAGCCCTATGGTTTCTCTTTATTTGTTTGGTGTATTATATATTGATCTTCTTTGTGTATCATCATGACTCTTCCTCTAATCTTATATGATCTTCACTTCAAACCTAAGGGGCCAATCCCTCATTCTAGTATGGGCTACCATCCCTTTAACTAGATCCATGCCCATACTTTATATATGGGAGGGGGCCTCTATGTTGGTCCCACTTGCTTCATGGTGATTAGACTTATATTTATGTTTATATATAACATGAATACATCCCTTATACTATGTAACATTCACCCCACGTTGATCCTTCACCGATGAATCCTAAACTTAATGTGATCACAATACAACGCAATAAACAACTTGTTGGGAGAAACCCACTTTTTCCTCCACCACCTATTGCTCCTTCGACTAAGGCTAATGCTCCTAATAAATGGTTTGATATATTAGAACAATTAAATACCACCCCCACTAATACATCTTTCCTAGAACTACTTTGGAAAAGTAACCTATTTACAAGGATATAGTATATGAGGCTTTACAAGTTAATACCTCACCTCTCACTACTCAACATGTTTCTTTTGCATCTATTATGAACACATTCAAAACTATAGATAATGTAATCACATTTATTCCAGCTGATATTCCTCATCCACTTGATGTGGACTCGTACACAACTCTTCTTATTACAACATGAATTTAAGGATGCTTCATTAAGTGTGCTTTCATCAACAATGGCTATGGTCTCATTATTTTTCCTAGTTTTTTGCTTAAACAAATATGTATTTTTATGCACACAATTGATATGACTACTACTACTATGTAGGGCTTTGATAATATCACATGATCTACATTAGGAACTATTACTCTTGATCTCTTGGTTCACCCTGAAAATTTACCCACTACATTTCACATCATGGATACAAATCTACATTATAATATTCTCTTAGGTCTCCCTTGGATCCATGCTATGCAAGTTGTTCCATGTATTATGCATCAATGTGTTAAATTCATACATGGTGGTTGTGAGCATACTATTTTCACCGACATAGACCATTTTAAAGATTACAAAGTTGACACCTCTAATGCTCAAGTTCCCATTTATTATTCCTCCTAAAAAAACCCATCCCTATGGATAAATTACACACCTATATAGTAGGAGAATCAAGTCACTAATATGATACTACCACTCATATACCGACATTGATTGAAAAAAACATGGGCTTAGACCTAATCCTCATGTTGAATCTTCTAATTATGTTATATTTGGTGCTCATAATTTATTGACTAACGCAACACTACAAGACAATGTTGATGATTATTCCTCAGATAGTGATGTTAATTTTATCACACTTATTGATGAAGACTTGCACAAACTGAATTTTGAATCTATTGATGAAGGTGAGTCTATTTTTCATTATTTTTTTGTTTTCACTGGTCCTGGATGTTATTGGCTTAAATATGCTATGCATGACATCTCTAGTTTTTCTACTCATACTACTCATGCTATGATATGCTATGCTATGCTATGCATGACATGATATTAATACACTTGATCCCATACCCACTTTTAGTTCTATCACTATACTAACACATCTCGATGCCCTTAGGAGATACTATGTATCTTGTTTGATCATGGTTTTCTCACTTCACCGTCCTTTTGGCACTTCTCTACTAAAAACTTTCTTGACATTCATTCAAGCCCTTTTGTGACTATCATTGTGTATCCAAAAATGAAACTTTCATTCTCAAGATCTCATTGCTAACATCACTTAGCTAAAAACTAATGGTACTATCATTATGTGTCTTTTGGAATTGCTACAATATAAATGATCACATTCATTTGATATCTTAAGATCTAGAAAGGGGCCACACTTTGATAATTTTACTAGAACACTTTAAATTTATGGAAAATATTGGGAACATGTCCTGATCAATGTGGATACTAACAAGAATATATGTACTTACGAAGCACTACGTACCTTAGGTATCACTCCATATGACATTATGCCTCTTCCTACTCCTTATTACACCTTTTAGGGTATATCGAGATTTTATTACATTTGGTTTACAACCTTTTCCCACTAAAGTTTGGGTCACTCTTGACCCTCAACCCACCCCTTTATCCTTAGGATGATCTTGGTTGTGATGCTTGCAAGGTGTTATTGATACACACAACTATGGTATTACTTTCTATTTGCTTTCGATAAGTTTTTATTCGAATGATGGCTTATATGATTATTAGCCTAATATGAAATACTAGATGTAAGTTATGGTTGAATGCGAGGCCACCCTATATGATGAAGAATATATCATGACCTTACATCATTTTATAAAATTGGATAGCTCAATGACCCATCCTTTAAAAATATATACCATCGGGCCACCCGAGGCCTGCTGATTTGATCTTGGCTCAAATGATGTCCTTAATGACATATAGGATCTTGTGTTACTCTCTTTTCAATACATATTTATTTTCAAAACTATTCAAATAATCACATAATACAAACACATTTACATATTTGCAAAAATACAAAAGCATGACATGTTTATGGTTTTATTGGCTAACTTGTTACTTTATACATGTTGTTTGTCATATTGGTTTGATGGATAACATATCTTTTCTATATACTCTTTACGCACATACATTCATAAAGGTATATTGAGCTTGATGCAAGACACACACAAATTAATTCACGATGACATGTTTTGGCTTGGTCCATTCCCATTAACACTAATCTTTGGGGGTATCTACTACACTAATTAAGTGTTTTGTTTCATTATAGTTGCTTTACATTTCTTCCTTATGTTTGATTACATATATTGTCTATATTATATCTTTAAATTTAACACGAGTAACACATATGTCTTGTGTATCACTCACCTATCTTTATATCCATGATTCTACTATCAATGTTTACTATGCATGCTTGATACATTGCTTTTATGCATTTCTTATGTGGGTTACTTACTTGTTTGACTACTTCATTGTTTGGATATTTTATTATGATTTCCCAATTGATTTATTATGTTATACGACATGAGTTCCTTAAATGTCTTATGACACCATGTGTGTCCCATGTTTGTGGCTCTATGCCTATCTTACGTGTATACACTTGCTTCTTTGTTTGTATCTTACAAATCCCTCTATTGTGATTGTCTTGTGATACCGTGGGTGTCCTATGTGTGTTTATCTATGCTTCGCTTGACCATGTTTCTATACTATTGCTCATGTTAGCTTGATGGACTATCTTTACACTATTATTTCTATCTCTAAACACATGTACTATTGCCACTCTTTCTTATTTCATCTTAACAAATTAATATTGCTTAAGTTAGCTTGATCGACTCTTTTTACATGTTTGTTTCTATTTCTATACACATGTATTATTTATACTCTTTCATGTTACATATTGCATGTTGTTTTCATTGTGTGCCATGGTATACACAATGCACAACCTCTTTGTAGATACAAGATCCCAATGGTGGCCACCATTCCAACCTTATATGTGATCCTATGTAGATTATTAGACTTATAAAAAATGAGTACATATATTTTATTTTGAGACGCATGCTCAAGTGATATATCACCCATGCCTTAAAAGAGGGGACATTCATCAAGATATATTCTACATCTACATGCAAATTACATAGCACATGAATAGGTTTTAATAGGGTTAAAAACATCGTAAAATGTACAAATACTAAAATCTCACAAAAATTCAATGCAATAAAAAACCATACACTTTAGCCAAGACCGTAGTATGGCCTTGACCACATTCTAATTTCCCATACATGGGGTATATTTTCATAAATTTTTAGTATTCTCATATTCCATCAACTATTTCCATACTTCTTATACAAGTTCAAACAAAAATTACGTAGTTCAAAGCATTATATAAGGGACATGAGTACATCATTCCTTCTCCTTTACAATAGTCAAGCAAAATTACAAGAATATGGTTCGGGGCACATGCCTTCTTCTCCTCTCGCATTATTCCAAAAAGTTTACACCCAATCTAAGTTGTAAAACACATAGTGGAGGTATGATATATCCATTCCTGTTCGTCTGTGTAGTTTTTAGTTACAAAATATTATTCAACAGCCAATGGTTATAAAATTGGATCTAAATCCATCTCAAGATTGTGTGTTTTGTGGAGTTGTGCAAGGTATCGAAGTGGCTACGTTCTTCGTAGGTGGTCCTTCCTCTCCTTTTACAAATTCAAAGGGAAATATATTATGGTTACTAAATATTCCGATACATGGTCTTCTCTATTAACATGGTTCTTTAGTTCCTCTCTCTCCTTGGTGTTGGGTTGCATGTGCTCAATAGTCTAATTTCTCATTTGACACAAGTGGGGATTGATTACCCTACTCCTTGAGCATCTCAATAACATTCTAAATATTTAAAGTACAACAAGAACCAGAGATCCTATCACTCCAAAATGAACAAGTGCATTCCTTCCATGTTTTTATATATCCTTTACTTGTAGCAATTTCATTGTTACAAAAGTTATAAACATTGTCTATGGTTTGAGTTATATTTTAGTTTCTATCATAAAAATTGTCTACACTTTTTGTTATAGGTTTCACAATGAAGTGTGCCAATACCAACACATTGGAAGACAATTATCGAGTTAAGACAAAGTGTGTGTGTGCACACATGTATTTTTTCCTTTAAGCATGCAATTTTTAATTATAGACTTAAAGGGGAGAAAATGTAGAAAATCAAATTTGGTAACTTATCATTGGGAAATGAAAAGCTTGGCCATGCTACCTTTGCTAAGATAAATGCTCACATTCTAAACTTCCAATTATTAAATCTCCATAACACTCTCTTGGCTTTCTCATCTTCACACTATAGTCTACTAAAAAAATCAATAAATATTAATTAATAACATAAGTAAATTGTATATGTGCATTATTTCAAAAATTTATATTTCACATCACATGCTTCTTGTCCAAAACTATACAATTTGGTCAAGATAAGTTGACGACCCTAATCGACTTGTACAAACCTCCTTTCTCCTATCTTCCAACTTTGACTTCAATTTTAATATATTTATTGTGTCATTTCATCTTCCTAGTGTTAGTATTATCATAATATCTCAGCTATAGAAGGCTATATAAGCACATTAATTTTACTTTATTACTCACCTAACACTCTTACAAGCTCCTATTGCAAATATCATTCCAAAAGCACTCAAGGCTCTCCTAAATCTTCCAAAATTAGTTGCACATCATTTAGAGTAGCCACTACTATAGGTTTGAAACACTCAACTAGGTTAAAGATTCTAGCTTCCTCCGGCCCAAGCATGTAAAGGTTGTATAGGAATCCCACTACCACACTGGGTACATTTTATGCTTTATAGTTATCCCACTATCTTTGTACTAAGACACATGAGGGAACCCATAGGGTGTTGGCTTATATCACATTCACACTTACACATGCAACAAGGAGAACTTCATGAGGCTTGATCTTAAATGAAGGAATGTAATACAACACTTGTATTAGTTTGGAAAGTTTTACCACTAAGGGTAGTCTAGACTCACCACACACATACTTTCTCTTTTGGTTACCTAATGCTTCAATGAAGGGTATTATAGGTATCTAATGTTTCCATTTTGTTATAGGTTATCATAGGTTGTGCAAGCAAAGCGACATACAATGAGACACATTTTGAGGTAGGCAAAGTACACAAAAAGTTACAAAAACTCACTACAAAAGGGTCCGAGACCATACAAAAGGGTCATAACTATACATCCATTCCTATCATAGTGCTACACTCATATAATAGCTCGGTTTACGGTTAGTATAAAAAACAAAACATTTCAAAAAATTTACCACCATGTTCCACTGTTTACACATCTAGATATCCTCTACTATGTTCTGCATAACCGAGTCTTCATCTCTTCTTGTGTATTTGAGCTATCAATCTATTTGTTTAACATTGTTACAAATATGAAAGCATTCTTCGATTATGCAAGCTTGATTGTGAATCAATTAGATCAAAATAGCCTCCTATAATGAACCCTCTTATCCTATATATATTTGTGTTCTTTTCATAACATAATATAATTACATTCACTATGTTAAACGGTATCTTCATATGTGAAAGGATAAATAAGTTTTTGATTAACAATTTGCTTCATTTCTTAACATTTTGTGAATGGTGCCATTGAAGTTATTCCCACAAGAAACAACCATTTCATGACAAGTTTTGTATCGTATAAATATGCACAAAATAGGAGAAAATGCCCATTTCTTTAAGAATTCCAACTACACTCAAGCAAATACATTAAACACATATGAACATGGTAGAAAAATATAACAAAAGGTAGACATCACAAAAAAATGTAGATGAGAATGTGCTTTGATGTGGAAATTACATGTATTTATTACAAACATTACTATAAAAGCTACAAAATATTGGTCATTTAATACTTGAAAATTGCAACTTCATTTGAAATTGAAAAGGCATGAATTCCCATAATGCGTACAATTGTCTTCACCCTATACACTTACTACCTTGACCACATTCTTTATTTATAAGATCCCACATATTTTTACTTTGAATACTATTTATCACCTTATGACTTATTTGCCACATCTTTTATATTTCCTTGATTGTTTCTTAAAGTGTATCACATGTCATTGTTCTTACTTATTCTTTCACATCTTTTAATTTTTTTAATCTCTCTTAAATTTATTTAATGTCTATGTTATCTAGTCATTACCTCCCATTAGCTATCTCGAACCCATTCTATCATGCTTCTATGATCATGTCCTAGAACCCTCCTATGAAAGCTCGTTTATTTTGAATTTGCTTACTTATTTTATAATATTGTTTCTTCATTCTTGTATCATTTGGGTTCACTTTGATACTTTTCACCCTCCACGGTCAAGGTATGAGACTCACTATGCATCTCAACTTGTGGGAAGTTAAGTATTATGTAATTATATTTGTTTGGTTATGTCCATTCTTTTAATATTTATTATTACTTTATTTACAATCATTTCTTTTGATTTTGGTGTTACATTTTTATTTCCTAAAGACCATCCCTTGTTGTATTATTGTAACACTTGATGATATTTGGTTGGGGCTTATGTATACACCTCATTTTTCACTTTTACTAACAATTTATTTTAGAAGATTGTTGGTTCATTAGTATCATTAAATGTGTGCCTTAAGGGGTATACCAAGAACAAGAAAGTTAAATTTACCTAGAGAGAAATTCGATCTAGACCTCATGCCCCCTAGGTCATCCTAGCATGCCTTAGTACCTTTTACAACCCCCTTTGTTACACCTTACCATCTTCTCACTATCCTCTTATGACTACCTTCACAATTACAACACCTTCAAATCTTCTCCTAAATGATTGCTCCATTTTCGTACCCTTTTCCTTTTGAAATCTTCATGATGGTAGTTGCAAACCAACAACATTGACACATGTTAATGCCCATTAACATGAGTTTCTACTAGCCTACGAAACCAACCCCATCGGCTAAGAAAGTGACTTCGGGTTGTATTCTCCTATAAATAGTGGTTGTTGTTCTTTCTCTAAGGTATATCGTCTCATAATTGTTTTTCCTATGCTCACATATCTATCACTAGAAACAACATCAACATATGCTTGTGGAAGGCCAATAGGCAATTACACATTGATATATCTCAATGTTATATTGGAAATAAGAAAACCACAATGTGGAATGCAATTCATCCTCCAAGAAACTAGATGATTTATATGTGAATCAATACTTTGGAGTATCAACAATCAAATCTATCATTTTATTCCATAGGATAAAGCATATATGTTTTGATGTTAGGTATGTAGCATTACATATCAAAAATGAGTTCAGTGTATGATGTAGTTACGCAATGGTATTATAGAATCAAACCAAAAAACTTCCTTATAGAAAAATAAAGTGTTGGTATCTCTTTGCAATTCCCACCCAAATGTGTATATATAAGCTGTCATAGATGATAAAGAAAATTACAAAGCATTAACTTGTTGCAGAAGACTACCAATCCAAACTACAATTCCATATCATTATATGATAATAATACCGGTTATGGCAATAAAAGCTTTGATGTATTCTAATTTAGGTCTCTACGAGTGTAAATATGAGATTGTTGATTGATATGGTTCCTTTGTTATATATGGTGGAAATAGAATCAAATTGGCAAACAACCATTCCAAATACCTTTTCATTATATTATGGATGTAATAAAGGCAAGATGATTAATTGTTAAATAAGAATTCAAATGAACATTACATATATATAAGGATTTTCATTTAGAGAATTTCTTATGTAATTATTCAACTCTTTTTTTCTTCAAGATTAAGTATGAAGTAACCTCCTAATAGGGTTGTTGATATGGCGAGATCTATGTGACATTCAAGGGCATGCTTTATTTTCACATATTTTCTTATTTGGTTATACTTAGTTTTTGGGTTTACTAAAATTATTTTTGCACTCTGTGTTACTTGCTTTAAGTTGACATATTTTTTTGAATCTCATAAAGCAAATTTAACTTTTCCTCAATATTAATATTATTATCTTACTATTTTCAATCCCAAAAAATAATTTTAGCCTTTCATGAATATTAATACTATTATCTTATCTTATGACCACTCATCCTAGCCATACACACTTTTTGCTATTTACAAAAAAATGATACCATTTATAATAAGTTGTATTAGTATTTGTGTAATGAATTTGATTGAGTATCCAAAAATAAATAGAGTTGTGAATATATGTATAATGAAAAGTAGGAAAGTAATAAAATTCAAAAGTTAATTTTTCCACTTATTTTGATTAGCTACTTATGATTTGATAAAATAGAAATATTCGTTTTAATAAAATACTACCACACATGTGAGAAATTGTGGTTATCTAAATTATTTTTGAAAAGAGTTGTTTGACGTTATATATGGATAATTATGATGTCGTTACATCATTTTCCACCCAATTTTTTTACTATCAATCAAGTTCATTATCATCATATTAAATAAATGTATAACAAATGGTAGTTTTTCGAGAGTGTTTTGATCATATTCATTAATACAAGAGTGATCCATTGTATATTTTGATTATTCGCTCAATTTGTACAATTTTCTAATTTGAATGTCCTAATCACAAAATATGATTGAAAATGTTGTATTTTTTTGTTTACTATATTTTGATTGAAAGACACTTGTATTAATAAAAACTAAAATACTATAATATTAATCGTGCAGAAAATATGGGTGAAAAAAATCACACCCTAGAATACCAAACATACCTTTTGTTCACCATTTAATTTTTTTATTTCTCTAAATATATAATATGAAATATATCTTGTTCCCGCATAATTTTATAAAAACATTTGAGTTTGAAAAATAGTATACATGTCTAAATATGTACTAAATCAGATTTACCTCCAAGATTGTGTATTATATGTTATAATGTTTCTTTACCGGACCTATAAAAAGACAACAAATTTTGTAAAATACTGCACATAAGGATAAAAAAATTGTAGAACATAAATTGAGCCAAGCTTCTACTCAAGAATCAACGTCAATAACTGACCCAAGATTAGGAGAAAAAAATTAGTATTTGAAATATTATTATTAATTTAAATGTTGGGCTTCTTGCTAGAAATATGATAGATGTCTTTCCTTACAATCCCCACCAAAATGTATATATAGAAATAGCATTGTCCTAGATGATAGGAAATTGCAAATCATTATCACGCAGGAGAAGAATCCGCATTCAAGTTTCAGCTTTACATCTTTATGCGATTCTTTGGTCATGACAATAAGAGATATCATGTGATCTAATTTAGGTTTCCATTTAAAGATGGTATTGTGGATCGATTTGGTTCATCCATGACATATTATGGAAGTAGAAACAAATTGGCAAGATTCTGTTTGATTATCCTTCCCTAACCCGTTTTATTCCAATGGTGATAAAGGTGAGATATTATTTTCCATATTAGTATTCTACATGAATATTTCATATACATGGAATTTAAGGAACTAAGAAAAAGCAACACGAAGAGAAATGGGCGGTGGAGATTGGATAGCAACACTTAAATGGCCATAGATATTGGCGCACATGGTTTAGACAAAGTTTTATGCAAAATGTTACTTAAAATTCCCAATCCATGAAGGGGTCAAACCGCAATTTTAAATATATTATTTCAAAAATATATAAAGGTTTGACCCTTCATGGATTGGGAATTTTATTACTTCAAAATATATATATATATATAAATATATATATATATATATATTTTTCACCAAGGAAAATCCTAATTTTATTACTTCAAAAATAAAGTTACAAAATTACATTTAAAAAGGATTATGCAGATGCATAACCCTCCCCCTCACAATGAAGTCAAAAAAACCCCATAAACCAATCCAAACCAGCATGTCTGAAAGTCCAAGTCTTTCAAGCTGGTGTATGGCAGAGCCGCCAAGGTCAGGTAGATACCCCAGGAGGATACATCAAACTAGACATGAGATATATGGAAAAATCTCATATCCCAATTTCGCTCCCTGTAGACATGAGATATATGGAAAAAATAAAAAACATTCCTTATATTTCTGATTTCCTCCAACAGCGGCTGTAAATGCAAGTGTTGGCACTTTTGTTTCCCATTTACCCAATTGACCACCAATAGTGAATCTCCCAAAACCTGAATAGCATTTAAGGATTTCTTTAATGCAAACAACAAGGTATATTTGAGAGACAAAAGCTCAGCATAGTTGTTTGTTCCATGTCCCAATCCCATCTTGATTTTATAAAAATGTGAATCCAAAAGAAATAAAATTCCTCCTCCCCCACATTTGGATGGATCTCCTGAGCCGCCCCATCAAAAAATAACCATGGCATATCCTTGTTGATTTGTTCCTCCATCACTTTCCTCTTTCCTCATGCTGCTCTTCATCAGCGGGAATTGAGAAAGAATACTTACTCCTCCTGCTGCGGTCAGTCTTGGCACCATATACTTCTCTTCAAATATATACATGTTCCTGGCGAGCCAAATACCCCAGCATATGATTAAAGGGAGAGCTTTTCTGTTTTTTTTGTTGCATTAATTAGCCACTCCTTAAAGGCCCCTTCCACAGAGATCCCTTGCCATTTGCACTTTTCTCGCAAAAGTTTAGAAACTTCCACCCTAACTGCCTGTGCATACCTGCACAAGAGAAAGAGATGTTCAACAGTTTCGCATGAAGATTTACATAAAATGCACCAATCCAGGCCCATGATGCTGCCTCTTCTGAAGATTGTCCCATGTAGGGGCCTTATTTTACAGAACGCACCACATAAAAAGTTGAGACTTATATTGGCATTTCATCTTCCACATCCGCTTCCACCACCATCTAATTTCTCGATGGAAAAGATCCACATTTAGCTTAATATATCCACCTTTGGGAGTAAACTAGTGGGATCTTTATCCCAAATAAGTTCGTCCTCCTCATCACGAATTCCGATATGAGCTGCATTAAGATTATTAATATATCAGTCCATAATCCCCCTCTTCTTCTGCCAATCCAACCTGTTCAGCCTTCAACCAGCCTCGACTCCAAAAAGATGTCTCCAAGGGATCAGCCACTTGATACAAAAAAATATACCTCTCTCCTGTAGCTGCAAAACAACTGTCTGTGGCAGCAAATGTCTCCCTCCACTTCCTGGCCAAGGGTCCACTCCTATCCGAACCTGTCTACTATCACCAATTCTCCAGGCCAATCCACTTCCCACCACCTCAAAGGATTTTATGATTGCTTTCCATATGATGGAAACGTTGGACAGCCTTTTATTTGGATTCCGGATCCAATCTAAAAGTGAACCCGAGGCAAAATACTTTTGTTCAATCACCGCAGTCCACAGGCTGTTGGTAGATATAAGCCTCCAAGCCCCTTTGGCTGCCAACACTTTCGAAAATAAAAAAATATCTTTTAACCCCCACCCTCCCATGGCTTTTGGAAATGCAATCCTTTCCCATCTTACCCAAGGCATTACATATTGTTCCTTGTGGCCACGCCACAGAAAAGAAGAACAAAGTCTACTTATCTTCTCCAAGATGCCCTTTGGAATCCAGGCAAGTGACATCCAATAGACGGGTATTGCCTCCAGGACCGCCTTGACCAAAACCAACCTACCAGCCCTTGATAACCACTTGTGGCACCAAACCTTGATCCTCTTTTCCAGTTTTGCAATCAACCACATCCAATCCTCCTTACGGTAACAATTTGGCTTCAAGTGAAACCCAAGGTACTACAACCCACCATCAAAGCATTCCAAAGATAAACCAAGACGCCTAGCAATGTATTCCTCTTCTTCCTTCCCCAAATTATGACAAGATAGAGTGGATTTTCGGTCATTAATGATCATTCCCGAGGCTTTGCCAAAAAGATCCAAGATAGAAGTCAACTTGTCTACATCCCTACGTGATCCATCACAAAAGATTAAAATATCATCAACAAAGAGTAAATGAGAGATATAGAGGACCTGTGAGATTTAAAGTCCTTTGAAGGCCCCATTTTGTTTGGCCTCCAATAAAGCGCTGCTCAGTCATTCAGTAACCAGCAGAAAAAGAAGAGGTGACAGTGGGCATCCCTGCCTAAGGCCTCTTTCAGCATGAAAAAAGGTGAAGCTGCTCCATTGATAAGTACCGCAAAGGATACCAAAGAGATGCAGCTCATCACCCAATAGATGAAGCTTAACTCAAACCCCAGGTGCGTAAGTAAAAGCCTGATTTAAAGCCAGCTCACCCGATCATAAGCCTTTGATAGATCAATTTTTATAACTGCCCCCTTTAGATTTTTGAACTTTATGCTGTGCAACCCCTCCTGTGCCACTCCAATGGCTTTGTGTATCTGTCTACCTTAAAAAAAACCAAATTGTTCCCTGGAGATGGATTTTGACAAGACAACCTTTAATATTCGAGCAATAATCTTTGAAATGATTTTATAAATGCAATTGCATAAGGAAATCAGTCTGAACTCATCAAAGGACTCTGGATCATCAGACTTCGGTATGACAGCAATGAAAGTAGAGTTGAAGGATCCATAAATCTTCCCAGTCCGCCTAGATTCGTCCACCACTCTCAACAATTCATCTCCCAGAAGATAAAAAAAAACCCAAGTAAAACTCCACTGTCCATCCATCAGTCCCTGGGCTTTTATCTTTTTGAAAACTATGTAGAGTCTCATTGAGTTCCTCCACAGAGACTTCAGCCATCAGCTCACGATTATCATCTTCATTTGTGAATCCAGGAAGAATTGAGCTATCCTTGCCACTTCTGCAATTGAGGCTTCATCAGGTGCTTTGTAGAGTGTCTTGAAAAAATCTGTTCCCATCTTAGCCAGCCCATTAAAAGAAGAACTCCTCTCACCATTCAGATCTGTGAGACCCCATATGGTGTTACCCATCTTGCGGCTATGTGTGTAGGATTGAATTTTTTTTGTATTCTCATCCCCACATTCCAGCCACAACGCCCTACTCTTAAGTCTCCAAGATGCTTCACATTCATCCAATAGACACCTGCACCTTTTCTCAAGATCCCCAAGCTGAATTTTATCTTCTTCTGACAAATAACCTTCCCCCTCCGAATCATACCAATTTTTTAGAGCCTCCTTGATTTCCTTAAGGTCTTTCTCATCCCGTTCCTTCTTCAAATGTGCCCAATTTTTCATAGCCTGCTTGACTCTTTTTAGATTCTCAGCAAATTGATAGGCAGCAGTAGAATTCATTCTTGGGAAAAATGGGACCCATTTGGATTGAACCAGCTCTTGACACGATTCATCCTTAAGCCATCCAACATTGAATTTAAAAGGGCTTGGGGGCTTTGATCCCCTACCCTGCATCTCCAGACAAATAGGAAAATGATCTGATTCCCCTCCACTGCCCACCCACTGTCGTATAAGACACCCAGTCTCAATCACCTCATCAGAAACAAGAAATCTATCCAACCTCTTTTCGACTCTATCTTCCCCTGTACGCTTATTCCTCCATGTTGGCTTCAACTTTCCTGGTACCTTTTCTCTCAAAAGATTGAATGAAATAATCAGCCAGATGGGTCCCCTTGTGCTTTTGGCCCCCAGAGAAAAATTCAAATCCCCTCCTAATATAATGGCTTTCATATTCCAAAAATCCTCACTCCATATTTCTCCCAATAGGTCACTCTATCCCCATATGGCCCATATATGTTAAGTGCCAGCATGTCCATATCTAACTCAGAAAAAAATTCCAGTCCTAATCCAGAATCAGACCATCTTGATTTTCATAGGATTCCACGCAATAGCTAGACCCCCGAGCGGCCTCTCGCATCGCTAGCAACGAACTGCCATCCTCTAATGAGAGCTTTCAACAAGTTCGTAATCTGTACATCAGCTCCCAATGTTTCCTGAAGAAATATTATCTCCGGAGAAATAGTCTGAAAAAGCCTTCTCATCAACGATTTTTAGCTCGGCTCGCCAAACCCCTGCAATTGAAAGATACAACTTTCATTTGGACCCCTTCCATGGGGCTTTCAATGCTCTAAGTGACCATTCAATAGAAGCTTGTTTGCCTGCAGCAACATCCACCCGAGTCTTTTCCTTAGCCACAGACAGGTGAGATTTCAATTCCCTCCCCTTAACTCCAGAAAGCTCCTCCATCCCGAGAGCCCCAACTGTCACAGGTGTAGATTGAGAGTAAAGGATGGCCCGATTCTGGAGGGTATAACGAATGACCAATTCCTCAGATTCTTTAGAGGATTTAGACACCGCTGAATTTTGAAATGATTGTTGGTGGTACCTTTATCCCCTCCCTCGAAATCAGACCTATTGCTGGTTTGTTCAGCATTGATACGTTTGTTGGGAGTTCCGTCCCTTGCAGATTTGTAGAGGCCCCGGAAGTCCAAGACCCAAACATTTTTGTATACTACTCAAACTCATGGACGCTAAAACAGAAGTGTGATTAATGAGCTCACCTTGTTGTTCGAAAACTGCTGCCCCTCAACACCTCAAGATCCAATCCCATTGAGGCCACACGAGCTCCATGGGGAGTTGAAACAGCCTCTGGTCTTTCCAATGGAGAAAACGTTGGCTCATGAGCACTGTCAACATTTAACTCCTCCCTAGATGATGTCCCCACTATGCTTATCTTCTGGTTCTTCCCCAGGCCCGCCTCTGTTCCATGTGACGTATCCACCTTTTTCTTCCATTCCGCAGAAAATGGTTTCCCCCCAAAGGGAAGGTGGCACTGCGCCACCAGATGGCCATGAGCATGGCAACGGTCACAGCGAAATGGGATACCTTCATAATCCAAAATTTCGTAGTGAATGTGACTCCTTGACAATTGCCATGTCTTCTGCCAAACCGTCCCTTAAATCCATATTAACCGAAATCCGGGCTACTGTCATAACCTCAGATTGTCTAAAAGATAGATCGGCCTTTATGAAGGTCCCCAGTCTATCACCAATCATCCTAAAAACTTCCATAGACCAGAGAGCCACAGGTAAGCCCGATAAACGAACCCACACAGGTGTGATGTCCATCCGCTCTTTTCGTGCATCAAAAGGGGTGACCAGGCTTTCATAAGGAGCGGTGTGGAGTCCAGGGTCCAAATCAATCTCAAAACCCACTGAGCATCATCGGCCGATTGAAAAATGCAGGCAAACCATCCCCTTGCCAACAGCAACACCTTTGGCACATACAAAAACCTAGAACCCCAATTTTCCTTCGCCTAATCCTTTATAGTGTGAACCCCAAACTGGCGATTTTGGGCCCTACCCACAATTGTTTTATCTGCAACTTCAGCAACCTCATGTCCCAACATTCTCTCCCAGCACCAACATCTCCAACTTCTTAGATTTTAAGCTTTTGCGCTTCTTTCTCCTCCTTCCACGTTTATATGATAAAATTTGATCCTTGGCAATTCCTAGAGCCTCTTCAAAGTTGTCCCTGTCCTCCCTGTGGCACCTCTTCTCTTCAAACCACAGCCCCCACCCAAACAGTGCCGCCAGATCTAAAGAGGAGCCAATAAATCCCTCTTGATAAAAGGTTTGTCTTTCACCCAGAAAAAACTTTGCATCCTCATGGATGGGATTTTGAGTTGCCCCTCCAAATAAAGAACCTGACTTCTTTACACCCTCATTGAAAGTCGGATCCCCAAGTTCAGTTGATGATCTCAACTCCAAAAAGAACTGGGTATGCCAAAATCTCTGGCCGCTCCAATAGATCCCAAGAATCTAGCAAATTCCCGCCCTCCTCAACCAACCCTCGTTTATTTGCAGAGAAAAATAGCCTTATCCTCAAAAGGATCATCCGAATAATTGACTTCTTCACTACCATAACCATTGTTATCCGCCCTTCTTAAACCCTCAGAGTATGCACTTTCTTCATCCGTCTGCTCCATTCCACTCTCGTCAATAATCACTTTCTTATGACAAGAAATTATATCTTACTACAGACCCTATTTCAGTCCACTCTGTAAGACTGATTAAATACATCTTCCTCCAACCCCAACAATATTAAAGTTAAAACTCTATTGCCAAATCGAGCTAATAACTTGTGAGTATTTCGTCAAACAATTTTCGTGAAACCTCTTTTCAAGGAAAATTGTCAGACATTTTGTGTGCAATCCGTCCTCTTAGTCTATATATATATACATACATAACCACCACGAAAATTGCAAATCCATTATGCAAGAATTAAAATTAGAAAGACCTATCGGCCAATTAAGCTCTTAAAGGTTTAAAGTTTTAGAACTTATATTTGAAAGCCTACTTTGGAACATTGAGTTACTATGAGACACAAGAATAAGAGTTGCACCAACAAAGTTTACCAAGTCTTCGGAGTCCCCAACTTTGGCCTACTTAGGTCTTCCACCTATCTTGCTTGTGATCCACACACAATTCTCTCATTATGAGACACTAACCTTAGGGTGCTAATGAGTCAACAATGTCTCAAAAAATAAATACCTCTAACCTTTCATTTTCCTTTTATTATTTGGCATGATTGATTATGTTTGATGTGTCATGTATTAGACTAGGATATAATAACATGTTCTTGTCTATTGCATTATTCTTATTATTGACCCTTTATATCCGCACTAGCATTTACAACCCAAGATTTAAATCTTTGGCAATTTTTTGGAAAAGGGTGAAAATGAGGGTTTTGAAAGGACCCACATCCTTTTACAAAAGCCCAAATGGCTAGATAAAATAGTTAAGCATAAAGAAAGAAAGCCCAAAGGTAGCCAAAAACCAAAAACGAAAACCAGAGGGCTACTAGCCCAATTACATCGCGTAGATTTTCTTCGAGAATCTGTTGCCTCCTTGGCAACTTCATAAGCATGTCTTTCAGCCGAATATCAACAAGCTTGATTAAGTTGAGGCGTTCGAGTTGATACTTTCCTAGGTCTTATCGGTGTGGAACTTCCACTTCTTGATGACACATGGAGAATGCCCCGTTGAGCTTTCCGATAATATTAAGGACAATATCACCATCTCCATGCTCTTGCTTTGAGAGGCTAAATCAGGATGTTGCACCTTAGTGGAGCCATATTCTTATCATCCATGACAATGTCATAAGAGTCCGCCCTCAAAGGTAAAGGGGAGTCGGGGTAGACAAGGAAATCTCCAATGTAACCTCATGAATGCATTGTCGGAGGAGAGCACCGAGGAGCAGAAGAGGAACCAGAGACATCAACAACGATGCAAGAAGAGACGGAAAAGGGTCGGTGGCAGGAGCCAGAGAGGAATATGTTGAAGCTTCAAGAGGGGCCGAGGCAATGGGGAAAGCACGAAGGCCCGACTCATGCGGGGCGGCGGAGAGGAAGGGGACGTTAAGGGGAGTGGTAGCGGGGGACGCAACACTCGACCGGTGATGAGAACATCGGAATCAAAGTCAAAGGGAAGGTGACGACGAAGGTGGTGAGTCGGGGCGGAGGAAAAGTAAGGACGCTGAGGCATCTTAGAAGCGGGCAGGGGCAGTGCGCTGTTTCCCCAATTTGGGAGGGAAGCGTGCAATGTTATCTGGAGAAGAAGAAAAGGAGAAGAGGAGATAAAGCAAACCGTGATGAAGAAAAGGACCTTCCTCTTCATGAGCCAATTGAAGAGAAAACATGAAAGAATGAAACAAAAAAGAAGCCGATTCATCTGTTTACCGTGGCACAAATGAGCAAGAAAGAAGAGTTGTGGGTTGTATATTAGTTTGTATCTACCTTCCAACGTGAAGTAGCGCATAAGCTGCTCTACAACTCGTCCCAAGGAGGAGGGAGAGAAGCCCGTTCGTAACCCGACCGATATTTTCTCGGTTTCTCTCCCGATTTAAGAAGTCGGCCATTTCCGCACATAGGGATTGCTTAAAATATTCATCTTCTTTAGAAGAAAGACCAGTGGCCTTCGCAATTAATTTGGGAGAAACAGTAAACCGGGTTTTTCCCACCGTAACCTTTCCTTCAATCCAAGTCATAAACACGCTACTAGAGACCCGGACAAAGTGTCCCTTTAGCTGCATTCCATGAAAATAGTAATACCGGTAGCATATAAGATGTTCCAAACATCTTGATCACCCTTAACCTCCTCGCGAGAATGCGGGTTCAATCCTACGAATTGGGTCACCCATTATGCACTACAAGAGAACAATCAAAAGTGGTGAAAGCCCACAAAGGCCAATGTTTAAATAGGCAAAACAAGCACCTTCCCCCGTAGGATGCATGTGTTAACATTAAATCATAATGAGTCTTGCAATAATTAAGAATTCGCTCGCTTAATTATCATAGAGTAAATCTTACCATCACACGAGCGAGCATTCAAGAGCCCATAATTAGTATCTTCGGTATTTAAAGAAAAATCATTGCTACCGCCATCACAAAAGAAGGGGGGTCAATCTTATCAAAGCTGAAAGTGGAAATAGCCCAAAAAAGCCAAATGCAACACAAAAATAAACCCCAAGGGGAATTAAACTGCGATGGGAAGTCATTAACAATAATATTTAGGTCCCCCGAAAAGTTACCCACCTAAGATCATTGACCTTCGGAGAGGACACCCATATTCGCCAGGAAATCATCCACTCTATTGCCCTCTCTATATATATGTTGAAACTTTATCTGTTGAAAGCGTGCTTGTAGAGCTCTAATGTCCTTGAGAATGTTACTAATAGTCCATTGACAGGGTCATCAAAGTTAAGAGTTTTAACCAAATTTAGAGAGTCGCTCTCCGCAACGAGGTTGCCGTACCAATAATGAGAGTCGGTTCAGGACCCTTAAGAATAACCGAGCTTGACTCTGCGATTGGGTCAAAATTGACTCGCAATCGCAACCAAAGACTCTGACCCAAATCATCTCTTATAATAGCTCCACCCCCTAAAGCGCAAGGTTTCCCTTAACATCACCAATAGTATTAAGCTTAAGCCACCTGTTAAAGGGGGACCAAGAAGTGTTCGCTCTAACCGAAGCCAAAGACGGTGTTGCGGTAATTGGTATCACCCGGTTGCTTAATCTAGGGAGCTATAGGACACAGACATTAATTTTCTGCTTATGCTTCCTCCAGATGTAGTTGTTCAAGTTTTCCTGCAGACTGGAAACAATTACGGAGAAAACCTGTCCCAAATCACGAGTCTCTTTACTTAAAGATACACTTGTTTCTTTCTTTCTAGATACCCCATAAAATTTGGGGTATTTAAAGAGACCAAGTAAGAGAGACTATGGGATGCTTATAGGGTGAACGTCCTTTGGGAAAATGTCTCGCAAGAGAGTAGGGAAAAACCCGAGGAAGACCTCCATATTAGCCAACAATAGACTCCAAAGGGAGTGAGAGAAGGGGCAATGAAGTAACAAATGAGTCATGCTTTACATAACGTTAAGGCAGAGGATGTAGCACGTGGGAAGAGAGAATCCCCTACGTTTGAGATTTTCCCCAGAGAGAATAACATCTCGGGAGGAGAGCCAAGAGAAGAATCCAATTTTAGGTAAAACCTGAGGAGACCAGGAGAGTTTAAGAGGACCACAAGGAGGGTGAGCTTTTGACAGGTAGGCCGCTTTAACCGAGAAGTCGACTAGTGGGGGAAGTTGGCCAAATACACACATCCTAAGAATGAGAAAAGGGAATATACTGAGCGGAGAGAACCATCTTAAGACAATTAATGTGTCAGAATGGATGAAATTTGCATCCATCCTAGGAAGAAATATGCCAAGTAAGGTTTATTATCTTTCCATCCGAAATAATCTCTAACCTTTACAACCACATAGGCGAAAGATGGTTTTGATCGGGTTCCAAAAGATGTCCGTGTTGAGGCTTGTCCCCTAGCCACCAATCATTCCAAAAGTCAATGAGCATACCATCCCTAAGCTCCACCTAGTACCAAATTGAAGTAGAGATTGAGAGTTGGTAATGGAATTCCATATAGCCGAGCCACGTGAAAGTTTTGAAGTTAGAAAACCTCCAGAGGGGGGAGGTATTTATAGATGGAAGCCGAGCCCATGGGGATCGATCATTAACCGCAATAACCCAACCTATCTTGGCTAACACGGCTTCATTCATATCAGCTACTCTTTGAAGTCTTAGTCCCCAAGCATCCATAGGTTTTGAGACCTTATTCTAGGAGACTAAGCGAATCCTTTGCGCTCTTCAAATTGCCCGACCAAAGGAAGTGTTTTTGGATTTGTTTGACGCGAGAGGCCATCGAATAGGGCATTTTAAGCAGAGACGTGAAGTAAATAGGAAGGCTTTAAAGGGAGGTTTTAACTAGTTGCGGTTGCCGGCAGGTGAGGAGCGAACCTTTCCAACCTGCCAGCTTTTTCTGAAAGTGTTCAATAACCGAGGTCCAAAGAGATTTAGTTTTCCTGCCTTTGAAGAGGGGAAGCCCTAAGTAGGTGGAAGGGAGGTTTGCTATGCTACAACCAAAGATATCAACAATCTTTCTTTGTCTGGTTGGACAAAGTATGAATAAAAGCTATACAACTTTTGGAAAAATTGATGAGTTGCTGAGAGGCGGCTTGGTAGCAGTCTAGAATCCTTTTCGAGCTCGCTTCTACCACCGGGTTACACCCAGAAGAAGGGTGTCGTCAACAAATTGACTGTGAGTGGTCATAAGGACCCTCATCGTGATTTTGATCCCGAAGCAGTGTTAGCATGTTCGGTAGCATCAAGAGCCCCGCTTCAAAGTGTCACCATAAGGAGGAATAAGAAAGGAGAGAGTGAGTCTCCTGCTGATGCCTCTGCTTATTTGTAAAAACCTCATTTGGAACACCATTCACAAGAATGGAGAAGGGGTGGAGATGCAGCTAGAAATCCAGTTACACCATTTATCACAAAAGCGAAAAAAATTTAGGACTCGAGAAGAAAAGGCCAACTGACTCTATTAAAGGCTTTTTGCATATCTAACTTGAGAATCATTCCTGCCGTTTTAGAGTGATGGGCCGAGTGGATGGCTTCATGAACAACAATAACTCCTCCTTGAATCAACTGCCACTAAGAAAACCATTATGTTATGTAGAGATCAGGTTATTCATAAAAGGCTTCAGCCTCCTCGCAAGAATTTTGGTGATAATTTTATAAGTGGTGTTGCAAAGACTAATCAAGGCGAAATTTTGAAATCGATTTGGATCCCATAGTCTTAGGAGCTAATGCAACGAAAGTGTTGTTCTAGTCCTTTAAGAGAGAGTCATTTATTTGAAACTCATTGACAACCTCAATCAAATCTTGTTTGATAATACCCCAAAAGTTTTGGAAGAAAGTTGTAGGGAAACCATCAGGGCCTGGGGATTTGTCTCCTTTCATGCTAAAGACAACTTTATGAATTTCTTCCTCAGTAAAAGGCTGAGTAAGCTTTCCATTAATTTCATCGAAACAAACCTAGGGATATGTTGCAACATAACATACATGTCAGTCTCATTAGGAGGCCCTTCTTCCCTAAGAAGGTTTGTATAGAAATTTACAAGTTCCAAAGAAATATCATCTTTAGAATTCAGAAGTTTGTCATCCAACAATAAAAGTTCTTTGATTTTATCTCTGCTTTTATGTTTGCAAGTTGTAGCATGAAAAATTTTGTATTGTGGTCTCCTTGATCTAACCAAAGAGCCCTAGATCTTTGTCTCCAATAAATTTCCTCCTCAACAAGAGTATTATGATATTCACTAAGAAGATTTAATTCTTTCTAGAAATATTCGGGGAGTTTTCCACATCTTTCAATATTGGAAGAAATTTCTGAGATCTTATGGGAGAGTAGAAGTTTTCTTTCTCTAATATCCCGAAAGTTTTACCTTTCCAAATTTTCAAGATGTTTCTTGACAAAACTAAGTTTCTTGGCAACCTTGAACATAGTTGAACCATGAATGTCCACCACCCACCATTCCTTAATGAGAGGATCAAGATTGTGATTCTGGAGCTAGGCCAATTCAAATCTAAAATGCAAGTTCTTGGATTTTTGGAAAGTAGCTCCACTTAAAACCAAAGGGCTATGATCTAATGCACTTTGGGAAGAGAGCTCGTAAAGAAATCGGGAAAATGAGATAACCAAGCATTATGTCCAACCTAATTTGAATGTGATTAATACCTAATCTACGATTCATCCAAGTAAAGGAGGCACCATGAAGATCAAAATAAAAAAACTCACCTTGACGGATGAAGCTAGCAAGGGAATCCATACTACTATAGGTGGTTAGGGTACCACCTTGCTTTTCGAGACGGAATGAGGGGGAATTAAAGCACCTTGTGATGAGCCACAACAAATATCTGTAGTTATTTCTGAAGTCCAGAATATCTTTCCATATGACTTCTCTCTGAGGCTCTAGATTGGGTGCATACACATTTATAGCAATCCAACCTATACTAGAGCCGATTTCTTGAAAGAACATTCCCATAAAATGGGGTTTTGATAATACATTCTCCAAAAAGAACCTTCGGGTTCCAAAAATACAAAGGCCCCCGAGTTTCGAGGATTCCTGAGATGCAAAGGATGCAGCTGACCATATCTTAGGAAGGATGAGATCTTCCTTTAGCTTAGTTTCTTGTAACATGATTATGTCAGGGAATGTTTTAACCTCATATCCTTAAGGACTCTTTTCTTCAGGGGAGCATTGATTCCCCTTATATTCCATGAGAGAATCTTCATTTTTTGGATTTAGATTTACTCCCACCATCCATAGTGAGAGTACCCTGTACACCTTGAGCAATATCTTGGGATGTCTCTATTTGGATCTTAGTTTGATTGGTATGTCTCCCTCTCTTGCTATTGGTACCAATATCACCATTTATCTTGCAGTTGCTTCGTGTATTCCTAGTTGGACCACCATCCTCCATAACCAAGGGGGAAGGAGAGGGAAAGGACGAGCCAATATCTTAAGCAGATAGATGGAGAAGGGGAGGAAGGCAAGGAGGAAAAGATCTCCTTAGAGGTGCGGGGAAGGATGAAGGGGGATTCCAACCTCAAGCGGGGGTCGGGGAGAGAGTGAAGCGGAGGCGAAGAGGGAGGAGTAGAAGCCTCGACCACATGGATATGAGGTGGTTGTTCAGGGGGAGTCTCAGCGGATGGGATTTCACCCTCCTCCTGAAGGGCTGCAAAGGGATTAGAAGTACTCACTTCTAGCATGGATTTGGGAACATATTTATTTTTCAGCTTAGGCGAACGGATAGGGGAATTTTGTTTAGGGGCCGGTTTCGAGGGCAAGTCGGGGCTTGGTGTCGACGCTCTTACAAATAGAGCAACCTGTGGAACATACTCGTATTCAATAGGTTGAGACCAGACTCAAGTCCAACAAAAGATCAATGGATTTGGGAAGAGCGCAACTAACATCGGCGTTCACACAAAATTTAGCATGAATAACCTTGGATTTAGCTTTGGTGGCTTGGTCGATAGAATGAGGGATCCTAAAGACAAAGTTATATCTTCAATAACGGGGTGTCCCAAAACTCCAACGGAAGACTGGAAAGCGAACCCATATCGATGTTTGGGTCATTGTTTCCGAGCGAGGATTGAAGTTCGGCGTTCACTTCCGGAGATAGAAGCCATGTCTACCGAAGAACCACAGACCACCAAGGAGCGCACGGGCAAAATCTTCCTTAAGACTAAAGGTAAACAGGATGAAGCCATTCGACATAACAACACTCTCCAGGGGGGCACAAGGGGCCCACTTAATGCGCGACCATTTCCGAATGTCCTCCAAGGGGGAGTCCCATCAATTTGCCAATCAATGACAAGTCCCTCGAGGCAAGAGCAACATCCGTGACCTGAGATGGAATCTGCAGCGTCAATTTCCCATCCAACACCTAAGGCTACAACTTAATGGAGTGAGTCACCTTAGGCGATCCAGCTACAACTTCTTTCCAAAACCCATTGGGAGTATGAGGAATAGAAGCGTCGGATCCGTCGGGAGGATCTATTGCCCGGACTAGAAGGGTCCATCATCAAGGCTTGAAGGAAGAACCAGGAATTTCAAAAAAAAATTTAAATCTTTGGCATTGGCTTGGCTTACCTTCTTATTTATTCTTACAACCTAGAATCTTAAGAAGCCCCCATCCCTTATTCTAAATGTAAACTTTGGAACCCTATACCTTTGATAGAGTGTGGTCTTTCATCTTCTAGATCTGTGACTAGTATACTACTTAGTATTTTACCTTGGCTTGTGGGTTGGCCCTAGACTGGTCTTTTACTTATGTCTTGATATATATCAATTAAGAAGAGAAAAATTAGCCCACATACAAAATCAAGAGAAGACAAAATTACCAATAAAAAAGTCATTCTTCATAGCTCTGTAAGAATCAAACATGAGAAGCAAAATAAATGCATTCCCAGAGACAAAACACTGCCATATCCCAAAACAAGAAGAAATAAATGATCCAAATAGAAATAAATTAGTAATCCATAAAATCAAAGTTCCTCTAGCAAAGGCCAGGGTTATCCTCTTACAGAACCAATTACTGAAAAATTACAGCAATAAATGGGCCATCAACTAAGACAACCATAATTGAAATTCACAAGAGGTAAAGCCAGAGTTCCTCACAATGTGACAGCATAGCTCACACAATGAACCAAAAGCTTGGTTCATAAATCTTATCAAAATGGCCGCAAAATATCACAACCTCACATAAACACATCAGAGGCTCACACACAGATCTCTACAAATCTCAGTAAGGGAATGTGATGTAAGGATGCATTCAATAATTTTCTGGTTTTCCATGCCTTAGATATGATACTGTTGCCCCAAATGAGGAAAGGTCAATCTCTGCAATTTTTGGATCAGCAAAGTCCAAGTTGCCCTCAAAGGTTAGTAACAATGGAGTGAAGAAATCCCTACCAAATCCTCTTTGTGAATTTTGCATCATCTGCCCATTATAATCATATCTCACTCTGCTCTATATCCTTCCCTCACTGATACTGTTTTAGATTAACTCCAAATTCATTCTAAGATTGGCATAAATCTGATCTGAGTGATCAAAAGCTATTCAACACCATCCTCCAAGAAGTTATATTTTTGCTCTCAGCTTCCCATACTACTCAGTGAATGGCGAGAATCAAGAAATGTAATGAAACTAAATTGGATAATCATGCTCCCATTTTAACTCAAAAATTCATTAATTAGGAATTCCTGAACCACTAGTCTTAGTCACCTGCCAGCACACCCCACCGAGTGCCATCATTACCCAAACATCGATTTTCCAGTAACTTCTCGGGTTTCCATTTATTTCACTTGTGGTTAATCCGTGGGTTTTAACAATCCTGCAATTTCTTACAACTAATTCCTCTCACCTTTATTCTCCCTGTACAGTTCCATGAAAAATGATGAAATCTAAATAGGATTCATTTACATAGTGTTTCAATCCACAAATGATAATGAAGAAGAAAACGGTTGTCTCATTTGTAGAAAACTAAAAGAATGAGTTACCATGCTCATGATTCAGTCTAATTTGTTCACTATTTTCTTTGCATTACTCGATTGTTTTTGTTGACTCTCATACATGAAAGCCTATCTGCTAGACCCATTCGATCCAAATTCGCAGTACAGTAGTATGTCTAACAACACACCAATGAATGTGTCCAATAGGTACCGACTAGAAATGGAAGTACATAAATGTAAATATGAAAAGAAAATAATTGTATAGAACTTCATCACCCTCTACCAATACCAAGTCATAGTCCAATGTAAATGTAAATGTACATAACTGACACAGGTAAATGATTAAGTTCCAAGGAACAAGCATAGCCACAACTAAGACTAGTAAAAATGAAGAGGAGCCGCAATTTTGTACACATGACTTAGTAGATAGTGAGCCTAAGGTTCTCTAAACACAAGAATTATTTCTCAATTACTGAGATTAAACTGGAACCTGACAAATAACTAAGAAACAAAGATCACAAAGAGAACATGAAAATTGCTCACATAGTTCACCATTATGATTGAAATCATAAAGGAAAATATAGAGGAATTTCATGATGATCAGATTGAGAGAAAAAAATTTAACTCACAAAACATATTACAAGCATGCCTTCTTTCAACACTTTTTTAAGAGAAATTTCACACCATTCGAAAGAATTATAGAAAGTAAAAAAATGAAATTGCCACATTAGAGCTTTCAACAAAATGAAAAAGTAGATGATTTTCGGTAAAGAAGTTCTGTAATGTCGTAAAAGTTAATTTTGGAGAGCCTAAAAGCTACATTGCCAGGATACGCCCTGACCCCCCACGTTTCCTGTCTGATACGTATCCGATACGGATACGTACGGATACGGATACTGATACGCCAAGGATACGTATGGCAGCCACATGATCAATAAAAATGCAAAGTCTTAAGTATATTGAATGTTTTGAACATTGATTCAAGTTTCGTATTACTATTTCAGTTATTTATGGACTAAAAAATGAGTAAAATGAGTAGATGTACATATATATATATATATATATATATTTGATTTTTTAATATATATGTACGGACGTATCCAAGACGTATCGTACCCAAGGGTTTTTTAAAATTGACGTATCCGCGTATCGTACATGTACCCGTACCGATACTCATACACGTATCCTAGCAATGTAGCCTAAAAGCAAATAATAATAAATACAAATAAAGTTGCATTTTACCTTGATAGGTAAAACTAAAGTAAACAAATCCCAGTGAATCTCTACACTAAGCAATATTAGGTTTTTAATATTTCAAAAACAATATTAGTCCACTTTATCATATGAACATAGTTATTTCAAAGGGATTGTAAAATGCTTTTGGCAACAAGGGTTGTCCAACTTCACCTCGTCCGGACTAAAAACTTCAAAGATCATTTAACAAAACTCCTCTTACATTGCATTATAACATTATATAGATGCTCCTGAAGAAAACTCACTCAGACAAGATAAAGCCATAGGGGGTCCTTTTGAGACAATATTATACTTTTGTCTCTAAGTTCCCTTTTTTTAATTTTTGTCTCTAAGTTCCCTCTTTTTTCTTTTAATATTTTTAATAATTTATTTACTTTGTAATCCACACTCATTTGCTCATTTTTTTCATCTCTCCTCTCCCTGTCTGCTCTAAAGAAATTTATCCCCAACCTATTCGCATCAAAGCGATGTTGGATTCTGGTATGTCTCATAGCTATCAATGCCAACTTGTTAAAATTTCTTCGGTGCAGAGTACCCAGAGCTTGTTTTTCCCTTTTCAGGGTCTTATAATCCAACCAAGTCAAGTCCAACTAGAGCCACTCTACCAGCAAGTGGCATGCCTACAGCGCCTTCATATTTAGTCCTCCATTCGCCGCCACGTCTCCCCTTCTTTGGCGATATCTCTGTGGAGACTCGCCCTCAATGTACTTGACAATGCTGGGGAAAAAGATGAGCATTTCGGTGAAGCCATTGTAGCCGATGTGGAACAACAGATCGTGGAAGGCCTCATCCCGTAAAATTCCCAACTCTTTTTCCGCCACATTGAGAAGCGTCGACCCACACGTGTGGAAAAAATCGCAGAGCTTCTTATAGTCGCTAGACACCAGCACGAAGGGGATGGGTATGGAGTAGGTTGTGAGCTCGTGCAAAACTTTGGGCAAAATGCCCGAGCTTGCGATCAGAGTGAGCTCAAGCGCGAGCCAGGTGATGACATGATTAGGCCCTTTTGTCCCGAGGCTGGCTGAACCGAGAGCCAACGGGTCGGCCTCGATTAATGCCCTGCACAGAAAATTGAAAATCAAGTCGTCGACCTACCCACTAAAAGACACCTTCCCTTCTTTCTCAAACTCTTTCTCCACTTCCATGCAGAGCGCGTCGAACGCCCTGGAAAATTCGGGAAAGATACGTGGGCGGCTCATCTTGAGAACCTCAAAGGTGAAGGTTTTGAGTTTGTCGTGGGTCTCCTTGGAAGGGTCCTGGTAGACGGCGGTCCTGTATCTGCAGATTTTTCTTGTCGACTTTGGTGAGGTCGACAAGAGAAATGTGCAGAGAATCCCACACACACCGGTCTTGGAACGGTTTTCTCTAGCTCCACCATGCGGTTCAGAAGGCTCTCGAAGTGGTTACTGGATGCGCATTGCCTGCATAGCCCATGGAGATTTGCAAGTTTTTGAAGCTTCAAAAATTACGACTACAAAGTACAACTGCGAAAATTTGTGATTTACACTATCGACACAGATGTGAGATTTATTTGTCTGAAGCGTTTCAAATTTGTGAAGTTTTTTGACTACTTGGAAAGAGTACAGGATAACGTGTCAGACTGGTTTCATCCCCTTTTCCCCCAATTAAGTAAGTTCATTTAGCAAGCAGATTGGTTACATGCATTAACGTGTCGGGGAAGAGTGTAAGCGCACGCTGAGAGTGAGGAGTGGTGGAGTTCAAATTGTCTACCATAAATATTCACCTCGAGCAATAACACAGGTGTTGGGGCCATTTTCTAAGGGGAAGTAGCGGGGGTAGGGGCAATATCGAGAGGCTATTTAGAAACCTCATATTGAAACCCGTGTAGTGGGATGCCGGCAGCACATGCTCCATAGACACCGTGTAGTGGGATGCTAGTTGGGAGTCATCTTCTACCTATTAGGTGCTCTACTTCCACTTTAATGGTTTTTATTTATATTGTTGCAGAGTCAGAGAGATTTAATGTTTAAAATTTTAACTTGTTGAAGAAATTTTTGTTGTAGTATGAGGGGGTTTATATTGAAGATGGAAAGGGGCTTAGGAATTGGGGCCTCTTCTTCCATAGCGCTGGAATTTTCAGATCTACTCTTGGGAACTTGCATTTCAGGAAACCCTTTGACCCAATAGAAGGTTATTACAATAAAAGTAAAAAAATAGTGTGTCATTACTCCAAAATAGTTTGTCTTTACAAAAAAGGTTTAACAGTGGTCAATGTAGCATTGTCTGCACGTATATCCAACACCCTCTACCGCCTCACGGTATAGAAATCTGTAAGGGCTATTTCAATTCTTTTTTAGTTTGGGTATTGTCTCACAGGACAATTTGGAGGTTTTTGGTTTTCATGTAGAGCTACAGACCCCACAACTTAGAAATTGGTAATGCCATCTAGGGCTGCGAGAATTTTTTACATCTCATACACAGTCTAAATCATGAAAAAAGTCTACCGACCATAAATTTCCAAGCTTGGCTTACACCGTGTTCAAAATCTCCCTCTATGGCATTTGGCATGGGTTGGGAGGATGCTTGAAAATGTGGCAGAGTTTGGCTTTAAATGTCCAAGGCCTTTTCAACAAACCCATTTTGTGTATATCCTGCTACCATGGCATTCCTAGAAATCCATGAGATGGCATTTGATCAGAGGCATTTTTGTGAAAAATATTTAAGTCCAGTCAACAACACAATTTTGTGCACACCTTGCAATCAACTATTCCATAAAATCATATTTCTTTGACATATTTTGTCAAAAATTCCCTGTGACTTGTTTATGCTTTCACATGCAGTTGCATACATGCCTACAAAGGCACTTATAACTACAACATCGGGAAAAATTCTCCTTTTCATTATGCTTTGATGGATATCTGGATACCATGTTTGAAGCTCTTATTTTGGCACAGGCTAAGACTGTCAAAAGGCTTAAAATTTCACTTCCGACTTTTGGTATCAAAACATTTTTTTCATAACCATAATTTATCATTATTGGCCTTTAAATTGTGCAAAATAGTACTACTAATACCATACTGATAAAAAATAGAAAAGACAACTTTCATTTGTTTTAATTGTTTCTAAAATATATTTATGCAGATTTCCTTCTTGGGTTTTTCTCAAGGATGATCCTCCTACACCTCTCCTTGTTGTTGCAGCTGCATATGCAGCCATGTTTTGTGTTCTGAGTTTTAGTTCTTTTTGCAGCCATGTTTTCTGACAATTTGTGTACTCTTGCATCTTTTGGCAATTTGTTTCTTTGTCTTGAGGTAATTATTTTCTTTCTGGGTTGTATATACTAGCCGAATGTTTTTTTGTAACTTACCATTTTGACTGGAATTGAATCTTGGAAAGTGTGTGTGAGTTTCAATATTGCCATTAGGCTCCGAAGGGTCAAGAGATGAAAATGACTTCATTTGGTGGACTTACTATTTGGGGTCTTTCTTGTTGATCCTCATTGGTTTTTTATTCTTCAGTCATTTTGGAAAGCATTGGAACAAGGAAGCACTTGGTGTTGGGCAGCCTATCTTCTCTTCCTTTGACACTAGGTGCCAAGCCTACAAATCGATTTTGTCGAATTTGAAATATAATGACAAGATCCTTGCATTGGCAAGAGGCTGCTCTGCCCTCCTTTGGTTTGAGAAAGGAATTAAAATATTTCATGACTTGTGCAGATTTGGGAAGTGGATGGAATGGATAGACCTTAGAGCTTTCTATAAGCTTCCTCAATCTCAGTTCAGAATGTATACAATGCTCAGAAATGATTTCACATTTAGAGGTATGAAAAGGATTTCAAACAAAGATAAGTTAGTTGTTCTCTTATCAAGCTTCTCATAACCCCTACCTTAGGATTTAAAACAAATATAAGGTGGGAAATATATGAAATATCATGAAAAGTTATACAAAATATATTCTAGAAATATCATTGTTATTCATAAGGAAACCAATGTAGATTGAAAATTTAGTAGTGGTGCTCTCCAATGAGTCAAGTATGAAGGTAATCTGAAGTTCCTAGTTCATTAGGACTTAAATCATGACATGCGTGGCCTTTATGGCCTTTTCTCATCCCCCAAACATGCTAGAATATGGGCACAAAATGGTGCTTGCAAGTGAAACCGGAGTTTCACCAATTCAATGGTCACAATAATAAAATGCCACTAGTTAAGAAGATACAATGCCTGTGTTTGAAGTCTGGTTCATTCACATTGCAATTATAAACTTGTAGTTTAAGTATGAATTGAAAGTAGCAAGAGAAAATGAAGGCATGATAAATTTTGCACTCTTGAACAGCCCATTTGGACAACATTGAATTTTGGACAGCTCTGTTCCCATGCATCCTGAGCTCGAATGAGTTCCTCCTAGTGGAGGCAATCCAAACATGTGTGATCCTCATCAACATTTTTAGGATAACTAATGCTTCCATATGTCACTTCTATGAATACATCCCGAACAACACATATTTTCCAAGATGAACAACACATATATAGCTTCTTCCTCATCAAACTTTGAAGCATCCACATCCTAGTGTGTGGCTCATTCTGACATGTAGTTAAGATTTTTTCATGTCTCTCTTATAACTAAGCCTATTCCTCTTCACTGAGTGGATAAAATTGTACGTGGATGAATTCCTTGCAACAACTGAAAAATTGGTAACATATGATAGTTATTATATGACAAGTTCCAAGCCTATACACCCTTTAATATCGTTTTGAAATTTAAAGGCATGACTGAATTTTGTTAACTTGAGAAATTGTTATTGGATAATTAGCTTTGCCTTTTTGAGAAAGTATTTCTTTGATATTTCTTGTATAATGAGCTTCTCCACTTATGGATCTTGTATATGGTACAATTTCCTAGACCTTCCCTTGTAGCATTTTGGATTTAGGAGTTCATGGAAAGAGAGGTGTTCATCTTATCTCACTTCCTCGGTGTGATGAGTTTGATTTGCTTGAAGGAGTGTAAAGAAGGATCTCTAAAGCAAATTATGGATGTCACTTTCCCCAACATCTTTTCAATTGCATCCCTCCAAGGATAGGGGAACTTTTAAATTATCCCACCATAAGAATCCAATCCAAAGGTCAATTCAGACAGGTATATAAATGAGTTAAGTTTAACAAGTAGCAATCCCTAGCATGCTTGAATTTTAATCATTGCAAGTTTGTCTAAATATTGAATTCTAGTTGATGGATATGGGGATTCATCTGAGAGGAACGAAGGAATCCTATTTATATGGGATTGATCTGAAGCACTTGGTGGTTGGGCATCCTATCTTCCTTTGACGTTATGTACATGTTTAATCTTTATACATGCCACTTGCCCGCCAAATAAATGATACAGATAAAATTTTCCACTAATTGTCCTGCTAAAGTGAAAGTAACACACACTAGAATTGACTACTATCTGACCAGATCCTGTGGCATGTTCACCATCTTGTAGATAAATCATTTCTCTTTGCAGGTGCATACCAATAAAGAAGTTATTTTTGATAAGCTTTCAAACGGTGCAGATTTGTTCTAAGCCACTTGAACTTAATCAAAACCATTCCTCCACAATACGCCTTTGTTTAAATTTCAAGGGAGTGAAAATGCGTGGCAGCATGAGTGATACTGATGAGTCAATGTAAATACAGCAGGTTCTGAGCCAGTAAGGTAAAGTCATCCGAGAATAACAATGACTAAAATAAAGTACTGTGAGAATGATAATGACTTTGTGCTTTAATAAAATTGTGTTGGATGAGTTATGAGGGGAATCAAGGAATAAGGATGACTTTTGTGTGGGCTAAGTTATAAGGTTGAGAAATATATGTTGTCTCTCTGTTAAAAATCAAAGCTATATCAGAATACAAAGGTTTATATTGCAGTCTTCAATCTGCATTGAGAGACTACTAAACTCTGGGTAATTGTGCACCATTGCAAGATAAGTTGCTGGGATTGGTAAATTGAGTGAGAGAATAGAGGATGATACTAAAAAGTGGTGTGATATGGCCAAACAAAAAATGAACTTGAAAAAGTTGTTAATTTCAAAAAGACTTTGAGAGGATGAAGATCGATCTCACACATATGAGGGGTTTCCTCAAATATGCAGAGAAATCCTGGGAGGAAGATGGTTTTTAATGATTGCATATTGTCTTGCTCGTGCCTAGCTGTGACATTTTCTTTGTTTTTTTAATTTTATTTTAGGGAAGCAGATATCTAAACATCACATATGCAAATGGAAATAACAAAAAGGCTAGGTAGCCGGTACGTACCCTGCAGGGCATGCGTACGGGTACCATATGTACCTGGTATGTGGTATGGGTATGGCCAGGGTACGTCCAGCAGTACCTGGGTACGTCTGGGTACTTCCTGAGATGGATACTTCCTGAGAAGTACCCAAACGTGCCGGTACTGCTGGACGACTACCTGGCTGTACCTAACGCATACCCAGCCGTACCCACAGTGTACCCACCAGTAAAAACAACAATTTTTTAATTTTAATTTTTTTTTTTTTTTTTAAATTCACTTTTGTATAGGAAAAAAAAACTATTTTTTGAGGGTCAATAAAGGTCAATAGATGGGATTACGTAAATGATTCAACTCTGGTAAAACTTCACAGAAGTACCTAAAAGGCTAAAACAATGGCTGAAACTGCAACAGTTGAGATGCGTTTGGGTAATGTAGGATCAAAAAACACAGTGGCAGCATCTCCACTAGCAAGTAAGACTAATGCAGGAATAATAAGAGAAACCCCAAAGGAATCTGAACTGCCAGATTTGAAGGGAGCTGATAATAGCCAGAATTCCAGTCCAGTTATGTGATTTGTTATTATTTATGTTAATAATTGGACATTGTAACATTTGGAGTTTGAACAATGTACTTGTTCGATGTTCAATCAATGAATATCATGACAAAATGCATTGAATTATTAATACATTATTTGGCTATTTCACTTAATTAATAATTTGTTTACTCTATTCATGTATATTACTATAAGGCTGAATTTTTGCTTATTTGGCTATATTTTTAATATTTTATATGTATATTACTATATTGTACTGCCGTACCGGGCCCCCAAAAAAATTGCCGTATCAGCATACCAGATCCCCATACCATACCCCCGTACTGGCTACCTAGCAAAAAGGAGCTAAATGATCCAATAATCCATTGGCTGGTCAACATTTATGCGATGGAGAGAAGCAAAGGAGCTGAAGTGACAAGAATCTATGCTCTGTTAAATGGTTTGCATATGCACAGCCCCATGTTACTATTTTATGTTCACATACCATTTTATTATATTCTGAGGATGTTGTCGTCCTTTGATTTATTTTTTAATTAATAGATTGTTGAGCACTGTTAAAATTTAAGGTACATTATAATACCCCGAGTTGTACTGATTTTAATTTAAGGGATGTTGGGGGCACATATATCTCATCTCTCATAGTTCACTGCTTATTTTTTGTTGTAGTAGTTTTATCACTCCCTCTTCTACGAGTTGCTGGTCTCCATACCTGCACATTCTTACATATGCAGATGCTTCCCAAAATAGTATGTCAATACATGTTTCTTCGCAGACTTCATATTCACATCATGGTTCTTTGTCATCTATTATAAGGAGAGTCAAAATTGATGATATCAAACTTAAGGGAGCAAGCATACTGAGGACTATATTTGTTATCTACTTAATCTGGGTAATACAGGATTTTATCATTTCTTGCTATCAACTGTATGGATGTAGATCAATTTTCAAAGTGCAAGTAAATATAATTACATCGGAGGCATCCTCTATGGTGGGAGTGCTTGCCGGAAAGTGTCAACCTTTTCCGGAAAGCAACAAAAAAACAAAATTTCAGACAGCCCGCATTGGCATTAATTTCAGGCAGCCTGTGTCAGCAGAATCTTCAGGCAGGCCTTATCAGTAGAGCTCCCATCCCAGCTACAGTCTGCTACATGACGTGCAGAACAGTTCATAAAAGAAAAGAAAATTTAGGATTAATGTTCGATTCATATATCTCGATGCCTCACAACCTGCCATCCTTGTCCTTGCATTGATTTCCACATCTACTGCCATTAATTCCTGCCACCGCCTCCGACCACCTTACAGCACTTATATATTAATGCCCACCAGTGTACAATGTACCCACTCCAGACTGAACAGAGCAATTGGATTTTGACAGTGATAGAGGATTAAGTGTTTTCACAGTCTTTCAACTTCATGCTACGTTTAGATTTCTTCCTCCTCGTCTGTCCAGGCTGTGTACAGTTTTTTGGCTTTTCCTTCAATTATTTTCCTTTCGAGATGGATGAGTGAACACCAAAATGATCATTTGCTACATGATCTACTCTCCCTATTAAAGATAACTGCTACTTATTAAATAATACCGAGTCTTTTTTCCTTCAAAATATTTCTTCTCAGAAATCTCCATCAACGAAACTACTGCTAAACATTCCTGGCAGATGATCTGTCCTTTGAAATTGCTGAACTCCCAAGTAAGTACCTCTTGAATTGGACCTGACCTTTGATATTAATTAGCTCTTTGGTCTCAAATCTCTGTTGCAATCTATTAGTATTCCCCACACTTCAGAACATGACAAGAGTTTTTGGTTGGTGTACCAAAGTTTGAGCAAGAAATCTGCATGAGCTTCCATGTCACTTAGTAGGGAAGCACTATTCTTAAAGAAAGTCTGGCTTAGAGTGGGTCTTACAAAGGCCAATGATTGCATATAGTTGGATTGTAAGGTCCATCCATGTGTGTCCTTGATGGCCTCCAGGAGGAGTCTTTGAAAAATTTGATAAATCCATGTGAATTGTTCTATGCTTTTGGCTTCGGCTCCTCCTCCATGAACCCTACTTCAATCTTAGGAGGAACAAACTTGATCTTAGTACGTTAAATCAACCAGGAATGTTGCCACAACTGCAGTTTTGAATACAACTCAATTTGATAGGCCTCTTCAAAGATAATTCAGGGTCTTTGTTATTTTCGTACTCTCTAGGGTTGCCTAAAGGCTGTAAAAATGAAGCTAAGGCCATAGCTTTGGTCCATGGACTGAGGTATGATGTGAAGAAAAACTTCAAGAACCTTGAACTAGAGGAAGATTAATATTATGGTAATGCAGTCAAGGAGTTCCTCTTACTGGTGCATCCTAACGTCCTTGACGAGGCAATGTCTAATCGAATCCAATCTAGTGAAATCAAATTTGGACATTGTTTCACCGGAGAAAACTGGGCTATTGATTTCATAGCTAACTTAGGGACATCTCTCCTCGTTGGTGATCTTGATATAATCTTCTGCTCTAATGAGCAGGGTTGGGAGGGGTTAGAAGTGCTTACAAAGATTAATTTCACCCATTAAGTGCATTACTGGGACTAATGCTAGCCTGCTAGATACGAAGGGGATAAGTTTGGGAGACTCCAATTCAAATCTTATGGTTGCCCTGATAATATTACCTAGCCATGTCCTATTTTGTTGTCCTGCTAGCAGGGTGGTGCTTGTACAAGGACACTAGTTATACTGATTTTCGTATAAGGGATGTTGGGGGCACTTATCTCTTTTCATATCTCATAGTTCACTGCTTCTTTGTTGTACTAGTTGTATTGCGATTCCTTCTTCTCGGAGGAGCTGGTCTCCATGCCTGCACATTCATACCTGTGCGGATGCTTCACAACAATATGTATCAATACATGTTTCTTCTCAGACATCATATTCACATCATTGCTCTTTGTCATCTGATATGAGAAGTGTCAATAGATGATATCAAAACTAAAGGAGCAAGCATTCTAAGGATTATTGATTATCCGATTTTATCTGCTTAACGTGGCCTATCATACGATTTTTATCATTTTCATTGTTGTATTGTAGAATAATATCTCCACCGTGGGCAAGTTCATGACCATAACCAGATAAATGAAAATATAGAAACTGGAAGATATTTGCATATGAATTCAAACGAAAGGCTGTGATTTTTATAAGCTTATTTGAGGCCTTGTTAATTTAACAAAAGAAAAACAAGATTTCCAGCATGTAGCTGCAGTTTTTCTTTCAATCGTCAATGTACAAATGCAGGGAATTATAATATGTAATGCAGATGGTTGGTTCCTGTTCACCATGTACTACGCTAAAGGTGGAGGTAGTTATTATTTCTAGTTTCTCTAGAGATATATATTGGGAACTAAAAATTTAGAGATCAAGTGGAGGCCAAGGAGTCTAGCCTAGTGATATAACAACCTTATCCTAGATGAGATATACCCTTCGAATTTTCTGAAACCATACTTTTTTGTTGTTGCTCGATCTATGATTACAATCCAAGAGATCATAATTTGTTGAAACATCTTGTCAAACATTTCACAATTGAGGTCCATTTCATCACAATTTGCAGTCCATAAGATCATAATTTGATGAAGTAATTTTTGAAATATTCTGGAATTGCAGTCCATGTAATCACAATAAGAGATGGCTATAAGAGATAACAATTGTGTTAGTGTATACTAATCATAATATGAGCATTTAAATTTAAATTATGTTATATATATCAAACTAGCTACAGAATACAGACATGAAGACTATGTACAATACGAGTAAGAGAGATACATGCTATGCATATTAATTTTTCAAGAACTAAGCATTTTTCAGGTTCATTGAAAATGCAACCTTTGTTAGTTTGTAAACAATAAGTACTTGGGTTTAAGATAACTTTTCTAGATATGAACCCCAACATTTGTTTGGTGTATTTGCCTGCCTTATCGTGGGTTTAATCCAACTTCACAACTAAGTCTCCGATATCAAATTTCTCGACTTTGATGCATTTGTTATATATTTTTGTGATACAAATTTTGTATTCTCTATTATGTTGGAAAGCATTAAATGGCTTTTCATCCAGTAAACCGAGGGCATAAAGTCGAGCTTCATGAAGCTTTTCATCAAGGATAATCCCATATAGAGAGATGGATTAGATAACTCCACCTCTAGTGGTAGGATGGATTTGGAGCCATATACTTGAAATAAAAGAGATATTCCAATGATTATACTGATTCTGCAGGTGGATTCTGCCTTCTAGTTGGCTTATTGACAGGAGCAATGAAGTGGGTTGGTTGACATATGTCTGTATATCTTGGTTTCTGAATGTTTGCTACCTAAGATAAAAGGGGCAGAATTGGTATATCTCCTCCAGCCTTATTCTTCAATGCATTCTCATAGTTTGTGGAAAAGGACCTCTTTTACAAACTTAAATAATCTGAAATTATTCAGATTCTTCTATAGTGGAGGTGCATCAGAAGCTAATAAATGGTTCTGTTGTTGATCATGGAAGTACTACATAAGGTTTTAATTTAGCCTCTCTTTATATGCTATCCGAACTTGATATAGAACCTTCTTATCACCTTTTTGTGCATTCAGACCTAATTTAGCAGCAGCATAAGAGTGTACTACTACTAGTATCGGAAGTGGATTGATTTAGCTTTGACGTAAACATTCCTCTTGGGCAAGTGGAAAAGGAACAAAATGCCCAAAAGCCAATTTCGCCCCTTCAAAAAGAAATTCGGGCAGCAACATAAGAGTGTACTACTACTAGTATCGGAAGTGGATTGATTTATCTTTGACAAAAACATTCCTCTTGGGCAAGTGGAAAAGGAACAAAATGCCCAAAAGCCAATTTTGCCCCTTTAAAAAGAAATTTGGGCACACTTTTATCTGTTTTAAGGTTTCTGCAACTTCTGTATCAACAGTTTCCATGACTGTGTTGTTGTCTGCTTTTGATAGAATATGTGTTCACATGCCAATGTCAAAGACAACTCCATCCACATTTGATTGCTCCATGTTCTAGACAACAAACCTTAAAATACTTAAACAAGTGTACAGTGTAAGCTCCGAAAGAAAATTAACAAACAAAAATCTTACCAACTGAAGCAAATTTGAGTTATTGTCCACAGCTTCCTTCCCATCAAGCAACTCCTAAAAGAACAATTTCTGTAACTGTATACATCAGATTTCTCATTAAGCCTTGATGTTCTTGCATATTCAGGGTCAATGTAACTAATAAATGGGTAGCAAGAGAACGTTACGGGAACTGTGCTAAACAGAGCTCTCTGCTAATAGCCGTCCTAAAATCAGCACCATTATGCGTTAAATCAGACCTTCAAACGGAGATAAATCTAACCTACTTGTCCAGTCTAAGGGAAAATATGTTTAAAAATCAAGTATATTATTGGCGAAATGCTTGTATTCTGCCTAACTTGAGTATTCTATTGTTTTTACTATTGCAGAATAATTTGGAGGACGTGTACAGTCTTCTTCACTTCCTTCGTGTTGAGCCATGGAGTAACTAGGGCTGGTATATTTTATATCTCGTTTCCTTTTTTCTTACCAACTTAATGAATTGTTTATATGCCATGTGGTTCAAAGATGATCCTGTAGAATGATTAGAATTGTACAGTCCCTTTAACTGTGTTTGAGGTCTTGCATTTATAAATAGGTTATATTGCTAGGGGTCCTTGTCTTCAAGGGTAGCACATAAATCTGTGATGAAACTGGTATATTGCCTCTATTTTGTTCCCCTCTCGTAGGTTTGTTGAATGTAATTTACTGATGTTTCTTTCCTGTCTTTAGTTGTAAGATATTTCCAGTGGCCATTCTTCTTTTTATTTGTTTAGAATTTACTTCTTTTGTAACCTACCATTTCTGACCTGTATGATTTAATGACGATTACAACTAAAACGATTACAATGACGATTATGAGAATATTAACTAATATTATTATTTTATTGGGAATAAAGATTTTATATATGATTACCTATATGATTTGAATAGAATATTTTAGTTGTAGGATCTATGGGGCTATGTACGGTCACGATAGAATTTGTACAAAAAAATTATGTGGGCTTATGTCGGTTGAACACGCTTAGAGTTCCTTGGAATAAAGAACAACGATTACAGATTAACTAAGGTAATGTGGTGGTTTGTTGTGCAGGAAATCTAACTTCACTGGCACTTTTCCTATCACCTATGTTAGTACTGTGTTCATCATATTTCTTTGATTCAATACCAATAATTCTTCTTGTTCCGTTGCACATGCTCAATATATATTCATTACTTGTCAACACATGTTGTGAGAATTGAAGGCCAACTTTCTGGGGGATATACAAGCTCAAGTGTACACAAAACTTCTTTGGTCTTCCATATGTGTGTACCTTATTCACATGTGTTGTTTGGCTACTTTATGGAGCCCCATTTGCTAAACCACACAACACTTTGCTGCTCACAATGAATGGCACAGGTTTCGTTTTGGAGATGTTTTATGTTCTATCCTTTCTGATATTTGCCTCTAAGAAAAACAAGGTATGTTATTATATGCCACTTATGAGATAGGGATTTTAAACATTTTGGACACATTTAATGGTTTATTAGATTCTATACTTGGATCTATAAATGTAATTGTAATATTGTTGATACAAAGATTTTAATCTATTCTTGCAGGTGATAACATTGGGGTTGATAATAACAATGATATTGGCTTTTGTCACGTTACTTGCAGTTAATATTTTCTTACTGCACACGTACAGATCCAGATAGTTATTGGCTGGAGTTTCATGCATGATCCTCTCCATTTTTATGTATGCCTCCTTGATGACTTTTTTGGTAGGTATTTAGTCTTATTCTCTTCTTAGTATAGATTGCTATAAAATGTGTACAATGATTCTTTCAAGAAGGTTGATGATTTTGTTTCTTATTTTAGGGACTTGTTATCAGAACCAAAAGTGTTGAGTATATGCCATTTTTAACATCCTTATTTAACACCCTAAATGCACTTGTCTGATCTGGATACTCTCTAATCACTAGGGATATGTTTTTAGCGGTACACTTCTCTTATTTCTCACTGCCATTTTAATTTATAGACTCAATGTTTTTCTGCAAGGACTATGAACAAAGAAACAAAAGTTTTGCTTGGATGGCGGGTATAGATGATCACTTGGATATTTATGTGTTGGGAATGGCAACAAAACATGGATTTTATCATATAGGTATATGAGTGTGTAACTTAGCTTATTAGTTTTGTGCGAGGTTTTAATTATTGTCTTGGTTTAAATGTAATTTGTGAATACTTTTGTGTAATTGGAGTAAAATATGTGTTCTTAATATCTCATAATCCAATGCACCTTCGCTGCTAACGATAGTAGAGAATTGTATCAAAGTTGAGACAATCAAAGCGAAGAACATGAAGATGACAGCTTTCGGCGGAGAGACAGTTGCTCAAAATAAAAGTTAAGAAAAAGAACCTCAAAGTAGCACCAGGGAAGTAGACAGATCGCTTGAAGTTGGTGGTGGAGAGAAGGTGTTAATATTGTATGTCAAGGGTTAACGGCATTTAGGCACCCTTTTGTATTTTATCATTGTATTTCAAGGGTTAACGGCATTTAGACACCCTTTTGTATTTTATCTTATTTGATATTAATAAAATGTTTGTGGACCCATTTGTTGGGCACAAGATTCAAATCAAATTGTTTTTAATTTATAATATTAATTACCAACCCACTCGACATCATAGATGATATGTAGCCATTGATTGCACTATATGATATTTGGTTATTATTTATTCTTGAAATTCAGATTTTTCATTCTTTAAATTCGTATCGTCTCTAGAGACAATAAAAATTGAAATTAGTATTGTCTCTAGAGAGACAAAAAATTAGTATTCTATATTGTCTCTAGAGAGACGAAAATGATTGTCTCTAGAGAGATGAAAATGATAGTCTCTAGAGAGACAAAATATGTATCAATCTATATTGTCTCTAGAGAGACAATAATTAGAGACAATATTAGAGACACTGCTTTGAGACAATATACAACTTTTTTTATTTTCTCTATTTGAGACAATTTGGTCAATTATCGTCTCAAAACACCCCCCTTGTAGTAGTGAGTTGTGTCAACATATTCAAATTGCTCGGATAAACCAAAATTGAACAGATACATATTAACTATTGACCAACCCAATGTTTTAACATTGATTATGACCATGGAAATACTACAACAGACTTTTAATTTCATTCATCTATAATATTTCTCTTTTATAGGAAATAGGAAATCTACTTGAGGGGACTTTGACTAGCTTTTGTAAACTTGCATGCAAAAAAATCCAATAAGTTTTGTGACTCGCTTTTGGAGCATCATGCTCTGTTTGCAAGCTTCATAAAATAATCTTTTTGCCCTGTAAATAAGACAATTGTATTAGTTTTTGGTATTGGCACTAAAAAGTAAATATTAGGGTACTGCTTAAACACGTCATTGAAGTAAAATAGCGTATTCTTTTAATCAACAGATTGACAAAGTCTATAATTGGGGCTTTTCAATATGTATTATGTACAATATAGAAAATCACTTTACAACAACCAGATAGGGAAAACATGAAAACATAAAATCTACTTTCAATCGAGAACCCTATGCTACTTGTTTAGAATGACCTAAAACATAATAAGAACATTAATGCTTCAATCAATTACTTGTCAAACATGTTTCAAAGATAATCCGAGTCTATAGCTAGAATCAAATATGAAAACAACAAACAAGCAGAAAATATATACTATTGTTTTGTTAAGACAAGAAGAAGAACAATCTACCTTTGGAATCTTCCCATCAAGCAACAGACATTTTCTGCAAATAATGACTTATTATGTCTCTTAGTGATGCACTTTCTAAGCATTGTCCTTCTCAGTCGGATCTTCATATCCCCTCTCACATCACATGGAAAAAGTAGGAGGTTGACAAGTTGTTTCGATACTCTACGATGGGTCCTTCTCTCTTCATATCCCCTCTCACATCACAGAGGAGGTTGCTGCCTCTAGAGATCTGTCCCTAGTGGGTAAGTTGATGGGTCCCAGACCCCCCCTCGAAGATATCAAAAATGGGCCCACATGAAATGGAACCCTTGTGGCGCTCTGGAAATAGCTGTGATGCCAAACGGATTCATCCTTTTCTCATTTAGCTTGAAGGAAGACTTCGCTCGAGCTCTTATGGGTGGTCCTTGGTTTTTTAGCAAAGAGGGTTCTACATCAGGAAATGGTCACCTGGCTTCAACCCGCTCACTGAAACCATGACTCAGGCCCCAATATGGGTTCATCTACCAGGTCTTCCCCTGGAGTTTTGGCATCCCGTGGTTATCAAAGGTATTGCTCTTTCTATGGGTTCTCTAATAGCAATAGACCAAGCCACCAAGGCTAAAACTAGATTCATTCATGCTCGTTTTTGTGTCAACATTGATGTCAGTTGCCCACTCCCAAAATCGATTGAGCTCTTATCGGATTTTGGAACATGGACACAACCCATTGAATTTGAATATATTCCACAAGCATGCTCCATCTGCAAAAGCATCAGCCACAGAGCATCTGGATGCCCCACTAAGCCTCAGCCTAAGCCCAAATCCCATGTAGCCTCTCCCAAGAAAAAAGGGAAATATATTCCAAAGATGATTCCCGAAGAGGCTCGATCATCCCTACTTCCAACCCCTTTGCTCTCCTAGAGGAAGGCGAGATCACTAACGACTCTAACATGGTAACCCCTCTCGCCCCCCAACCTCTTTCCACTATGATCTCTATTCCCACGGAGGTTCCCCTTGCTTCCCCTCCCCCTCCTCGGTGGTTGTTCCCCCTCAGTGGTTGCTTCTGCTCCCCCTTCTCCACCTTCACCTTCCCCCCCTCCAACTTTCTTCTCTCCCTCCCTCCTCTCCCCAACCTTTCCTCAGAGCTTCCTCCTACTGGCACCACCCCCCGGTCCTCCTTTCTTCCCCCTCTCTGACTCCCAGATCTCCCCCTCCACTCAAACCTCGAGGACAACTTTAACCTCCGCATGACCCAAAGCAACTGCAAGAAACCTGATATTGGAATGGAGAAAGTTCACGTGGGCGTACCCTAGAAATGTCAAGCTTCAAGCAAGAATCAGCCCTGAATGTGGCCCAAGGAACCCAGAGCACCATCCCCATGGTTGTGGGGAGTAAACCCAAATCCAAGAAATGAAGGTGATCTCATGGAACATAAGAGGTCTTAACTCTCTGCAAAAACAGAGGGTCCTCAAGGATATGAAATTTAACCACTCTCCTGATATTATTATGCTTCAGGAAACCAAACTTAAAAAGGATGACAGTCTCTTGAAAATTTGTCCTGCAGCTTCCTTTGCGTCCCAACTTTCTACAGAAATTCGGGAGGCTTATGCACTCTCTGGGATCCCAAAATTCTCAAAGGTGATTGCCTTCTACAACACCCCAATTTTTTTGTGCATGCTCTTCCAAGAGGTAGGCTCTGACTCTACTTGGATAGCAATCAATGTTTATGCCCCTAATTTGGAAACCCAACGTGAAAGACTCTGGCAGGACATTTCAAATTTCATAAAAAATTGTGGCAATTTTCCTATTCTCATTATGGGAGACTTCAACAACACTCTCTACCCATCTGAAAAACAAGGAGGAGCCCCAACTAACCCCTCCAAGCATGGAAGCTCTGGCTGACTTCATACGTGAGGAGACACTCTTAGATATGGACCTGCACGGTGCCTCCTTTACCTGGTCCAACCGCAGAGTGGGCAAAAATCATATTCAAAGCAAGACTAGATAGGGCTATGGGATCTTTGGATTGGATCTCTCTTTACCCCGATTTTTTCCTCAGTTCCTTGTCTCGTGCGGCATCTGACCATAGCCCCTTGCTTCTATGTGCCAACAACAAGATGAACATAAAGAATCCTCCCTTCAGATTCGAGCTTTCCTGGCTTGAAAACAATCATTTAGACCCTCTTATTAAGAGTTGGTGGGACATCAAAATTAAGGGCTCTGATATGTTCAAGTTCTCCTAGTAAGCTCAAGGAAATAAAAAAGCAACTTAAGATTTGGAAGGGCAAGGTGTTCGCAACATCAAACTGCGTAAACAAAAGTTGACTCAGGAAATAGCTAACATTTCAGCCCTTGTGGAGGCAGAAGGAAGATCGGAACATCTCCATAAACAAGAAAACTCTCTTCTCAGCGAATTCCATAACATCCTGAAAGAAGAAGAGACCTATTGGAAGCAGAGATCATGGGCGCTTTGGCTAGATCAGGGAGACCGTAACACTAAATTCTTCCACATTACAACTTCTAAACACAAAAGCAGAGACAAAATCAGAGAACTACTAACCCCGGCAGGTAATTTATTAACTCTGACATTGATATCTCTAATGAATTAGTCTCTTTTATTCTAATCTCCTTCAGATGAGAATCCCCCAATGAGCAAGCTATGTCCAAGATGCTTCAACACATTCCTAAATTAGTCTCTGATGATATGAATGGCAATTTAACGAAGCCCTTCTCTATGGAGGAAATTCACAAAGCGGTCTTCACCATGAAAGGTGACAAAGCTCCAGGCCCCGACGACTTCCCTGCTGCCTTCTTCCAAATTTTTTGGGAGATCATCAAGCAAGATCTCTTTAACGCGGTGAATGAATTCCAACTAAGCAACTCCCTTCGAAAGAATGGAATACTACTTTCATCACTCTTGCCCCAAAGCCCTTGACTCTAAGTTTGTTGCCAACTTCAGACCGATCAGCCTATGCAACACCTCCTACAAAATCATCACCAAGATGTTGGCTACTAGACTTAAACCCCTGATGAATGACCTCATCACACCGCATCAGAATGGTTTCATCATGGTCACTTTATCCAAGGGGGTATCATCACAGTTCATGAAGCCATTCACTCTGCCCAACATTCGAAGTCTACAGGAATGATCCTCAAATTAGACATGCAAAAAGCATTCGACAAAGTCAGCTGGACTTTCCTGATCCTGGGTGCTGAAAAGTTACGGTTTTGACAACAGATGGTGTAAGCTGGATTTTTTCTTGCATTGCTACCCCTTGTTTCTCGATCCTCATAAATGGCATCCTGGCCGGCTTCTTCAAAAATAGCAGAGGTATTAGGCAAGGGGACCCTCTGTCTCCTTTCCTCTTCTTGTTAATGGCGGACACCCTCAGCAGAGCCTTAGAGGCTGCCAAGAGTCAGTCTGCCATTTCTGGTATAAAAATCACCTCTAGCTCCCCTGCGGCCACTCATAGCCAATTTGCGGACGATACCCTTCTCTTGAGTGCCGCCTCGGTGATCAAAGCTCGTGCCCTCAAGGAAATTTTAGAAAACTACCAATTTGCCTCTCAGAACTGATTAACTTCACCAAAAGCAGTATATCCTTCTTAAACACCCCTCCTCAAACTCAAAGGAGGATTGTTGACATCTTTGGTTGCAGAATTGTGGATTTACCCTCCTCCTATCTTGGCATTCCCTTTTCAAGGGCAAGCAAACTAAAAATCTATGGAATCCAGTCATTGAGAGATACCAAAAAAATTGGCCAGCTTGAAAGGTGCCCTTCTAAGTCAGGCAGGCAAACTTCAATTGGTTAAAGCTACTCTTTAGAGTTTACCTATCTATTTTATGTCTTTACTCAAAATGCCTTCCTCAGTGATATCAATTGTTGAGAGAATCCAAAAGAAATTTCTATGGTCGGGTGTGGAGGACAAGAAGTGGATACACCTTGTCTCTTGGAATGAAGTCTGTAAGCCGACCAATCTGGGAGGTCTTGGGATTAGACAGATTGTTGATATGAATGTTGCCCGCTAGCTAAAATTGGTTGGGAAGTGGCTCATGGTAACTCTCACTGGGCTCAACTATTGAGAACCAAATATTTGTCTCAAGCGGAAGATTTCCTTCTCTCCTCCCCACCCCATGGCTCGGCTATTTGGAACTCGATCACTAGCTCTCTTCCTCTTTTGCGTACTGGCACCAAGTGGAGGTTGGGGAATGGCAGATTAATAGATTTCTGGTCGGATTGGTGGATTGGGGAAAAACCTTGTACCTAAACCTGTTTGGGACTCTATCAAAAGAACCCTCATCAATCGCCATGGCAAGACAATTTTTGGTTACTGGAGATTGACGAATTCAATTCCCTCTTGGGATATCCCGATTGGTTGGGTATCAGCGAGCATCAGAGTCAGTGTTTGAAGCAGTTGAGAATTACACTATCCTCTCTCTATATTCCTTTCTCCTTGCCTGCTGATGATCATATTTGGCCCCTCTCCCCTTCTGGCTCCTTCTCCGTTAAAGTTGCCTACGATTCAAAGCCCGGACCAGCTCTGGACCTCCTCTCTACAAAATTTGGCCCAAAGAGACTATTCCCAAAATTGGTTTCTTTTCCTGGCTCTCCTTCAAGAATGCTTTCCTCTCGGGAGAGAACTTAAAAAGGAGAGGCTTCTCCCTTCCCACTCGATGTGTTCTTTTTCTGCAAAGCTTTGGAGTCCTCCTCTCATCTCCTTCTTCACTATCCCTTTTCTCAAGTTATCTAGAATTGGCTTCTGTCACATTTTGGTGTTGTCTGGACTTTCCCGAATCCATTCATGATACCCTCAATCAATGGTGTTCCCCCTTCTCACACCCGACCCTCTCCCTCGCTTGGAAACTTATCCTCCCTCACGGCCTCTGGGGTATCTGGAAGGAAAGAAATAGGAGAATCTTCAAAGACCAATGTTTGGAACCTGATAGGGTGGCCAACCATATTGCTATACTCTTCCAAGATAATCTAAATAGTTGCTTATGGAAGAAATATCAGCAAAAATCCAGTTCTGTAATAGCAAGGAGTGGTGTCAGTGGATTGCGATCCTTCCCATGGCTAAACCCTCATCCCTGGCTCGCTCTCTATTGTTCGGTGGCTCCCTCCCCCCTTGGCTGGATGAAACTTAACACGGATGGTGCTTCTAAAGGTAACCCAGGGAAAGTCTGGGGGGGTGCGATTCTCTGCAATTCTTCTGGTTTCCCTCTTGCGCTATTGCAGCTAATTTTAGCATGGGGACCAACCATCGCTAAAGCCTTAGCGATCCTTAAGGGCTGGAGCTGACTCTCCAAATTGGCAATGAGCCTTTAATTGTGGAAAGTGACTCTCTCAATATCATAAATCTCCTTAATTCGGATGGCCCTGGACAATGGTCTATTAAAAACATTATTGTTGATATCCGTCTTCTTCAAAGGAACTTCCAGCAGATCAAATTCCAACATATCTTCCGTGAAGGGAATAAGGTGGTTGATTGCATGGCCAACATTGGTGTCCTCCTTGACACTCAACAAATTTGGTCAGGAAATTTTCTTGTCGATCTCCTTCAAATTGCTCAGAATGACTGCTCCTTTTCTAGCTAACTTACTATGGTGGTGGGTTTTGTTCCTTATGTCAACAAGCTAAACAAAAAGAACCCCACTCTTAATAAGGGTGGTGGTCATGATTATCTCATAATGATGAATGACGGTCTATGGAGCCGAGCACGTGGGATGAGAGTTATTTCACTCGGGCGGATCTAGTTTTGAGATGCGCACTTTCACATCACAATCATAACAGGTTCAGGAGGGGTTCGACGTGAACGACTCCCACAATTTACGTGAGCTTTTAAAGCCAACTCACGTCCCCTCACCTCTATTCATTGCCACGGGATCATCACCATGGGTGGGCAACTCAAAAGGATCGAACCAGCTTCTTGCACTGAACTGATGGAGGACCAGGAAGTCTGGAATATTCTCAAGGACAATGGTGTAACTACTTTCCTGGAAAGAATGACTGGGTACTCGGCCATGGTTTCTTATGGTGCCCTGGCTACCTGGTCACGTGGCAGAGTCCAAATTGGAAATACTTCTTTCACCATCTCCACCAACGCCATTGCCTCGGTGACTGGCCTTCCAACCTCTGGGGCAGTTTACTTCAAGAGGTCCTTGCAAGCAGAGCTCCAGGACTTCATTGACAAAGGTGAGAAGTCGACCAAGTATCTTTTGGTTATGTTTGGGAATCCCTACTCCCCCTTGGGATAAGGTCGCAGAAGTAATTATGAGATATTTCACCATCGATGGGTGATATAGGTTGGTCTTCGGGCCCCATTTCTTCATTCTTTCTCACCTACGCTGGGGGAAGAAAATCAATCTCATTGCCTTTCTATTCCAATCTCTCGAGCATTCTTTAAATCTTGTTAGGGAGGGAGAAGGCCCCTTTCTTCATCAGGGCCTTCTTTACCTCCTCTTCAAATGCATTGCTTCTCCTGCTGAGATTGCTCATTTCCCTTCCAAGTCTGGTCGGTCCCGCCGTACCCCCACCTCTTCTCCCCTTCCATCCCCTGCTTCCCTGTCCCACTTCCAACCAAGGCGCCGCCGCCTGCAAGTCTCCTCTGACTCCGATTCCGAGGTGGCAATCGTGGGTTCCTCCTTCGTGGGTTTTTTCCCCCCTTTCCCCCGTTAGTCCTCCTCATTCTCCTGGCCAGACTTGCCTCGACCTTCCTGATGTTGATGTTGTGGTTACTGCTTCTTCCCGGTCTCAAGCTCGGAGCTCCATCTTTCGGACGCACTACTGGGTTTAGCTAAGTTATATCCTGACTCCCCTGAATCGGGTCCGGTTGACATGGATGAGGAGCCGAATGAGGAGGGGCTGAATCTACAGAGTGGTACCGAAAATTTTATCATGGTTGATAGTGGGATCATCCCCCAAGATATCCAAGATGGAAGCTCCTTCAAAAGTGGAAGACACCGTGACTGGGAACATCGTGGGGATGATGATGGAACTGTTGATGACACTAGTAACCAACCTGAAGACCGACAAGTTGAATTGGTGTCTTCCATCCTGGCTAAGCTCCAACGTTCCTTCTCTGTCCTTAAAGCTTGGGAAATTTTCACAGATAACACCAAGGCTGCCATCACCAAAGATTGCTCTAAACTAATCGCTCTTGCTGATCAGCTGGCCAAAGAGTCAGGCTCCATCCATGCTAAGCATACCGTTAAAGAGCTGAGGAAGCTCCTTTGATGTTTTGTAATTTTGCTTTTTGTTATGTTCGGTTGTTTGGCATTTTTTTGGAATTATCTTGGGTTTCTCTAAATGTAATCCTAAAAATGGAAATAAATATAAAAGTTACCAGCATAACCACTTCAGGATGACCTACAAATGTGTTTTGAAATACAAATGTTAAGGTTGTGGGACCTTCTAAAATGTGCAGATCATTCCATCTTTCTCTCTGGTTATTTGCTGTATCTCTTGAGTCAATAGTTGAATCGTTTCTGGCAATGGTTTCTGCAGTTCTTTCAACAGGTCATATTTTTCTCTGTAGCATTTTATAGTCTTTTTGGTCTGTCAATTGTTTTATTTCTGCTTTTGATTCAACCAACTGTTCTTTTATCAATTGGAAGTCCAGGTCTCTCTTCTTGTATTGCTGTAGAGATAACTAAGAAACAAAGATCACAAAGAGAGCATGAAAATTGCTCGCATAGATCACCATTATGATTGAAATCATAAAGGCACTATAGAGGAATTTCATGATGATCAGATTGAGAGAAAAATTTCAACTCCTTACAAAACATATTGCAAGCATGCCTTCTTTCAACACTTCTTTAAGAGAAATTTCACACTATTCGAAAGAATTATAGGAAGTAAAAAGAAATGAAATTAGCACATTAAAACTTTCAACAAAATGAAAAAGTTGATTTTCGGTAAAGAAGTTCTGTATAGTGCCTTTAACTTGCTAGTGAATGCTGTAAAAGTTAATTTTGGAGAGCCTAAAAGCAATAATAGTAAATACAAATAAAGTTGCATTTTACCTTGATAGGTAAAACTAAAGTAAACAAATCCCAGTGAATCTCTACACTGAGCAGTATTAGGTTTTTTACATTCCAAAAACAATATTAGTTCACCTTATCATATGAACATGGTTATTTCAGAGGGACTGTAAAATACTTTTGGCAACATCAATTGTCCAACTTCACCTTGTCCGGACTAAAAACTTCAAAGATCATTTAACAAAACTCCTCTTACATTCCATTATAACATTATATAGATGCTCCTGAAGAAAAGTCACTCAGGCAAGATAAAGCTGTGTCAACATATTCAAATTACTCAGATAAACCAAAATTGAACGGATACATATTAACTATTGACCAACCTAATGTTTTAACATTGGTTATGACCATGGAAACTGCTGCAACCAGACTTTTATTTCCATTCGTCTATAATATTTCTCTTTTATAGGAAATCTATTTGAGGGGACTTGCTGACTAGCTTTTGTAAACTTGTATACAAAAATCCAATAAGTTTTGAGACTTGCTTTTGGAGCATCATGCTCTGTTTGCAAGCTTCATAAAATTATCTTTTGCTCTGTTAATAAGACAATTGTATTAGTTTTTAGTATTGGGACTAATAAGAAAATATTAGGGTACTGCTTAATCATGTCATTGAAGTAAAATAGTGTCTTCTTTTGAGCAACAGATTAAGAAAGTCGATAATTGGGGCTTTTCAATATGTATTATGTACAAGATAAAAATCACTTTACAACAACCAGATAGGGAAAACATGACAACATAAAATCTACTTTTCAATCAGATCCCTGTCGCTACTTGTTTAGAATGACCTAAAACATAATTAAAAACATTAATGCTTCTGAATCAATTACTTGTCAAACATGTTTCAAAGATAATCTGAGTCTATAGCTAGAATCAAATATGAAAACAACAAACAAGCAGAAAATATATACTATTGTTTTGTTAAGACAAGAAGAAGTACAATCTACCTTTGGAATCTTCCCATCAGCAACAGATATTTGCTACAAATAATGACTTCTTATGCCTCTCAACTAGACTGCACGGATACAGATACGGATACGGGTATGGGTATGGGTACGATACGCTGATACGGCAAATTTTTAAAAATCTTGGGTATGTACGCTTTTGGGTACGTATGTATATATATATTATATATATGTATATATATATATGTATATGTATATGTATATATATATATATATATGTGTGTGTGTGTGTGTGTGTGTGTGTATGTATGTATATAAATTATAAATTTAAAGAAGCATTTGCATACTTATTGAAATTTAATTCTCATACATTGCATACTTATTGAAATTTAATACTCATAGAGTCATACAACTTAAAATCATTTATAGATTACAATTTTTTTTTTTTTGAAATTTCCAATACTTTGAGAATTGAGACTTGAGTTTGTATTGATTCATAATGACATAATGTTCAAAACATGATAGTAAATAACATAATACATTCAAGTTCTCAACTTCTAAGTTCTAGAGCATATCATCTAGATGATCGTCAAAATCATCTTCATGGATGCCACTTGCAACTCCACCCCACTAGCTCCACTTTCGAACCCTTTTGAAGGGCTCCCTAAAAGTTCCTCATCGTTGCCAAGAAGTGAAACATTGGCCAAACAAGCAGCAGAAGCTTCAAAGTCCGTGTTTTCAAGTTGGAGGTCCCAAAGCTTGTTAGGACCACTAGTATACTCTTGTGTCTTATGAGTTAAGAGGCGTAAGTTGGAATGAACATATACTAGATCTTCAGCCTTCTTCGATGCCAACATGGTGTGTTTGGCTGAGTGGATGAAGCCATAAGTACTCCAGTTGCACTCTGCAGAAGAATTACTAGCCACCTGTCACAAAAAACAAAGTATTAATATTATTAATTAAAAAAGAATGATATCATTTTGAATTTTAATTCGTAATTGGTAATTAAAATATCAAATAACAAGTTACAAACTTTATACCTGTGAGAGCAATTTGATCGCAACTGGTCGTAAGAACTTGGCATCATGGCCATGACAAGTCCACCACGTGATTGGATCCATGGTGGGTTTGTCACAAATAGCCTCTATCTCTCCCATGCTACCTTGTCCATTTACAAACATCGACATCTCCTGGCGGACTGCAAGTGATGTAGTTGGATCAGGAAACAACCTCCTGAATGCTGACCTCATCCCATTTGCAACCTCATGGTCATCATATGGTCGTTGTCTACCAGCTCTCCCAACTATTTCACTACTGTAATATTTGGGATTTAAAACATAAGCAAGGAGATGCAATGGGGTGGTCATTTTGTTCCACCGTTCTCACGATCACATTTTTAACTTCACTGTAAAAATTTTCTCAGGGTCCTACTCTTTGGCCTATATGATATCATGGATTTTTTCAAGCATGGAGTCAATGCCATCATATATTTCTCCAATGCAAGCATTATCTTTGTCAACAAATCGTATCATACTCAAAATAGGCTCTGTGAAACTCAACAAATATTCAACTTTTTCCCACCAATGCTCATCAAGGATCCATGATTTTATTCTTTGGGCTCTTTCTGTGTTAGATTGCCTCCAGATGGTCCAAACATTATCAATCACCATCATGCTCAAAGCACGTCTCACCTTCACAAGTCGTCTCAAGACGAGTGTGTGAGAGGCAAACCTAGTCTCAACAACCTATTAAAAAAGAATGGAAACAATTCAATAACAACACAATTTGAAATTGATTTAAAAATTTAAAATCAAATATTAAATTTAAAATGAATTGTTCCTTTACCTTCAACAACTCCAACTTTGAAAATCTTCTGAATATGGCTTGAGACATGTGATGGTTGGTGACAAACATCTGAATCTCGTTTGCCTCCGTGTATATTTGCTCAATCCATGCAATTTTCCCAATCTTCTGCATCATTAGATTCAGGGAGTGTATTGCACATGGTGTCCAAAATATGTGCTCATACCTACCCTCTACTATCAATCCCGTTGCCTTGCAATTTTTGGCGTTGTCCGTGATGACTTGGACAACCCTCTGCGGACCCACTGACTCAATAGCCTCAATGAGAATATTTGCAATGAATTGGGCATCTTTTACTTCCCCCTCACAATCAACAACCTTCAGAAACATTGGCCCTTTAGGGCATACTGCAATAATGTTGATGAGAGGTCTATTTACGAGTCTTTCCATCCATCTGATATAATAGAGACTCCTGAATCAGTCCAAGAATCTCTAATTGGCTGTAGAGATGTCTGAATGTGTTGCACTTCTTTTGCCAAAAGAGAAGTGCGAACCTTATTATAGCTAGGGCTTGTATACCCCTGTGGTGCCTCATTAATGCCTCTCACCATCTGCTACCAATAAGGTGATCTCAAGACATTGAATGGTAGTCCACATGCAAATATACACCGAGACACCAATTCATCTGCAATATCCCTCTTCTCGATGTTAAATGCTTTTTCTAATGGGCCTTTTGTTCTCTTGCTTGATGGCCCTGAGGTATTCCTGAATCAAAAGGGTCATCATCTGGAATAGTTTTAGCACGAGTCTCAATGAAAGGATGAAATGATGGTGTTGATGTTGGTGGTTTTCCCATGGACCTCTGCTGTAAAGAAACAGTTCTAGAGCGAGCTCTTGCTGCTTCAATGTTTGCATCCTCTTGCTCTTTTAGGTACATGGCTATGGTTTTCTTTTCCACCTTCCTACACGGTCTAATACCCGTCCCCGATGCCCCAGTCAGATGAGCTCTCAAACGGGTATATGAGGATTTAAATGTGGCGGCACAATGGGGACACGTCCAAACACGAACACCACCACCGGCAACAAACTCTATCACTTCCACATGTCTCCATAAAGGATAATTTGGATCCATTTTCACTGCCATACCACCCGAAACATTATCCCCCTCTTGCCCCACTGAAGCTGAACTGGATGCCATGATTGTAGGATTAATTCAATAACCTACAATAAGAGATATTTTTTAAAACATTGCTAAATATTAAAATAATTTAATTAAAAACAACAAATACAAATTAGAAAATTAATTTGTTGACCCACACACGTCATTCTCTGATTCTGATCACCAAGTTCGCCATAAATGGTGCGAGGTGAGAGCATACACAGAGGGTAGACGTTTAATTAAATAAAACTTCACTATTAAACTTAAAATACGGAAAAATTAATTAATATATTATATTTTAATAACCGTAAAATAAATAAATTATTAAATATTAAAAATAAATTTAGATCATGATCAATAATCATGAATGATGTGTTTGAAACACATCATTCATGATATTGATCATTGATCATATTCATATACAAAACAATGAAACATTGCTCAAGACTCAAGAGTCAAAAGATTAAAAAAAAATGCCTGAATGCATGTAAAATACCTGGAAAAATCCTCCTGGATGTTTGTAGATTTGCTTCTCCTCTCTTTCTCCTTCAAGCTCAATCACTCTCTCCTCCAAGCTCTTTTTCTCTCCTCCAAGCTCTTTCTTTCTCCTTCAACCTCTCTTCTCTCTCTCTCTCCTTCAAGCTCAAGCAAAATATCAAATATTGAGTGTGAGAAAAAAGTAGAGGGATTGGGTGTTTATATAAGTGTTTGGGGGTAGTTTAGGGTTAGGTTAGATATAGAAACTTTTAAAATAAAATAAAAATGCATTTTTTTAACGTTTTGATGAGTTTCGGTTTTGAAAAAACGTATTACCAAAGCGAACGTTTGGAAACGTACCCACAGGACAATGGTACCGTTAAAATTGTACCCGAACTGTACCCTATCCCGTGGGTATGTTTCTACCGTACCCTATCCCACAGTACATTTCCAATCCCATACCAGTATCTCTGCATGCGTTTCCAGGCTGGTACGGGAGGGTACTTGGCATTTCCGGGCAGTCTAACCTCTCAATGATGCACTTTCTAAGCATTGTGGACACTAAAGATTTTTCAAGAATATGCGTTCAGTGATTTAATAGCAATAAATGACATCCTAAACCCTTTTTAATAACAAAAAAATGAAAAGAAATTTTAAAATAGTGACAATATAGAGCTGCCCCCACCTAGATCTATTTTGGGATTGGCTGGGATTGGGGCGGGATTGGCCCCATATAGTTGAAGCCATTCGGTATATAGATGGTCGCTCCTCTTCCCGTTACCATTCAATACCGGCAGAACCCATACACGAACTGCCAAAACAGTGCCCACAGGCAAGGGAACTGCAGTTCCACTTATATTAAATCTAAGGCAGGCTTTTTGCTCACATAAAAGTCAATAGCAACAGAATAGAGAAAGACAGATGAGCTTTTTCATCCCAATTGCTTGGATATTTAGTTCAGATTCAACATATGCATGTCTAAAATACATATTTGTATCCTGGAATTCATAACAGGGTAGTATATGTATGTGAATACTAAAAATATGTCCACCCATAGAGTAAAGGCATGTAAATTGTTGAGATCATCTGTGAATCAATAATGGAAATAAATATAAAAGTTACCACCATAACCACTTGAGGATGGCCTATAAATGTGTTTCTGAAATACAAATGTTAATTTTTTTCTTATAAATTTTACTGGATAATGTGCAGAGCATTGATACTAGAGATAAACATCATCCTTTTTCCCGCTCCCTTTACAGTGATAGCTATGTACCAGTACATTCAAACCCAATTAGCATTTCATAAAATATGGAGGAAAACACTTGCATATGTGTCAAAACAAAGAACCAAAAACTAACAACACAAATAATAGAAAGAAATTTCAATTATAAAAATAAAAAAGGAACATTTTTAGACCAAGTAGGATGTACACATACCAGATATTATGCTCACTAGACTGAGTCCATGGCTCCATGCAAATAGAACAGTTAAGCTCTCTCCTTTATCTGCAACACTTCCCTCGCCTTCTCTAAAACTTTTCGCATCTGACCTTTTTCTTCAGCCAAGTGTTGTAGTTCAGTTTTTAATCCAACAAAATGGGTCTGAAGTTCTTTCAATTGATCGGATTTCTGTTCTACTTCCTTCTGGGCATTTTTAAGCTATCTGCTATTTCATCTTTCTCTTTGGTTATTTGTTGTTTTTCTTGAGTCAACAGTTGAATCGTTTCAAGCAATTGTTTATGCAGTTCTTTCAACAGGTCATATTTTTCTCTGTGCCATTCAATAGTCTTTTTGTCTCATTTTTTTGGTCTGTCGATTGTTTTATTTCTGCTTTTGATTCAACCAACTGATCTTTTATCAATTGGAAGTCGAGGTCTCTCTTCTTGTACTGCTGTAGAGATTCAAGGGCAGTTTTAAGGGAATATTCTATAGCTTGAATTTCCATGCATTCGCTAGAAACAATTTTGGGTGCCTCAAATTTGGTTTTTTTTATACTACAAAATTTGAGTTTTTCTTTACAACATTCTATGGGCTCACCTGATTTTCTCTTTCTGCCATTTGGCGAATGACCTTCCATCTGAAGCTTGTCCTGTTTGTGGGTGGTATGATGAGGATTACTCAAGATTTCAAACTTGCCCGGCACTTCATGAACTCTTGTATCCACAGCATATATGCTTGAGTCACACGAAGAACCCATTCAGATTATTTTACGCACTTGCAAGCACAAATGGCTTTGTACATAGGTACACATAAATATACCGAAACATGCTTACCGGTTGCCGCCCTGAAGACTTCTATGCCATGGTATTAGGGCTATAGAAGCCTGTTATACACATACAAACTCATTCCTTTGGCGTTAAGATTGAAATGAATGAAATGATTTGACGTTTTCCTTTATCGGAAACAGCATCATAGTCTTCTTACTAAAAACATAACTACAAGATTCGGGGAGCGGTCACATGGAGGGGGCTGCTCCTTTTCTTCTTTCATTTTTTTGTTGCAGGTGATCTTATGTAAAAAAATATTACAAAACTTAAATAATACTAGCAAAAGCATCCAAAGGTGCTTGTGAGAGGCCGATAGGCATATAGGAGTATTTGAAAGTAGTATATTAGTAAGAAAATGCAAAGTTTATGGAAGTATGATGTAAACCATGCAAGATTTGGTACCCTTGCAAGATTGAGGTAGCCACTAGAGGTGTTGAAGCTCAATTGCGATTGGAAATATGTTAATAATAATAGTAGTGTTCTTGACAATTTGAATGCTACAAAGAAAGATTAAGCCATAAAAGTGGATTTAAAGGTAGTTAATAAGAAACAAGGATTTGCTTGATTTTACAAAAACAAAGAATTGTGAAGTATTTAATGGAGAGTAAATATTGCTTTTAAATTCCTCGTATTTATATGTTTTCACATTTTCCATGTACACCTAGCACGGTACTTGATACTTTACAATGTTAAAGAAATATAGTGTGATGCATGATTATACGTTTGTGAAGAGTTTCCAATTTGTCATATATCGGAAAGTATATGAGTTGAAGGAACTTGCATTATTGGTGTTGGATGTATTGAGGTAAGTATTTTGTGATTTTTTTAAAGTGTTTTAGTTTGTATTTAATATTTTATTATTTTTTAGTTGTTTTTTTGTTTGTTTTTTGTTATTGTTTTAAGCTTCATTTTTCTACATTTGATTTCATTTAAATTTAAATTTTAAAGTTTCAACATTTTCTCAAGACTAAATTTGTTTTTTTTTTTTTAAAATGCATTGTGCAGTTAAAAACTTAAAATGGCTGCGAGTTCTAGTTCTGTGGGTCAAGGTAGTAAAGGTGTCCTTAACAAAAGTGATCCATCCTCCCCCCTTTGGAGCCATGTCAAACAACTAGAACAATTACCAGGTGGAGGGGGCTTTGTTTGGGTTTGCTCACAATGTAATATGCAATTTAAGAGCTCCTTTAAGCCCATTTGTGTGGGGCTATTGGCCACGGAATTTGAACATGTGGAGGATTGGATGGAAAGGGGTTGTGAAAGCCCACGGGGGTTCATTTAATAGAAGTATGGTATAACACGGGGGTATTAAAGAATACCCTTAATTCTAGTTTTTACCTCTAATTATTCAATTGATAATACCTCTGTTATATTATTAGAATGAAATACCCCCTATTTTTTCCATGTACCTTACCTACCCATTTTTCAATTACAATTTTATTTACTCCTTTTTATTTCTAAGGTAAAATATATCATATTTCTCACTCAATTTTTTTTAATATGCATTTCCTCTTGAAAGATAGTTTGAAGCCATTGAATACCTATTACAAATCACCTTATAAATGTTACACTTTAATTATTTATCAATAGTTCTTCAAATAATTAAGATGGTGAAATAATATCACTTGTGTTGAAAAACATACTCAATCCTAGTTTTCTACCATCTTATTATTATTGGTTAAGAATATCTTAATTGAGATTTCTTTATTCAAAAAGAGATTATAATTTAACTTTATGAACACACTCCTTTTGCAATTTTAAGGTATATACGTTTAAAAACTAGGGTTCAAATGTTTTAGTTTTATATTAAAATTAAACCTCCATTTCCTTTGGCCCACCTCTCTAACCTACCCCAATACCTGATTCAAAATATTAATAAATTAAACCCTTTCACCCCCTCATGTCTACCGGTATATTGAATTTAATTTTATTAATTTTAATTACCTCAATATGAACCCACGTGCTAGGATATTGCCTAGCTAATGAACCCCCGTCTGTGGACCCTTGTATACATCAAAGAGCGGGGAGGAAGCAAATGCAACAATTGCATTAAAATCCAATCATCCTATGGCAAGAAAAGGAAGATCACATAGCATTAAAATCCAATCACCCATGTTTGTCTCCACATTTTGTTGATGTTGGAAGGGATCACCCATGTTTGTCTCCACATATTGGAAGGGAAGAGGACTTTTCTCACAAAAGAACAAAAGATGTAGGCCCATTGGAAAGGGCATTCCAGAATGAAAGCAGGGACATAGCTAACCAAAGTGTTGGACGCTTTATTTATGCATGTGGTGTCCCATTTAATGTTGTTAGATCACCATACTAGCAAGATATGGTGAGATGTATTAATGAAGCCCCTAAAGGGTACATTAGCCCAGGGTATGAAAAGGTGCGCACCACCTTATTGTCAAAAGAAAGAAAAAAAGTTGAAGACTCATTGTTACCCATCAAGAATCAATGGCTCGAAACAGGAGTGTCCATCGTTTCTGACGGATGGAAAGATACAACAAATAGGCCATTGATCAATGTGGTTGCCGTGTGTCCTAAAGGGGCAATGTTTCTCAGGGCTATTGATTGTGAGGGGCAAGTGAAGGATGCCCAATTCATTGCCAACATCCTCATAGAATCTATTGAGGCGGTGGGGCCTCAAAATGTTGTCCAAGTTCCAACAGAGACAATGCAAAAATTGTAGAGTGCGGGGGTTGTTGGTTGAGGCACGGTATGGACACATATTCTGGACCCCTTGTGCGGTTCATTCCCTCAACTTAATGTTACAAAAATTGGGCATAAAAATTGCTTGGATCAAACAAGTATATGAGGAGGCAAGTGAGATTCAAATGTTTGTCAACAACCACCACATGTCCCAAGCCATCTTTCGTAAATTCTCGACATTGCAGCTATTGAAGGTAACCCGTAACATTCTAATTTCTTTTTAATTTTTAAAAATAATTATTAGTTTTTAAAATTCATTTTTATAATTTCATTAAATTAATTTTATAAGTTTGTAATTTGTAGAATTTCGAATGTTTTAAATTTACTTGTCTTAATTTTATTTCTTTTGATTTCTTATTAGGTTCGTTGAGACTCGATTTGCCTCGCACATGCTCGTCTTGAGATGGCTTGTGAAGGTGCGAAAGGCATTGAGTGGCATGGTTATTAGTGACCTTTGGAGTATATGGAGGCAAGCAAACAATGAGAGGGCCAGAAATGTGAAATTGTTGATCCTGGATGAAGCATGGTGGGATCATGTGGATTACTTCTTTAGTTTTACTAAGCCCATCGTGAGTATGTTGAGATTTGTTGATATGGATCATCCATGCATGGGTGAGATTTATGATGGAATTGAGTCAATTAAGACCATCATAAATGCCAAAGAACAAGATCCTACAGAGACCTTCTTCAAAGAAGTGCAGTCACATCTCAATGAAAGGTGGAACAAAATGACTACTCCATTGCATCTTCTTGCTTTTGCCTTGACTCCAAAATACTATAAGCAGAGATCCTTTCTTTGCACAGGAGGGTCCCATCATATAGGGATGTTGAAATTAGTGAGGGGTATAAGGCGGCATTTACTAGAATCTTCCCTGATCCGAGTAAGTAGAAGACATGGTTAGAGGTGAGTTTGTGAATTTCATATCCTCCAGGGATCACTCCATTAGCGCTCTTCATGACAAATACAGGATGGATGCTTATTCGTGGTGGTACCTCCATGGACAAGCATATACCTACCTCATGCCACGTGTAATAAAAGTTTTATCACAAATAAGATTTTAATTTTTTTAATTTCTTAACTCTTTCTTTTTTACTTTTATAAATTTATAAATTTAATTTTCAATTTTGCATTGACTTTGCATTGACTTTGGGCTTGCCTCAATAGGTTGAAGTTCTTCTTGGTGAGAGGAATTGGGGTACATATTCATTTATCCACTTGGTTAACCGCAACAAGTTGGGAGCAAAAAAGGCAGAGGATTTGGTCTTTGTGCATTCTAACCTGCGCCTTCTATCACATAAGAAGGATGAGTACAGGAAAGGGCCAACAAAGTGTTGGGATATAGACCCAGAGACTCCAAACTTGGATGTTCCCATTGCCCAACTTTCATTGCTAGACCCGGACCTAGATAGTACTTTGCATGAGCTACAAAGTGGAGCTAGCGGGAGCGGCATTGCTGATAGTTCTGGTTGTACTCCTGGTGCTTGTGGTTCTAATGAACCACGTGATGGTAGTGATGCTCTCGTTGAAGACATTGGAGAAGATGCAGAGCCATTAGACTATTACTAATTAGAATGTTGATGTATCTTCATTTTTGTGTTTACAATGTTACATAATACATTGTAACATTTTGATTTGAACAATGTATTGGTTATAAGTTCGAACAATGAATTATCAATATGTTTTAACTTTTGTCGCTATTTCACCTATGTATATTTCAGATTTGTTTAATCTATGCATGTGTAAGGCTGGAATTTTGCTTATCTTGTTACTTTTCAAAATATTTTTAATATTTTATATGTATATTGTATTGCCGTACCCAAGTGCCGTGCCCGGGCCCCCAAAAATTGCCGCATCAACGTACCATATACCCGCATCGCACTGTACCCACGCACGCCTACCTAGCTTTCAATCAGAACCCTATGCTACTTGTTTAGAATGACCTAAAACATAATAAGAACATTAATGCTTCTGAATCAATTACTTGTCAAACATGTTTCAAAGATAATCCGAGTCTATAGCTAGAATCAAATATGAAAACAACAAACAAGCAGAAAATATATACTTTGTTTTGTTAAGACAAGAAGAAGAACAATCTACCTTTGGAATCTTCCCATCAGCAACAGATATTTTCTGCAAATAATGACTTCTTATGTCTCTCAGTGATGCACTTTCTAAGCATTGTGGACACTACAGATTTTTCAAGAATATGAGTTCAGTAATTTAATAGCAATAAATGACATCCTAAACCCTTTTTAATAACAAAAAAATGAAAAGAAATTTTAAAATAGAGACAATAAGATAGTAACCGCAAGAAAATTGTTTCAAATGCTTTTACCTTGGAAGAAGAAGCACGTTTTCTCGATCCATTTTGTGATACACGAGCTGCCAAAAAAGTGCCCACAGGCAAGGGAACTGCAGTTCCAATTATATTAAATCTAAGGCAGGCTTTCTCACATAAAAGTCAATGGCAACAGAATAGAGAAAGACAGATGAGCTTTTTCATCCCAATTTCTTGGATATTTAGTTCAATTTCAACATATGCATGTCTAAAATACATATTTGTACCCTGGAATTCATAACAGGGTAGTATATGTATGTGAATACTAAAAATATGTCCACCCATAGAGTAAAGGCATGTAAATTGTTAAGATCATGTCTGAATCAATAATGGAAATAAATATAAAAGTTACCTCCATAACCACTTCAGGATGACCTATAAATGTGTTTCTGAAATACAAATGTTAATTTTTTTCTTATAAATTTTACTGAATAATGTGCAGAGCATTGATACTAGAGATAAACATCGTCCTTTTTCCTGCTCCCTTTACAGTGGTATCTATGTACCAGTACATTCAAACCCAATTAGCATTTCATAAAACATGGAGGAAAACACTTGCATATGTGTCAAAACAAAGAACCAAAAACTAACAACACAAATAATAGAAAGAAATTTCAATTATAAAAAATAAAACTGGAACGTTTTTTAGACCATGTAGGATGTAAACATACCAGATATTATGCTCGCCAGACTGAGTCCATGGCTCCATGCAAACAGAACAATTCAAAGAGTCATCAGTATCAATAAATGTATGATAAGCTCTCTCCTTTCTCTGCAACAGTTCCCTCGCCTCCTCTAAAACTTTTTGTATCCGATCTTTTTCTTCAGCCAAGTGTTGTAGTTCAGCTTTTAATCCAACAAATTGGGTCTGAAGTTCTTTCAACTGATCAGATTTCTGTTCTACTTCCTTCTGGGCATTTTTTAAGCTATCTGCTATTTCATCTTTCTCTTTGAATATTTTCTGTTTCTCTTGAGTCAATAGTTGAATCGTTTCTGGCAATTGTTTCTGCAGTTCTTTCAACAGGTCATATTTTTCTCTGTACCATTTAATTTCTGCTTTTGATTCAACCAACTGATCTTTTATCGATTGGAAGTCCAGGACTCTCTGCTTGTACTGCTGTAGAGATTCAAGGGCAGTTTTAAGGGAAGATTCTATAGCTTGAAGTTCTATGCATTCGCCAGAAACAATTTTGGGTGCCTCAAATTTGCTTTTCTCTATACAACATTCTATGGGCTCACCTGATTTTCTCTTTCTGCCGTTTGGCGAATGACCTTCCATCTGAAGCATGTCCTGTTTGTGGGTGGTATGATGAGGATTACTCAAGATTTCAAACTCGGCCGGCATTTCATGAACTGGTGTGTCCACAGCATAAATGCTTGACTCACACGAAGAACCCATTCAGATTATTTTACGCACTTGCAACCACAAATGGCTCTGTACATTTGCAAGATACTACCGAAACAAACTTCCCGGATGCCGCCCTGAAAGACATCAAAAGTTATGACTAGGTATAAAAGCCTGTTAAGTAGTACACCTACAAACTCATTCCTTTATCGGAAACAGCGTCATAGTCTTCTTAGTAAAAATAATTCCTTTAGAGGTTCAGGCAGCTGCTCCTTCTCTTCAACTTTCTTTTTTGTTGCAGGTGTTCTAATGGTGTACAATTTTAGTTAGTTATTTAATTGCATTTTATAAAATAACTAATGTCATTTTTATTTCAATCACGAAAATTTAAAAGATATTCTTAAATTTTTACAGAGACCTGAAGGAATTTTTAAAAAAATTTAGGCATAATAAAAATCTTTTAAAAATATTGGAATTAACAAAATGTAAGTCGTCTTTTATGGTTTAGAGAGTCTTTACCATAAATAGTTACACCCCAAAAATTTAAGAGATAATTTGTTGGACTTCATCTATAAATACATATATAATTTAAGAAAATATAAATCTTTTAGTATTTATGTAAAAGGAGAGACGAGCCATTTGTATATAAAAATTTACATTTTGAATTCATAGTTGTTATTGAGCTGAAATTCCAATCGTGTTGGCAAAGCATCAAAGTTATCTTTAACATCATACCTAGTTAAACTAACAATTGCTCCTAAGATTCCAAAAATAAATTAGAGGATGTGAGTTTTTCTTCTTCTTTTGCTCTTTCGAGGGTAGGGGTTATAGAGTGTTATCGAGGTTAAGAATATAAATCTTTTAGTATTTATGTAAAGGGAGAGACTAGTCATTTGTATATAAAAATTTACATTTTGAATCCATAGTTGTTATTAAGTTGAAATTCCAATCATGTTGGCAAAGCATCAAAGCTATCTTTAACATCATACCTAGTTTTAGTAATAATTGCTCCTAAGGTTCCAAAAATAAGCTAGAGGATGTGAGTTTTTCTTCTTTTTCTCTTCGGAGGGTAGGGGTAATAGAGTGGTATTGAGGTTAAGTGTGTTTTGTTCTTCTTTTGCTTAATACAATTGGTATGTTTAAGAATTTGAGCATATATTTATTATGCAATCTTGAGGAGACATGAATGAGTATGTTCTTTTGTCGACTTATAATTGTGATATTGCATAATAAATTCCCGAAGATCACTTGAGATGAGCTATAACTTTGTTGTTGGAATTTTTGTTAATGTTATAAATGTGTTAAATTTTTGCCATAATGTGTAGTCTAACAAATTTCCCGCATATATTGTTATGTAATTAATTAGGGGCAAGTAAGATAGGTCACTAAGTACAATTCAACAACCTCCAAAATATTTTTCATGAAATTTAAGAAATGCCTCACACAATCAATTATTTATATATCTTAGCATTTTTGGGCATATAAATCCCATCTCATCAATCGAATGTATAGTCATCCTCTAGCATTTCGTTGCGCAGATGCAAACCATGTCTATGGATTGGTTGGTTGTTTCTTTCAAGTTAGCTACCACTTCGATATGATTCCAATTATGGTTAGAGTCAAAATCATTGATGGGAAGTCAATTTTTTTACCATACCTATTATTTTCAACATTTATATATATATATATATATATATATATATATATATATATATATATATATATATATATATATAAGGAGGGGTGGGGGGTTGAGTGGCAAACTAGCGAGGCCCATGCCCATGGCCATAAGGAGGGGGTTGAGTGGTTGATCTCCTTCATGAAGTGTATTGAGTGGCAACAAATTTATGTTCAATCATTTCTCAACATCAAATTTAAAATAAAATTACATAAGATAATCCTTGTAATTGTTCAAGAGTTGCAATCACTTTTTCACATTTCATGATCTATTACATTTGGAAAAGTTAATGTAACCCAAAAATTCAAGTTTTAACATGATATGTGGAAGGAATACAATGGTAATAACACTAAATGTGGAAGGAAAATCATTGTACTTGGCATTGCTGGTCTACCATGTTAGTTTTTCTTCATTTCTCATTTTTCAAAGTTGCTCTCAAACATGTTGTAGACACTCAATTTTGGCAACTTATCCTTTGGAAAAGACAAGTTTGACTATGCTCCTTGCTAAGATAAATGCTCGATTTCTAATTCCAATCAACATGTCTCTCTATCTCTTTCTTGACTTTCTCATCTCCACACTTTGTTGTGTTGTTCACTCAAGAATTATTAATTAACAAAGTAGTGAATTGCCTTTAGGCTTCATTCCAAAACTCTTGATTTTCTTTGTACTATCAACCTAGGCAAAACCATATAGTTTGGGCTAGAGTGGACTATGGTCTTGGATGATGTAACATCTGCTCTATAGTGATTACCATAAAAACATGTCTTAAAATTTTTTTCGACATACGATGATAAAATGAAATCTACAATCTCTCTTTCGAGTTAGGAAGGAAACATTACTCATGTTTTCCTATTTCTACTTAACATTCATGCACATTGAGAGGCATACATTGTCAATAATTAGCCTACATTTATTCAAAGTTCATCTCATCTTAAATAACAAGATAAGCATCTCTCTAGCTGGTATAGTTTGCCTTTACATGAATAGGTGAACTAAATATATAACCACTAAACGTTAATTTGTGTGAGTTCCCATTCCATTATTCATCCATTAATTCATAAAGTACTTTTTCTTTCTTTTTTTTGTTGCAGTGATCTTATGTAAAAAAATATTACAAAACTATAAATAATAAAATTTCTTCTAAAAAGATTGTTTATGAAGAGTAATATCAACCCTAGTTAGGTGTGGGGAAAGCTAGAGAAAGATTGTATGGTTTCATTTTGCCAAATGTTAGGTGTGCATTAGTTACATTAATTATTTAATTGTATTTTACAAAAAAAATTAATGTCATCTTTATTTCAATCAGAAAATTTAGAAGATATCCTCAAATATTTACAAAACATGAGACCGCTTTCTAAAATTGACAAGTAATTAAGAATCCCGAGAAGGAATTTAAAAAAAAAAAAAAGACATAATACAAACCTTTAATAAATATTGGAATTAACGTAATGTAAGCCGCCTTTTATGGTTTAGAGAGTTTTCCATAAATAGTTACACCCCAAAAATTTAAGAGAGGATTTTTAGACTTTGACAATAAATACATATATAATTTAAGAAAATATAAATATTTTAATATTTATGTAAAGGAGAGACTAGCCATTTGTATATTAAAATTTGCAATTTATTGTTTAGAAGAGTTAGCCATCAACAAATTTTGAATTCATAGGTGTTATTAAGTTGAAATTGCAATCGTGTTGGCAAAGCATCAAAGTTACCTTTAACATCATACTTAGTTTTACTAACAATTGTTCCCAAGGTTCCAAAAATAAGCTAGAGGATGTGAGTTTTTCTTCTTCTTTCTCTTCGGAGGGGTAGGGGTAATAGAGTGGTATTAAGGTTAAGTGTGTTTGTTTTACTTTGCTTAATACAATCGGTAGTTTTAAGAATTTGAGCATATATTTATTATGCAATCTTGAGGAGACATGGAGTATATTCTTTTGTCAGTTCTATAGTCATGATGTTGCATAATAAATACCGAAGATCACTTGGGATGAGCTATAACTTTGTTGTTGGAAATTTTTGTTAATGTTATAAATGTGTTAAAAAAATCATAATGTGTAGTCTAACAAATTTCCTACATATATTGGTATGTCATTAATTAGGAGTAGGTAGGCTAGGTCACTAAATACAATTGAACAACCTCCAAAATATTTTTCATGAAATTTAAGAAATGCCTCTACCAATCAGTTATTTATATATCTTAGCCTTTTCGGGCATATAAATCCCATCTCATCAATCTAAACGTATCGAATATGTTTTATGTGCTCTTGGAAAATTGCTAGTGTGTGTCCTTCTAAGGATTTCATTTATTATATAGGAATTTACAAAGATGAATGTATAGTTAATACATTGATGTTGGATGTTGCACTTCCGGTTGGATCAAGGAGAAACAAGTGAGAACTTGTTTGTACTTGAGAGGCAATGGAGTGCACATGTAATGTTATCGATCAAGTATGACTTCCATGCATGTGAAGTTCTTTGAATAATCATCTTTAGTGGCAAAGTTTTTCCATGTTATGCAACATTGTTAAGAACAATTTTGAAAACATGTTCAATAGATAATGTATATGGCAATGTTGGTGCATTAAGTAGTCATCCTCAAAGCATTTCATTGCAGATGCAAACCAAGTCTATGGATTGGTTGGTTGTTTCTCGCAAGTTAGCTACCACTTTAATATGATTCCAATTATGTTTGGAGTCAAAATTATTGATGGAAAATCAATTATTTTATTGTACATATTATTTTTGACAACATATTTTTTATTTTGTAGGGGCCGGGGGTCAAGTGATGGGTCAGCGGGCTCATGCCCATGGCTATATAGAGAGGGAGAGGCGTTGTTCATCGGGGGCCTATCGGTTGATCTCCTTTATGAAGTGCGGTGAGTGGAAATGAATTTATGTTCAAGCCTTTCTCAACATCAAATTTGAAACAAAATTACATAAGATAATCCTTGTAATTTTTCAAGAGTTACAATCACTTTATCAAATTTCATGATTTGTTACATTTGGAAAAGATAATTTGACCCCAAAAAATCAAGTTTTAACATGATATGTGGAAGGAATACAATGGTAATAACACTATAAGAAAATCATTATACATGGCGTTGTTGGTCTACCATGTTAGTCTTCCTTCCTTTTCTCATTTTTTAAAGTAATAGTCTTACTCTAAACATGTTGTAGACACTCAAATTTAGTAACTTATCCTTTGGAAACAAGTTTGACTAAATGCTTAGACAAATGCTCAATTTCTAATTCCAATCCACATATTTCTTTAGCTCTTTCTTGACTTTCTCATCTCCACACTTTGATATCTTGTACATGATATGAAATTGATAGTTTAACTAATCTAAATAAGCATCAATTACATTTAACTCGCCAAATAATGAAGATACAAACATGAAACAAAGTTGCAGAATGAAGATAATATTACAGAGAGGACGAAATCTAATAAACACACTTTATTATTGATTGAATAGATCTAGAAAAATTACATGGTGAGAGAGCTTACAATATATAGGAGAATGATCTCCTTAATACACAGAGTCAACTCCAATATTCAATCCCACGATATACTCTCTTATCTCTCATATAATCACTCTCAAACCCATCAATCTCTCACACAACTCTCAAATAGATACATGAGTTGTTTTATTCAAAAAACTCACAACTAATACATTTTATCCTATATTATTAATAATGATTTGTTTCATAACTCATATTAATAATATTACAATATTTTATTTATTTCACACAAATATAATATTAATATCTTACTAACTCGCTAATTTACTAATGCAATATATGAATATTACATTTAACTATTACAAATAATAAAGTGAGCACTAATCCAAGGATTATTTCTAATAGTTCATTCAAGAATTGTTAATTAACAAAGTAGTGAATTCCCTTTAGGCTTCATTCTAAAAATTTTGATTTTACAATATTATCAACCTAGGCAAAACCAAATAGTCTAGGCTAGAGTGGACTACGATCTTGGATGACTTGTATAGTTCTTCCCCCTTTTATATATTGACTTTGGTTTCAATTTGAATATATTAAGTGTGTAGTTTCATTTTCCTAGGTTAGTCCTTATCATAATATTTCACTTACAAAAGGTTATATAAGAAAGTTAATATCACTTCATAAGTCACACAACACTTTCATAAGCTCCTATGCAAATTATAGACATCAATTTTTGGTAACTTGTCATTGTGTTGACAAAATTTTCTCACTCATGTTCGATTAGTGAAATGGTGAAAAATAAAATAAGCAACTCCAATAATGAGAGGGTTTAAAGCTACCTATAGATGAGATGATGATGGATGCAGCACAAAATATCCTCCTCGTAGTGAGCTTGATTACCTACACAACAAAGAGAAACTCAATAAGAAAATTATTAGTAGATAGGAAGTTAGGTTGCTTTGACAATACCGTCTCAAGAAGTAAAAATTCCTAAGATGGATGTCAACCCACTTTGATAAAATATAGATAAAATGACAATGGATAAACGATAAGATGCAATATAATCTGAACTCAAACAAAGAATCGAGAATTGAACTAGATAAGATAAAATGAAGATTTGATAATAAAAATGATGAAAAATTGAACCAAACCCGATCAAAGTCGAAGGCGACCAAAGACTACTAGGCATAGTCGAAGGTGACTGGGATGGAGTAAGCCAAAAGATATGCAGTAAAAGGCAGATATGAAAGACCGGTATAAGACTTGAATGATGATGTTGAGATGATGCAAAGGATCTAGATCTCGATGAGGATAGAAAGGATGCAAGAAAATTGGTAGATTTGATGATAAAAGTGACAATGCCACGATCCGGTGTGGACGACGAATGGGCTAGATTGATGGTGGATCGGGTATGATGAAGATGAGATCGGAATAGCGGGTGTGCATAATGGAAAGATTGGGAGATCCGAGGAACTATGAGGTCGAAAAGTATATGGTAGGCGGGATGGGAGACAATTAATGAGATAGATGTGGATTAGGTTGATGGAGACTATGTAGAGTCGATGACAACATGGAAGGGATCTAGGGTTTGGTGGATGAAAATGGACGAGAAAAATGATTTGTAGAGAAAGATTGATTATGGATGATGCAAGGGTTGAGCTCCAAAGTGGATGATAAAACTACAAGGATGATGCACAATAGGGATGAGATGATAAAGGGGGCTCCAACCTAGCCCAAAATATCTAAGATCTTCAAAGTGACACGCATGGTCTTTAAAACAATGGTAAGATGATATTCGCAACTCCAAAGTGAAGAGAGAAACACAACAAAACTCGCAAGAAATATTGAGATCTCAAAATTATATCCTGAGGAGAGGGGGTATGGGTGTATTTATAGGGTTGACAGCGTCATAGATGGGTCATCGACGAATGCGGTGAACCATCGATTTGGGTGGTGGAGATGATGCCCAACTCGATGCAAAGGGTCTAAAAGGGGCAAAATTAGGGCTTCAAGGTGTTAATGTGGGTTAGGGTTGTATAGGAGGATAAAATGTGGTTGGGGGATAGGAAAGCATTAAATGAGGGTAGGTGGGAACCTAGGGATGGATAAAAGGTGGTTGGAGGGTGGAAAAACATTAAATGAGGGTCTAGGGATAATAAATGGGATGTGATTAGGATAATAAATATGATTAGGGATTAATTAAATGGGATTAAGGTTGAAATAAAATAGATGATGGGATAAGATAGAAAGTGGGAAATTTGAATAAATGAGATTTAGGAGGGAAATGGGAATTCGAATAGGAAGAGAGATATGTATGTGCAAGATGAAGACGAAGGGGAGAAAATGCGGGATGGGGGATAAGCGTACCAAAAATTGGTGTCTACATTTGCCCCTTTTTGTCAAGTGGTTTATTTTAAGCAAACCGCGAGATAAAAAAAGAAGTGATAGAAGATGATGATTGAGGTGCTCCCCCTCAAACTAGGGATCAATGATATGAAGAAGAATCGATCACTAGGTTGAAAGAGATAGATGAAGGGATAAAGAGTGGAAAGGATGAGAAATAAAGAAGATGAAAGAATATTCCCAAGTGGAGAGGGATAAAAACAAAAAAGAAAAAAGAAAATATGGCGGTGATTTTGGAATCACTTTGGTAGGGAACATAACATGGCCTGCGATGGATGTGACGTTAATGTCCTATGGACCTATGATTCGACAAAACCACTTTGCAAAATGGAGGGAGTCTAATGGGAATCCACTCATATGGATGTGTAAGTCGTGGGACCAGTGGGTCAAAGGAAGACATCAAAAACATGCACAAATAAATGCGAGGATGGTCAAGACAATATTCTAGAAGGAATATGGGGCACACAAGTGGATGCGATATACTATATACATGAGGAATCGATCAAATATGCATCTGGTGGGACGGAAAATGGAAAGATGGCCACAATAGTGGGCTTAAGATGAGGTATGGTGCCCTAAGAGGGAACAAAAATATGGCCACAAAGTGGGCTTAATGATGAGATATGGTGTCCTAAAAGGGAACACAAAGATGGCCACAAATGGTGGGCTTGAGATGTGATTAAGAATGCACTACTAGATAAGATGATAGGCAAGGATAGCAAGATGAGCCACATAAGGCAAAGATCAGTGTGTTATAGGTGACACACAAGCCTAAAGTGGAAGAGATAAAAGGATTGGATGAGATGAGATAAGAGATTGGATGAGATGAGATAAGATATTAATGAGATAGTTAATTGGATGAGATAGGACAAGTGATTAAATAAGATGATGTAATAGATTGGGTGAGATGAGATAAAAAGATCAGATAAGATAGATTGTATGGGATGGGATAAAAAGATAAGATAGATTGGATGAGATGAGATAAGAGATTAATGAGATAATAAATTGGATGGGATGAGATAAGATGGTGTGATTGGATTAGATTGGATGTGATAGATAAAACATGACCTTATGAGGATGACTGAAATATAGGAAGGCCACTCCATCATAAGAAGGAGTGCACATAAGATAGATTATTTTAGACTAGATTAAAGGTAATGCGTGAGAGGTAACAATACAAAGCAATGAACTTATGACCAATGACAAGTGTTAACACCTAACTAATGATAGTTAGTCACTTTTAAGATCATGAGGGAAAAGTGGGAGGTTTAGACACAAAATCAAACACTTTGGGTATCTATTTAGTCATGATTGCATATTATTATTCATATGATTCATAAGTAAGAAAATTACTAATTAACACATGTCTTTGGCCACCTTTCTTTGCTTTCTATTGCCACTTTTGGTCTCATACCCTTATTTTCTCAGTCTTCCTTTTTATACCTCAACATTTATCATCCTGGACACCAGCGCCCAGCCCAAGACGCTTGATGCGAGGTGCCACCGTCCCCTCTTGGTAGCCCTGACCTCTTTGTACTTTACTCACATATTTTGGGTCCTTTCTAGCCGTTTAAGCATCTTATATTTTTGGTAGTCAACCTTTTCGGGGTTGATTATGAAATTCAAGCAAAGGAATCATATAAATATAAAGTTATGTGATCATAATAAAGGACCAAACACTAAGCATTAGCTATCACCACCTAAGGTTGCATCCATCAAGCATCTAAGAGCTCCATTGCATCCATCTAGTGCCATCCAAGGGACATAAGGGCTAGTTATTCTACATACATAATTCATAGGAGGGAAGTTCATTCTATTCCATGCACACATCTATTATATTTCTTTACATCTAGCTTATTTGCTCGCTATCAAGTGTGACACACACAAGAGCCACCTAGGGCATAATTTTGTGTGCACACACAAACATAACTACATTGGGTCTGAGATGTAGTGCATCGCTCAGTTGTAAGATCACCATTGTGACAATTGAGGAAAGTCTGACCCCTCATTTTACATCTTTCTTTTTAAGATTTGATGTCTCTTTGAGGGTTTTGTAGGTGGAATATTTATTATAGGTTGTTTGTGATCTCGAAAAACATCATGCAACATATTAACGACCAAAGTTGAACAATAGTGAACAAGTTACAACCACTCAAAGGAGTTTTTTGAGCATTTATGCAGACATAGGTGCCTAGAAATAGGCCTAGGGTGCCCACAGGAACCTCTATCCCTCTCCAGGCGCCCCGGCCTAGGTAGATCATCATCTCACACACTTTTCTCGAGGCTCGTACAACAATTCTCCCTCTCTGTTCATCCGGTCGGACCTTCAACACAGCTTCTAAGATTAATAGCAAAACAACTAAGTCATCTTACCTCTTCTTTGCACTTAGGGTTTTACATATTTTGGCTTAGTTTTCTTGGGTTAATTTATGTACTTAATTGTTTATTTATTTACTGCTATAATAACAATTAGATTAGGCATATATATATTTCCATATTTATCTTAATCATTTTGGTGAACCCAAACTCGATCGAACTTTTTTGGCTAGTAATTATTTTCCTCCATTAGACGTTTACCATCATGCACATCTCCATCCATACTTATTTGCATAATCATCCTGATTGTATCAATAAGCTCAAAGAATATTTAGCTACTACCTATATTCATCCTCACACCTCACTCGAATATGTATACCATAAGTTTACTTCCGCTTTATCTCTTAATGAGGATCAAATAACTTTCACATCAGATGAGCTGCCTTCTCAAGCAATGTTAGAGCATGACCCCCTTATATATTCAGGTTTGTATCAACAATGTGGGGTCAAGTGTGCCTTAGTAGACAATGGGTTTGGCCTTAACATATGTAACATAGCTTTTCTTCATCACTTAGGTCTTTCTAAAAATTATTTAGCTCCTTCATCAGTCTCTATTCATGGATTTAACAATATTCCCAAGCATGTCTTAGGTACCATTGCTCTCCTTGTCACTGTTGGTCCATGTACAATCACTATTCCATGTCATGTCATGCCCAATAACCTCAATTATAATATTCTTCTTGGGTGGCCTTGGATCCATGCCATGCATGCAGTCCCCTCTACTCTACATACACAACTTAAATTTCGTTATCAGGGAGTTATTTATGATGTCCTAACTGATCCATCCCCTTTTGCATATTTCCATTTTATTGAACAATTCAGTGATACTCCTTGTTATTCTGCTTATACTCAATAATTTTCCAAATATGGGCTATGATATGAATACTTGCACCACTATGGCTTCTCCGATACAAGTTTAGGTCAGCAAAAACATGAAGTCACAACACTTTGGGATCTTCACATAATCTCACAAATTTGGATTGGGATATCATCCTCCACCTCTCCCTCCTTCAGAAGCTTATATTGCCTTGCATACTTCTTCACTTCCTCTTATGCATCCGAACTCATCGGTGATGCCTTTGCCTACCACGTGGGATAATTTAGACATTTTACAACTGATGACACTCTTCTAGAACACATAGGTGTTTATAATCAATTCCCTTCCTTTCACCATAAGAGATGTTCTCCATCATCCCGCAATGTTACTAGTTGCTTTGGTGAGTCTCGATACACCTATTGACAACACCAATCCCCGATACTATTCCTACTGATCCATACATCAAGGATCGGTCATATCTTCTTAATGAAGAGACCATTCAATATAACCTTGGTACAACTGAAAATCCACGCATAATTTTGTTAGTTGCCTCTCTCACGCCTAATGAGCAAAAAGATATCAAGAAAGTATTGCATGATTTCTCTAACATTTTTGCATGGGACTATAGTGATATGCCAAGTATTGATCCATCTGTTATAATGCATAATATTTTTCTTAATCTTGGTGTAAATCCCATCCAATAGAAAATCCACAAAATGCACCCAAAAGTCACGCTTAATGGAGAAGAAATCCAAAAATTACTGATGCCAAATTTATTTGCATGCTTATTGATTATCCTGAATGCGTATCCAATATTGTACCCATTATAAAGATAGATAGGCGAGTGTCATTGTTGCATCGATTTCATGATTTAGATAAATATTGTCCAAGAATAGTTTCCCATTGCTTCATATAGACACCATTGTTGATTCTACATCCGGATACGATATTATATCTTTCATGGATGGCTTTGCAGGGTTACAATCAAATCAAAATCAACCCGGCTAATCAAGAGAAGACCTCTTTCACCACACCATGGGGAACATTTTGTTACATTGTCATGCCCTTTGGCCTTTAAAATGTTGGGGCCACCTATCAACAAGTGATGAATCACATATTTCATGATTACATTCAAAATATTATTAAATATTATGTTGATGATATCTTGGCTAAATCTCGACGTCGTTCCACCCATGCCCACAATCTACGGACTCTATTTAAATGCTTAGGCAAATATAAATTACATTTGAATCCCAAAAAATGCCTTTTTGGGGTTGTAATTAGTAAACTCCTTGGATATATTATCTCACAACGTGGAATTGAAATAAATCCTAACAAGATTAAGGCCATTGTCAACATGCCTCCACCTAGAAATTTACATCAACTAAGATCATTACAGGGAAAAATTCAAGCTATCCAGTAGTTCATTGCACAACTTGTTGATAAAACTCAACCATTCACATGCCTAATGAAGAAAGATACTAAGTTCGTATGGGATGATCAATGCCAACAAACATTTGATGACATAAAAGCATATCTTTTAAATCCACCTATCTTAGTCCCTCCAGTGGCTGACCGACCTTTCTTATTATACATTTCTGCCATGTTTCATGCCTTAGGATCCCTTGCATAACATGATGACTCTCAACGTGAAATGGAAATCTATTACATTAGTAAAATGCTACTATCTTACGAATGCAACTGTAGTTTCTATTTCACCATTTTCTTTAAGTTTTTTTTTTTACGAAGCAGAGATAAGGGTGTGGGCAAGGAGGAATACATGTTGCAATGGTCGGTTTGAAGGTTACGTGCATTCTAACTTCTTGATCCAATGTTGATTGTGAGAGCTTCCTTTTGGCTAAGAGGAACTACCTGAAATACACAACAAGACCACAAGAAAGAGTTAAACAATATATGTCAGTGGGCTGCCTAACATATGCTAGATCTAGGAAGTGTGATACTTCCTCGGTGGTAGTCAACCCACTGTTTAATACAATTTAATGCAAGAAATGACATAAATAAATAAGGTTCTATTGTAGTTGATATGATTTAGGTATCTCATCCAAATACAATAAGAAAATCTAACATAATAGGCTAGGCTATGATTAGATTTGGAAATAAATAAATAATTAAGGTGTTGGAATAGGTTAAGGTCAGATTCTGGGTCACTTGGGTCACTTGGAAAAGGTTATTAGGATCTGGTATTAGCAAGACTACCAAATATAGAGACCGATGTTAGTCTGGTATGACCGATGTCGGTTTAGTAAAAATGACGATGGTTAAGGCGAATGATAATAACTCAATAGTTCATGGTTTTGGGGATTTGTCTGAGGCTAAATCAGAGATGGTAAGGAGTTGGTTTAGGTATGTGGAGGTGTTGGGAATATTCATATGTACTTAGGAATGGACAGAAGTGATTAAAATGGTTATGGGTGATGAGAATGATCGAATTCACAAGAAGGCAATAGTGGTGAGGTAAAAATATAAATGGTGGTTGATAAACAAAGGTGAAGAAATCTTATAAACTAAATAGAAATGAAATGGTGCAGGTTAGAAACACACTTACTGTTGTGTAGGTTCAATGGCTGGGTGGTGGTGATGGTTGATTGGTGAAATGGCGATCATGTTGTGGCAGTGCTTCCTGGAATGCTCCGTGAATGCAAATATCTTCTGATCAATGGTTGTGCTGGCTATGGCTGTCTGGATGTGTGAAAGAGCTCTGGTTCTTGCTTGCATGTAGATATCCTTTGCTCCAAAACTTGAGAATGTGTCTAACCTCTCAAACAAGGTTACCAAAATGGTTATATGGTAACCGACGATGATTTAGGGTGACCGACATCGCGTTTGGTTAACGTCGGTTAAGGTGGGATATCCTAGGTTGCCTAAAATAACAGATCTTGGTTATCATTTTCCAGCTTTGTTAGTTGGTTTCAGGTCTAAATGGAATGTTGCGCTTAGATACAGTGGGAATATGGTTAGAGGAAGAATAGGCATGTGCTTTTAGGGTTATACTAAGTCTTAGTTCATTAAGGTAAGTAGGGCTAAGTCTTAGTTAGTTATGGAAACATGCTATGAATAGGTCTATGGTGAGGTGTCTAGGTGAGGTGGCTAGGTGAGGTGTGCATCCATTTAATTAAAGTAATTAAATTAATAAATGGAGTGAGGGTGAGTATTGATTTAATTATGGATGATTAAATTAATGTTAATATGGGGTGAAAGGGGGCTAATGTTAGGTGAGTATGTTTAAGTTAGTTATTCAAAAGGGGACCAAGGGGAGTGTGACCCAATTTTGGTGTCTACATTTTGCCCTTTTTGTTGCGTAGCTTGTATTGGTAAGTGACGCGAAAAAAAAGGAAGTGATTGCCCCATGTGTGGGTGAAGGTGATCCCCCTCAAACCGGGCACTGATGAGGTGTAATATGGAATCGGTGAGTGGTTTGATAAATGTGTAGGTGGGGAAGATAGGTGGGGAAAGGTTTGAGTATTGAGGGAAAGGGTGATGGTCAACTCGGGTAATGGGTAGTAGGTTGTGGTCAAAATCGGGTCATGGGTAATGGCAATCAAATGCATGCACATGTATAGATTGCAACACGGTACCAAGTTGAAGAGCTTGCAAACTCTACATCATCCAAGGTCGATAGGTTTATCCAAACAAGGGTGAAGTGATTTAGGTATCCAAGGTATAGGATATGGTCGAGAAACACAACGTAGGTCGGTGTGCAGGAACGTTTAGGTATGTTCTAGTACACCAAAGGTTTGGTTAGGATAAACGACATGAAAATAGGAAAGGTATGGTTGTTAGGCTAAAATAACATAGGTAACAACATCGCAAGGTATAACGAGTACATAAGGTCAATGGTCACACCAAGTAGGTCAAGTTCAGGAAAATAGGTCATGGCACATGGGTAAGGCCAAGGTATAGGTAAAATAACAACTCCTAAGACACAACAAAGGAGGGTAGGGGTAGGGGTAGGTTGAGCTTGTAGGTATGTTTAATGGGTGTTTGAACTAATGAAATGTGTGTGTTGGCACTAATGGTTGCAAGCAAAGGAAGTGTAGCAAGGCTAAATAGGTAGAAGGGTTGACCGATGCCGAGTTATAGGGTGACCGATGTGGTTGGCTAGGGCACAAATATGACCGGTGTCGGTCATATCATCGAGTTGGGTTTATAAAACAAAAATTCCGTATTTTACGGAATCATTGTTGCTTTGTGACTTTGGAGAAAATGACAGAGCATTTGACTTTTGTGCCACTTTTTTTAGAGAGAGAAGGACATGGCATTGTACTCCGGCTGAGGTGGAGAGTACGAGTGGGTGAGAGGAGCTAGGGAGATGGGTCCACGAGCTCAGGGGTATCGATTTGATTGGTTGGATTAGAGGAGTGGGTTGTGGTGATTTGGGCATGGTAGAAGTAGGAGAGGGCTTGGGTGGGCCCACCAGCACAGTGGCCAGTCGTGCCACCATGCCGATGACATCGAGATGAGGTAGGATTTCATCCTTTTATATGTATTTATTTGGGAAAATAAGGTATGGGTATGGGTTTTGGGTATAGGTATATAATTAAATTTGTGGTGAAAATTGGTGTAATGAGGGAGGGGGAGGTTTGAGATAGGTTAGATAGGGGTGGGGAGGGGTTTGGTTTAGCTTTGGGTAAGGTAGGATAGGTTTCTAGGCTAGTTTGAGAAATTTTGGGAAAAATGGGGGTTTTTATAGATTTGGTCACCACATGTTGATAAAAGTTGGATCGACGCTAGTCAAGGTTTGGTCGTGCATTGATTGGCATGGCATCGGACATCGGTCGAGTAGGTGGTCGATGCGGTCATGAGGGACCGATTCCGATCATCGATAGAGAGATGCCTATGGGTTGGAGTTAGAGGGAAATAGGTCAATAAGTGGGAAAGGTTGGGAGGGAAAAGGTAGGTGATGGGATATAACAACAAGTGGAGTGATGACATGGGTAGGGTAATATATTCACAGAGGGTAATGAGTAGGGTAATAGGTATAAATGGTATGAGTGGATTGTGGTAATAAGGGGTGATCTATAGGGTTGGGGTATAATAAGAAATAAGGGTTTTGGGAGTAGGTTTTTGGGTAAGAGATGTGGGGTATGGTGAAGGTTTAACAATGTTGTGATTTGTTGGGTGTAGGCGAGGGACCAGTTGTGGATGAGAGACAAAGTACCACCTCTATTACTATCAGTACGAGGGAGCGTGATGGCAGAGGAGTGGTGTCACGTTATAGATGTTGGCCTTATTGGGGTCAGATGGTATAGGCACATAGTTCTGGGAGCCGAGCTTGATGGTCACACTCATCGATAGATGGGATTCAATGACCAACACATTTCATCTGCCGATGGGTGAGATCACAGTCACCCTAGAGGATGTGTACAAGATCTATGGTTATCGATAGTGGGGACACAGTGTATTCTATTTCTTTCAGAGGCATAGAGGAGCTGATGTTGACAATATTTGGAGAGGGGATGGTAGAGATGAGGTTCCATAGCATGAGCTTGAGTTATGGAGAGATGTACGTGGCCCATCCTGAGGAGATGAGGCTAGTGGTCTTGATTATGGAGGTAGTGTGTTGTTTTGCACTGCTAGATGTGGAGGGTGGGAGATTCCATGGGCACTGATGGGGGTTCTCCATGACATGATGGAGGATAGGACCTGATTTTCTTGGGCACCAACATACTTGGTGCAGTTGTACCAGGAGTTATGGGCCTATGGTGGTTTGGAGGTTCATCTTGTGTTGCACCTTTCTTTTACATTGTTGGGCATACATGAGATCACATCGTATGTGTGCATCTAGTTGGTATGCCCCAACCAGATGCATTCGAGGTGGGATTTGTTTGAGTGGCTATAGGCATTGGGTGCCTATTGTTGAGAGAGCAGGGCTATTAGGGCTACACATGATGTAGCATACTACAGGCACATGTTGGAGGGTTTATCTAGTGTAGACATTATCTGGAGGTCATATGTTGGCTTCCCTCATACAGGAAGATGGCAGTGGAGTTGGATGGATTACAACTGGTGAGATGGATAGAGGGGTCATGTTGAGTGAGCATGAGATGATCCCCATTGACAAGTTAGATGACAAGTTGGGATTGCCCCAGGATGTGCCACCTCCATTTCCACAGTATAGGAGGGATGACGTGGAGAGACCTATGTCTCCACCACAACCTATAGTGTTGACCAGGCAAGAGGAGCATCCCGTCGACCATCAGATTGATGATGTAGGTTGTATGAGATGCATATGATATGATGGTGGGCAGTGGCCCAACTACGAGCAACACCACCCATGCCAGGTCAGCTAGATGTGGCCACCCTCATAGTTCAGAGGGATACACTGAGATACAGTGGCCACCTTACAGGCTAGATTAGATTATAGTTTATAGGGGTAGTTGGTAGGTCGTCAACAGAGGTGGCCACGTTATAGCACACAGTAGTGGTGGCTTGAGGCCAGATTGATGCAGCATAGAGGACACAGGCACCTACACAGGAGAGGGATGGAGATAGGGAAGGTAGCCACCCCCTACAGGCATAGGTAATAGGGTTGTAGGTTCAGTTGGCCACTCTCGAGGCATAGATTGTGGCCTTACAGGCCCAGTCACAGCTCAGAGCACCAACACAAGGTCGGGACAAGGTCCATGGAAGGTCCCATGGTACAGTAGTATCCGAGACCGATGGGGCCACCTTTGAATAGTACCGATGGCATGGTTCAGGGATGCCCTAGGTGAGGCATGATACTATCAAGATCACTTGATGGCTACAGGGATAGATGTCCCCTCTTATGAGAGCACAGCACAGCAGGCCTCGAGTGAGAGGACGAGATCTCACACACATAGTGTTGAGAGTATGAGGGGCGATGAGCCCATAGACAGGTTCAGGGAGAGGCTACTAGCTCATGGAGGCTTGACCCCACTATAGGCCAGGAAAAGGCCGATCCGAGACCTATGCAAGGTGGAGAGATGTTGGTAGGGTGCCACACGAGAGTGGAGGAGGAGGAGACAGATGAGACGGGGATGGACATCAGATGGGGAGATGATTGAGCCCCGTGCACCCTAATTTTTTATTTTTGTGATATATATATATACTGTGTGCCTGTAGATGCGAGGATGTATATGAGAGATTTTGAGTTTTTTGTATATTCTACCACTGCTGTGTGCCGAAGATTTTGAGACATTTGTATATGAGAGTTTTGATATTTTTGATCATATATCGCTATGCCAAAGATGGTGAGGTGTATATAGAGTTTTGAGAGATTTTATATTATGGTATCATATATATTGATGGATGATGGTTATTATGATATGATTATGGTATGATGATGTATTTATGTGTTGTAAAATTTTGATTTTTATTGTGTATATGATGGATGGAAACTAGGTGGATTAGGCATGATGGAGTCAAGAGTTAGTGTAGGCATGATGGAGTTAGGTTGATTTAGGCATGATGTGAGTAGTCGATTTAGGCATGGTGGAGTCATCATTTAGGCATGATGAGTGGAGAGTCATAGGCATGATGGATTTATGAGTCATAGGCATGATGGAGTCAGGTCATAGGCATGATGGAGTTAGGTCATATGCATGATGGAGTTAGGTCAGGCATGATGGGCATCATGGCATGTGGTGGTTAGGTCATAGTGGAGGCATAGGCATGATGGAGTCATTTAGGCATGGTGGAGTGGAGTTTTTTTTTTTGATTTAATGTCCAAGTTATTGGTAACATGGGAGAATAAATGATGATGTATATGCATGTTATGGTTTAATTTTCAAATATTTTGCTATAGTGGAAATGTGAAAATGATAAATGAATGATGTGATGATGTGGTAAAAATGTTTATTAATTGGTGCTTGTTTGGTTTAATTTCCAATTGTTGATATAAAATGGAAACTAACTAAGGTAGGATGTGAATAGGAAAATGGGGAAAATAGGTTAGGGTAAAGAGTGTCCGAGCTAACCTCCAAGGGCCCCATGCCCTCGAAGTGCTGCCTACATAGCCTCGAGTGAAAAGGGGCCTGGTGATGTAGTTCTCCCCCATAAGCTGATGGAAGAAGAATATGAATTAGAGGGTCATGGTTGGTAGATTTTAGGCATGCATGATTGAGGTCATAGGCATGTGGAGTTTCATAGGCATGGTTGAGTTTTAGGTCATAGGCATGGTTGAGTCATTTTAAATGTAGGTGTCGATGATTTGGTCTGTATAGGATAATCAATAAGTAATGAGGAAGGAGAATGGTAAGAGGTGGTAAAAGAGCCACTTAATTGATAAGAACCCTAATGAGTCTACCATACCCAAGATGGGCTTATGAATGTAAGACCCTAAAGGCATTACATAATGGACTATTCTAAAGGTGAAGAAAGTCACATGATCATGAAATGTCACATTTGTGGAAAGTCCCTTGAGCGAGAGAAAACTAGGGTGCAAAAGGAAATGAGGTGAAAGTGGATGGTTTAGCGTAACTTAGTGTATGACAACATGTTTACTTAGCAAGAAACCCAGGATAAAAAATAGGCAAGTCCATGACAAAAATTTCATCATTTTCTTCATTTGTTTGTTTTTAATAGACTGATCGATGTGGGAAGTCTATATGGGATGAGTATATTATCTCCTTGAGGTCTTCAAAGTTGATCGATGGGAAGCTTCTGATATATTTTATTGTATTTTTGCAATGACTTTATATAGTTGTCCTTCAAGGAGCAAGTCTATTTATAGCGGTGAAATAGAGAGAAGAGATGTCCCATTTTGAGGGAGTCATCTTTTTGTTGGAAGTTTGACTCAAGGAGTTGAATCCCATTTTTTTTTTGGATGTTTTAAGTCATGGACAAGACTATAGAGGAAGATTAGGTTCTTGTTTAGAAGACAAAACCATAGCACACAAGGGTTAACTATGAAAGAGGTGGTTTTAAGTGATGAATGACCATGGGATTCCATCTTTAAAAAAAGATGAAAAGTATCCATGAGAATCATGTCATGAGTAGAGCCGTGGTACTCATATTGAAGATAAGGTTAAAAGGTGATGGGTAATCACATGATTCTTGTTTAGTCGTTGATCCTCAAAATGGGTAATATGGAAGGTGAAACAATGCTCAAGGGATGAGCGATCAATTGATAAAAGTGATATAGGACTTAATGTCAACAATAAAATGGTCAAAGATGTAATGCATTGAGGGCTCAGTTCGGGTTTACCTTGAGTGAAGACAAATGATAAGCACCTGATCCATAGGCATGGGTAACGATATAGGGTCCAAGCCAATTAGGAGAAAATTTTCCCCATTTACTTTTCTCTTCTTTAGTTACATGTTGATTTTCCTTCAAGATGAGGTCACCAACCTGAAAGGTTCATTTCATGGACACATTTTTTCATAGGCACGTTTGATACGTTTTTGGTAGATTTGGAGATGGTCAAGAGCATTGAGATGACGTTCATCTAATAACTCAAGTTGTGCCAAACGATCTTGGAGCAAAAGTCATCGTCGTTGAGCATGTCTTGTAATGAGATGCAGAGAGATGGAATATGGACTTTGAGAGGCAAGACAACCTAGTACCATAGACTAGAGAAAAGGGTGTGGCAGCAATTGAAGTGTGAATACTAGTGTGATAAGCCCACAAGGTGAAAGGAATGTGTGAATGCCAATCCTTGCCAGTATCGTCAACTACTTTCATAAGAATTTTGTTCAAGGTTTTATTGGTTGATTTTGCTTGGCCATTGGTTTGTGGGTAATAAGGTGATGAGAAACTGAGTTGGATGCCAAAAGTCATCACACAACTTATGTAGGGTTTTGTTTTTGAATTGCTTTTCCATTATCAATGATGAGATGGTGAGGAACACCAAAGTGACAAATGATGTGATGGTTGATGAATTCACATATTTTCTCAACTTTTGTAGAAATGAGGGGAATGGCTTCTACCCATTTAGTATAATATTTAGTAGTGGTTATAATCCATTGATGGCATTGTGAAGAATGGGGATTGATCTGCCAAAAAGATCTAAGCCCCATTGAGAGAAAGGCCAAAGGTCTCTTGTGCGACTTGTAAGGCATGACTAGGTGTGTGATGAAGATTAGCATGTTGTTGGAATTTCACACAACATTTGACATAGTCACAACAATCATGGTTTAGGGTTGGCCAATAATAGCCAAGGTGAAGAATGCATTTAGCGACAGCTAAACCACTAAAGTGGCCTCCAAAATTCCATCGTGAACTTCCTTGATGGTGTAGGGAATTTCAGAACTTGTAAGGCATCGTAAGAGAATACCATCAAAGCCACACTTATAAAGGAGACCACCCATGATGACATAGTGAGAGACACTTTTAAGAAAGGCACATTGTCCATTACGAGTGAGATCGGTAGGTAGAATGGAAAGGGAAAGATAGTCTACAAACTGCTTATACCAAAGGTCACGTGGGTTAGGTGCAATGGTTCCGATGGAGTAGACCTCATGAGGTAAATAAGAGGGTGATTGTAACCTTTGTATTGTGACAAATATTTTAGAGTGAGGGGTGAAGGGTATCTGAGAAGCCAAGTAGGCCATGGTATCCACAAATTTATTGGTAGAATGTGGGGTGGTTTGAAGTTTGTAATGGTCAAAGGTAGTCAAAAGTATGTCTACATGATGTTTATACTTTTGAAGTATTTCATTATGACACTGGTATATACCATTGACTTGGTTTACGACCAGCTGGGAATCACCAAAGATATTGATTGACTTAACATCTAAGGCATAAGCAGCCTGGAGACCCAATACGAGTGCTTTGTATTCGGTGATATTGTTTGTATAATCAAAATCTAGTTTGAAAGATAAAGGCATAGGTTCACCATCAAGAGGAATGAGGATAACACCAGCCCCACCTCCACGCTGACACTTGGAGCCATCGAAGAAGAGTGTCATTTGGTAAGTGGTATCATCTAAGGAGAGGGTAGTTATGGATTCATCTGGGAAATCAAAGTTAGAGGGTTGATTCCTGAAAAGAGGTGTGTCTGCTAGTTGGTTAGTGATGGTTTGGCCCTTGATGGATTTTTGATGAGTGAATTGAGGTCGAGGTCGACAAGAAGCATAAGCCAACGTGTGGCACATTGATGTTGATAGGGTTTGGCATACATGTAGTGTAGGGGTTAGTATTGGTAACAACAAAGGTTTTGTGGTTGAGTAGGTAATGGCGGAGTTTGGTGGTGATGAAAACTAAGGCTAAAAGTAGATTTTTTTGGCATGGGTGTATCTAGTTTTGTAGTCCAAAGGGTACAACTTATGTAATAAACCACTTTCTCTCTGTGTTTCGTCATGTGATGAGTGAGCATGACACCTAAAGAATGGTCAGTGGTGGAAATGTATAGGTAAAAGGGTTGGTCATCCTTAGGAGGAATGAGCACTGGTGGTTGAAGAAGGTATTGTTTTAAGGCATCAAAGGCTTTATGGCATTCATCATCCCATTTGAATGAAACATCCTTCTTGAGAAGATGATGAAATGGTTGACAATGGTCGGAAAGTTGCATGAGATAAAATGATGAATGGATTGTAACTTACCTTGCAAGCTTCAAAGTTGATGGAGATTAGTAGTGGAGGCATTTCTAGAATAGCCTTTACTTTAGCAAGGATCAACTTCTATGCCATGCAAAGAAATGATGAAACCAAGGAGTTTTTCTTGAAAGTACCGCAAAGATGCACTTCTTTGGTTGAAGATGAACACAATACTTGATGAGGTGGTCAAAGATGACCTTAAGGATGGTCAGGTGTTTAGATCGATGTTTGGATTTGGAAAGAAGATCATCTACGTAATCTTCCAATATGTGATGCATGATGTCATGGAAGATGTAAGTCATGGCTCGTTGATATGTAGCACCAGCATTTTTAAGGCCAAAAGGCATGACTCGATAGTAGAAGGTCCCCAAGGGGTGATGAAGGTAGTCTTGTGTTGATCTTCTAGAGCAAGTAATATTTGATTATAACCCGAGAAACCATCCATGAGTGATAGCATTTCATGGCGGTGGTGAGATCAACTAGTTGGTCAATGCCTAGTAGGGGAAAATCATCTTTGGGACAAGCTAGGTTGAGGTCATGAAAGTCTGTGCAAATGCGGAGTCCCCATTGCCTTTTTGTGATAGGAACAATGTTAGAAATCCATTGGGGATAGTCAATGGGTAGGATGAAGGAAACCGAGAGAAGGCATTAAAGTTCTTCTTTGACTAGAAGAGCAATGCGAGGATGCATTTTCCGTAGCTTTTTTTTGATGGGTTTGGCATTAGGAATGGTTATGATATTGTGGACCATGATTTTGGGTCAATACTGGGCATATCGGCATAGGACCAAGAAAAAGCATTGCTATGGTCCTAGAGGAAAGAGGTAAAAGCTTCTTGTTCAACAACATCTAAAGATTGACCTATCTTTAGGATGTGTGGGTCATCCTGAGTATTAATGTTGATTTGATAGTTGATTCATTCAACATGGTTTGTGTCTCAGAGGGTAATGACCGGTGAATATAAGAGTCTTCCGCACCAAGGTAGGTGAGGATGGACTCATCATCCTGACATTGAATGACATTAATAGAAGGTGTATCATCATCGATCATGTCAGAGATAGGAAGGGGAGAGAAGAGGGAGCCTCACCATCACGTTGATAGGTCAGAGGTCCCAAGGAAATTGTGTTTATAAAAAAAAAAGTTAGGAGGAATAGATTTGGGATCTATGGACTCGTGGGTGAAGATGGTGATGGGTGAATGAGGTGGAGAAGGTTTGTCTTCCTCAATGAGGTCGATGACGGGCCTTCTTGGGAGGTGGTGTGGAAAAGCCAATGCCACTACGGTCATTGTGTTTATGGGTGGTACAGGAAATGATAGTATGGTGGCCTTGTTCATAAAAACCAAAGCCAAAGCCTTTCCATGTGCAATGGTGGAGGAAAGTGTGGGTAAAGTGGTGGTTAGTAAGGGATTGTAGGTTAGATGAAAATGGTCATGTTTGGGATGGAGGTTGGGTGAATAAGTGGAAATATCAAGTCCCCCATATGTTAGATTAGTGCGAAGGTGGGGAGGACCATAAGGAAAAACCTCACCTATGTAGTAGTCATAACTAGGGTGTTGGCGTAGGTTCCCATACTCTTGCGGAGTGAGGAATGTGTCGATATTGTATAGGTGGTACTCCCCCAGAGTGAGGCATTGAAAAACACCTTCTAAGGGATCAATAGTCGATATGTGGGTAGTGGGGGGATAGATGACTCACTAGATGATTGGACAGGAGGGGTATCGATTGGTTGGGAAGTAGAGTGGTCAGTTGTGGAAGCTACTACAATGGCAAGTAGTAGGAATAGAAGAATTAGATGTGGGAGAGGTGGTGGATAGCATTGGTGGATGGGCTTGTGGGTGAAGGTGAAGTGGGGGTAGTGGTAGATGCCTTGACTGGTACAAGCACATCGTTGGGTCGGTACAACATGTTACAAGTTTGAATGGTGATGGGTCGGTGGGGATGGTGTAGTTATGTCCCTCATGCTCAAATTTTACACAATGGTGTAAAGTTGAAGGGACACAACCCATGACACGTGAATCCAAGGTCTTACCGAGAAATAGGTTATACTAGAACTCCCCCTCTAAGACATAGAATAGTTTTGGGATAGTGCGAGGGCCTACATGAACATGAAGGATAATAGTGCCAAGGGTGGAGGTGATGGTGTCATTGAAGGAGCAACATAATTGGGTTATTATGCATATAATTAGAAGGAATACACATTTGATTGTATGTGTGGGAGGAGATGATGTTAATGTTAGCACCACCATCAATCATGACATCATATGCATATGTTATCGATATAGATAGAAATGAATAGGGTGGGATCAGGGTCATCTAACTGGAGAGGTACAATCTCCTCTTCAGAGAAGCTGAGGGTGGTGACTTGAGGAGTGGTCATGGGGGTAGAAGAGGAGGATGATTTGGTTAGTGAGGCCACATGGTGAGGGGTGATAATCGAGGCCATTGGTGTGGGGTCATTGGGTAAAACTTCAATGGATTGTAAACCTCAATAAGGGCTTGTCTGTGGGATTCAGAAGTTTGGACGAGATCATACAAAGACATCTTTAGAGGAGACTGATGTAATTGTTTTATCATTATGCGATGGGTGACCCCATCAGAGATAGGGTATGTAGGTCCATGGATGGTGATTTTGGGAGTGGGTGTAGATGGTATATTGGGTATGGGGTTGGTTGATGGGTTAGTTTCTTTTTCTTTTCCTTTGTCTTTCGATGTGGGTAACAACGTGAACCATGTTAATCTGAGGGGAGGTGGATGGAGAGGGTGTGTCATGAAAGGTATAATGACATGAGGGGAAAAATCCTAGTGGTGGATAAGAGCCTTGTGAAATGAGTAGGGCACATTGACATTTGGGTGGTGGTTTGGCCAACTCTCTAATATGAACCATGTTGATCTCAAATTTTGGAGGTGGGAAAAATGGTTGTGGGGGTGGAGATATTGATCATTGAATGGGTAAAGGATGATGATGTGTGGTGATAGGTGAAGGTGGAGCATGGTCCTCATCAAGAAGGTCATCATCATCAAAATTTTGTTCAGAGGAAAAGTTGAAGAAGAATGGTCTTTAGAGCCTTATAATTTTGACATCATGTCTCACACACATGATGATAGGCACAAATCTTGGTTTCATCAAACCCTTTTGGTTTGGGTTTGAGAGGATCATAAGGTTGAAGCGGTGGTAATGTGATGATGGAAGTCTCTAAGAGATTGGTTAAAATGTTGGCGTAGGACCCCACTAATGGATCACAATGGGAAGTGAGTGTGGGTTTGGGTACATGTGTGGATGATTGTGAGGGAAGAGGCTTTTATAGGAGGGGGAATGGGTTGGTCTACTGGTTTGGTATGTGGAGTGGTCTTAGGTTTTGTTGGCATCTACTTGGGTAAAGGTGGGGTAGAAGAGTTGGCGATGGAAGGTTTGGTTGGTTTGACTACCTTATTGGAGGGTAGTGGATTCTTATCTTTGGGTTGCACCTTCTTGGGTAAAGGTGACATGGGAGTACGGGATGTAGAAGGGAAAGAAGATGGTGGAAGAGGATGGGTTACCCATGGGGGAAATTGAGTTGTGGTGGAGGTGGTTGGTAGAGGTTGGGTAGGTGGCATTGGTTGAAGTCGTATAGGCAAGGTTGGGGTTATAGTAACTGGTGGAGGTATAGGTGGCAAGAAGTGTATGGGTGAGGGTGAGGAAGTTTGGTTTTGGGTGAATGAGGTGTAACAAAGGCTCGTGAGGTAGGAGTAGGTTGTTTAGCTTTTGACTGGCCTTGGGTATGAGATTGTTTGGTCAAGGTTGATGGATGAGGCCCTAGGATGGATGGAAGGGGGAAGGTGACAAAGGTGTGGTAGGCGAGACCGGTGTACGTGGCCTAGAAGGTTGGGTTTTCCTTTTAGGTGGGAGGATAATGTGTGTGGTGGACTTGGGAAGATGTGGCTAAGTCTAATCTGATAGGTGGGTGAGTAAGGCTTGATGTCGGCATGACACCCAAAGTAGTGATGGGTCTAGATACGGGTGAGGGGATAAGTGTGGGTAGGTTTTTAGGTTTGGGAATAGTTGTAGTGATGGGTAGAAGTTTGGATGGAGGTAGGGATGATGAAGAGGAAGTTCATTTCAATCGGCATGGTTAGTGTAGTTTTGGTTCCAAAAATACCTTTGGGTAGATCGTGGAAGTATCTTTAGGAAACATTTGCATTTGGGTCAAAATAGGGAGCCGAAGATGTCCCCAGAGCATGGAATGATCAACGTAATCCAAACGATCGACCAACCATGAAAATGGGACTACTAAAGAAGAGGATGGAATGGGTTGGGTGGAAATCCCTATAAAATATGTCTATGAGAGATAGGAATTGGCTAGCCTCGGATTTTGTAGGTAAAAGAGCCGAGATCATGTCAATAGGGTCCTGGGATGCTAGGGGAAAATTATCCCCAACAGGTAGTGACATGTCTGAAGAATCTCCCATGGGTAGGAGAGATAATAGGTGGGGTGAGGTAGACTTCTCTCTTGGTGGAGGAGAAGGTGATGATGATTCTCTTGTGGATGGGAGAATAACAAGTGTTGATGGTTTAGAAGGTTGGGAAGTAGAAGATGATGAAATGACATCGGTAGAAAGTGTGGGTTCCTCCATGAGAGAAAGGGGAGATGAGGGGGACTCCTCTGTGGGTGGAGGAGTAGAAGAGGTATGCTCCTCTATGGGTGGAGGATCTCGTGCCAAGATTTCCTCAATAGATGAAGTAGGTAGGTTTTGAGGAACAATTGGTATGATATCAAAAACTATGTGAACTTCATGGACATTGTTGTCACTGGATGAAGGTTCACTATTTTGATTAGATGATGGTTTATGATTAGGGAATGATTTTTGAAGATGTGCAAATTTGATTTGTTGGTGCATTTGGGTTGTCTACAACAAGGTCTCCATTGTCTATCATCTCTTGAACAATGTTTTTAAAAGTTATGCAATTACCATCACTATGTCCTTTAACGCGATGATAATTATAAGTAGTCATGTTCTTTATACCATGTCGGCATGGGATGAGGGATCAAAACCTGTATGAGGTTTTATGGGAGGAAGTGTAATGGCTCCAACTTTAAGAATTTTTTCCAAGACCGAAGAATAGGGCTCTCTGAATGAAGTGTATTTCCACTGCTCCCACTAAAAGAGTGAAAGGCCTGGACAGAGAAAGATTGGAAGAAGGTTGGGCCTGATTAGAAGGATGAGGTGGACCACCTTGAGGACTACCGCATTGGTAGATCCTTTGGGCTTTGAATAGTTATTTTGAGGTTTTGAAGATGAAGAAGAATCATTTGATTTGAATGGGGTGTTCTTGTTTCGTAATTGGATTTTTTTCTTCAATGGCATGAATTTCAGTTTTTGGGCCATGGTGAATGCTTCATCAAAGGTTTGGAAGGTTTGGACTTACAGAGTTGGTGAGATGTGTCTAGCACAAGCTCTAGTGAACAACTCAATAAGTTCAGTCTGAGGTAGTTGGAATGTCAATTGGTTAATAAGACTCGCCAACGGGCAAATGAAATCTGTGATAGATTCATCTTCATACTGTCGGGTTGAATAGAGATCGGTCATGGTGACTTTCTTGGTAACATTGATTGAAAAATGATCTAAGAAAGCTTGGGCTACTTGATTAAAGGAATAAATAGAATGTCGAGGTAGTCCACTATACCAATCCAATGTTGGTCTGTCAAGGACATTGGGAAAGTTTGTAGGAGAAAAGCATCATCGTGGGTGATTAGGTAACACCCATGTTTGAATGACCAAGTGTTTTTGTGGGTCTTCTTTACTATTGAAGTGATTGAATTTAGGCATTTCCCAATGCACTGGGTAAGGACGAATGGGAATAGATGGATGGATAGGCTCATTACAGATTTCATCATATGTTAAATAATTATGGGAGCTAGAAAATAGATGCTTCTAAGGTCTGCATCTTCTCCATCATCATTTTAATGAGGTCGTTAGTAGGTTGGGATGAATGGGTGCCCCCTGCAGAAAAAGGGGGTTGATGTTGAATGTATGAGGTGGGTGGTATGCTAGTGTATGGTGGGCATTGAGTATGAGAACTACAGGAGGAATAGATGTAGGTGGCACATAGCCAACATAAGTGATAGATGAGGTCGGGGTTGTTGGTAGTATGTGTAAGTGGGTGGGGTAGTCGTAATAACTCTAGTGGTGATTGGGGTAAGGACTGTGGGATAGAAAGGATGAGGTTTTGGAAAGGGGTGTAAGTTTCGACACACTGAGAGGTGGTTGCGATGCAATGGGTATATGTGAAGTGGTGGGTGTAGATGAAGCTATACTCATAAAGGTATGTTAGAGGGACAATCGATGTCATGGTGATGATCGATGATGTAGATGTTGTAGTTATAGCGGTTGTGGGATTTAGCTGAGACACCACAGTGTGATAAAGTGGATGATGATGGTAGCACTGAAAATCTGGTGCTAGCTAATGCAGAAGTGGGGGCTAGAGTAGGAGGGATAGATATGGGCATGTCGTATATTAACTATCCTGAGGAATCCGGGTGGAAGAATGAGCAAGGTAGTATTGGAGGGCAAGGAATTTTGGTCGAGGAGTCTCGTGAACTCCTCTCATCCTAGTAGTGATGGGGATAAGCTGAGTCGGATCCATAGGTGATGGATGGATGGTGGTGATGGACTAGGTGGGAGTGGTTAATGGATGGCGTGAAATACGAGGGCATTAGTTTGGCTATGAGTCAACACCATGTGAATCATGTATATCAGGTGAACTGTACTCTGTAAATGACACAGGAACAACAGAGATGGGACAAAACAAATTTTGGGAGGGAAAGTTGGTAAATGTTTTGATTAAAATCAAAATAGAGTGATGACCTAACGATGGTGGTTAATTGATGATGATGGTTAAGGGGTGACCGATGTTGGTTACAGGAACCGATACCAAGTTATTGTGAGAAAATAACAATTTCAGCAAAATGAGGTAGAAACTGATGATTGTCAGACAAGAAAGTTGTATTTGATGACTATTATTAGAGTATAGAGAGTACAATGATACAGAGACTCTAAACAAAAGAGAAGATGAGATAAGTGTCTTTTGGGTAAATTAACCAAAAGAACAAGGAACCGACACCGGTTAGGTAAACCGATGGCGTGATGTAAACCGGTGATGGTCACTGGACCGATGTCTGGTTATTGTGAAATATGAAGAATGAAGAAAAATGAATTTTTGTGAATTTAGATTAGATGAATAATCAACCCAGAAGTTTGGGGATGATAAGATGAGGTCCTGACACACTCTAAGAAAGTCAGAATACTCCAACTGTGATGGTAGAGTGTGAAAGGAAAAAAAGAAAAATGAAGAATCATATCCTCACACCTCAAAATGCAAGTCAAGCACAAAGCTAAGAAAAATATGTAATCCAACAAGTGAATTTAGTGTGTTTAGCTTATGCTATTTAAAATACTGACTCGTGAATTTAGAGTAGAGTTTTTGGTTGGGAAGGCTTCCTACGAAGAAGGAAATTCTAAAGGTGAGGTTTCAGGTTATGTTATGGTGGGGTGGGCCATCCTCTGATGGGGTACTAGAAAGATAACCAATTGGGTGCCCACTATCAATCCTCTGATCATGTGATCATTGACAACTTCTTGGGTGGGATGTTGTTTTAAGAAGATGTATATATTTCAAATTGTGTAGTTTGGCAAAGAGAGAGAAGAAAGAATGTGCTTTTCTATGATTCAATTATGTCAACCATCAGTTGGGCATGACTTCCAGCATATAGGTTGCCCTCATTTTAATGTGAGCTAAGATGCAATGAATCAGAATGTTATGCAAGTGTTTTAAGCCCAAATCGAAGTGTGATATTTGATGTAACAAGTAATGAATAGGAAGAGGAATGCTCTTTCACTAATGCAATACTAATGAAAGAAAAGAAGTATTCTTTTTATAGCACCAAAAACATGATTGCTTTTAGACAATAGAAAGAGAGGAAGATTCCAGAGAGGAAAATTAATGTGTAAGCTTTTAGAAGGGAAAAAACACACAACTTTCACCTAGGAATGAATAAAATGCAAGGAACCCCGGATGGGTCCCCGGGCTGCCAAAATGTTTCACCATTTTCTTTAAGTTTTTAGATGAAACAAATAAGGGTGTGGGCCAAGGAGGAATACCTATTGTGATGGTTGGTTTGAAGGTCGTGCATGCATGTTCGACTTCTTGATCCAATGTTGACTATGAGAGATTCCTTTTGGCTAGGAGGAACTACCTGAAATACACAACAAGACCACAAGAAAGAGTTAAACAATATATGTCAGTGGGTTGCCTAGCGTATGCTAGATCCAAGAAGTGTGATACTTCCTCGGTGGTAGTCAACCCACTGTTTAATACAATTTAATGCAAGAAATGACATAAATAAATAAGGTTCTACTGTAGTTGATATGATTTAGGTATCTCATCCAAATACAATAAGAAAATCTAACATAACAAGCTAGGCTATGATCAGATCTAGAAATAAAGTAAATAATTAAGGTGTTGGAACAAGTCAGGGTCAGATTCTAGGTCACTTGGGTCACTTGGAAAAGGTTATTAGGATATGGTATTAGCAAGATTCCAAATATAGAGAGACCGACGTCGGTCTGGTATGACCGATGATGGTTTAGTAAAAACCGATGATGGTTAAGGTGGGTAGATAATAACTCAATAGTTCATGGTTTTGGGGATTTTTCTGAGGCTGAATCAGAGATGGTAAGGAGTTGGTTTAGGTCTGTGGAGGTGTTGGGAATATTCATATGTACTTAGGAATGGACAGAAGTGATTAAAATGGTTATGAGTGATGGGAATGATCGAGTTCACAAGAAGGCAATAGTGGTGAGGTAAAAATATAAATGGTGGTTGATAAACAAAGGTGAAGAACCCTTATAAACTAAATAGAAATGAAATGGTGTAGGTTAGAAACACACTTACTACTGTGTAGGTTCAATGGCTGGGTGGTGGTGATGGTTGATCGGTGAAATGGATGATCAGTGCTACAAAGTGCTTCCGGAATGCTCCCGTGAATGCAAATACCTTTTGATCAATGGTTGTGTTGGCTATGGTTATCTGGATGTGCTGAAAGAGCTTTGGTTCTTGCTTGCATGCAGATCTCCTTTCTCCCAAAACTTGAGAATGTGTCTAACCTCTCAAACAAGGTTACCAAAATGGTTATATGGTAACCGATGATGGTTTAGGGTGATCGGCATCGGTTTTGGGTTGACCGGCATTGGTTAAGGCGGGATATCCTAGGTTGCCTAAAATAGTAGATCTTGGCTATCTTTTTTTAGCTTTGCTAGTTGGTGTTGGGTCTAAATGGAATGTTGCACTTAGATACGTGGGAATATGGTTAGAGGAAGAATAGGCATGTGCTTTTAGGGTTATACTAAGTCTTAGTTCATTAAGGTAAGTAGGGCTAAGTCTTAGTTAGTTATGAAACAACATAATGAATAGGTCTATGGTGAGGTGTCTAGGTGAGGTGGCTAGGTGAGGTGTGCATCCATTTAATTAAAGTAATTAAATTAATAAATGGAGTGAGGGTGAGTATTGATTTAATTGTGGATGATTAAATTAATGTTAATATGGGGTGAAAGGGGCTAAGAGTATGTTTAAGTTAGTTATTCGAAAACCGAATATGAATCCCTCATCCTCGACCTTCTCTCCACTCGAAAACTCCTTATTTGTAACCTGTGCATACATGGTGATTCCCAACTTGTCATAAATCAAGTAAATGATACATATAACACAAAGAGGAACACTTAATCCCATATAATATGCTTGTCAAAGATATCTTGGCTACGTTTGAGTCCTACTCTATCACTACCATTCCCGTAATGATAATCGTCATATGGATGCCATGGCTAGTGCAACATCACTTATCCCCCAAGATATTACCGATGAGAAAGCCACATTCATCATTAAACACTTACGACATCCTTCCACTTCCACTCTACCTCTAGTGGCTTGCGCCATCATGTGAAGTGATGACAACCCCAAATGGTTTACTCGATTTACAACTTCTTATAGAAATAAACAATTCCCGATGATTTGTAACCTCATGAAGCTCATCATTTGCAACGTGAGGCTACCCATTATGTCATCATCAGAATAGAATTATTTAAATGCACACTTGATGGTTGTCTCTTACGTAGCTTAGGGCTCACTAATATTCCCACTACTATTTCACAAATACATGACATCATGTGCGGCGGTCATTTTTATGGCAAAGCCATGTCTCAAAAGCTTTTACATCAGTGATATTATTAGCCTACCATGGAGCGGGATTACCTCAAATATACTAATCACTCGAGAAGTTCGGAAGCATGGAAACCTTCATTACACACCCGATATGATCTCCAACTGATTGCGTTGACATGGCCATTCTCTCTCTGGGGTTTGACCTCATTGGCATGATAAATCTTGAATTGGTTGATGGACACAAATACATTATTACTGCTACCAAATATTTTACCAAATGGGTCGAAGCAACCCCACTTTGAAATATGAATGGCAATGATATTTGTGGTTTCCTCACTACCCACATCATTACATGATTTGGCATTCCCTCTGCCATTATCACTGATAATGGATCTTCCTTCAAAAATAAGGAGGTTAAAACGTTTTGTACAAAATTAAAAATTAAACAGTCATTCTCTACTTCTTATTACCCATAAGGCAATGGTCAATTTGATGCCACCAACAAAAATATTGTCAAAATTTTATACAAGACAATTGATTTTAGTGGTGATGATTGGCATAATCAACAATTTAATGCTCTTTGGGATTATTGTACTAGTGTGCGTACAACCACTAATGAAAATCCTTTTTCACTAGTCTATGGTACTGAGGCCGTCATCCCACTTAAACTTGATATACCCTCATTGTGCATTTCACTCAAAGGCATACTTAAAGGTAATGAATATCATAAAAACCACCTATACGAGTTAGAAATTTTAGACTCCCATTGTGTCCAAGCACTCAAACATCTTCATGCATATCAATCTTGTATCGCAAAGACATATAATCGCAAAACTCATCCTTGTGAGTTCAACATAGGTGACCTCGTCTTAAAAGAAAATTAGAAAAATATGAACACCGAAGCTCCTTTTAAAGGAAAATTCAAGCCCAATTGGCTTGGTCCTTACATTGTTACTAAAAAACTTGGTGGTGGAGTCTACTACCTTACCACCCTTTTGGGAAAGCCACTCAAAAAACCCACTCAATGTCATGCATCTTAAGAAATACTATGCGTAGAACACCGTTCAATACCGATGACACACTCTCGTGCTTTGGTTCACACTTGACTATTGAGGGCATATCACATACATGAACCTTACACACTACGCATTATACACTCAACTTTACACACTACATACTTCACACATTGCACATCATACATATTCTCTTGCATCCCCTATTACACGCTTTGCGTCTTATTTATTCTACACATTCATGATATATCTTTCTCACCTCTTCTACTACGTGCCACCCTCTTTACCCTATGACACACTCTAGTTCTATGGTTCATACTCGAATACTGAGGGTGTAAATATAAAATAAACCTCACCTCACTCACACAATCACTCACTCATTCACCCACTTTGTGCTTTGTGCTTTAACGATCACATCCTTCTATTACGCACACACAATTTAAACCATTTCCCGATGACGCACTCTCATTTACGGTTCATTCTTGACTGCTAAGGGGGCATAAATAAATGAGCCTCATCTTATACATCCACACATCCACTCAAGGGGCATGCTGCTCTTATCATTCACTCTGCATTCCATTCCATCTCATCCACAACATGCTGCATATCTTGGTTGCATTTACTCTTGCTTACTTATGCTTTTACATATACACTTTACTACACATGATACATTGATCTCTTGTATTTCATTATCTTTATCATACACACATGCACGTTCACTTGCTTTCTAGTTGTGATCGCAGATTATACAAATCTATTACACACAACATGGATTCTTGGCGTAGTACCTATTACCAGTCCCACAACGGCTCCTGGGGGCATCCACTTTTGTACACTACAGGTGTTATTGTTTCATTTTTCATAGCACATTTATATATCAAATTATACATATTTTGACATACTTTTTATCTTTCTAACATGCTAATGGGTGTTTCATGTGCAACATTTATTATGTAGGGCTAGTTACTTCCATGGTTATTTTTTACATTTCTTGCTCTTTATATGATCTTGTTTGGGATTTTCCCTTTGTCTTGTGTGCACACTGTCTACTTTTGGCTTCGTCAACCTTGATTATCTTGCGACATCGTGAGTGGTGTCCCATGTTTGCAACCCTATTTTTGTGGTCTACATTTTCTTCTTGCATCTTAGCTTACACATTATCTCGCTTAGATTACATTTTATCTTCTCGCATGCTTATGTTTTCTTTACTTGTACTAACACTTATCTCCCAACCAATTTGTTTGCATGTGCCTTGGTTTCTACCAAGCACATTCCCTTCCCCTTGTAGGGAACAATTTCAACACAGTAGTTGGTCCTCCTTTGGGCCACATACTCCTTTAGTGACATCACATGCACCCCAAATGAAGGGGGGCATCATTTTGGTGAATTAGTCACCCCAATAGAGTGTTATACAGTCATCACACAACACAACATATGTATCGATACAACACGGTTATTGTTAGTATCATTTGGGGCTCGAGTGGAATTAGACTTGGGTCCTTAACACAACACATACACCAGTGCCCAAACCAAGATAGTAGCACCTGAGTGCCCTTAACCCTTCCTGTATGACTGTGAGCAAGGGGCAGTTGCACAGTATTTGGTAGTTCAACATAGTCTACTGAGAACTCACACACGAGTGGTTTTTACAGGCACACATTCCTTAGCACTCGATATGCATACAATACACAACACTTTTCACTTTCATGTTGGATTGAATTGTTTGAATTTTATACACCATATGCAGTGGTGTTCTACATTATGGGAAGTAGTTAAAGGTTGGAGGATAACACTAGAATTTTCTCCCTACACTTCTTCCATGACTTGGCGTGAGATCGCCCCAAAAATTGCAACCAACGTAACTAGCGTGAGATCACCTGAAAAACTCGTTCTTCTATAACATCTTCATGATCCTTTCTACACCCTTTTTCTCATCATAGATTAGGTGCACATGTTCCTTTTTCACATTTTCATATTTTACATACTTTTTACACATTTTGATCATATACATGTGTATTTGACTACTTGTTCATTCTTCTCTTTTGTAGGTCCATCCATATGGGAAGCGGTATTCAACATCATCAACATCATCCTACATCAGCAACAACATCAATCAAATCAACAACAACAATAGACAAAATCACGACATCTACACATGTGTTTCAGCCTAGGGTCATTTTCATCATCACTTTTTACACTTTCTCCTCCTTAACATCCACACTCCATATTTTATCACTCCACACTTTTCCTTGTTCCTTGTCATGCTTTCGTTATTGATCTACATAGTTATCAGTGTATGCAAATCTTATCTACTTCATGTTATTGAACATTCACTCAACAACATAAAGTGGGGGAAAATGTAGACACAAAATCACACACTTTGGGTATCTATTTAGTCTTGATTGCATACTACTATTCATATGATTCCTAAGTAAGAAAAGTACTAATCAACCCATGTATTTGGCCACCTTTCTTTTGCTTTCTATTTCCACTTTTGGTCTTGCACCCTTACTTGCTTAGTATTCCTTTTATACCTTGACATTTATCATCCTAGACACCATCACCTAGCCGGGACGCATGCACTAGACGCCCCCTGTCCCCTCTAGGTGCCCTTGACCTATTTTTACTTTACTCACATCTTTTGGGTCCTTTCTAGCCATTTGAGCATCTTATATTTTTGGTATTTAGCCTTTTTGGGGTTAGTTATGAAATTAAAGCAAAGGAATCATATAAATATAAAGTTATGTGATCATAATAAAGGACCAAACACTAAGCATTAGCTATCACCACCTAAGGTGTCATCCATTACGCATCTAAGAGCTCCATTACATCCATTTAGTGCCATCTAAGGGACATAAGGGTTGGTTATCTTTGCATAAACACTTCATAGGAGGGAAGTTCATTCTATTCCATGCACACATCTATTACATTTACTTACATCTAGCTTACTTGCCCGCTATCAAGTGTAACACACACAAGAGCCACCTAGGGCAATGCTCAATCGTAAGATCTCCATTATGACAACTGAGGACAATATGACCCCTCATTTTGCATATTTATTTTTAGGATTTGATGTCTCTTTGAGGGTTTACAGGTGGAATATTTATTGTAGGTTAATTACGACCTCAGTGAACATTGTGTGACATACTAGTGACCAAAGTTGAACAAAAACTAACAACTTACGACCACTAAAATAAGTTTTTATATGCATTTCCGTAGACATATGTGCCTAGAAACAGGCCTAGGGTGCCCACAGGTGCCCCTGTCCCTCTCCATGCGCCCCAGCCTAGGCGGATTATCAGCTCACACTTTTATGAGGATTTGTACAACATGTCTCGCTCTCTCTGTTCATCTAGTCATAAATTTGGCACAATCCAAGGTTAATTGTGAAATAAGTAAGTCATCGTACCTCTTCTTTGCACTTAGGGTTTCACATATTTTGGCTTAGTTTGCTTGGGTGTATTTATGTACTTAATTGTTTATTTATTTATTGCTATAATAGAAATTAGATTAGGCATATATATATTTCCATATTTAGCTTAATTAGGAGGTGTGCTTATAGACCAACTATAGTCACGAAAAAGGGATTAAGATGGATCTTATATGGGAAAATAGGTTCTCTTTGGGTGGTAGTCCTAGGTATATGCCCTAGCTCCGAGTAATACTACACAAATTGATCAATGTGGGAAGTTTGTGGTAGATGGGAAAGTTGATCGATGCAGGAAGCTTTATGAGGATTATTTCTTTTGAAATTTTTGCTTTTGATTTTAGATTTTTAGAAGGTTAATCAATGCGGGAAGCCTTCAGTGCCATGATGTAGGAAAATAGCCATCCTTCGAGGGAGTGGTCTATGATTATGATTTTTATTTGGGATATTTAGATTTTTTCTTTTAGATAGAAGGATATATGATAATTTTCCTTCGAGGGAGAAGAATATAATTTTTGACAATTTTCTTTATAGGAACAAGCTTGTCCTTCGAGGAGCATTCTGTTTTTGGATATGATAGATTTTGAGATGAGCATCCACGAATTTTGAATTTGGGATAAATTTGAGGATAGCCAAGTATACCACTTAGGAGGGAAGACAAGATGTAAAAATGAAACCTACGGACCCTTAGCATGGTTCCAATAGGTGGATAGAAGGTGATGGATGTAATGTGTTGGTGCTCAATTTGGTCTCGCCCCATTTGTCATTGAAATTCTTTAGTTTGCGGGCTTTGTCGTGTTTTCTATCTCCCTGTATTAATGCATGAAAACTTTGTCCTCCATTTAGTTTCCATGATTAGTCCCTTCCTTGGTCAAGGATCACTTTGAAAGTCCATAATTTTTTTTTCATTCCTCTATCCATGTGAAAGAATCAGAACTTGGGTGAAAACTCAAGTTTTTTTCCTTTCCTTCCATTTTCCACAGTCACGTTTTGTTGTCCCTATCTTTTTGTCCCAAATATATGTGGAAATGTGATTGGATATGACTCAGAGGATCATATTTGGGCCTTATATCATTTCCAAATTCTCTGTCCTTGAAGAAGGATTCATTTCAGGCTCAAATGGTGATTTTCCTGCATTTTACGGCTTGACGGGTGTGTTTTCCCCATCAAATTTACATCTCAACATTTGTGGAAATGTGCCCTTTCTAGTTGGATGTGGCTTAGTGGGGCACTTTGAAAACTCTAAGGCTTGCTTCAACTCAAAACTTGTCCACGTGGAGGGCCGACGCTCATCTAAAAATTCACCTTTTGGTTTGGCCTTGGAGTTGCGCCGGGGAGACACGTGGAGGTTTCTGCTGCCTTGCCTAGACTTAGACAAATTTTCATGTGGCTGGTATAACTTTGGTAGACCATGGACACATGGAGGGCCAACACTCATTTGAGGATCCACCTCAGGGTCCCACCTTAACAATTGCGACAGGGAGACATGTGGAGGCTTCTGTTGGCTCCGCTTTATACTTAAACTTTTCAAAGCAATTTTCTAAGGCCTGGGACATGTGGAGGGACCGTCCCTAATTTTTATTTTTAAAGAAGTTCCAGGAGAAAACTTGGAGGCTTTTGCTCACTTTTCCTTTTTCTTGGAATTTTAAACGGCGAGGAAAAATGTCTCGGACCCTAGACACATGGTGCCTTCCGCCGATACTTCAATTTTTATCAACTCTGCCGGATCGAGACACGTGGTGAGCCCGCGCTTGTTTGGGGTCTCTACTTTTGGGGATTATCTCAAAATACACCATTAAGACACGTGGAGGCTTCTGCTAGCTTGTTTTTACACTGAGACTTTTGAAAGGCTAAAAGATTTTTTTCTTGGGCCCTATGCACATGGAAGGCCCGCGCTTGTTTGGAAAATTGACCCCTGTACTTATCCTTTGTAGTTACGCCAAGGAAACACGTGGATGATTGTGATATAAAGTAGAAAAGGGGCATAATCAATGGTTGTTGTGTATTGCATCTATTTTTCTGCCACTTTTTCTCCAAGACTCTGGAGATGTGAATACGCACTGTTTTTCATCATTTTTGATGAAATTCCTTGTCGTCTTTGTCTATAAAGTGTCATTGAATGGATTCAAAACTTAATTTGTGAGTCCAAGGATTGTTAAGGTCAATATTTTGAAGTTGGAATTGCTCAGGCACTTACAAAAACGTGTTATCTTGTAAAATTGACAAGGGCAATTTTACAGGTAACCATACCAAAATTTTTGTTTAGGTTCCCCGTTGAGGTCTCTTAACGTTCGGAATGGCATAAAATCCCTTTCCGGAAAATCTAGTTTTTTGAACTTAGTCATTTGGTCTTTTTTAGGTTGGGCACAAGTTTTTATTCGTGCTACATCAACCAAAACTGCACCCCTTCTTTTCCTTTGGCACATCCTTTGGAGTGTTGACACTCCAGATGTTGCACCTTCCCATGTTGTGCCTTCCAAGACTATGCCAAGATGCACTAGCTTGTCGACATTCAAAATGTTGTGCCCCTTTATGGTGTGCAAAAGCGCTAAAAATGCAATGTTGACAATCCCAAAGCCGTGCCTATGGTGCAGATATTTTCATGTTGACATCTGTCTGGTTGCGCCATAGAAAATTTGGTGGTGCATTTATTGCACCTTTTGCTATAAATAGGTGCATCCGACCTGTCATTTTCACAATTCAAAAAACATGAAAAGTTATTCTTCTACACCTATCAGTGTTCCTGTCAGCCCCGTGTGTCGCTTTTCGTCGCATTCATGGACCCCTTACCGTTTCCTCTAACTTATATATTCCTAGTAAGTGGCCCTTGCTCTTCTTGTGGATTTGTTGTGGTTTCTTTGTTTGTTTTGGTGGTTTGTATTATTGAAAACAAAAAAATGAACCTAAGAAGATAATACAACCCCTGCCCATTTTGTAAATCAACTCGCCTTAAACCGGTTTTGCTCTCTTTCTAGAGCTGCTAGCTTAGAAGGCCTTGTCTCAAAATGGGTCCTTGTCCCTCTTTCCTTTGTTTTCCTCACTGTCAAAATCTAAGTTGAAAGAGGCTGCCAAACCACAAACCTGCCAAAAAAGTGAAAAATCTAAAGTTATTGCAATCCAAACCATTGTTTTCCTTTGGCACAAACTTCGTTATTGTTACACTAAACACAGTTGCGCAAAGGGGCACACTGTCCCCACATGCAACATTGGTCTTTCCCGCACCTTATCCAAATTCCTAAAACCTAACACAGGCACAAGCGCAACCACACCTACACCTACATTTGAATGTCATGCAGACCCTTCCCGCGCCGCGCCAAAAGCTCAAACCTTGGCACACCTTAACTCAATGATGCACCCTTTGAACCTGCGCACCCTTTGGCACATCATAATGTTTTGCAACATGTACCATATCTCGTGAAAATGTGCATCTCAAGCCTGCTCCACCAAATAAATCTGCGCCCATTTTAAACCCTTTATATCGCATAGTGCACATCCATTCGACACCGACATCATCGTATGTTGTGTGTAGTATTTCCATGCCCTACGCCCCTTTTGGCACTATTTTCTTCCATGCAACACTCTCCCAAAGTGCGCCTTGCTTTTTGACCTGCGACTGCAGTATAATTCATGCGCTTGCGCCAAAGGCTTCTAAATTGATAACTTTTCATTTTTGTAAGCTTTGATGGACGATTTAACAGCTAACATGGCTCTTCTACGATGGACTTCCCTACTTCTTCTTGTAGATCAACAACTGAACTCAGATCCACACATGTCTTCATTGAGTAAGAAGCCAACCAAGTCTAAGGGTAAGGCCAAACTAATAGAAGAAGAAATGAAGTATAGACACCAAAGGGTCAGGATTCCCGAGTCCCTTGTAGAGTGTGACCTGGACATTAGAGATTCAGAGCTTAGCCACATTGACATGGATGACTTCTGGGCTAGAACCAAGAAGGTCACGGTTAGCCCATGGATGGACAAATTGGTCGGCAGTGGTCTACATTTTGCTGCAGGAATTCCCGTGAGTGCAGTTAACAAGTTCATGATGGTGGTGGCCCGTTGTTAGAATAAGGACACAAGATGTGTCGAGAATGAGAAGGGCGAGGTAATAATCAACCTCACTACCTGACATTTTAAAATTATGTTAGGTATCTGCCACCACTGACATTTTTGGCAATAAGCCAAGACAACTGCATAAAGGCATGGAACGAGAATGAAGACAAATGCATACAGCTAATGAATGAGGTATACTTGAAAAACAAGAAGGTGATAACTAGGTGGCCACAAGTCATTCATCACAGTGACTTCTCAGAAGAGTTGAGTGACACCGTCACTTTCCTAAGTAGGGTGTTTGGGATTCTTGATGCCCATTATTTTCACAAGTGGATGCTCAGATACTTAGAGACAATGTGCAAAAACGTCCTTGATTAACGCTTTGAATGGGTGGAAATTATTACAGCACCATCTCTCGAAAGCGGCGTCAATAACTTTCAATGACCGGGAGGTTCTACATGAACTCCTACGTGGTATACGCTGCTACCTCTAAAAGAGACTACCCAGACTTTCGAATCGATGTGGGGTATGGCCCCAGTCGAGAATATACGAATACTATCCAGAGTTGAGATTGGAAAATAATATCACACAATTCAGAAAAATTAATGATGCCTTCTTCTACGGCGTCATCATCTGCCTATTGAGGCCCAATATGACTCATGGTCGGACAACCAAGAGTGTGGTAACTACCATAGAGAAGTGGGGGGCGTTATTTACGCAATTCCCCACTTTCACCTATCTCAGAGCCGCCAACTTCTTGGGGGAGCCCACCAAGTTACCGAGGTATGCGGGGCCTAAGCTGATCCTATTGGAGCTGTCTAGATATCTTATCACATACCATGAGAAGTGCCTGAAAAGAAAAAAGGGTGGAACTCCGTTCCCCCTCACAGTGGGCAGGTACACCTGCACTTCCCAAAGCAAAGCCCGGGAGATGTTCGCAGAGCTTGAGTTGCTCAACTTAAAGCATAATTTCCTGGCGAGGCCAACCTTTGATCCTCATAATTACCTTCCAAGGGCAAAGCTTGATCCGATTCACATCCCTCAGATTGAAGATATCTACATTGATTTGTATCATGAAGCCGAGCTCAGACAAAAGGATCACTCCTGGCTAGCCCTGGCAGAAATCATTCAGTATGGTGTGGCCATTATCCTTAAAGGTTTCTAAGTGGACTTGATCAAGAAGTTGATCAGGTCTATCTAGACACGGACGGGGACAATTGGCCATTTTCCGAGATTGATAGAACAAAGGCACCTCAGACTATTGAGGAAAGGGTTAAGGGCACTCTGTGCACAGAGCATTGGTGCAGGAAGAATGGTCTCGTCTACCTTAGGGTAGACTTCACCACGTATCCTTTAGGAAATGCACACCAAGTGAAGCACTTCTGAAGGGAAAAGGGAAAGATAAAGAGGGAGAAACAAGTACTGCTCAGGAGGAAGCTCCCGAGAGTCCTCCTTCTCGCTGCCAAAGAATAGGTAGTAAGCCTGATCTCCATAGAAGAAGAAGAAGCGGTAACTATTCCAATGGGCACATCCACTCAGGATGTTGCCACTACTACAACTACCGAAGTTCCCACCATCCCATCTCCCACTCCTCCTTCTCCTCCTCATGTCACTCAACCAACCATTCCTTTGGTTGTGTCTTCTCCCCCATCTTCTACTATTCCCCCTTCCTCTTCCTCCATCTTCTCTTCCCTCGCGGAGCTGTCCCCCAACATTTCTTCTCTCATCTCTTAGATCCCTTCCACCCCTATGGTTTCCTCTCCTGCAGTGACTCCTACCCAGTGAGCACTATGTTGGCTTCTCTCTCAATGCCGCCACCAAGTGTCTCGATGCATTTCCCCATGTCCACTGTAGCTACTCCTTCTTCCACCCCTGTTCCCTCCTCTTCCCCTAGTCCCACTCCCTTAAGTCCAGAATGGATCTCCAAACACCTGAGCTAGCATAAGAGGAAAGTCCCCATTGCACCTATGGACTTCTCCATGATTCCAACTAAAGGAGCTAAGAAGAAAAAGGCTATAACCTACTCAAAGTGCCTCAGGTGAAAGGGTTATGGAGATCGCATACCCTGATCCCACAAAGGATAAAAAAGATCTATCTCCTACAGATTTTACAGTGACATAGGTCATAATGGGAACATCCTCAGAAATCCTGCAGGGAGAGGCCTTATTTGCAGTGGATGCCCTTTAAAAAAGCTTTAGGAAGCAAAGGAAGAGAAGAGGATATTGAAAGAACAGAACAAACATCTTCTCCAAGCCCTGCAGAAAATGGGCAGTGCACCTCCTATAGCTACCACCGAAACTCCTAAAGCCCTTAGTCAGGAAAAGATAAATGAGTATGCCAAGATTGGCGAGAAAGGTATGGTAGTATCCACTGGAGAGACCAGATCCTCAAAGATAGTGAGGAAGTAATTATAAAGTTCACGGAGCTATATCAAAATATTGATCAAGCTAAATAAGGAACTCCAGGCGATTGCAGGACCTATCTCCGAAGAGTTGGACCATGCCAGGTTACAACATGAGACATTCCAAAAGATGCTCGACTGCCCAGTCGATGACTTAGTAAAATTCAGTGTCTTCGATCACCCAAGAGCACCCAACAAAGTCCTTGCTGCTTTGGACTATCGGGTTGACCAGATGGAATTTGTCTTGGAGAAAATAGATAAAATCAAGGAGGAAGCCTTGGATGCAATGCATCAAATGGAACAAATCGTCCTAAGGATGTCTCCGGGCTTGCTGACCCCATCATACACCTTGAGGAAGGTAGATGACACTATTCGGCTCTTGAGGAGATCACGCGTCACAAGGTTTAGGGTTCGGGAAGCCACTTTTGATGCGAGAATCTATAAACAACCTTACGGCTCGCCGCGATTTTGTTGGATACATGATGGAAGAAGGTAATGAATACTTCAAGCTCCTACAAAGACTTAGAGATGAATGGGAGACTTGCGAATTCATCAGAGATCATACCAAGGGTCTTGCTTAGGATCAACTTCAAATGATGATTAGCAAGTTCATGGAGTATCGTGCTCAATTTCACATTTCCTCTCCTGAGCAGAAGTAGGATACTCCTTTCCAGCCGAGGGACGATGACAAATAGGCTCCTTCCTCCTAGGATTTATCCCATTTTTGTAAAGTATTTAAAAGTATGTTGGCACAAATGATGACATCATCCATGTTGCACCATGGGATGTTGTCATCCACCAAATTGCCTCAAAGTCAACAGTTGACTTTTAGATATTTTGTAAATATTTTGTAAGTAGTTGTTGGTTCCTTTTTGCCTTCTTTCTCCTTCTCCTTCTATATATACTTGGATACTTGTTGTATTCAAGGGTGAACATTTTTTAGATGAAAAATAGAAGTGAGAAGGAAAAGGCTTTGTACTTTTTTATAACAGAAAATATTAATACAAAAATTAAGACTTTGTGCTCAATGGATGTGTTATGTGCATTAGATCTTTCTTAAGTTAGATCTGTGTTGCTTTTCTGTTAAATTTATCTCTACTTTTTGTCATTTTCTCATCAGTATTGCTTTGTTCGTTTATGTAAGTAGGTTTGGATTTGTTTACTACCGGCCCAAAACATAAACCCTCTCGACCTTCTCGCTTTGGAATTCATTTCTTTTCTCCCTCGGATCTATCCTATCTCCGTTCCTTCCTTCATTCCTTTTGTTCACAATTGGAAATACCCCTACTAGGATGAGATCCCATACCCCTGAAGGCATAATATTGTGGGACTTGCACAAATTCCTGCTTTGGTAGAATAATAATAAACTAGTTTCACTTTCTTTGTCTCAAAGAGGGGCTCGCCCTACACACCTGTTGGCTCGTCTATCCATAGATCTGCGCCTCCCGATAGATTTTGGACCAACAAGCGGGAATTACCAGAGAAGCTAGTACGGACAAAGTTGCAAAGGAAGGAAAGGAAAAGGATGAAATGATGAAAGTTGCAGGTGTAAAAGATGAAAAAGGTTTTGCCTCGAGAGCGAAAAGGATTACTGTCATATCCAGCTGTGCAGAGCCTCTGAAAAATTATCAAAAGGGGATTTCTCGCATGAAAAAATCAGAATGATTAGAAGGATTGCCAAAAAGTTGTGGCATGGCATCCTAGTCATTAGTCGAGGGCCCAAGAAATGCGATCAATTCACAATTGGTCCACCTGGTAGCTTTGGATGTGAATTTGTTAAATGTCACTTTCTAAGGCAAATTGGTAACAAGAAAAGGTCCCTCGAATATTCTTCTCTTTTGGGGGAAAATTGAGTGACTAAAATGTATAAATGCAATGAGAATACTCTTGTAAAAGGGTCGGGGATTAAATTTCATAAGAAAATTTTGAAAATCCGTATTTTGAGAACCAATCGAGATACCTGGTTAATTTACTTTGTGTTAGATTTTTATCATGTCAAGTTGGTTACAGATGTATAGCCATTGATGAGCACTGAGATTTCTCTAGAATCTTTCCCCTGATGATGAATTTAAGTAATTTTGAAATTAATTTGTGTCAATCTTGGAGCAATTAGTGTCTTGCTTTGTTTCAGAATGTCTGCAAGTAGTTTTTCTTGTTCTATTGCCTTACATTGAAATCTTTGTGAAATCACATAGGATCTCATCCTTGTGATAATTTAGTGGCATTTGCAATTTCATTTCAAGAAGAGCCTTCATCTGTGATGAGATAAACAAATTTAAAATCACTCCACTGTCATTTGTTGATAAAGATTGTTTGTAAGTCTTTGGGTGTACCTTAGGTGTGATTGATAAGAGATTTTGGTGTTTAATTGAGTCTTTTAACTCGATCCTTCATGTTAGATTCTCAAAGATTGTGTGAAAATGTGTTGATCTGGGCCTCCATTGAAGCACACCTTCTAGTTGAAGGAACGTCTTAACTATTATGAAGCTTTATGTTGTTGAGTTGTCCATTGTTGTGAAGTTTCTCAAAGATCTAGTATAATCAACTTTATCCTACTTAATCTCCCACCAAAATCATTCAAAAACCATGAATCCATCTAAACTACCCCATGTTTTACCTTATATATCACAAAGGAACAAAATCTATTTACTAAAATATACGAGAACAATCAGGATTTCATAATGTCTTCAGTAACCTTAGCCTTGTTTTGAAAGTATCTCCATCTTTTAGAAGTGACAAACTCTTGAGAGTTAAATTATGGAGTATTGATCATACTTTCCCAAGGTTTTCTTCATAAAATTTGTGCAAAAGAAGGATATCTCCATCTCCTTCATCAAACAAGAGGTTACACTACGGGTCCTCTCACCTTGGTGAAAGGCATGACCTAAAGTAGTGAGGATAGGTCAAATCCTCTTGAAGGTGTTATCCATCTCTCCACAAAATGAGTGACAAAGGGCTAGTTAGATCTCATCCCCGGCTACAAAATGACACACATCATGATCTATCTGTCTCTAAGCTCATGTCAAATCTTGTGATGCTACTCAGCTTGAAAAGGAGAACAAATTTGGATACCAACACTAGTGGTTTGAGGATTATTGCCGTTGAGGGAGGACTCTTTGAAGTATTTGAACAAAGGTACATACATACGAGACCCGAGTAATACTTCTTACACATTACAGAACCCGGTATTATGCTAATACATGATCTAAGTGCTAATACATTGTTGAAACATCATTATCTATTCAGATCTGTAAGAATTGTTCAAAGTTGTAAGTTCTGAGTGCAATATTTCCAGCTTATATAGTTATTGCACTAAATTTTGTATCATCATTGATAAATTTGGGTAGAAGAAGAGTAGATCTTGTAAGCTTTGCATGAATCTGGTATTGACAGACATTTGATAGGTCTTTCATAGTGCATTTCACAAACTAAGGTGAAAATCCTTAGTGGTGACTCCGTGTTGTTTAAATTCTTAATAAATACTAGTGTCTTAACATATATCAAGTAAGATTTGTCATTAATATCTACAAAGCTGGAAGGAAGAAGATATTTCTTCACCAGGGACCCTAGTAGAAGGTTGTTTCAAGAGTTGGGAAAGTCTAATTTAGAAGGAAGAAGAATTTGGAAGGTTGTTGGAGATCAAGCATCAAGAAAAGAGATCTCCATTGGTGAAACTGATCAGCCTGTGATTGAAGATTGCAATACTTCCTCAAGTGCTTTTGAATTAGGTAGTCTCTTTGTTGAATTGAATTCTCCATCTGGAGAGGGTCCTTCTTTTGTATTTGAAACATTTTCTTCTCAATTTGCCCCGGTATTTTCCAAATCTAATAGAGTTTTCAAGAAATAGAGCCTTTAGAGGGTAGTCATTCTGAAAATTACATCCTGTACCACACAGACCCCTCACTCCTCATCATTTTGTTTCTCTGTAAGATCACCTCCTCAAAATAATATGGCTCAGCCTCCACCCAGACCTCCATTTGTTGTTAATACTTTTGGTCCCATCAATTTTAGAGGTATGGTTGGCTATCCAAATGTTGTGCCATAAGATGTAAGAAATAGATTGCCTAAGTTTCAAGGAAATAATGCAATCACTGGTGATCAACACTTGAAGCTCTTTGTCAATATGATGGAGGACTTTGAAATAGAATTTGAGGATGTATACATTAAATTGTTTATCCATACTCTAGAAGAAGATGCAAGGGACTGGTATAAATCTTTGCCAGATAATTCCATTGATTCTTGGATAGAGATGAAGAATGCTTTTAGAATGTAGTATGGTGATAAAACAGACCCTAGGTTTCTTTTATCAGAATTTGAAAATATAAAAAAGAATCCTAATGAATCAGTGCATGATTTCAATACAAGATTTAACAAAACATTGAGAAGACTTCTGTTAATTTGAGGCCATGTGATGAATCATGTCTGATAAAGTATTTAGATGCATTTGATAAGAAAGTTGCTTACTATTTGAGGGATAAGAACCCTGGAACTTTGAGGCAGGCCTTTACCATGGCTCTGCAAATTGAGAACAACATTAAAGTAGTTGGAAAACCTCCTAAGAGGGAGGGTGTTAAAATGATCAACCCAGAGAAGCCTCAATCAAGTAAGGTTGTGGATCTTGAGGAAGTTGTAAAGACTTTGGGAGGCTATCAAAGAAATCTCTTACAAGCTAGCCAGGGAAGAGAAAGGAATTGGACAAGGTTCTCAAGGTCAGCATAGGAAACAAGGACAAGACAGATTTGCAAATCATCCTAGAAATGATCAGAGATATGATGATAGAGGTAAAGGACCCATGGGAGCTAGAAACCCCAAGCTAGGGAAAATAGAGTAGTGCACTGATCCTCTAAATGCAGAGAGTTGTTGTTGTTGAAGAGACAAATGAAATTGATTGGTGTGACAAATGTTTCTTACCCCACCCACCATGTGAAGTAGATCAGAAAGTTGAAGAATGATGATGATGATAACATTGATGATGATGCATGCATGGTGGACTACTCTACAAGCTCACAGTAAGGAGAAACTTCAATTGAAGTAATAAGTGCAAGAACTTGCTGCAAGTTTTGGGATTGCATTCACTGGGTACCTCTTCTTCCTCCCTCTCATACTTTAGAAATAGATATGGTACAAGATTTTGAACTTCCTAATAATGATTTTGAGTACCTAAGAGCTCTAATGATTAAGAAGTATGATGGAGGAATCCCATCATAGAAGAGGATAGACAGTTGTTAATGAATGTTGTTGTTGCCCAGAAAAAGAGTATAACACAAGAAGTAAAGTTGTCAAAGGGGTAGGGCCTCAAGCCAAACCAAAAGACCCCAGTTCTCACCAATGTCCCAAAAGAAACTCCAAAGAAAGATGCATCGGAAAAGGCCTTGTTGTCTCAAGTAGAACTGGTGTTCCCACCCATGCCCAAAATGTGAAAAATCTTGTGCCATCTGATGAGTTTGTCAATCTTTCTCCAAATGTTTGCTTTGCCCAAATACATTCCTTATGACATTTCCCAAGTCTTGAGTCAGATCAAGATTTATGTCCCAATTGTTGAACTGCTTAGGATTCTGAGCACAAGAAGAGGGCTTTTGAGTATTTGGGATTGGAAGAAGATAGGAGTACCCAAGGCAGAAATATAAATAATGTAAACACTCCTCCTCAACCATTGTAGACCTAGAAAACCACCAGCATTGGAGGAGATAGGTGAACCACTGAAGTTTACTTGGGAACATCTTTGGTTGAGTCTCAATTAAATGTTGATCCATTTTTTACAACATTGATTATTAAGGACAAACTGCTGCACAATTGTATGTTTGATTCGGAGCATCATGCAATGTTATGCCTCTAGAAGTCATGAATGAATTGAACATTAAAGTGAACAACTTATGGCAAGTGTACTGTAATGGATTCTAGAGAGGTGTTAGTTGTAGGATGTGTAAAAGGTTTGGTGGTACAACTTGTAACTTATCAGGTAAGAACTTGAAACTTGATGTTGTTATTGTTGATTGCCCTGCCAAATGGGGCATGTTGTTATCAAGAAAGTGGGCTGCAAGTGTTGGTGGAAGTGTTCAGATGGATATGTCTTTTGCCACCATTCAATTGAAGGAAACCTTGTAAAGTTGTATGGAGAGAAGAAGATGTTGCACCTCATTGAAGATCCCAATAATGCTTCTTATGAAGTGTTGTATGCTGATGTAGATGTTGATAACTTTGTTGGGTTTGTTGATGGAAAAGAGCATAAGATTGATCAATGTAAATGTCTTGAACAAGTAGGTTTACCTTGGACCTTGTTATTTGATGGAGCTTGTTCCAAGTTTGGAAATGGTGTTGGCATTGTTCTGATTTCTCCAGGATAGGAAGAGTTTTTTTTTCTTTCAAACTCAACTTTGAATGCACTAACAACATTGCTGAATATGAAGCATTATTATTAGGCTTGAGAATTGCATGGAAATATGGTATAAAGGATATCATTGTCAAAGGGGATTCAGAACTGATTGTCAAGCAAATTAGAAAATTGTATGCTACTAAAAATCAGAGAATGAAACAATACAAGCATGTAGTCTGGGATTTGATTGAAATGTTTGACTCTTTTAATATTGTGCACCATGATAGAAAGTTTAAATGTTGTTGTAGACAAGTTAGTAGTGTTAGGATCAGATTTGGGAATTGTATAGTATCTCCATTTTGTGAGTATGATGTTGAAATACTAACAAGGCCATTGTCCTGATAACATGTTAAAAATTGGCAAGTGTTTGATGATGATGCCCAGGTGAAATGGTTTTTATAGAACCAAGGTGAGTTTTTGACCAAAATATAGATTGGGAACCAATGGTGTGTGTTCTTTGAAGGAAAGGAAACTTTATTTGGAAAAGACATCATCAGCTGAAGACAAACATGATTCCCAGAGGTTTGGTGGCACTTGAATCAAACTTTGATAATGTTGATTGCATTATTAAAAGAAGTATGTCGAGTTTCAAGAGATGTGGAAGAGCATGACCTAGGCACAAAGGAAAAACCACGTAAAATCTGGTTAGGAAGCAATCTCAAGCAAGGAAGAGAAGTAGTCCTATGTTCAATTGTTGAAGAAATATCAAGACTGCCTAGCTTGGTCTTACTCTGAGTTGAAGGCATAGGGAAGATTTGTTCCAACATGAAATTCCTCTTGAATCTAATGCCAAGCCTTTAGGAAAAAATAGAGGCCCATCAATCACTCCTTTCTTTGAAGATGCAAGAAGAATTGAAGAAGTTGAGGGATGGAGGGATCATTCAGCCCACAAGGTACTCATCTTGGGTTACAAATTTAGTACTGTTAGAAAAAAGAATGGTGATATAAGGTTGTGCGTAGACTTTAGGAACTTGAATAAAGCATCATTGAAAGATAATTACCCTCTGACCAAACATGGAGAATATGCTACAATTGGTAACTGGTTCTGAATTGTTATCCACTTTGGATGGTTTCTCTGGCTATAATCAAGTTGTTGTGAAGGAGTTAGAAAGAATAAAGACTACCTTTACCACTCCTTGGGGAACTTATGTCTATGTCAGGATGCCTTTTGGCTTAATGAATGTTGGAGAAACTTTCCAAAGAGCAATGGATGTAGCATTTTTTGGTTATATTAATGATTTCATTGTTGTTTATCAAGATGATGTAATTGTGTTTTCCAAAAAAATAAATGATCACTTGCAACACTTGGAGAGAATGTTGTTAAGGTGTAGAGAGTATGGCATATCATTGAATCCCAAGAAGTGCCATTTTGGAGTGCAAAAGGAAAAGCTGCTTGGTCACATTGTATCAAAGGAAGGGGTCATGATTGATCCAGAGAGAGTGGAAGCCATCAACAAGGTTCCAATTCGAGAACTAAGAAGGGAGTTCAATCCTTCTTTGGACAAATAAACTTTATCAGAAGATTTGTGTCTAACTTTGTTGAGCTGACCATCCCCATTACTAGCATGTTGAAAAAGGACCAAGTTATCAAATGGGAAGAAGCTTCCATTCAAGCTTTCAATGGGATCAAGGAAGCACTAAAGCATGCCCCTTTTTGCAGCTCCAAATTACAAGAAGCCTTTTCAAGTGTTTTCTTTTGCTTTAGAAAACACCATTGCATCTATTTTGTTGTAGAAGGATGATGAAGGGGTTGAGAGACCAATTGCCTTTTAGTAAGGCATTGCAAGGAGCTGAGTTGAAGTACACCATCATGGAGAAGCAAGCATTTTCCTTGGTGAAAGAAACAAAGGTTTTAGACCCTACATCTTGAGCTCTAAAGTTGTTGCTTATGTTCCCCACACCATGGTGAAAGATATCTTATCAGAGATGGAGGTCTCAAGAAAAAGATGCAGATGGGTAAACAAGTTGTAGGAATATGACATGGATATCCAAACCATGAAATTGATAAGAGGTTTGGGCCTAGCTAAGCTTATGGATGAGAGAAACTTGCAAACTATTGAGGTGAATGAAGTAGAAGGAGAAAGGGTGGATGTCCTTGAAAATTTGGTAAGCTCTGAATGGTACAAAGATATAATATTTTATCTCAGACATCTATGTTGCCCTGAACATTTGAGTAAAAATCAGAAAAAGAGCTCTTAAGTTAGCCTCTCAAAAATATGTCATTACTGATTTTGGGTTAGCTTGGAAGAACCGGAGGAGTGCTCTTAAGATGCATTGTTGAGGATGAAGCCCCAAAGGTAATTGTTGATCTCCATGGAGGAGTTTGTGGGGGACATTTTCTTTGGAAGAGTTACAGACACATAAAATCTTGAGGGTTGGTTATTGGTGGCCAACTCTCTTCAAAGATACAACTCTATTGGTTAGGAAATGTGAAAGTTGCCAGCATTTTTCTGGAAGAATGAAAGCTTCAGGCTCCCTTCCTTTTAGCATCCTGTGTCAGTTGAAGCCCCATTTAAGCAATGGGGAATGGATTTCATTGGAAAAATTTTGATCCTTCTAGTCTTTGGTCATAAATGGATTCTTGTAGCCACTGATTATTTCACTAAGTGGGTGGAAGCAATCCCCACCAAGAAAGAAACACACCAAGTTATCATGGACTTCATGTTGAATCAAATCATATGCAGATTTGGAGTGCTAGTTAAGATTGTTTGTTGATAATGCCATGAGTTTTAGAGCCAAACCTTTGGTGGAAATGTGCAAAAAGTATGGAATCAATTTGACATATGCTTCTAACTCAATTCCCCAAGGAAATGGACAAGTTGAGTCAACAATAAAAACTTGTTGAAGATCATTAGAAGAACCTTGGAGCTGAACAAAAAGAAGTGGGGTGAGAAACTGAAGTTTGTTGTTTGGGCTGATAAAAAATCACTATCAAAAGAGCTACTGGTAAAAGCCCATTTGAGTTGGTATATGGAACTCAAGCTTTGTTGCCCCTTCATTTGTAATTGTCTTCATTTCAGTTTGTTCAACAAATTGAAGATCAAGAAGTTAGTCCATATGATGCTCGAATCAATCAGATTATTGAGTTAGATGAAGAAAGAAGGGCATCCCATCAGTGGCATGTGAAGTTTAGAGAAAAGTTGAAGAAGTTATTTGACAAGAAGGTGACTCCAAGAGCTTTTAGCATTGGGGATCTTGTGCTATTATGGGATAGCAGGCATGAAGATAAGGGAAAGCATGGTAAATTTGATGCATTGTGGATGGGCCCTTATTCAATTGACATTGAATTGGTGAAAATACCTTCTTCCTAAAAGACTTAGATGGGGAACTACTTGAATTTCCTATTAATGGTAGGCATTTGAAACATTTCCTTGATTGATTTCTCAGAATCAAGGTATACTCCATTGTATAGTGTATAGTTCTTTTGTTTTTTTTTTTTTTTTTTTTTTTGTTTTCTTGGTCCTTGGTGACCTGGTTTTGTTGGTTTCTCGGTTCATTTTTGGAGGATGGTTATGGTTTTTTCTCTCTGCAAGCTTATTCTTTGACTCCATTTCCCAATGGTTTTTTTTTGGCACTTGGTCTCTATTTGTTCTTGTGGCACTCACTAGGGAGTGCCCATCCCCGAGTCGGAGCCGATGTTGGTGCTCAATTTGGTCTCGCCCCATTTGTCCTTGAAATTCTTCTAGTTTGCGGGCTCTGTCGTGTTTTCTATCTCCCGTATTGATGCATAAAAACTTTGTCCTCCATTTGGTTGCCATGATCAGTCCCTTCCTTGGTGAGGATCACTTAAAAGTCTAAAATTTTTTTTTCGTTCCTCTGTCCATGTGAAAAATCTATGTAACTTGGGTGAAAACTCGGGTTTTTTTTCCTTCCTTCCATTTTCCATAGTCACGTTTTGTTGTCCCTGTCATTTTTGTCCCAAATATCTATGGAAATGTGATTGGATGTGGCTCGGAGGATCATATTTGGGCCTTATATCATTTCCAAATTCTCTATCCTTGAAGAAAGATTCATTTTTCGGGCTCAAATGGTGATTTTCCTACATTTTACGGTTTGACGGGTGTGTTTTTCCCGGTCAAATTTACATCTCAGCATTGCATGGAAATGTGGCCCTTTCTAGTTGGATGTGGCTCGGTGGGGCACTTTGAAAACTCTAAGGCTCACTTCAACTCAAAACTTGTCCACGTGGAGGGTCGGCGTGCTCATCTGAAAATTCACCTTTTGGTTTGGCCTTGGAGTTGCGCGGGAGACACGTGGAGATTTTTGCTGCCTTGCCCAGACTTAGACAATTTTTTTTCATCATGGCGGTATATTTTTGGAGACCATGGACACGTGGAGGGCTGGCACTCATTTGAGGATCACCTCAGGGTCCCACCTTAACAATTGTGACAGGGAGACATGTGGAGGCTTCCTCGGCTCTGCACTCTATACTTAAACTTTTCAAAGCAATTTTGAAAGGCATAGGACACGTGGAGGGACCGCGCCTATTTGGGGACGGCCCCTAATTTTATTTTGAAGAAGTGCCAGGAGGACACTTGGAGGCTTTCACTCACTCTGCCTTTGCTTGGACTTTTCAATGGCCAAGGAAAAATGTCTCGGACCCTAGACACATGGCACCTTCCGTTGATCCTTCAACTTTTTTTAACAACTCTTCGGACTGAGACACGTGGTGAGCCATGCTTGTTTGGGGTCTCACTTTTTTGGGGACCATCTCAAAAGTGTGCCATTGAGACACGTGGAGGCTTAGCTTTGGCTCCTTTTTTTGAGACTTTTCAAGGCCAAAAGGCATTTTTCTTGGGCCCAGGGCACGTGGAAGGCCGTGCTTGTTTGGAAACTTGCCCCTATACTTCTCCTTTGTAGTTGCACCAAGGAAACATGTGGATGGCTATAATATAAAGTAGAAAAGGACAGAATCAATGGTTGTTGTGCATTGCATCTATTTTTCTACCATTTTTCTCCAAGACTCCTGGAGATGTGAATACACACTATTTTTTCATCATTTTTGATGAAATTCCTTGTCATTCTATATAAAGTGCCATTGAATGGATTCAGAACTTAATTTGTGAGTCAAGGATTGTTAAGGTTGATATTTTGAAGTTGGAATTGCTCGGGCACTTGCAAAAATGGGAATTACTAGAGAAGATGGATGCGGGACAGAGTTGCAGAGGAAAGAAAGGAAAAGGATGAAATGATGAAGGTTGTAGGCATAAAAGATGAAAAAGGTGTTGCCTCGAGTGAAAAGGATTACCTGTCATATCCAGTTGTGTAGAGCCTCAGAAAATGATTAAAAGGGGATTTTCTCATGCATGAAAAAATCAAGAATGATTAGAAGGATTGCCAAAAATTTGTGGCATGGCATCCTAGTCATTAGTCGAGGGCCCAAGAAATGTGATCAATTCATAATTGGTCCACCTGGAAGCTTTTGGATGTGAATTTGTTAAATGTCACTTTTTAAGGAAAATTGGTAACAAGAAAAGGTCCCTCGAATATTCTTCTCTTTTGGGGGGGAAAATTGAGTGAGTAAAATGTATAAATGCAATGAGAATACTCTTGCAAAGGGTGGGGGTTGAATTCTTAAGAAAATTTGAGAAAAGTCGTCTTCTGAGAGACCAATCGAGATACTGGTTAATTTCTTTTGTGTTAGATTTTCTATCATGTCAAGTTGGTTGCTAGATGTATAGCCATTGATGAGCACTGAGATTTCTCTAGAAGCTTTCCCCTGCTGATGAATCTAAGCAATTTTGAAATTAATTTGTGTCAATCTTGGAGCAATTTGTGTCTGCTTTGTTTCAGAATGTCTGCAAATAGTTTTCTTTTGTTCCTATTGCAATCTTACATTGAAATCTTTGTGAAATCACAGGATCTCATCCCTGTGATAGTTTAGTGGCATTTGCAATTTCATTTCAAGAAGAGCCTTCATCTGTGATGAGATAAACAAATTTAAAATCATTCACTTTGTCATTTGTTGATAAAGATTGTTTGTAAGTCTTTGGGTGTACCTTAGGTGTGATTGATCAGAGATTTTGGTGTTTAATTGAGTCTTTTAACTCGAGCCTTCATGTTAGATTCTCAAATATTGTGTGAAAACGTGTTGATCTGGGCCTCCATTGAAGCACACCTTTTGGTTGAAGGAACGTCTTAACTATTTTGAAGCTTTTTGTTGTTGAGTTGTCCATTGTTGTGAAGTTTCTCAAAGATCTGGTATAATCAACTTTATCCTACTTAATCTCCCACCAAAATCATTCAAAAACCATGAATCCATCTGAACTACCCTGTTTTCCCTTGTATATCAACAAAGGAACAAAATCTATTTACTAAAATATGTAGAACAATCAGGATTTCATAATGTCTTCAGTAACCTTAGCCTTGTTTTGAAAGTATCTCCATCTTTTAGAAGTGACAACTCTTGAGAGTTAAATTATGGAGTATTGATCATACTTTCCCAAGGTTTTCTTCATAAAATTTGTGCAAAAGAAGGATATCTCCATCTCCTTCATCAAACAGAGGTTACACTAAGGGTCCTCTCACCCTGGTGAAAGGCATGACCTAAAGTAGTGAGGATAGGTCAAATCCTCTTGAAGGTGTTATCCATCTCTTAAGTGTTGGACCCATACTTATGTATGATAATATATGGCTCAATCTAGTTGAGGGAAAAATTTCGACGTTAGCTTCTTTCTAGAGTAGTGACATTCTAATTAAAATAAGTTAGGGGAAGGGACATGGTGTCATCCATGTCCATGGGGTTGTTGGATGGAGAAGAAGATGGATCGATGTGCATGGGAGATGTAGATGCGGTGTGTGGGAGAGAATTAAGAGCGAGGAGTTGATACTCCCCACCGTGAGAGACATTGCCTCATAGTGGTAAGAGACTCATCTTTGGATAATTTGGATGTAGATATGGATCTTTGAGGAGATGGAGTAAGATCATTACGAGAAGAAATGATGACTTTGGGTTTTTATTGGATATATGGTTAAGGATCATGAGGGTGAGAACAATTACTAATATGAACAACATTGATAAAAAGAGGGGACCTTCTTTGGAAGAGGTAGTGTTGGATGGAGGGATTGCGATGAATGATTTGGGTGAAAAACCAAATTTAGATGCCTTAGGAGGTGTGGATTTTATTAGAGGATTGTGTTTGGATTTGGATGAACTAGTAGATGGGAGAGGGTGATATTCCTTAATGAGTAGGTCATCCTCTTCTATGATACTGTCGATGAGGGTTTGGAGGGCCCTACAATGTTCAGTGTCATGTCCAGGGGTACAATGATAAGTACAAATAGTGTTAGAATCAAACCACATGGGTTTCAGCCCATGTGAATTGAAGGATTTGATAGGAGGAAGAGTGATTGTAGATGCTTGGACCAGATGTTGAAGGATTTTAGTATAAGATCCAATGGGGTTTTTGGAAGGGGTTACGTGGATTGTGGATTGATTGGGTTTGGGAGAGGAGGATGAAGGTAAGAGAAGTGCCTTACTTTTGTGAGGTTTAATAGAGCCTTGGATTTTGATGTGGAATTATAAGGGAAACGATTTGGATTCAGAAGGAGGCATATGTGACTTGGATGATTTTGATTCAGACTTGGGAGGAGGAAGAGATGGTTTGGATTCAACTTTGTTGATGGGGATTTGGATGAAGGGCACTGGTCTCGAGGATATATGGGAAATGCCTTAAGATAGATGAAGAGGATTTGGATTTCTTAGATGGTTTGGATTGTTGGGGCTTTGAAGGAGGAGCTCTAATTTCTTATGTGGATGTGTAAGAATTTTTTTGAGTAGGAACGCCAAGGTTTTTAGATTTTGTTGCGAATATTTACCCTTGGAGGAATTATAATGATTTATACTAGGGGATCCTTAGAGGTAGAATCAAATGATATAGATTTTGTTGTAGATGTGGGGATTGAAGATGGAAGTGGTTTTTGGATAATATGTTTGATGAGATCAGAAGGAGTTGCAGATTGTGTGGATCTTAGAGGTGTTAGTACAGAAGTGATGGTAGTTGTTGGAGATGAAGATGGGATTGGGACATCCTTTGTAATGGGATCAAAGGAGGATGTCTTCTTGGTAGGAGTTTTGAGGGATGATATGGATGTGGACACAAATTTAGATGTTGATGTGGGTATGGATACGGTCATAGATGAGGATAAGGAAGGAGATGTAGAAGTAGGCATGGATATGGAGATAGATGTTAGGGTAGGTGTGGGAGTGAATGTAGGTATGCTAGATGTGGTAGTAGGTATGATGGTAGATGTAGTCATAGATAAGGAAATAGGTGTGGGTAAGATAGGTGTGGGTGGAATAGAGATAGGTAAAGTGGATGTAATAGATGCAAATGTAGGTATAGTAGATGTGGATAAAGAAGTAGACATAGGTATAGATACATATGAGATTGTAGGGGTGAGGGTATATGTCAAGGTAGGCATGGGATCAATAAATATAGGTAGAGTAGAGGGCACAATAGATGTGGGTGGTAATGTTGAATCTTGATCCAAAGTATTGATCATGTGGGTATTGGGTGCTTGAGATGTAGGGGGATTATTTTGATTATTTGATGGATAGTTAGGAAGGGTTTCTGAAGACATCGAGGTTTTGGTTAGGGGAGCGTAATGAAAACAAGACCACGATCGTGAAGAAGGAATTATATGGGTAGTGAACTGCCTAGCATGAGCTAGATCAGGAAGTATGATACTTCCTAGATGGCTGTCAGTCCACTATTTTAAACAATTCAATGTTGTAAACAAAGTAAATCCTATTGTTATTTTAAAATGATTTAGGTATCTCACTTAAAAACACAATAAGAAATAGATCTAATCTAACAGGCTAAGCTAGAATAGAATCCAAAGGTCAAATGATTGGTTCTGGGTCTCTATAGGTCTGATAAAGGTCTCGGGTAGGTCACAGGTGAATGAGGGTGAGATAAAATTAGGTGGGTAGGTCTCTATTAAGGTTGTGTGGGAAAAACGAGAGACCGGTGTGTCGGTCGGGGGTGACCCGACGGTGGTTAGGTATAAGCCGGTGCGATTCTTGTGAGATCTGGAAATGTCACAGAATGGGCTTTTGGTCTCCTTTGTGATTACACAAAGGACTTTGGTTAGTTGGGATGATGTATTGGGTGACTGGAGTAGGATTTTGTGAGGTTTTAATGGGTATATGGAGGTGAAAATGTGGAGAAGGTCAATAGGGAGCAAGATAAACAATGGATGATAAAATGATGATGAAATGAAATAACCAAGAAAGTATGATGTTGTACTTACTTGGATTTCATTCTGAAGGCCTATGTGTGAGGATGGAGGTGTTGATGATGGGTTTGAAGGTTGCAAGTGATCACCAACTGAAGAAAATCTTCTGCATGGGCTGCATGTACACTCCTCTTTGCTTGGATAGATCAGATCATGGCTGGGATGGTTGTGCAGGAGAAGATGCTCAATCTCCTTCCTTGGATGTGAGTTTTCATTGGAATTGGCTCTCTGAAGATGTGTTATCTCTCTGAGATGTGTTCTTGCTCATCAACTTTCTTTTTTTCCAAATGTTTTCCAACCTTGAGAATAAGGTTGTTTTGGGTTAAAAGGGGTAACCGACGGTGGTCGGCTTAACCGGTGATGGTTAGGGGTAACCAGACGTCGGTCAAGGTGGGATTTCCTAGGTTTACTAAACTAGGGAGATCCTCCTGATTTCCTTGGATCTCGTGTCATCGTTATCCCATGGATTAGACTGGGAGCCTCTTGTGAGCATGTGGGAATGTGGTTAGAGGGAATGTAGGCATTGATTTTTAGGGTTTGGGTAAGTCTTAGTTAGTTATGGGAACTTGCTAAGAATAGGTCTTAGGTTGAGTTGGCTTGGTGAGGTGTCTAAGTGAACTGTATGTGTGGATATTATTTAAATAAGATATTTAAATAATAAATATAGTGAGGATAATGCATTAATTTAATTAAATTAATTAAATTAATATTAGTGGGGTGAAGGGGGTCATGGCTAGGTAAATGTAATAAAGGGTGCTTATATGTCGAGGGACAAAGGGGAGTGTGACCTAATTTTAGTGTCTACATTTTGCCCCTTTTTGTTGTGTAGCTTGTATTAGTAAATGCTAACAAAAAATAAGATGTGGTTGCCCCATGTGTGGGTGAAGGTGATCCCCCTCAAACCAGGAACTGACAAGGCAGCAGGTTGAAGCGGTGAGTGGTTTGATAAAAGGTAAATGTGAGGAAAAGGCAAGTGGGTATAGGGAAAAAGGGGAAAGGTCTACTCGGGAAATCTAGGTAATGGGTCAGGGTCACAGGTAGTAGCAACAGTCAAATGCACGCACATGTATAAACTGCAACACGCTACCGGGTTGAAGAGTAGGAAAACTCTACATCATCTAAGGTCGATAGGTTTATCCAAACAAGGTTGAAGTGAATCCGGTATCCAAGGTATAGGATATGGTCAGGAAACACAACGTAGGTTAGGTGTAGGAATGTTTAGGTATGTTCGGTACACCAAAGGTAGGGTTAGGATAAACGGTCATGGACAATAGGCTAGGTAAGGTCATTAGGTCAATCAACACAGTAATCAGTGCCGCAAGGTATAGCAAACACATGAGGTCAAAGGTCACTAGCGATGGTCAGGTCAAATATCTAGGTCGTGGCATGGGTAAGGCCAAGGTAGGGGTAAAATAATGAGTCCCCAAAGGAGGAAAAATGGAGGTAGTAAATGATGAGGTCAGGAAAGGTAAGGTAATGGGTTGGGTAAAGGGTGGATGGGGTAAAGAGCAAGGTAGAGGGTGGGGTAAAATGGAAAAGTAGGGGCAATGTGTAGGTAAGGGTGACCGATGGTGGTCATGGATAACCGACGTCGGTATAGGAAAACCGATGATGGTGAGGTAGGGCATGACCGATGTCGGTCGAGGGAACCGACGTCGGTTAGGTCGGGTTTTGTATAAAAACAAAAAAATCCATGTTTTTATTATTCATTTGTGATTTGAAGTGAAGAAATGACAAAAAAAAGAGAGAAAAGTGAGAAAAGTGTCTGGAGGAAATGGGACAGTGAGCTGGCAGTGTGATTTGATGGTGGTTGGGTTGGTGAGTAGCGGGTCCATGAGATCAGGGTGAGAGAGTTGATTGGTCGGAGGTTGTGGGTAGATATTCGGGGATGGGAGAGGTTGGAGAGGGATCGGGTGGACCACCAGCAGCGGCCAGACATGTGCCACCGAGATGAGATGGCAGCAGTGCGTGATGAGGTAAGCACCTAACTCTATAGTGTTAATTAGATAGAGTAGAGGTTGTAATAGTTGTTATTTGTAGGGTTTTGTGGGTTTTTTGTATTTTGTGGGTGGGAAAAAGTTAAATGGGTATGGGGGGAATAATGGGAAAAAAAAAAGGGGGAGGGTAGTAAATTGGATAGGTGGGGTGGGTAGGGGTTTTGGGGTAGTGTAGGTCATTGTAGGTGGGGTAAAAGGGATAGGTGGGAGGGTTTTAGAAAAAAGGGGGTTTGGGAAGTCATGAATTTTTCCATGATAGTGTGACAGCAGTGTCGGTCAAAGCTTGGGCGTCGGTGGGTAGAACAGGATCGGTCACCTAATAGGTGACCGATGCCGGTTATGTGGTAACCATGGTGGTAAAGTTGAACTGGTATCGGTCACCAAATAGGTGACCGATGCTGCCGGTTTAAGGGTGACCGAGTCGGTTAGGATGAACCGGCACCGGTCGGGATTTTAGGCACAAGGGTCAAAAAAATGATGTAGGTTAGGTGGTTGAGATGGGTAGGGTAAAAATAGGGTGGTGGGTAATGATAAGTGATGAATATGGTCATGGTAAAGGTAGATTAATGTTGTGCTTTGGATTGGATGCAGGGGAGATCGCAGTTACATATGCGGGATAGGGTTCCGCTACTTGGTGACATTGCATGGCTTAGCGAGCCCTTTGGAGCTGCACACATGGAGGTAGTGGGCTTGAGTGGTATTTGGGTGCTACTGACATCTTTTTGGTAGCCTAGTTTGATGGTCATGCTCATCGATAGATGGGACTCCGTGACCAACACGTTCCACCTTCCGATGGGTGAGATGACTATCACCCTGAGAGGACGTGTTCAGATTTTGAGGTTACCCATATTGGGGCCCAGTGTACTCTATCTCCTCGAGGCCTTAGAGGAGCTGATCGGGATAGTTTTGGTGAGGGGCGGTGGAGCTGAGATTCCATAGTGCCAGTTTGAGCTATGGCGAGATGTACCTAGCCCATCCGGATGAGACGAGGCTAGTGGTTTTATTGATGGAGGTAGTGTGTTGCTATGCACTACCCGATGCAGAGGGTGGATGCTTTCCCCGATCATTGATGGGGGTGCTCCATGATATGATGGTGCATGAGACATGCTTCACCTAGGCACCAACATTCTTGGTGTAGCTATATAGAGAGTTGTGGGCATATGGGCGGTTGCGGGTTTAGCTTGTGTTGTACATTTATACTACATTGTTGGGCCTACTGAGCACATAGTCTGTGTTTGACCTATAGGGATGCCCTAGAGTAGATGCATTCCCCCAGAGAGATGTGTGTGGTTGGGATATAGGAGATGGGTGCCGGTTGTAGGAGAGCGGAGGTCGGATAGGCCGACATATGATGTGGCCCATTTTTGGCGTAGTTGTTGGAGGGTTGTCGGAGTGGACATTATCTGGAGGCCATATGTGGGATTCCCCTCATATAGGCACATGCATGAGGAGCTAGCTGAGCTCCAGCTAGAGAGGTGGATATAGGGTCACCATGTTGGGGAGGATGAGATGATCCCGGTAGACAGGGTTCGATGATAGTTCGGGCTTATACAGGATATTCCTCCATCCTTCCCATAGTATCAGAGAGATGACATGGAGAGGCCTCTACCTCTACCACAGCCTACAGTGCCTATAAGGAGAGGAGGAGCAGCCAGTGGATAGTGGATTGATGATGATGATGATGCGGATGCATAGATAGGTATAGGTAGTGGTGGGTGGCTCAGTTATGAGCCATACCACCTACCCAGGCAGCAGAGACTTAGCTACCATTACAGTAGTGAGAGAGATGCCCTACAGGGGTAGGTAGTGATGTTGATCATGTAGATAGGTATATACTATGAGACATAGTTGGGGGTCGAGAGGTAGAGGTAGTAGAGCTATGAGAGTAGGTGGGTGGCGATCTGAGCCCGAGATGGTGAGAGGGAGAGGGTGGAGGAGATGGAGGAGATGGAGATAGAGATGGTTAGGTGGCAGCCTTACTGGCTTAGGTGGTAGGTTTACAAGGCCAGTTGGCCACAACCCAGAGACATAGATTGGGGCCTTACGGAGGCCATAGATGGGGCATGGAGGGATAGGGAGGCACCACCATAGGGGAGGGGGGCAGAGGAGGGGCACCACCACCACAGGCAGGGAGCTGGTCCTAGTTCACGAGGAGCAGTAGGCAGGAGGTAGAAGTATAGGGGCCGAGACCTATGGGACCACCACAGACCATGCCTATATCTAGGTTATGGGATGCCCTAGGTGAGGTGAGATATTATCAGGACCAGCTCATGGCAGCGGGATAGACTTCCTCTCTTACGAGAGAGTATAGGGCACAACAGGCATCAGTGAGAGGATGAGATCCCACACACATAGTGTGGAGAGCACAGGAGGTCAGTGAGCTCGAGGCCCGATCAGGGAGAGGCCACCAGCATGGTGACCAGAGTGAGGTGATGTGCCAGTAGGGACACAGGAGGCCGAGGGTGTAGGTGACATAGAGATGGAGGACATCCGGTGAGATGTCTGATATGTGGCCTCCCGAATTTTTGATGTATACTAGTGATTATTTTTTTATATATATATCTGCTGCATGCCAAAGATAGTTGTATTTTTTGATCACATACCGGCCTACGTGTGCCAAAGATAGTGAGGATGTATGAGTGATTTTTTTGTATATTTTGAGCATATACCGGCCTGCGTGCTGAAGATTTTTTTGTATTGATTCATTCATTCTTTTTGTATATATGAGACCCTGCATGTGTGCGATGACATTTTGTATTGTATATCGGCTTATGTGTGTTGACATTTTTGAGATGATGGCCATGATGAGATAGGCATGTATTTTGAGATACACATTTATTGATTTATATGATGAGATTCATGGTATTTTGTGATGTGTTAATATGTTTATGAGATATTGGATGTATGGCTTGTGTTAGATGAGATATGGATTTGTTACTTTGATGTGGTTTGAAATTAGGTGAGTTAGGCATGATGGAGTTAGGTTGGTTTAGGCATGGATCGAGTTAGGTTATAGGCATGGATGGAGTTGAGTTTAGGCATGGATTGAGTTAGTTATAGGCATGGATGAGTGGTTTATAGGCATGGTTGAGTTAAGTTATAGTTAGGCATGGATGAGTCGAGAGTTATAGGCATGATTGAGTTAGGTTATAGGCATGGTTGAGTTAGGTTATAGGCATGGGTTGAGTAAGGTAGGTTTAGGCATGGTTGAGTTAGGTTATAGGCATGGTTGAGTTAGGTTATAGGCATGGTTGAGTTGAAAGTAGGTTTAGTTATGATTCATTATGTTGGCAATGAATGATACTATGGGTCATATGTGAAATGTTCTATAATCTATGCATAGTGATGATAGAGAGATGGTAGGTGTAATAAATGTATGTTGTGGTAAGCAACTTGTTATGTATGTGGCTTAATTTCCAATTTTGTTAGAAAAGGGGAACTAAGTGAAATGTGAAATGTGGGGTAAATGGTGAGTTAGGCATGGTTGATGAATTGTTTAGGGTAGAGAATGGCTGAGCTAACCTCCAAGGGCCCCATGCCCTCGGAGTGCTACCTACATAGTCCCGGTGAAAAGGGACCTCAGGCCGATGTAGTTCTCCCATGAGCTAGGGAAGAATATGAAAATGAGTTGGTAGGTTTTTGGGCATGTTGTGGGTTTAGGTTTAATAGGTGTGGGTAGATTATAGGTAAAATGATGTAGGTGAAGGTGATTATGGTGAAAGGGAGGATTACCCAAAGGTAAGCGTCGAGTACCAAGTCTGTATAAGGTAATCAAAATGTAAACAAAGATGGTTAAAAGATAAGAGGGGGCAATAAAGCCACCTGATTGGGTAGGATCATACCGAGTAGATCATACCTTGAGGGGTGATGAACACAAGACCCGAAAGGCATTGCACGATTAATGTTCTATGGTGAAAGTAGTCACAGGATCACCAAATGTCAAAATTCCAAGATGTCCCTTGAGGTGATTGAGGAAATGAGAGTGGAAATGGTAAGGTGGGTGAAAGGTAGTTAATTTTATATGTTTTGAGTGATAGGGCTTTTGGGCAAGAGGTCCGAGGTCACAATGGGCAAGTCCATGACTAAAATTTTTTTTTTTTTTGTTGTGATAGACTGATCGATGCGGGAAGTCTATATGGGATAAATAATATGGTACTCCTTGAGGTCTTCGTGAAGCTGATCGATGGGAAGCTTTGTTTTCTCTTTTTTTTTTTTTTTTTGAAAGCTTCACATAGTTGTCCTTGAGGGAGTAGTCTATTTATAGTAGCAATTTTGTCGAGAGGAAGATGTCCTTTTGAGGGAGTCATCTTTTTATTAGAAGTTTGACTCAAGGAGTTTGGTCCCATGTGAGGTCTTTGAAATCATGGACAAGACCAAGGTGAAGGATAGGACTCTTGTTCAAAAGGCAAGGTGGAACGACCATGGGATCTCATCTAAAGGTAGATGAAAAGTATCCATGAGAATCATGCTATGTGTAGTGCCATGGTACACATATTCAAGAGAAGATAACAAGTGATGGGTACTCACATGATTCTTGTTTAATCATTAGGGAGGTGTATGGAGTGGATAGTGCACTCAAGGGATGAGCCTGTAAAGAGACAAAGGGTGAGGTAGGACAATGAGTCAACAATAGAATGGTGAAGATGCAATGCGTTAAGGGGCTCAAGTTTGGGTTTACCATCAAGTGAGGATAAACGATAGGCACCCGATCCATAGGTATGAGTTACGATGTATGGTCCAAGCCAATTAGGAGTGAATTTTCCCCGTTTACTTTTTTTTGCTTTGGTTACGTGTTGATTTTCTTTCAAGACAAGGTCACCGACTTGGAAGGTTCATTCATGAACATGTTTTCATAAGCACGTTTGATACGTTGTTGGTAAACTTGAAGGTGATCAGAGTGTTAAGATGACGTTCATCTAATAACTCTAGTTGTGTGCTAAGTGGTCTGATGAAATTCATCATCAGTAAGCATGTCATGGAGAGAAATGTGGAGTGAGGGGATCTAGACTTTGAGAGGTAGAACAACCTCTATACCATAGACCAGTGAAAAGGGTGTGGCCGTAGTGGAAGTGTGAATACTAGTGCGGTATGCCCATAGGGAAAAAGGAATGTGCGTATGCCAATCCTTCCCTAGTATCATCAACCACTTTCATGAGAATTTTGTTGAGGTTTTGTTAGTGGATTTGGCTTGGCCATTGGTTTGTGGGTAATAAGGTGATGAGAAACTAAGTTGAATGCCGAAGGCATCACAAAGTTTTTTAATGTTTTGTTTTTGAATTGTTTTCCATTATCAGTGATGAGGTGATGAGGGACACCAAAGTGAAAAATGATGTGATGGTTAATGAACTCACATATTTTCTCGGCTTTTGTGGAGATGAGTGGTATGGCTTCCACCCATTTTGTGTAGTATTCGGTAGTAGTTATGATCCATTGATGGCATTGGGAAGAATGAGGATTGATTTCTCGACAAGATCCAAACCCCATTGAGAGAAGGGCCAAAGGTCACGAGTGACCTGTAAGGCATGATTGGGTGTATGATGAAGGTTGGAATGTTGTTGGCATTTCACACAATGTTTGACATAGTCACAACAATCATGGTTAAGGGTCGGCCAGTAATAGCCTAGGTGAAGAATACGCTTAGCAACAGCAAGGCCACTAAAGTGACCTCCACATATGCCATCATGAACCTCCTTAATGGTATAAGGAATTTCAGAACTTGTGAGGCATCGTAAGAGAATACCATCAAAGCCACACTTATAGAGGAGTCCCCCAGAATGATGAAATGAGAGACCTTTTTAAGGAAGGCGCGTTGTCCATTACGGGTGAGATCAGGAGGTAAGATGGAGAGGAAAGGTAGTCGGAGTATTGTTTATACCAAAGGTCACTCGGGTCAGGGGTGTCATTTCCGATTGAGTAAACATCATGAGGTAAATAAGAAGGTGAATGGAGGCATTGTACGGTGACAAATATTTTGGAATCGGGGGGAAGCGGGTATTTGGGAAGCTAAGTAGGCCATGGTATCTACAAATTTGTTGGTTGAACGTGGGATGGTTTGAAGGGTGTAACGATCAAAGGTGGTCAAAAGTATGTCTACATGATGTTTATACTTTTGAAGTATCTCGTTATGACATTGGTACATACCATTGACTTGGTTTATGACCAATTGTGAATCACCAAAGATGTGGATTGATTTGACATCTAGGGCATATGCGGCTGGAGACCTAGTATGAGCGCTTCGTACTCGACAATATTGTTGGTGCATTCAAAGTCTAGTTTGAAAGACAAAGGCATGGGTTCTCCATCAGAGGAATGAGGATAACACCAGCCCCCCCCCACATGTTGACACTTGGAACCATCGAAGAACAGTGTCATTTGGTAAGGGGTTCGTCAGGGAAAGAGTAGCAATTGACTCATCGGGAAAGTCAAAATTAGAGGGTTGGTCCCCGGAAATAGGTGCGTCAGCCAGTTGGTTGGTGATAGCTTGGCCCTTGATGGATTTTGGTGAATGAATTTGAGGTCAAGATCAGCTAAAAGCATAAGCCATCATGCGTGTGCTGATTTTGATAAGGTTTGGCATACATGAAGTGTAAGGGATCGGTGTTGGTCATGACATAGGTTTTGTGGTTGAGTAGGTAATGGCGGAGTTTGGTGGCAATGAAAACTAAGGCTAAGAAAAGCTTTTTTGGATGGTTGTATCGGGTTTCATAGTCCAAAATAGTATGGCTTATGTAATAAACCACCTGCTCCTGTGTTGTTCATCGTGATGAGCGAGCATGGCTCCCAAGGAATGATCGGTAGCTGATATGTATAGGTAAAAAGGTTGATCATCTTTAGGTGGAATGAGTATGGGTGGTTGGAGAAGGTATTGTTTTAGGGCCTCAAAAGCTTTGTGATAGTCATCATCCCATTTAAAGGAGACATCCTTCCTAAGTAGATGATGAAATGGTTGACACCGATCAGATAATTGTGAAATGAAATGGTGAATGGACTGCAATTTACCTTGTAGGCTATGGAGTTGTTTAAGGTTAGTGGGTGGAGGCATTTCTAGAATGGCCTTGACTTTAGTAGGGTCAACTTCTATACCATGGAGGGAAACAATAAATCCCGAGCTTTTTCTGAGAGAACCATGAAGACACACTTTTTAGGTTGAAGGCGGACACAATATTTAATGAGGTGGTCAAAGATGGTTTGAGGATGGCGAGGTGCTCTGGCGTGATGTTTAGATTTGGCCAAGAGATCATCCACGTAATCTTCCAATATGTGATGCATGATATCATGGAAGATGTAAGTCATAGCATGCTGATATGTAGCACCAATGCATTTTTAAGGCCAAAAGGCATGACTCGATAGCAAAAGGTTCCCAAGGGGTAATGAATGCGGTCTTGTGTTGATCTTTTGGGGCAAGAAAAATTTGGTTATAACCCGAGAAGCCATCCATGAGTGAGAGCATCTCGTGACCAGTGGTGAGGTCAACTAGTTGATCAATACGGGCAAGGGAAAGTCATCTTTTGGGTAGGCTGAGGTTGAGGTCACGGAAGTCCATGCAAATGTGGAGTCCCCCTATTGCTTTAGTAATAGGGACAATGTTAGAAATCCAATGAGGATAATCAATGGGTAAGATGAAGGAAATGGAAAGAAGGTGTTGAAGTTCTTCTTTGATGAGAAGAGCAATGCGAGGGTGCATTTTCCTCAGCTTTTGTTTGATAGGTTTGGCATCGGGAATGGTTACGATATTGTGGACCACTATGGTGGGGTCAATACCGGGCATGTCTGTGTAAGACCAAGTGAAAGCGTGGTTATGATCTCGGAGAAAAGAAGTGATGGCTTCTTGTTTAGCAACATCTAAAGATTGTCTGATCTTTAGGATGTGTGGGTCATCCTGAGTATGAATGTTGATCTCGATAGTCGATTCATTCAACATGGTTTGTGTCTCAGATGGTAATGACCGATGAATATATGAGTCTTCTGCACCAAGGTAGGTGAGTATGGATTCATCATCCTGACATTGAATGATGTTAATTGTAGGTGTGTCATCATCGATCATCTCAGGATATAGGAATGGGAGAGTGGAAGGGGCCTCGCCTTCGCGTTGATAAGTCAAAGGCCCCAAGGAAATGGTGTTTATGAAAAAAAAAAAAAAAAGTTAGGGGGATAGATTTAGGATCCATCGACTCTGTCGGTGAGGGTGGTGATGAAGGTGGAGCGGGTGAAGGTAGTGATGAAGATGAAGGTGGAGGAGGGCTAGGGTCTTTAATGAGTTCAATGCGGGCCTGTTTGGTAGGAGGTTTGGGGAAGCCGATACCACTACGGTCATTATGTTTGTGGGTGGTACATGGAATAATGGTATGGTGGCCTTGCTCGTAAAATCCAAAACCAAAACCCTTCCACACATAGTGGTGTAGGAAGGTGTGGGTGAAAAATGGTGATTGGTAAGTGATTGGAAGTCAGTGGAAAATGGGTGGGGTTGTGATGGTGGTTCAGGTGTGTAAGTGGTAGTATCAAGTCCCCCATAGGTGAGACTAGTACGAAGATGAGGAGGACCATAAAGGAGGTGTTCTCCTATATGGTGATCATAGTGAGGGGTGTTGGTGAAGGCTTCCATACTCGTGCGGAGTAAGGAATGTGTTGACACTATATAGGTGGTACTCCCCCAGAGTGAGGCATTGAAAAACACCTTCCAAGGGATCAGTGGTTGGTATGTAGGTAGCTAGTATGGATGATGTGTCGGAGGTCGATGCGGAGGTGGAGTTAATGGATTGGGAAGCTAATGGGTCAGCCATGGAGGTTATAGTAGTGGTAGGAATGGAGGAGGTATGTGTGGTGAAAGTGGCTGTATTGGTAGGTGGAGGTGTAGGTGAAGTGGTATTGGTTGCGGAGGTAGATGGCTTGACAGGTATGAGCACATCATTGGGTCGGTAAAGCATGTTGCATGTTTTGAAAGGTGATGGGTCAGTTGGAATGGTATAAGTGTGTCCTTCGTGTTCAAACTTTACACAATGATGCAAAGTGGAAGGAACGCAACCCATGACATGGATCTAGGGTCTACCAAGCAACAAGTTATATTGGAATTCCCCCTCCAAAACATAAAACAATTTTGGAATAGTGTGGGGCCCATGCGAATGTGAAGGATGACTAGTGCCTAGTGTGGAGGTGATAGCATCATTGAATGAATGCAACATGACCGGATGTTTATGCATGTAATTGTTAGGTATGCGCATTTGAGAAAATGCATGGGATGAAATGATGTTAATGCTAGTGCCTCCATCAATCATCACATGGCATGTACCCGTATGTCATCAATGTGGACGAGAGATGAAGAGGGTTGGGTCCGGGTCATCATTTTGGTGTGGTGCGATCTCCTCCTCTGAGAAGCTAAGGGAGGCCACTTGGTGAACAAGGTGAGGTGAGGATGAAGGTGGTAATTTGGTGAGAGAGGCTACATGATGGGGTGTGATAATGGAGGCTACGGGTGTAGGGTCATTGGGTAAAACCTCAATAGATTGAAGAACCTCCATGAGGGCTTGATGATGGGATTTTGAGGTTTGGATGAGGTCATATAAGGACATTTTGAGGGGAGATTGGTGTAATTGTTTGAGCATGGTGTGATGTGTGATGCCATTAGAAATGGGGTATGTGGGGCCATGGATAGTTATTTTAGGTATGGGTGTAGATGGTATGTTGGGTATAGGATTGGTTGGTGGGTCAGTTGCCTTTTCTTTTCCCTTTTATGCATGTGTAGTGACGTGTATCATGTTGATTTGAGGGAAGTTGGCAAATGGAGAAGGTGTAGGGTGAGTGGTATAATGACATGAAGGGAAAAAACCTACTAGGAGAAAAACCCTGTGAGGTCAGTTGGGTGCAATGACATTTGGGTGGTGGCGTGGCAAGTTCTCTGATGTGAACCATGTTAATTTCAAATCTTGGGGTGGCTCTAGGAGTTGTGAGGGTGGAGGTTGTGGTTGTTGAGTGGGTAGTGTGGGAATGGGTGTTGGTGAAGTAGGATCCTCGTCGAGAAGGTCGTCATCATCAAAGTTGGTTTCTAGTGGACACAATTGGATAAGGATGGTTTTCAAGGCCTTGCAGTTCTCCACATCATGCCTGGCACACATGATGGTATGCACAAATTTTAGTATCATCAAACCCTTTTGGCTTGGGTTTGAGGGGTCGTAAGGTCGGAGTGGTGGTAATGTGATAACAGAAGTCTCGAGGAGGTTGGTTAAAATTTTGGCATAGGACCCTGCTAGTGGATCACAATGGGAAGTGAATGTGGGTTTGGGTGTAGGTGTGGTTGATTGTCGAGGAATTATTTTTGGAAGAGTAGGAATGGGTGAGCTATGGGTTTAGGTGTCGGTGTGGTTTGAGGTATCGGTCGGGTTTGTTTGGGTAGGGGTATAGTAGATGGATGGGTAGGAGGGTGTGGGGTTGTTTTGACTACCTTGTTGTGGGGTAGTGGGTTTTTTTTTTGGGTTGCACCTTCTTGGGTAAAGGTGATGTGGGTGTATGAGGTCTAGAAGGAAAAGTAGATGGAGGAAGAGGGTGAGTTACCCATGGGGATAATGGGGGTGCGTTGTGAAGGTAGATGATGTGGGTCATACTTGGGGTGTGAGGGACAATGACTGAAGTGTAGTGGGTAGTGAAGCAATAGTTGAAGGTATTGGAGGTATTGGTGGTAAAAGACTACGAGTGTGTGGTAAGTAAGTGTGTTGTGTGCTGGGTAGGTTAGAGGTTTGTGAGGAAGGAATGGGTTGTTGTGTTATTGGTTTATGGATGGGTGAAGGGTGCTTGACCATGTTGGGAAGTTGAGGTCTTAAGGTAGATGGGACAAGTGTGGGTGTGATTGGTGTGGTGGGGTATGAGGTGATGAGTTTGTTTCTTTGGTTTGGGTGTCGGAGTAGGTGTGGTTTTGACGTTGGAGGATGTAGCTAAATCCAGTTTAATAGGTGGATGAGTAAGGTTGGTGGTCGGGGTGACCCCTAAAGTGGTAATAGGTTTAGTGGAGGAAAATGTTGTGGGTATGGGTTTGGGTTTAGATGTAGGTCGGGTTATGGGTAAGGGTGTGGTGTGAGTGCTAATGGGTATCGTGGAAGGGGTTGCGACAAAGTAGTGGTTGTATTTGGTTTGATGGGTTGAAATGTGTTTGGGTAGATAGTGGAGGTATCAGTGAGGGATCTCTGCATCTGTGTTGAGACAGGGAGTAAGAGGTGCCCCCATAGTAAAGCCCTATCCACATAATCTAAGTGATCGGCCAAAATGTGAGAACGACACATCTGTGGGTGGAGTTGGTGAGGACCTAATGGGAATTCCCATAAAATGCATCTTAGAGATGGGGAATTGGCCAGACTTCACTTCCGTGGGTAAGAGAGCCGAAAGTAGGTCTGTTGGATTTTGGGTAGCTAATGGAGAATGCTCGCCAAGAGGCAAAGGTATCTCAACTGGGTCTATGATGGGTGGAGGAGATGATGGGAGCTCCTCTATAAGTGGAGGAATGGATAGGTGCTCCTCTGTGGGTGGAGGAGGTAATGGGTGCTCCTCTGTGGGTGGAGGAGGTAATGGGTGCTCCTCTATGGGTGGAGGAGGTAATGGGAGCTCCTCTATGGGTGGAGGAGGTATGGTAGGTAAAGGTTCTCTAAGTGGAGAAGCTAGGGGTGAGATGGTCTCAATGTTAGTGGAAGACCCCTCCGTAGGTGATGAAGGAGATGAAAGGTGTTCCTTTATTGGTGAAGGAACAGTGGAGGTTGGTTCCAATGTGGAAGGAGGATTTGGGCTAGGATTTCCTCTATGGAAGGGATGTGAGGTAATTGAGAGGTGACAGGTACCTCGTTAAAGATAGCGTGAACCTCACGGGTATGGGTATCATGAGTGGATGTCTCACGGTTTGATTGGATGAAGGGGCATGGTTGGGAAATGGTTTTTGAAGATTTGTAGATTTTGGTTGGGGGTGGCATTGGGATTATCCATAGTTAACTCACCTTTCTCGAGCATTTCTTGGACAATATTCTTGAAAGTGATGTAGTTGCCATCACTATGACCCTTTACTCGATGATAGTTATAGAAATCATGTTCTTTATACCATGTGGGCATGGGGTGAGCAGGTCAAAACCTAGTGTGTGGTTTTATGGGTGGAAGGGTGATGGCTCTAGCTTTGATAAGATTTTCTAAGATAGAAGAGTAAGGTTCCCCAATTGGGGTATATTTTGTTACTCTTATCTGAATGAAAAGTCTGGATAGGTGATAGATTAGATGAGGGTGTAGCTTGATTTGATGGATGAGCTGGGCCGGCCTTGAGTACCACTGCGTTAGTGGTGCCCTTAGTTTTGAATAATTGGTTTGTGGTTTGGAAGAAGAAGAGGTTTCATTGACTTGAATGCCGAATTCTTATTTCGTAATTGGATTTTCTTCTCTTTGATGGCCCGAATCTCTAACTTTCGTGCCATAGTGAATGCCTCATCGAATGTTTGGAAGGTTTGGACCTGCAAGGTCGGGGAGATATGTCTAGCAAGCTCATGTGAAGAGCTCGATGAGTTTAGTTTGTGGTAGTTGGAAGGTAAGTTGATTGATCAAGTTGCAGCGAGTGAAAAAATCTATGATAGATTCATCCTCATACTGACGTGTGGAATATAGATCGGTCATGGTAACCTTCTTGATGATATTGATAGAGAAATGATCCAAGAAGGCTTGGGCTACCTGATTGAATGAGAATATAGAGTGTTTAGGTAACCCACTATACCAATCTAATGCAGGTCTAGTGAGGGACATGGGAAAAGTTCTCAAAAGCAAGGCATCATCATGAGCGATCAGATAACACCCATGTTTGAATGACCGCAAATGTTGTTGTGGGTCTTCTTTGCTATTATTGAATGATTGAATTTAGGCATTTCCCAATGCACAGGGTATGAACGGATAGGAATGGATGGGTGAATAGGCTCGTTGCAAATCTCATCATAGGTGAGAGTGTTGCGGGAGCCAGAAACCGATGCCTCCAATGTCTGCATCTTGTCCAACATCAATTTAATTAGGTCATTGGTGGGTTGTGATGATTGGATGCCTCCTATAGCGTGAGGAGGTTGGTTTTGGGCATATAATGGGGGTGGCATTCCAGTGTATGGGGCTGCCATGTAGGGTGGTGGAGAAGAAGGTAGTGAAATAGGGGTACGTACCAGAATGAATAATAGATGAAACAGGAGGTTGTTGGTAGTATGTATATGGGGGTGGAAGGGTCGTGGTAACCCTAGTGGCAATAGGGGCTAATGATTGTGGAATGGAAAGAACCACGTTCTGAAATGGGGTAGGGGTCACTGACACTGGAGGTGGGAATGTAGCTATAGGTATGTATGAGACATTAGGGGTGGATGAGGTTGTGTTTGGGGTAGTCATCGAGGGTATGGTGGATGTGATGGGTGCCACAGAGGTAATCAGATGTGGAAGTCATAGTGGGTATAGAACCTAACTGTGAAATGACTGGGGTAAGGTGGATGTGGGTAGCATGAGCTAGATGGGGCCGATGTGGAAGTGGGTGTGAGAGTGGGGGGATAGATATGGGCATGTCATATATCAACTGACCCGAGGCATCTCGAGTGGATGAGTGGGAAAGGTAAAACTACAAGGTGGTAGGGTTCGGTCAAGGAGTCATGTGAACTCCTCATCTCTCAGTAGTGATAGTAGTAGGTTGGATGGGATCCATGGCTGGTGATAAAATAGAAGGTGGTGAAGGACTAGGTGGGAGTGGTTGGCAACTGGCGTGGAATACGAGGGTGCTTGCTTGTCTTTGGGTCAGCACCATGTGAACCAGTATTGATCAGGTAGGGCTGCTTCTCTGTAAATGATACAGAGAACAATAGGAACAGGTGAATCTGGTGATAAAAAATGGATGAAGTAACAAATGGTGGCTGGAATGTGAAATAGGCTAACCGATGCCGGTTAGGGAAAACCGACGTCGGTCAGGGGTAACCATTGCTCGGTCACTGTAGAAAATGGACAGTGAGTAAACAAGCGAGGTAGAAGGTAAAATATGATAGGTATGCCAAATCTGAGGGATGTTTAAAATGTCAATGGGAATAATGATGATGAGAGACTGTGAAAAGTGGAAGAAAGTGAAGTAAAATGTCCTTTTGAGTAGGTTAGCAAAAGGACCTGGAACCGACGTCGGTTGGGTATAACCGATGGTGGTCAAAGGTAACGATGATGGTTACTGTGAAATTGAAACAATGATGAAAGAAAGTGGTTGTGAATTAAAATATGATGTAGAATCAGACCCAAAATTCTAGGAATGATGATGATATGGCCCAGGCACACTCAGGTGAAGCCGAATACACCAGCTATGATGAGGAGCATGCAAGGATGAACAAAAAAAGTGATGAACGTGATCTCTCACCTCAAAATGCAAGCCAAGCAAAAACACTAAGAAAATGTGATCCTAGGAGTGCCTTTTCTATTATGTTTGTTTAGCTTATGCTATTTAGGGACTGACACATGAATTGTGAAATAGAGTTTTTGGTGAGGATGGCTTCCTACAAAGAAGGAGATCTAAAAGGTGAGGTTTTAGGTATGTTATGGTGGGGGCGGGCTTCGCTCTGAAGTATGACTCGACAATAGAGCAGCGAGCTGGGTGCCCACTGTGTCGTGATCGTGTGATCACCTACAACTTCTTCTAGGTAGGATGTTGTTTAAGAATGTATGTATTTTGAATTTTTGTGTGGTTTGGTAAGACTCGAGAGAAAGAGAAAAGGATAGAAGTGCTTTTCTATGATTCGTTTGTCAACCATCAGCTGGTCATGACTTCAGCATATAGGTTGCCCTCAATTAATGTGAGCTAATGCAATAAATCAGAATGGAATGCACTTGTTTTTAAACCCAAATCAAAAATGTGAAATTGGATGACACAATAAGATGAAGAGGAAGAGGGATGCTCTTTCACTATCAATGCAGAAAACATGAAGAAATGATTCTTTTAATTACACCAAAAGAAAAGTTTCCTTTAGAAAATAGAAAGAAGAGGTGGATTACCAAGGAAGAAAATTAGTGTGTACACTTTTTAGAAGGGAAAAAAACACACAATTTTTTCCTAGGAATGAATGAAATGCAAGGAACCCCGGATGGGTCCCACCAGGTGTGCCAAAATGTTTCACCTTTTTCTTAGATTGTTTCTTTGAAGTGTTGATGAAACAGATAGGGTAATGGGTGTAGGAGGAATACCTGTTCAAATGTCGGTTGATGGGTTGTTGTGCGCGTATGACTTCGAATCCACAGCTGATCATGAGAGCTTCCTTTTGGCTAGGAGGAACTACCTGTAATGAAAACAAGACCACTAGAAGGAATTAAACAATATGGGTAGTGAACTGCCTAGCGTAAGCTAGATCGGGAAGTATGATACTTCCTAGATGGTTGTCAGTCCACTATTTTAAACAATTCAATGTTGTAAACAAAGTAAATCCTATTGTTATTTTAAAATGATTTAGGTATCTCACTTAAAAACACAATAAGAAATAGATCTAATCTAATAGGCTAAGCTAGAATAGAATCCAAAGGTCAAATGATTGGTTTGGGTCTCGAGTCGATAAAGGTCTCGGGTAGGTCACAGGTGAATGAGGGTGAGATAAAATTAGGTGGGTAGGTCTCTGTTTAGGGTTGTGTGGGAAAACACAGAGAGACCGGTGTCGGTCAGGGGTGACCGACGGTGGTTAGTATAACCGGTGCGATTATTGTGAGATCTGGAAATGTCACAGAAACAGGATTTTGGTCTCCTTTGTGATTACACAAAGGACTTTGGTTGGTCGGGATGAGGTATTGGGTGACTGGAGTAGGATTTTGTGAGGTTTTAATGGGTATATGGAGGTGAAAATGTGGAGAAGGTCAATAGGGAGCAAGATAAACAATGGATGATAAAATGATGATGAAATGAAATAACCAGGAAAGTATGATGTTGTACTTACTTGGATTTCATTCTGAAGGCCTGTGTGTGAGGATGGAGGTGTTGATGATGGGTTTGAAGGTTGCAAGTGATCACCAACTGAAGAAAAGCTTTTGCATGGGCTGCATGTACACTCCTCTTTGCTTGGATAGATCAGATCATGGTTGGGATGGCTGTGCAGGAGAAGATGCTCAATCTCCTTCCTTGGATGTGAGTTTTCATTGGAATTGGCTCTCTGAAGATGCGTTATCTCTCTGAGATGTGTTCTTTCTCGTCAACAAATTTCTCCCAATGTTTTTTCCAACCTTGAGAATAAGGTTGTTTTGGGTTAAAAGGGTAACCGACGGTGGTCCGGCTTAACCGGTGATGGTTAGGGGTAACCGACGTCGGTCAAGGTGGGATTTCCTAGGTTTACTAAACTAGGGAGATCCTCTGATTTCCTTGGATCTCATGTCATTATCCCATGGATTGGATTAGACTAGGAGCTTCTTGTGAGCATGGAATGTGGTTAGAGGGAATGTAGGCATTGATTTTTAGGGTTTGGGTAAGTCTTAGTTAGTTATGGGAACTTGCTAAGAATAGGTCTTAGGTTGAGTTGGCTTGGTGAGGTGTCTAAGTGAACTAAGTGTATATGATATTATTTAAATAAGATATTTAAATAATAAATATAGTGAGGATAATGCATTAATTTAATTAAATTAATATTAGTGGGGTGAAGGGGGTCATGGCTAGGTAAATGTAATAAAGGGTGCTTAGGATATGTAGGAGTTATTGGAGGTTGATAAGGAGGGAGATAGTTGAACGCTTGTGATTGGATAGGTTTTGAGATAGAAGGTTGTTGAGTGTTGGGGATGTAATTGGATGAGTAGGTTTGTAATTTTTGTTGAGAGATGGGTATATTAGATTGAGCTTGCATAGGATGGGTTGGGATATGTGTGTGGGATGGTTGAGATGTTTGGATAGTTTGATTGGGGAGGATGTGTTGAAAGACACCTCAGAATGGAAGTTGATGAGTTTGAGTAGATTCTGAAGGGTGGGATTGTGTGATGATGAAATTACATGGATTTGGGATGTAGAAATGGGCACCGAGCTTGGACATGCTGATCAGGTGGTGGAAGAAGTAAATGGGATTCTTGATAGGTTTGAATAGGAGCATTGATGACAATAATGGATGAAGAAGTGATGGGGATAGAAGATGTGGGGATGATGTTGATGTGAGGTAAGTTGGGTGGAATAGGGACCGCACCAATTGAGTGGATTGATGGCATTGGGAGATCATGATGGATTTACTGATAAGATAGTCATGAAGGGTGATAGGAATAATGTCAAGGAGTTCTTGAAACTCCAAAATCCATGAGGGATAGTAGGAGGTCCAAGTGTCTATAAAGAAGCTTTAGGCAGGGGACATAGTTGGTCAGAGGGAATGGAATGATGAGAGATAAAAGGATTAGTTTCAGGATGGGGATAATTTTGGATGACATGGGTCTCATGAAGAGAGACCATAGAAATGAGGGGCTAGGAGACCAAAATCATGGTGATCATAGGTGTATAAGAAACAATGGCAACTAAGGAAGTTATTTGGGAAAGATTGTAGGAAGTTGGGATGTTCTTTGGATGAGGTAGATTTTCATGTTTTCTTGTTACGAGAATGGGTGATAACATGCATGAAACAAAAAAATTATATATTTTATTAATAAACAAATCAAGATTTGTTTTTAATCATCTTGATTATTTAGAATGATGTGAAAAAAAGAAGAAAATGGGCTCAAAGGAAACCTAGAGAAATGGCCAATCTAAGGATGGTTTCAGGTTGTTTTGGATATCATCCTTAATATACCCGAAGGTATGTGAGGAAAAAATTGGTGATGATTACCGATACGTGGCTTGGTATTGGGGCCTACCCCCTCACTTCACACACCACAACGATAAGGGTGTTGGGTGCTTAGCCTTTATACCGATAATCAAAAAAATTCTTACACGACCCGAACACCATGGAGGCTTTCCTATTGGGTGATGAAATCCCAATAGTTCCACTTGGTAGAATATGTGTAAGATGTTTTAATTAATGTGTAAGTGTTGGATGTGTGTGGAAGAAGTGAATGCAAAGAATTGACCTCCTAATTAGACTATGTTGTCAAACAAGTATGAAGAGGTTCTTTTTAAGTCCAAAACAAAATGTTGTATTCGAGGAATTCAAGCAGGATAAAGAAAGGAGGAAAATGCAAAAATACAAAATAGGAAAAAGTGAGGAATACCTAGATAACACTATTTTACTTTTTATTTTATTTTTAGCACACATGTTGTTGATCTAAACAAGAAATCCACCACACACGTAAGAAAGTAAAGCTCCCACCTGCGAGGTTAGTAGATTGGGAGGAAGAAATAGAAAATGGAAATGAAATAATAAAAGAAATCACCAAAGAGAAATGGCGGGTCCCATCGGATGTGCGAGAATGTTGGCCAAATTTTCTCACTCGTGTTTCAGATTAGTGAAATGGTAATAAAGGAATGAAAAAAATCCAATAATGAGAGGGTTTAAGGCTACCTCTAGATGAGATGATGATGGATACAGCGTAAAATATCCTCCTCACAATGAGCTTGATTAATTGCATAATAAAGAGAAACTCAACAAGAAAATGATTAGTAGATAGGATGGTGGGTTTCCCGATAATGTCGGTCCGAGAAGTAAAAACTTCCTAGGATGGATGTTAACCCACTTTGATAAAAGATAGATAAAATGATAATGGATAAATGATAAGATGCAACAAAATTTGAACTAAAATAGAGAATCGAAATGAACTAGATAAGATAAAATGTAAATTTGATAACGAAAAATAATGAAAATTAAACCAAACCTGATCGGGTCGATGATGACTCGAGGCTGCTAAACACATTCAATGATGACCAGGATAGAGTAAGCCAAAAGAAATGCAAAAATACATATTTGAAGGACGAATCTGAAGTTGATCTAAGATTGATGATGATGCTAAGATGATGTAGAGGATATGGATCTAATGAGGACATAGATGATGCAAGAAAATTGGTAGATTTGATGATAAAAGTGATAACTGTTGATCCGATCCAATGATGATGACTGGTGGATCGACAACAACTGGGTATGATGAAGATGAGATCCAAAACAACAGGTGTGTAGAATGGAAAGATTGGGAGATTTGAGGAATTGTGAGGTTAGAAAGTAGATGGTTGGTAGGATAGGAGATAGATAATGAGATAGATGTGGATTGGGTTGATGGTGGTGTGTAAAGTTGATGATGACTGGGAAGGGATCTAGGATTTGGTGGATGAAAATGGATGAGAAACATGATCTACAAAGAGAGATTGATGATGAATGATGCAAGGAATGAGCTCCAAGGTGACTAATAAACCTACAAGGATGATGTACAAGAGGGATGGGATGACAAAGGTTGCTCTAAGTTAGCCAAAAATCTCTAAGATATTCAAAATGGCATTCAAGGTCTTCAAAATAGATGTAAGATGATAATAATAGCTCTAAAGAGAAGATAGAAATGTAGAAAAACTTGGAAGAAAGATCAAGATCTCAAAATTACATCCCGAGGAGGGGGTATGTGTGTACTTATAACGTTGATGAAGACTCGGATGGGTCGCCGATGAATGTGTGGCGGACCATCAATTTGGGTAGTGGAGATCATTCCCAATTTTATGCTAAGGGCCCAAAAGGTGTGAAATTAGGGCTTCAAGGTGTTAATGTGGATTATGTTTGCTTAGGGAGGATAAAAGGTGGTTGGGGTATAATAAATCATTAAATGAGGTTTGGTGGGAACCTAGGGATGGATAAAAGGTGGTCATAGGGTGAAAAAAATAAATGAGGGTTTAGGGATAATAAATGGGATGTGATTAGGATAATAAATATGATTACTTAAATAGGATTAAGGGTGAAATAAAATAAATGATGGGATAAAGATAGGAAAGTGGGAAATTAAAATAAATAGGATTTAGGAGGGAAAGGTGAATTTGAATAGGAAGAGAGATATGTATGTGTGAGATGACGACAAAGGAGAGTGAACACGAATAAGGGATAAACGTACTAAAATATGGTGTCTACACCTTGTCCAATGCCAAGTTTGACCATGTTCCCTTGCTAAAAAAAATGCTCACATTCAAAATCCAATCACCTCATCTCTCTAGCTCTTCTACAACTTGTTTATCTTTACACTCTACTCTGTTATCAATTCTGAGAATATTATTTGATCAAAGTAATGTTAAACCTATGATATTCACAACACAACTTTTTGTTCTGAGTTTCATCTCCTTGGTTTGAACATGTATGGAAGGGTCGAGATGTAAGGTCCGGTCTTGGCCAACATGTATGGTCCCGCCCCTTCACATTCACTGGATTGAATTTCAATATTAAATTCTTCTTTGGGTCATTTCAACTTCCCAACGATGACCTTATTATAATATTATTGGTATAACAATATTTCACACGGAAATAATATTATAATTCAACATTCATTACAAATAATATGAGGCTAATAAATAGCCATGGAAATAGAAAACCCGACTTCCTACAAACCAGAAGTCAAGTTAATATTATTACCGGTACAACAAAATAACAAACCTGAATTATTAATAATGAGTTATAATATAACTCATATTAATAATATTACAAAATAATGAGCACTATAATATTAAATAATTCCTAACAAATATTTCACCTAAGAAAGGCTATAAAGCAAGTTAACATCACTTAACACTCTTATAAAATTTAATTGTAAATATCATTCCAAACACATTTAAAAGGATTTATAAATTTGCTCAAAGCGTTGTACATCATCTAGAGCATCCCCACTACAAGTTTGAAGCACTCAATCAAGTTAAAGTGCTTAGTTTCCTCCATTTCTAAACATGCAAAGGTCATAGAGCCATGCCTTAGTAAGAGAAAATTCACTCGATAATTGAAAAAGGGGTTTCAATAAAAAGGGTTAGATCACATAGTTGAGGCACATTACATCTCACTACTTCTACATTATATACGTTATATACTATGTAGTTGGTCCGGTATCTTGGTGTTAAGCATGTTAAGAGACATGAGAAAACCCCTAAAGGTTGGTGAAATTTTCACACTTCCATAAGAACCTATGAGAACTACATGAGGCTTGATCCCACACCAAGGGCATGTAGTATAACACTTGGATTAGTTAACAATTGGGATTCTAATTACCAAAGGTAGTTTAGCTTAACCACACCAACATGCTTTATCCTTTTGGTTTTCTAATGCTCGATGAAAGGTTCAATTGTTTCATTTATGCATTTGATTCAACCAAATGATATTTTATCAAGCGGAAGTTGAGGTCTCTTCTGTACTATTTAAATATTCAAGGGTAGTTTTAAGGGAAAATTTTATATCTTGAAGTTCCATGCATTTTCAGAAACAATTTTGGATGCCTCAAATTTTGTTTTTTTATACTAGAAAATTTGAGTTTTTCCTTACAATATTTTATGGGTTCACATGATTTTCTCTTTCTATCATCCGCGAATGACCTTCCTTTTGAATCTTTTCATTTTTATGGGTGGTATGATGAGGCTTACTCAATATTTCAAACTCACCGACTTTTCATGAACTCTGCATTCGAGAACATATATGCTTGGGTGACATGAAGAACCCATTCATATTATTTTACACACTTGTAAGCACAAATGGATCTTCACATAATTATACATAAATATACTGAAACACACTTCCTAACTCCCCCAGAAAGACTTGAGAAATTATGCCATGGTTTTAGGGCTATAAAATCATGTTACTTAATTTATTACTTATAAGCGCTAGTTGTCAACAAATTTTGAATTCATAGGTATTATTAAGTTGAAATTCCAATCGTGTTTGAAATGCATCAAAGCTACCTTTGAGATCATACCTAGTTTTACTAACAATTTCTCCCAAGGTTCCAAAAATAAGCTAGAGGATGTGAGTTTTTCTTCTTCTTTTGCTCTTCGGAGGGGTAGGGGTAGAGGGTGACTAGAGTATTATTGAGGTTAAGTGTGTTTTGTTCTAATTTTCTTAATACACTTGATATGTTTAAGAATTTGAGCATATATTTACTATGAAATCTTGAGACATGAAGGAGTATGTTATTTTTTTGACTCTATAAACGTGATGTTGCATAAAAATCCTGAAAATCACTTAGGACGAGCTATAACTTTGTTAGAAATTTATGTTAATGTTATAAACGTGTTAAAATTTTTCCATAATGTGTAGTCTAAAAAATTTCTTGGTATATTGGTATTTAATTAATTGGGGGTTGGGGAAGGTCACTAGGACAATTGAACAACCTCCAATTTTTTTTTTTGTGAAATTTAAGAAATGCCTTACATAATCAGATTATTTATATATGTTATCATTTTTGGGCCTATAAATCTCATCTCATCAATCCAAACGTATCAAATACGTTTTATGTGCTCTTGGAAAATTTCTAGTGTGTCCTTCTAAGGGTTTCATTTCTTATATAGGAATTTGCAAAGATAAATGTATAGGTAATACATTGATGTTGAATGTTACAATTCTAGTTGGAGCAAGGAGAAATAAGTGAGAACTTGTTTGTACTTGAGAGGAAAAGGAGTGCATATATAATGTTATTGATCAAGTATGAATTCCATGCACGTGAAGTTCTTTAAATAATCATCTTTAGTGGTAAAGTTTTTCCATGTTGTGTGACATTGTTTAGAACAATTTTGAAAACATGTTCAATAGATAATGTATATGGAAATTTGGATGTATTAAGTATTCATCTTCTAGCATTTCATTGTAGATGCAAACCATTTCTATGGATTGGTTGGTTATTTCTAGCAAGTTAGCTACCACTTCAATATGATTCCAATTATGGTTGGACTCAAAATCATTGATGGGAATTCAATTTCTCTACCGTACCTATTTGTGTTCATTTGTAAATTTTCCATGCTAATATAAATAAGCTAACACCTAGTAGCTTCAAAGCAACACTAAAACCTAATATATAACCATCAAGATAAGAGCTTATGAGAAACAACTTCTTCAATGCATGAAAAATCTAAAATTAAACGCTAAGCTATTTCTTACTCTCTATATTGCTATCTCACAAATGAACCTATTTAGATCACTTTAGCAATCAAATTGCAGTGGTTTCCTCAAGATTTGAAGATGATATTGTTCATGAGGAATCCCAGCACCCCTGTATGTCTGCAACATGATGGGTTGAGACTCTCAGTACGATTGCATAACATGGAGCTTTTCCCAAGTGTGGGACCTTGCAAAATCGGAAAAGCTCTTCGGATGAAGGCCGGTTCCTATTCCTCTGTTCAAATGCACACGTAGAAAATGCAGAGGGTTTACTAAAAAACCTAATCTAGCTTGCCAAGGAGACAGGGAAGAAAATTCATAAAATAAAACCTAAACTACAAAGGTGATGCACCGAGGAATGAAGAACACCTATCTTGCCAATAAACACAGACCATTAAAATGCAATGCAAGATCATGCACAGATAGCCAGATTCACAGTGAAAGATCAAGGGGATGCAAATGAATATAGAGAGGGTTGAGAATCATCCATAGACATGCATTAATTTGCTCCAAAGATTGATACAACACACTGCAAAATGCCAAGAGGCAAGGTTGCATTACAGTTTCAAATGGGAGGTTTTAACTCCACAAGTTCACCTACCAAAGAGAAGAAGGGAGGGGCAAAAAAGAATGTCCAACCTTTAGAAAGAAGCCCCTCCTTACAATTTATAGGAAGAATGAGAGAGAAAAGAGAGAGGAATTCCAAAACTACCCCAACCACCTCTAGATTGCACTTAACTATCTCATTATGGTGGTAGGTGAGAACCCCAGTGAACCCAAAAGTGGCGAACTGTATTTTTCATTTTTAAGAATTTTTTCTCACCCAATTAAAGATATCTAGTCGTAGTTGGATAGAGGACCTCGTAAGCTTTCCAAAAAGTCCAACCTTGCATGAATCCGAGCTCCCAGTCAAAAGTTATGGCCATCTGAATATCTGCGCCAGGGGCTGCTTCCTGTCAGCGCTCAAAATGCTGCGCCTCCTGAAGGTGCGCCAAGGGCACATCCGTGTGTGTGTCGACATCCTCTTTCATGCACCTTGGGCGCACCATTTGCCCTATCGACATCCATTATCGTGCGCCACTTCTGTGCACCTTGGGCGCACTATTTGCCCTGTCGACATCCATGTCGTGCGCCACTTCATGCGCCTTGGTAATGTCAGGGATTTGAGCTTCTTTGATTTCTCCATTCTCCTGCTTGTCTATATCTACATGGGGGAAAGATATATAAAACAGATATCTCACCAAGAAATGGCTACAAAACCATTTTTGGATCTTCCCATGCTCTTCAATTTGAGAGAATGGATGCAAGATGGAGAAGCTATTTCCTTTAATGGAGAATGGCTCAAGATCAAAATGCCTATAGTTTACTCTAGGGAAAATAAGGTGTAAGAAGAAAGGTAAGGAGGAGGGTTTCTTATATAGCTTGCTAGTTCAAGCAAAGATAGAAATTTGATGAATGTGGGATAAACCCCAAAGAGGAAATACAAAGGTCATATATGTTTAATAAAGTGTGTGCACTTTATGGGAGTTGAAAGGGGTTTAATTATTTAATAGTAGGGGTATGCCTATAGAGGCTTATTAGAGGAAAATCAGTATAATTTGGGGGTTTTAAGAGAGGAAATTGGTTTAATAAATGGTGATTTATTGATTTAGATTAGTGGTAGTAATTAATTAAGAATAATTAATTAACCTAGGTAGAAGTGAACATTAATTAACGAAAGGTCGTTAATCGACATCCTAAATGATAGGAGGGATAATTAATTAGTGAAACATAATTAATTAACGATGATAGAGGGACAATGGTGGTTCATTGATGAAGTGTCGTCAATTTATAGGAAAGAGGATAGTTAGTGTAATTTAAGTATTAAAATTTCTTGATTGAATTCTAGCTATTTACATTTGCCCCTATTTGGGGTGGCGTAAGTGACGCCACTTCAAAGATATTAGACAAGTACAAACAAGTGAATTTATAAGGGATAAAAAAAAAATAGTAAAGTGAAGGATGCCCCTTGAGTATTGATGGGGTGATAAAAGAGGTCCATCGACGATTGAAAAAGATAAAGGAAATGGATAGAAGAATAAGGAGGGAGAGGGGGATAAAAGGTGATCCCTATTGCCCCAAGTGAGTTGGAATAATAGTGTTGATAGAAGAGAATGATATGGAATAAAAATTAAGATGAAGGGGATGGAAATAGCTTTCATCCAGGTGATGTAAAAACAACTTTATTTCATCATATTGCATGTGATCTACGTCAACGGTCCTTATTAAAATATATACATACAACAAAAGTGTATAATAACATGAAAATCTATAATACAAAAATTTTCTCATTGCTAAAATGCTAACTAAATGCAACATATAAAATGCAATGCAATATGAGAAAGTAAACAAGCTAACCTAACAGGGAAACAAGTATAACCACACACACTCAAACAAACAACGCTCAATACTGATTACAGACAAATATTTTTGTTATCAAGCTTCGATTCTAACCTATGCGAATTAACGACAAGAGGGTTAAGAATGAAACCCCAATCAAGGATATATGTGAGGTGAATAAGTGAAGGATGAAAAATTCCAATGAAATAGAAATTGTGCTCTAGGAAACTTCCCCAAGCAACGCATTTGTGCGAAGGAAGACAAACATAGCGAGCAAACCAACTTTTGTTGATAGAGGGTAGATCAAATGATCATGAAGTCACGTCTGAGAATAGGTGAGATTAAAAGAAAGATGTTTTGTAGGAAATATTTTGATGTTTAAGTATAATGCATTTGACATAGATTTCAGCTGCGTGCATGCCGTTTACCAAATTTTGAATTTTTTTGAATTTTACAATTTTTTTGGATTTTGGATTTTTTTACCAATGTTTAGGATTTTGGATTTTGAGAAGAATTATAGTATAGAAGATCAACTGGAAGAAAAAAATATGCCCTAGGGAGAAGAAAGGGTCGTCAGGTAGCAAAATATGCCCTAAAGGCGAGAGAAAATGGGAGAAAAACAATTATTTAATAAAAATAATCATCTACGTGTGGTAGAGGAAAGTAGAAGGTAACACGAAGATCATAATACCTCCTTGACTATCGCGATAAGAGAAAATCACCACAGGGGGTTAAAACAACATATATATATATATCAAGTGACGGGGTAAATCATCACAACTAATTATTGTTACCAAACTCTGTCGGTTTGTTTATTGATTTTTCTATCGACGTGCGGGAGAGATGGTGTGAATTCAAGACCAGATGAGACACACAAGAAACTATTCGAGAGGATATACGGTATCCCAAGGATGACCCCAGGTATGTAAATTTTTTTTTCATTTCCATGTCATTTATTACTATTTATGATAGTTAGAAAATGGTGCGACAACGCTTGCGCCTTGGGGTGCATAAGCATTAGTGGGGGTGCACATGCATGGAGGGATGCACGTGTGTCGGAGGGGGCACATATGCACATAAAGGGTCATGCATACGCTAGGGTAGTTATGGGTAGGTACACAGGCATGTATGCACTATTATGGGGCATGTATGCGCAAAAGGGAGCACGTGTATGCTACACTACATTGTGGGTTAGTAGGGGGCATGCATATATGAACATATGTGCACTATTTTAGAAAGGGGAGTGCATGTTATATGGCACGTAAGTGTTACCTGGGGAACACAGTTCTTAAAAGCAAGTCTTTATCATGAGAAAGTAGGTTTTAGGAAACCTTAGAAGAAATTAGGAGAATTTTAGAAGAACTTAGGGATGAATAGAAGAAAATTAGATGATGTGTGCTTAGAAAAAATGATGTTAATAAGTGTTTTTCTTGATCTTGTAATCAAACTTCCCATCTTGGAGACACACGAGTGACATGCAAGGCTGCACTCTTTCAGGAGACATTTACTCGGCATGAGCAGATCTACCTAGAGATGACTCTAGACGTGACTAGACTTTCGTATGTGGTGTAGATGCCACAGATTACTTTAGATCACAACCTTATGATAGCCTTAGCTGAGAGATAACACAACAAGAGTGAGTGATTTTGTTTTTTTACTGGTGAGATAACCATCACATTGGATGATGTGTGGCAAATTCTTAGAGTTCTAATCCAAGGCCAACTGATAGAGTATGATAGGATGGCGTCTGCATTACACAACGTCTTGTTGAGATGTTTGGCCTTTGGGACATACCCCGGAAGGGTATGACAGTTCAATTATATAGGTGCTTTGATGATCTTCGACTATCTCATGTAGTTGTATACTTGATGGCTTTTATTAGTGGCATTCTACTGCCTGACAAGATGGGTACCTCCTTTCCATTGGGCCTGATTGGAGTTATTCATGGATTTATCAACAAAGAGAGATACTACGGGGACAATTTTTACTTGCACATTTATATTAGGATCTTTATTTTATTACGTACTATGTTCAGAAGACCGTGGGCCTAACTACTCTTCTACAAATATGGGTGTGGGACCATATTGCCATTGGTCACCCCTCAAGAGTCCTTCGATTTTGGGCTCTAGATGAGCCATCGATGATGGGATGAGCACCGGTTGGTGATGACATTTGGGGCTATATTGGAGATATAGATTTCTACCGATGTGCATTTGATGAGTTCTAGTTGCGCATGGTGACTTGACGCCCCTATAGAGCTTATCAGTGGCTTGAGGATCTTTGCATAGTTGAGTGTATCAACATTGAGAACTTTTTGATAAAAAATTGAGATTATATTATAGTGGTAAAGAGTGGATCACATCCATTGAATTTTCAACCAAGTTCACGGTATCCCTGGTGATGAGATGTGGTACAGTCACCACTCTAGAGAGACATTTGACAGTGTCGCTCACATCGAGACCACATTGGACTAGAGATACTTTCAGGTAGATGGTGCCCCAACCATGGGTACCTTTACAACATATTACAGATCTAGGGGAGACAAAAGACTTTTAGGGATGGTATATCATAGTGCTCTTAGGGAGGTTGACAATTCCACATGCCGCCATTGATGCAGGGGTCATGGCAGCTACGAGAGGGGTTACAGGGAAGAGCTCATAGAGCTAGAGCTCAGTAGTTAGTGCAGTAGGGTATCCATGAATAGGGATAGGGACAAGGCCAGTCCAGAGGTGTATAGGGTCGATACCCACACAACAAGTAGATCCTAGTATAATAGGTTGGAGTACATATACCATTGCAGTAGGTTATCTGCGGGGGCCTAGTACAACAGTTGCTCCTCATGTGAAGATTTCACATATACATATTTAGATACCATAGGTGCCTTTGTTGCCACCACACGTAGCTGGTCCACCACATAGTGTGCTCGGGGATGGGTGGGATTGAGGAGGTTGAGATGGAGTTGCAGGTGGAGATATAACAAATGTACACACTAAATAACTTTACAACACGATTATGTACAAATATATACAAGCATGCAAAACACAATGAATATAAAAGGCCATAATGAATCTAATCAAGGAAAGAATAGATCAATCTAAGAAGTATGTTAAGCAACACACTATATAGAATGTACAAGCAAGTAAAAAAATCTATACAAAAATTTAAGAACAAGCAAGCAAAGCAAGAAAGAAAGAAAGAAACAAGTAAAAACTTGGTACTATGTTTTTGTGAGACAATTTTTGATACATTTTATCTTTGTTTTTGGAATTTTTTTAGAAGCTTGATGTTTTGTTGTTTTTGTATTTTTTATGAGAGGTTTTTCTATTTTTTTGGGATTATCAAACTATTTTTGATTTTTTGGAATTTTCCAAACATATGTGAATGTTTTTGTGATTTTCTAAAAGTTTTCCGAAATTATGTATAAGAAAATAGAGAAATGTGGATGCCCCCAGTGTTAGATGGGAATGTACATGGTCACATGCCACACATTATGTATAGGAAAGTGAAGATGTGAAGATGCCCCCAGTGTCAGATGGGAATGTACAAAGGTAATATCTTCATAGATTTACAAGAGGAGGATCAACCTGATCAAGGCTATAAAGAATAGGCTCAAATGAATTTGAGATGCGAGGTAAAAATTAGCTCTAAGATAGAGCAAATGTACCCCCTAGATGTGAGATTATTATGAACAACGAATCCTCCCAAGGCATTGGAAACCAGTTTTCACCAAGGGAATTTCAAACTGCCACAATTGTGTGGTTTTCACATTTGGACGACATGCTTTCTCTTTACTTTTTATTGATTTTTGTATTTTGATCCTTTTTTACTCTTTTGGTTTTTGCAAAATATATGTCCCATGCTTAAGCATAGAAGCTGCTTGGGGTGCATGTCATTCATGGGTTTAAAAGATCATATTTGTTAGGATAGGCAAGTTTGTAAGCTCTGATCCATATTTTTCTACGATGACATAGGGTCCCAACCAGTTTGGTTTGAACTTACCTTTCTTTTCTCTTTCTTTCATGACAAGCGTTGAAGCGGCTTTCCTTCAAGACGAGATCCCCTACCTCAAATTTTTGAGGTATGATATGCTTGTTGTAGCCATGAGACACTCAATTTTGATACACTTTTAGGTGGTTGAGTGCACGAATGCGTTTTCATCTAACAACTCTAGCTTTGCCAATCTGGCCACATAGTAGTCTTCATCTTTATCTAAATAATCTCTGAGAGATATTCTCAGGGAGGGAAGCTCAATTTCTAATGAGATGATGACCTCAATTACAAAGATTAGGGAATAAGGTGTAGCACCAGTAGGGGTATGAATGGAAGTACTTTAAGCCCAGAGGGTGGGATGGATTTGCAGATGCCAATTACGACTAGTTTTTCTTACCATTTTCTCTATAATGTGAACAAGGGTTTTATTGGTGGCCTCTACTTGTCCATTACCTTGGGGGTAATAGGGAGTAGACCACTTTAGGCATATTTGAAAGCATTGGCATAATGATTTCATGGTCTTGTTCTTAAAGGACTTACCATTGTCAGCTACAATGGCGGAAGGGATGTCATAACGGTAGATGAGATGATTCATGATATAATTAGAGATTTGGGTACTAGTAATATATTTAAGAGGCGTAACCTCTACCCATTTTGTAAAGTACTTAGTTGTGGTAATGATATGGGTGTGGCCATCGAGGAATTTGGAGTGAGCTTCCCTATGAGATCTAATCCCCACTTGGAGAATGACCATGGTGTTGTGATCGGCTGCAAGGATTGCATTAGTGCATGGATGATATTTCCATATTTCTAACACAATGAACATTTCTTAACATATTTTCAGTAGTCTGATTCCATAGTAGGCCAATAGTAACCTACTCTTAATAATTTCTTTGCTAGCACCATTCCATTTGTATGAGCTCAGACACCTTTGTGCACTTCTTTGATTGCTTAGACAAACTCAATGAATTAAGACAACACAACAAGTTCCCGTCATAGCCATGACGATAGAGGGTGCCTCTAAGGAGGGTATAATGAGCTATTATTTGGATTAGGTTCCATTTTTAGGATGGGAAATATTAGGGGGAAGGTACTGTCCTGGAGATAGTTGAAGATGGGTTCATACCATGGGGAAAAGGACCAACAACTTCACAAACTAGACACGACTCCGACATGTCATATGTAGGCATCCATATATTTTCAACAAAGAACAAAATATCATTATCCCTAGTAAAATACAAAGTAGGGAGCCTATTGTAGCCATAGCATTTGCAGACCAATTTTGTGCTCTTGGGATTTTCTCAAAAGTAATGTGTACAAAATATTCCTTAAGATTTTCCACCATTTTTTATAGGTCAAGCTTGTCTTCTTTGACTTCGTATTCATCATTGACTTGTTTGATGATTAACTATGAATATCTAATGAATTTGAGTTGTCAATTATTCCACTTAATAACAAGTTTTATCTTGGCAATGAGTGCCTCATACTTTCTATGTTATTGGTACATGGAAAACTCAGACGAAAATCTTGAGGAATGAAGTCCTCGAAGAAGGTGTGACGAAGTACAATGCTGGCTCTTGAACCATGAAAGGTGAATGATCCATCGAAATATACTTTCCAAATGACAGATTCTTCAATATACAACATTGAGGCATCTGGAAGATCCAAACTCAATGGTTCTATTCTAGGTAAAGGGGCTTCAACTAACTAATCCACAAGCTTTGTCTTTTACTGATTTCTAATGTAGGTATTCAATATCAAACTCATTGAGTAGGATGATCCAACTAGCCATCCTACTAATAAGTGATGGTCTAGACAAAAGGTATTTCAACGAGGTTAACTTTGGATATAAGCTTTTTTTTTTGTTTAACAGGTGATGGCTAAGCTTTTGAAATCCAAAGACAATAACTACCGAAAATTTTTCAATTTGGGGATAATTGAGCTCATATACGATCAAAGTGCGATTGAGATAAAAGACCGGTTTTTATTTTTGGTTCAAGTCATACTGAGCTAATAGGGCACCAATATCACATTGGGTTACAAATATATATAACAACAATGGATAATCTGGATTTGGTGGCATAAGGAAAGGGGGATTAACTAGATATTTCTTGAGTAGGTCAAAGGCTTACTGGCATTCGGGACCCCAATGAAAAGTAACATCTTTTTTAAGAAAATGGGTAAATGAATGGCACTTCTCCGCAAGATGGGAAAAAAACAATGGATTTTTTGGATTTTTCTGTACAAGTTGTGTAACTTCTTGAGGTACTTCACTAGAGGCATTTATTTATAGCTATAACTTTGGTAAGATCTACCTCAATTCATATTACGAATACAATGAATCACAACAACTTCCTTAATAGAACACTAAATACACATTTCTTTAGATTTTCTTGGACCTTATAATCTCAAAGGCGTTGAAATATGTGCCTCAATATTTCTGGGTGTTCTTATCTTGTTCTGGACTTACCTAGAATGTTGTCCACATAGTCTTCCATAATGTCATTCATCATATCGTGGAAGATCATAGTCATATCCCTTTGATAAGTTGCTCTAGAATTTTTGAGTCCGAAGGTGTTGAGTAGACATAATGTTGCTCTAAGGAGAAGACACACAAAGGATGCACATGCAGGAAAAAGGCACATTTGAAGGCGCAAGAAGGTAGGAAAGGAAACACGCACGAGAACACTTTGGCTCGGGACTTATCCTGGTTTTTGGATAAGAATTATTTTTGGAGATAACGTGTGAAAACAAAAATACATATGAAGAATTTCACTCCATGCACTGATGGTATTTTGGGAACAAGAGATAGATAATCACCATGCATAGTTTAAGCTAATAATAGGATTTCTACTTGGAGTTAACTATAGGACATTTGTTGTTAGAACATTTACATGTTGTGCATACTATTGTAAAGGCGCATGGTTATTATCAACATGCAACCTATTTTGATAAGTGCATGGGTGGTGAAGGAAAAGTCCCCACACCTATAAATACATATTGATTTGCGTAGTTTATTAGGTGGTGAATTATTATAGAGTTATGCTGCTGGTTTTGATGCACACATAACTCATGGAGATACTAATATAGTGTGTAAGCTTACGTGTTTTACAATATTTAATGTAATGGAGTATATTGGTTTAATAATGGTATTAGGCATAATGAATCTGGTTCTTGTATGGTTAAACTTATCATAGTTATTATTTAGTTCACTTATTATGATTCTCTAAGATATAAATCTGGATTATGGATTGTGGAATTCTTATGTCTAGTTATGAATTTGAATATGATTAAACATCATCATGCTAACATTTTTACAAGCAACTCTAAAGAGGGACTGGTGCCTTTGCATGTGCTTCGGGTGAGCACTCAACTTAGGCTAAGTGATGTGCCAATGTGTACCTAGGATATTTGAGAAAATTATAGGCCGCATGATTGGTTCTATTGCTAGGATATATTTTTAGTTGTTTTCAAGATGTTTCGTGATGAAGATGTACCAGTTGACCTTATCAAGTGTTAAGGAGTGGATAGTAGATTTGGAAGAAGAATAGGCCCGAGAGATTCAACACTTTGGATTTGAGTTTGACATGGGCACGTGGGTGTAGCATAACTTGTATGATTATTTATATGAAATTTTCTTTGCTATCTTTTTGATAGAGATGTATGAGTGGCTGGTTACTTATGTGTCTAAAAGGAATTGGAGGTTTCACACACTTGTCGGATGCGGGAAGAATTTAAGGCCTCTATGATGCTCATCCGATTTGGACGCGTGATGTGGACACTTGGTTTCGTGGTGTTCGAATAGCTATATTTTGGAGTACTCAATTTCCTCTTATTCTTGCCTGAAGGTAGTTGTGTTCTAGTTTTTTTATGTTATCCCAAGGGAAGGTATCTACAAGGCATTCCACAGGTGATCAAAATCTTGATGTTAACCCTGAATTTGGAAGAGAAGCTGATGGCTAGCTAAACCCCACCATGCGTGGGGTAGGAGCAGGTTTGGTGAAGGATAGCGAACCTAGTGGTAGAGAGGAAAAGATAAGAAAGGCAGCTTAAGTACAATGAAGCGCGTGAGAGGGAGTTAGGGAAGTAGTGCAAGATTGTAGAATGAATGGTTTTGAGGAGAGAGATGGATTGTGAAGGATTTGGAGCTCACATAGAGAGCGTGGAGCTAGATCATCTGGAACTACCCCATTTGAAAAACATGACGAGGGGAACCCTAATTGCATGTCGAATGAGAGATGACATGGGCTACATGTGTGCACATCCGAATCTCACTGACAACCTAGGCCTTGCATTTGGTTTTCCAATTTATAGTACAACTAGTAGTTAGCAAGCTAGTTTGGGAAGTAAAATAACAGGAGTAAATCAAATAGTAAGTACATCTATGGTTGGGAAGACATCTTCCTTACTATTTGGAGGTACCTTTTCAGGTGTGTCATCGATGCAAAACTTAGGCATGTAGAATTTTAGACTCACCTTTGGGAGTAGTACCACCTCACAAACTGTAGGAGTTCGATTCGAGTACCCTTTGTTAGGACACATGATAGTACATCCTCTGGTTCACTTCTTGTTATAGGTGGAGTATCGGGGGCATACGTGGCTCTAGTTACAGTGGATATGGTGGGTTTGGAGGTAGAGGTAACACATGAGGTTCTGGATCTGATGGGCATGGTCCTCACTAACCCTAGAATATTTACATGGAGATGTCACATTATCTTCTAGAGTATAGGGGAATAGAAGATGTTGCCGAGCATGTGCACATGTGTGAGATACTATGGCTGAAAAAGGGATCACGTGCGAGCGCAAGGCAATTCAATTTGCAACTACGTTATAGGGATGTGCTCACGGTTGGTACATGGAGTTTGACCACGATCAAACTTGCATGGATTATAAAATGTTATGAGATGCTTTCCTTAAAGAATTTTATATCCCTGAGTTCGAGCAGAAGAGTATAAGTGCACTCAAGGATATTAAGTAGGGAACTACTAAGAGTGTTTGGGAATATGATGCCCATTTCAAAATGCTTTTGTCCAAAATTTCATATGATATCCATGTAAGCCAACATGCACAAGTGGTTCGTCGGAGGCTTGATCACACCTTTTAGGAGGGCACTGTCACATAAGACATATATGGATATGTGTGAAGTGCTTGAAGCAACGTTACACGCTGAGGAAATCGAAAGTATAGGCACTAGAGTGAGCCCATTCTTGGAAGCTCAGATTGCAGCTATGGTAAAGTAGTTGGAAAAAAATCAGCCAATTTAGTGCATGAGACACGTTTAGGATTTGGTGTACAAATTGTGAAGTTGAGGGGCACACTAAGGATAGTTTTCCCCATAGGTCAGTGTGTTCATTGTTTCTAGACTACGAAATATGTCATTTAGACCATGATGTAAGCCATTTACCATTGTTACAACATGCAATTAGGAATAATATAGCTTGCTCATTGTAAGATTTTCTGTCCACGAATCACAATACCAAAGATTACAGGTTGATTGATTAGATCCATGATGCCATTGATATTGGTGTACATTAGACATTAAAAGTGAGCACCATGATCATGATCACACTCAAGGGCACTATAATCAGAATGAAGGGTGCTTTGAAGGAGGTTTTGGTAGAGTTCAAGGATATGGTGGTGGATTTAGGGGCAAGGCCATGGTGGTGGACGAGGTGAGTTTCCTCATGGAACATGTTATACGTGTGGATATCCTAACCACTACTGAGGTGTGAATTCCTCGAATATTACTTGTTTCTTTTGTGGGAAGAATCATAACTATGAGGAGTGTCCAGGACTTATATAAGCATCTAAGAAAGAAACATAAACATGATAACAAGGGCGCAGGGGATGGTTAGAACACATCACACCATGGAAAAACAATGGATTCCAAAGTTAGCATAGGAACATGAGGTAGTACCTATGAAAATTACTACACACGTTGAAGCTATGCACACCAGAGAAGCATTGCAACAAAATCCTACCATTACCGGGAAGAGGTCTTGCATGCAAGATACCTAGATCCTACACATCAAAAGGAGGTTTATTAGGAAACCATGGAATCTCTGAAAAATCTTCAGGGTGAGATACAATGTTTAAAGGAACAATCACGAAGTTGGAACAAAAGAAGGCAAAAGAGACGGTCTAGTTAGATGTTGATGATTTTAAAGAGGTATGCAAGATGTTGCGCCATGAGAATATTATTCCATTACTAGGGAATTGGTTAAAGGGAAACACTCCACGCAAGGTATTAAGAATGGACGGCAGATCCTACATGCTAATCTCCCCCTCATAGCTTGGATTATGAAAAGGAGATCACTCTAAATGGTGTTTTAGATGGGTGGCTTTTGAGCAATATATTGATTGAAACAAGTGCGAAAGTTAATGTTCTTACTTTAGATGCATGGGTGCAGATGGGAAAACCTCCATTACAACCATCCTATAATGTACTGTTTATGGAAAATTGAAATAAGTCCACTCAATAAGAATTTTAAAGGATGCATCCATTACTATACAAGGGGCCAAGTTCACTAGTGACTTTGAGGTTTTAGTGCTTGTAGAAGTAGATAACTTCCCAGCTCTACTTGGGTGCCCTTAGTGTTATGTGAATAATGTTGATCTACGGTTCAACAAGGGGTATATAATATTTGAGAACAAGGAATAATGAGTTATTATCCCTTTGAAAGATGGGGAATTTGCACCTTATGTTTAACCTTTGAGTGAGGAAGACGAACAAAATTCATGTGTGTGCCATTCAAGATCCGAAGTACTTGAGCCGTCTAAGGAAGGAATCCTCCAGTGGGAATATGCATAGTCTACTAGTGATACTACAAATATTTCATGTGATAATTGGGCACATGGAACCTACGAGATGGTTGGGCGTGAAGTAAGAAGCACATCCGCGTGTGTAATCAGTCATGTGTGTTAGGAGATTAGGTAACAACTCTGTACCTTGATACACTGGAGAAGGAGACCCTGTGGTATTCCTACGCGCCATAGAGGAACAATGGGAGGATCAAGTGGAAAGAAGAAATATGTTAGTGTATACCCTATGTGGGACAATAAAATGCTATAACATCTTTGGTGGAGGGTTCACAAGGAATATCTCATAGAATGGAATGAAGTGAGAATTGCTCTAATAACCGGTTTCTCAAGAGAAATGTTTCTACTCAGATTTTCACATATCATGGTAATCATCCTATTCAAGCACCACATTCAATAGTGTGAGAGACTCTAGATAGAATTTGTAGGAAGCTTCACCACCTTCACCATGTGTGCAAAAACTTTATTTCACTTTACAAGGCTACACACATGTTTAGTATGTTTATGCGGAGCTGCATAGGAGACTAGAAATTGACAAGAATTGACTACAAGAATGATCCAGACTTTTGACTATTTCTCCACTAAACCTCGGTGAAAGAGGTAGACCTAGGAACAAATTTTGATGAAGTAGATGAGACAAATGCTGAACTACTTGAGCATGCTTGCATTGAGAAGGATAAATGAAAGATGGTATAAATAGTGGATGATGAAGAAGTAGAAAATTTAGACATAGACCATTCAAAGGGTATGCGTGAAGTATTAAATAGTGTGGATAAGAAGGCGTGTGCCTATCATGAACCTATGAAGACCAAGAAAGTGAACATTGGCACAAATGTTGAACCTAAGTAGGCCATAATGGAAGATTATTGGTTTGATTCTGAAGTGGCTAAGATAATTGAGTTTCTATGAAATTTCCGGGACTCATGCCTTAGGGGCTATTATGAGTTAAAGGGAGTGCATGAGTTTTGGGCAAGATGAGGATTAACCTAAAGGAAGTTGCGCACTCGGTCGGGAAGAGACCTTACGGGATGAACCTAACCAACACGTAAAATTTAAAGAAGAAATTGACAAGATGTTGAAATATGGCATCATTAAGCCCCTAGAAGAATCAGAGTGGGTTAGCCCCATGATAATCAATATAAATAAATATGGTTGGATTAAGATTTGTGTGGAATACAGGGAGATGAATGTTACATGTGTGATTGATCCTTTTCCTACACCTTTCACCGAGGAAATATTAGAAGGTGTTGTAGGGTGTGAAATTTACTCTTTTACAGATGGATTCTTTGGATATCACTAGGTAAAAATTACAAAGGAAGATCAAGAGAAAAAAATTTCACCAACCTTTGAATCGGGAAGTTTTGTATACATGGTGATGCTCTTTGGACTAAAGAATGCACTTGAAATATTTTCATGCATTATGGTTCAAACATTCCAAGAATTTATGCACAAATTCTTGCAGGTTTACTTGGATGATTGGATAATATATGGGCTTGTCAAGGATCATTGCGATAACTTGTGATTAATGTTTGAGTGGTGTAGATAGTTAAACATATCTTTAAACATCAATAAGTTCATATTTTATACACCTTTTGGAACTCTGCTAGGGCATATCATCTGCAAGGAGGGTTTGTTAGTAGATCTAGCCAAGGTTGTAGTTATCTTAGGCCTGGAGGAACCTACTATTCAAAGTGAGGTGTGCAAATTCTTGGGCCACACAGGGTATTACAAAAATTTATCAAAGGATATGCAAAGATTGCCATGCCCTTGGAGGAGTTACTAAAAGGAAAAGGGACATTCTATTGGGGAGAACCGTAGCAGTGCACATTTGAAGAGTTGAAGGAGAGGCTTACTATGACACCTATTCTGTGCTTTCCCTCATGGAACCAACCTTTTCATGTACATGTGGACGCCTCTAGCATGGCCATTGGCGTGATATTGGCTTAACTGGAGAAGGTATTATAGATCATCCTATTTGTTTTACTAGTAGAAAGTTGACACATGCGAGAACATAATTATACTGACTAGAGAGTGTGAGGCCTTGTCAATGATCTACACGATGCATAAGTTTAGACAATACTTGCTAGCAACACCTTTTGTGTTCTATACAGATCACATGACATTAAAATACTTAGTAAATAAGCCCGTTTTACAGGGACACATATGCCGATGGGTTCTATTATTCCAAGAGTTTGATGTTACAGTCATGGTAAGGCCAAGAAAAAGAAAATCTAGCCTAGACCACTTATCAAGAATTCAATCAGGAGAGGACACATAGACAATTGAAGATACCATGCCAGATGCATAGTTGTATAGGTTAAACTGCATGCCCTCAAAATTGGAGGATATTGCTATATTTTTACGCACATGTATGGCACCAAAAGGAATGAAAGACTTGGAAAATAATCAACTTGAAATTCATGCCGCACATTTCATGTTGATCGGTGGTGACCTATACAAACTAGGACAAGATGAAGTATTACATTGGTGTGTTTGGAGCATGAGCGTATGAAAATCATAGAAGAGGCTCATGGTGGTATTGTAGGTGGACACTATGTAGGGGATGCCACCGCAAACAAGATTCTACTTTGGTTTATGTTGGGAAACCTTGTACAAGGATTGCAAGGATTATTGTAAGGCATGTGATCATTGTCAACACCTTGGGAAACCTAGGAAAAGAGATGAAATACCCTTAAGGCCTATTATTAGTGCATAACTATTTGAAAAAGGGGTAATAGAATTTATGGGTCCTATTTCCCTAGTTGCGCATAGAAATGGATCACGCTACATCATCACTTGTATAGAGTATCTTACAAGGTGGGAAAAAGTATCACCTACAAAGGATTGTATAATGACTACAGTAGCAAGGTTCTTATGGGAAAATATTCTTACTAGTTATGTATGTACATTGAGTCGAAAAGTGATAGGGCACACATTTCTTGAATGAGACAATCGAGGATATTATTGGATGAATTTATGGTCTCGCACCACAAGACAGCACCTTATCACCCTCAAGAAAATGGGACTGCTATGAGGCCTTCAACAAGATATTGAGCGAGACCTTGACAAAAAATTGTGATGTTGGAAGGAAAGATTGGGATGATAAAGTTTATGATGTACTTTGGGCATATAGAACAACCTACAAAAGGTTGAATAAGGCCACACCCTTTTAGTTGGTGTTTGGCGCATAAGCAGCTTCTTCCCATAAAATTTATGTTACCTTTTTAACATATTGCGCTTGAGGAGGTCTAGCTTGATGAGAAAGCTTTGGAAGAGAGAATCAACAACTTAATACAACTAGATGAGAGATGCGCTATATAGCACGTTGGGGTCGAGAAGCAAGAAAAGGCCAGATAGAAGGGATGTCATGATAGACATATCAAGGACAAGAAGCTAGAGGTTGGGCGAGATGGTGCTTCTTTCCGATTCAAAGTTTCTGCACTACCCAAGCAAGCTTAAGGTACATTGGTTGGGACCGTATGTTATCACTCACATACTTGAATCGGGTGCTTTCTAGTTAGAGGCGCTTGATGGAACACAATTACCCGGTTACTTTAATAGGATTAGGTGAAGCCCTACTATAAATAAGCCTTCTTGGTGTTTTTAATAAGGCAATATTTCCATTTAGTATAGATTTCCCTTACTGTATTTCATTTAGTGTGTTTCATTCTTCGTCACTATGCTTTATCAATTTAGTTTAGTGTTTTATGTAATAAACGTGTTTTGCAGTATGGAAGTTGATCACAATCTGAAGTGTTTTTATGTGCAGAGGACTGCACATACCCTTGGTGTGGGGTGGTTGTCATTCAAAAATGGGTACACATAAGAAAATACTATTACATGTGATTTCTCTTGATTAAAAGTGCAGATAGTATGGAAAGATGCTCCTAAAGAGAAAATTGCTCCTAAAGAAGACCATAGCTAGAAACAAATGAATGAATAGTATAATGCGAGGTAAGCTACAACCATAAAAACTACTAGAGGAAGGCACAGTGGCGAGGTAATTCGGCATATGGAAGCGTATAAAAGGAGGTCTATAGCTAGAAGGTAGGAAGGCACGCTAGAAGGTTATAAGTTATGGCATGTAGGTGTATCGCGTAGAAATTGGGAAAATGGTCAATTAATGAGAGGATTAGTGGTAGGTAAAGGAGTAATAAATGTGTTAAATTTTGTAACTCTATATAAAGATGTGATGCGGGTTCATTTATACCTTTGTGATCACAAGTATTCGAGCGAGCTAGTTACGACCAAACTAAGAAAAATGCATTGAGGTACAGAGTTTGTGAAACCAAGTGAGGAGAGAAGATTTGTGCACTGAGAATTGGCTTACATCCCCATTTGATAAATGTTTGAGCAAAGAAGAAGCATTGAGAAGGAGCTAGGGCATGTAATTTCAAGCTAGGGAAAATAGTTTTGAGCTAGGGTACATGGTTTGAGCTAGGACACGTGGGAGCTTTCTCAATGAGAGGAAAAAGGTGAAAATTTTATCATGGCACCAAGGAAAGCACACGGAATAGGAGCAAAGGGGAAGAAGAAGGTGGAAGCGAGGTCGAGGATGCCCTCGAGAACAAATTTTCAGAAATGCGCAAAGATCTAGAACAAGTAACTATTGGACGGGATTGGGATTCCCATATTTGTAGGTGCAAGGTGTGCGACTACAAACATCACACCACCGAGAACAAGGAGGAATTGGACACATTGTTGAATAGGAAGACCAACAAGTGAACGGTTGATGACATGCCAGTGTATGATGATGTTGGAGAGAATTTTCTGAAGAAGGTAGGGGTATACCAGCTGTACGAACTCCCATACTTTGGAAAACCAAAAAATCTATACAGTGGCTAATGAACATAGTCCATGAGGGCTTCTTCTTCTTTGCTTGGCGGGGTAAGGATCACAACACCATTAATTGCTACATTGACAGGATTGAAGGGCATAGGGACAGAGGTTAGTAGTGATCTAACTGATAAGGCAACTATCATGGCCACTAGCAAGGAGTTGGGATATACGAAGGGTCCACGCGGGATGGATATCTACAAGTTGAGGAAGTACCCTATGATACAGGTGGCTGCACATTTACTCACCAAGCTGAATGATCAGGAAAGGTGGTCATAAGTGAACACCATGTGGCTACATGTTGCTAAGAAGATTTCATAAGGAGAAGTTTATAACTTAGTTGGGTACATAGCAGATACAATTGTTGAGGAAGCACACACATGTGAGAAGATAAGTTTTGGCGCTATCTTGTTATCACTTGTGTTTGTAGAAATTGGAGTGCCTGATGGGCCAAATAATAAAATCTAGGAATACCCTATGGAAAAGAAGTCCCTTGTAGAGAGGTTTGAAAAATATCTATGTGAAGGATCAATGAGTGGTCCATTCAAGAAAAGGGCAGAGTTATGGTATGACCGACTTCACATGGCCTTCGAGGAGGAATGAAACATTCCAAAGGAGTTACCCTCAGTGGTGGGAAAGGTTGTGGAGTTTGTGATATATCAACTTTTTTGTATCACGTGGTTTAAAATGAAGGATGGGACATGGAGTACCTGGTGTAAACTACCATACACCTTCACAACATGATTCTTCTAGGTAGTAGTGCACAAGTTTTTCAATGCATGCCGGTTAAGCTACAACGTGAACACGGTAGATTGTGACTACCATACTTTAAGGAAAACTTATGTTTATCCAAGTCGATCTGCCTACATTGAGAGCCTTATTTCTAATGTTATAAGTATGATGGAAAATGGAAAGTATGTGGAGAATGAGTTCATTCTCCTAGGGCCACCTAAAGGGAAACATAAACTTGAAAATGTGGCGAGTTCAAAGCCTACCTCGACCTTAGTGGAAGATGAGGAAGAATAAATCAACAAGGATAGTGGATTATTGGACCATAGAGGTCAGAGGCAAACCACTGAAAAAGTAGAAAGTGAGTGTGTAGATACTTGCCCATAGCCATAAGGAGAAGAGGAAGACTTGGACGTAAATATAGTCCATGAGGAATGCCATTTCAAGAGGGTGTTCAAAAGAACCAGAACCCAAGGCGCAGGAACATATAAATCTTTACGAAGGTCACCTTGACTCTCCCCTTAAAAATAAACACTTGAGAAAAAGCGGAGAAGAAAGTTGAAGCTTAAGGATGACGAGGAGGAGTAAGGGAGAGCACGCCAGGAACCCCGGTTAAACCTCGAAGATACTGAGAAGAGCCCACAGGATGAAGAGATGAGAGATGATGAGGAAGGGGTAAAAGAAGAAAAAGAAGCTATGGGAGAGCCACCCAACACACCCATTACTACTCAAGAAGGAGAAGGACCAACTCCAAACCTTTACGCCCAAGTTCCTAAGGGCCCAAGGAAAAAAAGAGAGAGGAAAAGTGAAGAATATGTTGTCCCTAATATAGGTTATGTTGAGGACATGAAAAAAATCATCCGTGCCTATTTTCGAGCATTGTGGGCCTTAAAGAGTTATATGGGTGGGAGATGATGGATCTAGATATGGCTACTACATGCACAAGGAAGTAATTATCTTGGTCCATACAGACTCATATGGATGAACCAGATTTTGACGTGTGCGAAGAGTCCTGTGTCTCACGTAGAGTGAAGAAGGCACCCCGAGTAGGCACATGACAGTAAAACCCATTATAATTTCCAATGAGCAGGTCAACAATGCCTTGGTCAAGGTATCTACTGAGGTGGTGTGGAGGAAAATTGATAAGGCCGCCACCATTCGAGCACTACTTGAAGATAACAAGGAAAAGACTACAAAGATAACATGGTTAAAAGAAGAGAAGGAATGATAACATGCAAAGAATGAGGCCTTCATTAGCATGGATGAGGAACTTGGTGATCACATTCTTAAAACAAGGCCTCATTTAGAATCTCGGAGTTCCGAAACATTTCCTTTTCTTTGCTATGCATTATGTGTGAACTTTGGTCAATTTGGTATTAGATGATAGACCAATTTGAATGCCCACACCAAAATATTATGAATAAGAAGCAAAAAGAGCAAAGGCCACTATTGTTAGAAAAATTTTAACTTACAAGGCTTTGCTCCAAACCTTGAAAGATGAGATGAAGAAAGTCGAGCAAGCTCTCAATTTATGTACGACGCTAGAGGCCATAATAAGGATTAGAACTATTATAGAGGACTTTGAAGTTCTTAAGGCAATGAAAGATGAAACACTTGGGCGTGTAAAAATATTAGCACTGGTAAAACAAAAGAACAAGGCCATCATAGTAGCCCAAGATCCACATAAGGATATAATTGTTGAGATTGGGAAACTCATAGCATAGAAGATGGATATCATGGAAGGAATGTTGTCAGGTATGGCCAATGTTGTCTAGGTGCTACAAAATGAGAAAGAGAAGATCACTTAGGATAAATTGGATGCAATAGCCACATATATTCTAGAGAAAACAAGGAATGTGCTAAGTGACTGGCAGACATTGGAGGTTGAAATCAAAATCTGAATATATAGAGTTAATCCTTTCAGTTGAAGAAGAGGGTGTTGTAAAGTAAAACTTCATTCTTTTGTACAATGTTTCATTCATTCTTCCATTACTTATTATTGGAGACATCAGAAAGAATTCCCATTGCTAGGGTGATAATGTACTTTAGTGTAGGGTAATGTTGACGAGATAAAATGTTTCTCTAAGGAGAAGAAATATAAAGGATGTGAGTGTGGGAACAAGGCACATTTGAAGGCGCGGGAAGGAAAGAAAGGAAACACGCGCCGAACACTTTGGCTCAAGACTTATCCATTTTTTGGATAAGGACTATTTTTGGAGATAATGTGTGGAGCACACAAAGAGATGAAGACGTGCACTCCACACAATGGTTTTTGGGAGCAAGAAGTAGATAAGCGTCATGCATAGTTTAAGATAATAATAGGATTTCTACTTAGAGTTAATTATAGGACATTTGTTGTTAGAGAACTTGCATGTTTTGCATACTATTGTAAAGGCGCATGGCTATTATCAACATGCAACCTATTTTGAGAAGTACATAGGTGGTGAAGGGAAAGTCCCCACCCCTATAAATATGTATTGATTTACATAGTTCACAATGGTTTTTTGGGAGAAAGAAGTAGATAAGTGTCATGCATAGTTTAAGATAATAATAGGATTTCCACTTAGAGTTAATTATAGGACATTTGTTGTTAGAGAACTTACATGTTGTGCATACTATTGTAAAGGCGCATGGCTATTATCAACATGTGACCTATTTTGAGAAGTACATGGGTGGTGAAGGGAAAGTCCCCACCCCTATAAATATGTATTGATTTACATAGTTTAGTAGGTGGTGAATTATTTTAGAGTTATGTTGTTGGTTTTGATGTGCACATAACTCATGGAGATACTGATATAGTGTAAGAAGCTTCTGTGTTTTACAATATTTAATGCAATGGAGTATATTGGTTGGATAATGGTATTAGGCATAACTAAATATGTTTCTTGTATAGTTAATATGAACATAGTTATTATTTAGTTCACTTATTACAATTCTCTAAGATATAAATTTGGATTATGCACTTTGTGGAATGCTTAAGTCAAGTTATGAATCTGAATGTGATTAAACATCATCATGTAACATTCTGTACAAGCAAATATAAAGAGGGACCTAGTGCCTTTGCACACTTTGGGTGAGCACTCGGCTTAGGTCGAGTGATGTCCCAATGTGCTGGGTTATTCACAAAAATTCTAGGATGCATCGGATGGGCATAACTTGGTAATAGAATGTTCCCCAAGGGGTTGTAAAGGTAGTCTTGTGTTGATCTTCTTCTGCAATATTGATCTAGTTATAGCTGGAAAATTCATCCATAAGGGATAACATTTCATAGTCTGCAGTCGAATCGGTAATCATGTCAATATTAGGAAGAGGAAAATCATCTTTTGGGCATGCCTTGTTTATGTCTATGAAATATGTACATATTATAATACCAATTGGATTTTTCTACACTAGTACTATGTTGGAGATCCACTCGAGTAATCAATAGGTCGAATAAAACTAGCTGCTAATAATTTCTCTAGTTTTGCTTTAACTAGGAGGGCAACACGTGGATGCATTTTTCTAAGCTTGTTTCTTGGGTTTTGCGTCTTCATGCACAATAAGATTATGCACTACCAATGATGGATCCAAACCCAACATATCTACATAAGACCAAGCAAATATGTTTGAAAATTATCATAGAATCATTACAAATGTCTTTCTGCTCTTTTCCGATAGTGAATCTCCGATTTGATTATTTTATGGTTATCCTTTGTTCCTATATTGACATTAATGGTCTCCTCCACAAGCATCTTGGATGTATCCTCCATACGCGTAGGATCAGGGGGGAGATTGAGATCTTCTTCCAAGGGTGTCTTAATGATATTTTCACCCTAGGTATGGTCACTTTGTATGTTTATTGATTATTTTATTTGTTCATCCGCTAGTGCCTCAAAGAGGTTTTCACATTGTGTCTTGGACTTTTGTTTTTGTCGAGGCTTTTAGAAGAAAATTTTCCCTCACTTTATTTTAAATTTTTTTGACCACACATCTTAGCTTCCTCCCGAAATATGCACATGTGTCTAATTCGATGAAGAAACCTTTCTTGTGATCACCGATCGAATGGTATCATGAATACCCATGAATTCAATGATTGCCTCATCATTTTCAAAGAGATCGATTGGTACATGAAGTTGTTGGTCCTAGTCAACAAGAGTGGGATGGATAAGGTTTACCCAGGGAGTGGAAGGTGGAGCAAAAGGGGATAAGGTAAGGATGATTGTACCTAGGAAAAGGTTCGAGAGGTAATATCCTCATACATGCTATGACATGATTATGTGTTTCTATCGAATTAGAAGAGCTATCCTCATACTAAGAAGCAGTAACATTGATGTTGGTGGGTTGAGACCCATAAGGTCTAATGCTGATGCCGTATTTATCTGATTTGAAATGTGGAGTGGGAATAGGTTCTCTGATGCCTTGTTCATCTACACCACACCCATACCCATTATAGCCCATGACGTACATCATTTTACTTTGGGTATGGCATATTTTGGAGTTTGGTAGCAGGAAGCCTTTGTGCCTTCAGGGATCTAGTTTGTGGGAGAATCCAACATTTTCTCTTTTGCTAGAAGGCCACCAAGAAGAAATTTCTCAACAGTACAATTTTCTCGAGACCACTTATATTGGTAACTTGGTCTACCCATGTCTTGGGTGATAAGGAGAGATCAGAGACATGGAGTGCTAACTGAAGGTCGTACTCTCCGTAACCATAATCAATGACCTTCATCTCCCATGAAGCAAAGGGAGAAACGAATGTAGAAGTGTATTTAGCACGGGAACTTAATGCGTTTGGGTCAACACGAAGCAATAGCTTTGGTCTGAATTGGCACAACAATATCAGTAGAAGGATATTCATAGGTTGTACGAGAGAAGCTATGCAAGGCTCTATAATGTGCAAATGGATTTGGATCTCCTTGAATAGTAATTTTTGTCCTTCATAATATAGCTTGAAGCATTGATGAAATGTTGATCGCATAACCTACATGGCATGAATCCATAGATGGCCAAGGATCACGTTGTAGGGAATTTCCAAGTCTAGGACATAAAACTTGTTGTCATGATATGTAGACCCCATTTCAATAGGAAATTCTATAGTACCATCGACTCACATTCTACATTGTTGTAGGTTGTGATGGTAATGATATGCGAGTCTAGGTCTTCCTCTATGCGTCATAATTTCTTAACTAGATTCAAAGTATAAATGTTCAAACTAGACTCGTTGTCCACGAGCACCCTTTTTATCTTTTTGTGATTAATAAATAATTCAATGTATAGGGGAAAGTTATGTGTATGATCATCATGGGGAATTTCATTTTGGCTAAAAGTAAGGTGTTCACTAGGAGCAAATGCCCAACCACCACATGGAGGTGTGAAGTACTAATATCTGTTGACACTCTTGACCCCTAAAGTGTTTTATAAATGATATCTTTATGAACATTTGATATCTTAAGAAGATCTAAGATTGAGATCTTAGCAGTTTTCTTCTCAAGCTGTTCTAAGAGATCATATCGACCATCCTGAGGGGTAGGCAGAGGAGGTTCTAGAATCACAAGGTGAGTGCGTCATGTATGTTATGGCACCTTCCCAAATCTTGATTCTTATAGTATTTACATGCTCATTAGAGGAAAGAACACAACCAATAAGTGAATCAAATGGATTACTAGTTTTGGCGTAAACATAATTGGTAGCTTTGTAGTTCTTGGAAGATTGACTGATCCGACTTCTTCTCTCCCTATTTTTCATGTTTAGGGAAAGGTTCTTTAGGGAAAATTTCTTTCAATTTATCCACTGTCAATAAGATCTTGGATAAAATGTTTCAATTTTAGGCACTTGTTTATTTTGTGACCTTTGACACGATGATACTCACAATATTCATTTTCCCTGTACCATGATGGTTTAGGTGCATCATCTGCAAAGGGAGTTGTGTTAGGATATTGAACCATGTTCATTGTGTCCAACTATTTTAGGATCGAGGATAGAGAGTATGTGAGAGGAGTGAAAACTCAACATTTGATTATGGGTTGAATAAGTCCTTTAGTAAGTTTGAAAGGAGGACCAATTTGAACTACTTGGATACGTTTAGAATCAGTTATACCATCTCCTACGATGTTTTTGTTTTTTTGAAGAAATTTGGTTTGTCTATAGGTTTGGATGTTTGATTGTCTTTTGAAAAGGGTTTCAGTTTCCCTTTAGCTAACAAATCCTTTTTAATCGGCTTCCTTTTTCTATAACTTCCTCAAAGTTTGAGACAATGCATTTGTAAATGGAAAACAATGTCCAGATTTATATTGGGTACAAAAATACTAACCAATTTATTTTCTAGGATTAAACAAAGGAAGCGGCTATCTAACCCCGCCATCATTGAAAGAAACTAAAAAGGTCTCATTAGGTCTTTGTTTAGTGCTACACAAGTCCACCATGGTAACATCACTTTCTACGTTGAATGAGAAATGTCATACAAATCTTTCTCGCTAATTTAGGCCAAGTAAAGATAGACCCTTTAGGTATGTGAATAAACACTTCCAAAGCTTGAACCCCTAGGCTGTGTGGGAATAAGTGTATAAGGTAGTTGTCACTATAGGCTACTTCTTGAAATGCCATGTAGAAGTCCTTGACGTGATCTCGTGGGTCACCTTTACCTTTATACTTATCAAATTTTGGGAAGTCAAAGTTTTAGGGAATGATGTACGTAACATAGCTTTGTCAAAGGGTAAGGACATAGTTCTTCGTATTGATACTTTTTACTATGTACGACATTATTTTCTTGAAGGGTCATGAGTATACTTTACATGGATTTTAATTCTTGTGTGAGGAGTTGATCTTTGGTAGGGAAAGTGACATGCATACTCTACTAAATATTGATGTTTTACCCCTTGATTTTCAAAGTATGAAGTTCACTATCTTTGACCTAGGTTTTTATTGACGTGCATGTTTGTTCATGTTTTTAGGCACATGGGAAGCCAAATAAGCTAATTGTCTATTGAAGAATTGTATTTTTGTTATATAGTGATGTTGGCTAGAAAATTTTCGGGGGAAAACTTGTTGATTTCTTGCCAACGCTCTAGGAATCTAAGTCCCTCTACTTAATTGGGGTGCATCTACCTGTATATGCATGCATGAGTAAAGGTGGATTTATGTGGTGGTATTTCGACCGAGGATATAACAAAGGCACTCCACCGACCCTACAAAAAAGCTAGAAATTTATTGCTAGAGAGGACTGTCATCACCAATCCGGCACTATGATAATTCTTCACCGGGAACTCCTCGTGCTATGATTATTTACTAATGCACAACCTTTAGTTTGGTGGATGTAATCTGGAAACAAAAAACAACCGAACACAAGAATACCATCGACTATGATAAGACGGAATGATGACAAATCTGAAATATCAAAGTAAATTATAATATTAACATGAACTTGTTACAATCTCACCCATGAGGTACTTCAACAAGACTATGGGAGAAACTTTACAATTACACCTCTCGATGGCTTCTTCAACACACCTTTAACTGATGGCTTCCTTTGCACACTTCCTACAATATTTCTCACTACTTCTTTCTATGCTAAATGAGGGGGGTGGCCTCTCTATTTATAGAACTTCCAGGCTTATCCATCCTATCTCTAAGATAGGATAAGAAATCCACTCTGACGAATCATATTCCATACCTTAACTCTTATCTGTACATGTAAGCTTATCTCTTAAGATAAGATAAACCTTATCATTTTACATGGGTTCCACATTTTTAGAATTTTTACAAATAAAATACACAAAATATTTATGACCTCACTCCTTGTCCTTATTACCAATATAATATTTCTAATTCCTAATCATGTAGACCCTACTTCTCTAATTACCCAAACTTTGACATTTTAACATTCGGACCACTTACGATAAATATTTACTTTTACAACATTCCTATTGTACTTTGATTGTTACCGTACTCCACATTATTGGCGACACCGCATCTTGTGGTGCCGTTATCTTCTATCAGACGCTACTACTAATTATACTTAACAACATACATTAATGAAATAGAAATTATGGAGGAAAATTTTAGTGTCGACATCTTCCCCCTTCCTAGCTTCTACTCCGTCCTCGGAGTAGACTATTCTAGTGCTTGGAAAATCTTCAACTTGTCATGGTTGACCCATTTCGTAATGGGAGTGCCATCCAATTCCTCCAGTCGGTACGTACCATTTTCATGCACAGCTGCTATTTTGTAGGGCCCCATCCATTTTGGAAGAAATTTTCTCTGTCTTCTTTTTTGTATCTGGAATCATATACTAGGACCAAGTCATTCACATGAAATGGAGACCACCGGATCTTTTGATCAAAGTATTCCTTCTGCTTCATTTTCTTCTTATGGCTTGTATCCTTTGCTATTTCCCTCATTTCCTCTAGCAAATGAAGATGTACCAACCTTTCTTTTACTGAATCACTTTCATCCATCCTTTCATTTTTCATAACTCTCACAGTGGGAATATCAAACTCAATAGGAAGAACTGGATCAATGCCATAGGCCAACTGAAATGGGGAGTATCCTGTTGCTGACTTTGATGTTGCCCTATATGCCCACAATGTTGCATGAATCCTCTTATCCCATTTATGTACTGCAAGGTTTGCATCTTTGCTAGAATTTGACATAACACAAAATTGGTTGCGTTCCACTGTCCATTTGTACTTGGCTTGTATGTTGTTGCCTTCCGTGCTTAATAGAAAATTTATTGACTAGGGCTTCTACTACCTCATTAATGAAGTGGCTTCCTTGATCTCATTACTAATTTCTAATGGAAAACCAAATCTGGTGACAACGCGTTCATATATGAACCTTGCCACTTCATCCATGGAATTTGTTTTCAATGGCCTAGCTTCAACCCACTTGGTTAAATAATCATGGCAACTACAATATACTTATTTTGGCGTGATGTAGTTGGAAGTGGACCTACAATGTCTATTCCCCATTTTTCAAAGGGACCAAGGGAAGAATAGGACATAATGGAGTGATGAAGTCTTACGGTTACCATGTGTTTGACAAATATCACATGTCTTACAATAATTATAACAATCTTTAAAAAGAGTGGGCGGTGATAACTGCATCCAAGATCCTTCTTGCTTTTTGTAAGTTGTCAGAGAAGTGCCCTCCACATGTACCATTGTGGAATTCTTCTAGCAGCTCCTTTCCTTGATCACGTCCAATTGCCCTCTTGTACTGTCCATCAGGTCCTATTCGAAATAATGCTCCATGCAGAATAGAATATGGACGACTAGCTTGAGTAATCTTTCTCTTAGTCTTTGCATTGGCACCATTAGGAAACTTGAATTCATTCAGATAATTCCAAATATCTATGTATTCACTAGGGATTGTGTCAAGGGAGAACAATGCTGCATCGAGAAAATCATCATCATCACAAGATGATCCTAAACCATCATAGGCTCGAGAGAGTGCATATGCATTGACATGATTCTTTCTGGCCTATCTATAATATCAAATTCAAATTCTAGTAGCAAAATTATCCATCTTGCTATCCTTCCCGATGGGTTAGGCTTATTTACAATATATTTTAGAGCCTGATGATCTGTTACAACTAGAAATTTCTGCCCTAGCAAGTAATTTCTAAACTTCTTTACAACAAAAATGATAGCCAGAGCCTCTTTTTCAGTTACAGTATAGTTTACCTCAAGATCGCTCATTTTTATGCCTCCCAAAGTAAATTGGATGTTCATTCCCATTTTCATCCTTTTGGCTCAAAGTACTTCCTAGTGCTGCATCTGAGGCATCAGTGTACACAATGAATGGCTTGCTCCAATCTGGATTCTTCAAAATAGGTGAAGACACCAGGGCTTCCTTCAGTTGTCCAAAAGCTTCATGCGCCTTATTTCTGGTTCATAAGTAACATCCTTCTTCAAGAACTAGGTTAGTGGTCAGGCAATCTTTGAGAAATTCTTGATGAACCTTTTATAGTAACCCATATGGCCTAAAATGATCTCAACTTACTTCTATTAAGAGGAAATGGTAAATCTTTGATTTTGAAACTTTATCGGGATCAAAGCACCAATACCATCTCTGGATACAACATGCCCTAACAAAACACCTTTAGAACATCCAAAGACACACTTTGTAGGGTTTAGTGAGGCTTGTGCTTCATCTAACCTTTGAAATGCTGTCTCCATTTGGTGTAGGTGGTCCAACTTGCTCCCATAGATGCAAAAATCATCCAGAAATACTCTGATGAAGGTCCCAATGTAGGGTTCGAACACCCTATTCATCAAACGCTGGAATGTTGCTGGAGCATTACACAATCCAAAAGGCATAACTCTATAAGCAAACGTTCCCCAAGGAGTGGTGAATGTGGTCTTCAGCTGATCTTTCTCTGCTATACGAACTTGGTTGTAGACGCTATATCCATCACAGCAAAACTATAGCACTCTGCCGCCTACTTGGCCCAAGATCGATCGAAAATGGAAGAGGGTAATGATCCTTCTTTGTTGCCTTATTGAGCTTCCTGTAATCAACACAAATGTGTAGCTTCCCATTCTTTTTTATTGAAATCACAATGGGAGAAACCCATTCTGAATTCTCCACAACAAATATGAATCCTGCATCAAGCAACTTATCTATTTCTTCTTTTACAGTCTTGGAAAAATTAGGATTCATTCTATATGGCATTTGCTTTATGGGCTTAGCACCATCTACCAGCTCAATAGAATGTTCTACCCAACTTACTTGACGGAGTTCCTTGTAATCAAAAGTGAATAGGTGTATGTACCTTCGAAAGAGTTGGAGGTAGGATTCCTTCTCACTCTCCATCACAGCATCACCAATCTTTATTTGTTGGAGACGATCATCAACTTCTTCTTCAGATAATTTTATGGGGTCATGAGTTGGTGTGACTGGAAGGATATCCATGACTGAAACATCCACCTCGCTTTCTTCATCTTCAGTGTCCACTTCACTGGTACTAGAGTAATCAAAGGATGTCCAATCATCAGTTTCATCACTTGAATCCACAGGTTCTGCCTTATGATGTCGAGGGATCACATTTATCTTCACCCTCTCTCTACCACGTCCAAGTGTCATGAAACCTTCATTCCAGTAGTTTCTTGCATGAACTCTCCTTAGCCATGGTCTTCCCAGCAGCATTGGGTACGCAACAGTACCATTTTTCATCACCTGAAAGTCTACCACACATACAACACCCATAACAGATATTGCCACATTTGAAACTACACCTTCTGGTTTAGTTTTTCCCTTATTTAATGACCTTAACATAAGTGTTGAAGGGTGATCAATTTTAAACCCAACATATTCATTACAGACTCGGTCATTACATTAACTGCAACACCTCCATCAACTAAGACATCATGAATTGAAATACCATTACATAATACCTCAACTTGTGGAGCATAGGGATCTCGCCTCTGCCTCCAAAACAGGGACCTCAACCTCCTTCCTTCTTCGAGCATTGAGTCCACCTCGCAACTCCCGCCTCTTCTCAGAAGACATAGCCAAGAGTTGACCATATGTAATATTTGCAGGCCTTTTGGACAGATCTTCCAAGATGGAGTATGGTCCTTGCCCCTGTGAAATCAGAAAATCCTGCACACCCAACTTTCTTCTCCTATGTTTCTTACTAGTTTCTCCTTTCATCTTCTTAGGATCAGTTCCATCTTGATTATCTTTTTCTTTCTTTCTTTTTGTTACAAACACATCTACTTCATTATTTCTACTCTTATCTACTACATCAAGAGAATTCACAGGTGCTTTTCCTTTATCATTATCTCTTGTACCAGATGTAGAAGCTCTATCTAGACAATTATACTTATAATGACCCTTTTTATAACAACCATAACAAACAACTTCAGAAATATTTCTTTTTAGACCTCTATCTCCTCCCGAGAACTAAATTCCTTTCTTTGAAGAAGATTAATAGTTAACTGGCCCATCTTCCTAAGTAGATCTTCATACTCAGTAGATGTACTAGGAGAAATATTTGTGCTCACCGGGAGTGGTTGTGGATTCTGGACCAAAGGTGCTGGTGTAGGCTCTACTTTAACAACAATTTCTTTGGGCTCCTCTTCCATGCTTTCTTCTTACCTTCTTGCAATCTCCTTTGCTTATTCAATGGTAGCTGGGCGGTCATACTTCACTCGTTGTCGATCTCTCGGCTTCATCCTAAGAATGAAGTGCTTATAGAGGAGATTATCCACGCCATTCATCAACCCATCCGATAATCCTTCCTTAGGATCTGGGCATCAAGCTTCCTCCTTAGCTCTAGAACACGAGCATGATAATCCCTTATCTTCTCCTTCTCTCCTTGGGATAGCTTTGTGATCTCGATCATGAGATCTCGCATATTTCGTTGTTCACCAAATTCTTCAAGAAAACTTTCGATTAATAAATCCCATGAATTTTTCACATTATCACCTAGTGTTTCAAACCACCTAAGTGCTTGAACCATCCAAAAAGGTAGGAAAAAATTCAGTCCATTGTTCCCTTCTTATAAGGCCATTACAAATACAAGATCGTTTAAACTCTTGAATGAAAGAAGAAGCATCTTCATTAGATTGAGTTGAAAAAACAGGAATCTTTCCCATTTTCAAAAGTAACCACCGTGAAATACCAACCCACAAGTACAATTAACAAGACTTATGTGCACAAATAATTGGAATCACTATACTAGAAAGTGACTTTACACCTTTCTATAGTAAAATAGAAATGACCACGGTAAACTATGGTAAAACTTGACTTACTGCGGTAAAAACTGACTTTACTGTGGTAAACACTATTCATGGTAAAAAGTGAAGTTACTGCGGTAAATACTATTCACGGTAAAAAGTGAATTTACTGCGGTAAATACTATTCCAGCAAAAATGACTTTACCATGGTAACTACTATTCATGGCAAAAATGACTTTACCATGGTAACTACTATGCATAGTAAAAACAAGGTTACCCTCTAATTGATTTTTGACCCAAAATGTCATCACCAATCCGACACTATGATAATTCTTCACCGGGAACTCCTCGTGCTATGATTATTTACTAATGCACAGCCTTTAGTTTGGTGGATGTAATCTGGAAACAAAACAACAACCGAACACAAGAATACCATCGACTATGATAAGACGGAATGATGACAAATCTAAAATATCAAAGTAAATTATAATATTAACATGAAATTGTTACAATCTCACCCATGAGGTACTTCAACAAGACTATGGGAGAAACTTTACAATTACACCTCTCGATGGCTTCTTCAACACACCTTTAACTGATGGCTTCCTTTGCACACTTCCTACAATATTTCTCACTACTTCTTTCTATGCTAAATGAGGGGGGTGGCCTCTCTATTTATAGAACTTCTAGGCTTATCCATCCTATCTCTAAGATAGGATAAGAAATCCACTCTGACGAATCATATTCCATACCTTAACTCCTATCTCAGTATATGTAAGCTTATCTCTTAAGATAAGATAAACCTTATCATTTTACATGGGTTCCACATTTTTAGAATTTTTACAAATAAAATACACAAAATATTTATGACCTCACTCCTTGTCCTTATTACCAATATAATATTTCTAATTCCTAATCATGTAGACCCTACTTCTCTAATTACCCAAACTTTGACATTTTAACATTACCGGACCACTTACGACAAATATTTACTTTTTACAACATTCCTATTGTACTTTTACTGTTACCATACTCCACATTATTGGCGACACCGTACTGATGGCACCGTTATCTTCTATCAGACGCTACTACTAATTATACTTAACAACATACATTAATGAAATAGAAATTATGGAGGAAAATTTTAGTGTCGACAGGACTTAATTTGTAAGGCGGAAAAGGGGAGTGAAAAATGAGATAGGAGAACTAATGTTACGGGTAGAAGATCGATTCCGCACACACTAGTTAGAAAATTCAACACATGCATTTATGAGAAGAAACAAATATGCAAATAGTAACAAGAAAAAATAGAATTTATGATCTCAAGTATCAAAAATCCCTTAGTCAATGAAATCTAGAAACTCCTTGTATTGATTGCTTAAACAAAAGTTGTACATAGTGTGGGAATGGAGGAAAACTAGTGAGGGGGAAAATGGAAGAAAATGGCTATCTCCTTTGTTCTCTCAAAGTATAATACACTCTTGAGTTTACAAAATCAATCACCAACCCTTTGAAATGGGAATGGATTTACAATTTATAGAATGAGAGGTGACTCATCATCTACCCCCAATGCCTTTTCATATGCCCTCACACAACTTAAAACTTTTTCAACTTCCTAGGAAACTTTTAAGTCCCTTTTATAACATAAAGGTGACTTATTACATTAGGAACATTAAGACATATGAAAATTATAACCCCAATGGAATTAGAACATTAGAAAGTGAGAGAAAGTTGGGGGGAGAGAGAGAGAGAAGAGAGAGAGAGAGAAGAAGAAGAGGAGATGTCATTCCCGATGAAGTCCGTTGGTCTTTGTTGATGGAAAGCTCCAAATGTAGTGAAACTCGAATCTTCAAACTCTTGCACCTCGAGAAACTCCTTCAAATTAGGTTATGAATGCTTGCAAGTTGAATGAAATTTTACCGATGTTGATGACATTAACTCCCACCCTACGTATGATATACCTGTGACTCGAACCATGTAGTGAGTGTCAAAAACACTTTCATAAGTTAGATGAGATGGATCTCAAATGCCCTGTGAGAAATGCCTATGATGATCTCGAATGATGATGTTGACCTGAATGATCATCCCTCTATGTCCTATTGTGCCAAAAGCTACACTTTGAGTGTGAGTTACTATTAATAGCAAGTTCCTAAATGGAGACTTACTATTTTTGGTAAGAGGTGATTTTTGCATCTTCTTAACCATCCCGATGCGATGAACTCCCTCATTCACTCCTATGCACCCTACCTTCACCTTGACCTTCACCTTGGGGTGCTTACTTGGGGTGCACCCATATATGGACTATTTTTAGTAAGTGGTCATTTTCACTTTTTTTGCTTTGAACACTCATTCGACTTCGTGACCTTTGGTGCACATTGCCTTCGCCATAGCTGCTGCAATCACTTTTGATGAAGACTTACCGAAGATAGGAATCATGTGTAGGAAAGATTACTATTTTTGGAAAGTGTCTTTTCGGTGCTTGGTTTGTGATGGAACATTTTTTGGACTCATCTCATCATCATGATCACCGTCCTCCAAAATTTCACATGATTTCGCTCACTAGAATGCTTAGAAATAAAATTTAAAATTTTCACTGGTAATGGCTTTGAGCATGGAGTTGCCATGATGGCCATTAATCGAGCTCAAAAATGAAGGTTTGGTTTTTTTCTCCAATCATGATGAAATAAACTCCATTGTGATAGGTTTTTCATTTCGATTATGTGTGTAATTTTTTATCTCGATCCGACTGCCAGATTGTTGAGAAATCCAACAAACGTGAGCTAGGGCATGAAATGGGGATTTTGTTGGAAAAAATGTTTCAGGCACAATTTGACCTTTCAGTTTTTGAATCTTGATCATATTGAAAAATGTGGAAGTTTGAAAAAGATGACACCTCAATCCGACATGTATTTTGCAAGATATGAATATTTTTCGATTGGGTGACTTTGTGGTTATTTGGTGAAAAATCTTCATTTTTCTTCATTTCTCTGTCATTTTTCATTGTTTTGATCCAATTTTTCTCCGAGACCTATGTATCTTCATGGAGTGGAGGATTTATGGCATGTAGATCTGTTTTGAGATCAACAATAGTGGACCAGTGTGTTGGACAAGTATGAATGAAGCCATGATAGGGGTGAAGTTGTGAAGAGGAAATGAGGAAAAATGGCTAAGTGTTGAGATTTAAATACATTCAAAAATTGCATTCCAAGGGGGGGGTGGGCACATTTTCTTGTCCTTGATGTCCCCCATCTCAAAGGGACATGAGGAACATCAAATTGCACGTGGCGCCTCACGATGACATGTGGCACTTGATCCGATGGGACAGGGGATGAAGGCTCCACTAGCTCCCAAGGTTGAAAAATTGGTCTTGAAGAGGTCACATGGGTGACCAGAGTCTCCTTGGGTTTGGGAAAATTTTCTTGACCATGATGTACCCCACCTCAAAGGGACATGACTTTTCAGTTTGACAATGCGCTAGGTGATGACATGTGGCAGCGATCCAACGGTGAAGGCTTTGAGCTCCCGTAAGCACTGGGGGCTGAACTGGCGATCTTGGAGGTCGTATGTGGGTCCAAAGGGATTTTAGGGGCTGGGTGAAATTTATTGACCCTCATGTCCCTGATCTTGAGGGATGTAAGGGACAAAAAAATGTGCCAGGCTCCTGGTGTTGACACGTGTCTTGTTCAAAATTTGACTAAGTATGAGGTCTTGAGAGTGAACTTGAAATGACAATAACTTGAGCTCTCAATGGAATTTTTGGTAAAATTTTATATGAATTTTACTAGAATTGGAATTTTGAATCCAATGGTTGGGGTCTCATCTCTTAATTATTCCATATATTCCCTAAAATAGTGGAGTTTTTTTTTGGTTCCATAGTTGAGCCTTGAAAAAACCTTGATTGTAGACCTATTGTGCCAAAGTGTTGTGAAAAAAATAATTTCACCATATTGTAGGGATTTGAATTAAATTTCCAATTATGTTTTTTTAGCTCTTAACTCCATCCATATCTCTCGAATCACTTCTCAAAGTTTTTTGCTTTTTTGTGCACTCCCTAAGCTTGAGAAAAACTTGATTTGAGACATAATGTTGCGCAAAGTGTTGTGAAAATTTTTATTTACCATATTTTAGGTCTTGGAATTCCATTTCCGATGATTTCTATTTTTATTCTAACTCCATTGGAGCTCCGGAATCACCTTCCAAAGCTCAACAACGTTTTTGGCCTCTACACTTCCTAGGCCCGTGAACCCTGTTTTTGATCAAATTGCTCCAAACTCTCAAAATCTTCCCTGAATCTTCCAAAATCACTTCCATGATGTTTTTATACATTAAATTCACCTCCATTATATTTTTTCTCTGATGCTCCACTCCAGGGGTTGTACTAGTTTGGGAAGACTAGTGATAACCCTTCCCATGATTGCCCAAAATTTACATTTTCCAAGAACACCTAAAATCACCTAGAGGGGTTGAATTGACTTTCCTAAATCACCTAGGGGACTGAGTTAACATCATATAGGAGGTCACTAGACTAACTTGAGTGGACCTGGGGTGCTTGGGAAGGATAGGACTTGAAAATTTTGGCACATGGGTATCGTTGTCATGCTGGAAAATTGTCAATTTCCTATTGCACATTTGCATGAAAATAACTGGCTCTAGCTTGGGGACATGGTATGGGATGAGCACAACAAAGACATGGAATGAGAAATCCAAGATCTCACTTTGAAATATATAATCCATTGACCAATGCCTTATCCATTGGGCCCTATAGATTCATGTACAACTTGACAAGAGAGATAACAAAAAGAAAACACACACACCAAAATGGTGAAAGGAATCACACAACATGCAATAGGAAGGGAAACACACAACAGAAAGGGAAACACGCCTAAAAAAAGGAAAAAAACCTAACAATCACCTATGGTACAAGGTAGGGGAAAACCCACTTTCATTGAAGTACTTTTCATTCCTCAAAAGTTACCCGTGAGTGGGTAATACTGAGTGATGTTGTTCTGTGAAGCCATTGATGAGTTCCAGAAAGTATCCCCCTCTCCTTAACTGTTTATGAAAGTTGGGTGCTTTCATGACCATCTGTGTTTTTGTAGGAGTGAGTCCATGTGAGCTTCTTGATGCTCAGGTATTTTCTTAGAAATTTCATTGCCTTCATCCTCTTTGAAATTGGTTTCATAGTGCTAGTTACATTCCACATTTATCCACATAGTTGATTCCTTCAGTGAGTATCCTACTACTGCCCTAGGGATGATTTTCATTCAAATTGCTTGAATATTCCTGATTCTTTTCTTTCCCAAGACTATGCTCATTGACCTCTTTTCATGAGAAACCTCGGACTTATCCTTTTTCTCTACTCCACTGTGAGGTGTTTGAGTACTAATGGGAGGACTCAAAAGCAACCTCATACTTGTCTTGTATGGCCATGACATGAGTTAAGAGATCAAGAATCAGCTCGGGGTCTTCCATAATTTTCTATGCATCCAATAGTTCTTGCACAAGATATCACCTTTGTTACTTCCTACAACTCATCTTTGTATGCCTTTGAAGGATCTTTATTTTGTAGCTCAAGGAAACTATCCGGAGGGATTACTTCATCATCTTGGGAATCATGCATTCTATCACTCCTTTGTCCAGAGGAGCTTTGATTCCAAGGTCTCAAAACTCCTTACTTCAAATTTCTTCATCATGGAAAGAGTCTTCCTCTTCAAATGGGAAAGAAAATACCTCCATTTCATTGTTGTATCTATCAACCATTGGCTCAGAGGTGCATCATATTTCTCCTCTTGATTTATTTCAACATGGCCAACATTCACACTATTTAAGGCTTTCAAATCAGATTCACGCTTGTCTTACAGATTCATGGCTTGCATTAGGAGTTTGAGATTGAGCTCAAGGTATTTTTTTTCTTTTCATGGATCTTAGTAGTTCTTATACAGATGGTTCTTTCCCACTATTAAGGGCTCATTGTAGACTAGTTTGGTCTCTTCCTGGGTGACATGATCAAGGGAGTCCTCATCTTGAATGGGAATGAGAATATCTCTTCATCATGAATAAGCACATAAGTTGATTTTTCTGTTTGAAAATCATCAAGAACCATTTCCTCTTCTTCATGGTTTGCATCATCTGGAAATTGAGGCTGCCCTCTTGTAACTCAAATCTCCTCAATGCTTCTTCAAGGTCCATACCTCTCGGGAAGGCATGTATGGACCTATCAAGATGGGAATATCATCTTCTTCTTTAGTCATTATGAAAAGATTCATCCTCCTGATATCTTGATACAAGATGTTGGTTCCTAGACTTCTGGAATTTCACCGTGTACCTCATCTTCTTCTTTGGAAGAAATTTCTCCATGTCCCCTTCACTGGTATGGTTGTGGAAGACCAATTCATCTAAATTCTACCCCTCAAATGCTGATAAAAACCATGCTTTAGCAACATTCCAAATGAAGCCGAAATGTTCTGCTACCAAAATCATCATTGAAACTTTCTTGTCTAGAAATCTGGTGAGAGCCACCTATGCATCTTTGAACTTCCCTACAAGTGGGACCTCTTTTGAATCTAGGGAGTAACAAGAGCCACTAGGTGGAGTCATGGTGAGTTTGAGAGCCTTGGCGACCTTTATAGGCATTACATTGTCGGAGGCACCAAAATCTATTATGTAATTGTTCAATACATATTCTCCAACAAGAAGGGAGACATAGAAAGGTTCAACCTTATCAATCTTTGATGCACTCAAAGAAAGCATGTTCTGTGAGGGAGGTGTAGGTGGGTTTGGTAGTATTCCTTTAGAACTAGGAGCTACATCATTGGGTGTTAAACTACCACTCCTGATGTATTGAACAAACCTCTCAAATTGTTCGGGGTGAGTCTGTAGATATTTAGTTTCAGTAATCTGCACCTTGGCTCTGTTTGCATATTCTATGAAGTCAAAGGGAGCATATGTGGACAAGGGAAATGAAGGGACTGATTTTGGAGTTGGGGTAGGTTTGGAAGCAAGGTTTGATGCTTGGGGAATGGAGGGTATTTTGAATGACACACTAGGAAATTTTGAAGCGCTAGTTTTTATAGGAGTAGATTTAGATTTAGAATTGGAAGAGGCATCAGAAGACTTACTTGGAATTATGGGAGCCTTCTTACTTGCTACATGATTAGGATTCAACAATGTCAACATGCATGGAGGGTGGGATCTGAGATCCTCGAATTTTATTTTTTTTTGAGAGTCACACATGAGGATCTTTGGTCTTCTTTTTATTAGCAATAGTGGAGGAAGATGCTCCTTTCTCAGACTGAGAATGAGTGAATACCACACATGAGAAATTGGGTGCATCTTCATCGTCATCCTCATCACCTCCAGAATACTCATAAAATATGATTTTTGTATCATTCTCAAGTTCATCAACTTTATAGAAAATCACCACCTTCACTTTCTTGTTCAAGCTCTTCTTCATTTTCCTTACTCCTACAACTTGCATTGATAAGTGGGGCCTCCAAGGCAAGCCTTGGGGTGCTCCTATAATTTATTTGTGTTGCTTCTTTGGGAAGATGCTCATTCAAAAATTCCCTCTTCAATGATGCCATCTCATTTCTAGTTTTTGTAGCAACGGATCTGTTCTTTCATCTCCCAGACATGTTGAGCTTTACCCTTTGAGGGATTCTTGATCTTTCTAGATAGGATGAGATTGTCATCTAGTTCAATGGTTAATCTTTGTGCTTTGCAATATCCCTCGGTTGAACTCTTCATAGGAAAATCCCACCTCGGTGATTGAGCATTGATGAAGAATATCTTGACATTGTTTTTAGATGGTGAATCTTCTTCCGGTATCTATGCAAAGCAACCATTTGAAATGAGCCACAAAGTTTCTCATAGTTTCACTTTCTTCTTTCTTCATTTGAGCCAACTGCACCAAGAGGTCCTGACAGTCCTCAGTAAATTTGAATCTTCCTTCAAACTTGCTTTTGATGTCATTCCAACAAGTGATGGATCGGTAGGTAGGAGGTAGAACCATTCCACTTTTTTGGAAGGAACTCTATGAACAATCTTAGGGAAACATCTTTTGTTCAACACCAAGGATTCTTCAATGATGTCATGAAAGCAATGATGTGTTCTTTAGGAATTTGTGTGCCATCACCTTTGAACTTTGAAAAGTTCTTGTGGGAACCTATTGGTAGATCATGAAGAGGGGTTCAAGAGCAAGTGGGCTATATTTCTTCCCCATGGAACAATGGGTTGGGTCTTTATGCTTCATCTTCCATTGTCATTTCTACTTCTACTTTAGCTCTTGCTTATACAAATTCTTCTTCAAATTATTCTTCTCTAAGAACTCAATGTTCAATGATGGTTGAAAAATGGGGAATTTGAAGGGGGAGTATATGTGGGAGTTTGGATAGGATTTCAAGGTGAGTTTCTTGAAGAAATCGGATGGGGATGAGGTTTGAGAAAAATAGTAGGGATTGTCTCTAACTTGTCGTTGCTGATTTTGCAAAGCCTCAAAAGTGGGGTTGATAATTCCTCTTGATCTATTCAACCTGTTGTATCTTATTTAAGCAAACAAAGTGGGAATACAAAAGGACACTATGGAATATGAAAGGTCACATGCAAAAATTGATAGTGTATCAATGAATTTTCATGAACTCTTTTTTTTTTTTTTAATATTTGATTTTTTTGAATTTTTTTGGACCTTGTGGTCCGTATTTTGGTGCATATATTACTAAATCTACCCCATTAGTGGTGCCAAAAATTGTTGGCCAGGAATTTTTGGGGGAAAACTTGTGGATTTCTTGCCAATGCTCTGGGAATCTAAGTCCCTCTACTTAACTGATGCAATTTTGTATAACATGTGTGAGTAAAGGTAGATTTTTGTGGTGTCCTTTCGATGGGGATCCAACGGGGGCACTCCCTTGACCCTGCGTCAAAGCTAGTAATTTATTACTAGAGAGGAATTTGTCTGTAAGATGGGAAAGGGGAGTGAGAAATGAGATAGGAGAACTAATGTTACAAGTAGAAAATCAGATTCCTACACACACTAGTTAGAAACTTCAACACATGCATTTATGAGAAGAAACAACTTTGTAAACAACAACAAGACCAAATAGAATTTATGATCACAAAGTATCAAGAAATCCCTTAGTCAAAGAAAGCTAGAAACTCCTTCTTGTATTGATTGCTTAAACAAAAGTTGTACATAGTGTGGGAATGGAGGAAAACTAGTGAGGGGGAAAAATGGAAGAAAATGGCTATCTCCTTTGTTCTCTCAAAGTAAAATACACTCTTGAGTTTACAAAATCAATCACCAACCCTTTGAAATGGGAATGGATTTACAATTTATAGAATGAGAGGTGACTCATCATCTACCCCCAATGCCTTTTCATATGCCCTCACACAACTTAAAACTTTTCAACTTCCTAGGAAATTTTAAGTCCCTTTTTATAACATAAAGGTGACTTATTACATTAGGAACATTAAGACATATGAAAAAGTGAAACCCCAATGTGAAATTAGAATATTGGAAAGTGAGAGAAAGTTGGGGAGAGGAGAGAGAAAGAGAGAGAAGAAGAAGAAGAGGAGATGTCATTCCGATGAAGTCCATTGATCCTTGTTGATGGAAAGCTCCAAATGTAGTGAAACTCTGAATCTTCAAACTCCTTGCACCCTAAGAAACTCCTTCAAATTAGCTCAAAATGACTTTCAAGTTGAATGAACTATTTCACTCTAATGATCGTGCAACTCCCGGCATGCGTATGATATATACCGTGACCCGAACCATGTAGTGAGTGTCAAAAACACTGTCAAGTTACTTGAGATGGATCTCAAATGCCCTATGAGAAATGCCTATGATGATCTCGAATGATGATGTTGACTTGAATGATCATCCCTCTATGTCTTGTTGTGCCAAAACTACCCTTTGAGTGTGACTTACTATTAATAGCAAGTGCCCAAATGGGAGACTTACTATTTTTGGTAAGAGGTGATTTTTTCCTCTTCTTAACCATCTGATGTGATGAACTCCCTCATTCACTCATGTGCACACTACCTTCACCTCGGCTGCTTCTTGGGGTGACTTACTATTTTTAGTAAGCACCCATATAGGGAGCTTACTATTTTTAGTAAGTGGTCATTTCACTTTTTATGCTCTGAACACTCATTTTGACTTCCTGGTGACCTTGGTGCACATTTCCTTCACCACAGCTGTTACAATCACTTTTGATGAAGACTTACCAAAGATAGCAAACCTGTGTAGGAAAGCTTACTATTTTTGGAAAGTGGCTTTCTAGTGCTTGGTTTGTGATGGAACATATTTTTTGACTTGTCTCATTGTGATCACATCCTCCAAATTTCACATGATTTCTCTCACTAGAATGCTTGGAAATAAAATTTAAAATTTTCACCTGGTAGTGGCTTTGAGCACGAGAGCTGCCATAGTGGCCATTAATGGAGCTTGAAATTTGTAGGTTCTGGTTTTTGTCTCGATCATGATGAAATCAACTCCATTGTGATATGTTTTTCATTTGGAGTATGTGTGCAAGTTTTTAGCTTGATCCGATTGTCAGATTGTTGAGAAATCCAACAAACGTGAGCTAGGGCATGAAATGGGGATTTTGTTGGAACAAATGTTTTAGGGCACCATTTGACCTTCATTTGTTGCATCTTGATCATGTATTGAAAAATGTGGAAGTCTAAAAAGATGACACCTCAATTTGACATGTATTTTTCAAGATATGAAGATTTTTGATTGGGTGACTTTGTGGTTATCTGGTGAAAAATCTTCATTTTTTCTTAATTTCTATGCCATTTTTCATTTTTTTGATCCATTTTTTCTTCAATACCTATGTATCTTCATGGAGTGGAGGATTTTTGGCCATGGAGGATCTGGTTTGAATCAACAATGGTGGAACAGGTGTGTGGAAAAGCATGAATAGAGCCATGATAGGGGTGAAGGTGTGAAGAGGAAATGAGGGGCAAAATGGCTAAGTGTTGAGATTTAAATACATTCAAAAATTACATTCCAAGAGGGGGGAGATTTTTTATTTTCCTTGATGTCCCCTAGCTCAAAGGGACATGAGGGACATCAAATTACATGTGACACCTCATGATGACATGTGGCACTTGATCCGACAGCAAGGGATGAAGGCTCCACTAGCTCCGGGGCTGAAAAATTGGTCTTGAAGAGGTCACATGGGTGACTAGGAGTCTCCTTGGGGGCTGGGTGCATTTTCTTGACCTTGATGTCCCCCACCTTAAAGGGACATGAGGGACATTAGTTTTCATGGTGCGCTAGGTGATGACATGTGGCAACAATCCAATGATGAAGGCTTTGAGCTCCCGCAAGCACTTAGGGGTTGAACTGGTGATCTTGGAGGTCGTATGTGGGTCCAAAGGGATTTTAGGGGTTGGAAAAATTTCTTGATCCTCATGTACCTAAGCTTGAGGGATGTAAGGGACACAAAAATGTGCCAGGCTCCTGGTGCTGACATGTGTCTTGTTCAAAATTTGACTAAGTATGAGGTCTTGAGAGCAAACTTGAAACGACGATAACTTGAGCTCCCGATGGAATGTTTTGGTGAAAATTTATATGAATTTGACTAGAATTGGCATTTTGAATCAATTGTGGGAGTATCAGATATTTTTTCTTCCATATATGCCCTAAAAAATCATATTTTTATTTTGGTTCCATAACTAAGTCTTGAAAAAACTTATTGCAGACCTATTGCGCCAAAGTGTTGTGAAAAAAATAATTACACAATATTATAGGGATTTGAATTCCCTTTCCAATTATGTTTTCTTAATCTCTTAACTCCATCTAAATCTCCTGGAATCACTTCAGAAGTTTAGTTTCTTTTTCGGCCCTGTGCACTGCCTAGGCTTGAAAAAACCGATTGCAGACCTATTGATCCAAAGTGTTGTGAAAAAAATAATTTCACTAAAATTTAGGTTTTGGAATTTCCTTTCCAAATATGTCTTTTTTTTTTTCTAACCTCATCCAGAGCTCTCATAATCACCTTCCGAATCTCAACAACTATTTTGGCTTGTGCACTGCCTAGGCCTGTGAACCCTGTTTTTGATCAAACTACTCCAAACTCTCCAAATCTTCCCTAAATATTCCAAAATCACTTCCATGATGTTTCTAGACCTTAAATTCACCTCTGCATTGATTTTTTCTCTAATTCTCTACTCCAGGGGTTGTGTTCATTCTAGGAAGACCCGGTGATAGCCCTTCCCCTTGAAATTTGCATTTTCCAAGAACACCTAAAATCACCTAGGGGGTTGAATTGATTTTCTAAATCACCTAGGGGATATAGTTGACATCATATAGGAGGTCATTAGATTGACTGAATGGACTTGGGGTGTCGGGAAGGATAGGACTTGAAAATTTTGGCACAGGGGTATCGTTGTCATGTTTGAAAATTGTCAATTTTCCTATTACACATTTACATGACAACAAATGACTTCATCATTTTGAGGTCCTTCTTGGTTTTTATGTGGAGGAGTTATTCTGTGTGCTCATGTTCCACTCTAACTTTGTGGGGTATTTTGATAAGTGGTAATTTATAACCGCCCGTGTTGTCATTTTGAGGGTTTGAAGTAGAAGCTTGTCCCTATTTAGAATGTCATCTATGTCAATAGGGGAGGGGAATTGTGCCTCTTCTTCCTCATGGATGTTGTTGGTAGGTGGAACAAATTCATGTTCACGTGGAATTTTGGCACCTAATTCTACAACTCATGCAAGTACTCTATCCTGTTGAGAAAAAGTAATTTGTCCAAACGAGCGGGTCAAACTCGAAATCACCCTGAGGTGATTCTATTTCATCACCACTATGATCAATCATGTCTTTTGTTTCCTTTGCTATGGAGAAGAGGGGTCCTAAATTGTGACCAATGAAATTATTTTATCCTTGCTTGTTAGATGTTTCCCATTCTAGTTTTTTATATGTCATCCTTGTTAGAGGGGGCATAACAAGGAATGTTTTACAAAGCTTTTTGTCAAAGGTGATCATGGGTATAAAAACATAGAACGCGATGATCGTAAAGGTCACAAAAGAATGTAAACAACGGTCAAAGAATAATAAATGGCAAAGAACTAAGGGATCGAGATAGGATTTTCCTAGAAAAAGAAGTCAATATGATGAACAACCACAAGGAAAAATCATGCAAGTTTGGTAAAATGATCCAGTCAACAAGGAACTACTCCGTATGCCAATGTTTTTCAATGGTAGTTTGACATAATATGATCAACACAATGTCAACACTTAAGTCAATTTTAAGATAAATGAGGCACAAGTATTAACATGGGGTTGATGTGACTTCCAATCAAAGTATACTATAAATCATTTAGATATAAACAAGGCCTAAATCCCAAAAATGGAATTTACAAGTGTGAGTAATGTAACAATACCACTTGGATACGTTTATCAAGATTTTAGGAAAAATTAAGATATTAGTATTAAAATAGTATTGATACGATGCTAACAATGTAACAACAACACCTTTCAAGGTTTGAGGTAATGTTTGAAATGGAAACAAGGCCAAAGTATACCAAGGAATTTTTAAGATGTGAGCAACATAATGGTACAATCTAGACACTTAGATCAAGTTTACGAGAAACAAGAGGTAAGTATAAAAATTGTATCAAAGCGATGTGAAAAATGTAACACTTCAAAGGAAGGTTAATGATGAATCAAGCCTAGCTACAATGAATATCTTAACGTGGGTATCAAGATCAAATGGATATCAAGATGAGAAGATGTACCAACACAATTTCAACATTTACCATCTAGTGTCAACAAAGGATGGATTTAAATGGGTGGAGAAGTGGTGGAAACAATCAATCAATAACACATGTATGTTGCTCTTCTTTTGATCCAAAATATCAACAAGAAAGAAAAGGAGTAGATCAAGTGGGGTTGAAAAATACTTGGCTTCACTTCAACAAAGTTTTACCTTGTCTTATGACGAGTGAAAAACTAAGACAAAGTAATGCTTCACAAATTTTGTGATGAAGGAAACTTGGTTCAAAATTTAAAGGAATATCCCCTTATTTGAATAACAAATTTTTGACTCTGAAAAAGTTCTTGCTTCATGAAATCTCTTTGAAACATGATTAGATTTGAGTCAATCAATTTTTCTCCAAGACAAAATGGCTTCCTAATTGGTTCTCTCTTTAGGTGTCACAAATTATCTCTATGAGCATAGTTTGCCAAGGAAGTTACACTGACTAAACCAAGGAGTATCCTAGATTCAATTTAACCCCTTCGATATAATGAGCAATAAATACATTCAGTTGTATTTTTTTGGGGTCGTGTGAAGATAATTTTGACGCTAATCTTTCCAAGACTTACTAGTCAAGTAGGTAAGTAGAGCACTTCCCATTTAATCCACAAGGTTCCCTCTTGGCGTGGACTACTTTGAGGTTCTTGGGGAATCCTTATGGGTTATGACAACTTATTCCAAGGAACTTGCAAATACCATGTTTTGAATGTGGTTTTTTTATCTTTTAACTTAGTATGGTTTTGTACATTGTTGACAACCTACAAAAAGCTGTATTAGTATTTTGTTTGGATCCCGATTATTTGAAAAACATATTTTTGGTCCTATATACAAAGGTTAATAATTTTGTTGAGTAGACAAAGTATTGTTCTAAGGAGAAGGCACACAAAGGATGCGCACATGGGAACAAGGTGCATTTGAAGGCATGAGAAGATAGGAAAGGAAATGTGTGCTAGAACAGTTTGGCTTAGGACTTAGCCATTTTTGGATAAGGGATATTTTTGGAAGATAGCGTCTGAGCACACATAGAGATGAAGACTTGCATGACACACAATGGTATTTTGGGAATGAGCAGCTGATAAGTGCTATGCATGGTTTGAGTTAATAATAGGATTGTTTTTCTAGTTAACTATATGACATCTATTATTAGAACACTTGTATGTATGCATGCTATTGTAAAGGTGCATGGCTATTATAACCATGCGATCTATTTTGAGAAATGCATAGGTAGTGAATGGAAATTCCCCACATATATAAATATATATTTAACTGTGTAGTTTAGAGAGTGAATTATTGTAGAGTTATGTTGCTGGATTTGATGCACGCATGACTTATGGATATACCTCATAATGTAAGAAGCTTCTATGGTTTACAATGTTTAACGCAATGGATAATATTGGCTAGATAATGGTGTTAAACATCACTAAATACTGAGTTCATGTATGGTTAATCTTATTATGATTATTGTTTAGTTCATGATTCTTTAAGATCTATATTTGGATTATGCACTGTGGAATGTTCATGTTTAATTATGGATCTAAATATGTATTATTATCATCACACTAACATCCTACATAAGAAACTCTAAAAGGGGCCTGGTACCTTTGCACGTTTAGGGTGAGCACTCGGCTCGAGGTTGAGTGATGTGCCAGAGCTGACTAGGTTTTCACAGTGGGTTGTAGATTACATCATTGGTTTATGTTGCGGGACCTCTTTTTCAATTGTTTTTCGAGGATGTTTCGTGATGAATACGCATCTTGGTTGACTTTAGAAAGTATTGAGGAGTGGATAAAAGATCTCGGAAGAAGAGTGTGCCTAGAGGTTCAACACTTTGGATTTGAGTTTGACACACCCACATGGGTAGAGCAGAATTCATACGATTGTTTATACGAGAGCTTCTTTGCTATATTTTTGATAGAGGTATACAAGTGGTTGGTTGCACACTTGTCCTGGATGCAGGAACAATTTCAGGCCCTCTATGATGCTGATATGATTTGGATGTGCTCTGTGGACACTTAGTTCCGTGGTGTTCTGAATAACTATATTTTAGAGTACTCAATTTCTACTTATTCTTACTTAGAGGTAGCTGAGTTCTAGTTTTTATGGTATCCTAGGGGAACTTATCAGCAAGCCATTCCACTAGTGATCAAAATCTTTATGGTAACCCTGAACTTGGAAGAAAATTCGATGGCTAGCTAAACCCTACCATGCATGGGCAGGAACATATTTGGTGAAGGATGGTGGACCTAGCGGTAGAGAGGAAAAGGGAAGAAATGCGGCTTAAGTATAATGAAGCACACGAGAGGGAGATAAAGAAGTAACATGATATTGCAGAATAGATGGCGTTGAGGAGAGAGAGATTGTGAAGGATTTGGAGCTCATGCAGAAGGCATGGAGCTAGAGCATCTGGAAATCTCCCATTTGGGAAAGCATGACAGGGAACCCTCCTTAGCCTCATATGGGAGTGTGCGGCAAGAGACAACATGGGCCATAGGTGTGCATCTAAATCTACTTGGCAACCTAGCCCTTGCGCTTGGTTTTCTAGTATCTAGTATAACTAGTAGTCAACAAGCTAGTTTGGGGAGTAGTAGAAAAGGAGTAAATCAAGTAGAAAGTGCATCTATATGTATGGGAAAACATATTCTTTTTTATTAAATGTACCTTTTAGGCACATCGTTGGCACAAAATTCAAGCACGCAAAATTTTGGACTCACTTTTGGGAGTAGTACCACCTTGTAGACTATAGGAGTTTAGTTTAGTACCATTGTTGGGACACATGGTAGTACATCCACTGGTCCACTTCCGGCTATAGGTGGAGGATCAAGGGGCATATGTGGCTCTAGTTCTGGTGGATCTGGTGGGTCTAGAGGTAGAGGTAACACATGAGGTTCTGGATTAGGTGGGCATGGTCCTCACCAACCCCAAAATATTTACATGGAGATGTCACTTTGTCTTCTAGAGTATAGGGGAATAGAAGATACTACTAAGCATGTGCACATGTGTGAGATAATGTGGCATGCAAAAAGAATTATGGCTTCTGAGTGCAAGGTAATTCAGTTTACAACTATGTTGTAGGGACATGCTCATAGTTGGTATAGGAAGTTTGACCCTGATCAGACTTACATAGATTATGTAACATTAAAGGATGCTTTCCTTAAGTAGTTTTATATTCCTAAGTTTGAGAAGAAGAGTATAAACGTGCTCAAGGATATTAAGCAGGGCACTACTGAGAGTGTTTAGGAATATGATGCCCATTTCAAAACACTATTGTCTAAGATTTCATATGATATTCATGCAAGCTAGCATGCACATTGGTTCATTGGGGGCTTGATCACACCTTTTATGATAAAGACTTTGTCACATAAGGCATATACGGACCGCGTGAAGCACTTGAAGCACCAATACATGCCGAGGCGATGAAATATAGATACTAGAGTAAGCCCATTACTGGAAGCACAAATTGTAGCTATGACAAAGTAGTTGGAGAAACTATCGACCAATTCAACACATGAGACATGCATTGGGATTTGGTGTACAAACTATGAAGTGGAAGGGCACACTAAGGATAGTTTTCCCCATAGGTCAATACATTCATTATTGCTAGATTACGAGATATGTAATTTAGATCATGATGGAAATAGCTCCCATTATTACACCGTGCAATAAGAAAGAATGTATCTTGCTATTGTAAGATTTTACAGTCCACGACTCATAATAGAGAAGATTGCAGTTGATTGGTGGATCCATGATGCCATCAATATTAGTGTATGAAAGACAGGAGCATTAGATAATTCTAAAAGTAAAAATGAGCACTATGATCATGATCACAACCAAGGGCACTACAATCGGAATGAAGGGTTCTTTAAAGGAAGTTGTGGGAGAGGTCGAGGATACCATGGTGGATTTGGGGCCGAGGCCATGGTGGTGGGCGAGGTGATTTCCCTCGTGGAATGTGTTTTACATGTAGATCTCTTGACCACTACATGCGTGAATCCCCTTAGAATATTAATTGTTCTTGATTGTGAGAATAATCATAACTATGAGGAATGCCCAGACTTATATGAGCATCTCAAAGCAAATAGCATAAACAAGAAAATAAGGGCATAGGGATGGTTAGGATACAACACACCATAGAAAATTAGTGGATGTCAAAGTTGGCTCAAACCGGAGGTAGTTCATGTGAAGATTACTAAACGCTACCAAGCGAAGTGTGTGCACACCAGAGAAATGTTATAAAAAAATCCTACCATTACTAAGGAGGAGGTTTTACATGCAAGATATCTAGATCCTACACATCAAAAGGAGGTTTATCAGGAGACCATGGAGGTACTCAGAAATCTTTAGGGTGAAATATAATGTTTAAAGGAACAGTCACGGAAGTTGGAACAAAAGAAGGCAATAAAGACGATCCAGTTAGATATTGATGATTTGAAAGAGGTATGTAAGATGTTACGCTAGGAGAATATTATTCCATTACTAGGGAATTGGTTAAATGGGAACATTCTACGTGCATGTATTGAGAATGGAAGACATATCCTATATGCTAATCGTCCCCCTTATAGCTTGGATTATGACAAGGAGATCACTCTGAATGCCATTATGGATGGATGGCTTTTGAGCAATATATTGATTGACATAGGCAAGAAAGTGAATGTGATTACTATTAAAGATTATCCTTGTAGATGAACCATCAGAGTCATAGGAAACCTTAGGTTAGTGGGACGTGCACCCTAAGGTGACCTCCAGATTTTAAAGAAGTTGGCTCTTCTCTTGAGTGTGAGATGAGGGTTAGGAATTTTTTTAAAAGAAGGTAAAACTAACTAAGGCAATGCACTATAATAGATTCTATAAGGGATGGAGATATATCTAAATGAAATTCTTTAAATAGCTAAAGTAGCATTGCAACATGATCCACCTATTTTTAGAAACACTTTAGACTTAATCAAGGTCTGTGAAGGTAGAATGTATGACAAACATAAGTAATAGATAAGTTAAATCCAAGGGCATATAACATGATAGATTTTATAAATTATCTAGAACTAATAAGTAGAACAAAAATGATTCAGAATATGAAAACCAATAATGTACACAACAAAAATTGAACTTATAGAGGAAATAATACATAACATAAGGATAGAATAACACATTACCACTTCCTTACAAATGAGTCTTACTAAGACTTGGCTAATACAAAACTGAACCTTTCAATTCTTTTACAACTTCTTGTTCCTCTTTTTCTTCTAAAATATTCTCCTCCTTTCTCTCCGAATCAGATGCCCCTTTATATCTATTTTTGGCTCTCGTTTTGACATCTGGAACTAGGGTTTATATTGGAAACATTTAATGATCTTTCCCTTCTGGGTCAGTATCTCAACTACTTGTTGAGATATTTGCAATTTGATTTTAATTCACCCAACTGTCACCTCTAGAGTCGGTGATAATCCTTTCTGATGCATGGAGAATGAAAGTTTTCTTGAGAGTCCTTTCTGAAATTGGATTCCCCAATCTGCACCTGAGAGACATGTGGAGGGTGCATGCTATTTTGGGGAGGATTCCTCTTTTAATTACTAAGAGGAGCAATTGGGTGACACGCGGAGGGAACTTCGTATGTTTACTATGTTTTTGAATTTTTAACTTGCTGGGGAATAAATACTGGGCCCAAGATAGATGGATGATGTGGCACAAGGTTGAGAGCCTCCCTTTCTATATCTATACCCAACTTGCACCAGCAAGACACGTGGACACCTTGCACATTCAATTCCATACTTAGTCAATTTGAGTTGAGTGAAAAAAAGGGCCGAGGTGACAAAAAATGGTGATCAAAAGAGGTCTCTGTAAAAGGACTCTACACTTACTTTAGATGTATGGGTATAGATGGGTAGACCCTGATTACAACCATCCTCTAATGTACTATTTATGGATAATCAAACTAACGCCACTAAAATTGGAGTTTTAAAGGATGCATCCATTACTATACAAGGGCCAAGTTCACTGGGGACTTTGAGGTCTTAGCACTTGTAGAAATGAGATAACTTCCTAATTGTACTTGGACACCCTTAGTGTTATACAAATAATGTTGATCTATGGTTCAACAAGGGGTATATAAGTTTTGAGAACAAGAAAGAAAGAGTTATAATCCTTTTAACAAATGGGAAATCTACACCTTATGTTGAGCCTTTGAGTGAGGAAGATCTCGAACAAAAATTATGTGCGTGCCATTATAGATCCGGAAGTACTTGATCCATCTAAGGAAGGAATCCTCTAGTGGGAAGATGCACAGTCTATTAGTGATACTACAAGTTTTACTTGTGAAAATTGGGCACATGACACCTATGAGATGGTTAGGTGCAAAGTAAGAAGCGCATTTGCATTGATGAACAAACCTCATTGTATTAGGATGATAGGTAACAACTCGTATTAATTGGTATACTAGAGAAGGACATCTACAATATTCTGCGTGGCATGGAGGAGAATTGGACAGATCAAGTGGATACAAGAAATATGTTAGTGTATACCCTACATGAGAGAGTAGCACACTGGTGGATGGTTCACATGGATAATCTCATAGAATGGAATGCAATAAGAATTGATCTTGAGAACTCAATTTTCTAGGAGCAATGAACCTACTCAAATATGCATATACCATGGTAATTAACCTATTCAACACCACGTTTAGCAATGTGGGAGACTCTAGATAGTGGGGAAGGAAGCTTTACCACCTTCACTTTGGGTGCATAAACTTTATTCCACTTTGCAAGGTTGTGCACACACTTGGTATGTTTATGCAAACTGCATAGGGAGACTGGAAATTGGCAAGACTTGATTGCAGGAATGACCCATACTTTTGAGTACTTCTCTACTAAACCTCTAGTGAGAGAGGCATTATGGGTTATGGAGTGCTTGACTATGGGAGATAGTGCAAAGGTTGAAGAACTCATTCAGAGTTATTTGGTGAGGAAGAACAAGGAGCACATTTTGATGAAGTAGATGATACAGATGTCGAACTATTTACGTGCACTTTTTTTGAGAAGGAGAAAGGAAAGATGGTCTACATGGTGGATGATAAATAAGTAGAAGATTTGGACATAAATCATTCAAGCAGTATACGCGAAGTCTTAGATAGTGCGGATAAAAACACACATGCCTATCATGAGCCTATGAAGACCAATAAAGTGAACATTAACATGGATGTTGAGCCTGAAGAGGCCATAATTAAAGATTATTGGTCTTATTCTGAAGTAGCAAAGATAATTGAGTTACTACGTGATTTCTAGGACTTATTCCTAGGGGATACCATGACTTAAAGGGGGTGCATGATTCATTAGGTGAGATGAATATTAAGCTAAAGGAAGGAGCGTGCCCGGTCAGGAAGAGACCTTACAGGATGAACCCTAACTTGCATGTAAAAGTTAAAGAAGAAATTGAAAAAATGTTGAAATCGCATCATTAAGCCCCTAGAAGAATCAGAATGGGTTAGCCCCATGGTTATCTATATAAATAAATATGGTCAGATTAGGATTTGTGTGGATTATAGGAGATGAATGTTGCATGTTTGATTGATCCTTTTCCTACACCTTTCACCGAGGAAATATTAGAAGGCGTTATAGGGTGTGAAGTTTACTCTTTCATGGATGGATTCTCGGGGTATCACCAGGTTAGAATTGCATAGGAGGATCAAGAGAAAATGAATTTCACCACTAAATGGGGAAGCTTTGCATATACAGTGATGCCCTTTGGTTTGAAGAATGCACATGTTGTATTTTCACACATAGTTGTTCAAGTGTTCCAAGATTTTATTCACAAATTCTTGTAGGTTTAATTAGATGATTGGATAGTATATGGGCTAGTTAAGGATGCTTATGACAACTTGCACTTAATGTTTGAAAGATGTAGATAGTTGAGCATCTCTTTAAACATCAAGAAGTGCATGTTTGCTACACCTTTTGGAACTCTATTGGGACACATCATCTACAAGGAAGGTTCATTAGTAGATCCAACTAAGGTTGTAGTTATTGTAGGCTTGGAGGAGCCTACGGTCGTAATGAGGTGCGTAGATTCTTAGGCCACACAGGTACTATAGAAAAATCATCAAAGGATATGTGAATATTTTTGTGCCCCTGGAGGAGTTACTAAAAGGAAAACGAACATTCTATTAGAGAGAACCGTAACAATGCACATTTGAGGAAGTGAAGGAAAGACTTACTACAATGCCTATTCTACATTTTCCTCATGGAACCAATGTTACACATGCATATGGACACCTATGGCATGACCATTTGTGTGGTGTTAGCTTAACTTGGGGAAGTTATTATAGATCATCCTATCTATTTTTCTAGTAGAAATTTGACTCGTGTGGAGCAGAATTATATAACTGCAGAGCGAGGCCTTATCAATAATCTACGTGCTCCATAAATTCACACATTACTTGTTAGCAACACCATTTGTATTTTATACAGATCACATGGTGTTAAAATACTTGGTAAATAAGCCTATTTTATAGGGGTGCATATGTCGATGGGTGCTCCTATTCCAAGAATTTGAATTTACAGTCATGGTAAAACCAGGTAAAAGTAATTCTGGCCCAGACCACTTATAAAGAATTCAATCAGGGAGGACACGTAGACAATTGAAGATACAATTTCAGATGCACAGTTGTATAGGTTACATCATTGTGTGCCTTCAAAATTGGAGGATATTGTTGTCTTTTTATGCACAAGTGTGGCATCAGAAGGAATGAAATCCTTATAGAAGAAACAACTTGTAATTCACACTACACCATTCATGTTGACCAGTGGTGACTTATACAAAATCAAACGAGTTGAAGTATTGCTGTGGTGTGTGAAATGGAACATGAGTGCACATATATGATGGAAGAGGCTCATGGTGGTATTACATGTGGGCACTATGTAGGTGAAGCCACCATGCACAAGATTCTACTCATTGGATTATGGTGGGAGACTCTGTACAAGGAATGTAAAGAGTATTGTAAGGTGTGTGATCACATCGTTGCCTTGGAAAACATGGGAAAAATATAAAATTCCTTTAAGGCATATTCCTAGTGCAAATCCATTTGAAAAATGGGCAATAGACATGGGCAATAGACTTTGTGGGTCCTATTTCCCTAGCCGCACATAGAACCAGATCACGCTACATCATCACTTGTACATATTATCTTACAAGGTGGGTAGAAGTAACACCTACAAAGGATTGTACAACAGCTACAACAACAAGGTTCTTATGGGAAAATATTCTTACTAGGTATGGATGTCTCGTTGAGTTTGACAAGTGATAGGGGAACACACTTCTTGAATGAGACAATCAAGATATTATTGGATGAATTTATGGTTGTGCACCACAAGACTACACCTTATCACCCTCAAGAAAATGAGACTGCTAAGGCTTTCAAAAAGATATTGAGCAGACCTTGACAAAAATTTGTGATGTTGGAAGGAAAGATTGGGATGATAAAGTTTTTGTTGTACTTTGGGAATATAGAACAACTTACAAAAGGTTGAAGAAGGCAAACCCTTTGGTTGGTGTTTGGCATGCATAAAGCAGTTCTTCCCATGGAATTCATGTTACCTTCTTTGTGTATTGCGTGTGTGGGAGGTCTAGCTGATGAGAAAGCATTAGAAGAGAGAATTAAAAAGTTAATATAGCTAGATGAGAGTCGCTCCATAAAACGTTGGAGTCGAAGCGCTAGGAAAAAGGCATGACATGACAAACACATCAGGGATAAAAAGCTTGAGGTTGGAAAGATGGTACTTATTTATGATTTTAAGTTTCTACACCATCTAGGAAAAATGAAGGTGCTTTGGTTGGGACCGTATGTTATCACTCACATCCTTGAATCAAGCACTTGGATTAGAGGCGCTTGATGGAACACAATTACCCGATTACTTCAACTGGGAGAAGAGTGAGACCCTACTATAAATAAGTCTTCTTGGTGTTTTTAATAAGGTAGTATTTCCATTTAGTATATATTTCCCTTTCGTATTTCTTTTAATGTATTTCCTTCTTCGTCGCTATGCTTTGTCAATTTAGTTTGGTGTTTTGTGTAATAAGCGCATTTGCTGGAAGCTAATTACAATTTGAAGTATTTTTATGCGTAGAGGACTACACATACCATTGGTGTGGGGTGGTTGTTATTCAACAAAGGGAACACATGAGAACATACTGTTACAAGTGCTATTCAAGAATGGAAAGGAGCTGCTAGAAAGAAGATTGATCCTAGAGAAGACCATAGTTGAAAATAAATGAATGAACAATATAACACGAGGTAAGCCATGAACGTGGAAACTACTGGGGAAGGCATAGTGGCGAGGTACTTTGGCACATGGAAGCACACAAAAGGAGGTCTATAGCCAGAAGGTAGGAAGGCGCACTAGAAGGTTATAGCTAGGGCGCAAAGGTGTACCACACGAAAGTTGGGAAAATGGTCAATTAATGAGAGGATTGGTGGTAGGTGAAGGAGAAATAAATGCAATAAATTTTTAAAAATCTATATAAGGATGTGATGCGGGTTCATTTTTACCTTTGTGATCACAAGTATTCGAGCGAGCTAGTTATGACCGAGCCAAGCGAAACATATTGAGGTGTAGAGAGTTGTGAAACTAGACATGGAGAGTGGATTTATGCATAGAAGTGGCTTGTATCCCCATTGGAGAAGGGTTTGAGTGAAGTAGAAGCATTGAGAAGGAGTTAGGGCACACATTTTTGAGCTAGGGCATGAGGGCTTACTCGACAAAGAAGAAAAGGTGAGATTTTTACCATGGCATCGAAGAAAGCACCTGCAACAGTGTACAAAGGGGAAGAAAAAGGTGGAAGTCGAGGTCGAAGATGCTCCCGAGAGAATTTTTTTAGAGATGCAATATCCAGAAGGAGTGATCATCAGCAGGATTGGGATTCCCATATCCACAGATGTAAAGTAAGTGATTATAACCACCACACCACTGATAACAAGGGAGAGTTGGATGCTTTGTTGAATAAGAAGACCAACAAGCACATAATGGATGACATGCCAATGTATGATGATGCTGGGGAGAAGTTTCTCAAGAAGGTAGGGGTTTATCAATTGTATGAACTCCCATATTTTGGAAAACTAAAATCTTTATACCAATGGATTATGAGAAGATTCCATGAGGACTTCTTCTATTTTGTTGGATGGAGTGTAAGAATCACAAAGTGGCCCTAATTGCTACATTGACAAGATTGAAGGGCACATGGACAAAAATTATTAGTGATCTAACCGATAAGGCAGCTATTATAGCCATAAGAAAGGAGTTGGGATACTCCAAGGGTCCACGTGGAATGGACATCTACAAATTAAGGAAGTACCGGTGGTATAGGAAACCACACATCTACTCACTAAACTAAATGATCAAGAGAGATGGTCATAGGTAAACACCATGTGGCTACATGTTTCCAAGAAGATGTCATAAGGAGAAGTCTATAATCTAGTAGGATACATAATAGAAAAAATATTGAGGAAGTGTGCACATGTGAAAAGATAAGTTTTGGCACTATCCTCTTATCTCTTGTGTTTGTAGAAATTGGAGTGCCCGATGGGCCAAAGAACAAAATTTGGGAATACCCCATGGAGAAGAAGTCCCTCACTAAGAGGTTTGAGAAGTATTTGTGTGAAGGAACAATGAGTGGCCCATTCAAACAAAGGGAAAAACTATGGTATGATCGACTGCATGCAATATTTGAGGAGGAATGGCGTATTCCTAAGGAGCTGCCATCAGTAGTAGGTAAGGCAATACAATTTGTAGTGTACCAACATTTTTTCATCACACACGTTTGCAATGAAGGATGGGACATGGATTTTATGGTGTAAACGCCATATGCCTTCACAATGCATTATTTCTAGGCCTCTCATACACTAGTTTCTTCGATGTACACCAATTGAGCTTTAATGCGGACAAGGTAGATTGTGACTACCATACTCTTAGAAAAACTTATGTTTATCCAGGTCTGTCTACCTACTTTGAGAGGCTTATTTCAAATGTTATAAGTATGAAGCCGGTAAGTTTGGATTTTGGGGACATGGAGCCACGCTCATATGTCTTCAGCTTAAGCCTAGGTTGGAGAATAACAAGTATGTGGAGAATGAGTTCATGCTACCAAGGCCGCCTAAGGGAAAACACACAGTTTAAAATGTGGCAAATCCAAAGCCTACCTCGACCATAGAGGTAGAGGAAGAAGAAGAACATGAGGATAGTGGAGGATTGGATCATAGAGACCAGAGGAAGTCCATAGAAAAAGTGGAGACCGAGCATGCAGATACTCCCCCATATGAGCAAGGAGGAGAGGAGGAATTGGACATAGATATAGTCCATGAGGAGCACCGGTTTAAGGTGTTTAGAAGAACCAAGACCCAAGGCACAGGAACATCACAACCTTTACGAAGGTCACCTCGACTCTCCCCTTAGAAATAAGCACTGGAGAAAAAGAGAAGAAGAAAGATGCAACTTAATGAGGAGGTGGAGGAGTCCGAAGAGAGCACACCTAGTACCCAGTCCATCTTGAAGATGTGGAGGAACTCGGGATGAAGAAATGAGAGATGAAGAGGAAGGGGTGAAAGAGGCAAAATAAATTGTGTAAGAGCAACCCAACGCACCCATTGCAACTCAGGTAGGAGAAGGGCCAACTTCAGACCTTGGTGCCCAGGTTCCTAAGGGGCCAAGAACAAAAAGAGAAAGAACAAGTGAAGAGTATGTTGTCCCTAGTATGGGTTATGCTAAGGACACAAGAAAAATTGTCTACGCCCGGTTTCGAGTATCTGTGGGCCTGAAAAGAGTTATATGGGTGAGAGTGATGGATCCATATATGGCCACTATGTGCACAAGGAAGCAATTATCTTAGTCCATGTAGACCCATATGGACAAACTAGAATTTGATGTATGTGAAGAATCTTGTGTCTCACAAAGAGTGAAGAAGGCACCCCAAAGTAGGCACATGACAATAAAGCCTACTCTAATGTTTGATGAGCAGGTTAGCAATGCCTTGGTCAAGGTATTTGTTGAGGTGGCACAGAGAAATGTTGATAAGGCCACCACCATTCGAGTGCTTGATGGAGGATAACAAGGATAAAACTATAGAGATAGCGTGCCTAAAGGAAGAGAAGGAATGAGAATGGGAAAAGAATGAGGCTTTCATTGGCATGGCTAAGGAGATTGGTGATCACATTCTAAAAGCAAGGCCTCATCTAGAACCTAAGGTACCTGAAAATTTTCCTTCTACTATGCATTATGTGTGCACTTTGGTTGATTTGGTGTTAGAAGACGGACCAATTCAAATGCCCACACCAAAAGATGCTTGAACAAGAAGTAGAGAGGGAAAGGGCCTCTATGATTAGAAAAATTCAACTTATGAGGCATTGCTCCAAAATTTAAAGGATGAGATGAAGAAAGCAGACCAAGCTCTTAATTTGTGTGTAACACTAGAGGCAGTAATAAGGATTAGAACTCTAGTTGAAGATAATGAAGTTTTGGCAAAGCAATGAAAGATGAGACATTAGGGCACATGATAGATTGGCACTGGTGAAAAAAAAGCGTGAAGCCCTCGTAATAGCCAGGATCCACATAAAGAAAGGATTGATGAGATTGGGAAGCTCATAGCGCAAAAGATGGACCTCATGGAAGGAATGATGTCAGGTATGGCTAATGTTTTTTCAGGTACTACAAAATGAGAAGGAGAAGATCACTCAGACAAACTAGATGCCATAACCACAGATATTCCAGAGAAAACAAGGACCGTGTTGAATGACTGGAAAACATTGGAGGCTGAGATCAAAAAAGAATATCCAGAGTTGATCCTCCTAGTTGAAGAAGAGGATGCTAAAGAGGTAAGATTCATTCTTTTTGTACAGTGATTATTTAATTCTTTCAATTCTTATTCTTTATTATTTGGGAACATCAGAAAGAATTCCCATTGTCGGGATGACAATGTAATTTAGTGTGGGGTAATGTTGAGAAGACAAAGTATTGTTTTAAGGAGAAGGACCAAAAACAATGCACGTGCAAGAATAAGGTGCATTTGAAGGCACAAGAAGATAGTAAAGGAAATGCCTACCATAATAGTTTGGCTCAGGACTTAGCCGTTTTATTGGACAAGAGCTATTTTGGAAGATAGTGTGCATAACACACATAGAGATGAAGACTTACATGAAATGCAATGGTATTTTGGGAATGAGCGGATGATAAGCATCATGCATGGTTTGAGTTAATAATAGGATTGCTTCTTCCAGAGTTAACTATAGGACATCTATTATTAGAACACTTGCATGTATGCATGTTATTGTAAAGGCGCATGACTATTATCAACATGCAATCTATCTTGAGAAGTGCGTAAGGTGAAGGAAAGTCCCCACCTATATAAATATGTATTGAATTGTGTAGTTTAGAGTGTGAATTATTGTAGAGTTATGCTATTGGATCTAATGCGTGCATGACTTATGGATATACCTTATAATGTAAGAAGATTATGTGTTTTACAATGTTTAATGTAATGGATAATATTGGCTGGATAATGGTGTTAAACATAACTGAATATGGTTCATGTATGGTTAATCTTATTATGGTTATTGTTTAGTTCATGATTCTCTAAGATCTAGATTTGGATTATGCACTATGGAATGTTTATGTTTAATTATGGATTTGAATATGTATTATCATCATCACACTAACATCCTACACAAGCAACTCTAAAGAGGGTCCTAGATACCTTTGCGCACTTTGGGTGAGTGCTTAGCTCAATCTGAGTGATGTGTAAGTGCCACTAGGTTTTTTAATCTTTTAACTTAGTGTGGTTTTGTACACTCTTGGCAACCTGCAACAAAATGTATTAGTATTTGGTTTAGATCTTGATTATTTAAAAAGCATATTTTTGGTCTTGCATGCAAAGGTTAATAGTTTTCCAAATGATCAAAACATCACGAAAGAGGATAAAATATTGTTTCTGATTCTCAAGATTTTCCTAAGACACAAGAGAAGAGCATACATAACGATTAACCCTACTATATTGCCAATGGGAAAACTTATAACTCAAATTCTTAAAAACTCATTTTAACCAAATTATCATTCATTCCCTAAACAAAAAATTTTAATGAAGTGTTTTGAAAGTGTGAAAAAGGCCTAAAGTTATTTTTGATTCCCAAGATCACCTAGAAGGTGTGAGGGAAGAACATACGTAACTCTATCTTAGCAAATGAAAACAAGATATTCATTAAACTCATTCAAAAAAGTTAGCAAAAACATGAATCAATATATCCTACAAACAATAGTTATCTTTAAAAACCTGTAAGATGTCAACAATAACAAAGATGAAAATCCATGCAAACTTGAAAAGAGAGCCCAAAATTCAACTGATCACACTGTGTGGACTGGTCACACCTATGCAGACCTAGTCATACCTACGTGCACTTGAGAACATCAACATGCCCCTAACAACATATGCACGGGCCCGACAACACACATGTGAATTTGATAAAAATGTAGACAACGACACATAAATGAAACCAAAGATACGGGTATGTGGCCCTAAAAGTGTATACATGGGTTTGATAAGAAATTAGACCGCAAAGAGTAAGAATAATGCTCATGGGAAAACAAACACATATGTGGACTCTGGAAGTGGATGCACCTGGCTTTTATGACACTAACACATCCTAATCAATGGATACATGACCCTAAAGATGCATACATGAGGAAGCCTCACACCGTATGTGTACGGAATGATGTCAAAATATGACAAAGTGATGTAAGGAACTTCAAAAAGGTTAGAAATTTGATCTCTTATCCCAAAATTAACAACCCATCACAATTAAACCTATAAGAGTGACTCGACACATATAAAGTTAGAAAAATACCCTAAGGAATTCAAAATAATTCACACGTGCATAATACTGGTTAGTTAAAAATGAGATAAAGAACAACAAAGCTTAAAATAAACTTGTAAGGGACTAAGGATCCATCCCATCGGGCGTGCCAAATGTGTTCATATGTAAATTTTCCATACTAATCTAAAGAAGCTAACTCTTACTAGCTTCAAAGGAACATTCAAACCTACTATATAACCATCAAGATAAGAGCTTATGAGAAACAACTTCTTCAATGCATGAATAATTTCAAATTAAATGCTAAGCTATTTCTTACTCTTTAGATTGCTAGCTAACAAATGAATATGTTTAGATCACTTTAGAAATCAAAATGGAGTGGTTTTAATAGAAAATATGGAACATGATTTGTTAACAAAAGCAAAAAGGACAATGACTATGCAACATTACCAACAAAGGAGTTCGTATTGGTATTATGGTTGGATGAGGGTCGACTCTCGAGGATCATATTCATATTTGGTGTATCACTGTCGAAGAGGGAAGCTCCCCTATCAAATCGGTTATTCAATATGATGTGGAAGATGAGAAAAGAAAATGAAAGATGGAGAATTAGATTTCATGGGTAATTAGTACTAAGTATCAACAAGACTAATATGGCTTCTTCCTGTCAACGTAATCATTGTACCTTGAAAATTAAAAATTTGGCACTACTACTTAGTAACAAGAACTCATAACTTCTGTACTACTCAAATAGGAGGGCATGACAATATTAGGACCATATTTCCTAGTCTTGTGCCTAGAACCATCATTGATTCTTCTTGTACAAAATAAGCATAAAAAAGGAATGGATAAGAACACACAGGGGTTATCAATCACCTAGTAAATATTTCTTGTTTAGTTTTGAATGGGATTCAACTAGCCTATGGCTTAGTGACCTTCCATTCATTGATAATTCCTTCTATGATAAACCCATGGATGCTTTCAAAAGCACCTTAAAAAGATAGGGGTAGTCATCAAGCCTAGTGAAGGGTGTGATGTGATTTCCAAACAACTTGAAATGTATATAGATTTAGAGGTCATAACACAAATTTACAAATATCTCTATCATTATAAATGGAAGCCAAGTAATAAAGTGTCTCCCTATATCCAAGGATCAAGGACTACTTGGGTCTATAAGGGGATTGGACATTCAGGAATCATCTAGTGTCCGAATCAGAATGTTATTACATCCGGATAAAAATTCTCAAACATTGGAGTAATGCATCTTGTTGGCAATGCCAATGGTAGTGGCAGTGCCTATGGAATTCGGTTGGTGGAAGGTGGGGATGTACCCTTGTTGGTTTTTTCTCATGGCGTCATAGGTATCCTTTTTGGTATTATCGGAGAGAACTCCCCATGATTGTGTGATAAGTTTAAAAGATCCTCGATCCACGGGAACTTGTTTTTATCAGGATGCAATAGAAAGACTAGTTTTAGCGTGGGAATTAATAGAAAAAGAAAAAAATTGACTGGAGTTACTTATGAAATACATTCCTTCACTTCAAGTTTATCTTTATAAATGAAATTTAACTTTCCAAGTTCTCCATATTTGCCAAATTTGGGGCGAATTGACATTCTGGACCTCTGAAAGTGTGAAGAAAATGGCAAGTTCATTTCCCCAACCTTTCTTGAAGTGAATTTAAACAAAATGAAATTTGGAATTTGGAGGTGGCACGTGGTAGAAATTGATTTTCCTGCCACCAATTTACTTATTGATGATTAATTGTTATTAGTTGGATTTATTTGCCATTATTATGATAAGTACGTTTTTGAGATTGCCAAATCACCGTCAGGTTTATTCATGAGAATACAATTATTATTGTGGCATGGTGGAGGAAAATCCTTAAATCCTCCCATAATTATGAATACCTCTCCTACAAAACCTCATACAAGTGGATATATGCTACACAAAGACAATGGGACAAGGCTAGTTAGTGCTTCAAGAGTGAAAAGTGAAAAGGTGAGCTCTAAGGAGTTGTAGAAGGAGTTGGAGTCTAAGATTTTTGGAGAACCTTAGGGATGGAAAAATTGAACTAATGAAGCTTGTAATACTTTCTAGGTATCCTTAGATCCTTCTATCCATGCTTGTTGCAAAAACATTGTCTTAAGGGGCATAGTTGACAGTTTTGGTAAGATGAACAACAATGGTGTTTGGAGCCTTATGAATCAAGTTAGTGATGGTCCTAATGATTGTCCAATTGTTTTTATAGAGGAGAAGACTAATCAGTATTGAAGAATGCAACAGGTGCATGATAAGATAAGAACTAGTACAAAGAGACCATGAGCAAGAAGAAGCGCAAGTAAGGTAAATACACATATACACATTGATAAATCAATGCAGACAATTACTCGATTAGATAACTCTTTATATACATACATTATATAAATATTGATTTCCAAAGTTTCATACATATTATACATTGAAAATGCTAGTATACAACACTAATAAATGAAAAATAATCCATAATGTCTTATATTGTCAAGTGCACATCATATTAGTTTCATACAAAAATAATCTTAGAAATGTAAGGTCTCATACAAAAATATTGAGTTCCAAATTGTATTAATGTGCACAATAAATATAAAAATGCATGAATAGGTCATATAATATCAAGTGAATTCCATATAGGTGTACATATAATGTCGAACGTGCATACAATGCCATGCACATAGGCATACAAAAAAATGTCATAAGACACACACACACACACACACACACACACACACACACACACACACACACACACACACACACACACACACACACACACACACACACACACACACACACACACACACACACACACACACACACACACATATATCCTAATCATCAAAATATATCCCTCTCTTGGCCTTGCTTGAAGAAGGCCCTCCCTTAGATGTAGATGGAGATCTATGAGATGACTTCGGATCCTCCAAGAGCTCCATACTATGAGTCCTCTTCCACTCAAAACTCACCTGTAGTTGAACCTGTAAATGCAAACAATTTTTTTGTCAAAACTTAATATATAAGTTTTCAACATGTATAAGACCATGCTAATGAAACTATTTACATTTACATGCACTTACCACAATCTCTTGGTCACGTTGAATCAGATCTCATGCTCAGATGAGTCATCGGGAGCTCCTGGAGCATGAACAGGGGTATCAAAATGATGAGCTTGAGGAGTCTATGCCTCGAAGTAAAAATGGAAGGGGTTAAACCCTACATACACATAAGATCACAAAATCAAACATCAAAATTAGCCAAAATAGAACTATGTTAACAATAAGTTTTTAAATGCAAATAAATATTTTTATGCCAAATAAGTACATGTATGTGTAATGACAATATTTGAACTACTTTTATCAATATATAACTATTTTTTTACCGTGACACGCCTGTGAATCATATGAATATGGTTGCTACCTATCGCAGGTAACTCCTACGTATACACAATGAAGGACATTATTAACATAATTTAATAATGCTACAATGAAGGAAATTATTTTAAACATAATTTAACATAATATGAATTACACGAGCTATTTAACAAAAATACATGTAGTTTGAATACCTCGGTGAGTTATTATGCGAGATGAAATCACAGTGGAAATACCTTTCTCTACTCGTCGCAGAGATGGTGGTGTGTCTAGTGAGGTCATCAAATTTATCAAACATATATCACGTCAAGTTAGTTGAGCATATATAATATATATACAAGAACATACATATATATAGACATATATTTGAGTTCAAAAGTTGAGTCTAGTTTCATACGTGAAAATTTTACACAATTAACATTCTAAATTACCTTTATGAATGTATGCATAGGCATGGTGCTCGCAGCCTATGGTCGGGATGATGACGTCCCTCCCACACATTGTAATATCAATGCATACATGTACAAATACAATTATTTTAAAAATTTAACATATATAAGTAAATCAAGTACTCAAACCTTTTGTAACATACATAATAAAAATAAAAATACATGTGAAGGTGTCGCCAATGTTTGGAATCCAAATGTATCACTCAAAAAGGTGTCTGACATAGCGACATTATCATGTGTACCAGTGGAAACTCCACCAACACTAGTATGCATGAAAGTATCATCCTCCTCAGCCCCAAGAATATGCTACCACATGATAAGCAAAGATGTGGCCTCATGCTATTATGGCCGAGGAAATACTCTGTACCTCTACAAACATTTGGATCAACAACGTCCCTCATATATCGGAAAAGGGTATCAGATATCCCCTAAAACATATAGAGTGTATCAATCTCTACTGCCTCCTTCAATGTTGAAGGGACAATCTCAGTGAGGGGATTTTGTGGGGGACTCTACCTGCTAAATAGCTGGTCGATCCTATGTAGAGCCTTTTTCGCCCTGGAAATCACGAAAATAAAAATAGTTCAGGATATCGTTGAGGATAAACTTGCAATATAATTTCCTAGAAAAGTATAGTCGAATCTCGTTGTTATTGCAAGGTGGAAAATCAAACACCATCCACCATCGGTCCCAAAAATTATTTTTAATCAAATCACTATTGCACCAATGGATTGGAAATCATTTACATGACAACAGAATAAGAAAATTGGTTTGAGGGTTCGTGAATAAGGCACATATGAGGTATTTTGTAATTTATTTTTTCTTTACATTCACATATGATAATTTGTTGGTGTAATATTCCCTACAACGCTCTCTATAAGATGTCCAATGATCAATTTGACTCATTTCTATGTCAACTTGAGCCACTAATGCCTCCAATGTGTTTGCAAGAGAGGCATGGTGGGTTTGTAGAATGGGAATCCCTCATTTTTAATTAATTCCTCAATTTCAATCTTGTTTTCCACTATATGGGCTACTAAATCCTCCTGACTACCTAGGGGATGTTCAACAACTATAGGAGGGCTAGGAGGGTTCACAGGAATTACAGGGTTTGGTTTTGGTTGAGGTGGAACTGTAACAATAAAAAATGTATTCAATTCAAATTCTACTATATAATTACCAAATTTCAATGCAATTTAGAGAAAATAATTTTGCCTACCTCTTCTCCATGGCGCCATTATCGATTCCGATCTTCGCGGTGATTTTCAGATGATTGTGAGAGCTAGATGCAATTGAGTATAAAATATGAGTTCATGGTTTTGTTGTCCAACTCATGTTTGGGGGAAAATAAAATGAATAGGGCTTGGGGCCTTTTTTTTATTTATATTTTAGTATAACGCGTACACATTATAACGTGTATGCATTTTAGGTTCAGTGAATCACCAAACCAAAGAAAACATAACATGATCGTGTTTTGCTCATTTTCACTTTCTTGTCCACTTTTTAGCCCCCAACTTAGTACACTTACCATTATCCTAAAGTAGTAGCACACATTAGAAGTAACCACCACAAAAGTATACAGAGACGTTATAACAAGTATTTTAATAAAAAATAGATTAAATATTTAATAAATATATTTCACAGAATCTTTACTAAGATGTGTGCAAATATACAAAACAATATTGAATATAAATTACAAAAAATTAAATTAAATTTACTCAATACTTTGATTAGAGATTTAATGCGGGAAAACCCAAAGGTAAAAATAGTGAAAAACCCTAAAACAATAAAAAGACAACTTTCTATTATATGAGGAATAATTCAATAACACCCAATACATATAAATCTCCACTTCTCCAAGTTCACTTGGGTCCCACAAATGTTTATCTCAATAATACTATATGAAAAACTGCATATGACACACTAATCTCAAAGAGATCACCCTATTATATAGGGTGGGAGATTTTGTTGCATTTATTAGATGCACAAGTTTCACTCTTTCATCAATTCTAATAAATTAACTTATTCTTCCACACTGTTATGGAATGAACCTAAGAATACTTCCACACTATTTGGTTAAATACAAGTTATGTTTAAAAACTTAGGATGTGTATATGTGGTGGCCCACCAAGGTGACCCCACTTAATATTATACACTCCAACACTCCCCCTAATGTTAAGTGGGGAAACATGCCAAATTTACCTTTTGATATAAAAGGATTTACAATCCATAAATCATCTACAATGATTTAGGCTAGCATGCTAAAAGGGATAAAAACATATGCCAAGATGAAGATCATGTATACACAACTACATGATACTTGCAACTTGTCATAATTTAGATCCCATATTTGTCAATAACAAGTGTATTACATGAAGTATTATATGAGTTCATATAGATTTTAATACCCAATGATCTTTCATAACCAATGCTTCATTAGGTATTACAAGTAAACTCACACAATGTGATCATTTACATAAGTATGATTTACAATGTACTTTTACATAGCCTTTACAACAAAGAAGCATATAATATTTACAAACAAATAATTTAGGAGGTGGCATTGTCATGCATACCCCCTAAATGGAAAAAAAATGAGAGGCCTAACATGACACAAAATTTTCACAATTTTATAACACTTTGTAAAAAATTTCACAACTTGATCATCTATAGGAAAAAATAAAGAGCTATATCAACATTTGGGATTTTCTCACAAATGAAGTGTATATGAATCTCAATATGCTATATCCTTTGATATTGAATTGGATTATTTGTAAGTGCAATATAAATTTGGTTGTCACATAAAATAAATGTACTACTTTTGAAGCCCATATGAAGTTCTTCCAACAATCTTTTCAACCACATGGTTTCTTTAGTTGCTTCCGTGACACTTCTATACCCAACTTTTGTAGAAGAGATATATATTATTGGTTGTTTTTTGCTAATCCAAGTGATGACACCTGCACCAAATTTGAAAACATATCCATAAGTATAATTTCTATTGAAAATATCACCAACATGATCAGAATCACAATAACCATATAATTTTGCATCATTAGAACAAGTATAATGTAACCCATGATTTCTTGTAACTTTAATGTATTTTAAAATTCAAACAACCATTTTCCAATGGTCTTCATATGGATCCTACATAAATTGAGAATAAAAACCTATGTGATTTAAATTTGTTTGAATTAAATCTAATGCAAAGTAATTATAGTGATAAATAATGTATGAATGCTAAAATACAACAATGACACAATAAAACAAGCCTATAATGTGAAATACCAAGTAAAAAGGAGAGATAGAAAGACTTAGTAGATTTTGAATGAACAAGAAGTGATTTGGGTAGGTTAAAGTGCTAGATAGGATGTAGACAATGTTGTTACTACTCACTATAATTTCTAGAACTCGAAATAGGGTTGGACAAGGGCACCCAATGCGGGGTAGAGGCACTGGGCATCGACGACTAGATCTCAAGCGCCGGTGACCATGCAAGAGCTAAGGATATAATTTCTTCTATGTCACAAGGGTTTTCTATTTATTCTGTAGGTCACCTAATATTCACTCCTTGATCATTGAAGGTACATCTAACATGTATAATTGAAAATTTCTACAAATCACATCAAATTTAATAAAAAAGATACATAATGTGGAGTTAGACTGACCTTGGTGTTCACCCGAATAAAAACTTACTATCGAGAACCGCACTACATCTAAGACACCATGTAGTTCTTGTGTGTGCATGTCGAATGATGCTTGAGGATGCCCTTGTGTAAGTTACAAGTATGAGTGGATGGAATATAATATACTTCCCCTCTTATGGAATGTATGCAAAAGTATACAACCCTTGTCCCTTGAATGGATGTTATATGGATGCCTTTGAAGTGCTTTAGTGCCTTTGGAATGTAAGCTTAGGTGATGATAGTAATGCTTAGTGCTTGGTCCCTTATTTTTGAGAAGTAACTAAGTATATATATGATTCCCTTGTTTGAATTTCGTAATTGATAACTGGAAGGCTGACCCATAAGTGAAAAAGATGCCCAAAAGATAAAAGAGACCCAAAAGAGAAAGTAAAGGTAAGAAATGGTTAGGAGCGCCCATTATGGACAAAAGTTCTTGGTGCTGGTGTCCTAACCGAGATCTAGTATCTAAGACCATAAATTATAAATCAATCAAATTCCCCTGTGGTGTAGGGTGTGTAAGACCAAAGAGAAAGCGAGAAACAAATAAAAGAGGCCAAAGATAGTCACAACCATTAGTTTTCACTTTGAGGAATTATATATACATTAGTATGCTTTTGGACCCATAAATGTATCCAAGTGCATGATTTTGTGTCTACACTATGACATAGGAAATATTAGGTTTATTGATGGTTAAATAGATCAAACTATCAACAAGTTTCTTGTATAGAGTAGGCTTTTATTTTGCACATGTAATTTTAGGATCCAATATAATACCAACTTCGATAGGAATGGCTACCAGTTTACATACAATCATATTAAATATATTGAGTATATCATTAGAATATTGAGATCGCATCATTATAATAGATTTTTGAGCTTGAAATATAACCATACCTAAGAAATGATGCAATATGCCTAGATCAAACATTTTGAAAGATTATTTCAACTTAGCTTTAATTTTTAAGATTAAACTAGTACAACTTGTAGCAATTAGAAGGTCATCAACATATTTTTTATTAGATTAGGTAATAAGTGGGATGCGTCTCCCAGAGGCCTTACAAGAGAAGATACATCATGAAAGCACCCAGAAACAAGAAAAAAGAGAGACATGACCAAAAAGAGTTAAATAAACTTAACTCAAGAGAAATAAGGTCCAACGAAACCAACAACTAGATGGAACAAAAATAAATAGTCTACAAAATAAGCATACACAATTTGAAATAAGTTTGATAATATTCCAAACCAATAGAACAAGAAACTAAATTATCTTGTGACATTTAGGGGGGTTGTCTATAGTACTGGTGGGATCCTCCTGTTAATATTCATCCTCTAAATATTTCCTAGTCTCCTCCCGCCTTCATCCTCCTCGAGCCGTTTCAATTCGAGTTGGAATTTTATTTTCTTCAAGCTCGATTCCACATCTTCAGTCTCTTCCTCATATCTTTGACCAAGTTTTCCAACTCTAAGACATCCCCTCTTATGTTTTTCTGTAACATGCATATCTTTTTGGATGCACCAATGCAGTCAATCATCCCATCCCTCATGTCTAAGTTGGCCTCTTCCATCACCTACACAATCATCTCCAAATGTTACATTCTTGATGTTAAGATTCTCATAATTTTTACCCTCTTCCTTATAAAATTTACCTTTCCCCTTAGAAGGACCTTCATTTCCACTAGCTTCCAAAACCCTACTCTACGGGATTGCCTCCCCCTCATCCTTATTTTGGGGATCATATCTATGCACATCTTTGCCAAAAATTTCACCAAAGTGATATCATCCTTGGACCCACTATCTTGGAAGAAAACTCCTTCGGAAAGATGGGTTTGCCATTCTGATACAAAAGAAGAATAAGCCCTTCATGAATGGGAGCCTCTAGCTTCCCATTTTGAAAATCCCTCATAGAGACCGAGAGCGACATGAATAAAAATAAAGGAATGCTCAACATAACCCGATGCCTAAACATATTCAGCAGAGACAGGTGGTGTGTGTATATCTTTTGAAACTTGCCTTCGAGAGTGATATACCACATAATATGATAAAAACTTCTTTCCACACCCCAAGAATACAAGACCTAATAATGCCATCAATAAGAAAATAGACTCTTTCCTTACCTTTTAAAAAAGTGTTGATTTCATGGTCTTTGCGATTCTGGTATTTGAAGATCTTGAGTCCCTACATGTCCATGACCGTAACCTGAGCAATAAAATTATCTGAAATATCCATTTCCATCCCCCAAACAACAACCCTTTTATTATTCTAGGCCTTTCCGAACTCCATGGTGAGAGTGGGGTCATGCCCTATCATCTTGGAGATATAATCCCTAAAGCCCCCAATTCTAAGCATATGCCACATTGAAGGATTGTTAACGATAACCCCATGACTCAAAGGTTCGACACGAACTCTATCACCACCCATGGATTCTCTATTTACCTTCCAACACCAAACCAGTCGCTCAATAATTTTGTAAGGTTCAAAATGAATGAAAATCCTCATATTGATTCCACAACACTTAAGCTCCCTGCCTTGACAAGCGCAAAAGTGATATCCCTCGTGTGACAAGAAACAATAACATTATGACCTGTCATGGTGAATAATATTATTAATAGCTAAGGGGATTTCATCTCCCTTCACCCAAAATTTTAAATCATTTCTATACACTCCTAAGTTATCCAACTTATCCACACATTTATTGTCATCACGGGGAGTGTGTGTGATAAATATTTCCAAGTGTCCAGTTATGGATGAGATTACTTTTAAGGGAATTCACAATGAGCAATGAGTCCCCTTTGATTTGAATATGTGTAACACCCTTTTCCCTAGCTATGTTAACCCCCCACAATAAAGCTCTATCCTACACCACATTGTTGCTTTGAAGACCCAACGACCCAACATATGATAGAATCCAATCACCCTCATGGTTTCTAATAATCCCCCTCCTTTGACTTGAGTAGGGTTTCCTTCGAAGCACTATCAAAGTTCAACTTAAACCAAAGCTTAACTTCTAGTTTAGACAATTTAATTACTGGTTTGGTCATTTTAATATCGGGAGGACTAAAGGAAAACTATTTGAGGACTCTACCTCCACTTTAGGAAAAGCAACTTTAATCTTTCCATTAATTTTTTTGATGTTTTCTTTGATGGAAGAGAAACAACAAGCACTGAAATTTTGATAGTAGCTTTCTAGTTTCTGAAAATAATATAATTCTTGGCCTTCCACAAACTCCAAAGGAAGTGGGGAAGCGCCATCCTCCAGGAAGCCACCAAGATAAGAAATCTAAAAGGACACTCCCATTGCAGACATAAGTCAACTATGGTGTTAGGTTGTAACCACTGGATCTAAAACATCTCCATCACAGAAGAAAAAACCACCTGAGAAAAAGGACAATAAAAAAATATGGTTAACACTTTCCTCCTGCTTGCCACATAAAGGACATCTATAGGGGATAAACACGCCTCTCTTCCTTATATTATCCACTATGAGGATCTTATTTTATACCGCCAACCAATAGAAGATGTTAACCTTGGGTATGAGATATTTCACCCAAATCATATTCTAATACTCCTTCTAGATAAAATCTTTAAAATTTAGAAGATATGCGATTTGACCGTGAAATTTACTGACTCCTCTTCTTTCCATATGACAGAGTCTTCTTGATATTGGAATCTAGGAATATGAAAATTCCTGAGTTTAGTATTAATTTTTGTGAAGGGTTGTAAATATCCGTTATAATTGGGGGGAGGAACAATAGTAACCCATTTAGGCCCCTCATTACTAGCAATCTAATAGTCCTAAACCAAGACTTTAACGGTTTTCTCTAGATATTGATGTTGAGTTGTGCAGCTAAATTGCTTCACAAGTAGCATGTTTTACAACTTGCAGGTTTACACAAAGAATTCAGTGTCGATCGTGGAACCGATATTGGTCACACGGGAGGAAATGACATCGGTCGGAGGAACCGACACTACTCGTAAAATAAGGAACCGACATTGGTCATAGAACCGACACCGGTCCAAAAATATGGAACCGACACCGGTTACCTATGCATTTATGTTTTTATTTTAGACACGGATTAGATCCAACCTTTGATTTAAAGGTGATCTAAAGGTTGTAAATGTATAGCTAAGGTTCCCTAAGTTTGTATATGGCTATATAAGCTTGAAATATAGGGTTAGAAGATAGATTGCATGTAATTGATTATTATTGCATGTGGAATCCTTGGTTGAGAGGATGAAGAAGAAGAAGAAGAAAAATATGGTTACATGAAGACAAAGCTTTCATGGAGAGAAGCTGGACAGAAGGAAATAACATGTACATCTGAATGGTGAGAAGAGTGTAATGTCTTCTATTGTATTTCCTTTGTATTGTTATTGTGTAGTGCCCACATTTTTATAGCTCCAGTTATCTATTGGTTCCTTTATTCCTAGACATGTTTTGATTGAGACTCTGATAGACTTTGGACATTTTACTATGATATTTTATCCTCATGGACATTATGGCATTTTGGGCGCGTAGCGCCAATTGGACTAGATTCGTATACTGATATATTTCTTATGATGTTGATGACACTAACAGGGTTATATGATAGATTTATTGGTTAGATGTTAGTCTCTTGTGGTTGATTTGATTAATGATATAGTGTTCTAGATTTAATGATGGTAATTTTCATGCTAACCTAAGTGTATGTCATTGCAATTTTATTTGGTGGTGATTCATGGAAAACTATGTGAATAATTGTATGCATTGCACTATCAATTGTTTAATAATGTTAGGACATTATAAGTTAGATTGAATTTGTGATGTGTAGATGATGTTTATTATATTGGACAGATGCGGTTAATGTGTGCAATGAGTGTGCAGGTGACAGGTATAGGAGAGCATGGGTTTCAGGGCAGCTATGCAATTGTGCACAAGCGCCCTGGGATGATTCCTAACCATGCTAAATGTTTGAGGCCTTAGATTAGATGTATTTAATTGGGCACCATGGGTGAACCCCTCAATTGTAATGTAATTATGTTTTGTAAAATTAATTAGGTTTAGGGTGTGTTTTATTAAGTAAACTAGCTTAGGGGTTTAATGATCTTATCTTAAGTTAAGTGTTGGTTTGGGAAAGTGTGTGTGTGTTGGTAGAAGGGATTGGGGACCACATGTGAACATTTGGTGGACCCCACACCCTCTACCCTTGTGCCCAAGCATGCCAAACCTGAAATCGGGTTATTTGGGCATTTTTAGGGACCCCTTTGAGTTTGGGGTTCCCTTAGCATGAAAATGGGCCCTTGGACCCTACCTAATAGGTAGGGCGGCCTATTTCCAAGGTTTGGAGGGAGTTTCCCTCCCATTTTTCCCTCTTTAGTCACCATCCATGTAAGATGGTTGGGTTGTGTGAAATTGTTAAAAGTTGCTCCACTTTGTTTTATTTTAGTTTTTGGTATTTTGGGTGATAAGGGCTAAAAGGTGAGTTTACTCTTACTTATTTGGTTTTTGGAATCTTTGACTCTTGAGAGGAGAGGGGGTGACACTTGTCACTTCCTCATTGGTGAGGAAACTTTTGGGTTCCTCTTTTTATTCTTCCTCATGTGGAAGAAATGGGTTTTCTTGGTTCATTTTTTTGGGAGCACTTGGAGAATTTTGGGAGCTTGGAGGTGAGCTTGGACAAAGGGGAAAAGATTAGAGTCTTGGAAAGCATTATAGAGGTAGGATACTTAACCTTCTTCTTCTTAGTTGTGCTTATCTTGTAAATATGCTTGATCAATGAAATAATGTGTTGAGAAGTGTATGATGAATGTAGTTGTTTTTTGTTCTTGTTGTTTTCTTTTTTTTCTCTCCACCATCATTTGGATTGATGGTTTTTGGAGAATGTAGGGGAAGAGAGAGGGATTTCCCTCTCAAACCTCATGGTTGTTGGTCAAGCCATGAAGGTCCCTTCTCATCCCCTCATATGGTTTGAGGTGGGAGAAAGGTTCATATGGCTTGAACCTTTCCCCATTCTTGGTGAGGAAACCCTTTGGGTTTGAAAATTCTCCCAAGAAGGATTTCTAAAGCATAAAGGAGGAATAAGGAGGATGAATGATTAGGAGGTATAAGGAGTTTTGTATACATATTTTTTTGGTGCTCCTATGGTTGGACACCTTGATTTGGGCATCCTACTTCCTCTCTTCCCCCTTGTGAGGTTGACCTTGTTATCCTCATGTTGTTGTTTTATCATTTGTAGTTTGTCTAAGTGTTAAATGGTCTTATGTTTTTCTTGTGTGCTTTATCCCCTTCATACTTGTGCACATTGTGGAAGTTTGTTCCTCTCTCCCATGGGCTTGGGGGAGGCTAGCATGGCTTCCAACCATGGAAAGGCATGTGATGATGCCTATTGGTTGGGTGGTAAACAAGCATTCTCTCTTATTTCAACACTCTTAGAAGGACACTCAAGTTGGAGATAGTTGGAGCCTCTTGCCATCTTGGTCATCCTCATCTTTTGTGGGCATTACCTTCATGTTGTAAATAAATGTGGCTTTGTAAAGCTTCTCACTCTTGTAAATAACCATTATTGTACTTATTGCTTCTTGTAAACTTTGGTCTTTACTAAGAAAGTTTTTATTTTTTTATTGTTGCTAAAATCTTGTAATATTATCATTTGAGATCAAAATGAAACCATGAACTTTTTACTTCAATGTCTCTTATTGGAAGGTGTTGTTTTGTTTAAAAATCTGCACAATATATAGTCATGCAATATACACTTGAAAACTTGAAATATTTAGTTGTGCATTACATATAAAATCTAAAAATTTAGTGTGCTTGCATTTGAAAAAAATTATGGCATTACATATTGTCTCACTATAATGGCTTGCATAAGTATGCAAAGCACACATAGTTTCTTCTTTTAGATCCACATGTTGTTGTGAGATCTTGTATTGTAGATCCATGAGATCATGTTGTATTGTTGATCCATGTAGATCTAGTATTGTAGAGGAGGTTATCTTCATGTTTTCACATGTTGATGTAGTGATGGAGGAGATACTTACTTCTTGGTGCACAATTATGGTAGCACATTGGTAGACCCATTTGAGAGGTCTTGTTTGTAGATTCACAGGAGAGATTGGTTGTAGTTCAAAGATGTAGTAGTTCCTAGTTATGTGATAATTTTTGGGTGGTTTGGAGGCATAGTTGTAGTGCACTCATGGAGATCTATTTAGAGATCTGTTAGAGGAGATAATCTTGGAGAGATGCATTGTACTCTTGTGGGAAGAGTTGATTTGTACTCTTGTTCATTATTATATATATGATATCTCTATCTTTGGTGGACATAGCTTATATTGAGTGAACCATGGTACATGTTATGTTATGTGTGTGTACTTTTTTGATTTGCATTTATCTAGTTTACACTTCCAATGCTGTAGATTTTGGGGAATTGTTTCCATTTCAGTAGTCCATATTCATAGCAAATGGTATCGTGAGCCTAGTTTTTTTATCTTACTTGATACCAACAAGTGGTATAAAAAATGATGGCTTTAGTTTTTAGAGCAACGATTTTCTTCATGGTTTTGTTAGTGGTATTACTAATAGATGTATGTGAGTAGGATGTTGTTTTTCCTAATGTGTAAATCGAAGGGAGAGATTGAATCTCAAGTGGGAGATAGAAATATGAGGTTGGTTAAAAAGATAGGATCGGTGTTGGTATGATATACCGATGTTGGTCGGCACTGGTCCTTAACTAGTATCAATAGGGTGACCATGGTCGGTTAGAGGGAATTGGTGTTTGTGACCTAGTTAAATAGAAAATCATAGATCTAAAGAAATTAAAGAAAATATAGTGAATATATCTTGATTGCTGAGGTGTCCCTGGTTCTTGGAGGCACAAACATGTTGGTCAGATTGTAGATCCATATTATAGAGGTATGGTTTTTTTAATCTTGGTATTGCAGTGCTTGTATATTTTGGTTGCACATGCATGTTTGGGATGGAAGATCTGAGTTAGAGATAGAGGAATAACTATGCATCCTTTGGTGTAGTTAGATGCACATGTTTAATTAGAGAGGTAGAATATAATAATACAAAATGAAGACAAGGCTACCATAAGAGAGGAAAGCACTTCGGTTGAAGATGTGGGTGAGTGTATTGGTGCTGGTAAGGTGATGTGTTTCATCTTGGTGTAGTTTTATTACATGTATTATTGTTGTAAAGTTTTTTTATCTAAGGTTTGGGTGCTTCTTGAAATGACTTGCTTAATACAACTATGAGATTTGGTCAGAGTAGGCACTTGGTTTGGTGTACTATGCCAATTTATGGTGTTGTGGTAGTTCCAACAACACCAATATCAGTCGAGGAATTGACGTCGGTCATAGAGGGAACCGTGCACTGGTCATGCGTGATCGTGGTCGGTCTCTATGACAACGAGTTTGCAAAGTGTTTCTTACAAAGCAGTAAGAGGGCACAAAAGGTTTAGTGTCCAATTATGGAGGATCTCATTTCTTGCACAAAATATATAGGTAGAAATATAGTAGATCACTTCAATGTTTGAATTGGAAAGAGGGAGGAGTTGGCTCGGTGAGTCCAAAGTGAGACCGGGGTCAAATTCAGGTATCTCTATATGGTTTGTGTTTTATTTCTTTCATTTGAAGTAACTGGTATTATGTTTGGATTGTGTGCATAAGTAAAATTTACACCATGGATATTTAGTGAGTTTGAATTTTATTTTTAGGATGTGTTGGAATCTTGAGGACAAGGGTATCTAGTCTAAGGATGAGATCCTCAATGAAAAGTCATGTTTATACACAGTTTGTGGTAACGAGAGATGTTGAGTACATATGGATGAAAAGAAGGTGACTCAAATTTACTTCACAAGAAGTCCAAACTTCGTGATGTAGAAGTATTATTTGATACGAAGGGAATCAATTTTACATTGTCTTTCATTTGTATTATTTCTCATTGATATATATTACATTTTGAGCTTGGTGATTAGATTTAGTGTAGGGAGTTCATGTTGAGTGGGAGAAAGCCATGGTTGTTGGCATTGTAGGTTAGACACATATGCACGTGCGGAGTGAGAGGAGAATGCTACTATTTAGAGTGGCATGAGGCACAAGTTGTTTTAGAGGATAGTCATGGTTTTGTAGGTATTTTTATTTAGTGCATGGTGACATCACTTCTAGTTTTATTTTGTAGTGCCTAGATATCCTTATGGGATGGCAGTTGATGGTTGTTCAACTGGGTTAAGAAGAGAGAGAAATGTTTTAGAGTTTGAAGGGTGGAAGAAGGAAAATATGTTTGTTACAAGTTACATGTGTGACAACAAAGTGTGTATTTACAGTTTATTGATGTTTCCCTTGTTTTCTTTCATCTTGGATGGTTGTGTAGTATGTTGATGACATTTTTGCTAGTATTTTCACTAGTCATTAGTATCATGGTTAGCATGGTTGTTGTTGATTGAAATTGATTAGCATAGGATTCATATGTGGCCTTAGAGTTAGTTGGTGAGAGACTTGGAGATTTTGGAGATCCTAATGATATGGATGGATGTATATGGTGAGTTTATACATGAGGATAAATTATATTTTGTGATTCTATAATGATGCATATATATTTTTGACATGGATGCCTATGAGCATGGTTAAGATAGGTATGAGCATGATTTAGATGCCTTGAGCATGAGTATGGGATGTTTGTATTTCCTCTTTTTATTATGTTACTCCATGATAGATATGTTTTCTACATGGTTATCTTGGACATGCAAGTTGCTTATGTAGGGTTGGATTTGCAGAAAGAAGTGTTATGGATTCTTTGAGTTATGCAGGCATGTAGAACTCATTTGGGTTGTCTTGACCTAGATCTTGTTTTTCTTATGCATATTCTAGTTTGACTTGTCTTTGGTCAGTTGCATTGGTGGTTACATGGAGACATGGATAGATGGTTGGAGAGCATGGTTGGTTTTTTTATAGGTATCGCTATGGTTGTGATTGAAGGTTAGTATTTCAGTTTGAGTGGGATCTCTTGCAGCGTGTTAATCATGGTGGTTTGGTTACATGAGAGGCTTGGAGTTATGATTCAGTGGGAGGTTGATGTATGGATAACTCATGTATCATGGATCAAAAGTAACTTCATGTAGGTTTATGGTAATTCATGGTTTGTTATCTTCTTGGTTTTAGAAGATGGTTTAATCTTCTTATTTTTTGAGAGAATTGTTGAAGTAAATAATATTTGGTCTTCACGGTATGTACAGGATGGTTCAGCATAAGTATGAGTTCAACAATTCATCTCCAAGTGGGAGATTATTGAGTTGTGGAGCTGAATTGCTTCACAAGTAGCATGTTTTACAACTTGTAGGTTTACACAATAAATGACATTGGTTAGGAACCATCATCAGTCACCGAGGAGGAAGAAACATCGGTCGGGGAACTAGTACTGTCAGAAAACAAGGAACCATCACCGGTTACATGTGCATTTATGTTTTTATTTTAGACGCGGGATTAGATCCAACCTTTGATTTAAAGGTGATCTAAAGGTTGTAAATGTATAGCTAAGGTTCCCTAAGTTTTTATATGGCTATATAATCTTGAAATATAGGGTTAGAAGATAGATTGCATGTAATTGATTATTATTGCATGTGGAATCCTTGGTTGAGAGGATGAAGAAGAAGAAGAAGAAAATATGGTTACATGAAGACAAAGATTTCATGGAGAGAAGATGGACATAAGGAAATAATAGGTACATTAATGTCTTTTACTTGTATTTCCTTTGTATTTTTATTGTATCGAGTGTAATGGGCTTACATAATATGTAAAGCACATAAAGTTTATTCTTGTAGATCCACAGGTTATTGTGAGATCTTGTATTGTAGATCCATGAGATCATGTTGTATTGTTGATCCATGTAGATCTAGTATTGTAGAGGAGGTTATCTTCATGTTTGCATAGGTTGATACAGTGATGGAGGAGATACTTACTTCTTGGTGCATAGTTATGGTAACACATTGGTAGACCCATTTGAGAGGTCTTGTTTGCAGATTCACAAGAGAGCTTGGTTGCAGTTTAGAGATGCAGTAGTTCTTGGTTAAGTGAGATCTGTTAGTGGTTTGGAGGCAAAATTTAGTGTACTCATGGATATCCATTTAGATATATGTTAGAGGAGATACTCTTTGAGAGATGTATTGTACTCTTGTGGGAAGAGTTGATTTGTACTCTTGTTCATTATTATATATATGATATCTCTATATTCAGTGGACGTAGCCCATATTGGGTGAACCATGGTACATGCTATGTTATTGTGTGTAATTTGTTTTGATTTAAATTTATCTAGTTTACACATCCACTATGGTAGACTTTGAGGAATTGTTTCAATTTCCGATCTATATTCCCAACAATTGAGAGACAATTTTCCAGGGATCTTCCATAGTAAGGGGTTTATCCTCAATCCAACAGTCCTACCAGAAGGATATTCTATTTCCTTTCCCAATGTTCCATTTAATACCCTTACTCAATATCTCCTTGGAAGCCACAAAGGATCTCCAGAATGTGGAACCATTAGGAAGATCATTCTACATAAAAAGTTTCCATTCTACCTATATTCCTTAGATATTTCTTTTTGATAATTTCCACCCAAAGTCCTTCCTCTTTGGTAATCCTCCAACCAAATTTATCTATCAGGACTTCATCCATTGATTTTATATTCTTTATACCCAATCCTCCATAGTTCGTAGGTCTAGTGACTTTATCCCAAGCCACTAAGGGATATTTAAACTTTTCCTCTGCTCCAACCCACATGAACCATTTCTGGATCCTTTCTAAAGCCTCAATAATTTTTGCAAGCAGTTTAAAGAGTGACATAACGTAAATAGGGATTCCTTGAAGAGAACTTTGAAGGAGTTTAATCTTACCAACATGGGTAAGAAGATCCCCTTTCCATGTGGTAATATTTCTATTAACCCTCTCTAACAGATTGTTCCAAATAGAAGGATCTAGATTCTTATGAATGAGGGGCATTCCTAGGTAGGATTCTGGAAAGGTTTTGATTCTACATCCAAGAATGTGAGCTAATCTGATATGAACCTGCTCCTCCACATTTATGAAAAAGACCACACTTTTATGAAAGTTGACCAACTACCTAGAGACCATCTCATAATCCTTCAACACCTTCTTATAGTTAGAGGCCTCTTGGATAGAAAATTTCCCCAAAAGGAAATTATCATCCACAAATTGATTAAGACAAATAGGAGGTAAGCCATTAGAAATTTTGATCCCTTGAATGAGGTTTTGAGATAAAGCTTGATTAAATAACCTACTCAAGGTTTCAGCTATGATGATATAGAGAAAAGGGAGAGGGGGTCACCTTGCCTCAAACCACACCCCACTTGGAAGAAACCTTCAGGCTTGCCATTAACAATAATAGAGAAGCTAGCAGTGGAAATACAAGTCATTACCATATTGATGAAAAGGTCGCAAAAACCCATCTTTCCCATGATAGCTCGGATGAAGGACCAAGATACCCTGTCATATGATTTGTGCATATCTAACTTAACTAACATAGTTGATCTACCTAAATTCTCCACCGAGTGAATGGCCTCTTGAATAACAACTATGTTATCCAAAATTTGTCTACCAGGAATAAAGGCTCCCTGATTAAGAGAGATGAACTTCGACAACACCTTCCTGATCCTGTAGGAAACGATTTTTGTAATCAATTTGTAGCTAGGGTTGCAAAATATGATAGGTCTAAAATCCTTTATATCCTTAGCTCCTATGAATTCAAGAATGAGAACTAGAAAGTTATTATTGATTTGTTTAAGAAGGTGCCCCAATTTGAAGAATTCTTAGACCATATCAACCACCTCCTTCTTAACCACTTCCTAGAAATGTTGGAATAAAAACAATGGAAAACCATCCGGTCCCAAAGATTTATCTGGTTCCATATCAAAGACAAAAATATGATTTCTTCTTCACTAGGAATAAGGGAAAGATCCCTCTTATATTGTTCCGAGATAACATTATGAAGAGGTTCAAGATCCTTGTTCCAAGTAAAATCTCCGTAAAAATAGGTTTTGAAAGAAAGAAGTCCTTAAAATAATTAATAATAGTTTCATTGATTTCATTCTCATCCTCAAGTAAGTTCACCATCAACTCATCAACATATTAAATAATTATTGTAATATGATAATTATTAGTATTAATAAACAAATAATCCTTATAAAAATAGTTACTAAATCCAAATTTTTGAAAAAATTATTAATCTTAGCATATGAAGCTGAGGAGCTTGTTTTAAGCCATACATGGTTTTATTTAATTTATAAACATAAAGTTATTTACATAGTCCTTCAAAACATTTAGGTTGAGACATAAATATTTTCTTTAAGATCACTTTTTGTTTAGGAATGCAATTTTTACATCCATTTGATGAATCTACTAACCATATTGAGAAACAAGTGAAATGGGGATTCGATTGTGCTAATTTTTGCTATAGGTGAATTTTTTTAACATAGTCAATCTTAGGTTTTTGAGTGAAAGCATGAGCCAATAATCTTGTGTTAAAATTGTCAATTTCTCATGTAGATTTATACTTAATTTTGTATAAACATCGAGATCCTAAAATGCTTCACTTAGAAGGAGGAGGGACTAATTCCCATGTATTATTTTTTATAAGAGAATTGTAGTTATATTTCATGTCCTCTTTCCATCATTTTTCTTGATTAACCTCTTTCAATGATTTTGGATCACAATCATATACCATCATTAAGGCATGATAGGTGTGTTGAATACAAGTCATTTTTCCAAGGTGTTGAGAATCTCTTAACAAATTTTGAGCCCATTTAGGATCTTTGGATGGTAACACATTTTGTGAGAGATACCCCTTATTCTTGGTATCTATGGTTCATGGAGAAATATATTCATCTTCTAGGACTTTTGTTCCTTATTCAAAGTGAAATAAAGGTTAGTTTGGAAGAAGTTTCACAACATGATTTTTCAAGATCATGGACATTTCTATTTTCCATAATCTTATGTTTAGATGTATAATATAATATTAATAATTTTTCTTTACCTCCTTTCGTAAAAAAAATATACAAGAGTACGAGGGTGGGATTCCATTTCTTTTAATTAAATTTTGGAATAAAATAGAGGAAGTACTATTAAATTTTTTTACATACGAGGTGTTTGGTTTCTTATTTATCCATACTTCTAGAGGTGTAGTTTGATGTAGATATTTTAAAGGAATCCTATTGAGGATATAGACTAAAATATTCATTGCTTATGTCCACAAAAACTTAAGAAAAATTGAAGCATGAATCATTTTCATATTCATTTCTAGGATAGTCCTATTTTTCCTTTTGTAATGCCAATATGTTGTGGGGAGTACGAAGTTGTTAGTTCTCTTTGAATCTCACAATACAAACATAATGCATCAAAAAATTTTACTAAATTTTTTTCCTCCATTATATGTCCTAATTCTTTTTTTTGATTGGAAATATTTTCAACTAAGGATTTGAATTCTTGGAATTTAGACATGACTTTAAATTTTTGTAATGAAATATGACCAAGTCATTCTAGGTAAATCATCCATAAAATTGGCAACAAATAGAGCACCACATAGAGATGGAACCTCTAGTGGACCTTTGACATCACTATAAATTAATTCTAACAAATAAGTGGAATTAGGATCATGATGTTAGTGATATGGTTTGACACGTTGCTTACAATGTAAGAAACCTTCACAAGTTTCATGATCAAATTTTTGTTTGGGAGGCCTATCACAAGATTAAGATGAGACATATTAGCTATAATTTAAAATTAAAATTTCCTAATATTTCATAACAAAGTTTTAGTTCATGTTTGGAGTGGGAAGAAAAATAAAATTTAGATGTAAACCCATTAAAAAGTATAAACCATTCTTGAATACTAGTAACAATAATTTCATCATATTTTTAACATACCGTTATCTCTTAACATAATAATTTTATAATGTCCTTGGGTTAGTTGGGAGAAATATAAGAGATTCTTATTCAATTTTAGCACAAGCAAAAAAATTGATTATACCTTTGACAAGTTTAATATTTTCACAATTTTCAAATTGAATGACAAAATTATCACCTAAATAGATGTTTTTCATGGTACTCTATGAAATCAGTAAACATGTTACTCATATAGGTCATGTGTCAGAAGAACCTCTATCTAAGATCCATTTATTGTCATCAAAGTGCAGTATATAATGTAATAGTTTTAGTTGTATTATATGCTTGGTTTTACTTTTAATTTGGTTGTTAAATTTATTCCCTTTAAAAATTTTGTTAAATTTTTCTTATTTTGATGACAATAATTTTCTTTATGACCAAATTTCGCATAATTTTCATAAGTTCCATTGAATTTTACTTTAAAATTCTAGTTATTCCCATTACTATTTGAGTTGCTTTTGAATTTTGATTTGAATTTAGGCCTAAAAGTTGAGTTTCCATTGTTTTGGTATGAAATCTGGTTTTTATTCGAGAGAAAAAGGCTTAGATTGCATTTCCTTTTGAATCAAAGTTTATCATTACACATTCTTCTTGAATTAGGAGAGTAGATAAAGTATCTAAATTAGGAAAGTTAGATTTGTTTTTATATTTCAAATTTAAGATAGAAATACATTTTCTCTATTTTTATGTATATTCATCTAAATTATGAAATAAAGAAGTTTATCTTGAAATATTGACAACCACAATTGTCAAATGAACTATAATTTTTTAATTTTTGCAAGATAGTTTACAATTTTTCATCTCTTTTCATCGAGTGGTAAAATGTTCCATGATTCTTGATATATGAATGCCCTCATGCATTGACTCAAGTTGTATCTAAGATTCATAAGGAGAGTCTTAATGTCCGATATGGAGTAAAAATTCATCTTTTATGCTTCTAAGTATGATAGACATTGCCTCTTGTGATTTTTGTTGAAATGAATGTAAGTTTTGGCAATTGCATTTCTCTCGGTAGGTTTATTTTCGATGGTGTTGATCAGATCCCAATGTTTTCTAGATATAAATTTGGTTTTTAATATAATATTCCAAATTCTATAATTTTTTCCATTCAATAATTGTAATTTTTCCTAGAGAAGTTTGAAGAAGCCACAATTTTTCAAAAAAGGGAAAAAAATCACTATATTAGATTGTTCACATATTTTATGAAAAATTGGTTTTATGATGATACATAAGAAAAAAACAAAAAATTTATTTAAAAAATTCAAAAATATAATTTTGAATTCTAACTAAGGGAATTACAAACCTTTTTCATTTTTGACTTAATAAAAATGTTTAATCTATAAACACTAGGTTGATGTGCTTTATAAGTGTTTAAGACTTAGAGAGAGAGGGAGGAAAAATTAAGGTGGGAGTTGAACTCTCGACCTCTAAGACCGTGGCTTTACACCGAATTTCCTAGATGGTTGGTTGATTAAGACAAGTGGATTTTAAACCACTTATGTTTTATTTGAACAACTATGTATCTTTAATTAAAAATTCTTTTTTGTTTTGTTTTATAGATTTGAAATTTATCTTTTTAGAAAAACTTTAATAAAAAAATTATTTTGTTTTATGTTATGTTTAAAAAATAATTTAAATTTTTTGGCTTGCATATTATAAATTAATAAAAAACTCTTTTGTATTGTTATTTTTAGGGTCGGTTAAGAGGAAGACCGATTAGATCAAGGTGGGTTATGGAGGCTCCAAATGGTGTTGGTTGTGGAGGCCATAGATGATATCCATGTATCCAAATCACACAATACTACTATTTTACTATGCTATCAATTATGTTGTTATACGCATGGATCTTAAGTAAGAAAAGGAATCATTGGTGACACAATCCTTTGTCCATCTACTTGATTTGGTTGTTTTTATTGTCTTTCTTTCTCACATCTGTCATTTTGTACCCGAGTTACGGTGAGCCACATGGATCATTAATTGTCGGTATTTTCACATTTTTTATCGGTTATCCTAGGACACCACCGCCCACTCTAGAAACTAGTGCCCAAACGATTTTGTCCTTTATGGGTACTTATGTCCCCTTTATTATTGTTACAATTTTTGACATTTGTGGTCGGCCTTTTTAGTTTTCAAATCCTTATCTAGAGCTCATAGTCAACCTTTCATGTCACTAGTGTTGAAATTCAAACAAGAGATCCATATATATACACATATTATCACTATCATCAAAGGGACTACATTTTTGGGCTACATACACTGCATAAGAGAGGGAAGTGTTGAATTCCATATCACAAATTTTTATTTTATATAGCTACAACTTGCTATCTTAGCGTCATTGGCGTGATGGAAACATAAGGACCTTATTTCACACATAAGCTCAAAGAACTACATGGAGTATGGAATGTAGTGAAATGATTAGTCATAAGTTCACTCATCGGTGGATCGAGTGAGTCTGACAACTTCACATATTACATATTTCATTTTGATTTGATGTGTTTGTGAGATTGTATAGGTAGTTAGGGTTTGTTTTGTAGGTTATAAGTACCCTCGGTGATCAAAGAGTGCATATCAAGAGAATAAAAGGAAGTGACAACAAAACCCTAGTGAAACAAAATAAATCATATTCGATCTTCGTGTAGTCATCTATGCCCAAGAATAGTCCCTAGAACCCGTGCACCCTTGTCCATCACTATGAACCCCTATCTAACATTATCCTCAATTTTCAGATTTTACATCTAGAGCAGTTGTGACACTTTTTCAATCCTATTCAATACTTTACACGCCCATATCAGTTCTAGATTGCACAAGACTCAACTAAGTCATTTATATCTCCCAATTACTTGTAATATTGCATTACTAGAGTGTTTATCATTTGTATATTTACTGTAATTTATTATATTAGTTACTTTGCAATCAGATTTAATTAAGTTTTTAAAAATCATTTGGTTAACCCACTCTTCTTCAAAATTTTTCCCCTAGGATCCCAAAAACCCTCATGGCTAAAAAGAGGTCCCCATCTCCCAAGCATAATTTGGTCGATACATGTCTATAACCCCCTTTTGAAAATACTTATGCATAATCATAATTTCGTGACCTCTATCTCAATCCTCAATGTGATTCTTTTGTTCTAAAAAAATCCTTAATTTCAAGATACTCTTCCTATTGGCCATGAAACCACTAAAATTTACATATTCTCCCATTACAAAATATTTGCTTCATGTCCTCCCTCATATTATATAGTCACCCATGTTTTTGCACATTCTCCTCCTCCTCTTATAGAACATGATAATATTACTGTAGATTCTTTGCTTGATCATGTTCTTTCTTGTGATGACATGGATACCATTAATTGTTAGAAGCACAATGACCTGAGAGGGGGTGAATAAGTTCTTTAAACCTTTTAAATTTTTTTCATATTATCATACATGAACCATTAACATTTATCCATCCATCAATATGTGATTAACAACATGAAACAATCAACCATATAAGCACAACCAAGAGAACATACACATGAACACAAGATATAAGTGGGAAAACCTCATGGGGAAGAAAACCTACTAAAACTCTACTTATATTACACAAATAAAATAAGTTTAGTGAATCACCAAATTCACAAGGAGAACAATCCCTGATTTAGTGAGGCACTAACCCCACAAGGATCACCAACCCCTAGTTTAATAGAACATCGACCCTACAAGAAGAACCAACCCCTAATTTAGTAAATCACCCAATGCAAAGGATGATACAACCCCATAGGATGACCAAGAACAAACTAAACCACATGTATATTTTTAATATCTAATAATTATGCTACCACAACTAATGTAGATCACTTATTCAATTCAAAACCCTAGGTCTTCAATCTTGCATTATCTTCTTCCTTCTCAATTTATCTTACCTTTAAACACTTGATCTCATGCTGACATACCTTCCTTAATCTGAAACACACTTGATAATCTCTCAAAATATTCCCTCATACCTGTAATTCACTCACCTATGGGTCACACTCTTCACCCATGCAAGACTAGCTCACCAAATGAGCCAAAACATCACTTTTATATGAAATTCTTCCATCTAACCAAAAGGAGGTCTGTATATCATGGAAATTAAACCCATAAAAATTTATTAAATTCAAATAACATCATTACAATTGTCACATATGACCCAAGTAGATTGGCCTAGCTAAAAACCTCATTACATGTGCCAAAATGGCTCAAAACCCCATGGGCACAAAGATAAAAATGTCCTTACATCAAAACCATACATAGTCATGAATAATAAACCCTTAAACATGATTAAAATAACATTTAACATTCATACATGGTTGAAATTTAGCTCAACCAATCAAATTATTTCATTTAATGGGCCCAATACTCTTTGTATTTCTCAAAACAGTTGTTTCCTACACCCTTCAGGACCCTAGAAACTTCATTATGACACCAAATAAATTATACTAAACCAACTCATGACATGTGAAAATAAATGTAAATGTAATAGCATGTATAACACTTTTAAGTAATTTATAATTCTTTAATCAATCACCTGCTCAAACCACAACCACTTTTGTCTTCACCAAATCAACCTTCCAAAAAGTTGTTTCCAAAGGTTAGCTCATAAAAATATTTCTACAAAAATTAAAAAACCTCAAAATGGATAAATATGATTCCAAATTCATCCCTATTCATATTCTTGGTTATATAAAACATGAAATAATCCATATCATGCTTCAAACAACTCCAAACTTGCACCAAAACACATCATGTTCTGCATTGGAAAAATATTCCTATCCAAATAATGACCTATAAACCTCATAAAAACATCCTTATAAGAAAAAAATTATATAAATAGAAATATATTTGAATCATCTTTCCAACAAATTTTTAATCACCTCAAGATTCCACTTGTAGCTCAGATATGACCATTTTATTGAACATTGCTTTTTAAGGCCTCAAAACTACCCTTTGACTAGTCAACTTGAATGGACCTCATTTGACCATGTACCTACATGAAAATGTCCTGAAATCTCTATGGAAATCAATAAAACTAACATAAATTTCATAATGTCAATTTATCATGCTACTCCTTTGGACAACCTTGTCCCAAGCTGTACTTATTTAGAATCTTGCATTTTTAGGTGGGGCCCACATATGGCCACATGCTCAAGCATACCTTTATGGAAATTTGGAAGAGTCCTATACAACATAAAATCATCAATTTTTCAAAAGGAATAAAAAAGTTGCTGGTATAATCACTTTTCTGCAAGCTTCTCCTATCTAGGGTTTTAAACCACTTTACCTTCTTAACGATCGTTCATAAAAATATGATGATAAAACCACCTAATTATTTTTTTAAAGATTAATAACTAACCTTAGAAGCTATGCCAAATATATCAGGTCCCCATAAAAATCATATAATTCACAATGAGCATAATAAGGTCCAAATTTACTTCAAAATCACACTAAAACTTACCTAGTTTCACCAAAACTTGCATATCTTCAAAAATATTCAACATACTAACTTGAAAATTGGCATGAAGCACCATGAAAAAATCATATAACTTTCCATAATCACCACATATCCAAATATCTCTAAAACTCTCTAGCCAATCTCATTTACTTGTGTTAAACTACCTGCATTTCTCATTGTTTACTTCCCAATGACCTCATAATTCCATTAAACCACTGAATACTAACCTAAAACTCATCATAAACATCATGAAAATTGTTAATATTCTACTAACATGATTTAACGGAATCATCAGCTCCAAATCTCACATATCTACCCCATTCTACATGCTCCATGGATAGACATAAGCGTGTAATGACTTGACTCAACCATGACAACTCAAGAACTAACCATGCTGACTCAATGAAAACTCATAGACACCTGTAACACACCTCATACACTATCAATGATATCATGACACACTCTAACCAACTCATAATGACTCAAAACATGATTATGCCTAGTAAACTAAGCACTAGGACAACATTAAACTCACCAAAACACATGAACTTCATATATGACACCTGAATAACATCATATGGGGACTCATACTACATCATGATACCCTTTTCCATCAATGGGGTTTGACATAAATGAAAAACAACCACACAATGGACAACATTAATTTCACTTCTCATTTTGACAATATAAATGTGCATGATGCCACTTGTATTAAAAGTCAAGATGAATGTAAAGCTATATCTTCTACTCTTCCTAATTTTGAAATTTCTTCTAATGAATGCAAGGATAAATATGATATTAGTAGTCCTACAACTTATTTATATGTTAATAATAGTCTTGATGAAATACTTTCTTGTGAAAATATGAATGATAGTGATGTTGATTATGTTTTTGATCATGAACATGTTAGCAATGATGTTACTTCTCTTAAGACTACCGAATGCGAATTTATCACTCTTTCTTCTACTTCTGAAATTTTTGCTCATGATGATTTTACTCCTACCACTAGTAAACCTCTTAATGTATCTCCTGAGCTTACTCTAACTTTCCCATAGAGCCTCCATGTTCCTCTCCTCTTCCTCCACCTCCTTCTCCCCTTCCACATCCACTCCCCCTTCTCATGTTCCCCGATAACTCACAATGAAAAGTTCCAACCCCCAAATATACCTCTCAATTCACCAAAAATTCCTTCAAATGATATTATATCCCTCATGCATGTTGTTGGTACTTTGCAATATCAAGTTCATACACTTACCCTCGAAAGTAAATCCTATTATGCTGCCATTGACAATAATTCTCTATAAGAAAATCCTATTCCTAAAAAGATTCATAATTCTGCTTTCCAAAAGGACTTCATCATGCCCAACTTCTCATGTTTTGATGGAAGTAGAAATCCCTATTTAGATCTCAATCATTATCAGTCAGCCATGTTTGCTTATTCCAATGATCGTTTGTTACTCAAAGCATTTTTCCATATCCTTGTTGATCATGCTCTCCAATGGTACACTCATTTGCCTTATGAATCCATTAACACTTATTACAATATGGAGGATGTTTCTATTAGACAATTTATTTCTAACAATGGTCCTAAAGTCACATATGAATGTTTTCCTTCTTTTCATCAAGGAAATAATGAACCAATTTTAGATTACATCTTATGTTTCAATTCTTATATGCATTAGTTACTATTTTGGTCCATTGATTTAGAAAAGTAGTTTACCTTTTTTTGTGGCTTGATTCCTGTATTGAAAGAAAAACTATTATATGATACATGCAAATATTTTACTCTCTTATGCCACAAAGTCATTGATTTAGAACAAGATTTAATTTCTGAACATATTATACCATACCCTTCTACTTCTTCTACTACTTCATCATCTACTACTTCGTCTCATTTTCCATCCATTAAGCTCCCTCCATGGTCCCCATCTCTGCCTCCACATAAGCATCTTCCTTCCCCTCCACCTTATAAAAATTCACCTAAGTCTTCTTCAAATCCTACTCATGAACCATTACAATTCTCACATAATGCAAAACAACATGATGTTATGTAAACCTTACTTGATAATTGGCTCATCCATTTACCTTCTACTCAACATCATCCACCTCACCACTTGCAGTGCTAGCATGACCACCCTTTCTATAATTTCCAATGCATAAATGGCCATTGTGATAATGAGTGTTATGATGTCCATGTTTGTTTACAATAATTAGAAGACAAAGGTGTCATTTCTTTCCACTCTTGCTCTCGTGTGTGCTCCTCTCTCTTATTCCTCATAAGCTAGCTTCCACCATTGTTCACTTGTCTCTTTTACCTCCATATAAAATATTCATTTGCCCACCACCTAAGGTAATTATCCATCTATTTCCTCCATCTAATCCACCTATGTTCACATCCTTTCATTCCTCACACATTTCTACAGTACCTCATTTGCTTCCTAATCCCTTGCTTCTACACTTCCTCTCACCACACCTTCTATTCTTGGTTCCATTCCCTCTAGCCACCAATTTAGCACTTATTCTCACATTGTTTCGCTTCACATACTCCATCCATGACTTGCATGCTTCTTAATCTATGGTAGATGAAATCCACTTTGCATTTCATTACCCTATAACACACTCTCATGCTACGGTTCACACTTGACTGTCAAGGGAATACTACATCAATGAACCTCTCATTTCATAACTCATGTAATTTGCTTCACGTCATATATTTCTCTAGCATCTCCTTGCACATGACAAACCCATTTCCTAATGGTGCACTCTTGTTTTATAGTTCATTCTTGGCTGTTGAGGGGTCATTTATAAATTAACCTCATTCTCAAACTAGAGAAATCTCTCTTCTTCCCCCTTAATTCTCTCATCATACCACTACCAACACATTGTTATTCTATTCTCTTATATTGTCTAAGTAACATTACTCTTTCACATTATCTATTTTATTACATCACATACATCTATTTCTATTCATCACATACTATGCTCTTCATTCTCATTCAAATAAAAATCCTATTCTAATAATTACTTATCTATTTCTTTCCACATCATCATGCATTTCCATTAAAAAACCATTACAATAATACTTATTAACCTAAAGTGCAAGTAAACATTATCACATCATGTACTAATGCACATCCACGACACATATGATATCAATATCCACACACACACACACACATACATATCATCAAAAATCAAACGTTACAAAATACAATCATTGGGAAACAATCCCCATGCATCACTACAACATATAAAACATATATAATATATCATACATCATCCTCACTATCACTATATACAATCATGGGAGATCTAGAACTAGAGGCTTCACCACTCACTCTACATCGTTGATCTTAACCTCTATATCTCTCAAATTGAATTTTTAATATAAAAATCTTAGCTATCTACTATGCATATTGACCTTGTAGCTCAACATATCTAGAAAAAACATCTTGAGCTAGGGCTCCTCCTCTTATGACTGTCTAGCTTACCCCGGTCTCTACATGAGCCTCATCATGCTTGCTCAATAACATGATAAACGTGGTTGGTGCTATAACCACCTTTGGATCAAACAAATGGGTGTGCTCACCAGTTTTAATAGTAACTCTCTCGGTATACCACCTCCCATGAGCACATTTTAAGGCATGTTATATGTTAACATACATATCGATGAATCTAAAATCGGTGACCAATAGGCAACACCTATTGTTTTGTTGCAAAGTAGAGATAAAACATATAAGAGATAAAGGTGAGGAGGAATACCTATGATATTCGAAGAAGGTTGTGCACCATTGAATGTTGACCAAATTGATTGTGAAGAGATTCCCTTTGGCTAGGAGGAATGACTTGTAGAAACAACACAATACCACAAATAATATTAAATAACATATGGCAAAGTGGAATTCCCAACGAATGCTAGTTTAAGGAGGCGTGTAACTTACTAGAAAGGCTATCAATACACTTTTTTTAATAATTTAATGCAAGAAAAAAGCATAAACAAGTAAATCCTACTATATTTAATATGATTTAGGCATCTCATATAAAACACAATAAGTAAATCTAATCTAACATGCCAATTATGATTAAATTCAGAGAAAGTGGTAGGTTGGTCTAGACTTGCAGGTTGAAAGAGGATATAAATAAGATCTAGAAAAGATTTGGTGGGGTTCTAAACCACCTGGGAAGAAATTATTAGCTTGCTGGTTTGGAGGATCTTACCGAGTCCACAGAGATTGGTATCGGTTAGGCGACCGATACCATCTACTAAGTAAGTGACCAACATCGGTTGGGTGACCAATGTCGGTAGGGGAAATTGAGTAAAAATTTAAAAAATGGGAGGTTTGGCACTCTTTATTATTACACAAAGGGTGATGGAGGATTGGATGAGGTTGTGGGAATTTTAAAAAGACTTAGAGGTGATAAGATGAGGGTTTGGGCAAGGTATGAAGGTTCTTTTGGTAGATGGTTGGATGGATGAGCTTTGGGAGAGATCCAGTACGAAAGAAGTTAGAAAGAAGCGGATAAATGATAAATAATCAATCTATTAAAACCAATGACAAAGAAGAAATATACTTGTGAAATTTAGATAAATGGAAGGAGGTGGCGATGGTTACGAGGAGAAAGTGGTCCCAAATGAATACAATTTCGGAGGAAGGAACAATGCTTCCTTGTGAGTGCATTGGAGCTCTAGATTAATCTGTTGATGAATGGTGTAGTGTATAAATGTCTTTGTAAGGGTCTACGGTATGTCGCAAGATCACTAGAAAAATTGAGAGTAAGGATGCAAGGTCATAAGAGTTAGGAAGCCAGATTCAAAACCCGAGTAAAGAGTTAGAAAATCCTATTTAAGGAAATTGACAATGATTAGGTGACCGGCGTTGGCCGAGGAATAATGGAGTCCGTTAGGAGAAAAGGTCATACTTACTTAAAATAGCTTGTTTCTTCCCAATTTTGGTTTGATTTAGAATTGATTCGTGTCAAGAGTGTGGAATAACACTGAATGGAGCGGAAGTTGGTTAGATGAATCATAGGTAATTAAGGTTAGGGTTAGAATAAGTATTAGTTAGTTAAGGGGAGTGGGGACTTGGTCTAGGTTAATTAATAGGCTTGGAATAGGTCTAAGTGAGGTGGGAAAATGAGGTGGCTACGTTAGGGTTAGAATAAGTCTTAGTTAGTTAAGGGGAGTGGGGACTTGGTCTAGGTTAATTAATAGGCTTGGAATAGGTATAGGATGAGGTGGAGAGATGAGGTGGCTAGGTGAGGTGGAATTTAACTTAATTTAGGTAATTAAATTAATAATAATGTGAGGAGGGGTCATGGTTAGGTATATATCGAATTAATCAATACAAGCTATAATTAAAAGGGGAAAATGTAGACATATGTCTACATTTCCCCTTTTTCATGTATCTTGTATTGATAAGCGATGATAATAAAAACAAAAGGTGGTTTCCCCGATATGGGTGGAGGTTAGGTTTCTCCAAGTATGGGCGGAGGTAATCGCCCTAAAAAAGGAACTGATGAAGTAGTAGGTAGAATTAGTAATGGGTTTGCTAAAGTGGTAGGTGATGAAAAATGAGGTAAGGTGTGGGTATAGGAAATGGTAATATCGGTGTGAGTAATAGGTGGGGATATTCAAATGCACACATACGTGTAGAATGCAACAAGGCACTAGGCTGAAGAGCTCACAAAATCTAAATTGTCAAAGGTCGATAGTTTATCCAAACAAGGTTGATGTGGTCTAGGTATCCAAGGTATAGGATATAGTCCTAAAACACAATGAGGCTAGGTGTAGGAATGAGCATTAGGTGGGTTCTAAAGCACCAAAAGGTTTGTTCTAGTCAAGATAAACATCATGACATCAAGCAAGGAAAGGTTGGTAGGCTAAACAACACAAGTAACATTATGCAAGGTACGAAAAGTAATTGAATTTAAGTATCAAATGGGAATGGTCAGTTTTGTTGGTGTGTGTGACTATCTATTCATCGTCCACATCACCTAGGTGAGTCATATAACCTTGTGAGAGTCATAGGTCTTAGGAAGTCAAATGACAAGTGTTATATTCTGTCATAGAATCGACATTGTCATTTGACTTATTTCATCAATCGTCATAGGAGTTACATTCCTTATTTGGAATTGTAACTCCTCTTCTAGTGGCGTCATATGCATCAGTCAACATCATATGTGTCAGTGGAATCATTGAGTTCTTTCCATGTTTAGGCATGGGGGTTACACAGCACCCCTATTTGTACTTCCTATTTTTCAATCTATGAGTATGAGCAGACCCATTCTTCTTACTTGCAATCTTCTTTCCATTGTTTCAAATCTTGTGTATTGCGTTGGCTTGACATTACCATCAGAGTGTAACTTTTTTGTGGTGCATCACTTTTTGACATCGGTTCTCGTGAATCCCTCTTTCATGGTATCAGAGCTAGTTTCGGTAAACGTGCACTCTTTATTTCTTAGTTGTTTATTACTTCTGGTTTCTTCTCATTTCCTCGTGTGCAAGTTTTTTTTTCGATTATCATTTTGGAATTATTGCTCACCTCGTATTGAGGTTTCAGCAGATTCTGCAAGTTAAGGTATTTGGTTGGTTTTCTTATCGGTGAGTTCATATTTGGATATTTCTAGATCTTTGTGGCTGTTGTTTCTGGGTTATTTGTGTGTTTCTTGCTTTGATTGTGTTGATTCGGTGCTGCAGGGTAAAAGAAGAGCTCATTTTTGGCATGGACATGTGGTTACTGGTTAACATTGTTTTTGTTGTTGATTGTGGTTCAAAATGTTTGCGGGATCGTTCTTTTTCTGCTCGCCATTCTGGTTTTACCTTGTTTCTAGTGCTTTCTTTGATCTTTACTGCGCTACTTGGTCTCGAGGATTACCTTTGCATGCACGTTTTGGTCATTTTCACCAGTCATTTAAACTCTACTTGGTCTCTCACCGTTTTCTTCATTGGAACTACTCACATTTTGGGAGCCTACTCAAAATGTTTTTGAGCCTCACCGAAAACTACTCACATTTTTGTGAGGTCTACTCACGTTTTTGCGAGCCTTGCTACATTCCCTAGCTCCAACATTCTCCCGCTGCTCATGGTTACTTCTCTAGACAGTCAAAATGTTCAAACCTGTAAAGAAACGTACTACCTATGATTACTACATTTTCTCCTCTGTCAGTGCATTTTAAACCTTTGTTTTCTCCTATGTGCATTTTCTCTCAACTTCGGGCATTTTCGCGCGCCGTCACTATTTTGGCATTATTTTTGCCTTTGTTCCATGTGTTTTCTCCCAGTTAGCATTTTTTGCAAAGTGGGATAGTCACTCGGTTATCTATTTTTACCTTGCCTCTCCTGGTACGTGGCCTATCTCCTTCCCACGTGGCTTTCTCATTTGCCAGGTAATATCTTTCTAAAAATATGTTTTTTTATTCACCTTTAAAAAAAACGTGTTTGCATACATTTTACCTTATCACTTTTCTTAAAAACATTTTGTTTCATTACTTTTAAAAGGTATAAGGTAAAAACATTTCATTTTATTGGCATTGTAAAATTTGGTTTCTTGGCTTGTTGTATTATTAACCTTCCATCGAGTGCCGAAGACAAAGGGTGAGGTCTAGGATTGGCAGGTGGCTAATCCCCCTCACAATACAAACAAACCCTATCTCAAATTCCATGTCATTTCCAATGGGCATACATACGACACCTTTTGCATGCGTTTAGGGCACTTTTTTAATCCGTTTGTAGGCTTATTGGCTTTTTCTCATTAGTTACGGGAATTAGTTTTTGCTATAACTTTTGACTTGTTGCTTGGTTTTGAGCACTTCTTTAGTTAAAGTTGCATGTTTTTTCACACTCTAGATGATGAGATCATTAGCTTTGTAAAAAAATTAATTTTATAAAGTGCCGCATTTTGGGGGGTGTCTTTGTATTGCTTAATTCAACTCATTTTTTCTTGAGCTTTGTTCTATTCCTTTTTTCATGGACTTGTGAGCGCGTCTGCCACAGTCTTACGACAAAGGGATTCTTTTGTGCGACGTGAGATGCTATTTCTCACAAGGATTTCTCTTCCCCTTCTTGTTTTCTCTCGTTCTTGTGCTTGCTTATAGTGTCGATCTGTTGCACCCTACGAACCTTGATTGTTGTCTCCACTATTGCGTGTTATTACGCTAATTACAAGGTGAGTGACAAAATAGTTCTCGGAACATAGTCGCATCTGGTTGTAATCAACGCACTGAACTATAAAGTGCCACAAAAAGGGGGTTAAACTTGTGTTCCTTGGAGGCTCCTCTCGTCATGGACATTGAATTTCATCGCTTCGTTGTTCAACTAGGACCAGGAAACTACCTACAATGGAAGAATGGGATACTCGATCATTGTATTATGTACAATTTGTTACCACATCTTCTTGGGTTGGCACTTGAACCTATTGACCACATTCATCACCAAAATTGGTTGAACGAGAATGATATGGCATACGAGCTTCTTTTTCTTACTATACCAGAGGACCTTCAATGTCGATTAGAATTCACCAAGTTTACGCACAGAGCTTGGATCTTCATTCAGAATTTTCATGGAGAATTTGATCCTCCTTCATCTAGTTATGTATCTTCTGATGATCTTACATCCATGGAGGAAAGTGAGTTCACCGATACTTTTTCTTACAAAGGGCCACCCACACATATTTCTGTGCATGCTCCTTCAGAACTTAGTATTGCTCCTATCATAGTTTCTAGTGACTCTCCTCCACAGGAATCTTTGGTTGAATTCTCACCTGCACACCATGTTGCCTTGGATCTCAGGTTTTCCCCATCATGAGCATCTACTGATTCCGTTGATTCTAGCCTGGAGATTCTTCCATCCCCGTTGCTTCCAGAGACTTTGAGATTTCTTCTTCAAAGGGTTCTTATAATCCTCCACAACAGGACATTGATTTCCTTGACTCAGACTTGGATGATATGCTTGAGGATACCGACATCATAGTGCAACATCTTCTTCAACCTACTGCCTCTTCCAAGATCAGAGTTGTCATCCCACCAGCTTCCACTGACTCTCCACCATAACAGATTCAATTTCCCCTTTAGGGCTCTCTTGATGATATATCTATATTTGCGGACTCTCACCTTATGGAGATTGTGATTGTCACTTTGCTTCTCTTGATATATTATCTCCTTCTCATATTAGGCCACCTTCTTCGACACTCTGTCCATGTTCCTCCTCCTTCGATCATAGACCTTTGGTCCCTTGATTCATTAGGAGTCCATCGAGAAATCATCTTAGGGGAGCTGGATAAACTCCTTTTTTTTCCTCTTCTCCTCTTCTTCTTTCCAGAAAGATGTTGTTTGTACATGGGCACCTTATCAGGCCTTTAGTTACTGGGGCCCATTGACACATCTTTCTTAGTTGTCTAGGGGAGTCTTATTTTTCTATTCTGGCTTACCTTGACCTCTTCCTCGGCTTCGATGAAGGGGGGGTGTTGGTGTGTGTGACTGTCCAGTCATCGTCCACATCACCTAGGTGAGTCATCTTGCCATGAGAGTCATAGGTCTTAGGAAGTCAAATGACAAGTGTCAGATTCTGTCATAGAATCTGACATTGTCATTTGCGTCAATGCATCATAGGAGTTACATTCCTTATTTGGAATTGTAACTCCTCTTCTAGTGGTGTCATATGCGTCAGTCAACGTCATATGCATTAGTGGCATCATTGAGTTCTTTCCATGTTTAAACATTGGACATACATAAGCACCCCTATTTGTACTTCCTATTTTTGATCTATGAGTATGAGTAGACCCATTCTTCTTTCCATTGTTTGAATCTTGCGTATTGCGTTGGCTTGACGTTACCATCGGAGTGCAAGTTCGTTGTGGTGCATTGCTTTTCAACATCAATTCTCGCAAATCCCTCTTTCAAGTTTAGGTGTATAGGTAAGGCAATGGGTAAGGATGAAGTGTAGGAAAAATATTCCCTAAAGTGAATTGAGGTCGGGGTAGGTGATAAGGATTTTAGGTGAGTTCGTCAAAGTTAGGGTAATTCTAATGGAAGCAAGAAAATTGTCTCTTGCATCAAATTTATGGCAAAATTATGTATAATTGGGTTAAGCAGGTGACCAATCATTTGGTTGACAGTGATTCGATGCCGTAAGGGTAATCGACGTTGGTCACCTATAACATGACATGAATGACATCGGTCAAGAAATTTGGGTTTAAAATGGAAAACCTATGTGAAAATGGTTTCATTTGTGAAAAAGGTTTCAGTATGCGAGGGGCGACATGGAGAGACCATTATCTCCACCAAACCCAAAATATTCCATAGGTTAGGAGGAGCAGGTTATTGATAGGTAGATTGATGACGTGGGCACAAATCCCGTGTATAGGTAATGGTGGATATCCCAACTTTAGGTAGCACCACCGAGGCTAGGAAATTCTGATTTAGCCACCATTATAGAGAGAGAGAAAATTATAGGGAGTGGTGGTTGGACTACGGGGGCAGCTAGAAGTAGCTCAGGCACATGTGGCTACCTTACAAGGACAACTACTTGAACAATACATGCACATGAAATAGTTGAAGATGGGGCAGTAGCAATATTACATGGCCTAGGTGACTACGTTATAGGCACATGTGGCCACACTTTGTAGGAACAAATAGTAGTTGTACGAGGCGGCGGTGGAACAATGTCCCATTCAAAAGAAACAGCATTGGGACAAGGTCCCATTTTACAAGTAGTAAGACAGGGGCCGTTGGTATAGGGACATGGTCCATGAGGTTGGGGTGAGAGCGATGGAACCTCCCAATGTTATATCCATAGATAGGTATAAGGATGCTATGAATGAGGCCAGGTACTATCGGGATAAGCTTACGATGCTTTGGTATACATGTTTTGTCATATGCTGAGCACAAAGCATAGTAGGAAACTAGTGCGAGGACCAAATCATGAAATCATAGTACCAACAACTTAGGGAGCCATCGGTCTCATAGAAATGGTTAGGGAGAGGTGATTAGTTCTCAAAGACGGGGACCAGATGAGGGTACACTAGAGAGTAGAAAAGGTGTTTGGTCCTCATAGAGATGATATGGATAATGTAGTTATGTTGTATTTTGATTTTTGATATATATATCATCTTGCGTTCAAGAGGTGAGATGTATATGAGAGTGTTTTGAGAGACATTCATTATTTATATATGTGTATACATGTATTGACACATAAATTCTAGTTATATATTTTATGATGATGGTTATATATGGTGTGTTTTATTTCCATTGTATTGTTATCATGGAAACTAGATGTGTAGGCATGGTTTGTGTGATGTATGTTGTGAATGATTGATTGAGTTTAATTTCCACGTTATTGATGTTATGGAAACTAGATGTTTAGGCATGGTTTTGGTTTCATTTCATAGTTATTTATGTTATGGAAAATAAATGTTATGCATGGTTGATAATTGATTTATGAGTGATTTGTATTTCCATTATATTGGTGTCATGGAAAGTAGATGTTTTAGGCATGGTTTGGCTTAATTTGCAAGTTATTGATGTTATGGAAAATAGATATTTAGGCATGGGGTGGTTTAATTTTCAAGTTATGGATGTTATGGAAACTAGATGTTTAGGCATGAGGTGGTTTAATTTCCAAGTTATGGATGTTATGGAAAATAGATGTTTATGCATGGTGTGGTTTAATTTCCAAGTTATTGATGTTATGAAAACTAGATATTTAGGCATGGTGTGGTCTAATTTCCAAGTTATGGGTGTTATGGAAACTAGAAGTAGGCATGGTTGTATGTGTTATTGGTATTATGGAAAGTAAATGATAGTTTATATGGTGTAGACACCCAAAATCAGGTAATATTCCCTAACCCCTTTCGATTGATTACATTCATTACTATACCTACCCGTACCCCTTGTGCACACATTTTAATTAACTAATTATCTACCTCACCACTCCACATCACCTATGCCACTCAGCCAAGACCCATTCCCATGTCTATTAATTAACTATGACTAGGTCTATACTTATCCTAACCAACTAAGACTTAGTCTAGCCCTAGCAATTAACTCCCATAACTCCTCCAACAAAGATTCTACTTATTTGGGCATAATTTATCACTTAAGACCTAGATTTAAAATATCAATCATGTAAAAATAGAAAATATCAGGCTATTTTTGGCAACCTTGACCTATTCAATCTAACTGACGTTGGTTACCTAACCGCCATTGGTCACTTTATATACACTTTCACAACTCTTCACAAGGGTTGGTCATTCAATTATTGGAGCCCTCTTACATTCAAGCTCGAATCTTCAAGCTCTCCTACATCCCAATGATGAACACACAACCACAATGCAAGACAAGAAGCCATGTCCTCCTTCCAGAGCATTGAAATACTCACATGAGCACACAAGGCTTCACTTCTGTGGCACTAGACCTAGAGATCTTCTCTATGATAAACCACCAATCATCTCCACTCACAAGATCTGTGAAATACCAAGTAAGTATTGTGATTTTATCATTTTTTCTTATTCTAGTATAGATCTCTTATTTTCTTTCTATGTTTACATTCCTTCCACTACTCGTATATCACCTTCTTCCCACCAACCTATTATTCTACCATCCCAAGAATTTAAACCATTTTCAAACTCCTTTTCAACATACCTGAGTCTTCTTCATGATATCACGACCTTATCAACTCCACCCTTAATCTCTGTGTAATTACATAGAGGTTCAAAACCTATTCTTAATATTTTTCCACCAATTGCCCCTATTGACACCAAGTCACCCTACTTACATTGGTCACCCTCCTATATCGGCATTGGTCGCCTAGCCGACATTGGTCTTTGTGTCTGTTAAATTTCCCTAAAACAATGAGCTCACCACCTCTCCAAAATAACCCAAAACCCTCCTAACTCCATCCAGACTTCACCCACAACCTCTGCCTCACCTAACAAACTTACTAAGCCACTCAAATCTAAGCCTAGCCTTACCATTTTAGCAATATTTTATTGTATGTTGTTAGAGAAGCCCAAATATTATAACTACAGTAAGATGCACTTGTTTATTATTTCTTCCCGCATTGATTTGTATTAAACAAAGGATTGAAAACCCTCTAGAAGTATCATACTTCCGGATCTAGCTATCACTAGGTAGTCCTCTGACTCTTTCTATTTAATACTATTTTGTGGTCTTGTTGTGATTCTTATATAGGTTGTTCCTCCTAGCCAAAGGGAAGCTCACACAATTAGCCACGATCAAAAGTCTACAGCTTGTGCAACGCCTTCTACCATCTACATAACACAAGTATTTATCCTATGTTTGTTACCTTCTTATTTGTTTTGTTTTTACTATAGTATTGGTGAAACATTTTGGCATGCCTAGTGGGACCCTTTTTTGGTTTATTTGCATTGCTCATTCTTAGGGAATTATTGTGTGTTTATTTCATTTTGAAAGAGTTCACTAAATTTTCTCCTTGGGAACATTCTTCTTCTTCTAATTGTCTAGTGAAATTCATATTTTGGATTAAAAATAACACTTCTTTTTATTTTTTATTGCATTAGTGAAAGACATACCCTTTCCTCTTCATTAATTGTTCTCATCAAATTTAATTTATGGATTTGGGTTTAAAACTTGTGCACTTACATTATGAGTTTGTTGCATTATATCTCACTTAAATTTATTACAACCTATATGTTGGAGGTCATGACCAAGCTGATGGTTAGAGATAATGAAGCGTAGCTCACTTTGTGCACACACTCCCTAAACCAAATCACTGAAACAAACAACTCATTTCTTAAACATCTTCCTTCCGAAAATTACCGTTAACGACTAATAATTGGATTAGTGGCGGATTTAGTTGGTGTTCTAGCTAGTCATCATATCAAAGTAGGGCCTCACGTACTACAAAGTATATATTGGGGAATCCAAGCCAAAATTTACCTGAAACCATCCATAGTTGTTAGTTTCTATAGGGTACCCTCGTTGACCAAAAACTCTATTCTACTTACAATTCAGTCCTAAATGGCATAAGCCACACAACATAAAATCTATTGCCTAATATTTTTGTGTGTTTGTTAGCTTTTTCTTGTCTTGTGTTTTGAGTTGTAAGGCACGTTCTTCTTATTTTTATTTCCTACACACCCCATCATTATACAGTTGGTGTATTCGACTCTGTTTCTAAGTGTGTTTGGACTTTCATTACCATACTCCATTTTTGGGTTGGTATCATTTAACTTAATAACCACAATTAATTTTTTTATCACTTTTCACATTTCAAGATGTGCATCAATTTTACCTAACCGGCATTGGTTATATACTGTTTTAGTAATATTTCCTAAAGAAGTGCTTAAATCAAACCCAGTCATCTTTATTCATCTCTGTCATTTTTGACATCTCTGAGTCTCTGTTACCAAAAGAACTGGTTTCATCTGATTTACATTTATCATTCCCATATTTTCAAATCTTTTAATCATTCACAAAATAATATTTTAAGCATTTGGTTCTTCTCATCGGTATCGGTTCACTTGGTTACCCTACTAGCATTCTTCTATGTGTTTTGATTTTTTTATCAAAATAACGATCAAATTCCACTTTCCATATTTATTGTTCTACCATCAATTTCGTGTTTTTCTACCATCGTAGAACTTAGATTAGTTATTCTGGCTCTATTCACATGGTTTTGACTCATCTCCAAGTCAACGCCTTGGTTTTTCATGCCATGCCACCAGCCGTTACCTCCTAGTCTTTCACCACCATCCATCTCATCACCTATGAACCCTAACAATCCTCCCATAATAGCTATAGGTGATGAGGAATTCAAAAATTATTGGATCAAAACCCGTACCTTGTAGTATTACCTAGCTCATTCTTCCACCCGTGATTCATCAAACAAATCTTATACGGGATGCCTGTCTCCATTTCTCCTGCTATTGCACCCACTTCCGTGTCACTAACACTAGTGTAGCATTACCTACTACTACCTCACTACCTATTATCTTTCAGATCATCCCTACATCATTAGATACCTATCGCACCTATGACATTTATCACACCTATGATGTCCACTTTTCCATCATCTGTGGATCTTAGTGTAGGGATCCCCATCTCATCAGTCCCTATTACTTCATAACCTCCAGTCATGTTGACCCCATTTCAAAGTCTAGTCATGTCCATACCTCTACACTACCACCTATTGCTATAAGGGTCTCGACATAGATCCCTCCTACCTATACCCTATCTCAACCACCACCTGTTACTTATAATTCCTATTCAGGATATGTACCATCATCATCCGCGGATACCTAAATCCCACCTTCATAGTTTTCCTCCTTGTCACCTCCATACACCAAAGTACCACCCATGTCCTATTCATCATATCCACCTCCCTATACCATGAGAGGTGCCTCTCAGTCTAATCTGACCATGGATTTTCTTAAAATGATGATGGACAAGATGTAGACTCTTGAAGCATCTATTTCTGGCTCCTAAAACACATTAACCTATGATGAGATTTGTAACGAGCCTATTCACTTTTCTATTCCAATTCATTTCTACCCTACACATTGGGAAATGCCAAAATTTAATTGGTTCAATAGTAAGGAGGATCCACAACATCATTTATGATCCTTTAAACATGCATGTTTTCTTATTTCCCACGATGACACCTTACTTCTCTAAACTTTCCAAATCTCCTTGATAGGACCGACCTTAGAATGGTATAGTGCTTTACCCAAACACTATATCTTTTCATTTAATCAATTAGCTCAGGCCTTTCTCAATCATTTCTCCATTAACATTTTTAAGAATGTCACCATGACCGACTTGTATTTGATACGCCAATATGATAATGAGTTTATCTGCAGAATTTTTCATGCATTGGCGTAAAAGCCTTATTAACCAAATTTGTTTTGTAATTGCCTCAAATTGAACTTATATAGTTATTCACCAGAGCTTGTGCTCATCACATTTATCAACTCTCCATGTCCAAACTTATGTACGTTTTATGAGGCATTCAAATGGCTCAGAAGCTTGAAACTCATGCTATGAAGAGAAGAAATTATAATTACATAAGTGAGGGTGCTCCCTTTAAACCAAATGACTCTTCTTCTTCTTCTAAATCACAAAATAACCATTCAAACAATCATTCCAAAGTGAAAGGATCTGCCAATGCGGTAGTCATGAAAGTTGGTCCATCTCATCCATCCAACCAACCAAAACCATCCTCTAATATTTCACCTATTTAGAACTTTCAACATAAGTATGAACAATGACATTATACTCCCATAGGGGAACCCTATTCCTCTGTGCTAGAAAAGTTGTTGAAAGTAGGAGCTATTGTCCTTCCACCAATCAAACCACATACTAGTTTTGATCCTTCACGTCCTTTTCCCACATGGTATAAAGAAAATGACTATTGCAATTACCATTGTGTTAGGGGCCATAGTGATGACAACTGTAAAACATTCAAGAATATCATTCAAGAAATGATAGATAATAGAGATCTTGTTCTTGATAATCCTAATGCACCGACAAACCAAAACTTGCACATCTTCAAAAATCCTTTCCCAAACCATAATCATACGTCAAGCCAAGTAGGTGAAACCTATGAAAACAATGTTCATGAGGTTCATGTCATATTTGATACATTGTGTCACTTCTTCTACTCAGTTGTCTCCCATCCCCTCTATTGAGGAAATCCTTGCATGAGCTCCTCTACCCACAGAGGAGCCTATTCCTTCCACTCCTCTACCCCAAATGAGGAACCACTCATATTTACCCCTTCCTCTATAGAAGAGCTTACCATGTCCACGTATCTTCTCACTATGGAGTATATCACACCTATTCTTCTACGCATGGAGGAACCTACTACACCTACATCATTACCTACCATTGAACCTATTTTAACCATTCCTCTACCCATGGAGGAGGTCTAAAGCTATCCACTTTGCTGTTTGAAGAAAAGTTACATAACTATTGTTGTAATATCCTCCACCCATATAAGAGGTATTTGTATCTCCACTTGCCCATAAGCGATATATGTCTCCTAGGATCTTCCAAGATCCTATTGATCTCATTGTGTCACTTTTTCCTATTGAGTCGGGCGTAATATTTTCTGTGTCACTTAATTCAGAATTTTGGACAGGTGTCACAACCCGCTCATCAATGTCTAAACCAAAGTTATTTTCATGACTGGTAGATAAGTTGGATTACATCAATCATTCCACATGCTCTGGGGGCACCTGCGACTCCCAATATCTACTCAAATGTAAATGTCATCCATAGATACTTTGACCATCTATCTAAAAGTATTCTAGTCAACCAAGACCATAAAACTTGAACCAGTCATAATTGATTCTCCTTCATTAGCCTTACCTTCACCTCAACCCACACCTACACCTCAACCTACACCCACACCTAAACCTTTACCAACACCAAAAACTTCACCTACGCCTAAACCCACTGCTACATTAGGAGTGTTGTCAATATTAAGTCTAACCCATCCACATGTGAAGATCGATCTAGATACCTCTTCCTAGACTATCACTAGACCTATCCCCCACCTAAGAGGAAGACCCAACCTCTTAGGCCACAAACCCCAATATCTCCACCACCTCCTCTTTCACCTTCACCACTCCCATCTATCTTAGTTCCTCATCCATCCACTTTGGTCAAACAACCTCCTACTCAAAATAATCCTAGAACAAATCCATTGACATTTTTACCACAACCTTCTATTCCACCCAAATCAATTACATTACCCATGCCTAATCCATTACCCGTACCTTCACCTTCCCTTCAATCTACACTTCATGTAATACCCCTTGCTACTACTTTCACTACACCTCCTCTCTCGCCTTGGTTAACCCATCCACTTCCATCTTTTGCATTCCCCTCTACCTTGTGCTACCTCAACACCTTTACCCAAGAAGGTGCAACCCAAACCCAAGACCACACTACCTCCCAAAAAGGTAGTCAAACCTACTCAGCCTCTAACTCCACCCCCAACAACACCTCTTCCAAAATAGTCACCTAAACTTCCAGCCAAACCCACTCTTACCTCTCATTACGATCCCTTGGTAGGGTTTACACTACCATCATTGCTAACCTTTTAGAAACTTTCATCATCACATTGCCCCCTCTCAAGCCTTATGACCCACTCAAGCTTAAACCAAAAGGGTTTGATGATGCCAAGATTTTCGCCATCATCGTGTAGGGACATGATGTTGAAAATTCTAAGGCCCTTAAGAATATTCTTCTTAATTATGTTCTCAAAAGAGCTCTTATGAAGAAGATGATATTTTGGATAAAGCTCCTATTCCGCCTCTCACCACAAAACCTCACCCCATTTCTATTTAGATACCTTCACTTCCACCTCACATAACACTCTAATCCTTCTCTAACCTTTGAGATCAATATGATATGGATTATAGAGCTACTAAAACCCCTCCGAAATGTAATTGTGCCATCCTTATTTCACAAGGTTCTTATCATGCATTAGGATTTTGTCCTTCCTATCATTATACCTTTCATGACTCATCTCCATCTCTTCCATAGGTAAATATGGTTCGAGTTTCCACTTGATCTCAGAAGGATAAAGGGAAAGAGAAGACAGGAAACCCATCCACCATAACCATACCCAACATTCCATCAACACCTACACCCAAGGTAACCATCCAGGGCCATCCTATCTAATTTCGATGGTGTTCCACATCACACCATGGTCAAAAATTACAGAAATACTATTTAAAAATGTCCTTTTATGATCTTATCCAAACCTATAAATCTCATCGACATGCCTTGCTTGAGATCCCTTACTATTGAGGTGTTACCAAATGACCCTTCTTCTCATATCTCTTCCATTTTCACCCCTCATCATGTAGCTTCTCTTACCATTGTGCATAAAGTTTCCACTACCACTCATTATATTTCCGTAGTCGAGTTTCTTTGATTTAGAAGTTGCTAATTTCCATTTAGAGGATCTTGACCCCACCCTCATCATCTCCATTTACGTCGATGATATATGTGTCGTTTGAACGCATTATGATTGATAGTGCGAGTATCAACATCATTTCCTCTCGTGCGTACAAACAAATGCACATACCCTCCCATTACATGCATAATAACCTGGTTATGTTGCATTCCTTCAATGATGCCATCACTTCCACCCTTGGCACCATCATCCTTCATATCCGTGTGGGTCCTCGAACTCTTCCCGAACTCTTCTACATCCTAGAAGGAGAGTTCCAATATAACATTGTTTGGCCGACCCTATATTTGGGCCATGGGATGTGTACCCTCAAATCTCCATCGCTGCATCAAATTTGAATATGAGGGGCACCCTTACACTATTCATGCCGATCCTTCTCCTTTCAAAACCTATAATATGTTATATAGACCAAACGATGTCCTCATCCCTATCAAGACATCTACTACCGCCACTTCATCCACTACCATCGCACTTCATCTTCTACTATTACCACTTCATCATCTTCCACTACCACTTCATTTATCGTCATTTCCACTTCTTCATCTTATTCTATTTCCACTTCATCTTCTTCTACTAGTCCTACTGCTCCACCTATCAAAACTAACTCATCCATCCCTATCATTGTCATTGCTTCTAAAGCTAACCCATCTGCATCACCCCAAGAGCCCGACAGTTCATCTATTCCTACATCCCAAGTCCCAACTTCCGATCCCTGGTATAAATTTTTCAATGTATTTCCTTGGGGGAGTACCACCTCTACAACTTCAATACCTTCCTTATTCCCAAGAGTATGGACAACCTTAATCAACATCCCCATTATGACAAACGTGTAGGAGAGAAATTTTCATATGGTCCTCCTCACCTTCGTACAAACTTGAGTTATGGAGGATTAGATACCTCTTCTTGTTCTCCCTAACTACCACCCTAAACCAAACCCTTTTCTTCCGATTTTAGATACCTTACCAACCGCCATTTTTCACGTACTTTCCTCCATTTTGTGTTTGGAAAGGATTTGGCTTTGGTCTTTATGAAAAAGGTCGTCACATAGTTATACCATGCACTACTTACAAACACAAGGACCAATGTGGTATTGGATTCTCCATACCACCTACTGCAAAGAAGGCTCAAATCAACCTCATAGAGGAGGATCAACCTTCTAAACCTTCATCACCTATCTTGCCATCATCTACACCATCTTCACTTATCGCCCCACCTTCACCCATGGAGTCCATGGATCTAGAATCCATTCCTCCTAACTATTTTTTTGTAAACATTTTTCCTTGGGACCTCTAACCTATCAACATGATGGTGAGGCTTCCTCTTCCATTCCTCTTTGTTATCCTGACATGATCGATGATGACACACCTTCTATAAATGTTGTTTAATGTCACAATGATGATTCCCTTCTCACCTATTTAGGTGCAGATAATTCTTATATTCAGGTCATTACCTTTTGAGATGCAAACCATGTTGAATGAATCGACCATAGAGATCAACATTCACACTCAGGATGACCCCAAATTCTAAAGATAGGCCAATCTTTAGATCCCATTGAACAAGAATCCTACACTTCTTTCCTATACTGAACATAGAAATTCTTTTTCTTGGTAGTATGTTCGACATGCATTTGGTATTGACCCTAATATAATATTTATCCATAACATCATAACTATATTCCTTTTCTTGGTTATATCATTAAACTAGTGAAACCAAAGTGCAAAAATGCATCCATGCATTTCTCTTCTTGTAAAAGAATAACTAAAGCACCTCCTTTTGTTTCCTTCATCTTACCCATTGATTATCCAAAATAGATATCTAACATTGTACTATCACCAAAGTGATAGGGGACTCTTCATCTGTATGGATTTCCATGAGCTCAACCTTGCTTGCCCAAAGGATGACTTTCCTCTGCCTAGCATCGACCAACTAGTTGATCTCACAGTTGGCCATGAGATGTTATCTCTCATGGATGGGTTCTCGGGTTATAATCAAATATTGCTCACACCTGAAGACCAACATAAAAATTCATTTATCACCCCTTGGGGGACTTTCTACTATCGATTCATGCCCTTTGGCTTGAAAAATGCTTGTGCCACTTATCAACATGCTATGACTTATATCTTCCATGACATCATGCATGACATACTAGATCTTCTCTCATCTCTCCTTAAAATCATTTTCGACCATCTTATCAAATACTTCATGCGCCTTCAACCCAAAAAGTGCGTCTTTGTTGTCCTCTCTAGAAAATTGCTTGGTTTTATCATCTCTTTGTGTGGCATCGAAGTCAACCCCACTAAAATCAAGGCCATTCTCAAGATGCCTCCACCCACTAACCTAAAACAACTTTCATAGTTTACAAGGAAAATTGCAATCTATTCGATGTTTCATTTCCCAAATTTCTAATCATTGTCATCCTTTCCACCATCTTCTTAAAAAGGATGTCTCCTTCAAGTGGGATGATGAATGCCATAAATCCTTTGAAGCATTGAAGGCCTATCTTCTTTAGCCACCCGTGCTCATCCCACCTAAAGATGATCAACCTTTCTACCTTTACATTTCAGCTATCAATCATTCCTTGGGTACCATCATCACTCATCACGATGAGAAACATAGGGAACAAGTAGTTTATTACATAAGTTATACACTTTTAGACTACGAGACCATATACACTCATGCCAAAAATCTATGCCTCGCCTTAGTCTTCGTCGCCACCAAACTTTGCCACTACCTACTTAATCATAAAACCTTTGTTGTTACTAATATTGACCCTCTCCACTACATGTATGCTAAGCCTTACCAACACCAATGCACCTTGGCTCATGATTTTTGCAGAATTAGACCTAAAATATACTCATCAAAAGTCTATTAAATTAAAAACCATTGCTGATCAACTTGCAAATGCACCGCTTCTTGGACATCAATCCTCTAACTTTGACTTTCCCAACGAATCAATTTCCACTGTTTCTCTTAAAGACATGGATGTCATGGCCTACCAAATGACCTTATTCTTTGAGTTCCAAATGTCAATGTGGGGGTGGCATGGGTGTTATCCTCATTCCTCTTGATGGTGAACCTATGCCTTTATCATTCAAAATTTATTTCAAATGTACTAATAACATGGCCGAATATGAAACACTTATATTAGGTCTCCAAAAAGTGCCATTGCCCTTGATATTAAAACCATTAATATCTTTGGTGATTCTCAACTAGTAGTAAATCAATTCAATGGATCATATTAGTGTCATAATGAAACCCTTAAAAAGTATAAACATCACGTTGACATGTTTTGACCACCTTTGATCATTACAATCTTCAAACCACTCCGCATTCCACTAACAAATTCATGGATACCATGGCTTGTCTAGCCTCACAGATACCTACCTTGCCTTTCGATTCAAATTTTTTTGTCACGGTGCAAACGTTGTAGTCACCTTCTTACATAAGCTATGGTGTAAAATTAGTGGGATGAATCAAAACTAACCCACATGATATTTGGTATAAGAAATACATTGATTACCTTTCCCTTTCCATCTTACCTCCGGATCTCACCCGTAATGGTCGATGAGCCTTTCTTCAAAAGGTTTCCCATTATGTTGTCATGGGTGGTCTTCTGTATAAACGTGGCTTTGATGATATCCTACTTAGATGTCTAACAAGTTTTGAAATCCCATACACCATTAAGAAAGTTCATGATGGGATTTACAGTGGTCATTTCAGTGGTCTCGTTGTTGCTAAGTGCATCCTTCACACAAATATTATCGGCTAACCCTAAACCAAGACTATTGTCAGTATGTCAAATGTTGGTAACATGCTAATCTTCATTACACCTATTCACACCTTATAAGTCACCAAATACTTTTGAGCTTTTCTCAATGGAGTTTGGATCTTGTCAGAGAGATTAACCCTCACTCCTCTCAATGCCATCAATGGATCATCACCACAAATGAATATTACACTAAATGGGTGGAAGTCATACCTCTCATTTCTAAAAATATGAGAAATTTTTTGAGATCATTAGCCATCACATCATTTTTGCTTTGGTGTTCCTCACCGCCTCATCACTGATAATGGAAAACAATTCAAAAAAAAACCTTATGTAAACTCTGTGACACCTTCGACATTCAACTTAGTTTTTCTTCACCTTATTATCCTTAGAAAAATGGCCATGAAAAATTGAATAACAAAACTCTTAACAAATTTCTTATGAAATTAGTCGATCGATACTGGTAAGGATTGGCACACACACATTCCTTTTGCCTTATGGGCTTATCACACTAGTATTCATACCTCCACCCCACTGCTACACCTTTCTCTTTGGTCTACGGTATAGAGGTTATCTTACCTCTCAAAGTCCAAATTCCATCACTTCATATCTCACTCAAATACATGCTCAATGATGACAAATTTCTCCAAGACTATTTGGCCCAACTTGAGCTTCTAGATGAATGTCATTTAAATGCTCTCGATCACCTTCAAATCTACCAAAAATGTATCAAACGTGCTTATGAAAAATGTGTCAATGAATGAAATTTCAAGGTCGGTGATCTTATACTAAAGGAAAATCAACATGTAACCAAAGGAGAGAAAAGAAAATGGGGAAATTTTTCTCCTAATTGGCTTGGACCCTATATCGTTACCCATGCCTATGGATCAGGTACTTATCATTTAGATTCACTTGAAGGAAAACCTGAACTTGAGCCCCTTAATGCCTTGCATCTTTGACCATTCTATTGTTGAATAAATTACTACATCACTTTATGTCATTTACATGCTCTTCCCTTGAGCACATCTCTCCCTCCACCTACATGTTTTAAGGACCTATGATTAAACCAAAATTGTGTGACTATCCATCACTAGTCGACCTTGTCTTTAATATGAGTATCGTGGCTCTACTCATGGCATGATTCTCATGGATACATTTTCATCCTCTTAAGGGTGGAATCCCATGGTTATTCATCACTTAAAACCCATTCTTTCATATCTAGACTTGTTCGTGTTATGGTATTGTCCTTCATAAAAGAGGCCTATATTCCTTTATAGTCTTGTCCATGACTTTAAGTCTAAAAAAATGAAAAATAACTTGGGATAAGAAAAAATGTACTCCTTGATTCAAAATTCTTGCAAGTAGATGAATCCCTCAAAAGGACATCTACATCTCTCTAGATACTATAAATAGATTGCTCCCTTGAAGGCTATAAAAGTTAGCCATTTAAATGTATTTAGTCTATCCAAAAAGAAGACTAGCTTGTACTTCTCAAAATAAATTGTTCTGAAGCTTCCCGCATCAATCAAATTCATGAAGACCTTAAGAAGAACCTATTTATCCCAATATAGACTTCTTGCATTGCTCAATCTATACAAATAGAAAAGAAAAAAGTCAAAAAGAAAAATATAAACTTTTAGTCATGGACTTGCCTATCTAGGTTTTGGGTATCTTGTAGAAGGGGCATACTGTCCCACAACAAGCTTATGCTAAAAAACCCTTCCACTTCACCTTCTATTTTATTATTTTCTAATTAACTTAAGGGATGTGGCATGTATTCCACACATTGTGATCATGCAACTTATTTCACCTTTAGACCTATCGATTGTGCAATGTATCTATGGACTTATGTTCAAATAAGTTCTAGGGTCCAACACTTAGGGTCTTTGCCAACTTGGGGTATTTGATTCACTAAGACAACATCATCTAAGCCTATCACCTATACACCTACACCTAATCTACCCTACCTATTACCAATTTCACATTTCACCTTGCCTATCTTCATCAATTTTCCTTACCCAATCACGTTACCTAAACCACCTACCTATTCAACCTACCCAACCCACCTTTCTTCTTCCCTAGTTTAAGGGAGAACTACATTGGTCTAAGGACCTTTTGCAAGTGTTATGTAGGTAGCATTCTTAGGGCATGGGGCCCTTCGAGGTTAGCTTGCCAACCCTTTACCCCATCATCATTTTCCCACATCAAAAAAACACTTAGTTAGATTCCATAACAACAATAATTTGGAAGTTAACTTTAAATCAAACCATACATCATATATACCTCATCATTTATTTTCCATCATGTCAATAACTTGGAAATTAAATTGACTCAACACAAAGTAAACTCAACCATGCCTAAACAACCTAGTTTCCATAATATCAATACATTGGAAATTTAAACCATTTTACCTTAACATCATTTCATTTTCATATTCAAAAATAAAAAATCAACCAAAAAAGTGTAACCACATCATAGTCACCATGACTTAACCATGCCTAACTCATCTAATTTCCATAAAAACAATAACTTGGAAATTTTCAAATTCAAACCATGCCTATACCTGACTCTACCATACCTAAAACATGACTATATGATTCCTAAATCTTCTAAATTCATACGACCTCCACCATGGCTACATCTAACTCCACCATGCCTACATCTAACTCAACCATTCCTAACCTTACCTAGTCTCCATAGCCTACAAATAAAAGCTACAACATTCATCAAGTTAAATTTCCATAATAAAAAACAATGGAAATGAAATCAAGTACATCATCAATCCAATATCATAATCAACTATAAAAGGGAGTGTCTATGTATATATATATATATAATGGTATAAAAATAACACTATCTCAAAAAATCTCATGTACAATATCACATATTTGGTACAAGCCGATATATAAAATAAAAATCAAAATATAGTAGCACATATCATCATATTTCACTCCGTGATAGGCCCTCACCTCCGCTATCACCAAATCCTCAATTGGCCCTATCTTCCTCCCACTCATCATCTCACCACCATCTAATGGTCCCAAAGATCTATGACCTCCTCACCTCCCTCTCGCCATACCTATGCAACCCGATGGCTACCTATGCTATTGTATTGTAGGTCTGTTTACTATTCCTTTGACTAGCTACCTTTTGGGCCCCGAGTATGATATCACATCAATACCGGTGTCTACTAGCTTGTCCCTCGTAATAGTGGGCCTCATTCACAACATCCCTGAACCTCTCCATGGGAACTATCTAAGGTGGTGCCATTTCCTAGCTCTAACCTATGGACCCTTCCCTAATAATAGTGGCCCCCTGTCCTCTTGCTTGTATAAAGGAACCTTGTCCCTGTGATCGAACCGGCACTTACGTAGCTAAATGTTCCTTTAGTGCCATGATCTATGCATCGGTTGTCACTAAATGACCTTGTAAACCTCTAATATGCACTGCAACACTGCTATCTATGCTTTATCCTCTCGTGTAGGAGCCCGAGCCTATGCCTACACCAATTGGCCTTGTAGAGTCACAACTTGTGCATGTAAAGTGGAAAACTTGTGCCTCGTAATGTGACTACTTGGCCCCCTTCACCTTCCTATTCCTATACCTACATTAGATGTCCCGTATAACCCTATCCCGTCCTGCAAGGTGATCACCTGAGCCTGAGACCGAGATAACTATAATTATAATCTTTGTGACTGCCCCTGCAATGATCCTCTACACAATAATGGTGGAGAAAGCTGGATACTAGGGTCTAGGTGGTGTTTTATATAGCTAAGCCAACCACTACTTCCTATATGCATCGATCATATCGACATCATCAATCCTCGTGTCTGCCACCTACTCCTCCGCCCTCTCGACACTATATTTGTGGTGGAGACATAGGTATCTCCACATCATCCCTATAATACAATGGAAACACTAGAGGCACATCCTATTATAGCCCAAACATCCATCTAAATCTCTCCATCACGTATCATATCATTGTGCTTACCTTCACACTGCCTTTCATATATCCATAAGACTAAGACCAGCCGCAACCCCTTCAACTCCTCAACCATGCCCCTATATGAGGGAAAGTCCTCATATAGCTGCCACAAAATTTTGATCATCGATAAGTCATCCAACAATTGCCTGTAGTAGGTAACATTACATGTAGCAGTATCCACCCTCGGATGTGCTCCTACAGGTACCCATCTCCTGAATCCAACCTTGTAGATGCCTCAAAACTAGTCCTATCATGGAAGGCCTACATGATGCAAACATATGATGTGATCATATGCCCGATAGTGTAATAGATATGTGTAACACATGCCAAACCACTTAATCCTATGATATGCCCATAACTCCCTATACAACTAAACTAAAAAGGTGGGTGCCAAAGCAAAGAAGACTCGGTCCTCAACCATATCCTATAAAATCCCCATCAATGCCTAGGGATATCTTCCACCCTCTCTAAATCGGGAGTGCATAACACCCAATGACCACCATCATCGATCTACTAATCTGGTCCCCGAGGATATGCTTTGCATACATATCACCATAACTAATGTTAGCATTGTGATCTCTCAACTCACCGTCGGCTTCTCAAAAACATATAGCCACTATGGGCTCTAATGAAGCCTCTAATGAAATTTGATATACTGGCTCACCAATAATCAGTAGTCATAGAATCTCGATACAAATCCTCTAATATGATATCTCTCTAATAGGTAGATAGAAGGCATTGGTCATTACATCCCATCTATTGATGAGAGTGACCATCAAGCTATGATCTCATACTATGCACCTATAGTGCCTAATAAAACTAAGCCCAACCTCTTGTATATGCCTCCACTCATCATCCATGATAGTAGGATGCATCTACATAAATAACGATGGCACCTGATCCACATAGTGAGTTTTTGCCTCACCTACATCACCACTCAATCACGTTAATCAAACCACTCTATCAGTAATCTATTACCCCACACCTGACCCAACCCACTCCTTACCTATTCCTTTCCTAGGCTACCCAATGTTCACATTTAACACTTCACCTATTTTCCTTAACCTACTTTATTCACTATGTGCCTCACCTTAAATTTCTACCCTACATCCTTGACCATTCAACACACTTACCACAACCTACCTACTTCATCATGCCCTCATGTTAAACCTAGTATATTCTATTTTGCCTAACATAAACCTATCCCACCCTTGCATAACCATTTTACCTTCCCCAACCCACCTTTAAAAACTTCAACACTTTTCATAGTGATTAGCATTGGTCACCTTGACCTGGTATCGATCACTTGTTAGTCCATCGACGCCAAATAGCCCACCGACATTGGTGATAGCCAAGTGACATCGGTCACTGGTCGACACCGAAACGAAACCCCACTTCCCACTTAGAAATAAATTAAACAAACATAAACATTACCCCAACCCACCCAAATCCCACCCATATTCATTTACCAACTTAATTAAACTACATTTTCCCTTCTTATACCCAATTTCATCACATTTAACCCAAATTACAAATTCAAATTCCAAAACCCAACCCTCCATTTTTCACCTTCATTTTTCAATAAAAACATGGATGGAAAGCAAATCCTACCTCTATCCGATGTCATCTCCATAGTGGGATCTCCAGTCCTCTAAACAGTGGTCCTCTCACTCCTCCCGCCCCGCCATGCCCAAATCTACTCCCAAACTCTCACCCAATAAAATAATTGTAATTGAACCCGTGGACCCAATAATCACAATCCAATCACCACTCACCTCTCTCCAACTCATCCTAGATAGTACCTCTATCATTTTCACCAAGTCCAACAAGCCAAAAGACCCTCTTTATCATTTTCCCAAAGTAGAAGGAACAAATGAATCCGTAAAAGGTGGATTTTACCTTTTTCTTTCCAAAATATGACTTGACCGACATCGGTTTCTCTTGACCGGATTATCGGTCATGTGCCTTATCAACCATGGCCGATTTATCTTGGACTGGTATCGGTTACCCTTAACCAGTATGAATTAGCTTCCTTGAGTCCATTATACCACTTATCACCACATTTGATTTTACGAAACCCTTTTTTGTCCTACCCAAGTCTACACCTAGCCTTATCACTTAACCTAATTTCCTAATTACCTATCACCCAACCACCTTGTCATTTGGGGCATGTTTTTTGTCTACCTAATCATTTCCTATGGCCTTACCTATTACCCAACCTACCTATGCCTATTTGACACTTGAATTCACCTACTCGCTCTACCTTGCGACATTGATACTCGTGTTGTTTTTCCTACCAACCTTGCCTTGCCTTATGTCGTGTTGTTTATCTTGACTCGACCAAACCTATTGGTGCTTTGGAACACACCTATTTCCCATTCCGACACCTAGCCTAGTTGTGTTTCTAGGACCATATCCTATACCTTGGATACCTAGATCACATTCGCCTTGTTTGGATAAACTATCGACCTTTGACCGTAGAGTTTGTGAGCTCTTCAGCCTAGTACCTTGTCACATTTTATATGTGTGTGTGCATTTGAATGCCCCAACCCATTACCTATACCCATATCACCATTTCCCATGCCCGCATTTTACCTAGTTTAGTTTCACTCCACCTACCATTTTATCAAACCCATCACTGATTCAACCTCTTCCTTCACCAGTTCCAAGTTTGAGGGGGATCACCTTCACTCATACTTGGGACAACCATTTTTTTTTCCACTTTGCTTATAAAAAATCTATGTGACAAAAAGGTGAAAATGTAGACACCTAAAATTAGGTCATATTCCCCTAACCCCTTTCGATTAATTACATTCATTACTATACCTACCATGCCCCTTGTGCACACATTTTAATTAATTAAATTACTTTAATTAATTAATTATCTACCTCACCCCTCCACCTCACCTATCCCACTCACCAAGACCCATTCCCCAGCCTATTAATTAACTAGGACTAGGTCTATACTTATCCTAACTAACTAAGACTTAGTCTAGCCCTAAAAATTAACTCCCATAACTCCTCCAACAAATATTCTACTTATCTAGGCATAGTTTATCACTTAAGACCCGGTGTAGACACTAAAATTAGATCACACTCCCCTTTGGTCCCTCGACAAATAAGTACCCTTCATCACATTCACCTAGCCATGGCTCCCTTCACCTCACAAGTATTAATTTAATTCATTATTCTCACCATATTTATTATTTAAATATCTTAATTTAAACAATATCTACACATATATACTTGACACCACTCACCAAGCCAACTCAACCTAAGACCTACTTCCTCTAACCACATTCCCACATGCTCACAAGAAGCTCCCAGTCTAATCCGTGGGATAACCACACAAGATCCGAGGAAATCAGGAGGATCTCCCTAAGTTTAGTAAACCTAGGAAATCCCACCTTGACCGACGTCGGTTACCCCTAACCATCGCCGGTTAAGCTGGACCGCCATCGGTTACCCCTTTTTAACTCCTAAACTACCTTATTCTCAAGGTTGGAAAACATTGGGGAAAAATTTGATGAGCAAGAATGAGATCTCAAAAGATAACGCATCTTCAGAGAGTCAATTCCAGCAAGAACTCACATCCAAAGAAGGAGATTGAACATCTTCTCCTACACAGCCATCCCAGCCACATTCGGATCTATCTAAGCAAAGAGGAGTGTGCATGCAGCCCATGCAAAAGCTTTCTTTTAGTCGGTGATCACTTGCAGCCTTCAAACCCATCATCAACACCTCCATCCTTCACACATAGACTTTCATAAATGAAATCCAAGTAAGTATAACATCATACTTTCCTGGTTATTTCATCTCATCATTATTTTATCATCCATTGTTTATCTTGCTCCTTATTGACCATCTCCAACACTTTTCACCTCCATAGACCCATCAAAACCTCGCAAAAGCCTACTCCAGTCACCCATTACCTCATCCCGACCAACTGAAATCCTTTGTGTAATCACAAAGAGGACCAAAACCCCATTCTGTGACATTCCTAGATCTCACAGTAACCGGCGCCGGTTATACCTAACCATGGTCGGTCACCCCTGACCGACACCGGTCTATGTGTTTTGCCCACATAGCCTTAAACAGAGACCTATCCACTCCATTTTACCTCACCCTCACTCACCTGTGACCTACCCGAGACCTTTATCAGACTGCAGAACCCTGGAACCAACCATTTGACCTGTGGATTCTATTCTAGCTTAGCCTGTTAGATTAGATCTATTTCTTATTGTGTTTTAAGTGAGATACCTAAATCATTTTAAAATAACAATAGGATTTACTTTGTTTACAACATTAATTTGTTTAAAATAGTGGACTGATAACCATCTAGGAAGTATCATACTTCCCGGATCTAGCTTACGCTAGGTAGTTCACTGCCCATATTGTTTAATGCTTTTTGGTGGTCTTGTTTTCATTACAGGTAGTTCCTCCTAGCCAAAAGGAAGCTCACGGTCAGTTGTGGATTCAGAAGTCATACGCGTGCAACAACCCATCAACCGACATTTGAACATGTATTCCTCCTATGCCTGTTACCCTATCTGTTTCATCAACCATTCAAAGAAACAATCTAAGAAAAAGGTGAAACATTTTGGCATGCCCGGTGGGACCCATCCGGGGTTCCTTGCATTTCATTCATTCCTAGAAAAAATTGTGTTTGTTTCCTTTTAAAAGCATACACACTAATTTTCTTCCCTTGTAATCCACTCCTTCTTTCTATTTTCTCTAAAGGAAACTTTTCTTTTGGTGTATTTAAAAGAATCATTTCTTCATGTTTTCTACATTTTAGTGAAAGAGCATCCCTCTTCCTATTCATCTTATTGTGTCATCCAATTTCACATTTTTGATTTGGGTTTTAAAATCATTGCATTTCATTCTAATTTTTGCATTAGCTCACATTAATTGAGGGCAACCTATACACTGGAGGTCATTACCGGTGATGGTTGACAAACAAATCATAGAAAAGCACTTCTATCCTTTTCTCTTTCTCCGAGTCTTACCAAACCACACAAAAATTCAAAATACATACATTCTTAAACAACATCTTACCTGGAAGAAGTTGTAGGTGATCACACAATCATGGCATAGTGGGCACCCAACTGCTGCTCTGTCGAGTCATACTTCAGAGCGTAGCCCACCCCCACCATAACAAACCTGAAACCTCACCCTTTAGATCTCCTTCTTTGTAGGAAGCCATCCTCACCAAAAATCTATTTCACAATTCATGTGTCAGTCCCTAAATAGCATAAGCTGAACAAACGTAATAGAATAGGCACTCTAAGAACGTTCTTTCTTAGTGTTTTGTTTGATTTACATTTTGAGGTGAGAGCTTTCGATCATTATTTTTGTCTTTCCTTGCACATTCCCAATCATAGTCGGAGTATTTTGACTGAGTCTGAGTGTGTCTGGACCACATCTACATCATTCTCAGATTTTTGGGTTTGATTCCACACCAAATTCTAATTCACAACCACTTTTTCTCATCACTATATCAATTTCACAGTGACCATCATCAGTTACCTCTTTAACCGCCATCGGTTACGCTCAACCATCATCGTTCCTGGGTCCTTTTGCTAACCTATTCAAAAGGACAGTTTCACTTCACTTTCTTCCACTTTCCATAGTCTCTATCACTATCACTTTTTCCATTGACATTTTACACATCCCCAGATTTGGCATACTTGTCAGATTTTTGCCTTCTACCTCACTGATTACTCACTACCTATTTTCCACACAAGAATCGTAGTAGGTTACCCCGACCGATGTTGGTTGTCCCTAACCGGCATCGGTTACCTGTTTCACATTCCACGCACCATTTGTTACTTCATCCATTTTTTATCACCAGATTCACTATTCTGCTATTCTCTGTATTATTTATAGAGAAGTAGCATCACTCGATCGATCTTGGTTCACATGGTATTGACCCGAAGACAAGTGAATGCCCTCGTGTTCCATGCTAGTCACCAACCACTCCCCCTAGTCCTTCACCACCCTCTATTCTATCACCAGCCATGGATCCCATCCAACCTACCAATATCACTACCAGAGATGAGGAGTTTCACATGACTCCTTGACTAGAACCCTGCTACCTTACAGTTTTACCTCTCCCATTCATCCACTCGAGATGCCTCGGGTCAGTTGATATATGGCATGCCCGTATCTATCCCCCTAACACTCACACCCACTTCCACCTCAGCCCCATCTAGCTCTGTGCTACCTGCCCACTTCCACTTTACCCCCAGTCATTTCGTAGTTAGGTCCTATACCCGCTATGACTACCACATCTGTTACCCCTGTAGCACCCATTACATCCACCATACCCTGGTGACTACCCCAAACATGACCTCATCCACCCCTAATGTCTCATACATACCCATAGCTACATTCCCACCTCTAGTGTCGGTGACCCCTACCCCATTTTAGAACGTAGTTCTTTCCATTCCACAATCACTAGCCCCTATTGCCACTAGGGTTACCACAACCCTTCCTCCCCCATATACATACTACCAACAACCACTTGTTTCATCTATTGTTCATTTCGGGTACGTACCCCCTATTTCATTGCCTTCTTCTCCACCACCTTACATGGCAGCCCCATACACTGGAATGTCACACCCATTATACACCCAAAACCAACCTCCTCATGCTATAGGAGGCATCCAATCATCACAACCCACCAATGACCTAATTAGATTGATGATGGATAAGATGCAAACACTGGAGGCATCGGTTTCCAGCTCCCGCAACACTCTCACTTATGATGAGATTTGCAATGAGCCTATTCACCCATCCATTCCCATCCATTCATACCCTGTGCATTGGGAAATGCCTAAATTCAACCGCTTCAATAGTAAGGAAGACCCACAACAACATTTGCACTTGTTTAAACATGGATGTTATTTGATTGCTCATGATGATGCCTTACTTTTGAGAACTTTTCCCATGTCCCTCACTAGACCAGCATTAGATTGGTATAGTGGGTTACCCAAACACTCCATATTTTCATTCAATTAGGTAGCCCAAGCTTTCTTGGATCATTTTTCTATCAACATCACCAAGAAAGTTACCATGACCGATCTATATTCCACACGTCAGTATGAGGATGAATCTATCATAGATTTTTTCACTCGCTGGCGCAGCCTGATCAATCAACTTACCTTTCAACTGCCACAAACTGAACTCATCGAGCTCTTCACATGAGCTTGCACTGACATATCTCCCCGACCTTGCAGGTCCAAACTTTTAGAACATTCGATGAGGCATTTACTATGGCACGAAAGTTAGAAATTCGGGCTATTGAAGAGAAGAAAATCCAATTACAAAATAAGAATTGACATTCAAGTCGACTGAAACCTCTTCTTCTTCTAAACCACCAACCAATTATTCAAAGGCTAAAGGTACCACTAACGCAGTGGTACTCAAGGCCGCCCAACTCATCCATCCAATCAAGCCACACCCTCATCTAATCTATCACCCGTATATAGGATTTTTGATTTAGACAAGAGCAAGTGAAAATATACCCCAATTGGGGAACCTTACTCTTCTATTTTAGAAAAGTTGATCAAAGCTGGTGCCATCACCCTTCCACCCATAAAACCACACACTGGTTTTGACCCTGCTCACCCCATGCCCGCGTGGTATAAGGAACAAGATTTTGTAACTATCACCGAGTGAAGGGTCATAGTGATGATAACTACATCACTTTTAAGAATATTGTCAAGAAATGCTCGAGAAAGGTGAGTTGACTATGGATAATCCCAATGCCACCCCTAATCAAAATCTACAAATCTTTAAAAAACCATTTCCCAATCATGCCCCTTCATCCAATCAAATAGGTGAGACATCCACTCACGATACCCATACTCGTGAGGTTCATGCGATCTTTAACGAGGTACCTATTGCATCTCAATTACCTCACATCCCTTCCATAGAGGAAATCCTAGCCCGAAACCCTCCTTCCATGTCTGAACCAACCATCATTGTTCCTTCACCAATAGAAGAACACCCTTCATCACCTATCAGAGGAGTCTCTCTGCGGACATTGAGACCATCTCACCCCTAGCTTCTCCACTTAGTGAACCTTTACCTACCATACCTCCTCCACCCATAGAGGAGCACCCATTACCTCCTCCACCCGTAGAGGAGCACCCATTACCTCCTCCACCCACAGAGGAGCACCTATCCATTCCTTCACTCATAGAGGAACTCCCATCATCTCTTCCACTCATCATAGACCCGGTGGAGATACCTTTGCCTCTTGGCGAGCATTCTCCATTAGCTACCCAACATCCAATAGACCTACTTTCAGCTCTCTTACCCACGGAAGCTGAAGCTAGCCAATTCCCCATCTCTAAGATGCATTTTATGGGAATTCCCATTAGGTCCTCACCAATTTCACCCATTGACGTGCCATTCTCACGTTTGGCTGATCACTTAGAGTATGTGGATAGAGCTTTGTTATGGGGGTGCCTCTTACTCCCTGTCTCAACACAAGATGCAGAGATCCCTCGATGACACCTCCACTATCTACCCAAGCACATTTCCACCCATCAAACCACATACAACCACACGTTGTCACAACCCCTTCCATGATATCCATTAACACTCACACCACACCCTTACCCATAACCCGACCTATGCCTAAACCCAAACCCATACCCACAACATTTACCTCCACTAAACCTATTACCACTTTAGGGGTCACCCGACCACCAACCTTACTCATCCACCTATTAAACTGGATTTAGCTACATCCTCCAATGTTAAAACCACACCTACTCCGACACCCAAACTAAAGAAACAAACTCATCAACCTCATACCCCTACCACACCAATCACACCCGCACTTGTCCCATCTACCTTAAGACCTCAGCTACCTAACATGGTCAAGCACCCTCACCCATCCATAACCCAATAACACAACCACCCATTCCTACCTCACAAATCTCTAACCTACCCCATCACACAACACGACTCATACCACACCTGTAGTCTCTTTACCACCAATACCTCCGATACCTTCAGCCATTGCTTCACTACCTACTACACTTCAGTCATTATCCCTCACACCCCAAGCATGACCCGCATCATCTACCTTCATAGCACCCCCATTATCCCCATGGGTAACTCACCCTCTTCCTCCATCTACTTTTCCTTCTAGACCTCGTATGCCCACATCACCTTTACCCAAGAAGGTGCACCCCAAAAACAAAACCCCACTACCCCACAACAAGGTAGTCAAAACAAAACCACACCCTCCTACCCATCCATCTACTATACCCCTACCCAAACGAACCCGACCGATACCTCAAACCACACCGGAGCCTAAACCCATAGCTTGACCTATTCCTACTCTTCCAAAAATAATTCCTGACAACCAACCACACCTACACCCAAACCCACATTTACTTCCCATTGTGATCCACTAGCAGGGTCTTATGCCAAAATTTTAACCAACCTCCTCGAGACTTTTGTTATCACATTACCGCCACTTCGACCTTACGACCCCCTCAAACCCAAGCCAAAAGGGTTTGATGATACTAAAATTTGTGCATACCATCGTGTGCCAGGGCACGATGTGGAGAACTGCAAGGCCTTGAAAAACCATCCTTATCCAATTGTGTCCACCGAAACCAACTTTGATGACATGACCTTCTTGGATGAGGACCCTGCTTCACCTACACCCATTCCCACACTACCCACTCAACAACCACAACCTCCATCCTCACAACTCCTAGAGCCACCCCCAAGATTTGAAATTAACATGGTTCACATCAGAGAACTTGCCATGCCACCACCCAAATGTCACTGTGCCCAACTGACCTCACAGGTTTTTCTCCTCCCGTAGGTTTTTCCCTTCATGTCATTATACCACTTACCCTACACCCTCTCCATTTGAAAATTCCTCAAATCAACATGGTACACGTTACTACATGTGTGTGAAGGGTAAAGAAAAGGTAGCTGACCCACCAACCAATCCTATACCCAACATACCATCTGCACCCATACCTAAGATAACTATCGTGGCCCCACATACCCCATTTCTAATGGTGTCACACATCACACCATGCTCAAACAATTACACCAATCTCCACTCAAAATGTCCTTATATGACCTCATCCAAACCTCGGAATCCCATCGTCAAGCCCTCATGGAGGTTCTTCAATCTATCGAGGTTTTACCCAATGACCCTACACCCGTAGCCTCCATTATCACACCCCATCATGTAGCTTCCTCACCAAATTACCACCTTCATCCTCACCTCACCTTGTTCACCAAGTGGCCTCCCTTAGCTTCTCAGAGGAGGAGATCACGCCATACCAAAATGATGACCTAGACCCAGCCCTCTTCATCTCTGTACACATTGATGACATACGGTACATCGTGTGATGATTGATGGAGGCACTAGCATTAACATCATTTCATCCCATGCATTTTCTCAAATGCGCATACCTGAAAATTACATGCACAAACATCCGGTCATGTTGCATTCATTCAATGATGCTATCACCTCCACACTAGGCACTATCATCCTTCACGTTTGTGTGGGCCCCCGCACTATTCCAGAATTGTTTTATGTTTTGGAGGGGGAATTCCAATATAACTTGTTGCTTGGTAGACCCTGGATCCATGTCATGGGTTGTGTTCCTTCCACTTTGCATCGTTGTGTAAAGTTTGAACATGAAGGACACACTTATACCATTCCAGCTGACCCATCACCTTTCAAAACATGCAACATGCTTTACCGACCCAACGATGTACTCATACCGGTCAAGCCATCTACTTCGCAACCAATACCTACTTCACCTACACCTACACCCACACACCTACCAATACCACCGCTACTTTTACCACACATACCTCCTCCATGCCTACCACCCTATAGCCTCCATGGCTGACCCATTAGCTTCCCAATCCATTAACACCACCTCCGCATCGACCTCGACACATCATCCATACCAGCTTCCCACATACCAACCATTGATCCCTTGGAAGGTGTTTTTCAATGCCTCACTCTGGGGGAGTACCGCCTATATAGTGTCAACACCTTCCTTACTCCACATGAGTATGGAAGTCTTCACCAACACCCTCGCTATGATCACCATATTGGAGAACACCTCCTTTATGGTCCTCCTCATCTTCGTACTAGTCTCACCTATGGGGGACTTGATACTACCACCTACACACTTGAACCACCATCACAACCCCACCCATTTTCCACGCTGACTTCCAATCACTTACCAATCACCATTTCACCCACACCTTCCTGCACCATTGTGCGTGGAAGGGTTTTGGTTTTGGCTTCTATGAGCAAGGTCACCATACCATTATTCCATGTACCACCCACAAACATAATGACTGTAGTGGTATCGGCTTCCCAAACCTCCTACCAAACAAGCCCGCATCAAACTCATTGCAGACCCTAGCCCTTCTCCACCTTCATCACCACCCTCACCGATGGAGTCGATGGATCCTGAATCTATCCCTCCTAACTTTTTTTTTTCATAAACACCATTTCCTTGGGGCCTTTGACTTATCAATGTGAAGGCGAGGCCCCTTCCACTCTTCCATTCCTATATCCTGAGATGATCGACGATGACACACCAACCATTAACATCATTCAATGTCAGGATGATGAATCCATACTCACCTACCTTGGTGTAGAAGACTCATATATTCATCGGTCATTACCCTCTGAGATGTAAACCATGTTGAATGAATCGACTATTGAGATCAACATTCATACTCAAGATGACCCACACATCCTAAAGATGGACAATCTTTAGATGTTGCTTAAAATAGAAGCCATCACTTCTTTTCTCCGAGAGCATAACCACGCTTTCACTTGGTCTTACAAGACATGCTAGTATTGACCCCACCATAGTGGTCCACAATATCGTAACCATTCCCGATGCCAAACCTATCAAACAAAAGCTGAGGAAAATGCACCCTCGCATTGCCCTTCTCGTCAAAGAAGAACTTCAGCGTCTTCTTTCCATTTCCTTCATCTTACCCATTGATTATCCTCATTGGATTTCTAACATTGTCCCTATCACTAAAGCAATAGGGGACTCCACATTTGTATGGACTTCGTGACCTCAACCTCACCTACCCAAAAGATGACTTTCCCTTGCCCGGTATTGATCAACTTGTGGACCTTACCATGGGTCACGAGATGCTCTCACTCATGGATGGTTTCTCGGGTTATAACCAAATTTTTCTTTCCCCAGAAGATCAGCACAAGACCACATTCATTACCCCTTGGGGGACCTTCTGCTATCGAGTCATGCCTTTTGGCCTTAAAAATGCTGGTGCTACATATCATGTGCTATGACTTACATCTTCCATGATATCATGCATCACATATTGGAAGATTACGTGGATGATCTCTTGGCTAAATCTAAATGCCGCCGAGCACCTCACTATCCTCAAAACCATCTTTGACCACCTCATTAAATATTACGTCCGCCTTCAACCTAAAAAGTGTGTCTTCACGGTTCTCTCAGGAAAGCTCTAGGATTTATCATTTCCTTACGTGGTATAGAAGTTGACCCAACTAAAGTCAAGGCCATTCTAGAAATGCCTCCACCCACTAACCTTAAACAACTCTCAGTAGCCTGCAAGGTAAATTATAGTCCATTCACCGATTTATTTCCCAACTCTCCGACCGGTGTCAACCATTTCATCATCTACTTAGGAAGGATGTCTCTTTCAAATGGGATGTTGACTATCACAAAGCTTTTGAGGCCCTAAAACAATACCTTCTCCAACCACCCATACTCATTCCACCTAAAGATGATCAACCCTTTTACCTATACATATCAGCTACCGATCATTCCTTGGGAGCCATGCTCGCTCATCGTGATGAACAACATAGGGAGCAGGTGGTTTATTATATAAGCCGTACCCTTTTGGACTACGAAACCCGATACACTCACCCTAAAAAATTTTTCTTAGCCTTAGTTTTTTTCATTGCCACCAAACTCCGCCATTACCTACTCAACCACAAAACCTATGTTGTGACCAACACCGACCCTTTACACATCATGTATGCTAAACCTTATCAAAATCAGCACACCGCATGATGGCTTATGCTTTTAGCTGATCTTGACCTCAAATTCATTCACCAAAAGTCCATTAAGGGCTAGGCTATCGCCGACCAACTGGCTGACGCACCTATTGCTGCCAAGGACCAACCCTCAAACTTTGATTTCCCTGATGAATCCATTGCTAACCTCTCTTTGGATGATGACCCTTACCAAATGACCTTATTCTTCGATGGTTCCAAATGTCAGCATGGGGGTGGTGCAGGCATTATCCTCATTCCTCTTGATGGTGAACCCATGCCCTTATCATTTAAACTCAACTTTGAATGCACCAACAATATCGCTGAATACGAAGCGCTCGTATTGGGTCTCATGACTGCCTATGCCTTAGACACGTTAAGTCCATTAATATCTTTGGTGATTCTCAACTGGTAGTAAACCAAGTCAATGGTGTTTATCAATTGTCATAATGAAATACTTCAAGAATACAAATGTTACATTGGCATCATGTTGACTACCTTTGACCGCTATAAAATTCAAACCATTCCGTGATCCACCAATAAATTTTGGATACCATGGCCTGCCTCACTTCTCAAATACCCGCTTCGCCTGATGATTCAAACATCTTTGTTACCATAAAATGCATACCGAGACCTTCTTATAAATCTTGTTGTATTAACCTCATCCAAACTACCTCACTGAACACACAAGATCTTTGGTATAAGCAGCTTACGGACTACCTTTCCCTTTCTATATTGCCTCCTGATCTCACACGTAATGGACAACGTGCCTTTCTCAAAAAGGCCTCTCGTTATGTCATCATGGGTGGCCTTCTCTATAAATGAGGCTTTGATGGTATTCTCTTACGATGCCTCACCAGCTCTGAAATCCCCTATACCATTAAAGAAGTTCACGATGGCATATGTGGAGGTCACTTCAGTGGCCTTGTTATTGCTAAGCATATTCTTCGCCTAGGCTATTATTGGCCGACCCTTAATCATGATTGTTGTGACTATGTCAAAATGCTGCATGAAATGTCAACAACATTCCAACCTTCATCATACACCCAGTCATGCCTTATAGGTCACTCGTGACCTTTGGCCCTTCTCTCAATGGGGTTTGGATCTTGTCGAGAAATCAATCCTCATTCTTCCCAATGCCATCAATGGATCATAACTACTACCGAATACTACACAAAATGGGTAGAATCCATACCACTCATCTCCACAAAAGATGAGAAAATATGTGAGTTCATTAACCATCACATCATTTGTCACTTTGGTGTCCCTCATCGCCTCATCACTGATAATGGAAAACAATTCAAAAACAAAACACTACAAAAACTTTGTGATGCCTTCGACATTCAACTTAGTTTCTCCTCACCTTATTACCCACAAACCAATGGCCAAGCCAAATCCACTAACAAAACCCTCAATAAAATTCTCATGAAAGTGGTTGATGATACTGGGAAGGATTGGCATACGCACATTCCTTTTTCTCTATGGGCATACCGCACTAGTATTCACCTCCACTGTGGCCACACCCTTTTCTCTGGTCTATGGTATAGAGGTTTTTGCCTCTCAAAGTCTAGATCCCCTCACTCCACATTTCTCTCCATGACATGCTTACTGATGATGAATTTCGTCAGGACCACTTAGCACAACTGGAGTTATTAGACGAACATCATCTTAATGCTCTAGATCACCTTCAAGTTTATCAACAACGTATCAAATGTGCTTATGACAAATGTGTTCATGAATGAACCTTCCAAGTTGGTGACCTTGTTTTGAAAGAAAATCAACACGTAACCAAAAAGAGAAAAAGAAAATGGGGAAAATTTTCTCCTAATTGGCTTGGACCATACATCGTAACTCATACCTATGGATCAGGTGCCTATCGTTTGTCCTCACTTGAGGGTAAACCTGAACCTGAGCCCCTTAATGCATTACATCTTCGACCATTCTACTATTGACCTCTAGTCCTACATCACTATTTATCTAGTTCATGCTCATCCCTTGAGTGCCATTTACCTTTTCCACACCTCCTCTCCAATGACTAAACAAGGATCATGTGATTACCCGTCACCCTTTTTCCTTATCTTACATATGTGCACCATGGCTCTACACATGGCATGATTCTCATGGATACTTTTCATCTTCTTTTTAGATGAGATCCCATGGTCATTCACCCTTTCCTTCTCAACAAGATCCAAATGCTTGTTATAGTCTCCATGACTTAAAAGCCAAAAAAAAAAAAAAAAAAAAAAAGATGAATCCCTCAGAAGGACATCTTCCAAAATAAGGGATCAACTCCTTGAGTCAAACTTCCAATATAAAAGATGAATCCCTCAAAAGGACATCTTCCACCTCAATTGTCACTATAAGTAGATTGCTCCCTCGAAGGACAACTATAAAAGCTCACAACTCTCTACATAGTTTTTCCAAAAAGAAGACTATTGTTTCTCAAAATCAAAATTTAGAAGCTTCCCGCATCGATCAGCTTTACGAAGACCTCAAGGAGACATATATTCATCCCATGTAGACTTCCCACATCGATCAATCTATCTAAAAGTCAAAAAAAATAAAAAAAAAATAAGATTTTTTTGTCATGGACTTGCCTATTGTGATCTTGGCTCTATTGCCCAAGGCATTCTACTTCCCATTTTATGACCCAATTACCTGCACCTCTCTACCCGTTGTCTTTTCACTTCATACCTCAAGGGACCTGCTGAACCTATGACATTTGGTGATCATGTGACTCTTCATCACTCTTAGAATTATCAATCATGTAATGTCTTTAGGGTCTTACGTTCATTAGCCTATCTATAGATGTGTTTCATATGTTTTGATCCTTGCCAATCGGGTGGCTTTCTTGCCCCCTCTTATCTTTTCTCTTCTTCATCACCTTTTGATTTTCTTATACAAGACTTAGTCCTCGACGCTTAACCTTTTGGGGTCATCCTCCCCTTTCGCCATAGTCACCCTCACCTGCAACATTTTTTACTATCATTCACCTCCACCTATTAAACCCAAACCCATAACATGACCACAAACCTACCAACTCATTTTCATCTTCTTCCCTAGCTTATGGGAGAACTACATCGGTCTGAGGTCCCTTTTCACTGGGACTATGTAGGCAAGCACTTCAGGGCATGGGGCCTGGAAGGTTAGCTCGGCCACTCTTTACCCTAACCATTTTCCTCACCCTTACCTGATTTCCTGTTCATCTCAAAAACCTCGACATTTAAACCATATACCACATAACTTTTACCACTTATATTATTTCACATTTTCATACATAACCAACATTTTCCACATTTTACACTATCTCATGCATTTATATTACCATTTGTTATCAAAATACCAAAATAACTCAACCATGCCTAAACGACTCGATCCATGCCTAAACCAACCTGACTCATCCATGCCTAAACCAACCTGACTCAATCCATGCCTAAACAACCTGACTCAATCCATGCCTAAACCGATCCATGCCTAAACCTCGACTCCATGCCTAAATGACCCTCAAATGCCTCACCGATTTGCTTAATCCATGCCTGAATCTCACTGTATACCCCTACACAACCTCCACCAATTCATATCACCTGACTTTTTATCCATGCCTAACCAATTAACTCCTCACTCATCGATTACCTCCATGATTACCTCTTATCTCCCTCCACCTTTTTTCTTTCCCATACCCTACACCCTGGACCACTTTACCTTTCACTTTTGGCCCTCCACCTCTTTGACCATCATCCTCCATTTGTTGTTGGCCTTATTATTTTACCCCTACCTTGGCCTTACATGCCATGATCTGATATTTCGATATTTGGACCTGGACCATCGCTAGTGACCTTTGACCTCATGTGTTTGCTATACCTTGCAGGCACTATTACCTATGTTGTTGACCTAATGACCTTACCTAGCCTATTACTGTGACTGCATTTATCCTGACCCTACCTTTGGTGTACCAAAACATACCTAAACGTTCCTGCACCTAACCTACGTTGTGTTTCCTGACCTTATCCTATACCTTGGATACGGATTCACTTCACCCTTGTTTGGATAAACCTATCGACCTTAGATGATGTAGAGTTTGCCTGCTCTTCAACTTGGTAGCATGCTGCAGTTTATACGTGTGTGTGTGTTTGATTGCTGCTACTACCTTTGACCCTGACCCATTACCTAGATTTCCCGAGTAGACCTTTCACCCTCTTCTCCCACACCCACTTCCCTTTTCCTCACATTTACCTTTTATCAAACCACTCACCGCTTCAACTGGTTGCTTTTTGTTCCTGGTTTGAGGGGGATCACCTTCACCCCCACATGGGCAACCACACCTTATTTTTGTTAGCATCACTTACCAATACAAGCTACACAACAAAAAGGGGAAAAATGTAGACACTAAAATTAGGTCACACTCCCCTTTGGTCCCTCGACAAATAAGCACCCTTCATCACATTCACCTAGCCATGGCTCCCTTCACCTCACTAGTATTAATTTAATTAAATTAATTCATTATCCTCACTATATTTATTATTTAAATATCTTAATTTAAATAATATCTACACATATAGTTCACTTAGACACCTCACCAAGCCAACTCAACCTAAGACCTATTCTTAGCAAGTTACCATAACTAACTAAGACTTACCCAAACCCTAAAAATCAATGCCTACACTCCCTCTAACCACATTCCCACATGCTCACAAGAAGCTCCCAGTCTAATCCATGGGATAATGACACAAGATCCGAGGAAATCAGGAGGATCTCCCTAAGTTTAGTAAACCTAGGAAATCCACCTTGACGATGTCGGTTACCCCTAACCGTCCGGTTAAGCCAGACCACCATCGGTTACCCCTTTTTAACTCCTAAACTACCTTATTCTCAAGGTTGGAAAACATTGGGAGAAATTTGACAGAGCAAGAACGAGATCTCAAAAGATAACACATCTTCAGAGAGTCAATTCCAAAGCAAGAACTCACATCCAAAGAAGGAGATTGAACATCTTCTCCTGCACAACCATCCCAACCACATTCGGATCTATCTAAGCAAAGAGGAGTGTGCATGCAGCCCATGTAGAATATTTCTTTCATTGGTGATCACTTGTAGCCTTCAAACCCATCATCAAGCACCTCCATCCTTCACACATAGACTTTCAGTAAAATGAAATCCAAGTAAGTATAACATCATACTTTCCTGGTTATTTCATCTCATCATTATTTTATCATCCCATTGTTTATCTTGCTCCTTATTGACCATCTCCAACACTTTTCACCTCCATAGACCCATCAAAACCTCGCAAAATCCTACTCCAGTCACCCATTACCTCATCCTAACCAACAAAATCCTTTGTGTAATCACAAAGAGGACCAAAACCCCATTCTATGACATTCCTAGATCTCACAATAATCAGCGCCGGTTATACCTAACCGTGGTTGGTCACCCCTGACCGACGCCGGTCTATGTGTTTGCCCACACAGCCTTAAACAAAGACCTATCCACTCCATTTTACCTCACCCTCACTCACCTGTGACCTACCGAGACCTTTATCGACTAGAACCCGTAACCAAAACCAACCATTTGACTGTGGATTCTATTCTAGCTTAGCCTATTAGATTAGATCTATTTGCCATCTAGGAAGTATCATACTTCCGGATCTAGCTTACGCTAGGTAGTTCACGCCCATATTGTTTAATGATTTCTGGTGGTCTTGTTTTCATTATAGGTAGTTCCTCCTAGCCAAAAGGAATCTCTCTACACAGCTATTGATGGATTCAAAAGTCATACACGTGCAACAACCCATCAATGAAATTTGAACAGTATTCCTCCTACGCCTGTTACCCTATCTATTTTGTCAACCATTCAAAGAAAAATCTAAGAAAAGGTGAAATGCAAGACAAGAAGCTAGGTCCTTCTTTGGGAGCATTGGAATCCTCACAAGAGCACACATGCTTCACCATCATGACACTAGACCCAGAGATCTCCTCTATGATCAACCATGAATCATTCCCGCTCATAAGATCTATGAAATACTAAGTATTGTGATTTTATCATTTGTGTTTATTCTAGTATAAATCTCTTGTTTTCTTTCTATGTTTATATTCCTTCCACTACCTGTATATCACCTTCTTCCCACCAACCTGATATTCTACCATCCCAATCCTTTACACCCTTTTCAACATACCCGAGTCTTCTTAACGATATCATGACCTTATCAACACCATACTCTCTTTGCAATCACATAGAGGTTCAACAACCTATTCTTAATAGTTTCCCACCAATTTCCCCTACCGACATCAATCGCTCAACCAACGCAATCACCCTAGCCTGATGTTGGTCTTAATGTTTATTAAATTTCCCAAAACATCAAGCTCACCACCTCTCCAAAACAACCCAAAACCCCTCCTAACTCCACCCAAACTTCACCCACAACCTCTACCTCACCTGAAAACTTACCAAGCCACTCTAGATCTAAGCCTAGCCTTATCATTTTAGCAATATTTTATTGTATGTTGTTAGAGAATCCCAAATCTTATAACTACAGTAGGATGTACTTGTTTATTATTTCTTCTTACATTGATTTGTATTAAATAGAGGATTGACAACCCTCTAGGAAGTATCATACTTCCGGATCTAGCTATCACTAGGTAGTCCTCTGAATCTTGTTATTTAATACTATTTTGTGGTCTTGTTGTGATTCTTATACAGGTCATTCCTCCTAGCCAAAGGGAATTTTAATCAATCATTTTGGATCAAAAGTCTACAAAGACGTGCAACACCTTCTACCATCTACATAAAAAGTATTTCTCTTATGCCCGTTACCTTCTTATTTGTTTCATCTCTACTACAATATTGGTGAAACATATTGGTTGTTTTGGGTTAATTTCCAAGTTATTGTTTTTATGGAAACTAACTAACTAACTATGTTTATGGGGGAAAAATGGTTGGGGAAAAAGTGATATAAAAGAGTGGTGAGCTAACCTCCAAGGGCCCCATGCCTCGAGTGCTGCCTACATAGCCCCGACAAAAAGGGCCTTGGACCGATGTAGTTCTCCCTTAGGATAGGGAAGAATAATAAAGTTGTAGGTAATTTAGTGGGTTTAGGTAAGGTAGGATGGGCAAGGTGGATTAGGTCGAATTTATTGTGGAAAAGTTGATTGGGTAAGGTAGAATAGATAAGATAGATTGGGTAAGGTTGATTGTATTTTAGGTTGGTTAGGTAAGGTAGAATAGGTAAGGAAGGTATGGTAAGATTAATTATGTTGAGGTTGATTGGGTAAGGGATATGTATGATATTGTTTGATTTAATGTCCAAAGGTAGATGATGGGTATAGGTAAGTGAGATAGGTGTAGGTGATATGAGAAACAATCCTAGATATTAGATGTCGAAGATCACGTCCTGTTGAAGAATCAATAAGTAAGATAAAGGGAAAACCAAAAAGAGGTGAGATGTTCCATAAGTGACAAGGACCATAATGAGAAAACCACGAGATAGGCGTATGAATATAAAACCCTAGAGGCAATTCATGATTGATAGTTCTAAGGGTGAAAGAAGTTGCATGATCACAAAGTGTTGCATTTGCGCCACATCCCTTGAGTAGGTAGAAGAAAATAAAATAAGGTAAGGTGGAGTGGTTTGTGTAGCGTAACCTTGTTGTGGGACAACATGCCCCTTCTTGCAAGATACCCAAAACTAGAATAGACAAGTCCATGACCATGCAACTTCGTGAAGATGGTCAATAGGGTAAGCTCTAGAATTATAATGTATAGATCGATCAATGTCGAAGTTTATATTGGGATAAATAGGAATGTATCCTTGAGGTCTTCGTGAAGATGGTCAATAGGGTAAGCTCTAGAATTATGTTTATTTGAGAGATACAAGCTAGTCTTCTTTTTTATCGATAGACTAACTACAATACGTGGCTAACTATTTATAGTTTTCCTTTGAGGAAGTAGTCTACTTATAAAGAAGATGAGAGAGAAAGATAGATGTCCTTTTTGAGGGAATCATCTATTTACAAGAAGTTTGACTCAAGGAGTAGGGTTTTTGTTATCCCATATATTTTGTATTATTTTTGGACTTTAGGTCATGGACAAGACTATATAGGATTATAGGCTTCTTGTATGAAGGAAAAATATAGCATGCAAATATTATCTATGAAAGAGGATTTTCAAGTGATGAACGACCATGGGATTCCATCCTATAACAAATGAAAAGTATCCATGATAATCATGTCATGAGTAGATCCATGGTACTCATATTCAAGATAATGTTGAATGGTGACAGATAATCACACAATTGTGTTTAAGTCTTTGATCCTTGAAATAGGTGAGTGGAAGGAGAGGTTCACTCAAGGGAGGAGCATATAAGTGACATAAAGTGATGTAGTACTTAAGTCAGCAGTAGAATGGTCAAAGATCCAAGGAATTAAGGGGCTCAGGTTCATGTTTACCCCCAAGAGAGGATAAACGATAAGCTCATGATCCATAGGTATAGGTGAAAATATAGGGTTCAAGGCAATTAGGAGAAAACTTTCTTCATTTAATTTTCTCAACTTTAGTTACATATTGGTTTTTTCTTGAGGACAATGTCACCAATTTTAAAGGTTTGTTCGTGAACATGTTTTTCATAGGCACGCTTGATGCATTTTTAGTATATTTGGAGATGGTCGAGAGCATTTAAATGACGTTCATCCAATAGCTCAAGTTGTAGGACAACCTTTGTATCGTCAGAGAGCATATCTTTAAGTGAGATACAAAGAGATGGAATTTGGACTACGAGAGGTCGATAAGCTCTGTATCGTAGACCAAAGAGAAAGGTGTGGCATTGGTAGAGGTGTGAATACCGATGCGATAATCCCATAAGGTGAAAGTAATGTGCGTGTTCCATCAGTACTCAGCAGTGTTATTCAAGGCTTTCATAAGAATTTTTGAGGTTTTTGTTGGAAGATTTGGCTTGGTTGTTTGTTTGATGATAATATGGGAACGAAAAATGAGTTGAATACCGAAGTTGTCACACAATTTACGTAGGGTTTTGTTTTTAAATTATTTTCCATTGTCAGTGATAAGGTGATGAGGAACACCAAAATGACAAATGATATGGTGATTGATGAATTCCATGATATTTTCAGCTTTGGTAGAAATGAGAGGAATGGACTCCACCCACTTATTATATTTAGTTGATGTGATGATCCATTGATGACGTTGAGAAGAATGATGGTTAATCTCTCCAATGAGATCTAAATCCCATTGAGAGAAAGGCCAAAAGTATCTGGTGACTTGTAAGGTGTGACTTGGGGTATGGTGAAGGTTAGCATGTTGCTGATACTTCACATAACACTTGACGTATTCATAGCAGTCTTGGTTAAGGGTTGGATAGTAATAGCCAAGGTGAAGGATACATTTAACAACAATAAGGCCACTGAAATGTCCACCACAAATCCCATCATGGATTTATTTAATGGTGTAAGGAATTTCAAGACTAGTGAGGCATCGAAGGAGGATACCATTAAATCCACATTTGTAGAGAAGACCCCATGACGACCAAGTGAAATACACTTTTAGGAAGTTTGTTCATCCATTTCTAGTGATATTTGGAGGCATAATCGAAAGGGATAGTTATTCAAAGAAAGTTCTTATACCAAACGCGTCGCATGGTTCGATTTTGATTCTTCCCACAAAATTTATGGTGTGGATAAGATAAGAGGGTGATTGTGAATCGTTGTACTTTGACTAAGATTATAGAGTCCGAAGGTGAGGAAAGTATTTGTGAGGTAAGGCAAGCCATGGTATCCGTGAATTTTTTAGTGGATCATGGAGTGATTTGAATGAGGTATGTGTCAAACATGGTCAAAAGTATGTCGACATGATGTTTATACTTTTGAATGATATCGTTGTGACACTGGTACAAACCATTTACTTGGTTCACGACCAATTGAGAATCACCAAAAATATTAATGGTTTTAACATCTAAGGCTACGATAGTCTGAAGGCCCAAGACAAGAGCTTCATACTCGCCGATGTTGTTGGTGTAGTTGAAATCGAGTTTGAAGGATAAAGGCATAGGATCATTGTCAAGAGGAATGAGGATGACCCTTGCGCCACCCCCACATTAGAATTTAGAACCTTCAAAAAATAATGTCATTTGGTAAACGATGTCATCAAAGGAAAGAGTAGTAATGGATTCATTAGGAAAATCAAATTTAGAAGATTGATTTCAAGAAAGAGAGTGTCTATAAGATGATCTCGCAATGGTTTGTCCCTTAACATACTTTTGATGAATGAATTCTAGGTCTAGGTCTACAATGAGCATGAACCAATGCGCAACACGTTAGTGTTGGTAAGGCTTAACATGCATGTAATGTAGGGGGTCGGTATTGGTAACGATGACATTTTTGTGGTTAAGTAGGTAGTGGTGAAGTTTGGTGGAAACGAAGACTACGGATAAGCAAGGATTTTTCGCTTGAGTAAATCTAGTATCATAGTCTAAAAGATTATGAATTATGTGTTTCTTGTCATGATGAGTGAGCATGACACCCAAGGAATGGCCGGTGGCGAAATGTAGAGGTCAAAAGGCTTATCATCTTTAGGTGGGATGAGCACATGTGGTCAAGAATGTATTTAGTCAACGCTTCAAAGGATTTGTGGAACTCATTGTCCCAATTAAATAAGACATCTTTTTAAGAAGATGATGAAATGGGTGACATCGGTTAGAAAGTTTGGAAATAAAGCATCGAATGGATTGTAATTTTCCTTGCAAAATATGAAGCTTTCAAGGTTAGTAGGTGGAGGCATCTCAAGAATAGCCTTGATTTTGGTGGGATCGACTTTGATACCCTATAAAGAGATGATGAAACCAAGGATTTTTTGGAGAGAATGGAAAAGACACACTTCTTTGGTTAAAGGTGAACGCAGTATTGGATGAGACGATCAAAGATGACTTTAAGAACTGTGAGGTGTTCGGCCGATGCTTAGACTTAGCAAGAATTTCATCGATATAGTCTTCCAATATATCATGCATGATATCATGGAAGATATAGGTCATAGTGAACTAATAAGTGGCACCATTATTTTTCAAGCCAAAGGGCATGACCTAATAACAAAAGGTCCCCCAAGGGGTGATGAAGGTAATTTTTGTTGATCTTCCAGAGTGAGTAATATTTGATTATAACCCGAGAATCCATCTATAAGAGATAACATCTCATGGATGTAAGACCAATGAGTTTGCCGATGCTAGGTAGAGTAAATTCATCCTTAGGGCAAGAAAGGTTAAAATCACGAAAACTCCGTGTGTAGATGCACAGTCCCCTATCACTTTGGTGATATGAACAATGTTAGAAATCCATTGTGGATAGTCAATGGGTAGAATGAAGGAAACATAAAGAAGGCGGTGGAGTTATTATTTCAAAAGAATGGAAATGTGTATGTGAATTTTTCAATGCTTCTATTTCATAGGTTTGGCATTGTGGACCATGATATTAGGGTCAATACCAAGCATATCAACATAAGACCAAGCAAAATCATTGTTATGATCTCGGAGGAAAGAGGTGAAAGATTCATGTTTGGTAGAATCTAAAGATTGGCCTATCTTTAGAATTCGAGGGTTGTCTTGAGTATGAATGTTGATCTCTATGGTTGATTCATTCAACATGGTTTGTGTCTCAGAAGGTAATGACCAAAGTGAATGTAAGAATTTTCTACACCTAAATAGGTGAGAATGGAATCATCATCTTGACATTGAATGACATTGATAGAAGGTGTGTCATCATTGATCATGTCAGGATAAAGGAAAGGAAGGGAAGAGGGAGCCTCACCATCACGTTGATAGGTCAGAGGTCCTAAGGAAATAGTGTTCACAAAAAAAAATTAGAAGGGATGGATTATGCATCCATGGACCCCATGGGTGAAGGTGGTGTGGTAGGTGAGTGAGGTAAGGAAATTTTATCTTCATCTATGAGGTTAATTTGGACCTTCTTAGAAGGAGGTTCCTCAGAAAATCTAAGATCACATATCTTTTTGTTTTTTGGGTTATACAAGGTATGACTGTGTGACGACCTTGCTCATAAAGACCAAAGCCAAAGCCTTTCCAGAACATCAATTAATAAAAGTGTGGGCGAAGAGGTGGTTGATAAGGTATTGGAAGTCGGATGAGAGTGATCGGGTTTGGGTAGGTGGTTCAGGAGAATATGAAGAAGTGTCAAGTCCCCCATATGTTAAGTTAGTGCGAAGATGGGGCGGATCGTATGGAAAACCTTGCTTACCCAATGGTCATAATGTGGGTGTTGGTGAAGGATTTTGTACTCCTGAGGAGTAAGGAAAGTGTTAATGTTGTAGATGTGGTACTCCCTAGGGTAAGGCATTGAAAAAAACTGCCAAGGGGTCGGAGCTAGGTACTTGGGTAGGGGGATGGATGAGTAACTCAAAGTATGAGAAGGGGTGACATAGGTTACCGGTGAAATAGGTGGGTTAGTAGATGAGATAGCTATGGAAACTATGGAAATAGTGGGGATAGATGGGTTGGTTGTGGAAGATGGAATGAGGCGGTGAAAGAAGATGAAGTGGTAGGGATGGTGGATGCTTTGACTTAAAAAAGGACATCATTGGGTTGGTAGAGCATGTTGCAAGTTTTAAATGGTGAAGGATTTGCTTGAATAGTATAGGGGTGTCATTCATACTAAAATTTTAAGCAATAATGAAGGGTTGAAGGTATACACCCCATGGCATGAATCTAGGGTCAACCAAACAACATGTTGTATTAAAATTCCCCCTCAAGAACATAGAATAGTCCAGAATGGTGTGGGGACCATGCGGATGTGGAGGATGATAGTGTCGTCAGGGTAGAAGTCATGCCATTGTTAAAAGAACACAACATAATCGGGTTATTATGCATACGGTTGGTGGGTATGCACATTTCTTCATATGCATGGGAAAAAATTATTTTGATACTAGTACCTCCATCAATCATAACGCGTTAAAAGTGAGTATCATTGATGTAGGCGGAGATGAAGAGGGTAGGATGAGGATCATCAAATTGTAGAAGAACAATCTCTTCATTATAGAAACTAGTTGTGGAAACCCGAGGAGAGGTAATGGATGAAATTTTTTTGAGGTGAAGTGGTGAGGGTGGCCACATGATGAGGGGTGATGATGGTGGCAATGGGTGTAGGGTCATTGGGTGGAACCTCAATAGATTATAGGACCTCAATGAGGGCTTGATGATGAGACTTAGAGGTTTGAATCAAGTTGTACAAAGACATCTTCAAAGGAGATTGATGAAGTTTTTTTATCATAGTATGATGTGTGACTCCATTAGAAACATGATATGTTAACCCACATATGGTTACCTTAGGGAAAGTGCAGATGGAATGGTGGGTAGAGGTGTACTAGATGGGTTACCAGTCTTCTCTTTTCCTTTATATTTATGTGATCTAGTGGCTACTGGAACCATGTTTATTTTAAAGATTGGAGAAGGAAAAGAGGGTTGTGGAGATGTAGGTGAAGGCTACTGAATAGAAATAGGATTAGGCCATGTGGTGGTAGGAGAAGGGGTAATGGAATTCTCCTCCAACAGGTCATCTTCATCTAAGAGACCCTCTAAAGTACAAAGTTGAAGAAGAATGTTTTTGAGGGCCTTACAACCTTTGACATCATTCCCTGGGGAGCGATGATATGCACATATTTTAGTGTCATCAAACCCTATTGGTTTAGGTTTGAGTGGGTGTAAGGCTTAATGGGTGATAATGTGATAGCAGAGGTTTCTAAAAACCTAGTGAGGATGTTAAAATAGGATCCTGCTAATGGATCGACAATGAGAAGTCAAGTGTTGGTTTGGATGAAGGTGTGGGTGATTTTCGTGAAGGAGGTGGAGTTAGGGGTTGGGTTGGTTTAACTACCTTTTTAGTAGGTAGTGTGGTTTTTGGTTTAGGTTGCACCTTCTTGGGTAAAGGTGTTGGGGTATCATGCAAAGAAGAAGGAGATGTAGAAGGTATATGCGTGTGAGTTAAGAAAGGTGAAAGTTGAGATGTGGGTAAGCTTGTGGTCAAGGGTAATGTAGAAGGTGGTGGTAAATGAGAAGGTAGAGGTGTGGGTGATGAAGAATATGTGGGTAGAATAGAAGATCGAGGTGAGGGTGTGGGTTGCTTTGATTTAAGTTTTCCTTGGGAGAGAGGTTGCTTGACCAAGGTCAATGGATGTGGGCCTAAGATTGATGGAAAAGGTGAAGGTGAATAAGAAAGTGTGGGGGAAACCGGGGTACAAGGCCTAAGAGGTTGGGTATTCCTCTTAGATGTGAGCATAAACTTGGTGGCGAGTTTATGAAGAGGTGGTGAAATCTATCTTCATAGGGGATGGACTAGACTAGGTATCGGCGGGGCTCACAATGTAGTGGTAGGTTTAGGTGCAGTGAAGGTTTGGGTGCAGATGGAGTTTTGGGTGCAAGTGAAGGTTGGGGTGAAGGTGAGGTTGATGAAGAAGAGGTTGATACAAATAACTCAAGTGCAATGGATTTGATTTCCATTAATATATTAGGATAGATTGTCAAAGTATCCAGAGACAACATCTACATTTGGGTGGATACTGGGAGTTGAAGGCTACCCCAGAGTGTGGAGTAATCAACATACTCCAAGAGATCACCAAATGAGAGAATGGTGTAGAGGTAGAGGAAGATGATGATGCCTTGGTGGTAATCCCTGTGAAGAATTCTAAGGTCTGTGAGACAGGGAAGTTTTTGGCTTCTAACTCGGTAGGTAGAAGTGATGTAAGAAAGTTGAAAATCTCTTTGAAGACCAAAGTGGGGAGTTGTCACTAATATGAATAGAAGATGATAATGGATCCTTTATGGGTCTAGAAGGGAGCAAGGTAAGTGGTGTAGATGCTTCCTTAGGTAGAGAAGAGGAAGAGGTAGGCTCTTCCACGGGTAGAAAAATGGGTAGTGTAGGCTCCTTGATAGTTGGAGGGGTAAGTGGGGTAAAATTATGTATAGATGAAGGAGTAGGTGAGGTAGGATACTTGGTAGGTACAAAAGTGGGTAAGGTCAACTCCTATGTGGGTAAAGGAGTGGGTGAGGTACACTCCTCCATGGGTAGAGGAGTAATTAAAATAGGCTAGGCCGTGGGCAGTAGAGGAGTTCATGCAAGAATTTCCTCAATAGATGGGATGGGAGGAAACAAAGTAGAAGGGTCAGGTACTATGTCAAAGATGGCATGAATTTTGTGAAAATTGGTATCATTGTTAGAGGTCTCGTCATCTTGGTTTGATGATGGGGTATGGTTTGGAAAATGTTTCTTAAAGATATGAAGGTTTTGATTTGTCAACACATTAAGGTTGTCCAAGATGAGATCTCCATTATCTAACATTTCTGGACAATGTTTTTGAATGTTTTACTATTACCGTCACTATATCTCCTAATGTAGTGATATAGTTACAATAGTCATTCTCCTTATACCATGTAGGTATAGGATGGTGTAGATGCCTATAGTTTGATCAATACACTATTATTTCTAATGGTGCACTAATGCTCCTTCCCTTTGCAAATTGATGACACACTACCAATTAGACCTATCTAACTTCCTCCTTACGACACCCTTTTTGGTCATTCTTCCTCTTATAAACCACTTAAACAGGCTGTTATAGCCTCATTCTAACTACATTAGCTTCTTATTCTCTTCTAGCTTGCTTCTATTAGCTCCTTGGAAGATCAATCCACTTCGTTGGATTGATTAAGCCCTTCAGAACCCTTCCAGAACCCTAATTACTCTCTAAGAGAGATTAATTAATCTAACCTAGGTTAATTACCCTAAACATAGTCAAATCACACTTTGACTTGCTAAAAGTGCTTTTTGGACTTTAGCCTTTGTCCCACATGCACCCAAATCTCCCTTTTCTTCCAAACCAAAAACTATAAATAGGGCTATACCCCCTCCCTCATTTCCTAAGAATTCTCTCTTCTTCCTAGCACAAATTATAGCAATTTTTTTAGGCTTTAGTTTGTATTTCATCTTCTTTCATTTGAGCTAAAAGCATTTAATCTTGTATTTCATAGCATTAACATGGAGTAAAAGGGAAAATCCATTGGCCTTGAAGCCATTAATGGGGAGATCTCTTTCTCTTAACACATAAAATGAATGCTTAAATCCTCGTAGGTTCATTATTTCAAGCTTTCAAAGAATAGACATTAAATTCATTTGCTTAGTTTGCATGTTTATTTCAAATTAATGTATGCAAAGAAGAAAACCTTGCTCATTTCTTATCACATGGTCCATTGATCAGATTGTTAAAAGCCTTTGGGGTTTCTTTAGAGATTCTTACCCCAAATCCATGGCTTTTACAACTTTTCATTGAACACATTTGGCACGCCCAGGTGGGACACTTATGTCCACCCTCCATTAATGGAGGTCTTTTAGGTTTTTCAAAGCTTATTTTCAAGTTTTTTTGCTCAAATCACTTGTTATTTCCTCATTTTTATTTCTAACCCTAGATAAATGACCTTCATTTATATACATTTTGTGGGTTTGATATAGAAATAGGACACTTTGACTAACAACTAACCTGTTTGCTCTTGAAAATTTGAAAATCTATGTTTTTGTAGGTTTTTTACAGGGTGCGCGTAGGTGTCCAACAAGGGGCACATACACGTTAGAACCCCAACGTACCCATCATATCAGGTGTGTACCTATTAGAAGGTCCTCATCATTTACAAACTTAAACCTTTACAAGGACGCACACGCATCTCTGTCATCTGGGGCGTGTATTCGCCTCTCTGGCCACGTATGCATCAAGTGCTAGACTATGTAAAAAAATTGTTAAACCTTTACAAGGATGCGCACGCGTCTCCATCATCTAGGGTGCATATCTGCCTCTCTGGCCGCACAGGTGTAAAAGGTCCGATGGTGTTAAATTTTTTATAGTTCTCTATTTCAGGCTTAAGCGCGTACACGTCATAACCTGAGCATCCATGTCAATATAGGCATGTCTCTGTCATATTGTGAGTGTCTGTGTTTACTGCATTGGGTTTTATTAATTTTTGACTATAGGCGTACTTGTTAAGTGGGGTGCGTATCCATTGGTTAGGAAGCACCTTGGTGTTAGTATTATAACGCAAGTGTCTGTGTTAAAGTTGAAATTTTTACAGTCTGCAAAATCTTTTCTTCGATCCATTACTGCAGGTTTTAGGACTAACAATTTGAAAAACAAGGTTCTTTCTTAACATTTCAGTTTGCATAGATTAAAAGTGTTTTGTTTTTACTTAGAAGTAGCTTTTGTAGAAGTGTGTATGCTCTCTCCTCACGTCTTCCAAGGTGATCTTGGAGATCAAAAACACCAATACAAAACTCATATAAATTGTTCAAAAAACACTTGCTTTATAAAGATTGAAGTAAAACTTTCATTTCAGTAGAGTTTTTCATGATTGTGTATGCTCTTCCTTCGCGCCTTTTTGGCGATCTTAGGAATCAAAAGCAAAGTGGGAAACTCTCTTTCTTGACATCAACCTACGAATTAGAAAATTACTAAAACTTGTTGTCAGGACCTATCGCTTGTCAAAGAAAGGCGTTAAAAAAACATGAACCTTCGATACACGTGTTCTTGCGAGGTTGCCAAACAGTGTGCTACTTAAAAACCACATTAATTTTAGCAAGATAAAAAACCACGCCACATTAAAAACATTGTATTGTAGGTTTCAGAAAAGGGTACGTCCCTATCCGCTCAACTGGAACATAACCCCTTTGGCATAATTCCTTAACCTATAATAATGGGGTGTTACAGAACCCTAAAGTAGTCCACCGCTATGTAACCTCGTGGATGAAATAGGAAGTGCTTGTTTACCCACTTGGCTAGTACGCCTTGTGTGTTAGAGTTACAAGTTGTTCGTATCGTGACCCTAGTAAGAGTACACGATGGATGCATTCATTACCCACTGTACTTGAAGGGGGATAAAGACGAGATACTCCCAAACTAGTCATTACAAATTTTTGGGTAAATCGTGCCTCGCTCTTAGACAACCTTGTAACACCTAGTTGAGAGAACTTGTTAGGGAAGCCATTTTGTCAAGGAACCCACTTACTAGTCCTTGTGCGCATCAATCCATCACAAAGTGACAACTCACCTGGAATCTAAACCTTGTTTTTAAACAATGTAAATAACCCTTGTGAGTTTGAACTAAGTTTCTTTTCATCACGGAACTAAGCTACATCCCACTTTTGCTTAGTTTTATTCTTGTCTTCGGACGAGGCAAAGCTCTTCCTAAGTGTTGCTTAGCTTGTTTCCATCTTTTGATCAGTACCCTTGCATTCTCACCACCCATTATTCGGGGTGAGAAAGGTGCATACATTGTGCATTTTTATCAGAGATAGTACTCGTCACTTTTTTTTCCATTTACGCCCATCCATGTTTTTGGCTAGGTTGTTAAACATCTAAAGTGTGTGGGTACACTTTTCATATCTTTGATAAAGGTCCTTCCATCTTGATTTCAAGATCATCTTCACTATTGTGTGTTTGGTTCATCTTTTGTCTCTTCTTGAGTTGATAGTTTTGTTCGCATCCTAGATGTACAATCTCGGTACTTACATCATATTCTCATTTTGTGAGGAGATGGTATAAGTCCCCTTATTGTGTGGTTACGCTACTCACATGATTAAAAATTCCTTGATATACTTATTACTTGGTTTCAGTTTCGACGTCATCTGAGTCTTCTTGAAAAGTGTTGATAATGCCTTATATATATCATAATAAAGTTGTCATGGTACTAACACCTTGCTTGCTCGGTTAATGTATCACGGTGATGTTATTACGCTATATCTATTCACGACTTCCATTTTTTAGAAGGTTTGGCTTTCATCGGCATTCAAACTAGTTTTAAGTATACCTTGTCGAGGATTGCGACAAAGCATCACGTCAGTGCTTAGACCTTGTTGGGGTTCTAACTTGACTTACATATTGATACATCATTGTCGCTATCTTAGGGTATAGGCTTGGCAATAAAAAATTGAGTGGATCATAACATTAGGTGTGCATATGAGTGTTTCTTGATAAAGACAATTACATAAAACTACATCTAGGATACACTGTAGTATAATACCAACACCACCTTGAATGGCTTGCAGAAACTATACACTTGGGGGTTACGCTAGCTACATACAGATGTCCGCTAGTGATGCCTAAAATCATAAAAATGGTAGCCAAATCAAATGAGCAGGATATGGGAGAAAACCCTTTCGACACCTTCCCATTTAGTGGTCACAATTTAGGACCACTCTTCTCTCAAGTCAAAGATACGGAGACGTTAATCGATCATAGTGGAGAAGATTCGAACTCTTCGAGAGAACAACAAAGGCTACACCTAAAAATATTTGATGAACTCCTATATTATAACAAGGATCAAGTACTCGCAAGAGTCTTGGAATTAGGAGCTAAACTTCCCCACGAGCATGAATAAGAAACAAAGGTCAATGAACCTAACTTAGGAGAGTGAAGATTCATCTTAGACACGGATAATCCTTTTGATGTGGGGTATGTTTCCACTTCTGGGCAACATAAGGCCACTGTCGAAGGTGAACCATCATGTAAACCTCACTTTAAGGCTTTGCGTAAAGTGAAAACTAAGCGGAAGGCCTCCCCTCCTCTGAAATTCGATGAAGAAGAGGATCCCTTGGTTGAGGAGGAGATCCTCCAAAAATAGATCTTGAAGTTGAGTCAGAAATTAGCGAACCTAGGCTCTTCAAAAAGAAACATATGCAAAGACAAAGACAAAAACAAACTTAACGAGTTTCAATTTGATCCGCATATAGACTATACCTTCAAGGAAACTTAGGCCCAAAGGTCAATATCACCTACTAAAGAGAAACTTATTCAGGATGAATTAAAATCTATGAAAGATATGCTCACAACATTACAACAGGAAATGTAGGCCAAAAAAAAATTCATATGAAGAACTATGTCGTTACCCCTTTGATAAGGACATGCTACAACAACCTTTCCTAAAAACTTTCTGTTCCTAAGTTTGATAAGTATAAATGTAAAAGTGATCCTCGTGATCATATAAAATACTTTTACATGGCTTGCCAAGAGGTCGTGTATAGCGATAATTTCTTAATATGACTTTTTCCTCGCAGCCTAGGAGCCGTGGGATTGGAATGGTTTTATAGCATACCCAAGGGCTCCATTATAACATGGCTTATGCTAGCAAAGAAATTTTTAAGGCATTACTCCTATAATATGGAGAGTGACATCACGATGAACGATCTATGCAACACAAAACAAAAACCCAATGAGACATTTGCAAGATTTTTACAACGATGGCATGGGTTAGCTAGTCGCTTTCCTTGTGCCTTACCAGAAAAATAGTTAGTGAGTATATTTGTTCCTAACTTGAACCTAGAAATAGCCTTTCACTTACAAATGCATTATGGGTCGAACTTCGAGGAAGTCATAGAGAAAGGAAGTCAAACTAAAAAAGTGCTCATTACCAAGGGCACGCTTAAACTCACATTAAAAAAACACCCAAATCCACAGACAAACCTAAATTCTTCAATAAGAATAAAAATGATGTTGGTGATGGCATTACAGACTCCAAGAGATTCCAAGCCATATAGAAATGCCCACTCTTAAAGATTTCACAAGGGCCTCGTCCCAAAGTGCCTACAAAACGTACATTCACATCTTTGAAAGAATCCTTATCTACCATCCTAAAACAATTAGATGGTGCAAAGATGGTAGAATATCCAACTGCAACAATACCATATCCAGAAGATGCTCCAAAACCGGTTTGGTTCAAAGACAATGAATATTGTGACTTCCATTGTGTTAAAGGACACAAAACAGATAGATGTTTGAGATTACGCCATTATATCCAAGACCTCATAGAGGAAGGGAAGATTGTTGTAGAGTCTCCCGAGACCGGTAAAAGTTCAAATGAAAAAATGGGTATTTATAAGGAACCTTTTCTTGACCATGCGGATAAAAATAAAAAGAAAACAGATCAAGGGAAAACTTCCAATGACTATAGGATTGCTGCCTATGTGTACCCTACAAATGATAGTCCTTATGACTCCCTCATTGGATGTATTAACTCATCTAATGAATAGATTAACACCATTCAGATTTTAGAAAAGAGTGCACACATGTGAGCTTAGGAAAAGACGTACCCACTTAATCATACCAGATCTTGTGCCCACCCCGAGGAAAGTTAGTATAACTTGATAGATCAATTAGAAATTTGTTTGCTAAGATATCTATCCTTGATCTCCTCAAGATCTCTAATGCCCATAAGAACATATTGTACAAAAATTTGCAAAATTTAGGGGTTTCCAGAAATAGATCCCACGAACCTTCAAGCCATGATTACACGCTTAGACACCAACGATCATATTACTTTTGATCATACTACAATCCCGCATAACAACCTAGAGCATAACTTGCCATTGTATCTCGAAGTGGTGGTTACCTGTTGCAAAATCAAAAGAGTACTTGTAGATGGGGGATCTGGTCTAAATATTTGCACCTTGAAGCTGGTAAAGTAGCTAGGCCATTCAGAAATAGAGCTGGGTGCTAAGACTATCACAATCATAGCATATGAAAATGAAGAAAGAGAGTCAGTAGGGACTATAGTGGTTCCCATGGAGGTAGGACCCACATGTCATGACACAACATTTCATGTCCTTGACTTGGACCTTCGTACAACATGCTCTTAGGATGCCCATGGATCCATGTCATGCAAGCTATTCCATCAAATTTTCATCAGTGCATCAAGTTATGTCATGAAGGGTAGGTGGTTACCATTTTGGGTGACCGGAACCTTTCACACATTGTAGGGATTTTGCACAGTTTTTCTTGTGCAGCTTATGAATGTCCTTCTACGGATGTTGTTGTCCCTCTACAAACAGAGGCCATGAAAAAATGAATAGATTCAGAGTCTCTCATGCCTTTCAATCAAGATTTTCCCTCATTGGTCAATCCATTTGCTTCATGGGAAGCAACATCAGCAAAATATGGCCCAAGTAGCCATTCACTCTTGAGCGAGCTCATGTTCTGCTATCAGAATTATCAGTATCCCCTAGGACAAGGGGTAAGCCCTATTTTCAGTTCAAGAGCACCCACGAACAATGTCCTAAACCATTGGAAAATTTGTCCATAGTGGCCTCCTATCTGAGGAGAAAATGTTAGAGGACCCAACCAGCAGAGTGCTAGAAGGCACCATGGCTTCATGCAATCAAGCACCTCAATACATCAAAGGTCCTCGCATGATGTTTGTCATGGGCTATAGCAGGTTTGGATGTGGCATTAATGCGCAAGGCTGGTTGGAGCCTATCCCTATCCCTCATTTTAAAACTAATAAACATGGCCTTGGAATAAGGCCCCATGATGCTCTACCTTTTGAGAATGATGCCACCTCTTCTGAACATGAGGATGCTTCATCTCATTTTGATAGTGACACAGATTCCCAATGTAGCCTTTACGAGGACCTTGCCTCTACAAACCTATTCTCAAACATGTCGATCCTTACCTTATCCAAATCCATCCCCTAGAGAAATGTCCCGTAGCCCTTGTATATCCTGAACTTATAGATTGGGATCAACAACTTCACGTGCCATTGGATTTCTTTGAAAATGATGAGGCATTCACAGAGTTCATGGGACTCTAGAACTTTATTCTAGTTGGAGACCATAAGAAAGGATTTAAGTTTTAACTAAATGCTTGTGCCTATTTTGGGAAAGAAGCGAGAGATGTACGGACTATTGAATAAAAAGGTTAGAACTAAGAGTATATCTACTTGGAAAACCAAGCAAGAAGGATCAATGGAAATCCCATAGTGACAGACTCTTTGATAAGCTCATAGACAAACAAAATGAAGAGTCTAAAGATGAAGTGATTTATCCATTCAAAGATGATCATGAACTACCACAGGAGGTCGATCTTACTCTTCCCCCTGATCCTACATGGATGGAAGATGCTTCTAAAATGATTATTGAGGAAACAATCAGCGTTAACATTGGCTCAGAGGAGTAACCTAGAATAGTCAAGTTGGGAGCTTCACTCTCAGCTCAGGAACAAAAGACCTTTGTAGAGCTCTTAAAATAATACGTGGACATATTTGTGTGGACATGCAAATATGTCTAGTTTGGACCCCGAGCTAGTTGTGCACAACCTCATTGTGCACCTAGATGCCAAACTAATCAAACAAAAGTTGAGAAAGATGCATCCTAAGGTAACACTCTTGGTCAAAGAAGAATTAGAAAATCTATTAGCTATGGATTTCATTAAACCTATTGACTATTTAGAATGGATCTCTAACATAGTCCCAGTATAGAAAAAACCTGTTGGAATAAGGATCTACATGGATTTCCATGACATCAACAAAGCATGTCCAAAAGATGATTTTCCCTACCTAACATCGACATGATAGTTGATTCAACCATGGCTATGAAATGTTGTCCTTGATGGATGGTTTTTCAAGTTATAACCAGATACGAATTACAAAGGAATATCAGCATAAGATAACATTCATCACCCCGTGGGGAATGTTTTGCTATAAAGTCATGCCCTTCGAGCTTAAAAATGCTAGGGCTACTTATCAACGGGCCATGACAGTTATTTTCCATGATATGATAAGTGACATCATGGAGGATTATGTTAATGATATCCTAGCAAAATCCAAAATTATAAAAGAACACCCTAAAGTGTTGAGGCATATATTTCAGCATCTAAGAGACTATAAGGTTCGTTTGAATCCTAAGAAATGTGTCTTTGGTGTTTTATCTAGAAAACTCCTAGGGTTCATTATCTCACAAAGAGGGATTGAAGTGGATCTGCAAAGGTTACGACTATCACAAAAATGCCAACACCTACCACTCTTAAGCAGTTAAGGAGCCTATAAGGAAAGATTCAAGAAATCCGTCACTTTATCTCACAACTTGCAGATAAGTGCCACCCCTTTACTCATTTGCTCAAGAAATATGTCACATTCAATTGGGGACCTGATTGTCAGAAATCCTTTGTGCTACTCAAACAATACTTGTCCAGCCCACCTATACTAATGCCACCTACCCCGGTGAACCTCTCCTCTTATACATTTCTGCTACCAGTTTTCCATTGGTGCATTACTTTCCCAATATGACTTAGCCCATAAAGAGAGAGCAATTTACTATCTTAGCCGCACCTTGATTGCATACGAGCTGAATTATCCCTAAATAGAAAAGGCCTGCTTGGTGGTTGTCTTCACATTTCAAAAGCTTCGCCATTACCTCCTGAATAATAAAACCAAACTCATAGCTAAAGTTGACCCTCTTAAGTACCTTTTATCCAAACCTACCCTCACAAGCCGAATGGCTAATTGGATCATTCTTCTGAGTGAATTTGATATCGAGTTTGTAAATCAGAAGTCTTTAAAAGGAAAAGTACTGGCTGATCAGTTGGTAGAAGCTCCTCTCCCAGGAATGGAACCTTTATGCTTGGATTTACCAGATGCATCTATGATGTATATTGAGGAATCCATGGAATGGTAGGTTCATTTTGATGGATCTTTTACCTTCCATGGATCTAGAGCAGGAGTGGTGCTCATCACTCCAACAGGTGATGTCATACCATGAGCATTCCGGTTGGGATTCCCATGTACAAATAACATTACAGAGTATGAAGCACTCATGCTGGCCTCAAGCTAGCTATTACATGGAACATCAGATAACTACGAGTCATTGGGGACTCTCAACTTATCATAAAATAGGTTAATGATGAGTACAAGGTTAAAGATGAGAAGCTTATTCCGTATAAGAAAATGGTTGAAAATTTGAAGGAATATTTCACACAAGTCATATTTGAACAAAAACCAAGGTCACATAATAGATCTGTGGATGCTATGGCTACTATTGGGTCTCTCTTACATATAGCACCTAAAGAAAGCAAGATGCCTTTCTTTGTGGAACATTTACAGGTACCTGTATATGATATGCCAGAGTCATGTTTGGCATGTGAAGTTGTTGGTCCTTTATCCCCTTAGTACGACCCTATCTTCCAATACCTACAAGATGGTACTTTTCCCCCTGACATCACCCATTTTGAAAATAAATCCATTATTTACCACATAGCCTGTTATACCCTCCTAGGAGGTACCCTTTATCATCGTGGCTATGACGGGAATCTACTTCATTGTTTGGATGTTACTGATTCTATCCATGCAATTAAGGAAGTACATAGTGGTATTTGTGGAGCACATACTAGTGGCATGTCCTTAGCTAAAAATCTATTGAGAGTAGGATATTATTGACCTACCATGGAATCTGATTATTGCAACTTCATCAAGAAGTGTGAGCTATGCCAGAAATACGGAAATTTGATACATGCACAAGCAAAAAGCCTTACAACCTATTGCAACGCCTTGGCCATTCTATAAATGGGGTTCTGGATCTCATTGGGAAGCTCCATCCTTCTTCATCCGATGGTCATACTCACATCATCACTGCCACTGAATAATTTACCAAATGGGTAGAGGTTGTCCCTCTCACCTATGTCACTAATGCCAAGATTTCAAATTTTATCATGAACCATCTCATATGCCATTACGGGATCCCCTCACCATCATCACCGATAATGGTAAATCCTTTAAAAATAAAATGGTTGAAATATTGTGTCAATGCTTCCATATCCAAATTAAGTGGTCTACCCCTTATTACCCTCAAGGTAATGGACAGAAGAAGCCACCAATAAGACCCTTGTATAGATTATGGAGAAAATGGTCAGTAAAAACAGCCTGTAATTGGCATCTGCAGAAACATCCCGCCCTCTCGGCCTATCATACTTCCATCCACACTCCTACTAGTGTGACCCCTTATTCACTTGTCTATGGCACTGAAGCCATCATACCTTTGGAAGTGGAGCTTCCTCTCCGAGAATATATCTCGATACTATCTTGATAAAGATGAAGACTACAAAGTTGACACACCCAGCAGAGTTAGAACTATTAGATGAAAGGTGTATCAGAGCGCTCAATCACCTAAAAGTCCATCAGAATAGAGTGTCCAAAGGATATAAGAAATGCATCATTCATTAGGAATTTTATGTAGGAGATCTAGCTCTCAAATAAAATCATAAGAACACCATCAAAGACAAAGAAAAGAAAGGAAATTTCGAGGCTAACTGGTTAGGTCCTTATGTTGTAATTGTAAAATATGGATAAGGGCCTAAAAATTACATATTCAAACCGTGAAGAGCTTAGAACCTATGAATGCCATAAAATTAAAGCGGTTCTATGCTTAAGCATGGTGGGAATATCAAATAAGAACTAAAAATTGAAAAAAAAGAAAAAGAATAAAACAAGCAAAAAATGGAAAAATGAGAAAATAGTAAAGAAAAAGGAGGTCATCCTCATGTGAAAACCATGCAATTGTGGCACAAGGGGTAGGTCCTTGAGTGAAAAATAGTTTTTGGCACTCAAGGAAGATTCATGGGACACAAGTCACTCTTACGAAAGGATGGGTAATCATTACCACTTTTTAGATGTGACCTTTTTCTCGCTAGGTCAGGAACACTACTGGGACCACCTTTGCCTTGCCATGATCTGGTTTGTTTGCTCTTATATCTACATAGAGGACATCACCTTTGTATACTGCCCCTCTAACGATGAGCATGAAAGCACCGTTTTCATCTTCCTACACATACATGTGTGGCATTCTGCCCTTTGTATATTCCCACATCACGTTGGGGGCATCCACACTTCTTTGTTCTTGTACATTTGTTTTCAAAACATGACCTTGGAAAATACAAAACATTTGGAAAACGATACACAAAAATATAAACATCTAGAAAATTTCCCTTTTCAGGTGGATAAATCTACATTCGCCTCACAACGCTATCTTTGAGAAACCTAGAAAAACAGTGACAAATGTAGTCATGAAAACTTATCTTTTTAGATAAACCAAAAACTTTAGAAAATATGTCAATGTTGTCCCACAAAAACAAAGTAGTGCTTTAATTACTTTTAGTTGTTGGTTTGTATAATCTTGGTGTACTTAGTATGTCAATTTGTTGGTTCTTTAGATGGATCATTTTCTTATCGATTTTGAATCTTGTTTGATTTAAATTATGTATTACATTACATACATCTAAGAGATCTCATGCTTGTAAACAATCGCTTATGTAGGATTCTTTGTTTGTTATGTGCATCCTTTTAGGGTTCATTTTTACTTGATTATAGTAGATCTCATTTTTATCTCTTGTTAATTTTTGCATGTGTTTGTTTTAGTAGTAGTATGTGTATATTTGTTTAGTTTTGTTAACTTTTGCTTGTATGTTTTAGCACAGCTTTTTTTAATCACATCTATCATCTATTATTTCATCACATTTCTAACATCATGCACTACATCATATATATATATACAAAAATCCTAAGTATTACATCATGCATGTATGTTAAGCTAATCATCAAATATAGTATCATCAATGGGGCAAGAGGGGTTGTGCAATCACAAATCTATCCCCCCCACACCAATATCATCTAGTATCATCCCAAGTGCTAGCATATAAACTCAGAAATAACTCATGAATCTAAAAACATGTGGTGCCATCTACAGATACATCATCAAATATGAAAACAGAAATACATACATTTCTAAATCTAAGATATGCCACATACATGAAGAAAAGAGAAAATCATACATCATAAATCTATCATATAAATGATACATCAAATGTCATATATATACATGTATAATCGTCTGTGTCAAGATTACTCAAAATAATACCTCATTGATACAATGTGCCATCAAAAAGGGGCATGCATCAAAAGAATCAAGCCTTCATCACGAGGCATCATCAAAATGAAGGTATACAAAACTATACATCAAAATCAGCCTTCATAAGAGGCATGTATACAAAATATTTGTACAACAAAAAGAATGTAGAATGTAGAGCTCAACCACAACTCTCACCCTCACTGGGTCTCCTAGTCATCAACCGGTCAATGGAATAATGGTGGTTGAGATGGACCTACACTAGGAGCACCAACAAACTATCTAGATGGCCCTTGTCCAATTAGCTCCTCAAAGCATAGGCTACCTAACTGATCTTGTCGAATGGCTTGATCTCCGTGACCTAAAACCTGTCATGCTAGCCTCTAACTACTGAAATGAGACTACACATCACTCGCCTAGGAACGCCCTAAAGTGGTCCTATAGTACATAGCCTTGCCATCAGATCTCATGGAATCTCATATCAAGTCTAAATCTCTAGAAGAGAGAGCTACCTATAGGGTGGCATCTCGCTAGCCTGTCAAACTACCAACATCAGCCTAGGCTTATCTCAAGGCAACAACCTCTCGATCTCTCTCTGCAGTAATAACCTGCACCTAGGCTTGTGCCTGATCTCTCTATGTAAGATAGCCCTGTGACTATGCCTATGCATGGTCCCTCTGAGCAACAACCATCTGCACCTGAGTCTGGGACTGGTGTAAGAGGCTTAATATCGAGCACCTACGTGTAGCTAGCTCTCGTATCGACCCTACCATGCAGCACTATCACTTGGCATAGGAAATCCGTGCCCGGCCTCGATCCTCTCTCTCGTTGTAAACATTCCGCATCTAGGCGAGAGCCCGATCTCGATCTACTATGAGGACATGTACCGAGTCCTCGTTGTGTCTCTCTCACCAGCCACATGTAACTATACGGAAATGGATTCATGTAATCATGTTCTGTCAAGAGTAGCTCACTACCCACCTATGCTACTACTCTGGAATATCAGGTGGTGGCCCTTGCTCTAGTAATACCTGCTGAAGAGGGGTATAAATCCCCGCTAGAATGCCCACTAGGGGAAACTCTATGTCCACGACCCTGTATATCTGTCTCACCCTAGGCCTAGGGCCCTTTCCTTATGGATGGTATGGTATGGGACCATCCCCTACCTCTAACATGTTGGTGCACATCGAGCCCACCCTCATCATCATCGTCATCACTATCATCTCCACCCTTGCCACCACTAGGAGGCCCCACTAGAGGAGGTCTCGTGCCGATGCATCATGCCGCCACTCTAGGAATGATCAAATGGAATGAGAGCACACCATCGTACCATGGCCCATACTCCAACGTAGTGCCCAGATCTCTAATCTGTCTTAGTGGCACCTAAATAGTAGGTGCCACCTATCGAAAACTAGTCAGTGCTCTATCACGGGAAATTTGTAGACCCATATCAAAGTGCTCTCTAGCTCTATAAGCATACCATCTATGTGGCCCAGGAACATCATGGGTAAGGCCAAGCCGCCTCCGGCATCGATCTAATCTATATACATGTCTCACATATAGCCTATGGCTTTCCAAGATAAAATTCTCAACGGTAGTAGTGCTAAGCTTTAGACCATCCTCTGGCCACTGAAAATGTCTGTAAGGCCTCCATACCATGGAAGCCTATTGCAGCTCATCCAACTCACACCTGTAGTGGTATGTAACTCCCATGAAGGGTCACACATCGTCCTTGCTGGGACCCAACCCATCGTAGAAGGCTCATCGAGAGCCTGAACTCTCAAAACACCTAAGGGGTGACCAATGGCAATGTGGTCCCATGCTCAAATCTGTAACAAACGGGTAAGTCCTACTGTCTTCTAACAGTAGTAAGTGATCAAATGGAGGTCCCAGTATAAGTGTGCTAGAATGCACTGACCCCAGTAATAGGTCTGTCCCTCCACCAAACTAAGAGGCACTCCTAGGAGTCCAATGGAAATGAAGCACCAGTCTTGTCAGGGAGTAGAACTCCACTAACAAGAGCCATCATATAGACCACTACTCGGTCTAACTTTAGATCATCTATACATCGAGATAGTCTGATGGACATCCCATGCCATGGTATAGTAGGAACACCAAACAAATGTATGATATGATGCTAAATTTCGGTCCAACGACTCGTAGTCTCGATAAGCTATCCCTGAATCGGGACCCACATGATGTGCCATACATCCTCCAAGGTAATGGTGATCTCCCTAGTCGGGAGGTGAAAGCACTGGCTCTTGTGCCATCGCTCTGTTATGGCCGTCAAAAGGTCGTGATCTAAAGTAATTTGTGGCATCTAGCGCAACAAGAGACAATCCTATCATGTGTAAAAGACTCGCCAGGGTCACTCTATCATCATCTCTAAATTGTGCCTCTATCATTGCTAATCAACCATAGCGCTCACGAGTCTAATGAAGAGCGAGGGTAACATACGCTGTAAAATCAACGCAAGTGTTAGGCATCTAACATTTCTATGTATTTTTCTAAGGAAAATAATTCTTTTAGTGCATTTAACTTACTAATTATTCTTTTCTATCTGAAATAATCTCACCTTTGTTCTTCTATACGTGGCTATTTTCTAGCCAGTTGTATTTTCTCACTTACTTCTAGCGCATACACACCTCTTTTTTTTTGGCACTTGCACGCCCTAAGCGATGCATACACACATTTTGTGGATGTATATGCACATAACCCTTATTATATTTTCTTTGGTTCGTTTGCACGAAGGCTATACAAGATGCCTACGCACCTCACATGACGCCTACGTGCCCCCTCTCCTCATGATGCACACAAATGCGCGTGTATGTTTATCATCACCAATCCGCACTATGATAATTCTTCACTGGGAACTCCTCGTGCTATGATTATTTACTAATGCATAGCCTTTAGTTTGGTGGATGTAATCTGGAAACACAACAACAAACATAACACAAGAATACCATAGACTATGATAAGAAGGAATGATGATAAATCTGAAATATCAGAGTAAATTATAATATTAGCATGAAATTGTTACAATCTCACCCATGAGGTACTTCAAGTGTTATTGACTTCACTTGCCTTCCACCAATACTATGGGAGAAACTTCACAATTACACCTCTTAATGGCTTCTTCAACACACCTTTAAACTGATGGCTTCCTTTACACACTTACTCATACAATATTTCTCACTACTTCCTTCTATGCTAAATGAGGGGGGTGGCCTCTTTATTTATAGAACTTTAGGCTTATCCATCTTATCTCTAAGATAGGATAAGAAATCCATTCCACGAATCATATTCCATACCTTAACTCTTATCTGTACATGTAAGCTTATCTTTTAAGATAAGATAAACCTTATCATTTCACATGGGTTCCACATTTTTAGACTTTTTACAAATAAAATACACAAAATATTTATGACCTCACTCTTTGTCCTTATTACCAATATAATATTTCTAATTCCTAATCATGTAGACCCTACTTCTCTACTTACCCAAACTTTGACATTTTAACATTACCGGACCACTTACGACAAATATTTACTTTTTACAACATTCCTATTGTACTTTGACTGTTACCATACTCTACATTATTGGCGGCACCATATCGAAACGGCGCCATTGTCTTCTATCAGACGCTACTACTAATTACACTTAACAACATCCTATTCCTAATACATACATTAATGAAATAGAAATTACGGAGGAAAATTTTAGTGTCGACATCTTCCCCCTTCCTAGCTTCTACTCCGTCCTCAGAGTAGACTATTCTAGTGCTTGGAAAATCTTCAACTTGTCGTGGTTGACCCATTTCGTAATGGGAGTGCCATCCAATTCTCTCCAGTCATACGTACCATTTTCATGCACAACTACTATTTTGTAGGGCCCCATCCATTTTGGAAGAAATTTTCTCTATCTTCTTTTTTGTATCTAGAATCATATACTAGAACCAAGTCATTCACATGAAATGGAGACCAACAGATCTTTTGATCAAAGTATTCCTTTTGCTTCATTTTCTTCTTATGGCTTGTATCCTTTGCTATTTCCCTCATTTCCTCTAGCAAATGAAGATGTACCAACCTTTCTTTTACTGAATCACTTTCATCCATCCTTTCATTTTTCATAACTCTCACAGTGGGAATATCAAACTCAATAGGAAGAACTGGATCAATGCCATAGGCCAAATGAAATGGGGAGTATCCTATTGCTGACTTTGATGTTGCCCTATATGCCCACAATGTTGCATGAATCCTCTTATCCCATTTATGTACCTGCAAGGCTGCATCTTTTGCTAGAATTTGACACAACACAAAATTTGTTGCTCCACCTATCCATTTGTGCTTGGCTTGTATGTTTTTGCCTTCCTGTGCTTAATAGAAAACTTATTGACTAGGGCTTCTACCACCTCATTAATGAAGTGGATTCCTTGATCTGTTACAATTTCTAATGGACAACCAAATCTGGTGACAATGCGTTCATATATGAACCTTGCCACTTCATCCATGGAAGTTGTTTTCAATGGCCTAGCTTCAACCCACTTGGTTAAATAATCTGTGGCAACTACAATATACTTATTTTGGCATGAGGTAGTTGGAAGTGGACCTACAATGTCTATTCCCACTTTTCAAAGGGACCAAGTGGAAGAATATGGCATAATGGAGCTGATGAAGTCTTACGGTTACCATGTGTTTGACAAATATCACATGTCTTACAATAATTATAACAATCTTTAAAAAGAGTGGGCTAGTGATAACCTGCATCCAAGATCCTTCTTATTATAAGTTGTCCAGAGAAGTGCCCTCCACATGTACCATTTTGGAATTATTCTAGCAGTTCCTTCCCTTGATCACATCCAACTCGCCCTCAGTATTGTCCATCAGGTCCTATTTGAAATAATACTCCATGTAGAATAGAATATGGACGACTGGCTTGAGTAATCTTTCTCTTAGTCTTTGCATTGGCACCATCAGGAAACTTGAATTCATTCAGATAATTCCAAATATCTATGTATTCACTAGGGATTGTGTCAAGGGATAACAATGCTGCATCGGGGAAATCATCATCATCACAAGATGATCCTAAACCATCATAGGCTCGAGAGAGTGCATCTGCATTGACATGCTTCTTTCCTGGCCTATCTATAATATCAAATTCAAATTCTTGTAGCAAAATTATCCATCTTGCTATCCTCCCTGATGGGTTAGGATTATTGACAATATATTTTAGAGCCTGATGATCTGTTACAACTATAAATTTCTTCCCTAGCAAGTAATTTCTAAACTTCTTTATAGCAAAAATGATAGCTAGAGCCTCTTTTTCAGTTACAGTATAATTTACCTCAGCACTGCTCATTTGTCTGCTCCCAAAGTAAATTGGATGTTCATTCCCATTTTCATCCTTTTGGCTCAAAGTACTTCCTAGTGCTGCATCTGAGGCATCAGTGTACACAATGAATGGCTTGCTCCAATCTGGATTCTTTAAAACAGGTGAAGACACCAGGGCTTCCTTCAGTTGTCCAAAAGCTTCATGTGCCTTATTTCCTGGTTCATAAGTAACATCCTTCTTCAAGAACTGGGTTAGTGGCTATGTAATCTTTGAGAAATTCTTGATGAACCTTCTATAGTAACCCACATGGCCTAAAAATGATCTCAACTTACTTCTATTCATAGGAAATGGTAAATCTTTGATTTTTGAAACTTTATCAGGATCAGTACCAATACCATCTCTGGATACAACATGCCCTAACAAAACACCTTTAGAACATCCAAAGACACACTTTGTAGGGTTTAGTGAGGCTTGTGCTTCATCTAACCTTTGAAATGTTGTCTCCATCTGGTGCAGGTGGTCCATCTTGCTCCCATAGATGCAAAAATCATCTAGAAATACTCTGATGAAGTTCCCAATGTAGGGTTCGAACACCCTATTCATCAAATGTTGGAATGTTGTTGGAGCATTACACAACCCAAAAGGCATAACTCTATAAGCAAACATTCCCCAAGGAGTGGTGAACGTGGTCTTCAGCTGATCTTTCTCCGCTATACGGACTTGGTTGTATCCGCTATATCCATCAGCAAAACTATAACACTCCTGGCCAGCTACTTCATCCAAGATCTGATCTGAGAATGGAAGAGGGTAATGATCCTTCTTTGTTGCCTTATTGAGCTTCCTGTAATCAACACAAATGCGTAGCTTCCCATTTTTTTTATTGAGATCACAATGGGAGAAAATCATTCTCGAATTTTCCACAAAAAATATGAATCCTGCATCAAGAAACTTATCTATTTCTTCTTTTACAGTCTTGGAAAAATTAGGATTCATTCTATATGGCATTTGCTTTATGGGCTTAGCACCATCTACCAGCTCAATAGAATGTTCTACCCAACTTACTTGATGGAGTTCCTTATAATCAAAAGTGAATATGTGTATGTACCTTAAAGAGCTGGAGGTAGGATTCCTTCTCACTCTCCATCACAGCATCACCAATCTTTATTTGTTGGAGACAATCATCAATTTCTTCTTCAGATAATTTTATGGGGTCATGAGTCGGTGTGACTGGAAGGATATCCATGACCGAAACATCAACCTCACTTTCTTCATCTTCAGTGTCCACTTCACTAGTACTAGAGTAATCAGAGGATGTCCAATCATCAGTTTCATCACTTGAATCCACAGGTTCTACCTTATGATGCCGAGGGATCACATTTATCTTCACCCTCTCTCTACCACGTCCAAGTGTCATGAAGCCTTCATTCTAGTAGTTTCTTGCATGAACTCTCCTTAGCCATGGTCTTCCCAATAACATTGGGTACGCAATAGTACCATTTTTCATCACCTGAAAGTCTACCACACATACAACACCCATAATGATATTGCCACATTTGAAACTACACCTTCTGGTTTAGTTTTTCCCTTATTTAATGACCTTAACATAAGTGTTGAGGGGCGTGATCAATTTTTAAACCCAACATATTCATTACAGACTCGGTCATTACATTAACTGCAGCACCTCCATCAACTAAGACATCATGAATTGAAATACCATTACATAATACCTCAGCTTGTGGAGCATAGGGATCCGCCTCTACCTCCAAAATAGGGACCTCAACCTCCTTCCTTCGTCAAGCATTGAGTCCACTTCGCAGCTCCCGCCTCTTCTCAAAAGACATAGCCAAGAGTTGACCATATGTAATATTTGCAGGCCTTTTGGACATATCTTCCAAGATGGAGTATGGTCCTTGTCCCTGTGAAATCAGAAAATCCTGCACACCCAACTTTCTTCTCCTATGTTTCTTACTAGTTTCTCCTTTCATCTTCTTAGGATCATTTCCATCTTGATTATCTTTTTCTTTCTTTCTTTTTGTTACAAACACATCTACTTCATTATTTCTGCTCTTATCTACTACATCAAAAGAATTCACAGGTGCTTTTCCTTTATCATTATCTCCTTTACTAGATGTAGAAGCTCTATCTAGACAATTATACTTATAATGACCCTTTTTATAACAACCATAACATACAACTTCAGAAATATTTCTTTTTGGACCTCTATCTCCTCCCTGAGAACTAAATTCTTTTCCTTCAAGAAGATTAATAGTTAACTGGCCCATCTTCCTGAGCAGATCTTCATACTCAGTAGATGTACTAGGAGAAATATTTGTGCTCACCGAGAGTGGTTATGGATTCTGGACCAAAGGTGTTGGTGTAGGCTCTACTTTAGCAACAATTTCTTTGGGCTCCTCTTCCATGCTTTCTTCTTGCCTTCTTGCAATCTCCTTTGCTTGTTCAATGGTAGCTAGGTGGTCATACTTCACTCGTATCTGATCTCTGGCTTCATCCCAAGAATGAAGTGCTTACAGAGGAGATTATCCATGCCATTCATCAACCCATCCGATAATCCTTCCTTCCGGATTTGGGCATCGAGCTTCCTCCTTAGCTCTAGAACACGAGCATGATAATCCCTTATCTTCTCCTTCTCTCCTTGGGATAGCTTTGTGATCTCGATCATGAGATCTGCATATTTCTGTTGTTCACCAAATTCTTCAAGAAAACTTTCAGTTAATAAATCCCATGAATTTTTCACATTTTCACCTAGTGTTTCAAACCACCTAAGTGCTGAACCATCCAAAAAGGTAGGAAAAAATTCAGTCCATTGTTCCCTTCTTATAAGGCCATTACAAATACAAGATCATTTAAACTCTTGAATGAAAGAGGAAGCATCTTCATTAGATTGGGCTGAAAAAATAGGAATCTTCCCCATTTTCAAAAGTAACCACCGTAAAATACCAACCCACAAGTACAATCAACAAGACTTATGTGCACAAATAATTGGAATCACTATAATAGAAAGTGACTTTACACCTTTCTACAGTAAAATAGAAATGACCACGGTAACTATGGTAAAACTTGACTTACTGCGGTAAAAACTGACTTTACTGTGGTAAACACTATTCATGGTAAAAAGTGAAGTTACTGTGGTAAATACTATTCACGGTAAAAAGTGACTTTACTGTGATAAATACTATTCACAACAAAAATGACTTTACCATGGTAACTACTATTCACGGTAAAAATGACTTTACCATGGTAACTACTATGCACAGTAAAAATAAGGTTACCCTCCAATTGATTTTTGACTAAGTGGGAATATCTCTCCAGAAAATCCACCAATGAGGAATGGTCCCAGCAACGGAACCAAAATGTCATCACCAATCCGCACTATGATAATTCTTCACCGGGAACTCCTCGTGCTATGATTATTTACTAATGCACAACCTTTAGTTTGGTGGATGTAATCTGGAAACACAACAACAAACATAACACAAGAATACCATAGACTATGATAAAAAGGAATGATGATAAATCTGAAATATCAGAGTAAATTATAATATTAGCATGAAATTGTTACAATCTCACCCATGAGGTACTTCAAGTGTTATTGACTTCACTTGCCTTCCACCAATACTATGGGAGAAACTTCACAATTACACCTCTTAATGGCTTCTTCAACACACCTTTAAACTGATGGCTTCCTTTACACACTTACTCATACAATATTTCTCACTACTTCCTTCTATGCTAAATGAGGGGGGTGGCCTCTTTATTTATAGAACTTCCAGGCTTATCCATCTTATCTCTAAGATAGGATAAGAAATCCACTCTGACGAATCATATTCCATACCTTAACTCTTATATGTACATGTAAGCTTATCTTTTAAGATAAGATAAACCTTATCATTTCACATGGGTTCCACATTTTTAGACTTTTTACAAATAAAATACACAAAATATTTATGACCTCACTCCTTGTCCTTATTACCAATATAATATTTCTAATTCCTAATCATGTAGACCCTACTTCTCTACTTACCCAAACTTTGACATTTTAACATTACCGGACCACTTACGACAAATATTTACTTTTTACAACATTCCTATTGTACTTTGACTATTACCATACTCTACATTATTGGCAGCACCGTATGATGGCGCCATTATCTTCTATCAGATGCTACTACTAATTACACTTAACAACATCCTATTCCTAATACATACATTAATGAAATAGAAATTACAGAGGAAAATTTTAGTGTCAATAGTTCCAAGCCCCCTCACCGATGCATACATGCCCCTTTAATCTTTTCTACAGATACACTTGCACGTACCTTCCTTTCCCAATGGATACGTGTGCGCGTACCCACTTCGCCAATACAGTATGCGTCCATGTCCTCTCTCCCGCGAACGGATGCATGTGTGTGTCCATGTCTATTTTGATGCATGTGCATGTGTGTACCCATCAACTGACGCATACACCCACACACATGCATCAAAATTTCTCCTACCTACCCTAGAAAACCCTAAAAATGGCATTAAATGTGTAATTAATAGGGGTTAGGCCACTCACGAATGGTCCATCCGTTGGGTCCCGCATGTACTCCCGGATGCAATCCACACGCCTCGTCCTCCTCGGTATCCTCGCCATCTCACTCCAGGGCTCTCGCTTTCACTCACGGTAAAAATTTGCAAAGGCTCTGGTAGAAATGAATTGGTCGTGATTGTTTTACCGGGCCTGGGTGAGTATGTTAACCCATCGCGATACCCTGGGGCATGTTTTCTTGCCATGATCATTCTAACCTTCTTCTACCCGCTGTGATAATTATTTTTGTATTAAAATAACTATTTTTACTAATTTTCATATGTTGGGGCACTTCTTGCCATCCAACGGTCACTTCTTTGTCACACTGAGATAATTTACGAAACTTTCAGGCGCCTTTTCCGCCTTTTTCATCTATCTCCCCCATCGTGATAATTATTTACTAATTTATTTTAAATAGATTATTTTCGACCCATATTTCTTCTTGTGGGTGTATATCCTTGCTCTCCAGTAGCCTCGCCTTCCCGTTACCACCTACACGCGTAGTTTTAGAAGATCTTTGGTCTTTTGAAATTCTTCTGACCGATAAAAACCTAAAAAGTAAAAATTCACAAAAATATTTAAAAAAACAACAAAATTATTGAAAATATAAAAAATGGCTCAAAATTGGTTAAACCGATCATCTACGGCTGAAATTAGTGTCTATCATTGCATAGCACTCATCCTAGATCTTCTTTGACGTTTTCAAATGTTTTGAAACAAATACTCGCACATCACCAAAATCTTCAATCACCTACACAAGCTATGTTCTTACTTACTTCTGCTCTACTACGGGGCACTAACAATTGCCGGTACTATTTTTATTGTGTAAATTATTTTTCATAGGATGAAAGTGTCTTCCATCTTCCTCCTTGCATAATACACCTTTCTTGGGGCATCATTCTTCACCCTAGTCATTTATAAAACATTTGGGACTTCATCTCGATAACAAAATATTTGTGCAACTATCTTGAACGTTGTTGGTTTAAGTGTGTGTGATTATACTTATTTCCCTGTCAGGTGATTCTATTTATTTCTCGTATTGCATTACATTCATGTATGTTGCATGGATTTGGTCGTTTTGGCACAAGACGGTTGTTTGTATCTTGGATTTTAATGTCATTTTACGCTTCCGTCGCATGCTCACATTTTAATAAGGACCCATGAGGAGGATTCTAAGCATTATGATGATTAAGTATTGTTAGCAATTGATTTGTGGATAGCTCAATATCCCTTTTTCTTTAAGTTTCTCATCTTCTCCGGGCACTTTTATTTCTATTTGTTTCTTTTTCGATCATCGATCAAGTTTCTTCATCACCCCATCGACACTCGAGGGGGCATTCGTCATCCTTCGTCCTATTAATTTTTCTTCTACCCCTTCAAATTTTTTCTACTTGTTTGTGTTTGTCTACTTTCTTTGAAGTGACGTAGCTTATGTCACCTCAAAGAGGGGAAAATGTAGACACATGTAGTTTGATCAATACACTATTATTTCTAATGGTGCACTAACGCTCCTTCCCTTTGAAAATTGATGACACACCGCCAATTAAACCTATCTAACTTCCTCCTTATGACACCCTTTTTGGTCATTCTTCCTCTTATAAACCACTTAAATAGGTTGTTATAGCCTCGTTCTAACTACATTAGCTTCTTATTCTCTTCTAGCTTGCTTCTATTAGCTCCCCGGAAGATCAATCCACTTCGTTGGATTGATTAAGCCCTTCAGAACCCTTCCAGAACCCTAATTACTCTCTAAGAGAGATTAATTAATCTAACCTAGGTTAATTACCCTAAACATAGTCAAATCACACTTTGACTTGCTAAAAGTGCTTTTGGACTTTAGCCTTTGTCCCACATGCACCCAAATCTCCTTTTCTTCCAAACCAAAAACTATAAATAGGGCTATACCCCCTCCCTCATTTCCTAAGAATTCTCTCTTCTTCCTAGCACAAATTATAGCAATTTGTTTAGGCTTTAGTTTGTATTTCATCTTCTTTCATTTGAGCTAAAAGCATTTAATCTTGTATTTCATAGCATTAACATGGAGTAAAAGGGAAGATCCATTGGCCTTGAAGCCATTAATGGGGAGCTCTCTTTCTCTTAACACATAAATTGAACGCTTAAATCCTCTTAGGTTCATTATTTCAAGCTTTCAAAGAATAGAGATTAGCTTCATTTGCTTAGTTTGCATGTTTATTTCAAATTAATGTATGCAAAGAAGAAAACCTTGCTCATTTCTTATCACATGGTCCATTGATTAGATTGTTAAAATCCTTTGGGGTTTCTTTAGAGATTCTTACCCCAAATCCATGGCTTTTACAACTTTTCATTGAACATAAATGGGAAGGATAAAAACCAAGTATGCGGTTTGATAGGTGGAAGGGTGATGGCTTTCACTTACCAAATTTTCCAACACCTAAGAGTAAGGTTCTACTATGGGGGTATAACATCTCTTTTCATACTTGTACTGGAAATTTTGAATAGGGGAAATATTAGGAGGAGGTTACAATTAGTTTGATGGATGAGAGGGGTTGGCTTTAGGAACCACCGCATCATGGATCCTTTTGCCTTATAATGATTATTTTGTGGTTTAGAAGAAGAAGATGAATTATTCGATTTAAATGGAGTGGTCTTGTTGTGCAATGAAGCTTCTTATCTTTAAGGGAAAATTTTCTAGCTTCCAAGCCATGGTGAATGCCTCGTCAAACGTTTAGAATTTTTGTACCTAAAGAGTTGGGGAGATGTTCCAAGACAGTTCTAGTGAACAACTTTATCAGCTTGGTTTGTGGAAGTTGAAAGGTGAGTTGATTCGTGAGACCCCACCAACGTGTGACACTATCTATGATAGATCCATCCTCGTATTGGTGAATATAATACAAATAAGTCATGGATACCTTCTTAATGATATTGATGGAGAAGTGGTCAAGGAAGGCTTGTGCTAACTGATTGAAGGAGAATATTGAGTTCTTAGGTAGAGCATTGTACCAATCCAGAGCAGGTCTTGTTAAGGACATGGGAAAAGTCCTAAGGAGCAAGGCATCATCATGAGTAATTAGATAAAAACTTGTTTGAATGATCATATTTTTTTTGCACATCTTCCTTTCTATTAAATCGATTAAACTTAGGAATCTACCAAAGTGTGGGATGATGATGAATGGGTATAGATGGATGAATAGGATCATTACATATTTCATCATAAGTCAAGGCATTGTGAGAGCCGGAAATAGATTCTTCAAGGGTCTACATCTTATCCATCATCATCTTTATAAGATCCATTGTAGGATTTGATTGAGGGATGTCCCCCATGGTATAAGGGGATGGAATAGATAATTCGTAGAAAGCACACCAGTGTATGGTGGGTTTGAATAAGAAAACTATGATGGGAGTATGTAAGAGGCAATAAATGATGAAGGCATGTATCTTGAATAAGAATTATAGGCAACAGCTGGTTGTTGAGGTAGGGTATACATGGGAGGAAATTGATTGAAGACCCTTGTAGCAAAGGTTGAAAATTTTGGGTATGGAAAGGACTAGGTTCTAGAAGGGGGTATGAGATGTCAAAGTGATTGGTGGCTAAGAAGAAATGGGTACATGAGGTGTTGATGATGTGGGTATCCCTACACTAAGAGTTGTAGATGATGGTGAAGTAGATGTAAAAGGGGTGAAAGAAATTGAAGGTGTGATAGATGCCATAGGTGTGACATATATTGAAGATGTAGGGATGATTTGAGAAATAACGGGTTGTGAGGTGGGAGCGGATAACGCTACACTAGTGTTGGCTGATATGGAAGTGGGGGTGAGAGTGGGAGAAATGGAGGTAGGCATTCCAAACATGGGTTGACTTGATGAGTCACATGTGGAAGAATGAGCAAGGTAATATTGCAAGGCTACGGTATTATGATCAAGGAATTTCATGAATTCCTTGTCACTTGCAGGTATAACAGTAGAAGAAGTGGGGTCCATGGGTGAAGAAATAGAAGGTGGTGAAGGGCTAGGAGGTAGCGACTGATGGCTAGCATGAAAAACTAGGGTGTTGGCTTGTTGGTGAGTCAAAACCATGTGAATGGTGGAAAAATAGGTGGTCTGAGCTCTGAAAATGCTACAAAAACATAAAAATAGAAGACAGGAAGAATCTAGAGGATAGAAATAGGTTGTTGTTTCGATAAAAATAAAAAACACAAAGACCGATATTGGTCAAGTAACCATTATCGGTTAGGCAAGAAAACTGATGTTGGTCTTTGGAATGATTACGATTACTATGGATAACCAAGAAATTTGTAAATCTAGAAAAAATTCTAAAACAAGTGAAACTCGGTTCTCGTTAAAGGTGATAGAGACTCAGAAATTGTTTATCAGAAGAAATTGGAACACAAAAAATGGGTGAATGTGAATAAATGGCGTTTTTGATAGGAATATAAAAATAGAGGTAGAACGACATCTGGTCAATTAACTAGTGTCAGGTGATGATGAAGGAGCTGATGTTGGTCATTGGAATGATGTCAACTATTGATATTTTTGATAAAATGAAGATTTTTTAATTATTTTTGAGTGAATTAAGTCAAAATAAAGCCAACCCAGAAGTTGTGTATGGTAACAAGATGTCCTATCACAATCAAAAAGAACCAGAATACACCAGTTGTGATTATGGAGTGTGAAAGAAAAGAAAGAGTGATGAATCATCCTCACAACTCAAAACACAATTCAATCAAGAAAAAATTAGCAAAACTTATAAATCCTAGGTGTAGATTTTAGTGTTTAATGGCTTATCAATTTTTAAACCAATCATGAATGAAATAGAGTTTTCTGATAATGAAGGTGCCCTATAAGAAATCTATGTCCTGGTCTCACGTTAGTTTTAGCTAAAGTTTCCTTGATATACCTTCTGATATGTGAGGTTCGAGCTTTGATATGACAAACCAACCATAACACCGGCGGTGCCCACCATCATCAAAGTTATTAAATCCTTAAAGATTCTTCCTCGAAGGTAAATGTTTAAGAAATGTGTAAATTGTGTAAGTGGTTTGGATTGGGAGTGTGTGCACAAATGTGAACTACGCTTAATCCAAATCCAATCACCAAGTGGTCATGACCTCCATTGTGTGATTGTTAATTAAATCTATGTGATCTAATGCAACACTTAAAGGATGAAATGCACAGATTTTAAACCCAAATCGAAAATGATATTTGATGTAGAAAAAGGAGAATAGGAAGAGGAATTCTCTTTCACTAAATGCAATACAAAAGAAAATAAGAAGTGTTATTTTTAAGCACCAAATGACAAATAGAAATAAAAGAAGATTTACTGTGAGAGATTTAGTGTGAATTTTTCATGAAAGAAAGAAACACACAAATGCACCTTATATTAACAATGCAAAGAACCCACAAGAGGTCCCACCAGGCGTGCCAAAATGTTTCACCGCAAAGTAGAGATAAAACATATAAGAGGTAAAGGTGAGGAGGAATACCTATGATAGTCGAAGAAGGTTGTGAACCGTCAAATGTTGACCAAGATGATTGTGAAGAGCTTCCCTTTGGCTAGGAGGAACAACCTATAGAAACAATGCAATACCACCAAATAATAGTAAACAACATATGATCAGTGGACTTCCTAGCGTATGTTAGTTCCAAGAAGCGTGTAACTTCCTAGAAAGGCTATCAATGTATTATTTTTAAAAATTTAATGCAAGGAAAAAACATAAACAAGTAAATCTTACTATAGTTAATATGATTTAGGCATCTCATATAAAACACAATAAGAAAATATAATCTAATAGGCCAATTATGATTAAATTCGGAGGGATGGTAGGTTGGTTTGGACTGCGCAGGATTGACAGAGGCTATAAATAAGTTCGGTTAAGATTTTGTGGGCTTCGGGTCGTTGGGAAGGAGTTATTAGCTTGCTGGTTTGGAGGATCTTACTAGTCACAGAGACTGATATCGTTAGGCGATCGATGTCGCCACTTGGTAAGTGACCGATGCCGAGTTGGGTGACGATGTCGATAGGGAAATTGAGTAAAAATGGGAGTTTGGCACCCTTTACGATTGCAAAAAGGGTGAGGGAGGCTTGGACAAGGTTGTGGGATTTTTAAAAAGACTCAAAGGTGATAAGATGGGGGTTTGGGAAAGGTATGAAGGTTCTTTAGGAAGATGGTTGGATGGAGGTGTTGTGAGAGAGATCCGGGCACGATAGAAGTTGGAAAGAAACATATAAGCGATAAACAACCAATCTATTAAAACCAATGACAAAGAAGAAAATACTTACTTGTGAAATGGAGATAAATGGCAGGAGGTGGTGATGGTTGCAGGAGAAAGTGGTCCTGAATAAATACAATGGCTAGAGGAAGGCAAGAGGCTTCCCGTGAGTGCACTAGAGCTCTGGATTAATTTTTTGATGAATGGTGTGGTTTTTGAATGTTGTAAGGGTCTCTGGTATGTCACAAGATCAATAAAAACTTGAGAGTAAGGATGTAAGGTCGCAAGAGCTAGGAAACTAGATTCAGAACCCGAGTAAAGAGTTAGAAAATCCTATTTAAGGAAATCGACGATGGTTAGGTGATCGGTAATGATCGAGGAATAACCACCGTCGAGTTAGGGAGAAAAGGTCTTACTTAAAATAGTCTATTTCTTCCCAATTTTGGTGTGATTCAGAATTGATTCGGGTCAAGAGTGTGGAATGGTGCTAAATGGAGTGGGAAGTTGGTTAGAGGAATGATAGGTAATTAAGGTTAGGGTTAGAATAAGTCCTAGTTAGTTAAGGGGAGTGGGGACTTGGTCTAGGTTAATTATTAGGCTTCTAATAGGTCTAGGATGAGGTGGCTAATTTAGGGTTAGAATAAGTCCTAGTTAGTTAAGAGGAGTGATGACTTGGTCTAGGTTAATTAATAGGCTTGGAATAGGTCTAGGCTGAGGTGGAGAGATGAGGTGGCTAGGTGAGGTGGAAATTAACTTAATTTAGGTAATTAAATTAATAACGATGTGAGGAGGGGTCATGGTTAGGCATATGTCGAATTAATTAATTAGAGGGGGCTTCGAGGGTTGTGGCCCACTTTTGGTGTCTTCACTGCAATCACAACAACCAACATTCGTTACTACACACCTTTACAATTTCTAATAACCAACTAATAACTAACAAATAACATTGAAAAATACTTATGTTCAGCTCATTCCACTACTACACCATCTACATTAGGAGTAGTTGTTTGCCCCTCTACTCTTCCAATTGTCAATTCACCCAATTGTATCCACCACCACTAGAAATAGTGACACCCATTGGTGTGTTTCTCACCACTCCCTATACACCTAAGTGAACCCCACATCATGAACCTATATATGCTCTATCTCTACATCTCGCATCATCTCGAACTAGGTTGCACTAGTTGTGCTCTGTCAGCCTAGCCTTTCCATGTTCATAACTCCACTCTAGTAGATATCAACCATATATATGGCTCTGGGGGCACATCTTGGGCCACACAAAACTATCTTGATACTCACTCATCCTAGAATAACTCTATCACCCTTGGGAAGCGATCCTCTAACCACATGGTGTGCCAAATGCACTACAACTCCACACCATCCTCCAACTAACCTCCATAATCTCTATATGGCCTCCATATAATGGCCATAGGGCCCATATAATCTAGCATCGATCTATAGGTGGTCGTATCCATCCTCCTGCTATGGGTGCCTACCCACCTCACCGCAAATATCTTGGGTCTACCCCAATTCTCTTGTGGCCCACTAAGTGGCCTCAATATCACTATATGCTCATAGGCCCATATGTGCAACAAATTCATGGCTCCTAGTCCACCCCCATGATCCTCTTGAGTGAATATATACAAATCTCTATACATATGGGCCAATACACACCGCACCCATGCATACCTATTCACATAATCCTCTATCGTATGAAAATATCATGCATCATATATAATATCCCAACTCCAACACCCTCCACCGCCACTAATAACGATATAATAATTAGATTAAACTTCTGCAATTTTGGTATGATAGATCTCAATTTCACATCTAAACCGATATTAGTCTCTGCATGTACTCGTGTGCCTATGAAATATCATCTTACTTCCCTCATTTGAATATAGGTATCCATTATAGTCATCACCTATACTCTCTCTCTCCTACAATAGGCAACCACAATATCCGGTATACATCCTCTAGGGTCATCGTTATCTCACCAAAAGAGGAAACTAGAATGTATGTGTATTTGTGTACCATATATAACACAAAGTAGTCAACATAGGAATATTATAGGGTGCCTTCCTCAATCTAGTAATGTGTTGCGGGAGCCAACACGGTCCAAAAGATCCCACTTTGTGTCCGATAATCTCAAATTAAGCAATGTAATCAAATGACGGTCCACCCAAAACTCTCTCGAGTGTGTATCCCATTACACAACACAAAAATTAACAAAATTTCCATTAGTACGCCTTACATATTGCAAAAATCACTTATCATAGCATCAAACTAATCAGAACATCAACAATTCACAATATAGTGCCCAAACTCTGCTCTAGGGTGCCATGACCCAAGATCAGGTCATGGGCACCTAGAAATAGATCAAGAACATCCTCGCAAGTGGGTGCTAGTGTCCTTAGGGGCAGAAATTCTCTAACCACTTCCACCTAGGTCATAAATGCTGAAAAATACAACAAATAAATTTTTCTTGAAATTGATGAAAGCAAATATTTTTGATAAAAATTTCCAAAAATATTCACACTTACTAACTCATCGATCATCTCTGCGAAGCAACGCAATCGCCACTACTCTCTCAAACCTAGTCAAACTTGCTGCTCTAATGCATGGCATCCTCATAGCGTAGAGCTCCAAATTTCACTCGATCTTAGTACAAATGAAAATACTATTCACTTTTCACTATAACTATATAAAGTAATTCCAATTTTTCATATATTGATGTTACTATTTACAACCACTTTTGCAACTAACACATGTTGCACAATTTTTCTCATATTGTGAGCCTTGTAACTATGTTTTTCTTGCCATTTGCGCCATATGGATCATAATTTTATCTATAATCGTACCATATAACCTTCAATATCTCATATTCAACTTTGGCACATGTACCAATCAATATCTACTCATACTTTGGAAATACTATCTCATATTATTTCTCATTCACTATTACACACATCTTATACATTTTACTTTTGGCTCAGTGCTCATTTCTACACCTCTCACTCTTTCACCAAAAGGTTGGAATACAATAACGATCATCTTATAATATGTTTCAAGATATAATACAATCAATCGACATTCTCAAGACATTACTTCCATAATTGCTCGATCTCATTCGAACAAAGGTAGAATCAATTTATACTACATTCAATGTTTCAAATCTATTCCCCAAAATGACCTAATATGGGGGAAAAGAAAAAAAATATTTCTTTGAGTAATTCTCTAGATATAATTCATTCAAGAGACTATTATCACTCAAATCAATCAATCAATGCAATAATCACAATTACTATCACTCCCGAGCACCTAACTTGGGAGCTACATAATAGTTATCATTCTTAGATGACTTAACTTGGGAGTCAATTCACATTTTTATCACTTCTAGATGACCTAACCCGAAGCCATCTAGCACTATGTAAACTAGAATGCCCATTACTATAGGAATGGGGGAAATGAGACGTCATTTTCTTTCCTATAATACTCCTATATGGGTTCTTTAATCATGTATAACATGGAACAACAAAAAACTAAATTTGGTCTCTATCCATTTGCAGCGGTTAGAAATTTTTGGAGATGTAGTAATAGATGGAGAGTAAAACTATACCTCTCTCCCCAACACTCTTCCTCTGGTGGCGAGATGCCCAAATCCTCCCATTTACAAACAAATCGGGTTGGGAATTGATCACTCCCTACCTCTTCAATCTCCTTTAGAAACAATTCAAAATCTCCAAAGTCTCAAAATAATTTCAATTATTTCTCCAAGTGCTCCTTACGACGGTTTTCTATCTCCACTTACACCACATGGGTCAAAATTTTGATCCATGGTTTTCCATGCTACAAGTTTCTACATTCTACATGCACTTTACAACATGGCTTCTCTGGATTCTATACAAGTATGTTCCTTACTTCCTTTACACTACTTAAATTTCATTCAAATAGCATAAAGGGGGGAAAATGTAGACACAAAATCACACACATACTACTATTTTACTATGCCATCAAGTATGTTGTTATATGCATGGATCTTAAGTAAGAAAAGTATTCACTAATGACACAATCCTTTATCTATCTCGCTTGTTTTGATTATTCTATCGTTGTCTTTCTTTCTCACATATGTTATTTTTATACCAAGTTTTGGTAAGGTCACATGGATCCTCGTCTCTGCCGATATTTTCACATCTGCTGTTAGTTATCCTAGGACACCAACACCCACTCTAGACATTAGCATTCATGCACTTCTGTCCATTCTAGGTGCTTCTGTCCCCCTTTTTCTTGTTACAATTTTTGACATTTTTGGTTGGCCTTTTTAGTTTTCTAATCCTTATCCTAAGATCATAGTTAGCGTTTTGTGTCACTAGTGTCAAAATTCAAACAAGAGATCCTTATATACAAAAAATACACTCTATTATTCTAGATGGAAATTCTAAAGGGAAATCTAATCCACATAATATCACTACCATCAAAGGGACTACATTTTTGGGTGCGTATACACTACATATGAAATGGAAGTGTTGAATTCCATATCACACATTTGCATTTTATCTAACTACAACCCACTATCTTCGTGTCATTTGTTAGGGCAACCTAATGACACTATTTCTCATACAAGCACAAAGAACTACATGGAGTATGGAATGTAGTGCAAAACTTGGTCATAAGTTCACTCATCGAGTGACCGTCGGGGTTAATCCGACTTAACATATTACATTTTTCATTCCGATTTGATGTTTTTGTGAGCTTGTGCAGGTATCTAGGGTCTATTTTATAGGTTACATGTACCCTTTGTGATCAAAGAGTGAATATCAGTGATTAACATAAAGTTGTAGCAAAATCCTAGTGACATAGAAGTAAGCACATTTCAAGCTTCTATAAAGTCATCAATGCCCAAGAATATTCACCAACACCTAGGCACCCATTTTCACTACTGGGCTCCTTATACGACATTATCCTCAAGTTATATATTTTAGAAAGAGTAGTTTCAGCATTGTTTCAATCATGTTTAACAATTTTACACCGCCTAAATTAGTTCTAGATTGCAAATGATTCAACTAATTCATTTATCTATCCAATTTACTTGTAATATTCAATTGTTATAGTGCTTACCATTTATATATTTATTGTATTTTATCATATCGTAACTCTGCAATCGATTTAATTAAGTTTTTATCAAATCACCATGGAGGTTGAGGATGGTTTTGGAGGTTATGGAGGACTGTTGTAAAGTTGACCAAAAGAGGTCACAATAGGGTATGTCCGTGATTCCAAAGCAAGGGAAAGGTTGCGTAGGACATGATAGTTATGGCTATGAGGGCCTTCGGCCTCAACAAACAAAAAAAAGTTTTTGTGGGCCTTAGGTGCATAATATAAACAGTGTCCATGAATGCTAATAAAAATAACCATAGAGGATTTCAAAATGATTTTAAATGTGGTTTTGTAAAAAAACTATTTTAAGATGTTGGATTTTAAAAATTAAATATTTAGTGTGTATGTATGTGTGGGGGTCTAGGTTTGTATATATGTTATGGTATTTTAAATTTAAAATCCAAAACATATAATATGTATCATGTACCAAGTGAGGAGACACTTGGATACAAAGACTTTAAAATAAAATATTTCAATGAAATTAAAATATTTTGCACTGTACAACTTGTAAAAAAACATTGATTATTTTTTAAAGCTCCAATGAATTCAATTCAAATTTTCCCTAAAGATTTTCAAGATATCATCTTTTCTTTTTAATTTGCATATAATTCTTAACAGTTGCTTTGGTACCATGTTAGAACATGTCTTTTAACAAACAATTTAGAATAAACATATAATGAATATATTTCATGTGGATCTTTACTAAAATATGTACAAATATATAAAGCAATTTTAAATATAAATTACTACAAAGTAAATTAAATTTAATCAACACTTTGACAATTGATTTAATGCGGGAAAAACACAAAGGTAAAAAAACCCCACAACACTAAAAAGACACATTTCTATCATATGAGGAATAATTCAACAATACCCAACACATGTAAGTATCCACTTCTCCAAGTTCACTTGGGTCCTGCACACGTTTGTATCAATAATGTTATATGAAAAATGTGCATACGACATGCCAATGTCAAATAGATCACCCTATTATATAGGGTGAGTGATTCAATACATTTATTGGATGCACCCTTCACTCTATAGTTAAATCTAATGAATTAGCTTTTTATTTTACATTATTGTGGAATAAACCTGATAAAAAAGTTATGTTTAAAAACTTAGGATGTGTATATGTGGTGACCTCACTTAATATTATACACTCCAACAAAGTACTCTCAACTAGACTCCTAAGTTCGCAATTCCTTCAAGCTAAGTGAAACAAAAGTACACCAATCCATTTACAAAGCATTATCAATAGTACATTGCCAAATCTAGATGTGTGTGTGTGTGTGTGTGTGTGACATATCTAGGTGGAGGAGTATGTTTGGTTTGAGGCCTCTTTGAAATAATACCAATATAGGTGGTGTAAAAATTACAATACAACCTAACCATTAATATTTTTTAAGGTCACCTACTCATGGTTAGGGTTTGAAACTGTTTTGGGTCATACATAGGGTTTTGAATATGTATGACACTTAGTGTTCTATAGGAATACATATTTAGAGGTTCACACAAGAATAGAAAGTTACATAACACCAACAATTCACTATGAGGAACTTCCAAACATGTATGAAACCACCAAACAAGTACATAATTTACAAAACATTCCATACACAAATAACATTTTAATCCATATTTAGTTTTCACTCCTAGATAAAGAAACAAAGCTTTAAAAATCATTTCCAACTATTTCACCCTCATGCCACTTTTGGATCAGCTTCATGAGCATCTAATTAGCTAATTTCATCTCCCTTCTTATGTCTTATGTCATTTTGCACTTGCTTTGATTGTTGTATTTTACATATTGTTAAATAGTTATATTATGATATGTGCATTGAAATAGTTATATATAACCCTAATCCAAAATTAAATGAGAAAAAAACTTCATGCATACACATTGTATTCCATTATGAGTTAAATTACTATAAATACCCATCCAAATAACAAAAATGGATATGTGGAGGAAAAATGTTACCTATTCCTACATAAAATTGTTTTTGTTTGATGAAATATTGTGCATAAATGTGAATATTCTTGCATCAATGAAAGATTTCCAACTCATTTATTATTGCAAAAATATATAATTGTACATATGATGATTGCGAAGAAAAAAAAGTATGAGTAAAAATATACATGGGGAGAGATAAATGAGGCCAAGATGTGTAATTTATATCATAATAGATGGGTTGAGGAAAATATACCTAAAATGGCTCCCTGCATTTCATATAATATGTGTCGCTATACCATATACTCACCTCATAACCATTATTATAAAAAAATCATTTTGATCATCCAACTTTAACATAATCACATTTTTAGATATTTATAATGATGGTCATGATAAGAACATAGGATATTATATACATTTTAGTTGTGATAATTAACATAACTACCTAATTGATGATACTTGGAACCTCATAACATGAGGACACTGGCCCTAAAAAACCTATATTTTTTTTATGTCAATAACACCAAATTAACTCATGATTTAATATTCATGTAATGGGAAGAACATTTTTTGGCAGTTATTATTAGAATTATTTTCAACAATGCCCTTAAAAACCCATTATGTTGCAAAATAATAAATTAAAATACACCCTTGAATCAAAAAAAGTGGTGCTACCACTAACACATTTTTGTAAGGTTCAAATTATGACTTGTGTGATATATGTGGCTTTAATAAATGATAGTGTTTTGAGTAAAACCTTGAAGTCAACCACTAAATTAAAAATTGGTGCTACTAGTACGCTTTTTTAAAGGTTTAAAATATTAACAATTTTGAAACCATGGCCTTAATAACCAGTTATTTTATATCCAAAATGTTAAAATAAACCCCCAAATCAAAAACTAGTGCTACTTAGTAGTACCTCACCATTTTAAAGCTTAAAATTGTAACATTTTTTAAACCATGGCCTAAAAATGGTACTATTACAAAAAAACCTGAAAATAAAACTTAGAATGTCCAATCCTTTAGGGTTAATTTATCACTACAAATAACAAATAATAAATAATGACATAATGATATCGTCCTTTAATTTATTATTCAACATTACTTCTAAATATTGTATTTACAAGTATCAATACAAAACTCAATAACAATTTCATTGAATTAGACACTAGTATAGATATCTTAAATACGTTGATTTAAAATACTCGAGAGATATCAATCTTGTGCCACCTATCTAGCTATGCTAGTGCATTATAAGTATACCAAAAAATGTGTGTGTGTGTGTGTGTGTGTGTGTGTGTGTGTGTGTGTGTGTGTGTGTGTGTGTGTGTGTGTGTGTGTGTGTGTGTGTGTGTGTGTGTGTGTGTGTGTGTGTGTGTGTGTGTGTGTGTGTATGTGTATATACTTCAATACATATCAATTTCAAGGTTCTTAGCTTAGATTTTTCACATACCACATTAATCAATAACTTCATTAAATTCTTTATTGATTTCCAATTGATTTTTAGCAAATGGAATCAATTTAGTTGTGTCATTGCATTAGTCTTGAAAAATATATTCAAGAAAAAGGGCCCAAATATTACTATATGGCCAATATATTACTTTTTTTTATTTAATTCTCAAAACATTTAAGTTTCAGTCCAATGGAAGTCAAATTTATGGATGAATTGTCATGTGACGGTCAAATGAATGTCAAATTTAATATCGAGAATAAAAGTGAATAACTCACTCCATGACATTCCTAATTGCCATTGTAGGAATGCCTCTTGGTGTAACAAACTATTTCATAAAAATGTTGTTTCATTGTCGATATTTAAATCAAATAAGCTAATTAATCTTATTATATTATTCACGAGCAAATCATATAAGCTAAGAAAAACAAAAATGATTCATAACTTCGTGGAAGATCATATATAAGTTAAACACTCTCGAAAATTGATGAATGTGATGGTTCCTTTGGCATGTGTGAGGTTCCTTAAAGAACACCCCTCACCTTTTCTTTGGTCATTTGTGACATACAATAAGAAACATGGAGTTATTAAAATTCCTTTACTGATTACACTTCTTCCCCTCTTATGAATTTCAATATGCCTAAATATGGTTTTATCGATCTATGAGATTAGAGGATGATTTTTAAATTGGTTTGAGTTTTTTTGTAGATTTGTGGCAGTTGGTCTAGTTCCCCACTACATGTTTTCTCAAGTTTTATGGAACATATTTATGTCATATTATTGTTTTTGGGATGTTTTTGGTTTTTTGGGTTTGTAGGGAATCAATAGGAGTTGGCCATATTAAATCTAACCCTATTTTTTATTTCTCAATGTGGATTTAAAGAAAAATAGAATTTTATGAAATATATGCTAAATTGGGTGTATATGTGTCAAAAGACTTACAAGTCAAAGATTTTATTACTTCTATGATCATGAATGATGAATAAGGGTACATGATTTGACTGTTATAGTCTATGTAACTCATGAAGAAAATGGTAGCTAAAATATTTATGTAACTTTTCTCTCTTGTAGGCCTAGCCTTGTATAGATGGTTTTTACTTTCATTCCTTAACTAGTAAATTATTTTAGTTGAAAGGATAAATGTTATACATAATCTCCTATTAGAATTTTGAAATAATTTTATAACATATGAATGATATCCCATTTTTATAAAAACATATTTAATGATAAAAAAATGTTAAATTAATAGTTTTAAGAAAAAAATTGAAAAATAAAAAATTGAATGGATAAGGGAAAACACCATAAAATTAAAAATGAACATTTAAATAAAAAATGATTTTTTGATAAAAAAACATTTGGAAAAAGATCAATACCTTATAAAGTTTAGAATATTGAAAGTAAAAAAATACCGGATAGCAAATGATTTAAATTTACTTTTGGAGGCTCTGCTTTAGGATTTATGCTCGTATGTCATATTGGGACAACCTTGGGATCTACAGGATAGTACTTTTCTTGTTAAGTTTTATGGTTTTCCACCCTATGGGATCACCTATTTAATACCATCCTCCACTTCAAGCCTAATTCTTGATTTCGAGGCTGGAGCTAGTAGAGATAAGAACAATGGTGCCACTATAGAAACGTCCTTAGAAGTTTTTCCCTAAGTCTTCCACAAGGTAATATCTCTCCTCCTGATGTTGTTTTACCTATTTCTAAATTCAACGCTTCATATCAATGAATTGAATAGTTTTTCCTCATCAGCTACTTTGTGGGAAGAATCCTGTTAAAAACATGCTTTAATACTGACTAGCTCATCTTGGGCCTCTCATGGCATCAAGATTGAAATCATTCAAAAAATGACCAAAGGGTTCTTTATTTTTGGTTTTATGACCCCTCACATGCCCTAGCTATTTTGAATCATTTTGTGACTTGGTATGTTTAGAACTCTTTGTTGGTTATTCCCCTCTGGATAAAGGGCTTCGTTGTTTCTAAATTTACGGTCCTTAACATTCTTGTTTGGGTTGAATTTCCTGGCCTGCCCCTCCCTTGCATGCACTTCCTTCATCAAATTGCCGCCTCCATTGGGTGAGTTGTTTGCATGGAGATGTAATGCTTTTATAGTGTCTGGTCCCAGAAATGGGTTTGTGTTGAGGTTGACCTCTCAAAATATTTAAAAGAGTTTTGGAGATTCAAATGGGTGATACATGCTACTTACGAGATATTCTCTCGCATCAATCTACTTAATACTTACTTTCTCTGTCAATATTTTTATCACAAGATCAAATATTGTCTACTTTATGTGCCGCGTAATTTCCCATCCTCCAAGTGGCTCTGAGACCGCTAAACCCTTGCAAGAGGAAGGGTGGAAAAGCTGTAGGAGGTCAAAAAAATAAAAATACGGTGTCTTATGCCAAGGTGATAGTTAATGATGGATTTAAAGAACCAACTATTAAGGAACATACTTTAGGTCCATGTCACACCCGGAGCTAGCTTATGAATATTCTCCATATTTATTTCTTGAATTATCTAGCATGCTAAACAGGCGACACAAATCCTCTCATGGACCCATCAAAATCCTTCCGGCCTTCCTCAACCTTCCTACATCCCGGTTTCTCTTAACACCCAAATCACATGGCCCATCCAAAAGGGCGTGAAGCCCCTCACAACATCCCTTATTAAGTTGTGAGAATAGCCACACATAGTGTGAATTAAATGGAAGAGGAATACAATATTGATTATGTCAACTGAATGAAAGTGTAATTATAAGATTTTCTGAAGCACAATAATTCTCAATTCTTGCAAAACCAATTTGATGCCTTGGATGGCCTGGATGCCGATGGTATGGCCCTTGAGTCATGTTTATCATGAATTGCATTTCATGAAATGTGAGGGCCTTACTGACTCTAATCACATGTATATTTTTAGAGACACTCATCAAAATTTTGTGAAATTGGATGTTTTGTGTTTGCAAAGAAGTTAAAGTCATAGGTTTTTAGTACATCAATGGTTTATAAACCATTTATCCTTACATCCCGACATTTACTAGTAATCATAATGAGGGCGCGTGGGTTTAATTTCTTTATTTTAACCTAAATGGCACCCCTTTTTTATGGATCATGGTGCATACCCCACTAACAGGCCATCGGGATCTTTTTCTATGCCCTTAGATCTATAGCTTATATTGAATATGTAGTGCTGACTTGTGGCTTACATAATCTCTCTTCTTTTCATATGTTATTCATTTATGCTTTCATATGTTTAGTAGGTCGGCCTTGGTGTTGGTCATAACATAGGATTGGTATATATAGGTGGTAGTAAGGAGTAGTTAATCATCATATTGAGAATTTGAGTCTTATTTTATGGTTTGGAGGTTTCCCCCTCGAAGTGGCTAAGCTATTCTACTTGCATATTGTGATCATTTATCTATAATATTGTGTTCTTTGGTGTTCTATTGCTGCTAATATTCAGATTTATACAAGTAATTTCATTACAAGTAGTATCAGAGCTTGATCTTGCTTGGAATTCATCAAAACCCTAATTGTGAAGATTTAAATATATCTCCAAAATGGTAGCGATTTTTTCTCCAATTGTTTTTATGGAGTGCATAAAATAATTCATGTAATATCCTCTCTAAATTTCAAACATTTTGGACTTGTTTTGCAAAATTTATATCAGCTTTATTTATTTTTACCTAATTAGGCTTCCTTGGGTGTAATTTTGGGATTCTTTTTAAGTTTTATATATTTTGAAAGCTTGCCAAAAATTAGCTAGGGTTTGTTCTCTATGTTTCCATATATTCAGAAAATAAATTTACAAAACCCCAAACCCTAAATTTTTACCCTAATCCTTGTATCCCGAGACCCAAACCCCACATCATAATTGGTAGATAAACTCAAGGCCAAGGGAAAGGTCAAGTAACTCTAGGAATGACTCCAAATAAGGAAGATATGGATTTAGAATCTTCAGGTTATGGAATATCTTAGGTAGTCAATCATCTCCAAGAAAGGGTTAATAATATGGTGAGTAAGAATGACCTCAAAAAAGAGCTTCATCGACTAGAAGGTAACCTTAAGGATCAAATGAAGATGGGGTTTGAATCATTGCAGAAGGAGATGATTTTATCTCTTTCAAGCATGAATAATAACATGAATTCCCATTCCAGTCACATGGGTTCATCGAGAAATGCACACACAAATCCAAATCATGCTAAGGAGGATCCTTTACACATTCAGGTGGATCTCCTCACCAATGGCGTGACATTATTTCGAAAGTGGAAATGTGTAAATTTGATGGAAAGGATCCACTCAATTAGATTAACCAAATGGATAATTTCTTTGATCTTCATCAGATCCCATTGGGACAAAAGGTGACCATGACATCCTTATATCCAGAACTTGACTAATTCATTTGATATAATTGGTTATAATTTTAAAGGAAGAATAATGGTCTAAGTATCACATGGACAATTTTCACTAAAGAGATTTAATTACACTATAGTTCTAGTGTGTCAGAGAATTACTTCAACCAATTAGAAAAGTTATGAAAAATAGGTTTAGTAAAGGAGTATGTTCATCAATTCCAAAATATTTCCTTATGTGTGGAGGATATTACAAAAGAGTATCTAAATGACCTATTTATTAGGGGTCTTAAGGACCAAATTGAGCATGAGGTACACATGTTTAATCCACTCAAGGTTTTTGATTCTATTATCATGGCACGTAGGGCAGAGGAAAAATTTCTTTCCAACAGAAGGCAAACCTTCACTAACATAAAATACCATAACACCTTTCCACCATCGTACCCTCGGCTAGTTTGACTAACACATCAACAAATTGAAGAAAAAAAAATAGCAAAGGGGTTATGATTTAACTGTGACAACAAATATGGACCAGGCCATAAATGTGCGAAAAAGAAGAAATTGTTTTACATTGAAGGGATCAGTGAGGAGGAAGAAGATGTGGAAACATCAAGTGAGGAAGTGTAAAAATTAGAGGAAGACTCCAAAGAGTGTCATCCCACTATCTCATGTCATGCTCTATAGGGTATTATTACTCCACAAAACCTTCAAGTCATGGATTACCTTAAGAAGAAGAAGGTGACAATATTGATTAATTCGAGGAGCACCCATACTTTCATCAATAATAAGTGATAGAGAGGATAAATTGTTTCTTCTACCTAACATCAAAATTTCAAGTAATGATTGCGAGATGGTGGTATAATCCACTGTTTAGGGAAATTCCATAAAATAAGACTTATGATGGGTGACTACACAATGGAATCTACTATGTTTGCTATTCCCATTGGTGGAGATGATATTGTCTTAGGTGTTCAGTGGATCACAACTTTGGGCACCATAGAGCTAAATTTCTAGGAGTTGTTCATGCACTTTCATTCTAAGGGTAGACAATTTTAACTTTGAGGACTATAGGAAAAAATCCTCAGGTGGTTAGTTCTCACCAAATGCATAAGATTCTTAAAAAGGAGGCTAACGGATTTATAACAACATTATTCTCCATGGAAGTTCCACCACCAACTATGGTAGTGCATCCAGATCTTTGGTAGGTTATTGATCAACATGTAATTATCTTCAAGGATCCTAGAGGATTGTATGTTGAAAGAGATCATTATCATGCCATTCTGTTAGTTCCATGAAACCAACCCTCCAACATTAGGCCTTATAGATACCCATATTTGCAAAAGAGTGAGATCAAGAAGATGGTTGAGGAAATGTTGGAAATGGTTATTATTCATCATAATTAGAGTGCTTATTCTGATCTAATGGTAATGGTGTGCCGCAAATATGGAAGGTGGTGCATGTGTCTAGACTATAGAGAACTTAATAAGTACACTATCAAAGATAAGTTTCCTATTCCTGTCATTGATGATTTGTTAGATGATTTTCATGGTGTAATTTATTTTACAAAACTAGATTTGCATTTTGGGTATCACCAAATTAGAGTAAAGAAAGAGGATATTCATAATACAACCTTTAGATTTCATCAATGGAATTATGAATTTCGAGTGATGCATTTTAGTCTTACTAATGCACCATCCACATTTTAGAGTTTGAATAATTCAATTTTTCCACCATTCCTACAGAAGTTTGTCTTAGTATTTTTGATAATATCATCATCTACAATAAATCCTAGGAAAAAAATTACATCATGTAAATACAATCTTGAAATCCCTAAAGAAACACCCACTCTATGTAAATCCTTTGAAGTGTTCTTTTGGGGTACATGAATTTGAATACTTAGGCCATATTATCTCTCATGAAGGTTTTAAGGCAGACCCTCATAAGATATAGGCCATGGTGGAATGGGAAGTGCCAAGAACCATTAAACATTTACGAGGTTTCTTCGGTATCACAGACTACTATTATAAATTTTTCAAAAACTATGGCAGTATAGCAGCACCACTCACAAAATTATTGAAGAAAGACTCCTTTCGTTGGAATGAAGAAGCTTCTAGGGCATTTGAAAAATTAAAGGTGGCAATGTGCACCACTCTAGTACAACAACCTCATATTTCTCCAATACCTTCATACTTGAATGCGATGCTTAAGAAATTGGGATCGAGGAAGTACTCATGCAAGAAGGACATCCCATAACATTTTAGAGTCGATAACTAAAATTAAAAAAATGTTGAAGCCCACCTATGAGAAGGAAATGATGACAATATAACGAGGTAATCAAACAATGGAGACCATACATGATGGGTAAAACGCTTTAAGGTAAAAACTTATCACGATAGTTTGAAATAATTTTGGGTCAACAACTATCTTCGGAAGAGCAACAAAAATGGGTCAAAAATATGTTGGGTTATGAATTTATAAGAAATGAAAGGTAAATGTGGTCGTTGATGCACTATCTAGGAGGGATCAGTCTCCAAAAGCATTGTTATGGGCCATCGTATACTAAAGAAAGATTGGGTACATCAAGCAAGGAGAATGATAAAAATATGTAGCAACCAGATTCTCATTCAAAAACTCCAAGAAAGATCCAAACATATCCAAATAATTTCTATGGAAGGGGATACATTATGGTACAAATATATATATTTGTGGTTGTATTAAGAGCTCCATTCTTCTCCACTAGGTGGCCATTCTAGGTTCTTGAAAACTTATCATAGAGTTAAGAAAGATTTATTTTGGGAGGGGTTGAAAGGAGATGCTCAAAAATTTGTGGCAGAAGGTTAGGTATGTCAACATAATATGGGTGATACCCTTAAGACACCTGGTATCCTCCAACCCTTGTATATTCCTAGAGAGAGATGAGAAGAGGTATCGATGGATTTCATCATAGGATTTCTTGAATCATAATGGAACATCATGATCATGGTGGATAGACTTACCAAGTATGCTCATTTTTGTTCCCTAGCTCATCCTTTCATAGCTAGTACAATTGTCATCTCATTTATGGACACAATTCAAAATATCCATAACACGCCCAAAATTATAGTAAGTGATCATGATCCAATATTTATGAGAAATTTTGGACTGATTTGTTCTCTTATTTGGGTACCCAATTGGCCTAGAGTTCATCTTATCATCCCCAATCAGATGGGAAAACTAAGGTGGTAAATAAATGTTTGGAGGGAATCTTCGATTTTTACTTTAGATAAACAAGAAAATTGGGTGTAATGGTTTCCACTTGCAAAATGGTGGTATAATACTTCATTTCATACCTCATCCAAAATGTCTCCATTTCTGGAAATTTACAGGTACCATCCTCCATCATTCATCTCTAGCTTGAACGTCAAACCGAATGTGAAAGCAATTGAAGATCACATTCAACACCAACAAAAGGTACTCTCTAGTCTTAGAGAGAATTTAGAAATGACACAAAAACACATGAAGCAACAAGTTGATCAACAACATAGTGAGTGAAACTTTTAAGAGGGTGACTCTATTTTTATATGATTGTAACCATATAAGAAGTTATCTTTAAAAAATAGAATAAGGATAATAATATTTCACCTAAATACTATTGTCCTTACGAAAGTGTTGTAGAAAATTAGTATTGTGGCATATAAGATGGAGCTTCCTCAAGAAGTAAAATACATCCAGTCTTCCATGTTTCTTGCTTGAAGAAGTTCATTGGGTAGTACATTTCCACCCAGTCAGTTCTTCTCGAACTAGATGAGGAAGGAAGGATCGTATTGGAACCTGAAGGTATTCTTCAAACAAACACCAAAAGATTGAGGACCAGAGTCATTACCGAGTAGTTGATCAAGTGGAAGAATATGAATATTGAGGATGTAACTTGGGAAGATGAAGCATTTCTACATCAACATCTAGGGCTTGCCAACATTGGGGACAGTGTTTCTTTGAAGGGGATGGGCATGATACGCCATTAGTCTTATAGCTTATATTGGATATGTAGTGATGACTTGTGGCTTACGTAATCTCTCTTCTTTTTATGTGTTATTCATTAATGATTTCATATGTTTAGTAGGTCATCCTTGGTGTTGGCCATAACATAGGATTGGTATGTATAGGTGGTATTAAGGAGTAGTTAATCATCATATTGAGCATGTGAGTCTTATTGTATGGTTTTGAGGTTTCCCCCTTAAAGTGGATAAGATATTATACTTTTATATGAAAATCATTTATCTACAATCTTGAGTTCTTTAGTGTTCTATTCTTTGTTGATATTTAGATTTATAAAAGTAATTTCATTACACTTTTTAATATTGAAAGTTTTCATTTTGAAATCATCAACATCAATGCTTTGAATGATGCATGGAAAGAGAATATCTTTGGTGGTGGATAGCCAAATAAATCCATGACACATATTGGGTCATCTACGGTGACTTTAATATGGTTGAGTTTCCCATGGTAAAGTGTGGGAACCTTCCAATGTGATGGACAACTCACGAAAGATATGCTTAGTATTACACACATAATAAATTTGGGTTTTATGAGCGTGAACACCTTATGCCGGCCCAACTTTAAGGCCTGGTTCACTTGGTCTAATATTCGAGGTGGATCAGACCGGGTTCTTAAATGAGATCAACATGGATATGTTATCCATCAAGAATTTTTATTTTGAAAACATTTATTCTCTATCTATGGAAATGATGCCATAATTCGTCCTTTATGACCACCTTCCCATCATATTTCACATCACTTGGCAAACTAAGTGACCCTTTTGTCATAAGGGAATTTTTTTCTCAATACGACCCTGATGGAACATGAGCCCACACATAATAATATCAAGCGGTGTGGAACTTAGTGCTTAGGCCACGTCACTTGCATAATAATCATCCACCTCTCTTCTTATTTGTACTCAGTGGTGGGTGGACGGTATGACTAGGAATGCTAGGTTCCTTAGAATATATTGGTGATAGCTAGCTAATATTAGGCATCACTCTTATCCCACCACCTCCTTCACGCTTAGCTAGGAAGTGGTAGAGCTTGAAGGAAATCCTTTCTCTGAGCTCTTGTAACTCCAAGTTATTGAGCTTACACAAAAATCCAAATTTATTACAATTATAATACTCGGGGTGAGAAAATTTGTACCGGATCCACTAGCTTAAAGTGGGGGACCGAGTCTTGAAGGAATTCTTTCAAATGCTCAAAGCCAAACATTCCTTTCAATAAATTAGAGCCATATGTGATGGCGGATCTCATCTCATGGATCTCTAGCTCATGCTCTATGGGTTTGTTAATCACTACAAGAAATTGTTTAATCCCAAAACCCTCGCGAGTGGAATGTCACCTTTAAATAATGCTTGGATGTTGTGTCATGTAAAGTTTCTCCAGCACAAATAATTTTCTATTTCCATTTTATCTCTATTGAGGATTTGCATGAAGCAGCCATGCAAATGCCAATGACAAGGTTCTAAGCTGTGATGGCTTTCCTAAAAATTTTACAAGGCTCTTTGGGACACTGTTGGTCTGGATCTTCATCAGGTTTATATGGAAGGTTTCTAGTCCCAGACTCTTGGCCCCCATATCAAAAAAGGGAATATCAAATTCATCCCTAAACTGGAGATTCGAGATGATAAGAAATTGGAATTCCATCACTCTACTTAATATGTCATACAAAATCATTGCCAAAGCTCTTGTCGTTTGACTACAACACATCCTCTATGTCATAGTTCACCTTGAACAAACAATATCTATCCAAGGAAGATATATCCTTGACAACATTATTACAGTCTAAGAAGGCATGGAATGGGCTTACGATCTAATTAGTAAGCCCTCTTCATCAAAATTGACTTTGAGAAGGCATATGACGAATAAAATGGCCATTCATACTTTCCATACTCAAAGCCTTGGGTTTTGGTCTGAATTTTATTCAGACTGTTAATATGCTCTTTACGTATGCCTCTGCCCATACCATCGTTAATGGGAAAAATTCAGAGTCATTTTGTCTTTTCAGATCCATCCGAAAATGTTTCCCCCTTGCACCTTCTCTCTATGTTTTGGTGGTTTAAGGATTTGGATACTTTCTTTCCCAAGCTCAATCCTCGGGGCTTGTCGAGGAATTTCCCTTCCCTTTGTTAATGGCTCCCGATTTCTCAATGGAAAATTTGAAGATGAATCCTAACTTACATTCATTAAAGAGTAAACTAACATCAATCATGCCATGTAGTTCTTCGAAACCTTTTGTTTAGGATTTGGATCCTCCATCTAATGATGCAAAACGCAATGCTACAAACAGTCCTTCCTTTCGCACCCATTGGTTGACATCCTACATGATTGGAATATGCTCAACCAAGAATAAATGTTTAAGTTCCTAGGAATTCCTTTTTCCTTCGAAGCTTCTCTTGATGAGATCTGGAAGTATGTCGTACAACGTTTAGCTCAAAAGCGGAATCTTTGGATCACAAAGCCACTTTGTCTTTAGTTGGAAAATTCCATATTTGCTCCAAATTTCTCAAAGCCATGCATGTTTACTACTCCTTCTACTAGGTCCCATTTAATAATTCTATCCATTATCTTGAAAACATGATTAAATATTTCCTTTAGACCAATTATTCTTCTAGTAAAGGATTTCTCAAAGTTTCTTAGGAAACCGTTGCCTTGAGAGACTCGGGTGGTTTAGGCCTTATTGACATCTTACAAAAGGGAAAGCACTGTGCCAAATGTATTATTTGAAGTATAGATGGAAAGGAATCTTGGAAGGTGCTCTTTTGAAAGCGGTATTACGAAGGAACCTTTTATGCTTCTGGAAAGGCATTGGATTTGCCAATATTTTTATTTCCCCATATTCCAGTCAAAGTGGTGGGTACCTTCGTGATCAAAAGCATTTGGAAATCTTGGGAGTGAATTAAACCATGGCTCTGTTGAATGATATAGCTTCCATGAAGATGTTTTATTTAAACTTCACTCTTTTTGGTGGTCTCCCATCATTCAATTTCAAGATCATTGTCTAGCCGAGGTGCCTTGGATTCCTGCTCTTTGCCTCTTCAAGTGTGAAATTCATACTATCCAAGACTTTTTTGCAAACGCACTCAATCTTGGCTATCTTGGAAAGAGCTCAAAGTGAATTTCAAATTGGCTCTTCCATAAAAATCCCCATCAATGACATCATTTCTTTTATTTCTATTGATCACGAGAACACTTGTGAAATCACACAAGAAGTCCCATGCGGGAAAACGAGGCTAGGTTTAAGGGCACGAGATGGACGGGAAGAGCACGTGCATGGAGGGAAAGTTCAACATTTGAGAATTAGCTTATTTTGAGCATGAATGCCTATTTTTATAAGATGGCATGTGGAACACACCAATAATGCGAGAGGCGTGCGTGCCACGCATAGTCTATCTCTAGAGGATCGGATCGAAGATTTTTGCATGGAGACGAGCTAAGAATAGGATTTTCACTTGATTAACTATAAGAAGTCTATAAATAACACACTTGCATGTGTGGCTATTCCTATAAATCACGCGTGGCTATTAATAGCATGCGGCCTATTTCTGAAATAGATGAGCGGTGAAGGGAAAGTCCCCCACCCTATATATATATATATATATATATATGATGTAAATCGAGATAGACATGGATATACACATGTGGCGGATACGAGACACATATAGACAAAGAGATATACATAGGGAGACATGGATACATAGATAGGGATATAGATAGATATATGATTGGATTATTGTATCGATCCATGCACACATTGATATAGATTTCCATTATTGTAAGGAGATTTTGTGTTTATTAATAGATGGAAGATATTTCTGAATCTAAGTGTCATTCATGTGTGTAATTGAGTAGTGCATGTTATTGATTCAATCATGATTACTATCTAAATTTTTCTTTCATAGATCCGAATGTAGCATGCATTGTAGAAAAATGGATCAGTTATGGATCTATATGTTTATTCCTTCATCACGCTAACATCTTGCTACAACAACCCTAAAGAGGGACCTGGTACCTTTATGCGCTTTGGGTGAGTGCTTAGTCTAGGTGAGTGATGTGCCAAGGTGACTAGGGTGTTATCCGGTAAATTCTAGGCTACATCATTGGTTCTATTATTGGGACATCTTTTCAATTTTTTCTCGGGATTGTTTACGATGAAGAAGGCGTACTAGTTAACTATAGCAAGTATTGAGGAGTGGATACATGATTTGGAGGAAGAATTATGCACGATGGTTCAGCGGTGGATTTGAGTTTAACGCATGCACTTGGGTATAAAAGAATATGTATGAAAACCTATATGAGATATTTTTCCCTATGTTTCCAATAGAATTATACGAGTGGCTGATTACTTATGCATCTAAGTGGAATTGGAGGTATCATGCACTTGTCTAGACACAGGAAGAATTTCAGGCCCTTTATGATGCTGACTTGATCTAGACTCGCACTATGGATACGTGGTTTCATGGTGTTCTAAATAGTTATATTCTAGAATATTCAATTTTGACGTATTCTTTCCCAAAGGTAGCTGAATTCCATATTTTTGTGGTATCTTAGAGGAACATATCTACAAGGAATTCCCCTGGTGATCGAGATCTTGATGGTAAATTTGAACTTGGAGAGTAAACCGATGGCTAACTAAACTTCACCACACGCGAGGGAAGGAGTAGGATTTGTGAAAGATAACAGACATAGCGGTAGAGAGGCAAAGAGAGGAAAGGTGGCTTAAGTATAATGAGGCATGCGAGTGGGAGATAGAGAAGCAACCTTCCATTGTAGAAAGTATGGTGTTGAGGAGAGAGATGGCTCATGAAGGATTTATAGCTCATGTAGAAAATGTGGAGCCAGAGCATCAGGAACTCCCCCATCTTGGAAAACATGACAGAGATCCCCCCTTGGTCTCACACAAAAGTGCACTAGAAAATACTACGGGCTATGAGCACACATCTTAATCCACAGTGACCTAGCCTTGCACTTGGTTTTCTAGTATCTAGTACGACAAGTAACCAACAAGCTAACTTGGGAAGTAGGAGTGTTTCACATAGAATTTCGTTCGGAATAGAGTTGCTTCTATCCTTTCATTCTCTTGAGAAACAGATAAGGGTTAGGGCTAGGAGGAATACCTGTTGAGTGTTGGGAAGGTGTGCACGTACCGTAGAGAGATCAGATCGATTGTGAAGAACTCATTTTTGTCTAGGAAGGACTACCTGTAAGTAAGAATACAAGACCACCAGATCTTAGTTAGACAATAAGTGAGGGAACTGCCTTGGGCCCAGGAAATATTAGACTTCCTTTTGAAGGTGGTCAGTTCCCCTTTTAATACGAATTAATGCAAATGATAATAAAGAAGCTATTGCGAAATCACGATTTAGGTACCTTGTTAAAAAGCAATAGAGACTAAACTACCAATAATAAAATGTCATGATGTTTGTTTGGTCACCGGTTATTGATGCATTCAGATCAAGTTACAAGGATAGACCCAAGCTGGATATGAGATTGTTTGGGGGTAATAAGGGAAAGGTTGGTTTTGGTATAAGTCACAGTGACTGATGCCGGTCACTGGATAACCGACTGTGGTTATAACACCGATACCGGTAGAAGATAACCGATATCGGTAGGGGCAGTGATTTAGGGGTTTCGAATGGAAGTCAGTTGTAAGGTGGTTATGGTGTTTATAGGGTAATAAATGATTAGGGGGGGTAGTAGGGTGATGGAGAAAACTCAGAGAGTGAGAAAACTGTCTTTGGGGCAATATCAGGGTTGATGAATGAAAGTTAGGTGTAGAGTGCTGCCGGGTGGTAGATCTAGGAGTGAGCTTATAATTATTATGAATTAAAAGTTCAAGAAATGGTGCTTAGAAACATACAAGATACTACTTACTAGTTCCTGATGAAGATACAGGTCCAAGGAATGTGGTGGCGACAGTAAGGCTTAGTTGGGATGATCCGGTATTGGAAAGTGAGCTGATGAAGCTATCCTCAGTCTTTCCCAATGCTTGGATGAGTGTGACAGTGATCTAGTTGCTCAGTTATAGTCTTGGGCTCGATCCTCTTCTCTGTAACCTCTTCTACTTGTTTCACTTCTCTTTCTGCCAAATGAATTCCGGATCCTTTCTTTTTGGTTGGGGGAGGTCATTTATAGGGAACCGATGGTGGTTACGTAACCAATGGTGGTCGAGTAGGAACTGATGTCGGTTAGGTCAAAGTGGCTATTTTTAGTAAAATAGCCATCTTTCCCTCCTTTTCTCCTCGAGGGATCAGTTGTGGGCTTGGTCAAGTCATTATTAGGCTCATTTTGGTGCGAGTGAGGGGTAATGAGTCATAGGTGTGGGTCTAGACCAAGTCATAGGTCTTAATTAGGTTGGTTTAGGGTTAGGGCTACGTCATGATGAGGTGGCGAGGTGAGGTGGCAAGGTTGGAGATTTAGATTTATTAATTATAAGGTAATTAATAAATAATTAAGTGTGTAAGGTTTAGGTGGTGAGGTAGGGTTAGGTTGTGGGATGAGATACGGGGTACAGGGTGTCGTAAGACACAAATTTGGTGTCTACATTTGCCCCTTGTTGTTGTGTAGTTTGTCTTGTAAAGTTGCACTGACAATAATAAGAAGTGGTTTCCCAGTTAAGGGTATAGGTAATCCCCCTCAAATCTATCACAGATTGAGGCGGCGTGAAATCATGGATAGGGTTGATAAAGGGTGAATGATGATGAGATGATGGTAAGATGGTGGGGTAAGTTCAAGGAAGCCGACGCACATTAAAATGTAGTAGTGCGACCAGGGTACATGGTTTGAAGAGAAAACAAACAATTCATAGGCAAAGGTCGATAGTTTATCCAAACAAGGCTGATATAATCATGGTATCCAAGGTATAGGAAGTAGCTCCAGGGGATATAACGGGGAAGGTACTGGAATGTTTAGGCATGTTCGGCAGTACCAAATGGTTGGTTTGGTTGAGATAAACATCACGGTCTCGGTCTACGCAAAGCTGGTTGGCTAATCAATTCAAGTATCCTAGTCATGCTAAAACACGAACAAGTGAGCTCGATTGAACAAAAAGCTACATTATGGGTGGATAGAATTGTAAGTTGCGGGCTTCGGTCAAGGTACTTAATTGGTGCGGCCGTGGGTCGGGCCGATTGGTTGGTTGCGGCCTTGGGTTGGGCCAATTGGTTTGTTGTGGCCTTGGGTCGGGCCGAGTGGTTGGTTGCGGCCTTGGGTCGGGCTTGATTGGTTAATTGCGGCCTTGGGTCGGGCCAAGTGGTTGGTTGCGCCTTGGGTCGGGCCGATTGGTTAGGTGCGGCCTTGGGTCGGGCCGATTGGGTTGTTGCGGCCTTGGGTCGGGCCGATTGGTTGTTGCGGCCTTGGGTCGGGCGATTGGTTGGTTGTGGCCTTGGGTCGGGCCGATTGGGTTGTTGTGGCCTTGGGTCGGGCCGATTGGTTGGTTACGGCCTTGGGTTGGGCCGATTGGTTGGTTGCGGCCTTAGGTCGGGCTGATTGGTTGGTTGCGGCCTTGGGTCGGGCCGATTGGTTAGGTGTGGCCTTGGGTCGGGCCAATGAATTCAAAATAAGGCTATTTAGCAAAGGTATGGGGGTAGGTGATGTGGTGAAAAATAGAGTTCGGTGGGGAAGAGCAGGAGTTAGGGTAAACTAGGCAGGTAACCGATATCGGTTAGTTATGACCGGTATCGGTTAAAAAAGACCGATCTCGATTTTCTAGGTGTGCCATAAAGATATCGGTTAGAGGTCAAAACCTATAAAAAGAAAAAATACGGCGTGTCATTTTCACATTGTGAATTTTAGTGCCAACTTCTTTCTTGTCTAAGTTTTGAATTGATTGGGTTTGGTATTTGGGCTGAGTTGGCACTAGTTGAGTGGGGGAGTGAGTTATTGGTAGGCCCTAGAGATTAGGAGGCAGAGTTTGATTGGTTGAAGACCTTGCTGAGGAGATTTGGAGCCATGGCACAGCCTGGAGGAGCAGGAGGTGCTGGAGGAGCTGGACCACCACCACCTATCCCACCACGATGACGTGTAGTTATACCGGTAGGCTCTAAATCCCTCTTTGTGTGAAGTTGATGAATTTAGCTAGGATGTGGGTTTTGGGGTAGGAATCTAAAATTTGAGAAAATAATGAATAAATGAAGGTAAATCGTAAAATGGAGTGGGTAGATATGTTAGGTAAGTCAAAACAGCAGGGGGTGGGTGAGTTTTAGGCAATTGGTTTGGGTAGATGGGTAGAAATAGGAAGAAAGGGGATTTGGGGCCGTTTCGATCCGGCCCGAAATCCACGGTGGACCGATGTCGGTCACTAAGCGACCAGCATCGGTCACCACATAAGTTGTTTAGATTTGTGGGTTCGAGAGACCGGTGTCGATCAATGGCGGGATAATTCATTGTCCTCGAGAGGTAGGGTTGTAATGATGATAGATTTTGGTGAGGTGGGGATAGGTGGTAGAGGAGAAGGGATCGAAGCTAAGGGCTTCTCTCTCCGTAAATTGTCTTTCTTAGGCTGTCTATCCGAGATAGGTGATTGCGAAGGATGGCTTTCAAAGCTTTGCATCCTTCTACATCGTGTCCTGGTGTGCGATGGTAAGCACAAATTTTAGATTCATCATAACCTATAGGTCGAGGTTTAGATGGATCATAGAGTCTGAGCGGGGGTAGGGAAATGGTTGCATCCCCTACCAACATATCAAGGATCTTGGAGTAAGATCCTTTGAGCGGGTCAAATTCAGATGAAGATGAGGTTGTTGATTGAGTGGGTGATATTTTTGATTGTTTTGGTAATGGTTGGGTATGAGTGGTTCATATGGGTGGTGATTTAGGCAAGGGACTTTGATGATTGGTTTTAACTAGGCGTGGTTTCTTCTACGCAGAGGTTATGTTTAGTTGGTTAGATGATGAGGCCCAATTGATGTGGTGGCAGGAAACAACCACGGGGAGAGAGGAGTGACAGCAAACAAGTCCTTCGATGATCGAGTTTGCTTAGGGTTGGCAGGTAGGTGAGATACTTGGGGCGATGGTGTTGAGATGCCCGTGAGTGTCTATAGGGGTGCAAAAGGTATAGGTCGTGTTAAAGAAGATGTGGGAGGCATGTTTGTATTGAGGCAAGGTGGAGGGGTGAGGCCCTAATATAGAAGGTAGGTGTGGTGGTGAAGGTTGAAGCCATGTTTGTTGTATCGGTGTGATCGGGGCGAGGTTTTAGTTGTGGAAGAGGCATAGATTGGACTCGAGGAGATTGGATCTGTCTCCTAGGTAGATTGAAGGCATTATTTTTGGATAAATCTAACCATTTAGGTGGGTGTGTCAGGCTGGGAATTTGTGAAGTCCCAAGCGTAAGGGAAGGTTTGGTTAGGTTGATAGAGGTGGCTGAAGGATTCGATAGAGATGAGGGGGGTGAAGGTGAGGACATAGGCATTTTGAGATTTTGTAAACACCTTGGATATATGGTAGAGGTGTTTGGATTAGTCATCTGCATTTGAGTAGAGTATGGTGTACTCAAACGCTCCCATAAGACTCGTCATCTTCCGAGGGATGACAATCTTCACGTGTGAGCAGGAGGCTGTGGTATGGAAGAGAGGTGGGTTGTGATTAGGTCCACTATGGGTGTGATACGGGGGTAAATGAGGTGTTGTATCAATGGGTGTTAAGAGGTCAACCGGTTCTTTGGAAAGATTTAGGTGATGAAGAACTAGTAGGTAGGAGGGCATGTTCGAGGGGATCCGTCATGATTAAGGATTTTGGTGATGTAGGTTTAAGGGGTTTCTCCTCTAAGGATGACAGAAAAAGTGGCAAGCCTTCTTCTTTTGCAGCAAGAGTGGTGGAAGGAGATGTTTGGGAAATAGATAAGTTAGATAACATCTACTCACAATCTTGTAGGGATGTGATGAGAAGAGAACTCTGGGTGGTTAATTCCTTTATGGGTAAAGGAATGGCGGGATTTTCCTCTTGTCCTGATGAAGGAGAGGGGGGGAGAATCCATGTGTTGGTGAAGAAGCTTGATTCAGAATTTCCTCAATGGAAGCCCTGGGTTGGGAGTTGAAAATCACATGGATCTCATGCACACTCTTCTCCTCGGCTGAGGTGTCTTGGTTTGTGTTATTATTAGATGCATGGTTTGGAAATGGTTTGTTGAAGATTTTTAAATTTTGATTAGCGGGGGCATTAGGATTATCAAGAGTTATATCCCCTGCATCAACCATTTCCTGCACTATGTTTTTCAACATCTTGTAGTTTTCGTGACTGTGTCCCTTCACACGATGGAAGTTACAGAAGTCATTTTATTTATACCAAGAAGGTATAGCACGGGTGGAATCAAACCCGGAGTGAGGTTTAACAGGAGGCAAGGTGATAACTCCTGCTTTAAGCAATTTGTCTAAGATCACACCATAAGTTTCTCCCAAGGGAGTGTAGTTGATGGGCTCGGCTTTATACTTATAGGTGGCTTTCGGCTGGGTATTAGACAGTGCTTGAGATTTGACCATCATTGCATGTACTACACCCTTTGATTTTGAAGCAGTCGATGCGTGAGAGTTGGTGGTGTTGGGTTTGGTGGTAGAGTCTTGGGTCCGGAAATTTGAGCTTTTGTTGCGTAACCTCAATTTCTCCTCCTCTAAGGCTCGAATCTCTAGTTTCCGAGCCATAGTAAAGGCCTCATCAAAGGTGCGGAAAGTTTGAATTTGGAGGGTGGGAGAAATGTGTTTAGCATAGGCCGTGTAAAGAGTTCGATGAGCTCGGCCTGAGGTAAGGTGTAAGTAAGTTGATTGATGAGGCCCCACCATCGTCCAACAAAATGCGATAGACTCGTCTTCAAATTGTAGATGGCATAGAGGTTGGTAATGGATATTTCTTAGCAATATTGATGGAGAAGTGATCCAAGAAAGATTGGGCTAAGCTGGTTAAAGGAGAAGATTGAGTCTTTGGGCTAAAGCACATGTACCACTCCAAGGCAGGTCACGATAAGGACATGGGAAAGGTATGGAGTAGTAAGACATCGTCATTAGCAATCGAGATAGCGAGGCATGTCGAATGATCGCAAGTGTTGTTGAGGTCCTCCTTACTATTAAAGTGAGTAAATTTTGGTAATTCCCATTGATGAGGATATGTATGAAGGGGCATAGAAGGATGAATGGGCTCCCCACAAACTTTCTCGTATGTCGAGGTGTTACAACTTCCTAAAATAGAAGCCTCAAGATTTTGCATTTTGTCCATCATCTGTTTGATTAAATCATTGGTTGGGTTAGATGATGGTGATGTCATTTGTAACAGAGGAGGATTGGTCCAAGAGCCGCTACTAGACATTGGTGGGATTGAACATTGATAAGATAATGGTGATGAATGTGTTGGGGCAGCCGAATAAGGGTGTCCTATATAAGAGGTTGAGGCCACCGGATGAATTTGTGGAAATGAAAAGGTGGGCGGAGCTTGTGAGGGAAAGCTTGTGTGTATAGGTGGCAGAGAGCAAGTTATAAAAGAGACAGTCTGTGAGAGAGATGAGGTAGGGTCAGTGGACGGTAGTGACATGGGGGGCCCAGATTAATGAAAGGAAAGCCAATTGGTGTAGTATGAACCACTGAAGCTACTGAGCTGGGAGACGGGGCTAAGGATGAAGATGGTGAAGCGGAGTTATTAGGTGGGGAAGGGGCTAAGTGAGTGGTGATACTAATAGGCATACCAACAAGGAGCTGACCGTCGGGTGTACGGTCAGGGGTATGAGACAAATAATATTGTACGGCACTAGGATTAGCATCCAAAAATTTGGCAAATTCCTTATCTCCTACAGGGATCTTGGGAAAATTACTGGTATCCGTAGGATTCCCCATAGGATGCGAAGGGGGTGACTCAGGCAAAGGCATGGAACAGGCATGTGAAACCATGGCTGTAGCTTGTTTTCGGGTGATAACAACCATGGAAAAGAGGACATAGCAGGGATTTAATCAATCTGGAATAGAAACAACAACAAAATGTTGGAATTGATAGGTTGTTGGTTTGTCAAGAACTGTTAAACACAGTAACCGATATTAGTCAGATAACCGATGTCGGTCAGAATTTAGCCGGCGTCGGTCAGTTAACCGATGTCGGTAGTATAGGACCGGTGTCGGTCACTGTAAAAGTAAAGAGAGGATGTAAGAAGCTGTTGGTTTGGGGATAACAATGCTTAATATACCTACCAAATTGTCTTGAAGTGATCACTGAAATAGTGTATGACAGAGAAACAAAACTAAAAAACAAGCAAGATGCACAAGCAAATCAAGAGACTAACCCTAGGATTAGTTTTAATCACTTTGGGCTTATGCCTTAGATGCCAGATGATGTCAATCCTAAACAAAAGACCTAAGGGAGATGTCAAGTTTGTTTTGGCTCATAAGGCTACCTCAATCGGGCAGAGGAATACCGCGGGAAGGGGGGATGTTTGAGCTGTTGTGTTGATTATGATGTGATTTGGTATGTGTTGTGCAGTGAGAGTAAGATTAATTTCTCGTCAATACTGTGGATATCACCCCCACGTGTATGACCTGTTACTTAATCTACGCTCACTAGAATTAAAAAATAGCCAGCAAGAATGTGATGCACGTGTTTTAAACCCAAATCAAAAATTATATTCGATGAAGCAAAGAAGATGAATTTCACTAATGCAAAGATGTGAAAGAAAGGAAAATTATTTTACCAAAATGACAAAATATTTTGTGAATATTTAGAAGAAAGAAACAACAAGTGTGCTCCCTATATGAAAGCAAGTAAGAAAGAAAGAAACCTGAAAAGGGTCCCACCGGGCGTGCCAAAATGTTTCGCACAGAATTTCGTTTCGGAATAGAGTTGCTTCTATCCTTTCATTCTCTTGAGAAACAGATAAGGGTTAGGGCTAGGAGGAATACCTATTGAGTGTTGGGAAGGTGTGTGCGTACCATAGAGAGATCAGATCGATTGTGAAGAACTCCTTTTTGTCTAGGAAGGACTACCTGTAAGTAAGAATACAAGACCACCAGATCTTAGTTAGACAATAAGTGAGGGAACTGCCTTGGGCCCAAGAAATATTAGAATTCCTTTTGAAGGTGGTCAGTTCCCCTTTTAATACGAATTAATTCAAATGATAATAAAGAAGCTATTGCGAAATCACGATTTAGGTACCTATTGTTGCAAATCAGCAGCACCCCCTGGATGTTGATCAGATTTCTAGTTTGATCATACTAGCATCCAGTGTGATTGCACAACATTGAATCCTCTTCCAAGTGTGGGACTTGTAAAGATGGAAGAGGAATCTCTAGATTAGAGGTTGGTTCCTCAACTCCTCACGATCAGCTATTTTACTTGCACAATTGCAGAGGTTTAAACTCCTAAATCTACTCTAAATTCCGAGGAGACGAGAGATAGAGAATGCAAAAAGAAAGAACTAATGCTAATAGGTAATGCACCAAAGGAGTTGTAGACACACGATGCTACATGAAATACACAATCCACAAGGAAACATAGAACAAAACATGCACAAATGCTCAAAATGTAATGAAAGATCAAGAAAGCAATAATAGATATATGAAAGGATTGAGGGATTTTAATCACAGAACATATATCAACATCTCGAGATCAAGACTGAGTACATTATAGTGATCGAGAGGTAAGAAAAGGTGTTGTGTTACATGGAAAGGTAAAATTTCTTCACAAATTCTGCAAGGAGGAAGAAAAAGGAAGTTGCAGAGTTGAAAAAGTGTCTCCCCTTTGCAAAATGAACTCATTCTAGCTTTTACAGTGCAAACCACGACCCCAAGAGAGAGAAATGCGGGAAAACATGCAAGGGGTTCAACCATTGACCAAAATTCCATCAAAAATCATGGGTGACATGATAGACCCATTCCCTGACATTTTTAACCATCTTTGGGAGAGAATGCGAGCCATTCTTCATTAAAATCGGTGGTTGAAATGTCATTTACATTCATGACCACGTGCCAGAAGCATTTTTATTTTTCTCTCCAAACTCAAAAAAATGAAAAATTTACCCCAGAATCTTGTAGATAATTTCACCAGCTTTCCATTGATATAAAGAACGCGAAAAACCGAGCTCTGGATCGAAAGATATGGCGATTTGAAGTTTTAGGTCAAAACAGGACCAAATCGGGTCGGTGGGCAAAAATTGAATTTTTGCACCTTTTTGGTCATTTGGAAAATTTTCCAAAATTTCCCCATGCTCCGCCACTCTAGGTGCCACGTGGCGGCATCTCATTGGCCGTGGGCCTTTCAGGGGAAATTTTTTTCCAAAAACTCCGCCAAGCCATAACTCAAAAATACATGGAGTTAGGAGGAAAACTTTACCTTTACGGAAAGATGAGAAAGAGCTCTATCCAATGGTGCCATTTCCAGAAGGTTTTGAGTGCCTAAAAGAAATTTTTTTGTGACTGAGGCACAAGAGAGGGAAGAATGGGAGGAGTTAGCCACAAAATGAGTAGGGGGCACATTTTGGATAACAATTTTGGCGACTTAGAGGGGTCATGCCTACTTGGATAAAGTTACTAATTGCCTGAAGCATCCATTGGGCATGGAGTCATGAGTTGTAGCCTACAAACTGATCTAAAATTTGAAAACCTCCACTTTGAGCCACTTGGAAACCCACTGAAATGGATTGTGCAAGAGCAAAACCAGCACCACAAAAACTATGTACAAAACTAAAAGTCATACATGCTCCAAAATGGAACATGTAGAGTGTGCACAAGCACTTCTTTTACTGAAAGCAAAACTACCTATCCTACTCTACCCTAATGGAAACAAAGGTGAGCTAAACAAACCCTGCAACTAGTTGTGTAAAATAGCTTCCTTTCTTCAAAATTGGCAACCATGCAACTAATTTGGCATTGAACATGGCTGATTGGATGAATGGAAAATCAACAAGAAGCTGGTCTTCCACCCAAATCATCAAGGTATCAGCTGAAGGAAAATTCAATACCTCTTTTAGTTGTTCTGCATTTGGATTGGAGAGGTATGACAGCTGATCCTTGGTTCCTTGTAGCTCATCCTCATGCTTAGAAGCAAGCATGACTGGTTGTGACTTCTCCTTTGGCTCCAATGAAGTCAAATACCTTATTGGGCAAGGTATGATCCGTTTGATATGCCCATAGCTCTGATTTTCAACTCCAAAAATGGAGTCTTCTTGTAGACCTTCTTGGGTGGGTGATGTGGAAGCAATGGTAGGACTTTTTGCCCTTTCTCTTCTTCCTTCATGGCAACATGGAACTCTTCTATAGTGTGCGACTCCTCGTTATTGATTACTGACATCCAATGAAGTTGCTTTTGCATTGTTGTTACTGTTGCTGATACATTGTTGGCTTTGGAGCTCCTCCATTGTAGCTTTTGGAAGATCAAATTCTTCCAACTTTGATTCAAGAGGCATGTTGCAAACTATAGGCTGTTGTCCTTGAACTCTTTTGTCCATGGCAGCAAGTTCTTGTTGTTGGAGAACGAATGGTGAAGAAGGAAACATGGTAATTTCAGCTAGCTCTTCATCTAAACATTCTTCTAAGTCTGATGGCAAATCAAACTCTTGAATGTCTTGCTGCAACAAAGTCTCTCCCTCTTGTATGGTGGCCTCCAAATCTGCATTTTCTTCACCCTGTATAACTTCATTTTCAAACATGAAACTTGTCAATCCAAACTCATCCCAAAAATCAGATTGTTGGAGAGATGAAGTGGGAGAGAAGCATGAAATTTCTTGTGCCTTTTGCTCACAATTTGGACCTATTTTGTTCACCTCCATAATGGCTTCATCAATCAAATCAGCCCCTTCAAATGAAAGTAAAAATGTATCAATAATGCTTCCTTCATATCTTGTTGTAAAAATTGACTTAACCTCATCCATTTTCTCCTCAAAGATGGGGTTTTGAGATGGTTTTCCTTCCTTCTCGATGGCTGATTTTGCAGTGCAAACTGGATCAACATTTTCTTTGGGAAAAGTGCCAACATGGACACCCAACTCATCACCAACAAACTGCTGTTTTTCTCACTTCATTGCTGTTATAAAATCAGCCTTGTTTTCCACTTGTTCTCCAACTTCAACATCCTCTATTGGTTTCACCATCAAGGGGATTTTTGTAATCCCGAATTTAAGAGCCCAACTCTTCAGACTTTGAATTTCTTCATCCTTGTTTAGCTCTTCTTTCTGCTGTTATTTTCCTTGATTGACATTCTGATTTTTATCCTCCCAACATGGATTTGGGAATGCAAGAGGAGAAGTGGATTGTAACTCAATTGATTTTGCAATTTTTTGTGGTGGTGGAGGAGGTAGGAACTCTTGTTTCTTTGGAGGGAATGGCTGTTTGGAAGGGAAAAGGATAGAAGAATTGAGATGGGGTGGAAGACTAGGGAATGGAGAAATGGATTCAACACTTGGGACAGCAGATGGAGAGTTTAAAACTTGACACTTTGCTTTGAGATAAAAAGATTGGGAAAGAGGGAGAGAAAAGGCATGAGATGGTGTGCTTACTGTTGACAAGGTTGTTGAATACTCCTCTCATACACCTTTATTCCTTGATCTACTTTGCAAGTAATGGTAGTGTTGTAATCATGAAGTCTAGCTTCTCTTGAGGGTTGTAATACCTTGGAAAAGGTCCCACCCATGGACAAGGTGCTCTCAACTGATTCTAAATGATTTCATTTGTGCTTGAACCCTAGATTGCACCTTGTTTACCTCCATCTTTTGGATTTGTTCCAGCAGATCTGCATTTTCTTCTTGACTTCCCTCACAACTAGCATACCCTTGTGCTTGACATGCTTCATATCCAAACTGACTTTGGCACTGCTGCTCATATGGGTAGACATGCTGATTTTGAATTTGATCAAAATGCTGATTTGGAGGATTTGTAAAACATGTTGGAGGTGTGATATACTGTTGTTGTAAATGTGAATTCCATGATGGAAATGAAGTCATGACTACACAACTTCATGGAATGGAAAAGAATGAAAATTATGGAAAGAAGAATGGATGGAAATGAATGGAAAACAGGTCTGCAACTTAGAGAATGAGTTGTTTACCAAATGGAGTCACCAGATGTGCTTTTGAAAGTGCCTCCAAAAGGCTGAATCTTTAATAGGAACACACCAACCTATCAAAGATAAAGTGGAAGACCTCTAAGGTCCCACTGGGCATGCCAAAACTATTGTTGCAAATCAGCAGCACCCCCTGGATGTTGATCAGATTTCTAGTTTGATCATACTAGCATCCAGTGTGATTGCACAACATTGAATCCTCTTCCCAAGTGTGGGACTTGCAAAGATGGAAGAGGAATCTCTAGATTAGAGGTTGGTTCCTCAACTCCTCTGATCAGCTATTTTACTTGCACAATTGCAAAGGTTTAAACTCCTAAATCTACTCTAAATTCCAAGGAGACAGAGATAGAGAATGCAAAAAGAAAGAACTAATGCTAATAGGTGATGCACCAAAGAAGTTGTAGACACACGATGTTTTGTATGACATACACAATCCACAAGGAAACATAGCACAAAATATGCACAAAAGCTCAAAATGTAATGAAAGATCAAGAAAGCAATGATATATATATATATGAAAGGATTGAGGATTTTAATCCAGAACATATATCAACATCTCGGATCAAAAGATTATAGTACATTACGGTGATCGAGGCAAGAAAAGGTGCTGCATTACATGGAAAGGTAAAATTTCTTCACAAATTCTGCCAAGGAGGAAGAAAAAGGAAGTTGCAGAGCTGAAAAAGTGTCTCCCCTTTGCAAAATGAACTCATTCTGGCTTTTACAGTGCAAACCACGACCCCAGGAGAGAGAAACATGGGAAAATGTGCAAGGGGTTCAACCATTGACCAAAATTCCATCAAAACAGCATGGGCAACCTAAAAGACCCATTCCCTGACATTTTTAACCATGCTGGGAGAGAATGCGAGCCATTCTTCATTAAAATCGGTGGTTGAAACGTCATTTCTGTTCATGACCACGTGCCAGAAGTGTTTTTGATTTTCTCTCTCCAAACTCCACCAAAATGAAAAATTGACCCCATAATCTTGTAGATAATTTCACCATCTTTCCATTGATATAAAGAACGTGAAAAACTGAGCTCTGGATCGAAAGATATGGTGATTTGAAGTTTTAGGTCAAAACAGGACCAAATCGGGTCGGTGGGCAAAAATTTGAATTTTTGCACCTTTTTGGTCATTTGGAAAATTTTCCAAAATTTCCCCGCACTCCGCCACTCTAGGTGCCACGTGGTGGCATCTCATTGGCCACGGGCCTTTCATGGGAAATTTTTCCAAAAAACTCCGTCGAGCCATAACTTCAAAAATACATGGAGTTAGGAGGAAAACTTTACCTTTCTGGAAAGCTGAGAAAGAGCTCTATCCAATGGTGCCATTTCCAGAAGGTTTTGAGTGCCTGAAAAAAAAATTTTGTGACTGAGGCACAAGAGAGGGAAGAATGGGAGGAGTTAGCCACAAAATGAGCAAGGGGCACATTTTGGATAATAAAGATACCTTGTTAAAAAGCAATAGAGACTAAACTACCAATAATAAAATGTCCGATGTTTGTTTGGTCACCGGTTATTGATGCATTCGAGATCAAGTTACAAGGATATACCCATTGGATATGAGATTTTCGGGGTAATAAGGAAAGGTTGGTTTTGGTATAAGTCACATTTTCCGATGCGGTCACTGGATGCATTTGCATGTTATAACACCGATCTGGTAGAAGATAACCGATATCAATAGGGGCGATGATTTAGGGGTTTTGAATGGAGGTTAGTTGCAAAGGTGGTTATGGTGTTTATAGGGTAATAAATTATTAGGGGGTAGTAGGGTGATGGAGAAAACTCAGAGAGTGAGAAAACTATCTTTGGGGCAATATCGCGGTTGATGAATGAAAGTTAGGTGCAGAGTGTTGCCGGGTGGTAGATCTAGGAGTGAGCTTATAATTATTATGAATTAAAAGTTCAAGAAATGGTGCTTAGAAACATACAAGATACTACTTACTAGTTCTTGATGAAGATACAGGTCCAAGGAATGTGGTGGCGATAGTAAGGCTTAGTTGGGATGATCCGGTATTGGAAAGTGAGCTGATGAAGCTATCCTCAGTCTTTCCCAATGCTTGGACGAGTGTGACAGCGATCTAGTTGCTCAGTTACAGTCTTGGGCTCGATCCTCTTCTTTGTAACCTCTTCTACTTGTTTCACTTCTCTTTTTCTTGCCAAATGAATTCTGGATCCTTTCTTTTTGGTTGGGGGAGGTCATTTACAGGGAACCGATGGCGGTTACGTAACTTGATGGCGGTCGAGTAGAATGATGTCGGTTAGGTCAAAGTGGCTATTTTTAGTAAAATAGCCATTTGGTACCCTACCAAATGAGGAATGGGTGATCATTAGTAAAATAGCCATTTTTAGTAAAATAGCCATCTTTCCCTCCTTTTCTCCCAAGGGATCAGTTGTGGGCTTGGTCGATTCATTATTAGGCTTGTTTTGGTGTGGGTGAGGGGTAATGAGTCATAGGTGTGGAGTCTGCACCAAGTCATAGGTCTTAATTAGGTTGGTTTAGGGTTAGGGCTAGGTCATGATGAGGTGGTGAGGTGAGGTGGCGGGGTTGGAGATGTAGAGGTAATAAATAAATAATTAAGGTATAGGTTTAGGTTGAGGTAGGGTTAGGTTTTGGATGAGATACGGAGGTAGAGGTGTCGAAGACACAAATTTCAGTGTCTGAGGAACCAGAGTAAGTCGGAGAAAGTACATCAATGGCGGGAAAAATGTCAATTATATTTGGAGGAACATTTTCAGTGCATCATCCACATAGAATGTAAAGCGCATTGAATATGGGTTCACCTGCGGAAGTGGAACTACCTCACAAACTATAGGGGTTCAATATACATTTGCCGATTGGGTATAGGGGAGTACATCTAGGTCTATTCTAGTCTTCAAGAGGTATAGGTGGCTAGTTTTGGTGGTTACGGAGGTAGAGGAAACACATGAGGTTAGGATGAGGGTGGTGAGGTCATTTTGTAACAACCATAGAACATTGTGAAATCTTTGTCTTAGGAGTATAGAGGCATAGAGGATGAGCATGTGCACATGTGTGAAATCTTATGGTGCGATAAAGGGATCATGGTGTTGAGCACAAGGCAAGTCAATTCGCTACTACATTATAGGGATGTGCACACGGCTGGTATAGGAAGTTTGACCCACGATCAAACTTACGTGGATTATGCGAGCATTGAAGGATGCTTTCTTGAAAGAGTTCGTATCCACGAGTTTGAGTAGAAAAGTATTAGTGTGCTCAAAGATATCAAGCAGGGAACCACTAAGAGTGTACGTGAGTATGATTCCCACTTTAAGACACTTCTATCTAAGCTTTCTATGATATTCACACCATCCAGCATGCTTGTGATGGTTTGTTGGTAGATTGATTACACCATTCAGAAGAGCACTATCACATAAGACATACACGATCCACAAAGCACTGTGAAGCGTAGCATCTTTGCGTGTTAAGCGATTAGGAGAATTGAAACTGGTGTTAGTCCATTCTTAGATGCAAAGATTGCAGCTATGACTAAAAACTTAGAGAAGTTATCAGCAAATTCAACCCATGAAATACACTCGGGAATTTTGTGTATAGATTGTGAAGTAGAAGGTCACACCAAGGATAGTTGTCTTCTTACGAGCGACGCTCATTCTTGTTGGACTATGATATTTTCATTTGAATCATGATGTTATTCATGTCCTTTGTTACAATGACGCATGATAAGGAAGAATGTATCCAACTTTTGAAAAATTTATAGGTCCACGACCCATGATAATCTTTGAAGATTTTTGGTTGATTGGTGAGATCCGAGGATCTTAATATAGACATTGGAGTACGTCGGACAAGTGTAGTAGATAATTCTAAGGGTAAGAATGAGCACGGAGGATCAAGATCCTTCACGGGAACTCCTCGTCTTATGATTATTTACTAATGCACAACCTTTAGTTTGGTGGATGTAATCTGGAAACAAAACAACAACATAACACAAGAATACCATCGACTATGATAAGACGGAATGATGACAAATCTGAAATATCAAAGTAAATTATAATATTAACATGAAATTATTACAATCTCACCCATGAGTGTACTTCACTTGCCTTTCACAAGACTATGGGAGAAACTTTACAATTACACCTCTCGATGGCTTCTTGACACACCTTTAAGCGATGGCTTCCTTTGCACACTTCCTCTGATATTTCTCACTACTTCTTTTCTATGCTAAATGAGGGGGGTGGCCTCTCTATTTATAGAACTTCCAGGCTTATCCATCTTATCTCTAAGATAGGATAAGAAATCCACTCTGACGAATCATATTCCATACCTTAACTCTTATCTGTACATGTAAGCTTATCTCTTAAGATAAGATAAACCTTATCATTTTACATGGGTTCCACATTTTTAGACTTTTTACAAATAAAATACACAAAATATTTATGACCTCACTCCTTGTCCTTATTACCAATATAATATTTCTAATTCCTAATCATGTAGACCCTACTTCTCTAATTACCCAAACTTTGACATTTTAACATTACCGGACCACTTACGACAAATATTTACTTTTTACAACATTCCTATTGTACTTTGATTTATTCCGTACTCCACATTATTGGCGCACCATCTTGTGGCGCCGTTATCTTCTATCGAGCCGCTATTACTAATTATACTTAACAACATCCTATTCCTAATACATACATTAATGAAATAGAAATTATGGAGGAAAATTTTAGTGTCGACATCTTCCCCCTTCTAGCTTCTACTCAGTCCTCGGAGTAGACTATTCAGTGCTTGGAAAATCTTGACTTGTCGTGGTTGACCCATTTCGTAATGGGAGTGCCATCAATTCCTCCGGTCAGTACGTACCATTTTCATGCACAAGCTCTTTATTTTGTAGGGCCCCATCCATTTTGGAAGAAATTTTCTCTGTCTTCTTTTTTTGTATACGGAATCATATACTAGACCAAGTCATTCACATGAAATGGAGACCACGGATCTTTTGATCAAAGTATTCCTTACTGCTTCATTTTCTTCTTATGGCTTGTATCCTTTGCTATTTCCCTCATTTCCTCTAGCAAATGAAGATGTACCAACCTTTCTTTTTCTTGAATCACTTTCATCCATCCTTTCATTTTCATAACTCTCACGGTGGGAATATCAAACTCAATAGGAAGAAGCTGGATCAATGCCATAGGCCAATTTGAAATGGGGAGTATCATGTTGCTTGACTTTGATGTTGCCCTATATGCCCACAATCTTTGCATGAATCCTTTTTTATCCCATTTATGTACAAATTTGCATCTTTTGCTAGAATTTGACACAACACAAAATTTGTTCGTTCCACCTGTCCATTTGTGCTTGGCTTGTATGTTGTTGCCTTCATGTGCTTAATAGAAAACTTATTGACTAGGGCTTCTACCACCTCATTAATGAAGTGGCTTCCTTGATCTGTTACAATTTCTAATGGACAACCAAATCTGGTGACAATGCGTTCATATATGAACCTTGCCACTTCATCCATGGAAGTTGTTTTCAATGGCCTAGCTTGACCCACTTGGTTAAATAATCGTATGCGCAACTCTGATATACTTATTTTGGCGTGATGTAGTTGGAAGTGGACCTCTGATGTCTATTCCCCACTTTTCAAAGGGACCAAGTGGAAGAATAGGACATAATGGGTGATGAAGTCTTACGGTTACCATGTGTTTGACAAATATCACATGTCTTACAATAATTATAACAATCTTTAAAAAGAGTGGGCGGTGATAACTGCATCAAGATCCTTCTTTTGTAAGTTGTCAGAGAGAAGTGCCCTCCACATGTACCATTGTGGAATTCTTCTAGCAGTTCCTTCCTTGATCACGTCATTGCCCTCTTATCTTGTCCATCGAGGTCCTATTCGAAATAATACTCCATGCAGAATAGAATATGGACGACTGGCTTGAGTAATCTTTCTCTTAGTCTTTGCATTGGCACCATCAGGAAACTTGAATTCATTCAGATAATTCCAAATATCTATGTATTCACTAGGGATTGTGTCGAGGATAACAATCTTTGCATCGGGAAATCATCATCATCACAAGATGATCCTAAACCATCATAGGCTCGAGAGAGTGCATCTGCATTGACATGCTTCTTTCCTGGCCTATCTATAATATCAAATTCAAATTCTTGTAGCAAAATTATCCATCTTGCTATCCTCACGATGGGTTAGGCTTATTTACAATATATTTTAGAGCACGATGATCTATTCTGACTAGAAATTTTGCCCTAAGCAAGTAATTTCTAAACTTCTTTCTGACAAAAATGATAGCGAGCCTCTTTTTGATTCTGGTATAATTTACCTCAAGCCTTTGCTCATTTATGCTCTCCCAAAGTAAATTGGATGTTCATTCCCATTTTCATCCTTTTGGCTCAAAGTACTTCCTAGTCTTTGCATCGAGGCATCGAGTGTACACTGATGAATGGCTTGCTCAATCTGGATTCTTCAAAGCAAGGTGAAGACACGGGGCTTCCTTGATTGTCCAAAAGCTTCATGCGCCTTATTTCTGGTTCATAAGTAACATCCTTCTTCAAGAAGCTGGGTTAGTGGGCATGCGATCTTTGAGAAATTCTTGATGAACCTTCTATAGTAACCCATGGCCTAAAAATGATCTCAACTTACTTTATTCATAGGAAATGGTAAATCTTTGATTTTGAAACTTTATCGGGATCGTACCAATACCATCTCTGGATCTGACATGCCCCTAACAAAACGCCTTTAGAACATCCAAAGACACACTTTGTAGGGTTTAGTGAGGCTTGTGCTTCATCTAACCTTTGAAATGTTGTCTCCATTTCAGTGCGGGTGGTCAACTTGCTCCCATAGATGCAAAAATCATCCGAAATACTCGATGAAGGTCCCGATGTAGGGTTCGAACACCTATTCATCAAATTTGGAATGTTCTTTGGAGCATTACACAACCCAAAAGGCATAACTCTATAAGCAAAGCGTTCCCCAAGGAGTGGTGAGCGTGGTCTTGGTGATCTTTCTCTGCTATATGAACTTGGTTGTAGCCTTTATATCCATCAATGCAAAACTATAGCACTCTGGCTACTTACTTCGTCAAGATCGATCGAAAATGGAAGAGGGTAATGATCCTTCTTTGTTGCCTTATTGAGCTTCTGTAATCAACACAAATGCGTAGCTTCCCATTCTTTTTTATTGAGATCACAATGGGAGAAACCCATTGAATTCTCCATGACAAATATGAATCCTGCATCAAGCAACTTATCTATTTCTTCTTTTACAGTCTTGGAAAAATTAGGATTCATTCTATATGGCATTTGCTTTATGGGCTTAGCACCATCTACCAGCTCAATAGAATGTTCTACCCAACTTACTTGATGGAGTTCCTTGTAATCAAAAGTGAATAGGTGTATGTACCTTCAAAAGAGCTGGAGGTAGGATTCCTTCTCACTCTCCATCACAGCATCACCAATCTTTATTTGTTGGAGACGATCATCAACTTCTTCTTCAGATAATTTTATGGGGTCATGAGTTGGTGTGACTGGAAGGATATCCATGGTGAAACATCCACCTCACTTTCTTCATCTTGGTGTCCACTTCACTTGGTACTAGAGTAATCGAGAGGATGTCGATCATCGGTTTCATCACTTGAATCCACGAGGTTACTGCTTATGATGTCGAGGGATCACATTTATCTTCACCCTCTCTCTACCACGTCCAAGTGTCATGAAACCTTCATTCCGGTAGTTTCTTGCATGAACTCTCCTTAGCCATGGTCTTCCCAGTGCAGCATTGGGTGCATAGCAGTACCATTTTCATCATCACTGAAAGTCTACCACACATACCACACCCATAATGAGATATTGCCACATTTGAAACTACACCTTTGGTTTAGTTTTCCTTTATTTAATGACCTTAACATAAGTGTTGAAGGCGATCAATTTTAAACCCAACATATTCATTACGAGACTCGGTCATTACATTAGCTTGCAGCACCTCCATCAACTAAGACATCATGAATTGAAATACCATTACATAATACCTCGGCTTGTGGAGCATAGGGATCTGCCTCTGCCTCCCAAGCAGGGACCTCAACCTCCTTCCTTCTTCGAGCATTGAGTCCACCTCATGACTCCGCCTCTTCTCGAGAAGACATAGCCAAGAGTTGACCATATGTAATATTTGCGAGGCCTTTTGGATAGATCTTCCAAGATGGAGTATGGTCCTTGCCCTGTGAAATCGAGAAAATCCTGCACACCCAACTTTCTTCTCTATGTTTCTTACTAGTTTCTCCTTTCATCTTCTTAGGATCATTTCCATCTTGATTATCTTTTTCTTTCTTTCTTTTTGTTACAAACACATCTACTTCATTATTTCTACTCTTATCTCTACATCAAAGAATTCACAGTGCTTTTCCTTTATCATTATCTCTTTACGGATGTAGAAGCTCTATACGGACAATTATACTTATAATGACCCTTTTATAACAACCATAACAAACAACTTGAGAAATATTTCTTTTTGGACCTCTATCTCCTCCACGAGAACTAAATTCCTTTCCTTGAAGAAGATTAATAGTTAAGCTGACCCATCTTTTTGAGCGAGATCTTCATACTCGGTAGATGTACTAGGAGAAATATTTGTGCTCACCGGGAGTGGTTGTGGATTTACGGACCAAAGTGTCTTTGGTGTAGGCTCTACTTTAACAACAATTTCTTTGGGCTCCTCTTCCATGCTTTCTTCTTGCCTTCTTTGCAATCTCCTTTGCTTGTTGATGGTAGGCTGGGCGGTCATACTTCACTCGTTGTCGATCTCGGCTTCATCCCAAGAATGAAGTGCTTCTGAGAGGAGATTATCCACGCCATTCATCAACCCATCCGCTAATCCTTCCTTAGGATCGGGCATCGAGCTTCCTCCTTAGCTCAGAACACGAGCATGATAATCCCTTATCTTCTCCTTCTCTCCTTGGGATAGCTTTGTGATCTCGATCATGAGATCTGCATATTTCATTGTTCACCAAATTCTTCAAGAAAACTTTCGAGTTAATAAATCCCATGAATTTTTCACATTATCACCTAGTGTTTGAACCACCTAAGTCTTTGAACCATCCAAAAAGGTAGGAAAAAATTTAGTCCATTGTTCCCTTCTTATAAGGCCATTACAAATACAAGATCGTTTAAACTCTTGAATGAAAGAAGAAGCATCTTCATTAGATTGAGCTGAAAAAAAAATAGGAATCTTTCCCATTTTCAAAAGTAACCACCAGTGAAATACCAACCCACAAGTACAATCAACAAGACTTATGTGCACAAATAATTGGAATCACTATACTAGAAAGTGACTTTACACCTTTCTATAGTAAAATAGAAATGACCACGGTAAACTATGGTAAAACTTGACTTACTTTGCGGTAAAAACTGACTTTATTGTGGTAAACACTATTCACGGTAAAAAGAAATTCTTTGCGGTAAATACTATTCACGGTAAAAAGTGACTTTACTGTGGTAAATACTATTCAGCAAAAATGACTTTACCATGGTAACTACTATTCATGGCAAAAATGACTTTACCATGGTAACTACTATACACAGTAAAAACAAGGTTACCCTCCAATTGATTTTTGACTAAGTGGGAATATCTCTCCAGAAAATCCACCAACGAGGAATGGTCGGCAGCGGAACCAAAATGTCATCACCAATCCGGCACTATGATAATTCTTCACGGGAACTCCTCGTCTTTATGATTATTTACTAATGCACTGACCTTTAGTTTGGTGGATGTAATCTGGAAACAAAACAACAACATAACACAAGAATACCATCGACTATGATAAGACGGAATGATGACAAATCTGAAATATCAAAGTAAATTATAATATTAACATGAAATTATTTACAATCTCACCCATGAGGAGTGTTATTGACTTCAACAAGACTATGGGAGAAACTTTACAATTACACCTCTTGATGGCTTCTTGACACACCTTTAAGCGATGGCTTCCTTTGCACACTTCCTACAATATTTCTCACTACTTCTTTCTATGCTAAATGAGGGGGTGGCCTCTCTATTTATAGAACTTCGAGGCTTATCCATCTTATCTCTAAGATAGGATAAGAAATCCACTACGACGAATCATATTCCATACCTTAACTCTTATCTGTACATGTAAGCTTATCTCTTAAGATAAGATAAACCTTATCATTTACATGGGTTCCACATTTTTAGACTTTTTACAAATAAAATACACAAAATATTTATGACCTCACTCCTTGTCCTTATTACCAATATAATATTTCTAATTCCTAATCATGTAGACCCTACTTCTCTAATTACCCAAACTTTGACATTTTAACATTCGGACCACTTACGACAAATATTTACTTTTTACAACATTCCTATTGTACTTTGATTTTATTACCATACTCCACATTATTGGCACCGTCTTGCGGCGTTATCCGTTATCTTCTATCTTAACAACATCCTATTCTAATACATACATTAATGAAATAGAAATTATGGAGAAAAATTTACTCCCTAACAACATCCTATTCTAATAGGCACAAATGTCCTATATTACATGTTCTTTACGTGTGGAAAAACCGTAGCTATAATTAGTGCCCGGACTTATGGAAGTGCTCGGGAATCTTCATGGTGAGATACAATACCTCAAGGAGCGAGCAAAAGAAAGCATTAGAGATATTTCAAATTGGTATCGATGATATGAGAGAAGTGTGCAAAATGTTGCGCCGAGAGAACGTTATTCCACTATTGAGAAGTTGGTTAAAGGGAACACTTCGCGCACAAGTATTGAGGCAGGAAGACAGATCCTGCATGTAAATCTTCCCCTAATAGCATTGAATATGATAAGGAAATTACTCAGAATGTTGTTGTAGATGGATGGCTATTGAGCAATATTTTGATTGATATAGGTGCGAAGAAAATTTTCTTACATTAGATGCATGGGTACGAGATGGGGAGGCATCCATTTCAGCTATAATCTAATGTGTTGTTTATGGAAAATAGGACTAAGGCCACCTCCATAGGAGTTTTGAAGAATGCATCTATAACTATACAAGGGGCCAAGTTCACAGGGGATTTTGAGGTATTAGCACTTGTAAAAGAATACGATTTTCCAGCCTTGCTTAGACACCCTTGGTGTTATGTGAATAATGCATAACTTGAGATTGATAAGGGGTATATCAGCTTTGAGAACAAGGAGAGAAGAGTTATGATACCTCTAACAGATGGGAAGTCTACACCACATGTTGAGCCTCTAAGTGAGGAGGACTTAATTTTTTTTTATGTATGTGCTATTCAAGGACCCAGAGGTCAATGAGCCATTAAAAGAAGGCATCCTATAGTGGGAGGATTCTCATTATATTAGTGATACTATGAGTATTACTTGTGAAAATTGGGCTCATGGTACATATGAACTAGTAGGGTGCGAGGTAAAAATTGTGGTTGCGCACAAGAATGGAATTCATTCGGTTCGACGGATAGGTAGTACAATACCTTGGTATACAGGGACAAAAGATCTTCTTGTATTTTTGAAAGCCATGGAAACACAGTGGACATCAAATTAAGAGAAGAGATATGTTCGTATAAACCTTGTGCGGGATAACAATGCGTTGGTGGGTAGTCCATAGAGATAATCTTATAGGATGGGAAGAGATTGGAGTCACCTTATCTGTTAGATTTGTAAGGAACAATGCCCCTACGCAGATCTACACCTATCATGGTGATCAACTTGTTCAACATCACATTCAGCAGTGTGAGAGACTTTAGACAACGGGACATAAAGCATTACCACCTTCACTCTAGGTGCATAAAGTGTACTCTACCCTACAAGGATGTGCATGCACTGGTATGTATACACAAAACTACATTGAGAGATTGGGAATTGATAGAATTTGACTACAGGAATGATCTAGACCTTTGACTACTTCTCTCTTAAACCTCCAGTAGAAGAGACATTAAAATTGGTCAAGTGCTTAACTATGGGAGATAGTGCAAAAGTAGAAGATCATATTCAAGTATTATTTGGTGAGGCGAGTCCAGAGCACATTTTGAAAGGGAAGAATAAATGGAATCCATACTAATTGAATGTGCTTTCCTTGAGAAAGAGAAGGAAAGATGGTTTACATCGTGGATGATGATGAAGTTGAGAACTGGATATTGAACATTCATAAGGGTTGTGTGAGGTCTTGGGACGGTGCGGAGATAAGGATACACGCACCTATCATGAACCCATGAAGATAAAGAAGGTGAATATAAGTTTAGAGGTGAGCTAAGGAGGCCATAGTTGGATACTACTCTTGGTGAGACTCGGAAGTAGCAAAGATCATTAAGTTACTCGGGGATTATCAGGACTTATTCCCTCGAGGGTATCATGAACTTAAAGGCGTGCATAAATAACTTGGGGAAATGAAGATAAAGCTTAAGGACGGTGCACATCTAGTTAGAAAGTGACCTCATAGAATGAACCCCAATTTGTGTGAAAAGGTAAAAGAAGAAATTGATAAAATGTTGAAATATGGAATTATCAAGCCCTTTGATGAGTTAGAATGGGTTAGTCCAATGGTGATCAGTATCAAGAAGGATGGATGAATTATAATATGTGTGGACTACAGGGAGCTAAATGATGCCTATGTTACAAACCCATTCCCTACACCATTTACTGAGCACATATGAGTTTTTCAGGGTATCATTAGGTCGGGATTGCTTAGGAGGATAAAAAAAGATTACATTTACTACTGAATGGGGCATTTTTGTATATCTTGTGATGCCTTTTGGACTGAAAAATGTGCCTGTTGTATTCTCGTGTATAGTTTTTCAAAAATTTAAATATTTTATTCACAACTTTTTGTAGGTTTATCTAGATGATTGGACAATATATGGGCTTGTGAAAGATCATTCGACAATCTGCGCTTAATGTTTGAATGGTGTAGACAATTGAGTATCTCGTTGAACAATAAGAAGTGCGTATTTGCTACACCATTTGGAATAATGTTAGGAAATATAATCTGTAAGGAAGGTTTGTTGGTTGATCCAACTAAGGTTTGAGTCATTCTAGGTCTAGAAGATCTTACTAGTTAAAGTGAGGTGGGATTTTTAGGTCATACAGGATATTATAGAAAATTCATCAAAGGGTATGCCAAGATTGATGCACCCTTGGAAGAATTACTAAAAGGAAAAGGTACATTTTATTAGGGAGAACCGCAGCAATGCGCGTTTGAAATATTAATGGAGAAACTTACTACCGCACCCATTATGCATTTTCCCTCATGGGATAAACCATTTCATGTGCATAGAGACACTTCTGGCATGGCCATTGGCATTGTGTTAGCTCAACCTGGCAAAGGTATTATAGATCATCCAATTTTTTTGCTAGTAGGAAGCTGACTCCTGCTAAAAGGAATTACACAACTACAGAGTGCAAAGCTTTTCAATGATCTATGCATTGCACAAGTTTCGATAGTACTTGTTAGCAACACCATTTGTGTTTTATACGGATCACATGGCATTGAAGTACTTAGTAAAAACTAGTATAACAAGGGCACATATGCAGATGGGTACTCCTATTTCAAGAGTTTGACTTCACAGTTGTGGTGAAGCCAGGGAAAAGTAACTCTAGACCAGACCATTTATCTAGAATCAACTCAGGAGAAGAAGCATAGACAATTGAAGAAACCATGCTAGATGCATAGTTATATAGGTTACAACTGCGTGCCATTAGAATTAGAAGAAATTTTTATCTTTCTACGGATTTGGTATGACACCAAAAAGAATGAAGGAATTAGAAAAGAAATAGATTGCTATACATGCGCCACAATTTATGTTAATCAGTGGTGACCTCTACAAGTTAGGCAAAGATGAAGTATTACACCGTTATGTATTAGAGCATGAGCATAAGGATATTATGGAAGAAGCCCATGGTGGTATTGCAGGAGGCCATTATGTAGGTGATGCTGTTGCTGGAAGATACTACTTGTTGGATTATGGTGGGAGACACTGTATAAAGATTGTAAGGCGTATTGCAAAATGTGTGAACATTGTTAGCATCTAGGTAAACCCGAGCAAAGAGATGAGATGCCTTTGAGACCAATTACTAGTTTTGAATTGTTAGAGAAATTAGCCATTGACTTTGTAGGACCTATTTCACCAGCCGCGCGTAGGACTGGATCATGCTATATCATTACTTGCACAAATTATCTCACACGGTGGGCAGAATCAGCACCTACAAAGGACTGTACAACAACTACAACAACTAGGTTTATATGGGAGAATGTTCTTACAATATATGGATGTCCTTTAAGCTTGAAAGTGATAGGGGTACACACTTTTTGAATGAGACAATTAGGATCCTATTAGATGAGTTTATGGTTGCACACCATAAAACTACACCCTATCATCCTTAGGAAAATGGAACTGCTTGAGGCTTTCAACAAGATTTTGAGCCAAACTTTGAAAAAAATTGTGATGTTGGGAGAAAGGATTGGGATGATAAAGTGTCAACTATTCTTTGGGCATATAGAACAACTTATAAGATATTGAACAAAGCCACACTGTTTCAGTTGGTGTTTGGCACATAAGTCGTTCTCCCTATAGAATTTATGTTACCTTCTTTGTGCATTACGCGCGCTGGAGGTCTAGCTGATGAGAAATATTTAGAAGAGCGTATTGAGAAGATGATTCAATTGGATGAGCGATAAGCCATAACACGATGGAGTCAAAAGCAAGGAAAAGGCCAGGCAGAAAGCATGGCATGATAGAAACATAAGGGATAAGAAGTTTGAGATTGGACAAATGGTACTTCTTTATGACTTTAAGTTCTTGCGCCATCCAAGAAAGCTCAAAGTACATTGGTTGGGGTTGTATGTCATCACTCACATACTTGAATCAGTGCTTGCTAGTTAGAAGCACTTGATGGAACACGACTACCCAATTACTTCAATGGGAGTAGGTTGAAGCCCTACTATAAATAAGTCTTCTTGGTGTTTGTAATAAGGTAGTATTGCCATTTAGATTAGGTTTTCAATTATGTATTTCCTTCATTTTTGTTATGCTTTTTCAATTTAGTTGTTTTTCTTGTGTAATAAGCACACTTGCACGCATGAAGCTAATTACTATGTGAAGAATGTTTATGTGTAGAGGACTACACATACCTTTAGTGTGGGGTGGTTGTTTATATCTAGGTACAAGACAATGGGAATTGAAAGGATAAAGGAATAAGCTGCTATGGGTGTGCTTTAAGTCAAAAGAAGATTGCTTCTCAAAAGTGACCAAGGATGGAGATGAAAAATGAACAATATAACGTGAGGCAAGCGGAGGCCATGATAACTACTAGGAGAAGGTACAGTGATGAGGTACTTGGGTACAAGGGCGCACATTGAAGAGAATTATGTGACCTAGAGGGTAGGAGGCATGCTAGAAGGTTATAGCTAGGGCATGAAGATGTACCGCACGGAATGAATGAATTTGGTCAATGAATGAGGGGATATTTGGTAGGTGAAGGAGCAATAAATGCATCAAAATTTGAAAAATATATATAAAGATGGGATGTGAATTCATTTTTACCGTTGCGATTAAGAGTATTTGAAAGAAGCTAAGTGCGAAGATTCGAGTGACCGTTTTAAGGTTCGAGAGGTGTGTAACTAGTTATGATGAAGGGATGCGTACTGTAAGAAGCTTGTGTCCCGGTGGTGAATGGTTTGAGAAAAACGAGGACGGAGACAAGTTAGGGGCACATAATCTCACCTATGGCACGATGAATCGAACTAGGGTTTTCTTCACACATTGTAGAATTTGAACGGCAAGGATCTATAGAGGATTGCAAGGTAAAATGGCACCTAAAAAGGGCTGCAAAGCATGGGTAAAAGGAAAGAAGAAGGTGGTCATCGAGGAGGAAGAAATGGCTCGTAAAGTAATTTTTGGAGATGCAATATCGATAGGGGTTATATTATCACTAGGAGTGGGATTATAACATAAAGAAAAGAAAATTGAGTGAGTACAATCACCGTACCATTGAGAACAAGAAGGAGCTTGACACGTTGTTGAACACGAAGACAAATAAACACACGACGGAAGATATGTCGGTGTATGACGATGCTGGTGAGAAGCTATTGTAGAGGATAGGGGTTTACCAACTTTATGAGATCCCTTATTTTGGGAAGTATGAGCCATTATACCAGTGGCTTATGAGCAGAGTGCACGAGGATTTTTTCTACTTTGCAGGGTGTAGAGTTAGAATTTCATCTGCGCTCATCTCCACGTTGACAGGGTTGAAAGGCATGGGAGATAATTTACGAGATGATCTCGGCAGATAAAACCACAATGTTCGAGAGGAAGGAGTTGGGATTTACAAAGGGTCCGCGCGGTATGGACATCGACAAACTAAAGAAGTATCCAGTTGTACAAGCATCGCACATCTCATTACAAAGCTCAATGACCAGGAAAGGTGGTCACAAGTGAACACCATGTGGTTGCACATTGCCAAAAAGATGTTTGAATGAGTAGTCTACATCATCTCATGGTATATCACAGAGACAATCATTGAAGACATGTGCGTAGGAGGAAAGATCAGCTTTGGAGTTGTTATGTTATCACTAGTGTTCATGGAGATCGGAGTGCGATGGACCGAAAGAGAAGGTATGGGAGTATCCAATGGAGTAAAAATTACCAGCAGAACACTTCAAGAAGTACCTATGTGAGGGATCCATGATGAGAGAAGGTTAAGAAATGGGGCGGAGAAGTGGTATGATAGACTCAAGTGTGACTTTTGAGGAAGAATGACACATCCCCAAGGAATTACCTTTAGTAGTTGGAAAGGCATTTAAATTTTTGTATACCAACATTTTTGTATAGTGTAGTTTGTAATGAAAGATGGGGCATGGAGTCCTTGGTGCAAGTTTCTCGTATGATTTCATAGCAAGGCACTTCCAAGCATCAATACACGGAGTTTACGAGATGCACGGCAGTGATATTCAACATGGAAAAGGTAAATTGTGACTACCACACACTAAGGAAGACATGTGTATCCAGGGGGGGTGCATATGTTAAAAGACTCATTTATGATGTTTTGAGTATTAAACCAATAAGTTTGGTGGTGGGAGATATTGGAGCAGCGTTGGTGTATCTCCAACTAAAGCCAAAGATGGAGAATAACAAGTATGTGGAAGGTGAGCTCGCACTTCCAAAGACCACCAAAAGGAAAACATACAATGAAGAACATACCAAAGGTGCCTAAGCCCACAGAGCCAATTAAATTGGAGGATGAGGAGGAGGAGCACAAAGATAGTGGTGGTTTGGAGCATAGAGGTAGGAAACATCCTACAAATAAGGGTGAAGATGAGTGCACCACTACACCACCTCAGCCACAATAGGGGGATGATGAGGACTTGAATGCGTCTAAGGGGAGCACAAATTTAAAATGGTCTTTAGGAGAACAAGGACCCAAGGTACTACTCGACCACGGTGCGCAGATCACCTAGACTCTCTCCACGAAGGAGGCAACCATGCAAAGAAGGAGGAAGCGAAGTTAAATGAGGAGGTGGAAGAGTATGAGGAAAGTGCACATAATTCTCCTTCACTTCCAAAGAACATAGAAGAAAAGGGCGAGGAATCAAAGGAAAGAGGAGAGGATGAGAAGGGACCAGAGGAGACGGTGACATAAAATGTTCGGGATATGGAGACACAAGTCCCAAATTTGGAAGCTAAGGTCCTTAAGCGATAACGATCTAGAAGAACAAGTGGAGATCACATTCCACCAGCCATGGGGTATATGGAGGACGCAGTAAGATTGTCTGCACCCACTTCCAAAGCACGATAACACATAAGGATTTATTTGGATGGGAGCTAATGGATGAGCATATGGCAACTGTGCGCACTCAGAAGCAACTATCATGGTCAATGCACACCCATATGGATGAGCCTAACTTTGATATATGCAAAGATTCATGTGTTTCAAGATGGCTGAAGAAGGCACCACAATCTAGACATATGACAGTAAAGCCTACTATTATTATGTCGATGAGCAGTCAATAATGCATTGGTAAAAGTTTCTCTGAAGTTCTAGGAGAGACATGGATAAAGCTGCAATGATAAGGGCGTTGTGCGAGGAGCTAAAAGATAAAGATCTTTGAGATAGCGCACATAACACAAGAGAGGGACTTGGCGCAGAAGAAGAATGAAATATTTATCATCATCACAGAGGAGATTGGGGCCAATGTCATAAGAGCCAAATGACACTTGGAGGCCAAGGTACCACAGGACGTTTCCTTTAGCGATACACTATGTAGGAAAGTTGGTGTACTTTGTACTTGAAGATGAACCTCTGCACGTGCTCGTGCCAAAGAACTCAAAACAAGAAGCGAACGAGAGAAAGATTCAAGTAATGAGAAAGATTACATCATATGAAGGGATGCTGTAAGCACTAAAAGAGGTATTGAAGAGAACAGAACATGCTTTAAACATCTACACAGCTCTAGAGGTGCTTATCAACATGAAGACCCTAGAAGAAAGCAATGAGGTCCAAAGAGCAATGAAGGATGAAACATTGGGCTGCGCAGAAAGATTGTTAATGGTTAAAAAGAAGTGCGAGGCCTTGACAACAACATAAGAGATGCATAAGACTCAGCTGGAAGAGCTTGGGAAGCTCATTGCGCAAAAGATGGATCTTCTAGAAGGAAGAATGACATCAATGTCTAGCATTGTGTTGGTTCTGTAGAATGAAAAAGGAGAGATTGTGAGGGATGAGTTGGAATCCATTGTTGTGGACATTCCAGAGAAAGAAGAACAAGCACTCGCTAAATGGTAGACCTTGGAGGCCAAAATAAAGGAGGAGTATCCAGAGTTGATCCTTCAAACTAATACAAAGGATACTGCCTCTTAAAACATTCTTTATTCATATGCATTCTTTCTGTTCCATATTCTTTACTTTAATTTTTGAAGATACCCATTGTCAGGGTGACAATGTGATTAGTGTGGGGTAATGTTGATCGAGAGAACACTTGTGAACTCACACAAGAAGTCTGCGGGGAAAACATGCCGAGGTTTAAGGGCGTGAATAGACAGGAAGAGCATGCGCGTGGGAGGAAGGTTCAACATTCGGGACTTAGCCGATTTTGAGCATGAAGACCTATTATTAGAAGATGGCGTGTGGAACACACCAATGATGCAGAGACATGCGCGCCACACATAGTCTATCTCTCGGAGGATCAGATTGAAGACTTTTGCATGGAGATGACCTAAGAATAGGATTGTCACTTCGATTAACTATAAGAATTCTATCTAGATAACACACTTGCATGTGTGGCTATGCTTGTAAATGATGCGTGGCTATTAATAGCATGTGGCCTATTTCTGGAATAGATGAGCGGTGAAGGAAAGTCCCCATCCTATAAATATGATGTGAATCGAGATAGATATGGATATACACATGTAGCGAGATACAAACACATATAGATAGAGAGATATACACGGGAGAGATGGATACATATATAGGGATATAGAGAGATATATGGCTGGATTACTATATCAGATCCATGCGCACATTGATATAGATTTCCATTATTGTAAGGAGATTATGTGTTTATTAATAGATGGAAGATATTGGTTAATCTAAGTGTCATTCATGTGTGTAATTGAGTAGTGCATGTTATTGATTCAATCATGATTACTATTTAAACTTGTTCTTTCATAGATCTGAATGTAGCATGCATTGTAGAATGATGGATCAGTTATGGATCTATATGTTTATTCCTTCATCACACTAACATCCTACTACAACAACCCTAAAGAGGACCCGGTACCTTTGCGTGCTTCGGGTGAGCGCTCGGTCTATTCTAAGTGATGTGCCGGTGTGACCTGGGTGTTATCTGGTATATTCTAGGTTGCATCGGTGTTAAATCACATGATACAAAAATCATTTTTCTTCATAATCATCCGTGGTGGACATACTAAATATGGTATGTGGACACCCCATTTTAGAGTTATTTAGCTAACCAAGGTTATGTTTGGCTTTCACCACATCTACCCATGGTGGGAAAGCTTAATACCCAGTGGGGAATTTGATCCTCACCATCAATCTAGAAAAGGATATTTCTTACGGATTTGGTCCATCAATGCAAAGCCTAAAATTGCACACTTTTTGTGGTGTGTTCTTCACCAAGTCTTTCTCGCTTAGTTCACATCTAGTGCATCGGGTGTTTTCCCCAAATGCCCCTTCTATGGACATTTGGAAAATTTTTCTCACTGTTCTCGTACTACCGCAAAGCCCAGAGGGATTGGAATTGGATTCATTCTTTCTTCCTCCTTTTCACCCAGAATGCTTCACTTGGTAACATGTGCTCTTAGGAGACAATCCTTGAATGCCACACAAATTTTCCTAGATTTGGCATGCTTTCAGAGGGGAAATATTATTCTAGTTATGGAAAGAAATGAATTCTTGTTTATTTTTTAATGTTGAAGTTGATCAACAATTCTTTATTTATAACAAGTTTGTGGTTATTGCGAATGTCTTGTTGTAGATTCAAGTTCAAGCCAACAAAGTGGCGATTGAGGTGGAGCACCTATAAACACTCATGCGCCACTAGGCGACACCCCTTGAAATTTTTCTAGAGAACTTCCATCCCCCTCTCACTACTCCACACCACGTGACAATGTTTGTGAATGCCAAAGAGGTGGTGGCCACCAAATCCGAGCTCTCAAAAATGTTATTTCATTATGCCTGTCGTGCCCCTTGTAGCCAACCTCCTCAGAGGAGCTTCTCTCGCCACCTTCATCTCATCACCGAGGATGAGACGCCCTCCCACCTCCTAGCCAACTTGATTGGGGCTCATCGGCTACCCTCGAGCCAAACACCCATGATGGATGGAGCCTCCCACCTCTTCTTGATAAATTGCCAAGGTTGGCTCTGCTATCTCACCCTCTCGGGCCTCTTGCCGAAGAAACAAAAGAATGAATCCAACTCGGATGAGGTTAGGACATGCCGAATAGTGGAAAATATCTAGTTAAGTTGGCATGATCGGGGCCCACTCTTACAGGACATCAATTCATAATGAAAAATTAAATTTTTGTTTTTGTGTTTCTTGATGCTTTGTAATATTCCTCATTCCTATTTTTTTTCCTAGTTTGGTCCGTGGTTTTGGGGCGTGCTTCCATACCGCCCATTTTTGTGAATTATCTTATATCATTTTACTTGTTAATATAATATAAGATCTTAATTCATAAAAAAGCTACCTCAATTTTTTATTTTCACTAGAAGCATATTTTTTTAAAGAAGAGTAAATGTAACACTAAATGTCACCTTTGAAAAAAGGAAACACTAGAGGCTTCTTGTCACATGATTAAACTAAATACATTATTATAGTGATCGCAACCAAAATGGTCATTGTGATTGTTATAACTTATATGTATATCGACTTAACTTATTTACTAAATATATTACACCTCTAGGAGATGATTTGAAGACACGGCATGGAAAATTTATTTTCTTTAATCTTTATTAAAATTTTCATTTTTGACCATTATTTCATGGTTTCATTTTCGATAAAACTTCATCAAAACATATATGGAAACTATGTAATGTGAAATGACATCATTGATGAAGCAGAGTACACTAGGTTTGGACTTTGACAATCATCCCCTTTTTTCAAATGGAAACTCTATCATGGTTTGATCATTTATCTACCTATGAAATTACATTTTTAATAAAATTATGACTTGTCAAAAATAATTCTGTTTATATAATATCATTTTTATTTAAGTTTTAAAAATGATAAATTATATTTTTTTAAATTAAAAAATTAGCTAATGAAGAAGTAATATAGTATATTTTTTTTATTAAATTTTATTTGTCATACACATTAAATATTAAAACTAAAATGAAAACATATAGAGAAATAATAAGAAGGTACATCATCTAAAAATAAGTATAAAATGCAAACTTTTGACCGAGAGAAAATGAGAAATTCTTTGGTAAATCCCTTATTAGTAACCATTCTCTAAGAGTGTGACATTGTTAACTATGGCCTTTGATATTCTTTAACTTAAATGGGATAATTATGTGGATAAGTGAATAAATATATTTTATTCGGAAAACCAAATCCTAAAATAATTTGTAATGTACCAGATTTTTTAATTTTTTTGCCATAGAGCTTAACATTGGTAGTAACATAGGCAACACCGGTGTTTCATGAAAATCATAAATAGGACAACTCATGTACAATATAAATTCATCTTAGTAATATGAAAATCATGATGACCAAAATATTAATTCTAGAGGAAAGTATAAAAAAATTTGACTAAAAAACATGAATTAATCTCATTTTTATCTTTTATAACTTTTTAAATCATACACATATATCACTACTACCATATAAAGAACTTAAGACATTGAAATACTTAAACAAAAACTAGGAGAGATGGTATCTTTTATTCCATAAAAGAAAAGTAAACTAGAAGAGATGGTATGCTTTTATTCCATACAAGAAAAGTTTCTAAATTTATTTTTAAAGTTGGAATAATAAATTCCTAAAAAGTAATTATCTTACATTTTCTACTTTCACTTACAAAAAGGAATAAAAACTTTCTATTTAATATGATATTTTAAGATAAATTTGTTAATTTTTTTAAAAATATGATAATATATAATTTAAAAATGAATAAAAATCATATTTACATAATATATTTTCTTACGTCATATATTGTAATCTAAACTAATTATAAAATATATATACCCTTTATTAATAATATAACTCTCAAATTTACAATTTAAATGAAAATTAACTTGTTTGGATATATGGTTTGAGTTTTTAAAATTATAAATTATGACTAAAATATTTAAATCCGTCCACAACCACTAAATTCCAACCCCAAACTACACCATTTAGGGATGTGTTGATAGCTTAAAGACAATGTTTGTAGAAAGAATAAAATATATGGAAAATAGATTTTAAATAAGAACACACCTAACATGCCATTAAACTAGCCATGGTGTGGCCCTTATCATTTTTCCTATGTTCATAGGGAAAAAAATTTAATAGAGAAAGAAAACAAGATGTAGGGGAAGAAAGTGGATAATGGTCAAAGTATGATGATGGTGACATGAAATGTTTCTCACTCTATTCTCTTCTTCCATGTTTCTTTAGTCTTTTCCATCTTCCTCTTTCACATTCAAGAGTGAATTAGTTCTCAAGTGAGCTATGAAAGTCTTTGTTTTTGTTTTCTAAGGGATATTAACCCCTATAAAAACCTTTTAGTTGGAAGGGAACAACATTAAATAGAAGTAATTGAAAATCACACGCACAAAAAAAGGAAGACAAGTCAATAAAAGTCTAATATATACAAAATCTATAAAAACACACACATATATTAATACCATAACAATTAACTAGTCGACACCCAAATTAAATATGTATAATATAATAGAAATGTTTTAAAAATGTATATGATTTTCTTACAGATATTAAATACATCCATCAAGAAATATATTGATATATAGAGATACCAATCTCAAGATCATATCTTGAATTTTCCTATATAATGGTGACAAATTGTACCATTTTAGCTATGCCACCATGTTGTGTTAGAATCTATATATAGAATAAAATTTCCAAACTTAACTGTATGGCTAATATATTTTAATTTTCCAATTAATTTCTTCAACTAAAAATAAAAACTTCTATTGTAGAATGTCAATGGGGCGTAATAAAAGGAAAAGTGTATTTTTAATGTTACCCCTATTTTAGGGGTGAGGATTCGAAGGAATCATTCGTCTTACGCTGACGATTTCAAAAATGATTTGTGTTGGTGCGCACTTGTGCCGCGGAAAATAGAGGAAAACAAACATCCGCTGGGCCAAAAGCCACGTGTCTCTGGGACGTGTCGAAATACAGCATGTTTATCCCGTTTAATTTGGTGGAGACAATAGCGCATTTTGCGCCGTAATCTACGCCGGCTTATTCGCATCCACGGTGCCGTTCCGTTAAGATTAGGGCCTGCAAATTTGGGGAATGTTTTTCGCAGTTGCCAACATTTAAAGGATGCTCATTCCTACGTGCCGTTCTCTCTCCCGATATTCTCGCTCGCTCCGTTTTATACGGACGGCATCCGAGGGGCTTCTCCAAATCTGGAGGATTTCTTTTCGTCATCCTTTCATTTTCCCCAACCAAATTTGCGGCTGCCTCTATTTATGCCACTGAATCCAAACACAACTATCTTGTCTATCGGATTCGAAGGGGCAAAAACAATTAAAAAATGAATTTTTCTTTTCACAAACAGTTAGTGTGGTGATTTCGAATACTGTTTTTTTTTTTCTTGGGAAGATTGATTCATCCAATGTGAGTAAAAATCGTTTTTATTTATTTATTGTTTATTTTTTTCGGGGGTTGGGGTTTGAGTATGTCTGTAATGGAATGTAATGCGATGCAGGTTAAAAATGACATGCAAAAGTGGGACTGGACAGGCCTGCGCTGCATGCAAATACCAGAGAAGGAAATGTTCCCCGGATTGTCCTCTGGCGCCGTATTTTCCCCTGATCAGCCGAAATTGTTCCTCAACGCTCACAAGCTCTTCGGGGTGAGCAACATTTTGAGGATTCTCAGGCAGGTGGACGATACCCAAAAGAGCGACGCCATGAAATCGATAATATACCAGGCCAATGCCAGAGAAAAGGATCCCGTGCACGGATGTTTTGGAATCATCGTGATGCTTCAAACCCAGGTGGAGAGGCTCAGAGACGAGCTGGAACTCGTCAGGAGCCAAATTCTGTTCTTAGAGCAGTTGTATCAGAATGGCGGCGCCGCCGCCGCCAACGGGCGGGATGAATTCCAGACGGCGGCGCCGTCACAGCAAAATCAACAGCTACAGCTAGTGCAACCTCTGGCGGCGGCTTGCAGTATGGGAGTCTCGCATTCGGCATTGCCGTCTAACTGGATGTGCCCTTGCATGCCCACAACTACTCCCTATTCCACTTACGATTCTCATGCCATGTACAGGCAGCAACAGCAACAGCAACAGCAGCGATACGATTTTAGGCCTAATAAATTTCTTGAATACGAACAGAGACAAACGTACAGCGATTCCAGAGAAGCATACGAATCCAGGTAAACATTTTTTTTAATTCTCATTGAATCTGAAAACATTTGTTTTTTTCTTTCACATTGGATCTGAGACCGATTTTTTGGGTTTTGTTCTGTATGATTTTTTGGAATCGAATTTGAATTGGTGTGAATGTGCATGATCAGTGCGGAATCATCGCTGAAAGAGAGTCAGTCTCTGGAGCATATGGCAGAGCACGAGCTGAAGAGTGCGGCAGCCCTGTTCACGCTCACAAACTAGGCGCATTTGGATTTTTTTCTTTTGACAAATAACTCTCTCATCAAGTTATGTACAATTTGAAATTTGTTTGTAACCTTCTTGCTTTGCGCGGAAGTTATTTGTTTAATAATAATGGTTACTTTTTTAACATAATTTTGAATTGCATGATAACGTCTCCTAATTTTGCGCCGAGCTTTCTTTTATCAAGAAGCTTCTATTTACACAGATTTGAAGAATAGTTTCTGTTATAATTTCCCGTAATGATTAAACATTACTAATCATATTTATACTTACTAAATAGTCAAGATTTTCGAAGTCAACTTAAACCCAGGAAAGTTTCATACGTTAAAAACAATCTCACTGAGAGAGCTGTTTTTTTTTTACTTCTCGGTAATCAGTGTTAAGCCGTGGCCCGTGATTCGAACCTGGAACTGTTGGATAGTAGAATTTAAGCTCTACCAAACCTGAACTACCTTAACAACATCTTCACAAAATTATTGAGGAGTTCATTCATTTTAACTAATTAAATAATTATATGAATGGTACCATTTGAATTTCAATCCTTCATATTTTTTTGATTAAATCATTAATATATGCACCTTATTTCTAAATCCTTATAAAGCAAAAGCATAGATAGGATCATGAAAGTTTCAGATTTGATTATAATGTTCCATCTCTGCATGCTTCCAATTGGGTTCATAGCTTCATATGTGAGCCTTCAATACATGCATTGCACATCTTTCAGGTAACAAACAGCTTGTACATAACGTCAGATTTCACTACATGAATTTTAAAGAAATGATTCTTTGCAATTTGTATATTTAATTAATTATTCATTATTTTGTGTAATTAAGATATGTTTATAATATTTAATTGTTGAACAATGGTCGTTAGGGTTTATTACAACAGTAAGTCATATTGGTGAATGTTATTGTAAAGGTGGATTTGTGGCTGCCATTTTGTGTTAGAGTATTTGTAATTAGAAACCTATCAATAAATTATTGACTTGATTAGCTTCAGATAATTTAGATTAAAATAAATATTAATAGATTTTATGACTAAAAAAGTTCTCTAAATTTATTATTAAGAAGATTTATTCTGTACTCCCAAGTCTCTGTTTTTTTAATAAAAGTATATAGATTAGTTGTGTCCCATATATATATGATTTTATGGGAGGGATATTTACCCTTCTTTACATTCGAGCTTAATATATTGGTGGTCATTCTATTTTGATCATATTTGTGTTTATATATAATAAAAAGCTTAGAAATCTATGAATGTGTTAAAATATTACCTTTGCATATTTGGAAATTTTTGTAATATATGTGTACCTAGTTTTTCTATGATTTTTCCATTTATAATATTGGGTATTTAGATAGCTTACAATTTAGATGATTGGGTATTAGTTGCTGGATATTTATTTTGTTTTTAAGTTTATAATAATGGTACTTAAAAAGATTTCAAGTTTACATCTTGAGAAATAATGGATATTTGGGTTAACTTTTTGGTTGTGACAATTTAAGATATTGAGTTAAGGTTGGCTATGCATAATTATTTATTGACAACATCATATTGTGCATTGTGTAATATTGAGTCTTCTTGATGAGTGTAATTATACATACAAGTATGTAAATACATATTTATATATCATATATGCATGCAAACATGGAAAATATATTTATTTTCATTTATATATGGTTATACTAGTATGTTCTTCACAATATTGTAATTTCTTTTTATTTTCTATTAAACTAAGAATCACATATTGTGTACAATGCAATGTGAACGCGAACGGTATATACTATTTGATTTAGTGGGATAGTTATTACTTTTGTAGTTGATGTTGATAAGGGGTGTGATTGATTTTGTAAATGTTGGAATATAGATGAAGCATTAAATTTAAAGATTCTATATCTACATTTCAAATTTGTTACAAATTCGTACATATACATTTACAAATCTTATATCATGAGTAGTAGCGATTTACGAGACTATTTTGTTTGAATTAAACATGAATACATGAAGACTTCCGTATATTTGTAGATTTTATATCATGATTGGTAACCTTTTGTGGTCATTTTGGCATTAAACATGAATACATTTGATACCGCTTTGGATAGTTAATTACTTTTGTAGTTGATGTGGTTTGTAATTATTTGAGGGAAATTGTGTTAGTGTTGTTGTGTTTGAGATGGTGGTTACATCGGTTGTTTGGTTGGTTCTTTGTTGAAAAACCTTTTTTGTATTGTCGATAACATGTTGATAAGGGGTGTGATTGATAGTGGAAGTGTAGGAATATAGATGAAACATTACATTGAAAGGTTTTATGTGTACATTTCAAATTTGTTACAAATTCGTACATATACATTTGCAAATCTTATATCATGAGATCGAACTAAACATGAATACATGAAGACCTCCATACATTTGCAGATTTTATATCATGAGTGGTAGCCTTTTGTGGCCAATTTTATTTGCACTAAACATGAATACATTTGATACTCCTTGAATGACACTACTACTTTGGATACAAGAAGTGTTGAGTAAAGTAGTAGTGGAGGTGCTATCAAAGTAGAGGGTAGTATTTACAACGGATTGTTTTGGTTGAGTGATAGTAGTCTTGAATCCTTTCTTCTTGCTCCAAGTGTTGGTACGTGTGCCATTTTTGAGTATCTTTCGAATGAAAAATGAGGGGAAATGCATGATTGGAAAGCGAGGAACTCTGAGAGAAAGCTATGAATGTCAGACCTTTCCTTTCAGTGGTTCCAATGTCGACAGTTGCTCTATGCAAAGTAAGTCCCTGGGACTTGTGGATAGTTAATCCCTAGGCCATTTTAATTGGCAATTGTCTTCGATTCCCTCTCGAAATAGGGGGTATTGGAATATGTAACGGGTTGGAGGGATTATCCCCTTGTCACACAAGATGGTAAGTTCTTTAGTCTATTTTAGTTGATAATTTTTATTTTATATTGGGCCCTCAGAGAGCTGCCTCTCCTAATGTCATTCACCATTGGCATTTATCCATAGATTCCATACCATGTTACTACCAAAACATTGGGATTGAGCCTACTAATTGGCTAGGACCTAGTAATTAAAAATTTGTAGACTATCAAGTAATGTTTATGTTGTAATGCTAGTGGCTTAGTTGAAGAATTGTTAAATAGCAGCAGGAGGAAATTGGTGGACTTCCTCTAGATTCATTGCTTGTGCTCTGTACACATACAAAATGACTATCTCATTTGTATATGAAACTACAGAAACTATGCTTTAGTCACTGTTGTATCTAATCAACTTCACAAGCTTTTGGGCCTTGTGAAATGCATACTTGTCCCCTTTGTATGCCGAGCTATCCTAGCCTACCTCTGATGCCAAGATTAAAAACATGCACCAGCTAGGACTTGAACCTGGACCGCATATGGAACATCTAGACACTCTACTAGTTAAGCTACCGACATGTTATGGTATGATTATTCATGAATTGTGTTTCTACCTTCAAGAAAACTTGTGATGCCATTTCTTGTCGGGATTATTTAGAGCTTAAGAATTATAAGGAAAAATATGTGGTAGAAATATAGTGTTTGTTCTAAAATTAATTGTAGATATAATTACAGATAAATGACAAGAATAATATGCTTATTGGGTTTGTGTTCTCTTTAAATGCTTTGCTTGCATGATCCCAGGTCATGTTGACATGGAAAAACATAAATGTAGGTCTAATATTAATCTTGTGATGAACTTCCACCTGGTTGGAGGATTGAACTGATATAACAAAAAAGGTATAGTAGTTGATTATTGTATTAATTTTGTGAAGTCAAGAATGACAGTAGTTGGGGATTGAAGTGAAATTTGTAACCAATTTTTAAATTTGTTAGTACTCGAACAGAAGTGCAATTACATGCACTCAAAACTGCTCAAATATACACAGAACAATAAGACCTATTTTTACTCCTTTTTTGTTCTTTTTGCAAGGCTTCAAATTTGGCACTAGCTAGGATCATATTAGGAAACATACTTGGTTGCAATATAGGAAAAATTATAAGGAGTTATCACAATGTAGCAAGGTTTGAAACAATTGGCTAACAAAATTGGCACTTCCCATCATAAATTGTTATTTTTAGTATCTTGCAAATGATCCATTTCCAATATTATTTGAACATCAACACAAGCCTGCTGAAAATTCCATATGATCATGATATGAACAAGTAACTGAAACACACTTTTAAGATCCATTTATTTGATTGGTGAGCCTTTATTTGATTGGTAGTTGGACTAGTTTAGGCCTAATTGTTGGATCATTTTTTTGTGACATGTTATTATATTTTCATCTATCATTATCAATCGTTCAAGACATTTATGGCGCTATTGGTATATTGTGATCATATTCTTCTATTCATGAATTTTGATGACTTAGATACACACTTCAGGAAGTATTGCATTTAATTGAAGAACTTATCTAGCTTAGTTGATTGCTTCTTTCATTATCTTGCCTCCAATACATTGTGTTTTGTTTAGAGATGAATATTTTAAGAATTCCTATTAAGTTGCATCAATTTCCTTAAAACACAACTTTGTGTTATAATGGTTAAAAACGGAAATTAGTAAGAATTCTCGAGACTATATGTTTCAACAATTGATCATCACTCTCATAGAGATCATAAGAGTTTAGGAATCCTTGTTTCGTTTCTACTTTGTATCATTGCCTTAAAGTTAACCCTATTGTATTGTATTAGAACATAGTACCTACAAGTGAAGCTATCATTTTTCATGTACTATTTCTACTTTCCTATGTGTAGAATATTTTAAGAACCATTATTTCCTTTTGATTCCAGTATTTGACAGTTCTTCCAAACACAACATACAAAAATGTATCCACTTAGCATTTAACTCATTGTAGTTCCTCCTCATAAATATTTTCTCTCCCTTTGATTATATATTTATATTCGACTTAGGATAGTTATTTTTATCTTTGTAAAGTTAGCATTGAAAAGCTCTATGTCTATCTCCTTGTATAACTTTCCATTGAGTTAAGAATAACTCTTATCTTTTCCCACTATATTGCTTTTTGTGGATTAAAACTTCCCACTAGCTTCAATTTTTTTGTTGCTAAGTTCGTGGAGGTTTGTTCCAGCACTACAAGCTCAGTGAGTTCCTCTTGCCTCTGATTTCAGCTTATTGCCCACATGAATCCTGAAGAATGTTACTTAATTATTTAAATAGAATTGAGTTTCTTAAATAAGATACTTCTCATACTCTTCCACGTGCCCAAGAAGGATTGGTGAAAGGATTATGTTGGCAGAATATTAAAACTCTAATTTGCACCACGTGTGGCACTACACTTAACCACACTTAGTTATTAACTGGTTAACGAGTTTGGCCACGTCGCACCAATATCTCAAACCTTTAATACATTCTCTATACGATGATCCCGTTTTATGGTCCTCTTTGCCAATTTTTAGTGCCACATTCACAAGTGTTTAGCTTTCTTAATTGATTTTATAGTTTTTCACTTTCCTTTAGACTTTCCTTATAAGAAATTTTATCACCTGAGAAAACTTGGTGAGTTACATGGTTAGGTAATTTAGCTTGGATAGGAGCTCAATATGTTCCAGTTGATTTGGCTCAAGCTCGGTTTCATAGCTCAAACTCGGTATAACACAACGCGATATTAACTCAAATGTTATCTTAAGATTGGTTGACAAAGAAAGGTAACTCAGTGATTATCAATGAAGTTTGGTATAAGGCATATGATTGACTGGATTAACTTGGCTCATATAAATTGGTCAACAAGAAAATATTGTGTTGGATCATCTCGATGGACATTGTAATATGAACTCGACTCAAATGTAGCTTGGTTAATAAGAAAAAAATTGGGTTGGTTCATCTTAGAAGACATTTTAATATTGTAATGCTCCACTCAGTTGTATTTGACCAGTGAGGTGTGGGCTCAACCTTCACACCTGGACACTCAGAGTTTATCTCGCCAACTGCTTAAACGATTGACTGTATGGGATCCCATGTGTGTTTTCTCATATGCAAAGCTTCAAACACTTCACTAGGCACAAATTATCTTCTTGGTTGTCGTACTTTGTGCTATCATTTTTTTTTTTAAACAATAATATTATTATAATCCAAATATAACGTAATGAACTGATAAAATGTGAGTCTGAGATCTGCAATGGATGGTATTGGAAAAATGTGGACGTACAGTCAAAGAACGTCTTTGTTTGACAAAATGTCTCAAAAACCTGCGGTCACGTGGGCAGCATTACGACAGGATGTGCACAACATGCACGTGTTGAGAATGCCTTGTAGCACATGTACAAAATGTGGACGCCTTGACCAAACAAATGGGTTGTTGTTTGAGCCGTGATTTGTATGGAAAAATGCCTGAAAGAAATGTGATTTAATGGACTGCAATGATTGTACTCCAATTGTTGGTTGACTATGTCAACTAGCCCAATTACGACCGGTGGCACTGGGAAAGTAGCCTTCATTCGTACCATGTTAAATGGGTTCTACGTTTCGTCAACTCCAATGAGTTCTTTGTATATAAGAGAGCATACAGATTCGTCTCGTAGTGCGTTCGCACTTCGGAAATCAATTTTTGAACGTAACTTCTTAGCCATAGTACTAAATTTACACATTTTCGTAACTTGTAGGAAAATGTGAAAGAATGTCGTAGGACCCTCTTCAAGTCAAATAACTGACAAGAAAATTTGTAGTCACCTATATATGATCGTATGGAACTCTCATTTGTGGCTTGTTTGAGAAATTTTATTATTGGGAAAATGCTCTCTCTCTCTCTCTCTCTCTCTCTCTCTCTCTCTCTCTCTCTCTCTCTCTCTCTCTCTCTCTCTCTCTCTCTCTCCTCCTCTAGTTATGAAATGAAATGAATGTATCTCTAACTCTCTCTTGTTGCGTGCTAAGTATTATAATCATGTGAATGAGAAAACTATGATAACATGAATTATGCTAGATTTTGGGTAGATGTCATGCCAATAGTTTGTGCTAACCATGTGTTGGTTACAGGTACCAGGATAAGGACAAAGTGAAGTGTTGTTGGTGTTTGCATAATAACATGTGATTTTGAAAATATTGTATTTGTATATGATATATCAGTGCTATTACTATGAATATAATTGTTGTTCTTTGTTTTTCGTGATGAATATAACATTGTTAGTCTATTGGGAAAGTGTGTTATTTTTGTACTTAGTTGCTCTTTTATATGTTGACTAAATTCCTACTTGGTCATACTTTTATATGTGGTTAGGTAAATTAAGTTGTTGTATCTTGTTGCTATGGAAATTGATGTAAAAATAAACCTATTGATATTATTTGAATCATTAGAGAAGGGTGAATTTTTAACTCTTTTTATTTAAAGCTAATTACACCATGGTAATTTTGGATGTTGATTGTACTAGTAGATTAGTTAGTAATAATATGAGAATGACGCATCTTATCTACCTTCTAGTGATGTGTTGGACCTAAAAACTTTTCGTCTTTAAGAGAAATAACAACCCTTTCCCTAAGGAATGATCCCATTGAGTTACCTTGCACTTTTCTCCATAGTGAAGTCGAGCTTGGTCAACCTTCAACTAGGGTTCATTTAAGACCCCTAAAAAAATATTATAGAATGGGTGACAAATCTATGAAATTGACTTTCGAAAAAATGACGAATATCCAAAAAGACATTTCATGGAAAAGGAGATTCAAAATTCCAATGAGTTTCACAAGGTTGCTAGATTTGAGTTAGAAAATCGGCCAACAGAGAAAGTTAAACGAAAGTTGGATGGACATCTATGCAACATTAGATGGGGTTGTGTTAGATGACTGTCTCTTGTTTGAATATCTCTCTCAAACATAGATGTGCATATATTCTGTGACCGTCTCTTCGACTTTGGACAGACGTCTCTCCGACTTAGACAATGTTGTATTGGACAAGAATATTTTATGGTCATCTCATCCATGTAGATACGTACATCTCTTTACATGGTTGTATCTTTCCTAGCCATCTCACATAGGATCGAGATAGATGTCTCTTTCATGTCCGACTTTTCCATATTTGAATGATTGTAGTAGCTATAGTTATATTCTCTTAACATAGGTGGTTGCCACGTGTCATGTGTTGTCCCTTTATTTATTCATGACGATAATCTAATAGACGATTGTCTTGAGACATGTGTTTCCTCAAAATTCTCTACTTATTGTTTACCTCCATGTGTCTTCACTGGAACCCTCTCCCTATATATATCACTATGAAGTTCATTTCTTTACTTTTATCCAATTTTTTTATAAATCTACAATTTTCTCTTGACTCTAATTTTATGCGAAACCATCTTGACGCCAATACCCACAACCAACGTACATATTGATTCTTAACTCCGCCCCTGAGACCCTTCCTCTCATGTAAGTTTACAACAAATATTTCAACAATGGCTAGTTCCATAGCTATTCCCGCCCCAAATTGCAGTACAAAAATATTATGTGCCCTCAAATCACTGCACTAATGAAACTAAAAGATCACCTAAAGACTGGATGCACAAAACAAAATTCACGGGCTTGTCAACATGCCCTAATTTGAAATAGACACTCATGTCCTTGATTACCTGATCAATTCTTACAACTCCGAAATACGAAAGGTTTTCTATCCCTCTAATGGATCGTATATTTTCATTCAGCATGGAGCCCGCAAACATCCATCGATTAACTGGTTTACCATATCCAAACCAGATGGTTGTGACTACAAAGGCTATCTTAACTGATGTAGACAAAATATTTGGAATCTCATTACAATGTGTAGGTTGATGGTAAGTTCAATTTTATTTTTCAATTATTTTCTTTCTTAATATCAATTGACTATCCAAGCATCTAACTTTTCTTGTGTGTTGTTGTAGCTGTAGTTAATCGTTCGAAAAGAGGCCTTGTTATATAAGGTGTTACACATAATTTATTTCTTGTAATGATATCACTCTTTCAATCCAGGATTGTGTTGCAGGGTAGATCCGTCAACATTCCACATTGGGTAGTTCAATATTTATTATAGACACTGGCAGGGAAATAATTTGATTGGTTCATGTATTTGTCTAATCGAATTAAAGAAAATGTCAATAATGCCCATTCTAATATCAATGCATCTAATAAATCAAAGATTGTATTTTTGTACCAATTATCTTCTTGTTTTCTATCAAGAAGCTTTCCACCAATTATAGAATAGACAAATTCGACTACAATAAATGAAAAATTGTTATCGATAAGTCTTTTAGTTGAAGAACATGTAACAATTAATTTTAACATTATAACAATTAATTATTTTTGAATGCAATAATAACAGTAATTTATATTCTACAGAGAATAATCAGAATCGAAATATCTCACAAGGAGGCTATTCTAAGGGTAAATCTCATATAGAGGCTTCTAGTGATTTTAATATGGATTTAGCAGAATCGACCCCAATTCAATTTACTCAACATAAAATACCTAGGCGGTCAATACCTCTGCCACCACCTTTCCCGACAATTTTCTCCAGGTATTTATATTATTATTTATAACTAAGCTACTAGTAGGAATCATTAACAAGCTATCTATTCTGTAAGTTTTAAAGTGTTTTAATATTTGTACATTTTTTATTTGTAACAACTTCGAGTTTGATGGTGTAGATCAAACTCAGTCTTAGTCCTAAAGACATATGGTCACATCTCGACCATGCTGTAATTTATAATGTTTAATTTATTTTGTTTACTTTGCAAATGTTTTATATATTATTTATAAGGGTATAATGTTTAATTTTGTAATACTTTGCTTCTTACGATCAATAGAAGAACACAATGCATTGACTACAGCCTCTGGTACCACCGCCACAGGTGGTACAAAAAAATCGAGGGAAGAATATTACATTTCCTTGACTCTGCAGGAACAGTTCACCCTGCAACCTCTGAATTTCTAGGTTTTTCACTAGGTGGTATCTAAAGTGCAGTTGGTACCCATATTTTGAACCAGATCGAGCTCGATGATGAGTTTTTGGGGTTTGATAGTGTTGATGCCGAGACGAGTAATTATTTTGACACCCATGATATGATAAAAATTACTCCACCTACTCAACCACAAGTGCAACAAAATATCCATGAAATTAGAGATTCCCCTCCTCCACCAAGTCAAATTCTACTCACGGATGATCAAAAGAAATTTTTTTCCATTGAAAATATGGTATTAGATAGTATGGGGGCCAAAATTCAAGAAGTGGTTATGTCAGATGTGGATTTAGTGCGCACTTGGGATTACAGGGCCAAATTTTTGATCAAAGAAATAAATATCCACTACCATAATCATGCTCAAAGGCATTCATTGTTCACTACTGTAGAGATCCAACCAACAAGGCTTGACATTTTGTGAAATAAATCTCAATTTGGTACAATTTTGTATAATAATTATTATGATGATGAAGTTTTATAAATAATGTTAAAGAGGTTGGAAAATGTTAATGTTGGCCTTGATCGTAATACAACAAATAGACTAGAGACAAAAATATGTTTTAATTGTAAATACAGAAAAATAAAAAAGCTATAGTAGGTCATTTTTTAAATGTTAAAATTTGTGAAATTATGAGTAGGGTAAGTGCATGGAGATGGGGGACAAAAAGGGGGTAAAAAAGGGACACCTTTTCCTGAAATCAATGAAACCTGAACTTCATCGAATAATTTGGCATGCCTATGCTCAAAATTTGACAAAGTGATAAGAATAAGTACCGTAGATCTTGAAATCTAGTTTCTAAACTACTAAGTTTTTTTGAAAATGGTTGAGATTAAGAGGGTCAAATGAGGTGCACACACAAAGTATGTCTATTTTTGTGTAAAAAGATAAGAACCTATTGTGTGTGCCCCCATTTTTTGAGTTATATAATTTTTTTCAAATCCCTTATGTAGAAAGTTAGCTAAGACCATGTATGAGGTCCCACTAATTTTTCATAATTTTTGGATGAATATATAATTTTTTATTAATTTTCAAAGTGCACATATCCCGAAAATGAAATATTTATGTGTGCACCCCCATAACTTTGAGAAAAAAGTCATTTTTTTAGTGTTTTTTTAGTGCATGTAGAATGGAGTTTAGAAAAAACCACTTTTAAAAAAAAAAAAAAAAAATTGGATGAAAAAATCATAAATTTTGCACCAAAACGTATGCATATGTTTTTGCAAGAAAACAAGGCACTAGTAAAAGAAATTATGGATGAAAGCCTTAAACTAATTGGATTTTGTATATTATTATATTGTCATCAAGGTAAAACCGAGATTGACATTGTAGTATAATTTATTTTTGAATATTATATTTTAATGCACAAGATATTGGGGTGCACACGTGAAATTTAGAAGTTTTTTTATTAAACACGGTTTTAATCACGTAGAACACAGTCCAAACCTCTGGTTTGGAAATCCAAGGCAAATCCAAGCCTTTGGATTGGGTGTTCCAAACCCCAACAAGATGAAATGTGAGCGCGTTATAACGCGCTCGCATTATGGATTGCTTAAAATAGAAAGTCAACCCCAACAAGACAAAAAGAATATTTGATATTGGTCCCACTGGTCACGGGTTTTTCTACAAATTCCTGCACATTCTGATTCTTATTAACAATTTTGTATAGAAATTGTTTTGAGAAATATTTAAGCATTATTTGATATATTTAATTGTGTTTCAATTGTTTATTATATTCCTAACAATCACTAACATTTTATTTGAATTATTTTATAGTGGTGAGGTATTTTTGAGAATTATGGGGAGGAAACCAAAAAAACAATCACTCGAGCAATTGCAAAAACAAAGGGACCGGATGAAAAAGGGTGTGAAAAAAAGAAATTGAACGCGTCTTTAAGAGAGATTGAAGATGTTGCCAAAAATCATATATCATCCAACAAAGCCAAGAAAGAAGAAATAAAAAAAAAAAAGGGAGTGAATGCAAAAAATATGTGAAAAAAAGAAATCAACGCATGAAGATGAAGGTATGTCATCTCTTCCAAATGAAATTGATGGTGTAACATAAATGTTACACCAATTGACCAACCTATTGAAAACACACACTCTTTACCAAATTATGAAGATGAATGACAAATAGAAAATGAACAATGTTTAGATGATATTCAAAAATCAATTCCATTGAAATCACTGATTAAAATTTTTGGAAAACACCCAAAATTTTACTTGAGATTGATGAAAATATTTTAAATCCAATGCCTAATAAGATTTTTCAACGCACTTGTAGAAGAAAAGATAATCAAGATATGGAAAACATATTTTAATGACTTAAATGAAACAAGTAGATGTCAATTATTTGTTGAAATGATGAAAATATTAATTATAGACCTACAATGAAAACCCTTGGTCTAAGAACATCTAAGACCAACAGTGAAAAATATATTGTAAAAAATCTAATGAATGCATACCAATCAATAGGTTCAACCTCACGTACCAAAGGTAGTAATATTACTCGACGTGTTATTACATCGACTATAGTAAGTAAAGCAACAAAAATCTCGTTTAATTAGAAAAACAAGTAGTGCACTAAAAATAAATAGGAAAACACTATACAAAGCTCTCGAGCATCGTGAAATAATTAAAGATACAAATAACAATGAATTATGGGCATTCTCTGGTAGACTGCCACGAAAAAGACAAAGACATAGTTGATGAGTTAAAATCAAATTTTTTAGAATTTTGGAAAATAAATACAAGGGTTTCACCTAATCAAAAATATGTTTTAAAAAGAAGAATTGGTTCTAGAAACCGTGAAGCACATCCTAAACATTTTTTGGATATGAAACAAACACAATTTTTAATAAGTTTAAAGAGGCTCATCTAGAAATACAAATTATTCAAAGGTATTTTGAAATGTTAATTTTTTTATGTTAAAATAAATCACTCACGGACTACTTGTTGTTGTAGGATCCATATTGAATTTTCTATGCATTATGATATTTTTCAGCATATATGTGTTAATTTGCATATTGAGAATATTTTGTAGGAGTGTATGATAAATGTTCCACCTAAATCAGCAAGAGAATTCATCTCAAGTGTTTTTTGTACAAGAGAAGAAGGACAATATTTTTATAACAAATCATGTTTAGAAGGAACTTGTGATAGTTGTGGTGGTTTGCAACGTTTGCAAATATGTATACACACAAAGAATACACATGTAATGGAAATGAACTAGTTAGTTTTGGAAAATACAAGTCAATGACATACACTTCAAAATATGGTAATGAATCCAAGAGGTGTGAATTAGTGAGTAATGAAATAAGTGCATCAAATTTTATCACTATATTTCAAGAGAAGCTAGTGTATGAGTATGCATGACATACACACAAAGATCGATGGTTAGATGAGAAATTCAGGTTATGAAAGGACACATTTCCTCTTGGTACCATTGTTTTCAGTTGTTGATTTTGTGGAGAACTATACTCTACAACCACAAAATGAAGTGCAATCACAATACTACTACTCTATTCAGGTTTCCATATTTGTACATATAGTATTCACTCATGCTCTCGACAATACAAAGGAAGAGAGAAATATTTTGAGGGAATACCATTTCTATATTAGTGATGATCATGGACATTCATTAGAGTTTGTACAAGGTTGTTTTGAGATCTTCTATGGCAATTTGAATAACAAAAACATCATATTTGATAAACACATCATATGGTCAGATAATTGTACTTCACAATTCAAGAATGCGTGAATGTTCTATTGGTTGAGTAGGATGCATAGGAATAACAAAGTGTTCAACATTTTTTGAATTTCATTGAGGTTGGACATGGAAAAGGAGAACATGATGGTGCAGGAGCATGTGTTAAAAGAGCCCTAACAAGAGAAGAATTGAAGTACAAAGATGGTGCCAAGTTGATCGATGCAAAATCCATCGTGGAATGGTGTAACTCAATAATGAGTCCAGGTAATGAGGGTAATTCTATAGTTTGTAGGTTTTTTTGGTTGGTAGAAGAAGATAATTTTGCAAAATTTGAAGATTGCAGTACACTAATTAGATCTAGTGAGTTGCACTCTTTTAGAAGTTCAAATGCAGGTTCATGGACTATTTATACAAGGAAAATGGCATGCTTTTTCTCTTCATGTATGTATTCATTTTGGGATGAATGTGAGTCAAAAGAGTGGGTTGATGAATGGTGTTGTAGACAATTATATCCACTTCAACACCTATCAACCTCCACTAGCTCTACAACTCACAAGTGAGAGAAGCAACAATTGAATTTGACCATATATCAAATCTAGTGTAACCAAGTATTATATATTTGCATTATTTTGTAAAAATTTATAGTTTTTCTCATGTTAGGGAACTTATAAATGAATCAATTATTGAAACTAATGATTTTGTGTACAATGTGATGTAGGTCATGTTTTTGTGGTTGTTGCAGAAGAATATAATAAAGAAGGAACAACTTATTATTTGTGTCGTTGTGTTGAGGAAAAAAAGAAATTGATAGCCCCAATCATAGATGGAGAAGGCCTAGAATATCCTATGGGTCTATGGTTATTACCGGAACATGGCTAAGAAGATACCCAATAAAGAATTCCAATGTGTGGTTGTTTGAGGACTTTGAAACTCATAGAAAGATTCTTCATTATTCTCACCTAGTTGTTGCATCTAATGTTCAATTGATTAAATATGGAGGTAGACCACATAATAAGGTCTTGTGGAAAGTTCATGAGTTTGACCATGAAGCAATACTTGACACCCTAAAAATTAGATTGGACCTAGATGGCTCACTGGATTGAATTTGTACAAATGAAGATACACAAAACTACCCTTGAGCCTGCCAAGTGGCATACTTTCTCAAGTCAAAGGTATGTTCACTTAAGATTCAAGATATGTACATCTACATGAATTTAATTTGAATATTTACTTTAATTATTTTGTTTTTAAATTGTGTAGGTTTTAAAATTCTATTTAATTGTTTACTAACATGTTTATGTAGGTTAGTGGTGCCAAAAAACTTCCACCTTCATGTGGTTGGCACTGTTAGTAGAGAATTTATTATTCTCAAAGCTAAGAGAAGCTAAGGAATGAAAAATATTGGTTGGTCCTAATATTGATATTCCAAAAGATGAACTCACTCATGAGACCTGCCAGAAATATATGAGGTTTTCTCGATCCTTGTAGTGTAGAAGATGGTGGTATGAAGAATGGAGATAAGTTGTTGATGGCAGCTGATGTGGGAGGAAGCTACAAGTTCACCCAGAATGCTTACAAGTTGTACCCTTCCCTCGAGGGATTGTCACCCATGATAAATTTCATTGAGGTGCACCTTGTTGCTCATTCTAAACTATCTTCAGGCCTCATCAACGGTATGCCATCTTACAGGTAACCTCCTCCTCTGATTATTCTCTCATTAAGAAACAATATAGAAAATTAGCCTTGTTATTGCATCTTGGTAAAAACAAGTTCCTAGGAGCCAAGGGAGCTTTTAAAATTATCACACAAGCATGGGGAGTTCTCTCCGATAATACCAGAAAGGCTACCTATGATGCCATGAGAAAAAACTAACAAGGGAACAACCCCACCTTCCTCCAATCGTATTCCACAGACACAACCCCATATTCCTCCAAATGTAATGAAATTATGATTTAGACACTCGATGATTCCTGAATGTCCAACCACAAACCCCAATAGTCCTCGATCCTTAGATCCGAGAGAGACATCATTACTTTGCTTCCATTTATAATGATAAAGATATTTGTAAATTCATGTTATGACCTCTAAATTTGTATGTATTTCAATTTGTTTGGAAACCAACAAGGACAATTTGGTTCATATATCTTATTAGTATTGAAAAATAGTATTCAACTAAAATAGCTCATCTTCTTCGTAGGCATGACATTCAAATAGATTCATCATAATTTCCATGTCGCCTATTGCTATGATTGTAATTTCCATGTCACTGAGGCCTTGGAATATTTTGGTGGTAATGGCCCTCCTGTTTCATTCCCTCAACTTTTTCTTTCTCTCTCAAAAAGGACAATGACCGTGCAACATTACCAACAACAAAGTTCGTAATGGTATTATGGTGGGATGAGGAATGAATCTCGAGGATCATATTCATATTCAATGTATCACCATCAAAGAGGGAAGATCCCCTGTCAAATCATTTATCAATATGACGTGGAAGATGAGAAAATAAAATGAAAGCTGGAGAACTTGATTTCATGGGTAATGAGTACTATCAACAAGACTAATATGGCTTCCCACTTCCTGTCAATGTAATCACTGTACCTTGAAAATTAAAACTTTGGTAGTGCTACTTAGTAATAACTAACAAGAACATGGTGAGATCAATACATTATGGAGGTTGGGAACATGTGACATAAGGTGTCAAACATGGAAATATGAGAAATGTGAAATTTGTTTCAGAAAGGAAAAGAGAGTGAGAGTGATATTGAGATTGTGTGTGAGAGAGAAAGAATACATGAGAGGAAGAAAGAGTGAGAGGTTGTCCAATCCATTATTTTCCAAACAGTAGCTCTTGGCACCAAACAGTTGTGCCAACACATCTGGGTGGATTGGTAAATACTTATGGAGGCTTTTTTTGATGCAAGATGGTGTCGTTGCTTCCGGCTACTTAAATCCGAGTGTAGTCCCTTAAGAGCCCTGCGACAAAAAAAAGATCTAACTTCAATGGGTGATTTCTTGGTCTCTGTGGAACCAAGATATGTATTTTCTGATCCTACACCTCCATGTTGTGACACTCTACAAAAGCCTATCTCGGTTTTATTCATATCCTTTCGGTTATCTCTTAGTGTTCTACTATTTTCAAATGTGCAAAATAATATAGTTTAAGTCAGACATCACAAATGTAATATTTTTGCAAATGTAGCTCTTGGCACAAAATAGACTACAAAAACACATCTAAGTGGCCTCGTAAACACTAATGGAGGCTCCATTTTGGTGCGGGGACGATGTCGTTGCTTCCGTGCTACTTGTCTATCAGCGTAGTCCCTTAAGATCCCTGAGACCAAAAAGGCTCTAACTTCGATGGGTGATTTCTCGGTCTCCATGGAACCTAGAGACATCTCATCTAATCCTATACCTCTATGTCATGACACTCTACAAAATCCTATCTCGGTTTTATCCATCTCCTTTCAGTTCTCTCAGTGTTCTATTGTTTGTAAATGTAAAAATAGTGTAGTTTAAGTCAGTGTAAGACTGTCAAATGCAATATTTTGCTAACCGTAGCTCTTGGCACCAAACAAACAATTTGAACACATCCGAGTGGCCTACTAAATGCTTATGTAGGCTCCATTTTAGTGCATGACAGTTTCATTTCTTCCAGGCTACTTCGAAATGCAGGTAGTCCCTTAAGAGTTCGGAGACCAAAAAATGTTGTAACTTCGATGGGTGATATCTCGGTCTCCGTGGAACCTAGAGATGTCTTGTATGATCCTACACCTCCATGTGGGGACCCTATACAAAATTCTATCTCGGTTTTCTCCATCTCCTTACGGTTCTCTTGGTGTTCTATTGTTTGTAAATGTGCAAAATAGTGTAGTTTAAGTCAGTGTAAGACTATCAAATGCAATATTTTACAAACTGTAGCTCTTGGCAACAAATAGATTACATCAAAATGTCTTGGTGGCTGATAAACACTTATGGAGGCTCCATTTCAAAGTGTAAGACAATGTCGTTGCTTCTAGGATACTTAAATGCAGGCGTAGTCCCTAAGAGCTTGAAGACCAAAAATGTTGTAACTTTGACGGGTGATATCTTGGTCTCCATGGCACCTAGAGACATCTTGTTTGATCCTAAACCTCCATGTGGGGACCCTCAAAAAATTATATATCAGTTTTCTCCATCTCTTTATGGTTCTCTCGGTTCTATTGTTTGCAAATGCACAAAATAATGTAGTTTAAGTCAGTGTAAGACTGTCAAATGTAATATTTTGCAAACCATAGCTCTTGGCACCAAATGGACTATGCCAACACATCCGGATGGCCTGGTAAACACTTATGGAGGCTCCATTTTGGTGCAGGATGGTGTTGTTGCTTCCGAGCTACTTTGTTTGGGTGTAGTCCTTAAGAGCCTAGAGACCAAAAAATGTTGTAACTTCGACTGGGTGATATCTTGGTCTCCATGGCACCTAGAGACATGTCTTTTGATCCTACACCTTCATGTGGGGACCCTTTACAAAATCCTATCTCAGTTTTCTCCATATTCTTATAGTTATCTTAGTGTTCTATTGTTTGCAAATGCGCAAAATAGTGTAGTTTAAGTCAGTGTAAGATTGTCAAATGCAATATTTTGCAAACAGTGGCACTTGGCACCAAATGGATTGTGCCAACACATGTTTGGGTGACTTGGTAAATGATTTAAGAGGCTTATTTTTGGTCCAGGATGAAGCCATTGCTTTCGGGTACTTCGTCTGGGCGTAGTCCCTTAAGAGCCCGAGAGACCAAAAAATGATGTAACTTTGACGGGTGATATCTCGATCTCCATGACACGTAGATATGTCTCATTTGATCCTACACCTTCATGTGGGGACCTCTAAAACTAGTATCTTGGTTTTCTCCATCTCCTTTTGTTCTCTTGATGTTCTATTGTTTGCAAATGTGCAAAATAGTGTAGTTTAAGTTAGTGTAAGCTTGTGGAGGCTCTGTTTTTTTGCAGGACGGACCATTGCTTTGGGGATACTTCATCCGGACGTAGTCCCTTAAGAGCATGGAGACCAAAAAGATCATTTTTTCCTAGAAACTAATAAAACAACAACATTAACTCCTTCCTACATCATTAAGGATGATTAGAAGGTGATTTTTGATAATATGAATGCAAGAACCAACCAATGGACTGAAATTTTTAGCTATCACACTCTTTTTTATTTCATTCTATCATTTCTCTCTCTCTCTCTCACACACACACTCTCTCTCTTGTTCTCAATCTCTCTTTCCCTTACACACACACACACTCTCTCTCTTGGTGTGCAAATGTGTACATTCATGATTCAATTTTAAAGGTGGGATGAGAACACAACAATCTATGCGTAAAAATTTTGTTCTAATACATGTTCATATTCAAAAGAACCTCTTCTTCCATGTGAAAGTTCCTGTTTATCTCACTAACTTGGTAAGGATTACGCATACTCTAGAAAATTCACATTTCTCATGACAGATATGGTCGTTGCCACATAGATGTTCAACATTGGAGTCCAAACTATAAAAAGATCCTTGTATTTTATTGAAAAGAAAATATTCAAAGGATATCAAGAACATTTGAGGTAATTATTTGGGATCATCGCAATTGGCCAAGGAAAGAATCTATTTAATTAAATTTGGACATATATCTCAGCCTACATACAAGTTATTTATGAGATAATGTCTCAGGTGATCTTCAATACTAATAGAAATATTTGTAACTATAAATTACATAGCTTGAAATTTCAAAGATCATCCTGTCCTAGAAACTATTAAGGCACAACATTGTTTCCTTCCTGCATCCTTAACGATGATTAGAAAGTGATTTTGGATAATATGAATGCAAGAACCAACCAGTGGACTGACCTCTTTAGTTATCATTGAAGGTTAGAATCATCCTAATTAAATAGGTCCTTCAAGAGCTCCCTATATACAGGTTTTATGGCCACCATCGCAACACAAAAATTAATCTCAAAGGAAATGGAAGAAACATAAAGAATATAATATTTATATATCATAGATGTAATGTGAAATCTTAAGTATATTGAATGTTTTGAACATTGATCGTACTATTAAATCTTAAGTATATTGAATGTTTTGAACACTTAATGTAAAATATTAAGTATCCTGACAACATAGCTCTTTCTCTCTTTCTCTCTCTCACACACTCTCTCTCACTCTCACTCTCAATCTCACTTTTTTTTCTCTCACACTCTCATTCACTCTTTCTCTATCTCTCACTCTCGCATTCTCTATCTCTTTCTCTCACCCCCATTCTCTCTTTCTATGTCTACCCCTCTTACATTCCCTCTATCTCTTTCTCTCTGTAGTTACAATTTAATTATTAGACTTAATGTAATATTGTGTTATCTCGTTACATACATTTCATTTGAATTATTGAGATTCCAGGAAGTGGATAACATTAACATTGACATTATATTATTATAATTGATGGCATTGAATGATTATATTACAACTTGGAAAAATTGAAAATTAGTTACATATGGATTTTAATTCCCATGTTTAAAACATAAAAGAAATTAACACTAATAATACATATTAAAATAACATACATACATGATATCATACTAATCCACTTACATACAAGTTTTAAAACATTTTTTTGCATATATTATATTGTTTCAAAAATGCTTGATAGCATACAAAATTTGATCAAAATCAATGTCTTAACAAAGCCATGTAGGCATATACAATGATATACATAGACAAAACATAAATTTGTATACATCTATGCCAATATGCCATGAAGGAAGACAACAAAATCCATATACATCTAAACTACGGGACCCTATCATCAAATAATTTAGTTCTCTTTGGAAGCACTAGAAGATGACTCAGGCACATCAGTGGAATGCCCCCTCTTAGTTTTCTCAGACCTCCTCCGCTCATAGGATGCTTGTAGATCAATCTATTAATATAAATAAACAACATACCCATTAGTATACAATTAATGACATATATAAAATGACACTACTTAAAAATAAATACTTATTGCTATCTAATGATCACTGTCAATCATCATTTGCTTCTCAATATCATCAACATTAGTACCAGATGCACACTGGAGTAAAGAAACTCCTCCTGTGGCAACCATGATGACATGAAAATTAGAATACACGTGTGAATGTAATTAAATAATAATAAATGATGTTATTTAATACAATCAATTCATTATATAAATAAATTTACCAACACATATACCTGTGTAAGAGGGATGACGAAAAAAGCTATGGCCATATCAACTCCGATATCTAATGATCGACAAATCTCAACAGGAGACTGTAATGATGTCATCAACTAAAATAATAATAAAAATCACATTAGTAAATTCATATGTTAACTATAGTTCATGTTCTCTTCATGTATATGATTAATAAAAATAATAAAACTTACATTAGTAAATTCACCAACATGCAAACCCATACCAACATTCACCTATGAAGAAGGGGAATGTGACACTGGATGCATACTTTGACCCTATAATTTTATAAAAAACACAGTGTCTCTTTAATTTTCATTCACAATTGATTAACATGGTTTATTATAATATTTTGTACAAAATATATATTCAATTACAACTAATTTCATGTAAAATTACCTGAAGGTCAATACCAAATGTCGAATCCAGTATAGAATCTGTGATGATAATATTCTGCAACATAGAATCATGATGTGCCTCCTCGGGCACCCTGATCAGCCTGTGGAGTTTCCTTATGAGGCTATAGAGCTACGTCACGAGGTTGTGGATCTTTCTGATGGACCATGGAGTTGTCTCGCTACGTTGTGCATCTACCACATCAACCACATACATGTCTATGCTCCCACAAGCATGACACTCTATAGTATATGATGTCTTCTCCCTAGAAGGACCAACCTCATCGCCCTAGGAGAGATGAGTGCCATGATGAAGTAATGAATGAGTCAATGATCTAATGGAGTCAAGGGTCCCACCCTATCCTGTGCAGAGCCTTGGCCTCTTCCCTGAAAGTATCTAATGTCATAATAGTTAGGTATTTCATTGAGGATGAACTCACAATAGAGTTTCCTTAAGAAATATTGGGGAACCTAAAAAATATTTTTAATACCCTTCAAAAACCATGGTTGGTCAAAAACCATCCACTACTTGCCCCAAAAATTATTTTTAATCCCCTCGTGATTGCACCAGTGTATGGGGAATATTTTACAATCCAATCGTAATGGTGCATTAGTTTTGGGATCTGTAAATAATGCACACAATTTTTCCTTTGTGATTTTTTTCTTTTTCACCGCATCATAGGACAACTTATCTGAATAAAAATTGTGGCAATTTTTTCGAAACTATCCCATGTGTTAATTTGTCCTACCACATTGTCAATATTAGATAACAATGATCCTAATGATGTGGCTAGGTTTTGATGGTGAGGATTCATGGCATTAGGGTTGTTTAAAGTTTCTATTAAACCCTAAATTTGTAATTTGTGGTTTGCAATTTCCCCAAAATCTGTTGTTGGGTGTTAGGAGGATGCCTGGACAATAGAAGGGGGTGTTCTAGGGATGTTTTGTTCTTCCTCTTCATTTGGGGCTGGATGATGGGATTGATTTGGAGGTAAAGAAACATCTAAAAATGAAAAAAATAACAAATCAACAATTATCTAAAAAAATAAAATTTACAAAGAAAAAAACCAAAATCAACATTGAGACGACCTTCTTCGCTCTCCTCCATCGTTGATTCAAGGTTCCTGGAGTGTCGAGGACACAAAATTCTCTAAAACATGAGCGTGTCTTTCCTCATTCGTGTTTTGGATGCCTTTGGGGTTTTTTGTTTTTGTTTTTACAAATGAATAGCTATCGGGTTTTGACTTTTTTTATTACAGTTGAAACGTGAGCGTGTTATAACGCGAGCCCCCAAATTGTCTATTCGCGTTAAAATGTGCTCGAGGCATAACGTGAGCGCGTTATGGTGAAAAATGGCCAAAAAGTGGATTTGTGTCCACTTTTGGCCCCCCATCTTTGTGCACGTACCCAGTATTATAATAAATTATTTATAACTTATCTAATACATTTATGTTTTATAGGAAAAATATGAAAATTTAAAGAAAGAAGTAGCTATATTTGATGCACATTTGAAGAATGCTCGCAAAAGCTTGAATTCATTTATACAATTGAAAGAATAACTTTAATAATAAAAATAATAATACATTGAGAAAGATAATCAAGGAGCATAAGATGGATCCATAAATCTTACTGAAAGAAAATACAAATGTTGATCCATCACTATTATTGTTAAGATATTTTGCAAGAGGAGGAGTAAAATTTTCTTGAAAATATCAATAGAATAGCGCATGATTTGCAGATATGAGGAGTTTTATCACAAATAATTATACAAACTAAGAAAAATCCGACTCCATTGTAAGAAGAAGTTCAAGCTGCAGCTCTGACACAAAACAAAAAAAAAAAAATCACCATGTGACAAGTGTGTTGTCACAATTCCAACACTGGTGTAGGAATTAAAAGATAGTGGCCAACCAATTTTTTTCCTTTTTTTATCCCGCGTGGAAGACGTAAGGATAACTATGACTTAAAGTCATAGGCAGAGAAGATGATTCCCTCGTAATGTGCTCTTATATGACAAAAATTTCTGGAAGCTTTGAGAAGAAATTGATAACAACCTAGAATTTTGTAATTGTATTGTCGACAATGCTTTATGAAAACATGTATGTCTTCATAAAGTAATCGCCACTTGTTAGTATGTATACAAGTTTAATTGTGAATTGGAACTCTATTTATAGTTGTGACACATTTTTTGAAATTTTTGAACAATTTAATATGCACTCTTGTATTCAGATTTCTGCTTTCTTGTGAATGTTTTTATGTTACTATTTGGAGATGTTTTGCATGGTTTTAGATGTTTGGTGTGTGTTTGTTTGAGTATAGAAAATAATTATGTTTCATGTAGAGATAAAATATTAATCACACAGAGATGGATCTAAATAAATATCCTTATTAAAATAATAAAACAAAATATAAAAAATGAATTTATTACAAGTAAAATAACATATATAGTCTAGTAAGACTAGTTGATACTTATTCGATATGAAATATATAAATAATCAAATAATTTTGTCAATAGTGTCTAGAATGTAGACAAGAAATTAGGACTTTAGAAATTGAAACATCATTGGAGTAACCCGTTCTTCATAAGTGTCCTCAAATTCTATTGAATTGGAAGTGTGTTTGGTGGATATGTTCGGATCCCCCACATCAGTCACAATATTACCTACTCCTCTTCTTTCTATGAGTGAATTCCATAATCTAAGTGCTCTTTCATAAGGAAAAGTTTCCACAGAATAACTCGAAACATACAATCTCAAACAAATTTCTAAATTTCTATCCAATATGTTACAAACTTTTGATTTTATGAAGGATAATGCACTGAATACTCTTTCATCTTCAACAAATCCTAGGATCATAGTTTGGCACAGTTCATATAGTCGATACTCATTGAAATCGCTTGGAAAAATACTTCTTGAATAAAGCTTCTTCCAAATCCTTTTAATGGAACCATTTTTTTGGCTCATCTAGAAAACAAAATTTCTCTAGCATAGTAAGAGAAAAATGTTGTGACTGAGAACTCAATAACTTCTTTTGAAAAATACCTTCAACTACAACACCATTTATCTCTTCATGCTTACGAAATGTTCCATTAGACTATTCATGTATTTTATAATTATACGAAGCCCTACATACACACCTTCAAATCACCCAAAAAAATTAGCTAAGAAGTCACAAAAACAATTTGAACATTTTATTTTCTCAAAGGGCCAACACCTTGCTCAAGTAGTCTAAACTTGATCAATATAGAAAAATTCATAACATCACCGATAAAATGATCAAATTCTCTTTAGACCTGCTCGATAACATCATACATACTTGATCAAACCATCAAATTAGTTTCACAAAACCATCTATCACACTTTTCCTTTTTGACCTCTTGCTTGGCTAGTAGCCCTCAAAACCTTATTTTTCTCACACATTTCACTCATTTTTCATCAACTTGCTTTACTTGGTAATTTTTTTGGCTACCTATTTGGCCCATTAAAATGAATACCAAATTACATGGAATATCTCTACTTTAGTAAAACGTTATCCTCATTTTTACAATTTTGACTAGCTTCCCAACTAGCTCTCTATCATGCAAACCTCCAAACTGGGAATGACCCAAAAATTTTCAATCAAATAGGGTTATCTTTTTAGATACCCTTTATTTTTTTCTCACTTTTCACCAATTTTCTTCCTTCAATTCCTTCTCTAGAATTCCCAACAATAAAATCCTCATTTTTGTTTGTCTCACAAGGTCTAACTAGGGTTTCATATAAAAACTAGGGTTTGACTTCTTGTTCACTTCTTCAACTCATATACACTTCAATTTACCTTTACAAACTATGCCGAGGGTCTCCTCAAGGCTTATACTGATTCATGGCCAAAAATATGCTACTTTGTAAGTTTTTCTCTTACGATTCCTTGTAGGCTCTCAACACTATTAAACACTCCAACTTTGTTTTTAATGTTTCTCCCTCTCTTTGATGTTAGTCAAGCTTCACGATTTCTTACTTGAGTCACACACACACACACACACACACACACACACACACACACACACACACACACACACACACACACACTCGCTCTCTCTCTCTCAACCTTTTTCTTACTATACTCTTTAGCTTCTTTATGAATCCCGACTCTCCTAATTAGACTGTGCTCTATTTTCCATTCTTCTTAGATTATGTTTTGAGGTTGACCATCACATTTTAATGACTTGTGGTCTTCTAAAAACATATTAATCATCATACCTCAACCTTTTCATTCATATTCAATATCTCATCACTTAGTTATCTTCTAGCTTCTTCTCCATGCATCATAACCATATAGTCGGTACATTAGGGTTTCCAAGAAGGTTGTGGACCTTTTGAAGGTTTCCTCCGGTCTCTATAAAATTTATCAACACTCACCGCCCACTATCTACTTCAATTTATCTTCATTAGTCCCTGTTAAAAATTAGTGTCTATATGACTATTACAAAGTTAAGTCTAAGGTTTTCCTTTATATACTCGCCCACTACTACTTTGTCTTCACTTTGGGTTCCCACTCTTGGATCAAGAATTCCTTTCTTCTATCCTTTCATACACCTCACCCTTCCTTTATTCACTCCTTAGACCTTATATTCACCTTCAAACCAATAAAATTCTCTCCTCGGCCTTATGACGTATTCACATAAAGTCTCTTTTAGGATTGTGTTATCTTTCCAAGAATTGTCAAGAACTACTCAACCTTCATGAAGCTTAATATAACTCTATCATGCTTCTAGTTTCCTCTTACACTTATTCCCCACTTGTTTACTTGAAAATTTTGACCTTTAACTCTCAAGGTTATTTATTCCAAGTTTTTAATCAAGATTGTCATAGAGTCATGTGGTAGATCTATGTATTCATTCCCTTTTAGTTAATAGTTTCTATCACATCTTGAAATTATTCCCACATTTTGATGGTCTCACAAAACTCTTATGACCTTACTTACTCAATCACCAAAGTAAAACTTTATTTTCTAATACTCATGACTATACATCAACACAATTAACACTATGTTACTGAGTTTGAATGGAAAAATTCTCTCTTTATTTATTCTATTACCCTTTTATAATATTACACCACTCATAACCTAGATGAATGTTAACCAACCCAACACTTAGTTTCTTCTCCAACTATGATAGTTTCCATTCTTCTTGAACCCTCTAGAACAAGGTATCTAGGTATAACAGTGGTTTTCAAAAGTTTTCACTTAACTTTGATCTTTTAAGGCCTCCTTATAGATTTACAATCACTAATCAATCTTCAATGTTTTATTAACAATCCTATCCACTCTCATGCATTTAAACCTTGAGTTTAACAATGCAATTCTTACCTTATTGTCACAATTTAAAGACTAGCATAAGGTTATCTTCCCCTGTCTTATTCGCGTCTTCAAGCTTCGTCAAGTATTTCTTGAAAGTGAACCACAATCACACTCTTGTACACATTCATCCATAAATCATAAAACAAATTTATACACAAGATTAATTCACCTAATCCTTAAACAATTAATTCTTTATTTCAACTAATTATATAGATTTTGTATAAAGAAGCCTTTATTAGATATTCATGGAATCTACAAATCTCTTAGATTTCTAAGGATTTGTTACTAAGATGAATTCCCATTTCACACCCTTTACCAACCTCCATTCGAGTTCTCTAGCACAATTTGAAGAATGGAAGGTAGTTAGGTTTCCAAAATCCTAGCTCAACCATGATTCCACTAACTATATTGAGTTTATACCTAGGTAGGGTAATTAGAGGGAGTTTTATGTCATGACCACTCTTATTACATTGATGTAAGTATAATCTAACACTTAAATCACTAACATACTAACTTAGGCCTAGATTACATTACAACTCTAATTTGAATATTTAAATGTGGATTTTGGAGGGAAACCTCCAAAATTCCACTTATTACATCATGAAGGGTCAATATGGACTAAATAGGACCCAAAAGCATCCTAAAACATCCTAAATACCTAAATAAGACAAAATTAAAGTATTTACATGATGCTCTTGCATCATACTCCCCATGTGGAGAGAAACAAGCTATGTACAAATGCCTTTTCTTCTTTCTTGGCTTCTAATTGTTCTCTACTTGTAGTATTATTCTCTTTGTTGATGTGCTCTATTCATTCTCTTAATCTTCATGCTTATTTGAATAGTAACTCTTTATCTTAATCTTCTTCTTCCTTTCTTTTTCCTAAAAATGAGGTCTTCATATTATTTTCTCTTCACTTGAGCTCTTAGATGAGCTACTTTTTAAATGCTTTTGATCTCCTCTTCTAGTGTACCTGCAATCAAACATGAAAAAAACCTTAATTGAAAAATAGTGAGACTTTTGAGTCTCTTCACCTAATCCTTCTTCAATTTCTCCTTGATTTTTCTCCTTCATCTTCTCAACTTCTTCTTCACGACACTTCAGTTTTTCACCCTTTAAAACATACTCAAGTGTTTGTAATTTTTCTTTTAATTGTTCTTGATTTATGCACACAAACCGAAAATCAATGTTTTCTTGTTCTCCTTTGAATTATTCCTCAAAATGAATGCTTCCTTTATCACACCTATGATTTCTTATCTCTTTTGTTTTCTCAAGCCTTATTTTCCATCATTTTAAACTCTCTTTCCTCTTTCTAAGAGACACTTTTCTTTTTTCTCCATGAGTGACTTAATGGGCCACTTCACCACTTTCTTTAACACTATTTTCATCATTGTATTTATTAATTGTATTTACATTTCTTTCACCTTTTACTCCAAATAATCTAACTTCTCTATAGTTCTTCTTATCTCTCTTATCTCTTTCTCTTCCCAAAAATTTATTTTTCTCTCTTCTTCTCTTCTTTCCTTTTCTTCTCTCTCATCTCTTTCTCTTTCTCACTACTTCTCATCAACTTAAGAAAATATTTTTCTATCTCATCCTCCATATCTTTTCTAGCAAGTCTTTTTCACCTTGCCAAGTCTCACCTAGGTTTGCTTTCTTACCTAGTATTTTGACTTCTTTTCCTTCACTAACTCTTCTATTTATTCACTTTTCTTCACTTTTACAAGGAGCAACCTGTCACTTCACACACATTCAACTCACAAGAAGGAAACAATTAGCTTATGTTAGGGTTTATAATATTAAATGGGGAACTTCTTATTTATAAAACCCGCCAAATGACTCGGGTTGGCTTTTAAGAGTGGATCATGACCACCGCCTTTAAAATAACAAGGTGATCCTTAAGGGATTGGTTACATAGGTTGTAACATTGTATGACGCGAGCTATATGTGTGAGTGGATTTGTAAGTCTCATTAGAAAATGAATGAGACAATTGGTAAGTTCTTATTAAAGGTGCAACCGCATGTCAAATAGTGGGAGTGTTGGGTAAATATATATATTCTCAATATAGATAAGTGATTTTCAAAGTGGGGTTTTTACCTTTCATGGTTTGCCCACTTATATCTTGTGTCACTGTGTTCATTTACTTTCTGCTCATGTTATTTATGTTATATAATCAGCTAAATCTATGGTTAATGTAACTTCACATCATAATCTATAATATTCAAAAATTTATTCTATGGATTTATAATTCATTATTTATATTTCCCATCATTTCCCTAACATGGTATCAGAGCTAGTGATTATGCATGTGAAGGATCAATCAATGCTTTTGATTTGCATGAGTGAAGAAGCTTGAAGTTTATTTTTCAGATTTGCGAAGCCATAATTGTTCCGTCGTCAACTTCAAGATAATCAAGTGAAAATTTCCAATTTCCACCCAAATATTTTTGAAATATTGGTTAATTGGCTATTTAGATCTTGTTTGTGCATTTACGTGCATAGATCTATGTTTATGCGACTTGTTCTTCCTCTATCATGGTTTAAATCCATTGTCCACAAGTTCTTTTAAGTTTTTCAGATTTTTGTATAGCCGTTATAGCTATTTTTGGCTATAGACCCAAAATCTTTCTTTAGATAAAGTTAGTTCATTGGTTTTATGTTTGTCCCGACATTAAAAATATTTATTTTTTTGAAGTTCTTTTGTTTTGAAGCTTCAACCAATAAGAAAATTCTATGTAGTTGCATTGTGTTTGATCCTTAATAGATCCTTCCGACATTAAGCTCCATATAGCTTCATTGTGTCGAATTTTTAATAGTTATTTTTTCTTTGTGAAGTTTGAGCCAAAAATTAAGCTCCATGTAGCTTCTCCATGTCATAATTTAAATTGATATTTTTTTATTAGTTACAATGTACAAAATAATAAGGTTGTTCCACATTTTTACATTTTTTCAAAAGTATTTTGTTTTATTTCTAACGTATGCAAAATTCGAGCCAATAGAATTGCTCCAAGTCTCTTCACATTTTGCGTTGTCAATATTTTGTTAGCTTATTCTGTTGCTTGTGAAATTTGAGCCAATAGAATTTCTCCAAGTCTCTTCATATTTCGTGATTGTCATTATCTTTAATTATGGCAAAGTGGTTATCCAATAGGAATAATCCACCATTTTTTGCATCTTTCATTCTTTGTCAAAATTGTGGAAAATGAGCCATTAAGAAGGCTCCGCACGTGTTTTGTTTTTCTTTAATCATTTAGGTCAGACCGCAAAGTGTGAACCAATAAAAAAACCACGTGCATTTGTTTTTGCAAGTGTCATTCGTTCATCGAGCTTTCATGGCGTTAGTCTTTGTTTACTCTTATCTAGTGAGATAAAGACACCTTTTTATGATTTTGTTGATTGTTCGAGCCCAAAATGTTTTTTTATTTTGGCTCATTCTAGGGACTTCACGCCCATCTGGAGCCATCTCTTAAAATTTTGGCAAAATCTTCCAAGTGTCATCTTTCATTGTTAAATTTTTGCCAAGTGGTGTCAGTTGATTAGTTTTTTCTATCGTTGTATTTTATTTTTCTTCTTCTCAGTTATTTCTTAGACTTGAAAGGAATTTTTTGTTTTATTCTATGGACTTCATGTCTCGATGGGCTCATTCGTGTTGAAATTTTCTCGAAAGGAGACACATGCCCCGAAGTTTTCTTTTATTTTCCCACGTGTTTTTTTCTTCCATCTTGTTGTGTTTGTTTGATGTGTCAAACTCGTTGTAGACCCGATAAGTTATTTATTTTAATTAAATTTCCAGGACTTCACATCCACCAAGGGGATCTACATTGGATTATGTTGGATAGCCGACACGTGCCCCTGTTGCATTTTTCGGATTTTCGCCACGTGTCCTTTCTAATTTTCTTTAGTTCCACAGGGTCTTAATTTTTTTTGTTATACTACGATGTTTAATTTTTCTTCATACCACAAAGTTTTCTAAGTATCTTTGGGTCACGGGATTCGAATTTCATTTGTCTTGCGAATTCCAAATTTTTTAAATCTTAGATCTCTGCCATGTGGCCTTCCACAACTTTTTTTTTTTTTTTTCTAGTTTTTGCTAAGTTGTTTGCTAAAAAATATGTAGCTTGTTTTTTTGTCTCTGTTTGGCTCTCCTATATAGAGTAGATTCATTTTTTAGCTATACTTCTATTCATAACTGTATATGCATTGAAAATGGCTGGTATTTCGGTAATTCTAAACATAATTCTAATACTAGATCAACATTTAAATCTAATCCTAAGTCCAATTCTGTTAAAAACAATCACAACTTTAAAGTCAAAATTAATGGAACATGTAATGAGTGTGGAAAATTTGGTCAAAAAAAGTCTGATTGTTATGTGAAATCTAACAAATCTGTTAAGAATACTAGAAATAATAAAATCTAATAGTTAGAAGAAAGATCAGAATAAAAATCATGCAAATAATGCTAAGCATTCTATTGCCCTGTATACTTCTCTCTCAGCCTCAAATGACAATGAATGGATCCTAGATAGTGGTGTCTATAAGGACATGGCCTACATTTTCGGTATCCTCTCGAGATATTGTAAAATGTGAGGAAAAAATATATCTAGGAGATAATTCCATCATTAGATATGTAAGTTGTGGAGATGTTAAATTGGTAAATGGGGTAATTAGGAATGTCTTGTATGTTCCTCAGTTGAAAAAGAATCTTTTGTCTTGCTCTCAGTTAACTAAAGAAAATTGTAAAGTTGTTTTGTTGTAAGATAAATGGTATTCGGAAAAATGGTTTATATATTTTGGATTTGTGTTTGAATCTTGTTTTTCTTCCTTCCTATAGGAATGATATTCAACTTTGGCATGAAAGATTAGGTCATGTAAATTTCAAAAGTTTGTATGAAATTTCGACATAAATATTGTAATTGGTCTTCCTAAAATGAAATTTGATCATGAAACATGTGAAAGTTGTTGAACCATTTCACAAACATCATGATCCAAATTCTTCTCATTTATTCACAATGATGTGAGAGGTCCACTTGAAGTTCCTTCTCTCAGTGGTGCTTTATATGTTGTATGCTTCATTGATGATTTCTCTAGGATGACATGGTCTTACTTTATTAAGAAAAAGTATGATGTCTTGTCTAAATTTCAAAAATTTAAAGCCTTAGTTGAAAATTCTTCTAATATGAAAATAAAAATAATTAGGACTGATAATGGAGGAGAGTATGTTAGAAATTTTTTTGATGAGTATATTTTTGGTTCTTAACAGAAGACATGATGAAATCAAGGTCATATTTTTTTTAAGAAGATGTTGTGTTGCTCCAAAAGGATAAAGTAAAAGTCATAGACAAAGTAGAAGTTGATATCATGTTTCAATATGTATCAAGTGGATTTATACATCATGAAAGGTGTTCCAAGTTCATGAGGTTACAAAGATAATTAATGGACATGTGCACGTTCTGAGAAACGTTTTTGTAAATATACCTTCCTACCCTATTTTGAGTGTCCTTTCTGCAAGATGTTTTTAGTCTCCTTCTATTATAATGGATGTAGACATTGAGGGGGAGATCTCTCAAACCTTGAATCAAACTAGGATTCCTGAATGGGCTAGAAATATGGTTTCAAACTATCAAGTATGCTAAGATAAATAATGTCTTTCATGAGCTTGGTTTCTCTAACTGATTTTTTTGATAATGATTTATTTGTCAAATATGAAAACAATCATGATATATTTAATTCCCTATATGATTGATGATCTCTTGATTACTATAATCTAAGTCTTAGAATCAAAGAGAAGTTAAGACAAAGTTTTGAAATGACTGATTTAAGATTGTTAAATCATTCTCTAGGCATGGTTATGTGTCAAAATCACAAATCTATTGTTGCATCACAAGCTCAATATGTTACTAACCTTCTCAAAAGGTTTAATATAATTGATTGTAAGCATGTCTCTACTCCTATGATAGTTTGATTTATTTAACTATCACTAGGATTGATATATCCTAAATAGATGAAATTGTTTCTAGATACATGCAGGATCCTTATGTACAAACAATTATGTTTTGTGTTATTATTCTTGTGATAATGTAAAATCATTTGGATATTATGATTCTAACCATGCTGATGATATCGTGGATAGAAAATATACATTTGGATTTGTGTTCAAGTTTTTTAGTACAAGTGCAATCACTTGGAGTAGCAAGAAAAACCAATGGTGTCTATCTCTTTTATTCAAGAAGAATATATAAGTTCTATGGAAGATGCAAAGGAAGCTATGTGGCTGAAAAGATTGTTGGACGATCTACATATGGGCATCAAAGGAAGCACTACTCTTCTATGAGACAGCTAAATTTGCATTGCTCTTGCAAATAATCTATTCAACATCGGGGACAAAGAATATCAAGGTTTATATGTACTTTATTTGAGAGAAAGTCTTGAATGTTGATATTGATCTCAAGTTCTATTCGACTAGAGATAAAGTTGCAGATTTTTTCACAAATCCATTATTTACTGTGAATTTTTCAAGTTTCTTTCCTTGTTGGGACTTTCAGAGCTGTCATTGAGGGGGAGTGTACATGAAAATTCCACCTCTTAACGGTCTTGAATGTTTCAGAATGAATGCTACCAAGACTATTTTTATGTTGTTTAAGTAAATTATCATATATGTGAAGTTTACTTGTAATTCCTAGTGAAGCATTAGTTATGGGATTGCCTTGTTTTATAAAAGCCTCCATATTCTGATGTAAGTCTTCATCCTTAATCACTTTATCTTGAGAATCTATAGATGTTCCTTTGTATTTCTATTTTTATGGAATCCTTGGAACATTGTTTTGAACTATGAAAAAAAGTGTTTCATGGATTTTATAAAACCCGCAATGTGGTTATAGTTGTTTTGTGCCTTGTATAAGTCTGCAGGACATTGTGTTAGTGCACCATCGTGTGTTTTGGATGCTATCATAAATCACGATTTGATTTATGGATTGTAAATCCTTTTGTACAAAAAGGTAACTTGGCATAAAGAACAAATGATAACATGTTTTAGCATGTTTCCCCACTTAACATTAAGGGTGAGTGTTTGGGTTTATAATATTAATTGGGAAATTTCTTATTTCTAAAACACACCAAATGACTCAAAGTTAGATTTTAAGATTGAGTCATGACCATGTGCCTTGTATATAACAAGGCAATCCTTTAGGTATGGTTACACATGTTGTAACATTATATGCGAGAATATTTGTGAGTCTCATGAGAAAATGAATGAGGCAGTTCATAAGTCCTTATTGAAGGTTAAATTGCATGTCAAATAGTGGGAGTGCTTGGTAAAAGTATATTCTAAATAAAAATAAGTGATTTTTCAAAGTGGTTTTTTTACCTGTCCATGGTTTTCTCACTTATATCTTATGTCACTGTGTTCATTTACTTTATGTTCATGTTATTTACATTATGTACATCATAATCTATAATCTTCGGCAATTTATTATGTGGATTTATAATTCGTTAATTATACTTCTCATTGTTTCCCTAATAGCTTCAACAACCCAATCAACTCAACCAAATTTACCAAACCAACCATATAAAATGCTTTCTTAGAAAAAATCAACTTTTAGCTTCAATTAGCAAGCTCAAACTTCTTTATTTTCTCTAATCTAATACCAAATGATGCAGATCCTCAGTATACACACCCTCAAATCACCCAATTTTTTTCTTAGAAGTCATTAAAAACTTGAAGATTCACTTTTCTTAAAGGGCCAACACCTTGCTAAAGTAGCCTAAACTTGATCAATATCCCAAAATGCATAACATCATTGATATAATGCTCGAATTATCTTTAAACCTTCTCAAGTAAAACCATACAAACTTGATCAAACTATCAAATTAGTTCCACAAAACCATCTATTACACTTTTCCTTTTGACCTCTTAGTTGGTTATAAGCCCTCAAAACCCTATTTCTTTTGATAAAATTCACTCATTTTTCATCAACTTTCCGATGGTAAAATTTTTGGCTACCCATTTGGCACATGAACACAAAAACCAAATTTCATGGACTATCTCTACTCTAGTAAAAATTTATCCTCCTTTTTGCAATTTTGACTAGCTTCCCAATTAGCCCTCCTATCATGCAAACCTAAAACCGTGAATGACCAACAAAATTTCAATTAAGGAGGCTTATATTTTTGGATATCCTTTATGTTTTTCTTTCTTTTAACCATTTTTCTTCTCGTTAATTTCTTCTCTAGCATTCCCAACACTAAAATCCTCCTTTTTACTTGTCTCACAAGGTCTAACTAGGGTTTCATATAAAAACTAGGGTTTGAATTCTTGGTCTCTTCTTCAACTCATACACACTTTAATTTACCTTAACCCACTATGATTAGGTCTCCTTAAGGCTTATATAATTCACTAGCCATACATATTCTACTTTTTAAGTTTTTCTCTTAGGATTCCTTAGAGGCTCTCAACACTATGAACTCTCCAACTCTATTTTTTTAATATTTCTCCCTCTCTCTCGACCTTAATCAAGCATCACTCTTTCTTACTTTCAACCTTAATGTTTCATTAAATATTCCCATTCTACTTACTTGATTCGATCTCTCTCTCAACCTTTGTCTTACTATGGTCCTTAACTTCTTTATGAATCATTGACTCTCCTAATTAGAGTGTGCTCTTTTATCCATTATTCTTGGATTATGTTTTGAGATTCACCATCACATTTTATTGAATTGTGGTCTTCTAGCAACCTATTCATAATTTTCCTCCACCTCTTCATTCATATTCAATCTCCCGTCACTTAGTTATCTTTTAAGTTCTTCTCCATGCATCATAACCATACATGCAGTACATTAGGGTTTCCAAGAAGGTTGTGAACCTTTCGAAGGTTTCCTCTGGTCTCTATCAAATTTATCAAAAATCACCACCTACTATTTACTTGAATTTATCTTCACTAGTCCTATAAACTATTAGTGCCTATATGACTATTACAAGTTAAGTTCAAAGTTTTCCTTTATATACTCTTCCTTCTACTACTCTCGTCTCCACTTTGGGTTCCCACTTGGATCAATATTTCTTTTCTTCTATCCTTTCATAGACCTCACCCTTCATTTATTCACCTTCAAACCAATAAAATAATCTCCTCAATTCATGACTATTACAAAATTCTCTTTTAGGACTGTGTTTTCTTTCCAAGAATTGTCAAGAATCACTCAACCTTCACGAGGCTTAATACAAAATATCGTGTATCTATCTCCTCTCACACTTATTCCCAAATTTTTGCTTGAAAATTTTGACTATTAACTCCCAAGGTTATTTATTCCAAGGTTTTAATCAAGACTATCACAAATTCACGTGGCAAATTTATGTATTTATTAGTTTTTAGAGCTCTTAATGACTAAACATGTTCATAGTTTCTATCACTTCGAAATTATTCCCACCTTTTTATGGTCTCAAAACTTTCGTGACCTTACTTTCCCAATCACCAAAGTAAAACTCTATTTTCTAACCATCATGACTATACATTTTTTTGATAATAGGTAAAAGAGGGTTGAGGGGACCCTACCCCATACAAAGTTTACAAATTTTTAAAGAAAAGGGCCAAGGAGTATCCATTGAAGCCCATACTGAGACATAGACCAACCCAACTACAAAACAAAAGTATCCACCATAGCAAAAATAAACATAGAAAAACTAACAACAGGAGTCCAGCAAACTAACAACATAGCAAAAACCAAAGAAAACATCCTAGACAGAGTACCCTTCATTATTCTTTTATCAGATCACCCACCGTATGCATGCACCCATTCCATTCCTTAACCAAGTTGGCTATAGTAGATTTCTAGAACTTATAATTCGGCTTTGCTATCTCCACTTTAGGGCCAGTTCCTTATTTTTCTTTAGTCTTTGCTATTTCCATGGAATGGATCATCTCAGCAAGGAGTTTAAGATGGTGGATAGTGATTTTTACATTGAGTATGTGAACATATCTGATCTGAAGAATAATCCCCTTCATCTTCAACATGTCATTCTCCATGGCTAGGCATCTTTCATTAGCATTTTTTAATTGTTCGCTAAGAACAATAGATGTCATCTTTTCCACTTTTTCTTGCAACTCCCTTAGGTCAATTATCACCATGCTGATCTTGTGTCTATTTATGTTGGTGTCTAACCTGCAATTCTCAAATTCCCTCATAAAAACATTGGATTTGACCGCTGAATCTTAGGCTTTAAACAAGTTCTTTTGGGTGGTTTTGAGGGCGTGCAGGATTTCAATAGCCTCCTCCAAGTTTTTAGATCTTTTTCTCCTGAAGTTTCAGGATCTTTCCCGCTAGCCATCTCCTCACTACTTTCCCCTTTGCAAGATTCTTCATCCTAATTATCACTGAAGTCAGGAAGGTCAATGTCCTCTTCCTGATGCTCCCCTAAGTCCGAGATAACTTCCAAATTCTCTTGTGGCTCAGAAGCCCCACCCTCCTTGCACTGCTTCTTAACACATTCCTTAGCCAGATGGGATCTAGTTCTTTTCGCCACTTCCTTCCCGAAACCTCCAGGATAGGAGTAACTTCAGATTTCCCCCCTAAAATATCTTTATTTAGGTAAGCAGAAGCCCCTAATTTTTCATTTTTTCCAATGAGGGTGTTCCAACTTGAGAGGGCTTTGATGAAGCCTTGATGCAGCTGCAGAAAGCAGGTGAAAGTGCCTTTCTCGACCTGAGAAATTGATTTAGCCAAGGAGAGGTACAGAAAATTGGGGAAATTATAGGGCCTGTTGTTTCTAACATGGTTCAACATAGGAAAATGGTACCCATAAATCACCTTGTAATGGCCTTCCAGAGTAATATAAGCCATAATTAACTAAGCTATTTCATTGTAAGGATGGGGAAAATTCCCTCTTGCATAACCATTATGGAGAGAAACATGCACACCCTTACCTTGCATAAAGCATTCAATCTCCTGACTGTAGTCCGACTTGGGCTTGAAAGTGCTTCTTCCTTCCTGAGATAGACCCGAGACTTTAGCTATAAGCTTCAGAGAGATAGTGAAGGAAAAATTCCCGACCCTCACATGGCCTTCCTTCCATGTTTTTGCCACAGATTTGCTCAGTTTTTTCATCATGCCCATCAAAGATGTTGAAAATTTTTAGCAGCCCAACCTTATCAAGCAGATCCTCTACCTCTTTTGACATCGTCAGATCTTTCTAGGTTTTGTTCTCACTAAATCTCCACCCATTCTGCTAGTTTGATTCTTATTCCTACGATGAGAATTATTTCCTTTGTTTGGGTTTCCTTTACCACAAACTTGTGAAATGACAAACTTTCAATAGTTAAATGATATATGATAGTGGACTGCCTAGCGTATGCTAGTTTCAGGAAGTGTGATACTTCCTAGATGGCTATCAATCCACTATTTAAAACAAGTTAATGTGAGAAATAAACAAATTCCTATTGTAGTTGATATGATTTAGGTATCTCATTCAAATACAATAAGAAAATCCAATCACAACAAGCTAGGCTATAGTTGGATCTGAGAGGTGAGGTGTCTGTCAAGGTACTGGGGACTGGTCAGGGTCAGATTTTGGGTTATTTAGGTCAACTGGTAGGGTGATTGTTGGGTCTGTTCTTGGTCAAGGTGTAAAACATAGAGACCGACGTTGACTAAATGTGACCGATGCCGGTTTAGGTAGAACCGACGATGGTTGTGGATAACCAGCGTTGATGGTCGAGGTAAAAGAAACTCAAAATAGATTAAATGGTAGGGGTGATTTGAGGTCAAATAAAGTTTGGGAGAGTGAATGGGGAGGTTTGTAGAGATCTTAGGTATGCTCAGAAGTATACAATAGGTGAGGATAGGTGATTTGGTGATATGGGTGAAGGGATTTTGAGTTCATAGAAAGTGGGTGATGAAGCAATAAGCATGCAAAGAATAGATTAATAACAGGAGTAATAAAGATTACTAACTGAAATAAACCATACTTGGTTAGGGCCATACTTACTGTGTTAAGGATCGATGGTTGAGTGGTGGAGGTGGTTGATAGAGAATATGTGTATGGTCCTGTAGTGGTGCTTTCCGGAGTGCTCCCATGAATGCAATGGCTCTATGATTGATCCTGGTGATGGCTCTGGATGTCTGGATGCGTAAAAGGATGCTTGTTTCACTTGCATGCAGCTCTGATCTCTTTCTTTTTTCTCTCAAAATGTGCCAACCTCGAAATAAGGTTACCAAAGGGAATAAAAGGTAACCGATGATGGTTTTGGGTTGACCGACATCGGTTCAGGGGTGACCGTGCATCGGTTAGGTGGGATTCCCTAGGTTTACTAAAAATAGGAGATCATGGCAATGATTTTCCTAGATCTCTCTATTCATCTAGGGAAAGAGTGGGAGTTACCTTTTCTTATGTGGGAATGTGGTTAGAGGGGATGTAGGCTTTGATTTTTAGGGTTTAGTTAGGTCTTAGTTAGTTATGGCAACATACTAAGAATAGACTTAGGGTGAGGTGGCTAGGTGAGGTGGTGGGGTGGGAATTATCTTAATTAGGATAATTAAATAATAAATATTGTGAGGACATGGATTAATTTAATTAAATTAATTAAATTAATATTAGTGTGGGGTGTAAGGGGCCATGGTTAGGTGAGTGTGTTCAAGTTGATTATTTAACGAGGGGTCAAGGGAGTGTGACCCAATTTTGGTGTCTACATTTTCCCCTTTTTGTTGTAGCTTGTATTGGTAAGTGACTGAAAAAAATAAGATGTGGTTGCCCCATGTGTGGGTGAAGGTGATCCCCTCAAACTAGGAACTGATGTGGCAGAAGACAGAATTGGTGAGTGGTTTGATAAAAGGTGAATGTGATGAAGAGGAAGGTGGACAATGGGGGTAAGGGGGTAAAGGTCCAATTGGGTAATCTAGGTAATGGGCTAAGGTCAAAGGTAGTAATAGTCAAATGCACACACACATGTATAAACTACAACATGGTACTAGGTTGAAGAGCATGCAAACTCTACATTGTCTAAGGTGATAGGTTTATCCAAACAAGGTTGAGGTGATTTTGGTATCCAAGGTATAGGATATGGTGTGGAAGCACTTCACAGGTCAGGTGTAGGAACGTTTAGGTATGTTCGGTACACCAAAGGTTGGGTCAGGATAAATGGTCATGGAAAGAGGCAAGGTAAGGTCATTAGGTCAAACAACATGGGTAATAGTGTCACAAGGTATAGTGAGCACATGAGTTCATAGGTCACTAACAATGTTCCAGGTCCAAGTAGCTAGGTCACAAGCATGGGTAGGGCTGAGGTATGGGTAAAATAACAAGTCCCAAAAATGTAATTAAGGACAAGTATAGGTAAGGTAGGCATGGAGGTTGGTTGTAATAAGGGTGGGTAAGGTCAAACAATGGTTGGGTTGGTTAAGTGGGGTCAAATGGGGAATGGGGAATGGGAAAGAATATGATAGGTAACCGATGTCGGTCATACGTAACCGGTGATGGTCTAGGTAAGCCGATCATGGTTTATTGGGGGAAGATGACCGATGATGTCAGTCTTGGTATGTAAATAACCATGGTGAGCTAGGGCATAGGACCGATGTCGGTTTAGGTATAACCAATGTCGGTTAGGTCGACGTGGGTATATAAAAAAAAAAATCCATATAATATGGATTCATTTGTACATTTTGGATTTTGTGAAAAAATGACAGAGTGTTGAATGAGTTGTGCTTTTCGGGAGAGAAAAAGATGAGGGATGATATCCTATTGAGGTGGAGGGATCCGGTTGGTTAGAGGAGCAGGTAGATGGGTTCATGAGCACAGGGGGATCGATTGTGATTGGGTGGAGGTAGGAGGATTGGATTTGGTGATTGGACATGGCAGAGGTGGGAGAGGGATCGGGTGGACCACTAGTGCAAGTGGCTCAATGTACCACCATGGAGATGGTAGTGTGATGAGGTAAGATTCAATCTCTTGCATTGGTTTGGGAGGTAGATTGGGTATATAGGTTAGGGAAGGAATATGGAGATTTTGGGGGAAAAGGGGATTTGAATTTGGGAAGGAAAATTGGGTAAAATAGGAATGGGTAGAGGTGTGGTTAGGTGTATGAGGGGTGGGGAGGAGATGAGGGTAGAGTTAGGTAGGAATGGGTGAGAAGAAGGGAGTGTTTTAGGAAAAAGGGGTTTGGGTGTCATGGATTTTTGTGCAGTGACCGACATCGGTCAAGGGGTGGCCGACGTTGGTGGTGTCGAGCTAGTACCGGTCATAGATAAGGTGACCGATGCCGGTTTGGGATAGACCATGGTTAGTTAGAAGTAACCGGTACTGGTCATCATGTGGAGAAAAAGGGGCCAAAAGAGCCCTAGGGTGGTTGGGTGGGATAGATAGTGGGAAAAGAAGATGTTGTTGATGAAAAATAGAGCATGGGTAAGAGGTTGAAAGAGGTATGGTATGATCGATAGTGGGTTAGGGTTGGGGTGGGTAGATAGAATATGTGATAAGAAGGTAAGTTGTGAGGGGAAAAAGAGGGAGGGTAATAGGTGTAGGTGAAGTGTCAAGAGTGATTGTGGGTATGATCAAGGTGTATTAATGTGATGTTTTGTTGGATGTAGGTGAGAGACCAGTTGTGGATGTGAGATAGGGTGCCACCCCTACTCGTGATGGTTTGAGGAGGTGTGATAGCCGAGGATTGGTGGCATGTTGCAGAGGTTGGCCTGATTGGGGTTAGATGCTATCACATGTAGTCCGGAAACCTAGTTTGATGGTCACCCTCATCGACAGATGGGATTTGGTGACCAACACATTCCATCTACCGATGGGTGAGATCAGTCACCCTAGAGGATGTGTATAAGATCTGTGGTTACCGATATTGGGGACACATGTATATTCGATCTCCTTAGAGGCATCTGAGGAGTTGATGCTGATAGTATTTGGTGAGGGGTTGGAGAGATGAGGTTTCATAGTGCCAGCATGAGCTATGGAGAGATGTACTTGGCTCATCTAGAGGAGACTAGGCTAGTAGTGTTGTTGATGGAGGTAGTCTATTATTTTGCACTGCCAGATGTAGAGGGTGGGAGATTCCCATGATCATTGATGGGGGTCCTGCATGATATGGTGGTGGAGAGGACCCATTTTGCATGGGCACCAACATTCCTAGTGTAGCTATATAGGGAGTTATGGGCGTATGGGTGGCTTCGAGAGGTTCAACTTGTGTTGCACTTTTCTACTTCATTATTGGGCATATGAGCACATGTGTGTGTGTGCCTAGTTGGTATGCCCCGGGATGATGCATTTGAGCCAAGTTTTGTTTGAGTGGGCTATAGGTGATGGGTGCCTGTTATTGGAGAGCGTCGAAGTGGGTAGGGTGACATGATGTCACCTACTACAAGCATTTACTAGAGGGGTTATCTAATGTAGACATCATTTGGAGGCCCTATGTGGGTTATCCATCATATGGGAAGATGGCCATGGAGCTAGATGGATTGTAGCTACTCAGATGGATAGAGGGGTGACGTGTTGGAGAGCACGAGATGATACCCGTAGACAAGGTTAGACGATAGTTTGGGCTGCCACAGGATATACCTCCACCCTTCCCATAATACAGGAGGGATGACGTGGAGAGGCCATTGCCTCTCCCCTACCGACAGTGCCTAAGGTAGGAGGAGTAGGTGAGAGACCGGTGGATCGATGATGTCTGGGGTGACTGAAAGATATAGACATAGTGGTGGGCTACACACCTACATGAGCAGTACCACCGAGGCCAGGGCAGCCGGATTTAGCCACCATCACTATTCAAGAGGGATGCCCTACAGGGGTAGGTGGCTACCTTGATTACATAGCTGGGGATGGTGTAGGGGTAGTTGATAGGTGCAGAGGCATAGGTGGCCACTTTACAAGCACATGTGGCTAGTTTATCAGGCCCAGATAACATAGGACAAGCACCCACACAGGGTGGTGATGGTGATGGGATATAGGTGGCTGCCCTACAGTGCATAGGTTATAGGTTTCAGAGGCCGGTTGGCCACTACATGCAGCATAGGTTGTGACTCTTCAGACCCAGATATAGGTAGGAGTGAGGACAGGGTCCCTCAGGACAGGCATAGGCATAGGGATAGGGTCAGAGGCCAATGGGGCCACCACAAATAGTACCATAGCTAGATTACAGGATGCCCTAGGTGAGGCCAGGTATTATCAAGATATTTTGATGGGAAAGGGATAGATTTTCTATCCTATGGAGAGTATAGGGCACAACAGGCCTCAAGTGAGAGGACCAAGTTGTGCACCCACAAGTGTGGAGAGCAGGGGGGCCAGCGAGCCCGAGAGACAGGGTCAGGTGAGGCCACCAGTTCACGGAGGCTAGTTCCAAGTGCATGTACCAGGGACCCAACCATGACCCATGATGGGTGGTGAGATGTTAGCAGGCCGTACATACAGAGCCGAGGAGGAGGAGGAGATAGAGTGAGATAGATATGGAGGATATCCAAGAGGTGATATCTGATAGCCATATGTACCTCTATGTTTTGTATAGTTATTTATTTTTGATATATACTAGCCTACTGCATGCCAAAGAGAGTGAGGATGTATATGAGAGTTGATTGATTTTGATCATATACCGCCTGCGTGTCAAAGATGGTGAGGATGTACATGAGGGTTTTTGAGATTTTTGTATTCATTTGTATTGTGTACATATGTATGTATACACAGATGTCATGATTTATAGATGATGATATTTATACTATGGATGGTGTACTTGTTTTAATTTCCATTATTATTTGTGTATGTGATGGAAACTAGGTGAATTAAGTATGATGGAGTCAGGGTTGTGTAGGCATGGATTGAGTTCAGGTCATAGGCATGGATGGAGTCAAAGAGCATGGATGAGTTATGCATGATGAGTCAGAGTCATAGGCATGGATGGATGGAGTCAGGTCATAGGCATGGATGGAGTCAGGTCATAGGCATGGATTGAGTTAGGTCATAGGCATGGATTGAGTTAGGTTGACTTAGGTATGATTGAGTTTAGGTTGGTTTAGGTATGGTTGAGTTTAGGTTGGTTGAGTTTTTAATTCATTAATTTGTGTAATTAATGATGATTGGATCATGTTAAGATGTGTTGTAGTAAAATGCATGATAATGGTAAAGAAATGGTAGACATAATGAATGTATGAGTGATGATGGTAAAGATGTGAAGCAATTGTTGTTTGTTTGGTTTAATTTCCAATTATTGATATAAAAAGGAAACTAACTAGGGTAGAATGTGACTAGGAAAGGGGGAGAGGGAATTGGTTAGGGTAGAGAGTGGCCGAGCTAACCTCCAAGGGCCCCATGCCCGAGAGTGCTGCCTACATAGTCCCGGTGAAAAGGGACCTCAGGCCGATGTAGTTCTCCCATAAGCTAGGGAAGATTAGGGTGAAATAGTGGAATGGTCTGATAGGTGTTAGGCATGGGTGATGTAGGTCATAGGCATGATTGAGTTTAGGTTGTAGGTATGGTTGATTGATTTTTAAATACATGTGCGAGGATCTGGTCCTGTATAGGATAATCAATAGGTAATGAGGAAGGTGAATGGTAAGAGGTGGTAAAAGAGTTGCTTAATTGATAAGAACCCTGATGAGTCTACCATACCCTAGATGGGCTTATGAACATAAGACCCTATAGGCCTTGCATAATGGACTATTTTAAGGGTGAAGAAAAGTCACATGATCACGAAATGTCATGTATTTGTGGCAAGTCCCTTGAGTAATGAGGAATTTAGGTGAAAAAGACAAGGAGGTGAGAATGAGAGGTTTAGCATAACTTAGTGTATGATGACATGTGTATTTTGGAACAAGAAACCCAGAATCCAAAATAGGCAAGTCCATGATGAAAATTTCATCTTTTTTTTCTTGATTTTTTTTTTTAATAGATTGATCGATGTGGGAAGTCTATATGGGATGAATATATTATCTCCTTGAGGTCTTCATGAAGTTGATCGATGTGGGAAGCTTCTGAATATTTATTATATTTTTGTAATGACCGTATATAGCTGTCCTTCGAGGGAGCAGTCTATTGATAGTGGTAGAATATGGAGAAGAGATGTCCCTTTTGAGGGAGTCATCTTTTTTTTGGAAGTTTGACTCAAGGAGTTGTATCCCTTTTTTTTTTAGATGTTTAAGTCATGGACAAGATTATAGAGGATGATTAGGTTCTATTTTAGAAGACAAGATCGTAGTACACAAAGATTAACTGTGAAAGAGGTGGTTTTGAGTGATGAATGACCATGGGATTCCATCTTGAAGAAGACAAAAAGTATCCATGAGAATCATGCTATGAGTAGAGCCGTGGTACTCATATTGAAGACAAGGCTAAAAGGTGATGGGTAATCACATGATTCTTGTTTAGTCATGGATCCTCAAAATGGGTAATAATGGAAGGTGAACAACACTCAAGGGATGAGTGACCAATTGATAGAAAGTGATATAGGACTTGATATCAACAATAAAATGGTCAAAGATGCAAGGCATTAAGGGGCTCAGTTTGGGTTTACCTTCAAGTGAAGACAAATGATAAGCACCTGATCCATAGGCATGGGTGATGATATAGGGTCCAAGCCAATTAGGAGAAAATTTTTCCCATTTACTTTTCTCCTCTTTGGTTACATGTTGATTTTCCTTTAGGATGAGGTCACTGACTTGAAAGGTTCATTTGTGAACATTTTTCATAGGCACATGTTTGATACATTTTTGGTAGATTTGGAGATGGTCCAGGCATTGAGATGACATTCATCTAATAATTCAAGTTACGCCAAATGATCCTGGTGAAAGTCATCATCGTTGAGCATGTCTTGTAGTGAGATGTGGAGGGATGGAATCTGGACTTTGAGAGGTAAGACAACCTCAGTACCATAGACCATAGAGAAAGGGGGTGGTAATAGTTGAAGTGTGAATACTAGTGTGGTAAGCCCACAAGGTGAAAGGAATGTGTGTATGCCAATCCTTCCCAGTATCATTGACCACCTTCATAAGAATTTTGTTCAAGGTTTTATTGGTTGATTGGCTTGACCATTGGTTTCATGGGTAATAAGGTGATGAGAAACTAAGTTGGATGCCAAAAGCATCACATAGTTTGCATAGGGTTTTGTTTTTGAATTGTTTTCCATTATCCGTGATAATGCGGTGAGGGACACCAAAGTGACAAGATGATGTGATGGTTGATGAATTCACATATTTTCTCAGCTTTGGTGGAAATGAGGGGAATGGCTTCTACCCATTTAGTGTAATATTTAGTAGTGGTTATGATCCATTGGTGGCATTGTGAAGAATGGGGGTTGATCTCACCGACAAGATCCAAACCCCATTGAGAGAAAGGCCAAAGGTCTCGCGTGACCTGTAAGGCATGACTAGGGGTGTGATGGAGATTAGCATGTTGCTGGAATTTTACGCAATGTTTGACATAATCACAATAATCATGGTTTAGGGTTGGCCAGTAATAGCCTAGGTGAAGAATGCATTTTATGAACAGTGAGACCACTAAAGTGGCCTCCACAAATCCCATCATGGACTTCCTTAATGGTGTAAGGAATTTCAGAACTGGTAAGGCATCGCAAGAGAATGTTGTCAAAACCACATTTGTATAGAAGACCACCCATGATGACATAACACGAGACACTTTTAAGGAAGCACATGTTGTCCATTATGAGTGAGATCGGTGGGTAAAATGGAGAGGGAAAGATAGTCTGTGTATTGCTTATACCAAAGGTCACTTGGGTCAGGAGCAGCGGTTCCGATAGAGTAAACTTCATGAGGAAAATAAGAGGGTGATTGTAGTCTTTGTATGGTGACAAAGATTTTAGAGTCAGTGCGGGTGAAGTAGGTATCTGAGAAGCCAAGCAGGCCATGGTATCTACAAATTTATTGGTAGAACATGGGGTGGTTTGAAGGGCGTAATGGTCAAAGGTGGTCAAAAGTATGTCCACATGATGCTTATACTTTTGAAGTATCTCATTATGACACTGGTATATACCATTGACTTGGTTTATGACCAATTGAGAATCACCAAAGATGTTGATTGACTTAACATCTAAGGCATAAGTAGCCTAGAGACCCAATACGAGTGCTTCGTATTCAACAATATTGTTTGTACAATCAAAATCAAGTTTGAAAGACAAAGGCATAGGTTCACCATCAAGTGGAATGAGGATAACACCAGCCCCACCCCCACGCTGACACTTGGAGCCATCGAAGAAGAGTGTCATTTGGTAAGTGGGTTCATCCAGGAAAGGGTAGTAATAGACTCATCTAGAAAGTCAAAGTTAGAGGGTTGATCCCTAGAAATGGGTGTGTCACCAATTGGTCGGTGATAGTTTGGCCTTTGATGGACTTTTGATGGATGAATTGAGGTCGAGGTTGGCCAAAAGCATAAGCCAATGTGGCACGTTGATTTTGATAAGGTTTGGCATACATGTAGTGTAATGGGTGGTATTAGTAATGATGAAGGTTTTGTGGTTGAGTAGGTAATGGCGGAGTTTGGTGGTGATGAAAACTAAGGCTAGGAAAAGTTTTTTGGTGTGGGTATATCTAGTTTGTAGTCAAGAAGGGTATGACTTATGTAATAAACCACTTGCTCTCGGTGTTGGTCATCGTCATGATGAGCAAGCATGACACCTAGAGAATGGTCAGTGGTGAGAAATATATAGGTAGAAGGGCTGGTCATCCTTAGGAGGAATGAGCACTGGTGGTTGAAGTAGGTATTGTTTCAAGGCTTTGAAGGCTTTATGGTAGTCATCATCCCATTTGAATGAAACATCTTTCTTGAGAAGATGATGGAATGGTTGACAATGGTCAGAAAGTTGGGAGATAAAATGATGAATTGATTGCAATTTTCCTTGTAGGCTGCAAAGTTGATGGAGATTAGTGGGTGGTGGAATTTCAAGGATAGCCTTGACTTTAGTAGGATCAACTTCTATGCCACACAAAGAAATGATGAAACCTAGGAGTTTCCTGAAAGTACCACAAAGACGCATTTTTTGGTTGAAGATGAACACAATATTTGATGAGGTGGTCAAAGATGACTTTAAGAATGGGTAGGTGTTTGGTTCGATGTTTGGATTTGGAAAGCAGATCATCTACGTAATCCTCCAATATGTGATGCATGATGTCATGGAAGATGTAAGTCATGGCCCGCTGATATGTAGCACCAACATTTTTGAGACCAAAGGGCATGACTCGATAGTAGAAAGTCCCCAAGGGGTGATGAAGGAAGTCTTGTGTTGATCCTTGGGAGCTAGTAATATTTGATTGTAGCCTGAGAAACCATCCATGAGTGATAACATTTCATGGCCAGAGTGAGATCAACTAGTTGGTCAATGCCTGGTAGTGGGAAATCATCTTTGGGATAGGTGAGGTTGAGGTCATGGAAATCATGCAAAATGTGGAGTCCCCCTATCACTTTTGTGATAAGAACGATGTTAGAAATCCATTGGGGATAATCAATGGGTAGAATGAAGGAAACCGAGAGAAGGCATTGAAGCTCTTCTTTGACTAGAAGAGCAATGTGAGGATGCATTTTCCATAGCTTTTTTGTTTGATAGGTTTGGCATCAAGAATGGTCATGATATTGTGAACCATGATTTTAGGATCGATACTAGGCATATCGGCATAGGACCAAGAAAATGCGTGCTATGGTCCCAAAGGAAAGAGGTGAAGGCTTCTATTTAGTAGCATCTAAAGATTGGCCGATCTTTAGAATGTGTGGGTCATCTTGAGTATTAATGTTGATTTTGATGGTCGATTCATTCAACATGGTTTGTGTCTCAGAGGGTAATGACCGGTGAATATAAGAGTCTTTTGCACCAAGGTAGGTGAGGATGGACTCATCATCCTGACATTGAATGATGTTAATTAAAGGTGTATCATCATCGATCATGTTAGGATATAGGAATGGGAGAGAAGAGGGAGCCTCGCCATCGCGTTGATAGGTCAGTGGTCCTAGGGAAATGGTGTTTATGAAAAAAAAAAGTTAGGAGGTATAGATTCAGGATCTATGGACTCGTGGGTGAGGATGGTAATGTGGGTGAATGAGAGGGGGAAGATTTCTCATCCTGAATAAGGTCGATGTGAACCTTCTTAGAAGATGGAGCATCAAAACCAATGCCACTACGGTCATTGTGTTTACGAGAGGTACAAGAGATGACAATGTGGTGGCCTTGTTCATAAAAACCAAAGCCAAATCCTTTCCATGTGCACCGGTGGAGGAAAGTGTGAGAGAAAAATGGTGGTTAGTGAGGGAGTGTAGGTTGGTGGAAAATGGTTGGGTTTGGGATGGAGGTTGGGTTTATAGGTGGCCATATCAAGTCCCCCATACATTAGATTGGTGTGAAGGTGGGGAGGGCCATAAGGGAAAATGTCACCAATGTGAATGTCATAACTGGGGTGTTGACATAGATTCCCATACTCTTGTGGGGTGAGGAAGGTATCAATATTGTATAGGTGGTATTCCCAGAGTGAGGCATTGAAAAACACCTTCTAAGGGATCAAGTAGTTGGTATGTGGGTAGTGGGTATAGATGGCTCTAGATGAAGGGGAGATAGGGGTGCTAGTGGTAGAGGCTACAATTGCAGTAGGGATAGTGAGGTTAGACAACAAAAGTAGTGGAATTTTGGTGGATGGGCTCATGGGTGGAGGTGAAGTGGTTTTGGTGGCGGATGCCTGAACTAGTACAAGCACATCATTGGGTCAATATAGCATGTTACAAGTCTTGAAAGGTGAGGGGTCGGTAGGATGGTGTAATTATGTCCCTCGTGTTCAAATTTGAGGCATCGATGTAACGTCAAAGGGACACAACCCATAACACAATCCAAGGTCAGCCAAGCAGCAAGTTATACTAGAACTCCCCTTCTAGGACATAGAAAAGTTTCGGGGATGGTGGGGGACCTATGGACATGGAGAACAATGGTACCCAGTGTAGAGGTCATGGCATCATTAAAGGAACACAACATAATGGGGTTACTATGCATGCAATGGGAAGGTATTTGCATTTGGTCATATGCATGGGAGGAGATGATGTTAATGCTAGCACCACCATCGATCATAACACGTCGTATGTGTATATTATCGATAAAGATAGAGATGAAAAGAGGGGTCGGGGTCATCGGACTGGAAGGGAGTGATCTCTTCATCTACAAAACTGAGGGTGGCCACTTGGTGAGTGGGTGAAGGTGTAGAGGAAGGTGAAGACCTAGTGAGAGAGGCTACGTGGTGAGGGGTAATGATGGAGGCTATGGGTGTGGGGTCATTTGGTAAGACTTTGATAGATTGAAGGACCTCCATGAGGGCTTGATGATGTGACTCGAGGTCTGGATGAGGTCATATAAAGACATTTTGAGGGGGGATTGGTGTAGTTGTTTTAGCATTGTGTGATGTGTGACCCCATCGGAAATGGGATATGCAGGACCTCAAATGATGACTTTGGGTGTGGGTGCAGATGGTATATTGGGTATAGGTTGGTTGATGGGCCACTTGCTTTCTCCTTGCCCTTGTCTTTCTGAGCATGGGGCAATGTTGATCATGTTAATATGAGGGGAGGTGGATGAAGAGGGTGTGTCATGGAAGGTATAGTGGCAAGAGGGACAAAACCCTAGTGGTGGATATGAGCCTTGTGAGATGAGTAGGTGCATTGGCATTTGGGTGGTGGTTTGGCCAACTCTCTTATGTGAACCATGTTAATTTTGAATCTGGGGATGGATCTAAGAGTTGTGGGGTGGAGATTTTGGTCACTGAGTAGGAAATGAGGGAAGATCTGTGGAAATTGGTGAAGGGAAAAATGGGGTCCTCATCAAGAAGATCATCATCATCAAATTTTTCTTCAGGAGGACACAATTGGACAAGAGTGGTTTTCAAAGCCTTATAGTTCTCTACATCGTGTCCTAGACACATGATGGTAGGCAAATTTTGGTTTTGTCAAACCCTTTTGGTTTGGGTTTGAGTGGGTCATAAGGTCTAAGAGGTGGTAATGTGATGACAGAAGTTTCGAGGAGGTTGGTTAGGATTTTGGCATAGGACCCTGCTAATGGATCACAATGGGAGGTGAATGTGGGTTTGGGTATATGTGTGGCTGACTATGGAGGAAGAGTCTTTGCAAGAGGGGGAGTAGGTTGGGCTACTAGTTTGGTGTGTGGTGTGGTCTTAGGTGTTGGTCATATCTGCTTGGGTAGGGGCATGGTAGATGAACTGGCAATAGAAGGTGTGGTTGGTTTAACTACCTTATTGGAGGGTAGTGGATTTTTAGCTTTAGGTTGCATCTTTTGGGTAAAGGTGATACGGGCGCATGAGATGTGGAGGGAAAAGTGGATGGTGGAAGAGGGTGGGTTACCCATGGGGGTAACCGAGGTGTTGTGGAGGTAGGTGGTGTGGGTTGGGTAGGAGGCGTGAGTGAAAGAGAAGGAAGTGTCATGGGTAGTGAAGAAGTTATTGATGGTATTGGAGGTATGGGTGGTAAGAAGGTTACAAGGTGAGGGTGGAGGTTGTGTGGGTCACTTGGGTATATTAGAGGTCTGTGATGGGGAAATGGGTTGTTGCATTCTTGGTTTACCGGTGGATGGGGTTTTTGGCTAGGGTCGAGGGGTGAGGTCCTAGGATGGATGGAAAGGGTGAAGGTGATAAGGGTGTGGTTGGTGAGGTTGGGGTATGAGATCTAGGAGATTGGATCTTCTTTTTAGGGGCCAGGTTAAGTTTGGTGTTAGTTTTGGAAGATGTAGCTAAATCTAATTTGATGGGTGGGTGAGTAAGGCTAGTTATTGGTATGACCCCTAAGGTAGTGATAGGTTTAGGCAAGGGAGATGATATAGGCATGGGTTTGGGTGTAGATGCATGTTGGGTTATGGGAAGAGGTGTGAGTTGAGCCATGAGTGGTGTCATGGAAGGTATTGTGATAGTTGTGGTTGTGTTTGGTTTGGTTGGTCGAAACACTTTTGGATAGATAGTGGAGGTGTCAGTGAGTGACATTGCATTTGTGTTGAAACAAGAAGTAGAAGATGCCCCCAAAGTAAGGCTCTATCGACATAGTCTAGGTGATCGACCAAGCATGAGAATGGTACTATTGTAAGTGGAGCCGATCGTGGACCGAGTGGCAATCCCCGTAAAATGTGTTTGAGATATAGGAAATGGCTAGCCTCGGACTCTGTGGGTAAGAGAGCCAAAAGTAGATCAATGGGATCTTGAAGGTCTAATGGTGAATGGTCATCTACAGGTGGTGGTACTTCTATAGTATCCTCCATGGGTAGAGGAGAGGATGGGCCAGCCAAAGTGGGCTCTCCTTGCGTTGGTGTAGGTGGTGAACTGCATCTTCTATGAGTAGGAGAGGTGCCACTGACAACTGCTTGGAATTTTGAGGGGTCAAAGGTGGTGTGCTGATTATAGGCTCTTTCATGGGTGAAGGAGAAGATGAAGGGGGTTCCTCTATGGGTAGAGGAGTAGATGAAATAGGTTTGGTGTAGGTAGGGGAGCGTGGGATAAGATTTCATCTATGGAAGGAACATGAGGCAATTGGGAAGCAACTGGTATATCATTGAAAATAGCATGGACCTCGTGGACATTGCTATCATTGTTTGAGGTATCACCCCTTGGTTGGAAGATGGGGCATGATTAGGGAATGGCTTCTTGAAGATGTGTAGGTTTTGGTTAGTGGGTGCATTTGGGCTATCCAAGACTAGATCTCCATTGTCTATCATTTCTTGGATGATATTTTGAAGGTGATGCAATTATTGTCATGTGACCTTTGACATGATGATAGTTACAAAATTCATGTTCCTTATACCACGCGGGCATGGGTCGCTCAAGGTCAAAACCAATATGTGGTTTTATAGGTGGAAGGGTAATGACACCACTTTAACAAGCTTTTCCAAAATGGAAGAATAAGATTCTCCTAGGGAAGTGTACTTTTCATTGTTCTCATCTGAACTGGAAAGCTTGGACAAGAGAGAGATTAGAAGGGGGTTTGGCTGGGTTTGATTGATGAGGGGGACCAGCTTTGAGAACTACAACATTAGTAGACCCTTTGGGATTTGAATAGTTGTTTTGGGGTTTGAAGATGAAGAAGCATCATTTGATTTGAACGTGATGTTCTTGTTATGAAGTTGAATCTTCTTTTCTTTGATAGCACAAATTTCCAATTTCCATGCCATGGTGAATGCCTCATCGAAAGTGTGAAAATTTTACACCTGTAGGGTTGGTGAGATGTGTCTAGCACATGCCCGAGTAAATAGTTCTATAAGCTTGGTTTGAGGTAATTGGAATGTGAGCTGGTTAATGAGGTTGTGCCAAGTGAGTGATGAAGTCAATGATAGACTCATCATCATATTGTCGTGTGGAATAAAGATCATCATGGTAACCTTCTTAACAATGTTGATGGAGAAGTGATCTAGGAAGGCTTGGGCTACTTGATTGAATGAGTAAATGGAGTGTCTTGGTAGTCCACTGTACCAGTCCAATGCAGGTCCTGTCAGGGACATTGGGAAAGTCCTCAAAAGTAAAGTGTCATCATGGGAAATCAGGTAACACCCATGTTTAAAGGACCACAAATGTTGTTGTGGATCTTCTTTGCTATTGAAGTGGTTGAATTTTGGCATCTCCCAATGTATGGGGTATGGTCGAATAGGAATGGATGGGTGAATAGGCTCATTACAAATTTCATCATAGGTGAGGGAATTGCGTGAGCCGAAAACCGATGCTTCTAGTGTTTGCATCTTTTCCATCATCAACTTGATGAGGTCATTGGTAGGTTGTGATGGAGGGACACCTCCTGTGGCATAAGGAGGTGGATATTGAACCTGATAGGGAGGTTGAGAATAAGGAACCGACATAGAAGGTACATATCTAGAATGGGTGACAAATGAGATAGGGGGTTGTTGATAGTAGGTGTATGTAGGTGGGATGGTCATCGTGACTCTAGTAGTGATTGGGGGAAGTGTTCAGGATGGGATGGAGAGGAGATTTTGGAATGGAGTAGGGGTCACCGACACCATGGGTGGTTGTGTTGTAATGGGTATTTGTGAGACAATGGGTGTGGATTGTGCTATGGTCTAGGTGGTTGATGAGGGGACAATAGATATGACATGTGAGGAAACTGCAGATGCATCAGGTCATGGTAGGTATGGGTCCTAGCTATGAAACTACTGGGGGTGAAGTAGGTGAGGGTAATGCCACATTATTAGGGGCTGATGTAACAACATGAATAAGGGCAGAGAGAGATTGATACAGGCATGTCATATATCAACTGACCAGAGGAGTCTGGGTGGAAGAGTGGGAAAGGTAGAACTGTAAGGCCATGGGATTCTGATCAAGGAGTCGTGCAAACTCTTTCATCACTCCGAAAGCAATGGTGGTAGGTAAGGGATCCATGGGTGATAGGATGGAAGGTGGTGAGGGACTAGGTGGGAGTGGTTGATGACTAGCATGGAATATGAGGGTGTTAGTCTGGTTGTGAGTCAACACCATGTGAACAAGTGTTGACCTGGTAAGACTGTATTCTGTAGATGACACAAAAAATAGTAGAAACAAAGAATAATGGGGTCCTGGGAGGTGAATCTGGTCAATGTCTAGATTTTGAAAAATCAAACACAAGAAACCGACGATGGTCAGGTTGACTGGTGATGGTTATGGGAAAACCGATGATGGTCAGGATGACCGGTGATGGTTGGGACAACACCGATGATAGTTTTTGAAACCGATACCGGTCACTGTGGAAGAAACCAGTCTCAAAAAAATGAAGTAGGAATGTTGGATTTGTACTGGTGAAACTATGTATGACAAGTAAATATCAATAAGGGAGAAATATGATGATGCCCGAGGGCCAAAAAAAGAAAAAAAGTAGTGATGAAAGCTATTCTAGGTAAAGTAACTAGAAATCCAAAAGTCGACACGGTTAGGGTTTAACCGATGATGGTCAGATGTGAACCGGCGATGGTCATTGGACCGACATCGGTGACTGTGAAATTAGAAAGAAATGAAGAAAATTGGTTTTGTGAATTAAATTAAGTGAAGAATCAAACTCAAAAACCTGAGAATGAGGATATGGGGCCTGACACACTTAGAAAAAGTCAGAATACTCCAACTATGATGGTGGAGTGTGCAAGGAAGAAGAAAAATGGAGATTCGTAGTCTCACACCTCAAAACACAAGCCAAGAAGAATGCTAAGAAAAAGCATGATCCTAATAGTGATTTTCTTATGTTTGTTTAGCTTATGCTATTTAGGACTGACTGTGTGTATTTAGAACATAATTTTTGGTTGGGAAGGCATCCTATGAAGAAGGATATCTAAAAGGAGAGGTTTTAGGTATGTTATGGGGGGGCCATCCTCGAGATGATGACTCGACAGAGGCAATGAGCTGGGGAGTACCTGCCAACCGGATCGTGTGATCACTGATAGATGTTCCTGGGTAAGATGTTGTTTAAGAAAGATGTGTATATTTGATTTTGTGCAAGTTTGGTAAGACAGAGAGAGAGAGAGAAAATGTGCTTTCTATGATTCTTTGTGTCAACCATCAGCTGGGCATGACTTCCAAGCATATAGGTTGCCCTCAGTTTTAATGTGAGCTAATAATGCAACAAATCAGAATGCAATGCAAGTGTTTTAAACCCAAATCAAAGTGTGATATTCGATGTAGCAAGAGATGAACAGGAAGAGGGATGCTCTTTCACTAATGCAATGCAAAAGAAAGGAAGATGTGTTCTTTTTAAAGCACCAAAAACATGATTGTTTTTAGACAATAGAAAGAAGGAGAATGATTCCAAAGAAGAAAAATTAATGTGGAAGCTTTTCAAAGGAAACAAACACACAAATTTCACCTAGGAATGAATAAATGCAAAAGAACCCCTGATGGGTCCCACGGCATGCCAAAATGTTTCACCATTTTCTTTACCTTTTGAAATGATGAAATAGATAAGGGTAAGGGCCAAGGAGGAATACTTATTAAATGTTGGTTGGTTGATGGTTGTTACGTGCATTTTAACTTCTTGATCCACAGCTGAATGTGAGAGCTTCCTTTTGGCTAGGAGGAACTACCTGTAATAGAAAACAAGACCACAAAAAGATAGTTAAATGATATATGACAGTGGACTGCCTAGCATATGCTAGTTCCGGGAAGTGTGATACTTCCTAGATGGCTTGTCAATCCACTATTTAAAACAAGTTAATGTGAGAAATAAACAAATTCCTACTGTAGTTGATATGATTTAGGTATCTCATTCAAATACAATAAGCAAATCCAATCACAACAAGCTAGGCTATAGTTGGATCTGAGAGTGAGGTGTCTGTCAAGGTTTACTGGGACTAGTCAGGGTCAGATTCTGGGTTATTTAGGTCAACTGGTAGGGTGATTGTTGGGTCTGTTCTTGGTCAAGGTGTAAAACACAGAGACCATGATGTTGGATAAATGTGACTGATGCCAGTTTAGGTAGAACCGATGATGGTTGTGGATAACCGGCGTCGGTATGGTCGAGGTAAAAGAAACTCAAAATAGATTAAATGGTAGGGGTGATCTGGGGTCAAATAAAGTTTGGGAGAGTGAATGGGGAGGTCTGTAGAGATCTTAGGTATGCTCAGAAGTATACAACAGGTGAGATAGGTGATTTGGTGATATGGGTGAAGGGATATTTTTGAGTTCACAGGCAAGTGGGTGATGAAGCAATAAGCATGCAAAGAATAGATTAATAACAAGAGTAATAAAGATTACTAACTGAAATAAACCATATTGGTTAGGGCCATACTTACTGTGTTAAGGATCTGATGGCTGAGTGGTGGAGGTGGTTGATCGGAGAATATGTGTATGGTCCCATGTAGTGGTGCTTTCCCGGAGTGCTCCCGTGAATGCAATGGCTCTATGATTGATCCTGGTGATGGCTGGATGTCTGGATGTGTAAAAGGATGCTTGTTTCACTTGCATGTAGCTCTGGTCTCTTTTTTGCTTCTAAAATGTGCCAACCTCAAAATAAGGTTACCAAAGGGAATAAAAGGTAACCGACGATGGTTCAGGTTGATTGGTGTCGGTTTAGGGGTGACTGGCGTCGGTTAGGGAGGATTCCCTAGGTTTACTAAAAATAGGAGATCATGGCAATGATTTCACCAGATCTCTCTATTCATCCGGGAAAGAGCGGGAGTTACCTTTTTTTATATATGGGAATGTGGTTAGAGGGGATGTAGGCTTTGATTTTTAGGGTTTAGTTAGGTCTTAGTTAGTTATGGAAACATACTAAGAATAGACTTAGGGTGAGGTGGCTAGGTGAGGTGTCTAGGTGAGGTGGTGGGGTGGGAATTATCTTAATTAGGATAATTAAATAATAAATATTGTGAGGACATGGATTAATTTAATTAAATTAATTAAATATTAGTGTGGGGTGTAAGGGGCCATGGTTAGGTGAGTGTGTTCCCTTCATACACGAGATAATGTTCAAAGAATCCCCTTCCACAATTAGATGTTTGAAGCCTTTCTGAAGCTAACTTCAGAGAGCATCACAACAACTTATATAACATTGTTAGATTGAATTCCCAAGTAAAAGAAATAGGCTAGGAGAAACCTTCCTTTAGCATCACGAAAAAATCCTCCTCTTAATTTCCCGGGTTCCTAGCACCATCAAAATTGAGTTTGATAACCCCTTCACAAGGAGGAGTCCAATTAACCCTTTCTCTAGGGTTGTTCTTCTTTGGTTGAGGGTCACATGTTAAATTCCATTTCCTTATGATATGTTGTTCACAGTCAATGAATTCCACTTATTTATTCTTTAGGATAGAGAAATTATTTCTAACATTGTTATTAAAATTCACCCCTGATGGTAATTTTGACTAACATGATGTTTAGTTATTCTAAATCTATGAGCAAGTAAGATTGATTCGAGGCCTAAATCATGATTTTTGGATTGGGGTCCCCTCATTTATAGGGTGAAGATATCAAATTTTCTAATTGTGAAGCCTTTTTCTAACTCCCCACCAAGAAGAAATCCCAACAAGGTTGAGAAAATGGAAGAAATGCAAAAATAATTCAGATTTCGTGTTAAGGCATTATGGTATCAAGGGTTCGAATCACAACACCCGAGGTTTCGTTGTACCAAGCTTGGGGCCAAAAAAATGAAGAAAATCAGCTAATTCTAGTCTTGAGAATTTCACGGGACAATGGGACCTCGAGAAAGCCAATTATTACTCATAAACTAGCCGAATCTACTCTAAAGAGGAAAAAATTGCCTAAGTCTTCGTTTCACGGGTCCGGGAGAGAGTCCAATGGGAAAAAAAGTACGTGGAGGAATAAAGTGGTGATTAAAAATAAAAGTCCATTTTAGATGGTTTGGAGATAGTTTTCCCAGATAGTTTGGGACATCCGGCCAAAGTGTACGCTAGAAGGGGTGATAAAGTTCAAAGAGTGTAACAAATGGAATTCGCAAAACGTGTCTTCACCTCAAACAGAACAGAAGCCCGATTAAATCAAGCAAGAGATTTGAATGGGGACATCCAATGAGAAAAGTACGTGAGGGACATGAAAAGGTGAAATGGGGGAAAAGATATCCAAGGAGGCCCGTGGTAATCGGGGCGTGCCACGTGTCGGAAGGTTGAACATTTAAGTGTATGGTATAAGGTAAAAATGGATCACCCTGTAAGAGGCCCGAACCAAATAAATATGCCACGTGTCCAAGTTTAAGGGCTCAAAAGGAATTTTTAGAGGATGAACCCGCGGATGAATTATAGACACGTGTCATCCGAGAGTGGTGAGAGCGCGGAAAAAAATTCAAATATTTTCCCACCACTTGCAAGATGTCGATTTTGGATTTTTGCCTAAATGATGGATCGCCATAACTTTCGAAAGAGCTCGATTTATGCGTTCTTTATATCTATGGAAAGATGGTGAAATTATCTACATGATTCCAAGGTCAATCTTACATTTTGGTTCAGTTTGGAGAGATAAAATCAAGAGACATTTCTCTGGCTTCATCAAATGGTAATGGCTATGAACGGCGCTTCAAGAAACCATTTAATGCAAAATATAGTTGGCCTTTTTGCTAGGGTTCTCACCCACCGCCATAATGAGATGAATTAAATGCAACCTAGAAGTGGTTGGGGTTTTAGATTTGGATATCCTCTCTCTTCCCTCTCTCATTCTTCATATAAATTATAAGGAGGGGCTTTTTCTAAAGGTGAAACATTGAATTTTACTTCTCCTTCTTCTCTTTTGCGGTGAATTTGTGGAGTTCGAACTCTCCCATTTAAAACTCGAATGTGACTTTGCCTCTTGGCATTTTTAGGTGTATTGTATCAATCTTTGGAGCAAGTAATGCATGTCATGGATGATTTCAACCTCTCTGTGTTCATTTACATCCTCCCGATCTTTCATTGCAAATTTTGTTATATGTGCGTGATCTTGCATCACATTTTAATGGCTTGTGTTTATTGGCAAGATAGGTGTTCTTCATTCCTCGGTACATCACCTTTGTTAGTTTAGGTTTATTTTTATGCATCTGGAAATTTACCCTGTCTCATGCATAGTTAGATTAGATTTTGAGTAAATCTGCATTTTTCGTGTGCACCGAATAGAGGAATAGGAACCACCTTCTCTCGGAGATTCTTTTCTCATTTTTGCAAGTCCCACACTTGGAGAAAGGATTCAATTTGTGCAATCACACTGGATTCTTAGAATGATCAAACTAGAAACCGATCAACATCCGAAAAGTCTTGTGATTTTGCACTACCATTTTGGCCTCTGGCGGGACCTTAAAAAGGTCTAATTTTCATTTTGGATTTTTTTTTCAAATTGATGTGCATCTTTGCAATTTTCTTGCTGAAAAGAGCTATAAATCGCACATCCGGTGACTCAAAAAGAATCATAATCCGCTGACCCCAAAAGCTTCAGTAAATTTATTAGAAGGTATTTAGGTTAAGAACTAGGGAGGAAGGATTGTTTGATCATCTACACCTATCTCCAAGAAGAGATAGAAGGGTATGGAGAGCTCAAAGATCTCCATCTCCACCTAATAGAACCTTGTCAACACCTCCACCTAGTAGGCATTTCATCCAATCAACAAGGGTTCTGGACAATCACAATGGCGTATTTCTTGAATTGTATGTCAATTTTGGTTATCCCACTTTCTTAAATTCTTTGATCTAAAACCATGCAAAGAGATTGAAGAACATTCCATACTTCACGGAGAGAACAGGACTACTCGGTGATCATGTTAAATACATTGTCAACCTTTGTGATAATTCATGAAATCAATGAGATGAAAGTTGTTGGACAATATCTGGCATCCTCGAAAAAAATGGAAAGGCTGAACAATAAGGTTCGGGAGATTTGCCTCGGGTTCTATTCAAAGGTTTGGAATAAGACTATGTATAGCCCTCCATGAGTAGTTTGGGGAAAGGGAGACAACTTGTCCCTTTTGGAACAAGGACAACTAAGAAAAAGAGCTATGAAGGCGGGATGATTTTAATTTCAGTTATTTCAAAGGACTTGGGAAAGAATTCGGTGGCTTGTCAAAGCCAATGTTATGCAAAATCACAAAGCACCCTTGGATGTTGATCAGATTTCTAGGTTGATGTTCAGCATCCTTTGTGATTGCATAACAATGAATCCTTTCTCCAAGCGTGGGACTTGTAAAAATGAGAAAGGAATCTCCAGAGAAGGTGGTTCCTATTCCTCTGTTCAGATGCACACGAAAAATGCAGAGGGTTTACTCAAAACCTAATCTAACTTGCCAAGGAGACAAGGTAAGAAGATGCGTGAAAAATAAACCTAAGCTAATAGAGGTGATGCACCGAGGAATGAAGAACACCTGTCTTGCTAATAAACACAGACCATTCAAATGTGATGCAAGATCATGCACAGATAACAAAACTTGCAGTGAAAGACCAAGAGGATGCAAATGAACACAGAGAGGGTTGAGAATCATCCACAGACATGTATTACTTGCTCCAAAGATTGATACAATACACTACAAAATGCCAAGAGGTAGAGTCACATTACAGTTTCAAATGGGAGGTTCGAACTCCACAAATTCACCTGATAAAGAGAAGAAGGGAGGGAAAAACAGAATGTTCGACCTTTAGAAAGAAGCCCCTCTTTACAATATATAGGAAGAATGAGAGAGGGAAGAGAGAGGAAAGTTAGATCTACCCAACCACTTCTAGGTTGCATTTAACTCATCTCATTATGGCGAAGTAGTGGTGCGAATCTTGGCAAAGCGGTGGGGTATCAGGAGAAGCAGGATTGTTTGTTGTATTAAAGCTGGTTGTTGAAACGTCAATTTTGGCTATTACCACGCGTCAGAGACGTTTCCTAATTTTCTCTCTCCAAACTGAACCAAAATGCTAGATTGACCCTTGAATCGTGTAGAGAATTTTTCAGCTTTGCATTGATATAAAGAACGTGAAAATTTGAGTTCGGATCGAAAGATATGGCGATCTCGAATCTTTAGGGAAAAAACAGCAAAAAGCAGTCGGCGGGAAAATATTTGAACTTTTCCCTCGCTCTGCCACTTGGATGACACGTGGGACTCGATTCACCGAGCAATTCTCTCTCCTCCACCTTTCACGGGCTTTCCTTTGAAATTTCCTTGTGGGTCTTTAAACTTGGACACGTGGCACTATTTCATTGGTTCGGGTTCGAGGCGCACTTCAGCAACTTTCAACCTTTTGACACGTGGCACGTTTTTATTTGTTGGCGGCCCTTTTGGCTCTTTGTGTCCCTCACGTCCCTACAACCCGGATGTCCCAATCTACCTAGGACAAAATCTCCGAACCGCCCTAATTCGGGCTTCCTTATTCCTCTTTGACCGAAGACACATGGCGGGATCCCATTGGCTCTCAACTCTTTCGGCTCTTCATGTCCCGTGCATACCTTTGTCCCGGATGTCCCAAACGAAAGTCTTCTATTTCAGCTGAACCGAACGGTGGTTCACGTCCTCCGTGCACTTTTGTCCCAATTGTCCCGAATCGCCTGGGAAATGGGTGAACCGCCCGAAATGGGTTGTTTTCTCGCCGCTTCCGGCCGATCCGCGTCTTCGGCGTGTACCTTTGGCCACTTCGGATGTCCCAAATGTGTTCGAAGACTTAGACCCTTTTTTGCCTCTTTCCCGGCAGTTCACCTTTTTGCGCCCCACGCGTCCCGACGGCCCAAATGTCCGATTTTCGCGTGGACCTCCTGGAGGCTTTTCGACCGGTTCTTTGCGCCCGATGTCCCAACTATCCTGAGGTTTTCCTAGGACAAGACTTAGTCGATTTTCTTCATTTTTCGGCCTTTAAGCTTGGTGTGATGAACCTCAGATGCATGTTATCAAAATTACCCTGGGGGGGTGAATTTTGGTTAACAATTGGCGACTCAGCGTGGTCATCTGCTGCTGGATGAAGATCATTGGCCTTTTGAAGCAATCCATTGGGCATGGAGTCATAAGCAATAACACGAAACCAAACTTGATATCGATCTCGATCCACGATACCGTAACTCCTTTCGAGAGCAGCTGAATGAGCGTAGAAATCCAACCTAGGAGCAACAAAACTTGTGCTAAAGCACTTAGGGAAACTGAAACCTAACTACCACAAGACAATGTGCATACGCACTTAGAGGAATTAAAAATCTAAACTAATATTTACAAGGTGGTAAATTTCCTCTAGAAGCAACGCTTGAGATAGATTCCATTGACTGGAATCTGGAGTTCTTCTCCCTCCAATGAGGCCAATTAGAAAGGCATTGTTGTTCTTTACATCTCGTGACCATGTATGGGCCACTCCAAATGGCATCAAATTTTTAATGCCTTCCGAGTTTTTCTCTATCCACATCCCATTTCAAAACTAGATCCCCAACTCGGACGGATCTATCCTTGGCCTTCTATCAAAGGTCTTTTGATCAAAGCCTTGATCCTTTTCCATTGCTTGGGATGCCGCGATTTCTCGATCTCTTGCAGCTCCATCAACTTTGCATACCGGCCTCCATTGGTTCGAACTCGGCCAACTCCAACTACTTCATGAACTCCAATGCAGGAAATTCTAATGATATAGGCAACACGCCTCTTTCCATAGACCAACTTGTAAGGAGAATTACTGTAGACCTCTTTGGTGTTATACGTCGGACCCATAATTATGATTTTAGCTTGGTATGCCATGTTCTTTGATTTTCATCTAGAGTCCTCCGATGATTCTTAGCAAATTTTTGTTCGTGGACTCTGCTTGTCCATTACCACCTGGGTAATAATTTGAAGAGGTACTCAAATAGATTCCATTCTTGATAGCCCATTCGTAATCTTGGAACCTATGAATGCTAATGCATTATCGAGAGATTATTGTAGTGGTATACCAAATCTGGTTGTTATCCCTCATAAAAGTCTAAGATGTTAGACTCAGTTGCCTCTTTGAGTGCTACGCTTCGGTCCATTTGGTGAAAATAGTCCGCGCGTGAAATCCATTTGTGCCCTTGGCTTGAATTGGGATTAATGACCCCAATGAAGTCCAAACCCCATTGCATGAATGGTTGGTCAATTGAAATTGGATGTAATGGAAGAGCAGCAAGCCTCTCTTTTCTTGTGAAGAATGCACATTCTTACACCTCTTGATCCATGCATAGCAATCACTTTGAAGATTTTAGGCCAATAATAACCAGCCTTCATGATTTTTAGAGCTGTCACTCTTGGTGCAAAATGACCTCCGGTGGCCCACCATGGAATTCTTCCAACACACTTTGAATCTGATTTGTGCTAATGCATCTTAAGTAGAACTCCATTCACATCTTTCTTGAACAAAACACCATCAACAAACACATATGGAATGGCTTGTAATCTAAAGTATCTCCTCTTCGCTTTGCTCATTTCTAGAGGGCATAGGCATGTCAGTAGGAAGTGTATCATATTCTGAGTCCAATAGGGAGTGGGCTCATCATCATTTTCTGTTCTTGACCATCTTGTAGTACCAAGACAGCCTCTCTTCCATTACCTACTTCAACTTGTTGACTCAAGGCTAGTTGTTCACATAGTCCCTTCCCACGTACTAGTTTGGTGACCTTAATCTCGATGTCATATTCCATGACACGGGTTATCCATCCTACACGTTTCTCGTTAAGATCTTTGTTTAGAAGGAAGTCCTTGACTCCCGCATGAGAGACCAATAATTGGATCTTGTTGTTTGAGACCAGGTGCTTGAATTTCTTCAAACTCCTGATCACTGCAAGTACATACTTTTCAATGAAAGAGTACCTAGTTTCGTATTCCTCCAAGCCTTGACTGAAGAAAGCAACTAGTTGTTCTAATCCTTCTTTGTTTTGTTGTGCCAGGATTGCAGAAATTGTGTCTCCACCACCAAAGGCATATAGCATGAAATCCTTGGAGAAGTCTGGATTGACGAGAGTGGGAGCTTGAGATATAGCCTCTTTTATTGCCTCAAAACTTGCCTTGCCTTGAGATGTCCACTTAAATTCCATGCTCTTTTTAACATCAGCGTTATTGGCTTTACGAAGAGCTGTAAAGTTTGGAAAAACTCGTGGAAAAATTGATTCTTCCCAAGAAGCTTTGAAGAGCCTTCTTGTGAATTGCAATGGCAACGCTTTCGAATTGCTTCAACTCTTTACGGGTCAATCATCAATCCCTCCTTTGAAACAATATGGCCTAAAAGCCTTCCCTCATAAGCCAGGAATATGCATTTTTTGGGATTCAATGATACCCCAAATCTTCTACACCTCTGAAATACCTACCTCAGATGAAAGAGGTGATCCACTGCATTTTTGGAGAATACAGTGATGTCATCAAGATATATCAAAACTATTTTATTGATCAACCCTTTGAATGCCATATCCATTTCCCTTTGGAAAGTGGCTCCAAAGCATTTGATAGGCCAAATGGCATCTTCTTGTAGGCATATGTGCCCCATTTGGTTGTGAAGGCTGTCTTGAACTGGTCTTCCTCCTTCACCATAATCTGATTGTAGCCTGAGTAGCCATCAAGTAGTGAAAACCTCTCGGAGCCAGCCACAACTTGCAAGATTTTCTCCATGGAAGGGAGTGGGTAATGGTCCTTGAGAGAGGCTCTATTCAAGTCTCTGAAGTCAACACACAATCTGATCTCCCCACTCTTCTTTCTGACTAGAACTAAGTTGGTAACCCAACTAGAATGCTTGATTGGGAATATGATCCTTGACTCAATCAGCTTGTCTAATTATTTCCTCATGAGAGACTCCATGTGTGGATTGACTAGTCTTTGTTTTTTCACCGATAGGCTTAGTATTTGGATCCAATTCGATGGTATCTTTGAGCTAAGTTGGGATTAAAACCTTTCAAGTCTTCATAGCTCCAAGCAAACACGTCAGGGAACTCTTGACACAACTATATGAACTCATACCTTTCTTGTTCGGTTGTCATTCTTCCAATTTGCAATGGTTTGTTCTCTTCTACCAAGATGGATCTTTTGAATCTCTCTCTTGACCTGAATGTTTGCTTTCTCCTTTCTAAACTAGTCATTGGGGTTAAAAATGGACTCCAAAGTGATAAGTCCTTGGGCAGATTATCGGTTCTCACATTTGTACCACTTGGTCACCATACTCGTTGTTCCAATTTTTCTTGATTCTTGGCTGAGAACTCAGCTTCTTCTTGCAAGAAATGGATGATTTTTTGGTCATTTTCAAACACTTGCCAACTGACATTGTTATCTAGCACTGAAGGCCTCACAATCACGTGGATGTTTGGCTATACCTTGTCTTGTTGGATGCTTTCCACAATGTCAAAGGCTGCCCCTAATGCTGCAAGCTTGTCAGCAGCTTGATTCTCTTTCCTAGGAATGGATTTGATGCCAAAACCTTCTAAATATTCCATGAGGTCCCATACCTTGTTCTTGTAGCACTTGAGTAGATCATTCTTGGCAGCATGTTGTACCTTGACCTGATTTACAATTAATTCACTATCCCTAAAGACTTGCAAGTTATTTATTCCTCTCTTGATTGCCCAATGCATCCCTTGCACCAAGGATTCATATTCGGCAGTGTTATTGGAGCATGCAAACTGAAATCTAAAAGCTGAATAGTACTTTATTCCTTGAGGTGAAACAAGCACGGCTCTACCTCCTGCACCTTGCCTACTCCTTGATCCATCAAAAAACAGCTGCCATACCTCATTGTCATCTTTGTGGTTTGGCTTGGTGATGCTAGGAATAGGCTGATTTTCTTCGTGTATACAATAGACTCCTAGCTCAGATTCTTCTACTTCTTGATAAGGATCAAAAGCATGTATCTTGTTTGCCCATTCATCAAGAGTTAGATCGGGATGCTTCCAACCTTAGTGTCAGCTTCATTAGTGCTTGGGTGATCTTCTTGATCAAATGCTGAGCAATTGGCATTAATCTGACTTGGAGTGTAAGGCTCAATGTGGAAGTTTGCAATAGGTTCAGACCTGATTGTAGCCTTAGTTCCATACCTCATTCTGAATAGCATGTGTGACCAATCAATGAGAAAAATATCCCCCAATCTTGGTTGTGAAGTCCCTTGACAAGCATAGGGCAAAGAGTGGTGGAAGGTCTATGACTGATACATCTTGTAAGACAACAACATTTAGACATGCATGCAAGGTAAGACTCAAGTTTTTAATCACTCCAAATGTTGCTATTGTTGTCCCATCTAATTCTGCACTACCCCTTTGGATATTGTTTCATACTGGAGCCCTAGCTGATCACCTATTTGTTTAGGCATTCTTGAGCTACTTGCCCGGAGTCTATCATGTAATTGTGCACTAGCTGATTTCCAATGATCAATGAAACATAGAAAGGAGGGGTTTCAACATTTTACCTTGTTGTCCTCCATGATTCCCCAAGGCTAGGCAGACATTTGTAAGCACTTTGTCTTGCATTTGCTGATTCAAAGTTGGCCAGTCCTTCATGGCAGCTTGCAGAAGATCTCTTTGGCCTGGGATAGATAGAGATTCCCACATTGATATATTGACGTTTGTCTTCTTCATCGATCAATGATAATCTTGAATGGTGATGAAGGATCTCTTTGCTGTCCCTTGGTTTTCACATTCACTCCATGCATGTGGGCAACAATAAGCGGTATTTGAGTTGGCCTAGGGCTGTTCTTTGCTGCCCTTGTGCATTTACAACCAGATTTTGTTTGCCAACCATTTGTGGAACCATGGAAGGTTGTGGATTGGTTGGGGCTAATGGCTATTCTTCACCCAAATTTCTCCTTTTTGACCTTGTGTTGGCTGCAACACCCTGAGAAACTACTTGGTTCATGCCACAAAAATCCTCTACTTGCCAATTTACCAATGTGGTGTCATTTGGGGCTGATTGCTATTAGAATGTTTCTTGTTGTTGGCTGCTTTCTTGACTACTCTCACCCTCCACACCAGTAGTTGTCACCATTAATGCTTGATTCAAAGCACCATTGAAGCACATGGATTGATTATGAGGCTCATTGCATGGAAAACACCAATCATACTCCTAGGCAATGTTGTTTTGTGTTGGTACCAATGCCTTAGAGGCAGATATGACATTTGGATTATAGGGCTGAAATGGTCTATTGGCAGAAGGCCTTGCTTGATTCATATTTGCAGCTGGATTAGGTGGCCTTTGTGGTTGGTATGGCTGCCTTTTAGGCTGAGCTTGGGGTTGATAAGAAGGTCTAAAACCTTGGGCCTGCTGCCTTTTGAGAGTAACCAGCTCATTGCCTAGGTTTTGCAATTGCTTCATGACCTCTTGAAGCTCACTTGGGGCACTTGGAGATGAAGTGGAAGCTTCATTTGAAATCTGATTTCTAGGAGTGGGAGAAGGAGCCAAATTAGGTGCTTGATTGGTGTTTGGATTCTCTAAACTTGGAAACAGTGGCATGGGAGGTCTAGGGGCAAGTTTTCCAGCTTGGATCAAACAATTTTCAGCCCTAATGGCAATGCTATAAGCCATAGGAATAGTTATGCCTCCCATGGACTGAATCAACATAGAAATATCAGAATTTAAAGCTTTGAGATAGTAAAGAAAAGCACCTTTCTTGCGTTGCATTTGACCGCCATTGGAATCCTCTCCCAAGTCTTTTGAAATCTGAAGTTGAAATCGGTCAGTTGCTCATTGGGAGCTCTCTTGATAGTTGTTAGCTGCTCCAAAAGAGACAAGTTGTCTCCCTTCTCCCCAAATTACTCGTGAAGTGCTATACACAGTTGATTCCAATTTGTGATAGAACCATCTCCAAGGCTCCTAAACCATTGCAATGCTTTTCCCTTGAATGAAGATGCCAGTAACTTGACAGCCACTTGTATTTCATTGATTTCATGGATTGCACAAAGGTTAGCAATATCTTTAACATGATCACTTGTAGTCTGATTTTCTCCAGTGAAGTAGGGAATGTTCTTCAAGGCTGCAATAGGAATTGGATGTTGTGCATTGAGAGCAAGTGGGGTTCTTTACTGTGAAGTTGACATAGGGGTTGTTTTGTACCATTCTAATTGGTCTTAAAACCCTTGTTGACTGAATGAAAGGCCTACCATGTGGAGGAGTTGAGAGAGTTCTGTTTGGTGGAGATGGAGACCTTTGAATCCTCCTCCCTCTTTGCCTTCTTCTTGGAGATAATTGCAGGTATTCAAACAGCACTTCTTCTTCTCCAACTCTTGACCTTGTGTTGATTCTTCTCATGATCTTTCAGCTTATGCCTTCTTGAACCGATTGATTCTTCCCCTTGGAGTCGCCAGATATGTAAATAATAGCTCTTTTCAAGCAAGAAAATTGTAGCGAGATGCACATTAACTTTGCAATAAAAATGAGACCTCTAGTCTCCCATCAAAGCGTGCAAAAGCTGTTAGTGCAAAATCACAACACCCCCGGATGCACATCAGATTCTAGGTTGATGTTTAGGCATCCTTTGTGATTGCATAACATTGAATCCTTTCTCTAAGCATGGGACTTGTAAAAATGAGAAAGGAATCTCCAGAGAAGGCTGGTTCCTATTCCTCTGTTCAGATGCACATGAAAAATGCAGAGGGTTTACTCAAAACCTAATCTAACTTGCCAAGGAGACAGGGTAAGAAGATGCGTGAAAAATAAACCTAAGATAATAGAGGTGATGCACCAAGGAATGAAGAACACCTATCTTGCTAATAAACACAGACCATTCAAATGTGATACAAGATCATGCACAGATAACAAAACTTGCAGTGAAAGACCAGGAGGATGCAAATGAACACAGAGAGGGTTGAGAATCATCCACAGACATGTATTACTTGCTCCAAAGATTGATACAATACACTTCAAAATACCAAGAGGTAGAGTCACATTACAATTTCAAATGGGAGGTTCGAACTCCACAAATTCGCCTGATAAAGAGAAGAAGGGAGGGGCAAAACAGGAATGTTCGACCTTTAGAAAGAAGCCCCTCTTTACAATATATAGGAAGAATGAGAGAGGGAAGAGAGAGGAAAGTCAGATCTACCCCAACCACTTCTAGGTTGCATTTAACTCATCTCATTATGGCGAAGTGGAAAATCTTTGGTAAAATGGTGGACCTCTCAGCAGATACGGCGGACATCACTGTTGTATTAAAGCTGGTTGTTGAAACGTCAGTTCTGGCTATTACCACACGTCAGAGACATTTCCTAATTTTCTCTCTCCAAACTGAACCAAAATTCTAGATTGACCCTGGAATCATGTAGAGAATTTTTCCAGCTTTCCATTGATATAAAGAACGTGAAAATCGAGTTCTGGATCGAAAGATATGGCAATCTGAAGATTTAGGGAAAAAACAGGCAAAAACGGGTTGGCGGGAAAATATTTGAACTTTCCCCACGCTCTGCCACTTGGATGACACATGGTAGGCTCTAATTCACTGAGAAATTCTCTCTCCTCCACCTTTCCATGGGCTTTCCTTTGAAATTTCCTTGTGGGCCCTTAAACTTGGACACGTGGCACTATTTCATTGGTTCGGGTCTGAGGGGCGCACTTGGCAACTTTCAACCTTTTGACACGTGGCACGTTTTGATTCGTTGGTGGCCCTTTCAGCTCTTCGCATCCCTCGCGTCCCTACGGCCCAGATGTCCCAAACTGCCTGGGACAAAAATCTCTCGAACCACCCGATTTGGGCTTCCTTGTTCCTCTTTGACCTGAAGACACGTGGCAGGATCCCATTCGCTCTCGGCTCCTTCGGCTCTTCGCGTCCCGCGCGTACTTTTTTCCTGGATGTCCCAAACAAAAGTCTTCTATTCGGCCAAACCAGCCGGTTCGTGTCCTCCACGCACTTTTGTCCCAACTGTCCCGAACTACGTGGGACAAATTTCTCCGAACCGCCCGAAATGGACTGACTTGCGCCAAACCGGCCGATCCACGTCTTTCGCGTACCTTTGGCCCGAGATGTCCCAACTGTGTGAAACGAAGACTTAGACATTTTTCCCTCTTTCGGCCGGTTCGCCTTTTCACGTCCCGCACGTCCCGACGGCCCAGATGTCCCAATTGCTGCGTGGACCGCCTGGAGGCTTTTCGGCCGGTTCGCGCCCCGATGTCCCAACTGTCCCGGACTGCCTAGGACAAGACTTAGTCAATTTTCTTCATTTTTTCTGGCCTTTAAGCTTGGTGTGATGAACCTCAGATGCATGTTATCAAAATTACCCTGGGGGGTGAATTTTAGATAACAACCAACAATAGAAGGTTCTTTTCTTTACTATCTCAAAGCTCTAAATTCTGATATTTCTATGTTGATTCAGTCCATGGGAGGCATAACTATCCCTATGGCTTATAGCATTACCATTAGGGCTGAAAATTGTTTGATCCAAGCTGGCAAACTAGCCCCTAGACCTCCCATGCCATTGTTTCCAAGTTTAGAGAGCCCAAGTACTAGTCAAGCGCCTGTCTTAGCTCCTATTCCCACTCCTAGAAATCAGAGTTCAAATGAAGCTTCTACTTCATCTTCTAGTGCCTCAAATGAACTTCAAGAAGTCATGAAGCAATTGCAAAATCTAGGCAATGAGCTAGTTACACTCAAGAGGTAGCAAGCCCAAAGTTTTAGACCTTCTTATCAACCTCGAGCTCAGCCTAACAGATAACCATATCAGCCTCAAAGACCACCCAATCTAGCTGCAAATCAGAATCAAGCAAGGCCTCCTGCCAACAGACCATTTCAGCCCGATAACCTCAATGTTGCATCCACATCCAGAGCTTTGGTACCGGTGCAAAATAACATGGCCCAAGAATATGATTGGTGTTTCCCATGCGGTCAGCCACATAACCAATCAATGTGCTTTAACGGTGCATTAAATCAGGCTCTTATGGTGCAAACCATTGGTGGGTCGCAAGAGTCCAGCCATGAAGAGGATCAGCAGCAAGAAGCACCTCAGCAAGGAACATCTCCGAACGAAACTACTCTTGTCAATTGGCAGGCTGAAGATTTCTGTGGTATGAATCAAATACCCTCTCAAAGTGTTGCAGCCAACACAAGGTCAAAAAGGAGAAATTTGGGTGAAGAACAACCATTGTCTCAAGTAATTCATGACCTTCTGTCACTCCACAAGCCACTGGCAAACAAAATGTAGTTCCAAACATGCAAGGGGCACCCAAACCAGCTCCTAAACCAACTCAAATACCAGTTGTTGCTGCCCACATGCAAGGAATGAATGTGTAAGCTAAAGGAAAGCAGAGGGATGCTTCATTCAGTATCATTGATCAGATGAAGAAGACAAATGTAAACATATCAATGTGGGAATCCCTATCTATCCCAAGCCAGAGAGATTTGCTACAAGCTGCCATGAAGGACTGGTCAACTTCGAATCGGCAAGTCCAAATGCAAGAGAAGGTGCTCACAAATGCTGCCCAGCCTGAGGGGAATCATGGAGGACAACAAGGTAAAATGTTGAAGCCCCCTTCTTTTTATGTCTCATTAATCATTGGAAACCAATTGGTGCACAATTGCATGATTGATTCCGGGGCAAGTAGCTTAATGATTCCCAAACAAATAACTAATCAACTAGGACTTCAATATGAAACCATATCCAAAGGGGTAGTGCAGTTGGATGGGAAAGTAGTAACAATAGTTGGGGTGATTAGAAACTTGAGTCTTACCTTGCATGCATGTCCAAATGTTGTTGTTTTACAAGATGTATCAATTATAGACCTTCCACCACTCTTTGCCCTATGTTTGTCAAGAGATTTCACAGCCAAGATTGGAGGATATTTGTCTGCTGATTGGTCACACATGCTGTTCAGAATGAGGTATGGAACCAAAGCTATAATCAGGTCTGAACCTATTGCAAAATTCCACATTGAGCCCTACACCGCAAGTCGATCAATGCCAACTATTCGACATTTGATCAAGAAGATCACTCAAGCACCGATGAAGCCGACACCAAGGTTGGAAGCATCCGGATCTAAATCTTGACGAATGGGCAAACAAGGTGCATGCTTTTGATCCTTATCAAGAAGTAGAAGAATCTGAGCCAGGAGTCTATTGCATACATGAAGAAAATTAGCCTATTCCTAGCATCACCAAGCTAGACCATAAGGATGACAATGAGGTATGGCGGTTGTTTTTGATGGGTCAAGGAGTAGACAAGGTCTTTGGAGGGGGAGCCATCTTTGGTTTCACCTCAAGGAGTAAAGTACTATTCATCTTTTAGATTTCAGTTTGCATGCTCCAATAACACTACTGAATATGAAGCCTTGGTGCAAGGGATGCATTGGGAAATAAAGAGAGGAATAAAGAACTTGCAAGTCTTTGGTGACAGTGAGTTGATTGTAAATCAGGTCAAAGGGTAGCATGCTACCAAGAATGATCTACTCAAGTGTTACAAGAACAGGGTGTGGGACCTCATTGAGGATTTTGAGGGCTTTGGCATCAAATCAGTTCCTAGGAAAGAGAACCAAGATGTTGACAAGCTTGCAGTAGTTGGGGCAGCCTTTGATATTGTGGAAAGCATTCAAAAAGACAAGGTACAACCAAAAATCCATGTGATTGTGAGGCATTCAGTGCCAGACAACAATGTAAGTTGGCAAGTATTTGAAAATGATCAACAAATCATCCATTTCAGTAAGAAGAGGCTGAATTCTCAGCCAAAAATCAGAAAAGTTGGAGCAGCAAAGTATGGTGACCAAGTGGTATACCGAGAACTAACAAGCTGCCCAAGGACTTATCACTTTGGAGTCCATTTTCAATCCCAATGATCGAGTTTAGGAAAGAGAAAGTAAACATTCAGGTCAAGGAGAAGATTCGGTATCCATCTTGGTGGAGGAGAACGAACCATTGCAAATTGGAAAGATGACAATCGAGCGAGAAAGGTATGAGCTCATACGGCTATGTCAAGAGTTCCACGATGTGTTTTCTTGGAGCTACGAAGATTGAAAGGTTTCAACCCCAAGTTAGCTCAAGACACCATTGAGTTGGATCCAAATACTAAGCCCATTAGGCAGAAACAAAGGGCGATCAATCCACACATGGAACCTCTCATGAGGAAGGAATTGAACAAGTTGATTGAGTCAAGAATCATATTCCTAATCAAGCATTCTAGTTGGGTTGCCAACTTAGTTCATCGAATAAAGAAGAGTGGAGAGATCAGATTGTGTGTTGACTTCAGAGACTTGAATAGAGCGTCTCTCAAGGACCATTACCCACTCCCTTCTATGGAGCAAATTTTGTAGGTGGTGGCTGGCTCTGAGAGGTTTTCACTACTTGATGGCTACTCGGGCTACAATCGATTATGGTGAAGGAAGAAGATCGGTTCAAGACAGCCTTCACAACCAAATGGGGAACTTATGCATACGGGGAAAATGTGATTTGGGCCGTCCAACACTGGAGCTACCTTCCAAATAGCAATGGACATGGCATTCAAAGGTTTGATCAACAACGTTTTGCTTTGATATACCTTGATGATATCACTGCTTTTTCAAAGAATGCAACATGACCACCTCTCTCATTTGAGACAAGTCTTACAAAGGTGCGGGAGATTTGGAGTGTCTTTGAATCCTAAGAAGTGTATCTTCCTAGCACATAAAGGAAAGCTCCTTGGCCATATTGTCTCCAAAGAAGGATTAGCAATTGATCCAGATAGGGTTGAAGCCATAAGAACACTACCATTGCCAAGCCACAAGAAGGCCCTTTAGAGTTTCTTGGGGAGAATAAACTTTGTTCGGAGGTTTGTCCTAGATTTTGCAGCCCTTGTCAAACCTATCACTAAGATGTTAAAGAAAAGCATGGCTTTCAAGTGGACAACAGAAAGCAAGGAGAGTTTTGAAGCAATCAAAGAAGCCATCTCCCAAGCACCAACTCTCATCAACCCATATTTCTCTAAGGATTTCATCCTCTATGCATTTGGAGGTAATGATACTATTTTTGCCATTTTGGTGTAGCAGAACAAGGACAATGATGAGCAGCCAATTGCTTTCTTCAGCCAAATCCTAGAGGACTATGAGGTGAGATATTCTTTTATTGAGAAGCATGTACTTGTAGTAATTAGAAGCTTGAATAAATTCAAACATCTAATCTCAAACAACAAGGTTCAGTTGTTGGTCTCTCATGCGGGAGTAAAGGACTTCCTCCTCAAAAAGGATTTGAATGAGAAAAGAGCAGGTTGGATCACTCGTGTCATGGAGTATGACATAGAGATCAAGGTCACCAAGCTGGTAAGAGGAAAAGGATTGTGTGAGCAGCTGATTCTGGGCAAGCAAAAGGGAGTATGTAATGAAGAAGAGGCTGTTTTGATAGTTCAAGACAGCCATGTACAAGGTAGCACTCAAGAAGAGGATAATGCTATCCCCACTCCTTGCTGAACCCAAGGTATAATGCACTTCCTAAGCATGGGCCTATGCCCTCCAGAGATGAACAAGACCCAAAGAAGACACTTCATATTGTAGGCTGTCCCATATGCCATAGTAAATGGTGTTTTGTTCAAGAGAGATGTGAATGGAGTCTTCTTGAGATGCATTAACACAAATCAGATTCATAAGGTATTGGAAGAGTTCCATGGTGGTCATTTTACACCAAGAGTGATAGCCCTAAAGATCATGAGGGCTGGCTATTATTGGCCCAAGATTTTCAATGATTGTTATGCATGGATCAAGAAGTGCAAGAATTGTGCATTCTTCACAGGTAAAAAGAGGCTTGCTGCCCTCCCATTGCATCCAATTTTAGTTGACCAGCCATTCATACAATGGGGTTTGGACTTCATTGGAGTCATTAATCCCAATTCAAGTCAAGGGCACAAGTGGATTTTGACAGCCACAGACTACTTCACCAAATGGACTGAAGCAGTAGCACTCAAGGAAGCAAACGAGTCTAACATCTTAGACTTCTATTAGGGGATAGTAACTAGATTTGGCATACCTGCTACAATAATCTCAGATAATGCATTAGCATTCATTAGATCCAAGGTGACTGAGTGGGCTGTCAAGAACGGGATCTACCTAAGTACTTCATCAAACTACTACCCTCAGGGTAATGGCCAGGCTGAATCTACAAACAAGAACTTGTTGAGGATCATTAGGAGGACTATTGATGAGAATCAAAGGTCTTGGCATACCAAACTGAAATCAGCCTTATGGGATGATAGGATAACTCCCAAGAGATCCACAGGTAACTCTCCATTCAGGCTTGTTTATGGAAGAGAGGCAATCTTGCCCATGTCACTTGAGTTTCCAACATTGGAACTCATGAAGCGATTAGAGTTCTTTAGAGTTTGGGCCCATGGAGGTGAGATATGCAGAGTTGATGGAGCTCAAGAGATCAAAGATCAGGCATCCCAAGCAATGGAGAAGGATCAAGCTTTGATCAAGAAGACCTTTGATAGGAAGGCCAAAATTATATCTTTCCAAGTTGGAGATCTAGTGTTAAAATGGGACGCGGATAGAGAAAAGCGGGAAGGCATTCAAAATTTGATGCCATTTGGAGTGGCCCATACATGGTCACAAAGTGTAAGGACAACAATGCCTTCCAATTGTCTTCATTGGATGGCGAAGAACTGCAGATTCCAGTCAATGGAATCTATCTAAAGCATTGCTACTAAAGGAAATTCTCCACCTTGTAAATATTAGTTTAGGTTTTCATCCCTCCAAGTGCTTGTGCACATTGTTTTGCTGTAGGTTGTTTTGTTTTCCCTAAGTGCTTTGGCACAGGCTTGTTGTCCCTGGAGATGTTTTGCAGCCCTTGCTTCCATCAGGTGATTTTCCATCTTCCTCCTTGCAACGTTCTAGTCAGTTGGGGTATTAAACAGAGAATCAAGTGACTCCATGCCCAATGGATGCTTCAGGCAACTGGTAACTCCATCTAGCAGGTAGATGACCCCACTGAGTCACCAAATTGTTATCCAAAATTCACCCCCTAGGGTAATTTTGATAACATGCATCAGATTATTCGGTCCCGAGCAAGTAAGATTGATTCAAGGCCCAAAATCATGTTTTTCAGGGTCCCCTCGGCCTTTTTCTAACTCCCCCACCCAAGAAGAAATCCCAACAGGTTGAGAAAATGGAAGAAATGCAAAAAATAAGGTTGCAGGACTGTGTTAAGGCATTTCGGGTCTGAAGGGTTTGGGTCATACTGAGGTTCGTTGTACCAAGCTTGGGGCCGAAAAAATGAAGAAAATCAGCTAAGTCCTAGGCATATTTATTGCATTTTATTGCATTGTCTTTTATTTAATAATGTGCAACATGTGCACTCTAGTCTAGTGACTTGCATTGATATTGTTATGTTGGATAACATTCAATATTGGTATTAGTAGTAATTACATGTGCATGTGAGATGGGTCTTATCATCTCGTAGTTGGTGTCTATTTAGGGTGTCATGTCTATCCATATGAGGTGTCTAATATCTATAAATATTACGGCTCTTGCATTGTAATGAAATTTGATTTCATGATCAATAATATTTGTGAGGCTTAGTCCCTCTTTGGTCATTGCAATCTTATTCTATTATATCATTTGGTATCTAAGCTATACCATTATTATCATTTGGTATCAGAGCAGGTTCTATCCAAGCAAGGTTGAAGAGGAGCACTATTAGAGAGGATCCATTGGAGAAGAAGATCTGCATCAAAGGAGAGCCATTGAAGCATCCCATGAGCCTCCATTCCTTCTAAGCATCCCTCAACTAAAATTTGACCTATCCACTTATTTGGAAGGTAAATTTTTTTTAGTCATTGGTATAGCCAATTGATCTAACATATTGGTGGAATATTTCAGATTTGGAGATCTTTAAAAAAAAAAAAAAAAGGAGAAAGATCTTGAAAAAAATTGCAGATCTAAAAAAAAAAAAAAAAGATTTGTGAAAAAAAAAAAGATCTTAAAAAAAAAAAAAAAAAAAAAAAGGAGAGAGATCTTAATTTTTTTTTTTGCAGATCTAAAAAAAAAAAGATCAGATCTATAAAAAAAAAAAAAAAAAAAAAAAGATCTGAAAGTGGAGGTGTGAAGAATTCGGGAGCAAAGGTTGAAGCAGTCCCGTCAACAAAATTCCAGCAGATAGCTCTTATAAAAAAGACGTAACTTTTTCATACAATGTCGGATTGATGTGCCATTTTTTTTTGCTGGAAAGATAAGAAGGAGACGCACAACTTTACAGTTTACATCATCTTCAGATTCGGCCTCTACATGTGACAAAAAGTCTATACAAGTCGGATCATTTTTTTGAAAAAATCAGATCTAGCTGGTAAATTGGTAAGATCTCAAAAAAAGATTCGATTCTTCTGAAATTTTGTGGGTTTCAAGATAAATATTGTATGATGCTGCTGTCAAAATTTTAGAAAAACCCAGATCACGGTTTGTGAGAAAAGCTGAAAACAATATTCAGATTGTTTGTTTGGATCTTGGGAACAAACAGGTCAGCGGTTCGATTCCCACTCTCTCCATATTTTTTATTAAATTATTTTTTTTGGAAAATTTGGAGAAATTAATAATTTTGGGAGATTTCTAAATTTAGAAGCTCACCAAACACATTTAGAGCCACCGCTAAATTTAGCGGAAAAACACCTATTGGTGGGTAAAAAATATTTTTGGCCTAAATTGTGTATTTTGTGATTCTAGACCCTTTTTTGTAAAGAGGGGGGACACAAAAACTTCATTTTTATGTACTTTTGGAGCATGTTGTAGTAATCTTGGTGCATAAAGTGAAAAAAAAAAAAAAAAGGTGCAAATTTTTCATTTTATGTTTGGTTCTATCACACGAGATCTTTGATCTCATAGCAGCGTTCGGTATATACGGTGCCTCTGGGAAGCGCTTACGGGTGATGCCGTCGTGACTACTACTGCACTTAACGCCTAACATAGCTGCCTAAACGTCGTCTAGGCATCGACCCTATAAAATCGACGGGGAGTAATAAGGACACAATACACACACATTTGAGCCCTCCCATCCGTTTGTGCTTGCACAAACCCCTCTCCGTATTGTCTAAGTACCACGTACTAAATTCTTTCACGTGCGTTAACACCTCTTTCTGTACTGACGGGTATATTGAAAGGGTGATCTTCTTCCCGTCTCTGCGATGGGTATATCGGAAGGAGCGTATATAGAAAGGTTTGGTATATCGGCTGACGGTATATTGAGAGGAGACCTTAAACACTGGAGTGATAAGAGCCTTACCCTTTGTCGAAATTGAGTTTCAAAAATTCAGATTGCAGAAATGGGTGCACAAGCACCAAAGTTCTTCTTGCCAGATTCACTGGCTGCTTAGAGGAGACAACTATCTTTGCATGGAAACCGAAGATCAAGAGGCGTTACTTGAGTTTGAAGACCTATGGACAGTTGTAGATGGACAAACAACAAGATCACTTGATGATGGAAGACAACAAGCTCAATTTGTGGGGCAATCAAAGGCCAAGTTGATCATCTTGTTTGGCGTAGCAGACGATGTGCAACCCCACATTAGAGATGCCACATCGGCGAGGATGCATGGGATAAGTTGAGCACGATCATGAGGCAAAGAACAAGAATGCCATCCTCGACCTACTATCACTGTTGCATACTCTCAAGTTGAAGCACAATGAGAAGGTTGAAGTTTTTTTGAGACGAGTTGCTACTTTGAGGGCATCTCTATTGGCATTGGGAAAAGAGATAAATGATGAAGACCTCGTACCCGGTGTGTTGCGAGCACTTCCTCCTTCTACGAGAATCTTTGTGACAACTATCAATATGAGTGAACACACAGTCACCTTTGAGAAGTTGGTCGATCTACTTCAATAAGAAGAGGCGATGAACAACAAAGATCGGGAAGATGAGCAAGCACTATCTTCCGATCATAAAGGAAAGGGAAAATTTCAGTCAATCACAAGAAGTCCCAACAAAACCAAAGTCAAGCGAGACAACACCAAGAAGTGTCCCATTTGCGATAGAGGGGGACATGACATCAAAGATTGTTGGTACAATTCCTACAAAAAGGGTTCATCAAGTAATTCAAAACCCAATAACCAACGGGGTAACAATAATTCAAATAAAGGGAAGTCAACAACAACAATAATCAAGGCGAGAAAAATGGTAATTGGCAAAGAAAACCCAAACAACAAGGGTACATCGCCGAACATGAGGATGATTCGGATGAAGGACACCACATGTATTACGCTCAATTTGATGAAGAAACCAAGTCCACGCAAGATATCGGTATGTTGACTCGGGTGCAACTCGACACATTTGGGCGTAAGGATTGGTTCTACACACTGCGTGACTCACCTAACAAGAACCATGTGTCATTAGGTGATGACTCATCATACTGATGTCGAGGGATTGGAAACATTTCACTACCTCTTGGAAAGCATGACTGCAAAATCACAAATGTATTGTATGTACCTAGGTTGACCAAGAATTTGCTATCAGTTAGTCAACTCCTTGATCACAACTTGAAGTTAGATTTTGTGGTAATAATGGAAAAAAGTGTGCTTGATAAGAGATAAATCAAGAGGTTCCAAGATTGTAGCAAGAGCCTCGATGTGGGACGCATGTTCCAACTTGATTTTGTCCATAAGGATGACAAGCTTTAGTGGCCAAAGACACACAATCTGCGAGAACTATGGCATCGAGATATGGTCACATCAGTTTTGGCTATCTCAAACACTTCAAAAGGGCAACATGGTGAAAGGATTGCCTACACTCAAGCATAACACTGACAAGTGTCACAATTGCCTAGCTAGAAAGCAACACAGAGTACCCTTCCAGAAGAACACATATAGAGCTAAGGGAAAGCTTGATTTGGTCCACACCGATCTTTGCGGGCCCATGCAACCAAGTCATTCTGGATGTCAATACTTCATGCTTTGTGTTGATGACTACTCAAGAAAGATGTGGATATATTTTCTAAAAAACAAGAGTCAAGCCTTTGAGACATTTCAGAAGTTCAAAGCACTTGTTGAGAATGAAGTTGGTCGCAAGATCAAAACTCTCCGCTCAGATCGAGGGGGGGAATTCACAAGCAATGAGTTCAAGACTTACCTGGAAGCTCATGGGATTCGTCGACAAATGCCTCCTACTCACACACCACAATGAGAATGGTATAGTTGAGAGAAGGAAAATACTTATCATGGAAATGGTGCGATGTATGATTGACGACTCAGGTTTAACAAAGACATTTTGGGCAGAAGCTGCAAGAACTGCAGTCTATTTGTTGAACAGAGTGCCCACAGTAGCTCTTGAAGGAGTGACACCTCAAGAAGCATGGTCAAATCGGAAACCATCAATTGCACACCTAAGAGTATTTGGGTGTAAAGCTAGCATGCACATACCCAAGAAGAACAGGAACAAGTTGGATATGAAAGTGAGAAATCGATATTCATTGGATACGGTGAAGAAGCACTTGGGTAGTGATTATGGGATCGAAAGAAAGCAAAGAAAGTATACACAAGTAGGGATGTTGAGTTCTTTGAGAAGAAACAAGCAGATGCTCCACTCAGCGACTCAACAAACATGCGAGAATACACCTCTTGTGAAGACAAAATTTGATGTTCCCCTTTGAAGATGTGGTGATGAATTGGATGATGGTGAAAACTTGGATCCACCACAAGCCAATGGAACAGCTAAGAAGTTACCTAAATGGTATACTCAATTAATAAGAGATGCAAATTTGGATGAAGCACCTAGTACATCATCATCAATCTGGACCTAGAACTCGTAGTCAAGCTCGTGAAGAGGTCAATTATGCCCTAATGAGTAGAGTTGTTGAAACAGTTGAGCCATCTATAGTTCAGGAAGCCCTACAATCAAAAGCTTGGAAAGATGCCATGGATTCAGAGTATCAGTCAGTGATGAAGAACAACACATGGCAACTTGTCGACCTTCCACCGGGAAGAAACCCATTGGATGCAGATGGATATTCAAGACTAAGTACAAATCAGATGGGACTATTGACAAGTATAAAGCAAGGCTTGTAGCAAAGAAAGGGGTATGCACAACAAGAAGGCATTGATTATGAGGAGACATTTGCTCCCTGACCAAGATCAAGACAATCGGGATGATCTTTGCTCTAGTTTGCACAATTTGGTTGGAAAGTCCACCAAATGGATGTGAAAAGTGCCTTTCTTAATGGAGATTTGCAAGAAGAAGTCTATATGACTCGGCGAGAGGGTTATGTAATACCGGAAAAGAGATGATGGTATGCGAGACTCATAAAATCTCTATATGGCCTAAAAGCAGGCACCCGGGCATGGTACATCAAAATTGATGAGCATCTCATAAGTCATGGATTGAAAGGAATCCTTATGACCCCAATCTCTACCTCAAAAAGAAAGGGGAGATTGTCATTGTGGTTGTTTATGTCGACGATCTAGTCATTACGAGGTGAGTTACGTGAAGATGATCGATGCAACAAAGAAGGATTTTAATCGATCGTTCAACATGACAGATCTCGGGCTCATGCAGTATTGTCTTGGGTTGGAAGTATGGCAAAAAGAGAATCATATCTTTGTGTCGCGGTTGAAATACACCAACAACGCTGCGAGAAATTCGAGGATGATGGAATGCACTCCTATTGCTACACCTATGGAAGCGAGACTTGATTATCTCGTTCCGATCCATCACCACCGGTGAATGCAACTCTCTATCGGAGTTGATCGGGAGTCTCATTTACGACATATACTAGACAGGATATCAGCTTTGCGATCGGCTATTTATCACGCTTCATGCAAGAACCGAAAATATGTCATTGGAAAGCAGCAAAGAGAATACTAAGATATCTAAAAGTGCAGTTGACCTTGGTCAGAGTACAAGAAGAACAACAATTTCTTCTTGACGGGATATTGATTCGAGATCATGCGGGAAACATGGATGATAGGAAGTCAACATCGAGCTTCGTCTTCTTTATGGGATGCGGACCGATATCATGGGAAGCAAGAAAGCAGAACTTTGTTTCTCGCTCTTCTCTGAAGTAGAATATAGAGCTGCGAGTGAAGCTGTTTGTGAAGCAATATGGCTACGCCGAATCTTTGGAAGGAATTGGTCTACCACAACAGAAATCTACTCCAGTATATGTTGATAATGAAGGAGTTCTAAAGCTTGTTCGCAATCCAGTATTTCATGAGAGAACCAAGCATATTGAAAGTCTGAGTTCATTTCATACGCGAGCATGTCTTGAAGCACAACATACAGCTCCATTTTTGTCCTACAGCTGAACAGAAGGCAGATGTTTTCACTAAGTCACTTGCTTGCGTGACAAATTCACCTTTATTCGAAGAGTTCCTCTCCACTTCATTGGAAACTATGCAAAATTAAGGGGGGGAATGTTAGCATAATTTAGCATAGGCATATTTATTGCATTTTATTGCATTGTCTTTTATTTAATAATGTGCAACATGTGCACTCTAGTCTAGTGACTTGCATTCAATATTGTTATGTTGGATAACATTCAATATTGGTATTAGTAGTAATTACATGTGCATGTGAGATGGGTCTTATCATCTCGTAGTTGGTGTCTCTTTAGGGTGTCATGTCTATCCATATGAGGTATTTGTCTAATATCTATAAATATTACAGCTCTTGCATTGTAATGTAATTTGATTTCATGATCAATAATATTTGTGAGGCTTCCATCCCTCTTTGGTCATTGCAATCTTATTCTATTATATCATTTGGTATCTAAGCTATACCATTATTATCATAAATAGTGCCACATGTCCAAGTTTAAGGGCCCAAAAGGAATTTTTAGAGGATGAACCCATGGAAAAATCAGAGCCGACACGTGTCATCCAAGTGGTAGAGCGCGGAAAAATTCAAATATTTTCCCGCCGATCCATTTTGGCCTGTTTTTGCCCTAAATCTTCAGATCGCCATAACTTTCGATCCAGAGCTCGGATTTTCACGTTCTTTATATCAATGGAAAGTTGGTGAAATTCTCTACATGATTCCAGGGTCAATATTTCATTTTGGTTTAGTTTGGAGAGAGAAAATCAAGAAACATCTCTGGCGCGTGGTAATGGCCAGAACTGATGTTTCAACAACCAGCTTTAATGCAAAATATAGTTCACCGCTTTTGCTAGGGTTCTCACCCACCGCCATAATGAGATGAATTAAATGCAACCTAGAAGTGGTTGGGGTAGATTTAGATTTCCTCTCTCTTCCCTCTCTCATTCTTCCTATAAATTGTAAGGAGGGGCTTCTTTTTAAAGGTCAAACATTCCTGTTTTTCCCCTCCCTTCTTCTCTTTGGCAGGTGAATTTGTGGAGTTCGAACCTCCCATTTAAAACTGTAATGTGAATTTTCCTCTTGGCATTTTTTAGTGTATTGTATCAATCTTTGGAGCAAGTAATGCATGTCTGTGGATGATTCTCAACCCTCTCTGTGTTCATTTGGATCCTCCTGATCTTTCACTGCAAATTTTGTTATCTGTACGTGATCTTGCATCACATTTTAATGGCTTGTGTTTATTGGAAAGATAGGTGTTCTTCATTCCTTGGTGTATCACCTTTATTAGTTTAGGTTTATTTTTTATGCATCTTCTTACCCTGTCTCCTTGGCAAGTTAGATTAGATTTTGAGTAAACCTCTACGTTTTTCGTGTGCATCCGAATAGAGGAATAGGAACTAGCCTTCTCTGGAGATTCTTTTCTCATTTTGCAAGTCCCACACTTGGAGAAAGGATTCAATGTTGTGCAATCACTTTGGATGCTTAGAATGATCAAACTAGAAATCGATCAACATCCGGGAGTCTTTGTGATTTTGCACTAACAACAACATGTAAACATTTTTTAAAATCATCCTAATAGGAAGTTTCTTGTTATTGAAGATCCTCCTATTTATTTCTTTCCATATTTCCCACCATACGTGACCCAGGCTCATTATCCAAAGATTTTTCAGCCCTTGACTGATGAAAGGGAATTTCCATTGATTCCGGATGATTGGATCTCTTTAGGGTTCACCCAACTAACCAAGAACATACCCAGAATAGAAGATAATATGTCATGAGAAAAAGGGCATTCCAAGAACATATGATTCACCGTTTCAGATTCTCTTCACAAAGAACACATCTATTGACCATATGGAAACCTCTTTTAGCAAGATTATCCACAGTAAGGATCTTATTTATCACCGTAAGCCAACTGAAAACATTAACCTTAGGAGTGATGTTCTTATTCCATATCTTACTAGAAATTAGGTCTTCTTTGCCTAGTTTCCCCCTCAAAGAATAAAGAATAGGCTGATTTGACTGAGAAGATACCATTTTGTTCTCTATGCCACACCACTCTATCTTGATCCTTGTTGTTAAAAGACACATAATATTTTAAAAAATTATTGAGGATGACCAAGTGTTCTTTAAATTCCTTCTTATCCAATTCTATGAGTTTCCAAGTCTGAAAGTTGTCTTGATTTCCCATATAATTGTGTATTTTTTCCCCATATTTCTCTTCAAGCAATCTTGAAATTTGAGGGAATTTTTCTTCAAGAGTAAAGTTTCCAGCCCATTTTCAGTCCATAAAAAAATTTCATTACCTTTCCCTATTTTCCATCTCTTTGCCCTTAGCTACTATTTCCTTGGCCCAATTTATAGCCTTCCATATGCTTGACCCATTGAAGGATGCTGTTTGAATATCCACCATTTATCATTTGCATCCATCCAATATTTTTTCCTTAGAATTCTAGTCCACACCCCATTTTATTTAGTTAGCCTCTAGCCAATTTTAGCCAGAAGGGATTTGTTCATTTTAGTCCAGTCTCTAAGGCCAAGACCCCCTTTCTTTTTGGGTTTACATACTCTATTCCAAGAAACCAATGAGATTATTTCTTTGCTTTCGGTACCACTCCATAAGAAACATTTTTGGATCTTTTCCAATTTTTCCGCTATGATCCCGGGAAGTTGATAGAGAGACATCACATACACCAGGAGACTTTGGAGAGAACTCTTGAGTAAGGTAATTTTCCCTGCCTGAGATAGAAAATTAGCCTTCCACCCTGCAAGATTTTTTTGAATCTTTCAATAAGGAAGTTCCAATCTGCACTAGAAGGTCTTTTATCCCCAGTGGAATGCCTAAATAGATGGTAGGGAAGGGCTTATAGGCACAATCCAAAATTTTTGCAATCTTCTTACAATGACTTTCCAAGGTGTTGAGGAAGAAGAGAGAGCTTTTTCTATAGTTCACCATCTGTCCCAAAACTTCCATGTAGTCATCTAAGACATCTTTGAACTTCTTAGCTTTAGGAATTGACGCTTCTCCCACTAAGATTGTGTCATCAACAAAATTTTGGTGAGTCACATTTTCCACGTCCTTCACTGGAGATATCCCTTTTATGTAGCCATTCCAAGTTTCAACATTGAGTCTTCTGCTTAGAGCTTCACCAAAATTATGAAGAGAAAAGGGAAAGGGGATCCCCTTGCCTTAAACCTTGGGAGTTGGGGAAGAAACCACAAGGGGTCCCATTAATGAGAATGGAAAACCAAGCAGTAGAAATACAAGCCTTAACTAAGCTCTGAAAGGCAACATCAAAACCGAACCTATCAAGGATTTTGTCGAGAAAACTCCACGAAGCCCTGTCATAAGCTTTAGCCATATCCAACTTTAAAAACATAACAACCTTCTTGCTAAGTTTAGCTGAATGAATTTTTCTTTAATTGTGATGATCCCATCTTGAATTTGGTGCCCTAGGACAAAACCTCCTTGCTGTTCAGAAATGATAGAAGGAAGAATCAATTGCAAATAGAGGGCCATGATTTTCATGCATATTTTATAGGTAGTGTTGCATAGACTTATAGGTCTAAAGTATTTTAATTCCATGGCATTACCACATTTTGGGACCAAATCTAGAAAAGTACAATTCATATCCTTTAGCATATTTTTTTGAATGAAAAATTCTTTTACAACATTATAAACATTCTTTATTTATTATGTCCCAGAAATTTTGAAAGAAGAAGGCTTGAAACCCATCCAATCTAGGTGCCTTATCAGGGCTAAGATGTTTAACCAAGAACTCCACCTCTTCCAAAGAAGGGGTAACTGAGAGCATCTTATTTTCTTTAGCAGAAACCAAAGAAGGAATGCAATTTAGGAAATCTTGCTCTTTGACCAGATTAGGGACACAGTGATTAGTGAGAAAGTTTTGAAAGAAAGATATAGCCTCTTTATTTATTTCATATTTTTCTTCCACAAGGGATCCATATTCTTTCTGATTCTACTAATTCTATTGAAACTTCTACGCTTTAGGGTAGACATATGGAAGAACCTAGTATTTTTGTCCCCTTCTTTGAGCCAAGTAATTTTGGATTTCTGTCTCCAGAATATTTCCTCTTTTCCCAGGATGTTGTGGTATTCTCGAGAGGAGAGATATTTCCTTTTCATAGTCTTCTATATCTGTTTCATTATCCTCCCTTTCATTCTGCCTTTGGAAATTATTTAATTCATTTCTGATTTTAGCTTTCTTCTAAAAAATATTTCCAAAACTTTTCTTATTCCAAGTTTTGAGATTCTTTTTGACATTCTAAAGTTTTTTGGTCAGTCTAAACATCGTAGTTCCCTGCACCTTCAGCTTCCACCATTCGTTGATAAGATCTTTCAGATCTTCACTATGGAGCCACATCTTCTCGAAGAGAAAAGGAGTTCTTCTTCTAGAGGGATTCTTTATCAACAACAGAATCGGGTTATGATCGACCCTATCCTAGGAAGAGAGAAAAGAGTAATATCCTAGCTTAACCATTCTTCCAAAACCAAGACACGGTCCAATCTCACTTGAATATGATGAACACCATCTCTTCTGTTGGACCAGGTATATTTACTACCTTTAAGATCAATGTCATGGAGGTAAGAATTGGAGATGAAGTCATTAAAATCCTCCATACTAGTGGTAAACTCCTTAGAGCCACATTTTTTTCCCGGGAGACAAAGGGGTATTAAAATCACCCATCACTATCCACTTAGTACCAGTGATATGGTATTTGAAAGTTTGAAGATGTTTCCATAATTTTTCCTTTCTTTGTAATGAGTAGGAGCATAGATGTTGGATAAGATCCATTTTTTTGTTTTCCATATTTCTCATCATAACAACCATATGGTGGTCTCTTTTCACCAGCAGAGTGCCCTCATAAAGTGTTGGATTCTAGACCACAGACTAACCCTCCAGAGGCCCCTTTGGAACTAACAAAAAAAGATTTTGAGTTATTCCAAAAGGATTTACAAGAATTTAGGAAAAATTCTTCTTTCATTTTGGTTTCTTGTAAATCCATTACATCAATTTTTTGTCCTTCAATCAAGTCTTTAAGAACCCTCCACTTCACTAGGATATTGAGCCCTCTTCCATTCCATGAAATGCAATTCATTTTCTAAGATTGGGTTTATTTATTTTTAACACCTTCTGGTCTAAACATAGTTGTTTCCCTGAATCTATTTCCTTCTGTGTATATTTTTTCATTAATTAAAATTTGTTAGGCTTGCCTTGCTTACTAGTGGAACTTTCCACATTAATAGGATTATCTCCTTCAGAAATTCTCCTTTTCCCATAGGGGACATTAAGGAAACTCCCTTTTTAGCAGTATGATTTCCTTTTCTCTTCCTTGAAGGAGTTCTTTCTAGGGAAGCCCCCTTCTTGCAGGAGTTATCTCCTCTTCTTTGCTTTCCATCTCTTGATGAATAGAGAAATGACCATTCATTATTTCATTCATGGATAGGTTAATAAAATATCCAACTGTCATCCTATCTCCCTTTAGACTATCCAAAATTTCATTCATCTCTTGTTCCTTCTGGACTAAGGTCTGGTCCTACACCTTTTCCTCCAGGGTGGAGGCAAACAACAACATATCCTCCTTCACTTTTTGTAGGGAATTTACCTAACCACTGGATTTTCTCCCTTTCTCTTTATTTGAAGAAAATAGCTCCATATTTCGGTCCTTTGGATAATCCTTGGTTGATTGATCCTTCATTTTTTCCTTTACCTTTGATTAGACCATGACAGATTTTTGGATCTCCTTCTATTAACCACCAAGGTAAATCCCTCCTCATTAGTTTCGAGATTTTAGATGGGGTTCTCTCAGACAACTCTTTTTCTTGGATTCTCAAGGGCTTGAATCCTTCAGTATGGTTATTCACAAAATATTTCCTGTGATCTTCTGCACTTTACATGATTCCTTTTCCTTTCTCTTCTTTCCCTTCATTCCCCACACTGCGATGTACCTCTTGGAGATCTTGAAATTACAGTTTTGAGTCGAGTGACCCCACCCATTGCATTTGGTACATTTCATTGGGTAACTCTCCATTTCTATCTTCTGCTCCCATATCCCTAGGCTAGATTTGAGCTTGATGCTTTTAGGGATATCCCTATAAGAAATCGTATAGATGCAGAATCTTGCACAAACTAGTATGGACATATGCAAGGTTACATTGTCTATTATAACCATAGAACCCAAAGAATTTTCTATTCCTTTGAATATATCTTCATGCAAAAATTCCAACGGAAGATTAGGAAGACGAATCCACACATGGAACTGATTCAAATTTTATTTTTTTGGGTTGAAAGTTGGTTCCCATTTCTTGAGATACCATCCAGATTTACCCCAGAACCAAGGTCCTTCTTCCAAAACCTTCTGCATATCTTCTTGAATAATGAATTTAAAAAGGAAGAAACTGATTGAAAGAGCACTTACCTCTAGGTGTCCTTTTGGTTTCCACTTCAGATTGGCCCACCTTCTAACAACATCGATATTTGGTCTCCCACCAACAAGTTTCCCCACCAAAGATTTGTTGAGATTTGTTGTAGTGCTTTTTAGAAGGGAATCCAAAATTTCCAAAATGCTTCCCGATGCTTCCTTGACTGCCTAGAGGAATTTTTTTTTCTTCGAGTTATTTCTATTGTTTACTCGGTTTGTCCAAGAGTCCAAAGTATTATTTAGGTACCTTTCATCCCGATCCTAGATATCCCCTTCTTCCGATTGCAAGCAGACCGGTCCCCAAGTCTCGGCAGGATTTCCCTGCCATCGTTTCCCACTCGCTCAAATTCAAAACCTCACTCATTACCATTTCATGCTAAGAATCCCTCATGACTATACATCAACACAATAAACAATGTGATTACTGAGTTTGAAAAGAAAAATTCTCTCTTTAACTATTGTATTACCATTTTAGCATGTTATACCACTCATAACCTTAAAAATGACTATTACCCAACCTAACATTCAGCTTTCTTCTCCGGCTATGATATTTTTCCTTCTTCTTGAACCCTTTGGAACAAGGCATTTGTGTATAATAGTGGTTTCCATGAGTTTCCACTTAACTTTAATCTTTTATGGCTTCCTTATATATTTACAAGCATTAATCAATCTTCAATGTTTTATGACAATCCTCTCCACTCTCATTCATTTAAAAATTGAGTTTAACAATGCAATTCTTACCTTATTGTCACAATTTAAATACTAGCATAAGGTTGTCTTCCCTATCTTGTTTTCCTCTTCAAGATTTTGTCAAGTATTTCTGAAACTAAAACACACTCACACTCTTGTACACATTCATCCAAAAATCATAAACCACATTTATACACAAGATTAATTCACCTAATCCTTCAACAATTAATTCATGATTTCAACCATTATACAAAGTTCACATAAAGAAGCCTTTATTATATATTCATGGAATCTACAAATCTCCTAGAGCTCTAAGGATCTATTACTAAGATGAATTCCCCTTACACACCCTCTACCAAAATTTTCAACCAACATCCATTTGTGTTCCATGATGGTGGAATCGTGGTTGAGTTAAGTTTCCCAAATCCTAGCTCAACCACGATTCCACCAACTATATTGAGTTTATACCTAGGTAGGGTTGTTAGAGAGATTTTATGTCATGACCACCCTATTACATTAATGTAAGTCTAATCCAAAAAACACTTATTTCACTATATTTGGAGTAGCTAAAAAATAAATCCAATATTGGAATCCAATATTACTAGTTTTGGATTCCAAAATGTTAAATATTGGAATTATCAGCACTCCAAAATCACATATATTGGATTCCAAAATCATATTTATTGGAATCCAGAATCACATATATTGGAATTCAAAATCACATATATTGGAATCCAAAATCACATATATTGGAATTTACTACACTCTAAAGTCTCATATGTTGGAATCCGAAAATCATAATATCAGAATCCAAAAAATCAAATATTGGAACTCATGAATTATCTATGAATTGGACTAAATAAAACATATATTTTTTATACGGGTAAGCAAGCACTAGGCATTATTTATGCTTTGGAATAAACAAAACATGTTTCTATTTTATACGGATAACGACTACTAGGCATTATTTATGCTTTGTTATATACATAACATGTTTCTATTTTATATGGGATAACGACTACTAGGCATTATTTATGCTTTGTTATAAACAAAACATGTTTATGTTTTATATGGGCTACTGCTAGGAATTATTTATGATTTGTTATATACATAATATGTTTATGTTTTATATGGGTTAATGGATGCTAGGCATTATTTAAGATTTTTATAAAGAGAAAATGTTTTTGTTTTATATACGGGGTAGCGATTGCTAGGAATTATAATGTTTTGGAATAAGGTTCTTATCAATGTTTAAATGTCTTTAAGATTAAACTATGAATATTTGAATAATTAAAATGCCTTGTGGCCTAGTGGCCGCTAGGGTAATGAAATTAAAGAGATTTGAGACACTTCTAGGTTCATTTAGTATGATGTGATTGAACCTCAACGTAACCAAAGAATTTCTAAAGATATTCTAAAGAAACTAGAAGAGGGCGACTATTTAGAGTAGGAGAATGTAATTAATTGTAAAACCATTCCATAAATATTTTCATATTTAAATATGGATATGAAATTAATTACAATTAATTGTAAAACCAACCCAGATATATTTGTGATTTCATTTATAGATATGAAATAAATTTAAATTTCTTTACTAAAGATAGAAAAGTAGAAAACATTTTAATAATTTCTTGAATTTTATTATAACATTATTCTGAAGATCTGGGATCCCAAATTAACAAAATAAATCATAGTAAAGCTCAAAAAAAAGCTCCCTCCAATTCATTTTTGATCACATAACATTTAGAACATCTTCCATGTCCTTCAATGGTTGCAACAAAGGCCACAACCCAATGTTGAATTCAACGCCCGTTTAGACATTTTTATTTTTTTAGCCATAAAATAGTTGCAAATCTTTGAAATAACCATCAAATATGACTTGGATATTTTTAGATATGACCTTCAAATTTTCTATAGATTTATTTATATATTAATTATATTAAAAATATTTTAAAATATTTAAGTATATACAGTCTAAATTTATATTTATTTTATGAACATGTAAAAAATACTATTTTACAATTTCTTGAAGGGTAAGTTTTTCTGATAATTCACCACATAGGTTATTCAATCATATTGTCAGCTTATAATCAGTGAAAATATAAATACTCCCAACTTATATTTGTACAATCTCAACATAATATAATAAAGTTAAGCATTACTTTCATAATAACATATGAATGTAAGCTATTATTTAAAACCTAAGCAGTTCCATCAAAACAACAATTTGAAATGATAAATAGTTATTTAGCATTTTTTGCTCCAAATATTTAATGCCCTTTACCACATTCTATCCCTGAGACACTATTTGTGAATTTTTTTGTACAAATCGGTCATCAACCATTTATCTTTGTACAGTCTTTGTGTCTGATTTTCATCCCCACCATAAAATTTTTAGGAGGGTTTCCCTTTGCACCTAATGTAATACAAAAAGTGTTTTTAGAACTATAGGAAAAATTGTTTCTAATCCAAACCTTTTATAGGTCTCTTATTGTTATTCCCTCGACTATATTGCAATGTTCCTTTCCCAATTTAGTCTTGGATTCAATATGGTTGATATTTTTTTATAGAAGCCCATTGATATCTTTTTAACATCAGCAGAAATGAGATTGTTAGACTAGAATCCCAGTTCACAATATGGTGATAATAATTTTATAAATTCTGACAGGACACCTTGCAAGTTGACAAATTTCATATTGAACTTGAATGACATCTTCCTATTGTATGTTTTTTTATCCCATATAACAAGTCCTCCATATCTAAAATAAGTAAATAAATCTTATCACTACATGCATGGAAGTAAACAAATTTTATTTTCATTAGCTACATATCAATTATAACCAATTGAAATAAACAACATTTTAGGTTATGGCTACTAGTTATCGATTGACATTGTGGCTTGGATTACACCACCTTTACACACTGTTGGATCCATTGATGCAAGATCTATTTTAAATAAACATTCATCAATTCATAATCTATTTCTTGTTATTGAAAATGTGAGCATAATGTATTTGAAATAAACATTAATTAATTCATAATTGATTTCATGTTGTGGAAAATGAAAGCTTAATTTGAAAAACATAGTGGTTTATGTGGTGATATGGTAAGTAAAATTTCAATTGTTCTCTATCCTATGTTTCAAATTTAGCACCCGCTAGGTTACATTTATATTTTCTAAACCACCCTTTGGCGAAAAATAATCCTTAGATATTGATGAAAATTTGTGACCACTAGGCTATGCCATATTTGGCTGAACTACACTTCATTGGACAACGTTTAACGAGGCTAGCCAAGTCTTGCATTACACACCTACGAGTGAGATAAAGCCATATTTAGTTATACTTAAGATGATGTTAAAGCCAAAATAATGTTAATTCAATGTAAGTAGTCAATATGCAGTAGTGAATCAGTGAAACATTATAGATAGTATGCGTTGTAAATCAAGCGAGACATTGATAAAAGTAAGGTTTTATAGTCTAACCATTATTGTATTGAAATGTGATGCATAGAGTCTACTAATCTCTATAATTTGTTTTAAATTGTTAGTGTAGCTTATAAATTGATTTCCTTAAACTTTTTCTTCTACCGTATGCCAATCATATAAACTAATTTTTTTAGTTATCATTTCCTATAAATTTATGGGCCTTATAAATGTTTTTTTGTAAAATATACATGGCTAAATTACCATGTTGTGAGAGTTTATTCATGGTGGATACCTCCATGCCCTCCATGGTTACATTCTCTGGTTGTTGGTTGTTTGCATAATCATTTATTATCTTATAAATTTGTGGGGCTTATTAGTGGGTTTGTTTATAAATTCACATGAATAACATATTAGGATTTATTGTGTATTCATGGAAGATGTTCCACATCCTCCACATGTTTCATCTGAACTATAAAATAAATTTTTTTGTTAAAAAATTGAAAACCATGGAAATTGAAAATAGAGCTCATTAAATTTTTTTATAAAATGATTGAAGGTAAATCACCATGTTTAACTGGTTTTGTAGTCAAGGTGAAAGGGTTGTACATCAGATTTTATAGCTTTGTGGTTGTTTGCATAAATAATAAATGTATAAGTAGCATATATAGGTTCAAAGACATTAAACAAAATCACTTGTTGAAGTTGTCTTCGGTGATGAACCTTTCTTCATATGAGAATAGTAATGTTTCAGAAACATTTCTTGACTATATGTCTCAACAATAAAAATAATAGATAGATCGGAATCAACTAATGCATGGATTGTGACACTTTCACTATAAAGCACTAGTACTAGAGAATTTTGGGAATAGAATCAAGTGAACATCTTAGCCCATAACTCATAAGATCATTCACAAGGAAAAGGATGGATGTTTTGTGTAGGCCAATTTCACTTGCAGTTACCAATTTTTTGGTAGTTTCTCCATCCAATCCATAGTGACCTCTTCTCTATAATCATTTTTATTTTCACATTTTTGCATGCCAGTTATTGTGTACATAAGAAACAAAATTTTGAATATCCCATTGTTGTTGTAGAGTCTATAACATAATGAAAAGAATTGATTCTCCATTGTCTTTAACCTTTTCCATGTATGTTTTTATTGTGTTCTGTGAACATTTTTGAATAATCAATTGGTATTAGAACAATAATAATAATCCAAGCACACTGGTTCGATAATTGTTAAAAGCTCCATTATTACATCAGAAGAAATATTGCTAGCCAAATTGCAAAAAAAAATCACACATTCAACATTGAAAGGATTAGTTAAAGGAATAGCTGATAAAGTTGACAAGAAACCTGGAATGGATATGCACATTTACATGAAAAATATTTTGTGTCTTCCATCCTTGTTGGTATATTTCCTTCCATTGACATTACATAGTTGTCTAATATTGTTTGAGCCATGATGGGAATAAATTCTTCCACCTCATGGTTTTTTTTCCATTTTTCCATTTTTCCCTCTACTTGGGAATCATATTTTTTTTTCCTTTTCTCTCTTCACCCAATAGTACAAACAACTAGCAGTAGTGTGATTCATGCAATTTGCATTTTTTAATTACATTGGATTCATTACAGGATGTCAATACAATATTATTTGGATATTTTTTTTTTTCAAATAATGTAGATTTTTTTCTCTCATTATTCTATCTCTTTTTATTCTTTGGGAGTAAGAATAAAATGCCTCTACTACTACACCAGCCTCAACAAACCAAGTTAACTAGACATCCCTAAAAGTACTTTATCAACCAGTACTGATAGTTGTTTGTTGGTCATTCCTCTAGCTTTACTAAATGGATTACATGTGAATCTTGTGAATAAATTTTGATGAAAGTTAACTTGATTATCCTTAATAGGTGAACAAACTAGGCCACTTGATCTAAAAAATGAAATGTTGTTGTCCATTTAGTCCATATGTCATCAAGAAACAATAGAAAAGTCTATTTATCGTAATGATTCTTTATTTTTTTATTTGAAAAGTGAGAGGCATTGATTCTCAAAGATTTGCATTCAAAGGAAATTTTTAAAATTTTTATATGATGAAAGTAAAGTTAATAATGAATGCAATACAATTAAAATTCATTACCTTCCAATCTTCCATCTCTGTTTTTGTTCAATCCTGGTCGTTGTGGACATCCTAGCGATTGCCAAATTGATCTAGCTTTTATAGAAAATCAATAAACTTGCTTTCTATCCAATTTTTGTTTACTTCATTTTGTTGTTTGACAAACATTAGAAATTTCTTTGGTAGATGAATTTTTAAATAGAATTTGAGCCTTTCGATATAACATTGAATGTAAACACTTGTAAGTTTTTGAGCCCAAAATCTTTTTTTGTGCACAAATTATATGCTAGCCATCAAGTATATAAAATTTCACATCATCACTTTCCAAGTCATTTAGATCATGGAGTTCTATAATGTTTTTTATAGACTGTAAGAAGGGAAGGGAAGAATCATTTTTTTGTGTAGGAATAACATTTATCAACATGGAGTGGACAAGTAGGTCAACTTTTTCATCATCTATTAGATGATATTGATATTTTGGAGGTGCTACATGACATCTTGAAACATCAATTGAAAATACTTCACCATTGAACAAAAACAAATGAAACTGCTGAATAGTCCAAGGTTCTATTTTCTTGAATATAGTGGTTTCCCTCTTCAACAATGTAGCTAATTTAGTATTCATTTTCAACCCATGCAACTTTGATTTAGATGGGTCTATCTCCAATTTAGTCAAATATGTTTGTCTCAGCATAGTAAACAACTTGACATCTTTTGGAGGTGTAAGAAAACATTTTCTATGCAAGAAATGAAAAACATAAGAGGTTTTTTTCATTTCTATACAATTTTTTGAATAATGTAAATATACCTTTATGAATTTCATCTGCATTTGAACAATCGTTTTTTCAGAATCTATAAGCATCCCCAAATTCCAACCATATTTTGAACAAGAATATGGCCCACTATTTATGGAGGCATGCATTTCTCATTTCTGAATAAAGAAACATCCAACTTCATATCTAGAATAAGACAACTTATTATTTTCGAGTCAATGTGTTCCACCTGAACACGTAATGTCCCCGAATCAATAACTTATGAGGATAGAACAATACCAACTTCCTCTTGATTTTTGTTTATAACAATGAAATAACCATATGTTCGACATGGTAGTTTTTAGGGGAATGGATTTCAACAAACCATTCCTCATCTCTTTTCTTCCAACAATTACTGCCTGTGATGAAAGGAATTTTGTGAATGGAGCGCGAACAATGGAAGACATTTTACCTATAATTAGAGTAAAATACATTAATAATTAGGACATTTCTGAAGTTTAAATTTTTTTCCGCATTGTCTGATAAGGAATTTAAATACTACGCTAGAGTCACCAACCTCTAGAGTTCTTCACTATGTATCATTAGAGATTAATTGACTTAATGGTTAGTGACTGCTAGGCTTATTCAAGACATCTTATCTATCATTCAACTGGTTACAATAATTCATATTTTATGGATCAAATCAATAATAACAAAGTTTTTTAAAACTCTAATAGCCAATTATGATGCATTGAAAGATAAGAAACCATTTGCACTTTTTGAAATGATTATCTATGAGTTAGAAAATCTATAACATTCCATAGATGACATGATAGGAACGTTAAAAATATACATTTTAGTGGTAGATAGGATTCTAGTCGACATATAAAAGAACAACTTAAAACATTATTTTTTAGCCATTTACACCTATTGAATGGAAAAGCGTAGAGGACATTAAGATCTAATGTTTGGTATTTTGAAAAGAGTGTTCAAACAACAAATCACATTAACGTAGTTTATGGTAGCTCAAGTTTTTTTGTTTTACAAGATGATGTGACTTATGTGTATATCGGTCATATTGTAGTTGAGAGGATTAAATGCCTATAACAAGACTAAGGAAGATATTTAGAGTGTAGCCATCAGAAGATCTAATTTTTGGTATTTTGGGGAGAGTGTTTGAACAACAAATCACATTAATGGAGTTAGTGGTAGCTAATCATTTTTAGTTATATAAGAAAATGTGAAATATATGTATATGGGACATATTGTATTAACGGAGTTAGTGGTAGCTTTATTACTTTTGGAAGTAATAAAATAGTGGACATTAGGATCAACTATTTCATAATTTGAGAATAACGATAAAAGTAAAGATCATCGCTATTGTTTTTTCATTAATTAAAATTGTATCATATTGGTGATCCTTCCCTGGCGGATCCAAGTGTTATACTACAAACCCTCAAAGGGATAATGACTTATATAGTTCTCACAAGATGTATTATTTGCAACATGTAATTCACATCTTTTCATATGAGAGAAAAGGCTTAACGACCACTAAACTTCTGTAAGTATTGAATGGAATGACTTAACGACTCTAGGATCAAATGTTTCTTATTTAAACACTATCTGTATAGTTTTGGAACACTAGGGTTTTTCATTGATTATACTTGTATCATATAACAACTTTGGATCACTAGCCTTATTATGTAGTTCCCATAAGATATATTTTTTCAACACTTGTTTCACAACGTTTCCTATCAAAGAAAATACTTAACGACTACTAGGATCCTTATTGAAGTAAATGCCATTCAAAGCTTAGGTTGACATAAATGTCATATTAGAGCCTAGGCTCAACAAAATGCCATAGAAAAACCATGGTATAGCTTAGCGGTCACTATGCTAATACCTTTACCTCTTGACATTATAAACACTATATGTATAGTTTTGGAACACTAGTGTTTTTCATGATCCGCACCAACCCTTCTTTGTCCCTACTTGAATCATGTTCCATAGTCTAGCCTTACTTTCAAGTTGCTTTTGATATCCATGCCAAACCACCTTGTTCTTTAGGAAAACATAATTTTTTTTTAGATAGCAGAATAAAATTTAATCCTTTTCTACTCTAACATTTATCTTTATTGATGCTTTCGATTTCCACCTTTCTATGTCTCTCTTGGGTATTTTCGTTTTGAAATTTTTGTTCTCGTTCCTGTGATTGTTTTTTTAGGATAATGATGGCTTATCGCACAGTCACTTTTTTAAATTTTTTTATTTTGGTTGAGAGAACCAAGATATTTTAATGTTGTTTATTAAGATGATATAAAGAAACATTGATAATTAATTCATATTACATTTTTTACATGGTTTCCGCTTAGACATTTTAGGAAAATATATGAGGTTAAAAAATTACTTTAAAACTATAAACCAATATTAAGAATTCAATTGTATGATAATTATTTCCAATTATATATGTGTTTCCATGTAGAATTAATCAAATGTAATGTCTTCAACAAATTTATGTTCTGTACATTGAAAGTTAAACACATTATATATGCGTTAATATTATTAAATATAATTTTAATTAGTATGTATTTAATAATTAATATATTATTCCTTTTAAATCGCTAATCCATGCCAAAAATTCACATAGCTTTGAGACATCCATAATATAATTCTTTGTTTCAACAACCTATTTACTAAACCTAAATTTTATTTCAAAGTACTTACACGATTCTATACATATATTTAAATTCCAGATTTATTTGTTATCGTTTATATATTTTCAAATGATTTCTCTTATATGAATTACTCTACCATGGGAATAGTTGTTTACCCTAAAGATAGGCTATAATTTTATTTGAAAAAACATTCGTTTATGGGCCTCGTGGATTTGTTTTTATATAGGAAACACAATGTTTTTGGTCTTAGTGATCACTTTGGTTGTTTTCTTGCTGTTATAATCACAAAGATTAAGAATTTAGATTTATAAAATAGATTCATTATGAACATGATATATTTACCTTTAAGAATAGAAATGGATGCTAAGATGCACAATTAGACGGTGTCGTATGTAAAGACTTTTTATAACTTCTCGGTTTGGCTAGTACAAGTTTTTATAATTTTCATAAATGTAAAATAATTCTGCCAAAATCTCATAAGAAGTAGAGAAATCTATATGTATACCTATATAACACATTAAATATATAATTTTAGACGTATATTTATGTATCCATTATATAAACGTTAGATTTATTTGTTATCGTTTATAGCTTTTCAATATGATTTCTCCTGTATGAATACACTCTACACGAAAAACGTTCCATATAATAGCGCCCGCTAGGCTATAATTTTTATTTGGAGAAAACATTCATTTACCTTTTGCGGCCTCGCGGAGCGTGTTTTTTTATATAGACAACACATTGTTATTTGGTGCTAGTAATCAATTTTGTTGTTTTTCTCATGTTATATATGCAAAGATTAACAATTTGGATTTATAACATAGATTAATTAATAACATGTTATATTTAAATTTAAGAATAACTTAGTAGGTGCTAAGGTGCAACGAGTAGTTAGACATTAGACATCTGTTCATACACCGTGATTATGCCTTTAGAGTTTGGAACTTTGTCCTTTCCAAATTTGAAGCTCTCGGGTGATGGGAGGATCTTACTCAAAATTGTGGAACCAATGGAACCCACCATTCGGACATTGTGCTATCAAAAGAATCTGGAAATTAGCCATCCCGCATTTAATTTGGAGGATCGGAAGGATAGAAATAATATAGTTTTTAGAAATAAGAAGCGAAATTTTAAACTCACTCATTTGGCAAGATCTCCCAAGGCATCAAAGAGGACAATGTATTTAAACCTCCTAAGAACAATTGTTACCACGAAAATGAAAAGCACATCTTATCAAATTGGCAGATCGGATATTGGAGCAACCCAGGGAATAGTGTGGATAGATCTTTGGTCAAATGGCATCCCCCGAATCCAATTGGTTCAAGCTGAACTTTGATGGTGCCTCTAAGGGGAACCCCGGAACAGGCAATGGAGGAGGAGCAATACGGGACCATAAAGGTAATTTGATTGTTGCATACAATTTGGAAAAATGGGAATCCAAACCAATCATTTTGTAGAAGCTTTATCTTTCTTTGGGGTTTGAGAGTTGCTCGGGCCCAAAATATCAGTAACCTCATTGTTGAAGGGGACTCCTTAATATTATTAATCTTAATCAGTCCTCTTCTCCTACTATTGGAATATCAAAGATTTTATCTCCGAGTCCATAAGCATCAGTCATACCTTCAACAAACATCAAAGAATCATACATACTTACGGGGAATTTCGATGATGATTGGCCAATTATGGCATTAATTTAAATTTCACTATTTGGGATAATGATAGTATCCCTAATCGACTTGTAAACATACATGCGGACCTTCACACGCAAACAATATCTAAAGATATGCTTTAATCTTTGGAGGAAATCCATAAATTCTTCCACAGTCTTTGTTTTAGTTTATTTGGCGTGGCATATGATATCTACTCCAAATGATAGCAAGATTTTGTTTAGGAACTTCAAGTGGAGTTGTCTAAATTTAAAAACAGTGCACGCGGGAAGTACAATAGAAAATTTATTTGTTGATATTCGGTTGCCAAGCTCCGCGAAAACCGAAGATAACTACAAGGTGAAAGCCGACAGATAAGGGTTTTCACGCGCGACTTCACGCAGACTCAGATCGGAAATCCCACACCGTTTGGGAGGACCAACGGCTCTGATTCCCATTTTTATGCGACCCAACGGTGAGAAGCGAACCACTCTCAATGCCCAAAGGTATTTTGAAAATTGTTGTAACCAGCACATCCTTGTGAAGATGGGAGGGCCTCCTATTAGATTGAGCCGTGTCATGGACCACCGATTGGAAAGATAACACCGAGCTCTGGAACATTCTTAGTATTGGCGGATTCACCAACTTTGTGGAGAGAGTGCAAGGGCATGATCAAAGCATCTCTGTTCGCTTTGCCAAGGAGTGGAATGAGAGGATGGTCGATTATGGAGGGCGAAGATTCTTATTAATGAAGAACTCATAGCCGAATTCGGCCTCGGCTTGGAAGGATACGCTTCTTCAACAAGAGGGTTATCAAAGAGGTCAAGAGAGAAGATTTGTGGAGGAGGAGGAGAAGCTTATATTCAACACCGCAGGTCTGCTTGTTAAAATTCCTTCTCCGTATGATGAAGTCACCCGCATGATGATTGCTACATATCCTTGGAAGGCGGGTTTATTCTTGTCCTGCCAAGCACCTTGTCTTTTGAATCACTTTCGTAGGAGTAGGTTGGTTTGCTTCCCCACTATCTGTTAAACTCTCTTGAGCGCTCCATTTTGGAGTTCCGGAAGCATACCCAGGCGGTTCCCCTTATAGGGCTTATTCTCGCTTATTCACAAACTTTGCCTTATCAAATTCCCGGTCTCCCTTCCTCTCCGGCTACCGGCTTTGTTGGGCTCCGTTGTTTGCGATCCTGTCTCCCCTGCTTGTCCCACAATATTGCTTTTGCCCCGCCTCCGGTCTTTGATGCCCCCATGCAGAGCTGCTCATGCTTCCTTCTTCTTTTCCTCCTGCTGCCCCTGCCACCCACACTGTCTCTCTACTTCTAAACGTGTCACTGGGGCTTCTAGGAGACTCAACCTTGAGTCTCTTCGAGGGGGATGAACCTTTGGATGACATTGCTCGTGATCTTTTGAACATTAGTAGTGCCGGTCCCAGGTGGCACCAACAGATAACCCTTCTAGAAGATTGGAGGCCTTAGAGGTTTGAGCTTAAATTGTTTGAAGGATGAGGTAAAAAATCTTGCTAAGCAAAATTTAAAAAAAAAGCATTGAGGGAGAAGGGAGCATTGGTATGTTCCACTTGATGAAATATACAAAAATCGACCTCCCTAGACTCCCGCCTTGGGAAAACGAAGACTAGGCATGAGTATAATATTGCAGCATTCGGGGCCATAGAGGAATTCATCGAAGGTCATGCGAAGTGTTTCGCATCTCGGCGGTGTCCCGATTACTCTTTGGGGCAATGAGAAAGAGAGTAAAAGAACCAGAGAGGACTCGATAAGACGGATCTTTGCTCATATGACCACGCTGGGTATGTATCATGCTTGGAAAAAGTAAAGATGAGTATTGATCAAGCGGCCAAGAAGTAGTCCAGGTTTACTACGCTTCGTATGTAGGCTTATTGTTTTGTTACCGTTGTTTCTTTGTTAAGTCTCGTTTGTGTTCTTTGTTTCTAGGCTTCGGTGTTCTTTTTTGTAACTTTTGTGCTTTGATACAGCTTCTCTGCTCCTCTCTCTTATTCGGGCTTTTAGGCCTTTTTTGTACACAAGGGTATAGTCCCTTTGAAAAACTATTTACCAATATTAAAAAAACGAGTAGTTCACATTGTATTTAAAAACTTGTTATTTAACTTCTAGGTCGCTTGCCCAAGTTTCTTTTCTTGTCATAAATGTAAAAATATTTTGCCAAAATATCATAAGAAATATATATGTATACTTGTATAACACATAAAATACATGATTCTAAACGTATATTTATGTATCCATTATATAAACTCCATATTTATTTTTTATCACTTATAACTTTTCAATATGATCTCTCATGTATGAATACACTCTACATGAAAAAAACTTATATACGCTAGTGCCTACTAGGAAATATTTCTTATTAAGAGAAAACATGCATTTATCTTTGGCATCCTCATGACACATGTTTTTTATATAGGCAAAAAAGCTGTTATTTGTTTCTAGTAATCACTTTTGTTGTTTGTCTCCTGTTATATACAAAAATATTAACAATTTAGATTTATAACACTTCATTATGAACATGATATATTTACCTTTAAGAATAGCTTAGCATCTGCTAGGGTACAATGAGTAGATCATGTCGTATTTAAAAACTTGTTATATAACTTCTCGATCACTAGTCCAAGTCTATACGTATACCTGTATATCACATAAAATACACGATTCTACACGTAAATTTATGTATCCATTATATAAACTCTATATTTATTTTTTACCATTTATATAAACACGTATATGAATACACTCTACATGAAAAATGTTTCCTACTCTAGCAATTGCTAGGCTATAATTCTTATTTAGAGGCAGTCTTTGTTTACCTTGATAGACTCACGAGATAAGTTGATTTTGCTATAGGAAACACACTTTTTTGGGCCAAGCGATCGATTTGTTATTTTTCTCGTGTTAAATATGCAAATATTAACAATTAAATTCATAACACAACTTCATTATAAAAATGATATATTTACTTTTAAGAATAGCTTAGCATCGTTAGGCTTCAGTGAGTATATTGCATCATATCTAAAAACTTGTTGTAAATATTCATGGTTTCATGTCCATTAGGTTAGCCTAAGACATAATATTAAGACCTTATGATTAGTTGTATTAAACAAATTAAATTAACATAATTTGAGCTAATCGGGTGCTAGGTACTTCCACAATATAATATTTCAAGCTTAGTGGTCGATATAATTTATCAAGTTACTAAATGATATTTTGAGCTTAGTGTCCACTAGCTTATGACACAACATAATATTTGGATCTTAGTAGTATATAGGTTTTGTAAAATAAAGTAAGATATTATAAGATTAGTGCTGGTAGGTTATGCCAAAACATAATATTACGATCTTAGTGAATACTGGGATTTAACAAATTAAATCAAAAATTTGAGCTTAGTCAGATGCTAAGTATTTAAACAATATATTATTTTGATAGAAATGAGTCACTAGCATTTAACAAACTAAAGAAAGACATATTGAGTTTAGTTTCTACTAGGTTTTGTTTCAACATAACTTAACAAATGATATTGTAATCTTTGAAGATGCAAACAAGATATGTCTATATTAGTTGAATTTATCATATGATTTTAAGATTTTAAATTAAGATATTTCGAGCATAGCACCTATTAGGTTATGCTACCACATAATCGTTGGAGCCTAGTGGTGGTTAGGATTTAATAAAATAAATTAAGGTATTATGAGCTTAGTGGCTGCTAGGTTATGCCACAACATATTATTTGGGGATTACATTCACTATGGTTTAATAACTTCAATTATGATATTTTATAATATTTAACAATATTTAGCAGCCGGTGGGTTACACCAAAACATAATATTTGGATCTTAGTGGTCACTGTGATTTCACAAATTAAATCAACATAGTTTGAGCTTAGGATGCTAGGTATTTAAACAATATATTATTTGACCTAAAGAGTCACTAGCATTTAACAAACTAAAGAAAGACATATTGAGTTTAGTTTCCGCTAGGTTATGTTTCAACATAACCAAACAAATGATATTGTACTCTTCGAAGTTTGCTAGGTTTTAACAAATTAAGGTAATATTTGGATCTTAGTGGTCTCTAGGTTTCAACAAAAGAAAGTAAGATATTACAAGCTTAGTGGCGGTAGGTTATGCCAAAACATAATATTTGGATCTTAGTGGTCACTGCGATTTCACAAATTAAATCAACATAGTTTGAGCTTAGTGGCCACTAGGTATTTAAACAATATATTATTTGACCTAAAGAGTCACTAGCATTTAACAAACTAAAGAAATACATAATGAGTTTAGTTTCCACTAGTATATCAAGATACTAAATGATATTTTAAACTTAACATCCATTGGCTTATGACACAACATAATATTTGGATCTTAGTGGTCACTAGGTTTCAACAAAAGAAAGTAATATTTGGATCTTAGTGAATACTGGGATTTAACAAATTATATCAACATAGTTTGGGCTTAGTGGTCGCATTAGGTATTTAAACAATATAATATTTTGAGATAAAAAGTAACTACTATTTAACTAAGTAAAGAAAGACATATTGAGTTTAGTTTTGACTAGTATATCAAGTTATTGAATGATATTTTGAACTTAGCATCCGCTAGCTTGAGTTTAGTTTCCACTAGGTTATGTATCACAAAAAGATATGTATCCCAAACAAGATATGTATAAATTAGTTGAATTCATTCTATGATTTTAATATTTTAAATTAAGATATTTCGATGATAAGTCTTCAAAAAATAGTACATGAGGAACCAATCCATGATAATTCTTCTAAGTAGTGGACTCCATGATGATTAAAAACAACTTATCATACTAAATATATGCCAAAACGAATAGGAAGAGTTGTAATCAGATTTAATTCACCCACAAATACTTCCTATATCTATGCACTTCATTATATAGACAACCATTTGTTCCTTAATAAAAAACTAAATGAAAAATTAATTTAGGAAAGATTAGGCCTTTCGGCCTCTCGGCTCCACCTCACCAATGATTGAAATTTGAGTCCCCTTTACTATGATCAGAGGAGGAGGAAGAATCCACACACCATTCTGGCATTTTCACTTTAGTGCTAGTAAGGAGTTCTATACCCTAATTTCTCATAACCACCTCTAAAACACACACAATCACTTGCATCCCCATGTTAAGGCATGGACATGATACTGAAGGATGACTAGATGCTCTTCAAACTTCTCATGATCCTTATGCAAGATAAACTACCCCAAAGAGTTGGAAAATATGTTTTCCACACTTAACCCTTTCTGCCATGTCAAAAATGTTCCTCCACCCTTTGGAAATTGTTTTCGGTTCAAACATAAACTTACACATGCTCTCATAAATATTAGATTCCTCTTCTTCTTCAAAGTGCTCCATATGATGACCAGACTTCTCGAGCCAATTACGCATAGCTATGTTCTATATTTTCCCATCCATATAAGAAGTAAATGATTCCCCAACATCCTTTCTATCATATCTCTCCATATCTTCCTACTAGGACCACACTCCATGCTACCCAATAAATCACAAGCACCCCTATCACCATATGAGAGAGACAAAAAGAACGCAACGACCAAAAATGAAAAGAGAGAACGGGTAGTGAAATCTCCAACCATCCTAGAGATATAAATCCACCAATGCAACAATAAACACATGAATGGAGGTAAATGTGAGGGTACTGAAGATCATCGATTGGATATCCTAATCATAAATATCATTCTTCCCATTAAAAATCTTAAATTCTTGATGCCATATTACATCTCGCGTGTGTATAACCATTAATCAATCTCATCTATCACATGAATGCAATCTATCGATGTCATAAATTCCCATTAAAGCGCACATGTGGTATCTCTTTGTTCGCCAAAAAAAGGTTATGCCTCAAAATAACCTAACAATTTTTATTAAAATATTATAAGTAACTTACGTTTTGAAAAATTAAAGTAAGTTGTTTTGAGCTTATCAACCTCTGAGTTAATCAACCACATTAACTTTGGAGAACTATATAAATAATCAGATCTATATAAATTAGTTGACTTTATTATATGATTTTAAGATTTTAAATTAAGATATTTCAAGCTTTGCGCCAACTATGTTATGCCACCACATAATATTTGGAGCATATAGGTTTTAGCATTTACTAAGTTAAATTAAGATATTTTGAGCTTAGCAAATGCTAGGTTATGCCACAACATATTATTAGTACTTCCTCGGTAGGAATACTATACCTTTCATGCAAATAAATAATTTTTCCCAACCCACCAATCAAAATAAAAATTTATAGTTCACTTCAAACTTTCTATTATCTATATTTTATTTAAACATTTATCTAATGTAAATAAGTCATTCAACTATTTCCTTATTGGTTAGTTGGTTTTGATTTGAAAATATAAGGCCTTATTCCAGTACTTATTTTTTTCATTTTAAAAACTTAAATTCTTATAAAGACATGTGTCCAGTCTTTAAATGATATTTTGACAATAAAAATAAAAAATTCTCCTATCATGTTTATGACTTAATACTTGCATTAATGTTGGAAGAATTTTGTACCCATTTATTAAATTAACACCCCATCGCCATACAAGAGGTAGAACACTGAGAAAATTATCGGCATCCACTTTGTGTAATTTTTTTCCCAATATTTATAGGGCTTTGGAAAGTGTTAGAAATTGTTGAAAGTCAATTCAAATGAGTGTGGATGAACACATGACTCCTCCTCCTTCGCCGCGCCAATGACCTCCAGTTTATCTTGATATTTCTCACTTATCCTCAATCTTCCCACAATGGATAATAATACACATATCTCTCACCAGGGCATCCTACTAATGCTCTCACCACATCTCCGTCACCATTATTATCTTTTTTATGGTGTAAAAAAACATGTATTTTGTGGAAAACCGTAGGAAAATATGGTCATTGAGATTGGAGAGAAAGAGGAATTGGAAGGGTGTTGGGTGTAATGGAGGCACCAGAATGGGTGCCTATGTGGTGAGTGGAAAATCCAAGAGCACCATTTATGTAAATCCAAGACCAAGTAAAAGATGGAGACTAAAAAAGGAAGGAATATAAAGGAACAACTTTAGCTATAAGAAGTTGAGGTCGGAGAGGTCAAGTCAGAGACTGGAAAGTGGGGTGTCCACTAGAGGAGAATGAAAATACTATCTACAAATAATCAAAATCTTTTTCATCGCCCAATAAGCCATTAAAACATGATACCAGAATAAGCATACTCCACTTATAAGAAAACCATATCTCTCTCAACATCTTATCAATCGACATCGTGGTTAGAGGAGGAGTATATTCAATCATCATCGTGGTTGTGGTTCTCATGGCTAGAGGAGGAGGTGGATATTATTCATAAAGAAACTCACAAGTTGCAGCGATTGGACATCGGCTAGGAAATGTTGATTCGACAATATTCAAGTGAGAATTTAACTCTATATTTCATGTTGCATCTTTGTATTCTCATCAATCAAAGAAAAACTCAACTCACCATGAGATTCATCCTCGAACTGCATAAATTGTCAGAGAAAACAAAAAAGGAAACACTAGTAATCATCGGACTAGATGCAACCCATGGTTTGATGAAATTTTGGCTACCATGCTCACTAAAATTTCTCTACAATACGGTAGTGAAAGCATGAATCCCTTTGAAGTGTCATACAGTTCAATACTCTAGTAGATATTGGACCATCAACGCCTATTTCCTACACCTATCAATGCAATTGTAGCTATAATCAAACCAAGGTAAGAAGAAGGATGCCCATCTGGAATTGGATTTGAGTCATCAGCTGATGCATTTCTGATTCATATCAACCATGATGTCACCGTGCCTACATGTTCTTTGAAAATTATAATGTTTTACATTTAGATCATACACCACCACTTGTTCCCTTTTATTCTCCTCACACTTCACTTTACCCCCATAGTAACATCAACTCAAATCAATCTAGTTCTATGTAGTTTCCCAAATTATTTTTTCTATAATTATGATGCAACTGACATCATTTATTTTGGAAGCCTCATCAATGAAGATGATCAAAACAATTACTAATTAAACCTTTTTAATTTTTCCCTACTATTTTTTTAGAATGGTATTCAATGTAATGATGGTCATTTCAATATATTTTGTAGGAAAGTTCCTTTTCATAAAGCTTATTAACTTTTGAATAGACATGACAACTGAAATATGTCACTTCCAAATTTCTAAAATGTCATTTCTTATATTTTATATATGTAGTTAGTTTATTTTTTTAAATTTTTTTTGAAAAGTGTCTCCTCATATATGTAATGAAATCTAAAAAATCTAAATAATAAATGCATCACTTTAAAGTTATTAAATATGATAACACATGTCATGTTCTCAATATTTGTTTAAAAAAATTAAAAATTATGTATTCGAATAAGGCCTTTACATAGTCATATCATATAAAACCACCAATATAGAGATAGATAAATGATTAATTGTATAATTATAATATTACAAATTTACATATCCAACATTTAGACATTACAAATATTGACTCTAGGAAAATAATCTTGAAAAATGATTGGTTAGAAATTGTTGAAGTAATAAACTTGGATGAAAGGTATAGTAACCTACCTACGATGGGAACTAATAATAATATTATTGTTCTTGTCTTTAACACAATATAATTCATATAATATTTTTAATACAAACATAGAAAAAATTGTATTTTAAAAAATTAACTTACAAATCTAATTTTTATTGTAAACATGGATAAAGCAAAGTTCAACCTTTTTTTCTTATATTACCTAGGGAAAGGGCCTATCCCATAAAAAAAGATTACATGAAGTTGCCAAAGATAACATCACTCATCTTTGGCAGTCCTAGTCTAAACACATTATCGTGAAAAGGTGGCAAGATCTAGCAATAAGACATTTCCCATTTAGCCAACCTAATTCAACAAAAACAACCAAGTTGTATACATAATCGAGATAAAAACTATATAATATAATTACATAGAATTATGGAAAATTTCCAGCATTACCATCTCCTTTGCCATTGCTAATGCTTAAGGAAAAACTATGTCAACATCCATGAGACATTTCCTACTCTGACTCATTGGAGGTTCCCTCACATGGAAAATTTAATGTTGCTTTGGGAGGAAGCATGAGTCCCAGGTGATCATCTATGGCCTTCTATCTTATAGCCAGGATTTAAACACCCTGAGGATGGTGTGTGCATGAAAATTGGCCTCAACTCTCTCTTGTCATCCTACTTGCTCAATCTCAACTTGGTCTAGATGTAGATAAAACAAATCGAAGGCAGTTTGAGAGCATATTGGTGCCACATATACCTTATGCCACATCAAATATATTGCACCTCCCAATTGACTGCTTGGGGTCCAACATTAACCCATGAAAATGGGAATGAATCTCCTCCACCTCACACCCATCGATATCCTGAGTGATTGACCAAATCTGTGAGAGCCATTGGCGCACATAACATGGTTTTGAATCTTTCCATCTAGCCACTCTTCAAATGAAGCTTCTACATCAACTTTGTGAAATGGGGAGTGATGGGAGCCCACACATACCATAGAAAGGCTCGACCCAAAATGGTAGATACATGTTTCCCTTAGCTTCCACTACTTTCCATCTTTAAGCTTTCCAAACTTCCCAAAATGGCATGCCAAATGTCCTAGATGTCACGATACTTAAAGTGAAGGTGGAGGAGACAATCAATTCACCTAATTTTTCATTTAATCACCTCCTTGCTATCAATCCCACCACATGAATGAAGGATATCAACCCCAAGTGGGAGGCTCAAAAGACAATGCAATTCATATTAATGATTTAAATCATTAATTAAGGCTTTTTAAGGCCATTGGAAAATTATTTGTCCATTTCCTTAAGAAAATTCCTTCCCTGCCCATCATTCTTACCCCATATTAGCGAGATGGATTTAATTTAGAAATGTTTATGATGTGATTTGTTAAATAAATTTTATTAATTTTTATGAATGTGCCTCTTGTCTAAGTTTTTTTTAGTAATGATATATCATTTCCGTGAATATTTATTATTCCATATAATTGGGAAGATGGAAATAAGAAACCATGTTTCTTGGATTTTCTTTTTCTCTTAAGTATTCTTTATCTAATACAATACAAAGAATTTAAGTAGATACTCATCTCGAGATGGAGAAAATGGATTATGGGAGTGTGTGACTTGAACTATTTCTTAGGCCGTGCTAGATACATTTTTGATCTACCATGTAAAAAATGAATCACAAATGTGTCTTTGTCCCAATTTTATTCCCAAAAAGGAATTTTAGAACCTAAATAAGTCTTCCTTTTTGGATAAACATTAAATGCAGTGAATATTTTATTAACATTTTTTTTTTTCTAAAATTCATATCTTATTTAAAAATTATACAAATGTCTTTCTTAGAATTTTGATTTTCTTAAATAGAATAAATCAATGTTGCAACAAGGCCTCATATTTGTCAAATCAGTACTAACTAGCCAAAAAATAAAAAGATAAATAAGTTTTGTAGATTAAAAACATATTTAAATAAAATATGAACATTAGAAAGTTGAAAAGTTATACTATGTCCATTTTTTGGAAAAGGGGAAATATGGGGTTTTGAAAGGACCCACATCCTTTTACAAAAAGGCCCTTAAGGAAGAATAAGACATTGAAGCATAGAAGAGAGAAATCCTGTAGGCAAGAAAAAGACAAAAATCCACAAAGGCATGACCCAAATAGAGAAAATTTACATTTTGTGAGGAGAAATTATTTGTTTGAATGAAAAGTATAGAATTCCTGTAGGAGGAAGGAACTAATAAAGTAAGATGTTTTGAGCTTAGTGCCTGCTAAGGTAAGCTAATACTTCCACAATATAATATTTTGAGCTTATGGATCACTAGCATTTAACAAGTCAAAGAATAATATTTTTAGCTTAGTGTCGCTAGCTTATGCCACACCATAGCAATTGGATATTAGCGATTGATAGGATTTAACAAAATAAAGTAAGATATTGTCATCATAGAGTCTGCTAGGTTATGCCACCACAAACATATTTTGATGTACAACTACTATGTCCATTTTTTTGGAAAAGGAAAATATGGGGGTTTTGAAAGGACCCACATCCTTTTACAAAAAGGCCCTTAAGGAAAAATATGACATTGAAGCATAGAAGAGAGAAATCTTGTAGGAAGTAAAAGACAAAAAGCCACAAGGGCACGACCCAAATAGAGAAAATTTACAATTTGTGAATACTTTTGAGGATAGTTGTTGCTTCCATAGTAATAACAATGGTGCTTCTATTAAAAATAATAAGCAACATCTTAAAGTTTCCTTGTTCCTGAAATCTCCTTCCACAAATCTTTATTCATTCTTTTGTTCTCCAAAATCTATTTGGTTCTCCCACTCTTGGATTACCATATTTTTCACAAATATCTCATTGTAATATAACACCAAAACATTGACTGGAAACTCATTCTTAACATGAATATCTTCTAAAATGTTGTCATTGACAATGTCAACGACATTGTAGCCATTGAATTTTATTGAGTATGTGCAACAAAGGACTATTTTTGGACACAAATAAGGCCAACCAAATAATATCAAATTTATCAAATTCATCTACTCATGATTCATGCATCTACCATGACCATAAATTGATTTTGATATTCACTTTTTTATCCCACAAATTGATCCACCATCCATACCACTAGGATTCTTTTGCAAAACACAATAGAACAAGTTCTTGGAAGGTGTTATGGGTTTGTAAAAATTCTGCAAATCTTCCTCTCATGTTATTATGGATTAATCTGTGCCATTTATCTATAAAGATGTGATCCATTCCATCCTCTTTCACTTTGCTCTTCAACTATTAAATATATTACAAAATTATTTATTTGATAAAAAAATAAAATTCTACAAAATATTGAATAACAAACTTGCTTCAGTTTAATTATCTAGAAAATCCTAAATGAATATAAGCCCTAATTAGCTATGGAAAATTTTACATTAACATAATTTTGTAATTTTGGAGGGGTGATGGTGAGAACACATACCAATTTTTGCACAGAGAGGAAATCAAAACGTTTCCAGAAATTGAGCACATAAATTTTTGACGCTTGCCCTACTCATATTTTTCTATTGATGAACATAGTGTCTCACTTACACATTGACGAAGAGAATAGAAAGGAAAATGTTAAAAATATAAACTCAAAAAATTTCTATTTATAGTGATATATAACTGAAAAATCCAATTACCTATTTCTTTGGCATGTGAATTTAAGAGGGCATGCATATGATTTTACATTGCTTTCGATTAAATGGCTAATTAATGGCTGAAAAAGTTACATGCTCCAAATGGCACACATATTTCCAATGGCACATGTACTTTTAAATGGAACATTTTACATAGTTTTTTAATGGCTAATTAATGTTGATGCAACTGCAACTTTAATTATCATTTTTCCTTACAAAATGGTTCTCATTAATGCTACATTTGGTATTGCAAAGAATTAATGGAAGAATTTAATAATATAATTTTTGTAATGTAAATAAAAGGCCTTATGTAAATCCCTTATATAATTTGGGTAAAATAAAGCCCTTAATTATTGTGTTTGCACTTTGACGTGTGAGTGATTGCACTTAGAAGTGTGATTCAAAACTCACACTTAGATGCGTGATTTGAGACTCGCACTTAGAAGTGCGAGTCGAGAGAAGTGAGACTCGAGGCTCACACTTAGAAGTGCGACCGATCACACTTAGAAGTGTGCGATAACACGCAATTTGAATTTCCAATCAAGTAAATAGATACATGACTTGTGTACAAAACAATGTTACTTATACACCACTTAAATTTTTTTATGAATGACTATTCAATTTTTTTACTATGCGTAATATAAATGAATACTTTTTTATATAAATATATATAAAAAATTGATGCGATAACATTTTAAACATGCAAGTCACACATGATAGTTCTAAAAAATATTTGAAATTATGTTACGTCTAAAATCACAAAAAAATGTCTAAACAACCATCAAATTTAACACCATTTACGGAATGTTAAGTTCTAAAATAGATGACATCTATCTTAGCATATAATTTGGATAGGATTTACAATGTCAACGTTTATTTATTTGAATAAGGTATGTATAAATAGTCGTATATGTATGATGATATTAATATCGATATGTGGCATAAATGATGACAATCAATTATGTCAATCACTTATGCACTATGGGTAAGTGCACCAAGTTGGGGGGCCAAAAGGGGGTCTTAAGTGGATGCATTTTTATGAAAAAAAAAAACTTCAACTTGTACGAGTTTTTGAAATAGTTACACTCAAAATTGGAAGATGTTGTAGAAATATGAATCGTAGAATTTTGAGTCTAGTTTCTAAGCTACTAAATTTTATTGAAAACGGATAATTTTAAGTGGGTCAAACAACTAAAATACCAAAAAATGCTCCTATTTTAAAAAGAAAACATAATAGAGTGAATTTTGTGCCCCCCACCATTTTTTGAGCACCATTTAGTATTTTTGAAAACCCTTTGGTAGAAATATAGCTAGGAGCATCTAGTTTGGGCTCCATTTTTTTAAATATTTTTTTAGCAAATATTTTTTTATTTATGATTTTTCTAGTACAAAAATTTTATGTTTTGAAAAATAACGGAGCTCGACCGTGCCCCCCTAACTACCTCAAAAAATATCAAAAATTAGATTTTTTTTTTAATATGTATAGAATTATGCCTAGTTTGGGCTAGTATAATTTTTTTAAATTTCGATCACCCAAAAAAAGATACACCATGAAAGATAGACATATTTACACTTCAAAAAATATCTATAAAAAGGCATAGTTAGAAAATAAATAATATGGAAACCTTATATTAGTTAGAAAATTTGAAAAATTATATTTTTAGAAAGAAGAAACTCTGCTCTACGTCGTGGTATAATTTTTTTAAAATGGATCGATTGTTTTATTTTGATTTATCATAAAGGAAGTGGCATTTTTACATTTTCTTGCAAAAACATGTTGTTTGTTGTGTTTGTGCAGGTCCATGCCTCAAGCTTGGGGATCAAACCGGATCCCAAGCCTTGAGGCATGGCTTGGAAAAAGGAAAAAAAATAAAACGCATACGTATTTTCTTTGTTTTATATATTGTGGCCCCCAACGTCCCTTTCATCTCTTTCATGGGAATTCTACAAACATTCTGTTTTGTCTACAATTTTCTCTACATTCTTACATGATTTTTTAGTAGTTCATTTTGTCTCTACCCCACTAGTTGATTTTTTCTAATCATGGGTGATAAACGTTGAGTTAAGGACAAGATGAAAGTCAAGAAAAAGACACTGGAGTAATTGGAAGAGAAGAGAATAAATAAATTGAAGAGAATGCAAAAATTTTGAGCAGGGAAATGTACATCCGCTATATCAAATGTAGCTAATGTATTAGAAAATGGGGATGAAATACATAATGAAAATTTAGAGAATAATGATTTTGCAATGAATAATGATATTGAATTGAATGATAATGTTGGTATGGATGAAGAAATTGATATGAATCCAATTGTTGAACCCTTACCTAAGAATACAAATGTTAACCCCAAAATTTGTATGAAAACACTGAATGAAGAAAGTAACCTCGTAAACGAATCTTCACCTCTAAGAACACCTCCTTCCATTTTACGAAGAAAACCAATTCACTTAATTGAAATTGATGAAAACATTAGAAAACCAATGCCTAACAAAATGTTTGATGGGGCCTCTAATTGGTATAAGTTGAACTTTGATGGGGCCTCCAAAGGAAATTTGGGATTGCGGCGGGAGGAGGAGCGATTTAAACGAGATCATAAAGGTATTATTTGTTACACGTGATGAAATTAATTTGGGAAAATGGGAATTCAAACTAATCATTTTTCCGAAGAATTATCTGCTCTATGGGGCCTGAGAATTGCCCAGACTCAAAATATTCAGAACCTCATTATTGAAGGGGACTCCCTGAATATCATTAATCTTCTTAAACAGTGCTCATCTCCAAGTTGGAGCATCAAGGATTTTATCTCAGAGTCCATAAGTATTAGTCATACTTTCAATAACATCAGGATCATGCATACTTACCGGGAGGGTAATAAATTGGTGGATGCGCTGGCTAATTATGGCATTAATGTTAACCTCACTGTTTGGGATAATAATAGCATCCCTAAGCAGCTTCAAAACAACATTCATGCAGATTTCTATACGTAAGCAATATCTAGAGCTGAGTTATGATTTTTGGGTGTGGATCAACATCAATAATACTCCCACACGTGTTGACTTAAAGAATATGATGATGCAAATCATGTCAAATAAACAAGATAGTGTGAAATATATGGGGAATTCCAAGTGGAGTTACATTGATTTGAAAATCGTGCATGCGGGCTGCATCGGCATAAATCAAAAAGTATGGATACAAAGCTCCATGGAAATCGAAGACAGTAGTAATGTGATTGATGAGCACAGGGAGGCGGGCTATTCCCACATGTGAGTTCCTAGAGTCAGAAAAAGGCTCGAGACATCGGTAGACACGCAGCCATTCGTGGGAAAAGCAATGGCTCTCATTTCCAATATTGTGCGGATTACAATAGCAAGAAGTGGACGGGTTTTAGCGCTCACAAGAATTTGGGAATTTGTTGCAAACATTTAAGCATAGAGAAGATGGGGGGACCCCCTTGCCAAATTGAGCCTAGTACGGACCCGGACTGGAAGGACAATATTGAGCTATGGAGCATACTCAACAAGGGTGGCATCACCAATTTCATGGAGAAGGTTTAGGGGCATGATCAAAGCATTTCTGTGCATTTTGTGAAGGAATGGAAGGAGCGGAATGTTGAGTATGGGGGGAAGAAGATCTTGGTCAATGAAGAAATTATTGTTGAAGTGACCAGCCTTAGTTTGGAGGGCTACCATTTCTTCAAAAAAGGGTCGACGAGAGATATTAAAGAGAGGATATTTGTGGAAGGATTTGGCGGAAGTCGATCTATGTTACTGGTGGGCTCAAAGGTAAAATCTTGTTAGCTCGATCCCTCCACCTTATGATGAGGTTACTCACATGATGATACGGTTCATCTCCTTGGAAGGAAGGTTTGTCACTTGATTCTGCTTAAGCATATTATCTTTCTTAACCACTTATGTAGGAATCGCTTGGTTTGTTTTCCCCATTACTTGCTGAAATCTCTTGAGCGCTCCATTTTGGAGTTTTAGAAGCATACCCGGAGGTTCCTTTACACCAAGGGCTTATTTTTTGCTTCATAAATGCTATCTACTTAAGTATCTGGTCTCCCATCCTCTCCTAGCTTGGTTCCCCTCTACTCGGGTTTAAACTTTCATGCGGGAACCCTGTTTCTCCATTCTTTCTGGGCCCTGCCACTTTTGCTTTGTCATCCCCCTGCCGGCAGATAGTCCAAGCTTCTTCTTCCATTCCCCTACTTCTGCTCCCACCCCCACTTCACCTCCACCTCGAACAAATCTTTTTAGTTAAAGGGCTTCTAGAAAGCTTAACCTTGAGACTCTTCTTTGTGGAGAAGGGGCATCATGAAATTTAAATTACACATGACCTTTTGAATATCGCATGCTTGAAATTCAACACCAGGATGTGCATATGGAAATCTCTTCAAACCCTCTATTTGGATGCCTTAGAGGCTGATATGAAAGCTAATTTGAAGGATGAGGTTAAGAACAAGCTAAATAGAAGGCAAGAGGAAAAAGGAGGAGGAGGTGGAGATTGATAGCAGCACATTAAGATTGATGATATATAGAACCGGATCATGAAGTGAACTCCTTAGATTCCCATTTAGGGAAGGCCAAAACTCGACATGATTACAACATGGCCATCTTTAGGGTGATTGAGGAGTTCATTGAGCAACATGTCAAAAGTGTCTCCAACCTCGGTGTTTCTTAGCAACTCTTTGGGGTAACGATAAGGAAAGGAAAAGGACCATTGTAAAGGGTTGGATTATTTAGTTTTGACGCTTCTTCCCACATGACAACTTTGGGTATGTTCCACTCTGGAAGAATATCAAGACCAGCATTGAAAAAGTAGCCAAAAAGTAGTTGTAGATGCTTTAGTTGTTCTTGTATGTTTTTATGCTATTTTTTTGCGGTCTCTATACTACTTTTTTGCAGTATTTTTGTTGTTTTGTCTCATTTGGGTAGCTATTTTTTGGCTACTTTGAGCTTCATTGTCACATTTGGATTCCGATCCTTTTCTCTCTAGTTCTCATTCCTATTATTCTAAGGCCATTGCATCTTATTTTTGTACTCAAGGGTATAGTCCCTTTCAAAAAACTATTTGCCAATAATTAAAAAAAAAACAAAATGTCTGAAAGAAATGCGAGAAGAAAAGCTAGTGCAATTTGGGATAATTACTTTGAGAATTTAAATGACACACAAAGATGTCAATTATTTGTTTCATTGATGAAATTAATTAAGATGAGACCTATAATGAAGACCCCGGGGTTAAGAACATCTAATGTTGTTGATCAAAATGTGTCAATTGTTGAAAACATACATAAAGCATACCAAACTGTAGGTGGCAAAAGACACCAAAGATAGTAATGTTACACAGCGTGCACTTACTAATTGTATAGTAAGTGATAAAATAGTTAATAAACGCTTGATTAGAAAAACAAGTAGTGCTTTGAAGCTAAACAGAAAAAACACTAATGAAAGCAATAGAGAGACGTAAATTCTTGAGTTAGTCAATAACATTGACTATTGGGATTTCTCTAGCAGAATTCCACAAAAAGACAAGAATACATCTGATATTCTAAAAGAATTAATTGTAAAATTTTGGAATGAGAACACAAGGGTGTCATCGAATAGAAGAGATACAGTAAAAAGAAGAATAGGTTCTCGTAATCGTGAATCATGTGCAAAAAATTTCTTAGATATGACTCAAACAGAATTGTTCTCTAAGTTTAAGAATGAAAATCCACAAATTAACATTAGCCAAAGATTCTTTGAAATGAGCAAACCCTTTTATGTGAAAATCAATCACTCACGTACCACTTGTTGTTGCAGGCATCATGTTGAATTTTCAATGCATTATGATGTTTTTTGTCAAATACATCGTGTTTTGCATATTGACATCATGTTGTAGGAGTGTGGAATAAATGTCCCACAAAAATCTTCAAGGGAATTTATTTCGACAATATTTTGTGAAAAATCAACAAGACAATTTTTTTATAACAAAGCATGTTTGGATGGAACGTGCAATGTATGTGGTGGCTTGCCAAATCTGAAAAGTTGTATCCATGAGGAGAGTACATATTCAATAGGAAAATAATTGGTTGATTTCACCAAATATAAATCGGTGGCATATCAATTAAAAGATGGAAAATAATCTAAGAGGTGTGAGCTTGTTAGAAAACAATTACTGTATAAGAATATATGGTCAAATTTAGAGAGAAATTTTTATGAGTATGCAAGGCACACACATAGAGCTCGATATTTGGATGAAAAATTCAAGTTAAGCAAGGACACATTCCCACTTGGTACTATTGTTTTAGTAGTTGACTTCATAGAATTATTACACATGACCACAAATGGAGGTTAGTCTCAATATTATAACTCAGTGCAAGTTTCTATTTTTTGTGCATATAACATTCATGCACTCTCTGAAAGCATTGAGAAAGATCAAAAAATATTAAGAGAGTATCATTTTACATACAAGTGATGATTGGACACATTCTACATAATATGTACAAGGGTGTTTCAGGTGTTTTATGTGAACTTGAATGAGAGGAACATTAGTTTCGATCAACATTACATTTGGTTGGACAAATGCACATCACAATTCAAGAATGCACGGATGTTTTATTGGCTAAGAAGGATGCACAAAGAAACAAATGTACAACATATCTAGAGTTTTATTGAGGTAGGGCATGGAAAAGGAGAGCATGATGGTGCAGGAGCATGTGTGAAAAGAGCACTTGCAAGAGAAGAGTTAAAGTTCAAGGATGGTGCTAAATTTACAGATGCAAAAACATTGTTGATTGGTGTGTTAAGAATATGGGCCATGAATCTCAAGAGAGATCAATGGTTCATAGATATTTTTGGTTGATAGAGGAACAACATCTAGAAAACTTTGAAGATTGTATGATATTTAGGATCAAGTGATATGCACTCATTCCGTAGTTAAAATGCAAATGCTTGGACTATTTATACTAGGTGCATGACATGTTTTTGTATATCATGCATTGATTTTGCGTGGAATGAATGTGAGTCACAAGTAGTGGGTGGATGAATGGACTTGTAGACCTCTAATTCCACTTGACACACATCAAGTTCCATGAGCATTACAACTTACAGGGTCTTCAGATCAAATGACAACATCACCTGACTTTGACCAAGTCTCTGATTTAGTGTAACAAGGTACATACATATATGTACATGCCATGTTTTAGATTTATAAATTATTAAATGGTCAACTCTTAATGTATTTTAAATTGACTGAATAGTTTTACTTTGTGATACATAGGGCACGTTTTTGTAGTTATTGCGATGGAATTTAATGAAGAGGGAACAAACTACTTCTTGTCTCGTTGTGTAGAGGGGAAAAAAATTGACTTCCATAGTCATTGATGGTGAAGACCTTGAGTATCCCATTGGGTTAGTGGTAGTCATTGGAACTTGGCTTCGACGATATCCTATCAAAAAATCAAACATTTGGTTGTTTGAAGACTATGAAGTACATCGGAAGATACTTCACTATTCACATTTGGTCCTTGCAACAAATATTAAATTGATCAAATATCGAGGTCGGCCATCAAACAAGAATCTATGGAAGGTTCGTGAATCAGATCATGAAGCAATTCTTTCTACTGTCAAGAATAGAGTTGATCCTTGTGGTTCATTGGATTGAATTTGCAAAGGTATGTTCTTCATGAATTTAATTTGAATATTTACTTAAATGATTTTGTTTAAATTTTGTATGATTTAAAATTCTATTTAATTGCTTACTAACATGTTTATGTAGGTTAGTGGTGCCAAAAAAGCTTCCACCTTCACGTGGTTGGCACTTTCAGTAGAGAATTTATTATTCTCGAAGCCAAGTGAAGCTAAGAGAAATTAAATATTAGAAAGGAAAAACAAACAAAAATTCTCATTTCACCACCTATAAAAATATCTTATTAAAATTCTCATTTCACCACCTATATTGTATGAACCACCTATATTATTAGGTGATTGGAAATGGACAACCTTACACTTGACTCAGTCTGAATGGAGATGGATAAAACCATGAGAGGATTTCATAGAGGGCCCGACATGGAGGTCTCGGATTTGATGAGACATCTCTAGGTGCCATGGAGTCTGAGAAATCACCTGTCAAAGATATGGCATGTTTGGGCCTTAGGGCTCTTAAGGGACTACGCTCAGATGAGGTAGCCCAAAAGCACGGGGAGCATAGGGAACCAAAACAAAGCCTCCACTAGCATTCACCAAGCCACCTTGATGTGTTAGCATAGTTGGTTTGGTCCCACGAGCTACCGTTTACAAACTACAGCATCTGGAAGCCCTACACTTACTCAAACTCCATTATTTCATGACTTTTCAAAAATAGAATAGTGAGAGAACCAAATGGAGATGGAAAAAACCATGAGAGGATTTTGTAGAGGGATTCAACATGGAGGTCTTAGATCTGATGAGACATCTCTAGGTGCCACGGAGTCTGAGAAATCACCCGTTGAAGATATGGCATGTTTTGGCCTCAGGGCTCTTAAGGGACTACGCCCGAATGAGGTAGCTTGAAAGCACAGGAGCATAGGGAACCAAAAAAAATCCTCCACTAGCATTCACTGAGCCACCTAACCAATGTTGGATAGTTGGTTTTGGAGCTTCCATTTGCAAACTAAATTTGGACCCTATCACTTGACTTAGACTGCACTATTTCACAAACAATAGAACACGAGAGAACCAGATGGAGATGGAGAAAACCAAAAGATTATTTTGTATAGAGATTCAACATGGAGGTCTCGGATCTGACGAGACGTCTCTAGGTGCCACGAGTCCGAGAAATCACCCGTCGAAGATATAACATGTTTGGCCTCAGGGCTCTTAAGGGACTATGCCCGGACGAGGTAGCCCGAAAGCACGGGAGTGTAGGGAACAAAAAAAGCCTCCACTAGTGTTCACCTGGCCACCTTGATGTGTTGGTGTAGTTGGTTTGGTCCCACGAGCTTCCATTTGCAAAATACATCATCAGCAGCCTACTACACTGACTCGGACTACACAATATTTTTCGTGCTTTACAAACAATAGGGGTAATGAGAGAACCAAATGGAGATGGATAAAACCATGAGAGGATTTTTATAGAGGGCCTTGACATGGAGGTCTCGGATCTAATGAGACATCTCTAGGTGCCATGGAGTCTGAGAAATCACCCGTCGAAGATATGGCGTGTTTTGGCCTCAGGGCTCTTAAGGACTACGCCCAGATGAGGTAGCCCGAAAGCACGGGGAGCATAGGGAACAAAAAAAAAGCCTCCAATAGCATTCACCTAGCCACCCCAATGTGTTGGCGTAGTTGGTTTGGTCCCATGAGCTTCCGTTTGCAAACTACAACCTCTGGCAGCCCTACACTGACTCAGACTGCACTATTTCATGCATTTGTAAACAATAGGACAACGAGAGAACCAAATGGAGATGGAGAAAACCATGAGAGGATTTTTAGAGGGCCCCAACATGGAGGTCTTAGATTTGACGAGATGTCTCTAGGTGCCACGGAGTCGAGAAATCACCCGTCGAAGATATGGCGTGTTTGGGCCTCAGGGCTCTTAAGGGACTATGCCGGACGAGGTAGCTCGAAAGCATGGGGAGCATAGGGAAAAAAAAATGAATCCTCCACTAGCATTCACCTAGGCCATCCTAATGTGTTGGCATAGTTGGTTTGGTCCCACAAGCTTTCATTTGCAAACTATAGCTCATCTGACCCTTTTTGACTCGAGACTACACTATTTCATGTTTTAAAAACAATAGGACAGCGAGAGAAACAAATGGAGATGGAGAAAACCATGAGAGGATTTTTAGAGGGCCCCAACATGGAGGTCTTAGATCTAATGAGACATCTCTAGGTGCCACGGAGTCTGAGAAATCACCGTCGAAGATATGGCATGTTTGGGCCTCAGGGCTCTTAAGGGACTACGCCCGGACGAGGTAGCCCGAAAGCACGGGGAGCATGTAGGGAACCAAAAAAACCTCCACTAGTGTTCACTTAGCCACCCCGATGTGTTGGGTATAGTTGGTTTGGTCCCACGAGCTTCCTTTTGCAAACTACAAACATCTAACAGTGCAACCTATATTGACTCAGACTACACTATTTTATGCATTTGCAAACAATAAGACATCGAGAGAACCAAATGGAGATGGAGAAAAATAATGAGAGGATTTTATAGAGGGCCCCAACATGGAGGTCTCGGATCTGATGAGACATCTCTAGGTGCCACGGAGTTCGAGAAATCACCCATCGAAGATATAGCGTGTTTTGGCCTCAGGGCTCTTAAGGGACTACGCCCGGACGAGGTAGCCCAAAAGCACGGGGAGTGTAGGGAACCAAAAAAAATCCTCCACTAGCATTCACTGGCCATCCCGACATGTTGGCATAGTTGGTTCATTACCACAAGCTTCTATTTGCAAACTACAGCCTCTGCAGCCCTACTACACTTGACTTAACTTGCATTATTTCATGCATTTGCAAACAATAGGACAATGAGAGAACTAGATGGAGATGGAGAAAATTGTGAGATATTTTCATAGAGGGATTCAACATGGAGGTCTGGATCTGATGAGACATCTCTAGGTGCCATGGAGTCTGAGAAATCACCCATCGAAGATATGGTGTGTTTGGGCCTCAGGGCTCTTAAGGGACTACGCCCAGACGAGGTAGCCTGAAAGTAAGGGGAATGTAGGGAACAAAAAAAAGCCTTCAATATATTTCAATTGGCCACCTCGACATGTTGGCATAGTTGGTTTGGTCCCATGAGCTTTCATTTGCAAACTACAACATCTCAAGCAGCCCTACACTAACTCAAACTGCACTATTTCGCGCATTTGCAAACAATAGGACATGAGAGAACCAAATGGAGATGGAAAACCATGAGAGGATTTTTAGAGGGCCTAGACATGGAGGTCTCAGATCTAATGAGACATCTCTAGGTGCCACAGAGTCTAAGAAATCACCCGTCGAAGATATAGCGTGTTTTGGCCTCAGGGCTCTTAAGGGACTATGCCGGACGAGGTAGCCCGAAAGCATGGGGAGTGTAGGGAACCAAAAAAAGCCTCCACTAGCATTCACCTAGCCACCCTGATGTGTTAGCATAGTTGGTTTGGTCCCATGAGCTTCTTTTTACAAACTACAACCTCGGTAGCCAGACTTGACTCAAACTTTACTATTTTACACGTTTGTAAACAATAGGACAACAAGAGAACCAAATGGAGATGGAGAAAACCATGAGAGGATTTTTTAGAGGGATTCAACATGGAGGTCTTGGATTGATGAGACATCTCTAGGTGCCATAGAGTTCGAGAAATCACCCGTCGAAGATATGGCGTGTTTGGGCCTTAGGGCTCTTAAGGGACTATGCCCGATGAGGTAGCCCGAAAGCATGGGGGAGGAGTAGGGAACCAAAAAAAAGCCTCCACTAGCATTCACTTGGCCACCCCGACATGTTGGCATAGTTGGTTCAGTCCCATGAGCTTCCATTTGCAAACTACAACATCTAGCAGTTGTACACTGACTCAAACTATACTATTTCATGCGCATTTGCAAACAATAGGACAACGAGAGAACCGAATGGAGATGGAAAAACCTGAGAGGATTTTCATAGAGGGCCCCAACAGGTGGAGGTCTTGGATCTAAGGAGGACATCTCTAGGTGCCACGGAGTCGAGAAATCACCCATCGAAGATATAGCGTGTTTTGGCCTCAAGGCTCTTAAGGGACTATGCCCGGACGAGGTAGCCCGAAAGCATGGGAGTGTAGGGAACAAAAAAAATCCTCCACTAGCATTCACTTGGCCACCCCGATGTGTTGGCGTAGTTGGTTTGGTCCCATGAGCTTCCGTTTGTAAACTATACATCCTCTGACAACCCTACACTGACTCAAATTGCACTATTTCATGCATTTACAAACAATAGACAACGAGAGAATTGGAAATGGAGATGGAGAAAACCATGAGAGGATTTCATAGAGGGATTCAACATGGAGGTCTCGGATCTGATGAGACATCTCTAGGTGCCACAGAGTCCGAGAAATCACCCGTCGAAGATATGGCGTGTTTTGGGCCTCAAGGCTCTTAAGGGACTACGCCCAGACGAGGTAGCCCGAAAGCATGGGGAGCATAGGAACCAAAAAAGCCTCCACTAGTGTTCACCTGGCCACCTCGATGTGTTGGCGTAGTTGGTTTGGTCCCATGAGCTTACCATTTGCAAAATACAACCTATAGTAAGCCGTACACCTTACACTGACTTAGACTACACTATTTCATGTGTTTGTAAACAATAGGACAATGAGAGAACCGAATGGAGATGGATAAAACCATGAGAGGATTTTGTAGAGGGATTCAACATGGAGGTCTTAGATCTGAAAAGACATCTCTAGGTGCCATGGAGTCTGAGAAATCACCCGTCGAATATAGAACGTGTTTGGGCCTCAGGGCTCTTAAGGGACTATGCCCGGATGAGGTAGCCCAAAAGCATGGGGAGCATAGGGAACAAAAACAAAGCCTCCACTAGATTCACTTGGCCACCCCGACATGTTGGCGTAGTTGGTTTGGTCCCACGAGCTTCCGTTTGGGAAGCCCTAGACTTTTACTACTGACTTCAGACTACACTATTTCACGTGTTTGCAAACAATAGGACAACGAGAGAACCGAATGGAGATGGATAAAACTATGAGAGAATTTTCATAGAGGTCCCCGACATGGAGGTCTTGATCTGACGAGACGTCTCTAGGTGCCACGGAGTCTGATAAATCACCCATCGAAGATATGGCATGTTTGGGCCTTAGGGCTCTTAAGGGACTACGCCCGAACGAGGTAGCCCAAAAGCATGGGGAGCGTAGGGAACCAAAATGAAGCCTCCACTAGTGTTCACTGGCCACCTCGATGTTTTGTGTAGTTGGTTTGGTCCCACGAGCTTCGTTTGCAAACTATAGCCTCTAGTAGCCCTACACTAACTTAGACTACACTATTTTGCGTGTTTGCAAAAAATAGGACATCGAGAAAACCAAATGGAGATGGATAAAACCATGCGATAGGATTTCATAGAGGGCCCGATGTGGAGGTCTCAGATCTAATGAGATGTCTCTAGGTGCCATGGAGTCTGAGAAATCACCCGTCGAAGATATGGCATGTTTGGGCCTCAGGGCTCTTAAGGGACTACACCGGACGAGGTATCCCAAAAGCACGGGAGTGTAGGGAACCAAAATAAAGCCTCCACTAGTGTTCACCTAGCCACCCCAATGTGTTGGCATAGTTGTTTCGGTCCCATGAGCTTCCGTTTGCAAACTACAGCCATCTCGGTAGTACACCTGACTCGAGACTACACTATTTCATGCGTTTACAAACAATAGGACAGTGAGAGAGAACCAAATGGAGATGGAAAAAACCGTGAGAGGATTTTGTAGAGGGCTCCAACATGGAGGTCTCGGATCTAATGAGACATCTCTAGGTGCCATGGAGTCCGAGAAATCACTCGTCAAAGATATGGCGTGTTTGGGCCTCAGGGCTCTTAAGGGACTACCCAGGACGAGGTAGCCCGAAAAACATGGGGAGTGTAGGGAACCAAAAAAGCCTCCACTAGTGTTCACCAAGCCACCCTAATGTGTTGGCATAGTTGGTTCGGTCCCACGAGCTTCCGTTTGCAAACTACAACATCTAGAAACCCTACACTGACTCAAGACTACACTATTTCACGCCTTTGCAAACAATAGACAACGAGAGAACCGAATGGAGATGGAGAAAACCATGAGAGGATTTTTTATAGAGGCCTTGACATGGAGGTCTTGGATTTGATGAGACATCTCTAGGTGCCACGGAGTCAAGAAATCACTCGTCGAAGATATGGTGTGTTTGGGCCTCAGGGCTCTTAAGGGACTACTATGCCCGAACGAGGTAGCCGAAAGCATCGGGAGCTGTAGGGAACCAAAAAAAATCCTCCACTAGCATTCACTTGGCCACCCCAATGTGTTGGCGTAGTTGGTTTGGTCCCATGAGCTTCCGTTTGCAAACTACAAGCCTCTGGCAGCCATGACCCTACTGACTTAGACTGCACTATTTCGTGCATTTACAAACAATAGACAACGAGAGAGAACCGGATGGAGATGGATAAAACCGAGAGAGGATTTCATGTAGAGGATTCAACATGGAGGTCTTGGATGACGAGAGACATCTCTAGGTGCCACAGAGTTCGAGAAGTCACCCATGAAAGATATGGCATGTTTGGGCCTCGGTGGCTCTTAAGGGACTACGCCAAACGAGGTAGCTCGAAAGCATGGGGAGCATAGGGAACCAAAATGAAGCCTCCAATAGAGTTCACCTAGCCACCTCGATGTGTTAACATAGTTGGATCGGTCCCACGAGCTTCGTTTGCAAACTACAACATCTAGTAACTATACACTTATTCGCACTCCGCATATTTCGGGCCTTTGCAAACAATATAGAAAACTAGAGAGAATTGAATGGAGATGAGAAAACCATGAGAGATTTTTATAGGGCCCCAACATGGAGGTCTTGGATCACAGAGACATCTCTAGGTGCCACTGAGTTTGAGAAATCACCGTCGAAGATATAGCTTGTTTTGGCCTCAGGGCTCTTAAGGGACTACGCCGGATGAGGTAGCTCGAAAGCATATGGAGCGTAGGGAACCAAAACAAAGCCTCCACTAGCATTCACTAGGCCACCTTGACATGTTGGCGTAGTTGGTTCGGTCCCACGAGATTCCATTTGCAAACTACAGCCTCTGGCAGCCCTACACTGACTTAGACTTGCATATTTTCGTGTTTGCAAACAATAGGACAATGAGAGAACCAGATGGAGATGGAGAAAACCATGAGAGGATTTCATAGAGGGCTTTAACATGGAGGTCTCGGATCTAATGAGACATCTCTAGGTGCCACAGAGTCTGAGAAATCACCCGTCGAAGATATGGCATGTTTGGGCCTGTGGCTCTTAAGGGACTACGCCCGGACGAGGTAGCCCCGAAACATGGGGAGCATAGGAAACAAAAAAAAATCCTCAACTAGTGTTCACCTGGCCACCATTTGATGTGTTGGCATAGTTGTTTTGGTCCCATGAGCTTTCATTTGCAAACTACAGCATCTGAGCTAAGCCCTGTACACACTCGACTTACTACAGTATTTTCACACCTTTGCAAACAATAGGACATCGAGAGAACCAGATGGAGATGGAGAAAACCATGAGAGGATTTTGTAGAGGGCCCCGATGTGGAGGTCTTGGATCTGATGAGATGTCTCTAGGTTCCACGAGTTTGAGAAATCACCCGTCGAAGATATAGCGTGTTTTGGCCTTAGGGCTCTTAAGGGACTATGCCTGACACGAGGTAGCCCAAAAGCACGAGGAGTGTAGGGAACAAAAAAATCCTCCACTAACATTCACAAGGACCTCCGATGTGTTGGCATAGTTGGTTTTGTCCCACGAGTTTCTGTTTGCAAACTACATCCTCTGGCAGCCCTACAATGACTGAGACTACACTATTTCACGTGTTTGCAAACAATAGGACAACAAGAAAACCAGATGGAGATGGAGAAAACCATGAGAGATTTCGTAGGGCTTCAACATGGAGGTCTTGGATATGACGAGACATCTCTAAGTGCCACAAGAGTCTGAGAAATCACCCGTCGAAGATATAGCTGTGTTTTGGCCTCATGGCTCTTAAGGGACTACGCCTAGACGAGGTAGCCCAAAGCACGGGAGCGTAGGAACCAAAAAAAGCCTCCAATAGCATTCAACTTACCACCCCGACGTGTTTTCATAGTTGGTTCAGTCCCACAAGCTTCCATTTAAAAAACTACATCCTTTGTGCATGACCTACTTGACTAACTCTACACTACTTTTTGCACATTTCATTTGTAAACAATAGGACAACGAGAGAACCAGATGGAGATGGAGAAAACCATGAGAGACTTTTTGTAGAGGGCTTCAACATGGAGGTCCCAAATCTGATGAGACATATTTAGGTGCCACGAAGTCTAAGAAATCACCTGTCAAATATATGGCATGTTGGGCCTCAAGGATCTTAAGGGACTACGCTGAGACGAGGTAGCCTAAAATCACGGGGAGGAGGAAACCAAACCAAAGCCTCAATGATTTTTCCACAGGATGCAACTATTTAGACTATGAACTTAGTTTTGTTTAGAGACCACCAATGTTCCAATTGTTCATTTTGAAAGAATGAATATCTTCAATCAAACGAGAGAATGAAGAGCCTATATTTTTGGACATTACAAAAGGTTGTTTGTGCAATAAAAAAGAAAGTTGAAGTCTCATATATAAATTTTCAGTCTTCAACTTTATATGACAATGAACATCATGAAGAAAAACAATTAGGTGAAGATGTCACTATGTCCCTTAAGATCCCTGAGGCCAAAACATGCCATATCTTCGATGGGTGATTTCTCGGACTCCATGGCACCTAGAGACATCTCTTCAGATCCGAGACCTCCACATTGAAGCCCTCTACAAAAGCCTCTCACGGTTTTCTCCATCTCCATTCGGTTCTCTCATTGTCCTATTGTTTGTAAAGCGCAAATAGTGGAGTCTGAGTCAGTGTAGGGATTCAAGACGTTGTAGTTTGCAAACGGAAGCTCGTGGGACCAAACCAACTATGCCAACACATGGGGTGGCTAGGTGAATGCTAGTGGAGGATTTTTTTGGTTCCCTATGCTCCCGTGCTTTCGGGCTACCTCGTCCGGGCGTAGTCCCTTAAGAGCCCATGAGGCCAAACACGCCATATCTTCGATGGGTGATTTCTCGGACTCCATGGCACCTAGAGATGTCTCATTAGATCTGAGACCTCCATGTAAGGCCCTCTACAAAATCCTCTCATGGTTTTCTCCATCTCCATTTGGTTCTCTCGTTGTCCTATTATTTGTAAAGACATGAAATAGTGCAGTCTGAGTCAGTGTAGGGCTATCCAGACGTTGTAGTTTGCAAACAGAAGCTCATGGGACCAAACCAACTACGCCAAACACATGGGGTGGCTAGGTGAATGCTAGTGGAGGCTTTCATTTTGGTTCCCTATGCTCCCCGTGCTTTGAGCTACCTCGTCCAGGCGTAGTCCCTTAAGAGCCCTGAGGCCCAAACACGCCATATCTTTGACGGGTGATTTCTCGGACTCCATGGCACCTAGAGATGTCTCATTAGATCCAAGACCTCCATGTTGGGGCCCTCTATGAAATCATCTCACGGTTTTCTCCATCTCCATTCGGTTCTCTCGTTATCCTATTGTTTGCAAACGCATGAAATAGTGCAGTCTGAGTCAGTGTAGGGCTGCCAAATGTTGTAGTTTGCAAATGGAAGCTCGTGGGACCAAACCAACTATGCCAACACATTGGGGTGGCTAGGTGAATGCTAGTGGAGGCTTTTTTTGGTTCCCTACACTCCTGTGCTTTCGGGCTACCTCGTCGGGCGTAGTCCCTTAAGAGCCCTGAGGCCCAAACACGCCATATCTTGACGGGTGATTTCTTAGACTTTGTGGCACTTAGAGACATCTCGTCAAGATCTAAGACCTCCATGTGGGGCCCTCTACAAAAAATCCTATCATGGTTTTTCCATATCCATTTGGTTCTCTCGTTGTGCTATTTTTTGCAAATGCATGAAATAGTGTAGTTTGAGTCAGTGTAGGGTTGTCCAGACGTTGTAGTTTGCAAACGGAGCTCGTGGGACCAAACCAACTATGCCAAACATTAGGGGTGGCTAGGTGAACACTATTGGAGCATTTTTTTTGGTTCCCTATGCTCCCCGTGTGCTTCGGGCTACCTCGTCTGGGCGTAGTCCCTTAAGAGCCCTGAGGCCCAAACATGCCATATCTTCGATGGGTGATTTCTCGGACTTCGTGGCACCTAGAGATGTCTCATCAGATCAAACCTCCATGTTGGGGCCCTCTACAAAATCCTATTATGGTTTTATCCATCTCCATTCGGTTCTCTTGTTGTCCTATTGTTTGCAAACACGTGAAATAGTGCGATGAGTGAGTTAGTGTAGGGTCATGGCCATACACGTTGTAGTTTGCAAACAGAAGCTCGTGGGACCAAACCAACTATGCCAACACGTCAGGGTGGCTAGGTGAATGCTAGTGGAGATTTTTTTGGTTCCCTACGCTCCCCATGCTTTCGGGCTACCTCGTCAGGCGTAGTCCCTTAAGAGCCCTGAATGACTAGATTGGCTTAAGAATGAATTTGATAGGGGTATGTCTAAGAACACATGGGAGTTATCAATCACCTAGTAAATATTTCTTGTTTAGTTCTAGATGGGAGTCAGCTGGCCTACGGCTTAGTGACCTTCCATTCATTGATAATTTATGCTATGATAAACCCATGGATGCTTTCAAAAGTGCCTTCAAAAGGATAGGGGTAGTCATCAAGCCTAGTGAAGGGTGTGATGTGATTTCCAAATAACTTGAAATGCCTACAGATTTAAAGGTAATAACATGAATTGGACATGATTAGACAATCAAGAATCATTGAGTGTCTGAATTAGAATGTCATTGCATCTGGACATTCTCAAGCATTGGAGTAATGTATATGGAGAGACATTCTCAAAATATCAATAGATGAAAGGCATCAAATTGTGATGACTCTCGGGTGTTTTAATAGGGGAGAAGACTATGAAGCATAGAAGAATGTAGTAAGTGCATGATAAGATAGGAACCGATAAAAGAGACCATGAGCAAGAAGAAGCGCAAGTAAGGTAAATACACATATACACATTGATAAATTGAATGAATAATTACTCAGATTAGGTAACTCTTTATATACATACATTATATAAATATTGATTTCCAAAGTTTGATGCATATTATACATTGAAAATGCTAGTACATGTACATCACCAATAAATGAAAAAATAATCCATAATGTCTTAAATATTGTCAAGTGCACATCATATTAGTTTCATGCAAAAATAATCTCAGAAATGTAAGGTCTCATACAAAATTATCAAGTTCCAAATAGTATTTTAATGTGCATAATAAATACAAAAATTCCCAAATAGGTCATATACCATCAAGTTCAAATGCCATATAGGTGTACATACAATGCCATGCACATAGGCATACAAAAACAATGTCATGTAAGACATATATATTTCCTACTCATCAAAATCTATCCCTCTCTTGGCCTTGCTCGAAGAAGGCCCTCCCTTAGATGAAGATGGAGATCCATGAGATGACTTTGGATCATCTGAGCCCATGCTTTGAGTCCTCTTCCATTGAATACCCACTGTAGATGAGCCTGTAAATGCAAACAATTTTTTTGTCAAAACTTAATTTATATATGTTTTCAACATGTATTTAAGACCATGCTAGAATGAAAGTATTTACATAAATACACAAACTTATTGCAAGTTTTCGATCACGCTAAATTTTCATCTCACGCTCAGATGAGTCATCGGGAGCTCTGCAAAGTATGAACGGGGGTACGAAGACGATGAGATGGAGGAGTCCGTGCCCTCGAAGTCAAAATGGAGGGGGTTGAAGTTCCCTACATACACATAAGATCAAAAATCTAACATCAGAATTAGTGAAAATAGAACTAAGTACATGTATGTACATAATGACAATATTTTAACTAATTTTATCAATATAGAACTATTGTTTTTACCCCCCACACTTGTGAATCAAATGAACAGGGCTGTTACCTGTCACAGGTAACTCCTGCATATACACAATGAAGGACATTATTAACATAATTTAATAATTCTACAATGAAAGACATTACTAACATGTAATTTAACATAATATGAATTACACGAGAAATTTAAAAAAATTTACGTGTTGTTTGAATACCTCAGTGAGTTTCTGTGCAGATGAAATCGCAATGGCAACACCTTTATCTACTTTTCGAGAGATGGTGGGGTGTCTAGTGAAGTCAACATCTTTATCAAACATGTATATCACGTGAGTTAGATGGACATATAAGAACATACATATATTTGACTTTCAAATATATATATATATATATATATATATATATATATATATATACATACACACACATGTATGTGAAAATTTTACATAATTAACATTCTAAATTACCTCTATGAATGTATGTGTATGCATGGTGCTCGCCACTGTGGTCGGGATGAAGATGCGCCTCCCATGTGCTGTAATATCAATGCATATACATGTACAAATACAATTATTTCAAAAATTTAACATATATAAGTAAATCAAGTACTCTAAACTTTTTGTAACACACATAACAAAACATAACAAATTTACCTATGAAGGTGACACGATGAATGTAATCCAAATGTCTCACTCAAAAGGACATTTGACATAGTGACATTATCATGTGCACCCCTAGCACTAGGTGCACCAAAATCAAGTATGCATGAAAGTATCATCCTCCGGGCCCCAAACATATGCTACCACATGACAAGAAAGATGTGGCCTCATGCTAGTACTCCTGAGGGAATACTCTGTGTACCTTTGTGAGCATCTAGCTAAAAAATCTCCCTCGTATGTCGAACAAGGGTCCACAGATAGCCCCTGAAGCACGTGGAGTGTATCAATCTCTACTATCTCCTTCATTGCTTGAGGGACAATCTCAGGGTGAGGGGGCTTTTGTGTGGGGAATCTACCCTGTTGAATAGGTGCACATTGTGCACCTGGTCGATCCTGTGCAGATCCTTTTCCTCGGCCCTGGAAATCTTGGAAATCAAAATAATTTGGGATCTCATTGAGGATAAAATCACAATAGAGTTTCCTCAGAAAGTATAGTGGCACCTCATTGTTATTACAAGGTGGAAAATCAAACACCATCCACCATCGGTCCCAAAAATTATTTTTAATCAAATTATTATTGCACCAATGGATGGGAAACCATTTACATGACAACGAAACAGGAAAATTAGTGTGGGGGTCCATGAATAAGGCACATATGAGGTCTTTTGAAATTTCTTTTTCTTTACATCCACATATGACAATTTTTGGAATAATAAACCCTACAACCCTCTTTGTAAGTTGTCCAACGATCAATTTTCCCCATTTTCGCATCAATTTGAACAAGTAATGCCTCCAATGTGTTTGCAAGAGAGGCGCGGTGGGGGTTTGTAGATTGTGAATCCCTCATTGTTTTGATTAAATCCTCAATTTCAATTTTGTTTTCAACTATGTGGGCTGCTAAATCTTCTTGACTACCCGGGGATGTTGAGCAATTATGGGAGTGTCGGGAGGGATGACAAGAATAGCAGGGTTTGGTTGTGGTTGATTCCCTCGACCTCTAACTATAACAATAAAAAATATGTATTCAATTCAAATTTTAATCTATAATTATCATATTTCAATGCAATTTTGAGAAAATAATTGTGCTTACCTCTTCTCATGGTGCCATCATCGATTCAGATCTTCCCGGTGATCTAGAAATGATCCTTTGAGCTTGAGATCTAGTTGAATGAAAAAACGTGAGGGCACGGTTAAGCTCTGAAACTCATGTTTGAGGGAGATAAAATGATAGAGGCTCGGGCCTCTTTTTTATTTATAGTAGGCATAAGTTATAACGTGTACGTGTTATGCTTTGGTAAATCCCAAACATGACAATTGAAAACGCGATCGCATTATAATAGAATGCGTACGCGTTTTGATTTTTTTCAGATTCTTGTTCGCTTTTTGGCCCCCAACTTCATGCACTTACCCCTGTCTTAAATGCTACCCAAATTCTACATTTGTTTAATATTTAGATTGAAGGAGGTTTAAGATATGTTCATATAGGTAAGATGTTTATTTTTATTTTCTCATTGTGATTTCAAGCATTTGATTTAACCTCAAAATTTTTATTGATATTTCTCATTTTCAAATTCTCTATACTAGGTTTAAGATTTAAGTGGCCACACTACTAATTTTCTCTTTTTATGTGTGGATATAGTTGAAAATGAACTTTGTATTTGAAGGAGGAGCATATGTGGATTTACCCTCCAAAGGTGTGATAGTTGCAGATAGGGACTAGTATATCCATCAAGAACTACACTCCATTGCATAGAGAAATGGGGTCTAGCTTATTCACGGTCACAATAACTATTGTATTCAATGAAAGAGTGAGACTGTCATACACAATTAATGGTTGTGAAACCCTGGAAGAAAGTGAAAATAAGGGATAATTGTATTGATTTCATGGAATCCCAAAGAGCACCCATTATGGATACAAACAATCTTGGATGAATGGCGAGAGGAGGGAAGTAAATGGAAATATAGGAAAACACAAAGGGAAGTAAATGGAAATATAGGAAAACACAAAGGGAAGTAAATGAAAATATAGGAAAAAACAAAGGGAAGTAAATGGAAATACAAGAAAACAAAAACAATTGCCAAGTAGTGTCACAACTATTGCATTGATATCCATAACAGTGGAGAGAAATTATGATATATCGCCACACATGTCTCATTAAGTGGGACATTTGTCCCATGTTTCAATCACAATATATCAAAGTGGGAAATTGTAATTCACAATATTAATAAAATTATAATGTAATAAAGTTATGATAAACGATTTAGAAAAATATTGAGTGTGACATGCTTGATAAGAAAAGATAATAAATATAATGACATTATGCATTCTTGAATATACGACATGTACTTATTAATATTTTATTTTGAAAATGAAGAAAAAATCATTTGTACACTTATAAAATGTTGATGTTAAAGCTATCATAATTGTTGTGACACTTGTTAATTGAATATTTTCCTTCAAATATTATTGAAAAATATGTACTTGAATACGACCCATAATTTGTCTTATCATGAAAAAGTAACCAATAGAAAATCAAGAAAATCAATTTTATTGATTTTTTAAAAATTTGAAATTGTTTAATTTATATTCCAACATTTGAAATATAGACACTAGAAAAAATAAATGTCTTTGATTGGAGGATATGGTAAGAACTAATAAGTTTTGGTGAAAGGTATAGTAACTTGCAATAGGTAGGAACTAATAAACTATGAAATCCATGTTTCAAAATAACATGTTTAATGTAATTCTTAACTCTTTCTTGTTCTGTATTATTTATAGACTAGAAAAGCATAAAATTAGTTCCCATTATCTAGATTATCTTCTATTTTGAAATGCCTAACGACCACTAATTTCTGTCACAATGATTTCCATTTTACAAAATTATCAAATAAGTGTTGAGAAGATGTATCTTAGCGGTTGATATGCTTATGTGTCTTATTGACCACAAGGATTATGTAGCTTATCGATTGTTTATGTAACTTAGCGATAAAAAGGATTATATAACATAGTGATCACTGGGATGTTGGGGTTATGTAGCTTAGTGGGTGCAAGGAAGATGTTACTTAGTGGCTAGAAGGTAGATGTAACTTTGACACCGCTAGGCTTATTTCACCAAGCATGCACTTTCATCATGTAAGTTAGCAGACGTTATGCTTATATAAGATAACAACCACTAGGCTTATGTAAGTTGGTGGCCATTAGCCTTATGGGGGAACCAAATAATGAAAAAATATGAATCCTAAAATAGAAAACTGAAATCCAAAATGTTGGTGCAATTTAAGGTTTGCACATTTTGCTATGATTTTCCACGCTTCAATTTTGCTCAAAAAAATGTTTTATTGGCTCGAGCTGGTGATTTGCAACTCATTTTTTCAGTTGGATGCTTTCAAATGCCCTCATTGTTGTTATTCTACCCTAAATTGAAGTAAAATCCAAGTTCCCCCTTTTGTGCCCTGATTTATTCATTTTCATGGGTTGTACCATTTTCTCCTTTGCCAAATCGTGAAAGAGCTCGAAATTGATCAAATCCTAAATTCGTGCAAGTGTTTCCCCAATCCTAAGGTTGTAAATGATGTCAAGAGATGATTCAGTTGGTTTAAAATGAAGAATTCTGCCTTCCCTGTCAAAAAATTTGGTTTCTAGGGCATTCCCTGAATTTTTCACATTTTTGACGTGCTCTCGGGCCGTCAAATTTATCATTGTAAACTCTATGCTAACATGGTAGGCTCTCATTGGTCAGTGCGGTCCAGAAAAATGTTATAACTTATCAATTTTTCAATTTTTGGCAAAGGGAGAATTTTTTCCGTGGCCCCGCATTTGCCTAGTATGCCTACGTGGCATGCTTTGATTGGACAAATGGAGCATTGAGTGGCAGAGGTCACTTAAAAATTTTGCCTTCATTTTTTGCAAATTTCTCAAGGTCAACTTTCTACCCGAAGGCCCGCAATGAATGGCATGATGACACGTGGCACAGGAGAGCCATGGCGGGTGGCGAAGGACTGGAAAATTTTTGATGTCTTTTGGCTCAGGGTGTCAGGGGAAAAATTTGGTCATGCACCCATGCCCAATGGGATGGTGGCACATGTCCATGGGAGTCATTATGGAGAGGCGGATAGTTGGAATTTTTGAAGTTTTTAACTACAAAATGTTAAAGTTAACATGTTGGGGTGACACGTGTCCAGGGAGATCGGCCAGAAAAGTGGGAACTTAGAAGAATTTGAAAGTTTTTGGTTTCAAAATGCAAAAGGAAAATATTTTCCTGGGGGCCCGCATCCAATACGAAGTGGACACGTGTCCAAGAAAGTTAGCATGGATGGGCGGAATTTGTGAAAATTTTGAAGTCTTTTAACTTCAAAGTGTTAAAATTACAATTCGGCCCAAGACCCGCGCCCAATGGAAGGGCGACACGTATGCACAGGGATGAAATGGAGGGGCGGAGGCTTGGAGGCAGTTGAAGTTTTTTAACTTCAAAAGGTAAGAAGGAAAATTTTGGTTCAAGGTCCTACCACCAATGAACAGTGGACACGTGTCCAACATTTGATGAAAATTCAGAGTGTAGAGGAAAGATGGAAAATTTTCCAAATTTTAGCAAAAAATCTCAAAATGAAAAATAAACCCATGGAAAAATTTGGAAGGTCGTCTCCACATCTAATAGGACAATGACACATGGCATGTTTCAGAAGGGAAAGGAAAAGGCGCGGGCCCGCATGAGATTTTGTGCTCGCGGAGGAATGAAGGCAAACTTGATGAGTTGGCTCCGCCTCCAATGGGAGATCGACACGTGGCAAAAGAGGCAGCGGGTGTTCGGGCCCGTGGGGAATTTTGAGAAAATTTTCCTTTTTGCAAAAAAGTGGTGAAATGCATCAAATTGGCCCATGGTTTTGGTGAAGGCCCACAGAAGGACACATGGCGCATCCAGGGGCTTCCGGGGAAAATTTTCCCAAAGGCAGAAAAGGTTCAAAACGCATTTTTTAAAGTTGGAGGCTTGGTCCAATGGTATTTGGACACATGTCCACTTTATCCAGAAGTCAAAGAAGATATTTCTTGGTCTGCATGACGAATCTCATCAAGACACGTGGAGGGCAGAATTTTAAAGTTGATTTTAATCAACGGTTGTTGTGCATTTTCATTTTTTGGGCGCCATTGGAGCTCCAAGAAGTGTGGAATCATCAGTTTTGCACCAAATCACATGAAATTTTATATGAATCTGCATCCCTTCGGCCTTCTGAACACAATGAAATCATTTATTTGAGCTGATTCAATGCCTTATAGTGTTTTTTGTGAGGTATTTTTCTCAGCCCGTGAAAAACACATGAAAGGTAAAAATGAAAAGTTGCAAAGTTAAAAATGGTGAGGGAAAAAGGTGAAAAATGATTGCAAATGCATGCTGGCATGGTGGAATGCCAAAAATGTGACCCTAGGATGGATAAGGATCCTAGTTCATGCAATATTTTAAAATATTTGTGCATCTCGGCATTTGGCGAAATTTGCCGTTTTTCAGATTTTATATCATTTTTATCAAATGGATAGGGTTTTGTAACAAATTTGATCCCTTTGGCATATTATTTGCTTGGGATGGAAGGATCCAAGCTAGTAGAGGGTATATGATGTAGTGTGGAAGCATTTTTGGAGGTCTACTAAGAATTTTGGAAAAGGAGAGAAGAATTTTCATAGGAAAACTGGAAGAAGTCCATTTCCTTTTTAGAAACTGCTTGAGAGCCATTTTGATTTCAGTTTGCATCAAATGTTCATCATGTTGAGTTGGTTTCATTGTAAAGCCATAAAAAAACTTTGAGATTTTCTAAATAACATTCCCTTGCTGATATACTTGATCAAATTCTTGGATTAACTGGTTTTATCTCTTGGCAAAGCTTGCATACACTGTATTCCAGATGTTCTCAATATGTGTTTCATGCTCATGTTGCAGTATTGTGTTTGGGATCTTTATTGGTCATGCATGTTCTCATTTCTTGTAGAGGGTTTGAAGGCATCTGCAATCTTCTATTTATAAGAGTATTCATTTGAGTGAAGATAAACAGATTTAAAATCATCTTACCTTCCTTGTAAATTGAAGGTGTTTGTAAACCTTTGGGTGTACCTTAGGACATGATCTAACAAGGGGTTCTAAAAGCTTTATTGATATTTTGCTTCAAGCCTTTGTGGTAGGTTATCAAAGTTTGTATGGAATAGTGCAGATTTGGGCATCCATATGTGCACACATCTTGGTTGAAAGAGCACTTCAAATTCATTGAAATATCTCTGTTGTTTAGGTGTTGTAACTCTTTTGCAAGGTTTCCCAAAGAAGGTGATGACTCCTAACTACTCTTTTCCCAACATCTCTCATCATAATTTCACTTTAAACTAACTCATCCTACCTACAATACCCCTGTATCTACATTGTGTGTCCACAAAAGAATTCAATCCTTTCACAAAAATGCACAAAGTTGATTAGGGTTTTATCATGTCTTTAGCAGCTCTAGCTTTGTTTTGAGAACATTTCCATCATTTAGTAGTGACAAATATTTTGAGTTTGGATAATGTATATTTGATCATGTTTTCACAAAGCCTCCTCCACATCATACACAAAATACAAGGATATCTCCATCTCTTTATCATATAGGGGCTGCAATATAGGTTCTTTTATCTTGGTTGATAGGCACAATCTAAAATAGTGAGGGTTAGATCAAAACCCTTATGAAGGTGTTATCCACTCCCTCAATTCTTGAATGCAAACAAGTAGATAGGTGTGATCCCCAGCTACAAATGACATACAAAACATCTATCTATCCTTGAGTGTCTTGTGCAGATTCATGATGTTGTTCAAGTTGTGAAGGAGATTAAATCTAGATACCAACACCCGAGTGGCGCCATTTCCAGGGACTTCTTGCAATTTCTTAGTGGTTTTGAAGTACTTGAAAGGTTTGAGCATTTGTGTGATCAAGTATTTGAGCTGTTACATTCTTGAGATATCATTTCATACTTCAGATCTGGATGTTTTGGGTAAGAAAGACTTCAAACTCAACCTGCTCTCCTCAATTTGGATGCACTGCTTTTGGTTGAATTAAGAAGAAGAAAATCTGATTTGTAAATCCCTGCAAGTTTTCAGTATAGCATGCATTTGACAGAATATTTTTTAGTGCTTTCTTGCACAACTAAGGTGAAAATCCTTGGTGGCGACTCCATGCTATTGGGATCTTGAAAATACTAGTTGTCTAACACATTTTTATCATTTGAAACTTGTTGTTTAAATCTATCAAACTGGAGGGAAGGAGATCCCTCTTCATCAAGGACTCTTCTAAGAAGCTCAGAACTAGAAGGAAGAAGAGTGTGGAAAGTGGTTGGTGATTTGGTTGCAAGGAAAGGAATCCCCATAGTTGAATTTGAAGGAGAACAACTGTCATTGAAGATTATAATTCCTCTTCAAGTAGATCTGATTCAGGCAATCTTCTTTCTGATTTTCATTCTCCATCAGGTGAGGGACCTTCTTGTGTATTTAAAAAACTTGCTCCTAAATCTGCTCCTGTGGTTTCTAAGTTTGCTAAAGTCTATCAAGAGAGAGAGCCTTTGGGGGGTTGTCATTTTAAAGATCATTCATCTATTCCAATCAGACCCATTATTACTCCTCATCAGCTTGTTTCACCTCCAAGATCACCCCCACCAAACAATATGGCTCAACCTAGACCTCCATTTGTTGTAAACACCTTTGGTCCTATAAATTTTGGAGGAATGGATGGTTATCCAAATGCTGTCCCACAGGATGTGAGAAATAGGTTACCAAAATTCCAAGGTAACAATGCCATAACTGGAGATCAGCATCTCAAACTCTTTGTTAACATGATGGAAGAATTTGAAATAGAATTTGAGGATGTGTATATCAAGTTGTTTATCCATACACTTGAGGAAGATGCAAGAGATTGGTATAAAGCTCTGCTGATAACTCTATTGATTCATGGACTGAGATGAGTAATGCATTCAGATTACAATATGGAGACAAAATAGATCCAAGGTTCCTTCTATCCGAGTTTGAGAACATCAAGAAGAACCCTAATGAGACCGTTCATGATTTCAATACAAGGTTTAATAAGACATTGAGAAGGCTGCCTGTAATTTTGAGGCCTTGTGATGAATATTGTTTGATCAAATATGCATATGCATTTGATAAAAAGGCAGCATATTACTTGAGAGACAAAAATCCTACAAACTTGAGGCAAGCTTTCACCATGGCACTTCAAATTGAAAATAATATTAAAGCTGTTAGTAAACCACTTAAAAGGGATGGTGTGAAGCTGATAAACCTTGAGAAGCCTCAAGCTAGCAAGGGTGCTGATTTGGAAGATGTTTTCAAGACTTTGGCAAGGGCTGTCAAAGAAATTTCCTACAAATTAGCTTGTGCTGAGAAAGGAATTGGGCAAGGTTCACAAGGACAGCAAAGAAATCAAAGCCATGATAGATTTGGAAATCATCCTAGGGGTGATCAAATACAAGATGATAGAGGTAAAGGTCTTATTGGATCTGCAAATAGATAACCCCAAGCACGTGAAAATAGAGCGGTGCACGACCCTCTGACTGCAAGAGTTACTGTTGTTCAAGAAGTTGCTGATATGGATTGGTGTGATAGATGTTTTCTTCCTCATCCTCCATGTGAAATGGACCAACAAGATATTGATGATGATAATGAGAATGAAATGGATGATGACATTTGTATGATGGGCAGCTCTTCAGGCTCACAAAGAAGTTAAAGAACATTGATAGATGTGATAGGTGCAAGGACTTTGTAACCTTTTGGGATTGCATAAAGAGGGTACCATTTCTTTCTCTCCCTCAAAATCATGATGTAGATGTAGTCCAGGCCTTTGAAATTCCTAATAATGACTTTGAATACCTAAGGGCTTTAATGATCAAGAAGTATGATGGTGGTATTCCTTCGAGAGGAAGATAGACAATTGTTAATGAATCTGTTGTGGTTGGTCAAGAAAAGGAGTACAATACTAGAAGTAAAGTTGTTAGAGGAGCTGGTCCTCAAGCTAAGCTAAAGGCACCCTTACTCACAAGAATTCCCAAAGATAACCCTAGAAGGGAAACAATTGCTAAGAACCCCGCTTACTTTACATATGTTTTTCATTTATATTTTTCATATTTTTTGTTCTTTTTCATACTCTTTTGCATACTTTACATATAAGTAGTATTTTTCATTTTTCCATTTATGAGTCCTTACTATGTGCCCATCCTTTTGCTTTTGTGAAATATATATTTTCCTGCAGTGTTTTTCAATAGTGTTTAATTTGAGTTGCATTGTATGATATTTCCTTATTTCCAACTACATATTTTACATCGACATTGAGTTGGAATATCGTTACCATTTTTTGGCTCCATAGGTTCAATAAAATTATATTTGGCTGCCTAGTCAAACTTGAAATTCCTTCCTATTTTCCAGTTAGTCCTCTTTCTTCTCACATATTTTTTATTACTTTCTTCAACTTGTGCCTCTAGGTATTCTGTACTTATGTTTTCATCAAGAATATCATGATTGTCATGTCTCCTTTTTTGGAAATAGAGATTAGAGTATATGCTTCATTCAAGGTTGGTATTAGATGAGAATTTGATGTTTCTTCTCCTAGTTAAATGTCATCAAGGAAGGAATGTTTCCATCAATAAGATCATGTCAAAATACATTAGTTTTTGAATGTGTTTGAGAAATGTATGCATAAATAAGTGTTACAGAAATATAGTATTAATTATTTATATGATTAATACAACTAAATAAACAAGAGTACAAAGAGTAAAGAGTCAATTTAATAAATAAGAGTACAAGAAAAAAAAGTATGGAAAATATATGAATAAAATTCTGTAAATTAGTAGATAGTACATTACTACGTACTTATATTTTCTGCAGATCCCGACACCAATTTATTTTTTGTGACTAGCCAAAATAACCAAATAATGTCATGTTACTCTTTTTTGAACTAGCAGTATCCTTCTTACCCTTTTTTCAGAATCTATGGATATTTTAGAGATATTAACTATTGACATACAACTATATGGACTGGAAAACAAATGTTACATGCCTTCATGATAGAGGGTTAGGAAATAAATGGGTAGGAGGGGATATGGGTTGGACGAAAAGGGGTTGGACAATGGTGGAAATGGTTGGATGGATGAGCTTTGGATGATAGTTGTTAGACAAAAGAATAGTCAAAGAAGGACGACATATTACAAAACATGTGAAAGTGGGTGGCTAAGGTGTATGCGGTGGTCTTGAATAGTCGTATATGTCACAAAAAAGGAGATGTACATATTTTTTATATATTGTATAGTCAATGTATATGTACTATACCTCAGTGATATGTATAATATTATACCTCGATGAATATGAGCGCAATTTTATTTGTAACGTTTGCAAAATACATGTATAAGTTCATTTTTAGTGTAAATAGTGGGATAACTGACCCATACAAATGACATGTAGTTGATTTTTTTGACAAAATTGGCGGTAGCCAACTGCTAAAAATTCACCATTTCCAATTTCCCAAACCCCTAATATTCACGATTTTACAAAAATTCACCACTATCATTTTCATGCTATCAACCGTGTCATTTCATTTCTATATCGATAATAGGTCCTAGCGTATGTCCAGAAAATGATTTCACATGTTCCTTCATGATGATCTTAGGGGTAGGTAGATATTGTACCTTGTTAATCCTTAGTGCATGGTCCATGAGAATGCTCATTTCTTCCCTCAAGGGACAAATTTTTACTTTCTCAAGTATTCAACTAGAGACTTGTTAATGGTGCCAAAATCCCATCGTGAAACCACCCTCTAGAAATGGTAATGGTTAAACACTATCTAGAGTATGTGGGTTTCCTCCTAGGAATTGTATTTGTGCATGTGGAAGTTGTGTGGGATGTTTTAGTTAAGGTATAGAGTCACCTTGGGACATGTGGGACGTAAGGTCTAAGCAACATAATTGTTTAGTTGTGTTGAGGCTAGGCATGGAGGGCTAAGCAATGAATGTACTTGGTAGCATATGGGTAAATAGGAAACATAAATTTGTAACACTGATGGGGATTATACAAACTTTAGCGAACCATAAATTAAATGGGTTCTCTTAAGTTAGTACCTCAAAAGAATCTAGTTTTAAATCTAATGCAACATTTTTAATCTGACATATGAGTAAAATGAAGGGTTTTAGGTGTCACAGATAGGAGTTTAATTTTAAAGACATATTAGAGGATTTGGGTTATTGATGAATTCCATACCCTTTTTTATCTATCAATTTGGTTTACTATAATAAGATATTAAGAGTTAATTGTGGAAAATAGTAAAATTGCAATTAACGCTTATTCTTTGAAAGCGTATTCACGAGATGTTGATCCAAGAGAAAAGTGAAATTAAAAGATTACTTATAACTTTATTAAGCCTTCTTATGTTGTGGGAAATGAATATAAGCTATGCCATGTGAGATCGAGCATTCAAGAAAACATAAAATTTAATTTGATTAAAATAAACTCATGACATGTAAACATTAATATAAACCCAAGCAATTATTAAATTATATGAAAATAATAATCTTGAACCTTAATCCTTTAAAATATAGACCCATTCTCTATTGATCTTATACAAGTTCCTATGACGTAATGAAATTATAATAAAACCAAGTGAACATGTCCGTTAAAAAATATTAGAACAAGTACTAGTAGCCTCATGTGTGTTTAAATGTTCCTATTAACAATCAAGATATATAAATTAATTTCCATAAGAGAAATGAGAAAAAAATGGAACCATTATAGATGAAATGTTAAACAAAATAAGGAAAATGGAGTCTAGATAAAAGAAGAATGAAGGTTTACATGTTAAATTATCTTTAAATAATTAAGGTCAAATAGTGAATATGATTGAAATAAATAGGTAACCATGAAAATGTTGTGTCGTGGGAAGTTCCTATTTGTAAGTTTATATTCTAGTTGGATCATTGTTTTGTACCTTGTCATTTGGGAAGATGTGGTTTTAATGTGCATCATGTGTGTTCATGTGGTTTTTTTTCTTCTTTTGGGGTGAGGTTTCATCATTGATTATTGGAGGAATAAGGTGTAGCTTGTTAAGGGAGGAATAAGGGGAAGTATCTATTTTGTTTTGAAGGAACTAAATGAATTTGTGACTAGTCTTAATGGAGGGATAAGGGGCATGTGGAAGTTGACGTGGTTTGTATTCTTGTAGGAACCAAAGGCTATCAAGGATTCCTTCTTGGATTTATAAGGGGTAGTTGTAATGATGACCTATCCCCATTGTAATCCTCTTAGGTAGGATTGTAAATGTGTGTCCTCCATATATGTGGTGTTTATTCATTCCTCGTCATGTTATATACATGGGTTTCTTCTTGTGCAAATGCCTCATGTGATGTGAGTTATCCTAATGATCCATTGTGATGTCATGCATCAAGTATTTATAAAAATATTATTTCGGTATTTTATTGTTGTATTTGTGTGTGAATTTTTTGGGATAAAATATGATTCACAAATGAAAATATTTCAATCCAAATTATGAGTGACATCATCAAACTAACGTTTATGAAAAATCATCAAAACATCTTATGCATTTGAGAGAGATTAGGAGGTTAGAAAAATTCCATTTGAAACTAAATTAACCACTTCAAATACATTTAATGGTCATAATCTGATAAATAACTAGTTTGGGTGCCTTTCTAGACTTGTTAAATCTCTCATCATAAGTTTTTCTTCTAGAAAATTTACATCCCCTACCTAATATTCTCTAGGAATCCCCTTCTTAGTCGTATAACTCTCATACAAATTTATATCCATAACAAGAATTGCTAAAAAGCCTGTAACTATTCTTCTATGTCAATATGCATATTAATTCCAATAAATTTCCTATCATTTTTGTTCCTTAATTTATAGGTATGTGATATTTTTCTACCATAAAATGCCTCAAAGAGGGCCACAATCAATGTTGAGTGAAGCTAATTATCATACACAACTAAACCATTGGTAATACTTCCTCCACTTATAATTTTAATTGATGTCTAATACATGAAGCAATAACACAACTTAGAAATGTAGCAAGTTCATAAAAGGCCATACTATTGAACCTATTTTTGATACCAAAGTTTAACGACCCCTAATGGGTAAATAAAAAAATGACGATATTTTTTTGAAACCATAATTAGCTAACTATCCATACACAAAAAATATGGAAATTGATTTCTCTCAATTTACTAGTCATACACTTAATTATTTAGGCACATGAAAGAAGTAATATAATAAATAGCACATACAATTAGAGTTATTTAACATATTAAGTTAGTTTGTTTCATACATTTCAACTTGTGTGATTTTATTTGATAACAACATAACCAAATTAAATGTGCATAAACCACTAAGTATAATCACATACATGATTTCACATAACATTTGTTCATCTAATTAATTTAGGAATTATAGTTAATTCATTAAGCTTGTGCATTCATTCAATTCCTACTAGTACATTGAGCAATATAATTACTATTTCAATGATCAATTCAATTATTTTTATATTCACAATATAACTTTAGTTTTACAACCTAAACATCTAGGTTAAGTATGCATGATTCATTTATTTACTTAAGTATGATGACTATGATGCATAGTCTTATTCAATCCCATATTGTTAAATAATTAATCAAGTTAACTAAATATGACTAGCTAAGTAGTATATAGATAGTTAATCAAAGCTATGAACATATGTAAATAAAGTAAATAAATGCAGTAAAGTAGTGTGCAAGCAAGATAAACAACTATGCAAAATAAAATGCTAACCTTAATTTACTAAAGAGAGTCAGGAAATAACTTATTTGATAACATATGACTATTAGAGAGTGTCATAGAGGTAACTAGAAAAATCAGGAGCATGAACGACTATGTAGAAGTCCTAAAAAAGAGTGGATTTGGGATATTTCTTTGGGTGGGGAACTTGGAAGAGGAATGGGGTGCCTATGGGGTTCTAGGATGCAATTTGGGCACCCTTGTCTATGGGAAAGCTTTGAAAATGGTTTTTATAGGGTCAGGAAGGTGGTATGAAACCCTCGTTGTGTGTCACATCAACTTCGTTGTCCCGCGCTGAATTTCACCATTACTCCAAGATGAATAAAAGACCTAAAAAACCCAAAACAAGCATCAAAACCTAAAAACTAATAATGCATATGAAGGGGTCAGAATGTCCTCAACAACCAAAATGGTGGACTTAATAACTGAGTACTTCACTACATCTCGGACCCGCAGTGTGGTTCTATGTGCAAGTGTGTATGAACATGCCCTAGGTTTCTCTTGTTTTAGACGCACTTTGTGAAGTAGCGAGAAATAACTATGTGTAGAAAATGCAATAGAATGTGTGTATGGAATAAAATAGAATCCCTCACCCTATGAAGTGTGATGCATATATCCTAGCCTTATGCCTTGATGATGGAGCTATGTGAATGCAAGTGATCTCCAATGCAATAGATGGAGTGATAGTAGTAAGTGATTCTAGGTCCCTCATTATGGTCTCATAACTTTATATTTATAGGGTTTTCTTGATCTAATTATGTCATTAACCCAAAAAAGGCTGACCACAAGAAAGATAAAGATGTAAAATGGCTAGAAAGATCCCAAGAAGTGGCAGGAAAAATCTAGAAGGATTAGGGTGCCCCTAGTGGGACCAAGGCACCCATGGGCGCCCAGTATGAATCTGGGTGCCCTAACTAAGGCTAAAATAATACAAAATGATAGAATCTGATTGGGCATAAGGGTGCAAGAGGGATTTAATGATGAAATAAAATAAAAAAAAGTGGCCAAAAGAAGAGGGTTAATTAGTACTTTTTTTCCATCAAGAACATTCTAAATAGTAGTATAAGAACGAGATAAATAAATGTCTAAAGTGCATGATTTTGTGACTACATTTCCCCCACTTTATGTTGGTGAGTGGAAAGCTCAGTAACATAAAGTAGATAGAGATGCGTACCTGATACTGATGTAGAATGATGAAGAATGCATGTCGAAGGACTAGAAAAACATGGAATGATAAAAATATGGAGGATCGTGGAAACTAAATATGAAAAATGCACAAAATAAAAAGTGATGAGAGTGAACCTAGGGCAGAACACGTGTGTAGATGCTGTAATGTGTAGTGTACCTACATGGTTAGTAAAGCATGTGTGCTGTCGTGGAATGTTGTTGTTTTCATTGTTGTTATTACTTGTTATTTCCCCATTTGATTGTTTGTTTCTCATACAGACGGACCTGCAAGGAGAAAATGATCAAGTAGTCAAATATGTATGTATGCAAGTTCAAAAATTCTATGTAAAAGATACATGTGTGTGTAAATTTAAAATATGAAAATGTAAATGGAAAATATAAACATAAATCTAAATGGAACACGTGCACTTGATCCATGTCCAGATAGAAAGTGTAGAAGGATATCCTATACTGCAAGGTTTTGGGGTGATCTCATGCCATATGCCAAAGAAGTTTAGGGATGAAATGCTCTTTGTCCTCCAAGCTCTAGTTTAATCCTTGAATGTTTGTAGAGATATTTGTATGTCTTGGTTTTTAGGCGATCCAATGCCCTTTGGATGAAGTAGTGTAGATAGGCACACCCATTGTAGCCTCCAAGCCTGTAATTTCTTCCTAGAATGCTAAGGACACCATGTCCTATAAAATCCACTATGTATGGGTTCATAGAATGGTCTATACCAACTCACTATATGTAACCCATAATGCATAGGGTGGAAAGTACTACACTGAATTGAATTGGTGTAAATATTCTATGTTAGTATGTAAAACCATCAAATAATGCCCCCCTGTTTGGAGGCACATGTGACGTCTATGATAAGAGAATGCATCCCAAAAAGAGGACCAACCACATGTATGCTGTAATATTGAAAATTGCTTGGTAGAAACCAAGGCACACACAAACAAGAAGGCTAGCCAAAGATAAGTGAAAACACACATGCATGTAGAAAACAATGTATAAGCTACACAAATAGTGTGTAAGATACTAAGAAAAATAGTGTAAACACATAAGAAGACAAGTAAGCCACACAAAGTAGGTTACAAACATGGGACATTACTCATGATATTATAAGACACACAAGGCCATCATGGCTGAAAACAATAAACAAGTGTTCACACCAAACATAGGGCAAGGCCCCAAACAATAAGAAACAATGGAAGACAATACCGAGATAATATAAGTAAACAAATATGGAAACAAATATCCCTGCATAAAAATATTTCACATGAAGCACCCGTTAGCATGTTAGAAAGATAACTAGTATGTCAAAAGTGTGTATAATCAAGTAATGTAAAGTGCTAAGTACAAAATGAAACAATAACACTGGAAGAGACGAATGTGGATTCCCTAATGACTAGTGTAGGAAGGGTAGAAGGCGAGCATCCATGTTGTGTATAAGAGACCTATATCTATGATCATAACTAGAATAAGGCATGAACATGCATGTGTGGATGGTATAGATAAATGAAATACAAGTAATCAAACTAGCATGTGTAATAAAGTGATCATGAACAAAAAAAGTAAGAAAGAGTATAAGCAACCATAATATGCAACATGTTGTGGATGGATGGAATGGAATGCAAAATGGAGTGATAGGATCCATGTGCCCCTCGATTGGATGGAAATGTATGCAATGAGGTTCATTTTTCCCCCTCGGCAATAAAAATGAACCATAAACGAGAGTCCATCATCGGGAAATGGTCGATGTGTGCGTGTTGTGTTTAACACACAATGAATGAATGTGTAGGTGTAGTGATGAGATGTGACCTAGGGACGATGTACACTTGAACCTTATAGCTGAAGTGTATATCATGACTAAATGAATGTAAGAGTGATGATTTATCCTAAGCATATATCACTATAAGAGGAATAGACAAGTGATGATTTAACACTAAGCGTATCTCACTAAAAATGTAAGGAGGGTGTAATGATGTGATCTAAGGTGTAGACCACTAAAAATGATAAAATACGTGATGATTATCCTAAAATGTATGTCACTATGAGATGAACATTAGGGAGTGGTGATGTAACCTAAGGTGTATACCACTAAAAGAGATAGAATAGGTGACGATTTAGCCTAAAGCGTATGTCACTAGCCTAGGATTGTCACATGATGAAAGGTTGTGTGATGAATATAAGGTCCATTTGATTTGTAAACCCTTGGTAATCTAGTGTGGATTGGGAACTAGAGTGCATCATCAGGTAATGAGTGCGGTGGGTAGAAGAAAATGTAGTAATGATAAAATTTGACCATGTGATGAGTGGAATATGCATGTACGCGATGTGTAAAATGCAATGCGAAAAGTGTAAGATGTGTAAAATGTAATGTATAGGGTGTCGTATAGTGTATGTATATAGGCTAGTAATGTAGGATGTAAGAGGATGCAATGCTAGAGTTATATATAAGGAAGAATAGGATATCATGTAGAATGTGTGTGAAAATGCTTGGTGTAATATGTATGGTATATAGATAAATGAATAATACAGTATGTAATATTAGTAGTGTAGGATGTAAGATGCGTAGACAAGGGTATATACATGATGATGAATAACATGATGTATGATGTATAAATGTGATGTATTCACCTTATAAAAATTCTTCATGTGCATGATACGGGTTGAGAGAAAACAACAAATTTACTTTGTCAAAATCTACAAATGAGGAATTATCAAGCTTCTCCTAATGCCCAAGTTAGCCTAAAAATGTAAGAATAACAAATTTTTACCTTAAATAGTAGATATGAATCTAATACTCTATCTTCTAACCTTCACACAATGCCATATCCACCCTCACAATAAGTTCTCATCAAGAGAACAACTTGTTTCCTCACTTTCTCAATACTGTCCTTTATTGCTCTTTACAAGCTTCCTAGTTATAACATGCAAATTTTCCCTTCTTTTCACCTATGACCCCATCATTTATTTTACTCTATTGGAATATTTTTAACCCACACAATCTCTATTAAAATTTAGGTGCTAGAGCATTATGTCCCTAATCTTCATCAATTTATTCAAATCTATCATCTTGAGCCTCTCTTATTCTTGGTTTCTTAGACTAAGCATGCATCTTCATCATCCTTTACCTCAACAATTTTTAATCTTCCTCCCTTCCTGAAAATTCATCACACTATTAGAAAACAACAATTAAATGCATTGATTCACCCAAATACTCTCTCACTACTCTCTTTTCAACAAGACCGTCATATATACCTCTGAAGTCAAATTTCTTGCTCCAAGCATGTATTTAAAATTCCAAGGCTATCTAGAAGGTCAATGAAGGATTATTATATCACCTTTGTCTATGCCAACTTGCCTCTAAAATATCAACTATCAACTCTCTATAAAATTCTTACTTTCCTCCTTTTTGCAATTTTGTTCACAAACCCTCACTAGTTCATCTTAGGACTAATGTCATGAATTTATTGGTCTTTGTGAAAGTTCAATGAATGAAAATTAGTGTTTTTGAGTATCCATTATGGTCTTTCATATGTGTATAAAATTTCAATCTCAGACTCCAAATGCAACTATATCTTGTCTTTTGAAAGTGGACCCAAGAATTATGCTTTGGGTGTGTCTTTCTTCCTCTTCCCAAAGCTGTCAAAGACCAGCCACAATCTACGCATGGAAAAATAAAATTTCCTCTTGAATATTACAATAGGTTCATTCACCATTAATAATTCTAAGTTTCATACGTGTATTCCATTTTCTAGGCATTCACAATCTTAGCCCCAGTTTAGCTTGATAAATCCTGCTCTATGAACCCGAGAGCTTAGTTTATGCAATAATTTTCACTCAACTCTATTCCAGGGTTTTAGACTTCATCTATATGAAATTTTTCATTCCTCTACATTCTAATCTTTCCAATATTCCAAGCTGAAGAGTGTAAAGAAGTTTCTCTAAGATGATTATCTTGTTTAGTCGTAGCAGAACATGGTATAGTTACCCTTGATGACAATTTTAAATCCTTTAATCTCTTCCAAGGCAATAGTTGAATGCTTCATGTAATAAAACTAATGAAACCTTCCAAATCATGGCACTCTTTCTCTATAGCTATATTTCAATTCATATACTCACATTCAAACTTCCTCCCAAGTATTTAATATAGGCACACACAACCAATACCGTGTTTTCTCATATTTAGCTACGAGTCTTTACTTCATAGGTATAAGAATTCTTGATCATGCATATCACACTTGCACCTCGCTAATAATGATTTTAAAAAAATTTCCAAGAATGACACACAGTCTACTAGTTCTTAAAATCCTCAATAAAATAGTTACCTTTCTCAATGCAGCATGTCATTCATCCATTTCTATTCATCACACAAGTAACACTCCATTCAACATCTATACAAACCTAATTATCAAAAAACACCTTTCTAATGCAAACACAAATTTATAGGTTATGTCACATTATTTTCATAGTTGTTTGTCTTGAATCCTGGACTTCCTTTGTTCCAAATTCCTCATATCACCCTCTCCAAATATATTTCACCTATAAGTCACTTCTCTAATATATACAAGCCAAAAATTTAAGAGATTACTGCTCTTAGCTTCAAAATAGAGATTAATCTACCAGCTTAGAAACCTAATATTAAATGTCTCTCATTGAGTATCACATGAATCTTAGTTTTCCATTAATTTCCTTACGTTATCCTTGGTTTCGCACAACACTTCACAATCCTAACCTTAACCTAACATCATATAAGTTTTAAATCTCATACTTTCATAAACAAGGAAAATTTTTGGAGACAATTCTTCTTCTTATGCACAAAAAGAGATCATTTACAGAGTTTTTCCTTAGTTTTCAGACCTCTTAAGCCCTTTCATGGCTCTTCTCATGTGTCACTCTCTTGTAATTTCTTCTTAAAATCCCTAACTACCTCTCCAACTAGAATTCCCTCCTTCTTATCTAATTGTGATGGTAGTTACATACCTTACTAACCATGGTGCAAGATGACTCATGGTCAAACTACCTAAGGTTAATGTTAGAGCATCTTTTAAACCCCATGAGGTGTTTAAATGAAATTTATGAACATTAATAACCCCTTTTCTTTTCATTTACTCCTTTTCTGCTCTCCTTAGGAATTTAAACTTTTAAATACAAGTATTGGAGGGAAAACTTTTAAATTTATAAAGTTACATTGCTATAGAGGTCCATGAGGACTCGAGAGAAGACCCAAAGAGACTTAAATGACATCCTAAAACCTATAGGAACCCAAAAAATTAGTTTATTTAGCTATAAAACTGATGATCCTTCATCATACTTCAAGGTGGAAGAAATTTCTTGCTACTACAAAGAACTCTTCTTCTTTTTCTTCTTCCAATTGTACTCTTTATTTGCTTTATTTTTCTTCTCAGCCGGTTCTTCTTCATCCTTTTGCTTGCTTTGTCTTCCATATTAATTTTATTTCTTCTTCTTCTTGCTTTGGATCTCTGAAATGCCACTAACCTTTAGCATCTTCATCATTTGAGCTCTCTTAAGAGCTTCATCTTCAATTGATTTCACTTCTCTTTCAAGGATACCTGCACATTCACAGTCAAAACAATAATTAGATATGAAAATGGAGACATTTTAGTCTCCTTCTCTTCCTTTTTCTCCACCTCTATCTTCTCTATCTTGAAATATTTCTCAAAAATTGTTTTGAATTCACTTTTAACCGTTTTCACCTTCAAACATCTGATCCTCATGATTAAATTTTGTACTAGCATCATAGTATTCTACTTCATCTTCAATTTCTTGCTCATTTTTATAAAACTCTTCATTTTCTTTGTCCTTGAGGCAAGATAAAAATATTTCTATAACTTATTCTTCATCAATTTTCTAAACCTCTTCATGAATCACCCCCTTGATGAATTATTTCTCTCTCTCTCTCTCTCTCTCTCTCTCTCTATTTCTTACATTCTTCTTCTCTTCTCTCATCTTCTTTTCCTCTTCTCTTATCTTCTTTCTTAGTTTTACTCTTTATTCTCTTCTTACAAGTATCTCCATTAGACACTTTACCTTATTCTTCATGATATTCTTCTATCCTTTCTACATCCTTTCTCAGTTCCCTTATTTCTTGTTCCATCCATTCTTCATGTCTTCTAGATTTTTCTTTCTTCTTTTCCTATCTTTTCTTTCTTTCTCTATCTTCTTGTCTCTTCCTCTTATTTATCAAAAACACTAAATCCTTTATCAAATACCTTATATCCATTTAATTTTTTTCTTTCTTGGTCTCTTGTTTAGTTACTTTTCACTCTCTTTTTGCTTAGTTTTCATCCACAACCTACACTACACCTTTCATATGCACTTTCACAAGTTATTAACTTTCAAAATCCATCAATACCAGCTATGATACCACATAATGTAGTCACCTTATAAAAATTTTCATACATGATACAGGTTAGGAGAAAACAACAAACTTTCTTTGTCAAACTTTACAAATGAGGAATTATAAAGCTTCTCATTATGGCCAAGTTATCCTAAAAATGTAAGAATAACAAAATTTTACCTTAAATAGTAGATATGAGTCTAATAATTTGTCTTCTCACATTCTCACAATTCCATCTCCTCCATCATAGTAATTTCTCATCAAGAGAACAACTTGTTTCCTCACTTTCTCAATACTTTCCTTTATTTCTCTGTACAAAATTCCTAGTTCTAACATGAAAATTTGGCCTTCTTGTCACGTATGACACCATAATTTCTTGTAATCTATTGGAATATATTTGACCCACAAAATCTCTATTAAACATTAGGTTCTAGAGCATTATATCCCCAATCTTCATCAATTTATTCAAATCTATCATCTTGAGCCTTTCTTGTTCTTGGTTTCTTAGGCTAAGCATGCATCTTCATCATCCTCTACCTAAGAACTTTCTAATATTCCTCCCTTACTTGAAATTTCATTGCACTATAAAAAAAAACAATTAAATGCATTCAATTCACCCAAATACTCTCTCACTACTCTCTTTTCCACTAGACTGTCATATATGCCTCTTTAAGTTAAATTTCTTACTCTAAGCATGTATTAAAACTTCCAAGGCTATGTATAAGGTAACTCAAGTCTTATTAGATAAATTTTTTCTATGAAAACTTTCCTCTAAAATATCAACTATCAACTCTCTAAGCAATTCTTGTTTTCCTCCTTTATGCAATTTTGTTCACAAACCCTCACTAGGTCATCTTAGGACTAATGTCATGAATTTATTGGTATGTGTGAAGGTTCAATGCATGCAAATGAGTGTTTCTGGGTACCCATTATGGTCTTTCAAATGTGTAGAAAATTTCAATCTCATACTCTAAATACAATTGTACCTTCCTTTGAAAATGGACCCCAAGAATTATGCTTTAGACTGTGTCTTTCTTCATCTTCCCAAACTATCAAAGACCAGTTACAATCTACCCATGGAAAAATTGAAATTTCTCTTGAATATTAAAATAGGATCATTCACCATTAATAATTATAAGTTTCATACTTGTATTCCATGTTTAGGCATTCAAAAGCTTAGCCCTAGTTTAGCCTAATAAAGCCCTTTCTCTAAACTCGAAAGCTTAGCTTATGCAATAAATTTCACTCAACTTTGTTTTAGGGTTTTAAAATTCATAAATATGAATTTTTTCATTACCTTTACATTCTAATCTTACCAGTAGTTCAAGATAAAGAGTGTAAATAAGTTTCTCTAAGATGATTATCTTGTAAACTCGTAACTGAATAGGGTATAGTTCCCTTGATGATAATTTTAAATCCTCTAAGCTCTTCCAAGGAAATGATTGAATACTCATGTATTACAACTAATGAAACCTTCCAAATTATGGCACTCTTTCTCTATAGCTATATTTCAATGAATATACTCACATTCAAACTTCCTCCTAAGTCTTAAATATAGGCACACACAACCAATACTTTGTTTTCTTGGATTAAGATTTGAGTCTTTACTTCCTAGGTATGGGAATTATTGATCATGAATATCACACTTGCATCTCACTAATAATGCTTTCAAAATAGGTTCCAATACTAACACACAGTCTACTAGTTTTTCAAATCCTCAATCACACAATTACCTTTCTCAATGCATGCATTTCTTTCATCCGATTGTATTCATCACATAAGTAACACTCTATTCAACATCTATGCAAACCTACTTCATTAACAAACACCTTTCTTATGCAAACACAAAGTTATAGGTTATCTCACCTTCTTTTCATAGTTGTTTGTCTTGAATCTTGGACTTCCTTTGTTCCAAATTCCTCATATCACCCTCTCCAAATCTCTTTCCCGTGATTCACTTCTCTAGTATATTCAGACCACAAATTTAAGAGATTACTACTCTTATCTTCAAAATAAAGCTTCATCTAATAAATCAGAAACCTAATATTAAATGTATCTCACTAAGTATCACATGAATCCCATTTTTCTATTAATTTTCTTACATTAGAATTACTTTCACACAACACTTCACAATCTTAACCTTAACCAAACATCACAAAAGTTAGAAATCTCATACTTTCATAAACAATGCAATATTTCAAAGACAATTCTTCTTCTTATTCACAAAAAGAAATCATTTACGAGTTTTACTTGGTTTTCAGACCTCTTAATCCCTTTCATGGATCTTCTCACTACAACTCTCTTGTAATTTCTTCTCCAAATCCCTAACTACCTCTCCAATTTGAATTCCATCCTTCTTATCTAAGGTGATGGTAGTTACATGACTTACTTACCATGGTGTAAGATGAATCATGGTAAAAATACCTAAGGTTATGGTTAGAACATCTTTTACACCCCCCTGAGGTCTTTAAATGACCTTTACAAAAATTAATAACCCCTCTTCTTTTCATTTACTCCTTTTATGCTCTCCTTATGAATTCAAACTTTTAAATACAAGTTTTGGAGGGAAAACTTTAAATTTAGAAATTTACATTGCCATAGAGCTCCATAAAGACTCAAAACACAAAAATACACTTAAATGACCTCCTCACACCTATAGGAACCCAAAAAACTTAGTTTATTTAGCTATACCATTGATGGTACTGCATTAAAATGTCAAAATGTTGTAGACTATATGTAGAATGTATTATGTATGATGCATAAGGTGAAATGTAATGTGTAATTCTGTAGTGTAGTGTATGGGGTTTATGTGTAGTAACCCCTCAATAGTCAAGTGTGAACCATAACACCAAAGTGTGTCATCGGAGTAAAGAAGCTAGCTTGTGTGAGGAATGTATAAGAATGTAAAAGATGATGATAATGACTATACTAAAAATGAGGTGGGTGGAATGTGAAGTACTATGCCTCTCACTTGTGTGTGAATGCTAGGAATGTAGTGTAGTACTATGTAAGAATGACAATGCTAGAATAAGGGATAGGTATATGATGTTAATGTGATGAGGGAGAGGATGTGTCGGCTAATATGCTCCCCAATGTATGTGTGGTGAAATATGATATCACGTATGATGCACGACCTATAATATACCATGAATAACCCAAACATCTTTGACACATCACTCGGCTGAGCTAAGCACTCACTGAAGCATGCAAAGGTACCAGGATTCTATGTAGGGTTTCTTGTGTAAGATGTTAGCGTGATGAAGAGATAATGTACTCAGATCCATAAATAACATAAAAAATCCATAGAGCATATTACAAATCTAGATCTTAAAGGATATTGAATTTAAACAATAACCATAATAAATTCAACCATACAAAATCAAGTTACAATCATGTTTAATACCTTTATTCAGCCAATACAATCCATAATATTAAACACGGTAAATACGAAGCTCGACATCATATATTATTACCATAAGTTTATGCTCAAATTAGTTCTAGTAGCATAACTCTACAATAAGCGTGTGTCTCTAAGCTACACACGTCACTACTTATTTATATGGGTGAGGAGTTTCCCTTCACTGCTCACGCACTTCCCGAAATAGGTCACATTTAGAAAATAGCCATGCACCCTTACAATAATAGGCACACATGCAAGTGCACTTATAATAGACCTCCTATAGTTAAGCCGAAAGTAGTAATCCTATTATTATCCCAAACTCATGCATGGTGCTTAGTAGATGCTTATCCCAAAATAAAAGTTGCATGTAGTGCAAGTCTTCATCCCGTTGTGTGCTCTACACGCTATCTCCAAAATAGTCCATATCCATGAAAATGGATAAGTACCAAATTAGTTTCATCCTAGCATGTGTTTATTTTCCTAACATTTTGTGCCTTCAAATGTGCCTTGCTCGTCCTTCACGCAAACCTTTTGTGCACCTTCTCCTTAGTGTCATACTTTTTCTGCTCAACATTACCCCACACTAAACTGCATTGTTGGCCCAGAAATGGATACCTTTAAATGTTTTAAAGAATACAAAATAATAATGGAAAGAATGTAAATAATTAATGTATAAATAATAGACTTACTCTTCATCACCCTCCTCTTCCACCTGGAGAATCAACTCTGGGTATTCTTCTTTAATTTCAGCTTCAAAGTTTTCCAATCATTTGGCGCATTCTGGTATTCTCTAGGACATCTGCAGTGATTCCCTCCAACTCATCTGGGTTATTTCTCCCTTCTCATTTTTAGTACTAGGAAAAATTTTGCCATTGCTAACATACTTCCCTCCATAAGATCCATCTTCTGCGTTATAAGCTTTCCAGTTTCATCTAGTCTCTCCTTATGAGGGTTTTGTTCTGTTGTAAGGGCTTCATGATTTTTCTTTACTAGTGCTAATCTCTCCACGTGCCCTAAAGTCTAATCCTTCATTGCCTTCAGGACTTCATTTTCTTCAACTATATTCTTGATCCTAATCTTTGCTTTTGAGTTGTACATATGTTAAAAGCTTGGTATGCTTTCTTCATCTCTTCTCACAAAGTTTGGAGTAATGCCTCGTACGATGAAATCTTTCAAACCATTGATGCCATTTCTCTATCTGCTTCCTATTCAGGTCCTTTGTAGTCTGGCATGTAAATTGGTCCATCCTCGAGCACCAAATCAATTAAGGAATGCACATAGTGCATAATTGAAGGAAACCTTTTAGGTATCTTAGATTCTAAGTACGGTCTTGCTTTTAGGACATGATTGCTAATATCTTCTACTATATTATGAAGGCTTCGTTATTTTTATTCTATAAGTCCTTTTCTCCTATTATATGCGCTATTTCTCTGACTTTGGCCTTGCTTTATCTTCTCGTAGCAATCTAATAGTGGTAGCCTTGTCTATGTTCCTCCGTTTCACCTCTGTAGATACCTTAACCAAAGCATTACTCACCTGTTCATCAGACATAATAGTGGGATTTACTTTCATGTGTCTACTTTGGGGTGCCTTCTTTATCTACGCTTAACACAAAAGATTCTTTGAATACATTGAAGTCTAGTTCATCCATATGTGTCTGCATAGACTAGGATAATTGTTTTCTTGTGCACACGGTGGCCATGTCTGCATCCATTAGCTCCCATCCATATAACTCCTTAAGGCTCACTTTGTGCTCTAGAAACATGCACGAGATAATTTTACTTGTGTCCCCTATATAGCTCATACTCAGAACATTGTATTCCCCACTTGTCCTCTTCATTCTCATCCCCTTAGGAATCAGAGCACCAAGTTGCAGAGTTGGCCCTTCAACGTCCTAAGTCGTATCATGTTCTATTTATTCTACCTCCTTCACTCCTTCCTCTTCATTCTTCATATCTTCATCCTGGTCTCCTCCACATCTTCTAGATACATTGGAGATCAAGGCATGATCTTAGTAGACTCTTTTACCTCCTCATTCAACTTCATCTTTCTCATTCTCTTATTAGTCACCTCTTTCTGAGGGGAGAGTTACGGTGATCTCCTCATAGATTGTGGAGTTCTTGCACCTTGGGTCCTTGTCCTTATGAATATCCTTGTAAAATGACACTCTGCATGGGTTGCATCCATGTCCAAGTCCTCATTTCCTTCTTGTACTTGAGGTGGAGTTACCGTGCGCTTAGTTTCTAATCTTTCTGTTGGTTTCCTCCTGCCTATATGTTCCAAACCTCCACTATCTTTATGTTCTTCCTCCTCCTCATCTACTTGTATGGTATCAAACAACTTTGGAGATGGAACATTTTCCACTATATGTTTACCCTTAGGCGGCCTTGGGAGCGCGAAATCATTCTCTACATGTTATTTTCCATCTTGGGCTTAAGTTGAAGGTATACAAGTGTTGCTCTAGTGTCCCCAATAGCCAACCTTACCGGCTTCATACTTATGACATCTGAGATGAGCCTTTCAATTTAGGTAGTCCGTCTTGGATAAAGATATGTCTTTATGAGGGTGTGTTAGTCACAATCTACCTTATCGCATTATAGTTCGGATGACGCACATCAGTAAATTGGTGGACTGATGCCTAGAAGTAGTGCAATGTAAAGGCATATGGCAGTTTGTACCATGGTCTTCATGTCCCATCCTTCATATCAAATCATGTGATGCGAAGTTTTAGTACACCGCAAACCGTATTTCCTTGCCCCTGTTGAAGGTAGATCATTAGGTATGCACAACTCTTCAAATTCCACACGAAGTTGGTCATACCACATCTCTACCCTTTTCTTAAATAGCCCACTCATTGATCCATCACATAAATATTTTTCAAACCTCTCCCATGAGGAATTTTTTCCATGGGATACTCTTAGATCTTCTCATTTGGCCCATTAGAACTCAAATTTCTATAAATACAAAAGAAATTAATATAACACCATAATTGATCTTATCACCTATGTGCGCTTCCTCAATAATGGTTTCTATAATGTAGCCTACTATGTTATAGACTACCCCCTGAGACATTTTCTCACGATATGGAGCCACATGGTATTCACCTGTGACCATCTCTCTTGATCATTTAAGCTTGATCACCGGATGCACAACTTCTTGTACCACTTTGGGTACTTATTTAATTTATCAATGTCCATCCCGCGTGGAAATTTTTATACCCTAACTTCTTTCATGTTTCCATGATTGCTGCTTTATCAGTCGGAGTTCTTTGTTAATGTCTACCCCTATACCATTTAATCCTGTTAGTGTTAAAATCAAGGTTGATATGATTCTAACCCTTCATTTGGTGAAATATAAGAAATCCTCATGGATTACGCTCATTAGCCATTGGTATAAAGGTTCATACTTTCCAAAATACAGAAGCTCATACAACCTGATAGACTCTACCCGATTTAATAGTTTTCCTCAACATCATCATACACTGGCATATCCTCCATCGTGCACTTGTTGGTCTTTGTATTTAATAATGTGTCCAAATATTTCTTGTTGTTAGATGTGTGGTGGTTGTAATCACTTATTTTGCACCTATGAATGTGAGAATCCCATTCTTGTCCAATTATCACACCTTTTGGATACTGCATCTCTAAGAAATTACTCTCGGGAGAAATTTCAACTTATGCTTCTACTTTCTTCTTTCCTTTGGTGCCTACGATAGGTGCTTTCTTTATTTCCATTTGAAAATCTCACCTTCTATCTTATGTAGCAAGAAAAATCAAACCCTTGCTCGTTTCAACATGCCCTAGCTTCTCCTCAACACTTTTTCTTCACTCAAACCCTTCACCAATGGGGACACAAGCCTCTTTCACATAATAGTATGCTCTCCACATCTAGTTTCCCAACTCTCTGCACCTCAACATGATTCACTCAACTCAGTTTCACTTAGCTCGCTAAAACATTGTATGATCGCAAAGGTAAGATTGAACTGCATCACATCCTTATATAGATTTTTAAAAATTTAGTACATTTATTTCTCCTCCACCTACCAACAATCTGCTCATTAACCGACCATGTTAAAAATTTCCTTAAATTTCCACGCATTACCATTCCGCACCCTATCTATAACCTTCTAGTACACCTTCCTACCCTTTTTCCATAGACTTCTCTTCAGCGCACTTCCATGCGCTCTATTACCTCACTAGTATGCCTTCCATTTGGTAGTCTCCATGGCTGATTACCTCATGTTATATTGTTCCCTCATCTATATCCATCTACGATGAATTTTTTAAAGCAATCTCCTTTCTAATTAATCCTCTCCAAACCTAAATAACACATGTAGTAATTTTTTTCTTTATGTGTTCCTAGTTGTAAATAATAACTACCCCACACCAATGGTATGTGCAGTCCTCTGCACATAAAAATACTTCAAATGGTAATTAGCTTCCAACGCACAAACACACTTATTACACAAAACACCAAACTAAATTGACAAAGCATAGCGATGAAGGAAATATATGAAAGGAAATAGAGAAAGGAAACCTAGTCTAGATGGAAATGCTACCTTATTGAAAACACCAAGAAGAATTATTTATAGTAGGGATTTAGCCTACTCTTGTTGAAGTAACCGGGTAAGCATATCCTATCAAGCATCTCTAATTAGAAAGTACTTTGATTCAAGTATATGAGTAATAATATATGGTCCCAACCAATGGACTTTAAGTTTTCCTAGATGACACAAACATAGAATCATAAAGAAGCACCATCTATCCAGTCTCAAGATTTTTATCCCTAATGTGCCTATCATGCCATGCCTTCTACCTGGACTTTTCCTACTTTTGAATCCAATGTGTTATGGCTCTTCTCTCATCTAATTGTATCAATTTGTCAATCCTTTCTTCAATGATTTCTCATCAGTGAGACCTCTTACGTGTGCAATACACAAAGAAGGTAACATGAATTCCATCGGAAGAACTACTTCGATTGCCAAACACTAGCTGAAAGGGCATGGCTTTGTTTAACCTCTTGTATGTTTTTCTATACGCCCAAAGCACGATAAAAATTTATCATCCCAATCTTTCCACCCAACATCAAATATTTTTGTCAATGTCTGGCTCAAAATTTTATTGAAGGCCTTGACAGTCCCATTTTCCTGAGGATGATATGGTGTAGTCTTATGGTGCACAATCATAAATTCATCCAAGAGTATTTTGATTGTCTCATTCAAAAAGTGTGTGCCCCTATCACTTTTCAAACTTAGCAGGCATCCATACCTTGTAAGAACATTTTCCCATAAAACCTGACTATTGTAGCTGTTGTACAATCCTTGGTAGGTGCTGCTTTTTCCCACCTTGTAAGATAATCTATGTAAGTGATGATGTAGCATGATCTAGTTCTATGCGTGGCTAGCGAAATAGGACCCAAAATTCTATAGCCCATTTCTCAAATGGCTCTACACTAGGAATAGGTCTTAAAGGCATTTCATCTCTTTTCCCAGGTTTACCAATGCATTGACAGTGATCACATGCCTTACAATATGCTTTACAATCCTTATAGAGGGTCTCCCACCATAATCCAATGAGTAGAATATTGTGCATAGTGGTGTCACCTGTATAGTGCCCACCTGTAATACCACCATGAGCCTCTTCCATGATGTCCATGTGCTTGTGCTCTAGTACACACCGATGTAATACTTCATCTCGACCTAACTTGTATAGGTCACCACTAATCAACATAAAAGGTGCCATATGAATTGTAAGTTGTTTCTTCTCTAAGTATTTCATTCCTTGTTGTGTCATACATGTACATAAGAAAAACAATGTCTTCTAATTCGAAGGCGCATGTTGTAACCTATACTGTTGTGCATCGACATTGTATCTTAAATTGTCTGCACGTCCTCCGACTAAATCCTTGATAAATGGTCTAGTACATAATTACTTTTACCTAGTTTTACCACAATTGTGAAATCTAATTATTGGAATAAGAGCACTCATCGACATATACGCCCTGTAAAATGGGTTGATTGACCAAGTATTTCGATGCCATGTGATCGGTATAAAACAAAAAATATGTTGCTAACAAGTACTATATAAATTTATACAATGGATAGATCATTGAAAAGGCCTCACGTTCCATAGTTGTATAATTCTCGCTCTCTACAGAGTCAACTTTCTACTAACAAAACAAATAGGATGGTCTACAATAACTTCTCTAGGCTGAGCCAACATCACACTAATGGACGTCTTTGGAGGCATCCACATGTACATGAAACTGTTATTTCCATGAGGGAAAGCACATAATAGGAATTGTAGTAAGTATCTCCTTTCATGTCTCAAATGTGTGCTATTTCGGTTCTCCCCAATAGAACATCCCTTTTCCTTTGAGTAAATATTCCAAGGGTACTGCAATTTCAGCATATCCTTTGATAAATTTCCTATAGTACCCAATGTGACCCAAAACTCTACGCACCTCACTCGATTGGTAGGCTCTTCCAGGCCTATAATGACTACAACCTTAGTTGGATCTACTAACAATCCTTCCTTACATATGATGTGCCCTAATAGAGTGTCAAAAGGTGTAGCAAACACACACTTCTTGATGTTCAAAGAGATGATTAATTATCTACATATTTCAAACATTAAGCAAAAATTGTCAAAATGATCCTTAACAAGTCCATACATCATCGATCATCTAAGGAAACTTGTAGAAAAATGTGAATAAAATCCTGGAATTCCTTAACAACTATTTGTGAAAATACTATAGGTGTGTTTTTCAGACCAAAGGGCATCACAATATATGCAAAACTTCCCCATTCAATGGTGATTTTTTTCTTAATCCTCTTGTACAATCTGGACCTGATGATACCTAGAGAATCCATCTGTAAAAGAATAGATTTTGCACCCTGCAACGCCTTCTAATATATCTTTTATGAAAGGTGTAGGAAAGGGATCAATCACACATGCAAAATTCAACTCTCTATAATCCACACAAATCCTAATACAACCATCTTTATTTATACTCGATGACCATGGGGGTGACCCAATCCGATTCTTCTAGGGTCTTCTTGAATCGGTGTTGAAGTGCGAGCTCGAGCGATTAAGTTTGGAGACTTCGGGAGTATTTTGCGGTCATTTTACGCTGACATGGTTGCGCGAGTCATTGTACCATTGTTGCGACATTGTTGTTAATGTTGGGACTAATTTTTCTAGGCTGTGGGAAGTTGAAAGATCACAACTTTCAAACTTCTAGGGTTTCTTAGAAGGATTGTAATCCTATAAATAGAGATGTTAGGGTATCTTAAAGATATCTTGTGTGTTCAAGAGGTCTTGAGTCTTAATGATCAAGAGGTGATCAAGAGTGATCAAGGTTATGCAATTGGGTGTCAATTGTGGTTTAGATGTGGTTTAACATCTTTGGAATTTTGTTGTGAGTTCATAACTGAGAGAAGATTGTGAGAGTTGTTTTACTCTTGTTGATAATAAAATCTAAGCAAGTTCTTGGTGGACGTAGCCCACATTGGGTGAACCACGTTAAATCTTGTCTTGTCTTCTTTTGTGCATTATTTATTTATGTTGTTTTATTTCTACAAGTATAATTCTGCTATATAGTTTCCTACTGTTGTGGTTTGAGGAATTGTTTCCACATATTTGTTCTCTAATTCCTAACAATTGGTATAAGAGCTTTGGTGGTTTTTGCTGAAGTTGTAAATCATAGGGAAAGTTTAGCTTGAGTGGGAGCTATGGCAGATGAGGGCAGATCAAGGGTTGAGAATTTCAATGGGTAGAACTTTGGTTTGTGGAAGATGCAAATGGAGGATTACTTATATCAGAAGGACCTCCATGTTCCTTTGGCTAGAAAAGCAAAAAAACCTACTGACCATGTCAGATGAGGATTGGGAGTTCTTTGGATAGAAAGATGCTTAGGGAAATTTGTTTATGCCTTGCATCTTCGGTTGCTTTCAACATATCACGGAGAAGACCACGGAAGGTATCATGAGTGCATTGGGGAAGTTATATGAAAAACCCTTTGCCTCTAATAAAATATTTTTGATGAAAAATTTATTTAATATGAAGATGTCTAAGAATGGTTCTATTTTTGATCATTTGAATGAATTTAATATGGTTGTGAGTATGTTAAACTTGGTAAAAATTGACTTTGATGATGAGGTCAGGGCTTTGTTGATTTTGTGCTCCTTACCAGATAGTTGGGATAGCTTGGTTATGGTTGTAAGTAATTCAGTCTCTAATAACTCAAAGCTGAAGTTTGAGGATGTAATAGGTGTGATCCTAAGCGAGGAAATGCAAAGGAAGAGAACCGAGAGATTCTTCTACTTCTGGAAATGATTTGATGGTGGAGAGTAGAGGGAGACAAAAGAACAGAGGGAAAGGTAACCATGGTAAGTTGAATGATCATAGAAGGTCTAAGTCCAAGAGTAAGTTAGAATGTTGGCATTGTGGGAAGGTTGGTCATGCTAAGAAATATTATTGGGCTCTTTGGGATAAGAAGAACAAGAAGGAGGAAACTAAAGAGGTAAATTTGGCAGTAGGTGATGTTTGTCAAGATGCCTTAATTCTTTCTTTAGATAATATTGTTGAATCTTAGGTGTTAGATTCAGGGGCTTCTTTCCATGCCACCCCACATAGACATTACTTTACTAATTTTGTTCAAGGTGATTTTGGACATGTATATCTTGGTGATGATGAACCATGCAACATAGTATGGAAAGGTTGTGTTTGAGTGAAAATGTAGAATGGGAACACATGGCTAATTAAGGATGTCAGGCATGTGCCTAAGTTGAGGTGGAATTTTATATCAGTGGGACAACTAGGTAGTGATGGCGTATGGTTATTTTTACAGTAGATTCTTAGAAGGTTACCAAGGGAGCTCTTGTGGTTGTAAGAGGTAAGAAAAATGGTACTTTATATTTAACCAGTGGTTATGATTATTGCAATTTAGTTGCTATAGATCGAGATGCAACTTTGTGGCACTAGAGACTCAGTCATATGAGTCATAAGGGCATGTAGATTATAAAGGACAGGTTACCCGGATTAAAGGAGTTAGATTTGGACTTTTGTGAGGACTGTGTTTATGGGAAACAAAAGTGGGTGAGATTCCTCAAGGTTGGACCTACCAAGAAGGAGGGTAAGTTGGAGTTAGTGCATACATATGTATGGGGGCCAGCTAAGGTAAACTCTATTGGTGGTTCATGTTATTATGTCACTTTCATTGATGATGCAACTAGAAAAGTTTGGGTATATTGCATTAGAAAGAAATATGATGTGTTTGAAACTTTCAAAAGATGGAAAGCCTTGGTTGAGAATGAAACAGGTCTCAAGTTGAAATGTCTCAGGTCGAATAATGGAGGGGAATATTACAACAATGAATTTCTTGATTACTATTCGGTAAATGGGATCCGTAGGAAAAGAACAATTCTAAATACTCCACAGAAAATGGAGTGTCAGAGAGAATGAACAAGACAATCATGGAGCGTGCTAGGTGCATGAGGTTACATGCGGGGCTGCCACTCATGTTTTGGGTGGAAGCGGTAAGCACAACTATTTATCTAATTAACAGAGGACCCTCTATGGCCTTGGATGGAGGTATACCTGAGGAGGCTTGGTCTAGTAAGAAAATTGATTACTCATTTCTTAGAGTATTTGGATGTGAGGTATTTGTTCACATTGATAAAGATGATAGGACCAAGTTAAGTATGAGAAATGCACCTTTGTTGGATATGGTGAAGATGATTTTGGTTTCCGTGTTTGGAGTCTTAAAGACAAGAAAATATTTCAGTCTAGAGATATTGTCTTTAATGAAAAAATCATGTATAAAGATTAGTTGTAGGAACAAAAAAGGAATCAAAGAAAGAATACATAGTGTTAGAGGACATTGTAGACAACAAGGTGTCCAAGGAGTCGGATTTAATTCTGACATATTCCGACACAACCAGTTCAGGTACCTACTCATCAGGAACCCCAAAATATTGAGGTGAGAAGGTCTTCTAGGGTAAGAAGGGAACTTGAACGATTTACTCCATCTTTGAATTATTTATTGCTCACTAACAGTGGAGATCCAAAGTGCTTTGAGGAAGCAGTGCAGGTGGATGCCAGGAAGAAGTGGGAGCAGGCCATGGATGAAGAGCATAGATCTCTTATGGAAAACCAGACTTGGGATTTGGTGGAGCTACCTAAGGGCAAGAAAGCATTGCAGAACAAGATGGTGTATAGAATCAAAGAGGAAGTTGGAGGTAGGAAATGATACAAGGCCCGATTAGTGGTCAAAGTATTTGCATAGAAGAAAGGTATAGAATTTGATGAAATTTTTTCTTCGGTTGTTAAAATGACTTCTATTAGGATTGTTCTTGGTTTAGTTGCAATAGAAGACCTACACTTAGAACAATTGGATGTGAAGATTGCATTCCTTCATGGTGAGTTGGAGGAGGAATTGTACATGCAGCAGCCACAGGGTTATGAGGTCAAAGGGAAGGAGAGGTTAGTGTGCAAATTGAAGAAGAGCTTGTATGGCCTAAAACAAGCTCCACGGAAGTGGTACATGAAGTTTGATAGTTTTATGCAGGAGCAGGGCTACTCCAGGTGTCACTCAGACCATTATGTGTACATCAAGAAGTTTCTTGATGGTAGTTATATTATTCTATGTATGTATGTAGATGATATGCTTGTTGAACGGAAGAACATGCAGGAAATAAAGGTACTAAAGAAGCTGCTAAGTGACTCCTTTGCTATGAAGGATTTGGGGGTAGCAAAACAAATCCTTGGTATGAGAATAACTTAGAATAGGAAGGAGAGGAAGCTGGTATTATCTCAAGAAGAGTACATAAAGAAGGTCTTGGAGAGGTTTAGTATGCAGGATGCTAAACCGGTTGGTACTCCTTTGGCAGGTCACTTTAAATTATCAAAGGAGCAGAGTCCCAAGATTGAGGAGGATAGAATATAGATGTCTAGGGTACCATACTCATCAGCAGTTGGTAGCTTGATGTATGCTATGGTATGCACTAGGCCTAACATTTCCCATGTAGTGGGAGTAGTGAGCAAGTTTATGAGTGATCCAGGTAGAGAGCATTGGCAGGTAGTAAAGTGGATCCTTCGGTATTTGAGAGGGACCATGGGAGCAGCATTGTGTTTGGTGGATCAAAAATTGCATTACATGGATATGTAGATTTAGACATGGAAGGAGATTTTGACAGCAGGAGGAGCACGACAGGTTATGTATTTATAATTGGTTATAATAGTGAGTTGGATTTCACGGTTATAAAAGGTTGTGGCTTTGTCAAGCATAGAGGTTGAGTATGTTGCTGCCATAGAGGTAAGCAAGGAGATGATTTGGCTATAGTAGTTGCTTGATGAGTTAGGTCATAAGCAGGAAGTTGGGAGACTACACAATGATAGTTAGAGAACTATTCATTTGGTGAAGAACTCCACTTTCCACTCTAGGACAAAGCACATTCAGTTGAGATATCATTTCATCAAGGAAACTTTGGAAGAAGATAAGTTGAAGCTGGAAAAGATTCATACCAGTCAGAATCCTATGGATATGATGACCAAGGCAGTCACAAGGGAGAAGTTGAAGTTGTGTTCAACTTTGATTAACCTTCATGGTTGATAATGAAGGGTTAAGAACTTTGCTTAGTGGAAAGCTTGAGTATCAGTGGGAGATTGTTGGGGTGTGGACCCTATTTTGGTCTTCTTAAATCAGTGTTGAAGTGTTGGATCTTGAATGGTTAAGTTTGGAGACTTCAGGAGTATTACGTAGTCGTTTTTGCTATGACGTATTGTGTATGTTTTGTTGTGTCATTGCTATTAACATGTTATTAATGTCGGGACTATTTTTTTCCAGCCATGGGAAGTTGAAAGATCACGACTTTCAAACTTCTAGGGTCAGCTTTAGGGCTTCTTAGAAGGATTGTAATCCTATAAATAGATTTTTAGGGTATCTTAAAGATATCTTGTGTGTTCAAGAGGTCTTGAGTCTTAATGATCAAGAGTGATCAAGGTTAATGCAATTGGGTGTCAATTGTGGTTTAGATGTGGTTTAGCATCTTTGGAATTCTGTTGTGAGTTCATAAGCGATGAATATTGTAAGAGTTGTTTTACTCTTGTTGATAATAAAATCTAAGAAAGTTCTTAGTGGACGTAGCCCACATTGGGTGAACCATGTTAAATCCTGTCTTGTCTTCTTTTGTGCATTATTTATTTATGTTGTTTTATTTCGCAAGTATAATTCTCGCTATATAGTTTCCTAATGTTCTAGTTTGAGGAATTTTTTCCGCATATTTGTTCTCTAATTCCTAACAAAATCAGTGCACCTCACTCGATTGGTAGGCTCTTCTAGGCCTATAATGACTACAACCTTAGTTGGATCTACTAACAATCCTTCCTTACATATGATGTGCCCTAATAGAGTGCCAAAAGGTGTAGCAAACACACACTTCCTGATGTTCAAAGAGATGATTAATTATCTACATATTTCAAACATTAAGCACAAATTGTCAAAATGATCCTTAACAAGTCCATACATCGTCAATCATCTAAGGAAATTTGCGGAAAATGTGAATAAAATCCTGGAATTCCTTAACTATTTGTGAAAATACTATAGGTGCATTTTTAGATGAAGGGCATCACAATTTATGAAAAACTTCCCCATTCGGTGGTGAATTTTTTTCTTAATCCTCCTGTACAATCTGGACCTAATGATACCTAGAGAATCCATCTGTAAAAGAATAGATTTTGTGCCTTGCAACGCCTTCTAATATATCCTTTGTGAAAGGTGTAGGAAAGGGATCAATCACACATGCAACATTCAATTCTCTGTAATCCACACAAATCCTAATATGACCATATTTATTTATACTGATGACCATGGGGCTGACCCAATTTGATTCTTCTAGGGGCTTGATGATACCAGGACTTCAACATATTGTCAATTTCTTCTTTAACTTTTACATGCGGGTTAGGGTTTATCTTGTAAGGTCTTTTCCGACCTAGTGCACACCTTCTTTAAGCTTAATATTCATTTATATAAATGACTCATGCACTCATTTTAATTCTTAGTAGCCCCTCATAAATAAGTCTTGAAAATCATGGAGCAATCCCACTATCTTTTCCCCTTGATTCGGACCAATAATATCCAATTATTTCCTCTTTAGGTTCAACATCCGTAACAATATTCACTTTATTTTTCCTTATAGGTTCATGATAGGCATGCACATTTTCATCTACATTGTTCAAAACCTCATGTGTACCTACTAAATGATCTATATCTAGATTCTCTACCTCCTCATCATCCACTATATAGACCATCTTTCCTTTTTCTTTCTCTAAACAAGCATGCTTACATAGTGTTTCATCTATCTCTGCTTCTTCATCAAATTATGCTCCTGAGTCATTCTCATTAAAAAATCCTAAATAAGTACTTCTAACTTTACATTTTCTCCCATAGTTAAACACTTTATAACCCTTAATGCCTCTTCTACTAGAGGTTTAGTAGAGAAGTAGTCAAAAGTCTGGACCATTCCTGTAACCAAATCCTGCCAATTCCTAGTTTCTCTATGTAGCTCTACATATACATACCAAGTGCATGCACAACCTTGTAAAGTGGAATAAAGTTTGTGTACCCATAGTGAGAGGGTGGTAAAGTTTCTGACCCTCTATCCAGAGCCTCTCACACTGCTAAACATGGTTTTGAATAGGTTGATTACCATGAGAAGTGCAAATATGAGTAGGTACATCACTCTTTGAAAACCAAGTTGATAGAGAAATCCTGACTTCATTCCATTCAACAAGATTATCCCTAAGAACCACCCACAAAGATGTCTTTGTTATCCAACATAGGGTATATGCTAACATATTTCTTATTTCAAATTGGTCTATCCAATGTTCCTCCATGGCATGCAGAAATACCATAGGGTCTCCTTCTCTAGTGTACCGAGGTACATAGTTGTTACCTATTATCCCGATGTAACGAGGTTTTCTTTTCCATGAAAATGTGTTATTTACTTCATGACCAACCATATCAAAAGTAACATGAGCCCAATTATCACAAGGAATACTTGTAGTATCACTAAAAGAATGTGCATATTCACACTTTGAAGGATTCCTTCCTTAGATGGCTCGAGTACTTACGGGTCTTGAATGGCCCATACATAGATTTTATTCAAATCCTCCTCACTCAAAGGTTCAATGTAAGGTGCATATTTTCCATCTGTCAAGGGGATAATTACTCTTTCTTCCCTATTCTCAAAACATATATATATATTTTTAACCATAAATCAACATTATTTTCATAACACCAAGGGCACCCAAGTAGAGTTGGTAAGATATCGATTATGCAAGTGCTAAGACCTTAAAGCCCCAAAGTGAACTTGGCTCCCCGTAGAATAATGGTTGCATCCTTCAAAACTACGATGGGAGTTACCTTAGTTTTATTAGCCATAAACAACACATTGGAAGATGGCTGCAATGGAGGTCTTCCCATCTTTACCCATGCATCTAAAGTAAGTACATTCACTTTTGTACTGTATCGATAAATATATTACTCAAGAGTCATCCATCCACAAAAAAATTGAGTGATCTCCTTATCATAATCCAAACTATGTGTGGGTATATTTTCATGCAATATTTGATGTCCATTCTCACAACTTTGTGTGCTAAGTGTTTCCTTAAGCAAATTCCCTAACAATGGAATGATATTCTCTTGGCCTAGTGTGTTTCATACCTCTTTTAAGTCATTAATATCTAATTAGACTATCCTCGCTTACCTTTTGTTGTTCCATCTTCCATGATTTCTCCTTTAAATATTGTATTTCACCCTAAAGATTTTTTAGTACCTCCATGGTCTCCTAATAAGCGTCCTTCGATGCACGGGATCCGAACACCTTTCATGAAAAACATCCTCCTTATTGATGGTAGGTTTCTGTTGTACCATTTCTCGGCATGTGCAACTTCAGCTCACATAGTAATCTTCACATGTAATATCTCGGGTTTCGATGCTTTGTCCTTGGCATCCCCGATTTTTCATAGTGCATTGTATTCTAACCATCCCTGCACCTTTGTTCTCCTATTTATGCTACTTACTAAGATGCTCATATAAGTCTGGGAATTCCTCATAACTATGATTCTTCCCACAAAAAGAAAAAGTAAAATTATTAGTACATTCGTGCCTATAGTAGTCGGAAGATCCGCATGTGAAGCACTTCCCATGAGGAAACTTGCCTTATCCACCATCGTGGCCTTGGAACCCAAATCCATCACAAGTATCCTTGACCTTTGCCACATCCTCCTTCATAGTGCCCCTCATTCCAATCACAGTGCACTTGATTATGATTATGATCCTGGTGCTCACCTTTACCTTTAGAGTTATTTGATACTCCTACCTGTCGCACACCAATATATATAACATCATGGATCTGACTAATCAACCTGCAGTCTTTTGTATCGTGAGTTGTGGACCGAAAAATCTTACAATAGCATGATACATTCTTTCTTATCATGCGTTGTAATAATGGGTAGCGGCTTACATCATAGTTTAGGTGACATATCTCAAAGTATAGCAATAATGAACATACTATTCTTTGAGGGAAACTATCCTTGGCATGCCATTCCACTTCACAGATCTATACACCAAATCCCAATGCATGTTTTGTGTGTTGAATTCACGATAGTTTCTCTAACTTCTTCATCATAGTTACAATCCGTGCTTCTAAGAATGGGATGACTCTAGCATTTATACTCCTAACTCCTCAACGTGAAAAGATTCTTCAAGTGCTTCACCCAGATCATTATATGTCTTATGTGATAGCACCCTTCTAAAACGTGTGATCGGACCCCAACAAACCATTGTGTATCTTTGGCTTGCATGAATGTCATAAGAAAGCTTAGACAATAGATTTTTGAAGTGGGCATCATACTCCCTAAAACTCTCAGTAGTGCCTTGTTTAATATCTTTGAGTGCACTTATACTCTTATGCACAAACTTAGGGATGTGAAACTCTTTAAGGAAAGCATCTTTTAATGCTACATAGTCCATGCTGGGTTGTGTGTGTGTCCCTATAACCTAGTGGAAAATTGATTTGCCTTGCTCTCGAAGCTGTGATTCCTTTTGTGTGTATCTCACACATGTGCACGTGTTCAATAACATATTCTATGCCCCTATACTATGGAATATGGAGAGACATCTCCATGTAAATATTTTGGGGTTCAAAAGTGCGAGACCCTACCCACCTAATCCGAGAACCACTAGATCCACAAGAAATAGAGCCACCTATATCCCATGATCCTCCACCTGTAGAAAAAAGTGGACCAGAAGATGTACTTCTCTGTGTCCTAAAAATAGTACTATACTAAAATCCTATATTTTGCGTGGTAATACTCACATGAAGTGAGCCCCAAATTCGCACATTTGACTTATGTACATATGATGAACTTGAAAAAGGTACCTATAAACAACAACAAAGACATTTTCCCTACCATAAATGTACTTACTATGTGACTTACTCCTGCTTCCCTAATACCCAAATTAGCTTGCTAATTATGGATCTAATAAGTACTAGAAAACCAAGTGCAAGGGCTAAGTTTCTAGGTAAATTCATATACATGTTTGTCAGAGCCCAAGTCGTCTGCAAAGCATGATCCTATGTGAGGTCGAGGAGGTTTCCCTATCATGCTTTCCCATATGGGGGAGCTCTTGATGCTCTAGCTCCATACCTTACGTGTGAGCTCCAAATCCTTCATGAGCCATGTCTCTCCTCAATGCCATCTCGCTTTCTGCAATGTCACGATGTTTCTCTATCTCCCTATCATGTTCCTCATTATACTTAAGCCAAATTTCATCTCTTTGCTTTCCCGCCACTAGGTCCACCATATTTCACCAAACCTACTCCTTCGCCACACATGGTGAGGTTTAGCCAGCCATAGGTTTGTCTTCCAAGTTCGGGGGTTACCATCAAGATATTGATTGCTAGTGGAATTCCTTATAAGTAAGTTCCCTTGGGATAAAGTAAAAAGTGTAACTCTGCTACCTGCTGGGAAATAATAAGTGGAGATTGAGTACTCTTGAATATATTTGTTCAGAGCACCACAGATCCAAGTATCCACAACACGTGTCCAAATCAAATCAGCATCATAGGGGCCTAAAATTCTTCCTACATCTAGAAAAGTGTACGATACCTCTAGTTCTCGTTTAGATGCATAAGCAACTAACCACTCGTATGGTTCTACCGAGAAAATAGAAAATAAGCCCTCATACAAATAATCATAAAGATTCTTTTCCACCCACGCATGTGCGTCAAACTCGAGATCAGTCTTGAACCTCCATGCGTAATCTTCTTCCGGATTTTTATCCACTCCTCAACACTTGCTAGGGTCAACTTGTACGTCTTCATCGTGAACCATCCTAAAAACAACTAAAAAATATGTCCCAGAAATGGAACCAATGATGTAACCTAGAATATTCCACGAATAACTCAAGCATGTTGGCACATCACTCATCCCGAGTTGAGCACTCACCCAAAGCGTGTAAAGGTATTAGACCTCTCTTTAGGGTTGCTTGTGTCTTTGGATGTTAGTGTGATGAAGAGATCATTGTACTTGGATCCTTAAATAGCATAAAAATTCCACATAACATATTCCAAATCTAGATCTTAAAGGATAATGAATTTAAACAATAGCCATAATGAATTAAACCATACCAAAGCTAATTAAAATCATGTTTAATACCTTTATTCAGCCAATACACTCTATTATATTAAACATAGTAAATATAAAATCTCCTTACATCATATATCATTTCCATAAGTTCATGTGTGAATTAGTTCCAGCAGCATAACTCTACAATACCTATGTGTCTCCAAACTACACAGTTCACTACTTATTTATAGGGGTGGGTACTTTCCCTTAACCACTCACACACTTCCCAAAATAGGTCGCATGCTGAAAATAGCTATGCACCCTTACAACAATAGGCACACATGCAAGTAAACTAATAATAGACCTCCTATAGTTAAGCGCGGTAGTAATCTGTTATTATCCCAAACTCATGTGTGGCACTTAGTAGATGCTTATCCCAAAATAGCAATTTGCATGTCCTACAAGTCTTCATCTTGTTGTGTGCTCGCACACAATCTAAAAAAAATACCTATATCCATGAAAATGGCTAAGTCCCGAATCGGTCTTATCCTAGCACACGTTTCTTTTCCTAACCTTTGTTCCTTCAAATGTGCCTTGCTCCCTGCATGAAAAGCTTCTATGTGCCTTCTCCTTAGTGTCATAATTTGTCTTCTCAACAACATAATGTCATCTAGAAGATCATTTCTCTCAAGTTCATAGTTGAATGGGTAAGCATTAGTGACTTGATAAGAAATAGTGTCGGGTGGGTCGCATAATGAGCCATTAAGGCGTAAGTTGTACATTTCTATAGCATACTCCTCATTGGTGAATGGAGGAAGTGGAAAACTGTGTGAATACCAACAAGTGAGATTTTGAGTGTATCCTAGGAAAGAACGATTGCAAATGGAAACATGTCCAAAGGGCATAGGAAATGAAATGTCTATATGATCTGGATCTAGTATACCTCCAATATAATCAAGCCATGATTGTCGTAATGTAATTGATAATGAGTGAGGCATACACAATAAATATATTATACATGAGGAATCCTAAAAAGAAAAAGAAATCCTAAAAACTACAAAAAAAACACAATGTGAGTTAAAATAACCTACATCTTCCATAGTGGGTTTGTGATGCCTGCTCAACAAAGCCATTACATCCAAATCCTAAATTTTCCACTCAAAGTCATGTTTTTCACTCAAACTTGCTCAACAATTTTGTTTTTCACTTGGTTAAAATAATCCCAACACATTGAAATTGGCTATTTATTACTGTAATTTTACCTCGACGTAATTGTTGACGATTGCCTTAATCATCAGTGAATTCTTTGAAATCACTAGCAATTCATTCCATGCCCATTTTTATCAAATCATCACTTTTTTCACAAAAGTGTTCCTTTCAAAGGACCCTAGTCCTTGAAACATTAAATATCAATAAAATAAATCAACATTGGGATTCGTCATATGACTATGGGATGTGTGCCCTTTGGCCCCCATCACTTGACTTTTTTCTGTCTATTTAGAATACCTTCATGGATCATACGACTATAGGTATCAAGCCCTTTGGTTCTCCTATCATTTGATTCCTTAGTAGCACATCTTGTTTTGGTACCCCTTGGACTGGGGAAACTTTTTGAATGAAACACATAACAAACTTATCTAATCACAAATCAAACCGGTATTACTTGCACTATTATTTGATCCCATTTTGAGGGGGATCACCCATGCAAACAACTCATCATTGTTTTTGTCTAACGCTTTTTCATTAAACCACTAGACAAAAAGGGGAAAATGTAGACACTAAAAATCTACACCCCTCATATTTATTCAAACAATTACTTAAATACGTCAATATTTCATACTCTAAGTCATACACTACACCACCTCACTTTTGTCCCCAATTAACTAAAAATAGGGTTTTTAACTATTTTATGAGTTAATCTAAATAGAAACTAAGTGCTATATTGAAGTGCTAGATCTAAATATTTTTCTTTTGTATTTGAATTGATTGAAATAATAGAAATGAGAGGGATATGTTACTAACCTATAAATAACTTACCTCATTGTGTGTTGGACTATAGCAAATTGGTATGCGGACTGGGAAGGCTATGACCAAATGACTTTAGGAAGGGTAGAAGCTGACTATATTTCTATATTGAGGAACACTGAGTGTATCTTGGGACACCCTAAGGTGCCCTAGTCTAGATTATGGGCACTAGGAATTGTGAAAAATCTCAAGATCTATGTTTGGCAGTGTCGCAAGGATATTTGAAACCCTACTTTTTGTCACTTTGGATTCACCGGATGAACTAAATAATGACCTACAAAACAAAAGGTTAGTGGGGTTGGACTATCCTCAACCGCTAAACTAGTGGACTTAATGTTGAGTGTTGCACTACATTATGGAACCTAATGTAGTTTTTGTGCATGCGTGTGTAATTTTGTGCCTAGGATACCCTAGCACCAATAACAAAATAATAAAGGGGCACTAACTAGATGTAAAATGTAAAATAATGGATAGAATGGAAAGAATACAACCCTTTCCCTTGTGCTTGTGTGATGCAGATGTGATGTAGATGTAGAAGAAGCCCAAATGCAGTCCCTTTCCTTAGTAGATAGTTGCCCTTGATGTGTGTGATTTCACCCATAATGTAGTGAGTATGCTTTGTTTATATAGGGATATCTTGCTCAAATTTCGACACTAGTGACCCAAAACTACCGACTATGACCTAGGGGAATACATGAGGTGACTGTTAGGACCAACCTCAAAAAAGAAAATAGGACCACAAATTACGATGACACGGCATCCTAAAATTACGGACTGGGCACCCCAGTGCAACCCTAGGTACCTTGATGTAGACTAAAAGATGAAAAATAAATTGACTATGACATCTGAGACACTCTAAAAGATGGCAAAAACTGTAGAGACAATAGACAACTGAACTAGACAAAAACTAGGATGGTGACTCATCGACCACAAAACACGTAGAAATATGTCACTAGTGAATAATTTTACTATGCAAGATCCTTTTATAAATTAACATAACCGGCAAGTATAAATTTAATAGTAAATGTGTGATTTTTTTACTACGGTCCCATTAATTACATACATTAAACATCCCTCCCATCATTATTCAATTAATTTATCAACACCCCATATCTTAAGACAAAAAAATCATCCTTATACAATTAATTAATTAAATACATCAATATCCCAACATTATCACATTTATCTCATATTAATCCTTTCGTATAATTATTAAAATCCTATGTAACCACCTAGGAATATTTCTAAAAACCAACTTAGGAAAAATCAAAGCAAATCCAACCTATTTTGTCACCCTCCAAAATAAACACAACACGCCCCCAACAACTTAACAAATTACACCTCAAAATCCAAATCAAATAGCCTTGATTTGGAATCTGTTCCAACCATTTTGCCTCACAAAACTCAAACATCCCAAAATTGTTGGTGATTCAGGTAATTATTAGTGATTATTGAAGCCGCTTTTCCAACCTCTTCCAAGGATCCTCAAATTGCATTCACGAGTCTTAGGTTTTATTTTGAGTCAATATATTTGTGTAGATTACCACTAAGAGTCAAGTCACTTGAGTTATCAACTAGTATCATTATTTACAATCATCAAGTGTTCTCAGGCTATTTCTAAGCTCTTGTAGATCAGCATCTCATTAGTCTAGTTGTAGGCTTCACCATCTTCCTGCATCATCTTTCATCAAGGTCAGAGACTACTTCTCACCCCCACATCATTTTCTAGGTATTTTTATCTATTTATTCATCTATTTACATCATTTCTAAGCTTCTGTTAATCTGAAAGATCAAGTTTAAATCATCAAACATTTGATTTTATTAAACTATTCAAAATTACTAGAATCACCAAGTGATCGTCGTAATTTCCATCGATTCTTGTCACTTTTACCTTCCCGCAATTTTATATCGGAGTTTCATTCAACACCTTTTATCATTGGATCGGATTTTTTTATCTTAACATATTCTTGAGCATGGATTAATTTTAGATGGAAATTGGTGGCCCTTCTCATGAAATCACCAACATCCACTCCTTGTCGATAATTTGACACCCTTTCTATTGGGAACAATATGATATCTTGCATGATCTGACTTTGTGTGCCATCCATAATGCTCCTTTAGATGAATTGGACAACATTTTTGAGTTTACTCATGAACTCCGTCAAGCAAAGAGAAGACTACTGGAAAGCATACTTTGACTACATACTCATCAAAGTTGAACTTGCTTGGGCTACATATGAGGCTAAACAAGATATCCCTTTCGAGCTTGAGTTCGAACCATAGTCTATTTCTGATTCGTCTCTTATCACTTTCTTATCTATCTTCTATCAGCATTTGTATCATCTTATCATTTTTCATATCTATATCTTGTATTAATTTATCATGTATTGTTTATCCATTTCAATTCACTTGATTATTTAAACAATGAGTTGACATCCTTCGAGGAAGCCCTTTAGATTCCTAGAATCGGCCTTCACGAGAAACTCGCTTATCCATCTTATTAATCATATCTTGTGTAGTGTCTTTGATCGTAGGTTTCTTCATAGGAAAGGAGCTTGTACACATATTTTATGGAGCGCAACATTGAGCATATTCAATCAAAATATACAAATATCACTAAACCCCACGTCTTCTGAGGTCAATATATTTCTATTTTCTTTCTTTGTTAATTCAAGTTGAAGGAGTTGGAATATTTCGAGCATTTGGCACCTTCGGTGGGACCACCTAAGTCCCTTATTTAATTATTTATTATTTCATTTCATCAAAATATCATTATTTTTTATTTTTGGTTTTCTTCAAAGTAATTGCTAGCGGTTTGGTCAATCACTAGTGATCGGGTGAATCGCTAGCGATTCATCAATCACCAATGATTTATCCGAATAATTTTGATTACTTTTCAGTCTACTATCTAACCACTTTGTTTTTGCTCTTTTCTATTGTTTCGCTAACTTTGTTTTGCGGTTGTTGTTTCTGAAGGCTTTACTTGTTGGATTGCTTATTGCTAAACTAAAAATTGTAATTTTTAAAAAAGAAGCGTTTATCATGGTGATTCCTAATCCTTTTTTTTTTTTTCTCGTATTGAATGTTTTTTTTTGGTTTCATCAAAATCAATTCTTCATTTTAAGCTTAAAATGAACAATTACACTCTTTTTTATTACATAGTTTTGATTAGGAAAGTTAATTGATTGCATTCAATTTATCTTTCCTCCATACAAAACCAAATCACTAAAAATATAAAACATGCATTTAAAGAATTCTTCCTGTGTGATAACTATTGGGATTTCATCACCCAATAGGGAAACCAACTTAGTGTTAAAGTGAGTATAAATTATTTTTGTCGGTATATTGGCCAAGCACCGATTCCCTTATCGGTGTGTGACCATGAAGTGAGGGGGTAGGCCCTAATACCAAGCCCCATACTAGCAATAACATAGATTTTGGGCCTCATGTACTTTCAGGTATATCGAATATGTCCACCATAAAAATTCTGAAACCAGCCATAGAAGCTGTGTTGGTCGAAAATCATCGCATGACAGATCTATGGATAAACGGGCCAACAAAGTGTTGCGCAGGCTTAGCCTCTTGAGAAAGCAAAGCGTTAAACTGCGGTTTATTGCTACTTCTACTTACTTGAGGAACCTATGCAAGTCTCACAGACGCCTTCGGGGTTGGGATCTCATCCCAAGAGAGTGTTTCAGCCGAGAAAAGAAAGGAATGGAAGAGGGAAAAGAGAAAGATCAGATCCGAAGGAAGAAAAGAAATGAATTCCAAAGCGTAAGGGTCAAGATCTATGCTTTTAGTTTGGTAGTAAACAGAGCCAAACCTACTTGCATAAATAAACAAAGCAATACTGATAAACAAATGACGGAAAAGTAGATATGAATCCAACAGATTAAACACATACAGATCTAACGTAAGAAAGATCTAATGCATAAACATGACTATTGAGCACAAAGTCCGAATAATTGTATTATCTATTCTTTTCACATAAGAAAGCTCAAAGTCTTTCTCTCCTCACTTCTATTTCTATCTGAAAAATGTTCACCCAGAATACAACAAGTATTCTTGTATTTATAGAAGATGAGAGAGAGAGAAGGCAAAATGGAGCCAACCACTTATCTACAAGATATTTACAAAATATCTAAAGTCATGTTGACTTTTACATTTTTGAGTGGATGACATCATCCCATGATGCAACATGGATGATGTCATCGTTGGCACCAACATACTTGAGATATTGCGAAAAGAAAGTCGGAGAATAGCGAGAGGAAGAAGAAGAAGAGGAAGAAGAAGAAGCTAGTCATCATCATCGTCCTGCGGCCGAAAAGGGGTCGCCTGCTTCTGATGCTGCTCAGGAGATGAGATGTGGAACTGAGCGCGGTATTCCAAGAACTTGCTGATCATTGACCCGAACTGATCCTGTGATGGATCCTTGTGCCGATCACCGATTACTTCGCAAGTTTCCCGCTCTTCTACAAGCTTTTCGGGAAGTTTGGAATAATCTTTCTCCGCCTCAATCAGGAAACCGATGAAGTCCCTGCAAGCCAGCAGGTTATTGATGGATTCGGTATCAAACGTGACTTCTGGCCCTGTTCCTTGAGAAGCTAACTCCTTGAAAATCCGGATAGTATCATCAGCCGTTCTTAAGGTGAGGGAAGGAGTGAGCAACCCTGGATTCATGGATAAAACAATTTTCTCCATTTGATACATCGCATCCAGGGCCTCTTCCTTCACCTTATCTATTTTTTCTAACACAAACTCAAGCTGATCTATCCGATAGTCCAGAGTGGACATAGTCTTGTTGAGGGTCCTTGGGTGACCGAATACTCCGAACTTGACCAAATCTTCGACTGAACAGTCGAACATCTGTTGGAAGGCCTCGTGTTGGAGTCTAGCGTTTTCTAACTCTTCTGATATCGGGACCGCTAATGCTTGGAGCTCCTTATTCGCCTTTTCAATGTTCAGGGATAAGCTGATATATTCGGCGATTACCTTTTCGCTATCTTTGAGAATCTGACTTCTCCAAGCAGAAACAGCCATGCCCTGCTCACCGATCTTTGAATATTCATTGATCTTGTCCTGACTGAGCAGCTCAGGAGTCTCGGCGGCAGTTGTGGGAGGTGCACTTCCCATCTTCTGTAAGGCCTGAAGCAGGTATTTATTCTGTTCTTTCAGCAGCCTTTTCTCTTCTTTGGCTTCTTGAAGCTTTTCACAAAGTGCATCAATCGCGGAACGAGCTTCCCCCTGGAGACTTTCAGAGGACGTCCCCATTGTGACTTGGGTCACTGTGAAATCTGCTGGAGACAGATCTTCTTTCTCTTTGGTGGGATCGGGGTAAGCTATTTCCAGGACTCTCTCACCTGCAGCGCTCTTTGAGAAGCGTGTAACCGGCTTGTGCTTCTTTGCTCCTTTAGCCGGAATAACCGAAAAGTCCATCGGAGCGATGGGGACTTTCCTCTTTGGCTGGCTCAGCTGCTGAGAGATCCAAGCTGGTCCTATTGAAGAAGGACCAGAGACAGAGGGGGAGGCAAAGAACAAAAGAGAAGAGGGGAAGAACGGAGACACGCGGCGGTGGCATTGAAAGAATAGCCGCGGAGGTGTCCACGGGAGGAAGGGAAACCGGGGCTGCAGAAGACATAGGAAGGGAAGGGAGCCCGGAAAGGAGAGAAGAAATGGAAGGAGACAAATCAGCAAGAGAGGAGAAGATGGATGAAGAGGCAGGGGAAAGGGTAGAAGAAGGGGGAGAGGACACAACCAAAGGAGTGGTTGCTGACACCTGGGGAAGGAGAGGAAGAGAAGAAGAAGGGACAAGGAACCTCCGTAGTCGTAGCAACGCCGACATCCTGAGTGGATGGGCCTTCGGGAACGTCCTCCATGAACTCCTCTTCCAAAGTTATGACTTGTTCAGGCTCCGAGGGAAGAGGACTTTCAGGGACTTCCTCCTGACTGGCGCTTGATTCACCCACTGCACCCTTGCCTTTTAGCTGCTTCTTTGATCTTGGAGGCGCATTACCCAAAGGAGAAGTTATAAAATCTACGCCGAGGTAGATCAATCCATTCATACGGCACCAGAGCTCCGTTCTCCGCATGGTTTCTTTGACCCTCTCCTCAATTGTCTGAGGAGCCTTGCTTCTATCAATAGCCGGGAAGGGCCAATTGTCCCCATCTGTGTTATTATACACCTTGTCTACTTCATCTTCCGAAGTTTGGAAGCCTTTGGGGACGATGGCTACTCCATACTGAATAATTTCTGCCAATGCTAAGCGGGAGTGATCCTGTCTCCTGAGTGCCACCTCATGGATGACGTCAATGTAAATGTCCTCAATTTGAGGGACATGGATAGGATCAAGCTTAGCCCTTGGCAAGCAGCCTCTTGGGTCGAATGTAGGCCTTGCTGGGAAATCATGCTTTAGATTGAGCAATTCTAGCTCGGCAAACATCTCCTTCGCCTTGTGATAGGTTGAACAAGTGTATCGGCCTACTGTGAGGGGGAAAGGAGTTCCACCCTTCTTTCTCTTCTGGCACTTCTCATGATATGTGACCAGCTGCCTTGACAATTCCAATAGAACCAGCTTTGGTCCAGCATACCTTGGCAACCTAGTGGGCTCGCCCAAGAAGTTAACCGCCCTCAGATAGGTGAATGTGGGAAATTGGGTGAACAAGGCCCCCCACTTTTCCCACAGCAGAAACAGTATTCTTAATTGTGCGGCCATGAGTCAACTTTGGTCGCAAAGATGCATATAATATGGTAGAAGAAAGCATCATTGATTTTTGAAAAGTGTTGGATGCTATTCTCCGCCTTTAGCTGGGTAGTATTCATATATCTTGGCTCGAGGCCAAGTTCCACTTCAGTGCAGCAGCCCGGATAGTCCCTTTTCGACGCCGCAAAGATACACTACGTAGGAGTTCATATGAAACACTCTGTTGTGGCAAACCTGTCAGCCTGCTCGAAATGGCGCGCTTATTATTTCCCCACAGGCGCCGATCGGGCAAATTTTTGTTCATCGTCTCTGTGTACCGCAAAGATCCATTTATGGAAGTAGTGGGCGCTCAAAGCCCAAGACTCGCAGAAAGTGATGGTGTCACTGAGTTCTTCGGAGAAGTCGCTTCGGTGGATAGTCTGGGGCCACCGGGTCACTACCTTCTTATTTTTGAGGTAGACTTCATTCATTAATTGCATGCATAGGTCCTCATTGCCCTCCCAGGTCTTGACACATTCTTCTTGGGTAACGGCCACGAAGCTTCGGTGATGAGGGATGCCAAGAATCTTTTCAAAATGGCGAGTGGTGAGGTCAATGACCACTTCTCCCTTACTATTTTCGACACACCTGGTGTCCTTGTTGTAAGATTGGGCAACCACCATTATGAACTCATTATTAATAGCGCTGACTGGAATCCCACCGGCGAAATGTAGAGCACTACCCATCAATTTATCCATCCAGGGGCTTCTTGTTACTTTCTGAGTTCTCACCTGCACTGGCCCATGTCAATGTGGCCTGGGCCTCGGAATCTCGACATCCATATTGCATTCCGCCTGAGATTCGGGCATTCTAACCCTTTGGTACTTATACTTCATTTCTTCCTCTGTTAGCTTAGCTTTTCCTCTTGGTTTGGCGGGTCTCTTGCTTGAGGTAGACATGTGTTCTTCAAGGCTTATCTGATGATCTGCACGTAGGAGGAGTGAAACCCAATCCAAGAAGCTTGAATTAGTCATTTGATTTTCAATGGGAACGCTAGCAGAAGAAAGAGTTAGAACTTTTAAGGCTCGGGGCGCAGGGCGCATGGAAAATGTATATAACAGGCTGAAAAGACAAGGCGCACAGGAAAAGGACGCAACAGAGGTAAAATTGGCGCCAAAGGCGCATGGCGCATGGATGAAGCAGACTGCATTTTATAGAAGGGCGCACAGGAAATGCATGCTACATTGATATTTGGTGCGCCCTTTGGCGCATGGGCAGATTTTGCGACATGGGAAAAAGACGCGCCAAAGGGATGAAGGAGGCGCGGGTTTTGAGCGCGTTACAGGCCGAAAGGGTGCGCCTAAGAGCGCATGATTTTTAACTGCAGCATGCTGGGTAGACGCGCCGAGGGGCGCGACTGTCTTCATTGCAACATGACGCAACAGTGCGCCATGGAGAACACTTTAATCATTTAGTCGTTTTTCAACTCAATCTTCCACCCGAAAGGAGGCTTGGTATGACAAGGTTTTTATAAGGAGGATCCAGATGGCGCTGATGCGAAACCACCCCCCTTTTTCCAACAAATCCGGAAAGAGGAAAGGAGTAGGAAAAGAAGAAACCGACAGGACAGGGGAGAAACAAGCCCAACAAGGCCGGCTAGCCATTAAAGAGACAGACCATGCAAGCAACAAACAGACCCGCTAAAGAGATAAGCTCGAACGAGAGAAAACACAGACCAAGAACGTGAAAGCTTTCAAAAACAAACCAGGAGAACCACCTACCTCGAATATATATCGAAAATTTGTGGCGAGTGGGTCCACAGAGCAATGACGGCGACAGGGCAGAGCTGACAAATCCAGAGCGATCACGTGCTTGTCAAAATGGAATGAAAATGACAGGGCGGGCACTGTTATATATAACAAAACTTTGTCATAAATGCGCCACCCACTATTTGAAAAGGCGCGCGAAAACGACTGTCGACAGAGGAAAGCATGCGCCCTTTGGCGCATGGAAGTAACTGACAACAGGAGAATGGGTGCGACTTTTGCGCATAAAACGAGTTGTCGACATGAATTTATGTGCGCCCTTGGGCGCACCAAAACGTGGTGTAACAAGGAAAATACATGCGCCTTTTGGCGCATGGAAAAGAGGCGCGACAAATGATATGTCAACATCGAGGCGCATGCGCCTCGGCGCACGCAAATAAGGCTTAACATGCTTTGGCGCACCGAAAGACGTGTTGACATGGGAAACCATGCGCCAAAGGCTTTTTAAAGGGGCGCACCAAAACGTGGTGTTACAGTGCAAATCCATGCGCCCAGCCAAAAAGGCTCAAAAAGACTAAGTTCGAAAGCTAGATTTCCCGAGAAGGAATTTTAAATCGTTTCGAACGCGAGGGATCCCTATCGAGGGATCAAGACAAAAATTTTCGGTATGGTTATCGGTAAAATTGCCCTTGTCAATTTTACGGGATAACAGCTGGCTCCTCCTGGGGACTATCCTTGAGTAAACTCAGGGGTAGAGAATCCCAGATCACATGTGCCTATCCATTGGGTACGGAGTCAAAAACAAGGGGGACCGGAGGGAGAACAAAGGAAACACACAACAAACGAAAGCAAACACGCGACGAAAGCAAACACACAACCAAAATAAACTGTACAAAGAAGAGAGCAAGCTCTACTTCCTGAAGATCTTGAGATGTTGCCCGCTGTAGGGAAGCGGGAGTTCAGCTCCATCCAGATACGAGAGATAGAAACTATTCTCTCCATTGAGTTGTTTGATTTTGAAGGGCCCTCTCCACAAGGAGTCAAACTTTCCATGCATACCCTTTGGCTCTCTTCGCTTGTCCCAGAGAAGGACAAGATCTCCCACTTCAAAATCCCTCTGCTTGGCCTTCTTGTCGAAAAGCTTCTTCACGTGATTCTGATGTTCAGTGATCCTGTCGACCACCCTTACTCTCTTTTCTTCAAGTTCCGCAAGGTACATGATTCTCTTCTCTAGAGAACTTTGAAAAGTTTCATCTTCGATAGCTTGTGCCAAGCGAAGAGCAGGAAGTTCCGCTGAAATGGGAAGCTCGGCATCAGTGCCATATAACACTTGAAAAGGTGACATGCCGAGAGATCTCTTGGGAGTAATACGGTCTGCCCACAAAGCGTCGTACAAAGCCTTGTGCCACATTCGCTGGTTTGATTCCACCAGCTTCCGTATAATGGTCACTAGGTTCTTATTGCTGGATTCCGCCTGACCATTTCCTTGCGGGTAGTAATCCGAAGCATGGGCTAAAGTTATTCCATATTCATAACAAAAACTAATAACTTCTCGGGAGGAGAAGTTAGAAGCATTATCAGCAACGATTTTGTTCGGGATGCCGAACCTGACAATGATATTTTCCTTGATAAAACTGCAAACCACCTCAGAAGTGGCATGCTTAACTGGTATGGCTTCCACCCACTTGGTGAAGTAATCAGTTGCTGTAAGGACATAGCTATGTCCGGCACTCGATTGGGGATTGAGTGCGCCAATAAAATCGATTCCCCACTGCTTGAATGGCTCATTGATAATAACCGGCCTTAGGGGAAAGGCAGCCAATTTGGGCTTACCAACAAACTGCTGGCAAGGCTCGCATTTCGCTACCCAGGTAGCTGCATCTTGAAAGAGCGTCGGCCAATAGTACCTGGCTCGAATGATCTTATGTGCCGTCACGGAAGAAGAAAAATGGCCTCCACAGGCTGAGTTGTGAAAACTTTCCAGCAGTTTTACTTGCTGGGGCTTGTCAACACATCGCAGAAAGATACCATCTATCCCACGCTTATATAAACCGTCATCCCAGATAACATACTTGGCCGCTCTGAGCTTTATAGCACGCTTCTCCTTTGCATTCAGGTGCACTGGGCATTCGCCGTAGGTGAGGAAGAAAGCGATGTCGGAGTACCATTCGTCACAAGTTGCCACAAACAGAACCAGAGGTAGAGAAACAGGCCCTTCCAGAAGGCTTTGCGCTTCGTTGGTACGATTTTCTCTTTCATCAGGATTTTCTGAACCCTTGTTCTCAGCCATTAGCTGACACAGGCCTTTGCCCCTCACCAGCTTGGTGGGTTTAATATCTAGGTCATATTCCTGGACCTTTGCGATCCAATTCCCTCTCACACTTCCCAACTCTTGTTGAGTTAGAATTGATTTCACCGCTGTGTCGGGGACCAGCACCACCGTATGCGAGTTCAGAATGTAATACCTGAAACTCTTCACCGCTTTAACGACGGCAAAGGCGTGCTTTTCCAATTGAGTCATTTTCAACTCGTGAGGCTTGAGAGGAGAACTCATGAATGCGATTGGAGATTCAATATCCTCCGAGTTCTTTTGCATCAGGATTGCAGAAACAGTATGTTCGGAGGCGTAACTATACATAATGAAGTCTTTGGAGAAATCCGGACATACCAGGACCGGTGCATGAGCAATGTGTTTTTATCTCCTCAAACAATCTTTTCCCTTCTTCACTCCATCTGAAAGTGGGTGACCCTTTCATCATGTTCAATATGTGGCGGGTCTTCTCAAAGAAATCGTGGACAAAACGCCTAAGAAAGTTCACCTTCCGAAGAAAGAATGAACACCGGTCTTGCTTGTGGGCAGAGTAAGGCTCTGAATAGCCTTGACTCTTTCGGCATCAATCTTGGTTCCTTCTTTGCTAACCACATGGCCTAGCAATTTCCCTTCCGTGACCCCGAAAACAGACTTTTTTGGGTTAAGGGAAATTCCGTGTTCTCGGCATCTGGCCAATACCTGTTCCAAATGATCATAATGATCACTTCGTCGTTTGGAGAACACGGTTAAGTCATCTAGATAAACTACAATGACCTTTCCCATCATGCCTTTGAAAGCAAAGTCCATGGCTCGCTGAAAAGTGGCACCAGCGTTGGTTAGGCCGAAAGGCATCCTGCTATAGGCAAACGTACCCCACGGAGTAGTGAATGCTGTTTTGAATTGATCTTCAGGCGAGACTTCAATCTGATTATAGCCCGAAAAACCATCAAGCATAGACAGCATTTCTGATCCAGTCACCGCTTGCAGAACTTGATCCATTATGGGAAGAGGGTAGTTGTCTTTCAGCGAAGCTTGATTTAAGTTTCGGAAATCTACGCAGATGCGTATTTCACCGTTTTTCTTGCGTACCGGCACAATGTTCGCCACCCAAGTGCTGTGATGGATAGGGAAGATGATTCTTCAAGGCCCAAAGATCTTCTGAATTTCGGCTTGAATAGTGCCCGAAATCTTGGGATTATAATGCCTTTGCTTCTGACGGAAGGCTTTGGCATCTTCTTTTAGCGGTATATCATGCTGAACGTCCTTTGGCTTGAAGGACTTTAAATCGGCATAGGACCATGCCAATACATCCATATATTTCTTCAGCAACTTGACAAACTTTCGCTTTTCTCCAGGCGTGCAGCATTTGCCAATGTTCACGAATTGCGGATGTGCCTCTGAACCCATATTGGTAGTTCGGGCCGGAGATGAGCCAGGATCATCCCGCCTCTTCTTTTTTACAAAACGGTCGTGCCTGTCAAACAAGCGTTCCAGAGAAACCAAGCCCTTTGGAATTTTATTTCCTTTGAGCTGACATATGCCATCGTTCTCTTTTGATTCATGATTTTGGCCGTTGATTGATTCACGGCACGTAGAGGTGGATCCTTCAAAATACAACTCATCAAAGTTTTCTGCTTTTTCTAGAAAGGCAATGAGATGATTATCATCGTTGAATACTTGCCAATGCTGAGAGTTGTCTGGCACGCTTGGACGGAAAACCACTTCAATGGTGTATTTGTTCGTTTTCAAACCCGGGTGCGGGAGCATGAGAGATGCTGAAACAGCCAACGAATCAGCCATGTCATTTTGGGCCCTTGGAATGGCCTCTATTGAAAAAGCGTCAAATTCCTCAATGCTGTCCCATACCGCATTACGGTAGTGCCTGAGCCTTTCATTTTTCACTTGGTAAATCCTTTTGACCTGATTTACAACTAGCTCGGCATCACCTTGGACTTTCAGATTTTTTATTCCTCTTTCCTTTGCAGCTTGCATACCGAGTAACAGAGATTCGTACTCAGCAGTATTATTAGTGTTGAAAAACTGCAATTTGAAAGAAAGAGGAATTACCTCCTCCTCGGGAGATATCAGCACAACTCCAGCGCCACATCCACTAGTCGCGCAGCTGCCATCAAATTGCAAGGTCCAGATCTTATTACAATCCTTTTCCTGAACAAAAACGTCCTTTGTATCCGCCTCGGTGGATAAGAAGTAATTCCCCAACCCTGATGATTCGAAAAGAATTTGGGCTTTTGGGTCTTCAGAGCTAGTGACCAAGTATTTCTTTTGGGATTCCGGCTCCAAAGTTTGCATTACGCCTTTGACTGGGATTCTAGCTTTGGACCAGTCCATGTGAATTTCTCCACCAACTTCGCTGCAAAAGCTCCTTCCCAACAGAATTCCATAGGCTGCCGGAATGTCAGCGACAAGGACGGTCATCTTTACTCTTTTATCCGGGAAGGCCGCAAACGCAAATTGCGCGTCTTTGATTTGGCCAATCAATGGCACTTGCTTGGTCTCCAATGAATAGCATCTGCCGAATGGTTTGGTAAGAGTGAGGCCCAAAGCATGGGCGACTTTTGCCGGCATGACGTTATCGGAAGCTCCGGAATCAATTATACAGTTGCTCAACTTATGGCCGTTGATTAGGAGAGAGAGATAGAAAGGTTCTATTTTGCCTGATGCGGATGTTGAAGCAACATTTATATGGGATTCAGGGGGAGTGGAAAGGATTCCTTTTGGGGAAACCTGTTTGGATGAAACAGCTTGACTCTGAATGTATTTGGTCAATCTTACAAGTTGTTCGGGGTTTGACTGAAGGTACTCAGCTTCAGACATTTGGATCTTGGTCTTTTTTGCATGATCTATAATATCAAACACGGCCAAGGGTTGCGTTGGTGAGGGAATGAGTCCTTCACTTCGCGGTGGTGGAATGGGATTACTGATCTTAGTAGGAACTTGAGGGGGCTGACTTGGAGGAGAGATGGGCGGAAAAGACTTCTTAGCAAAAGACTTAACAGGGAATTGAGTAGGAAGAGGATTACCTCTTCTAGCAATGGTTGGAGGTGCGTTTGACGCGACCTTCTCCTTCTGTACGTGGGCAGCAACTTCCGCCTCTTTTCCTTGCGAGCGGGTGAAAACAGCATATGATTGTCCGCTTGCGTAGCCCTGAGTACTCTCTTCTTCGTCAGATTCATCCTCGTCAAACTCCATATATCCAATAGTAGAGTCGCCAGTCGGCTCACCGACATCTTGATCATCTTCGTCTTGAAACGAAGGTTCTTCATAATACTGCTCTTCTTCTTCAACTTCGGCCAAAGCATTGACCGGAGGAGCTTCAAGCGCCAACCGTGGAGCAGTCGCAGGTAGACGCGGCCTTTGTGAAGCATGGTTAGGAACAAAACTCCTTCTTGGAACATCCCGGTATGAGGAACTAGGAGCCTGGGCCAACTGCTTCTTCAATGCGAGCAAATCATTCGCCATTTTTTGGAATGCTGGGTCAGACGAAGTGGTGGGTGAAGGGCCCAAGGACTTAGGCTTTGATGATTCCTTTTTCAATTCGCCAGATATTATCAAATTGTCTTCTATCCGGATGGCAGCGGCCTGAGCGAGAGGTAGAGTAGCCACTCGCTCTTGAAGGAGCAAGAAGCTGACTTTTGAGCTCATGGCGTTCATGAAGAAACACTTCTGATTCTCCGGCGTTGGAAGCATGGCAGTAGGGACACGGTTGATTAGAGCATTGAACCGGGCGATAAAATCGCGCATGGTCTCGTTTGCCTCCTTCTTCAGATGAGTGATTCGTGATAATAAAGTGAACGCATCTTCTGAGGGCTTATACCTGTCTTCAAAAGCGTCCCGCAAAGTTGCCCAACTGGTGATAGATCCGGCCGGCAAATGCTGAAACCATTCAGCTGCAGGCCCTTGTAGGGTTTCCAGAAAAAGGCGAACTGACACATCTTCATGAGTCACGTCCAAGATACTGCATGACATAATGAAAGCAGATATGTGGGAATCCGTGCTTTGATTTCCGCTCCCGTCGAATTTAGGAAAATTCTTTCGATTTCCGTGAGGGAGTGCGTGAACTGGATGTGGCAGTGCGAGAGGGCCCATAGCATTTCCCCATGGTACCGCCATTTGAAAAGCTGGAAAAAGCACACGAGCTGGAAGGGTGGTTCCACTGAGCAGCAAGGCACTACAAAGGGATGTAGATGCTTCTGGTAACCGACCTTTTCTTTGTGAAGGTGAGACACTCCTGGATGACCGGCTAGCTGAGCTTAGCGCTGAAAAACGTGCCGGTGTTACGCTGAAATTGTGCCTCTGAAGCAGATCGAAAGTAGGATCAGCTTCTCCTCGGGCTCTCCTGCTGCGCGTAAAAGGTTCACTCGCCAGTGTACCTTTCAGATCTGCAATATTACAGCGCAGATTTAAACTTTATTTTTGGGTGTACCTGCTGATTTTCTGGTTTTTCTGACAAAAACCAGCAGCACGCACTTTTCTGGATATTAAAAATTATCCTCTTCAGAAACCGATTGCGGTTAAATGACAGATGAAAATGAGGATAAGATGGTGGGGAAGATAGTAAGCTGATTTTCGGATCTGATTTGGACTTTTTCAGAGGGTTTCAAACTTTTTTAGAAAACAGTCAAAACTCAGATCTACGGAAAAATAATGATTTCTGTAAAAACTCAGCGAACTAAAGATATGTAAAAAGCCCAGATCTATGACTCTCAGAAGAAAAATTTTCGATTCGGGCACTTTTGCAAATTTTTTGGATTTTCAACAAAAAGCTCAGATTTGCAAACTGGCAGCAACCTGCTGATTTTTCCTGATTTTTTATCTTACTACCAGCATAGATCTGACAGATCTGTCTGTTCGTTCCCCAGCGGAGTCGCCAAAAACCTGTTGGTCCGAAAATCTGTCGCGCGGACAGATCTATGGATAAACGGGCCAACGGTGTTGCAGGGCTTAGCCCCTCTTTGAGACAAAGAAGTTAAATCGGTTTATTCTACTTCTACTAGCAGAACCTATGCAAGTCTCACAGATTCTCGCCTTGGGGTTGGGATCTCATCCCAAAGAGAGTGTTTCAGCCGAGAAAAGAAAGGAATGGAAGAGGGAAAAGAGAAAGATCAGATCCGAAGGAAGAAAAGAAATGAATTCCAAAGCGTAGGGGTCAAGATCTATGCTTTTAGTTTGTAGTAAAACAGAGCCAAACCTACTTGCATAAATAAACAAAGCAATACTGATAAACAAATGACGGAAAAGTAGATATGAATCCAACAGATTAAACACATACAGATCTAACGTAAGAAAGATCTAATGCATAACACAGCTATTGAGCACAAAGTCTGAATAATTGTATTACTGTTCTTTTCTGTTACAAGAAAGCTCAAAGTCTTTCTCTCCTCACTTCTATTTCTATCTGAAAAATGTTCACCAGAATACAACAAGTATTCTTGTATTTATAGAAGATGAGAGAGAGAGAAGGCAAAATGGAGCCAACCACTTATCTACAAGATATTTACAAAATATCTAAAGTCATGTTGACTTTTACATTTTTGAGTGGATGACATCATCCCATGATGCAACATGGATGATGTCATCGTTGGCACCAACATACTTGAGATATTGCGAAAAGAAAGTCGGAGAATAGCGAGAGGAAGAAGAAGAAGGGGAAGAAGAAGAAGCTAGTCATCATCATCGCCCCGCCGGCGAAAAGGGGTCGCCCGCTTCGATCTTTGCTCAGAGATGAGATGTGGAATCGAGCGCGGTATTCCAAGAACTTGCGATCATTGACCCGAACCGATCCCGTGATGGATCCTTGTGCCGATCACCGATTACTTCGCAAGTTTCCCGCTCTTCTACAAGCTTTTCGGGAAGTTTGGAATAATCTTTCTCCGCCTCAATCAGGAAACCGATGAAGTCCCTGCAAGCCAGCAGGTTATTGATGGATTCGGTATCAAACGTGACTTCTGGCCCTGTTCCTTGAGAAGCTAACTCCTTGAAAATCCGGATAGTATCATCAGCCGTTCTTAAGGTGAGGGAAGGAGTGAGCAACCCTGGATTCATGGATAAAACAATTTTCTCCATTTGATACATCGCATCCAGGGCCTCTTCCTTCACCTTATCTATTTTTTCTAACACAAACTCAAGCTGATCTATCCGATAGTCCAGAGTGGACATAGTCTTGTTGAGGGTCCTTGGGTGACCGAATACTCCGAACTTGACCAAATCTTCGACTGAACAGTCGAACATCTGTTGGAAGGCCTCGTGTTGGAGTCTAGCGTTTTCTAACTCTTCTGATATCGGGACCGCTAATGCTTGGAGCTCCTTATTCGCCTTTTCAATGTTCAGGGATAAGCTGATATATTCGGCGATTACCTTTTCGCTATCTTTGAGAATCTGACTTCTCCAAGCAGAAACAGCCATGCCCTGCTCACCGATCTTTGAATATTCATTGATCTTGTCCTGACTGAGCAGCTCAGGAGTCTCGGCGGCAGTTGTGGGAGGTGCACTTCCCATCTTCTGTAAGGCCTGAAGCAGGTATTTATTCTGTTCTTTCAGCAGCCTTTTCTCTTCTTTGGCTTCTTGAAGCTTTTCACAAAGTGCATCAATCGCGGAACGAGCTTCCCCCTGGAGACTTTCAGAGGACGTCCCCATTGTGACTTGGGTCACTGTGAAATCTGCTGGAGACAGATCTTCTTTCTCTTTGGTGGGATCGGGGTAAGCTATTTCCAGGACTCTCTCACCTGCAGCGCTCTTTGAGAAGCGTGTAACCGGCTTGTGCTTCTTTGCTCCTTTAGCCGGAATAACCGAAAAGTCCATCGGAGCGATGGGGACTTTCCTCTTTGGCTGGCTCAGCTGCTGAGAGATCCAAGCTGGTCCTATTGAAGAAGGACCAGAGACAGAGGGGGAGGCAGCAACAGTAGAAGAGGGGAAGAACGTGGAGACACGCGGCGGTGGCATTGAAAGAATAGCCGCGGAGGTGTCCACGGGAGGAAGGGAAACCGGGGCTGCAGAAGACATAGGAAGGGAAGGGAGCCCGGAAAGGAGAGAAGAAATGGAAGGAGACAAATCAGCAAGAGAGGAGAAGATGGATGAAGAGGCAGGGGAAAGGGTAGAAGAAGGGGGAGAGGACACAACCAAAGGAGTGGTTGCTGACACCTGGGGAAGGAGAGGAAGAGAAGAAGAAGGGACAGAAGGAACCTCCGTAGTCGTAGCAACGCCGACATCCTGAGTGGATGGGCCTTCGGGAACGTCCTCCATGAACTCCTCTTCCAAAGTTATGACTTGTTCAGGCTCCGAGGGAAGAGGACTTTCAGGGGCTTCCTCCTGACTGGTGCTTGATTCACCTACTGCACCCTTGCCTTTTAGCTGCTTCTTTGATCTTGGAGGCGCATTACCCAAAGGAGAAGTTATAAAATCTACGCCGAGGTAGATCAATCCATTCATACGGCACCAGAGCTCCGTTCTCCGCATGGTTTCTTTGACCCTCTCCTCAATTGTCTGAGGAGCCTTGCTTCTATCAATGGCCGGGAAGGGCCAATTGTCCCCATCTGTGTTATTATACACCTTGTCTACTTCATCTTCCGAAGTTTGGAAGCCTTTGGGGACGATGGCCACTCCATACTGAATAATTTCTGCCAATGCTAAGCGGGAGTGATCCTGTCTCCTGAGTGCCACCTCATGGATGACGTCAATGTAAATGTCCTCAATTTGAGGGACATGGATAGGATCAAGCTTAGCCCTTGGCAAGCAGCCTCTTGGGTCGAATGTAGGCCTTGCTGGGAAATCATGCTTTAGATTGAGCAATTCTAGCTCGGCAAACATCTCCTTCGCCTTGTGATAGCTGGAACAAGTGTATCGGCCTACTGTGAGGGGGAAAGGAGTTCCACCCTTCTTTCTCTTCTGGCACTTCTCATGATATGTGACCAGCTGCCTTGACAATTCCAATAGAACCAGCTTTGGTCCAGCATACCTTGGCAACCTAGTGGGCTCGCCCAAGAAGTTAACCGCCCTCAGATAGGTGAATGTGGGAAATTGGGTGAACAAGGCCCCCCACTTTTCCACAAACAGAAAATAAGTATTCTTAATTGTGCGGCCATGAGTCAACTTTGGTCGCAGCATGCATATAATATGGTAGAAGAAAGCATCATTGATTTTTGAAAAGTGTTGGATGCTATTCTCCAGCTTTAGCTCTGGGTAGTATTCATATATCTTGGCCTGAGGCCAAGTTCCACTTCGGTGCAGCCCTGGATAGTCCCTTTCAGACGCTGCAGCATACACTACGTAGGAGTTCATATGAAACACTCCTGTTGTGGCAAAGTCAGAAAGCTCGTAAATGGCGCGCTTATTATTTCCCCCATGGTTACCGATCGGGCAAATTTTTGTTCATCGTCTCTGTGTACCGCAAAGATCCATTTATGGAAGTAGTGGGCGTCTCAAAGCTTAGAAGACTCGCTCAGAAAGTGATGGTGTCACTGAGTTCTTCGGAGAAGTCGCCGGTGGATAGTCCTGGGGCCACCGGTCACTACCTTCTTATTTTGAGGTAGACTTCATTCATTAATTGCATGCATAGGTCCTCATTGCCCTCCCAGGTCTTGACACATTCTTCTTGGGTAACGGCCACGAAGCTTCGGTGATGAGGGATGCCAAGAATCTTTTCAAAATGGCGAGTGGTGAGGTCAATGACCACTTCTCCCTTACTATTTTCGACACACCTGGTGTCCTTGTTGTAAGATTGGGCAACCACCATTATGAACTCATTATTAATAGCGCTGACTGGAATCCCACCGGCGAAATGTAGAGCACTACCCATCAATTTATCCATCCAGGGGCTTCTTGTTACTTTCTGAGTTCTCACCCAGAATTCGTCCATGTCAATGTGGCCCAGTTCAGAATCTCTGACATCCATATTGCATTCCGCCTGAGATTCGGGCATTCTAACCCTTTGGTACTTATACTTCATTTCTTCCTCTGTTAGCTTAGCTTTTCCTCTTGGTTTGGCGGGTCTCTTGCTTGAGGTAGACATGTGTTCTTCAAGGCTTATCTGATGATCTGCACGTAGGAGGAGTGAAACCCAATCCAAGAAGCTTGAATTAGTCATTTGATTTTCAATGGGAACGCTAGCAGAAGAAAGAGTTAGAACTTTTAAGGCTCGGGGCGCAGGGCGCATGGAAAATGTATATAACAGGCTGAAAAGACAAGGCGCACAGGAAAAGGACGCAACAGAGGTAAAATTGGCGCCAAAGGCGCATGGCGCATGGATGAAGCAGACTGCATTTTATAGAAGGGCGCACAGGAAATGCATGCTACATTGATATTTGGTGCGCCCTTTGGCGCATGGGCAGATTTTGCGACATGGGAAAAAGACGCGCCAAAGGGATGAAGGAGGCGCGGGTTTTGAGCGCGTTACAGGCCGAAAGGGTGCGCCTAAGAGCGCATGATTTTTAACTGCAGCATGCTGGGTAGACGCGCCGAGGGGCGCGACTGTCTTCATTGCAACATGACGCAACAGTGCGCCATGGAGAACACTTTAATCATTTAGTCGTTTTTCAACTCAATCTTCCACCCGAAAGGAGGCTTGGTATGACAAGGTTTTTATAAGGAGGATCTCAGATGGCGCTGATGCGAAACCACCCCCCTTTTTCCAACAAATCCGGAAAGAGGAAAGGAGTAGGAAAAGAAGAAACCGACAGGACAGGGGAGAAACAAGCCCAACAAGGCCGGCTAGCCATTAAAGAGACAGACCATGCAAGCAACAAACAGACCCGCTAAAGAAATAAGCTCGAACGAGAGAAAACACAGACCAAGAACGTGAAAGCTTTCAAAAACAAACCAGGAGAACCACCTACCTCGAATATATATCGAAAATTTGTGGCGAGTGGGTCCACAGAGCAATGACGGCGACAGGGCAGAGCTGACAAATCCAGAGCGATCACGTGCTTGTCAAAATGGAATGAAAATGACAGGGCGGGCACTGTTATATATAACAAAACTTTGTCATAAATGCGCCACCCACTATTTGAAAAGGCGCGCGAAAACGACTGTCGACAGAGGAAAGCATGCGCCCTTTGGCGCATGGAAGTAACTGACAACAGGAGAATGGGTGCAACTTTTGCGCATAAAACGAGTTGTCGACATGAATTTATGTGCGCCCTTGGGCGCACCAAAACGTGGTGTAACAAGGAAAATACATGCGCCTTTTGGCGCATGGAAAAGAGGCGCGACAAATGATATGTCAACATCGAGGCGCATGCGCCTCGGCGCACGCAAATAAGGCTTAACATGCTTTGGCGCACCGAAAGACGTGTTGACATGGGAAACCATGCGCCAAAGGCTTTTTAAAGGGGCGCACCAAAACGCGTGGTGTTACAAAGGCAAATCCATGCGCCCACCAAAAGGCTCAAAAGACTAAGGAAAGCTAGATTTCCCGAGAAGGAATTTTAAATCGTTTGACGCGAGGATCCCTATTGAGGGATCAAGACAAAAATTTTCGGTATGGTTATCGGTAAAATTGCCCTTGTCAATTTCGGGAAAGCTAGATTTCTAGGACCCATCGACCATTTTTCACATTTAATTTTTCTTAATTAAATCAAGATAATCTAAAAAAATTATTTTCTTGCTTTTCTTGTTTTGGATCAACCCTTAGTTATTTTCTAGTAGGTCAATGTGTTTTTATTTACTCTATGTGCCATTTTTTTCACATTTAATTTTTCTTAATTAAATCAAGATAATCTAAAAAAATTATTTTTCTTGCTTTTCCTGGCAATCAACGACTTAGTTATTTTCTATTTGTAGGTGAATGTGTTTTTATTTACTCGGAACTCACTAGACAACAAACCCATAATCAAACTTCGAAAACATGTCTACACCATTATCTACACCTTTACAACAACACATCCCATCATCTACTTAATTCTTTACCCAATTACCTACCCCATTATCTACACCATTACAACAACATAACCCATTTTCTCAACCAATCACATCTACTCCTCTATCTGAACATCAACAAGCCTAGAATGAAATAGAGGAACAATATAATGAAGAAATACAACAACATCACTTAGATTCTACACGTCAATTTTGTGGTCAAATCTTCCATAAACCCAAGAAGAAACCGAGCAACCATAATCCCCGGCTCTCAATCAAAATCATCTAAACCTCCTTTCCTTGATAGAGGAGACCCTGTTTTTGAAGAGATGTTAGATTCAAATCATGTTTCCCTTAATGCTTATCTTGCAGCTAGGGGTGTCCAACTCCAACCATTTGTATCTGAACCACACATTCCTGATCCTTCATCTAGTATTGCACGTCTTATTCTTGATCCTTCAACTAGGGGTGTCTAGCTCTGAAACTATTTTTACGAGGGTTAGAAGGTGGTCTAAAACCCTCATTGTGTGTCACATCAAATTCATTGTCCTGCACTTTGAATGTCACCAATACTCAAGTTGAATAAAAGACCTGTAAAACCCCAAAACAAACATCAAACCCTAAAAAATAATAATGCATATGAAGGGGTCAAAATGTCCTCAGCTGACCACAATGGTGGACTTACTAACTGAGTGATGTACTACATATCAGACCCAATGTAGTTCTATGTGAAAGCATGTGTGAACATGCCATAGGTTGTTCTTGTTCCAGTCACACTTTGTGAAGTAGCAAGCAATAACTATGTGTAGAAAATGTAATAGAATTTGTACATGGAATAGAATAGAATCCCCCTATGAAGTGTGATACATATTTCCTAGCCTTGTGCCTTGATGATGGAGATATGTGGATGAAATTGATCTCTAATGCAATAAATAGATGTAAATCTAGATGGAGTGATAGTAGTAAGTGATGATAGGTCCCTAATTTTGGTCTCATAACTTTAAATATATAGGGTTCTCTTGGTCTAATTTCATAATTAACCACGAAAAGTCGACCACAAGAATGATAAAGATGTAAAATGCCTAGAAATATCCTAGGAAGTGGCATAAAATCTCTAGAAGGATCGGGATGCCCTAATACGAATCTAGGCGCCCCAACCGAGGCTAAAATAATGTGAAATGACCAAATCGATGGGGCATAATGGTGTAAGAGGTTCGTAATGATGAAATAAAATAAAATAAAGTGGCCAAAATACAGGGGTTAGTTAGTAATTTTTCCTTCAAGAACCTTCTAAATAGTAGTATGAGATAGAGATAAATAAATGTCTAAATTGCATTATTTTATGACTATTTAATCTAATGATATATCTTTTTCATCATATTTTCTAATCAATAATAAATATGCCAAGTGTAAGATTCCATAAAGACTTAATGATGATTAATTACATTAGTAAAAGGTTCATATTATTAGTATTAAACATAATTTATTCCATATAAAGTGATGTTTTCAAGATACATATTCTCAATATACAATTGGTTTAAAATAATTCAATATTTAATTCTTACATTTCATTTTTCATAATGTACATTAGTATTTATCACTTATAATCAAATATAATTAATTACATCATTATTGGTATTCAAATTTCAATAACTTATAATTATTACATTAATTTTCCTCAAATATAATAATATAATACATATCATGTATACAATACATCACAACTACGATCATGACACCATGTCATCCTTTAATAAATATCCATCTAATATTGAAGCCATAAAAATTTGAGAGAGTATAACCGGAGAGAATTTTACCTCCAACCATGATCCTTACGCATCCTTGAAAATCTCTCACAAAATGAAAGTGAACCTACCCTTCATGAGAGGGAATATGCAGATAATAAATAATATAAGATATCTTTCCATAAGTAGTACAATCACCTAAAAATTAGTAGACTTAAAATGTATCTCGAGAAAAATGGTAGGTAATAAATTTTCTTTTTCTTAATGAGTCTTAGGATAAAATTAGGCACACATCCCTAATGAGATCTGACAACAAATTAGGTCATGATAATTCATTTACAAACTATACATGAGGGAATAATTTGAGTATATCTGCAGTCCACCCCAACCCCTAGCACTTTCCATATGTGAAACTACATTAGGTAATGTTTAACCTAACCCTATAATTTTTCTATGAAATTTCAATAGGCAATATTTAATCTATCCCAACAACTCACTCCTATCTCATATGCACACCTCTCTAAGTTATCTAATTCACATGTTACATCGGTGAGACCTCTAAATCACGGTCACACATTGGTTGTACAAAAAATAGAAATTAGTGAAAGGAATCAAGTAATTATTAACCCTTATGATTACCCCATACCACCTAAAAACATTTCCATTACAAGGATTTGAACTCTAGCTAGCCTAATAATCAAAAGGGAACTATATTGTCCCATAAATAATGTTATAACACATGTTGCAATTTTACATGTTTCATATTCCATTAAGGATATTTCATCATCTTACCATCGTTTAAATCATGATCCATTTAATTTTTTTAGTTTAGAATTTCAAGTCTCTATCTTTTAATCAATTTACCCCTAAAAATGGGTTTTCATGTTCAATAATTAGTTCAGCGACAATATGATTACTTAATTTTATCGAAATAGTACAAACACACTCCATAATTAAGGTTTATCAACAAATACCAATATCAAAACAATAATTCCAATAAAAACCATCCTATACTAATTATTAGTTTCATAACTTAAGTACTCTAGATGATATTTTTCACATTTGTGACATCTCAAACTAGGAGTAGTAATTAAGTACTAATGATTCCCATTACTATCCCATACGAATTACAAAAATAATGGTAACAAAAATCCTAAACAAATTTTTTTATGGTCATCGTCATAAAATTATGAAATTAATGACATTTATAAAAGATTCATCATATTAAATATCCAAATCATAATTTCGTTCACATAATAAGGTCGTTAGATTTGGTCCATGTAGAATCTAGAGAAACATGCCATATAAAAGGTCATATAAAAACATAAGGATCCAATTTCCTCCAAGATCCTAATCACGATTAAAGGATTTAATTTTCCATTGTTATTTATTTTACTCTATCATAAATTAGACTATATTTCTTATGTTTTAGAGCTATTTTTGATCTTGGGACTTGTGTGTTGTAAAGGTCTAACCAAATCCAGAACTAAGTCATACAAATTTTCATTTTATAATTATCCAATTTCCATCAAGAAAAATTAAGATAAATGGATTTATTTATGATAGGCATGAACTATACCAAATCAAAATAAGTTAAAATAGTTCCCATTTCATACCCATTAATTCATTTAATTATAATTTTATCATTGTTTATGATCCTAGGACCTTTGGGTTGTTGACTCCCCTATAGTCAAGGAAGAAGGATTCACATTTTCTAATTTATGGTCTCCATTAAAATGTAATTAAGGTAAGATGATAATTCCAATTACTCATTTATATATAAAATTTGTATACCTCAATCAATAGTAACGGGTTTGATCTCCTTTACAAGGTACAATATGTTTCATACATTGGTCAAAAACCTATTAATTTATTTAAATTTAACTCAAGGCTTCACAAAACTTTCATATCCATAATATTCAACTTTGTGCTTCTTTTTATTGAATTATCCATTATTTTTACCCATTTAATTAGGTCAAACCAACTCTATACAATATCTAGATTAAGCATATATGCTTAATCAAATCATGGTGTTAACATTTATGTTTCATTTCCCATGCATGTTCTAAGCGTAGAACAGGTCATCTATTAATCCAAGGTTACAATGCATTGATTTTATATATAATTACCATAACTAAAATAAACTAAACCATTACGATTATAACTATAATGTAAAAATTATATGGTTTCACATATTGTCATTTAGGTATATATAATTCCACTTAACACTTTCCATGTTATGTTGTCTCATTTGATATTACTCTTTTAAAGGAGGAAGATATCTTTTAGTTTTCTTTAGTCAAGTCCTTGAGAGTAAGCTTTAATAATTCTCATAATGTTATTGATCCTAAATTAAAATGTATAGTCCTCTTTTTGTTATAAAATATGTTTATGCATTTCCTACCTTTCTTATTAGTCACTCTCAAGTTAAAATATTGCTTCTTAGATAATTCGTGATAAAAATCCCAATTTTTGATAATACTTTTCAAGAGTTAATACAAGCATATACTTATTGATTATCCTTTTCAAAGATTTATACAACTAAAAACATTTTTTTCCATTCCTATATGTTTACATTACCCTTGTTTGGATCTCATGATATTTCATAATAAATTCACAACCATTATTCCTTCCTCTAAAGTTTAGCATACCCTTAAGATTCATAAGTAACATGTTTGTAGGTTCTAAGATAATCAATCTCCTTGTTCACCAAAAATAATAACCGTTTAACTCCTATTGATACTATTTAATTCTAAATTCACTTTACCCTAACATGGTTTCACATTGTATTTTCTATTTACATCACATCATGGTAAAATAATTATTATTTAATTTAACATGAAAAGTCGTTTATTTGTTATCATATCTCTATTTATCATGAAAATTATCCTTGTTTCACTAATCATGTGTTTTCATGTAATATAACATATGAATCTTGTTATCTTTTACCTTATGTTGTCATGATAAATCTCTAGCCTACAAAATTGATTTTTTTCCATGATAACAAAGTCTCCACTTGAAAATTTCCTCTCCTAGTCACTGTAAACGCTTCCTCTAGCCATTTTTTCACAATATAATCCTCATTTTGGATTATAGGAATATGATAACAATATTTTCAAGTGTGTTTCATGTGTAGGGATGTATTCTTAATAGGATTGAAAAAAATTATTGTGATCAAAAAAGAACAACTACCCATAGAGGCCTAGAAAATACTTTTTTTGGCCATTTCGCAATTGGCAAATAACCTCTAGAAGGTGATTGCAAAGGCACAAAAAATTTGGAAGCTATGTAGAGGTGTTTTGAATTCATTCAAGGAAGTTTTATGAAATTTTGTAAAGTTAAGTGATGTTAGGGATCAAACTAGCAAAACAAGGTCATTGTGGGTGTAGGGAATGAGCTACGGTCAACGGAGGAATGTGAATTGTCCTAATGATTATGGGATTTATGGGAGGAAAATAAATAGTCAATGGAAATATCCTGGAATCCTCCACATTATGGACACTTTAATTTTATTCCAAGACTTTGTAGGTGCCCCTTAGAGCCAAAAAGCATTAGGCCATGAAAATCCATTTTCAAGAATACTTGGCTCCTGAAAGTGATTTATATGATATAAAAATGTTATTTGGAGTCAATATGATATAAGATTTGAGTTGAAAACACCCTTCCATGCTCTCGGGAAGAAAACACAATCTGTTGTTCTAAAATAGAGTTGGCGGTATGACATCAACATGTGAAAAAAGCATTGGTGCACTATAGATCATATTGTGTCCCTAAAAATATCACCAAGGTGAAAAGGGATATGATTGCCACAAAATTCAACTCCCCATGATCCATCCATTTAGGCTTTTTCATCTCTTTAAACAACAACATATGTTGTTAAGTGATGCGATTATGTGTTTTACTTACCTAGGTCCCCTTCCCATGAACTATATACCTCTAGTGTACTTGGGAACATGTTATGTCCCCTTTTATTGTCACCAAGGAGAAAAGGGGGCATAGGGGAATTTTTTTTTCACTCCCCTATGTCAAGCATTAGTTGCGTCACTTAATTGACAACTTACGGTGCTAGAAATATGTTAAATTGATCATACTCAAACCTGCCCCCTCTCTCATGTTCCCAAGACCGCATGGTGCACTTTGGATCATGTTGTGTCCCCTGGATTATCCTAATGATTAAAAGTGACATGTGGGACAAAATATGGCACTCCCCATGAGACCTTTCTCTCTATAACATGGAAAACATCACTTTCGCCGCTAGGGAGTTCCCAAACTTACATGTCCACTTAAGTAATTCCCCCCTCCTCACGAGAAGATGAACCATGGAAAATTTTGGATCATGGAGTGTCCCCTCACATCTCACTAATAGTAAAAGTGACATTAAAATTAACTCATATTTCCTCCATTAAGGCCTTGAACATATCAAGGACTAGATTGTAGTGCCCTAGAAGGCATTTTTAGCACCATAAATCTCCATCACACTACACTACAACATGCCACTTGTTTCCATATGGTGAAAAGCACACTTATTTGACCCCATTTTCCCCATGCAATTTTTCCTTAATTTTTAGGGTGCAGACCACACTCAAAATATCATCCCAACCCCAATTTAGCCTACGTGGTTAAAGATGCGTTAAAAATTACAATGTGAATGTAAATAACTCCCAACTTAAAACAATCGAGTCATATTTACATTGCAATATCTGTGATGATTTTTTTATTAGACGTAAAGAGGGTTGGGGACCCTACCCCATATAAATCTAAAGAATCCCAAACGGGGATACAAGGGAAAAATTTACTCTTTCAAACCAAGAAAAGACAACCAAACTAGAACTAAAAACAACCAAACTAACATTTGGATAACTAAAAACAAAAAAATGTGATGAATTTTTACCGGTGATGCTACTGAAATAAATTTTAGAACTCTCAAGCTCCAAAGCTGAAATTTACTCATATCTCATAATCTATGCACTCAATTTCCACCAAACTTTAGCAATGTAATTCTCCCAAAAACACCTTCAGTTTTAATATAAGAACTTTGAAATTGATACTATGTATAATTTAGAGTAGTTAGTATAAATTTATATCCCCAGAGTTATCTTTTCATATCTATGGAGTTCTCAAAAATAAAAAAATTCTCAAAAAGTGGAGCGAAGGTCCCAAGACAAATCTTAATCTTTTGAGGTTGGCTTCATTCCAATCTAACACCTAGAATACACCTATATAAACATATTTAAATTTTACATGTATCATATGTATAAATATAGGATGTTTCTAAAATAGTAAACCTTCAGTGTCCATGTTACTCCAAACAAGTAAAAATAATTAAAAAAGTGACAAAACTAAAAACTTACTAAAAATAGCTATCCCAAATAGGACCTACCAAAATTATAAAGTCTTGAAATTAGGCTCAAATCACTTATATAAACTCATATTACACCTATCTCATTACTTTTTCCATCATAAAGGTCAAGTATTTAGGTCTGGAACTAATCTCAACACTAATAACTGTATATCCAAATGTGGGGGACAATGATGTCACACACATAGATCTAGAAGACTTGAATGACATAATGATGAATAAGCCATGAGGGAAAGTGGAGAAAAAGATACACTCAAGTGGGTTATTCGGGGTAGGAAGACACATGCTAACTATTTAGAGCACCAAAATGACATTGCATATTCAAGACATTATGATCCTAACATCAGAACAATCATGACAGATGATAACTCAATCCTTGTAGTTATCACACAAAAATTCATTTCTCAATGATTGTATATTACCACTAATAACAACATGGTCATCATAACCAAGGAGTTTTATCCAGTAGAGTGGGTGAGGACCAACTCATATTTTTAAGGCCTAGCGGTTGCTTTATGGCTCAAACAAGGGAGAAAGCCCTCTAGTATCCTAAAGAATCTGCCAAGAAGTGAATTTCATGAGGCATATTCGGATGTCATTGTCCTTCCGAGGGTAATAATGGGAGAGGAGATAACTAAGGATTTCCAATATTGGATGGCTTGGTTCATCCTAGCTACAACAAAAGGAAACAAAATGGTGTCTTTGGGGAAAATCATCGATTCTGACATCCATTGGTACATGTTATAGTTTTAAACTATTAATAAGTTCACAATGATTTCTTACATTATGCAATCCATTTCTTTCACAAGAACCTTATGAGGCCTATTTCAATGCTCCCAATTTGCGAAATAATTACCGCTTATGAAAAGTATCTACTGACTCACTCTTAAGGATATTAACTCTCACTATACTAGGGTGAATGTTGTACTCATCATGTTCATCATAAGATTTATTGAAAGAAATCTATAATGGAAAATATCATCCCACGCTGCTACATTGATTGAGAAGTATGGGAGCCACTTCATCCAATTCCCCACCTTCACCTACATCATGGTTGGAGGATTTGATATTACCCCTCAAATGCTACACAGTGCACGAGTGATAAGATCATCATGTTTGAACTATGCCAACAATTATCTCATGTTCATACCAAGTGTAAGAATGCAAAAAATAAAGGTGTGTCATTTCCCATCTCCTTGGGAATATAATTGTGTAAGAATTTCACGAGATGTAGAAAACATCAAAAGATCTTTCGATGATATCATTTTGTACTCCTACATATCTTGGTCTAAATTTGATTTTAGGAAGAATATAAAAAAATCATCTTGCCAAGGTTGCATCATGAGCCTAAAATTGAGGACTACTGGTTTAACTACACATATGACTTCGAGGTCGGGAAAAATATTACATGTGTATGACAATAGACAAAATGATATACTTCACATTTGATTAGTTTGCGAGATGGAATAAAATATGACGATTCATACCTATTTGAACACGAATAACAAGAGACACAATCTTCCCCTCTTCATCCCACTCCATGGAACATTAGTGAATTAAGTAAAATTAAATAGAGGACTATGGTAATGATCCAAAGATCAAAATAATTATTCAAGAAGAAGAAAAATTCTTTCATCAATTTTTCTTGTAGTTTTTTCTCTATGTAGGAAATTTTCTCACACTTCCTCCCTCAAGACATAAAAGAAAGCTAAGATCTCTACTCATTCAGAAGAATCCTCCAAGAGTAAAATTTTGGATGTTGAGTGCACTGAAGCTTCTCCTCTTAAGAGGCTTCATAAAAAAATAAAAGATCGTTGAAAACCCCATTGAACCCCTTGAGTTATGTGAAATTGATCCATCTCAGTCTCATGTTCATAACCGACATCCAAGTGGGTCCTTCTTGGCATTGGAGAGTCATCTCATCATGAGTAAGTAGTGATCCCTTATCTAGAACACGAAAGTACCCTATGTCATATCTTGTGTCTACTCCGGTTGAAACATTCCCATGGGTACATGAGCTACTTAGAAGTGAATAAATAATGGTGTATCAATCTGTCATACCTAATTTTTAGTTCATATCAAAATACATCAAGGCGAAGCGAACCAAGAAAGCATAGAAAAATTCATGTTTCTTCACTAGAGATTTTGGATCTCAATATGTGGAAGTTACATGATCAAAATTTAGTGAAACCCATAGGTGAAATGACAAAATATGACTAAGCAATGACTAGGGTTTCTTTGGAATAAGCTACACATGATGGATATTTACACCTATTAAAGGGTTCGGTATCCTTCTTTCTTTCTAGAAATGAAGAGAATAAACATGTTGTGGAGCAACTAGAAGAGCATTTGATAACCCTCACTACCTACATACAATCCTTCCTGGAACCCGAGTGTGATACCACTTCCTTAGAAGAGGAAATCTCTCGCAACAATATTTTTACCCTCATATGATCAAGAGATCTCTAGGGTACACTATGCAAGGGAATGCTAGTGGAAAATGGGTGGAGAAGATTATGGAAAAGGAAAGGTAATATTACTCTAGGTTATATCATTATTCAAAGTTTTCCTAACTTTGTTTCCAAAGTTAAAATGACCAAGGAGGATATTGAGAAAAAAATCACCCATTAGGATAGTGCATTCCCATTGGTGTCGAGATCATTTTCTTGATTCTTACTCCTTAGTGAGAAAAAATGTATTCACCTCTATCCATGAGAACTTATCTCCCATATGGTCTCACACAATGAATGATAAAGGATACTATCTCAAAACTTGTGTCTATGGAGAGCTTGTATTTGAGATATTAAAAAGTATTAACAATAATGTGGAGAATCTTGGGTTACCTATGATTAATAAAAATTTTCATTCAAAGATCTCCTTAAGTCTTTCCAAGATTTGGTTAAGAAATAGGTAGGGGATTCCTTCTCTTTAAATGAATATATTTTGGAATCCCTCATGGAAATTAAACTCAAAAATCTCTAATCTTGCAATATATCATCAAGTCTAGTTCAACCAATATAAGACCCATGGTGGCATCCCTAATACTTGGATCAATGCTTTGGGTTGTGTTTTCATCCACAGGTAGAGAAGGTGGCACTCACAAAAACTCATTTTAGTAAGGAAGTGAAGGATCAAAAGCTCACTCTAGGAGTATTTCCTCAAATTTATCCAAGAGTTGTATCTTCATCATCATAGGCTTTTTCATCCTTATAATGATCACTATATTCTTCTCTCTTCTTCCCTCCCTCTCTCTATGCTCAATTATTCATTAATAATGTACTTATTGATTTGTTTCATCTTATTCATGTAAGTGAACTTTTAATTTGACATTGTAAAATTTCTCTTTCATTAATAAGAAAGGGACTTATTTTGATTCCTATAGAAATATGAAAGTTCACAAGTGATGAGAATGTGAAAATTTATGTGGGGGAAGAGGAAGAGAAATTTTTAGAGATATATATTGAGATGGATTCTTCATTCCAAAGGGTTGATAGCTATTGATCTCTTCTTGTACGCATAAACTATTATTTTCTTCTATTTCCTTATCTATGTTTCCTCTACTTTTTATCTTCGACTCTATGAGCATTGTAATATTGAATAACTAAGAAGGAACTTTGTATCTTTGAGGAAGGAATCAATGGATTTGTTTTTCTATGGTTTGTTAATCCTAATATTTCTTGTATGGCTATGTTCTTCTTGTTGAGTGTCAATTTTCTCCGATTAATGTTTGTGAAATCTGTAAGTTCCTATCCAAAATATTAATATTACCTTACTACATTGCTTCCTCTCCTTTACCTTTTCTCTAAGAAAGTTCCTCCCTTGTTCCAAGTACAATAAATTTTCCACAAGTTTAGTGGAGTATTCTGTGTGATCTGGCCTAATAGCCACCACATATTTTTATTTTTCTGCATTTATAGAATTGGATCCTCCCCAATCCCAATATGAGGGACCTATTACTAAAGCATTTCTTGGTCTGTTTATTTTTGGAATAATTATAGGAAGTTGCTACTAATTAGATCTATCACTTTCCATAGAGATCCATCAAAAATTGGGTACAACCAAAATCCAAGTTTGAAGCCAAATTCAATTCTTCTAAAGATTCCCATCCCCTACTTCCACAATGTTACCAAATAAATTAGTAACCACATAAACCTATGAGGAATTTTTTTCTAATTTTAAAAAAAATTCTCTACAAAATTATAGATATTGCAAGGCTTACAAAGGACAACTGGTTAAGATTCTTCACCAATTCTCAATTACCAGAGGTTATATTTATTTTGAGAGGAAATCAACCTAGTACTTTGGATGAGGCCTAAGAACTATGTGTAGATGTGGAAGATGATGTTGTTATGTTTGGAAAAAATAACAAAGGATCAAGAAAAGACAAGGATCCAAACTCGGGTTTTGATTTACTGATTCTTTACCACAAAAACTTTCTAATGATGTACTTTCTCTCAGAAACACATTTCTTAGAGTACCCCATATATGGATATTCCAAGGAAGAACTTCCCAAACAAGAAAATAATTATTTTTGCACCTCAAATACTTTCTCTTGAGGATCCACCCATGAACACTACTTTTGGAAACCAATAAGATGATGAAAATGAAGAAGAGGCTGATTAAGAAGATAAAAGATAAGAAGGTGAATTTATCTTTGAAGAAATAGGATCTCTAGAAGTTGGTTTATTTGAATATGATTCTTATTCCAATGATGAATATGAAGACTCGTAGGTAATATGAACAACCCTTTGTAGTGTCCAACTTAAAATGCAAAAAGAAATGAAATGAATGTGGTTGGTGGATGGTGGTTTATGGCAGGTATGGCATGTGGAAGAGATCCTAAAGGATATGGGTGCCCAGAAGGAATTTAATACCTGTCACATCCTAAACAACTTTTCAAACCTGTCACTTTCCTTGAGTAATAATGCTAGAAATTTATTTGGATTCATAGATTGTGACATGCTAAAACACAAGGAAATGTTGTAAATTTAACATGGTTTGGATAGTTGTGGCCATGAAAGGGCACGACGAGTGTGCGTGGATTTTCCCTCGAGACAAACACATTACAACAGGTAGGCCTCTAACCTGGCCAACTCACGTTTTTGCCACATACTCCCAACCTGCATCGAAAAGGAAGCACTAGAATAGGGAAAGGACATCGTCAAAGCATAATGGAAATCTGAATTCATTCCAGCTCCTCCCTATCAATGCCAAAATGAAAATTTTGTTAGATTTCATAGTTGTAAGTTCCTGGCAGTTCTTCCTGCAACATTTGTAGGATATACACAAAATGGGTTTGTTGAAAAGGCTATAAAAATTTTGAGCAAATTTTATGGAAAGATTTAAAGCCAGATTCAATAACCACTGCTAGTGTCTCCCATCCAGTGCCAGATGTGAGCTACGAGACAGATTATGGACATCCATCAAAGCATACAAGATATAGGAATAGTGTCAGATGTTGTAGTTTGAGGTGCTCTGGTAGATAGGTATGTAAAAACGTGGAAGCATGCGTTGACAGGTGAACTGTTCATTTTAAACACATGAAACGTGGCTCGTGGACTGCAAATTTTTCTAGATATACAAAAAAATGAGTTCGTTGAAAATTCTTAGAAACTCTCAAGAAAATATGGCGGGTAGGTGCAAATCCATATTTCTACAACCTTTGCTAGCACCTTCCCAGCCTGGGTCAAAATGGAATTTAATGATTGCAGGGTATGTTCAGTTTGGAGTCTTGAGCAGGCCTTAGTCAATCGTGAAAACATAATGGGAAACATATCCTATTTGAAATTTTTCAAGGGATCGAGAATATTTGTGTGTCGTCGTGGAGGATAGATCGATGCTTGTGAAATGTTTGAAAAAATGCCAAAGTGTGATGCTGAACTAAATCCTATGGGTTTGACTGGCTTCATTCCTCCAGGCATGGTTCATCTCTCCTCATCTCTCATAATTTATTTTCTTTAGTTTTCCTTTTTGCAATGAAATGAAGTTTTAAAATCAAAGGATTTTCATATATTATACTGTATAAAATAAACTTGTTTTAAAAATAGTAAAATTGTATATCGTAACTTACAAGATCCAATATTGCTTGGTAGACAATAAACTTGAACCCTCACTTTGTGATGATCTAGAAAACATCACAACCAAAATAGATTACTATAGTACCCTTTTCTATTTCTAGGTTGAAGTTGAGTTCCCTGTAAACGATTTGACTGCTCCCTTGTTTAAATAGATCAATTACGATTTTCTGAGACTTGTAAAGTAACCTTCGTAACTCTAGAAAGGAGATGTTAAGTTTCCTATGTGTACCTTGTTATGTGAGGTGTCACTTAAATCTTTGGATTGAACCTGAATGAACATTTGTGACCTTTTGATGCCCCTATAGGAGCCTCGTTACACTATTTTTGCAATGGTAGGAAGCTGCTAAATCTAAAAAGTTGGCTTTCATTTTGAACCGCCATTTGAAACCTGGATAGAGAAATTATTATCCACCTTTGCAAACCTCTAGTACTTTTACTAGACAATTACTTGAAAACTTTGGTTCGGAAAAATCACATTCCAGGTTAGTTTGGCAAAGGAATTTTTGCAGCCTTTGGTCGATTTGATGAGGTTGAAGCTGGACCAATTACGACTTTTCGCTCCAAAAACATGTCACCATTTGAGAACTGTTTTATAGTTCTCGATCCGTTGACTCGATGAATTCTCCTTATATAGGGGAACTTGTAGGAAGTTCCTCATTGCGTGTTCATCCATCAAATGTCAGTTTTGGACGTGGTTTTCTGAGCCCTCGAGCTCACTTTTGATCATTAACAACTAGCTCATTTATGACCGATAGCCCCGAAGAACTAGCCACAAATTGTAAAGCGTTCGCGACTTAATCTGTTAGTTCCTATGAATTCTTTGTATATAAGTGGGCACATAGAAATTTAAACATGGTGTGTTTTCTCATGAAGAATATAATGTTTGAAAGTGGTTTCTTAGCCTCTGAGCCTATTTTGCACGTTTTGTAGCTAACAAGAAAATGTAAAAAGGAAGTTGTAGGACCCCTGTCGGGTTGCCAAACCACCATGGAAAATTTTGACACATGTAAATAACTATTTGAAAACTCCATAGTGTAACTTGTTGTGTGAAATAGAACTTTTGACAAAATGGTGTTTCTCTCTCTTCTTTCTCTTTCTCTCTCCTTGGTTACGAAATGAAATGAATTCATGTTTCTAAACCTTTTCTTTCGAATGTAAATTATAATTATTATTATATGTAAATGGGGAACTGAAAAACATTAATTATGTTAGATTAGGGTGGATTCCATGCCAGCGATTTATCGTTGATTTCATGCTCACTGGTTTTGCAGGATGCAAGAAAGATGGAAAAAAGTGATGTGTAATTCATTATTTCTTATTGTAATTTATATAGGTCATTGTAAAATGAATATATGTATAATGTAGTCTTTTGTTACAGAAAATTTATATTTGAAATTTGCTAATATGTATGAGATGCTATTTTTAGGGATATCTTAGGAAATGTGCATTAATTACAAGTTCAATTTGATTTATAGTTGCGTATGGTAAAGGGTATATATATATATATATATATATATATATATATAGTAAATGAATTTGAAGTTAATATATTGTAATGCATTTTCAGTGTTCAATAAATGATTAATTAATTACTAGGTTGTATTCTTACCTTGTAAATGTAATAAAGAGTTTCAATCGAAACACTCAACCCTAATATAAGATCTGTGTGTAACATGTCTTCATGTGTGATCCTTTTTACCATAGAAGAAATTGAAAACCGTAGAATGAACTTAAACTTGCACTTGATGGAACCTCCTAGCTTTATGTAAATAAAACCCCTAGTTTGGGTTTACCATCATAGTCGTTATGCTTAGCAACATTGTCGTGAACCCATCTTTTAGGAACGACATGGTCCAACGTTATCTAGAGTATGTGGTTTCCTTCTAGTTTTGGTAACCGTGAGGAGAATGTCCTCTCTTCAGGCCCGACACCGTGTTGAGTGGTCAAGACTGCCTTGGAAGTCACCTTATGAGTCCTTGTTCAAAGCAATGACTATGTAGTATAACCTTACCATCTATAAGGTAAGTAGAGCTAATACTCCTTTAGTATCCTTTTGGATTGCCAGGTCTTACGAGATTAGATCTAGAAATTAACTTCATCAGCGAATGAAGTCCCTGTTGGATCCAAACGACATAAATGGAGATCGTGAAATAGTTGTTCTATGACTTAAACTCTTGTTAATGAACTCTTTAGTCCCTCTCAGTTAAATGTGTCACCCTAGTTACTAACAACATATCACCTTGGTCTTTCATGAAGGTTGTCTACCTTAAACATGTCTTCTCACCTTAAATCTCTTTTGTAGTTGGGGCATAGATCCTTAGGTGCAATTGGAATTATACCAACCAAGGTAGTTTTTCTTATGACATTTCTATGATTGTTCTCTTGGTGGGATTTAAAATGCACAAGTGGATGTCTTGGTTGTAGCACGTGTTAACACTGTTGTGCATAAGAGCAAAGAATTGAGTTGTCTCGTGCTAGGTTACACTCCATGTAGTAGTGAATCCATTAGTGAAAAGTATGTGTTTATTATGTTACAAATGTTATAAATGAGACCTTAGTGCGATGTAAGAGTAAATCATATAAAAGGAAAAATATATTTGAGGTTGAGAATAATGTCGCTCTTGGAATCCTTATAACTCAATTTGACATTTACTTATGTTAAAAAGAATATGAATTTCCTTGGTCAGAGCAAACTTTGGGATAACAAAAGATATACTTCTTCAAGATGTTAGATAAGTAATTTCGTAACTCTTCATGTTATTAAGTGACACCAAAAGAGATCTAAGAAACAATGTAAATGAAATGAGAAACAAGATTATATGTGTCAATGGATTAAGAAAACAATTTCACTTGAAGTCCTTATGGTTGATTTAAGAATTGAATTTTGTTGTGGAGAGTGGATATAAACTGCTCGTGGTGGGACTAGGCTTTTGAGCCATTATAGAGTCCACTAAAAATAAAATAAAATAAAATTATGTCATGTAAAGGCTTAACTGAATCAACTAAATTTGGAACTAAAATAACCATAGTACGAGAACAAATGTGCTTCAAATGGAAGGAAATTTATAGGAAAGAGAAACTTGAACCTTCACCTCCCTTGAATCATATTATTTTTTTCTTGACAACTTCTGGTTGGTCCCTGTGCATAATGAGGATAAGATTAAACATCAACTAAACATTTTTTTTTAGAAACAAACTTTTAGCGTAAGAATGAGAGAAGTAGGAACCTTGTATTTAAATCTAAAATATGGAAAATAATTATGTAAGTTATGGAGATTTTCATAAGGGATAAAGAGAAAAATTATATGGTCGAACTGTAAGTTAAATGTGGAATGAACTTATGAATCTGTAGGTTGGAAAAAAAAAAAAAAGAGATAAAATTATACTTACCTAATAAAGTTATTGGAATGTTAATCGTAACGGAGATGAAATCATGGTAATGATGTGTTGTGGGTTTACCAATCCTTGAGTCCCTTTTCTTGTGGTTGAGTCATTCCTAGTATTCGTTCATTGAGTAAAGTGTGGCATCGACTTGTAGATGGTGTTGTCAGGTGTCTATGTGAGTCGAAAACTTATGAAAGTGTCATATGTGTTGTTGAATTTCTTTACTTGGAGTCCTTGCGGTGTTGTGTAGTGAGAAATGTAAGTAAAAAAATAAATTATCCTGATATTTTATTATTATTCTTCTATGTGTAAATTTTGGGTGTTACACAACCATTCTTGTGTTGTTTTTACATGATAAAAAAACTTGAAAAATAGAAATCATCTAAGAAGAAAGAGAAGGAGAAAGAGGACTCTCAACCTGGTGATTATTCTACCAAAAATAATAAATGAGAGAGTTCCTCTTCTTTCTACATCTTTGGAACCAACAAGAAAGAATCCTGAAGCTACATCTCATCGCAAGGTGTCTCCTAATCTGGGTAAGCCAAGTACTTACGCTTCTTCTAAAAATAATGCCTCCATTTCTGCACCTCAAAAATCAATGAAAAATCTACACCTACATCCTATATATTAAATTAACTACCCCCTAGTGTTTCTAATGCGTCCGAGAGCTCTTCCTCTATCTTTGGTATTATTGGCAATGTGAAAAGCCAAATTTCAGATCTCGAATAAGAATATATGCAAACTCACCTTGAAAAGTTTGATAAGTTGTTTAAATTTATCAAAGGTGGAAGTTAAAAATCTAATTTACCATACAATTCCAAAGGCTTACTTCCCACACCCATGAAAATTCAAAGAAAAATATTTTAGCTACCAACATGTCATCTATTAGAAAAATTGAGCCTTTCTATGTTTCCTTGATATTCAATGGGTACTAACTTAACATTTTCATTAGTGATTCCAGTGCATCTAATAATGTCATACGTGCTAAGGTTTCCCAAGCCCTTATTTTAAGTCTCTCCCAAGAATTAAATATTTTTTAATTCAATAGAGATAAAGGAATTTCCAATTTTTAGAAGAATCAAATACACAAAACTTGCTTTTGTGGCCTATCAAGAAAAGTGAGTAAAAGAAACAATTCTAGTGGTGGATATGTTAGCTACCTATGAGACGGTCCTTAGCATAATATTTTATCAAGATTTTATGGGAGAGATAAAAATTGACTAGTATTTGGCCTCCATAGTATTCAATAATGAGATGAAGAAGCTCCTCCCTGAACCTAAAATAAGAAAATATGGTTAATAAGTCGGATGATCCTAGAGCATAAATTATTTTCCAAAGCAAGGAAGCTAGGAAATTTACATTTGAGGATAGATGTAAAGGAAACTACTTTATGAGTTCTGAATAAGATGAAGATCTTCCCATCCTTGAGGAAAGTCCAAAATAAATTGTTGATGATATTTAGAGTATGGAATTCAATGGAAGTTGTTCGACAATAGGATTATGTGTGGGTATTTTTTTATTCTTGGCTAGGAGATTTGTTCCCTTGTCTTATAATTTGTAGTTCTTTAAAACCAAAAATCTTTGTTGAATACTAAGCCTTACCGCTTAGGTTGTGATCTACTAAATAAATGTGAATCAAGAAGCTTATAGTGCAAGGAGACATGGAGTTGATTGTGAAGTAGGTAAGAGATGTATTCCAAGTGAATAACTCTCATCTCCATCACTATAAGAATAGATTTTTGGGATTTTCTCTAATATTTTGATGCATTTGATATCAAGGTAGTCCCTTAAGATCAAAATAGTAGATTCATTGGAAGTGTCTCGCCTCTTTGATGATTCCACATCCCGATTTCGGTGGACATAATTTTTTTCATGGAGATGGTTTTCCACCCAATTGTGTGCGGATAACTCGAGAGAGTTGGCGAGTGTTTAATTATGATGGACACATTATGTGCTTCTTACAGTAGACCAAAGATTTTAGGTCTGGGTACTTTTGATTAAGTGACTCATTCCCATGGGAGTTTACTACAAATTATAGTAATAGTACCAAAAATGATCAAGTAAATGAATTCTTAAGTGGATAATATCAATGGAGGAATTTTTGACAAGTATTCCATGTTTATCCATGGTAAAGCCAAATATTAACCTAAATATTCATTTGATTATGATAAAATAAACAATGGTACAAATGAGCAGCTAAGGATGGTGAACATAGAAAAATGTTATTCACCTAAGGAATGCATAAACTTCTCAACCCTGTTTAAGATGTATTCAAATGTACTAGCATATGTGTATAATGATATAAAATACTTTCAACCACAATCAATGCAACACTCCAACCCATAAATTTTCACATCCCATGAATTGAGTTGTGTATATGAAAGAATATTGGAAAGTAATGAATTAGTTGCATTAACCTTGATTGTACTCTGGTAGCATTGCTATGATGATACTAATGTATTTTGATGTAGCTAAGTTATAAACTTGGTTGGCGGTTATTAAGTTCTAGCCTACATTAGTATAGTGCCACATTATGTTGTTACATCAGATGGTCTAGGTAACTTCAATTGAATACCAACACAGGTATGAGAATGGATCTAAATGAACAAGGTAAGAGGACCATACTAATACTTACCTAGGGCTGGATTATATGACTAATTGATTAGGATATGCTATGTCAAGCTAGAATTAAATGGCTAATATATGATCACCCTTAAACCAAAAACTTATAAAGTGTGGGCATAAATAGTAAAAGCCTATACTAAGGAAAAACTAAGTATAATGGGTATTTGAACTTATAAGGTTAGAAGATAAAGTATGGTGGAGCATGAATATTAAAGGCATTCTAAGGAAGAGCTAAGTTGATATTCATTCGAACCTATAATTAATAAATCAAAGTTGATTGGGGTATATTGGTAACCAACCCCTAAGTGGATGTAAAACCGTAGTATTAATGGGGCATTTAATAAACTCGACTAGTCACTCCAATAAGGAGATAAGTTAGTTAGAGGCTTAGCTATCTATTGATTAACTAATAGTTAGTGAGATTGTTTTGTAAGCTACAAGGCTTTGCTAAAAATTTTAAGAAATGTTAAAATAATTTAATATTTTTGTATGAATGATTTACCCCCATTTAGTCTTTGTGCTTATAACATTGAATTCTATGTATCAAAATGAATTTGATTTACCTAGTTTAGATACTTTGTCTACTCTCCTAGTTTAGGAAGAAATAATAATGGAGAAATTTGACTCAAAAGATAATTCCTCTCAAGCATTTTTCTCCAAAAATTAGAAATATGTTAATCAAATTTACAACAATAAAAACTTGAAATCATACTTTAAACATAATTCTACAAATTTAAAAACAAGAACAATAATTTCAAGGTTAAGTTTGACATTACTTGTACATTTTGTGGTAAATTTGGTCATAAAAAATATAATTGTTATAAAAAATCTCAAATTAAAACACTTATTTCACTAAATTTTTACATATTCTAGTTCGAGAAGGTAAAAAATATAGCCAATATTGGAGTCCAATATTACTAGTTTTGGATTCCAAAATGTTAAATATTGGAATTATCTGCACTCCAAAATCACACATATTGGATTCCAATATCTCATATATTGGAATGCATAATAACATATATTAGAATCTAAATTCACATACATTGTATTCCAAAATCACATATATTGGAATTTACTGTACTCCAAAATCACATATATTGGAATCGAAAATCAAAATATTGGAATCCCAAAAATGTAATATTAGAATATGTTAATTCTCCTTGTGGAGTCCAATATATCTGATCACAAATTAAATTATTGAATCTAAAAAAATAATTTAATGATTTTAGGAATCCAACATTGATATGAGAAATAATTCCTAGTGGACAATAGCCCATGTAAAAAAGAAACATGTTCTATTTTATACGGGCTAGGGGCGGGTATGCTTAATGTTTGCTTTAGAAAAGGGTATTATCCATTTTAAGATGTATTTAAGATTAAACTATGCATATTTAAATATTTAAAATTCCTTTGGCCTAGCATCTACTAGGATAATGTCATTCACGAGATGTGAGTCACTTCCAGGTTCATTTACTATGGTGCGATTGAACCTCAGGGAAACCAGAGAATTACCGAAGATGTTATGAAGAAACTAGTGGAGGGAGATGATCAATTTTAGGATAATGTAATTAAATATAAAACCATTCCAGATATATTTTCATATTTAAATTTGGATATCAAATTAACTTCATTTACTATGGTGTGATTAAACCTCGACGCAACCAGATAATTTATGAAGATGTTATGAAGAAACTAACAGAGGGTAATGCTCCATTATAGGATAATTTAATTAATCGTAAAACCATTCCGAGATATATTTTCATATTTAAATTTAGATATCAAATTAACTTCATTTACTATGTTTTGATTGAACCTCAGCGCTACCAAAGAATTTATGAAGTTGTTATGTAGAAATTAATAGAGGGCGAAAATCTAGTGTAGGAGAATGTAATTTTTTTATTGAATGTAAAAGGTTTTGAAGGGACCTTACCCTGAAGTACATCCAAAAGGCTCAACAACCAAGATAAGAAAGAAAGAAGAAAGTGGTTTTTATATGTGGGGGCCACACCCCAACCAAAAGTCAAAAACTAAAAAAAGTACTAAGGCAGGGGCCAAATAACTACAAGAATCCTAACAAACAAACAACAACAAAACCGTAGCTCTATAACAACACTACAACAATCGCATAACTAACACAAAGACAAAGGCACTAACTAGAAGACTTATTATAAACCTTAAGAGAAATCTTCAGTTCTGTAGGAGAATGTAATTAATGTAAAACCATTCCAGATATATTTTCATATTTAAATTTTGATATAAAATTAAGCTGTTAAACCATCCCGAGATATATTTTAGTATTTAAATATAGCTACGAAAGAAATTTAAATTCCTTTACTAAAGGTAGAATTATAGTAAAACATTTGAAAAATATTTTGAATTTATATTCTAATAATATTCCCGAAGATGGGCTTCTAAATTAACAATAGAAGTCATAGTAAAGATCCCAAAAAAAGATCCCTATAATTGTGTTTTTGATATAATAAAATCCCAACCATCTTCAATGTCCTTCAATGGTTGAAACAAAATCCACAACACATCTAATAAGTATTTGTCTTCTAAATTAGAATCTATGTTAAATGTTTTAGAAATTATGTAGTTCCCCACATCATTGAACTTGTTTTTCTGTAAAGATTCATCTACAAGTTCGCATTTTTACAATGGTACAATGCATTAAAATGCCACCAAACAAAGTTAAGATTCTTGAGATATAATTTGGGATTCCCAAAACCTTCATAATCGGTGCTTTTATCTCAACGCAATCTTCTGTGTAAATATGAACTCAAAGCTTCCAACCTCTAAGACAATGTTTTGAAGGAATGAAGGCATCATGTCATCAACATTTTATTTTCTCGCCGATGTCCATAGTGCTATTTTGAAATTTTTTTGCATCATTGCAAGAACTCTTTCACATTTGGTCTGAGAAAATAATTTTTTTAGCTCGACACCGCCAAAATTTTATAAATTTTTAATGCCGAATCAGCCTTATGGAGGGTGTGTCCCAAAAACTGTTTATATCAAATATGATCAGTTTCATGTTGCATGTGTTCTTATCTACAAATGAAAAAACAAAATCAAATGGTTGAGGGTGGTGAATTAATTTAAAAATAAACAACATGTCCCTTTCGATATTGTTATTTCAAAAATCAAATGGTTGTAGGTGGTGAAGAAGATAAAAAATATAAGGGAATTCCTCATTTCTTATTGTACTAGGAGTATTTATTTTTGCATAATTTGTTTGAATTGAATGTAATGTGTCAACACAATGATTCTTTACATCCGTATTGTAGTTAATTCATTAAAATTTTAACATGGTATATGTTTTCTATTATCAAAGTAAACAAAAGTATTTAAGCATGCAAAAATTAATTTAGGAATACATATTCAATTAATAAAATTTTATCAAAGATTTGCTACAAAACAATTTCTCTGTTAATTCACATTTGCAACTTATACACTCATACTCTCAACTTATAATCAGTGAAAATATAAATACTCCCAACTTATATTTGTACAATCTTAGCATACAAAATAGTTAAGCAGAACCATCATAAAAACATATGAATGTATTTTATTTACAATGTTAAGCAAGTATAATCATAATAACATTTTGAAATGATAATTATTTATTTAGCATTTTCTCGCTCCAAATATTTGATTCCTCTACCACATTCAATTCCTAAGACACTATTAGTGATAAGTATTTGTAAAAATTAGTCATCAACCACATATATTTTGAACAATATTCTCCTCTTATTTTCATCCCAACCATAAAATTTGTATGAGGGTTTTTCTTTGCACCTAATGCAATACACAATGTGTCTTAAGAACTGTAAAGAACATCATTTTTACTCGAAACCTTTTCTAGATATTTTATTGTAATTCCATCATCTATATTGCAATGTTCCTATCCCGAGGTGAGTATTGGATTCAATTCAATCAATATTGTTTTATTGAATTCCTTTTCCATGCTTTCAATATCGCAAGTGAATTTTTCAGATCAGAATCAAGTTTCAATTTTTTTGATAATGAATTTATAAATTCTTTCGTGCCAACTCACGAGTTGATAGTATCCTTATTGAACTTGAATGAAATTTCGTTAGAGGGCGATTATTTTTTATCATATAGCAATCCCTCCAAATATAAAATAGGTAAGTAATTCTTGTGGCTAACTACAGGGAAGTAAATAATTTTTTTAATCAACCTCATATCAATTATAATCAATGGAAATAATCAACATTTTAGCTTGCAACTACCACTTACCGATGGATCTTGCATCTAGGATTGCATCTTATTTACCCGCAGTTGGATCCTTTGATGCAATATCTATTTCAAATAAACATTAATCTATTCATAATCTAGCTATTGCTATGGAAAATGAAATCATATTTGAAAAAACATAGTGATCTATGTGGTAAAATGGTAAATTCAATATCAACACTTTAGGAGGCTACCACTTACCGAGTGAGCTTTTGTCTTGGATTGCATCAACCTTACCTTTGCTGATTTTTTTGATGCAATATGTATTGCAAAAATATTAAACAATTCATAATCGATTTTATGTTATGGAAAATGAAAGCATAATTGAAAAATCATACTACTCTCCATGGTAATATGGTAAGTACAATATCATTTGTTATATGTTTTATGAATGAATTTAATCATCCGCTAGGGTTAACTTATATTTGTTGAACCACCCATCGGAAGACAAGAGTTTTGAGATATTGATTTTGATTACGACTGTTAGGATATGCCATCATTGGTTGGACTAAGCATCGATAGTAATGACTATTAGTTATGAAAAGCTAACTGAAAACTATGGAGCATTGGATGCCACCATGAACTTTTGAAATAAGTTATTTATTTATTCCCTCTTTAAAAATGGTTCACCTTCTAGAGTTAGGTGATATCGTTTTCAATAAATTTGTGAGCATTATAAATAGTTTTTCTTAAAAATATGCATGGCTAACATACTAGGTTATTTGACCGCATATTCATATTGGTTACCACCGCACACTCCACTCATACTTTCTCTAATTATTGCTTGTCTTCACAAACCATTAAATTTCTTATAAATTTGTGTGGCTTATTAGTGGTTTTTATTTATAAATGCACACAACTAACATACTAGGATTTGATTCCATATTCATGCCAGATGTTCCCGAGTTCTCCTTATCTATCATCGAATTGGTGAACATAGAGTATTGTCAAATAAATGAAAACCATGGATATTGAAAAAAATCTCATTAAACATATTTATGAAATTATCAAGGTCAATAACCATGTTGAGATAGTTGTGTAGTGTTAAGTTGAAAGGGTTGTATATCGAATATTATTGTTTTTTGGTTGTCTGTGTAAATAATAAATGTGTAAGGATATTATATTGGGTAAAATCCATTTAAAAAAATAACTTGTTCAAGTTGTATTCGTGACGCACCTTTATTCATATGAGAATAATAACATTTCAAAAACATTTCCTAACTATGTGTCTCAACAATAAAAACAACATATAGATTGCATTCAACTAATGCACGCAATGCGACATGGCTTCGTAAAACACTAATACTAGATAATTTTAGGAAAACATCAAGTGAACATCTCATCCTAGAACTCATGATCATTCACAAGGAAAAGGATGTTTTTCCTTGTAGACCAATCTCGCAAGTTTCGTTACCAATTTCTATGGTAGTTTCTCCATCCAATCCCCAATGAATTCTTATCTTTCATCATTGTTATCATTGTAGTTTTGCACACCAGTTATTGTGTACATAAGACACAAAATTTTAAATTTCCCGCTGCTTTCATAGAGTTTGTAGCATCCATCCAAAAGTGATTCTCCACTCTTTTCAAAATTTTCCATGTATCTTTTTATTGTTTCCATTAATATTTTTCAAATATTTAATTGGTAAGAGAACAATAATAATACAATCTACCACACCGATTCCAATAATGTTAGAAGCTCCATTATTACATCAGAAGAAATATTTCTAGATAAATTATAAAAATCAGCCATAACACATTCAACATTAAAAGGATTGGTGGTAGGAATAATTGATAAAGTTTACGAAGTTGGAATAGGTATGCACATTGACAAGTAAAATATTATGTGTCCTCCATCCTTGTTGGTATATTTTCTTCCATTAACATCACATAGTTGTCTAATATTATTTGAGCCTCAATGGGAAGAAATTCTTCTACCACATGGTCCTTTTTTGTTTCACCTTTTTCCCCATATTTGGGAATCATATTTTCTCTTTCATTTTCTCTCTTCACCCAATAGTACAAACAATTGGTAGTAGTGTGATTCATGTAATTTAAAATTTTCAATTATATTGGATTCACTATAGGATGGCAATATAATATTATCTGGATGTTTATATTTCAAATAATGTAGAAATTTTTCTCTCATTTTTTATCTCCTTTTATTCTCTGGAAGTAAGAATAAAATCTCTCTGCTATTATGCCTTCCTAAACAGATACACTTAACCATACATCCCCTAATTTTACTTTATTTTCTTGTACTAATAGTTCTTTTTCAGTCATTCTTCTAAAGCATCCCTAAATGAATTGGTTGTGAATCTTTCCAATGAATTTGGCTGAAAGTTAACTTGATTATATTTAATATGTGAAAAAGAAAAGCCACTTGATCTAAACAACTAAAATTTTGTTGTCCATTTAGTCCATATATCATCTGGAAACAATAGAAAAGTTCATTTGTCGTATAGAATTTCCATTTTTTCCACTTTAAAAATCAAAAGGCATTGATTCTCAAAGCTCTAAATTCAAAGGACAATCACAATAATCAATGCAATAAAATTAAAATACATTACCTTCCACTCTTTTGTTTTTGTTTTTGACAATCCAGACATTGAGGACATCCTAATGATTGCTAAAATGATCTAGTTTTGTATAACAAATTAATAAACTCAGTTTCAATCCAAGTTTTGTTCACTTTATTCTCGTTGTTTGCAAATTTTAGTAATGGCTTTGATAGATGGATTTTTGGACAGAATGTGATCTCTACAAAACCGTAGCCTTAAATGTAAATACTTGTAAGTATTTGAGCCTAAAATGATTTTTTGCACACATATTGTAATTAGCCATCAAGTATATAAAATTTCACATCATCCCTTTCTGCATTTTAGATCTTGGAGATCCACAAAGTTATTCATATACTATAAGAAGGGAAGAAGAATTACGTCCCTTTGTGTAGGAATAACATTTATCAACATGGATTACACCATAAGCTCAACATTATCATCATCTAAAAGGTGGTACCGATATTCGGAGGTGTTATATGGCACGTTGAAACATAAATTGAAAAATAATCACCATTGAACAAAATCAAAGGAAATTTCTAAATAGTTGAAGGTTCTAATTCGTGAATATAGTGGTTTCTTTCTTTAGTAATGCAAATGATTTAGTATTCTTTTTCAACCTCTAAAACTTTGATTTGGATGGATCAATCTCCAATTTAGCCAAATATGTTTTCCTTAAGATAGTAAACAACTTGGCATGTTTTAGAGGTGAAAGAAAACATGTTCTATTCAAAAAATTACAAACATAAGAGGTTTAAACATTTCTATATGATTTTCTAAGTACTGTAAGCATGCCACTCTAAATGTATTCTACATTTGAACAACCAGTTTTGTTAGAATATGTAAATAACCCCAAATTCCAACCATATAGTGAAAAAGAATATGGTTGTTTGTATATTGAAGCTTTCATTTCCCGTTTCCTAAATAAAGAAACATCCAACTCCATATCTAGAATGAGACACTTATTATTTTCATAGTCAATGTGTTTGACTTGAACATGCAATGTACTCGAATCAATAATTGATGAGGATATAACCATACTAACTTCCTCATGTTCATCATCTATAATAAAAAACAACCACATGTCGACGTAGTAGTTTTTAGGGGAATGGATTTCAATAAACCATTCCTCATCTCTTTTTTTTTTGGCACTCAGTGCCTTCAATGAATGGAATTGTTGAGAATGGAGTGCAAATAATGGAAGACATTTTACCTGTAATTGGAGTAGAATATATTAATAATTACTTCACATATGGAGTAAAATAATTTTTTTCACATTGTCTGATAATGAATATAAGTATTAGCCTTGTAATCACCAACCTTTAGAGTTCATTAATTTTTATCATTGGAGAGTAATTAACGTAATGGTTAGTGACCACTAGGCTTCGACCAGACATGATATCTAACCTTCAACTAGTTACAGTAATTCTTATTTTGTGGATCACATCAATAATAATATAAATTATGCAAAAGTGTTCTTGCCAATTAACACACAACATATTTTGGAAGGATTATCCTTTGTTTGAAAACCGTCCACATTGCATAAATAGATTGACAAGAATGTTTGAAAATATATATGTTAGCGATAGATAGGATTTTATTCGACATTCAAATGAACAGTTTTTAACATTCCTTATTGTTCATTTACACTAATTGAATGGACTAGTGTAGAGGTCATTAAGATTTAATTTTTCATATTTTGAATAGAGTGTATGAGAAACAAATCACAATAATGGAATAGTGGTCATAAGCAAAAGTATTTTTAAACATAAAATTGTTTATTTGTTCCATAACACATATTGCAAGGAATGATTTAGCGGACACTAAGACCTAACGATTTTTATTTAAAATTGGACCTTGGAATATATTGTGCATAACATGTAATTCACATCCATTTGTATCAAAGAAAATGATTAGCGACCACTAAGATCCATTACTAATTGAAAGGAATGACATAGAGGTCACTAGGCTCATTAGTTTCTTGATTTAAAAATAGCGATAGAATAACAAATCATTGTATAGCTTAGTGGCTGCTAGGCTCCCACCATTACCTCTTATCATTGTAAAAACTATCTCTATAGATTTGAATCGATACTATTTTTCATTGATTATATTTGTATCATATTTGCTTGATTATCCCGACATAGCCAATTGCTGCACTACATAGCTTTAAGAGGGATGAAACCTTATGTAGTTATCATAAGATATATTCTTTATGATGTATAATTCACATAGGTTATTATATTATAAAATTCTTAGATAAGGCTATGTTGCATTACTAATTTTAAGGATTAACATAATGCAACTAGTCGACAAATTTCTTAATTTGAAAATAGAAATAGTATAACTAAGCATGGTCACGATTAATGGCTACCTATTTCCTACTCTACGTTACCTCATATTACCTCTTTTCATCATAAACACTATATGTATATTTATATATCAATACTTTATTTTATTGATTGTAATTATAGTTTGTTGGTGGGACTATCCGAGGTGGACCTAATTGTTGCACTACATTCCATAGAGAGGGATCACGACTTATTTTATTTCCTATGATATATCTTTATAAATTATAATTCACATATATTTGTATCAAACAAAATTCTTAGCGATCCCTAGCCTCCATTAATAATTAAAAGGAATGACATAGCATCTATTATGCTCAATAGTTTCTTGATTTGAAAATAGTGATAAAATAAGAAATCATGGTCGGCTTAGTAGCCACCGAGTTCTTACCATTACCTCTTGTCATTATAAACACTATATGTACAGCTCTAGATCGATATTATTTTTCATTGATTGTAATTGTATCGTATTGGGTTGGACTATCCAGGTGGACCCAATTTTTGCACTACATTCCATTGAAAGGGATCAAGACTTATTTATTTCTCCTAAGATATATCTTTGTAAATTATAATTCACATCTGTTCATTAAAAAAATCTTAAGCGACCACTAAGCTCTATTACTAATTGAAAGGACTAACATAGCATCCGCTTGGATCAATAGTTTCTTAATTTTTAATTAGCTATAGACTAACAAATCATGGTCTAGCTTAGCATTCGATATGCTCCTATCATTACCTATGGCCATTGTAATCACTATTAGTAAAAATTTGGATTTGGATCGATTATAATTTTTAATGATTATAAGTGTATCAAGTTGAATGAGACTTTACCTAGAGGATCCAATTTTTGCGCTACTTTCCATTGAGAGAGTATTTCTCCTATAATATAGCTTTGTGTATTATAATTCACATCCATTTGTATCAAAGAAAATTCTTAGTGACCACTAAGCTCCATTACTAATTGAAAGGAATAACGTAGTGACCACTAGGCTCAAATATTTCTTAATTTAAAAATAGCTATAGAATAAAAAATCATGGTCTAGCTTAGTAGCCGCTAAGCTCCTATCATTACCTCTTTTCATTGTAATCATTATCTGTAAAAATTTGGATTGATATATTTTTCATTGATTATAATTGTATCGTATTGGCTGGACTATCCCAGGTGGACCCAATTGCTACACTACATTCCATCAAGAGGGATCAAGACTTATTTATTTCTCCTAAGATATATCTTTGTAAATTATAATTCACATCCATTCATATGAAATAAAATTCTTAGCGACCACTAAGCTCCGTTAATAATTGAAAGGAATAACGTAGCGGTACATTAGGATCAATAGTTTCTTAATTTGAAAATAGATATAGAATAAAAAATCATGGTCTATCTTAGAGGCTTCTAGGCTCCTATCATTACCTTTAGTCATTGTAATCACTATCTATTTAGCTTTGGATCGATTGTAATTTTCAATGAATATAATTATATCAAACTAGCTAGACTTTCTCAAGCGGAGCCAATTGTTGTACTACATTCCATCGAGAGGGATCAAGCCTTTTTTATTTCTCCTAAGATATATATTTGAAATTATAATTCACATACATTCATAGCAAATAAAATTCTTAACAACCACTAAGCTCCATTAATAATTGAAAGGAATTTCATATCGATTCTAGGCTCAATAGTTTCTTGATTTGGAAATAGTGATATAATAACAAATCATGATATATATTAGTGGCTAGGCTCATACCAATACCTCTTTCTATTGTAAAAAATATCTTTATAGCTTTGAATCGGTACTAAATTTCAGTGATTATAATTGTATCATATTGGCTAGACTAGCCACTGGCAGAGCCTAGTGCCGCTTACTACATACACCCCATAGTAATTTATCCTAATGTAGTTTTCCTAAGATATAACATTTTAATATATAATTCACATCAATTCTTATCACATAAAATTTTTAGAGACCGTTAAGCCACTTTTATTATTGAAATAAATGACATAGCGGCCACTACGCTCAATAATTTCTTAATTTGGAAATAATGATAGAATAAAAATCATGATATAGCTTAGTGGCTGCTAGGCTCATACCAATACCTCTTTTCATTGTAAACACTATCTTTACAACTTTGAAGCACTACTATTTTTCATTGATTAAATGTAAAAACACCTTTTGATATTTTATAATTTTCATGCCACGTGTCTTCGTTTTAGTGGGTACTATTTATATAATAATATCACGGATTCATATAGGTTTAAAATATTTTATACATGTTTATTTATATATAAATTTCATAATAAATGTCTCAATTATATTGTTTTCTATCTATCAGGTTCAAACTTTCCACGAGGCACAATTTAATTGGAGAATTATATTTCATTAGCACACTACATATAAAATTGTCAAGATCGATTTTGATAAACATAAAAATAAATGTGCGTATACATTTATACAATTTATTTCTTCTATTTTCTTATAATATTATATGTTTTATTACATTTTTACTATTTTAAGCTATAGACAATAACAAAAGGCATTGTTTTCACTATTATTTATTTTTTCAATATCCCACACCTTTTATTAATGAATGGTGTATTCAAATTACGAATAAGAACAATAAAAAGAAGAACCGAACAAAAACCAAGAAAATATTGCCAAGAACCCTATTGCTTAATGAAAATGATCTTGGTAATATTTTTAAATTTATTTGTGATTGCATGTTTCATGGATGCATGTATGAAACCTATTTTCTTCTTCTTCACATAATGTTCTACAACTTTGGCATGAATGTTTTAGGAATTTATATGCTATAGAGAAACCTTTTTTCAAATAAGGAGGTATGAGCATGATCTAGAGAAACCATTTGGTAAAACATCCTCTCTTCACTCCTTTATTTTTTCCTAAAAATTGAAATCCTAATGTTTTTGAATCCTTCTTTGAACAATTTGGAATCGAATATTCAAGAGGATGATCATCCCTCTCGAGTCTTGATAGATTTGGATATTGCGGGGAGTCATATCAATATGTGTATCTATCTAATTATTCCTAAAATGGGCTCAAATCTAGGTTTTATTTAACTTCCTAATAACCTAAAGGAAGATAACCATTTCTCATCCTTCTTAAACATGATTGTTTGATGTTATACCTTTTTTAAAGAACCTTTTCTTGTTCAATTATCTTGGAACCTTTTACATCTTGATTGTAATCTCAATCAGTCTCTCCAAACCAAATTTGAGAATGTTGCATCAAGTCTTAAGTAAAATACATGTGTATTCTCTTATAACTCTAGTTATAAGTTTTCTAGCCACCAAGAGAGATACTGATTATGTATGTTGAGAAATAGAATTTTTCATGATCTAATTTTGAACTCTAAAGTTTTGTTTCATCCTCCTGTATCTTTCCTTGATTTAGAACTCATCCAAAATTACACGGATGCTTTAAGACAATAATTTCTTGGTAAAACAAAGTATATTTAATCGCACGCTCGGAGCTAATTTTTCTAAGAAATCTACATTTTATATTCCATTACGTAGTGATTATACATTCTTAAACATTGACGATCACCTCATAATGCAAAATATAATTAGAAATGGAGGAACCTTTTTTTGGAATGTGGTCCTATTAGGTGTTTTCATTGATGCAAAACCACATTGATGAAAAATTAAATTATTTATTAAGGTCATATGATGATGTATATGATGTTGACATACCGGTTCAAATGTGTTTATGGTGAAGCACTGAGATTTAGTGAGGATTGCTTGTTCTTGCAAGCCTATTCAGATGCCTAGGTGATGTTGCATGATGGTAGGAGATTCTTGGTTTCTTGAGAAGCATGTTTACATTATGGATAGTAGGTTTTGATAATTCTTGGGAACTCACAGCAGTGGCATGGTGCACATACATGTGATTCACCATGTTAAAGGTGCTCATTTAGAGAAAACATGATTGATTGAAGGTATGAGTTTGATTTTTGGAGATATATGAGCACATTTATGTTTGAAATCAGGTATATCAAGGTTTATTAGGTATTTTTGGGTCATTTTCATTGGTTTTATGATGAGTTATAATATTCCTTGATTTACCTAACTTCTTCAATGTAAAACCTTAAGGTGAGGCTATGAAAATGAGATAGGATGGAGAGTTTTAGGTATGGTGATGAAATTATGATGATTTTATATGTTTTTAGGATGTTTCATGGTGCTTTGGGAAAAATTCAGGTTTCCATGAGGTGTATTTTGCATGTTATGTCAGTTTTTGTGAGACAAGGTCAAGAACAAGTGTTTTTCCAACTCAAAATTGATCTTCGATGCTCACCCTCAATTTTTTGATTTGCATACAATATTTTGGATTTTAGGTATGTTTTTATGGTGAGTATATAAGGTTTAAAAATAATAATGAGGTCATTTCATTGTCAGGTTTTTATGAATGAATGTTAAGAAGATAAAGTGGTCTAAAACCCTAGTTAAACCCTAACTAGGAGAAGTTTATAGAAGAAGAGGTATAGTGACCCAATTTTGATTGATTAATAAAATATATGATTTTATGATGTATATGAATATCTTATATTTCCATAAATGTATGGTTGTGGTCATGGTGATGAGTGGGCCCCACTCAAACAAGCCAGTTTCGAAGAAGAGTGTTTTGGGACAAGGTTGTCCAAATGAGGTATGAGCTAAATTGATGTTATGGAATTTATGTGAGATGATATTTATTTACATGTAGGTTTCAAGACATTTTCATGTAGGTACATGGTCAAATGAGGTCCATGTCCATTCAGGTTGACTGGTCAAAGGGTAGTTTTGAGGCCTTAAAAGGAGTGCTCTATAAAATGGTTATAAATAGAGATACAAGTGGAATTTTTAGATTATTAAACATGTTTTGGAAATAGGATTCAGATAAATTTCCGTGATATAATTATTGTCTCATGATGATGTTTTTGATTAGGTTTGTGTTGTTGCAAATGCACAACACCCCTGGATGTTGATCAGATTTCTAGGTTGATCACTCTTGCATCCAGTGTGATTGCACAACATGGAAACCTCTCTCCAAGTGTGGGACTTGTGAAACTGAGAGAGGAATCTCCATATTAGAGGTTGGTTCCTCAAACTCCTCTGATTTAGATCTATATTTGCACAACTACAGAGGTTCAGATCCTAATCCTACTCTAAATTGCAAGGAGACAAGGATAGAAGTGCAAAAATTGAAACTAACTAAAGATGGTGATGCACCAAAAGGAGTGGTGAATATTTTTGTCATGTAAATAGACACAAACCAAAGATTGCAACATAAAACATACATAGGCTGATAAGATATAATTTAGGATCTGAAATGAAGCAAATAATACAAACAAAGGACTGAAACCCATTCACAAAGCTTGCATTATCATTTCCAATGTCAAAACCACTGCATTACAACCTTAGAGAGGTAGAAAACCTGTTACAATCTTTGAAGAGGTCTGATTCTTGCAAAAATCACTTACTGGAGGTGAAAGAAGAAGATTCTATGCCAAAAATGTTCCCCCTTTGAAAATGAGCCAAATCTGGATTTTACATTGCATGGGTCGAGCCCAGGAGAGAGAAAACGTACAAAACATGGGAGCCCATTCCTCATTGACTGTAAATGCATTAAATCAGCATGGAGGACCTTACAAACCCATACCCTGCCATTTTTGACCAAATTGGAGGAGAATGCGACCCATTCTGTATTAAATTTGGTCGCTGAAATGTCACTTCTGGCCATGAACACGCATCAGAGCCATTTCTTAACTTTATCTCTCTAGACTGAACCAAAATTCAATATTGACCCTGGAATCATGTAGAGAATTTTATAAGCTTTCCAATGATATAAAGAACGTGCAAATCTGAGCTCTGGATCGAAAGATATGGCGATCTGAAGATTTAGGGCACAAAACAGGCAAAAATGGGTTTTGAAATTTTTCCCGTGCTCCGCCATCCGGGACGACACGTGTCGGTGCTGATTGGATGATCAATTCTCTCTCCTTCCCTTACCTCGTGGGTTTTCCTTGAAAGTTTTGACTTTTTGTGACTTTGGAAAATTTCCCATTTTTTTCCCAGCCCCCGCCACTTGGAACACGTGGCATGATTTGGTTGGAGGATAGGGCGTGGGGTCATCCTTTACCTTTTAGTTTTTTGCCAAAACTCTTGCTAAATTTTCTAAGTCCTCCCCGAGCTCCACACTCCCCTTCTCCTTAGGACACATGTCCTCTTTTTATTGGCTCGGGCCAACGCTTCAAACCTCGCCCTTTGGAATTTTGGACGTTTTCCCTTGTGACACGTGGCATTTCCTGATTCATCCGCGGGCCTGCCGGCTTTTCACGTCCCTCGCATCCCTTTGGCCCGGATGTCCCAAACTGTTTGGGACAAATTCCTCCGATCCACCCGATTCGGGCTTCCCTGTCCCTCTTTCGGCCGATGACACGTGGCACACTTTCATTGGCTCTTGGTTCTTTCGGCTTTCTGCGTCCTCCGTGTCCCTTTGTCCCAACTGTCCCAAGGACGAAAGTTCTTGCACACCGCCCTGGTCAGGTGGTTCATGTCCTTGGCGTCCTCATGGCCCGGATATGTCCTGGCCTATTCTGCAAGCAGTTATTTTTTTCCTCCTTCAGCCGAATCGGCTTTCCGCGTCCTGCTGGCGTCCCAATGTCAGCCTGTCCCAAAGTGCTCTGCGGACCACTGGCGGCCTTTCGGCCCATTCACGCCCTGACGTCCCAACTGTCCCAAGGACCACCTGGACTAGGACTTAGCTAATTTTCATGATTTTTTTTGGCCCAAGCTTGTTTTTTGCAACTTTTTCACCCTTCTTTAGAACTTGCTCTTTTCTCCTTGGACAGGAGAGTTAGAAAAAATCCGAGGGGACCCTAGAAACATGATTTTTTGCCTTGAATCAATCTATTTGCCTGGGACTTGAGTATTCTGATGCATGTTACCCAAAATTTACCCCGGGGTGAATTTTGGATAACATTTCTAGGTCATTATTTGGACAGAAGGTTTTTTCAGTGTAGGACAAGATGTGTTGTCCTAAACGTTTTGGGTTGTTCTAAGAATGATATGGATTAGGTGATGATTTATATCACCTAGACTATGAATCGGGATTCATTTGGCATCCAATTAATACATTTATAGGTATTTAATGTTCATATAAAATTTTTATGAGCTAATATTTGGAAACAAATTGTTTGGCGGAGTTGATTTGGTGAATACAAATGTGGTTGTTGTTTGATCGGGTGATTGATTCAAGACATATAAATTTTTAAGAAGTGTTATACATGTTTTATAAATTACATCAAGTTGTCACATGGCATGGTTTTGTGTATTACAAGTGATTTGGTGGCATAATGAAGTTTCCATGGTGCTAAAGGGTGTAGGAAACAATAATTTTGAGAAATACAAAGAGCACTAGGCCCATTAAATGAAATAATTTGATTGTTTGAGATAAATTTCTACCATTTATGAATTTTAAATGATTTTTAATCATGTGTAAGAGTTTATGGGTCACGAATATGTATTTTTTGATGTAAGGGCATTTTTTAATCTTTTTTCCCAAGGGGTTTTGAGCCATTTTTGTCACATGTAATGAGGTTTTCAGCTAGACCGACCTACTTGGGTGTGACTATTGTAATTAAGGTTTGGGATGTTTCCTTGTTGTATGGGTTGATCTAAAGGAGGTAAATTTTTTTTGTTTGAATTTGAAATTGTGAGGAGCTTATAAAAACATAGTTTTGGGTGCTTTTGTAAGCTAGTTGTGTGTGTGCAGGGTGTCCAACCTAGGTGAGAGATATTTTTAGCTCTTTGAGCAAGAATTTAGGTTGTATAAATTTTGTTTCAGGTTGATGAAGATCATAAATCATGTGTGCATGAGTATGAAGGCTTGATAAGTGAAGATTGTGATTGTTTGTGAAGATTGGTCACCTAGGGTTTGATTGAAGAAGTGTGAGATGAATACTTAGTCTTCATCAGTTGTGGTAGAAAAAAATCAGAGATCATATCTTCATAAGGTGTTTGAGTGGGTGCTTGATCATCTTGGGGGGTTGTAGCCTCCTTGTGGAGTTGGTGCTTCACAAAATTGGGGGTTAGTGCTCCTTGTAGGGTTGGTTCTCTACTAAACTAGAGGTTGGTGCCTCACTAAATTTTTAAAATATCAAAAAAATGATTGTGTTTCAATGGTTTTTCTTCACTTTGAGTTTTCCCACTTATATCTTATGTTCATGTGTTGATTCTATGTTTCATGGTTGTTTGCATATTTGATATTTGATGGTGTGCACACATTAATCATTGGATAAGTGAATTTGTGGTTGTTTGAATAATATGAAATATGATTTAAATTTTTATAAGGACTGATTCACCCCCTATCTTAGTCCATTGTGTTTATAAAAATTGGTATCATAGTGGGTCCTTTTGTAAAAGTTTGACAGGTTGAAAGGAGATCCTTGAAGCACAATATGGTGAGCAATACAGTCATTGGAAAGACACCATTATTTGATGGAGTGAATTATGGTTTTTGGATCTTGAGGATTAATTCATTCATCATGGATCAAGGGTTTGATATTTTGGATGCAGTAGAGCATGGTTATACTCCTACTACCACTCCTCCAAGTATTGATGAATAAAAGAAGGATTACACCAATAATTCAAGAGCCTTTAATGCCATCATAAGTGGCCTTGGAGAATCTAAGATGGGAAAAATGATGCATTACAAGACTGTAAAGGAATCATGGGATAAGTTGCAAGTTCTATATGAAGGTGATTCAAAGGTAAAAATTGCAAAACTCAAAACCTTTAGAAATTAGTTTGAAAGTCTTAAAATGAATGATAATGAGTCTATTACTATATACCTCCTTAGAGTTGATAAAGTTATCAATAACATGAAAGGGTTAGGAGATGAAATAAAAGAAGAAGTTATGGTTCAAAAGGTTTCAAGATCATTAAATTATATATTTTATTCCAAAGTGTTTTCTATTGAAGAAGAAAAGGATCTAACTACCTTAAAATTGGATGAGTTGCATGGTACTTTGACTACTTATGAAATGAGAATATGTAACTCTTAACAAGACAAGAAGGAGATTACATTCAAATCTGAAATGAAGGATAAAGGTAAAAAGGTAAAGGATTATGATGATACTATTGAGATTGAGGATGAAGAGATCTTTGCTATAGTGGCTAGAATATTAAAGAATGGATCGACAAGTATAGAGGTAAGATTCCATTCAAGTGTTTTAATTGTGGTGAAGTAGGACAGTTTTTTTCTTAGTGTCCTCATAGGCATGAGAAGGAGGATGATGATGAAGATCATGAGGCTGAACCTAAAAAGAATAATTACAAGTTTGGAAAAGGTAAGAATAACTTCAAGAGGTTTAATCATAAGAAGGACAAAAGAAGATTTTATACAAATCAAGATGATGAGTTATCTGATGCAAGTAGTGGTGTTTCAGATTCTGAATCTAAATATGATTATGAGAACATTGGAAATGAGGCTTTATTCATGACCAAAGAAGCTATGAGATATTCTAATGATGGAACATCTTTTTAGGAGACTTTATTTTAAGTTATTGTAGTTATTCTGATGAGGATGATGAGGATGAAAAAGATGATTTTGAGAGTATCAAAAGAGAACTAAGGCATGCTGAAAAAGAGAACCAAAAGCTGACTTTGCAGATCAAGGAATATGAAAATCAGTTTCATAAGCTAGAAGAACAGTATGTGGTTGAATCTACAAAGAAAAGTGAATCAATTAGGTTGCTAGAAGAAAAGGTAAAGTATCTTGTTTCAAATATGTAGGATAAAGAGAGTTTGTGCACTAAATATGAAGAATATATAGAGTTCTTAAGGGCTGAGTTACTAGATATCAGCAAGAAGACTATGTCTTTACAAAAATTTGAGAAAAGTGCTAAAGACCTAGATGATCTACTTGGAAAACAAAGAGTAGCAGATGATAGGACTGGTTTGGGATTCAAAGAGGAGTCTAAAGACAAGGAAGTAAAGAAATAAGTTGTTGTTTCAAGAAAGGAATCAGGTGAACTTGTCATTAAGGAAGAAAAGAAGGTGACACCCATCAAGGAAAATGTGAAATCAAGGTCTATTAGGCAGCCCAATGCCTCAAGGTATGAGAGAACCTTCAATGGTCATTGTTTTACTTGTAATGCTTTTGGTCATAGGGATAGTGAGTGTAGAATATATTCTAGAGATGATCATCCTTGGAGGGAAAATAGAAGTGAGTTTTCTAAGAGGATAGTATGCTATAATTGTAATGAACAAGGTCACACAACTAGGTATTGCTTGTATGATTCACCTAGTCAAGATGAAGGCTTCAAAAGAAAGAATTTAGTAGTATGTTGCAACTGTGAAGAGATTGGTAATGTAGTAAGATTTTTTTTTCATGTTTATTCAAGAAAAACATAGATGACCCAAGGTCCTAGAGTGCATGGAAACAAATTTCAATGATCTATAATGCAAGATAGTGGTCCTATAAGGACTTTGAAATCTAGAAGAGACCATGGTGTCCCATCAAGAGAAGATGTTAATGAAATAAGAGGTGTTTCTCATGGCCCGATTCAGAAGAGGGGGTGAAGATGTTTTGCAGTTGCCCAAAAAGGCTTGGGACCTCTTAAAGACTTTATTTTAGGTCATCATGGGTCATATATCTTCACTATGCTTCTTGAAGGTATATCAATGCATATGAAACATTCATGTGAGGGGGAGTGGTCTGACTCAATTTTCACCTTCTCCATAAGGTCAAGGTATGTCATTTTGTGCTCTTTTTCATGGTATTGTTGGTACATGATGGTTGTTCTTGTGTAAGAAGTCTTGTTCATAGTCTTAGGTCACTAAGTTAGTACATGTATTAATTCCTTATTATCCGTATTAGCATCATCATGGGGTGTGATTTGATTGTACATGTTCTTAAGTATATTTTTCATGTCATAAGATGTGTTCAAGTGGAATTTTAACTCATGAAACATGTTTCATAAGTACTTGTTTCTATGTTTGGCGTATTGAAGATAAATGTGGTCCTGTGAGAAGCTTGAAGACAATTTTGAGTGTTATATGGTGTCATATGGTTAGTCATAATTTAAAATGGAATTTGTTAAGTGTTTTTAGAGTCCATGATGTGTATGAATTTGTGAATGTGTCTCAGAGGTTGTAAAATGTCATCATGATTCCATGTGTACTCATTATCCCTAAGAGGTCTTATCATTAGTATTGGTCTATGTAGGTCTTTAGGTCATATGTCATGTGATCTACATGTGTAAATAGATCCATAAATGTATTGAAGATGCTCTTAGAATTTGAAATGAAGTATTCAAGTGTTATCTTAATTAGTACATTGCTTCAATGGATGGACTATGCTCAATACATGTTCAAAACATGAGAAGTTTGGAGTTTTCAAGAAGGTTTCATGTATGCTAATACCACACATTTCTCAATATCAAGTAAACAAGTAATCAATTGGTTGGATAATTTCATGTCATTGATGTTAATGAATTCTTGTGGTAAAAAGAACAAAATGTGTGCTATTTGTTTCCTATGTTCCCTGACCGTAGTTTTTTACGGTATTAATGAGCGGTAATAATGGAAAACTAGGGTTTAGAGGTCCTAATGATAAATTTTTAAGCCAAATTTTTTACATACCATATTGACTAAGAGGATCATAGGATTCATGTGTTTTTAAGTCTTACTAATGTGTGTATTTATATGAATCTCTAATAGTGTTGAAAATTTATACGTGTGGTGCTTAGAAACCTAATGTGAGGTAAGTATTCTCGCAACCGGGAGTGTTTCTTTTGGACTGATATATGAAGGTAGATGATGGAGATATAATGGATAAATGGGTATTTAATTCAAGCTTAATACCTTTGTGAAGGTATGTACATCAAAATTTATGAGTGAGTATCAACATGTTATATGTACTTGTGTACTTGTGACTACGCATCGATGGTGTAATGAAGGCATTGCATATTTATATAATTATCTGAGTTGTTTGTGGTGGTGTGAGACCTTTGAATAAAATTTAAGAAGTTATTTCAAAAAGAAATTGTATGATAACTTACACATTCATAGCCTCTTGGTACATTAGGATAATGCAAGTATCCTCTTATAGTCACAAAAGTGATCTCAAAGTGCTTAGAATCTCTACATCAGTTGGACATAAGTATAATTGATTCAAGGATGTTCTCTAGGGAGAAAAATTATATATTAATATAATTTACAAACTAAAAGTATTTCTTATTTGAGACTTTTATAGTTAAAATTAACCTCTTAAAGTGACAAAGTGTGTACACGGAGCTTCATTGTTAAATGGTGAAAGATATAAGTAAGTCTTCTTATTCACTTGATCTCTTGGTGTGTGTGAGATAAAATATGCTACATTATCCATGAAGGAAGATGCTTATATGCCCTAAATGTCTGATATTAGACCTGGTATATCTATTTTGGTTCACTTGTTATTCCATACACAAGATGGAATGCTACATGTATAGAATTCTAAGGAAGAGGCATATCATATTGCTTTCAAAGGAAAAAGGTAAGGTGAAATGATATTGATATATTTTATTGACTCATAAAGGAATGAAATGAAGGATATAAAGTGTGTAGACTATAAAAATGCTAATATCAAGGTTATAATGAGGTCAAAGATAAGGATATGCAGCTATATGTGCAAGGTAAGAGTAAAAGACAATTATATTATTCTCCAAATTATATGGTAAGTTAAGACCATGATTGATAGGTCAATATGCTTTCAAGCTTGTGTATATGTTGTTGGTAGTAAATTTATTCTTTTAATTCTAATGGATGAGTTTCTAGATGATTGGGCATGAACTTGCCTCATACTACATCCTGAACAGCCCCATAGAAGCTTGGTTTAGGTATGATAACTTTGTATAAGTCTATAAAAGTCAAGGGAAACATCTATGGTTACCACATGGAAGTGTTTCAGTGTGAATATAAGCTAAGAAGAGTCATTTTCTTGGTTTGTTTATGTTTTCCTTGGTGGAATGTTGGTATTTTTAAGTTAGACAATGCTATAGTAACAAGAAAAGATGTCCTCCAAGATCCAAATGTTGCTGAGGTGAGTATGATGCCTTTCATGAAAAGGGAAGCTTGAATGGGAATTATAAAAGGTGAATATGATCTTCTCAAGGCTCATAAGGTATGATTTCACTTGGTTATGCATGTCAAGATAAAAAAAATTATATCTCAGTCAAATATGAGTGTTAATGATTGAGAAATGTGTTTAGGGCAGAGCTATATTGTTCAAGATGCCTCCAAGTCAAGTTAGCAAGGTTAGTATCTCAATTTTGTGCTTGGGAGCTAGAAATGGAGGTCTTAAGTCCAGGGGGTGCTATAGGTTACATAGCCAAGGAATAAATCAATCTCTAGCACTTGTCAAAGCTAGTCCTAAATGCACTAAAAGGACTATTTAGGGCTCTTAGTCCTAGTAAGGTATGAAAAAAAAAAAATGCATAGTAATGATAAGTATAAGCCTATACATGATGGATTATGGTTAAGAAATATGGAGTGATAGTTTGTATGCTTATATTTAACATTGTTGGCATGATTCAAGGTGTGTATGACTCAAATCATAGTCTGTTATAGTTGCTTCTTGAAGGCTAAACTAGGGTAAAGGTGAAAATTTGTTTTTTACAAGCCTAAAAGGTTGAAAATGATGTCTCGATACAAATAAGGTATGATTATACTTATTTCATGGTTGATAATGATTTTTAAGATGTTTCAGATTCTTATCGCAGGGGGAGCATGGTGATTGCGTCCTTGAAATGAAGGAAAAATAATTTAAAATGAGGTGATTTTCAAGGTTTTGAGCTAAGTTGAGATCTTTGGTTGATGTTTCTAACCAACATTTGATGCTATGTAGATGATGAAGGTGAAGAATATGCTGCTATAGGTATGCTTTTTCATTAATGTAAAAAGGGGGAGAAGGTCAAGGTGTTTTCCATCAATGAAAAATGGGGGAAAAAATTGATGATGTATTACGGTCATATGATGATGTATATGATGTTGAAATACTAGTTCAGATGTGTTTATGGTGATGTAGTGAGATTTAGTGAGGATTGCTTGCTCTTGCAATCCTATTTAGGTTCCTAGGTGATGTTGCATGATGGTAGGAGATTCTTGGTTTCTTGAGAAGAATTTTTACATGATGAATAGAATTTTGGATAATTCTTGGGCACTCATAATAGTGGCATGGTGTAGATACAAGTGATTCACCATGTTACAAGTGCTCATTGGAGTGGAGCATGGTTGCTTGGAGATATGAGTTTGAGTTTTGGAGCTATATGATCTCATTAATGCTTGAATTAAGGTATATAACGGTGTATCTGGTATGTTTGGGTCATTTTTAGTGGTTTTATAATGAGTTATAGCATTCCTTCAGTGACCCTAGCTTCTATAGTGTAACACCCTAAAGTGAGGCTATGAAATTGAGATAAGCTGGAGATTTTGAGGTATGGTGATGAAATTTTGATGATTGGATATGTTTTTAGGATGTGTCATGGTTCTTTGAGAAACATTTTAGGTTTCCATGAGTTATATTTTACATGTTATGTCATTTTTGGTGAGACAGGTCAAGAATAAGTGATTTTCTAGCTCGAATTTATCTTCTAATGCTCATCTTGAAGTTTGTGATTTGCACATGGGAACTTGTGGATTTTAAGTATGTTTCTATGGTGAGTGTAAAATGTTTTATAAAAATAATGAGTTCATTTCATCATCATGTTTTTATGAACGAATGTTAAGAAGACAAAGTGGTCTAAAACCCTAGCTATGAACAGTTTGTAGAAGAAGAGGTAAAGTGACCCAGTTTTGATTGATTAATAAAAATTGATGATTTGATGATGTATATTAATCTCTTATATTACTATAAATGTATTGTTTTGGTCATGGTGATGAGTGGTTCCCACTCAAACAATTTAGCTTCTTAAGAAGAGTGTTTTGGGATAAGGTTTTATAAACAAGGTATGAGAAAAATTGATGTTATGGAATTCATGATATCTTATCTTGATGTCCATGGAGGTTTTAGGACCTTTTCAAGAAATTAAATGGTCAAATGAGGTCCATTCAAGTTGGTGGTCAAAGGGCAATTTGTAGGCATTAAAAGGAGTGCTCAATAAAACGGTCATAACTAGAGATACACATGGAATTTTGAGATGATTAAAATGTGTTGGAAAGAGGATTAAAATATATTTCCATTTATATAAGGATTTTATCATGATGAGGTGTTTTGATGAGGTTTATAGGTCATTATTTTGACTTAAAGGTTTTTGCCAATTCAAGACAATATGTGTTTTGCTACATGTTTTGGGTTGTTTGAAGCATGAGATGGATTAGGTGATAAACCATATCACTTATAATTAAAATAGGGATGAATTTTATATCTCAATAATCCATTTATAGGTATTTAATGTTCATATAAATGTTTTTATAAACTAATCTTTGGAAACAATGTTTTTGACAAAGTTGATTTGGTGAAGACAAAAGTGGTTGTGGTTTGAGTAGATGATTGATTCAAGACTTATAACTTGATTAGAAGTGTTATAAATGTTATGTAAATTCCATAAATTAATCACATAACATGGTTTTGTTTACTAGAAGTGATATGGTGGAAAAATGAAGTTTCCAAGGTTGAAGGGTGTAGGAAACAACAGTTTTGAGAAATACAAAGAGCACTAGGCCCATTAAATGAAATAATTTGATTGGTTGAGATAAATTATGACCATTTATGAATGTTAAATTATATTTTAATCATGTGTAATGGTTTATGGGTCATGAATATGTATGGTTTTTATGTAAGGGCATATTTGTATTTTTGCCCATGGTGTTTTAAGCAATTTTTTGCACATGTAATGAGGTTTTTAGCTAGGCTGACCTACTTGGGTCACTTGTGACTATTGTAATTAATTTTTTAATTTTTCCTTGTTGAAAGGGTCAATAAAAATGAGGGAAAGTTTTTTTTTTATTTGAAATCATGAGGAGTTTATAAAAGCATTGTTTTGGGTGCTTTTGCAAGCTAGTTGTGTTTGTGCAAGGCATACGACCTAGGTGAGATAAATGTTTAGGTGTTGGAGTATGAATTTAGTTTTAATGAAGTGCGTTATAGGTTTTGAATATCATCAAGCATATGTGTATGAGTATGAAGGCTTGAGAAGTGAATATTGTGATTGTTTGTGAAGATTGGTCACCCAGGGTTTGATTGAAGAAGTGTGAGTTGAATACTTGGTCTCCATCAGTTGTGGAAGTAAAAAATCAGAGATAAGATCTTCATAAGGTGGTTGAGTGGGTTCTTGATCATCTTGGGGGGTTGTATCCTCCTTGTGGAGTTTGTGCTTCACAAAATTAGGGGTTGATGCTCTACTAAACTAGGGGTTGGTGCTCCTTGTGGGGTTAGTGCCTTCTTAAATTTTAAACATATAAATAAAAATATTATGTTTCAGTAGTTTTTATTCCCTTTGATGGTTTCCCAGTTATATATAATTTTCACATCTTTATTTTATGTTTCATGGTTGTTTGCATATTTAATATTCGATGGTGTGCACAAATTAATCATTGGATAAGCAAATTTGTGGTTGGTTAAATAGTCTAAAATTTGATTTAAATTTTTGTAAGGACTTATTCACCCCGAATTCCATTTTGCTTCTAACAACCCTTATAAGTTTGTATACTAATACTACTTGCTTCTTGTAAGATCTATCTTTACAAAATCTATTTTGTTGATTATGATTTGTAAAATATGAAAACAATCATATTGTCTTATATCTTGTCTCTTGATTACTCATAGTAATAAGTATCTATTTCTTAAAATAAAATAAAAAATTAAGACAATGTTTCAATTCTATTAATTTAAGACTACTAAATAATTCTTGTAAGAATGGTTATATGATATTGAATTACTTCAAAGAGTTAACATCATTGATTATAAATTTGTATGTGATTAAATTGTTTAACTATCATTAATACCATATACACTAGGAATTGTTTCTAAATATACATGCAGGATCCTTATGAGAACCATTGGAAAATTACAAAAAGGATTTTTGAGGTGTAATCAATTATGTTTATTATTATTCTATTATTAATAATGAAAATTATTTTCTTTTTTGTTATTCTTACCATGTTTATGATATTATAGATATAATATATACTTATAGATATACTTGTCTCAATTTGAATGCAATTGCAATCACTTGGAGTAGCAAATAATAAGCACTATGAAGTAATATGGAAGGAACAGGAATATATGTGGTTGAAAATAATATTGATGGAATTCATATGGGCCTCAAAGGAAGCATTCTACTTTTGAATGATAGATAGTATTGAATTTCTCTTACAAAAAAATCTATATTAACATTAAAGAATAGAGCATATCAAGTTGGTGTGTAGTTAAAATCATGAATCTATTTTCCACCTCAAAATCTAATTATTAGGTGGAAGAATGTGACTTAATTGATCATGTGGAGGACATTGATCTCCACCTCTCGAATCAGATGGGAAAGACTCAAATGATCATGGGAATGACGTCTTATCCTCTAAATCATCCGAGGTTTGGAATTCTAGAGTTTACCTTAAGGGGAATAAGAATGAACAAGCATGTTTTTCATGTTTATTACAATGCCACCTCTTATCATCCTACTTATGCTAATTGAAATTTCCCTAAACTATTTCCATTTTTTCTAAATAAATTATCATTTTATGTGAAGATTACAACCATAATTTCATTAATTTTGGACATTTTACAATCTAGATTAAACACGAAATCAACTATATTGGAATTTTATTTGGCTATTATTGGAATCCAAAAAGGGGATTTTTGGAATTTGATTTGGCTATTATTGGAATCCAAAAGGAAATTTTGGAATTATATATCATGTATGAGGGATTTCCATTTTAGGAGTTTATAATTTTATAGTAAGATTAAGAAATACTTATTGGAATAATTAATACATTTATAACATTGCAATGCATAACAAATACTTATATTTTCCATTCTCATAGAAACATTTTTTTATCTTGTATTGAATGAGCATATGTCTATTCTCATAAAAACAAACATTTTTATCTTTTATTGAATGGGCATATGCCCATTCTCATATAAGAATCATAGAAGAAAAATAAACTCAATATAGAAAGAAAGAAAAATTTAGATGTGATTTATTTTAACTATGGGGTAGTGCACATTTGAATGTTGTATATTTTACATATTTTGATCATATATATTTGTGTGACAAATTTTTAATTATAACGTGGATTTATTTGCATAGAATGAAGGTAGGAAATGTGTTATGAGATATTTACAACATAAAATGATGGTAATAAATGAATTGTTAAGAGATAGTCTATAAAAAAACCAATTTTAATATATTGTTATGAGATAGACTACAAAAAACAAGCCAATTAATTTATATTTTTGTATTTTTTGATAGTTTAACACTTTTAACTAGAGCTTAGAAGTAGGGGATTAGAGGGATCCCATTCATATACATCAAACCTATAACACCGCAAAGCGACCTTCCCAAACCATACAAACAACCGAAGGAAACGACATATGATGATTACATACAAAAAATGAACCCTAGAGAAGAAAAGCATTCAATCAACCAACCTGAATGACATCCACCTTAGAAACATGACTTACGGATTACGCCTTCTTCCTACCATCGAAAGTCCCACCGGTCAGAGTAGTCGAAGTAGAAAGTTGTATGAAAACCCCAACTTCTTGCAAAACCTTCCTCAATCTCTAACTCCAAAACCACTAGCGCCTGACATCTTGAAAAATCCAATAGTTGTCTAAATTTCTCATTCGTAATGAAGTTAATGCACTAGCTACTAAAGAAACTAGCAACTTAGAAATGTTGGAGGGTTTATGTTACCTCGGATGTACGATGATATGGGTACACGATGGATGATGGATCCTTGCTACTACAAATCAGATAAAATATGAAAATAAGACTGAAAAAAATTTTGATTAGATGATTTGGGTGGGGGTTTCCTGACAAAGTAAACCCAAGAAGCGTTAACTTCCTTGGTGGATGTCAACCCTCGTTTTTTTATAAATGATGAAATAAATCAAGTATTATAGATAACATGCAAATTGCAAAAACACTTAATCTAGAACTGATTAAGATGGATTTGAATTTGATTTAATTGAAATAACTATAAAATAAGTGTTACCTAGTATGGGTTGATGAAAACCTACACTTTGTAATGGTAGGTTGATGGTGAACTAGGATCTTTGGATCTGAAAATAAGAAAAATATGCAGACTATGCAAGATCTAAATGTAATCTAGAAGCTGTAGAAGTATAGAGATGTTAGAGTCAACCTACAAAGGAGATATGAAGGAATAGAAACTAGGAAAACAATAGAAAACAAGGATTAAAGAGAGGGATTGAAACCAGGACCCTAGTCAATGATGAATAAGGTGTAGACAAGTTTATTTTGGTGTGGCGAGAGAGACCTGGATGAGAGTTTAGAAAATTAGAATAGAGGCTAAGCACATGCAGGGGTTGAGGATGGATCGGAAAATAAATCAAGGGCTACTAAGGCCGAGTCAACGAAGACCTATCGGGGTCAACGGAGATTATGATAGAGATGAATAAGGCTAAGGAAAGGAAAGCCAAATGAGTAACCTACAAGTATATATTTGTAGAAAGAAGTTGATGATGAAGTTGTAAGCTCTACTATTGATGTTCTAAACCTACAAACGATTAGATACACAAAATACTAGAATAATATGAAAAAACTTATTAAATCAATGTTAAATGATGACAATATCACAAAATTCTTATCACGATTGATGCATGCATGTTGTAAGGAGGTCTGGGAGGTCTTTAATGGTGTTTCACCACATAGGAGTACTATATGAAAAAATGATTTAAAAGGTAAAGGTAAGGTACATGAGGAATACTTGGAGGTCATGAAGAGGTTGTGCACCTGCTTGTTGTTGAAGACAAATAATATTGTAGAGCACTCCTTTTTGTCTAGGAAGGACTACCTAAGAATAAAAAAGACAAAAAAATAGAGTTAATAACATAGGTCGGTGAGTTACCTAGTGCGAGCTAGATGCGAGAAGAAGGGTGATTCTTATAAGGTTTTCAATCTACATCTTTATACACATCAATGATGATAAATATCATAAAGTGAAATTCCTATTGTAGTTATATGATTTAGGTATATCATACAACACAATAGTCTAAATCTATTCTAAATGACAAATATGAGATTAGTTCTAGAAGAATGGTGGAGTTTTCGGGGTCTATAGGTATGAAAAAGAGAAGAAAGAAGGTCTGGGTGAAGTCTTTGGAGGATTTGGAGAGTTTTGGGTGGAGGAATGAGCTCTCTGGTTTGAGGGGAAAATACCGAGATACGAGACTAATGCTAGTTGGGGAACCAATGTCGGTCACTAGTTATAGTCGGGATCGGTTGGGTAACCAATCACGGTAGGGGCAATTGGGTTTCAAAGGTAGAAATGAGGTTGATTTGGGATCTCTGTGATTACATAGAGTATTGGGAGGTCTTAGGTAGGGTGTAGGAATTTAGGTGAAGACTCGGCGTAGGGTAAAAGGGGTGGTTAAAAGGGAAAAGTGGTTCTAGTTGGTAGGGTGTCAGGTGAATGGGCTACGGAAAGTATCCGAGAGAGGAAGGAGGTGATTAGAAAATGATAAAGGATCTAAAACCAAATCTAATGAAATCAATAACTGGTTAAGAATATTTATTAGTGATCCAGAGATCGAGTCAAGATGGTGGTTGGTGGGTATATGTAGGAGAGACAAGCCTAGATCTAGTTCCATAACAATGAAGGTTGAGTGCTTCTCGTGTGAATGGTTCAAGCCTATGAAGCAACTAATTATACTCTGGTGCTTAGTTGATCATCGGGGTTTTGATTGAAATCCCAAGATGCAAGATCAAATAATTCCAACCAAAAGAAGAACATAACATGGGAAAAGAGTTGAAAATTCTTATTTAAAGGAACTGATGGTTGTTCCTTGACCAACGCTTGATCTTATTTGATAAAAATAACCTTTTCTCACCCTTTTTTCATGGGTAAAGAATATTTATGGCCATTAGATGACTCGTCACCATTCAAGACTGTAACATGTTGTATCGACCTAATGATGTCCTTATACCAATTAAGGAATCTACCACCATTACTACTTCTTCTTGCCACTTCCTCATCTACCAATGATGTCACTACCTTTTCCACGGACTAAATCCTCTATTCCCACTTTGCTGCCATAACTTTTGCAGCTAACCCATCAGCCCACCCATCTACTTCTCAAACAACTAATGCTTCTTCTTCCCAATTGACTAGTGAATCATCCATTCCTGCTACCCACATACCCACTACTGATCCTTTAGAAAGTGTCTTTCAACACCTCACTCTAAGGGAGTACCACCTTTATAACATTGACATATTCTTTACTCCTCAAGATTATGGTAACCTTCAACAACATCTTCGCTTATGATCACCGCATAGGTGTGGTTTTTCCCTATGGTCCTCCCCACCTTCACACCAACTTAACATATGGGGGAATTGATTCTTCTACCTACTTGCCCAAGCAACCTTCCCAAATTTGACCATTTTCCTCCGACCTTCAATCTCTCACCAACCATTTCTTTTCCCACACTTTCCTCTATCGTTGTGCTTAGAAGGACATTGGCCGGTTTTATGAACAAGGCCACGATATTTTCATTCCTTACACCACTCGTAATTATAAATACTACGTGGTATTGGATTTATTGAACCACCTCCTAAGAAGGTCCGAAAGTCAAACTCATTGAGGATGATAAACATTCCCCACCCTATTCACTAACTTCACCACTTTCAATTACAGAGTCTATTTTCACCAGGACCATTTGGCACAACTTAAGTTATTAGACAAACGTTGTCTCAATGCTCTTGATCACCTCCAAATCTACCAAAAACATATCGAACATTCCTATAATAAATGTATCCAAGAACAAACCTTCTAGGTTGGAGACCTCTTCCTGAAGGAAAATCAACATGTAACAAAAGTGGAGAAAAGTAAACGAGGAAAATTTTCTCCAAATTGTCTTGGACCCTATATTGTTACTCATGCGGTGCTTATCATTTTTCTTCACTCGAAGGTAAACCCGAACCTAAACCCTCAATGCCTTACATCTTTGACCATTATATTGTTGAATCAAGTCCTGGATCATCTTATGTCTATTAAATGCTCATCCCTTTAACACCATTCACCTTCCACTTACCTATTTTAAGGATCAACGACTAAACAATAATTATGCGATTACTGTCACCTTTCATCCGATCTTTAATATGAGTACCACGGCTCTACTCATGGCATGATTCTCATGGATACTTTTCATCCTTTTCAAGATGGAATCTCATGGTCATTAATCACTTAAAATTTATCTTTCATAGATACCCCTCGTGTTATGGTTTTGTCTCCATAAAAGAAGCTTATACTTCTCTATAGTCTTGTCCACGACTTAATTTTTTTAAAAAAATAAATTTTTTTGAAAGTAATATACGGGATTTTCAAATTCAAACTCCTTGAGTCAAACTTCTAGCAAAAATATGACTCCCTCAAAAAGAACATCTAATATTTCTATCTTGCTTCTATAAATAGACTACTCCCTCAAAGGACAACTATACAAAGCTAGCCATATTGTACATAGTCTATCACAAAAGAAGACTATTCCTGCAAAAATAAAATAAAAATATTTTGAAGCTTCTCGCATTGATCATCTTCACGAAGACCTCAAGGAGATATTATATTCATCCCACATAGACTACTAGTATCGATCAATCTATAAAATAAAAGCAAAAAGAAAAAGATAACTTTTTCGTCATGGAATTTCCTATTTTGATCTTGGGTCTCTTGCCGAAGAGGCATGTTGTTTCACACTAGGTTATGCTAAAACAACATCTTTCACCTCACCATATTTCCTCTCTAATCTTCTTCCTACTCAAGGGATGTGCTGTAAATGTGAAATTTTGTGATCATGAGACCTTCTTCACCCTTAGATTAGTTAATCATGTAACATCTTTAGGGTTTTATGTTCATAAGCCAATAATTGGTATGATAGACTCGTAATGGTTCTTATCAATTCGGTGGCTCTTTTTTATCCTCTTACCATTCACCTCTTTTCTTACTTACTTATCCTCCTACAAAGGAACATACCTTTGACACCTACATTCTGGAAATTTCTCTTCCACCAAAATCAACCATATCTATTCACCATAGCTAACAACCATGCCTAAATGACCTAAAATCAACCATGCCTAAATGACCTAAACACAAACATGCCTAAATGACCTAGAATAAATCATGCCTACAACCTACTGATGCATTCATCTTGTAGTCATTTTTTCACCCATAAAGAACAAGGGAACCTCATTCACACCGGCCTATCACCTAGCGGGTCTTTGGGCACTCACCGAGGCGCATGAGAGGGAGTTAAGTCTCTCTTTTATGTGAGTTCGAGTGTAAGGCATACTTCACGATCTTGACTTAGTGACTTAAAATAAATGAAAAAACTATAGATATGAGAACGAATCTATATCCCTTCGGTCATAAAAAAGCAAAGCATGCAAATGAATTAATAGAACTAGGGAGTTGTAAATCCACAAATAGACTTAACATTCAAGTAAGGTTCATGATTATACAAGATCAAAAGCATAGTAGAAACATGTAGATAATACAGGAAGGAGATCTTAATATAAACGCAATGGTAACCTTATCATATTCATTCATAGTATTATTAAAAATATCACGAGAGAGGAAGGCCACGGTCATACACCATATTTGGATCCATACATGTATGCTCACAAAACAAAATTTTCATTCCCCATTCCCTCATTACATTCTTCCTATAATCATCTACCCATTTTATCCCATAGTTCTTGCAGTAATTCTATAGAGCTCCGCTACCTCACTTGTGTCTCTCTTTCTTTGCTAAGGGCGCATGTATAAATAGGCATCTGAGCTCTAACAAACTCCTCTGCAACCTTAGATCTGGCCCCAAGTGTCAAGGTGTGGGTCACCCTAGGTGCATGCCTCTCCATGTCATGATTAGCTTTTTGGATCTTCCTATCACAAGGTATATTCCTTCCAGGACACCCTGTTGCTAGGTTGGAACCTTATCCAAATAGAACACATTCTTCATGTGTTCTGTCCAAAAGGCCAAAAACAGCTAAGTCCCGAATTGTGCTTCATGGGTGTGTGTCCTTGGTTCTCCAAGAACCCTTTTGAATTCTTCCTTGCGTGCCTTCACTTGTGTGCTCCCTCTAGCCATGTGCGCCTACGCGCCTTTAAGATTTGGAAGCTATAATAGGGTCCCAACATTACCCCACACTTCACCTATTCTCTGCCCTCGGGAACCTCTTCAAAGAATGTAGTACAAAAATGCAAGGCCTTGCCTTGGAAAAGAATGGAGGGAAAGAATAAAGAATGGGGAAGAGAAAGAATAGAAGGAAAATTGCCTAAAGAAGAAGAAGGGGAAAATTTTGCTGCAAGTCGGTCTCTAGTGTATTCCAAGCACCAACCTCATCCTGCGCTCTTGTGTAGAAGTCGCCAACCAATGTGCTCACCTCATTGAATGTTAACCCTTCCCATTTTGTGTTAATGGTCTCCACCACAGTCTCTAGTTCCTTTGCGTGATCTTCTAGGGAATCCATCTTCCTTGTAATGACCTTGTAGAGCTCTTTTAGTTGGGTTTTGATTGAGACCCGCAGGATCTCAATAGCTTCAAACTTCTTTTCCACTTTAGCTAGGATATTTTCTCTCTCGGCTCTATTGCCCTTATTATTTTCCCTGAAGTCCTTGGCTCGGCCTCGCCTCTTTGGCAAGCAACATGCTTGTCACCTTGTCTTGATCCACACAATGGTCGTAGGTGACCCCCGGTTTGTGCAGCTATCTTCACATCAGCAAGCACCTTGTTGTATTCAGCCAGTGCGATGACTTTCAATTTGTCCTCCTTCTTTAGGAGTGCAACTACCTCCTCTGCCAACTCCAAGGCCAAAGGCTGCCTTTCCATGGTGAGGATCCAAGTCAAGTCCTCTAGACATTCCAGGGAGGATCCATAATTTTACGTGGGAGGGTTAAGGTCTAGGTGCTTCATGATAATAGCTTGGGAGATGAGCTCCACCTTCTTAGAAACTTCACATACCTTGGCCTTTTCCTCTTGAAGCTCCCTCTATAGTTGAGCATTGATTAGTTTCTCAAGGTTGAGGTCCTTTGTTAGCTTAACTACTTCTTCCTTCCTCTTCTCCAACAGGTCCTCCAAGACTTTAACCCTATCATTTCTATAGAAGAGCCTAGCCTCAATTTCCACAGAGACTTTGTTGAGTGCATTACACACTTTCTCATCGATAGTTGTTGCATGTTTATAATGGGGTTGTCCCCCTTTCCCTCAGACAACACTAGTACCACTCCTTGGTTAACCTCAAACTCGGGCTCATCAAGGTGGGAGTCAAATGCGCATGACAACATCTTCCTTATGTGCAGGTATCCACCCTCGGGATAAAAGGAATCGATGGCGGTGAGCTCTTTGGTGGGCACGGTACAGACGGAAATGCGCGCATAAAAGTTTGTTGGGGTCATCAAAATATCCCATCATTATTCTTCCCCCTTTCACATGTTTAATTCCCATGCGCACACCCTTGGGAATATTCTTTGAAATAGTTAGGCCTTTTGTGCTACCCACACTTCTCCCTTTGCTCTTCCTTGAACTCACCGAGCATGAGCTCTGTGCTGCGCTCTAATTTCTCTTTGAACAAGGTATTAATTATCTTCTTTTACTCCCTTGTCACTTTCTCATTCACCTCCTCCTTAGTGAGCTTGGGCATATATGGCTCCTTGGTACTTTCCCCCTTGCTCCTTTCTTCTCTCTGCATGCCTTCCTCCCCTTGGGCACCCTTCCTCCTTACAAAGATGAAAGCATCATTTGTATCTTCTACTCCTTCCCGAATCATGGACATCAATCAGCTCCTAATCCACCTCCAAATCTTCCCCTTCATCATCATCCCTTTCACCTATATAAGCATTCGTGTCGTTTGTATCTTTAATATCTGGTTCTTCGTCCCATGTTCTTCTTCCCTTGCTAAAAACTCTAAAGTCGGGATTGTGTCTTTTCTTCATCTAAGGGTTCCTCAGGGGATGGTGGCTTTGCAAGTTCTGGGGTCTTCTCCCTGACCACCGTTCTCTTCTTCTTCCGGATGTAGGTACTTGGCCCCGCGGTATCTACATTCTACTTCTCCACCACCCTTTGTTCCTCTTTCTCTTCCCTCTCCTTACACTTTGGTGTGGGATTCTTTCTTCCCATAGGGTCGTCCAGGATGGATATCTCATTCTCCATGTACGCGCCCTTTTCGAATTTTGGCCTTATGTGTAGGTAAATCCTTGTGGCATTGCTCCTAGCAATAGGTAAGGTCAAAGGCCTTACAATATGCACATCATGTGACACGTACCTTTCAACATATGTGCGCTTCTCTAGGTAGACCAGCTTCTTTCTCATTTCCCTATGCTCTCTATCAAGGGTGGACAACTCCAGGTTTAATTTCTTTGATTCCTTATATCTATTTACCCCCACTTGGAAAAATTGGGCAGTAAACGAGAATGGGAGTTTGTACGATGGACTCCAATTTGCCATCCACCAAAATGAACCGCCAATGCGAAGTCTTTGGTAGACCACAAACTCTACTTTTCCTTTGGTTTCCGTGGGGAGTTGTTCAGGGATCCGCCATTTAGCCCCAAATGCATTCCTAAGGCACTTATACCATTTGTCTAAATGCACCTTGTGTACCCTTGTCATTGATTCACATGTGTATTTCTGAAATCTCTCCGTAGGTGAGGGATCTTCAGCAGGGTACTCCCACATGAACTTGTCGGATGCATCGACACCCCAATTTATGAGAACACAATTGTTAACAAAATGTTTCCAAATAGGATCTTTCCTCCCTTCTCCGCGCTACTTATGATTTCATCTACTATGTATTGGGAGATGTTGTATACGGTGCCTTCCGTGACCTTCCTACAAACATTCAGCCAGGTATTGCTCACCTAGGTCCACCTTTCTTATCCATTCATCTTGGAGACAAGGTGTGCGGCCATCTTCATCACCGGATCACTGATATCCGAGACGTCATAGTACCTTGATCCCTTCTTCAATTCCTGGGATGCTATGGTTTCTCTAATTTCCTCCTCATCCTGGAGGTCATCTATGAGCGCGTCCCTTGCACATTTTAGGCCTGTGAAGTGTGAAATTAGTTGGGGAGTTATACATATTTTGTTCCCTGTGAAGTAGAAGAAGTCTTCGTGTATGTGCATCATCAACCATTGGTACAAATTATTAGGCTTCCCGAAGTATGGAAACTTGAAAAGTTGGAGAAGCCATGCCTTCTCCATTTTCACCTTGGCCATGTCTCTGTAGATCGGTAACCCATCAGGTGTTCATTTATTTTTGGGGTGCACTAGATCTAGTGCCATTTCTTTCATGATTGTACTTGAAAGATGATTGTAGTTGATCACGGTCATCTATCTTATGTGGGACTCCCACTCTTGCCCTAGAAAAACCCCATTCAAGTATTGAATTTCTAAGTACCACTCCTCATTTATGTCCATGGGTATTTCTTCTTGTTTCTTCTTTCCTTTTCCTTTACCCTTTCCCTTCCTAGATTGTTCTGCGGAGTTTACCAACTGGTTTCGTGCCCATCATTTCACCCTTTGCTTTCATTTTCAGTTATCTTGTGATTTGTTGAGCGTTTTCCTCATGCACCCCTTTCCTAAAACACAAACCCTAATCTTATATTTTCTCCTCCGATCACGGTGCTTCTTCACAATGTTCCTCACACCCGTGAATCACTTATGCTCTAGTTTGTAGATCTAATAGACCGATTGCGCTTAAGTTCTTGGGATTTTTCTTCGCACAAGTCAGTTCTCAAAACCCTATCTCTTGAAAGAAAATTTATCCTCTCGTGTTCGTAAAGTAAAATAATGAACTTCCCATTCTTGTATTTATAGCTTTTCCCACTTTTTCACATTTAAGGCTAGGCTACCTACCATCGTACGACAATGTTTAATGCCATGTTTTCAAATAAAACCCAACTTCAGCGCTTCTCCTTACATTCCCAATCCTTGCATGAAAACTTTTCACTGCGCGCCAAATCCTTACGCAAATTTTTTTCACCCACACACAATCCTTGTGTGAAAATTTTTTCACCGTACCCAATCCTTGCGCGAAAAGTTTTTCAAGCTTCCGCGTGAAAAAAATCCATCCTAAAAGAAGACTCTTACATGCATGTTACCGGCACCAAAGGCACATCTTCCATCCTCATGATTCTTTCTTACGCCTACCTCGTGCTTTTGCACTTTTTCTCCTTTGCACGTGGATTTCCAATGTAACCTTATCTTGCCACCTATCTACCTTCTTTTCTCCTAATGCATCTTTTTAATATGGCCAATTCAAATGGTCTACCAACCAAATCCTCTTGGCGAATAACTCCATGCCTCTCTTTATCACCTCACCGATGCGCGGTCCTCTCGCACATTCATATGTCAAAAATTAATAAGGTTACCGGAACCCAAGGTGCAAAACAAAACAATAACGCAAAAGGAAATACAAGAAAGGAAAAGAAAAATAAATAAATTCTAAACTAACTGGAAAAACTACCTTATTTACAAACACCAAGAAGCATTATTTATAGTAGGGCTTCATCCTACTCCCATTGAAGTGTCCAGGTAATTTTGTTCCATCCAACACTTGTAATTAGCATGCACCGAATCAAGGATGTATGAAATTACATAAGGACCCAACCAATGCACCTTCAACTTTCTAGGATGGCGTAGGAATTTTGAATCATATAGAAATACCATCTGGCCAAACTTAAACTATTTTTTCTTAATATGGCAGTCATGCCATGCCTTTTCTTTGCCTTCTTAGTTGTTTGGGTCCATATTGCTAGTGAATGCCTTTCATCTAACTTTATCAATTCATCTATTCTTTCTTCTAGCGCTTGCTCATCATCTAACCCTCCTGCGTGCGCTATATGTAGAGATGGTAGCATGAATTCAACCGAAAAAACTACTTCCATGCCAAACACCAATTGAAATGGTGTGGCCTTGTTCAATCTTTTATACATTGTTTTGTATGCCCAAAGAACTGCTGACACCTTGTCATCCCAATCCTGCCTACCCATGTCACATATCTTAGTCAATGTGTGACTAAGGATTTTGTTGAATGCCTCTGTAGTCCCATTTTCTTGAGGGTGATAAGGGGTAGTCTTGTGATGGGCTACCATGAATTCTACCAATAGAATCCTGATGGTTTCATTTAAGAAGTGAGTGCCCCTATCACTTGTTAAACTTAATGGGCACCCATACTTGCTGATAATGTTCTCCCACAAAAATCTAGTAGTCGTGGCTGCGGTGCAATCCTTAGTGGGTGCGGCCTCTACCCACCTTGTTAGATAATCAGTATAGGTAATGATATACCATGAGTTAGTCCTTCGCGCAGCTGGTGAGATTGGTCCGAAAAAATCTATTGCCCATTTTTCAAAAGGTTTCGTCTTTGGCGATGGGGCGCAAGTGTTTCACTCGGAATGTTTTCTGGCTTGAGGTTAGGGTTAGGAGGAATACATGTTGAATGTCGAGATGGTGTGCGTACCGTAGAGAAAGATCAGCCGATCTGCGAAGAACTCCTTTTTGTCTTGGAAGGACTACCTGCAAATAAGAACACAAGACCACAAGATTTTAATTAGACAATAAATGAGGGAACTGCCTTGGGCCCAGGAAATATAAAACTTCCTTTCGAAGGTGGTCAGTTCCCCTGCTAATATGAATTAACACAAAAGACTGTAAAATATCAATTAAATTGTTTCGTTGAACTGGGTAGGGGAAAGGCTGGTTTTCTAGTTTTGATCGAGGAACCGATCTTGTTATCGATAACCGATGCCGTTATCGATAACCGATACCGTGGGTTCTAGGATCTTCTTAGTAGCTATGGTGTTTTGTAAGGCTGGTTTATGGATGATATTAGGAAATGGGATGATTAGAAGCAAAAGAATAACAGTTAGATGCAATGACACGTTGGGTAGTAGATTCAGAGACGGATTTAGGAGGACTGAAATTCACAGAGCATAAGAAATGTTATAACAGAGGACATGCAAGATGTGACTTACTGGTTTTGACAAAGATGCAAGTTGATCTCCTTGGTTGTAAACACTTCTGGTATTTCCACTCGCTCTCGCTGCCAAGTGAAGATCGGACTCGCTTTCTCACTCGCAATGCTCTCTGCTGATCCGTAAATCCTTCGACCGATCCCAAAATGAAATTCGATCCGTTGTTTTGGTTTGGGGAGCCCATTTACAGGAACCGATGGCGGCGGCGTAACCGACGGCGGTCGAGTAGAACCGGCATCAGTAAGGAAAAAGTAGGCTATTTTTAGTAAAATAGCCCACCTTCCCCGCTTTTCCCGAGAGACTGGGCCATGGGCTTGGTCAAGTGGCTAGAAGGTCGGCTTTGGGTGCGAGTAAGGAGGCATTAGTTATGGATGTGAGTCTAGACCAAGTCATGGGTCCTAATTAGGTTAGTTTAGGTTAGGGCTAGGTCATGATGAGGTGGCAAAGTGAGGGGGCGGTGGTAAGGTGATGTGGATTTATCAATTATAAGGTAATTAATAAATAATTGTGTAAGGTTTAGGTGATGAGGTTAGATCATGAGATGAGATGCGGGTCACAAGGGGTCGTAAGACACAAATTTGGTGTCTACATTAGCCCCTTATTGTCGTGTAGCTTGTTCGTAAAAAGTCGCATGACAATAATATGAAGTGGTTTCTCATGTTAAGGATATAGGTAATCCCCTCAAATCTATCGCAGATTGAGTGAACGGGAAATCAGGGATAGGGTTGATAAAGGGTACATGTCAGAGAGAGGATGGTAAGGTGGTGGGGTAGGTCCAAGGAAGCAGACGCATGTTGAAATGCAATAAGACGACTAGGGTACATGATTTGACGAGCAAACCAAAAGAATGTATAGGCAAAGGTCGATAGTTTATCCAAACAAGGGTGATATAATCCTCGGTATCCAAGGCATAGGAAGTAGCTCTGTGGTATATAATAGGTGAGGTACACAGAACGTTTAGGCATGTTCGGCAAAAGCACTCAAATGGTTGGTTTGGTTGAGATAAACGTCACGGTCCAGGTCTAGGCAAAGTTGGTCGACGATCAAGTCAAGGACCCTAATCATGCTAAAACACGAACAGTGAGCTCGATTGAACAAAAGGTACATGATGGATGGATAAAATAAAACGTTGATTGTGGGTATGGTATGGAAGTGATACGGCCTGGGTCGGGCCAAGTGGTTGGGCGGTGGCCTGGGGGTCGGGCATATGGGTAGAGTGAGGCCTTGGTCGGGCCAAAGTTGTTGGGTGGCGAGGCCTTGGGTGGGGGATAGGTAGGCGAGGCCTTGGGTCGGGCCAAATGGTTAGGCGAGGCCTTGGGTCGGGCCGGGTCGGGGATGGGTAGGCGAGGCCTTGGGTCGGGCCAAGGTAATGGTTAGGCGAGGCCTGGGTCGGGCCTAATGGGTAGTAGGTTGAGGAGGCCTGGGTCGGGCCAAAAAGGGTAGGCGAGGCCTCTGGGTCGGGCCGAATGGGTAGGTTGAGGCCTTGGGTCGGGCCGAATGGGTAGGCCGAGGGTAGGTCGGGCCGAGGCCTCGAGGCCTCGGGTCGGGCCGAATGGGTAGGGCGAGGCCCTGGGTCGGGCCAATGGGTAGGCGAGGCCTTGGGTCGGGCCGAATAGGGGTAGGCGAGGCCCTAGGTCGGGCCGAATAGGTAGGCCGAGGCCTTGGGTCGGGCCAACAGGTAGGCGAGGCCTTAGGTCAGGGGCCGAATAGGTAGGCCGAGGCCTTAGGTCGGGCCGAATAGGTAGGCCGAGGCCTTAGGTCAAGCCGAATAGGTAGGCCGACAAGTGAACAAATGGTGTGCAAAGAAAGGTGGATAGAGGCGATATTGGTGAAAAAGAGGCAAGGAGTAAATAAGGGCAAAGAATGGGGTGAAAGTTGGGTAGAGAACCGATGTCGATTCTGCATGACCGATATCGTTAAGGGACCGATACTGGTTCCTTAGGGCAAAATGAAACCGATATCGGTGAAAGGCGAAAAACCTATAAAAAGAAAAATACGGCTTGTCATTGTCACTTTTGTTATTTGCAAACCAAATCGACTTGTCTGACGTGGAGAGTTGGGATTAGAGGCTTGATTGAGTGAGGTGGAGCTATTGTATTGGCGGAGAGAGTCGATAGTGGGCCCGATTAAGGAGGAGGCAAAGCTTGATGGCTGGGACCCAAAGCAGATCAGATTGGAGCCATGGCACAGGCAGGAGGAGCTGGAGGGGCTGGACCAGCTGGACCGCCACCACCCATCCCACCACGACGACGTGTCGTCGCTCGGTAGATTCAAACTCTTTAATTTGGTGATTTGGTCAGTATTATGCTAAATTGGGGGTTTGGGTAGAATTAACCTTTTTAGGAAATAATGAGAAAATGGAAATGATTTGAAAAAGGGAGAGGGTAGATAGGCTAGATAGGCTAAGGTGGGTAGGTGGGTAAGTTTTTAGGTATTTGGGTGGGTAGATGGGTAGAAATAGGTAAAAATGGGTTTTGGGGGCCGCGGGGTTCGGCCCGGAGAGACAATGACCGATGTCGGTCACTAAGCGACGCACGGCATCGGTCGCAAAATTTTAGGGAAAGGGAGGACTTTGCTGGTGACCGGCGCGGCCATGTATCGGCCGGCGTGGTGGCTTGGTGGGTTTTGGGTTTTTTGGGTGGGTTGGGTTTTGGGTTTTTTGGGGGTTTTGGGTGGGGTGTGGAGAAGGGTTTGGTGAAGGGGTTGGGTTTTGGGTTGAGAAGGGGTTGGTGTAGGGTTGGGGTGGGGTGGAGAAGGTTGGGTTGTGGGTTTTGGGTTGGGTTTGGGGTGGGAGGGTGGGGAAGGGTTTGGTGTAGGGTAGGGGGTGGGGGTTGGGGGGAAGGGTTTGGTGTAGGGGTGGGTGGGTGTGGGTTGGGTTGGGTTGGGGTTTTGGGTTGGGTTTGAGGTGGAGGTGGGAGAAGGGTTTGGTGTAGGGTTGGGTTTTGGGTTTGAGAAGGGTTTGGGTGTAGGGTGGTGGGTGGGGGTTGGGGTTTTTGGAGGTTGGGAAGGGTTTGGTGTGGGGTTGGGTTGCATGTGTTTTGTTTGGGTTTTGTTTTGTTGGTTTTGGGTGGGATGGTTTTGGGTTTTTAGGGTGGTAGGTCACTAGAGGGGGTGGTAGAGAGAGGGTATGGTCGGGGGATAAAAAGGGTGTTTAGATGATAAAGTAGATGTTGTAATAAAGAGTAGGTCTAAGGATGTGGGTTGGTTTTTTGCAGCACGCGTCGCCAGCTGACGATGCGGGATAGATGCCCCCGCTGTTGGTGCGGATGAGGCCACACGTATCTCGCGGCTCATTGGGCCATCATGCGAGGTGGGACTCGGTGGAGTCCAGAGGCACAGAGCGACAGAGAGAGATCACAGCCCGATGGTCGCCCTCATCGAGAGATGGGATCCGGCGACCAATGTGTTCCATCTCCCGACCGGGAGATGACCGTCACATCGAGGATGTGTATCGCATCCTTCTGTTACTATCTATCGAGGGAGAGGCAGCCTTCCTGTAGATTCAGAGATCGCCATGGACAAAGATACCGCAAGTTTTTGGGGATGCACCGCGCACATCGACCTACCATAGCGCGAGTATCGGTACGGTGACATGTACGTACCGTGCGCATCGACACGAGACACGACCGGGCCGTGTTGATGATGGTTGGGATCACCCGCTTCACCCTCCCGACTCGTGAGGGAGGCCGCTCCCACGAGCATTGATGGGGGTGCTGCTTGAGATGGTGGAGGAGCACACACTGTTACGCCCGGGCACCAAGATATCCGGTGCAATTATACAGGAGCTATGGGGCTATCACGGAGGAGGTGATTGGTATTTGTTCTACATTTTTGTTGCATTGTTGGGCATACGAGCACATCGTATGCATCGTGCCAAGAGGGTTACCCCAAAGAGCTGTGGCCACAGTCATATACCGATATGGCTTTCGTGAGGTGGTTGGGGTCGTGGGCCACCACGAGCAGCTATGGCAGTCGGGATGTGGCATACTATGACATTTGCAGAGGGCCTTACAAAGCAGCAGAGACATTGATGGAGACCCTACAGAGGTCACCATCCCGGCAGAGGAGCCCGCTATACAGCTGCGCCTAATCCAAGACACATTTCGGATAGCAGGATCGGAGGCCAGAGAGTACGAGCGATACCCCGGAGAGGGTACGCAGCAGATGGGGCCGCGACAGACGAGCCACCTCCCTTTCCTCAGTACAGGAGAGATGATGTAGAGGCCCCACTGCCTGCACCACAGCCTTTGGATCCAGATTGGGTAGCAGAGAGGCCAGCAGGTGAGGGTGTAGATGATGCTGGGTGCACGGGAGCATACAGGGTGTGGTGGGCTGGGCAGAGAGCAGCCAGGATAGTACCGCCGCATGCCTGCACTTGGCTGCAAAGTGATAGGAGAGAGAGATCAGCCTGGGGTCAGTGCAGCTTTACAGGTAAGGCAGCTAGCTGCAAGACAGTACGTATAGGTGTCTTACAGGGGCAGCTAGCCTGTGCTCAGCACAGTGCACAGCAAAGACCACCACCAAAGACCACAGCCCACAGTGTGCCACAGTGCAGTGCAAGCAGCACCAAGACCACCACAGCAGCAACACAGCACCACACGTGCACAGCTGTGCACCACCATGTGCACCAAGCACCACCAAGACAGCCTGTGGGGCATTGGTCAGAGGTGTCGGGACCAGCCCCAAGACCTCACGCGTGGCTCGAGAGCGCTATATGGAGGTTAGAGCAGAGGCCCGATATTATCAGGATATTCTTGATGGTACCGGAGTCGAGTATCAGGCTTATGCAGCGCATAGGGCAGAGACCTCTCACAGCCAGAGATCTCAGGGAGGTGCAGCCACAGCTGGCGTGTCCGTGACGGGCAGGAGGCGAGAGGCACCACAGGGACCAGCGGGGAGAGGTGCCGAGGGCGGTGGGGAGAGCCGAGAGATCCTGCACATGGTGTATTGATAGATGGGCACCGGTCTCGCGAACCGGTGTATTGACAGAGGCTCGCGTGCCTATGTATTATTCATGTATTCATTTATTCATTTATCATATACCGCCCCGCGAGCCGAGTAGGGGTCAGATAGTGGATACCGGCCCGCGAGCCGAGTATATATCTATTTTTGATACGAGGGACCGCCTCGCGAGCCGAGTCGAGATTTTTTGACAGCTTATCATGCGGCCTCGCGTGCCGGCTTTGGTGGATTATGAGATCACAGAGGCCCCGATGTAGGGCACATTGTATTTTTTTTGAAAATTTATATATATATATAGAGACGATGTTTTGATCCACATGCAAAGTTGTTCAAAATGTGTTTAAATATTTTGTTAATGGTTGGTAATATATAATGTATGATAAGTTTTAGTTGACATGTTGATAGATGGATGATGTTGATGTTTTTGTTTTTTTTTTTGCACGTATATATGAATGACAAAGTTATGTGATGAATTGTTGGTTTTGTGACATTGTGATATATGTAACTGATGAGTTGGATCCAAATGATGTATAGATTGATAGTTTCTTGATATCCGTAGTTGATGGTTTGTGTATTTGTATAAAATAAATGATGTTAATGAAATTGTAATGCTATGTGTGGTGGATGAACAAATGTGGTAAATTGTGTTGTTTATGCAGGAAAAGAGGCGGGCGCGACAAAAATTTAGGTGAGAAATGAAGAAAAGAACGTCGTTGAGAAAAGATAGTGTGTAACCGATATCGTTAAGGAACCGATATCAGCAGAGTTGATAGACCGATATCGGTTAAGTAACCGATACCGGTTATTTAGGTATGAGCTTTTCTAAAAATAGAAAAGCTAGGGTGGCAACTTAAGTTTTAATTTTAGAGCCATGCAAGAGGTTAAATACGCGAACGCGACGCTTTTTGACGACTGAGACAGGTATTTGCATGAGAGATTTGAGTGATAAGGAGAAAAGAGACAGGAATTTGTATGAGAGATTTGGGTGATAAGAAAAGAGACTGGGAAGGTGAATGCGATCGAGATTCAGAAAGTAGAAAGGTGAATTTGAAAAGAGTGGTGATAATGGCAGGACGAGGAGAAACATCCAACAGGCAGGGACAAGAGGGAAGACAAGGGCCACCTCAAGCTACTGCAACCCCAGAGGTAAATGTTTTGGTTGTGATTTGATTTTTGCATGTGTTATGAATAAGAGATTAAGTGGGTAGATATGAAGAAGAAAACATGATAGCAAGGGTTATAGGTGAGGTAAGTGTTACGGGTAGGTAATCAGGGGTTTGGGTATGTGTTGTGTATATGTATAAAAGAGGAATAAACGAGCAATTTATTGTCGTAGGTGGTTGTTTTTAGGCAAGGTGTATGTAATCGACAAAGCTGACCAGTAATGTTAGGAGAACCGGTATCGGTTATCGAACCGATATCGTTATGTATAACCGATACCTAAGTTGCATCGGAGGAATTTTAATCGTTTGAAAAACCTCGATTTGATTGAATGGTTGTTTGTTGTTTTGGTGTATGCAGCAGAGGCGGTGGTTGAGGATGAATGATATGTGCCAAAGATCGTTGTCACTTAATCCCGAGCGGATGTAACACCAGCGAATGGACATTGATAAATCATTTGGGGTTAAGTGGAATCCGTTATTATTCACGAATCGCACGTAATCATGGTATGTTACACAGTGCATTGATCGAGAGATGGAATCCCGAGACAAATACCTTCTATCCGCCAACAGGGAGATGACAAGAATATCGAAGATGTGTTTCAGATTTTGAGACTCCCTATTACAGAGAACCAAAGATATCGTGCACTACCTAAGCAGTGGCACTGGGGAGCGATAACAAGCAAAAGATTTGGTCCATACGCACGAGATTTGACACAATGAGGTTTATCCTTTACGTATGGGGTAATGTATGCAAAGACACCCCGAGGAGACAAGGTTAGCAGTGATATTAATGATAGCGGTAGGGTATTATGCATTACCGAGGGTAAGGAGGAAGATTTCCAAAGGCATTGATGTGTGTTATCCGGGAGATGGTAGAAAGGAACGTTACGCTTTATGATGGGCACCGCATATTTGGTGAGCTATACAGGGTTTATGGGCTCAGTAGGTGAAATCACAGACGACGCTGGATTGTTCATACTTATTACATCGTTGGGCCTATGAGCACATTGTTTGTGTGCGACCAATAGGCCAATCCTCCAGCAGCAGAGAGACCGGAGTACGAGGTCGGGATTCGCACGATGGGTCCCAGCATGTAACAAGAGGCAAGATCCCAAGCCGTGACGGGTGATATTGAGTATTACAGCAGGTATGGGAGAGGGTGACGGTTCATGGACATCGTTGAGGCCTTACGGTAACTATATGGTAACAGAGAGCATAGCCGAGGAGTTAAGGGGTGTAGAGCGAATGAGGTGGATCGCATGGGCACAAAGCCGTGTGAATATGAGAGGATTCCTATAGATCGCGCGTGGCGACAATTTGGATTTGTGCAGGATATACCCCTGGCTTATAGACCATATATGAGGATCGACGCCGAGGCAGCATTCTCACCTCCCCGGCCAACACCTCCAGAAGGGCCTGAAGAGGTAGCAGCCGATCGCAGGGTAATGGATGCAGGAACGACAGAGGCCTATAGATTATGGTGGGTAGCAGAACTGCGAGGTGTACGTGAGCGCCCTGACATAGCGGTGATTACAGCAGAGAGGGATCGTCTGCAGCGTTTAGTTCAGCAGCTCCAAACGCAGGTGAATGAGACAAGAGGATTGTTAGTGGTTACTGAGTCACGGGCGGAGAGACTAGAGGCTGGAGTCCTCCATGCGAGAGGGCGTATTCATATGTTACAGGAGAGATTGGCAGATCAGTGGGCGGTACCAATAGCCGTGGTACCTTTGAGGACAGAGAGGCCCGGCGAGAGGGGTCGACGATCACGATCATCACCTAGTTCGGGATGAGGCGTGAGGGTCTGAGTAAATGTTAGCAAGGTATAAGAATAAATAAGAGTACCGACCTGCGTGTCGATGATAGAGAAGATGTATTTGTTTAACATCTAAATAAAACGAGATATGTATGTTGATTTGAGTTATAATAATAAGAATGTTTTCGTTTTGACTTTCGGTGTTTTGAAAAAGGATAAAGAGGAATGTGATTAAATAGAAATACACAAAAATATTTATATTTACCACACATGATAGGTTATGGTAGGGGATGGTCGAGCTAACCTTGGGAGACCCCATGTCTCCGAAGTGCTGCCTACATAGCCCATTGCACAAAGCAAGGAGGGGCCTCAGACCGATGTAGTTCTCCCTTAGGATCAGGGAGAGGCGAATTCAGGCAATTTGGTACGGTTTAGGCAATTGGTTGGTTGGTAAAAATATTAAGATTGGTAAAGGTAAGGTTGATGGTGTTGGTAATGAATTGGTGATGTTGTAAAAGGTATAAGGGAAGCGAAAGTTAGCCTACCCAAGTAGAAGGGAACCATGTCCTGATTAAGGTCAACACACAATCCTAGATGCGAGGCAAAGCAGAAAGAGTGCTCCGTAGGTGAAAAGAGCTAAACAAACCACACAACGTAGAACGAGCTTGGAGCCCTAGACCGTGCATGCATGAGAAGTCAATAGGTGAAAAGAGTTGTGTGATCACAATATATCGAGCGTACATTACGTCCCTTGAGTTGAAACAAATGGTGAGGTGAGGTGGATGATATAGCTGAGGTACAGAGAACTTATTACAAAGTGAGTGTTCTGACGAAAGAGAACCTACCCTAAATAGACAAGTCCATGACTCAAAAGTCCTTTTGAATGAGGCTTTTATTTTATTGAATGTAGACTGATCGATGCGGGAAGTCTACAAGGGATATTGATTGTATTATTCTTGAGGTCTTCACGAAGCTGATCGATGCGAGAAGCTTCTGCTAGAGGTTGATTGTGTATAGCTGTCCTTCGAGGGAGCAACTTCTATTTATAGTAGCAGATATGATTTTAGTGCATAGCTGTCCTTCAGGGAGGAGCAACTATAGAGAATAGAAAGCAATAATTTGGCATATAGCTGTCCTTCGAGGGAGCAAATATATTTAATTTAGATGACTAGATGTTCTTTTTAGCGTGAAGCATCTAGTTTAGTAGGAAGTTTGACTCAAGAAAATCCCATAAGAATACGGCTTATTTTAATACTTTGAAGTCATGGACTAGACTAAAAGGGGAAGGCATCATTAAGGGGAGTGAGAGAGGTGAGCTTGATTTTATTTCGAGATGTAGGAAACAAGTGCATGTGGTGGTATGGGAGCTCAAGGGACGAGCAAAGAGGCGGATAAGAAGTGATATAACACTAATTTCAACAATAGAATGGTCGAAGATGCAAGGCATTAAGGGGCTCAGCTCAGTTTACCATTGCGAAGCTAAACGATAAGTACCAGATCCATAGGTGTGAGTGATTATATAAGGCCCAATCCAATGGGAGCAAATTTTCCACGTTTGCTCTTTTCTAGTTTGGTTACATGTTGATTCTCTTTGAGGACAAGATCACCAACCTTAAAGGTACGCTCATGAAGTCGCTTATCATAAGCACGTTTAATGCGTTTTTGATAGATTTGAAGGTGATCAAGAGTCGTAAGACGCGTCGCCAAGAAGCTCCAATTGGGCTAACCGCTCTCGCGGAAATCATCGTTGGTGAGAATATCCCAAGAGATATTCTAAGGGAGGGTATTTGTATTTCGAGAGGCAAAACAGCCTGCACCGTATACCAAAGAAAAGGTGTGGCATTAGTAGAGGTACGAATGCTAGTACGATAAGCCCAAAGGGCAAAGGGAATGTGATCGTGCCAATTTCTTCCGGATTCATCGACAACTTTCATGAGGATTTTGGTTAGTGTTTTATTAGAGGACTCGGCTTGCCCATTGGTCTTGTGGATAGTAAGGTGATGAGAAACTAAGTTTGATACCAAAGTTGTCACAAAGGTCTCAGAACAACTTGTTTTTAAAGATTTACCATTATCTCGTTATTAGCGATGAGGAACACCAAAACGACTGATAATGTGGTGGTTAATGAACTCGACAATTTTTTCTTTTTTGATTGAAATGAGTGGAATAGCCTCCACCCATTTTGTGTAATATTCGGTCGCTGTGATTATCCAACGGTGACGTTGTGAAGAGGTCGGGTGAATCTCACCAATAAGGTCTAAACCCCATTGTGAGAAGGGCCAAAGATCTCGAGCGACCTGGAGCGGGTGGCTAGGAGTATGTTGAAGGTTGGCATGTTGCTGACACATAACACAACGCTTAACATATTCAGTAGTAGACGTTATTGAGAGTAGGCCAATAATAACCAAGGCGAAGGATTCGTTTGGCCACGGCAAGGCCGCTAAAATGTCCACCACAAATACCGTCATGGACCTGTTGGATGGTATGAGTGGCCTCCGCGCCAGTTAGACAGCGAAGGAGGATGCCATCAAAGCCACGTTTATAGAGGAGTCCCCCCATGACAACATAACGTGAAACACTTTTAAGAAAAGCACGTTTTGCCGTTACTAGTAAGGTCAGGTGGGAGGACAGAGATTGTAAGGTAGTCGTGAAATTGGTGGTACCTGTATCCCGCGAACTAGTAGACGTATTTATCATACAAACTACCGGGTTGAATAGATGGGCAAAAAGTTGTTGGACCACAACGAATAATTCGAGTCATTAAGGCGGGGGGAATTTGCGAGGCTAAGCAAGCCATAGTGTCCGCAAATTTGTTAGTGGAGCGTGGAATGGTTTGTATAGAATAGTGAGTAAATAAGGCTAGAAGTGAATCCACGTAGTGTTTGTATTTTTGAAGTTCCTCATTTTTGCATTGGTAGACGCCCATAACTTGATTGACTACCAATTGAGAGTCGCCAAAAATGTTGATAGATTTGATGCCTAAGTGTAACGCAACTTGGAGACCCAGAACAAGGGCCTCGTATTCCGCTGTATTATTAGTGCAAGGGAAATCAAGCCGAAATGAAAGAGGCATAGGTTCAAGCGTCGAGAGGAATGAGAACAACGCCGGCTCCTCCGCCGCGCTGGCATTTAGATCCATCAAGAAGAGGGTCATTTGATACAACTCTCCGTGAGGAAAGAGTGGCGATGAGTTCGTCGGGGAAGGTAAAATTGGTAAATTGTTCCCCATGTAAAGGGGCCTCCGCAAGTTGGTCTGCAAGAGTTTGTCCTTTGATTGATTTCTCGTGACAAATTCAAGGTCAAGGTCAGCGAGGAGCATAAGCCATCGAGCGATACGTTGGTTTAGATGAGGTTTGGTTTGGCATACATATAATGAATGGGGTCCGTGTTGGTGATGACGAAAGTCTTGTGATTTAGAAGGTAGTGTCGGAGTTTGGTGGCTACAAATGATAGGGCAAGGCACAATTTTTCTACATGTGTATACCTAGTCTCATAATCCACGAGGGTACGACTTATATAATAAACGGCCTGTTCTCGATTCGTCGTCGAATCCCGATGTGCGAGCATGGACCTATAGCATGGTCGGTGGCGGAAAGATAAAGGTAGAAAGGGCGGTCGTCCCGGGGTGGGATAAGCACGGTGGTCTGCAAGAGATAGGATTTGAGAGCTTCAAGGCTTGGTGACACTCCTCACCCATGAAAGGCAATGTCCTTTTTAAGAAGGTGATGAAAAGGTCGACACCGATCCGAGAGTCGGGAGATGAAACGTCGGATAGATGGAGCTTACCTTGTAAACTACGCAATTGTTTGAGATTTTTGGGTGGGGGCATTTCTAGGATAGCTTTGACTTTAGATGGATCGACCTCAATGCCACGCAAAGAGACGATAAAGCCAAGAAGTTTTCCCAAAGAACACCAAAGACACATTTCTTTGGTCAAGGTGGATGTAATATTGTAACAAAGCATCAAAAATAATGGTTAAAACATCGAGATGTTCACTACGATGTTTAGACTTGCCGAGAAGATCGTCGACATAATCTTCAAGGATAGTGTGCATAATGTCATGAAAATGTAGGTCATAGCCCGCCGATAGGTAGCACCCAACATTCTTAAGGCCAAATGGCATGACACGATAATGTATAAGGTTCCCAAGGAGTTATGAAGGTAGTTTTGTGTTGATCGGGCAGGGCAACCAAAATTTGGTTGTATCCTGAAAAGCCATCCATGAGAGAGAGCATCTCATGACCTGCAGTTAGATCAACAAGTTGGTCAATGCTAGGTAAGGGGAAGTCATCCTTAGGGCAAGCGAGGTTAAGATCCCGGAAACTGCGGCATATCCGAAGTCCCCCGTCGCTTTAGTGATGTGTACGATGTTAGAAATCCATTGAGGATAGTCAATAGCAAGATGAAGGAAACAGAAAAGGAGTCGTTGAGCTCCTCTTGACCAAGAGAGCAATGCGTGGATGCATTTTTCTCAATTTCGTTTGACTGGTTTGGAATCGGGTTTAGGTGATGTTATGGACGGCAATGGTAGGATCAATTCCCGGCATGTCGCCGTAAGACCATGCGAAAGCTTGGTCATGAGCACGGAGAAAGGTAGTAAAGGCGGCTTGTTCTCGATGTGTTAAGGGATTGTCCAATCTTCACAATGTGAGGATCCTCCTCCTGTGGATGTTGATTTCTATGGTAGATCTGCTCAAAGATGGTTTGGGTTTCAGATGGTAAGGCTCGTTGAATATAAGAATCATCCGCGCCAAGGTAAGTGAGGATGGAGTCATCATCCTGGCATTCAACAACATTAATCAAAGGTGAATCCTCTTCGATCATGTCTGGATACAGAAGGGGAAGAGAAGATGGGTCCTCATTATCGCGTTGATAAGTGAGAGGACCTATGAAGATAGCATTTATGAAAAAAAAAAGTTAGGAGGGATGGATTCAGGGTCTATAGATTCTGTGGGTGATGATGGCAAAGTGGGTGATGATGGTTTGGTAGGGGCGACGTCTTCTTCTTCCAGGATACAGCTGACAGGAGGTGTCTCCTGTGTAGGTGTTTCGGGAAAACCGAGACCACTGCGATCATTATGTTTACGGGTAGTCACGGGAATGAGTGTATGTCGGCCTTGTTCGTAAAGGCCAAAACCAAAGCCTTTCCACGCACAAATGAGTCAAGAAGGTGAGGGATAAACGACGATTTGTCAAGTATTGAAAATCGGATCGAAGGGAACCACACCAAGAGGAGGTTCAGGGGGTAATGGAGGATGCGCCAACACCCCCATACGTTAGGTTAGTGCGGCAATGGGGTGGTCCGTAAGAGATTACCTCCCCACGCGACGGCCGTAGGTGGGATGTGCATGTAATTGTCCGTACTCCCGCGGGTAGGGAAAGAACTAACGTTATATAAGGGTACTCCTCAAACAGTAAGGCGCCAAAAAACATCTACTAAGGGGTCTGAGGTTGGAATGTTAGTCGCGGGAAGGGAAGTGGTTTTTGCGATGGTGGTTTCATCACCAAGGCGTAGGCGCGGTTGAGGTGGATGGTTGAGGTACATTCAAGAGGATGGTGGGTTGAATGTATGGGTGTCTTGATTGGTATAAGCACATCGTTAGGGCGGTATAACATATTGCAGGTTTTAAAGGGGGAGGGTCAGCTTTTACGGTGCAGGACTTCCCTCGTACTCAAATTTTATGCATCTATGTAATGTTGAGGGAACGCATCCCATGGCTCGGATCCAAGGACGACCAAAGAATATATTATATCGAACTCTCCTCCAAGACATAGAAGAGTTCGGGTAAAGTACGTGGTCCTACCCGAATGTTGAGGATCACGGTGCCTAAGGTAGAAGTAATAGCGCATCAATGACCGCAACATGATGGGGTTGGCACACATGCAACTAGAAGGGATATTCATTTGTTGGAAGGCTTTTTCAAGAGATGATGTTTAGGCTAAGACCCCATCAATCATAACCCGACGTACTCGAATGTCCCTGATGTAAGCGGAGATGAAAAGGGCAGTGGTCGTGGTCTTTCGTACCAAAGTCAACAATTTCATCTTCGAGAAACTAACGCAAAGCTTGTTGTACAGCGTAGAGATAAGTGGGAGCAAGGGGTTTTGGGTGAGAGAAGCAACGTGATTGGGTGTTAGAATGGAGGCGACAGTGGTTTCATTAGGTAAAACCTCTATCCTCAAGGATCTCAACGAGAGCTTGTCGATGAGATTCGTAAGTCCGAATGAGATCATACAAAGGTCATTTTTACTACTGCGATGGTGAAGCCGTTTAATCATATTTCGTGGGCAATGCCATTAGAGACGGATAGGCGGGTCCGCGAATGACCACTTTAGGTGGTGGTGCAATCGGGATGTTCGACGGAGAAAGAGATGCCGCAGTGTGTTTTCTTTTGCTTTCCCATTGTTTTTCTCGCCTCGAGTAATGACACTAATCATATTAATCTCAGAGACCCGAGATGAGGAAGATGGTTGGGATAACTCATGGTCTTCAAGAGGTGGGGTGTAATAATGATAGATCTTGGTGAGGCGGGGGAGATGGTATAGAGAGGGAATGGAAACTAAAGGTCTCTCCCTTCGTAAGTTGTCTTTCTTAATCTTTCTATCCGGGAGAGGTGACTGACGAAGGATGGTTTTTAGAGCTTTGCATCCCTCCACATCATGTCCCGTGTGTGGTGATAAGCGCAGATTTTAGACTCATCGTAACCCATAGGTCGGGGTTTAGACGGGTCATAAGGTCTAAGTGGAGGTAGGGAAATGGTCGCATTCTCCACCAACATAGCAAGGATTTTGGCGTAAGATCCCTTTGAGTGGGTCAAAATCGGAAGAGGATGAGGGTATTGGTCAGGCGGGTTTTGGTAATGTTTGGGCGTGGTTGGTTCGCACGGGTGGTGGTTTAGCCGAGGGGTGTTGATACGTGGTTTTCACTAAACGTGATTTTTCTTCGGGCGCAGGTTATGTGGATGATGAGGCCGCAGATGATGTGGTATCGTAAAACAACCACGGGAAATAGGAGTGACCGAAAACAAATCTTTTGATGATGGAATTTGTTTAGGGTTGATAGGTGGACAGATACGCGGAGTGACGGTGTTGCTATACCCGGAATTTTTCGTATGGGTGCGGAAGGCGAGGTTGTTTTGAAGAAAACGCAGGAGAGGTATGATATATTGATGTAAGGTAGAGGGATGGGGTCCCAATATGGAAGGTAGGGTATGACGATGATGGTTTTGATTGTGATAGGGGCACGGATTGAGTTTGTCTCCTAGGTGGCGGGACGGATTTATTTTTGGATAGATCGAGTCGCTTAGCGGGTGCGTTAGACTCGGGCATGGTGAGGTCCCAAGCGTAGGGGAAGATCCGGTTAAGTTGATAGAAGTGGACGGGGCATTTGGTAGAGGTGAGGGGGTGAAGGTGAGAACAGGGGCATTTTAAGCTTCGTAAACACTTCGGGTATATGGTGGAGACATCAGATCACCATTTGCATTTGAGTAGAAAAAGGGGTACTCAAACGCTCCCATAGGGCCTCGTCTATCTTCTCGTGGAATGACAAGCTCTGTGTGATTTGTAATTTTTGTACTAAGAAAGGTGGGTTGTGATTCCACCACCGTGGGTGTGACACAGAGGTAGATGAGGCAATCGTATCAATAGATGTTAAGAGGTCAACCGGTCGTTGAAAAGATTTAGGCGATGAGGGACTAATAGGTAGGAGGGCGTGTTTGAGGGGATCCGTCATGTTTAAAGAATGTGGTGATGTCGTGTGTAAGAGATTTCTCGCCTAAGGATGTCAAAAGGAGTGGCGAGCCTTCCTCTTGTGCAAAGCAAGAGCGGTAGAAGGGGACGTTTGGGAAATAGATAAATTAGATAACATCCGCTCACGCCTCAGAGGGATGTGGTGTAAGAAGACTCATCGATGAGAAGAGAAGTCCGGCAGCTTAACTCTTTTATGGGTAAAGGAATGATTTCACTTTGGCTTGATGGTGGTGAAGGAGGTTCAGACTCTCGTGTTGGTGGAGAGGCTTGATTCAAAAAAAAAATTTTTCAATAGAGGCTTTTGGCCGAGAATCGAAGACCGCATGGATCTCATGAACACTCTCCTCGGCTAAGATATCTTGGTTTACGCATCGCTGGACGAGTGATTCGGGAATGGCTTGTTGAAAATTTTCAGATTTCGGTTAGCAGGGCGTTAGGATTATCGAGGGTTATATCCCCCCGCATCAACCATTTCCCGCACTATGTTTTTCAACATCTTGCAGCTTTTCATGACTATGTCCTTTACGCGGTGAAAGTTACAAAAGTCATTTTTTTGTACTCAGAAGGTATTTGCATGGGTGGAGTCAAACCCAGAGTGAGGTTTAACAGGGGGCAAGGTGATAGCCCCAGCTTTGAGCAATTTCTCCAGGATGACGCCATAAGTTTCTCCCAAGGGAGTGTAATTGATGGGCTCGGCCAGACTTATAGTGGTTTTCATGAGTATCGACGGTGTTTGAGATTTGACCATTACCGCGTGGACAGCTCCTTTTGATTTAGAAGAAGTGGACGCGTGAGGAGTGGTGGTGTTTGGCTTGTTGGTAGAATCTGGAGTTCGGAAATTGGGGTTTTTGTTACGCAACCGCAATTTCTCTTCTTCTAAGGCTCGAATTTCTAGTTTCCGAGCCATGGTAAAGGCCTCGTCGAATGTGCGGAAAGTTTGAATTTGGAGGGTGGGGGAGATGTGCTTAGCGCAGGCCCGCGTAAATAGTTCGATAAGTTCGGTTTGAGGCAAGGCATACGTAAGTTGGTTGATAAGGCCCCGCCATCGTCCAACGAAATCTGCGATAGATTCGTCTTCAAATTGTCGGATGGCATAGAGGTCGGTGATAGATACTTTCTTGGCAATGTTAATGGAGAAATGATCCAAGAAAGATTGGGCTAGTTGGTTAAAAGAGAAGATCGAGTGCTGGGTTAAAGCACTGTACCACTCCAAGGCGGGTCCTGATAAGGACATGGGGAAGGTGTGGAGTAACAAGGCGTCATCATGGGCAATCAAATAACAAGCATGTCTAAATGATCGCAAGTGTTGTTGAGGATCCTCTTTACTATTAAAACGAGTAAATTTTGGCAACTCCCATTGAGGAGGATATGAATGAAGGGGGACAGAAGGGTGAATGGGCTCCCGACAAACTTGCTCGTATGTCAAGGCGCTACGACTTCCCAAATGTAAGCCTGTGTTTTGCATTTTGTCCATCATTTGTTTGATGAAATCTGTGGTTGGATGAGATGATGGTGCGGTGTGGTAAACGGAGGCAAGTTGGACCAAGGGCTTCCACTGACAATGGTGGGGCTAAGTGTTGATAAGGTATGGAGGATGAGTATGTGGAGCAATGTAATAGGGATGTCCCATATAAGGTGTTGAGGTTACTGGATACGTGTATGGGAATGAAAAGGTAGGCGGAGCTTGAGAAGGAAAGCTCGTGTGAATAGGTGGCAGAGAGTAAGTCATGAATGGAGTGGTCTGAAAGAGAGATGAGGTAGGGGTAGGGGCAGTTGGTGGTAACGATACGTGGGGTCCAAGATTAACCAAAGGAAAGCTAATCGGGGTCGTATGAACCTCTGAAGCCGTCGGATTGGGAGACGGGGCTAGAGATGCAGGAAGTAAGGCAGTGTTATCAGGAGGAGTGGGAGCTAAATGAGCAGCTATACTAATAGGCATGCCAACAAGGAGCCGACCATCAGCGACGGTCGTGGGCATGAGACAAATAGTATCAGACAAATACTGGGATTAGCATCCGTAAATTTGGCAAAGTCCTTGTCTCCTACAGGAATTTGGGGGATCTCACCGGTGTCCGTAGGGTTCCCTATAGAATGTGAAGGGGGTGATTCAGGCAAAGACACAGAGAAAGTGCATGTGAAACCATGGCGGCGGCTTGCTTCCGAGTGATGACAACCATGGACAAGAACACACAGAAAGTTTCAATCTATCAAGAACAAAAACAACCTCGTAATGATGAATTTGGCAAGTGTTTGGTTTGTCGTGGAATCGATGAAGACAAGAATCGATATCGGTTTAATAACCGGTGTCGGTCACAGAGCAAACGACGTCGGTCCGTTAACCGATGCCGTGTCAAAAGTCTAGGATAAGAAGATATAAAAGGTCGCTAATTTGATTTTTAGCAACGTTGAGTATATTTATCAACTTATTGATCACACAAAGACAAAAGTATGACAGAGAAAACAGAATTTGAAAACAAGCAAGATGCACACGCAAATCCCAGAGACTAATCCTAGGGTTAATTTTAGTTATCGTGGGCTTATGCCTTTAGACGTAAGATGATGTCGTAATCCTAAACAACAAGACCTAGGGAAATGTCAAGTTTGTTTTGGCTTATAAGGTTACCTCAATCAAGTGAGGAATACCGCATGGAAAAGGGGGATGTTTGAGCTGTTGTGTTAATTGTGAAGTGATTCTAAGATGTGTGTGCAAAGCTGAAACTAGGGTTAATTTCCGTCAATACGTGGATATCACCCCCACGTGTACGACTGTTACTTAATCTATGTTCACTAGAATTGAAGAACAACAAGCAGAATGCAATGCATGTGTTTTAAACCCAAATCGAAAATTATGTTCGATGAAGCAAGAGAGATGACTTTCACTAATGCGAAACTAGAAAAGCAAGACAAATACTTTACGAAATATATAACAAAAGCAAAGAACAAAGAAATATGCTTCCTAAAATGAAAATAAGCAAGAGAAAGAAACCCAAAATGGGTCCCACCGGCGTGCCAAAATGTTTCACTTAATGACTCTTCTATCCTTTCATTCCTTTTAAAACATATGAGGTTAGGGTTAGGAGGAATACCCGTGAATGTCGAGATGGTGTGCGCGCATCGTAGAGAAAGATCAAAGTTGATCATGCGAAGAACTCCTTTTTGTCTCTGGAAGGACTACCCGCAAATAAGAACACAAGACCACAAGATTTTGATTAAACAATAAATGAGGAAACGCGCTTGGGCCCAGAAATATAAAACTTCCTTTCAAGGTGGTCGGGCTCTCGCTAATATGAATTAACACAAAAGACCGCAAAATATCAATTAAATTGTTTCGTTGAACTGGGTAGGGGAAAGGCTGGTTTTCTGGTTTTGATCGAGGAAATCGATGATACCGTTATCGATAACCGATGCCGGTTATTGATAACCGATACCGGTGGGTTCTAGGATCTTCTTAGTAGCTATGGTGTTTTGTAAGGCTGGTTTATGGATGATATTAGGAAATGGGATGATTAGAAGCAAAAGAATAACAGTTAGATGCAATGACACGTTGGGTAGTAGATTCAGAGACGGATTTAGGAGGACTGAAATTCACAGAGCATAAGAAATGTTATAACAGAGGACATGCAAGATGTGACTTACTGGTTTTGACAAAGATGCAAGTTGATCTCCTGGTTGTAAACACTTCTTGGTATTTCCACTGCCTCTCGCTGGTCAAGTGAAGATCTGACTCGCTTTCCTCGCTCCCAATGCTCTCTATTGATCCAAATCCTTCGACCGATCCCAAAATGAAATTCGATCCGTTGTTTTTTTGGGGAGCCCATTTACAGGAACCGATGGCGGTTGCGTAACCGACGGCGCCGAGCAGAACCGCATCGGTAAGGAAAAAGTAGGCTATTTTTAGTAAAATAGCCCACCTTCCCCGCTTTTCTCCCGAGAGATGGGCCATGGGCTTGGTCAAGTGGCTAGAAGGTCGGCTTTGGGTGCGAGTAAGGAGGCATTAGTTATGGATGTGAGTCTAGACCAAGTCATGGGTCTTAATTAGGTTAGTTTAGGTTAGGGCTAGGTCATGATGAGGTGGCAAAGTGAGGTGGCGGGTAAGGTGATGTGGATTTATCAATTATAAGGTAATTAATAAATAATTGTGTAAGGTTTAGGTGATGAGGTTAGATATTATGGCAATGCATTCATGTTCTAATACACACTGGTGCAAAACCTCATTGTGTCCTATTTTATACAAATCCCTATTGATCAACATGAAGGGTGTGGTGTGTATGGCTAAAATTTTCCTTTCCAAAGGCATTCATCCCTTTAGGCGCCACACCTTCCTTGAGAAAAAAAGCAATGTCTTCTAACTCTGAGGGTGCGTGCCGTATCTTGAATAATTGTGCATCAAACATGGTTTGCTCGATACTTTGCATGTCCTCTCCCGAATCAATCCTTGATAAATGATCCGGCCCATAATTGTTCTTTCTAGGTTTTACCACCACTTTGAATTCAAATTCTGAAATAAAAGTACCCAACGGTATATGAGCCCTGCAACACTACTTTGTTTACTAGATACTTCAAGGCCATATGGTTAGTGTAGAATATGAAGGGAGTCACTAGCAGATATTTTCTAAATTTGTGGAGCACATAGATCATTGACAATGCCTCGCGCTTGGTCATTGTATAATTTTGTTCTGCTGGTGTCAACTTTCTACTTGTAAAACACAAGGGATGATCAACAATCCCTCTCCTGGTTGAGCAAGAACGACTCCCATTGCTATACTAGAGGCATCCACGTGGACATGGAAAGGTTTATCCCATGATGGGAATCATAGAATAGGTGCGGTGATAAGCCTTTCTTTGAGAGTGTCAAATTCCCTCTATTGCACCTCTCCCCACTAAAAGGCACTCTTATGTCTGAGCAATATTTCCAAAGGCATGATGATCTTAGCGTATCCCTTAATGAACTTTCTGTAGTACTCGATGTTTCTAAGAAATATGCACATGGAACTTTGGCTGGTGGGCTCCCCTAATCCCACAATAATCGTAACTTTTGCAGGATCCACCAGTAAGCCCTCTTTGCATATGATATGCCTCAACAACATTCCAAAAGGGGTTATAAAGATACATTTATTAATGTTGAGGGAAATCCTCAACTACCAACATCTTTCAAACATCAATCTCAAGTTATCACAATGGTCCCTTACCAATCCATATATTTTCCAATCATCCAAGTATACTTGAAGGAACTTGTGGATGAAGTCCTTAAATTCTTGTACCACTATGTGCGAAAATATAGCGGGTGTATTCCTCAATCCAAAGGGCATGATTGTGTATGCAAAGCTTCCCCACTTGGTGGTAAAAGCTATATTTTCTTGGTCTTCCTTGGCAATCCTTACTTGGTGATATCTCGAGAATCCATCCGTAAAGGAATAGACCTTGCACCCAACAACTCCTTCCAAAATATCTTCAGTGAAGGGGGTGGGAAAAGGATCTATGATACAAACAACGTTCAACTCCCTGTAATCCACACATATCCTAATCTTCCCATCCTTCTTTATGCTGATCACCATTGGACTTATCCATTCTAATTCCTCCACAACCTCAATGATACCAGATGCTATCATTTTGTCTAGCTCTTCTTTAACCCTTATGCACATGTTGGGATTCATCCTATAAGGCCTCTTCCTGACCAGGGCGCGCACCATATTTCAACTTTATCCTCATTTCCCCCAATGAATGGTGGACACCTTTCAACTCATGGTATCCGTGTGGGAATAAATCCTCAAATTCATGTAAGAGATTGATGATCTTTGATACTTCCTTGTCTAACCAGTAGTCCCCAATGATAGCTTCCTTGGGCTCCTTCTCCGAGCCAATGTTAACTTTCTTGGTTTTGAGTGGTTCATGATATGTGCATGCACATGCATCCACACTATCAACTACCTCACGTGTCCCAACCAAATGGTCAACATTTAGGATCTCCATCTCCTCTCCATCAATAACATTTACCATCTTTCCTTTCTCCTTTTCAAAGCACACGCGCTCGAATTGTATGTATTCGGTTCCTCCTCTTTGAACCGCACTTCCAAGCTAGGTCCATCAAATAATTTTACTAATCTATCTTCTACCATGGTGAAATCCCCAGTGAGTGAGGCGCTTGATAGTGCAATGCCTCATCAACCGGTTGTGCGGTACTTCGGTACTCAAATGTGTGAACCAGTCTCATGCTAATTCTGGCAATTTCCCATCTCGGCGGTGAGTTTCAGAATGGATGTACCAAGCGTGTGTGCAACCTTGTTGTGTCGAATATAGCTTGTGCACCCAAAGGGAGGGTGGTAAAGCTTCTACAACTTCTCCCCATACCCTCTCACATTCTGGATGTGGGAAGAGGTGGGTTCATTGCCATTATAATCCTTGATAGCGGTGGGTATCTTGCTCTTCAAAATCGACAGTGAGTGCAATTCTAACTTTACGCCACTCCAAAAAAATTTTGCTATGAGAGACCCACCACCTTTCCACTATTTCTACCAAAACATAACCCAACATACCTCATTACTCATCCTCCCTCCATTGAGCTTCCATTTCTCTCAAAAATACCTCGGGGTATGGATCCCTAGAATACTTGGTTATTATCTTTCCTCCCAGGACACCGAACTATATGCACCGTTGTTACTTTGGTCACTAATCCTTTCGAGATGTCACCCAATCAATTCATAAGTGCCATGTGCCCAATTATCGCATGCCATACTAGTAATATCACTAAAAATCGAGCATCATCAAACTAGATGACTCCTTCTGTAGGGTGGATGGTCTCTGGATCTCTTATGGACCACACATATATTCTGTCCAGAATTCCTCCCCAAGGGGTTCAAGTATAGGGGTGGAATTTCCATCGTGCAAGCGGTATAACCACCCTCTCCTCCTTGTTTTCAAAGCTAATGTACCCCTTGTTAAACTCGGAGATCTGTATTATTCTTATAGTACCACAGTGCCAAGTAACGCTGGGAAATTATCTACCTCGAAAGCACCAAGAATTCAAAATCCCTAGTGAACCTAGTCCTCTCGAATGGTAATGGCCGCATCCTTCAAGACACCTATGGTCATTACCTTTGTCTTATTTTCCATATACAACACATTTGAAGATGGATGTAATGCAGTCTTCCCATTTGATGTCGGGCATCCGAGTGATAGCATTAACCTCCATGCCTATGTCAATGAGGATGTTCTTAAGCGAGTCATCTATCCACTACTACATTTAAGGTGATCTCTTTATCATAATCAAGGCTGTGAGGTGGGAGGTTTGCATGCAGGATCTACCTTTTGTGCTCTTCCCAGCGCATGACACCTTTTCTCTCAACCATGCTCCTAGTAGGGGAATAATATTCTCCTACCTCAGTAGTTTACACACCTCCTTAACCTCATCCAAGTCATCCTTTGGTGCTTCTATTGGTCTTCTTTGCTCATCTTTTCTAGTTTTCTCTTTTAAGCATTGGATCTCCCCTTGTAAGCTTCAAATTATGTCCATGGTTTCCTGGTAGACTTCTTTCTGGTGAGCCGGGTTTGGATACTTCCCATGTACTACTTCCTCCCTTAAAACCAGAGGTCTCTGCTTAGGTGCTTCCCTTGCACACGTGGACTCCCCCTTGTTGTTACCATAACAGGATCTAGTTCTGATTCACGTATTACTCGCGGGAGCCATTGCATGTCAGCCTTCTTAATACTCACCATGGAAGTTCCCTTATCCTTCCGGTACTGCTGACTCATATGCTCATATAACTCTGGGAACTCTTCGTACTTATGTTTTTTTTCACACCAGGAGCATTGTAGAAGATCTGGACATTCACGCTTATAATGGTCTATGGCTCCACAATTAAAGCATGTCCCACGTGGGAACTCACTTCTTCCCCGTGGTTACCACAACCATGAAATCCTCTACGAAACCCTCTTCCATGCACACCCCCATCTCTCGTGCTCCTCATACCGATGTTCATCTCCTTTGGAACTATCGCAATGCCGAGCCTGGTGCACATCAAGATCAATTACCTCATGAATCGGTTAATCAATCTACAATCCTTGGTGTCATGTGTGGTTGAGGTATATATCTTGTAATAACAAGAAACATTTTTGTGGATCGCCTGCTGTAAAAGGGGGCACCTACTTGCATCATGGTCCCCGTGACATATTTTGTAATTTACCACTACGACGCGTACCACCTTCCAAGTATATATCCCACCATTATCCTTTTTTTTCCCTTCTACATTACAATCTATGCACCACATCCCACCGCAAGTCTCTGGAACTATGTTGGCAGATAATTTATCCAAATGCTTAGCCATGGCAGTGATTTGAGCCTCCGAAATGGGCTAACAACGGTGTCAACACTTCCAACCGCCTCAACACACAAAGCAGCTTCCAACTCTTCACACGGGTCCTGTGAATGTTTTATGAGACAGAGCCCTCCTAAAGGGTGTGATCAACCCTCCTATAAATCACTTGAGCATCTTTGTGAAGGGTGGATATCATAAGATAGTTTAGAAAATAGAGTTTTAAAGTGCGCATCATATTCCGCACACTCTCTGCCATTCCTTGCTGGATTTCCTTGAGAGAGCTGATGCTCTTCTGTTCAAACTCAAGTATGTGGAATTCCACCAAGAACACATTTCTTAGTGTGGTATAATCCACAACATTCTGATGATGGTCATAATTTCTATACCAAATATGCATGTGTCCTTACAAGTTCATCACAAATTGACTGGCCTTTCGATCCTAGGTCATGATCCCCTTCGCGCGCCATAGTAGCTCACACTTATGCACATGCTTTGCGGCATCTTCTATCCCACTGTAATCTAGTAAGTGTAGAGACATCTCGAAAAAGACTTGAGGAGGTGGCTAAGGCCCTTGTCCTCCCGATCCAGTCCCTTGGTTTCCTCTAGTGTTTCCTCCTCCACTGGACCCACTAGATCTTGAGCCACTAGCTCCACCACTTCCACCTCTAGATCCTCCTGTGTTAGGTATAGGGCCTATGTTTTTCATGCCGAATGCTCCCATCATTCCACTTTGAATTGCATGTCGATAGTTTGTGAATAAGTTCCACTCCTAGTCGTATTTCCTCCACCACTTTCTAACGTGCTTTCAAAACCAGCTGTATATGTGCCTTGTCCAAACATTCCACCAAATACTGGGATAGTGTGTGAAGCCATAGAAGTCCCAAATGAGAAGTTGTATCTTCTAGATTCCAATCGGTTGCTTCTACTGATATCAAATGGGTCACTTTACTTTTCCCTCATTCGAACAAACCAAGTGCCAAGGTTCGGTCGCTAGGTGGGGTTAGATGCGTGCCGACGACTCTTCTTTCTCTACGTAATGGACTCTCATCAGAAGCCACAAGGTTTTCTCTCCCGCGGTTACTAAGATGGGGTATCATAGAATGTTCGAGTTCCATATCCTCTGCGTGAACCTCATCTCCCTTCCACCATGTCTGGCTCCATAACCCACTTGTAATCCGATGTTGTCTATCAATATCCCTTTCATGTGCTTTGTTATACTTGAGCCGTCTCTCCTCCCTTTCCTTTTCAGTCATTATATCAGCCATCCTTCCCCAACCTGGCTTCCTTGATAAGCACTCAAAGTGGTTTAGCTAGCCATAGGAAATGCCTCTAAACTCATGGTTACCATTAATATTTTGATTGCCAGGGGGATAACATGCAAAAATGATCCTCTAGGCTCCCGTAAAAACTCAAACTCGACAAATTCTAGACAGAATATGTGGAAATTGCATATTCCAGAGTGTAGCTAGCCAATACTCCCTTCCACCAATGATCTATAGCACAGTCCACGTTAGATCAACATCTTGCAAGTTTTGATACGTTTCTTGGGTCCAAGGGTATGACTTATAATACCACCCCGATCTAGATGTATAAGATGAGATCCATTCAACTAACTCTACTGGGAAACAACAAAATAAGATTTCGTACAACTCATGATAAAGAGTGTCTTCCACCCATCTTCGCGTGTCAAACCTAGGTCCAGTATTGAATCTTTGAGTGAATTCATCCTCTATGATTTTAAACCAATCTTCAATACCTTCCAGGGTTATTCTCTCCATCATCACTCTTTACACAGATCATGATGTATGCCATGTTCCACTACAACTTCAAAAAGAGGTCTCGGCAATGGAACCAAGATGTAGTCATTTTTTCACCCACCAAGAATAAGGGGGCTCATGCATGCCGACCTATCACCCGGTGGCACCTTTGGGTGCTCACCCGAGGTGTGCGAGAGGAAGCCAAGTCTCTCTTTTATGTGAGTTCAGTGGAAGGCATACTTCACGATCTTGACTTAGTGACTTAAAAGAAATGAAAAAGCTATAGAGATCGAGAACGGTCTGTATACCCCTTTAGTCATAACAAAAGAAAAGCACGCAGAGAATTAATAGAACTAGGGAGTTGTAAATCCACACATAGACTTAACATTTAAGTAAGGTCCATGATTATTCAATATCAAAAGCATAGTAGAAACATGCAGATAATACATGAAGGAGATCTTAATATAAACGCAATGGTAACCTTATCATATTCATTCATAGTATTATTACAAAACATCATAGCGAGGCGAGACCATGGTCATACACCATATATGGATCCATACATGTATTCTCACAAAACAAAATTTTCATTCCCGATTCCCTCATTACATTCTTCCTATAATCATCTACCCATTTTATCCCATAGTTCTCACAATAATTCTGCAGAGCTCCACTACCTCACTTGTGTCTCTCTTTCTTTGCCAAGGGCACGCATATAAATAGGCATCTGAGCTCTAACAAACTCCTTTACAACCTCAGATCTAGCCCCAAGTGTCAAGGTGTGGGTCACCCCATGCACATGCCTCTCCATGTCATGATTAGATTTTTGGATCTTCTTATTGCAAGGTATATTCCTTCCAGGACACCTTGTTGCCAAGCTAGAACCTTATCCAAACGGAACACATTCTTCATGTGTTCTATCTAAAAGGCTGAAAATGGCTAAGTCCCAAATCGTGCTTCGTGGGCATGCATCCTTGGTTCTCCAAGAACCCTTTTTAATTCTTCCTTGCGCACCTTCACTTGCACACTCCCTCCGGTCGTGATCACCTACGCGCTTTAAGATTGGAAGCTATAAGAGGGTCCCAACACATCTATCCTCCTCTTATTCTTCCCCTAGCTTATGGGAGAACTACATCATCCTAAGGCCCCTTTTTTACGAGGATATGTAGGCAGCACTCGAGGGCATGGGGCCCTTGGAGGTTAGCTCAACCACTTTTCCCCTAACCAATTTTCCCCTTTTATATTCACATTTTACCTTAGTTAGTTTCCATTTTACACAAAACTTGGAAATTAAAGCAATCATAAAAACATACATAACTACCATTTTATAACATGCACCATATCACACATAATTCATTTAGCATTTCCATGATATCAAATATTTGGAAATTTAAACCACAACATACATATACATCATCATTTATTTTCCATACTACCAATAACTTGGAAATTAAATCAAACGCAAACATATGACCAAACCATGCTTATACCTAGACTCCACCATGCCTAAATAAACTTGACTTCATCATACCTATATGACCTAAATGTCCCCATGCCTATACCTAACTCCACCATACCTACATGACCTCGACTCAATCATGCCTAATTCAACTAGTTTCCATAATACACAATAACAATGGAAATTAAAACAAGTACATCATCCATCTAGTAAACATCATCAACTATATAATGGGAGTGTATGTGTATCAATACATATATACACAGATATAAATAAATATCAGTATCTCAAAAATATCATGTACAATCTCACGTCTTCAATACGCAGCCGATATATATATATATATAATCAAAATAATGGTACACTATCACATACAAAGTGACCACTCATCCCCATCTAATGCCCTCCTCTACAATCTCACATGTCTCCTCCTCTTGGCCCTCTACTAGGCCCAGTCTCTGAGAACTAGTAACCTCACCATGGCCTTGTCTCTAGGGTCGACAACCCCCTATGCTACCAGAACTATGAGTCCTTGCTATAGTCCGCTCACTAGCTTCTTGTTGGGCTCGGTACTCAAAATATGATGACACATCAATCCTTGCGGTGGCTAGATGGTCCTGATAATAGCGAGCCTTGTTTATGGCATCCTTAACCTCATCATGGATATGTTATGGGGTGGTTCCATCAGTCTAACTACCCCCTATAAAATCTACCCAACCAAGAGTATACCATGTCCTGGTGTAGGTGCTTGTACTATGGGACCCTGTCCCCACGTGCCTATGATGGTACTGTGTAGCTACTGGGCTGCGCAGGCAACAACCTATGCCTATGAATTAATCAAGCCACTGTTCCTATAAGGAAGTTACCTTCCCTCCATCCCTATCTCCACCCTATGCGGGAGCCTGTGCATGTGCTATATGGGCATGTAGGGCCATAACCTGTGCTTGAAAGGTGGTCGATGTACCTCGACTCTATCGGTTGTCCCTATAACCTTGTAATCTATGCATTTAGGGTGGCCACTTGACCATGTAATGAATCCCTCACCCTATGACTATCACTAAATTAGGCGGCCCTAGCCTTGGTGGTCTTATCTATAGTTGTGCCACTTACCACTACCTATATCTATTAGTGATGCCCACATCGTCAAATTTAGCACCTACTCCTCCTACCTTATGGGAACAATCACATGTGGTGGAGACATGGGTCTCTCCACATTGTCTCTATGGTACTATGGAAAAGGTGGGGACATGTCCCATCACAATTCAAATTGTCGTCGACCCTATCCATGGGTATCATCTCGTGTTCCCGACATGCCGCCCTTGTATCCATCTCAATAGCTGAAGCTCCTCTAACTCCTCAGCCATGCCTCTATATGATGGATAATCAACATATGGCCACCACATGATATTCGCCACTGATAGGCCCTCCAATAACCACATGTAGTATATAACATCATATGTGGCCCTAGCCACTCTCGGTTGTGCCCCAAATGATACCCATCTCTTGAATCCTACTCTATAAAAACTACCCCCGAACCAATCTGTCTTGGTAACCCAACTGGACGCACACACATAATGTGCTCATATGGAAAAAGTGTAACAAGAATGTCTAATACATACCAAACCTCCTCAACCTACCATAGGCCCATAGCTCCCTATATAGCTGAACTAGAAAAGTTGGTGCCTAAGAAAAGTGTATCCGCTCCTTGATCATGTCTGTAGCACCCCCATCATTTCTCACAAAAATATCCCACCCTCAAAATCTGGGAGATAAAAAAACCTACCGCCACCATCATCGAACATATAACTGGTCTCCTATGGATATGACACATACATATCCCCATAACTTGGCCTCACACTTCAATAACTCATCATGCCTATATCCTCACCAAATACCGTGACTATCGGATCCACTGAAGCCTCACTCAAAATCGAATACATTGGCTCCCCAATAATAGGAAGCCTCAGGATCATGTACACATCCTCCAAGGTGGTGATCATCTTGTCAGTCGATAGATGAAAGGTGTTGGTTGCAGAATTCCATCTTTCAATGAGAGTGACCATCAAGCTAGGATCTTGACATATACACCTATAACACCTGATCAAACTAAGTCCCACATATTTTATGTGCCCCCATTCCTCTTATGTCATGCTAGGTTTCATTTTTACCAAACTCGGTATTACTTCGTCTCTCATAGTCAATTGATCTCTTACCTGCATCATCCAAAACAACACTGTCAAGTCGCGACCCTCTTAAATTACCTATTCCTTAAAACCTCAACTGACCTCATACTAAGCCATTTTTTACCAAATCATACCTGAAACCATCCATCATACCTACCCTTCACCTAGTTTCCATACCTACCCTTTACCTATTTCACCTAAAAACCCTATTATCTCCATTCGATACTTACCCAATATCCTAGATCATTTCACCTACATACCTATCACACATCGAAAACATAGTGCCTTACCCTCTTCTAAATTCATTAGCCTTCACCTACCTCTGCCTCACCTATTTAACTTTCCCATCTATCCCTTATTTCACTTAGTCACCTTTTACAGTGACTGACATCGGTCATCTTGACCGGTGTCATCACCCTGCACTGATTGATGCTGGCCAAAACCATCTGATGTCGGCCAACCAATGACCAACGTTGGTTAGTATTTCGGTAATGAAACCACAAACCCCATCCCCTATTGTTAAAAATTAACAAAAATAACCTAAAAACTTACACCAACCCACCCAAACATATCCTACATTCATCCCCAAACCTGCTTCAGCTACATTTGCCCCTTCCCACCCCCCGTTTCACTCATTTCAACCATATTTTTAAACAACAAAAACTCCCCCCAAATGCATTCTTGTAAACCAAAATTTTAAATTAAACAAGAGATTTAGGAATGCCTCCTACCTCTACTCGGTGTTGTCTCCATGGTGGCACCTTTGGTCATTTTTCGGTGGTTCTCCTACTCCCTCTCCAGCCTCTACCATGCCAAACTCCAACCACACACCTCCTAACCAATCAAATAGCTCCAATCAATCTTTTGGACCCACCTACCGAATGCCAATCACCCGCTAGTCACTTGCTAGCTCAGCTAGAGACCTCATACCATTGCTTTTCCACTTTCCACTTCTTCTCTATCATTTTCCACAAATGGAAAAGTAACAAATGAATATGTAAAACAAGGATTTTACCCTTTTTAGCCCCAAATTCGACATGATCAAAATCAAGCGGGATGTTCCCTATTCAAATGAGATCGCTTAAGCTATAACTAACATTGGTCACCCGACATAACCATTTGACCCACACTATGCCCACTTTTCCTCCAACCCATGTTGCTCAAACAACCTTTCACCCTTACCCACACCTATTACAACTCACCCACAAGCCTATATTACCTATACATTTCTTTAGCGCATTTAGGGACATGTTATTTACCTATACCTCAGCCTTACCTATGCCCTGACCTACATGCCTTGACCTGAATCACCAATTGGACATTTGAATTTGTGTACTCGCTATAACTTGTGATGTTGCTACCCATGTTGTTCAGCCTAATGACCTTACCTTTCCTAATGTCGTGATGTTTATCCTGACCAAACCTTTGGTGCCCTAGAACAACACCCAATACCTGTTCCTCCACCTTTCCTAGTTATGATTCAAGACCATATCCTATACCTTGGATACCTGAACCACTTCAACCTTGTTTGGATAAATATATCAACCTTTGATAAAGTAGAGTTTATAATCTCTTCAACTTGGTACCTTATCACAATCTATACATGTGTGTGCATTTGAATACCATTATGTATTACCCGACCGATCATTACCCTTACCTACACCCCATCCAAAAAAATTAATCACTTCCTATTTATGAAACCATTCACCGACTTTGTTTCCTACCTCATTAGTTCCTTGTTTGAAGGGGATCACTTTCATCCATACTTGGGGAAACCTAATCTCCACTCATACCTAGGACATCAAATTCCCTTTTTGTTAGCATCACTTACCAATACAAGCTACACGACAAAAAGGGGAAAATGTAGACACCAAATTTGGGTCACATTCCCTTAACCCCTATCAATTAAATAAATTCATACTATACCCACTCATGTCCCTAGTGCACACATGTTAATTAATTTCATTGCAATAATCAAATTAATTAATTACCTCACCCATCCACCTCACCTACAACCAACTCACCTATCCACCTCACTCAAAGACCCATTCACAATCTATTAATTAACTAGGACTAATTCTATACCAATCCTAACCAACTAAGACTTAGTCTAAACCTAACATTAACTCCCACTACTTCTCCTGTAAGAAGTCATACTTATCATGGGAAGGATCTATCACTTGAGACCTAGATTAAGGATATCAATCATGCTAAAGATAGCAAAGATCGGGATATTTTTGGAAAATCCAGACTTATCTTCCTTAACCAACGTCAGTTATTCCTCAACCGAAGCAAGCAGTCACCTAAACACCATCGATTACTTTATATACAACTTTAAAACCTTTAACCTAGGACGATCATTCAGTTATTGGAACCTCATTAAAGTCAAGCATGAATCTTTAAGCCCTCCCGCATCTAGATGATAAACACACACAACCACATTACATGCATTACATCTGGTTCTCCTTCTAGAGTGTTAGAATACTCACGGGAGCACACAAAGTTGTACTACCATGGCTCGAATCGATACCTATTCACCAATCAATCACTAACCTTCATCTAGCCATGAGATCTTCATAACAATAGGTCAGTAATGTGATCTTAATCATTTTTGCTTCTTTTATTGCAGATCTCTCTTTCTTCATTTGATATTTTATTTCTTCTATTACCCATACATAACCTTCTTCCCACCAACCCTATATTCAACCACCCAAATCCTTTTCACCATTCTAAACCTCCTTCTTAGTATTCCCGAGTCTTCTCAACCATATTATGACCTAAACCACACTACACTCACTCTCTATGAAATCAAAAAGAGCTCTAAAACCCTTTTTTAATAATTTACTTCCAATTTCCCCTACCGACGTTGGTTTACCCTACCGCCATCATTTTATTCCTTATACCAACATCAGTCACTAGACCGATATCGGTCTCTATGTCATTTCACATTCTCAAACCAGCAAGCTTCCCACTCACCCAAAATCAACCCAGACTTCAACCAATCAGCCCCAGACCCTTACTGGACCTTTAACGAGCTCGTATGAATTGAACAAACCTTATCTCTAATTATATTTAGTGTTATTTTAATATCTAGCATAAAATCTAGTGTATTGTGTGTATGAGAAACCTAAATCATTACATTGCAATAGGACCTATTTATTTCAGTTTCTTATTCACATTGAATTATATTAAACAAAGGATTGACAACCATTCGAGGAAGCATCATGCTTCCCAGATCTAGCCTTGCTAGGTAGTCCTCTAACTCTTGCTATTTAATATTATTTTATGGTCTTGTTATGTTTCTTATACAGGTCATTCCTCCTAGCCAAAGGGAATCTCTTCACGATCAACTTGGATCAAAAGTTAGTAACGTGCACATTTAACCTTCGACCCACATATCATAGGTATTCCTCCTAACCTATTTCCTATTCCGTTTTAACCAAATCAAATAAAAAATTAGGTGAAACAATTTGTTTTAGAAGAAACTAAGGTACCAATATCTTGATGAGAATATGGGAATGAGAATTTGGAATAGATAACAAGAATTTATGATGGATGATATGTATTTTTCTATAGATATATAGGATTGCTTCCATTTTGGGAGAAAAAGAAAGTTTGAAAATATGGGTTTAAGGGAGAAATAAAAATGCATTGACAAAATTTTATTGGAAGAATGGAGATTAAAGAAGAAAGAGAGATTTTTCTAACATTATTAAGATAATTTTAATCCAAGTAAGTATTTTCATGTTATTAAATGAGAATATGAAGGAACTAATAAAGGGATCAGTATTGAAATTACATATATATATATATATATATATATATATATATATATATATATATATATGAATATAAAGAAAAATAGAAGACGAGAGAACATCAAAATACATAGAAATATCACAATATGTAAGGATAATGACATAACCATATGAGGGGAAACCTATAAACCATATAATAACACTCAATTTCTCAATATGATGATCACGTACTAGTTACTACCCCATAAATAACCTATTTATGTAATGTAATCTACCTAGGATGTCGTATTAAGCATATAAAATCATAAACAAACATGATATGACATGCTAAGATATTATATTAGCCACAAGTTGGCTATACACATTGTTAGAGAAATAATTTTTTGTAAGGAAAAATTAGTATAATTTCACCAACACTCTAGTACTAAGTCCCTCCTCTTGGTAATGGGGAGGCTCCCATTTATTGAATGCAAAAAACAAAATATCAAGTGATTGTATCACAAAAAAATACTCCATTAGACCTATGGAAAATTTCTTGCACCTAGTGTAAGGGAAGAATTTTCTTAGAGAGAGAGGGTAGAGAGGAGTAAGAATGTGGGGAAGGAGGGTTAATTTTGTGGATAGGAACTTATAAATTTCCACAACATTAACCAGAATAGTTCTACACTCAATTAGAAGAACTCAACTTCAAGAACAAGATAAGAATAACAAATCACATATAAATATTTCTATTGATTCATTGATCAAAGGAACTAACACCTTCCTTGGTTTTACAATATTATCATGTCTACAAATTTGATCATGTAAATAAATGGAGGAAACATAGACAAAGGAAATAGAAGAATGCAATATCTTTCTTGTATCTTAGTAGTGTAATAACTATCTACTTAGAGACTCACAATTGACAACCCTTTAGAATGAGGAGGTCTTCCAAATATATAGCTTTACAAAAATTCTTTTCATCTACCCCCACATGACTTTTCACTTCCCTTATCACTTGTGACCTTTCATATTCCTAGGAAATAAAAGTGGGTCCTTTCTCATTAATTGAAAATAACTCATTACAAATTTAGACTATATGTCACTTTAAGTGAATAAGACAAAATAGTGAGAAGTTTCCCTAAATGACCCATTGGTACCCTCGATGTTTTGCTATAGAAAATAGAAAATCTAAACCATAAAACCTATTTTTTTTTATTTTAAGAGGTTCAACATACGAAAAAGGTGAAATTTGGAGTAGAAGATCACGTGCAAAATAAAACACTTTGACATTGGTTTCATTGTAATTGAAACCAATAAGTCTAGTTTCTAAAATAGTGGGTGTTCTAAATAGTAAGATTCCAAAAATAGTAATTTTCCCAAAGTAAAAAACTTTCAACATTCAAAATACCATGGAAAAGTGAGAAACATTAGAAAAGATTATTTGGGGAATCTTTCTAAAAATAGTAGTTTTTTGAAAAAGTAGGTGCTTAAAAATAGAAAAGTCTCATCAGTGTAAATAACCTAAGTGAATTAGGAAATTCAGAGGTGAAATTGGTACAAATATTATAAAAATAGTAGTTTCGACCTTACTTGCTAAAAATAGAAAGTCCCAAATTTTGATGTAGAAAGTTTATATAACTTTGTTTCAACTAATTTTGGTTCTTTTTATAAAGATGAAGTTCAAATACTTAGGGTTTGAGCCTATTTTATCCCTAGCTACTAAGTATCCAGGTGTGGGAGATAATGATGTCACTCACATGAACCTTGAGGACCTAAAAAATAGGATGTTCATAGGACCAAGAGAGCATGTGGAAGATAAACTCTTTATGAGTGGATTGTTTACAGCAGGAGGCCATCTATTATTCATTAAAAGTACATAATTGGTCCTACTATGTGCAAAACACTATGAACCTATTTCCAGTATAGTTAGGGAGGATGAAACTCCATTCTTGTAGTGTTTACTCCTAAGGGTATCTTTACGGTGTATGTAGCTTCTAACCAAAGCAACAATATGGTCATCATCACTAAAGAGTTTTCATCACATGTATGGGTGAATACTTGAATAATAATCCAATACCTCACACTAGGTTCATGGCTAAAAAAGGTATGAAACCATCTTGTGTGTCAAAACCCTATCAATAAGTGAATTCTACGATGGTTACTCGGATATATCATATTATTGAGCAGAGTGATGGGTGAAGAGGTGACAAATTATTTTAATGATTGGATGGCCCAATTCATCTTTTTTTTCACTAAAGTAAATTAGGTAGTAGATTAATAATAGATCATAAGTGACAATGTTCACCATCATTTTCTCTAGCTTCTTGTCACCATAAAGATCACTATGAGATCATATCTAGTATATGCTCTTGCAAGCACAAGACCTTTTGAAGGCCTAACTGTCACTCCAAATGATACTAAAAAATCATCGGCATATGAAAAGTATCATCAACTCATTCTCAAGGAAAGTAACCATCACTTTTCCTATGTGAATGATGCATTCACCGTGTTTATTATCTAACTTCCGAAAGGAAACCCAGAGATGAGGTTATCCTCTCAAGCTATAAAAATTATCGAGAAATATATGTGTTTCTTTAGGAACTTCCTAACTTTCACACCGTACATCAAGGTTTGAGGATTTGAACTCACTCTTCACAAAATTCCCAAGTATCTCGATTAAATATAGTAATGTTTTAGTTCTATAGGAAACTTTCTCAAGTCCATATTAGATGTAATAAACATAAAATAAATGGATTTTCATTCCCCATATATATTGGAGTCTATTCATGTAAATGTACATTACATATACATCAAATCTCAAAGATTCCTTTTCCTCCCTTAACCTCTATTCATATACATCCATGTATGATTTTGAAATCCAAAACAATCCTAAAACATCCAATCTCCCTAAATTACACCATAGTCTCGAATTAAGGATTATTGGGTCAACTTCCTAGATGATTTTGAAGTAAGGAAAAGAGATCATATGTGAATGAATATTGACCAAATGAGGAGTTTTAGTTTTGATTAGTTCATTGAAGGAGTGGAAGATGATGGATCATATTTGTTTAACCCTAAATATCAAGTGGTAAAATATTCACCTCTTACACATATCTCATGAAGCATTCAAGAATTAGGTAACATCTGTTAGAGCTTGATTTGATCTCACACTTGTGTTTTGGAAAATGCCTTCAATTTTTTGTGTCTAATTGTTTGAGTTCAAAACATGTATGTTGAGGAGTAAATTCATGCTAAAACCTATCTCTGTGTCGTGAGAATCCTTTTTACTAGTAAAGGATTGTGAAAATGCATCATCTTTGAGGAATTCCTATGAATAATGCCAAAAAAACTATGTAAAACCATGTCTTATCCCCTTCAAATGTCATCCTTATCATTCCTAGTGTGAAGTACAAAACTACAAAAAAATTTCTGAACTCCAATGATATGTGGCACAACGTCGTTGGATGTATTATGGTAGACTTATCTTGCAAACAAGCATATTCTGTACATATTATAAATACAATTTGCAAGTCCGCCCCCAAAGCCCGAAGAATATTATTTCAAATATTCGGGTCAATATTACAAAAGGAAAAGTTGACCCCACTCCCAAAAGGGTGACGTGTATGAAAATTATTGGAGTGGGAAAATGGACCATTGGTGCATTTTTGTACCAAAGGCATACTATAATGCAAAATGTAAATATGCCCCCAAATCCTGATGAAGGACATGTGTCTGTTTACAAATAAAGTCAATAAGTGGATGTTCGGGTCAACAATGTAATCTTTCACCTATGAGAGAAATTGGTTTGATATGCAAAAGAGTCCCAAAATCCATTACCTCTAGGATTGAAACACGTGTTGTGATTTAAGTGAAAGTCAAAAGTGGGTAGTCGGGTCAAAGGGTCAAATATGTAAGCTTGTATACATTTAAAAAGGTAGTGCAAAAGTATAAAAGGACTCCATGAGCCCATGAGGCATCAAATCAATCCATGTGCATGGTCCACATTCAAATTAAAAAGTGGGATGGATGACTGGGATGTATTGCATTTATGGCTACCACCATTAATACGTTTTTTCATGAATTAAAGAAGAATTGTTTGAAGCATTCAAACACTTCAATTTTTTACTATTGCATATAAATATCTGGGTGACCTAGCCATTGGAATTCATATAGGAACAAAGTGAAATCAATTGAGAAACATTGATTCAAAGCTAGAGGATTGGGAATTTAAGAAGTGGGAAAATAATGCATGAAAAATGACATAAAATTCATTAGAGATGGCGAAACTAATCAAGGAATTTAGACAATAATAACAGGAAGGAGAGTTATGAGATCAAGCTTGAAAAATTTCTAAGATGCCTTATCTTCCTATAATTGGGTTGATTTTTTCACAAGTTCCACAATAATTTGAGGAAGATACATTAAAAAGCAATATGAAGACTCGTGAATCAAGTTTCTCTATATCCTCTACTATCACAAGTAACTTAGACAATATTAAAGACACAAATTTTCTTGATGTGGATTTGGAAGATTTTCTAAGAAGGCTTTACAGTGAGAATCGTAACAAAATAATGAAAGCTATCAACACAAGCCACATTGCTCTAGTAGCTACCATCCCACCCGCCATCCATGCACCTAAACTAGTATGGTGGTGTGCTCTTAATTACGACCCTAAGAAGTTACAGGTGTTGGATGGAAGTGGAAAATGTGTGGTTAATTTCACTCCTGAGATATTCAATAAAATATTGGGACTTCTTGAGATTGACGGACCTATTGTGGTGATTGTGGAACTTACGGAAGAAGATTATCGAAATAGGAAGGATGAATATGTTGAGGTATTAAATTCCTAGTGGTTAATTGAAAGGAAGACATCCATAAAAAGGATCCCCAAGAACCTTGTTCAGTCCATGTTTATTGAGGAAGTGGAAGATTTGATTGTATTATTGAGTAGAATGGGAGGGCTTGAGGGATCCAACAAGTTAGAAGAATGGATGTACCCTATCATTAGAGTAATTATAAAAAGAAGGGAAAATTTAGTTGGGGAAGTCTCATTTCAGCTTCTATTCATTCTCAGATGCTAACATTGACTGCTAAAGTCAAGGAAGGGGATACAAAAGATCTTAAATTTTCAATGATGACATACTTCATATATAATGCTGCATGTTTTAGATCATTCCCAAGACTCACAAAAGTAGGGAAATTTGAAACACATAAATTTTATGATGTATTCCCATAGCTAAGGATTGATAATTGGAAAAGGAATGTGAGGGCAATACATGATGGGTTCATCACTCCCCGGTCAATTTATTTGACCCTGAATTAGAACAATACAGACTATCAATTGTAGCTCAAGCCATGATTCTAGATTATGGATACCTCTTTATTCAGTACAAATATTTCACTTACTTCAGAATAAGTGGGTTTGAGGAGAAACCATGCAAGCTGCCAAGGTATCCTGATGATAAATGGGTTTTAATGGAGCTTGCTAGGAAGGTGGTGCCTATGCATGGGAAGATTTCCAAGAAACATAAGACTAACATCAATTTCCCCATTACCATTGGAAGATACACATGTTCATCCATCACAAAAGAAAAATTTATGGGTGAAGAGATGAAGAAATTTAAGATGGATATGTTTGTTCCAAGGCCAAATTTTGACAATAGATGGCTTGTAACCTCTGATGAGCATGAACCTCAATTTGAATATTTTTGGATGAATTGTAGAGATGATGAAGAGGTTAGAAAAAGAGATTTTTCAAGAATGACCCTGAGGAAAATCATTGACTATAAAATTGTTGTTATTCCTCAAGGAATTGAGGATGATAAAAACATTGTGAGCTAAGTGTATCTTGAACAAAATTTGGATTCGAAGGCAGTTGCTCCCATCAATTGGAAGGAAAAAGAGGAATATGATCCCATAGAAGGATTTTACATGTTATGAGGTGCATTGACTTGGCTAGTAATAAAGGGCATCAATTTATCCCTCCAAAATACTAAAGTATTAAATAAATTGGAGAAGGTTGGTTATTTTAAAAGATGATCTCCTTCTTTATTAGAGGGGGCTAAAACCATGGATCCATTGAATGGTGAACCTCCATAAATGCCAAGTAACAAGTCCACCACAAAGAAAATTGATGCCGAACTATGACTACAAGAAAAACAGAGGGACATCTAGGATTGCTCTGATTCAAAAGGAAAAAGGTATACTCCTACAAACAATGCAAAATGTTCCCATTACATTTGCAGTACCTTTACAAAAAAAAAAAGGATTTCAAGTAAATCAAAATCTCATGCAACATCATTTCCTCAAACTTCTATCCCTCCTTCGAGAATGAGAGGATCTTTATCCAATGTTGACCCATCCCTCATAGGTCAAGGTGCTAAGGAAAAGGAAGTACCAGAGTCCAAGCATTATGAAAGATCATCAAAAAGGCCTAGAGAAACCATCCCTCTAGAAAATAATGTTGAAGAAGGTGGCCCAAATGTAAAAAATAAGAGGATGGGAGAATCAGAACTAATCAAGAAACCCATCTGGTTGGAAATCCATAGAGGGATGTTATACCCCAGTTATTAAAAACACACCATTAGTGGTTTATTAGGGAAGCTAAGGTACTAAGTGAGTCGAGATATTAAGGGGTTAGCCTTGATTAAAAAGAGTACAAAGTGTTGAGTAGAATGATAAGAGAAGTGATGCTCACAAGGTATTATCACCGGGGAAACCATTAAAATAGGTTGAAACAATTGGTATTGATATAAAGGAGCTTAAGAGAAGCCCCTAATTTGAGGTTGATGAAGGTAGAGATGAAACTATGAGAATGTCATATGAAGAAATCCATATGAATAATACTAAGAAAATTCTAGATGTAGAGATGGAGACCCAATCTCAAGAAACTCAAATTTTGGATACAGTTCCTTCTATAGAGCAAAGAAAAGGATGTTCAAATGGATATGCAAGAGTTGTCCAGTGCTTGAAGTTACTCTTGTTGTAGGACCACAATTCACAAGTGAAGAAGGAATGCTAGAAGATGAAAAGGTCCCAATTTCTAGTGTCATTGAGCAGAAAAATATTGAAATCACCACCACTTCAGGTGTACAAGGTGAAAATTTTGTTATATCAAATACACTAGTGGCAAAGAAAGGTGTAAGTCCGAGTCAAGTACCCAAGCCCAACCAATTAAGATAAAAGAAAAATATGACACAAATCAAGGAAGGATTGAGACTGGAGTCCTAGTGAATACTTCTACCCAAGAGCTTCCCATGAAAGATAAGGAGAGAGTAAAAATGATGGGTGATGAAAAAGGGATTCCAACAGGATTGTTTTAGTGGCGAATATTCCATTTTAGGAAAATTTGAAAAGGTAATTTTTTTCAAAACAAGGTAGTGCCCTATTCGCCTAAAAATTATAGTATAATTTTTAGGGGTCACCTTCACCTACCCTTAAAAACATCCTCTATATAAACATACGTGATTCACTGGGTAGAATAATAGAGAATACTCATACTGAGGTACCATACCACTGTAGGCATATCAAGTATAGTGAACTTGTGAAGCACCAGATTCTAGTACATAATGTATAGTCTTATAGATCATCATCATATTTACGATCGGGTGATAAGTATTATTTATCGATGTGTGAAAAGGGCTATTTGTTGATACCCAAAAGCGTTGATCACTAAATCTCAAAACTAATTTCCTTTGACGCTTACGACAAGGAATTTTTGTTGACGTGTGACAAGGGGAGTTTTTGATGCCCAATAAGGGTGTTTTTCTGATCCAAAACTGGAATCGGTTGATGCGGGATATGAGGTTGTTGACGTACAACAATTTACGTGTTGTTGAAACACGACATGAGGTTATAAACTCATGAAGGGAGATTTTTAATTTGTATTCATGAAATCAGAACTTTTATGTTGCATGACAACAACCCTCCTATCACATGTCTTGAAAATCGGTGAAAATTTAGCTCACAAACCCTAGAAATTTTTCTGTTTTGCAAAATTGGTTATGGGGATATTCACCAGGGATTTTCCACCTTCGATTTCTGGAGGTATCTTAAAATGAAACCTTGATTCCAAAGGAAAAATTTGATAAAGCTATCACTCCACCAAGGGATCCGAAAGGGAAGCAAATTTGGAATTTGTTAAGGCAAAGAATTTACTACAAGTTACAAGTATGACTTATGTTCCCCTAAAAGGTGTTAAAGAGGATACAAGTACACCTAATAGTTCAAGAAAAGAGACAAATATTTGGGTGAGCATTCTACACCTGATAATAAAGGAGAAAAGGTTATAAAACTCATAACCAAGAGCATAATGAGGAACAATCTAGAGTAGCATAAAGTGTGGGCCAAGAAACAATTGTGAAGGCACCATTCGGGAACTCTCATAGTTCAAGATGTATCAACAACAATGGTTTCATTCCTTCAAACCACATGTTTTTCTCCTTTGGAGATAAAATATGATGATGACCCCATGATAGGATGGTTAGGGGAGTTATCCATGAAAAAAATAACAAGGAAAAGGGGAAGGATATTTTCCCAACAAAGGATTTGGGTCTTTCTAATATTGATTTCCAAAAACATGTGAAATATTCTAAGAAAGGTAAGATTATGAAAAGGTCACACTTCAATAAAACAAGGTCCAAAACCTTGGAGATTGTTACTCCTCATCCTAATATCCCAAAGGATAAATTAACAATCAGTGACTATAGCATTCAAAAAAATTCAATTGGGAAGGCAACAAGAAGAAATCTTAAGCATGATGTTGTATCAATGGTAAAAGGAATTTTTGAAAGGGTAGATGAGGATAAAATAAGTAAAAAGGAGCTAAAATATAAGGTGAAAACTTTAACTTCATGATTGCAGAAATTGGTAGTTTCATCAGAAGAAGATCAAGGAAATCTTACTATTACTCCCAAAATAATAAACAACATAGAAAAGGCTACCAAAAAGGTTAAAGTTGTTGATAGTTGGGTGGAGAACTTGTCTGAGAAGGGAAGGAAAGTCTTTGAAAAGGTGAAGAAAAGGTATAAGGAATTCACTTCTCATCTCAACATTATCAAAGACATGATTGAAGAATGCAATAATGAATCCTTCTATATTGAAGGAATTCTTCCCAAATTAGATATCATCAGCCAACTCAGTGGGGAGATAATTGAAAAGGAAGGAATATTACCAGCTGATAAACTAGGAACCCAATTCATCTTGGAAGATTGGTTAAAAATTAGAATGGATGTACTAAATGATGTTAGGGAAAGTATGGAGGAAGAACAGAAATGGATTGAAAGAGGCATTGACACCCGAATATGAAAGTGGAGGAATTGGTGTCTGAAAAGAATAGAAAAATTTATTGTGATTTGGAGATGGATTTCTGATACAATCTTTTGAAAATAATATTCATGATGAGAATTATTCATATGAGGTCATCAAAATATTAATGACTGTGGAAAACACAATTGAGAACCTAACAGTTAAATCAAGAGAGATCAAATACATGATGGAGAAATGTATGACAACAATTAGCAGGGAAACTATAATCTTCCAAAATCACAAGGGCCGAAAAAGAAGAATTGCAACAGCTATTCCAAAGGTATGATGCTTACATGGAAAGAAAATTTAAGAGGACAATGAAGAAGATGATGTTACCATGATAATTGTTGAAGAAGCCAAGGTTGTCATGGAAGCCAAGGCTATTGAAGATGCTAAAGCCAATTCTTCTTGATATTGTATTTTCTTTCCATTTGATACTCTTATTTTCCAAACAATTTTAAAAGATACTTTGAGTAGTTAAATTCTGAATATGATGTATTGAAAAATAGTAAATTTCCATTTTCATTTTGATTAAATTGTAAATTTTCTATGAAGCATGTGATTTTACTATAACAATTTGAAGTGTATTGTATTTTTGAAAAGAAAAAAGGGATATCTATAGGGGTGTTGCCCATGAAAGATACATACATTTTCAAGTATTACATCAAAAGGAAAACTAAGAGAAGAAAAATATTCAGTCATCCTCTATTTCTACTTTGAAATCTTCTCCAAATGGGGGAATTTTACTTAACAACCTATTTTTCCTTAGTATGAATTGTTCTATACCCCGGGTGTTTATGAAAATACAACATCCCTAGCCATATTACGAGACATCTCCATGTCCATCAATGATTTAACATTCATTCTATGACCATCCATAATATTCCTTAATTTTATCTTCTCTTGATAAGAAGATACCTAGTCCAAAAGGCCCAAACTACCTATAGGAAGTGCTTTCCTCCCTTTCACTTTATAAGAAGTAGATTTAACATGATTAGGTTGAGTAGGAATATTGGGGGTAGCTGGAAGAGAAAGTATTACAACCCTTGGACTTGGTGGAACAATGTACTTGGAACTCAACTCACACTTGCATCTCCTTATGAGAGTTGGATGTTCTCTTAGGAGAGGAACAAGAAATGGTCCTAATAAATTTTTCTCCATCAAAGGAGAACATTACACTAAAGGAATGGAAGGTTGGAGAGTGGAATTGCCCTTACCTTCCTTGGTGATAGAAAGTGTTGTTTTAAAAAATTGAGGAAACAAAGGCTCGCTTCTTCCTCATCCAAAATAACAATTGAAGGTTAAAAACTGGATTCCCCATTTTCCCTTCTTTTTGATGGTGTTGGTACTGTCGATTGTTGAGGTGGCATGGTTCTTGATAGACCTTTTTCCAGAGAGACAATTTGTTGCTCCAATTCCTCTACTTTGTGAGAAATGGCAGGCATGATATCAATTGAAGTCTTGTCATAAAGTACGTAGGAATCCTTGGGAACCTCTTTCAACACAAGTTCCTCATTTCACGTAAAAGGAGTCTCATATTCAGTCGTCCCTATCACAATAGGCCACTTTTTAATCCAAAATGTCTTTTATTCTTCTCGGATTTTTCTTGTGCTCCCACCTAAAGATACGATAATACATTGATTGGAAAGCTAAGAACACATGATTGATTCTCATCAATCTTAGGAGGAGGGAAATATGAACCTCATGTAATGTCAAAGGCCCTTACTATCCCCTAGGTCTCGCAACCTTGAACAGAGCCCCGAAAAATTCTTCATCTGGGCCTAATAAATTGAATATTTGATTCAAATCTTCTGATGATATTTCCTTTAAAATAGTCACTATAGCTACTCCATCCATTTGACCAACAAAGAGATTTGTAGTAGTTTTTCAAAGTCTAAGAATGGAAAGAGGATGCACCCAACAAAGAAATGGATCTGAATTTAGAGTAAAAATAGTGCGAGATAAACTAAACTAGATGGAATCACTTGCCATTAAATGAATAAATATTTCCTTCTCAACCCACATTAAATAAATGAAGGTGAAGCGATTGGTTATTATATGAGAGGAGAGATTCTTAAACATTAAAATAATTACACACGGTGGAATGCTGAAATCAAGGGATCTATTGATTATTGTGCATATTTCAAAGTGATGTTTGAAATTGGATTTTGATAATGGTCACATCAAAAATATTTTAAGTGTTTGAGGAATGGCCACAAAGTGCATACTTATCTTTCCAAATATAAATGTAGATAAGATAACGTGACATCCCTTTCATTCTAAGAGAATGGAAGTATGTGAATCACTTGCAATTCCTACACCGATAACACAAAAATAGATCAGATTGTGTGTCATAAAGGGAATATTCCTTTGAAGATTCATGCTTTTGGGGGAATAAAATGAGTGAGTGAAATAAATTTTATAAAGGTGACAAGAATGTTCTCGCTTCTAAGGAGCGGGTTAAATTTTTCTAAACTTTTAGAGAGATAAGGAGAAAACCAATTTGTATTGTCTTAAGCCGAACTAATCTGAGATACCTGAGTTTTTATTCATCCATTCCCAAACCTTCTCACCAAGATGATTGCACTGTACAATCATTGGTAAACATTGAGGTCATAGGTGTTATGTCCCCTTGTTGAAGTATTATCTTGTCTTGAATTAAATTTGTGTGTATTCTCATGAGAAATGTTATTTTGTTTCTAGATGTATTATTGTGAATCAATTAGTTGAATTCCTGTTGCAATCTTATGCTAATTAATTTATTTGAATTACACAAATTCTTGTTTTAAATAGTGATAATTTGGCAATTGCAATGCATTATTGATGGAGCTTTCCTTCATACTATGGTAAATAATTTTAAATTCAAGTTGTACCTATCTGATCTTAAGATCTTTGTTAGTTCTTGAGGGTATCTAGAACATATTTGATTAGAAGTTTTCAGCATTTTATTGAGAATTTATAATGAGCTTTTATGTTTATATTCTCAAATTTTGTGTGAAATATTGTATTCTTGGGCCTCCATGAATACAAATATTTTGGTTAAAGGAGTGCTTTGAGTTGTGTGATCTATATTTTGCATCAAGAACAATTGTCTACAACATTTGTTAAGGTTTAGTTAAGTATTTTGTATAATCAACTTTATCCTGCTTGATCTCCCATCAATACATTAAAAACTACAATCAATAACCATCTGATCCACCTAAATTACCCATGCTTGCATTGTTTATGCACAAATGCTAAGGAAATATGTTATTTCTTTCCATCCTTTATCAAAAATATGCAGAAGTAAGCTAGAACTATCACTGTCTTTAGTAACATGATCCTTCTTTAGAAGACATCAACATTTTATAGTGTGACAACTCGTGAGAGTTAGATGATGTATGTATTGACCATGTCTTCTTGAGGCTAATTTTTCCACATAACTAAGGAAGAGAGTCTAAATATTTCTATTTCATCTATTTCTTTCAATAAACATAGGTTACTGAGAATGGGTCCTCTCACCCCGATTGCAGGAAGAACCTAAAGTAACAAAGTTAGGTCATACCCGAGTGAGGTGTTTTCCAACATCTCCCAAGTCAAAGTGAAAAAGATATTTCTAGATCCATCCCCAGCTATAAAACAACTTAAATCATGGTCTTTATTTCTATAAGAATCCTACTTATCTAATTGATGTTTCTTGACTTACAAGGTGGGATTGATTTGGGTACTAACAACATCAACGCGAGAAATGTAGTAGTGATTCGAGATGTAAGTAATGTTTCAAGAGAAATAAGATTTATTTCATATAATATGGTGGTCTCCTAACCCTCTCGAGGCAAGCATCTAACCTCTCATCCTTGAAGGCATATGAGATTACTACAAGCTCCACTCACTCAGGGGAGCTTGCAAAGAGGGGAAAAATGGACACTAAAGGATCTCACTACAAGATACTTCACAAGAAATCCAAAGTCACCAAGGATCCCATAAAGGATTTTTAACAAGGGAAAATTGATCCTTTGCAACCTCTAGTTCCATACCAATCACCAAGTGTCTCTTCATCAACCTTCGAGTCATCTCATCAAGTGCAAGATGTAGTCTCTCATCTTGAACAGAAATTTCCATAATGCCCAGTTTGAAGCCGAACCAATAGAAATATTCCCATAGATCCAAGACTTGATTGGAAGTGATACAAAGACAATAAAAAGGCATCAATACTATAATTTTAATCTATATCAAAGATCATGAAGACCAAACGAAGTAGAAAATCTAAGGTAACCTCTCATTTTTTTAGTGGTATTTCTAAAAATCAATGTGTAGAAGTTGTCTCGACTAAAAGTGGTAAAAGCCATAGGATATGACTCGGAAAACTATTAAATGATGGAAATTCCTTTGGGAAAATAATCCCATGAGGGATATGAATTTTTTTCAAAGATTCAACTTCTTGTTTTATTTCTGAAACGAGGAGTAAAAAGAGAAATTGAGTAGTTAGAGGAGCATGTAAGAACCCTCACTTCTTATGTGCATTCATTTATGGACCCCCGGTTAGACCCTATCTCTCCCCACAAAATATTTTATTCCTATTTGTAGGTTTTAACCTAAAATATTCATAAGGGCTCAAGGTCATTCCATGTAAGGAAGAGCTAATGATCGATGGGTTGACAAGATTCTTGAAAAGGGAAAAAATTGTTTCCTAAAATTATTTTAGTGTTTGAGTTTGTTCTTACCACTGATGTGAAGGTAAAATTGAATAAGGATGAAATTGAGAAGGAAAATTTTTATTGGTACCAAGTTATTCCATTGGTGATGGAAATGGGTAATCTTCAATCTTTTTTTTTTTGTATTGGTGGCGAAATGTATTCAAGTCCATAACTCGATAATATGTCCCCATTTGGTCTCAAACATTGGTTACCTAATTTGAAATGTTGAATAATGTTCTTTAGGATCTTGATTCTTGTGAAGAGATAAATTCAAAATTCATGGAAATATAAACAATGCAAAGTGTAAAAGTTTGGAGCACCTCCAATGAGTGAGAATTTATTAGTGGAATACCTTCTAAAGCCTTTTAAGGAATTGGTCGGGAAAGAGGAAGGAGACATCTTCTCCTTCAACAAGGACACCTTGGATTCTCTCTCATAGAAATAAGGTGTAAAATTTCCAATACTACTAAGGATCATCAAACTTGGTTCAATTAGTGCAAAAACATCAACATTACTTTCAAAACTTGGATCAACACCCGAGCTTGCGTTCATATCCCTCAAGCATAGAAAGTGGCACCTATGACAAGGAATTCATAGGTGAAATTTTTTATCAAAGTAAATTCCCATAAATTTCACCATCATGTGGCTCTTCATTTTTGGATGCATCATCTCCTTCAGCATGATCATCTCCCCTCTTCCTTATCCCTCCTTTTTCTGTCTCATGTTCTAATTCTTATATATTATTTTGAGCCGAATTATCAAATGGGTTTTCATGTGTACCTCAAAATATAGGAAATTCATCTAGGTATATTCTAAAATTATAGGAAATATCATAGGTTTAGACAATAGTTTTCCCATGGTAAATGTACTAAGAATAAACTCTCTACATAACTTTTAGGCAAAAACACGGGTTCATAACCATATAGAAGGGTCAAGACTATATGGATGGTCCTGACCATACCATACATTTTTTCCTTGGGAAGAAACACTATATTTTTCTACAATTTCATATTCTTTAGCATAAATATAGGTTTTTGGCACAATCTAAGACCTAGTTGACATAATTAAGATCATTTTATAAGGGGAATGAAATATTTCACTCCTTTTTAGTACTTAGTTCTAATTATGAAACACATGCATTTTGGGGGATGAATCTCCTTATCCATTTATATTTTAGCATATTTCATACTCTTACTCAGTAGTATGACACATTCGAATGACATAGGGGCATTAATTCTCTATGCGAAGTGGCTAAGTATCAAAGTGGCTAAGTTCTCCATAGGAATTTTTTCCCGTTCTCATTCTTAAAGAATAAAATATTAGCATTACTAAAATATTTTATACATGGCCATCTTCTTTCATGGGGTACATTTTTACCTCTCTCTTCTCCTCTCTCTACCTTCCATTTGGTGTTAGGTTACATGTACGAGTAATATAGTTTCTCCTTTATCACAATTAGGGAGTGATCATCCCCAATCATTAAGAAAAGTTCAGAAAAAACAATCTAAATCTCTAATTACAAGAAAGTAATACAAAGTTATTCCCTTCAAAAAACAAACGGTATACTCTTTCCATGTTTTAGAGTTCTTCATTTCACTTTATACAAGGTTCAAATTCTATATTTATTACTAAGTTATATTTCAATTCCTACTATGGACATTGATTACAATCTTTGTTACAAGTTTCATCATGGAGTGTACCAATGTTGACACATCTATAAAAAAATTACAATCGAAGACAACGTGTGTCTACACACTCAAGTATATTTTCCTTTAAGCATGTAATTTTCATTTCATATTAAATGGGGAAATGTAGACACTCAAATTTGGAAATTTTCCCTTTTGAAACTTATTATTAGAATTGTTATTCTTGGCTAAGAAAAACACTAAACTATATCCACTTATTACATCTTGGCATATCTTACCTAACTTTCTCATTTTTATACACCTATGTGTTGTAAAAATCTAAATATTATTACATAATACTACTACCCAAACTCTATTATTCCAAGATGCGACTTTCAGATATAATTTACTACACCCCTACCCAAAACTCCGTAGTTCATTTGGGATTTATAATCTAGTCCTAAACAACCTATACGGTCTTATACTAACACATTTCCAATTATATTTTCAATACAATATCATTTGTAGGCTCTTTTTATCCTTGGTTATACTTATCATAATAGATTACTTTTGGAACCCTATATAGAAAGTTAAACTCACCTCATTTACTAAAATGGCACTCTCATGAGATATCATTATAAATATTTGTAAAAAGGAACTCAACACTCCCTGAATATTCCTAAAGCTCATACACATCCACTAGGGTAGTCATTACTAAAATTATAAATCACTCAATTAGGAAAAGGAGTCTAGCTCCCTCAAATTCAAGAACACCAAATTATCACTTCAAATAATTTGCAAGAGTATAATTATACCAAGCGTGATCAAATAGGTTCAAGTTTCCAACTAGCTGCATTCATATATATGTTACATGATAAGTGGAGAAATACATATTGTTTGAGGCCTCTTGATTAGTGTTGATGTAGGTGGTTCATATATTTCAATTTAACCAAAAACTAATCTTCTTATAGGTTCTTATTGGTGAAATAATTTCGTATGGAAAATTATGTTTTTAAGCAATGCTCACAAGGTTACACCCCTCCTCTCTATTGTTTTGAGGTGTCCATATAGGGCAGGGATCACACAATTACACTTCATTGAACTTATGTAAACCGCTTGTATGGGGTACAAGGGATGAAATTTTAGTGATGAAGGGTGAAGGAGATAAATTAAGAAAGGGATGGTTATTACTTGTGAGTAGGAAATTACATATTTCACACCTAATAACCGAAGTAGTTCAACATTCAATTAGAGGAAAGAAACAATGAAGCATCTAATAAGACTAATCATTCGAGACACGTAGTTCTTTAGATTCATTCATCAAGGATGAAAAGTTCCTTCTTGATCACTATTCTTGGACAACACAAAGAAGAGAGAAATAAAATAACACATGAAAAGAGAAATGGAAGAAATGTATCTTTTTTTTGGTGATACAAATTTCAACATCCAAAACATAATCTACAATTTCTACAAAGTATAAACTATCAAAATATGGATCCTTTATAATGGATAAGCCATCCTACTTTATAGCATTGTAGATTGACCTTTCACCCACCCCCACATGACTCTTCATGATATCATTCAATTTATGACTTTACATCTTCCTAGGAAATTAGAAATAATTTCCTTTTTATAAATCAAAGGGACTTTTACAATTCAACTTTAGAAAGTCACTTAAGTGAATGAGATAAAATATCATGATTGTATACAATGAAGAATTAGAAGAGGGAGAGAAGGAAGAGGGAGAAAGAGAGGAGAGGGAAGAAGTTGTCATATCTGATGAAGAAGCTCCCTATGATGAAGAACTTTGTTGATTCATGATTCTTGCTCCTACTCCTTGAATTCCTTACTAAATTGAGCTATCGCAGCTATCAACTTGTCTTCCTCTAGAATGCACATGTAGCCCAACACCTTGGTCCATGCCTGGGAACATCACTAATATTTTTGCATTGAATGAGCCATCCTTCATGATCCTTTGAAATTTTAGAAATGCAACTTCTGATGTTGGTCGGGACTCTAAGTTATCTTCATTGAAGGAAAGAGAGTCACCTTCCTCTTTCTTGACTAACTCTTGGAAAGAAACAATGAGTTCTTATGATGATGAATTCTCAAAGTGAGTGGAGGGAACTCAAGTTTCTAAACACATTTATAGACCTCATTCAAGATCTCAAAAGCATGTTGTCCATAAGATTCCAATTCAGAGATGGCATTCTTGAGCATCCCATATCTCACATCCATGATGCGGATCCAAACTTGAGATAAGGTTCGATGATTTATGTAAACGCATTCTTTCTTAGAAGAGTATGAGAGTAAAAGGAGCTCATCTCAGACATCTGTGGTAAAACTCCGTCCAAGAGAACTACCTCTTTTGTAATATCCTCATTTTATTTCTTTATTTCTGACACAATTACAAGAATGTACTTGATAAGAGAAATGACATCTGGAAATAATGTCTTACCTCGCTCAATGATTTTATCAATCCAATTCTCATTATCCTTCCCATGAATGATGTAAAATTGTTCTTTCTTGACTTCCTCATGATAAACGCTACTGATTGGAGGAATATATTCTATTGGAAGAGAAGATGTTGAGTTGGGTACCAAGAAGGGTTGAATGTAAGCACTGAGAGTTGTTACATGTTCCTCCAATCACAAAATTATTTACTTTTATTTTTCATTCCTAGTGAGAGGTGGGACGTGGATTCCTTGAACATATGAGATTCACCCTCATGTGAATCTTAACCCAATGAGATGTGGGTCAACTCATAATATGAAAGATTTATGTCCTCAATGGGATTAACATTCCTAGGCCTAGAAATTTAACCATACTGATTACCTAAATTGTAAATGAAGAAGAAAGATGTTTTCTAGGCCTTATTTCTATTCTTAGACTTCAAATTTCATAAGATTTCTTTGAGACTAGCCATGATAAAATGTTACATTGTTCTTGGCTCACTTTCAAGAATTTCTTGAATCCATGGAAATACCTCTTTGGGAGTTGACACAATGTTGGTGATTAGAGGAGTTTCAAGATATTATTGTGTACTCAAATTTTGATCATCATAGGGAATATTTTTCATTAGGTAAGACATAGATAGATTCCTCAAGAGATAGGTGCTGCAATAAATCACTCTTTCTTGATAGCTCCTTCTTGAAATGTTTTACCTCAACCATCTCACCTGAAGAGCTCATTGAGCTCAATCAAATAGCCCAACTCGATTTGGTAAAATTTATTAGAAGCACAATAGACTAAGAGGGAATGTGAATCATTCCTACAAATTTCTTATTTCATTTACCATTAATTTTAGCATTCATTAACATCCATTCATTCATATAAAATAGCCATAACACATGAGAAAGAGCACATAGAAACAATATATAAGTGGGAAACCCTTATGGGGAAGAAAACCCACTGAAACTATGCTTATATTACATAAAGAAAAGAAATTTAGTGAAGCACCAACTTCACAAGGAGTACCAACCCCTAGTTTAGTAGAGCACCAACCCCTAATTTAGTAAATCACCCACTCCAAAAGTAGGCTAAAACCCCTAAGATGAGAAAGAACCAACTAAACCATTGGAATATGAACATCTCCAAAAAAAAATTCTGCCACAACTAATGGAGATCACAAATTCATCTCACACACTTTGTTCAAACCCTCATTCCTTCAACTACCTATATATCTCACTTTCATGACTTTTCTTGGCTTTAATATCTTACATACATGCTCTCTAACTCTCCTAAAAAATTATTACTTCACTTCCTTTGATTTCATTCCCTTTATTGGCTTTCAAAACCTCACCTAGGTCGTATTTTCTCTATAGGCTCACCAAGTGCAAATTTGAACTCAAACCTTTGCTTTATACCGTTCGCAACTAAAAATAAAGTGAGTTTATCTCCCAAATTTATTTCAACTAAAAAAATTAAAATAATTCCAATACATTCATAAAAACATTCATATTGGGCCCATGTAGGTCGGTCATGCCCAAATGCACCAAACTAGCACAAAACTAGCTCAAAACCCCATCACCTGGATGAGCTAAAACCACAAACACAATAAACATGATTATTCAAGCTCACAAATTAACCAAACATGTAAAATTTGACACAAAATCATCATACACGGTCTTTAATTATCTTAAACCAATAAAATTTATCATAACTAACTCAAGAAGGCTCATATCCTTCTCAAAACAATTGTTTCCAGGACCATGTCTTCAATTTTGGGCCTCAATACCACCCACGAACAAATAAAATATGGAATTTATCCACTCATCGGAATCCTATAGAAATTTATATCACATCCATACATGATATATATTATGAAACATTCATATGTGCAAATCACACTCACTTTCCTCTTCACCAAATTGAGCTTCCCAAAAGCAATTCTACAAACTCAACTAGTTTGCACCTTTTCCGCCAATTACAAGACCTCCAAATTCCTTCACTCTGAAAAAAATTTCATCTCTATTAACTCTCCAAATTTTATAAATAATAAATTCATTCATCTTGTGTGTCTTCTACCTCCATGTTTTATGAAATGTAGTTTTGTCCCGAGAAACAAGAAACCTTCTTCTCCATAAACTAAGCTGGATGACCCATCAAATATTATCATTGTGATAAAAATATATACCAATAGAAACAAATATAGATATTATTTCCATAAAATCTTACACTTCCTTACAAATTCAAGTTGAAGGCCTCTAACCAAGTCCATCTTTAAAAACTACTCAAAACTGCCCCAAAACTGCCTTATGACCAGTCTTCATAAATAGGGCACACTTTTCCATTTAGAAGCTCAAACATTATATGAATCCATCATGGACATCATGTCAAATTCCCATACTAAAAACATTGTAAATTTATTTTTCAAATCCTTTGGACAACCTTGTCCCAAACTCGACTCCTTCATAAAACTACATTTTCGAGGTGGGATCCACTCATCACCACATGCTCTATCTTACCTTTATGGAAACTTGGAGGATTACAATCCATAATATAATCATAATACTATCACAACTAATACATTATGGTCACTTACCAATAAAATATTTTCTATTACTTTCAAGCTAGGGTTTCAAGCACACCAAAAGTTGTTCACCTTCCTAACATTCATTCATAAAAATATGATGATAAAACCACCTTATTATTTTTTTAAAAAATCATAAATGACATAATAATTTATTCCAAATATTTTTTATCCATATGAAAAGTATACATCTCACAATCAACATCATAAGATCAACTTTTTTTTATCAAATCTTCATTCTAGAAAAGCCAATTTTTCCAAAACAGATGTATCTTGCAAAATCCTCTTCACTTTGACCTAAAACTTATCATGAAGCATCATAACAACATCTTATAATTGTCTATGCTCACCATATATCTAAAATATTCATGTAAATATATAGCCATTAAGACTTACCTATATCAAATAACATGTTCAAAACTTGTTTGCTTCTCAAGGACCATGAAACACCACTAAACCTCGAGAAAAACTTGAAATTCACCATATAGCTCATATATAATGCCACTACTCTTCTACCATATGTTTTTAGGATATATTAGCTTCAAATATCATACCTCCATCTCATTCTCCATGATCTATGGCTAGGAATAGGTCTGGAATGACTTGACTCAACCATGACACCTCATGAAATGACCATGTTGACCTCATGAAAATCATAAGCACCTTTGACACACCATATTAACCATTCTTGACCTCATGAAAAATTTAACACACTTGGGAGGACACAAACCATGACTTAGCTCACTAAACCATATACACCACAACCTTATAGAACATCACCAAACTTGGTCACTGCCAATCAACCTTCATGTTAGACCATTGACTAACACCACATTGAGACTCATACAAAACCATGACACCATTTTTAATCAATGCAAACACAAACACATAATGGCCAAAAATCTCCCCCTTTTTCATTGATGGAAACCATCTTTAGAAAAATTTATGGTAATTGTACATACCCGAAATTACAGGGTACTGCATCACCAGAACGATGTTACACATGCCCTAATAATGATACAGGTCTCCTTACAAGGTGTTCGGAATCCAGAAAAGCTCTCCAAGTATACATTTGTATCCCACATGCCCCACTCGGCCTCCACATTCTTTGTTTTTCCCTCTGCCCCCTTTTTCTTACTTTTTTATCTTCAGTGACAAAACCGCCACCCTTCCTAGGCGGTGGTCCCGTGACCACCACCTAGGATAGGGCGGCAATCCCGTAACCACCACCTTGCATAGGGAAGCGGTCCTATACACATTTTCTAGATTCTTTTGATGATCGCTTTAAACATAAATCTTCAATTTTACACGCTTTCTTCAACCACTTTGGCTTGCATTAATGTTTTTGGTTCATTGGTAATAGTGTTTTTCCATTGTTTATAATAAAAGAGTTCAAATGGGATTTACCCTCTGGTAAATGCATTGGTTATAAATAGCCAGCTTGTTTTCAAACAAATGGCACCTCACCTTCTCAATTATCTTATTTAGTCTTTTAATTTCTTGCGTAGAATTCTATTAATTTCATGTTTTGCCTCCATTGTTGGTTTTTTAGAGGTCATTTAATCTTCTTGTTTTAGTCTTGTTCCATTGTTGCTCCATACAATCAGTTTAGCATAGAATAGCTTCATTTCTAGACTAGAATACATTAAATTTACAGGTTTTGTTTTGTCACAAGGATAGATTATAAAACTCTTGGTACATTTGCGTTGTATTCCCACAAAAATCCCGCTAGGAATTGCATAGTCAAGCTCTGTTCACTTGCTCTATCCGTCTCCTACTTGCATTGTATTCGGTCTATATCTAAAGCTGCCATTATTCGAATACCATCTTCTCGTTGATACTATCATATACATGTTTTTCGGATTAACAAGGACATGAAGGAACGAGGAGATCATACTGAGGGGAAGAAATCACACACAACTAGATTTACCACTATTTTGTAAATGCCAAGTTTGAGCTATCAAAGTTCTAGTTACAACATATCAAATAGAGTAGTGAATTATTTTATTTCAGTTAAAATTTCACTCTCAATATCACCAGGGAAGCTGTGGGGATTGATATTTTATGAGAAACTGTGATTCATTCCTCACTTCTGAGGTAGGATTGAGAGTCTTTCAATTCAAAATAAATAGTTGCTTAGATACTTAGGATAAAATCACAACTGCATAGGAAAATAACCATACTAGGAAAATTTGCTTGTTTTTATTCTGTTACTAGATTAGTTGTCCATTTTATAAATATACTAGAGTATCTGCTCTTTAATTTCATTGAAATACGTCATTGAAAATACAAAAATAGAAGAATGCTTGCATAGTGTAAATACTTCTTTCATAATCAGTTTATTAATGTTAGTTAAAAGTTGAATCATTTTGTATGACAATCACAAGACCTAGAGAGCCTATAAAATATATATTTGAACCCATAGTGCCTCGAAAAATCTACCCACGACATTAGCTGATATAGATCAAGACCTCGGGATACAGGTCTTTCGAGCAAAGAGAAAACCTACAAGCAATTAGTGAACAATTGAGAGGATTAAATATCCAAGATGACAAAGCTTACACATTTTGGTCATATCATTGTAACTATAGACTACCCCGATAAAATATCGAATTACTTGTACAAGGATTCAAAAGAGAACAAGTATTTGGTTGCAATCTTTTAGTTCCACAACTTGACGCAGGAGACCTCCTTGTTGACATAGATACTAGCTTACACATTCAAGTTGCGTAACACCTTTTAGGTACTCTAAGAAAATTATACAACTTCTAGTTCTAAACATAGACTGAAAAGACATATGATTATTGGATAGTTGGAAGAAGGGATTGATTCTTCACATGACCATAACAGGTCCACAACAACCACACACTCACGGTTGTGATCCCCAAGTCCCACAACCCAATGGGCCTGCAAATCAGTTAAGCATTGACACCGGTTTACGAACGTTGGTATTTAGATCCTCACCACTCCCACCAGATATCATCACGTAATTCTCCATATTAAATATAGAAGCCAATCAATCTAATATTTTCTGGGCTAGACCAGAAAACCACCCATAGTTCACTACAAATCCACTAAACCTCCTATCACCATTTTCATGACCTTGTCTGGAGATATATATGAAGCTCCCACAGGTCACTTCCCACGTATCCAACAACCAAGAAACAAGATCTTGACAGAGCTCGACATTGATTAGAGCCTCCAAGCAGCCATTATATCTGAATGAACCATTACACCAATTTAGGTTAGGAGGGCCTTCTTCACCTTAGATTTGTAGATTCCATTATTGTGTATTGAGGATATAATATTACCCTATTAGCTTGTCTATATCCATCCACATTCAACATTCACCACCTATCTCAAAGATGACCTTGGGAGGTTAGTTACGAGGAAGAGGTACTTGTAGATTCCCATGCTCACATGTCACTTTTCCATTGTACAAAATTTGTGAACCCGACGTGAAACAACAGTTTCTTCCTCTTTTATTTTTCATTTCTTTCATCCACCTTCACTCTTTCCCATTATTCTACGGGTATTCATATACCCCCGAATATGTCGGGATACGATGCATATGGTAGACCTCTCTCAGGTCTCGAAGTAAACTATAGTCAAACAAATAGATAACCATCACCCTCACTTTCTGCATGGGTTGATAACTATTCAAGTAATTACTTGTCATCTCAAACTCCCCCTCAAAGAACTAGCTCAAATTCTTCGTTCTGAATTGAGGAATTTGATTAGCTTGCACAAACACAATAGCCAAAGCCATCAGGCTCTAATAATATGATGTTTACTAGAGAATCCACTTCATCTCCTCAGTCTTGTTCAGACCACAGATCAGTAGAAAGTCAGACCCACTCCCCTTTTTGGATGAGGAGTACTTAGCACGCTTCGCTAAAAGTGAACAACACTTCCAAAATATGTATCCACCTATAGGGAGTTTACAAATACAATTTGATACCCTATTCCAAGAAAACACCCCCATTCCTCCACCTATGAAAAATACCTCGGTGAAGCTTGGCGGCAGGTAATGATAAATTCATAGTAGGGTATCATACCCCTTTACAACCTCAAGCTATACAACAAACACCCTTAAGGAAAAGCACTGTCTCTTCACCAATAGAGGTCATTTCAGCCTTAGTTGAAAAGGTTAGAGGGTTGGAACTTGCTCAAGCAAACCAAAATTCATATTTTGGGCAAGTAGGAATCCCCAACCCTCCACATCATCCCAGTCAGGTCGACCTCCTTACAGGAATAGGCATGTTAGGCATGCCTCCTCAAAATCCTTATAGTTACCCATAACAAACACCAACTAGGACCGCGTTTTCAAACGCCGCTCCAGTTGAAAACATGACACCTCTTGGCTTGGCACCAAACAACCCATACCAAAACAATGCTCCTCCTTACTTAAACATTTATTCAAAGTCACCACAAGGAGACATGTTCTCTTCTCCCGGGATGTTCGTTCAACCACAGGGATTCCCTTATGTCCCTACAAATGCATATGTTATGCCATATCAACAACCCATTCCACCTCCACCCCCTCAACAAGCGCCATCGATGGTCAAGGCCTACATGCGGTAGGGACTTATTCAGAATATTTAAAAGAGCCCCTAGACTTCACCATACGAAGTGTTATGCTTCCAAGACCTCTTCTCGATTTACCCAAATACAAAGGGGAAGGGGACCCAAATGCACACATTAAGGCCTATGCCACAGCCATACGGGAGTTACTCCCTTGGGATGGGGTTGTTGCTAAAATATTCCCTAAGACCTTAGAAGGTATTTCCCTTGATTGGTATTACAGAATACCTGAAGCCTTGATACACTCATTTAAACAACTTGTGTCAGAGTTCATCAAAGCTTTTGACATGAACAAATTGTTAAGAATGGGAATCAGGGAGTTCTTGCATATTAAACAAGAACATAATGAATTCATTGCTCATTTTATTCAAAGGTGGCATACGGTCCTCTACTCATCAACAAGTGCTCCAAACATGGATCAAATGGAACTATGTGATTTATTCCTTAATTATCTCAATAGAGAGATAAAGTAAGTCCAAAAGTTCCCGCTAAGAACTTACGATGATTTACTCGAGAGTGCTCTCCGAATTGACCAAACAACGATAGATAGTGGTCGTAAGACATATGGAACAAATGGGAAATTAACCACTCCCAATCAAAACACCACGGCCTATCCTAATACGGGAATGCTAATCAAGGACCTAAGATCCTTAACAAAAACCGTGGAGTCACAACAGATGGAGTAACTGATCAAGTTAAAAGGGCAAACATTGTAAACATTTTGCCACCTGTTAATAATCAGCGAAATAACAATTTTACTCCAACAATCAATGTAGTGGATTTTAATCATCCACCATGGCAACAAAAATAACAACAACGATGAAAAATCCAAACACAAAGTCCAAATTGAAACCCAATTGGATATCAGAGTCAAAACCAAAGGAAACAACCTCAAAATTTTAACTCTAACAACTAGCAACCTTATCAAAATTTTGGGCCACAACAATTTTTAAATCAACAACCTTGAAATTATAATCCCAATTTGTATTGTGGCTTCCTCAATATTCAAGGCCATGATACTAGGACTTGTCATGACTACAAAAATCATGAAACGTTTTCGTAAGATCAAAAACAACTCTTTATAGATATGTTTTTAGCAAATTCTATAATACCCACACCAAACACTTATGCAGGGGCAGTATCCCCTCAAAATGTACCCCTCAAGATCTTTAATGATCCATTCCCAAACCATTCTAACAATAACAAGCTAGATCCTAACAGAACAAACAAGGGTTTCATAATAGGAAACAATGATCATTAAGCTTCAACTTCATTAAATCCACCACCACACCCTAACTAGGAACTCGACGCCAAACCAAGATAGTTGCTTTGGTAGAGTTAGACATTGAGCTACCCATAGAAACCATAAAAAGAACATAGGATTATTCATCCCAACCTACTCCAAGTTATCCATTGGAACCAGACAACAATCAACAAATGTTGGTAAAACCCATAGGTGCCTATGATTTAATTAACAATTTAACTAAAACCTTCTCTCACATCTCCTTTTTGGATTTGTTAAAGAACTCTCCCACCCACAGGGCTGCCCTCTTAGAAGCGTTAGGCCTTGGTCATTTAATCAACATCACTCCTCCTCTGGAAATGCAAGTAAACCATGTAGACTTTGACGTTTATCCGCCAGGGCAGCTAGATAGGGATACTGAATTTATATTTGATATAAGAAAATGCCAATAGACGCTGAAATTGCATGAAGAGGTGACCCAACTTTACATTTACAAGTATGGGTTTACAATAATTATGTTAAACGTGTAATGGTTGACGATGGGGCAGCAGTTAACATAGTCCCCTTCACTTTTCTTCAAAAGTTAGGATATGGAGAGACAAACTGTTCCACAACATGAAATACGCTAAGAGGATATGATAGCCTCAAGGCCACTTCGATTGGAACCATAGTTTTACCAGTCACTTTAGGACCCAAGACGTTCCTCACCGAGTTTTATATTATAGATCAGGAAACCAACTATAATATGATCCTTGGTCAGCCATGGATACACCGCATAAAGGCAATCCCTTCCACGTTATTCCAAGAAATAAGATTTCTACACTTAGGGAAAATATTTGTGGTGCAAGGTGACCCAAAACCTTTCGATATACACCTAGCTGATTTGAAGAAAATATTGGGCATTCACTCCGAGTTTGAACTCCCAAAAATCAACTCATCAAACCAATTAATTCAAAACCAAAAGAAGATTTGATACCCACCACAGAGTTAGAAGTTACAAATCTAGCCGAGGACATTCCAACACTCAAAAATGAGACCAATGTTATAAAAACAAGTGTCACTAGGGACTACCGCAAAAATTGTCAAGTTGCTAGAGAAAGACTTACCTATTCTCCTACCATTTGATTCCATGGGTATGGGACACACCCTGGGAATTTCTTCTCTTCCATCAGACGAAATTTTTATGGTAGAAGTAACCAAAGCAAAGGAAATAGATACGACAGATACCCCAATGTCCATTTTTCCAAGCAAGTATTGGACGCTCCACTTCAATGGAGCTAGATGTTGCTTTGGAGTGGGTGGGAGTAATCTTTACTTCACTTGAGGGAAGGATTCTACCTTTTCCTTTAAATTAAACTTTGAATGTACAAACAACGGGATGAGTACGAAGCTCTCCTCCTTGGCCTCATCCTAGCCAAAATAATGGGCGTTGATAACATTAGAGTGTTAGGAGACTCGCAACTAGTTGCAAACCAAGTCTCTAAGGTATATGAAACTAGGGATGAACATTTACAACTCTATAAAATAGTAGTATTAGATCTAAGTAAGGGATTTAACTTCATATCAATTGAAGCAATCCCACGAGAGAAAACCTCTCGCACTGGGACTGATGAAGCAACCTCACTTCCCGTTTCACTCCAAACAAAGCGAGTTGGAAGATATAAATTTCACAAAGATATCACTTGTACCAAACCATTAGTGCATAAAATATCAACAAACTCACTCCTGACTCATGGAGAAGATGAGAATGATTTTTCTATCATGGATCACTTTGACGATGATAGAGTCACTCTTGAATATCTAAACACCTATGCGGAGCTACACCTTACTCACCATATAGTTGATCTTTCCCTAATACCACATTCCTCTTCCTACTTTGGAAATCCCATGGTAGAGTATCCTCCATAGAAGGATCTCGATATCTATGAGATAGAAGATGGAGAAATTTTGGAACTACCTCCAGCCCCACCTAAATTTGAAGAAGGTAACACTTCTTTAATAGAAGAAACCATTGACATAAACATTGGAATGGAGGAAGAACCAAAGATTTTGAAGTTGGGATCCTCATTAACTCAAGGAGATGGAAATACACACCCAAATCCTCAAAGAACATCAAAAGGCTTTCACATTTAACTATAAATAAATGACGGGCATTACACCACATGTCGTGGTGCATAATCTTATCACTAAACCAGATGCAAAACCAATTAAATAGAAGTCAAGACCAATGAAGCCAAAAGTGGCTCTCATGGTAAAAGAGGAAGTAATAAAACTTCTCCAAGTGGGATTCATCAAGCCCATTGACTATTCACAATGGGTATCTAATATCGTCCTTTTCCTCAAAAGGAATGGGAAGATACGCATTTTCATAGATTTTCAGAATATTAACAAAGCTTGTCCCAAAGATGACTTCTTGTTACCATCCATTGACGTTATCATTGATGCAACAAATGGATTTTAATTGTTGTCCCTCATGGATGGGTTCTCGTGGTATAATCAGATTAAAATATCCGAACAAGATAAAGACAAAAACACATTCATAAATCCCTGGGAAACTTATTGCTACACTATCATGCCATTTGGTCTTAAGAACATTAGCGCTACGTATCAGCGGGAAATGACATATATATTCCACGATCTTATCCATAAAATTGTGGAATCCTATGTGGATGACTTGTTGGCCAAGGCCAAGAAATGTTGTGATCATCCAAAAGTTCTCCGTATCATCCTCTCACGATTAATTGAATATGGCGTCACATTAAACCCAGAGAAGTGTGTGTTTGGTGTGACAAGAGGCAAACTTCTGGGCTACATTATATCTTCATGAGGTATTGATGCTAATCTAGCCAAAATACGGGCTGTTCTTGAAATGATCCCACCATCATATGAGTCTGGAATCGGTCATTTCTTGGAAAACTCAGTGCAATCCAAAGGTTCATCTCGGATTTAAGTTTTTCCATTCATCTAATCAACAATATGTTAAAGAATTATTATAGCATTGATTGGACTGAAGAATGCAATGAGGCGTTCAAGAAATTAAACGCTTCTTGTTGTCTCCACCCATGCTAATGCCTCCGAAACCAGACTACTCTTTGATCTTATACTCACAAGCTATCATGTCTCGCTAGCATGCATGCTGGCTCAAGAAGACAATGATAAATGAGAATGTGCGGTCTATTTCATTAGCCGAACGTTGCTCGATTATGAAACATGTTACAAACAGAAAAAGAGAATTCCTTGCCATAGTCTTTGCAAAAAAATGTTTAATACATTACATGTTAAACCAAGAAACAAGGGTCATTGTAAAGACAAATCATTTACAAACATTTCTCACACGAGGATCTTTGTCTAAAAAGGTTGGGCATTTCATAACCTTAATGGGAGAATTTGAGTTAACATTCATAAACCAAAAATCCGTTAAGGGACAAATCATTACAGATTGGTTAGCTGATAATCCACTAGATGGAGGTAATCTGGTAAATCTAGACTTTCCTGATGAGTGTGTATACTTCGTTGAAACTAGGCCCCCATCTCTACATGTCCCTGGTACACTGATATCATCAATTTTATCATAGACCACACATACCGGAAGGTGCCACATCACAACAAAGAAGGTGGTTACGCATTATTACCACTAAATATGTTGTTTTAGAATAGGTACTCTATCATAAAGCCTTCGACGACATGCTTCTAAGATGCGTCGACATAGAAGAATCCAAGAAGATTCTTCATGAATCCCACAGTGGGATATGTGGAGGCCACTTCAGTGGTCACACCACCGCTCACAAAATACATCAGATGGGCTATTTTTGGTCCACTCTTGAGCATGACGTAGTGGAATTTATACATAAGTGCCACAAATGATGAGAATTCTCTCACGAGATTCACATGCCAAAGAAAATCCCCTGCAGCCAATAGCGAACTTGTGGCCCTTCTCCATGTGGGGTTTGGACTTGAAAGGGAATTTATGTCCCTCATCAACCGATGGCCATAATTTTATAATTACAGCCATAGAATATTTTACCAAATGGGTGGAGGTCATGCCTCTCACCACAAAAGTACCAGTTCGGTAATTGCAAATTCATTCGAACCAAATTATCTCTGCAGGTATGGTGTCCCACAAATCATTATTTCAGATAATGGCACATCCTTCAAAAATTTTGAAGTCTGTGAGTTATGTAGCAAGTTCAAGATAAACCATCACATGGCCTCTCTTTACTACCCTCAAGCCAATGGGCAGGCCTAAGTGACAAACAAAACGTTAAAAGCTATTCTCCTCAAAACGGTCAAGGAGAACAAGTGAGATTGGCATTTAAAACTATATCTGGCCTTGTGGGCCCATCAAACCTCAATAAGAACACCAATAGGAGCAACCCCTTTCTCACCGATGTTCGGGGCGTAACAGTTCTCCCACTTGAGGTTGAAATACCCAATCTTTGTATCCCATTACAAGGGATTCGGATGAAAAATCTTATAGGAGGCACACCTCTCTCAACTAGAAATCCTTGACGAGGTCAGGCTAAATACCGAACAAAGGCACAGAGCCTATGCCGACTGGATGTGCCGGCAGTATAACAAAAAATTCTATGAGTGAGAAATATATGAGGGAGATCTAGTTCTAAGACTAGACAGCCAGATTGATAAGAAAACTAGTGAAGGAAGAAAGTTCCGACCTAAATGGTTGGGCCCATACTGAGTCATGAAGGACTACGGAAATGGTGCGTATCTTTTTGTGCACACTATAAGGTGAGGAATTTAGTGAAACTGTCAATTCCTTGCATCTTAAATGGTTCTACGCATAAGACATCAAAACCACCACTTGTACATTATAGTTATCTACATTGCACTAGTCATTTATCTATTTCATTATGTCCACTCATTTCGTAATCCAAGAACTTACTCTTGAGAAATTTATTACAAACTTCGAAAAATATTGGCAACAAAATTCAAATTGCATCTCTTCAAACATCATCAAGTATTTTTAAATCTTCTCATCAAGTTTGACAGAAAAGTATTGACAAAAACCATACCAAGGCCTACATACTTGGTTTTGTTCTTTCTTTCTACTAGGTGAAGTTGTCCTTACCTGACACTGTTCTAGAAGCTTCTTGGTGTCACATCTATCCCTATTAAACCTCTTTGAAGGAAAGGATATCCCAAAGTTATAGGTCAGAAAAGTTAAAATCAAATGGAATCAAAAGCACCAAGCAAACAAAATATTTTATTTTACACACTTCTTTTCCCCACCAACCTTCGGTGATAAGCCCGCATCTCTTACTAGTGGTGCGAGGTTGGGAAAGGAAAGAAGTGTCCTTACTCACCTATATCTTGCCTTCGATGAAAAATCCGTGCTTCTTACTAGTGGTATGAGGCATGATGTGGGGGGTCCATTCACACAAATTAACAAATCTTGGTATGCTAGAAGCACAAATCAAATTCTATTAAGAGAAAACAAATGTCCAAACTCCAAAAGAGATCAAATCCTCAAAACCAGATTTTGTCAACCAGGTTGCCATTTATGAATCTAAGTCTAGATAAATTGGAAATTAAGTGGCCTTCTAAGATTGGTAGTAGTTCTTAGTAGGGTAGGTTTTTAGGTCTAAATTTGGTTTCTACATTGGTTTGTCTATCTCTCATTGTTCCATTTAGTCAAGCTCATACAATTTGTGCCCTTCTAAACTCTTGGTGTAGAGCCCTCACATCTTACTAGTTGCATGGAGTTGGGAATGGGGTAAATTCTTCTCTTTATCACTATACATTCATCACATTTTTCCAACATTAGAAGAAATTACAAACATTTCCCAAAGAGTTCAAAATTTCAGTACTACCATATGTTAGTATCATCTCATATCAACATTACAAAAATATACAGAGTAAAACATTCTGTTTACTATCATTTGTTATCCATTGCATACATTCTAAAAAGCATGAAAAACAAATATTCTAAAAACATCTAAGTACACATGTGGAAATGAGTCACAAAATTCTAGGCACCAAGAGTCTGGATCCAAAAAGATATATATATATATATATATATATATATATATATATATATATATATATCAAGTTTCATATACAATGTCATCATGCACTAGGCATGGTCAAAACGCTCAATGAGCCCAAAAAGTACAAAAGCACTCATAAAAATATCTGACAAAATACTACAAAGGTGGCCTCTCAATCCATATGGGATCTCTCAGAAGGCACACGACCACGTGTAGGACTCCGGCTATATTGGTGCTCTGAATGCACTGAGGGCTCCCAAACCACAACCAGTAGGCGCCTGCCTTGCTATGAGAATGACTCCTCCTCATCAAAAGATCAAAACTCCTATATCCAGCTACCTCAGCATGGAGAGAAGTCATGATCTTCACTACATGCTAGATAGAGGCAAAAACATCAGTATGCCTACCAGCTCACCAAGGCTCCCCCACATCTATAGCTAGCTCAACGTGAGTCTTCTCCAAGGGGAGAAACAAGGTATCGGTGCATACTCGGTGAATCAAGTCTCACCATTCATCAGTAGTCACTGCAAACAAAGGAGAAAATAAGTTAGAAAATAATCAAAGATAAAACCAAGAGTAAGAAAAATAAAAAGTAATAACAACCAAGGTAATTCTAACTAAAACAAATGTCAAGAGAAGACTGACAACTCACTTGGATCTCCGGGCCTCCAAGAAGGATCTCTAGGATCCGCGCCTGCCACTAATGCCGCAACTGATTGGTGTCCCTCTCCCACATCTGGGGAAATGTGACAGCCTATAATAGACTCACCATCTCCACCTAAGTCCTGAGAGAGAAACGCCCCGATACTGCGAGTCACCCTCTCTCGTGCTTTGCTCCACCCTCTCGGCCCATAGAATCTCCTGAGTTTCATGCCACTCAAGATCACTATCATCTCTCCCATCTATCTCACTGATCTCCATCTCCTCTCTCTCTCCCAGTGAACTCCTCAGACTTGGAGTCCACGTCAATGGGCTCATCACTTGTTATGGGCGGGACCGATGGCAACCAAGTAAGGGTGCTTGAGGAGCATCGGCTCTCCCTTGAGCACATACCACCCTCTTGGCCACAATAGGAACACCAGAGTAACAATAGTCCAACCCCGGCCTCTAGGACCTCCCCGAGCCTCATGAATAGATCTATACACTGGCCCCACCGGAGGAAGCATGTCACTATAAGGGAGGCCGAACTGCTGTGGTACTCTATCAAAGGGGTGGATCTCCAACTTCCCACCCTATCTACCAACTGACTGGTAGTCTGACAAGAAATCAATGTAACAGTCTCCTCTCCCCATACCCCTACCATGGCCTGATAAGGAGTGGACTCCATGTCTGCAGTGGGTCGGGTCGAGAGGCCTTTGGGCCTGGTGAGGTGCTCTAAGAACTGTCATCCCTATCCACCTCACTACCCTAACGGCCCCTAGATCCTCTACCTCTACACCTCTCCCATATGGGTTGATATGCTCATACACCTAACTCATGACAAGAGTCGGTGGCTCGTGTTGACTATCCCCGTGTAATCGACTACCCTATATAAATCATTGTAGGTATTCCCGAGGATGTCTACTCCTCAAGCATGACACATCCATGGCCCTCAATATGTGCAATAATGGGGACCCAAAGCAATATAAGAGAGTGTCTCCCCCTTCTCCCCAATCAGTCTCAATCTAATGATGCCCATGATGGCCTTCATGGGCACGGGAATGTCTCGACTCAATAATGGAGCATATCCTCACTCCCTTCTTTGATCCCATCGATACAATTGCATCCCCCATGTAGGTGGCCCATTGAACCACCTGGGATCTCGATACTGTTGTCTTAAGAGATAGCCACTGCCCAAGGATCGGAACCCCCAGTATATGGTAAACATCCTCCAGGGTGATGGACCACTCACCCCTAACTCCTGGTAATCGGAAGGTGTTCGATCTGCATCCCAGTATGAAAATAAGTCACATAGTATGTGAGTGGTAGTTGCAACGTGAGGGACCTGCGCAATCCTCCAAATGTTAGCCCTCTAAAGAGTATCTCGCTCTGCCTGAGAGAGTTCCTCTAACACTACTGGGAGCCAATCACACTCCCTCTCTGGCTCCATCTAATATACTCCTCCTTCTGCATACACCCAAAAACACAAAAAGGAGTAAGTTAGTACTAAAATCCAATTGGAAAGACTATTAAGAACAAGTAAAAATGCTAAACATGCAAAAATAAATAAAAGAAAGCATTATTTTAGCTTTTTGTCATGAACCACCGCCCTATGCAGAGTGGTGGTTCCATAACCGCTACCTTCTAAGGTGGTGGTCCATGTAATCGCCACCCTACACAGGGTGACGGTCCTATCTCGTGAATACAAATGGGTCATATACCCCTAAAAATGCCTAAAGACAAGAAAATGCACCATTTTAACTAAAATAAAAACCTACCCTATGGGCGCCCCCCCTAGAAACACATTTAAAACTAATATTTTCAAAACTCCTCACTCCTAACCACGGTAATCGGAAGGTGTTCCAATCTGCATCCCAAATGAAAATAAGTCACATAGTATGTGACCGGTAGTTGCAACATGAGGGACTGCGCAATGTGAGGGTGATGGACCACTCACCCCTAACTCCCGGTAATCGAAGGTGTTACGATCTGCATCCCATTATGAAAATAAGTCACATAAGTATGTGATGGTAAGTTGCAATGTGAGGGACCTACGCAATCCTCCAAATGTTATCCCTCTAAAGAGTATCTCGCTCTTCCCGAGAGAGTTCCTCTAACACTACTAGGAGCCAATCACACTCCCTCTCCTGGCTCCATCTAATATACTCCTCCTTCGCATACACACCCAAAAACACAAAAAAGGAGTAAGTTAGTACTAAAATCCAATTGGAAAGATTATTAAGAACAAGTAAAAATCTAAACATGCAAAAATAAATAAAAGAAAGCATTATTTTAGCTTTCGTCATGAACCACCGCCCTATGCGGAGCGGAAATTCGTAACTACCACCTTCTAAGGTGGTGGTCAGTCAACGGCCACCCTGCACAAGGTGGCGGTCCTGTCCCGCGAATACAAACAAGTCATATACCCTAAAAATGCCTAAAGACAAGAAAATGCACCATTTTAACTAAAATAAAAACCTACCCTATGGGCGCCCCCCCTAGAAACACATTTAAAAATAATATTTTCAAAAATGACCTCCTTGAGACAAATATTTCATCATTTCCACATTTTAGGTTTAAAAACAATAAATCGAGAAGAACTAACTTGAGACTTCACGGGTCAATGTTCCGCTCTCGGAGGCATGATCACTATCTCACCACAAACGTTTTGACTATACTCTCATTGAAAACCATCACCATGGGTCCCAGAGCTCAAAAACTATCAAATCAATCCATGCAAATGAATAGTAAAATGAGTTCATTTTATATATATATAGCTTTCTAAAATTGATTTTGAATGTCTTTTGCAGGGTTGGAGCATCGATGGAGGTAAGTTCTAAACCCGCGTAGATGGTAAGTCCTCTTTACATATCAATTTAGTCTTATTTCCCAAATTGTTTTATCTATCTGCACTTGAGTCCCCTTTTTCATTTTGCAGGTAGCAGGATCTTGGATGGTGACTTTCCAACACACGGGTGCATCAGGTATAACTCCTAACTCCCCATTTCGGGACCACCATACTCGGATCCACCGTTTTATGCCTCTTCATGGCTAAGATGCTTCTCCAAGGGGGAAATATGTATGTACCCAAAATTGTAGGGTGCTACACCACTGGAATGATGTTACACATGCCCTAATGATGATACGAGCCTCCTTGCAAGGTGTTCGAGAATGTAGAAAATCTCGCCAAGTATGTTATAGGTTTGTATCTTGCATGCCCCACTCAGCCTCCACATGCTTTGTTTTTCCCTCCCCCCTTTTTCTTTCTTTTTGTCTTTAGTGATGAAACCGCTGCCCTTCTTGGGTGGCGGTCCCGTGAGCGCCGCCCAGGACAGAGGCGACAATCCCGTAACCACCGCCCTGCACAGGGCGGTGGTTTTGTATGCATTTTCCAGATTCTTCCGACGATCACGTCAAACGTAAATCTTCAATTTTACACGCTTTCTTCAACCACTTTGGCTTGCATTAATGTTTTTGGTTCCCTAGTAATAGTGTTTTTCCATTGTTTATAGTAAAAGAGTTCAAATGGGAGTTACCCTCTAGTAAATGCATTCATTATAAATAGCCACTTGTTTTCAAACAAATGGCCCCTCACCTTCTCAATTCTCTTATTCAGTCTTTCAATTTCTTGTTTAGAATTCTATCAATTTCATGTTTTTCCTCCATTGTTGGTCTTTTAGAGGTCATTTAATCTTCTTGTTTCAGTCTTGTTCCATTGCTGCTTCATACAATCAGTTTAGCATAGAATAGCTTCATTTCTAGACTAGAATCCATTAAAGTTGTAGGTTTTTTTTTGTCACAAGGATAGATTCTAAAACTCTCGGTACATTTGTGTTGTATTCCCATAATAAATCCTACTAGGAATTGCATAGTCAAGCTCTGTTCACTTGCGCTATCCCTCTCCTACTCACATTGTATTTGGTCTATATCCAAAGCTGCCATTGTTCGAATACCATCTTCTGTTGATACTATCATATACATGCTTTTTTGGATTCACGAGGACATAAAGGAACGAGGAGATCACACTGAGGGGACGAAATCACACACAACTAGATTTACCACTATTATGTAAATTCCAGGTTTGAGCTATCAAAGTTCTAGTTACAACATATCAAATAGAGTAGTGAATTATTTCATTTTAGTCAAAATTTCACTCTCGATATCACCAGGAAGCTATGGGGATTGATAGTTTCTAAGAAACTGTGATTCATTCCTCACTTCTGAGGTAGGATCGAGAGTCTTTCAATTCAAAATAAATAGCTGCTTAGATACTTAGGATAAAATCACAACTGCACAGGCAAATAGCCATACCAGGCTACTTTGCTTGTTTTTATTTTGTTACTAGATTAGTTGTCCATTTTATAAATATACTAGAGTAGCTGCTCTTTAATTTCATTGAAATACGTCATTGAAAATACAAAAATAGAAGAATGCTTGCATAGTGTAAATACTTCTTTCATAATCAGTTTATTAATGTTAGTTAAAAGTTGAATCATTTTGTATGACAATCATAGGACCTAGAGAGCCTAGAGAATATATATTTGAACCCATAGTGCCTCAGCCAAATCTACCCACAACATTAGCTGATATAGATCAAGACCTCAGGATACAGGTCTTTCAAGCAACGAAAAACCTACAAGAAATTAGTGAACAACTGAGAGGATTAAATATCGAAGATGACAAAGCTTACAAATTTTGGTCAAATCATCCTAACTATAGACTGCCTTGATAAAATATCTGAATGACCGTACAAGGATTTGAAAGAGAACTAGTATTTGGTTGTGATCCTTTAGTTCCACAACCACACGTAGGAGACCTCCTTGTTGACATAGATACTATCTTAGGCATTCAATTTTCCGAACACCGTTAGGTACTCGATAAAATTATACAACTTCTAGTTCTAAACATAGAAGTTGAAAAGTCGTATGATTATTGGATAGTTGGAAGAAGGGATTGATTCTTCACATGACCATAATAGGTCCACAACAACCATGCACTCATGGTTGTGATCTCCAAGTCCCATAACCCAACGGGCCTGCAAATCAGTTAAGCATTGATACCGGTTTACAAATGCTGGTATTTAGATCTTCACCACTCCCACCAGATATCATCACGCAATTCTCCGTATTAAATATAGAAGCCAATCAATCTAATATTTTCTGGGCTAGACCAGAAAACCATCCATAGTTCACTGCAAATCCACTAAACCTCCTATCACCATTTTCATGACCTTTTCTAGAGATATATACAAAGCTCCCACAGGTCACTTCCCACGTATCCAATAACCAAGAAACAAGATCTTGACAGAGCTTGACATTGATTGGAGCCTCCGAACAGCCATTATATCCGAATGAACATTACACCAATTCAGGTTTGGAGGGCCTTCTTCACCTTAGATTCACAGATTCCATTATTATGTATTGAGGATATAAGATTCCCTGATTAGCTTGTCTGTATCCATTCACATTCAACATTCACTATTTTGTCTTGCTTTTCGCACGACCTTGGGAGGTCAGTACACAAGGAAGAGGTACTTGTAGATTCCCATGCTCGCATGTCACTTTTAAATCGTCTGACAAGTAACCAAAAAGACCAACACGTACATGACCTATTTTCCATTTTTCTCGGTGATTTTATCCCGTTTGATATGTATGAAAAATTCTATATAGACAACTAGACATGGAAAATGACAACACACAATGACAATAAATAATAAACAATGACAAGACACACTTAGTTATCTCGGTGACTCCCGTGGACTATATTTGATCTTCTTTTACTCCAATGAGATACAAAACTTATCTATGGACTGTAATGAACCTCAATAAAGCTCCTCTTGAATATGTTATCTCCATTTTTATTTTCAAACATGTTTCTTAACATATTCTTGCTTTATAACATGCTAAAATCAACAATTCTTCCTCTAACTCCTTCATAGCTTCATTGTTAACATTTTGTACAAACTTGATTAATCTCAAAACCACAATAAGATTTCCCACGACTCTAAATTATAATATTCTATATAATATTCATACGGGAATATATTCAATATATTTGAGACTTCTTTATTCATATCGTGCAGCAATTTCATTACAAGAGATTACAATAAATAGGAGAATGGTCTCCTCTAAACAGGGAGTCAACTCTAATCACAAATCCCTATGTTATCTCAACTCTCCCTCATTTATCTCTCCACATATCTCTCATATCTCCTACACATCACAACCACTCCCACATAATCCTCAACTATCCTATCTACTTACAACTATTTACCAACTCATAAATAGTTGTATTACATCACATATATTTTATCACTAAAGTGAGCACTAAACTAATATATTTCCTAACATTCCCCCTTAGTGCAAACATGGGGAAAACATTATCTTGTACTACTAACCAACTCAAATGATGGTTTTACACTTGGCTAACCACCAACCTACAAATACCCATGATGGTTTTACACTCGGTTTACCAACAACCTACAAACAACATAATGGTTTTACACTCGGTTATCCAACAACCTACAATCAAAGGATGGTTTTATATATGGTTAACCAAAACCATAACAAATGATGGTTTTATAAGGTCAACCAACAACCTAGATATAACATTACTCTTTCAACTCTCATCACCTTCTTACATTCAAGGGAAAATATAATAATTTCTCACACATTATAATTGAACAAGAATGATTCATCTGTTCTTATTTTCACACAGTGGAAATTAAACACACAACTAAAAAAATGCCACAACTTCATTGTGTGGCCCCATTGCTTGTGGCTAGCAAGAGGTCGCTGATTGACCTCCTTCCTCCATTGCCTCCGTCCTCCAACAAGATGCTACTTAGTTCAATTGGATGTGATCATGAAGCTCAATTACAGATTGGATGTTGGGTTACACTAAAAATGCGTCTAGCTAAAAGTGAGGCAATTTTTTTACAATTTTGACAATGACTCTTATTGATTACATAAAAGCGAATAATAGATTGTAACAAGACAAGATGATAATTAAAATTCTAATGCTACTTTTGACTTGAACAATTATAATGAAAAATTAATATTTAATTACTTTTTAACTTGATGATAACAAAACAATTGACTACAAAAATGACTATTATTATAAAAACATAAATAGAATGAATATAAATAAAAAAATTACAATATTAAACTCAATACACATAAAAAAATGATTTTGAAGAAACTTTATAGGAAAAAACATAATACTTTTAAATTTACTGAGTCTATACTAGACGTGTTAAACTTATTTCTATTTAGATTTAATATCTAAATATAACACTAGACATTTTAACAAATAACAACTTGAGTAACTTAATAAAATGAAATGAATGGAAATCTAAAAAGAATTTATATATATATACCTAATAGGAATAAATCATGATAGCTCAAAGGCATGACTAATGGATTGAAGAGAATAATGTGAGGCTCAAAAACTCTAGACATCACTTGCCACGTATCAATTCCCATGTGTTGGCTCTTAATTTTTAATAATGGCTTCTAGATCAAACGCTCATACCAGATTAATACGATGAAGAGTAGGTTGTCGTAGTCCGGTTGCGTGGTATGATTAAAACATATGATAGGTTTTGAGATCAATGTCAACAATGCAGGTCGAAGAGAATCAATAATAGTATGATATTTTGCAGCATTGAGTTCGAGATATCTTTAGCAGATGTTAGTATGATATTTTCCAAAAATTAAAACTATATAAAAATTCTCAATATTTTATAGACAGTCCACACTCCTACAACATTACTTGTGAACATAGATCGATTGATCACCCTATGCAGATTGTTGGTGCTTGAAATAATATCACTCTTTTTGTTTGGAAAATGCTTTCAAAAATTTGTACATTTTTTTCCCATGAGAAGTGCAAGTTAAAAATTTACAGTCATGTTAAATCCATTTGAAAATCTCATGTGTAGGATGTTATTCCTCTTTTTTGTTGAGGATTAAGTTAGGCATGTTATTCTCAAAAATCCCTACAAAAAACCGATCCTAAATTGGTTTTAAATCAAAAATTACCTCTGTACACTATTCCCTGATCATATTGCAAATTTCATAGTTGGCTCCACCACCCGATGATATGTGGCATGCTTGAGTTGGTCATAGTATGGCGGGTTTAAGTTGCAAACTTATAATAATTTTATAGCATTCACAATTTGTAAATTAAGCCCCAAGGCCCAATGAATATTCCTCCAAATATTCACAGTCAAAAGGTGTAAAAACATAAATTTACTCCACCTCCGAGGAAATACACTTGTCACAAATAGGTTGAATGTGGGGAATCGGGGCATGGTTGTATTTCCACACACTAAGGTAATAAAGTATAAAAGTTCAAAGAATCTCCCGAGGCCTACCAAGGAAACGTGGTTCTTTCTCATGCAAGGAATGGGGAAGTAGATCATTAGAGAAATTGATAATTTTGGGCTCAAATGAGAAAGAGAACAAATTTTCAAAAACAATCCATAACTCTACCACTGTTAAGATGTAACCATGTGTCAAACTCAAGATGAAAGTCAAAAGTGGGAAGTCGGGTCAAATAGTTAAATGTGTATGCATTTATGACATGAAGCAAAAGTGCAAAGAGTTTCCCCAAGCCCGCATTACATAAGGTTATTCCACGTGGACGACTCATATTTAAAATTAGGAAAAGTGAAATGGACGATCATGATGCAATGCATTAATGTCTGTCACCATCAATGTGTTTTCACACAAATAAAGGAGGAATTTTGAATTCTTCAAACACATTGATATTTTTATATCATTTGTTGAGATCTAGATGCCATTGTTAGAATATTTCATTAAGTAACAACATGAAATCAATCATGGATCTCAGTTGAGGACTAGAGATTGAAAAGCTTGAATCAAATTTGAATTACACAGGTATTCACGGGAAAATTGGTAAGAACTAAGGCACTCTCATACTCTTATTTCATTGGAAAGGAAATTTGAAGTAAAACTAGGGCATTAAAGATGAAAACCATGCCATCTAGGTTTTCAGTTGCATCTGGAATCACTAGTGATCTGGATAAAATCATAGACATGGATTTAATGAATGCCAACTTAAAAGAGTTTCTATAAAGATTGAATAGCCCTAACAAGAGTGAATCCATGAAAGCAATTCAAGATAGTGATATTGCTTTAGCTGGTGTTATTCCACCCTCAATACATTTACAAGAATTATTATGGCTTTGTGCTTTATGAATTACAACCCGAGAAAAAGGAAAATCTTGGATGGAATTGGTGAGGCGGTGTTGACATTGACACTTGTAGCCATTAAAATAATGCTAAAATTTCCTGTAATAAGAATCTAAAAACCTTAAGTATTGGTTTAGCCTTAAGATATTATGAGGCCAAGAAAAAGGACTATGTTAGGCTCATAAATACTAAATGGATCTTAGTAGAGAAAAGGGAAACCACTTGAATCCCTAAAAGATTGGTTAGGGAACAATTTGTTGAAGAAACAGAGGATGTGATTGTATTATTGAGTTGAATGGTTGGATTAGAGACCATGAATGAGTTCAAGGAATGGATGTGCACCTATATGTGGATAGTTTTGGAGAAGAAAGGGAGCATTTGCTAGGAAACCTTCATTGCATAAGCACTTCATGACCACATGGTTGCAATGATGACAAAAATAGAGATGGGTGATATTGCAAAATTGGAATTTTACATGATGACTTATTTAATTTATAATATTTCATGCCACGGTGTGTTTCCACGGCATGTTGCCACATCTGACTTTAAAAATGCCAAATTAATGATATTTTCCCCAATTACGGTTGTTTAATTGGAAAGGGAATGTGAGATTCATTAATGATGCCTTCTTTACACCAATCATATGTTTATTCAGGCCAGAATGGGAACAATATAGGATGTTTAAGGAGGCTAGAAAATTAATGATGGAATATGGATTTTATTTCATTTAGTACAAGAAATTTACATACATCAGGGTTAGTGGATTTGAAGGTCAACCATGTAAATTTCCTAGGTACTTAGATGATAAAATGGAATTGTGAGAATTGATAAGACATGTGACACTAGTTCACAAATTAATTATTGGAAAACATAAGACAAACATTAATTTTCCCATCAAGGTTGGAAGGTACTCCTACCCTTCAATTATAAAAGTCAGGTTAATCGAAGATGAGATGAATTTTTTTATGTAAGGGCCAAATATGACATCAAGTGGGTGTTCAAAAATCTTGTAAACACTTTCAAACATGAGCCTCAATTTGAGGACTATTGGATGAATTGTAGAGATGAGGAAGAGGTCAGGCTAAGAGACTTCTCAAGAATGACCCTTACCCAAATTATAGACTTCAAAATTGATGTAATGAGGAGAACATTGATTTATCAATTCAAAGCACAAGAGTTCTTAATAACTTTAGGGATTTGGAAAAAATAAAGATGACCTTCCTCCCCTGAAAGAAGGAGCTAACATAATGGATCCCTTAGGAAGAAAATCTCCTCAATTACCTTCAAAAATTCCTACTTCAGAGCTTATAGATGAATGGAATTCTACTACCAGTGGGATTGGTACTTCTATGTCTTCTCTAAGATAAAAGACTGAGGAAATGCTTTTGAAATCTATGGAGAATGATCCTATCACCTTTGAATTACCACTTCAAGAAAAAGGGAAGGGTATGGATACTCATAGGAATCCTTCAGATGTTTTTCCAAAACCCCACAAAGTGTTGATAAGTTGATGAGTGGGGCCATAACAAGTGGTCATTCACAATCTAAGCCACATAATGAAGAAATAAGAGTAGCACCAGACCTTAAGAAGTTTGAAAGGGAACATAAGAGACACAAAATTGTGTATGAGACAATCCTAATGAGAGAAGTGCTCATACACCCAAGAAATAAAACCATAGGGATGTAGTGATTAATCCCCCAAAAATGAAAGAATTGATTTTTTCTAGGTACAACATGTAGCATCAGTGCCACAAGTTGGGCATCTAGTGGCTTTATTTTCACCTTTATCTTCGGAAGGAGTGGAAATTGGGAACACTCAAGAGAAAATAAATCAAAGCAATGTCTTGTTTAATACAGTAGATAGTGAAGTCTTGGATCAAGGTATGAAAAAATATGAAACCATGTCAGTTGAAAATGTAATATACCTTTATTTGAACAATTGTAAGAGTCAGCAAAGGCTCAGGTAGAGATAATGGATGTTATTATCTGGTGAGTAATTTTCCACATTAGATGCATTTGACATATCTATTGATGAAAAAACAACAAATAATTTAAGTGATCTTCAAATAAGTGAAGAAATGGAAAAAATTACTCATGTGCCAACCACTAAAATTAGAATTCAAGCGTCAGAAGTTTCCTCTATAGATCAAGCAGCTTCAAAGTCAAATAAGCCAAGAGATGCTTAGTGAAAAGGGTGTAAGTACTGAGATATTAGTGAAATAATATTCTTCCCATGATGTCAAGCTTACTAAGGATAGTGAGCCATCTCAAATAGGGAAATCTGTAGATGAAAAGACAACAGAGGTTGCACAAGATGTAACTACTAGGGATGAAGTTATTGTTGGTATGGATGTATAGATTTTGGGTGAGAATAGGGAACCAAAATTGGGAAGACAATCCACCATGACACAACTTGAGATATCAACAGAGAAAAAGGATGATGATGTGTCAACCCAATAGTCTCCAAAGAAGGTGGAAATATTAGAAGGAAAAGGAGATCCTGCAAGCGAGATATTAGTTCAAGAAATTCCCAAGGGAAAAGCTGAGTTTAACATTGCATCAGTTGAAGAAATAAGGAAATAACATATCCCAATTACTGGTGTAAGTCAGAAAGAGACTGATCAATCCCAAACTCAAGACCAAGAAGGAAGAAAATTAGGGGAAATGCCAGTATAGAGTGAGAGAAAATAAATAACTATAGAAGTAGATCATGAAAATTAGGTAGAATCATTAACCCAAGGTGAACAAGAGATGTCCAAGAAATTGGTGGTTGTCCCCAAGAAACCCCAACAAGAATTACAAGAAACAAAAGTTGGGAAAAGTCTTACAAAGGGCTAGATAGGGGAGTTGATTTCAAAAGAATAAGAAATTTTCCCCTGTTGAGGGCCATAGATCACATAGCTCTATCTTTTCCAAAACCGGTGAGAACCTCCAAAAATCTAGGGTTCTTACCAAGACTCATACTAATCCACTGGGATCCAAAAATTTAGAAGTGGCAATCCCTCATGAAGGAAAAACCAGAGATAATATAACAACTAGTGACTACAATGTTCAACTTATTCCCTTAGGAAAGCCTTCAAGAGATCAATTAAAATAGGGAGTATCAAAGGTAATAAGTGACTTGTTACAAAATGTTGATGAGGATAGGATAACTAAAAACAATTGAAAGAACAAGTCAAAGCTTTGAGTTCTAGTTTGCAATAATTAATTAGGTAGTCTAATCAAACTCAAGTAATTAGTTCTCTTAATACCCCTAAAGGAATGGAAAATATTGATAAGGTTGTTAAGAAGGATTGGGTTATGGACACATGTGTACAAAAATTGACAAAAATGGGAAAAGAAGCAATTGAAGAAGCCATGACAAAGTACAAAGAACTCAAGAATATGCATAATGAAATTGATGAAATAATTGAGAAATGTGATGATGAAATCTTCTACTTTGAGGGAATTTTCCCCAAAATGGAGTGCATAACTCAAATCGGTGATGAATTGGCTGAAAAATAAAGGATTTTACCAAAGGAACTCAACATGCTATGGAGGAATTAGCAAAGATCAGGGTGGAGATTTTGAATGGGATCAAAGAAAAATATAATTTAAAAGGAAATGGGTTGATGATACTTTAGATGTCAGTGATTTAAAACTTGAAGATATGGTTTTGACAAATTCAAGAAGAGCTATGGTGATCTAAAAATTTATTTCTTATTCATCTCTCTTGAGAAAAACATCCAGAAAGACAATTTCTCCTATGAAGTTATTAAAACAATGAGAAAATTTGAGAACAAAATTATAGAGCTAAAAGCTAGGCCACTAGAATACAAGAAAAAAATGGGCCACTATGTGGATGCAATAACAAGAAAAACATTGATCTTCCAACACCATACAGGACTAGATGAAGATGAAATCAATGAGATTTTTCAAAGATATGATGCATATGTGGCAAGGTTGCTAGAAGAAGAAGAAGAAGGAGAGGAAACTGAAGAAGAAAAGGGTGCAAACATAAAAGATGATGAATAATCTTAGGCTTTTCATTCTTAAAATTGTATCTTCTTTCCATATTTCATTTGTGAATGGTGTTTTATTTGATATTTTTGTTTCATGAAGGATGAATATTACTTTGAAATTCATTGTTCTCTAATATCAATTGTAATTTGATACAATGCATTAGATTTTTATATTGCTTGGATGAAATTTTATGTCCATTTGTAAAAGCATATAAACTATTGAGATGTTTTTACTTTCTTGCATGTTAAAAAGGAACAAAATGGGGTTCTATAGGGGCCCCAACCCATGATGAAGAAGGTGGTGTACATGTTTGAAAGTAAAGACACCGAAGGAAAGACAATGTTCAGATGTCCTTTATTCCTTATTTGAAATTTTCCCCTAGTGGAGGGAGTTTTTCTTCCTCAACATGAATTCATTTGAGCCCTATGTTGTCTAGACAAATACAACAAACCTTGTTAGATCTGGGACATCCCCATATCCATCAATGACTCAAGAGTCATTCTAGGACTGTTCATGATCTTTTCTAGCTCGATTTTCTTCTGATAGGAAGACACCTAGTCTAGAAGATCCAAACCACCTATGAAGAATTCCATCTTCCCTTTTCCCTTGTGAAGGTTAGACTTAATAGGAATAGATTTAGAAGGAACACCTATAGTGGTTGGAAGATCAAGAATTGTACTTGGGGGGGGGGTGAAACAAGAGATCTTGAACTAGATTTAGCCTTCCATCTCCTTATGAGGGGTGGGTATCCTCTTAGAAAATGAATTGACTGAGGACCTAAGAATTCATACTCTGAAAAGGATCACAATACCTTGAATGAGTGGAAGACCAAATAGAAAACATACCCTTGTAGTCTCTAGCAAAAGAAATTTCCATTCTAGAGCGATGAGAAGATAAATACATTTCCTCTTCTCCATCCGAAATGGTAATCAACAGTTAGGATCTTGACTCACTCCTTCTCTTACCAAAATTTAGTACAGGTATTGTGAATGGTTGTGATGGCATGGGTCTTGCTGACCTTTCTCCATAGAAATAATCCTCCACTCTAGTTCATCTATTTTATGAGAAATGGTAGGCATCGTATCAATAAAATACTTTTCATACAACACATAAGACTCCTTGGGGATATCCTTCAACACAAATTCTTCATTGCATAAAAAGGGACACTGAAAATCAGTCTTCCTAGACACTTGAGGCCTCCTTTCAATCCAAAATCTCTTCAAGTCTTTAGGAGCCTTATGATGTTCCCACCGAAAAGATGAAAATACATGGATTGAAAGGTTGAGAAGATAGGATTGATTCTTATTAACCTCAAAAGAGTGCAATTTGAACCTGTCGATAAGTCAAAGGCCCTCTAGTATCCCCTGGATGTGTTATATCAAACAAATCTCGACAAAGGCTTCATCCGGACCATGTAAGTCGAAGATTTGGTTTAAATCTTTCGAAGAAATTTCTTTCATGTTGTTTTCCACAAGCACCTTTTCCATTTTGCTGATAAGAACTATGAAAAAGTTCTCTACCTTCAAGGTAGGGAAAGAAATGTATATTGGTGAGAGGGTAGAACTTATTTTTATAGTAAGAATGGTGCATATTGATTTAGTTGAGATAAATCGTTCCCATTAGATGAAGGAATATTTTTCTCATATCAAACTAAGAAAAATTAAGATTTGAAATGAATTAGGAGTGAGAAAAATTTATGAATTAATATGATTTGACAGGAACCATGTGTGATGATTAAACCAAAAAGATGTGAAAATAAGTGCACAACACCAAAGATAGATTCTTGGAAAGTAGATAAGAGTATCTATCATGTAAGATCACATGGAAGTGCTTAAATATAATCAAAAGTGACTATCCAAACACCAAGTGAAAAAAATTTAAATAATTAGCCAAAAGTGATGACATGGTATCCCAGTCATACACAAACAGAGAAAATTGAAAAAGGCTCATAATTCTTACACCTAGAAACACTAAACAAAGCATTTTCAAAATAATAACATGGTTTAAAATATATGTTGTAAAGGGGAATATTTCCTTTAATATTCATGCTTTTGGGGGAAATTTAGGAAGCTAATGAGTAGATAGAATGGTACAAAGGTGAAGAAAATAATCACACATAAGGGGGTTAAAATTTTCTGAAAATTGTTCAAAGAAAAGGAGAACTGAAAGAAAACCATTTTCTCAAGAACTCATCAGAGAAACTTGTTACTTTCTTTGAGCCTTCACATTTAGTCATGTTAAGATGGTTGCAAGTGTACAACGATTAATAAGCACTCGAGATTGTATATCTAATTTCCCTTGCTGATAAATTTGATGAATCTTTAATTAATTGTGTTAATCATGAGCATTGTTGTATTTGTCATCATGATGATATACTATAAAATAATTATTCATGCTCCCATTGCAATCCTATTTTAGAGATCCTTTAAGTCATTAAAAAATTCATTCTCGTAGCATTTTGGAAATTGCAATTGCATTATTGAGAAGAGCTTTCATTTCATTTGTGTAATAAATAATTTTAAAATCACTATGTCTCCAATTTTTTAAATGTTGCTTGTAATTATTTGAGTTAATCCTATGCGTGATAAATTGTGAATCTCTTATTTTTGATTAATTCTTCAACATGAGCTTTTGTGTTTGAATCCTTAAATATTGTGTGAAACTATGCACTCTTGGGCTTCCATGAGTGTACATATTCTGGTTAAGGGATCATTGTGAGCTATTTGAGGTATGTTTGTCTTGCACTTGGTAGATCTCCCAACATTTATTGAAGTTTCTGAAATCTGGTATAATCAACTTTATCCTGTTTAATTCCCCAAATCATATGCATCCAAAACTAACTAATCCTACCATAATTACCCATGCTTGCCTCATTAAAGCCAACAACATGCTAAAGAAATTTGGTTCCTTACTGTCTTTAGTAGTCTAATATTTGTTTAGAAGATGTCTACATTATCTAGAAGTGACAACTCATGAGAGTTAGCCTTTCTGAATTGACCATGTCTTCCCAGAGTTGTTTTTCAATTACTCTACAAAAGAGTGCCAAATATTGTTGATACATCCACCCCACTCATAATTACAGACTATAGAACAGGTCCTCTCACCCTGGATAAAGGAAGAGCCTAAAGTAGGAGGGTAGGTCATACCCTCAAGACTGCAGTGCTACCTGAATCCTCTAAGCTTGAGTGATAAAGAGATGATGAGATCCTTCCCTGGCTACAAAATAACACAAATCTAGATCTATCATCCTCTAGGCATCCTTCTCATTTTGTTGATGTTTCTCATCCACAAAGGGAGGACCAATTTGGGTACCAACACTGCTCTGGTGCCGTTATCGAGGACATTTTTGTAAATACATACAAATACCAACCTCTGGTAATGTTTCTTACATGTTTATATGCAAATACATTGTTTAAATGTCATCCTTTGTTAAATTTTGTAAAAATTGAGCAAGATCATAAGTTAATTATGTAATATTTCCTAGTTTAAGCAAACGTTGCACTAGATTTACTTGGCTAGTGGTAAATATTGACAAAGGATGATCGGATCTATCAATATTTATAGAAATTGAGTATTGATGGGAGTTTGACAAGTCATTTACAATGTTTTACACATCTAAGGTGCAAATCCTTGGTGGTGACTCTATTTTTGTTTGAAATTTTTGGTAAATGCCAGTGTCTTAAGCTTTGACAATTGATATTTTTGTTGATATTTACAAAGATGGAAGGAAGAAGGTATTTCTTTAACAAAGATCCTACTAGAAGATTGTTTCCAGAGCTTGGAAGAACAAACCTAAATAAGAAACAAGTCTGGAAAGCGTTGGGGGATCAAGAGTTAGGAGAGAAGGTAGTACCAGTCATGGAAGGTGATCAACTTGTAATTGAGGATTATCCTACATCTTCAAATAGTTCAGAATCAAGTATTCCTTGTGCAAATCTAAACACTCCAACTAGTGAAGGGCCATCATTTGTAACTAGAATAGGTATCCCTCACTTCCCTCCTTTATCACTTAGAACTAATAGGGTTTTTTGTGAGACTAAGTCATTGGAGGATACTTACTTTGAAGATCATACACATGTGTCCCAAAGACCTCTTGTCCCACACCATTTTAATCCTCCTATAGGATCACCTCCTCAAAATAACATGGCTCATCCTCCACCTAGACCTCCCTTTGTTGTCAATATGTTTAGACCAATAGATTTTAGAGGCATGGTTGGGCATCCTAATGTTGTACCACAAGATGTAAGAAATAGGTTGCCCAAATTTCAAGGAAATAATGTCATCACTAGTGATCAACACTTGAGACTCTTTGTTAATATGATGGATGATTTTGAAATAGAATATAAAGATGTATATGTAAATTTATTCATTCACACTTTTGAAGGAAATGTGTGTGAGAGGTATAAAGCTTTACCAAACAACCTAATAGATTCATGGAATGAGATGAATTAAGATTTTAGATTACAATATGGGAATAAGACTAACGAAAGGTTCCTCTTATCTGAGTTTGAGAATATAAAAAATAATCCCAATGAGTATGTTCAAGACTTCAATACCAAATTTAATAAGACTTTGACTAGACTACCCATAATTTTGAGGCCTAGTGATGAGTCTGCCTAATTAAATATTCTAATTCTTTTGACAAGAAATTTTCTTATTATTTAAGGGATAAGAACCCTGGAAATTTAAGGAAGGATTTCGTGAATGGCGTTACAAATCAAAAACAATATTAAGGTAGTTCGAAAACCTCCTAAGAGGAAGGGTGTCAAATTGATTAATGCTGAGAAACCTCACTCAAGAAAGGTAGTGGATCTGGAAGAGGTTGTGAAGACTTTGGACAGGAAGTTAAAGAAATATCTTATAATATTTCTAGAGAAGAAAAGGGAATAGGACAGAGTTCTCAAGGCCAAAGCATAAACCACAGGGCCAAGATAGATTTGGAAATCATCCTAGAGATGATCACATATCAGATGAAAGAGGAAAAAGGCCCATGGGATCAGGAAATAAACAACCATAACCTAGAAAAAATAAGTTGGTCCCTGATCCTTTGATTCTTTAGAGTGGCCATGGTAGAAGAAGACCACGTTATTGATTGGTTTGACTAGTTTTTATTACCACACCCCCCTATTCTTTAAATAAGGAAATTAAAGAGGTAGATGATGATGAAAATTATGGTGATGTATGCATGATGGAGTGCCCTAATAATTTATAGCAAGGTGTCACTTAACTCGGTTGATAAGCTGTCGGGACTTTAGACGGTTTTGGGATTGCATTCACCGGGTATCTCCTCTTTCTCCTAATGATGATATTGAAGTTGATATGTTACAATATTATGAATATTTGAGAGCTTTAATGATTAATAAGTATGATGGGTGAATTTATTTTGAGGAAGAAATTTTTTTAGAGGAATGCGGTAGTTTCTTAGGAAAAGGAATACAATCTCGAAGTAGAGTTGTCAAAGGGGAGGGCCATAAGCCAAGTTAAAAAAATATACATCTCACTAATATCCCAAAATGATCCTCCTAAAAGGATACACTTAGCAAGGGCCTGGTCACTCCAAATAAAAATTGTACCCCATCTCATGCCCAAGCTGTAAATATTCTTATACCACAAGAGGGGGCAGAACTCTCCCTTCCAATATAGTATTACCCAAATACATACCCTATGACATAGCCAAGGTTTTTAGTCAAATCAAAGTCACGTGACTATTGTTGAATTGCTTTGGATCCTGAGAATAGAAAAAATGAATATTTGGGATTTAAAGAGGAGGTAATACTCCAAAACAATAATGTGGATATTCCCTCCATCATTCGGCAGAGTGGAAGTACCACAAGTATTAGAAGAATTGGGAGAATTGCCTGATGTATATGTAGGTACTTCTCTTGTTGAATATTAGCTTGATGTTGATCCTTTCTATACTAATTTAATCATCAAAGACAAGTTAGTGCACAACTACATGTTCAATTTAGGGGCCTCATGTAATGTGATGCCTCTTGAGGTAATGAATGAATTGAATATCAAAGTGACAACAACTTTTGGAAAATGCACTACTATGGATTCAAGGGAGGTGCTAGTGATTGGATATGTTAAAGGGTTGGTAGTGCAATTGGTAGCTTACTTGGGAAAATGCTTAACCATGAATGTAGTTATTGTGGATTGTCCTACCAAGTGGGGAATGTTATTATCAATAAAGTGGGATGCTAGTGTGGGGGAGTGTATAGATGGATATGTCATATGCAACCATACTAGTGGAAGGAAGCCTTGTAAAATTTTATGGTGAGAAAAAGATGCTACATCTAATTGAAGACCCTAACAATGCTTCTTATGAAGTATTATATATAGATGTAGATGTTGATAATTTTGTGGGCTATGTAGATTTTAAAGAGAATAGAATTGATAAGTGTAAATGTCCTGAGAAAATTGGCTCTCCTGGATTTTGATGTTTGATGGATCTTGTTCTAAATTTGGGAACAATGCTAGTTTTGTCTTTGTCTCTCTAAATCAAGTAGGCTTTGGTCTTCCTTTAAACTCATATTTGAGTGCACTAACAATATTGCTGAATATGAAGCACTACTTTATGGTTTAAGGATGTTTTAGAGGTATGATATCAAGGAAATTATTATTAAAGGAGATTCAAAATTAGTAGTAAAAAAAAGTAGGAAGTTGTATGCAACCAAGAATAAAATAATGAAACAATATAAGCATGTAGTTTGAGATTTTATTGAAATGTTTGACTCTTTCAACATAATATACCATGATAGAAAGTAGAATTCTACTGCAGATAGGTTGGTAGTATTGGGATCCAGATTTGAAAATTGTACAATGTCTCCTTACTATGAGTATGATATAGAAGTGTTATCAAGACCATCTATCCCGACAATGTCAGACATTGGAAGGTTTTTGAAGATGATGCCTCAGGTTTAGAGGTTCTTACAGAATGAAGGAGAGTTTACAAACCAAAATGTGGACTAGGAACCAATGGTTTGTATTTATGATGGTAAAGAGACTCTATTTGGAAAATACATTATTCAATTAAAGACCAATACCATTCTAAGAGGTTTGGTTGCATTAGAGTCAAACTTTGATAATGCTGATAGGATTGTTAATAGACATATGTCAGTGTCAAGAGATGTGGAGGATCATAACTTGGGGACTGATGGTAGACCTAGGAAAATATGGCTAGGTAGTAACCTGAGTAAAGAAGAAAAGCAATCTTATGTCCAGTTGTTAAAAAGGTACTAGGACTGCTTGGCATGGTCATATTCAGAATTGAAAGCATATATGGAGGATCGTTCCAACATGAGATACCATTAGAACCTAATGTTAATTCATTTAGGAAAAATAAAAGGCCAATCAATCCACTTCTTTCCCTCAAAATGCAAGAAGAGTTAAAAAAATTAAGGGATGGAGGCATCATACATCTAACAAGATATTCTTCATGGGTGGCACACCTAGTGCTAATTCGAATGAAAAATGGAGATATAATATTGTGTGTAGAATTTAGGAATTTGAATAAGGCTCAATCAAAGAAAACTATCAGTTTTATATATATATATATATATATATATATATATATATATATAACATGTTGCAATTGGTTATTGGCTCGAGCTATTATCTACTCTAGATGGATTCTCGGGGTATAACCAAGTGGTAGTAAAAAAATTAGAAATAATCAAAACTACTTTCACCACTCCATGGGGTACCTATGTGTATGTGAGAATGCCATTTGGCCTGATGAATGTTAGAGCTACATTTCAAAGAGCTATAGATGTATCATTCTCAGGTTACATAAATGATTTTATTGTTGTGTACTAGGATGATGTGACAGTGTTCTCAAGAAAGAGAAGTGATCACTTGCAACATTTGGAGAAGATGCTACTGAGATGTAGAGAGTATGGCATCTCATTTAACCCTAAGAAGTGTCATTTTGGGGTTCAAAAAGCAAAGCTATTGGGGAACATTGTATCTAAGGAAGGGGTCATGATTGACCCTAAAAGAGTGGAAGCTATTGGAAAAGTTCCTATTCCCAAAACCAAGAAAGGAATTTAATCCTTCTTTGGTTAGATAAAATTCATCAAGAGATTCATTTCCAATTTTTCCGAGATGACCATCCCCATCAAAAGTATGCTAAAGAAGGATCAGATTATCAAATGGGAGGAGGAAGCTATCCAAGATTTTACTAGAATCAAGGAAGCACTAAAGAATTTTCTGTCTTAGCAGCTCTGATTACAAAAAATATTTTCAAATGTTTTATTTTGCCTCTAAAAATACCATTGCATCTGTATTATTGTAGAAGGATGAGGAGGGAAGTGAAAGGCCAATTTCTTTCTTTAGTAAAGCACTACAGGGGGCTAAGTTGAAATACACCATCATGGAGAAGTAGGCCTTTTCCTTGGTTAGAGAAACAAAATTTTTCAGGCCATATATCTTAAGTTCCAAAATCATAGCTTATGTTCCCCATACCATGGTCAAGGACATCTTGTCAAAAATGGAAATCTCAAGTAAAATATGTTGATGGGTAAAAAAATTACAATAATATGACATAGATATTTAGACTACTAAGTTGGTCGAGTTATAGGCTTGGCAAAGCTAATGTCAGAGAGCACTCTGCAAGTGATGGAGGTAAATTAAGTTGAGGAGGGAAATATGAATGTTCATGAGAAATTAGTTAGTTCTGCATGGTACAAGGACATCATATTTTACCTTAGAAATTTGGAGTGTCCTGGACATTTAGATAAAAATAAAAAAGGACACTCAAGTTAGTCTCCCAAAATTACATCATCACTGATTATGGGTTGGCATGGAAGAATTCTGAAGGGGTTCTCCTAAGATGTATTGCTGAAGAAGAAGCTCCCAAATTAATTGCATACTTTCATGGGTAAGTTTTTGGGGGGCATTTTGCTAGAAGAGTAATTTCCCACAAGATCTTGAGGGCTAGTTATTGGTGGCCCACACTCTTTAAAGATATAACCTTGTTAGTAAGAAAATGTGAAATTTTTCAGTGATTTTTAGGAAGAATGAAAGCTTCAGGTGCTCTCCCTTTACAACCAGTATCAATTGAAGCCCCTTTTAAACAATGGGGTATGGATTTTGTTGGGGAGATATCAAATCCTTCAAGTGTAAGCCATAGATGGATATTGGTGGCCACTGATTACTTCACCAAGTGGGTCGAGGCTATCCCTACTAAGAAATCAACTCATTAGATTGTTATGGGTTTTATCCTAAATCAAATATATTTTTGGTTTGGAGTACTGCCAAAATAGTTTCGAAAACACAATGAGATTTCAAGCCAAACCATTGGAGGCCATGTGTCATGAGTATGGGAGAAATATAACATATGCATCTAACTATAACCCTTAGGGAAATGGACATGTTGAATCAAGCAACAAAAATTTGCTGAAGATAATTAGATAGACATTAGAGGTTAATAAAAGAAGATGGGGTGAGTAGTTGAAGTTCATTGTTTGGGAAGATAGAATCAATAATAAAAGAGCCCATTCGAACCGGTCTATGGAGTTTAGGCCCTTCTCCCCCTAGACATGAAATTATCATCTTACCAATTCATTCAGCAGATTGAGGATGAAGAAGTCAACCCTTATGATGTAATAATTAATCAGATTGTTGAGTTAGATGAAGAAAGAAGAGAATCCCACTAGAGACATTTGAAGTTTAGGGAAAATATTAAAAGATTATTTGACAAAAAGGTAACTCCTAGAAATTTTAGTGTGGGAGATCTTGTGTTATTATGGGATAACAGACATGAAGAAAAAGGAAAACATGGAAAATTTGATGCATTATGGATGGGACCTTATTCCATTGATATTAGAATTGGTGAACACACTTTCTTCTTAAAGGATTTGGATGGAGAATTACTTGAGTTTTTTGTTAATGATAGGAACTGAAACATTTTCTTGACTAATTTCCAAACCAAGGTATGAATCAATGTACAATGTACAGTTTTTTTGTTTTATTTCTAATTTTTGTGTGTTTTTTTGTTTTCCTTGTCTTTAGTGACCATTTTCCTTGGTTTCTTGGTACGTATTTGAGAGATGTGTTATTTTCACTTGACCTAGTGCATATGTTACTTGACTTTATATCCCAATGGATTTTGGAACTTGGTTTATTGTGTGTGGTTCTTATGGCACCCATGGGGTACCCATCCCTAAGTCGGAGCAGTGTTGGTGATCGAAATAATCTCACCCCTTTTGTTGGAAAATGCCTTCAATTTTTTTTTCCATTTTCTATTTTCCCATGAGAAGTGTGAGTTTAAAAGTTACAGTCATGTTAACTTCAATTAAAAATATTGTGTGTAGTTTGTTATTCATATTTTTTGGTCGAGGATTATGTTAGACATGTTTTTATTGAAAATACCTATAAAAAATAGATCTTGAATCAGTTTTAAATAAGGAAAATTACCTCTATACACTATTCCCTAATCATATTGCAAATTTCATATTTGGCTCCCCGATGATATGTGGCATGTTCCAGTTGGTCGCGGTATGGTGGGTTTAAGTTACAAACTTGTAACAATTTTATAGCATTCACAATTTGAAAATTAGGCCCCAAGGCCGATGAATATTCCTCCGAATATTCATAGTCAAAAGGTGCAAAAAACAGAAATTTACTCCACCTCCAAGGAAATACACTTATTATAAATAGCTTGAACACGGGGAGTCGAGGCATGGTCGTATTTCTACATAGTAAGGTAATAAAGTATAAAAGTTCAAAGAAGCTCTCGAGGCCTACCAAGGACACATGGCTCTTTCTCATGCAAGGAATGGGGAAGCAAGTCATCAGAGAAAATTAGTAATTTTGGGCTCAAATGAGAAAGAGAGAAAAATTTCAGAAAGCGAAACGCAGCTCTGCCATTGTTAAGATGTAACCATGTGTCAAACTTAGGATGAAAGTCAAAAGTGAGCAATCGGGTCAAATAGTTAAATGTGTATGCGTTTATGACATGAAGAAAAAGTGCAAAGAGTTTCCCTAATCCTGCATTGCATAAGGCTATTCCATGTGGATGGCTCATATTTAAAATTGGGAAAAGTGAAATGGATGACCATGATGCAACACATTAATGTCTACCACCATCAATGCATTTTTGCAAAAATCAAGGAGGAATTTTGAAGTCTTCAAACACATTGATCTTTTGCTATCATTTGTTAAGATCTAGACACCATTGTTAGCAGATTTCATTAAGGAACAACGTGAAATCGATCGCAGAGCTCGGATTGAGGACTAGAGATTGAAAATATTTCAAATCAAATTTGAATTACACAGGTATTCATGGGAAAATCAGTAAGAACTAAGGCACTCCCATACTCTTATTTCATTGGCAAGGAAATTTGAAGTAAAATTAGGGAATTAAATATGAAAACCATATAAATCTGGATTTTTGATTTTTACGAGAATCACTAGTGATCTAGATAAAATCATAGACATGGATTTAATGAATGTTGACTTAAAAGAGTTTCTACAAATATTGAATAAACCTAATAAGAGTGCATATATGAAATCAATTAAAGATAATGATATTACTTTATTTGGTGATATTCCACCCTCAAAGTACACTCGCCCAAAATTGGTATGGATTTTGTGCTATGAATTACAACCCGAAAAGAGGGAAGTCTTGGGATGAAGTGACGAGGTAGTGTTGAATTTTATGCTTATAGCCATCAAAATAATGCTAAAATTACCTGTAATAAGAAATCCAATAACCTTGGGTATTAGTTTAGCCTTATGATATTATGAGGCCAAGAAAAAGGACTATGTTATGCTCATAAATACTAAATGGATCTTAGTATAGAAAAAGGAAACCACTTGAATACCTAAAAGATTGGTTAGGGCACAATTTTTTGAAGAAGGAGAGGATGTGATTGTATTGTTGAGTTGAATGGCTGGATTAGATACCACAAATGAGTTCAAGAAATTGATATGCACCTATATGTGGATAGTTTTGAAGAAAGAAAGGGAGCATTTTCTAATCAACCTTCATTACTGAAGTAGTTCATGACCACATGGTTACACTGGCAAAAATAATAGAGATGGGTGATACTTTGCAGAATTGGAATTTTACATGATGACTTATTTGATTTATAATATTGTAGGCCACAGGCATTTCCTTGGCCTCTTGCCACGTGTTGACTTTAAAAAATTCCAAATGCATGATATTTTCCCCAATTACAGTTGGTTAATTGGAAAGGGAATAGATATTGGTTAATGATGCATTCTTTTTTGCGCCAATCATATTTTTATTCGAGGATAGAATGGGAACAATACATGATTTATGAGGATGTTAAACAAGTAATCATGGAATATGGATGCTATTTCATTCATTACAAGAAGTTTACATACATCAGGGTTAGTGGATTTTAAGGTCAACCATGTAAATTTCCTAGGTACTTAGATGAAAAATGGCCTTGTGTGAATTGACAAGAAGGTTAACACTAGTTCACAAATTAAATTTTGGAAAAAACAAGACAAATATTAAGTTTCCCATCAAGCTTAGAAGGTACTCCTACCCTTCAATTATAAAATTCAGGTTAATGGATGATGAGGTGAAAGGTTTGAGGCAAGGGCCAACTATGACATCAGGTGGGTGTTCAACAATCTTGCAAACACTTTTGAACATGAGCCTCAATTTGAGGACTATTGGATGAATTATAGAGATGAGCAACATGTCAAGCTAAGAGACTTCTAAAGAATGACCCTTACCCATATTATAGAATTCAATATTATTATTATTCCTAAGGGAATTGTGGATGATCCACATACTATGGGTAAATACCATCTTGATCAAAAGGTAGAGGGATAGCTGATATCCCCTTTAAACTTGATACACGGGACTCCTCACACACATCAAAATTAGGCTCATCCTTATGAGGTTGCATGGACCATGCCAATTGTTTCCTCGTGTATGTGGTTTCCATGTCAAGGTCCATCAAATCCCATCCATATAAGTCCTTAAGGCCCACTGTATTCTTAAATCATGTGTGGAAAATTTTACTTGTGTCCTCATCACAACCCATGATTGGTGCAGTGTACTCTCCACTTTCCCTCCTTGATCTTGGCCCCTTGGGAACTTGAGCGCCAAGGTTTGGAGTTGGATCCTCTATGTCCTAAGCAGTATATTTCTCTGTCTCTCCTAGCTTCTGTACCCCTTCTTCCTCAACCTTCATTTATTCATCCTTGGGATCTTCCACATCCTCTGGTTGTATAGGCGATCCAAGCACACTCTCTTCATAATCTTCCACCTCCTTGTTCAGATTCAATTTTTCCTTCTCTTCTCAGTTGTCTCCTTTTGTGGAGATAGTCATGGTGATCTCCGTATAGATTGTGGAGTAGTACCTTGATTTCTTGTTCATCTAAACACCCTCTTAAAGCAATGATCTTTAGAGTCTGTTCCTACTTCCAATTCTTCATCTCCTTCTTCTTATTCTTGGGGTGGAGTAATTTCATGCTCGGCACTTCTAACCTGTCTCGAGGGTTTCCTCTGTCCTCTATGTATCAAGCCGCCATTGTCTTCACACTCTTCCTCCTCATCATCTACCTCGATAGGTTCAGTGGGCTTCAGAGCTGGTACATTCTCCACTGTATACTTACCCTTTGGAAGCCCTAGGAGCATAGACTCATTCTCCATGTATTTGTTACCCTCCAACTTGGGCTTAAGTGAAGGTATATAAGCATGGATTCACTATCTCCAATCACCAAACTCACAGCTTCGTGCTTGTTAGAATATTATATTGTTTACATTGGTGAATGTTTTAATGTAATATATATGATCATGGAGATAATATATATGGGTGAATAAATAAAATGTAATATTATTAAATATGAGAAAATATATCTCATATTAATAATATAGGTTTTATATATTAGTTGTGATTTTGTTGTATAAATAACTCATGTTGGTATTTTTAGGATTAGTTGAGTGTGTTGAGATAACTAAGGGATTGAGAGAGATTAGTGGAAGGTTGAGAGATATGTGGGATAAAGGATGAATCCTATTTAATAGGAGATCATATGTGTATTTATACCTCTCAATGTAAATGAAGATATATCCTGGATGAATTGAAAATTATTCTAATATTATTTTATTCGGTGTTTTTATTGTGCAAGATTATTTCCAATAATCTGCAAAATTCAAGGGTGCTTATCATGTATTAAATTAGCCTCTTAATGTAGGCAATCTGACTTGGATATACATATGTCTTTCACAATCGACCTTGTCTAGAAAAAAATTCGGGCATCATGAATTAGTAAAATGATGGAATGATGCCTAGAAGTAGCACATTGTGAAGGCATATGGTAGTTTACACTAGGGGCTCCAAGTCCCATCCTTCATTGCAAATCATGTGATGCAGAAGTGTTGATACACTATGAAATGCACTACCTTTCCCACCACCAAAGGTAACTCCTTGGGGATGCACCACTCCTCTTCAAATGTCGCATGGAGCTGTCATACCACATCTCCGCCCTCTACTCAAATGGCCCACTCATTGACCCTTCACACAAGTACTTGTTAAATCATTCCACAAGTGACTTGTTTTGCATGGGGTACTCCCAGATATTTTTATTTGGCCCATCAGGAACTTTGATCTCCATAAACATAAGGGATAATAGGATTGTGTTGAAACTAATTTTCTCACCTATGTGCACTTCCTCGATGATAGTTTCCTCAATATAGAATGACATGTTGTAAATTATTCCCTGTGACATTCTCCTTGTAATATGTACCCACATTATATTCACATGTGACCAGATCTCTTGATCATTCAATTTGGTCACTAAATGTGCAGCTACCTATACGAATGGGTACTTCTTCAATTTGTTGATATCCATTCTACATGGACCCTTGGTATACCCTAACTCCTTTCACGTCTCCAAGATTTTGCTTTATCTATCAAGTCACTATTTAGATCCACTCATGTGCCCTTTAATCATGTTATAGTTGAAATAAAAGTGGTTGTAATCATCACCCTTTATTTGAAAACATATAAAAAGTCTTCATGTACCCTACTCATCAACCACTAGTACAAAGGTTCATATTTTCCAAAATATGGGAGCTTGTACAACCGATGTGAACTCAATCTTATTTAGAAACTTCTCTCCAGTGTCATCATACACTAACATGTCCTCTGTTGTGTGCTTGTTTGTCTTTGTACTCAACAATGCATCCAATTCCTTTTTATTGTCTGATGTGTGGTGGTTATAATCACTTATCTTGCACTTCTGAACATGAGAATCCCATTCTTTTCCCACCTTTGTCACACCTTCGGGTATTGCATCTTTGAGAAATTACTCTTAGGGGAAATTTCAACCTCTGCTTCCACTTTCTTATTTCCCTTGGCTCCTACTACACAGTTATTTCTTTGGTTACATTTGTAAATCGCAACTTTCTATCTTCTATAGTGTGAAAATGCTTACCTTCTATCCTTTGTAACGTGAAATTTCAAACCCTAGCTCAAATTTGTGTTCCCTAGTTGAAATCATGTGCCTTAGCTCTTTCACAATGCTCTTCTTTGCTCAAACCCTTCACCAATGGGGACATAAGCTTCTCCTACACACAAATCTGCTCTCCACATCTAGTTTCACACTCTTTTCACCTCAACACGATTCTCTCAACTTGTTTTTCTCTTATCTCGTTCAATTTTTTGTGATTTACAATGGTAAAAATGAACTTGTATCCCTTCCTTATATAGATTTTGAAAAATTTAGTACATTTATTGCTCCTTCACCTACCAAAAATCCTCATTAATTGACCCTTTTCACATTTTTCCACGTGGTACATCTTCGCACCTCAACTATAACCTTTTATCACACCTTCCTACCTTCTTGCTAAAGAATTATCTTTAACACACTTCCATGTGCCTGAGTACCTCGTCACTGCGCCTTCTCATGGTAGTCTCCACGGCCGCTTACCTTTTGTTATACTTTTCCTTCATTTATCTCCATTTTTGGTCCTTATTTGGAAGCAATCTTCTTTCCACCAACTCTTCAAGCTTGAATAACACCTATAGTAGTTTGTTTCTTTATGTGTACCCTTTTTTCAATAACCACCCCACACAAATGGTATGTGGATTCCTTTGCGCATAAAAATACTGCAAGTGGTAATTATCTTCTAGTGCATAAACGTGCTTATTTCACAAAACACCAACTAAATTGACAAAGCATGTCAACGAAGAAGGAAATTCATTAAGGGAATAAATAATTGAAAACCTAATATAAATGGAAACATTGCCTTATTACAAACACAAAGAAGAATTATTTATAGTAGGGTTTAAACCTACTCCCATTCAAGTAACTGGTAACTCTATTCCATCAAGTGTTTCTAATCGAAAAGCTCTTGTATTATGTAAGTGCTAACATATGGTCCTAACCAATGTACTTTGAGTTTTCCTCGATGGCACAAAAATTAGAATCATAAATAATTATCATCTTCCCTATCTCAATCTTTTTATCCCTAATGTACCTAACATGCCATGCTTTCTTCCTAGTTTTTCTTGCTTCCGACTCCAACATGTTATGCACGTCATTCATCCAAAGCTTAATTAATTGTTCAATTCATTCTTCTAATTCTTGTTCATCAGCTAGACCTCCAACGCACGCAATACACAAAGAAGGTAACATGAATTCCATAAGAATAACTGCTTCTACACCAAACACCAATTAAAAGGGTGTGGCCTTGTTTAACCACTTGTATGTTGTTCTAAATGCCCAAATCATGACAAAAACTTTATCATCCCAATATTTTCTTCCAACATCACAATTTTTTTCAATGTCTGGCTCAAGATCATGTTAAAAGATTTAGCAGATCTCATTTTCTTGAGGATGATATGGTGTAGTCTTATGGTGTGCAATCATGAATTCATCTAATAGAATTCTGATTGTCTCATTCAAAAAATGTTTTCCCCTATCACTTTTCAAACTCAATGGGCATCCATACCTTGCAATAATATTTTCCCATAGAAACTTAGCTATTGTATTTAATGTACAATCCTTTCAAAGTGTTTCTCCGCCCACCTTATTAGATAATATATGCAAGTGATTTTGTAGTATGATACTGAGTCCTACGCATGGTTTGGTGAAATAAGACCCACAAAATCTATAGCCCATTTCTCAAATGGTTCTACACTAGTAATAGGTCTTAATGGAATTTCATCTCTTTGAGCTAATTTTCCAAGGCATTGAAAGTGATCAAAAGCCTTGCAATATGCCTTACAATATTTATATAGGGGTTACCACCATAATCTAGCGAGTAGAATCTTGCGCACAAAGTGGCGCCACCTATAGTGCCCACCTATAGTACCACCATGATCCTCCCGCATGATATATATATATATATATATGCACTCATGTTCTAGTACACGGTGGTGCAATAATTCATCCCGGCCTAACTTCTACATGTCACTTTGCTAATCAACATAAATGGTGTTGCCCATATGGCAAGTTGTTTCTTCTCTAAGGATTTCATTCCTTCTGGCGCCATACCTATACGTAGAAATAAAACAATGTCCTCTAATTCCGATGGTGCGCATTGTAACTTGTATAACTATGCAGTAGGCATGGTATCCTCAATTGCCTTCCCATCCTTTCTTGATTGTATTCGGATAGATGATCCACCTGCATTACTCTTCCCTAGTTTGACCACAACTAAAAAATCAAATTCTTGGAATAAGAGTATTCATCGACATATGTGCCCCGTAAAAAAGGGCTTATTTACCAAATATTTAAATGCCATGTGATTGGTATAGAATACAAATGGTGTTGCTAGCAGGTACTGTCTAAATTTATGTAGCACATGGATCATTGAAAAAGCTTCACACTCTATAGTTGTATAATTGTACTCTGCAGAGTCAACTTTATGCTAGAAAAACAGATAGGATAATCTATAATACCTTCTCTAGGCTGAGCCAACACCGCAAAATGGTCATGTGTGCCAGGAGGCGTCCACATGTACATGAAACAATTTTTCCCATGAAGGAAAGCACATGATAGGCATTGTATTAAGTTTCTCCTTCAATGTCTCAAATGTGCATTATTACAGTTCTCCCTAGTAGAACGTCCCTTTTCCTTTTAGTAACTCCTCCAAGGGTGCGGCAACCTTAGCATACCCCTTTATAAATTTTCTATAATACCCAGTGTGACCCAAGAATCTGCACACCTCACTTTGATAGGTAGGATCTTTCGGGATGATAATGACTATAATCTTAGTATGATCAACCAAAAACCTTCCTTGTTGATGATGTACCCTAACAAAGTGTGCAAAATGGTGTAGCAAATTTACATTTGTTGATGTTCAATGAGATGATTAATTAGAGACATATTTCAAACATTAAGTTTAAATTTGATCCTTAATAAGTCCATACACCATTCGGTCATCTAAAGAAACCTACAAGAAGTTGTGAATAAAATCTTTGAATGCTTGAATAACTATGTGCGTAAATACAACATGCGTGTTTTTAGACCAAAAGGCATCACAGTATAGGAAAAATTTCCCCATTTAGTAGTAAAAGTAGTCTTTTCCTGATCCTCATGTGCAATCCTAACCTGATGATACCAAGAGAATCCATCTGTAAATGAATAGATTTTGTGCCCTGCAATGCCTTCTAGTATTTCCTTAGTGAATGGCATAGGAAAGGGATCATTCACACATGCAACATTCAACTCCATGTAGTCCACACAGATCCTAATCTAACCATCTTTCTTAATACTGATCACCATTGTGCTAACCCATTTAGACTCATCCTGGGGCTTGATGATTCCATACTTCAACATTTTTCCAATTTCATCTTTGACCTTTACATGCAAGTTCGGGTTCATCCTGTAGGGTCTCTTTCTAACCCAAAGCATGCACCTTCCTTAAGCTTTATCTTCATTTCTCCTAATTATTCATGCACACCTTTGAGTTCATGGTATCCCCTAGGAAATAAATCCTGATAATATCATAGTAACTCAATGATTTTTACCACTTTAGAGTTAGACCAATAGTCCCCAATTATGGCCTCCTTAGGCTCAACATCTAATCCAATATTCACTTTCTTTATTTTCATAGGTTCATCATAGGTGGCGTGGTCTTATCTACCCTATCCAAAACCTCACGCTTACATGTTGAATGGTCTACATCCATATTTTCTATTTCTTCATCATCCACTAAGTAGACCATCTTTCATTTTTCCCTCTCAAGGAAAACACGCTTAAGTAGTGTGGTATCTCACAATGTTTCTTCAACAAAACATGCTCCCTGAGTTTTCATCATCAATTGAATCTTGAATGAGTTCTTCCACCTTGGCAATATCTCCCATAGTTAAGCTCTTTATAACCTTTAATGCCTCTTTTATCAGAGGTTTAGTAGAGAAATAGTCAAACCCAATCAAATCCAACAAATTTCAAAATCTCTATGGAGTTTCACATATACATACTAAACATGCATGCAACCTTGTAAAGTGGAATGAAATTTATTTACCCAGAGTGAAGGTGGTAAAGCTTCTTGCCCCTTTATCCAAAGTCTCTCACACTACCGAACGTGGTGCTTTGAACAAGTTGATTACCATGATAAGTATAGATTTGAGTAGGTGCATTGCTCCTAGAAAACCAAGTAGATAGAGCAATCCTTATTTCATTCCATCCTATAAGATTATCCTTGTAAACTAACCACTAGCGCATTTGTTGTCCCGCACAAGGTATATGCTAGCATATCTGTCTCTCCAACTAGTCTATCCTTTGTTCCTCCATGGTGCACGAAACACCGTAGGATATCCTTCTCTAGTGTATCAAGGTACGGAGTTGTTACTTATTCTCTTGATACAACAAGGTCTAATGTTCCGTGTAAATGTGTTATTTACTTTACGCCCTACCAACTCATAAGTACTATAAGTCCAATTATCACAAGCAAAACTTGTAGTATCGCCAATAGACTATGCATATTCCCCATTTGAATGATTCCTTATTTATATGGCTCAAGCACCTCTGGGTCTTGGATGGTGCGTACATAAATCATATTCAGATCTTCCTCACTCAAAGGCTCAACATAGGGTGTAGATTTTCCATCTGTTAAAGGGATAATAAATCTTTCCTCCATGTTTTAAATAATGATATAACCCTTGTTAAACCAAAGATCAACATTATTTACATAGTACCAAGGGAACCCAAATAGATATGGGAAGCTATCTACCTCTTTCTAGCGCTAAAACCTCAAAATCCCCAGTGAACTTAGCTCCCTGTATGGTAATGGATGCATCTTTTAAAACTTTGATGGGAGTGGCTTTAGTTCGGTTAGACACAAACATTACATTCAAAGATGGATGCAATGGGGCCTCGCCATCTATACCCATGCATATAAAGTAAGAACATTGACTTCCACACCTATATCAATCAATATATTACTCAAAAATGATCCATCATATCAGAATTCGAGTGATTTCTTTGTCATAGTATAAATTATGAGGGGGAAGATTTACATGCAGGATTTGTCATCCAGTCTCAATACTTGTGCACTGAGTGTTTCTCTTTGGCCAAATCCATAACAATATAATGATATTCTCTTGATGCAACATCTTTCACACCTATTTCAAGTCATCCATATCAGATTGGACCATATCTGCTGCTTTCTTTTGCTCCATCTTCCATGATTTCTCCTTTAAACATTGTATTTCACCCTGAAGATTTCTAAGTACCTTCATGGTTTCTTGATAAACCTTCTTCTGATGGACATGATCTGGGTACCATGCATATAGAGCCTCCTCCTTAGTGATGGTAGGCTTATTTTGTAATGCTTCTTTGGCATGTTCTACTTTGGCGCGTGCTACTTTAGCACGGGTAGTGATCTTTACATGCAATGCATTGGATTTTGGTTCCAACTTGGGAATCCACTAATATTCCACAGCGTGTTGTATCCTAACCATCCATGCACTTTTTTTCTTGTTTATGCTACTTACTAAGATGCTCATATAAGTCTAGGCATTCCTCATAACTATGATTCTTTCCATAGAAAGAACATGTAATATTCTGAGGACATTCACACCTGTAGTGGTAAAGAGATATACAACTATAGCATGATCCATGAGGAAACTCACCTCATCAACCACCACAACATCATCCTCTGAATCCAACATGGTCTCCTTGACCTCTGTCATGACCTCCTTTAAAACATCCTTCATTTTGACCATAGCACACTTTATTGTGATCCTGATCCTAATGCTCATTCTTACTTTTAGAGTTATCTGATACTCCTATCTATCTCACACCAATATCTATATCATCATGGATATGACTAATCAACTAGTAGACTTCCATATTCTTATTCATGGACCTACAAATTTTAAAATAGCAAGAGACGTTCTTCCTTATTACGCATTGTAATAATGGGCAATGGCTAGCATCATGGTTTAAATGACATATCTCATAGTCTAGTAGAAATGAACGTCTTGATATACGGGAAAATAATCCTTGGTGTGGCCTTCCACTTCACTCTATACTCCAAATCCCGTGCACATCTCATCTCGTTGAATTTTCCAAGAGCTTCTCCAACTATTTTTCCATATCTCGCAATCTATGCTTCTAAAGCTGGGATCACCAAAGTGTCTATACTTCTGAATTCCTCAACACGTAAAGCTACTTTAAGTGATTTTCATGGATCATTGTATGTTTTATGTAATAGCACCCTTCTAAGAGGTGTAATCAGACCTCAATGAACCATTTTGCATGTTGTCTTCAATGAATATCATAAGAACGCTTAGATAAAAGTGTTTTGAAATAGAAATCATACTCTCGACACTCTCGGTAGTGCCTTTCTTAGTATCCGTAAACACACTTATACTCTTCGCTTGAGATCAAGGATGTGAAACTCTTTAAGGAAAACATCTTTCAATGTTGCATAATCTACACAAGTCCGATCGTGGTCAAACTTTCTATACCAACTATATGAGCGCCCTTGTAACGTAGAGATAAATTGACTTGCCCGCACTCAGAAGCTATGATTCCTTTTGTGTGCCACAATATTTCACACATTTCCACATGTTCAACAACATCTTCCGTGCCCCTATATTCGGCGAGATGGAGAGATATCTCCATATAATTTTTTAGGGTTAGTGCATACCTTGCCCACCTGATCCAGATCCTCCTGTGTTTCCTCTGCCTCCATATCCACCGAAACTAGAACCACCTATACCTCCAAATCCTCTACCGTTTCTAGAGATGGACCAGAAGATGTACTTCCCTATGTCCCAATAGTAGTAATAAATTACACCCCTACATTCTGTGAAGTGTTACCACTCCTAGAAGTGAGTCCAAAATTCTACGTGCTTGAATTTTTGTCGGATGATGCACCTGAAAAGGTACCTCCAAAAAACAATGAAGATGTTTTCCCTATCATCAATGTACTTGTTATATGAATTACTCTTGCTCTCACACTACCTAAATTATCTTTCTAACTGGTTTTCATACTAGATACTGTAAAACCAAGCGTAGGGGCTAGGTTGCTAGGTAGATTTAGATGTACACCCATGGCCTAGGTCATCTTTGCTTGTGTTCTTCCACATGAGGCTAAGGGGGTTCCTATCAATATTTCCCAAATAGGGGAGTTCCTGATGCTCAAGATCCATGCCTTCTACGTGAGCTCCAAATCCTTCGTGAGCCATCTCTCTCTTTAATGTCATTCGCTCTGCAACATCCCACTACTTTATTTCTCTCTCACACACCTTATTATACTTAAGCCTCCTTTCCTCTCTCTATCTTTCGCCACTAGGTCTCCATCATATTTTACCAAACCTAATCCTGTCCCCACATGTGGTGGAGTTTAGTTAGCCATTGGTTTTCTTTCCAAGTTTAGGGTTACCATCAAGATTTTGATCACCAATGGAATGCCTTGCAGGTAAGTTCCCCTGGGATATCGTAAAAATGGAATTTTGCTACCTCTAGGAAAGAATAAGTGGAAATTGAGTACTCAGAATATAATTGTTTAGAACACCATAAAACCAAGTATCCACAACGTGTTTCAAATTAGATCAACATCATAGAGGGCCTGAAATTCTTCCTATATCCAAATAAGTGCATGATACCTCCAATCCCTTTTAGACGCATAAACAACTAGCCACTCATACAGTTCTACTAGAAAAATAGTGAAAAATATCTCATACAAACTGTCATACATATTCTATTCCACCCATACACATGCGTTAAACTTAGATTCGGTGTTGAACCTCCATGTATATTCTTCTTATAGATCATGTATCCACTCCTCAACACTTTCTAGGGTTAACCGGTATGTATTCATCGTGAACCATCCACGAAAACAATCGAAAAGAGGTCTCGGTAACATAACCAATGATGTAGCCTAGAATTTTCTAGTAATAACCCAAGCGTGTTAACACATCACTCAACCTAAATTGAGTGCTCACCCAAAGCATGCAAAGGTACAGGCCCCTCTTTAGGGTTTCTTATGCGGAATGTCGCAAGATGAAGAGTTAATGTATTTAGATCCATAATTAATATAACATTCTCTGATTATGTTCTAGATCTATATCTAAAGAGTAATAGATATAAATAATAACCATAATGAATTTAGTCATGAAAGAACTAGCTATACCCATGATTAACACCTTGATTTAGCCAATACACTCCATTATATTAAATATGATAAATACACAAAATCTTATTACAATAAGTATTACTATAATCTCATGCACGCATCAAATCGACATCATAACCTCACAGTAATTTAGTTCTCACATAGTCCTTGTATTCTACACAGATTAGTACATATTTATAAGGGTGGGGACTTTCCCTTCACCATTTGTATAATTCCCAAAATAGGTTGCATGTTGAAAATAGCCATGTGCCTTTACAATAATAGCCACACATGTAAGTGCACTAATAATAGATCTCTTTTGGTTAACTGGCAGTAGCAATTCTATTATTATCTCAAACCTATGCAAAGTGCTTAGTAGTTGCTCTTCCAATAATAACCCATGCATGTTGTGCAAGTCTTTATCCGATTTGTGTGCTCTACATGCTATCTCCAAAAATATCCTCGTACATGTGAAAATGGCTAAGTCCTGAATCTTCCCTTATTTTTGCACGTTTTTCCTTCCCTATCCTTTTGTTCCTTTGATTGTGCTTTACTCCTACATGTGAATCTTATGTGCGCCCTCACCTTCATATCATACTCTTTTCCGCTCAACAATGATTTCTTTGATTGCTTGGAGAAATATGTCAAGAATTGAATGATAATGTTGTTTATGGTTTACATTCCTAAGTGAATGTTAGGAAATATATTAGTTTAGTGATCACTTTAGTGATAAAATATATGTGATGTAATACAAATATTTATGAGTTGGTAAATATTTGTAAGAAGATAGGATAGTTGAGGATTATGTGGGAGTGGTTGAGATGTGCAGGAGATATGAGAGATACGTGGAGAGATAAATGAGGGAGATTTGAGATAACATAGGGATTTGTGATTAGAGTTGACTCCTTGTTTAGAGGAGACCATTCTCCTATTTATTGTAATCTCTTGTAATGAAATTGTTGCACCATATGAATAAAGAACTCCCAAGTATATTGAATATAGTCTCGTATGAATAGTATATAGAAGATTATAATTTAGAGTTGTGTGAAGTCTTATTGTGTTGTTGAGATTAACCAAGTTTGTACAAAATGTTAACAATGGTATCAGAGAAGGTGCTCCATTATTGCGTTGTGTTTTGAATATTTTTCCCCCAACAATGGAGAAATTAGTGTAATGTAGTGTAATGCGTATATTTATGCGTACAAGTTTCTGTCATATTTCTAATGATTTTCAGTGAGATATCATCTATTAAATATTCTATTCATGTTTGGATAATGTTTTGATTAGATGTTCCTTCTACACTAGAAAAGGCATATCAAGGAGTTTAATTTCATCTAAGTCAAAGTGAATCATGATTTGTGTACATCTTGTGACATTATCATATAAAACAAAATGGTGTTAAATTATGGATATCTATGTTGGTACCCAAATAAGTCCTCCCTTTGTGGTCGAGTAGCATCAACAAAATGATAAGGATGCCTAGAGGATAATAGCTATATATTTGTATCATTTTGTATACGGGGAGGATATCATCATCTCTTTATCACTTGAGCTCGGAGGATTCGGGGAAACACCGTGCTAAGGGTATGACCTACCCTTCTACTTTAGGCTCTACTTTTAGCCAAGGTGAGAGGACCCATTTTGTAGTCTGTAATTGTGAGTGGGGTGGATGTATCAACAATATTTGTCACTCTTTTGTAGAGTAATTGAAAAACAACTATGGGAAGACATGGTCAATTCAACAAATCCTAACTCTCACGAGTTGTCACTTCAGACGGTGCGGGCGTCTTCTAAACAAAGCTCAGAATACTAAAGATAGTAAGGAACCAACTTGCTTTAATATGTTGTTGGATTTAATGAGGAAATCATGGGTAATTCTGGTAGGATTAGTTAGTTTTGGATGCATTTGATTTGGGGAATTAAGCAGGATAAAGTTGATTATACTAGATTTCACATAAACTTCAATAAATGTTGGGAGATCTACCAAGTGTAAGACAAAAATACCTCAAATAACTCACAATGATCCCTTAACCAGAAGATGTACACTCATGGAATCCCAAGAGTGCACGGTTTCACACAATGTTTAAGGATTTAAACAAAAAATCTCATGTTGAAGACTTGATAAAACATTAGAGATTCACAATTTATCATGCATAGGATAAAATCAAATACTTACAAAAGAAACATTTAACAAAGTGGAGACATAGTGATTTTAAAATTTTTATTAGATAAATGAAATGAAATCTCTTCTCAATAGTGCAATTTTAATTTCCAAAATGCTACCAAAATGATAAAAAAATTGACTTAAAGGATCTCTAAAATAGGATTGTAATGGGAGCATGAATAACTATTTTATAGTATATCATCATGACGGAAAATACAACAATGCTCATGATTAACACAATTAATCCAAGTCTCATAAATTTATCAGCAAGGGAAAGTATATCTACAGTCTCAATGCTTATCAATGGTCATACACTTGTAACCATCTTGACATGACTAAATTTGAAGGCTCAAGGAAAGTAGCACGTTTCTCCAATGAGTTCTTGAGAGAATTGTTTTTCTTTTAGTTCTCCTTTTTCTTCAAATAATTTTAGAAGATTTTAACCCCCTTCTACGTGATTATTTTCTTCACCTTTATACCATTCTATCCACTCATTAGCTTTCTAAATTTCCCCCAAAAACATGAATATTAAATGGAATATTCCCCTTTACAAAATATACTTTAAACCACGTTATTATTTTGAAAATGTTCTATTTAGTGTTTCCAGATGTAATAATCACGATCCTTTTTCAATTTTCTCTTTTTGTGTATGACTAGGATACCATGTCATCACTTTTGGCTAATAATTTAACTATTCTTTTTCACTTGGTGATTGGATAATCACTTTTGATGATCTTTTAGCACTTCAGGTGATCGATATGATAGATACTCTTATCTACTTTCCAAGAATCTATCTTGGGTGTTGCACACTTATTTTCATGTCTTTTTGGCTTAATCATCACACATGGTTCTTGTCAAATCATATTAATTCATCAATTATTCTCACTCCTAATTCATTTCAACTCTTAATTTTTCTTTGTGTGAGATGAGAAAAATCTTCCTTCATCTAATGGGAATGATTTCTCTCAACTAAATCAATATGCACCATTCTTACTATAAAACTCAGTTCTACCCTCTCACCAATATGTATTTATTTCCCTATCTTGAAGGTAAATAACTTTTTCATAGTTCTTATCAGCAAAATGGTGAAGGTGCTTGTGGAAAACAATTTGAAAAAATTTTGTTGCAATATTTAAACCAAATATTTAACTTACATGGTCCAGATGAAGCCTTTGTCAGAGCTTTGTTTGATATAGCACATCCAAGGATACTAGAGGGCCTTTGAATTATCGATAGGTTCAGCTTGCACTCCTCTTGAGGTTAATAAGAATCAATCCTATCTTCTCAGCCTTTCAATCCATGTATTTTCATCTTTTCGGTGGGAACATCAGAAGGATCCTAAAGACTTCAAGAGATTTTGGATTGAAAGGAGGTGTCAAGTGTTTGAGAAGATTGATTTTTAGTGTCCCTTTTTGTACAATGAATATTTTGTGTTGAAGGAGATCCCCAAAGAGTCTTATGTGTTTTATGACAAGTCTTCTATTAATACAAAGCCTGCCATTTCTCGTAAAATAGACAAACTAGAGTGGAGGATTATTTCTCTGGAGAAAGGTTAGGAAGGACTTGTGCCATCACAACCATTCACAATAAAAATAACTTCTTTGGGTAAGAAAGGGGTGAGTCATACTCCCAACCCCCAATTATCATTTCAGATCGAGAAGAGGAAATGTCTTTATCTTCTTGTTACTCTAGAGTGGAAATTTATTCTACCAGGGACAACAAGGGCAGGTTTTCTATTCATTCTTCCACTCGTTCAAGTACATTTTTATCCTTCTTGAGCATGAATTCTTAGGGACTTAGTCGGTTCCTTCTCAAGGAGAACACCCACCCTCACAAGGAGATGGAACACTGAATCTAGCTCAAGACATCTTGTTTCGCCCGACCTCCAAGGTGCAGTTCTTGCTCTTCCAACCACTCCAGGCATTCCTTCTTAGTATATTCCTAGTAATTCTACCCTTCACGAGGGAAAAGGGAAGACCAAATTCTTCATGGGTGGTTTGGATCTTCTATATTGGGTGTCTTCCTATCAGAAGAAAATCAAGCTAGAAAATATAATGAACAGTCCCAGAATGATTTTTGATTCATTGTAGGATATGGGGATGTCCTAGGATCTAGCGGGTATTTTGTATTTGTCTAGAAAACATAGGGCTCAAATGAATTCATGTTGAGGAAGAAAAAATGTTGAACAAACTCCCTCCACTAGGGGAAATTTCAAAGAAGGAATAAAGGACATTTGAACATTGTCTTTCTTTTAGTGTCTTTACTTTAAAATATGTACACCACCTTCTTTGTCATGGGTTGGGGCACCTATAGAACCCCATTCCCCCTTTTTAACATGCAAAAGTACAAACATCTCAATAGATTATATGATTTTACAAATGGACATAAAATTTCATCTAAGCAATATAAAAATCTAATGCATTGTATAGAATTACAATTGCTATTAGAGAACAATGAATTTCAAAGTAATATTCATCCTTCATGAAACAAAAATATCAAATAAAACACCAGTCGTAAGTGAAATATGGAAAGAAGATACATTTTTAAGAATGCCAAGCCTAAGCTTGTTCATCATCTTTATGTCTCCGCACCTTTTTCTTCTTAGATTTCCTCTCATGTTTCTTTTTCTTATGGAAAGCTCATTGATTTCATCTTCATCTAGTCATGTATGGTGTTAGAAGATCAATGTTTGTCTTAATATTTCATCCACACAGTGGTCCATTTTTTACTTGTATTCCAGTGGCTTGGATTTTAGATCTATAATTATGTTATCAATTTTTATCATTATTTTAATAACTTCATAGGAGAAATTGTCATTACGGATGTTTTTCTCAAGAGAGCTGCATAAGAAATGAATTTTAGATCACTATATATCTTCTTGAATTTATCAAAAACCATATCTTTAGGATTTAAATCAATTCCATCTAAAGTATGATTGACCCATTTCCTTTTAACTTCTATTTTTTCTGTGATCCCATTCAAAATCTCCACCCTGATATTTGCTAATTCCTCCATAGCATGTTGAGTTCCTTTGAATTCCTTTAGCACAATCCCTTATTTTTCAACCAATTCATCATTGATATAAGTTATGCAGTCCATATTTGGAAAAATTCTCTCAAAGTAGAAGATTTCATTATCACATTGCTTAATTATTTCATCAATTTCATTAAGCCTATTCTTGAGTTCTTTATACTTTGTCCTGGCTTCTTCAATTGCTTCTTTTCCCTTTTTGTCAATTTATCAACCCATGTGTCCAAAATCTAAACCTTCTTAACAACCTTATCAATATTTTCCATTCCTTCAGGGGTATTGACAAAGGTACTTGCTTGAGTTTGACTAGACTGCCCAATTAATTGTTGCAGACTAGAACTCAAAGCTTTGACTTGTTATTTCAATTGTTTTTAGTTATCCTATCCTCATCAACCTTTTGTAACAATTCACTTATTACCTCTGATACTCCCTATTTTAATTGATATCTTGAAGGCTTTCCTAAGGGAATAAGTTGAACATTGTAGTCACTAGTTATATTATCTCTAGTTTTTCCTTCGTGAGGGATTGCCACTTCTAAAGTTTTGGATCCCAGTGGATTAGTATGAGTCTTGGTAAGAACCCTAGATTTTTGAAGGTTCTCATCGGTTTTGGAAAAGATAGAGCCATGAGATCTATGGCCTCAACATGGACAATTTATTCTTCTTCTTTTGAAATCAACTCCCCTATCTAGCCCTTTGCAAGACTTGTCCCAAATTTTGTTTCTTGTAATTCTTGTTGGGGTTTCTTGGGGAAAACCACCAACTGCTAGGAATTTTTTTTTCACCTTGGGTTAATGATTCTACCTAATTTTCATTATCTTCTTCTATAGTTATTTCTTTTATCTCACTCTGTATTGGCATTTCCCCGATATTCTTCCTTCTTGGTGTTGGGTTGGGGATTGATCGGTCTCTTTCTAAATTATGCCAATAATTAGTATATTTTCTTTCATTATTTTTTCAATTGATGCAATGCTAAATTCATCTTTTCCCTAGGAATTTCTTGAACTAATATCTCACTTAAGCTCTCATTTTCCTTCCAATATTTGCATTTCCTTTGGATACTATTGGGCTAACATATCATCATCCCTTTTTCTCTATTGATATCTCAGGTTGTGTCATGGTGGATTGTCTTCCCAATGCTGGTTCCCTATTCTCACCCAAAATATTTACATCCATACCAACAATAACTTCATCCCTAGTAGTTACATCTTGTGCAATCTCTGTTGTATTTTCATCAACTGATTTCCCTATTTGAGATGGCTCACTATCCTTAGTGGCCTTGACATCATGGGAAGAATATTATTTCACTAATATCTCAGTACTTACACCCTTTCACTAATCATCTCTAGCTTATTTGACTCTAAAGCTACTTGATCTACAGAGGAAACTTCTAACATGATTTCAAAGTGGTTAGAACATGAGTAATTTTTTCCATTTCTTCAATTATTTGAGGATCACTTACGTTATTTTCTATTTTTTCATCTAGAGATATGTCAAATGCATCCAATGTGGGAAATTCCTCACTAGTATAACCATCCATTATCTCCACCTGAGCCTTTCTTTGACTCTCACAATTATACAAATAAACGTATATTCACATTTTCAACTGACATGGTTTCATATGTTTTTATAACTTGATCTAATACTTCACTATCTAATGGATTAAATAAGATATTGTTTTGAGTTATTTTCTCTTGAGTGTTCCCAATTTTCATTCCTTCCAAAGATAAAGGTTAAAGTAAAGGCACTAGCTACCTAACCTATGGCACTCGATGATATATGTCGTGCACTGGAAAACATTAACTCTTTCAAGTTCCATGGGATTAATCACTACATCCATATGCTTATGTTTCTTGGTTGTATGAACACCTTTGCTCACTAGGATTGGCTCATACACAATTTTGTGTCTCTTATGTGCCCTTTCAAACTTCTTAAGGTCTGGTGTTGCTCTTCTTTCTTCATTATGTGACTTAGATTTTGAATGGCCACTTGTTATGGCCCCACTCATCAACTTATTAGAACTGTGGGGTTTTGGAAAAACATATAAAGGAGTCCTATAAGTAGCCATACCATTCCCTTTTGCTTGAAGTGGTAATGCAAAGGTGACAAGAGCATTCTCCATAGATTTCTAGAAGCATTTCCTTAGTCTTTTGTCTTAGAGAAGAAATAGAAGTACCCGTCCCACTAGTAGCAGAAGTCCATTCATCTATAGGCTCGAAGTAGGCCTTTTGAAGGAAATCGAGGAGAGTTTCCTCCTAAGTGATCCATTTTGAGAGCTCCTTCTTTTAGGGGAGGAAGGTCATCTTTCAATTTTCCAAATCCCTGAAGTTATTAAGAACTCTTATGCTTTGAATTGATAAATCAATGTTCTTCTTGGCTAACCAATTCAATGTTATGCTCATTACATCAATTATCCGGGCATAGAAAGGGACCACATAATAGACATATAACCATCAAACCCATGGTTATGTTTAATGAACAGGTGAGTAATGCCCTAGTGAAGGTGTCTATAGAGGTGGCATACAGGAATGTGGATAAAGATTCCACCATTAAAGCGCTAAGAGAAGATATTAAAGTGCTAAGGGAAGACAACAAAGCCAAAGATGTAGAGATCATGCATCTAAAAGGAGAGAAGGACCTAGAGAAAAATAAGAATGGGGTTCTTATCAGTATGGTAGAGGAGGTTGGTGATCATGTCTTGAAAGCAAGACCACACTTGGAGTCCAAGGTACCTAAAAGGTTCCCTTCGGCTATGCACTATGTGCGTACATTAGTTGATCTAGTGCTTGAGGATGGACCAGTTTGGATGCTAGCACCAAAGGAACCTAAGAAGGAAGTAGAGAGGGCAAAGGCTTCAGTAGTATGAAATATTTCATCATACGAGGCATTACTTCAAACCTTACAGGAGGAGATGAAGAAAGCGGACCAAGCACTAAACATATGTGCAGCTCCAGAGGTAGTAATAAGGATTAGGAAACTAATAGAAGACAATGAATTCCTAAAGACAATGAATAATGAGACCTTAGGATGTGTGTAAATATTAGCACTAGTCAATAAAAATTACGAGGCCCTTGCACGCAACACATGACCCCATAAGAAAAAGTTGGATGAGATTGGAAAACATATAGCGTAGAAGATGGATCTGTTAGAAGGAATAATTTCTTCTATGTCCAACATTGTTCTGGTGTTACAAAATGAGAAGGGATAAATTTCCCAAGATGAGTTGGAGTCTATTGCAATGGACATTCCAGAGAAAACAGAAGCCGTGCTAACCGAATGGTAGACCTTGGAAGTGGATATAAAAGAAGAATATTTGGAATTAATTCTTCTAGTTGAGATAGAGGATGTTGCATAGTGAGATTTCATTCTTTATGTAGAAATTCTTTCATTTCTTTCCATTCTTTATTCTTTATTATTCGAAGAGCATTCATTTCAGTGGTGACAATACTGAGTTTAGTGTGGGGTAATATTGAGTGGACAAGAGTATGATACGAAGGAGAGGGCACAAAAATATTTTGTGCAGGATTAAAGCAAAGCCAAAGGAACGGAAGGATAGAGAAGGACACGCATGCAAAAGATAAGGGTAGATTTGGGACTTTTCCATTTTCACATGTTTGAGCTATTTTTGGAGATAGTGTGTAAAGAACATAAAATGGATAAAGAATTACATGACACGCATGGGTTATTATTGGAAGAGAGACTACTAAGCACTTTGCATAGATTTGGGCTAATAATATAATTACTACTACTAGTCAACCAGAAGAGATCTATTGTTAGTGCACTTGCATGTGTGCCTATTATTGTAAAGGTGTATGGCTATTTTCACCATGTGACCTATTTTGGGAATCATGCAAGCGGTGAAGGGAAAGTCCCCAACCTTATAAATATGTAGTGGTCTACATAGAATAGAAGTACTATACGATAATCGAATTACTATGAGTTTATGCTTTCTTTGGTTCTAATGCGCACATGAACTTATGGTAATACTTATTGTAATAATCTTCGTGTATTTATCATCTTTAATATAATGGAGTGTATTGGATGAATCAAGGTGTTAATGATGAGTATAAATGGTTCTTGCATGAATGAATTCATTATGGTTATTATTTAAATCTATTACTCTTTAGATCTAGATCTGGAACATGCTCTGTATAATGTTATATTAATTATGGATCTTAATACATTAACTCTTCATCTTGTTGACATCCTCCATAAGCAACCCTAAAGAGGGGCATGGTACCTTTGTGCACTTCGGTGAGTGCTCAATATAGGTTGAGTGATGTGCCAATGTGCTTGGGTTATTCTTTGGTAAATTATAGGTTGCATCAATTACACACTATAAAAACCTCTCTATAATGCTCCCCCTATCCTTAAATCTCCAACATCTAATTGATAATGCAAATTTTGAGCACATACCTTGCTTAGGTGTCATTCTACATGCTCAAGTATTTTATCAAGATCCCTGAGGCAATTTTTCATTATTTTTTTCTTATTTCATGCTAACATGACCCTTATGAGTCACCAATTTTCTCCACAATCCATTCATCCTAAAAACACTATTCACTCAACTATACAAGCCTTATATCCCTCTCATATACATAATTGAGAGACAAAATCATGCTACCCCTACCATGTTGGGATCTTAAAAAATTGTAGCACCATATTTTGCATACAATGGCTTTCTACAAGATACCTTAAGCATACTTTGTTTCAAAGTAAACACACTTGATACCCCTTTTCGTATGACATTATCCCTTCATACTCGACTCCATGAAGCTCAAATGACCTTAGAACAACTTTATCATGTTTACAAGGAAAAAAATTCATTAAACACATTGTTAACTACTATTCATACCTCTAGACACCAATTTTAGTCCTCTTTTGGCCAACTATTCACAAATAAGATGAAAAAATCAATTTTATCCTCTAAAAACTCATTTTGACTTCATATTGTACTTACCCTCTACTTCTACTGTCCTAATAGAGCTTGCTCTTGTCTTAGTGATTCTCAACATACATATGGATCACCATTTGATTTCTCATACTATACGTCATCTTCATGTCCTTATAATAATTTTACTTTGTGATGGTTTGTACACCTTTATACTCTTTCAAAATGGATTGCCACTCTAAAGTCTTTACAATCAAGGTTTACAGTAATATAATTCACTTTTTGAGCTCAAATTAACCCAATACATGCATGTAGGTCACTTTGTAAGTCATCCGTAGTAAGAAATTTGCAGACCTTTTTACCCTACATCTTTGAATATTTCACCTTTATAACTCACACCCTAAAAATTAACCAAAAGGACTCCCCTTGTCACAATTAAAATCACATGCTAGAGAACTATTCCAAGGTTTTCAACTTGACTTTGCAAACTCAAGCCTCTGTCATCACATTTTAAACTCCCATAATGACATGTAGCTTACCTTTTATAATGGATTATTTATGCATATTCATACATTACGTGGATGACATCAAACCTATAGGTATAATTTTTCCTTCTTCTCACTGTTATATTTTACAGTCTCCTAGTACTAAATCATACTTCACACACCTCACTTTTGGAATAAATATTGATTTAAGCACAAAATATGGACATTGAGAGCACTAAGACACCATTTCATGTTTTTAAGATGATGCATAAACTGTAACACATATGAGAAAACTATATTATTGTCTTTCACAAGGTTTTTGATGAGTCTTTTTACTTACTAAGACACTACCATAGAGCAACACCATCTGTACAAGGTTGAAATCATCAAATTATCATCATAACAAAGCTTCTATTTCCTTAATCTACTTAACCACATATTCCTCCATTGATGGAGACCTTAGATGCATACTTACAGTCACCACTTCATCATATAATTTTCTCTCTAGACTAGATTCTTTACCTCACACCTTAGAAATAGATCCTTGAAAATCTTAGCAAGATCAAGACATAATGGTCTTGACATAGTTCCATCACCTTTCACCAAATCATAATCTTATTACATTGGCATTCTAAGATCTTATTATGAATGAAAATTCTTTGAGACATCTTAAAGTGGGTCTTAAGGAAAAGTGACTCATCATTAATATTACATACTTGAAAGTATCATAAAACTGTACCTTTGTGCCTTCCTGCAGACCATCTAGACCCTTGATACCTAGATTTTGTATCGCATAATCCATATGAAAATACATACCAACATAATCATCTTATTAGAGTCTTACACCTCTAATAATTATCTTGACAACTTTCTCGACATCACCATCTTAGATCACCCTTTATGCACTATCATAGTATCTTACAACCTCATCTTTGGTCATAAGTTTCAAGTTTTATTTTCCGCTAATATTTCTAGGCATATTATATTCAAGATTCAAATAGTATTGTACAACCAACCATGTATAGACCTATAGGATTTCATACTATTCCACTATGTACTTCTCATATAGATGAAGATATTAAATGCACACTTCCATACTTAGACCTCATCACAGCTCTTCTTCACAATCTTTCTCTACTATGTATCAAATGGGATAAGTCCTTCACTCTCACAGACTTGTTAGAATTTATCTTTTCATTCATCGACCTATTGTGGTCTTACTCTTAAATACTTTTTTTCCCTTCGATACCATTTTTATCATCTTCAAGCATAGATCATCATGACACATAAACTCTTGTTTACTAATCCTTTGATACACCTAGATATCTTGTTGCTTGTTCCATTTTGAGAATATTTGAGCAATAGATTATCATAAATTTATCCACGTGATACTCAACAATGAAATTTTTTGAGGAACATTAATATTTGTTAAAAACCCTGTATTTCCACTTTAATGTTGTAATGACATTCTTAACATTTAGACTTCCATAGACCTCTTTTGATGGAATAGTTTGATACTAAAGAAAGAACATAACCTTCTCATTAGAACTCATTCATAATTTTGTAACATAGTACATCATGAGAACATGACCTTTTGGTCGATGAATTACACAAGGACATATTGGCTTGATACAATCAACAAATAATCACATATCTTGTTAGTAACACTACATTTACTATATAGATAAATATGAGAATTGACAAACAAAATAAGAAAAAATCTTTGATACTCCATTAGAATTTAAAAAATGGCACTATAAGCTTATGATTGTGCCTATTCAAAGAATTCTTACACCTTTACAAGTTAGACCACATAACAACTCATATTGAGTTTCATCCATTGATAACCAAATTGGTAACAAATGTTAAAGACCATTACACTTAACACTTTTAGATGACCAAAATTAGGGATATTTACATTACTTTCTGATTTAAAACACTTTGATCAAGATACCAAAAAATTCTTAAACTCTTAGAAATATTTACCTTAGAATGAATTCAATCTTGACAAGCAGTGATCACATTCTCCTCCGTAACTTATAATGAAACTAATATGGACTAAGACTCAACTTATTTTCATAAAATCAGAAAACACAGAATCTTGACTTGATGAGAACAAATAATTTGACAAGGAATTCTCTAAATAAACATACAATACCCACAAAAGATAACAACATGACTGATGGGATCAACATACTCAGACACCTATCAACAACAATGACTCAAATTTCATAGATGGATCAAATGACATACCTTACAAATTTTGAGGTATCCCACACTCCTAGCCTTCTCAACTTCTCAAGCATAGGAGACTTATTTACTTCAACCCTTGACTCAAGCTTCTTGACCTCATTTGCATGATTAGGCCTCTTTTCATCCTTGTTTGGGATTGATTTCTCCTTAGCTTCCTTTTGATCATTCACCTTGACTGAAATTGATTCTCCTTTGACAATTTTTGACATCTAAAATTCCTTCACGTTGAGAGTTTTAACCTTCTTCACTTTCCTAGAGGATTCATGAAATAAAAACTTGCAATATTACCTTTAAGATAACACTTATGGAAAAAACACTCCTACATATCCCTTGACTGATCACTCTTATGGTCTTTTCCATTTCTCCAAGGATACATACAACTGAAAAACTTCCTAAAATCCCTTTCTTTATGACCAAAACCATTTCAAGGATAACAATAACCATAAAAATTTTCATACCTCATTACATTTGGTTGTCTAATGAGATTAGACATTGAATAGAAATTCTTGTCATAAACACCTTTATCTTCACAATCCTTTGGAACTAGGACCAACTACATGATATGCAAGATTAGACTTCTCATCTTCCTCTACCTTTAGGTTTTGAAACTCTTCTCTAAGCTTTACATATTGTTATTATTTAGCCTTGAATGTTGTTAACATACCTTTGATTTCAAACTTCAAACTAATGTTCTCCTTTCTATGGAATGTTAAATATACTTGTAGATCCATCACCACCTCTTTAAGATCATCTTGACTATGTAAAAATCATCACAAGGATTGTTTTTCAGCATTTCACATTCCTCTTCTTTTGAACTCAAATATGAAATAACCTTCTCCAATTGAATCTTGATACTTTTGATGGTTTCTTCATCCTTCTTGACCATTACTCTCAACTCCTGATTCTTTTTCCTAATTTTATTAGCCATCTTCTACTCTAAGATCTCCTCCAAGCTATTAGACTTGTTTCACTAGTAACTTCATTGATACCAATTGTTGGAAGCACAATGGATTGGGGGTGAATCATTCCTAAAAATTCTTATTTAATTTCCCATTAATTGTAGCATCTATTAACATCCATTCATTCATATACCTTCAATAAGAGATTATTAGGTGTGCAAAATACATTCAAATAACAATAACACATGAAAAAGAGCACATAGAAATAAAATATAAGTGGGAAACCCTCATGGGAAAGAAAACCCACTAAAAATATACTTATATTACATAAAGAAAATAAATTTGGTGAAGCACCAACTTCAAAAGAAGAAACAACCCCTAGTTTAGTAGATAACCGACTAACAAGGAGAGCCAACCCCTAATTTTGTGAAACACTAACTCCACAAGGAGGCTACTGACCCCCTAAGATGATCAAGAGAAAATGAACACGTGACCTTCAACCGCACTCAAACCCTTGAGGTCATGCTGGAGCAGCCGATGTTGAATGTGTGTGGCTAACTATAGGAGGATCAGAGACTAAGATCTGGTAGTGTGATCTCCTGGTAGCTGAGTTGACAAAGGGAAGATTTAGAGGCTATGAATGGGTAACGTAAATTTCCTATGGTTTGTTTGCCTAAATTGAACCTAAGTGTTGATATGGTTTGAATTTTCCATGTAAGTTGAATGAAATTAACAATCTATGCTACTGTTGAAAGGAAACTAATCTAAATAAGTCACAAAACTGAAATATTACAATCACAAACAACAATTCACTTTTATTCTAAATAATCAAATCTACTTCTACACTAAAACTAAACAAGAAAAATAACCTGGTGTGGTTATTTGCCTGTGCTAAGTGTATTGAATCTAAAATAACCTAAAACAAGAAATTTTCCAAATGATCTATGATGTGTAGACAACCTCCTATAGATATTATCTCCTTCAGATCCATAGGGATGGTAAGAAGAGAATCATCACCGGGGATTGCTATGAAAGATTTAAAACCTCTTGGAAATTAACTAACTACTTGAAAATGAAAATAAATTGATTTCTAATCTATTTGATATGATGTAATAATGATAAATTATAAGAATGAAGAAAATCAAACAACAAATCCAACCTGGAATTCACAGAACATAGGTTAATCTAGTTGTGTAGTAATTCGTCCCCTCAAATTTTTCTTTCTTTCTCCGAGTGTTCATGTGAGTCCAAAGGATTGGGAATGCAAAGAACAACTACAAGAGGATGGCACTTGAGCAATGACATCTTGGAAGCAATCTGGACACAATGTAAGTAGAAGAGAGATAACATAAGAGATCTGAGCTTGGCTATGTAATTCCTATCAAGATTATGGCAGCATAACAATAGAAGTTACACAAAATTCTCTGGAATTTTGCTTGAATACAAGCATGGAATATATAGGAATGGAGGATAGAAGGTTACTTCATGCACAAGGCAATGAAGAGGTAGTTTCACTCATTAAATCTATTTAAAAATAGAAGGAACAAGGAGAACCAAGCAAACGAAGCTATTTTTAGCAAATTCAGCTCACGGATGTGCTCAAAAGGTAAACTTCAGTAAATCATTGCATGTAATTTTATGCATAAAGATTCTAGAAAAATTGATCCGGACCTCCACCCTGCATAGGGTGGCTATTTCAAGACCACTGCGCAAGGAAGGGTGGCGGTTTTCCTACCACCGCCTGCAGGGCGGCAGTCTTGGCACTAAAGGCCAAAACAAGCACAACAAGCAACGGGGAGATGGAAAAATGCAAGGAAAAGATAAGTAAGGCTGTCTAGGCTACAAATATATATTGTAAGTGAGTTTTTGGAGCTTGAACACCCTCTTGAAAGGATTTTGAATCGTCACTGACAAATTTTATAAGCATTCTCCCGACAATGTAGCACATGTAATTTTGGGTGCGTACATATTTCCCCCTTAGAGAAGCATCTTAGCCATGAAAGAGGTGTAAAATGTAGAGTCCGAGTATGGCATTCTTGAAATGGGGAGTTAGAAGCTATACCTGACATGCTCGTGTGTTGAAATATCACTGTCCAAACTCCCGCTACCTGTAAAATAAAAGGAAGACTCAAGTGTAGATAGACAAAACATCGAAAAATAAACATTAAATTAAAATGAAAAGAGGAATTACCATTTATGTGGGGATGTAGAAATATACCTGTGCCAACGCTCTAGCCCTGTAAACACATACACTCAAAATGAAGTTAGAAATATCATATATATATCAAAAAAATTCATTTGTGCATTTTTGATTTGGATTATTTGATTGATTTGGAGCTCTAGATTTACGGTGACCATTCTTGACAAGAATACAAATTGATACGTTCATACCGAGATCATGCTCATGTCTCTGTGAGTGGGAGATCAACCAACATGCTCTCAAGTTATTTATTTCCTTCTTTTAATTTTTTTACCCTAAAATTTTAAATGTGCCCAAAGCAGGGTGGTGGTGGTTATAGGACTGCCACCCAAGGCAGGGCGGAAGTTCAGATGGAGAGCATCAAAACATGCTCGAAACTTAACTTTTTGGATTTTGAGAGTTTACCATGTTTTGATGAGCTTATTGTGTAATGTACTTTACTAACTCACTCTTTTCTCATGTTTTGGTGGATGAGGAAGAAGGTGGAGTACATATCTTTGGAGTAGAGAGAGAGTGTACGATTGGCTTCGTGGGATTTTAGATCAGGTGACCTAGTGAGGTGGATCTTTTACGGTGGGTAGGTATTTGGCGGATAGCACAAGTACCCCATGTTACTCCTTCTAGTCACATTCAGTGTGACTTATTCTCTTCTTGGGATGCGGACGAGAACACTTTTTGGTTTCTAGGAGTCGGGGGAGTGGACCATCACTACGGAGGATGTTTGCCGTATTCTTAGACTCTGGTACTTGGTAGGAGACTGAAATCGGTGATGAGAGGTGTTTAGACCCATGATGACACAACATGATACATACATGGGAGATGTTATTGTCTCTTTCGTCCCAAAGAAGGGAATGTAGTTTTAGTTTATTACTACTACTCCCATTCCTATCCTTTGGAGAGCCATCATGGGTATCCTTTCCTCGAGACTAATTGGGGACAAGGGAGGAGATACACTTTTTATCTTGTTGGGCCCCATCATTACATAGATTGAGGCTCATGGCTATAAGTATGCACAGGGGGAAAATATTCTAGGGACTACATACCATGATTTATACAGAGTTTTCAGATTATAGGGACAATCCTTGAGCCACCCCACTCTGGTCATGAGTTGGGTCTATGAGCGTTTCATCCCATATGGTAGGGGGGTGCAGGTATTAGATCTAGAATTTTTCTGAACAGCTAGATGGATAGGCATGTCAGTGCTATGGACTCCACATCAGTTAGTGGCCTCTCTAACTATGGCCAATATGACCCCCACACCATATCAGAACATGGAAAGAATATGGGGTGAGGAGACTAAGACGATGGTAGCTTACTCTTCCATGAGTCAGCTAGTTGATAGAACTAGGAGACTAGAGATTCATCCTTTTGACCAGGTACCCCAACAAGTCGGTCTTCCATACCCTGTCATGCTTCCTTCAGTGATGCCTATCTATAGGACTATTCAAGATGTGCAGAGAGGTCTTAGAGGGGATCTTGGTTGGATAGTTATTACTCCTGGTGTGCCTATCACGGTTAGGTGTGTATTCTAGGATCAACAATTTGTTGGTGCTCCTCAAACACCCTTACTTCAGATTGGGACAGCTCCTACTCATAGTGGGGAGGAGAATGAGCCGATTGATTTGGACTCGACTCGAGGAGGATGCAGGAGACTATACAAAGGGGGAGTCACCAAATAGGAGGATGAGGGGGTAGGACCTTGAAGGGGGCTGACAATGACCCTGAGTGGCATGATACTTAGGAGATCCTCAGAGCAACACATGAGGAGGTGAGTGTGGAGAGAGAGACGGTCTCAAAGGAGATGTGGAGGGGATGATGAGTTCGTGATGGGACAACACCATGCCTTTGAATTCGGGAGGTTCCACACCACCGCAAAGAGCACTCCGCCACAATAGCCACTAATCCCACATGGATGCCCAAAGACCCGAGTATGTTCAATACTCTTTTTCTCTATTTTTTATTAATTTCCACATGTTTAGTTTAGCATTCTCTTTTGAATCATGTTCTTTGGTTTTCTCTTAGCTCACTATCTCTTCCTTTACTTCCTTTGCAGCGTCCGCACATGAGTGGTGAGAACTCATTCATCAGGTATGTGTAGATACCTTGTTGATCCCTTCGGGGAAGACCTGGGCCAAGTTGACTATTGATTCAGGCATTCCTTAGCCACCGTTCAACATACCGACATGTTTTCTCCCATCTTGAAGGTTACAGAGATGGTGACCTCCCTTTCTACCATAGTAGCTAGATATGAGACCACCGAGCACCTGATGAGGTGAATCCATTCTCATAATGAGGCTAAAGGCAACAGGTGCCACCATAAGCACTCACACCATTCATTCCATTCCCAGTGTTGTCTTAGCCATAGTAGGAGCCCTAGATGTTGTCACACACCATCGGAGGGATCCCATGGGGATTGACAGCCACCGATCCTTTATTGCTTTGATACCACTTTTTGACATTATACAATTTTTTTGTATGTTTTGGGATCGTTGCGAGTGTTTTTGACCATGCCTAGCACATGATGACATTGTATACAAACTTGATCCAATATGATATATACTGAGACTCTTTTTTTTTTGGTTTGGCATTCCATTGTATCCGAGTTGACACTCTTTGGATTATCTCTCATGGTTACTCTAGATGTTTAGAATTTACACTTTTCTATGCTTTTTAATGTATGCAATGGATGTGGAATGATAACAGTAATGATTTCTTTTGTATTTCATAATGTTGATATATGATGATGTAAACACAGTGTGATCTTAAACTTATCTTCTTTTGTAATCTTCGGTACTTCATATTTGTCTTGATAAAACATGATGATATAATGATACGATGAATAGATATACTTTCCCCACTCCTAACCCCACACAACTAGTAAGATGCGAGGGCTCAACAATGAGAGTTAATAAGGGCACAAGCCATGAAAATTTCTGAATGGTAGTGATGAGAGAAAGATAGAGGTTTGACATAACCAAATCGGGATGCTATAACCTTACCCTACTAATGCTACCTCATAGTTTAGAATGTGAATTTCTTTGTAGTTTATCTAGACTTGGATCCGTAGATGGTCACTTGGTTGACAAAATCTTGTTTTAGGGTTTTTAATTCTTCTTGGAATTTTGAACATCTAATTCACTTTGTTTTGACTTAAGATTTCACAATAATCAATTTAATTGTTTATGACTTTTAGGTTTATCAAAGAGACCGCTAAAACTTTCCCCACACTACTAGTAGGAAGAAGCATGCTTATCACCATGAACAAAGCATAGGTGAGTAAGGGAATTTCCTTCCTTTCCCAATCCTATGTCACTAGTAAGAGACACAAGCTCAACACCGAAGGTTGGTAGGGAAAAGAAATGTGTAAAATAATTTTTTTTTGTTGATTTGCATTTAACTTACTTATTTGGGCAAAATGTTTAGTGTGTTCATATTTCCAAAGAGAGTTTCACGGGATAGATGTGACACCATGAAGCTTCTAGAATAGACTATAGACAAAGACACCTAACCTAGAAAGAGACTATAAGTAGAGAAAAGTATGCAGGCCTTAGTATGATCAAGGTTAAAATTTTTTCTTATCTTGCTTGAATTGATGAGATGATTTAGAAATAATTGATGATACTATGAATATTTTAAGAGATATAATGTAAATGTTTTGCTAATACTTTCAGAATTTTTTAGGAGTTGTCATAAGAATAATTCCTTGATCACAAATTTATGAAATGAACTGGTGAATGAAAATGAAATGTAGATGTAATAATGTACATATGAAAATGCAAGTGAAACTTCATGTCATGATAGCCTAAGTGAAGAAAGTTAATGAATATCAAACTCTTCATCCCTAAGAGTACATAGCGGAGAACCATTATCCTCAAAATTTTCATTCTCTTGACAATGTCCTACCATTCTGGGTTTAGACTTATAACCCTTGCCCAGAAGTGTATATGTCCAATCACTAAAATCATTTTTCTGAAAGAGGAATTTGTGTAACTCTTTGTCATGTTCTTGAGAGATGGTGTGTGGGTGAGCATGACTATGATGCTTGACCTTATTTCCTATGTAAAGCATTGTGTTTACTTGTGACACTTGTTGAATGATGAGGCCTTGCCCCATGGATATGACAAGATTAGTTTTAGACACACATGGGTTGAAACGGCGATTAGAATAAAATAACCCTTAGAGATGGCTTTTGATGGGAATCGCTTCAATCTTAAATTTCCCTTCTTCATTTATTAATTCTATCATGTTTACACCTAAACTTAGGTCATCGGATGGAAGAGATGTTACACCAAAAAGACTACCCATCCCTTGTGGTTCAAATGGGAGGAAGATTGGATCGTCACTCTCTAAGAGTTTCATAATTCTGTTGTGGTCTTAGTGGGCACTGTTTCCAAATATATTGATGTACCCTTATCTATTTTTGCCACCTCAAATGTTTTTGGGTTAATGACTTCAACCTTTGGAATGTTCGGGGTGACTGGGACTAAATCTTTTGTTGGAGGTGGTTTGTTCAATTGGTTTGTAGGAAGTTCATACTCTGTATGGACTCCTTTCTTCTTCTTGAGGTTTTCTAAGTGTATATCAAAGGGCTTAGGATCCCCTTGAGCGATGAATACCTTCCCCAAATGGAGGAATCTAATCTCCTAGAATAGTGTAGAAGGAATAGCCTTCATTCGATGAATCCAGGGTCTCCCGAGGATCATGTTATAACTTTTTTCCCTGTCGACAATGTAAAACTTTGTCAAGATGGTTTTTAGACCAAGTGTGACTTGAAGAACTATGGTTCGAATCAAGGCCGCTTTAAGACCTGTATCATACCCCGTAACGTGTTTCTTGTAGAGGAACAATTTGTCTCTGTATATCCTAACTTCTAAAAGAAAGAGAAAGGAACCACATTTATAGAATCCCCATCATCAATCATGGCTCTCTTAATGTAATTTTTATAAACCCAAACTTGTAAAAATAAGGTAGGATCACCTCTTCGGGCAATTTCAGCATCAAATGACATCTTGTTTATATAAAAAACAAACCTAGTATCCCTATCATTCTATCCTGGAGGATGTACGTCAAAGTCAATATGATTTATTTGAGCACTAGGAGGTGGCATAACATGGATTAAATTACCAAGAACTAGTGCATTGAGCAATTTAGAATGATGCGCAGGTGAATTATTTGGCAAATCTAGGAATGAAATGTGAGAAAAGGGCTTATTCAAATCCAATATTAAATCATAGGCTCCTACCATTTTCACGATTGTGGGAATTTCTTCCGTGGGAAGGAAAGATCAGGTAGGGGTTGTGAAACATAATCCTTCATCTGAGTTGTTGCATTAATTTCATGCTCAACCTCTAGCTCAACTAATCCCAAGATTTTTGTGTTATCATTTGAACCAAGGTTAGGAGCGACTCCGAGAGTTATTAGAAGTTGAGGCTTCATGGTCATTATTTCCTATAGGAATTCCTTTTCTTGTGTTTTTGAATTCACCTTGAAATTTTCAAGATGTGTAGGGAGTGGATCTCAAAATATGCTCACATTAGTTTTTGAGGAGCTACATGTTCCTGTATAGTCAGATTGTGAGTTTGTTTTAGGATTTGCTAGGAACATATCTACAAAGAGTTGCCTTTGGTTTTGGGAAGTCTTTGTACAGAAACTTGTTGCAATCGCGGCAAGTCCTATCGTCATGACCTCGAATCTTATGGAAACCAAAATATAGGTTAGGTTCGTAATCTCTTGGCCTTTTATAAACATCTTGCTGCTATTGATTATAACCTCGGTTGTAATTTTGAAATTGGTTATTATAACCATGATTTTCTACCCCTTGAATAGAGTTTTGATACTAGTTTGGGCCTTGGGTTTGATTTTTCTTTTGTGGCAGATGATCTACATCAAACATTTTGACAGAAGACATAGTGTTAGGGCTTCTTTGATTTCCCAGTTGTTGTTATTGTTAGTGTTTCATTGTTTGGAAAACCAATGTTCTTGGCTTGATCAGTAACACCATTCATGGTAGCACCATGATTGCGATTCACACCATTAGGTCCTTGGTTTTTTAGCACCATTGTTTTGATAATTTGCATTATTTTTATTTGGGGATACCAATTTCCCATTGGGACCATAGGTCTTATGCCCACTGTCTATAGAGGCTTAGTCAATGTAAAGCACTCCTTCTAAAACTTCCTCATAACTAAAAAAAGGAAACTTTTGAACCTCTTCCTTAGTCTCTCGATTAAGCGAGTGAAGAAAAAGATCACACAAAGTTCCATTTGGTCCATGTTAGGTGCACTTGCAGAGGAATAGAGAACTTGGCACCATCTCTAAATGAAATGAGTGGCTAATTCTTTCTACTCCTTTCTAATATGCAAGAACTCCCTAATCCCTGTATGCAACAACTTGTTCATGTCAAATGCTTTGATGAAATCAGAAAAAAGTTGTTTAAAGGAGTGTATAGAAGCTTTTAGAATACAGTAATACCAATCCAATGTGATTCCTTCAAGAGTCTTTGGAAATATCTTAGCCACCACAGCATCCCAAGGAAGTAATTCCCTGATAGCAGTAGCACAGGCCTTGATATGAGCATTCAAGTCTCCTTCTCCCTTAAATTTTGGAAGATTCAAAGCAATGGGCGTGGAAGCATGACACCACGTATGGTGAAGTCAAGAGGCTCCTTTAAGTACTCAGTGTATGTACCCATTGTGTAAGATTCCACCATTGAAGATCCTTAATAAGGAGGTGGAGGAGGAGTTGGATAAGCTACATTATAATCATTGACATGAACATATGGGGTCCCTTGATATGGCATGTAGGGAGCAGGAATGGTATATGGGTCCATATGGGGATTTTTTGAATACATATGCATGTAAGGTGGGATAGCTCTAGGATATGGACTAGCGGGCATAAAACCAAGGAACGTGCATTTCCTATTGTGGCAGCATTCGAGAACACACTTCCGGCCAGCCCTTACGTAAGATAAGTTTGTGAAGGATGAGGACCCATCCCTAGTGTGTCTAACCCTATGAGAAGATCACCTAGATTTGAATGAGCCGAGATAACCTTGTTGTACATGATATTGAGTTAGTTTCTCATTAGAAGGGATGTATCCTTTATTGTCAACTGGATACCCCATGTTCTTCCCTACTGCATGTGTTGGTTGTGAAGTATAGGAAATTTCTAGTTCTCTAATTCTCCCCACTAAAGTAGAAATGAGATTGTTAGGAGAGGATTGATTCCCTTGTTGGGGTGCCTATGGCATAGGGTTTGATTGAGCAGGCTCATGATACCCTGTCATGAATTGTTCAATGTTATAATTCTTGTCTTCCTCAAAAGTAAGAATATTGGGATAGGTATTCAAAATATCAGAGGCTGAAGCCTTCATTCTATCCAAAGACTCATCTATTTGACGAAGAGGATTAGCTATTCATGTAAATAGATCATCCTCTATTGATTGCATGGCAATGTGAGGTCTTGACAAGACTCTATGGTAAGACCCTGTTCCATTTGTGATAACAACGTGGTTTGCATTGGGTTGACCGTATTGCATGTCTAATGGTTGATCAACCTCCTCCATCCTTACATAGCTAATGGGGTTTGAAGTGTAACTAGGGGAGGTTTGGACGTTGCTTGTGTAATTATCGCCCCATATCAAAAGAGAAGGGGACTATTGTGGTTACATGTTGGTGTAATATCTATCAGATCCAAATGGCCCACCAAACTCTCTTCCAAACATATTTTAGAAATTATAAAATACCTACCAAAATAGGGGAAGAAATGGAGAGGTGATGTAATAACAATGAAATAAAAGGAAACAAGAAGGAATTAATCCTTCATGTTGGGTTCACCAATTTATATGGATGAAAATGAACATGTGACCTTCAACCGCACTCGACCCCCAAGGTCTTTTTGGAGCAGCCAATGTTGAATGTGTGTGGCTAACTATAGGAGGATCGAGACTAAGATCTGGTAGTGTGATCTCCTAGTAGCCGAGTTGACAAAGGGAAGATTTAGAGGCTATGAACGGGTAGCATAAATTCCCTATGGTTTTTTTTCCTAACTTGAATCTAAGTATTGATATAGTTTGAAGTGTCCATGTAAGATGAATGAAATTAATAATCTATGCTACTGCTGAAAGGAAACTAATCTAAACAAGTCACAAAACTGAAATATTACAATCACAAACAACAATTCAATTTTATTCTAAATAATCAAATCTACTTCTACACTAAAACTAAACAAGAAAAATAACTCGATGTGGTTATTTGCCTGTGCTGAGTGTATTGAACTAAACTAACCTAAAACAAGAACTTTTCCAAATGATCTATGATGTGTAGACAACCTCCTACAAATATTCTCTCCTTCATATCCACAGGGATGGGAAGAAGAGGATCCGTCACCGAGGATTGCTATGAAAGATTCAAACCCTCTTGGAAATTAACTAACTACTTGCAAATGAAAATAAATTTATTTCTACTCTATTTGATATGATGTATTAACGATAAATTGTAAGAATGAAGGAAATCAAGCAACAAATCCAACCTAGATTTGAACAAGACCTTTCTCTCACATTTCATTCCTAGATTTGCTTAAGAATTCACTTGCACATCATTCTACATTTCAATGAAATAGGTCTTGGTCATTTAATCCATGTTACGCCACATCTAGCACTCAAATAAATCATATTGACTTTGACATACATCCTCTAGGACAGAATGATAGGGATACTAGGTTTGTTTTTGATATAGACAAGATGCCATCGATGCTGAAATTACCTGAAGCGGTGATCTTGCCTTATTTTTATAGGTCTAGGTTTATAAAAATTGTATTAAGAGAGCCATGATTGATGATGGGGCTTCTATAAATGTGGTTCCTTTCTCTTTCTTACAAAAGTTATGATATACATAGACAAATTTTTCCTCTACAAGAAACACTATTGAAGTACATTTGGTCTTAAAGCGACCTCAATTGGAACCATAGTTTTTCTAGTCACACTTGGTCCAAAACCATCTTGCAGAGTTTTACATTATAGATGAGGGAACAAAGTTATAACATGATCCTTGGGAGACCCTGGATTCATCAAATGAAGGCTATTCCTTCTACACTATTCCAGGAGATTAGATTCCTCCATTTAGGGAAGGTCTTCATCGCTCAAGGGGATCCTAAGCCCTTCGATATACACTTAGAAAACCTCAAGAAGAAGAAACGAGTCCATATGGAGTATGAACTTCCTACAAACCAATTAAACAAACCACCTCCAACAAAAGAGTTAGTCCATAAATGAGAGGACATTCCAAAGGTTGAAGTCATTAACCCAAAAACATTTGAGGTGTCAAAAATAGATAATGGTACATCAATATATTTGGAAACAAGTGCCACTAAGACCACAACAGAATTATGAAACTCTTAGAGAGTGATGATCCAATCTTCCTCCCATTTGAACCACAAGGGATGGGTAGTCTTTTTTGGTGTAACATCTCTTCCATCTCGATGACCTAAGTTTAGGTGTAAACATGATAGAATTAATACATGAAGAAGGAAATTTGAGATTGAAACGATTCCCATCAAAGCCATCTCTCGAGGGTTATTTTACTCTAATCACTAGTTTCAACCCATGTGTGTCTCGAAACTAATCTTGTCATATCCATGGGGCAAGGCCTCATCATTCAACAAGTAAACACAATTCTTCACATAGGAAACAAGGCCAAGCATCATAGTCATGCTCACCCACACACCATGTCTCAAGAACATGACAAAGAGTGGCACGAATGCCTCTTTCAGAAAAATATTTTAGTGATTGGACATATACACTTTTGGGCAAGGGTTGTAAGTCTAAACCCATAATGGTAGGCCCTTGTCAAGAGAATGAAAATTTTGAGGATAATGGTTCTCCACTGTGTACTCTTAGGGGTGAAGAATTTGATATTCGTCAACTTTCTTCACCTTAGCTATCATGACATGAAGTTTCACACTGCATTGCATTTTCATTCACCAGTTCATTTTATAAATTTGTGATCAAGGGAATTATTCTTATGGAAACTCCTAAAAATTCTGAAAACATTGGCAAAACATTTAGATCATATCTCTTAAAATCTTCATAGTATCATCAATTATTTTTGAATCATCTCATCAATTAAAGCAAGATAAGAAAAACTTTTGACCTTGATCATACCAAGGCCTGTATACTTAGCTCTACTTATAGTCTCTTTCTAGGTTAAGTGTCTTTGCCTATAGTTTGTTCTAGAAGCTTCATGGTGTCACATGTATCCCGTGAAAATCTCTTTGGAAATAAGAACATACTAAACATTTTTCCTAAATAAGTAAGTTAAATGTAAATCAACAAAAAAAAATATTTTACACATTTCTTTGCCCTACCAACCTTGGTGTTGAGCTTGTGCCTCTTACTAGTGATGTAGGAATGAGAAAGGAAGGAAATGCCCTTACTCGCCTATTCTTTGTTCATGGTGATAAGCTCGTGCTTCCTACTAGTAGCATGGGGCAAGGTGTAGGGGTCTCTTTGACAAACCTAAAATTCACAAACAATTAAATCTATTACTAGAAATATTAAGTCAAAAAAAAACTGAATTAGATGTTCAAAATTCCAAAAATAATTCAAAACCCAAACCAAATTTTGAAAAAAATAAAAATAAAAAATAAAAACTTTGATTGGAAAACTAGCTTGCTGGCCAATCAAAGGAAAAAAAAAAATCAAAAAGCTTTGATTGGAAAACCAGCTTGTTGGCTAGTCAAAGGAAAAAAATTGATTGGAAAACCAACTTGTTGGCCAATCAAAGGCAAAAGGAGGTGGCTCTTCTTCAAAGGAAATCAATTATTACCTGGTGGCTTTCTTCTCGGCACTATTTGACCATGTTAACAATAGGATGACAAAGACAACTAGAGGTATGATCAAGTTATTTTGTTCTACTATTTTATTTTTAAGCTTTCTTGTAAGTTTTTTTACTATAGCTAGATCCAATTTTAAAGATTTCCAAGGAAGGCAAGATAAAATTCATATCTCCCTACTTATATGAAAAATATGTGCACCTCTTTACAATCAAACTTTTTGAGTCTAATTTATGGGCAACCATAAATAAACAACATGCATGAGGACATGCATGAGTTTAGGTGTGGGAGAGAAGGAGAAGCATGAGCTATGTATTTTGATTTTAAATATGAGACACATCAGAAGGAGATCCACACAAGAACTTGCTGTAAAATAAAAAGATCAAAAGCAACAGAAGGAGATCCACACAAGAACTTGTTGTAAAAGAAAAGAATATCAAAAGAAATAGAAGGAGATCCACACAAGAACCTGTTGTAAAGAAAATAATATGAAAAGAAACAAAAGGAGATCCACACAAGAACCTGTTGTAGAAGAAATAAATAAAAAGCAGCAGAAGGAGATCCAAATAAGAACTTGTTTTAAAAGAACGAAATCAAAAGCAGTGAAGGAGATCCACACAAGAACATGTTGTAAAAGAAAGAATATCAAAAGTAATGAAGGAGGTCCACACAAGAATCTGATGTAGAAGAAGGAAATCAAAAGTAGTAGAAGGAGATCCACACAAGAACCTATTGTAAAAGAAAATAAATCAAAAGCATGGAAGGAGATCCACACAAGAACTTGTTGTAAAAGAAAGAATATCAAAAGCAATAGAAGGAGATCCACACAAGAACTTGTTGTAAAAGAAAGAAATCAAAAGCAGCAGAAGGAGATCCACAAGAACGTGTCCTCAATATGGAGAAGAATCTAAGAAGAGGAGATAATAATGTAATGCATGAGGACATGCATAAGATTAAGTGTGGGGCAATGATGAGGCCATAAATTGGCCATAAATTACCATTATTTTGTCCTTCCAAGTTACCTTTGAAAGTGGATTTAAATGTAATCTAGGAACTTATAGTTTTCTTAAGATAGAATATAGGATATATATCTTGTTCATTCTTTATAAATATTTTGTTATCTATTTTGTTGACTAATCCTATTGATTATTTGGGAAAAGATGCAAAGTCTTGTGTATGCAGGCCATAAAGGAAAGATAATGCTAGTATTGGGAAAAGTAAAATTGATCATGAACAATATATTTAAAATTAGATCTAATTTCATATTTAGATTCCTCTCAAAAAATTATGCAAGTTCAAAAAAATAATCATCTCAATCTGAGGTCGCATGCAAAAGTTATAGTTGTTTTAAATTAGTTGCGGAACTCGCAGAGAGTTAGTTCCAGAACTCATAGAGTTAGTTCTGGAACTTGCAGGTTTAGTCCCAGAACTTAAAGATTTAGTTCCATAACCTGTATCAATTTAATCATAGTTAGTTCCAAAACTTTCAATTCATTGAAAAATTAGATTTAGTTCGAACTTGCAGATTTAGTTCGGAACTTGCATAAAAGGAATGATAACTTTAGTTTCGGAACTTGCATCAACGGAATGATAGTTTTTGAGGGATTGTGAAAACTCAGAGATTCCAATGGGAAATATGAGAGATTTTTTTATTCATAGAAATTTTTTTAACAAAAACTCATTTAGATTTTCTACAGGTTTTACCAATGAAGAGAGATCTAACTTTTAGTGAGTTGCAGTCCGAGGAAAAATGTATCAAACGAGCACTAAAAGTTCCATAAACAGAAATAGAAAATTCAAATGGAAAATATGAGAGAGGTTTTTGTTCATAGAATTGTTTTTAACAAAAACCTCATTCATATTTTTTACAAGTTTTACCAATGAAGAGAGATATAACTTTTAGTAAGTTGCAGTCTGAGGAAAAGTGTATCAGACGAGCACTAAAAGTTCCATAAACAGAAATAGAAAAGTAAAATAGAAAATATGAGAGAGGTTTTTTTCATAGAAATGTGTTTAACAAAAAATCATTCATATTTTCTACAAATTTTACCAAGTAAAGATAAATCTAAATTTTAGTGAACTCTGACGAGGAAAAAGCATACTTAACAAGCGTCAAAAGTTCCACAATCAAAAACAACAAAGTCAAATGGAAAATCTGAGAAAGGTATTTGGTCAAAATCATATTTTGAGGAAAATCCTCCTTCTAATAATGTAAAGGAATAAAATCATTATGATTCTTGTTACCGAAAAGCAAGGAGAATATTTGGGAGCAATTCTTCCTAAAATAAGTGGGATACGATTTGACTTCAATAACATATCTCTCTCCATATTTTGTAGAGATGAAGATCTTAGTTGTTAGGATTGGAATAAAGATAAGATCAGATTGTATTTCCTAAAATAAGGAGTTGGTTGGATGCATGAATTATAAATGTAACCTTCCACACTTAGATATGTAATACTTTTCTCCAAAGAAATAAATATCTATTCTTTTCCTCTCAAATATTTTGTATTTTTGAACTCTCGAAGTATGATTTAAATCCTCTTCCAAGGAATGAGCTAGACACTCATTCCAAGGAAGATGGATTTGTGTTTTTATATTTATATTTATTCATTTTTCTTTAATTCATTTTGTTGTATTGTTTTTATCTTTGTATTGTGAAAATTCAGTCTGTTGTAAACCTACAGGTGTTTTGTTCAATTATGTTTATTTTTAATTCAAAAATTTCAATTTATGCAAGTGTGCCTTTATATTCCTGCAAGTTTGATTTCCTTTATGAAAGTGTGTTTACATTTCTGCAAGTGTGCTTTTAAATTTCTACATGTGTGATTTATTTTATGCAAGTTTGGATTGTGTTTAAAGGATTTGTTTTCTAAGATCTTCTTCTCTTAATGCATACAACCTTTGGACACCAACTTGGATTGACATTTTTAATGGAAAGGATTGATGAACCTCATCACCAATTGTGTAGTAATTTGTCCACTCAACTTGTCCTTTCTTTCTCTGAGTTTTCATGTGAGTCCAAAGGATTGGGAATGAAAAGAATACAAGCAAGAGGATGATGCTTGAGCAATGGCAGCTTGGAAGTAATCTGGACGCAATGCAAGTAGAAGAGAGATAGCACAAGATATCTAAGCTTGGCTATGTAATTCCTAGCAAGATTATGACAATATAACAATACAAGATACACAAAATTCTCTGGCCTTTTCTTGAATACAAGCATGGAATATATAAGAATGGAGGATAGAAGGTTACTTCATACATAAGGCAATGAAGAGGCAGTTCCACTCATTAAATCTATTTAAAAATAGAAGGAACAAGGAGAACCAAGCAAATGAAGCTATTTTTAGCAAATTCAGCTCATGGATGCGCTCAAAAGGTAAACTTAAGTGAATCGTCGCATGTAATTTTACGCATGAAAATTTTGGAAAAATTGATTTGGACCATCACCTGCGTAGGGTGGCGGTTTGTGAACCGCCACCTAGGTAGGGCAGCGTTCCTAGCATTGAAGGCAAAAACAAGCACAACAAGCAATGGGGAGATGGAAAAATGCAAGGAAAAGTTAAGTAAGGCTATCTAGGCTACAAATATATACTGCAAGTGGGTTTTGGAGCTCGAACACCTTCTTGAAAGGATTTTGAATCATCACTGGGGAATTTTATAACCGTTCTCCTAAAAATGTAGCACGTGTAATTTTGGGTTCATACGAAACCCTCATGGGGAAGAAAACCCACTAAAACTCTACTTATATTACACAAAGCAAAAAAAATTGGTGAAGCACCAGCTTCACAAGAAGCAACAACCCCTATTTTAGTAGAGAACCAAACCAACAAGGAGAGCCAACCCTAATTTAGTGAAACAAGAACTCCATAAGGAGGCTACAACCCCCTAAGATGATCAAGCAAAAAATAAAATATTTGAATATGAATATCTCTGATTTTTGTTACAGTCACAACTGATGGAGATCATAAATTCAGCTCACACACTTTGTTCAAACCCTCATTCCTTCAACTTGATATATCTCTCACTTTCCTGAATTTTCTTGGCTTTAATGATGTAGAGCTAAGACAAAATCAAATAGTCATATGGTAACAAGACTCAAAAATTTAAAAAGAGCCTATAAGGTCTTCCAAACTTGTTTATTCCTTAATTCCTTCACAACCCCTAAACCATGCATTTCTTGATATTCCTCCTCCGTGAACTCAACCATTAATTCCCTCATGCTTCAATACCTTGAAATAGTTTAAATTAACCCTCAAAATGGTTTAAAATCATTAGAATGAAAAAAATTCAACTTTCTTGTAAACTTCCCTTATCCTAGCCTTCTCAAGCAATCTCTCTTGGTATTTTCATAGTTGGAAAATTTACAAATATTCATAACACAAAATTTTATCCTAGTACCCTTTTATATTGTTAAGGTACATGTAAAAATTGAGGTTACAAAACTTTTTCAAGTATTTCTTCCACAAGCCTTCCTTCTTTCTTGTTGGAGCTTCTAGTAGCCCTATCTAGATTGATTTTCAGGCATAAATTTTGTTTCAAGAGTCCATTTTTCAAGCCATTCATCATTATAGACACCCATTTTCCTTTTACTTCTTTGTGTAAATTTTCATGTCACCTTCTTTTGAATATATTGACTCAAACTCTAATACATCATCCTTAATGAGGTCTTAAGTTCTCTTGATAGTTTTAGAGGTATTCTATGAGAAATTTATTGATCTCGGGGATAGTTATAATATGAAACTTCTTGAATATTTATCTTACCCTCAAGGGGATGGTAAGTATGAATTCTCATATCTTAACTCCTTTGGGAGATGGTTTATCATGAAAACCCTTATCAATCCATTCTATAATATTATAGGTCACAATTTTTCCTATCATGACTCTCAAATAAATCTCCAATGTGACTAAGATATTCAATCCCATTCCTTCTCCATAACCTAGAGGAAGTTAAGGCAGATATATCTACCAAATTTCTCAAGTTTTTATTAGTTTGTTTATAAGAAAACACAATTTGTATCCCCAAAACCCTAGTTCGATAATTTAGGCGTACTATGTAGCACGAGAAGGCTCAAATATCTAAAATAGAACCAAATTCTAAATTTGAGATCTAAAATTTTATGTAAAGGTCTATACCCACCTACTACAACTTTAAAACCTACCAATAAATCCTATTGTTGATCTCCACTTTGAAAATGATGTTAATCTTCATTGTACTTCCCGAAACAAAGTTTTCTCCACATTTAGATTTTGTTAGTTCATAATATGGTCTCTAACACTTATTTAAAGGGTTCTCTAAAACTAAATAAACATCAACACATTATCCACTCCTGTAACTTGAAGTTCTTCCACTCAAAATCATGTTTCATGTCTTTACAAGTCTGACTATGCACTTATATGCAATGATATGAGATACAAAAAGGTGTTATACCAACAAAAACAACCAAATGAATACATGCATGGTTTACCTTCATTCAAAACTCACTCTCTAGTTTGATGTATCTTCCTCTTTAATAAATTTTGAATCAATGGACCTCACACAGGTTGATAACTATGCAAACTAGATCTATCACATTTTTCTATATCACTTTTTTTTTCAAGAAGTGATCTCCAAAACCAGTATCAAGACATTCTTATCAATATAAATCCATCTTCTCAGTTGAGACGAACCAAAACTAAATGTCTAACTAATGATAATTCACAGTTTCATATGAATACCTACTCCAAAGATATCAATAACTATAACACAAGGTTATTTTCTTCCAATCTCTTGGAGCTCCAACTTACTATTACTTTGACCATTAGAATGATGAATGGAATTAGTTACATCAATGTCTTTATATTCTTTCTTTGGTAGTTTCTAATGACCATAAACCTCCATATGACCTCTCTAGACTGAGTTTTATCTTAGAATTTAACTTTAAGTGACTCTTGACTAATTCTTATACTAAGGAAATAGTGAATTAAACTAGTAATGTGGCTTATTCATGTCTTAGAGACCTCTTAAAGTCCTGTTACAACCTTATTACATGTTTTATAGCTCCAAGAATCACATCACAACAAGATTTATAACAAACCAAAATGACTTCAAATTTTGAATTGGAACCTTTTGGAGGGAGAGTGCCTAATTAAAATTTTGAAAAGTATAGCCATAATATAACACCACCTAAGGAATTTGAATGACCACTAGGACCCACAGACACACTGACATACCAAAATTGATGATGTCCAAGTTTTATGTACATTTTTAGGGAGGATGCTCCTACATCATTAAACCCCTTGTATACATTATTTATAACTCTCCTAAAAAATTTGATCACTTCACTTTCTCTTATTTCATGCCCATGATCAACTTTCAAACCCTCACCTAGGTCACATTTTCTTTGTAGGATTAACAAGTTCAAATTTAAACTCAAACCCTTGCTTTATACCCTTCTCAACTCAAAAACATAAATCAAATCAGTCTCCATCCTTTATTTTGACAAATAAAAATAAAAAACCTTCCAATACATTCATAAAACATTCATATTTGGCCCATGTAGGTCGGTCATGCCCATATGCACCAAACAAGAACAAAACTAGTTCAATCCCCATCACCTGGATAAGGTAAAACCAAAAACACCATAACCATGATTATTCAAGATCTAAAATTTACCACACATGTAAAATATGGCATACAACATCATCCATGGTCGTTAATTATCTTTCACCAATCAAATTTATCATAACTAACTCAAGAAGGCTCATATCCTTCTCAAAATAGATGTTTCCAAGACCCTGTCTTCACCTTTGGGCCTAAAGACCACCCAAGAACAAATAAAATATGGCATGTAGCCACTAATTAGAATTATCTAGACCTCTATATCCGATACATGAATAATATATATCATGAAACATCCATATGTGCAAACCACACTAACTTTCCTCTTCACCAAATTGAGCTTCCCAAAAAGTAATTTTACAAATTCAAATGGTTTACACCCTTTCTACCACTTTTAATACCTCCAAATTCCTTCAATAGGAACAAAATTAATCCCTCTTCACTCTCCAACTTATATAAATAATCAACACATTCATCTTGTGCATCGTTTACCTCCATTTTTAGCAAAAGTAGTTATGTCCTAAGAAACAAGAAACCTTCTTCTCCACAAACTGAGATGGATGACCCATAAAATATCATCATCATGAGACAAAAATATAAAACTATAAATACCTTTGAATATTATTTCTATAATATCTTACGCTTCATTCCAACTTCAAGTGGAAGGCCTCCATTTAAAACTCCATATTTGAAAACTTTTCAAAAGCCCCAAAATTGCCTTATAACAGTCTTTATAAATATGGCACACTTTTCCATTTATAAGATAAACCATGATAGAAAACCATCATGGACATCAAGTAAAAGTCCTAGACTAAAAAAATTCAATTTATTTTGCAACTCCTTTGGAAAACCTTGTCCCAAACTGTACTTCACAAATTCACATTTTCAGTGGGGTCTACTCAACAAAACATGTTCTATCTTAACTTTATGGAAACATGGAGGAGTCCTCTACATCATAAAATCATCATATTATAATAATAAAAAAATTATGGTCGCTTACCAAGAAAATATTTCCTACCGCTTTCAAGTTAGGGTTTCAAGTACACAAAAATTTGTTTACCTTCTTAACATTTGTTCCTAAAAAATTGACTATCAAACCACCTCATTATTATTTTTAAATATTCATAACTAACCTAAGAATATATGTAAAATATCTTAGGTCCCCATGAAAATAACATAGCTCACAATGATCATCGAGAAGATCAAATCTTCATTCTAGAAAACCCGCTTTTACGGAATCGATGTATCTTGCAAAATATTCTTCACTTTGACCTAAAACTTACTGTGAAGTATCATGAAAACATACTATAGCTTTCCATGCTCATCATATAGGTTAAATATGCCTAGAACTCTCTATACATTAATACTTTACTATGTCAAATAATATTTTCTCCACTGATTGCTTCCCAAGAACCATGAAACACCACCAAACCTCTGAGAACTGACCTAAAACTCACCATACACATCATATAAACTACCACCATGCTTATACCATATTTTTAAGACTGATTACCTCCAAATATTGTAGCTCCATGTCATTTGTCATGCTTCAAGGCTAGGAATAGGCATAGAATGACCTAACTCAACCATGACACCTCATGAACTGACCATGTTGACCTCGTGCAGACTCATAAATACATTTCAAACACTATATTAACTATGCTTTACCTCATAAAAACCTTCAACGTACTTTGGAGGATGAAATCCATGACTTAACTCACTAGACCATGTACTAGGACCTCATAGAACATCACCAAACTTGGTCACTACCAATCAACATTCATGTTAGACCATTGAATAACACCACATGGAGACTCATACAAAACCATGACACTCTTTTCCATCAACGGACTTGAGATAAATGAAAACACTAATATACAATGGAAAACAAACTTTGTCAGCTGAATGAGCTCAAATCAACTAGCTCGTCAAGGAGGTGTGGATTGCTCAAACCTTATTGATGAGTTATGGATCTTTGACTCTTTGTTGAATATATTATGACTACATAATGTCCCTAGGTTTTTCTTGTTGTTCCCTACATGTTGTTCTTCTTTGCTATGTGATCAAAGTGATGATGCATGAGACTCTCTCGAAGGATGAATTTCCTTTTTTTAACTATGCAAACATCTTACAATTATGTGGAGATACCAAAAAAACTAGTGAGATGAGTGAAAACAGAGCCTACTGCAACTTTCTATACCTAGAATAGAGAATTTATATTTTTAGTAGGTACGAAAAGGACATGCTATTTTGGGAGATTTCACCTATTTTTTTCTCAAATTTGAACTTCTCAATCCTATGGTATGCTCAATTCAACTTTTGATGATGTATTTCTATTTTTAACAATTTTCTCTTTTTGGAAAGTTTCCTTTTCTTTTTTGGTCAAAATTTCCTAGTTTGTTATCTTCATTGTCCTCTACATGTCTCATTCTTAGAGGGATTACTTGTGAACCGGTGCATTGATCTTGTCATTAATGTCTCTGTGATGGAAAAGTGGCAAAGTGTGTAGCATAGTCTTCATGTTGGTATTGTGTGTAGTTTTTCTTGTCATTCAATCTTTCAATGTGTCCCGATGTTTGTCTTGTCAGGCCTCAAAAGGTCAAGATATGTATTGTCTTGGTGAGTGAAGTTGATACTATGAGAATTCAAGTCATTGTCTTAAGGGTTTTAGTACTTAAACTATATTTAGATGTCCTAGTATGAACAAAATTGTGTTTTCACATGCTCTAAGAGGTTTTATGAAGATGTATAGGTCAAACTTGGTGCTATATGGGTGAATCTAGCTAAATTAGGTCTAATTTGAAGGCCTATGCCAAGTAGGTCTTGGTGTATGATGGATTGCATGACTGAAAAGAATATTATAAGATTTTGAAGGATGGAGAACCCTTTTAAAGGCATATAAAGGTGAAAAAGGTCAAAAATCAGGGATTTGAACCCTAAAGGAGACCTAGTGCATATGAAGGCTTGAGAACATGCCCAGTAGTCTTAGGAAAATTCAAATTTCCTCATGTCAAAAAAATGGGAGATGTTAGAGGTATGATCCCTCATGGTGTGAGAAATGTTTCAAGATTAGAAATCAAAACCAAGTATGTGGAGTCACATTCTTCGAAACCAAATTTTTGAGAAGTGCAAATTAAGAACCTAAAATTCTTAGTAGTTTTTATAAATTGATAGGGATTATTTAGATAAGTAATAAGATAATTTTTGGAGGAAATTGGGATAAAAATTAATGTAAAAGGTTTGAAATCAAAATATGGTGAAATGAAAAAGTTATATCCTTTCTTCTAAGCTGGTTTCAAACACTCCAAGACACTTACTTATAGAGATACGATAAATATTCAAGGTATGAGCATAAAATTAATTGATAAAGCTAATTTCATGTTTTATACATGCAAAAGGCTCTCGTGTCTCAATAAAATCAAAGTGTGCATCTCTGAACTTAGTGTATAGTACATAAAAGTACTATTTTTGGTGAAATATGCAGATAAAGGTGTATGCTAAATAATTCATGAAGAAAAAATCAAATTTATAAATAGATCATGATGTCCTTCAAATGATCATAGTGTTGTACAAGAAAAGCGTGTGAGAAAAATTGGAATTGAAGATACATTTCTACTTCCTATCACTAGAATATTGTACTTGTTATAATCAATCATGGTGATTTGAAGAAGTTTTTGTATATAAGATTGACATTCTTGTGTGAAAAGGTGTATAGGCTCTTATTGAAGTGAAAAATACTCACGGTGGCATAAAAAGTGGAAAAAGGTGGTTTAAGAATCCAAACAACAAGCTAGGGTTTGGTGTGTCAAAACCCTCACTATGCATAGTTTTGGGAAAACTAGCTTATTTGATCCTGTTGGCATGTTATTAAACAAAAATTGGAATTGAAACGATGTACAATGATCATATTTGATCGAAAGTCAATTTTAACTAGCAATTGTTCACACAACAAAATTTTCTTTGTATTGAATTTTGATTTTAAAATTGGTGATTATGACCTTTTTATATTTTTAATAAATGATTAAAACCTACAAGTACTGTGCAAAAATACGAGATAAATAAAGAAAAATCACCAGAAATTTGACATAGGGATTGATAATAGAGTTCGTAACTTGAGGCCTACATCTATAGGTTCGATTGAATGGGACCGATCTATTAAAATCTTGAAAATAATTTCAGTAAAAATAATTCTACAAAATTCGATCTTCTCACAGTCTTCCTCTATACAAAAATAGGGGTTGATTTTTTCTTCTCAAAATTCCATTCCTAGCTCAAGTTATGAACATTTGAATATTTTACAAATAAAGAAATTCTCCTTTTATATTGTTTGTCAATGAGATGGTGCAAGGGTTAAGGCATTAAAGTTTTTCTAAGGAGGTTACCGGTTCGAATCCCCCTTCTTCTCCTATGCTTTGCATCCTTTTGTTTTAATCCCACGCCTAATTGCATATACAGTGGAGGAGGTTTTTTAAAAGATAGGGTGGTTTATATTTTGATTGGCTTTTGAGCCATTTTAGGCATCTATGTATATGTGGTTGGTTGACCAAAGTTGACGCATGGATTAATGTTGGTTATGGCATGTAGGATATAGGCCTAAGTTGGCACATTGCATTAATGATGTTTGGTTATATGATTTGGAAATAATGTTGGAGGGATAAGGCATATAAATATAGCAGTTATCATAAAAAATGTGTGGTATTTGGCAAATAATATGTGGTGTGCATTAGCTTATGTATGTAATATAATTTAAATTGCTCTAGCTACTTAGTCCCGCATGTATCATGGAACTGAAAAATGGACTAAATAAACCAAAAATTCATATAATGATAATACAAAAAGGAGGCCAAAACACCCCTCCATAATCGAGTGTGTTAAACCCGCTAAGGGCCCCCAACCAAGTAAATAAGCAAGGCTCACCTATTCGTCACCGAGTGTCAAAGACATGCATTATAAAAAAATTCTCCATCACCTATATTTTCCACATGTCATATTTCAAGTTTTCCACTTGGCAATTACACACGCATCTAACATGTGTGTAGTCCCCGATTTTGCCAGTTGCCCTAAAATTTCAGCGGGCCATAACTTTTGCAAATGAGCCCTATTTCCTGCAAACAAGAAATCGTCATAATCGTCTAATTTTTCTCCACGCCATGGAACTGAATGAAACTAATTCTAAGAATATCATAGATAAAATTTTCTTGGTGAGGATCCTTTGGATCATTCCTCCCCACCAAGAAACATTTAGACCACAAAAGTCAACTTAACTGGTGAATAGGTGAGGTTATTTCTCCTCACCTTTCCAATTTCCATCCATTTCAACTTGTTTGGATGCATGCCTTTGAACCCAACATGAAGATACTCAATGTCACCCCTTCGCAAAGATCTTACCTTCATATCCAAAATGATGTCTTCCTCTGTAACTCATCAATGGAAGGCATTATGTTAACATCATCATGATCAACAATTATAGGTGGTTCATACAATCTTAAATTCTCAACATTTACAACTAAGTATATTTTCATATATGGAGGTAAATCTAATCGTAATTCGTTGTTACCAATTTTTTTCCATTATTTGGAATGGACCATAATGTATAGGTTTCAATTTTTTACCTTTACCGTCACCTTTCCTTGCGATGTGAAGCCAAATTGAATCACCAACTTTGAACTTGTGATCAGTTCTATGTTTATCATTCCCGGCTTTATACTTAGCCCGACTTTTCTCCAATTGTTCACGAACATCTTGATGAACCTATTGTATTATATGCACAAATATTTTATCCTTGTCGAATCACTTGGACCATTAACAACAGTTTATTTTCCATAATATACATCTAATGGAGAATTAGGTAGATATCTAACAGTTTCGGATCATTCCTCCCCACTGAGAAACTTTTGGACCCTAAAATTCAACTTAATTGGTGAATAGGTGAGGGTATTTCTCCCTCACCTTTCCAATTTCCAACCATTTTTCTTTGTTTGGATGCATTCCTTTGAACCCAACATGAATATACTCAATGCCACCCCTTCGAGAAGTTATTACCTTCATGTCCAAAATGATGTCTTCCTACAACTCATCAAGATACTCGAAGCAAAATCATCAATGGAAGGCATTATGTTAGCATCATCATGATCAAAAATCATAGGTAGTTCATACAATCTTAAATTCTCAACATTTACAATCGAGTAGATTTGCATATATGGAGGTAAATCTAAGCTCGAAAGCGTTACACGATTTTTTCAATTATTTGGAACATAACATACCATACAGTGTTTCAATATTTTACCTTCAAACTATCAAAATTTCTTGATGTGAAGCCAAACTGAATCACCAACTTTGAACTTGTGATTATTTCTATGTTTATCATGCCCGGCTTTGTACTTAGCATGAATTTTATCCAATTGTTCACAAACATACTATGAACGTGTTGTTGATCTCAGTAAACTCTTCAACTTTGGAATTATCACATTAATCACAATTAATCGTTGATGTTCTACTTTCTATTAGAAAATAACAAAGATAGCTAGTGAATGAATTATACTTGTTCTTAGAATCAACAATTTGTAGAAAGGAAAGAATATAAACTCATGCACCAACAATTTTATCCTGGAAAACCTCCGGAGGAGGAAAACTAGTCGGGAAGGGAAATTGCTCTTTCTTCCCATTTTTATTGGCCAATTCAATAAGTAAGTACATAAATTACAATAAGTATGAAAGATAAGTAGATAATATCTCACACTTCCTCCCAATTACTTGCTTGTTTTGTCTCAATTACTCCTCACTTCTACAAATCACAATTCCAACACTAGTAACTTCTTACTCACTTGCTTCATGCTTCGATGCCTTTGTTCTCTTCTATAACATGCATTTATAGCCTTTCTCATGTTCTCCCATGCACTGGAGAATGGGAAAGGTATGCAGAAGAAGAGACATGGAAACCCTTTAGAATTCTAGGATTTTTCACATCATATTTTATTTTCTATCCGCAAGATATAGGACCACTACCCAATGCAAACCGGCGGTCCTGGACCTCCACCCTAGTGGGGCAAAGTGGTTCTATAATTTCCACGCTACACAGGGTGGTAGTCATATCACTAAATAGACAGAACCTCCGTGTATCATTTTCTTCTTCTTCATGTTGGCTGATTTGATAAAGTAGAGTCATTTTGGATCCCTATGGATCACACCTCCCCTGCTTAGGAGGATTTTGGTCCCAAAAATATTAGTGGGGGAGTAGATGAGGAAATAATTCCCTCACTTTCTCCTTTAGGTACCACCGGGCCTGCCTTGGTGTCTTTCCTTTCAGTCCAATCTACCAAGACTCCTACGGACCTCTCCTAGTCTCTTTGACCTTCTATTGCAGTACTACATCCTCCTCTAATTCACCTTGTGAGTCCAAGAAACAATCCTCAATGGAAGGTAGCAACTGTAGTTCTTCATCTTCATCTAACATGGATGGCTCACATAGGTGCAATTTCTCACAGTTTACTACATAGTACATCCTCATGAATGATGACGAGTCAATTCAAAAGCATTTTCTCAAACTTGCTCCAATATGTTCCATATCGTAGTGGCTTGAGCTTTGTGCTTGACCTTATAGTATCTCCTTGCTCAAGTAAAGCCAAAATTTATCTCCAACATGAAGCTTATGTTTCCTTCTATGCTGATCGTGCCTTGCTTTGTACTTGGCCTGAGATTTCTCTAGCTATTCCTTGAATTTGAGATGGATTTTCCAGATCCTATCAATGAATTTGTTTGCTCTAGACACCTCTATGTCTCATGTATCCTTATCATCCTACTTTTTTGATCAAATGTTATGTCCAATGATTTGTAGGTAGATATCCCAAGCATGCTTCAAATGGTGACTTCATAGTGGATGTGTGTACTTCCCAAGTTATAGGAATGTTGAATGTAGGCTAAGGACTCATCCCAAGTCCTTAGGTATTTGTTGTTATACCCTCTGATCAATTGTACCAAAGTCTTGTTTACCACCTCTATTTTTCCATATTTCTGTGGATGGAAAGTTGTGCTCCTTTGTAACTTGGTATCCATCTTGTCCCATAAATCATTCCAAAACTTCCCCAAGAACCTAAATCCCTGTCAAAAAAAATAGACTTTGGAAAACCAAAATGCACCCATACATTAACAAAGAAAATATCTTCCACCTCATGTGCTTTTACTGTCTTTTTACATGCCATAAGAATACACATCTTACTAAATCTATCAACAACAACATAGAGATAGTCATGGCCATGTTTAGACATAGGTAATCCTCCTACAAAATCCATAGAAATGTCCTCCCACAGATGAGTAGGTACTGGAAAAGGCATATACAAACCTTCCTTCCTAGTCTTAGGCTTGCTAGTACAACAAAGTTTACATCCCCATATAAATTTTGATAATTCTTCTTACATATTGGGCCAATACACGTACCTTTGTAAGTGGCCTAGGGTCTTACCAACATCGAAATGTCCCACTACTTTCGAGGTATGTGCTTCCCTCATCAATAGAATTCACTCTTCTTTTGGCACGTAAATCTTCCCCCATTGGTAGAGCAGCCCATCTTTGAGATAAAAATCTTCAATCCCCTTCCTTTTAGCCCCTTGGGACTGCAATTGCTAAAATGTCACCCCAAAGTCTTTATCCTGGGCATATGCCTCTCCATAAGCTTCCTTTGTGAAGGGCTCGATCTAAGAGATAGTGGCCAAATAGGAAAACTTCTCCTGTGTGGGTGGCCTAGACAACATGTCTGCCACCAATTTTATACTACCCTTCTTGTATTTAATCACCAGATGGAACTGCTGAAGGAATCCCATCCATTTTTAGTGCCTTGCCTGCTATAATTTAGACTGTGCTTGCAAATACTGGAGAGGTTTGTGGTCAGTGTGCACAATAGTTTCTTTACCCAACAAATAATGCTTCCATTTTTAATTTCTTGAACTAGTGCATACATTTCCTTATCATATACTGAATATCCTTTAAATTTTGAAGTGAAAGTTTCATAATGATATCATACGGGTTTACCTCCTTGAAGCAACACTGCACCCATGGTGTAATCATGGACATCCTGTCTCTACTTCAACAAAGCTATTGTAAATTAGGAAGAGCAAGTAATGGAGCATGACTTTTCTTGTTCCTTACCCTAGTCAAAACTCTTACTCTTTGCATGCCATTATGTGTAGAGGTGTTGCGATCGCGGAGAATCCCGGAATGAACTTCCGTATGTACTGTACTGCTCCCACAAAACTCCTAGTTTCTATGGCTCCTATTGGTGTAGGCCAATTAGTTATGGCTTCCACCTTCTTTGGATCCACTCATAGCCTCCTCCTCCACCATGTTCCCAAGATATACAAGTGACTGTTTGGAAAATTCACATTTCTTCATCTTACAAAGTAGTTGTTTCTCCCTATGAACTTGCAAGACTTCCTACAAATGAGTTAGATGTTCTTCCCATGTGGCACTAAAAATCAAGATATCGTATAGATATAAAATGACACATGAATATATGAAATCCCATAATACATCATTCATCAATCTCATAAATGTAGCGGGTGCATTGATAACCCAAAAGGAAGTCCGACCATTCATACAAACCATGTTTTGTCTTGAAGGTAGTCTTTCATATATCCTCCTCCTTCATTCTGACATGGTGATAACCTGACTTGAGATCCAACTTTGTGAAAATTTTGGCATGTTTAAGTTGGTCCAAGAGGTCATCTATGTGGGGAAGTGGATATCTATTGTTTATGGTGATCTTGTTCAAAACATGATAGTTGATGCACATTCTAAAAGAACCGTCCTTCTTTGGCACCATCACGATAGGCGAAGCACATGGTGAGGTGCTCAAACGTATCACCCCTTAGTATATTAGTTCCTGAAGTTGTTTATTTACTTCATTACTCTCAAGCAAGGATTTCCTATACAACCCTATGTTTGGTAGAGGGGATTATGGAAATAATTGAATCTCATGCTCTGCTTCACATTTTGGTGGTAACCCACTAGGAGCCTGAAATACTTCCTAAAAATACTGAATAATACTATCCAAATCATGCTTTCCCTAGTTAGAAATATCTACAACTTCTACCCCATCTTGTTTATCCTTTAATAAAAGTAAACAAAACTGATTATGATTTGCCTGAATAAGTCATTTTGTTTGGTTAGCACTTACCATAGTAACTTGTGTCTTACGTTGGTGTGCCCGGATGTTATAGCTGATCCCATCCTTGACCCATCTATATCAGTTTTCCCTTCTCATAAATATAGCATCCTTAACATATAAGTAAGGACTCCTAAATACAACATCAAAAGCATCAAGTGGAATAATGTCAGCTTCAAAAACATCAATATATTGGGAATTTATCCCAAACTTGACCTTACATCTTCTTGTTACCTAAATTTCAACACCCTTCTTCACCCAACCCAAAGGATAAGGGTGTGGATGCTTGTAAGTCTCAAGACCAAGCTAATAGTGCAAATCAACAACACCCCTAGATGTCTTCTCATATTTCTAGTTTGATAATGGGCATCCAATGTGTGATTATACAACATGGAATTTTTCCCCAAGTGTGGGACTTGCAAAAATGGGAAAAACTCTCTAGATTAAAGGCTAGTTCCTCTACTCCTCTAATCAGATGTATGCATGAAATTTGTAGAGGTTTAACTCAAAATCCTACTCTAATTCTGCCAAGGAGACAAGGATAGAAGAGAGAAAAGAAGATAAAACTAAACTAACAAGGTGATACACCAAAGGAGTGGTGAACATCTATTTCTGAAAATTGACATAGATTATAAAATTGCAGTACAAATCATGCACAAATTGCTAAAATTTTAATGAGGGATCATAATAGAGCAAACAACACAAGAAAGGATTGAAATTTCATTCACAGAGCTTGCATTGTCATTTCCATTTTTAAATACAGGCATTACAATAGCAAGGAGGTAGAAAACAAGATACAGATTAAAAAGGCCACGATATCCACAAATCCACTTGCTAGGGTGAAGGAGGGAGCTTGCAAAACATAAAAAAATGTTCAACCCTTTACAAATGAACCAAATCTAGCTTTTAACATTGAAAACCTAAGTTCGGAAGGAGAAACGTGAGAAAATTGAAAAGAGTGATTCAACCACCAACTAGATCCCTTAAAATAGCATGCGTACTCTTAAAAATTCATTCCCCAAGATTTTTGACCATGCTAGAGAAGAATGGAAGCCATACTGCATTAAAAATGGTGGTTGAATGTTAGTTCTACTCTTTTCCCCATGCCAAGGTGTTTTTCTCATTTTCTCTCACTAAACTCCACCAAAAACAAAATTGAATATTCCATCATGTAAAGGACTTCAATATCTTTCCAATGACACCAAAATTGAGAAAAAATGAGCTCTGGATCGAAAGATATGCCCCTTTGAAGATTTAGGGCAAAATGGGCAAAAATCGGGTCAGTGGGCCGAAACCTAAAATTTTTCCCCTTTTTTTGAAATTAGGAAAAAATCCCCAAAAATCTCTCGCATCCCACCACTCGCTACCATGTGGCATATTCCCATTGGTTCACGGGTTCAAATGGCCATTTTATTCTTTTTTGAATTTTGGAAAAAATTCCAAAATCCCTTCACGCCCCTGGTTACCCGGGACATGTGTCATCCTTTGATTTTGCGCGGGCCTAAATCAATTCTCTTTCCTCTACGGGCCCATGGAAAAAAATCTTCCTTTGCACCATTTTTAACACTTTGGTAAAATTTTCAAATTCCCCGTGCCCCCAACCTCCACCGAGAACAGGACACATGGCACATTCCTATTAGTCTCGCAGGGTTTAAATCAAAATTTTCATTTCCTCCTTGGTAGGCCTCGTAGGCCAATTTTTTCCCTTGCGCCTACTACTATTTTGGCAAAAATCCAACATTCACTCCACCCCTCTGACTCCCACCACCTTATGGACACATGGTGGCCTCCTATTGGTTCACGGGGCTTTGGGCTAAAAATTTTCTTTGCGCCCCACCGAGCCCTTTGGAAATTTTTCTAACTTACCCCGCCGGTCCAACCTCCATCGACACGTGGCACCTCCTCATTCATGCGGGCCCATGGGTAAAAATTTTCCCGTATGCCTCCGCTACTTCCTTGGAAATTTTTTAACTTTCCTCCATTGACCCTCCATTCCACCGCCACGTGTCACATTCTTATTGGTTGCAGTAGCCTTCCTGTGGAAAATTTCCCTCAAAAACTCGCCGATCCATAATTTGTAAAATACAAGTTAGAAGGAAAACTTTACCTTTCTCGGAAAGGTGAGAAAATTCTCTATCCGATGAAGCCATTTCCAGATAATTTTGAGTTCCTAAAAGTGGAAAAAATTGACTAAAGCACAAAGAAGGAAGGAATGAAAGAAAGTTATTAAAAATAAGCAAGGGGATTATTTTTGATAACAATTTTGGTGACTCGGAGGGTCATCTCGCTTGGCTGGAAGAAGTGACCAGCTGCCTAAAGCAATCCATTGGGTAATGGGGTCATCAACTTAATTGTTTGGTACTCACAACCCATTAGAAAATTTCTAGAAAGAAGATTGTGAAAGTAGAACATCACTTGATCCGGAGCATGGCTGCAAAGATGTATCCTTGGGATAGAAAAGCTTGTGCCAAAGCACTTAGGGAAATGTAAAACTAAGCTAAAAAACAATGTGCACAAGAGCTTGGAATAATGAAAATATAAGCTAGTATGTACAAGATGAGGAGTTTCCTTCTGCAAGAAAGCAATGCTTTAGATGGATTCCATTAACTGGAATCTATACTTCTTCACCATCCAATGTAGAGAATTGGAACGCATTGTTGTTCTTACATTTTGTGACCATGTAGGGGCCACTCCAAATGGTATCAAAATTTGAGTGTCTTCCTGGATTTGCTTGGTCTACATCCCATTTCAACACTAAATATCCAACTTGGAAGGTTCTAGCCTTAGCTTTCCTATCAAACGTTCTCTTGATCAAGGTTTGGTCCTTCTCCATTATTTAGGCTGCATGCTCTTTGATTTCTTGGAGTTCCATCAATTCTACATATCTAACCTCCAAGGGATCAAACTCCAACGATTCCAGTTGCTTCATGAGTTCCAACGTTGGCAACTCAAGTGACATAGGCAAGATTTCCTCTCTTCCATAAACAAGTCCTGGATGGAGAGTTACTAGAGGATCTCTTGGGATTTATCCTATCAGCTCATAAGGCTGATTTAAGTTTAGTGTGCCAAGTCCTTTGATTTTCATCAAGAGTCCTCTTGATGATCTTTAATAGGTTCTTGTTGGTAGACTTATCCTGGCCATTACCTTGAGGGTAATAATTTGATAAAGTGCTCGAGATAAATCCCATTTCTAATAGCCCATTAAGTTACCTTTGATCCTATGAATGCCAATGCATTTTCTCGATATTATAGTGGCAGGTATACCAAATCTGGTTACTATCCCCTCATAAAAGTCCAAGATGCTAGATTAATTTGCTTCTTTAAGTACCACTGCCTCAGTCCATTTGGTGAAGTAGTCTATTGTTGTTAGAATCCACTTGTGTCATTGGCTTGAGTTTGGGTTAATGACTCCAATGAAGTCCAAACCCCATCACATGAATGGCTGATCAACTGAAATTGGGTGCAATGGAAGGGCTGCTAATCTTTCCTTACTTGTGAAGAATGCACAATTTTTACACCTCTTGATCCATGCATAACAATCACTAAACACCTTGGGCCAATAATAGCTAGCCTTCATAATCTTGAGGGCTGTCACTCTTGGAGAAAAATGACCCCTAGCTGATCCACCATGGAACTCTTCTAACATTATCTTAATTTTATTTGTCCCAATGCATCTCAAAAACACTCCATTCATATCCTTTTTGAACAAAACACCATCAACAAGTGCATATAGGATAGCTTGCAATCTGAAGTGTCTTCTCGTGGTTTTTTTCATCTCTAGAGGGCATAAGATTGTTTGTAAGAAGTGCATTATGTCTTGGGTCCAGCAAGGAGTGAGAATACCACCATTCTCTTCTTAAACACCTCTTTGTTCTTTGTTGTCTTGAAACACTAAAACAACATCCTTCCCATTGCTTGCTTCCATTGATTTTCTCAAGATCACCGCTCACACAATCCCTTTCCTCATACCAGCTTGGTGAATTTAATCTCAATGTCATACTCCATGACATGAGTAATCCGCCCTACACGTTATTCATTTAGGTCTTTGTTACGAAGGAAGTCCTTAACTCCCACATGAGAAACCAACGGTTGAAATTTTTTGTTTGAAAATAGATGCTTAAATTTCTTCAAGCTCTTAATCACTGTAATAACATGCTTCTCAATGAAGGAATACCTCACCTCATAGTCCTCCAAGTTTTGGCTAAAGAAGGCAATTAGATTCTCTGCATTTTCTTTGTTTTGCTGTAATAAAATTGTAGAAATTGTATCATCACCACCAAATGCATGAAGGATAAAGTCCTTAGAGAAATGGGTTAATGAGAGTCGAGCTTGTGAGATATCCTATTTGATTGCCTCAAAACTTGCTTTACCTTTTGCTGTCCATTTGAAATCCATACTTTTCTTCAACATCATAGTTATTGGCTTGACAAGGGCTGCAAAGTCTAGAACAAACCTTCGAATAAAATTGATTCTTCCCAATGAACTTTGAAGGGCCTTCTTGTGACTTGGTAATGGCAAAGTGCTTTTATTGCTTCAACCCTCTCTAGATCAATTGTTAATCCCTCTTTGGAAACAATGTTGCCTAAGATATTTCTTTTATGAGCTAGGAAAAGACATTTTTTGGGATTCAAGGATATCCCAAATCTTCTACATCTTTGGAACACTTGCCTAAAATGAAAGAGATGATGTGCTAAACTTTTAGAAAATACAAGTAATATCATCTAGGTATATCAACACTATTTTTTTGATAAATCCCTTGAATGCCATATCCATTGCTCTTTGGAAGGTAACTCCAACGTTAGACAACCCAAATGGCATTTTCCTATATCCATAGGTTCCCCATTTTGTGGTGAAGGTTGTTTGAACTGATCATCCTCCTTTACCATGATCTGATTATACCCCGAATAACCATCCAAAGAATGAAAAACTCTCGAGCTAGCAACAACTTGCAAAATCTGCTCCATAGAAGGAAGTGGGTAATGATCTTTGAGGGATGCTCTATTCAAATATCTAAAGTCTACACACAATCTTATTTCTCCACTCTTCTTTCTAACTGGAACCAAGTTTGCAACCTAGCTTGAATGCTTGATAGGAAATATGATACTTGCCTCTATTAACTTATTTAATTCCTTCTTCATGAGAGGCTCTATGTGTGGATTGACCGGTCTTTGTTTTTTCCTGATGGGTTTAGCAATTAGATCTAATTCAATTATGTGTTGAGCTAGCTTGGGATTGAAACCCCTCAAGTCCTCATATATCCAAGAAAATATATCCAGGAACTCTTGAAAATTTTTCATGAACTCATACCTTTCTTGCTTGGTTGCCACTTTACCAATTTGAAGTGATTTTCCTTCTCCCACCAAGATGGGTATTGAATCTTCTCCCTTGACTTGGATGTTTTCTTTCTCTTTTCTAAATTGATCATTAGGATTAAAGATGGACTCCAAAGTGACAAGTCCTTTTGGTAGTTTGTTGGTTCTTAGCTATACCACTTGATCACCATACTGTTGTTCTAACTTCTCTTGATTTTTGGCTGAGAACTCAACTTCTTCCTACAAGAAATTGATGATTTTTTGGTCAATTACAAACACTTTCCAACTTAAATTATTGTCTGGCACTGATGGCCTTACAATCACATGAATGTTTGGCTGCACTTTATCTTCCTTGATACTTTCCACAACATCAAAGGCTGCTCCAACTGCTGCAATTCTATCAACAGACTTGGTTTTCTTTCCTAGGGATGGAGTTGATGCCAAAGCCTTCAAAATCCTCAATGAGGTCCCACACCCTATTCTTATAACACTTGAGCAGGTCATTTTTGGTAGCATGTTGTCCTTTAACTTGATTAACAATCAGCTCACTATCACCAAAGACTTGTAAGTTTTTGATACCTCTCTTTCTTGACCAATGCAATCCTTGTATCAAAGCTTCATATTCAGCAGTGTTGTTAGAACATGCAAACTGAAATCTAAAAGTTGAATAATACTTAATGCCTTGAGGTGAAACAAGCATAGCTCCCCCCTACACCTTGTCTACTTCTTGATCCATCAAAGAACAACTGCCATACCTCATTGTCATCTTTATGGTCTAGCTTGGTGATGCTAGGAATAGGTTGATTTTCTTCATGCATGCAATAAACTCCTAGTTCAGATTCCTCTATTTCCTTGTAGGGATCAAAATCATGTACCTTTCTTGCCCATTCATCAAGAGTAAAATCTAGGATTCTTCCAAATTTGGTGTCAGCTTCATCTGTGCCTGGATAATCCTCTTGATCGAATCTTCGAACAATTGGCATTAATTGGGCTTGGAGTATGAGGCTTAATGTGAAAGTTTGTAATAGGTTCAGACTTGATTGTGGCCTTAGTTCCATATCTGGTCTAGAGCAACATGTGTGACCAATCAATAGATAAATAGCCTCTAATTCTAGTAGTGAAATCCTTGATAAACATAGGGAAAAAAGTGGAGGTAAATCTATCACCAACACATCTTGCAAAATAGTGACATTGGGGCATGCATGCAAAGTGAGGCTCAAATATTTAATTACCCCTACTATTGTTACTACTGTCCCATCTAGTTGTACCACCCCTTTGGATATGACTTCATAGTGGAGGCCCATTGATCAGCTATTGGCTTGGGCATCACGTAACTACTTACCCTTAATCAATCATAGAGTTGTGTACTATTTTATCCCAGATGATCAATGAAACATAGAATGGAGGGGGCTTCAAAATTTACCTTGTTGTCCTCCATGCTTCATGTCGATCGAGTAGCATTTGTGAGTACCTTCTCTTGCATATGAACTTACCTTTGGTTTTTGAAGTTGACCAGTCCTTCATGGTAGCTTGTAGTAGATCCCTTTGGCCGGGATGGATAGTGATTCCCACATAGATATATTCACATTTGTCTTCCTCATTTGTTCAATGATGTTAAATGGGGATGAAACATCCCTTTTATGCCCCTTATCTTGCACATTATTTTCTTGTACATGGGCTGCAAAATCAGCTAGTATTTGAGCTGGTCTAGAAGGTGGCTTGGGTTGTCCTTACACATTTGGAGCTGCATTTTGTTTGCCCACACTTTGTGGAGTGATGGAAGGTTGTGGATCACCTGGAGCTAATGACTTCCCTTCACCAATATTCCTCTTCTTTAACCGTGTGTTAGCTGCTACATTCTGAGGAATTGTTTGATTCATACCACAAAAATCTTGATCCGCGGTTCACAAGTGTATTCTCATTTGGAGTTGTATTTTGCTTGAGATGTTCCTTGTTGTTGGTTTGTTTCTTAACTTACCTCACTCTCTACACTAGTTCTTTGTCACCATCAAATCTTGTTTCAAAGCACCATTGAAGCACATAGACTAGTTGTGAGGTTCATTGTATGGGGAACACCAATCATACTCTTGAGCTATATTATTTTGCACTGGCACTAAGGATTTAGAGGTAGATGCAGAATTGGGGTTATAGGGATGAAATGGTCTATTGGCAAGATGCCTTACTTGATTTTGATTTGCAGTTGGATTGGGTGGCCTATTAGGCTGATATGGTTGCCTATTAGGCTGAGTTTAAGACTGATAAGAAGGTCTAAAACTTTGGGTTTGCTGCCTCTTGAGTGTAACCAGCTCATTTCCTAAATTTTTAATTGTTTCATGACTTCTTAAAGTTCATTTGAGGCACTAGAGGATGAAGTAGAAGTTTCATTTGAACTCTAATTTCCTGGGGTGGGAATAGGAGCTAAAGTAGGTTCTTAACTAGTGCTTGGGCTTTCCAAGTTTGGATATAAGGGAATGGGAGGCCTCAGGAGCCAGTTTACCAACTTGGATAAAATAATTCTTAGCCCTAATGGAAATGCTATAAGCTACGTGATATATTTGCACCTCCCATGGATTGGATTAACATAGAAATATCAGAATTTAAAGCTTTGAGATAGTATAATAAAGCACCTTCATTGTTGGCCTTCTTTATTCTTTGGGATTCTATCCCATGTCCTTTGAAATATGAAATTGAAGTCTCGTTAGCTGCTCATTAGGAGCTCTCTTGATAGTTGTCGGAGTTAATCCGATAGAGACAAATTATCTCCTTTTCTCCAAATTGCTCATGGAGAGCTATGCACAACTAGTTCTAATTTTGGATAGAGCTCGCTTCTAAGACTTATGAACCATTTCAAGGATTTCCCTTTAAATGAAGATGACAAAAATTTGATAGTAATTTGAATCTCAACAATCTCATGGATTGCACAAACATTAGCAATATCTTTGACATGATCACTGTGAGTGGTTTGATTTTCCACAAGAAAGTATGGAATGTTCCTCAATGCTACAATTGGAACCGGGTTTTGTGCATTGAGAGCAAGTGGCTGCTGCCACCTGAAGTTAACATAATGGTTGTGTTGTGCCATTCGATTGGCCTAAGAACCCTTGTTGATTAGGTGAAAGGTCTACCAAGTGGAGGAGTTGATATAGTTCTTTGGTGGAGATGGAGACCTTTGAATTCTTCTTCCTAGGGATAACTACGGATACTCGTAAAATCCCTCTTCTTTGGCCCTTGATCTTGTTTGGATCCTTCTCATGAATATTTAGACTTGGACTGTTGAAACCAGTTGATTTTATCTCTTTGAAGTCACCAGATGTGTAAATCAAGGCTCTTTTAAGCAAGAAACTTACAAAAAATGAACATCATCTTTTTTGTAATGAAGATGAAGACCTCTAAGGTCCCACTGGCATGCCAAAATCATATCGTAAATCAGCAACACCCCTAGATGTCTTCTTAGATTTCTAGTTTGATAATGGGAATCTAGTGTGATTGCACAACATGGAAATTTTCCCCAAGTGTGGGACTTGCAAAAATGGGAAAAAACTCTCCAGATTAAAGGCTGGTTCATTTACTCCTCTGATTAGATGTATGCTTGAAATTCGCAAATGTTTGACTTAAAATCCTACTCTAATTCGCCAAGGAGACAAGGATAGAAGAGAGAAAAGAAGATAAAACTAAACTAAAAGGTGATACACCAAAGGAGTGGTGAACATCTACTTCGAAAATTGACATAGATTATAAAATTACAACACAAATTATGCACAAATTGCTAAAATTGTAATGAGGATCAAAGCATAGAGCAAACAACACAAGAAAGTATTGAAATTTCATTCACAGAGCTTGCATTGTCATTTCCATTTTTAAATACAATTCATTACAACAACAAGGAGGTAGAAAACAAGTTTACGTCTTAAAAAGGTTTGATATTCCACAAATCCACTTGCCAGGGTGAAGGAGGGAGCTTGCAGAACATAAAAAAAAAGTCTAACCCTTTACAAATGAGCCAATTTTGGCTTTTAATAATGAAAACCCAAGTCCAGAAGGAGAAACATGGGAAAATTGAAAAGAGTGATTCAACCACTCGACTCAGATCAATTAAAATAGCATGGATACCCTTAAAATTTCATTCCCAAGATTTTTGACCATCTTTGGAGAAGAATGGAAGCCATGCTACATTAAAAATGGTGGTTGAATGTCAGTTTTGCTCTTTTCCCCATGCTAAGGATTTTTCTCATTTTTCTCTCACTAAACTCAAACAAAAACAAAATTGAAGATTCCATCATGTAGAGGACTTCAATAGATTTCCATGACACCAAAATCGAGAAAACCGAGCTCTGGATCAAAAGATATACCCCTTTGAATATTTAGGCAAAACCTGGGCAAAAATCGGGTCGGCGGGCTGAAACCTAAAATTTTTCCCCTTTTTTGAATTTGGGAAAAATCCCCAAAATCTCTCGCGCCCGCCACTTCATCGCCACGTGGTGCATTCCCATTGGTTCACGGGTTCAAATGGCCATTTTACTTTTTTTTGAGTTTTGGAAAAATTCTAAAATCCCTCCACGCCCCGCCACCCCGAGACACGTGTCATCCTTTGATTTTGCGTAGGCTCGAATCAATTCTCTTTCCTCATGGCCCATGGAAATAATATTCCTTTGTACCATTTTTAATATTTTGGAAAAATTGTCAAATTCCCCCCACACCCCCAACCTCCGCTGAGAACAAGACACGTGGCACATTCCTATTAGTCCGCAGGGTTTAAATAAAAAAATTATTTCCTCATCAAGGGCCTACGGGCCAATTTTTTTCCTTGCGCCTACTACTATTTTGGTAAAAGCCAACATTCACTTTACCCCCGCCACTCCCGCCAACCTTATGGACACATGGCAGCCTCCTATTTGTTCGTGGGGCTTCGGGCCAAAATTTTTTTTGCACCCCCGCCGAGCCCTTTAGAAATTTTTCTAACTTACCCTCGCCGGTACCCGACCTCCGCCAACATGTGGCGCCTCCTCATTCGCATGGGCCTCAAGCCATTTATTTCTTCACGGGCCCGCAGAAATTTTTTTCCTTTGCACCCCCACCGCTTCCTTGGAATTTTTTTAACTTTCCTCCACTGACCTGCCATTCCGCCACCACGTGGCACATTCCTATTGGTTGCGGGCCTTCCGAGGGAAAATTTATCTCAAAAACTCCACCGAGCCATAACTTGCAAAATACGAGTTAGAAGGAAAAATTTACCTTTCTAGAAAGGTGAGAAAATTCTCTATCTGATGAAACCATTTCTAGATAATTTTGAGTGCCTAAAAAGTGGAAAAATTTGACTGAAGCACAAGGAAGAAAGGAATGAAAGAAATTTATTCAAAAATAAGCAAGGGGCTTATTTTGGATAACACAAGCTTCACATAACTACTTGAAATTAGGTTAGACCGAGAACCACCATCAACCAAAGCATTTACCATAGTTATCTTGATCTAGATTTTGATTTGGAATAGTCTACTCATCTCCTCTTCCCGGATGTCCATGTTGGTGGCCGTGCATCCAAGCCTTCGTCTATATTAGAGTCATCTTTGATTTCCACCTCCGCTTCTATTTTCACAGTTTTCATGGAATACTTTGAGTCCTTGGTTTGGTTCTTCGATGTAACTCTAGATGCAACTTCAAACATGTAGTGTCGGTATGACCATTGATATCATAGTTCTTGCAAAAATTATTGGGATCTTTACAAGTATTCAAAGTAGTGCTAGCTTGTTTACCTTTCCCTTTCCACTTACCCTTGTTACTTGTTTTCCCAAAATATTTCTTTTGCTGAGTTGTTGACTACTTTACCCCGGGCTCTGCCCTCCTTTCTTCTTTTCATCATCTATGTAATATGCATGTACGCATGCTTGCTTCGTTGAGATCTTAGGGATTTGTGGAGATGACTTTTCTTTGAAGGTGAGTGTGAAGTCCTCCTAAGTACTTGGTCATAATATCCTCATCCTCCAAGTCCATGTTAAGCAACATGGCTTTCCTCCGAAACTCCATAGTATAGTCCTATAGACTTTGACCACCGCCTTATCTAAAATACTACCATTTAAATATTTGGTCAGTCTAATGGCCAATAAGATAGGAGTTATCTCTAAGTAATTCTTTAAATTCTTTCCAAGATTTCACAATAGAACGCTTCTTCTTTTCACAAGTGGCTAGATGGGTTTCCCACCAAACCAAAGCATCACGTTCCATCTTGAGACATGTAAAGGTGATCCTCTATGTCTCAGTAACATTAAGGATGCTAAAGTAGACTTCTAACTATTTTAACCATTTATCAAGCAACTCTGCATCTACTTGTCCTTTAAATCTTTTAATCTCAAATTTCGTTTCAACTTTAAAAGGAGTATGATCAGATTTTACCTTTTCTCTTGTGTTAGAAGTATCTTCTTCATGCTCTTCCCCATAACTTTCCTCATGGTGGCTCCTTCCTATGCCAAACTTTTTAGCTAAGCCCCAAACCACTAAGTCCATGGAGTCTTGTTTGATATAAGCTATCTTCTGTAAATCAGCAAGCTCTTCTTTCCTTCTAAACATCCTATCCATCATGGTCTCCAACATCTCGATTCTACGGACCAAGTTCTCTTCCTCCATTTGTCCCCAAATTCTCTATTTCCACTTCTTTGTAGAAATTTTTGGATCGCAAGGTAAAGCCTCTTCACCTTTAGATCTTTTCACTGTCATACAAATCCAAGAACGATAATACCACAAATTCCTAGATAATTCTTAGCTTTGATACCAAAATGATCCATAAACTCTTAAAATTTGGAATTATCCATAGAATCACAATTAATCATTGTTGTTATACTTTCTATTAGAAAATAATAGAGATAGTGAATGAATTATACTTGTGTTTAGAATCAACAATTTGTAGGAAGGAAAGAATATAGACTCATACACCAATAATTTTATCCTGGAAAACCTCCGAGGAGGAAAAAATAGTCAAGAAGGGAAATGGCTCTTTCTTCCCACTTTTACTGGCCAATTCAATAATAAGTACATAAATTACAATAAGTATGAAAGATAAGTACATAATATCTCACACTTCCTTCCAGTTACTTGCTTGCTCTGTCTCAATTACTCATTTCTTCTACAAATCACAATTCCAACACTAAGAGATTCTTACTCACTTGCTTCATGCTTCGATGCCTTTGTTCTCTTCCATAACATACATTTATAGTCTTTCTCATGTTCTCCCGTGCACTAGAGAATGGGAAAGGTCATGCAAAAGAAGAGACATGGACACCCTTTGGAATTTTGGTATTGTTTACGTCATATTTTATTTTCTATCTACAAGAGCCAAGACCACCACCCGATGCAGATCAATGGTCATAGGACCGCCGCCCCGGCGGGTGGCGGTCTGTAACCACCACCCTACATAGGGTGGTGGTTCTATCACTAAACAAATAGAACCTCCATGTATCATTTTTTCTTCTTTGTGTTGGCTGATTTGATAAAGTAGAGTCATTTTGGATCCCTATGGATTAGTTGTATTCTCGCACAAATATTTTAGCCTTGTCGTAATCACTTGGACCATTAACAACAGCTTTCTTGTCCATAATATACATCTAAAGGAGAATTAGGCAGATATCCATAACAAGTCTCAAAATGGAGACTTTAAAGTAGAAGAATGTAAGGCATGATTATACGCATGTTTCACATAATAAAATGTTCATCCCATGATTTATGATGTTTACCACAATATCCCCTAAGTAAATGTACCATTGTGTGGTTTACGACTCTCTGTTTGATCATTGGTCCGTGGATAAAAACCAATGATCTTTTTAGTTTTGTGTCCATTAACCCCCACAAAGTTGACCAAAATTCCCAAGAAATATAAAATCCCAATCAGATATAATTGAAGTAGGAAAACCAAAATGAACCTAAACAAACTGAAAAATCAAATGTACAGAGTTCCCTCACTAGTTATCTGTTTAGTACATGGAACCAACACACACATTTTTCTAAATTTGACCACTACCACATATAGGTAATCATGTTTCTTCCGTGTCATGGGAAATCCCCCTAAAAATTCCATGGAAACACTTTCCCATGGCCTTGTCAGAATAGGAAGAGGAGTGTAACGTCCTAATTTCATGTTACTTTCCTTGCTTGTGGCACAAATAACACAACCCTTAATATACCCAGTTATATGTTCCTGTATTCTAGGCCAATAACAATATTTCTATAAATGTGCAACTGTCTTACTAACACCAAAATTCCCAGAAATAAGAGAAGTATGTGCTTCCCTAATCATGTGCACACATTCATTTTCTGGAATGCAAAGTTTACCAAAATGATATAACAATCCATCATGCAAATGATAATATTTTTCTCCTACTTGTTTCCCACTTATTAGATCCTCATACACTTCTTTAAATTCTACATCATCAACATATTGTTCCTTATAACTAAGATGAGCCAAAGAACTATGTTGTAAAAGAATAGATGCAACTACTACTGGAGGTCTAGATAACATGTCTGCAACCTTGTTTTGTATACCTTTTTTATACCTGATCACGAGATGAAACTGCTGCAAGAATCCCATCCAATGGAAATGTCTAGACTATTGTAGCTTTGTTTGTGTTTACAAATACTAAAGGGGCTGATGATCGGTATGTATGATTGTTTCCTTGCCCATTAAGTAATGCTTCCATTTTTTTACACTTTGCACCAAAGCATACAACTCTTTATCATAAGTTGGATAATTTCTTACCACACTTGTGAAGGTTTCTGAATGGTAACACACTTGGTTGTTTGTTCTGCATCAAAACTACCTCCCTTTGCATAGTCACTAGCATTTGTCTCAATTTCAAATGAATGCTACAAATCTAGAAGTGCCAAGATTCGGAACGGTACTTATTTTCTCTTTCAGGGTATCAAAGGCTTTCTATTGTTTTCCTCCCCACTGAAATACTTGTTTAATACTTGTCAAAGCATGTAAAGGAGATGTAATAAATGAGAAGTTAGCAATAAATTTTCTCCAATATTGAATTGCACCAAGAAAACTTCTAACCTATGTCACATTATTGGGTCTAGGCCATTTTACAATAACCTCTATTTTTGTAGGATCAATTCTAAATTCTCCATTTCCTACAACATAACTCAAGTAAATTAAAGATATTTTTCCCAAATTCACATTTGGACATCTTCAAATACAATTTTTCTCTCCTTAATGTATCTAAAACTTTCTCGGATGTGTTTAACATGTTCATCTCATGACTTACCTGAATGCAAGAATATCATATAAGTAGACAATAATGAAATAATCAATAAATGGTCTAAAAATCTCATTCATGACTCTCATGAATGTTTCGTGTATTGCACAAACCAAAAGGAATCACTAACCACTCAAACAATCCTTGTTTCATTTTAAAAGTAGTTTTCCAAACATCACCTTCTACAATTCTTACTTGGTGATAAACACTTCTTAGATCTAACTTAGTGAAATAAAATACATTCTTTAATTGATCCAAGTAAATCATCTATTCTAGGAAGAGGGTAATGATTCTTTCTTTGTAATATTGTTTAAAGCACGTAAATAAACACACATTCTCCAAGTTCCATCCTTCTTAGGAACCAATATAATTGGTGAACCACACGGGGATGTAATTAGATGAATTATACCTTGAGCCAAAATTTCCATTACTTATCTCTTGATTTCCTCATTCTCTACTACATGACAATATATAAATTCAAATATTAGGAAGAGGTGCATCCCAAGCAATCTTGTATCTCATATTGAACCTCTCTTTGGGAGGTAGACCTTTTGGATCCTGAAAAACATCATCAAAATTAGAAACAATTTTTACCAATTCATTCTTATGTTTTGGATCACAATCCTTGAAATCTATCTCATGTTCTTTCTCTTTGGCTTTGACCACCATGAGTACAAAAATTTTTTTGGAGTTTACAAGCCTTTTCATTTGACCTGCAGTAACCAAGGATAGATTTCTCTTTTCACGGTGAGATCTAACAATAAACTCAATTCCATCCTTTACAAGCAAATATTTATTTTCTTCCCTATAGAATATTTCTTTACGATCATACAAGTAAGGACTTCCTAAAACCACCCCACAAATATCCAAAGGAAATACATACAATTCAACCTCATCTACAAACTTTTCTGTAATGGAAAATATGAAAGTACAAGTTTTAGTTACTTGTAGTTTCACATCATCACAAACCCACCCTAAAGGATAAGGCTTAGTATGTGGTTTAGTTTTTAGTCCTAATTTCTTAACAACCTCCTCAAAAATCAAGTTAGCTTGAGATCCACTATAAAAAAGAGTATCAATTTTTTTATGTTTTGAAATTTCTCTAATGTGGAAAAGCTCATTCCTTTTCTTATCATCATGTATAGTGTGTTTAGTATAAGAAGATGAGACATTTGAAGTACTACTGTTTGAAATTAAAAGAGTTGATTTACCTTGAAAACTCATAGTTGTGATCTTGTTTTCATCACCGAATCGACCCAAGATCATGAACTCCAATGCTTTTTTCTTTTCCTTTTCTTTCTTAACCATCCATTTAGGTTTCATTTCAGGTTTTAATTTCGACATTTAGACTCGTCATGGTTCTTTTTATAATGATTGCAAAATGGTTTTTCATCTTCCTTCTTAACAGTAGAGTTTGTCTTATGCTTACCCTTTCCTTTTCCTTGTTCTTTCAAACCTTTTCCTTTAGATTGCTTGTTATTTTGTTTAAAATAAGAGGAAGAGGAATCCTTTTTCATTTTCCCTCATGCTTCCAAATGGGTTGCTTGAACACACACTGCATCAAGATTAGTAGGACCTAAAACAAGAATCATATGCCTTAGGTAACTATGCAATCCACCAATATATTTAAGCAAAGTGTTTCTTCTATGTTTAGGGAAATTCCAAGAATTAGAGCCCTTTTCCTAAATTTCTATGTGTAGTCTTGAACACTTTGTCCCTTAGTTTGTCTTAATGTTTACCAATCCATCATAGCTTATTGCTTATAACCAAGAAGATAAAATTGTTTCCTCCACTTCATGAAGCTAAATATCCCACCAAATGAGTGTTGTGCCACCTATTCGAAGAGTTGCTAAATGAATATTTTCTTCATCATACCCAATTCTCTCGAGCCATATAATATACTTATATCTTCTTGATCCAATTATCCATCTTCTTTGCATTTACCTCTCCAGTGTACATTGGAAATTCAAACTTGATATCTAACTTTAATGAAGGAAAATCATATTTTTAAGGTTCACCTTTAGGAATATCAAAACTAGAGATTTCTTCTTTCTTACCTCCTCTAGTTCCCTTTTCTCTTTGTCTATCTTGGTAAATTTCCTCCAACATTTCCTTCATCTGTATGAATGATTTATGAAAGTATTCTTCCTCTCGATTTTCCATTATAGGACTTCAAGATCGTCTTGAACTATTTTTGGGATACCTTTCTATTAGCTCTCCTTCACCTTTCTTAGACCGAGACCTTGTTAACATTCAACACAAAAAAACTTGCAATCTAAAAACTATTAATTTGAACCAAAACCATTTATGATACCGGTGATCAAAAAGCGCATTTTAACTAGCAATTGTTCACACAATAAAATTTGCTTCGTATTGAATTTTAATTTTAAAATTAGTGATTATGACCTTTTTTATATTTTTAATAAATGATTAAAACCTGCTATTACTATGCAAAAATATAGAGAAATGAAGAAAAATCACCGATAATTTGACATAAGGATTGATAACGGAGTTCGATGCTTGAGGTCTATGTCTCGTGGTCCAAAAGTTGCATGGGACCAATCTATTAAAATATTGAAAATAATTCTTTAAAAATAATTTTACAAAATTATGACCTTATCACATTCTTCCTCTATCAAAAATATTAGGGGTTTATTTTTACTTCTCCTCAAAATTCCACTCCTAGCTCAAGTTATGAGCATTTGAATATTTTACACAGTCTCTGTCCTTTTACAAATACATAAATGCTCCTTTTATATTGTTTTCCAATGAGATGGCACAATGGTCAAGGCATTAAAGTTTTACTAAGGAGGTTAGGGGTTCGAATCCCCCCTCCTTCTCCTATGTCACCTCCTTTTGTTTTAATCCCACATCTTTTTCATATAGAGTAGAAGGTATTTTAAAAGATAGGGTGGTTTAGATTTTAATTGGCTTTTGAGCCATTTTAGGCACCTATGCATATGTGGTTGGTTGACCAAAGTTGGCACATGGATTAATGTTGGCTATGGCATGTAGGATATAGGCCTAAGTTATCACATTTCATTAATGATGTCTGGTTATATGAGTTGGAAATAATGTTGGAGGGATAAGGCGTAGTAATATAGCAGTTAGCATAAAAATACATGGTATTTGACAAATAATACCTGGTATGAATTAGCTTAAGTATGCAATATAATTTAAATTACACTAGCTAATTAGTCCCACATGTATCATGGAACTGAAAAATGGACTAAATATACATAAAAGTTCATATCATGATAATAAGAATAAGGAGGCAAAGACACCCCTCCATAATCAAGTGTGTCAAACCTGGCTAAGGTCCCCAAACTAGTAAATAACGGGGCCCACCTGTCCGTCACCGAGTGTCAAAGACCAAATTTCTAAAACAAATTTTTCTCCATCACCTATATTTTCCATGTGTCGTATTTAATTTTTTCCACTTGGCGAGCGCACACGCGTCCAACATGTGCATAGTCCTTGATTTTTGCCAGTTGCCCTAAAATTTCAGCAAGCCATAACTTTTACAAACAAGCTTCGTTTCTTGAAAATAAGATATTTTCGGAATTGTCTAATTTTATCCATACCTTGGAATTGAATGCAACTGATTCGAGAAGATAATATATTGACGTTTCTTGGTGAGGATCCTCTAGATCAATATTATCCTTTAAATAAGTTCCTACATCCATAGTTGACCAAGAAGGATAAAGGATTCTTCTAATCTCTCAATTTTTCAAGGCGTGTTGAGAAAAATAGTGAATTCCTAATATTAAAGCTTGTGTAATGAATAATTCATGTCATGACCTAACCTCTTAATATGGTGAATGGTAATATTCTCCTATATATTCATCTTTAAATTGTGTAGATGCTAAAAGCTAATTTCTAGTAGAGTGTTAAGCTCATTTTTGACCGAGACAATGTGATCCATAAATTTGAGCTAAAAGGTTTAAAGTAATAGTAACCAAGGGATCCATACATCTTATTTTTATTATTTTATCTTTAAGCCTTGAATTTTGGTGAGAGCCTCATGTATTCCTTATACCATGATCACAAGATTAATTTGAGCTCATATAAATTTTCATTCTTGATGAGAAAATTTTTGGTGATCTACTTTTGCACCGAACCTACTTTTGTGGCTGAAATGAAGAATTTAAGGTAAATGGTGAAGGTTCAAGAATAAAGTGAAGAAGGTCATAGTGCTAAGGTTTTAGAGGATTCGAGAAGATACTATAATGTTCAAACTTCTTATAGGGAAGTTGTTGTGCTACAAAATAAGTTCTTTTCGTTGAAGGAAAGGTTAAGATCCATGTGAACCATTACAAAGTTATTTTTAGAGGTCTGAATGGAATGTCATGAGTTATGGTAGGATGTCAAAGATTTGAAGATAATCCTTTTTACATTATTTATCCTCAAATAATCTTTCAAAATCCTACAAATCAAAATACATAATCGAAACTTGTCGGATGTGCTTAAGATAAGGCCGAGGAAGTTTAGTAGATAAACCAATTATCTTTGTGTACGAATTGTTAAGGGAGTAAGGTGACGAATATTTGAATACGAAGGGGAAAATTCACTTGTAGGAGTATGTTGGATCCTTATAAATATTATTTTTCTAAGCGTGAAGTTTATTTTTCTCGTGGACAAAAGAATGATGGTGTGCTAATTTATGGAGATAGGTGCAACATGAAATGAAGAGCTGAAATAATGATCACAAGGTGTTGATGTAATAAAATAAGGTGAATGTGATCAAAATTATTTGATGAAATTATGAGTTATAGCTCAGCAATTTCAGAGTGTACTTCCTTACAAGTAGGTGCTTGCAAAACAATAGGCAAGTGGGTGTTTGGCCTTGTATTGAAGTAGGTGCTTCAAAATTAGAGTGGGTGCTTCAAGGTGAGTGGGTGCTCACCACATGGTGAGATCATTGTAATTGTTACAGGACATTTGTCCCTGATATTGCTCTGATTTTAGTGGGTTTTTTCCCTTATTGGGTTTCCCACCTTAATTCTTGTGTCCTCATGTGTTTTTTGTTTCTTTTTCCATGATAACATTCTTTTATCACTTCATTTTCTAAAAATATTTTTAATGAATCTTGTATTGATTGCTAAGTTCAAATTCACAAGTTTTAGAAGGGACAGGAGTTCGCCCCATCCCCCTCTCGGTGCTTAAATATTCAACATTCCTATTTTAGGTAAGTTACTATTTTTAGTAAGAGAGGGCACCAAATACTTACTATTTTTAGAATCTGCACTTATCCACCTTTGATTGCAATGAAAATGAAATTACTAGATTAGGCTCGCTCCCAAGCTTTTGTGCTCCAAATTTCACCTCAATCCACCGCTAGGAATACTTGGAAACTAAAAATCATTATCTAGGGAATCAGGGTTTTCTACCATTAATAAACCAATTCATCATCTATTTTTTGTTATAGTATTCTTGTTGGCACCTCGATTGAATAACAACTATGAAAATCTTATGCGAATCCGTTCACCGGTTTGCAAAATATGAGTTTTTAAAGCTATGATACATATAGCAGCTCTGGGAAATTTTTGGTAGATTATCTATTGAATTTGTAGATTTTTGATGCTATGGAGAAAAAATAATGGATTTTTTGTGAAAATATGAGGTGGGAAGAAGCTCTTTTTTGTTTTAAGACTTTCGGTAGCACTTTGGTTCACGGGAGAGGAAGAAGTGAGAAGTAGCAAGCAAAAACACTTAGTGAAATTTTTGGTTTTGAAACATCATGGTGTGGGGTGAATTTCATTGTCCCCATGGGACATGCATAAGAGGGTATAAAAATGCACCTCATATGGGCTTGATAAGTGGCACAATGGGATTCAATGAGGAGGTGAGAGAAAAAACAAGTATTTAAGTACCATGGAGCTGAACCGACTCATATGAAGAATCAAGGTAAGGGAAGGGATGGCACACATTTTATTTTCCTCTCTATCCCCATGGGAAAGGGACAAGAGGAGGAGAAAATTTTTCCTTGATATGGTTGTGAAAAGTGACAGAAACGATTCGATGAGGTAGAGAGGAGAAAAGGCTTAAAATGCACTACGAAGCTTAATTCAAGTCACATGAAGATCCAATAGCCATGAAAATCATAAAGCACATTATTTTTCCCATTTTTTCCATGGGATAGGGATAGAGGGAAATAAAAATGTTCCCTTACCCTAGGTTGACAAGTTGTGAGCATTCATTGCACAACGGGAGGGCTAGAAACTAGGTCAAAGTTCTTGCAGAGATTGGATCAAGGTCATGTGGAGGTACATGAGGCATAACTGAAGTTGGGAACATTTTATTTTCCCCTCTTTCCTCAAGATTCAAGGACAAGAGGGATAATAAAATGCACCTTGACCTTGTTCCTACATGTTTCCTCCTCTCGAAATTGACTAAGTATTGAAAGCTTACCTTGAGAGAGACCTTGAAGATGAAGTATTCAGAGCTCCATGAGGTATCTTTCAATGATTCCTTATATTAAATTGGATTTAAACAACCTTTTAGGATGAATGGGATGGGTCTCAAGATCAAATCATTCCTGAAACCCCCTCAAAATTCTCCTTTTTTTCTCAAGACAACAAGGTGTGTCTCTGTTGAAACAAATCTCCCTTAGAAGCACCCAAGTCTTGTGAAAAAAATGGAAAGTTCTATCATGTAGAGGGTTTAATTATATTTCCAATGAGTATTTTTTACCTCCTAACTCCATATAGATCTCCTACAATTATCTCTTGAGCCATTTTGAATTGTAAGCTCCTTGAACTTGAAAAACCCACTTTCATTGTTCTTGTTCCTAAACCTTTGAAACCTTGATAAATATTCCTAACCCTATTCCATTACATTCTTAACTCATTTTCACCAATCTCAGATGATTTTGGGATTTTACATTTGTCCCATATAATTCACACCTATCTCGAAAAGGCCAAAAATAACCTTTCTAGGCTTGTTGAAGAATCCACCTTTAGAACCACTACACTGAGATGGCATGAGTCACTTTGTCTCAACAATTTAAACACTTGGGAAAGTATGTAAAACACATATGAATGCTTGAAATGATATGATAGACATCATGGAGAGGGCATACTGATCTAGAGAGGTGCTTAGGAGGGTTTTTAGGAAAAATAATTGACACTAAGGTAAAGTTGTCATGTTTCAAGCTTGAATTTTTCCTTGTAAAAACACAAGAAAATATTTGGCTCTAGTTTGGGAACTATTCTATATCAAGCACAAAAATGATAAGGCAAGAAGGAATCCCAGAATATCAAGTCAATGTGTGGACAAGTTCCTTATGCATTGGGCTTATAGAGTTGTTTCTTCCAAATGACACAAATAGACAAACATGGCAAAAGTAAAACACACCAAAGAGGGAAACAACACACAATGGAAACTGAAAATATATTACAAGGGAAGAAAATTTACAAAGTCAAGGAAATAATGTACACATACCCAACAATGGGTTGGTATAAGTACATACCATTATAGGATAATAGACTAAAATTCGACCTTTGAAGCATAAAATTCACTATCTAATAATACCATGATCCTATGATGTATTTTCACGGTTTGAAAAGAAGGATAATTAATAATATTCCATCTTCATACTTGTAAAGCATTGAAAAAAATTCTTGTATCCAATGAAAAATTTGTTGTATGTTATAAATTATTGTATCTTACAACTTCTACTTGATTCCCTATGCTTATGATAAACCATTCCTCCATGTTTTCAAAAGTGGAAACATTACATTTATCCTATAAAAATTCATCATCATTAAATTGCAATATGAAAACATCCTTTGAATCAGTGAGGCACATAAAGTAGTTGGTAACAATTTGTTTCAATTCCCGATCAACAACTTATTCAAACCTCTCACTTTGTTGTTTAGAGCAAGTGCTTTCAAAAATATAGGTCGCATCAATGGTACGAAGGTATTCATCATCCTTAAGAGAATGTTGTAGCATGGGATAATTTTTGATTAACTAAAAATGGACCTACTATTTAGTATGGGGATAGTTAATATAAGCTATGAAAACTCGTAAATAAATTAAATAAATGTAATAAAGAAGTATATAAGCTACCTAAACAACTATGCAAAAGGAAATGCTAACCCTAATGTGATACAAGGAAGAGGAAATAACTCATATGAATAACATATGCTTGTCTGAGAGAGTGTTGCAGAGGTGATTTGGAAAAATCGGGAGAGCGGGAAAAATTGTGTAGAATTCCCGAAAAGGATGTATCTCGGAAGATTTAGCTAGACTAGAGTACATGGAGGAGGATTGGGGTACCTGTGGGTGCTCTGGTCTAAAATTTGGGCACCTGGTCTATGAAAAATCTCTAAAAATGATCTATGCAGAGCTAGAAGATTACTTGAAACCTTTTTTGTGTTTCGCATCAACTTCGTTTTCCTACGCTAGATGTCGCCAATACTCCAAGATGAAAGAAATACCTGTAAGACCCCAAAACAAACATCAAACTTAAAAATAATAATGCATATGAAGGGGTCATACTGACCTCAGCTACCACAATGGTGGACTTACTAATTGAGTGTTGCACTACATCTCAAACCCAATGTAGTTCTATGTGTAAGTGTGTGTGAACATGCCCTAGGTTGCTCTTGTTCTAGTCACACTTTATGAAGTAGCAAATAATAACTATGTGTAGAAAATGTAATAAAATGTTTTTTGGAATAGAATAGAATCCCTCCCACTATGAAGTGTCATGAAAATATCCTAGCCTTGTGCCTTGATGATGGATATATGTGGATGCAAGTGATATCCAATGTAATAGATGGTTGCAACTCTAGATGGCATGATAGTAGTAACTTATGTAGTGTTGTTTTTCTTGATCTAATTTCGTAATTAACCCTGAAAAGGCCAACCACAAGAAATATAAAGATGTAAAATGTTTAGAAAGAACTAAAAAGTGGTGGGAAAGTGCAAAAGGGACCGGGGTGCCCCTGGTGTGACTAGGGCACCCACATGGTGCCTCGGTACTACTAGCCTAGGTGCCCCAATCAAGAAATTACCAAAAAGACTAGGCATTTGGATGAAAAAGGGTCGGTAATGACGAAAATAAAATAAAACAAGATGGCCAAAAGATAGGGGTTAATTATTACTTTCTTCACTCAATAACCTTATAAATAGTAGTATGAGACCGAGATAAATAATGTCTAAAGTGCATGATTTTGTGACTACATTTTTCCCCGCTTTATGTTGGTGGGCGAAATAGCATTAACATAAATTAGATAGAGATGCATTCTCGATGTCCATGAAGAGTGTAGTAGAAACGTGTCGAAGGACTAAATAAAGTGTGGAATGAAAAATATATAGAGAAGCATGGAAACTAAAAGATGATAAATTTGCGAAGAAAAAGTGATGAGAGTGAACCTAGGGTGGAACACGTGTGTAGCTACTACGGTGTGTAATGTACCTACATGGTTAGTAAAGTGTGTGTTATCGCAAAGTATTATTGTTGAAAATTTTGTTGTTGTTGCCCCCAAATTGAGTACTTATTTTTCATATGGTCATACCTGTAAGGAGAAAATGATCAAGTAGTCAAATATGTATGTATGCATGTGTAAAAACACAATGTAAAAAATGCATGTATATGTAAAATATTCAAATGTAAATGAAAAATTTAAATGGAACATGTGCACCTGATCCATGTTGAGAAAGAGTGTAGAAGGATATCCTGTACTGTGAGTTTTTTGGGCAATCTCATGCCACCTTGGTCGAAGAAGTGTAGGAAGAAAATGCTCTTTTTCCTCCAAGCTCTAACTTCTTCCTTGAATGTATGTGAAGAGATCTCTATATCATCTTAGTTTTTGGGTGATCCAATGCCACTAGATGAAGTAGTGTAGGGAGGCATACCCATTGTAACCTCCAAGCCTATAACCACTTCCCAAAATGCCAAGGAAACAATGTCTTGTAAAATATGTTGTGTATGGGGTTCATATACTGTTCTAAACCCACTCGCTATATATAACTAAACTGAACCAATTTAGAATCTATGTTTTAGTATGTAAAACTCCCAAATGATGCCCCCCTCTTTGGGGTTGCATGTGACATCGTTAATAGGAGAATGTGGACCAAAAAGAGGACCCACCACATGTACTCTATAAATCTACTCTTCAGGGGAAGGGAATGTGTTGTGTAGAAACCAAGGCACACACAAACAAGGATGGCTAGCCAAAATAAATGTTAGAATGAAAACACATACGGGTAATAAGATAACGTGTAATCTACGCAAACAGTGTGAAAACTACCAAGAAAAGTAGTGTAAACACGTAAGAAGAAAAGTAAACCACACAAAATGGGTCTCAAACATGGGACATCACTCACAATGTTGCAAGACACACAAGGCCCTCATGGCTGCAAACAACAAACAAGTGTGCACACCAAACATAGGGTAAGACCCGCATACAAGAAAAAGTAGTAATAGAAAATGTAACAAACAAGTATGGAAGAAAATATCCTTGCATAAAAAATGTTGCACATGAATCACCCATTAGCATGTTAGAAAGATAAATACTATGTCGAAATCATGTATAACCAAGTAATTTAAAGTGCTAAGTAAAAAATTAAATAATAGCACATGCAAGTGATGAATCTGGATGCCCCAAAGTGACCAAAGTGTAGGAAGGGTAGAAGGTGATCATCTACGTTGCATGTAAGAGACCTGATCGGTGATCACAATTGGAAAAAGACATGAACATGCATGTGTGGATGATATAGATAAATGACATAAAAGTAATCTTACTAGCATGTGTAATAAAGAGACTATGAACAACTAAAAGTAAAAGCAACCATAGTATGCAATATGTTGTGGATGGATGGAATGGAATGAAAAATGGAGTGATAGGATCCGTGTGCCCCTCGAGTGAATGGAAATGTATGTAGTGAGGTTCATTTAGTTTTCCCCCTCAACAGTCAATAATGAATTGTAAACGAGAGTGCATCATCGGGAAATGCTCAATGTTATGTGTGTTTTGTCTAATGAGTTGTGATGAATGTTTAAGTATACTAATGAGATACGGCCTAGAAATGATGTGCATGAACCATATAGATAAATTGTATATCACTATAAGATGAATGGATGGGTGATGATTTAGCCCTAAGCGTATATCACTACAAGATGAAATAAGGAAGTGGTTATATAACCTAAGGTTTATACCACTACAAAATGACAAAATATGTGACAATTTACCCTAATGCATACGTCACTATAAGATGAAAGGAGGGACTAGAGATGTGACCTAAGGTGTATACCACTAAAAAAATTCCAGAATAGGTGACGATTTAGCCTAAAAGCGTATGTCACTAGCCTAGGATTGTTGCATGTGTGATGAGTGTAAGGTCCATTTGATTTGTAAATCATTGGTGGTCGAGTATGGATGGAGAAACTAAATTATGCCATAGGGTAATGAATGTAACATGTAGAAGAAAATGTACAAAATGATAAAATATGACCATGTGATGAAGAGAATATGTAAAAACGTGATATGTAAAATGCGATGGTAGATATAGAGAATGTATAAAATGTAATGCATAACGGATAGTGTAATACATGTAGATAGATGAGTAATGTAGTATGTAGGGATGAATGTAATTCTAGACACATGTATGATGAAGACTAGCATAATGTGTAGAATATGAGTAATGTGGAGATGCACAGTGTATGATGTATGGTATATTCATATGGTGTTGGATGTGAGGTAATATGTGTAAATAGCCTAATAGTGTAGGATGTAAAATGCATAAGGTGAGGACTAGTCTAATGTATGATGTATAGCTATGGAAATGGCACAATGTTGTAGAAAAACATGGAGAATTCATGGTGTATGGTGTATGATGTGTGATGAAACACACTTTGTACAATGCCTAGAGTACAATGTGTGGGGTTCAGTGTGGTAGTAATAATCCCTCAACACGATCAAGTATGAACCGAAGCACAAGAGTGCATCATTGGGTAACAACGATGCTATAGTAAGAATAGATACGTATATGCTATGAAATTAAATAGTTCCAAGAGGAGTTCGAGTAGGCACTATAATGATGTATGTGTAAGTGCAAAGGATGTGACTTAGTACTATGTAAGAATGATAATGCAATAATGAGCGATATGTATATGGTGCTAATGCGATGGGGGTGGATGTGTGAGCTACTATGCCCCTAAGTATGTGTGGTGAAATAGGCTATCATGTAATGTCATCTAGAAGATCATTTCTCTTAGGTTCATAGTCGAATGGGTAAGCATTAGTGACTTGATAAGCAATAGTGTCGGGTGGGTCATGTAATGAGCCATTAAGGCATAAGTTGTACATGCTCATAACATACTCCTCATCGGTGAATGGAGGAAGTGGACAACCGAGTGCATACCAACAAGTGATATTTTGAGTGTGTCCTAGGAAATATATATTGTAAATGAAAACACGTCTAAATGGCATAGGAAAATAAATGTCTAAATGTCTATATGATCCGAATCTAGTCCAAATCCAATATAATCAAGCCATGATTTTCTTGATGTAAGTGATGATGAGCGAGGAGTACGTGAGAGATAAACTATAATATGAAATATACACAAACGATAAGAAATAGTATATTTTGATAAAGCCATATTTTTTTATTAGATAAGGTAATAATAGGAATGGGATCCCATAGGACTTACATAAAATATAACATCTTGATAGCACACAAAAGATGTAGGAAGAGAAATAGGACCTAGAGGGAGTTCAATAGGCTTAACTCCAAAATATGAGGTCCAAAAAAACAACCAATAGAGAACAAAAAAGACACACCAAAAAAATAGATACAGTTCACCAAAATTCAGCCTATAGTTCAAGCTCAGATACAATAAACATTAATTTTTATTTTAGATTTTGGGAGGCTTTCCCAACATGGTACCAGACTCCACCTTGTTGTGCCCATGTTCCAGCTTCTTCTAGGTTTTCTCCTCCTCTTCCTCATCCTTGGTGTCAGTCTCAGTCTCATCCTCGTCCTCATCCTTAGAGTTGCTGGTAGTGGAATGATATTTTCTTTTTTTCATCCCCTCTTCTCACCATTTCCAATCTAGCCCTCATGTCATGAACAAGTTTTTCCAGCTCAGTAAATTCACCTCTGATGTTCTTTTGAGAGATGCATATTTTCTTTGTGGCCTCAATATTATCAAGCATGCCCTCCTTGATGTCGGAGTTAGCCCCTCCATAATGTGAACAACAGTCTCCAGATCATGCCCTTTTTTTTAAAACCTCATAGCTTGGTTCCTCATCCACAGTCATTTTACCTTTTCCCTTCAAGGGCCCAACATCATGATTAGTCACATTATCCCCCTCCTCGGCTCTGTTTTGAACACCCTTTCCCTCACGCATCTTAGAGAGACATTCAACCAAAGTTATGTTGTCATCCTCCTTAGTAGTGGGAAATGGTTTGGATGGCATAGGTTTTCCATTTTGAAATAGGAGGAGAATGAGGACTTCATGAATGGGTGTATCAACCTTCCCCCCTTGAAAGTATCTCACAGAGGTAGACAAAGACATGTAAAGAAAAAAGGGAATGCTCGTCATGATTTTCTGCCTAAACATGTTAAGCAAAGACAGATGATGGGTATAGATATTTTGATACTTTCCTTCCAGGGTTAAGTACTTCATAATGTGAAGACATACCTCTTTCCACACCCCTAGAATGCTTGAGAGAGAAATTCCATTAGTGAATAAATTAACTTTCTCCTCGAGGAAAAAAGTATTAATTTCATGGTCACACCATTCCTATCTTTAAAAATTTGAGCCCTTTGGTCTTCATTTCAATGACCCGAGCTATGGTCTCCTCGAAACTTCAATATCCATACCTCAAATAACCACTTTACCATCATTCTAAGTAGACCAAATTCCTTAGTGAGCTAGGGGTCGTGCCCATGCAACTTGGAGATATAATTTGTTAACCCTCCTATTCTAAGAAAATTCCACATCGAGGGGTTGTCAACAATGTTGCCATGGCTTGAAGATTCCACCTTGAATCTATCACCACCCATGGTTTTAGTTTTGTTCTTCATGATCCAAACTAGGCACACTCTACAATTGGTGAAAAAATGAAATTTCTTTGAGATTAAACCCCCACACTTGAGCATGCTGCCATGATATAGCACAAGTTAAAATCACTTGTGTGAGAGAGAAGAATTATTTTGATCTTTCATATTGAATAATATCATGAATAAGCACGGGGATGACATCACCTTTATGCCATACCTTGAAATAATTATAATGCACCCCCACAATAGCTAACATTTCCATACATTTATTACCAAGGTGGGGGTATGGTTGATAGAAAAAGAATCAAAACTTTTGAGATGTTCCCTAACATCAAAAATAATGTTTCCTAAGGCCCAATTATGAGAGTGGTTCTTATTGATAGCATTAACAATAAGTAGAGAGTCACCCTCAATAAAAATGTGTTTAATTCCCTTGGTCTTGGCTAACATGATCCCCCATAACAAGGCTCTAGCATCAGCCACAATATTACTTTGAGTACCTAGAGGACCTGCATAAGCAAGGATCCAACCACCTTCATGGTTTCGATAATACCACCTCCCCGCCAACCTAGGATTACCTTTTGATGCACCATAAAATTTTAGTTTGAAACCATTCTCATCCATTTTAGACCATTTAATCAAATATCTATGTAGAGAGACTAGGGAAGACTATAGGCAAACTATTTGAGAACTTCCTCTTCCTTCCTAGGAAGACCTTTTTATCTTTCCTTTAAAAATTTTGGTATGTTCTTTAACAAAGGAAATAAATCTGGCACTAAATTTTTTTATGTTTTCTTTCTAGTTTATGAATATGAGGGCATTTCTTTCCTTCCATAAACACCATAGAAAAGGAGGAAGGGACATCTTCCAAGTAGCCACCAGGACAAGAAATCTGAAGGGACACTCCCATTGCATGCAAAAGTCCTCTATGGTGTTGGGTTGGAACCACTACACTTTGAAAAGATCCATAACCTTAGTTAAAACCACCTGAGAGAAAGTACAAGAGATAAAAAGGTGGTTGACACTTTCCTCCTCCTTGTTACACAAAACACACCTATTAGGTATAGCCATACCCCTTTTCCTCAGGTTATCCAAAGTGAGTATTTTATTTTGTGCAACTAGCCAAATAGAAAATATTTACTTGGGTAGGAGATATTTCACTCAAATTCTACCCCAATACTCCTTTTGAGAAAAGTATTTGAAATTGAGGAGATATCCTTATTTAAATGTATATTCTCCAAATTCATCTTCTCTCCAAATGATAACATCCTTTTGATGTTGAAATTTGGGAATGTAAAATTTTCTTAGCTTGAGATTAAGATCACTGAAAGAGAACCTATCCCCATTGAAATCCAAGGGAGGAATCAGCTCAACCCAACTGAATTTCTCATTAAAGAACTCCTAATAGTCTTTGACCCAAACTTTGCCACTATCTTCAAAAATTGCACCAAAGCTCTCCAAGGATCCTCATCAACAAGAAACTTCTCTTGCAACCAAAAATCCTTCTAGAAATTGATTTTGTTTCCCTTTCTAATGTTCCACTTTATAATTTTTCTTAGGATCTTCTTGGATGCTAGAAAATATCTCCAAAAGATGGATCCATAGGGGATATTTTCTTGCAGGAAAAAGGTCTCAATTCTACAAACATTCCTTAAATATTTCTTCTTGATGATATTATTCCATAGCCTCTCCTCTTTAATCACTCTCCAACCAGCCTTGGCCACCAAATCTTTATTCATATATCTTAAATTCTTCAATCCAAGACCACCACAATATTTGGGTCTTAGAACCTTGTCCTAGGCCATAAGAGGGAATTTGAATTTCTCCTCGACCCATGCCCATAGGTACCTTTCCTAAATCCTTTCTAGTGCATCTAAAATATTATTTGGAAATTTTAAAAGTGACATAACATATATGGGAATGCCTTGAAGCGAACTTTGGAGAAGCTGAATTTTGTCAGCCTGGGTGAGGAGGGTTCCCTTCCACGTTGCAAGTTTTCTATTAACTCTTTCCAGAAAATTGTTCCAGATTGAATGGTTTGATTTCTTGTGGAAAAAAGGCATACCCAGATAGGTATCTTGAAAATTATTAATCCTACAGCCAAGGATGCAAGAAACTATGGCTTGAAATTGATCCTCCACATTGACAAAAAATTACACTTTTGTGGAAATTGACAAGTTATCCAAAACACTCTCATATTCATTCAACACTTTCTTGTAATTATAGGCTTCATGTATAGAATATTTTCCCATCAAAAAATTATCATCCACAAACTGATTAAGACATATGGGTGGGAGGCCATTAGAAATTTTGATACCCTGGATAAGATTAAGAGAAACAACATGGTTGCAAAGTCTACTTAAATATTCACAAACTATAATATAAAGAAAAGGAGAAAGGGGATCTCCTTGTCTCAGCCCATGCCCAACCTGAAAGAAACCTTCAGGTTTTCCATTAACAATAACAGAGAAACTAGTAGTGGATATACAAGCCATAATCATGTTAATAAATAAATCATCAAAACCAACCTTAACAATGATGGCTAGTTTGAAGGACAACGAGACTCTATCATAGGCCTTGTGCATATCTAGCTTGACAAGCATTGCAGATCTACCAAGATTTTCAATAGAGTGAATGGCCTCTTGGATAATAACAATGGTGTCCAAAATTTTTCTACTTGGAAAAAAACACCTTGATTGGGTGAAATAAAATTAGCAATCACATTTTCGATCTTGAAGGAAAGAATTTTGGTTATCAAGTTATAGTTGGTATTGCAAAGGTTGATTGGTCTAAAGTCTTGGACATCCTTATCCCCTATCATTTTAGGGATGAGAACCAAAAATTATTGTTGGTCTATTTTAGGATCCGTCCAAACTAAAAATATTGAATCATTTCAACCACCTCCTTCTTAATCACCTCCCAAAATTGTTAGAAAAAAATGCAAGGAAAACATCTAGGCCAGGAGATTTATTAGGTTCCATATCAAACACAAAAATCTGATCTCTTATTCTTTAAGTAAGAGCAACAATTCTTTGTTCTCCTACTAAGATATAGAGTTACGGAAGATCCTAAAAACCTTTTCACGAGTAAAAACTTTCAGTTCTGGCCAAGGAGAAAGATATCCTTGAAATAATTAATAACAGTATCATTGATTTCTCTTTCATCAACATTAATTTTACCATCGACTCTTATAATTTCCTTGATCTCGAGCTGGTTGGTCCTAGTAGTAGCAGAGAAATGAAAAAACTTTGTATTCATGTCCCCTTCCTTTAACCATTTTACCCTAGATTTTTTCCTCCAATACACTTCTTCTTTGGCCAGGATATCATGGTATTCAATGAGTAGATTCTATTTCGACTCTTGAGGGGGGATTGAGGTCGCGTCCACTTCCATAAGTTCTTTTATAGTTTGCAAGTCCTCCACAATTCTAATTTTTTCCTGGAAGATATTCACAAAGGTCTCCTTGTTCTAGATTTTAAGTTTATTTTTGATATGCTTCATCTTGAAACTCAATCTAAACATCGGGACCCCGTGAACTGGCACCTCCCACCATTCTTGAATTCTATTGTGAATATCCGAGTGTTGGAGCCACATCTTTTCAAATATGAAGGGCCTAATTTTATTGGGGATAACCATACCAAAATTAAGGAGAATCATATTATGATCTGACCCTATTCTAGGAAGATAAATTAAAGAGTAGAGCTGGTTTATCATAAATAATTGAATCATCAAAAACCAGTCCAATCTGATTTGGATAAGGTCTTGTCTGTTCTTCTATTGGACCAAGTAAATTTAGACCCTCCCAATTCCAAATCAAACAAATCATTCTTCATCAGAAAGTTTTCTAAATCATCCATACTATCAGTTTAGGCGATGGAACCACCTTTTTTGTCATAGGGAGGGAGTATTGAAATCTCCCCCAATAATCCAGTCATAGTCTTTAAATAATTGTCTAAAACCTGAAAGATCCCCCTTAAATCCCTTTTACCAACCACCGTGTTTAGGGCATAAATGTTGGAGACAATCTAGGTCTTTTTTAATCTATTTTAGTGAAACTAATGGCCACATGACCAGATGAGGAAATAAGAAGCTCACCTTTCACCACTTGTGGATTCTAGAGAGTAACAAGACCCCCTGAGGCTCCTACTGAGTTAACTCCTTCCCAATTACCATCCTTCAAAGTTTTCCTACTAACCTTTTTGAATCTATTAGTACTCATTTTTATTGAAACATCATTATATCAGGCTTTTATTTGTTCCTAAGATCCTTCACTATTCTATGCTTGCTAGGGTTGTTAAACCCTTTTATATTCTAGGATAACAAAATCATTTGATTCTATTTACAAAACCCAAAGGCCTCTATAATCCATTGGCTATGTCTTTATTTTTAGAGGTTTTCATTCCCTTGGAGGCTGATTCGTTTCCTACATCTGCTCTAGATTTTCTCCTTGTATTTGGTTTAGTCATATTGACAGGTGTTATTAGTGAATACATTTCCTCTATTGTGTTCTTAACCATTCCTCCCATCAGAATCATAAAATCATTTGAGATTGTGATTGTATCTTCCTTCCTCTGTCCAAAATAAATTTTTCTTATTGATGAAAGCTCCTCCAAAGAAGGACCAAGTGCCACTTTCAGAGCATAGTTTCCTTCATATTCAAAGATAAAATATACTTCATCCTTTTTTTTGATCTAGAGATGAGAAAACCTCATCCTCTTCATTTTTAATCTCTGGTTTGTCCTTTTCTTCCTTGCTACTCGGACCTTCTTCTTGATGTCCGTTTACCCAAGTTTTTGGTATTGTAGTTTCCTTTAGTTCTTCTTGCTCTATCTCCTTGTTTGTGATAAATTTTCCATTTTCACCACATGACCCCATTCAAGATTTTATTTATTATTTGTTTTTATGGGAGGCCTAGGAGTAGTTTTCTTGTTTTTTTGGATAAGGGTCATCCTCCAAAATCATGCCCTAGTAGAGATGATGGTCATGAGTAGAAGGATGGAGAACCTCATAGGTGAAACCAAGATAAATGATACAATCATGGGAACATATAGTGACATCGCATGTAGGATAAAATGTAATATGTTCCCAGTATGAGTTATTCATGAAGAGTGTGCAAGTGAAAGGTGGGCATGCTAAAGTAGGTGGTGTACAAAAAGGTGAATGTGATAGAGCAATGTCCATAGAATGGACATGCCCTTGACAAGGAATCATAGCAGTAGTAGTAGCATGTGGCACTAAATAAACTACATCTATCACACAAATGGTGTCATCAAGTGATGGTAAATGAGGCGGTTCTTACCTAGGTTGAGGCTCATATGTAATATATATGTGTGAAATAGGAAGATTAGTATTAGGATCCCTATTGCAATACTGAAATGAATTGCAGTCACAAAAATCGGTATCCTCCATCTTCTCATGTAAGAATTTGACACAATTATGTACATTGGATGCAACCACTTGCATGGCATGAAGCCATGGCCTTCTCAAAAGACAGTTGTAGGAGACTAGGAAATCAACAACAAAAAGACAACGTAGACATTATTTAGACTAACGGTGGTATGCAATGCAATGTGATTCGAGACAATGATGTATAGTACCATCATAAGCATGTAGTGAAATACTAGTGGGACTAACATCTTGAGTGGTAAGACCTAAAACCTTGAGGAATGACATAGGACACAAGTTAAGTTCATATTCATTATCAATCAAAGTACACTTGACAACTACATTATGAATGCGAGATATGATATGTAGTGGTGGATCATTATCAAAAGTGTGAACATAAGAGGGAAGGTTAGACTTAAATACTATATGTGAGGAAAATACTCAACAAAGGTAAGATAAAACTACATCTAGATGCATGTCGGGAAGAATGTGAGTAGTAGAAAGAAAATGTTGGACTCTATGTAGTAAATTAGGATTAGAAAGCAAGTAATCATTGATTGAGATACTCATAATGCCTAAATGCAAATGTAAGCCCTAAAAGGTGCAATGAATAAGGGTCAGGTTCACCAAAATGATTAACTAAAAATGGAATAACTATGTAGTAAGGGGATGGATAATATAAGCTATGAATAGTTGTAAATAAAGAAAATAAATACAATAAAGAAGTATGTAAGTAAGATAAACAACTATGTAAAAGGAAATGCTAACCCTAATGTGCAAGAAGGAAGAGGAAAGAACTCAAATGAATAACAGATTCCTATTGGAGAGTGTTGTAGAGGTGACTGGAAAAATCAGAGCATAAATGACTTTGTAGAAGTCCTAAAAGGATGGATCTTGAGGATCTAGATAGACTGGAGCACTTGAAGGAGAATTAAGGAACTGTGGGTGCTCTGGTTTACAATTTGGGTTCCTTATTTTGTGTAAAATATCTGGAAACTGATCTCCACAGAGATAGAAGATGACTGGAACCTTTACTATATGTCGCATAAAATTCATTTTCATGTGCTAGATTTTGCCAATACTCTAAGATGAAAGAAATACCTGCAAGACCCCAAAACAAGCATCAAACCCTAAAAATAATAATGCATATGAAGGGGTCGACTAACCTCAGCTACCACAATGGTGGACTTACTAACTAAGCGTTGCACTACATCTCAAACCCGATGTAGTTATATGTGCAAGTGTGTGTGAACATGCCTTAGGTTTTTCTTGTTCCAGTTGCACTTTTTGAAGTAGAGAGTAATAACTATGTGTATAAAATGTAATAGAATGTGTGCATGGAATAGAATAGAATCCCTCCCCTATGAAGTGTGATGCAAATGTCCTAGCCTTTTGCCTTGATGATGGAGCTATGTGGATGCAAGTGATCTCCAATGCAATAGATGGATGTAACTCTAGATGGAGTGATAATATTAAGTGATGTTAGGTCCCTCATTATGGTCTCATAAATTTATATTTATATGGTTATCTTGATCTAATTTCGTAATTAACCTCGATAAGGCCAACCAAAATAAATATAAAGATGTAAAACAAATAGAAAGAGCCCAAAAAGTGGAGGGAAAGTGAAAAAGGGACCAAGACACCCTTGGTGGGACTAGGGCACCCACGGGCGTCCAAGTACTAGCTTAGGTGCCCAGGTTGAGGCTAAAATGATGGGAAATGAATGAAATAGACTAGGCATGTGGATGAAAAGGGTCAGTAATGAAGAAATAAAATAGAATAAGATGGCCAAAATACAGGGGTTAATTAGTAATTTCTTCACTCAAGAACCTTTTAAATAGTAGTATGAGTCTGGGATAAATAATGTCTAAAATTCATGATCTTATGACTACAATTTTCAAGACTGGTAGAGGATTTGGAAATGGTGAGTGCAATTTGATTCAAAATCCATTCATAAGATTCTTGCAAAGTTTCACTTTATTATCCAGAATAATTGTTGTCAATACCTACTAGCTCAAAATTGATCTTGACATCATTTTCAAAACTATAATTCTTGATTTGGTCATGGAAGCATTTATCACCCTTGATTTAGTATCATAAAGTATGGGTTCTTATTCTAAATTGGTAGAACATATAAAGGTATTTAGAAAAAATTGACCTTGGCTCCACTCCCAAGACTCACGTGCTTTTTCACTTTGTCTTGAATAATTACCTTCGATACAAATTAGTTCAACACTATCCTTGCTATCATCCTCTATGACAGATATATTTTCTTCAAGGTTAAGAATATTCATATGAGATTCAATAATCTCCTTTCCTTTGCATTCATGATCTTCTTCACAAAAAGATATAGGAAGACTTTCCTTCATGCTCATGCTCATCTTCCAAGGATTTAAAAAGAACATTAAGCTCATCTATTTTCTCCATATCATCATCAAACATTGGTGCATGGAAAGGAGAAAAAAATTTCCTCATACCTATCTTACATTTTCATGGCTCGTGTTAGGATATCAAGACCGAGGTGAGGGTCTTGATTTCCTCTCTACGTCTTCAATTTCTTTCAAAGATAACTCTTCCACATCTTCTACATACTTATTATCACTTTCACTATAAGGGTCATTACATTGATCCTCAAGTAGATGATTTAAAATATGATCCACACATGTCCATGATTCATTTGAAACATCCTTATCCACCGATGTATGCTTCTTTTCATCCAAGGGTCACCTTCTTGCAAGAATAGACATACTTGGTTTTCAAAACTCTCTGACAAGGAGAAGATATCCAACATATGGGAATGTCACACTTTGAGCTCAAACTCCATTAGATCATCTTCATGATGGGAAGTAGATAAAAATGTTAATGCAAAAATATGAGAAGAATTTTCAACTCCCTCTTGATCATTTCTTGTAGCATCTTCTTGTAAGGAATATTATATTTTCCTTACTCGATGATCAACATTATGGTCATTTGGTGAGGGTGTTGAAATCATCTCCTTAGAGAGATCTTGTTAAATTTTCTCATCCTCCTTGGTTTCTAGAAATAAATTGAACTCTTATATGTGTTCATATGTGATTTGGTCGAGAAGAGAGTCGATTCTTCAACCTGTCTCAATTTCATCATTCAAAATTTCTATATCACTTGAAGAATCATTGGAAATGAGATTATCCATGATTATCTTGAATTCATCATCTTGAGTTTGGGGTGAAGGATTGATTTCATGTACTTCTTCATTTTTGATAAAGTCTTGAGAATTCTCTAAGCCATCTATATCATAGGAAAATAATATTCCTCTATTGAATCCATTATTTCTCCAATGGGTTGTGCCTCAAGCTAGAATGAGTTGATGAATGGAGGTTCAACTATCATGTATTCTTCATCATCCTCTAATATGTTAATATGATTCTCATCAGAAGGTTCAAGGATATGGCATTCATCATAATTACACAAGAATCTTCCAGGGAAGAACACCGAAGTGCGAACAATCCTAGGAATTTTATTGAGTTTCTTCTTCCTCAAAATTACAAAGTGATTCAAGATGTTCATACCTTATTTACAAGGCCAATGCATACTTCTAAAATTGATGATAGGATTCGAGATCATAATTTCCTTCTTCCATATTCAGAATCCTTTGCACATATTCTCTTCTCAAAATATCCATTTCTTCATCACCGTATGCAAGAAAATCATCCAGAGGAAGGGAGATAAAAGGAAATGTTATGAGTTTCTTGGTCAACTATGTGAAATTGAAAATGTTACCTTCATTGGATTCTACACCATCATTCCCTTCATACAACATCTTGTATCTCTTATGAATTCTCTTCATCCACTTCTTGGATTCTCAATCATCAGAGTAACAATTCCCATTTTATTTCCTCTGGCAACACTCTTCTTGAATTGTAACCACCATGAATTTATGACATGGGGTCTTCATAAACAAAAACCTTCTTCATTTTGGAAATTATTTTCGTGGATACCATAGAGATGGTATAGACCTTCTTTCCCTTAGCTTTATTGGATTTGCAAGAGACATTCCAAAGTGCGGGTTGATCAAATATTTACATTTCTTAGAAGTCATCATCATCTTCTTTTCATTTTTACTCATTGGTACTGAACTCCAATATTGAAAATTTTTCATTGTGTTGTGAGAAATGAACATGACACAAATTCGTTCCTTGAGGAAATCCCCTTCAAAATCTTATTTTTCTTTGAAATCTAATTTTATTGTTTTTTTTAAATATAATTTTTGTATTTTGTAGATGTATTTATGGGTGCATGTGAGAAAATATCTCCGAGAAGATTCACCAATAAATTTTGGTGAAATAATTTGTTGTATGGAAAATTATGTGTTTTTACAAACACTCGAGGGGCTATGCTCCTCTTTCTTCGTATGGGAGGCTCCCATTATTAAATGCAAACTATTCTAATCCTATCTATTATTAAAGGGTGGCCAAATAGGTTAGGGATCACATAATAGCACTTCACTACACACTGTGAAAAAGTTCTTGTATGGGGTACAAGGGAGGAAATTGTAGTGATGAGGGGTGAAGGAGAGAAATTAGGAAAGGGAAGGTTATCTTTGTGAGTAGGAAATTACAGAGTTCACACCGATAACCAAAGTAGTTAAATATTTAATTAGAGGAAAAAATTAGAAACTATCAAAATTTTGATCCTTTGGATTGGAGAATCCATCCCAATTTATAGCATTATAGATTGAACTTTCACCTACCCCCGTTAGTACTCATTCGAACCAAGATCTACAATTGGAGTGAATGTTCCAATATTTCCCCTTATCTTTAAGACTTTTTTTACATAGATTAAGTAACACTAGATATTTATGTTGTTCAAAATTACCCCTCCCATAATTTTGAACAACTTGTTAAATGGGCTTGTCCACTTAACTCAAAGAAATCCGCAATACACTAAGCGAGTCATCTGCGAAGTGCAGAAATTAGTGCTCCATAGGTTTTTCCCAATACATGGAACAATGGGAATCATATAAATATTTAGGAAAGATTATTGTATGGTTTTTATCACAGCATCAAATCAGCTTCATAAGATAAAGCAAGTCAGGTACCAAATGTTTCAAACCTATGAGAGATTTGAAAATCTCCTAAGGACGAGAATCCAAGAAACAAAGTAAGTGAGTGGATAATGATTTAAGTAAATTTGGTTGACGGGTGAAGGATCCCATACCAAGGGGTGACAATTTGCAAATGATTGAAGAGTGAAGATTTGAAATGAAACCAAAACACATTGATTCAATGTTCCGTAGGTGTTTCGAGGTTAGTGTTCCATAGACTACAAAACCCGCGGGATACTAAAGAATCTTCCAAATGAGAAAATTTTTGCTGGATGTTAAAAAAATTCAAATATTTCAAGAGCCCCATAGGGAAGGAATAAATGCAAGGATTATCCATAGAATGAGTGCCTATAACTCTTGTTGTGGGCAACCAAATCATACAAGATTGATTGTGTTGGAAAGGTCACATTGATGGTTATATTTAAGGGCATAAGGAACACTTGAGAGTGCTACAAGAAACTCTCAAATTAGATATATGAAGCAAATGATCAAAATAAAAACTAAGGAAATTAAGAAGAGATGAATCAATTGAAGTAAACTTAACATAGGAAGTTTGTAATAAATTTGTAACATATGTATATGCTAGGTACAAAATGGGGATTCTATAGGGGGCCATGCCCTTGAAATTCATATAACATTTTTTGGTATACATATATAAAAATGATGTTTTGCAACTAATACATTGTCAATTTATGACTACAAACTCATCTAAAAATAAAAGGAGATGAGATAACATATTTTTCTTACTAAACTCAAATTCCTTACGGTCTTGAGCACCATAAACATAATGTACATATCCTGATAATCCGAGAGACATAATGTTTTCTATATGTTCCTTGATACTTTCCTTGAGCCTTTCAAAATCTCAATCAATTCCATTTTTCTCCCATTAGAAGAGGCCCATTCAAGAAATTTAAGCCCTCCTATGAGATATTCCTTGGTACCCGAAAAGTAGCATTTTTAGAGGTTGTGGATGGCTTAGGTACATCAATTGACTTAGAAGGAACTCGGTCAAGCACAAAAATTTGATCAACATATACTATATTGGATGCAATTACTGGATCAACGAGTCCCAATTTGCATTTATTCAATGGATGTAGAGGAAATTCAAGAGTCAGTCTTAGAGGTAGACTTCACATAAATTTTTCAAGAATGGTGAGCCTTTTCTCTATTTTGGATATTCTACAAGAAATTAAGAATATGTCCTCTTAAGGCTTGTCATCAGGCACTACATGAACATCATGTGGGATTTATTTTTCTTCCATCTCCTTATTGAAAAAATTGGGTGATATCCATATGGAATTTTAATCAATCACTAGCCTACAATGAATCCCAAACTTCTTCAACTTCTTTGGAATTAAGTGGTCCTCTAGGAAAAGTAAATGATGAACCAAAATATGGAATACATAGTATAAGGGAATAATTTTGATTAGTTTCCTCATAAAATCAAGTCACAATATGTTGATAGTTAGCGGTACTATGGGATCTTTATGAGTATTCAAACACAAATAACATCTTAATGAATGCTTCACTTAGGTCACACATATTAAAGATTGTGTGAAAATCTTATGAGGAAAGATCTTTCAAAAACTTTCCCGTTCCATCTCTTTCATTGCTTGAAAAGGGATAAAAATGATTCTTTCATAAGAAACTTCAATTATAATACTCAAGGGAACTTACAAATTCATAAGAAATAAGTGAGAATTTATAAGAGGGTGAATCTTGGAGAGGTTTGTGTGAGTTATTATGTCGATATTGAATGCAAGATCAATTTGGATACTCACACGAATTCAAAAATGGGAAGGAGTAATGATGTATGTCAAAAAGTACTCTTTTGGCTTGATTAAAGGTTTTGCATAAGAGAAACATAAAATTAAAATGAATATCCATAGTTATTCATTTCCCAAAACATATTCTCTAAAATGAAGGTGTCAAATTAGTTGGAGTAATGACATCAAGGAACAAATAGTTTGTATTTGTAGGCACATGAGTGATTGTGACAGGATAAACAAGAAAAAAGGGGATTGGGAAGCACAAATGAAATATCTTACACACATCTATATCTATAACTGAAAAAAATAATCAAACCGGTAGGAGGTAAAAGGAATGTTTGTAGTTGAAATATAGTTTCCAAAGATGGAGTTCATTATCGTGTCTTCTGGGATTGTTTCATATGCTTTTGGGGAAAAACAAGGAAATTCATAGAAATTATTTTACAAATATGAGGGCATTCTCTCGTATGAAATCGGGATAGTTTTTATCTAATAAAGTTGAGAAAAATTATAGTAACTCTATATTTTTGTTTTCCATCAATAGAAATCATGTGAACTTTTAAATCTTGGAAGGTTATGCCAAATTATATCAACCATTGTACAAACATTCTAAACATTGAATATATTCCCCTTGTTAAGGAATGTAAAATTCAAAATGAAATATGTTTATCTATGATTTTTAGCATGTGTTTTGGTATCCTGTATGTTGAATAAAGATTAATGAATCATAACTTTGTTGTAATATTTGTCTTCATTGCATTTATATATAATACACTAGATCAGTCCTTGGTTGTTGCATTTTTGGTCATCAAATCAATATTTTCTTGTACATTTACTCTATAATATTTGATGTGGTTATAAAATCCTTATTGCAACCATCTTTTTGAGTGATTTTTGTCAGCCTTAGAGTGTATTTTTGGCATATGAAAGTAAAGGCAATGAAGATATTTGTTAGAACTCTTACATGATATTTTTGTTGAGTGTTATGAAGATTTTTGGAAATATACGTGTTGATTTGGTATCAATGAATGAAAATATTTCTTAGAATTTATTGTTACTTAACTTTTAGTTCACTTCATTTCTAGAAAATTATGCTTCCTCTAGGTAATTATTGATACATTGTTTTAGAGAATTGACTATCATTTTTCCCCCTTTTTCATAAAATAAACCTATATTACCACCCTACCATTTCTATTATAACCATAAGATTCAACCTACTATACTTGTGTTCTAATAAATGAATCCTTGAAAAATGCATTACACCCGAGCTCTCATACAATGATGCACAAAAACCAAGTCCTTATGTCTTTAGTAACTTGTTTCGAGACACTAAGTATATTCAATATCATCATGACAACTATTATGAGTACATATGATTTTCATGTCCATACTCAGCCCATATTGATCCATCATTTGTAAATAAAGAAGAACACATTGCAAAATTTTCTTCTCCCATTCAAGTTACATTAAGGTTATCTCACCTTGGTTTAGGTAGGAAAAAGTAGTAGGATCATGCCATCCCCTTTTACATGCCTCTCAATCATCCCAAAATCCTAGTGCAGAAGATAATTTCATATACATCCCTAAATAAAAATTACATATCTCACAAATATCTATCATACGCTAAGCCATCCCACCCTAAGAGGAGTGCTGCCAAGTCCTCCATGGGTGTAAAATTTGGATCCAACACGTCTCTGGCACTATTTCTAAGGACTATTTACCGGATTAGGCTTGGATAGTCTATCTTTTAAGAAATTTTCTAAGATCCTACAAAGTAAGGATTAAACAAGTATGTTGTTTTTGGTTTTCTAAATATAATCAAGATGGAAGTAAATTGATAGTAAGTTGAGATTGTGCATATTCCTTAAAAATTGTTGAGTTAATCTATATTTCTAGAGTGCAAGGATCTAGTGGTAGCTCCACCTTTAAAATAAGAATCTGGGTTAGACCAATGTTATTTCCACCTTATACACCTTGTTGATTGACTCTTCATTTTGAAAAAATGGAAGGATGAAGGTCATTTTTCAGATATGACCTCATAATAAAATTACTCCTAGAATTAGAAAGTACAAAGTCAGAAAGGAGGCAAGTTTGGAAACTTGTAGAGGGTCAAATCTCATAAAATAAAGGTGTTCAAACCCCTAAGTTTGATCCTCCTTTGATAGAGGATTACTCTAGCACATTTGATAGTTATGAAACAAGTATCCCTCAAGCCCATTTACATTCCTTATTTAGATAGGGTTCAACCCTTAATATTGATAGAGATCATCCTCATCTTCCACATTTTTTCACACGAGAGAATAAAGTTTTTTGTGAAATTGAATCCCTAAAGGCTTCCATTATGTGGATCATACCCTTTACCCCAAAGGCCTCCTATTCCCCATAGATTCAATCCTCATTTGAAAATATTCCACCAGATAATATGGATTTCCCTCCTCCTAGAGATCCTTTTGTAGTCACTACATATCGACTAATAAATTTCAATGGTATGGTGGGTTATCCTAATGAGGTACCAAATGAGATTAAAAATAGGTTGCCTCGGTTTCAGGGAATAATGCTATTAGTGGGGACCAAAATCTCAAATTATTCTAGAATTTCATGGATGATTATGAGGTTGATTTTGAGGATGTTTATGTCAAGTTGTTTATACACACACTAGAAGAAGAAGCTCAGAGAATGGTACAATTCATTACCTACAAGATCAATTGAATCTTGGGGAGAAATGAAAAATGCTTTTAAAATACAATATGGTGATAGAAATGACCCCAGGTTTCTTCTATCTGAATTTGAGAACATTAAGAATAACCCCAATGAGTGTGTACAATATTTTAATACAAGGTTCAATAAAACTCTGACTAGGTTTCCAAATAACATAAGGCCTAGTGATGAATCTTGCCTAATTAAATACTCTAATGCTTTTGAAAAAAGACAACTTACTATTTGAGGGATAAGGCCCCTCAAACTTTAAGGAAATCCTTTTCTATGGCTATTTAGATAGAAAATAACATCAAAGTAGTTGAGAAGCCTCCAAAGAGAGGTGTTAAGTTGGTCAATCCAGAAAAACCTCAAGAAAATTTGTGGATTTAGAAGAAGTATTCAAAACCTTGTTTGGAGCAGTCAAGGAAATTTCATACAAACTTGCTATATTAGAAAAGGGTTGACTCCAAATCCTCAAGCACAACATCAGGCCCCTAGAAATTATAGATTTAGGAACCATCCTAAAGGAGATCATTTTTTTTTTAAGACAAAGAAAAGGCCTCATGGGTTAAGGAAATAAAAACATGTTTTTAGGGACAACAAGATAGTCCCAGATCCCTTTAACAACAAGAGATTTCTGTGGTGGAGGAGGAGCATTCTATTGATTGGTGTGATAAATTTATTTTACCTCATGATACTTGGAATCAGCTTGCTTGAAGATGAAGATGAAGAATCTAATTTTGGTAATGTTTGTATGATGAAATGTCAAAATGATCCAGTACAAGGGGAAACTTCTACTAACCTCTTTATGCTAAAACTATGGAAGAATTTTGGGCTTGCACCAATTAGGTATTTTCCATCCCCTCTAAAGTAAATGCTGATATTGATATGGCTCAATATTTTAAACTCCCTAACCATGATTTTTAATATTTAAGAGCATTAATGATTAAAAATATGATGGTAAAATTTTGTCAGAGGAGGATAAGAGTTATTAATAAATGTTGTTGTTTCCCAAGAAAAGTAATATAATCTGCATAATAAAAAATAGAGGACTTATCCTATCTCGCCAAGTAAAATATTCATCTCTTGACCAATATCCCAAAATATACTCCTAATAGAAGTATACTAGATAAAGGCCCTATCATTTCTATAAATTCAAATACTTCTTCCCTAGCCCAATAAATAAAAGAAAATATTCCATCTAAAAAATTAGTCACCTTTCGCCCTCAATACACCATTAACCAAATATACTACATGTGATATCGCCAGATTTTAAGCCAAATAAATATCATTGTACACATTGTTAGAGTTAATAAGGATCCTGAAACATAGAAGAAGGGAATTTGAATATTTGGGATTGAAAGAGGATATATTGTCAAAGAAATAATTACTAGTAATAGGGTGACTCCTCCTACTATTGTTGAAGCTGAAATTAAAGAAGATCAAGAAAGTGCTAAGGTACCTCTAGAATTATATTTAGGAACTTCCCTAGTTGAATCACAATTAGATGTGGATCCTTTATTTACCACTCTTATTGTCAATGGAAGGCTTCTCCACAATTGCATGTTTGATTCAGGGCTTTTTGTAACATCATGCCATTAGAAGTCATGAATGAATTGGACATCAAGATAACAATTAATTTTGGGAAGTGTTTTGCTATGGATTCTAGGGAGGTTCATGTGGTTGGGTATGTCAAAGGTTTAGTGTTACAACTTGCAACTTATCTTGGTAAATATTTAACTATGAATGTTGATATAGTTTGATTTCCTCGTAAAAGGGCATGTTGTTATCAAGAAAATGGGTTGCCAATGTAGGGGCAATGTTTAAATGGATATGTCATTTTCTTCCATACCTCTATAAATAAAACTAGTCAAATTTCATAGAGAAGACAAGATTTTGCACCTCATAGAAGACCCCTAAATGCTTCTTATGAATTATTGTTTATTGATACAGAATTGGGTAACTTTGTAGGTTGTGTTAATTTTAAAGATTAGTGTGTAGATATGAATGCACAACTTAAAGATATCAATGTTCCATGGACTATGAATTTTGATGGAGCATGCTCTAGTGTTGGAAACAAGGTTGGAGTAGTGCTAATTCCCAAATCATGGTTATTTCCATTTCTCCTTCAAAATAAAATTTGAGTATAAACAATATAACTGAGTATGAAGCATTAATTCTTAATTTAAGAGTTTTTGGAGCATGGAAATAAGAATCTCATTTGCAAAGTTGATTCTGAGCTAATTGTGAAATAAGTTAAGAAACATTTATGACAACCAATAACTAGAGATTAAGATAGTTTAAGAATGTAATGTGGGATCTCATTGAGTTCTTTGATTATTTCAATCTCCTATACCATAAAAGAAGTCAAAATATAAAAATTGACAAATTATATATTATAGATTCTCAATATGACAATGAAAATGTGTCTCCATATTGTAATTATGAAGTAGAAGTGTTGGTTAGGCCCTCAATCCCTGACAACATTCAACATTGGTAGGTATTTGAAGATGATGCTCAAATCTAAGGGTTTTGAATTATGGAGGTGAGTTCACTAATCAACTCATTGAAATTAAATCTATGATGGTGTTAAGTGAAGGAAAGGAACCCTCTTTAGGAAGGATATAATTCAATTGAAAACAAACACCATTCCTAGGGGACTTGTTATCCTTGAGTCCAATTTTGACAACTCGAACAGGGTTATGACCAAACCTATACATGCACCTAGAGATGTTGTGGAATGAAACTTTGGGAAATTAACATAATACAAGAAAGGTTTGGTTAGGAAACAAAAATGAATGAAAAGGAAAGATAAGTTTATACCAAATTATTGAGAAAGTATCAGGATTATCTTGCATGGTCTTATTATGAGCTAAAGGATTATAAGAGGATTTTTTCAATATGAAATACCTTTGAAACCTCATACTAAGACATATAGGAAAATAAAAGACCCATTAACCCTATCCTTTTTACTAACATGCAAGATAAGTTAATTTTTTTAGGGATGTTGAGATAATACAACCCACTAGGTACTCCTCATGGGTAGAAAACCGAGTGCCAGTTAGAAAAAAGAATGGGGATATTAGGCTTTGTGTAAATTGCAAAAACTTAATAAGGCATCACTCAAAGATAATTACCCACTACCTAACATGGATAATATTCTACAAAAGGTGACTAGATCTGAGTTACTGTCTACATTGGATGGATTCTCAGGTTATAATCAGGTAGTGGTGAAAAAATTAGAACAATATAAAACCACCTTCACCACCCCTTGGGAACATATGTCTATGTTAGAATGCCTTTTGGATTAATGAATGCAAGAGAAACTTTTCAAAGATCCATGGATGTGGCCTTCTCTAGTTTTATTAATGATTTCATTACAGTTTATCAAGATGATATAACTATCTTCTCTAGAAAAAGGGGTGACCATTTGGAGAACCTTGAAAATATATTGATTGATCAAAGATAATATGGGATCTCATTAAATCCAAAGAAATGTCACTTTGGGGTACAAAAGGAAATTTTTTTGGGACATATAGTGTCACATGAGGGAGTTATGATAGACCCTGAAAGGGTGGAAGCCATTGATAAAGTCCCCATCCCCATGTCAAAGAAAGGAATCCAATCCTTCTTTGGAAAGATTAATTTTGTAAGAAGGTTTATCTATAATTTTTTGAAATTACTCTCCCCATCACAATAATGTTAAATAAATATCAAGTTATCAAGTGGGAAGAAGGGGTTTTCCAAGATTTTGAAGGAATAAAGGATGCACTTAAAATTTCCCCTGTAATGATTAGCCTTGATTATAAAAAGGAGTTTCAAGTTTAATTTTTACCTCTAAGAATACAGTTATTGTTGTATTATTGCAAAAAGATGAAGAATGGAATGAGAAACAAATTTCCTTCTTTAGTAAGGTCTTGTAGGGGTTTGAGTTGAGATACTCTATTATGGAGAAGCAAGATTTTTCCATGTTAAAAGACACTAAATTTTTTAGACCCTATATTATGAGTTCCAAAATTATAGCCTATGTACCTCATACAATGGTGAAAGATATCTTATCCAAATGGAGATGTAAAACAAGATTTTTAGTGTGTGTAGACAAGATTCAAGAATATGATATGAAAATTTAGACTACAAATCTAGTTAGAGGTTTGGGATTGACAAGATTGATGGTGGAGAGAAATTTACATATTGTTAAAATAAATAATATTGATGAGAATGAAAAATGCCCTCATGAGAAATTGAGTGCCTCAACTTGGTACAAGGACATATTTTATTATATAAAGAACTTAGGTTGTTTTGCCCACTTAGACAAGAATCAAAGAAGAAAAATTAGGTTGGTATCCCATAAGTACATCTTGAATAATTATGGACTAGCTTGGAAGAACCTGAAAGGGGTTTTATTAACATGTGTCATAGAGTATGAGGCCCCTTATCTAACTAGTGATTTTCATAGAGGGTTGTGTGGTGGTGATTTTTCTGGAAGAGTTACCGCCCATAAAATATTAAGGGAAGGATATTAATGGCCCTCCCTCTTTAAATATGTGGATTTACTATTCAGAAAATGTGAAAGTTGTCAACATTTTTCTGGTAGGTTAAAAGCATCTGGATCCCTTCCCTTGCATCATATCTCAATAGAAGCTCCATTCAAATAGTGGTGGTTATATTTCATAGGAGAGATATTATATTTTTAAGGGCATGCCAAAAATGGATATTGGTGGCCATTGACTACTTCACCAAGTGGGTTGAAGCTATTCCTACCAAGAAGGAAACTCATCAAGTGGTTATGGACTTCATCCTCAATCACATAATCTATAGATTTGGGGTTCCCGCCAAGTTGGTGGTTGATAATGCCATCATTTTTAGAGCTAAACCATTGGCAAAAATGTGCCATGAATATGGCATAACCTTGGCATATGCATCAAAATAAAATCCCCAACAAAATGGTTAGGAAGAATCAAGAAATAAGAACTTGGTCAAAATCCTCATGAGGACATTAGAAATAAATAAAAGAAAGTGGCATGAGAAACTCAAGTTTGAATTATGGGAAGATAGAGTTACCACAAAAAGATCCACTAGTAAGATCCATTTTGAATTGGTTTATGGGGTTCAAGCTCTATTGCCCTTCATTTTGCAACTATCTACTTATCATTTTATGAAGTTATAATAAGGGGAAGGAGTGAGTCCTTATGATGTGAGGATCAACCAAATTATAGAGTTGGATTAAGTAAGAAGGAATTCCCACCAAAGGCATGTTAAGTTCAAGGAGAAGCTCAAGAAAATATTTGATAAGAAAGTTACTCCAAAAATGTTCCATTTAGAGATTTGGTTTTTTTTGTGGGACAATAGGGATGAGAGAAGGGAAAGGATGAAAATTTTGATTCCCTATGGATGGTCCTTACTCCATCGACATTAGAATTGGAGAACACACTTTATTCTTGAGATACTTGGAAGGATAATTGTTCAAGATTCCTGTCAATGGTAGGCATCTCAAACATTTCTTGGATTAAAGGATACCTTCATGTGTGTTTTTTTTTATAGTGTACAATTCTTCTTATTTTTTTCCTTTTATTATTCGATCTATAGTGATCAATTTTTCCCATTGTTGTTATATTCATGGTATGTTTTGAACTTGTTAAGATACCATGACCATTTTATCTCTTATGACTCCTTTCCCAATGGATTAGGCACTGGTGGGTATTGTGAAAAAACATTTATGGTTCTTATGGCACCGTAGGGGATGCCTATCCCTAAGTAAGGATCTGATGTTGGTACTCATTTTGAACCAACATCTACAATTGGAGTGACTTTTCTAAGATTACCCCTTATCTTTGAGACTCGCTTTACATAGATTTAGTAACAATAAAGAGTTTCATGTTCCAAAATTACCCCTCCCATAATTTTGAACAAATTGTAAAATGGGCTTGGCCATTTTTCTCTAAGAAAGATGTGGTATACTAAGCTAGTCATCCAAAGAGTGCAAAACTTATTGTTTTGTATGTTTTTAATAATACGTGAAATAACAGAATCATCTCAAGATTTAGGCAGGATTCTAGTACATTTTTATATCATGGCATCAATTCATTCTCATAATCTAAAGAAACTTAGGGTACCATGGGTTTCAATCCAAGAGATTTGAAAATTGGCTAAGGAGAGAATCCACAAAATAAAGGAAGTGAGAAGATAATTCTTTAAGTAAATTGGTCATTTGGTGAAGGATCTAATACCACAGGGAAACCTTTTGTGAAGGATGAAGAGTAAGGTTATGTAAAAATCATGTAACACTAATTCAATGTTCCATGGTGTTTCATAGGTTAGGGTTATGTAGAATTTAAAATCTGCAGGATACTCAAGAATTTGAAAATGAGAAAAAGGTCTCGAGGTGTTCAAAACATTTAAATATTTAAAGAGACTCTCGAGGAAGAAATAAATGCAAGGAAAATTTGTGGAACGATCGATGGAGATTTTATTCTTGTAATTATCATTATGGGTAAACAAATCATATAAGATTGATCTTGTTGAAAAGGTCTCATTGATGGATATATTCTAGGGCTTAAGGAACACTTGTGAGTGCTACAAGTAACTCTCGAGAGAAGATAGATGAAGCAAAGGATCAAAATTAAAAATGAGGAAATCAAGCAGAGATGCATCAATTCAAGTAAATTCAACATAGAAGTTGTCAGAAAAATTTGTAATATATGTATATGCTAGGTACAAAATGGGGATTATATAGGCCCCCGCCTTGAAATTCAAATAAATTTTTGATATAAATATACAAAAAGGGTTTTTTTACAACTAAGTACATTGTTAATTTATGAGTATAAACTCCTTTGAAAATATAGGAGATGATCTAACATATTTTTTTCCTAAACTAAAATTCCTTGTAGTCTTGAGAACCATAAACATACTATACATCTCCCGTTAATCTATGATACATACCCTTGTCCATAAGTTCCTTGATATTTGTCATTGAGACTTTTAAAATCTCAATCAATTCCAATTTTTCCCCATAAGAAGAGGCCCATTCAAGGAGGTTAAGCACTCTTTTGATATATTCCTTAGTACCCCTGACGAGTAGTAGTTTTTGAGGTTATGGATGGCTTGGTTAAATCAATTGAATTAGTGGGAATTGGCTGAGGCACATCAATTGGATCATCAAAAACTAGCTTGGATGCACCTATTGGATCAAATAGTCCCCTTTTGCATTTATTTAATGGAGGTAAAGGAGCTTTAGAATTTTTAGAGGTATACTTCAGGAAAAAAATTTTTCAAGAGTGGTGAGCCTTTTCTCTATTTTGGCTATTCTGTGAGAAATTGAGGATATGTCCTCTTGAGGCTTGTCATCAAACACTACATGAACATCAAGTGGGATTTATTTTTATACCATATCCTTATTGAAAAATGTGGGTGATATTTATATGGAATTTTCAATCATCACCATCCTACAATGAATCCAAAACATCTTCAAATTCTCTAGAGTTACTTGATCCACAGCATGAAGAAAATGATGAACCAAAATTTGGAATACTGAGAATAAGGGAGTTGTTTTGATTAGTTTCCCCATCAAAGAAAGTCATGCTATGTTGATAGTTATCGGTCCTACAGGCTCTTCTTGATATTCAACCATGAATAACATCTTAACGAATGCTTTGCTTGGGCCAGAAAGATTAAAGATTACATGAAAAGGTATTAAAGAAAGCTCTTTCAAAAAAATTCTCAAGCCCAACTCCACAATTTCTTGAAAAGTGATAACATTCATTCTTTCACAAGAAAGTTCACTTATAATACTCAAGGGAAATTTTAAATTCATAGAAATAAATGATAATTTATAAGAGGGTGAATTCTAGAGAGGTCTGTGTGAGTTATCATGTTGATATTGAATCAAATATCAATTTGGATGCTCAACATGAATTCAAAAAAGTGGAAGGTGGAATGATGTATGTCAAAAAGTGCTCTTTTGGCTTGATTAAAGGTTTTGCACAAGGGAAGCATCAAATTCAAATAAATATCCATAGTTATTCATTTCCCAAAACATATTCTCTAAAAGGATTGTGTCAAATTAGCTGGAGTAATGAAATCTAGGAAGAAATGGTTTTTGATAGGGTACATGAGTGATTGTGACAGGATAAATAAGACAAAAGAGGATTGGGTATCATAAGTGAAATATCTTACACACGTCTATATCTACAACCAAAAACATAATCAAGATGGTAGGAGGCATAATGAATATTTTCGGTTGAAATATATTTTCTAAAGATGGAGGTCATTCCGTGCCTTCTTGGATTTCTCGCATATGCTTTTTGGGAGGGAATGAAAGAGAATTCATATTAATTTTTTTATAAATGTGGGCCTTCCTCATATGAAAAGGGTGGATAGTTTTAAACTTTGTATTTTTGTCTTCCATTAATAGAAATTGTGTGAATTTTAAATTTTGGACTCCTTATGCCAAGGTGGTTACACTGTACAACCATTGGCAATCATTGAAGACATTTAATATATTTCCCTTATTAAGGAATGTAAAATTTAAAAGGAAATATGTGTATCTATGATTTCAACATGTGTTTTAGTATCTTGTATGTTGAATAAGGATTAATGAATCATAAATTCTATTGCAATCTTTGTCTTCACTACATTTATATAATACACTAAATCATTCCTTGGTTGCATTTTTGGTCATCAAATAAATATTGTCTTGTAGAATTACTCTGCAATATTTGATGTGCTTATAAAATCCTTACTACAACCATGTTGTTAAGTGATGTTTTTTTCATATTTAGTGTGTATTTTTGGCTTATGAAAGTAAAGACAATGAATATATTTTTTAGAAATCTGTGTAATATTTTGTATTGAGTTTTCTAAAGAATGTGTTAAAAATATTCATGTTGATTTGGTATCAATGAATGCAAATATTTCTTAGAAGTTTTTGTTACTTAATTTTCAATTCACTATGTTTCCGTAAAACTATATTTCTGGGTAATTACTAATACGTTGTTTTCAGTAGAATTGACTATAATTTTTAACCCCCTTTTCATAAAACAAACCTATATCATCACCCTACCATTTCTATTGTAATCATAATATTCAACCTACCATACTTGTGTTCTAATCCAAGCATCCTTGAAAAATTCATTACACCTAAGCTCACATATAAGTATGCACAAGAACCAAGTACCTTTATCTTTAGTAACATGTGTCTGAGATACTGAGTATATTCAATATTCTTGTGAAAACTCTTACAAGTAGATATTGTTTTTCATGGTCATAATCATCCCAGATTGACCCATCATTTGAAAATCAAGAAGAACACATTGCATAATTTTCTTCTCCCATTTAGGTTACATTAAGGGTTCTCTCACTGTCCGGGAAGGACCAAAAGTAGTAAGATCAAGAAATCCCCTTTGTACGTGCCTCTCAATCATCCCAAAATCTGGTGTAGAAGATAGTGTGAGATACATCCCTAGCTATAAACAAAATATCCCACAAACATCTATCAAACTTTAATCCAACCACCGTGAGGGAGTATTTTCAGGTCCCATGGGGTGTAAAATTGGGATCCAACACCCCACTTGACTCTTCATGATGTCATTCAACTTATGACTTTGCATATTCCTAGGAAATGAGAAAAAAGTTCCCTTTTATAAATCAAAGGGAATTTTACATTTCAACTTTAGAAAGTCACTTAAGTGAATAAGACAAAATATCATGATTGCATACAATAAAGAATTGGAAGAGAGGGAGAAGGAAGAGCAAGAAAGACAGGAGAGAGAAGATGTTGCCATGTATGATGAAGAAGCTACCTATGATGATGAAATTTTTTGATTCATGATTCATGTTCTTGATCCTTGAATTCCTTACTAAATTGAGTTATCAGAGTATATCAACTTGTCTCGCCATGGAATGCACATGTAGCCCAACACCTTGTTCTATGCCCTAGGAACATCACTTCTCTTTTGCATTAACCGGGCCATCTTTCATGATCCTTAATTGCATAAATGTAACATTTGATGTTGGCCAAGGACTATAAGTTATCTTCATTGAAGGAAAGAGAGTCACCGTCCTATTTCTTGACTAACTCTTGCAAGGAAACAATGACTTCTTTTAATGATGAGTCCTTGGTGAGTGGAGGGAATTCAAATTTTTGAACATAGTTGTAGACCTAATTCAAGATCTCAAAATCATGTTGTCCACAAGAGTCCAATTCAGATATGAAATTCTTGAGCATCCCATATCTCGCATCCATAATGTGTATCCAAGCTTAAGAAAAGTCATTGGTGATCGATGCAAACACATTCTTTCTTAGAAGAGTATGAGATTCGAAGAAGCTCATCTCAGACACCAATGGGAAAAAAATCATCTAAGAGAACTAATTTTTGCAATATCCTCTTTTGATTTATTTATTTATGAAAAATTTACAAGAATGTACTTGATGAGATAAATGACATCTAGAAACAATGCCTTTCCTTTCTCGATGATTTTCTCAATCCACTTCACATTAGCCTTCCCCTGCATCATGTAACCTTATGATTTATTGATTGACTCAAGATTAACACTGTTGATAGAAGGAATATCTTCTATTGGAAGAGAATATGTTGAGTCAGGTTCTAAGACGGCTTGAATATAAACACTAAGAGATTATAATTGTTCCTCTAATTACATAATTGTTTTCTTGTATTCTTCATTTTGAGTGAGGAGGTGGGAAGCAGATTCCTTGAATAGATGAGATTCACCCTCATGTGAAGCTTTTCGATATGAGATGTGGTTTAAATCATAATATTATAGATTCATGTTCTCAATGGGCTTTTCATTTTTAGGCCTAGCAATTTCAACATACTAATTACTGAAGTGCCACTGAAGAAGCAAGATGTTGTCTTAGACTTCTTTCTTCACTTGGACTTCGTGAGTTCATGATATTTATTCGAGAATAGACATGATAGTATGTTGCATTGCTCTTTCTCAATTTTGATCATTTATTAAATCCCATGAAATGAATCTTTAGGATTTTAGATAATGTCTCACATCAAGCGCTTTCAAGAGCGTATTGTGGAGTCAAATCTTGATCATCATGGGGAATATTTTCCATTGGGGAAGACATAACTAGATTCCTTTGAATAGAAAGGTATTGAAATGAATCACTCCTTGATATCTCCTTCTTGCAATGATTTTCCTTAACTATCTCACCTTGAAAAACTCATGACCTCACTCAAACAAGCCAACTCACTTTGGTCAACTCTCCTAGCTCATTGATCTCAACTCAACCACCTCACCGAGGAGGTGTGGATGGCTTAAACCTGATATATGAGTTATGATGACCCACTTAGATTGAATTTTGATGGATCTTTGACTCTTTTTGAATATCTTCTCGACAACACAATGTCCCCGGGTTTTTCTTATTATTCCATGTGATGTTTTTCTTTACAACCGTGATCTAAATGATGCCTCTAGAACTCGTGAGGATGAAATAAATTTTTGAACTATACAACCATATTAAAACCCTATGGAGATTCCAAATAAGTAGTGAGATGAATGAAAATGGATCCTACTATAACTTCCCTGTTCCCATAATGGATATTTTCTATTTTTAGTAGTGTGACTAGGACCTACTATTTTGGGATATTTCACCTATTTTCTCAAATTTAAACTTCTCAATCATTTGGTATACTCAATTCATATTTTTTATGACGTCTTTCTATTTTTAACAAGTTTCTATTTTTGGAAAGTTGCCTTTTCTTTTTGCTTTTTTCAACTTTTTTGGTCAAAATTGCCTAGTTTTTCATCTTCTTCATTGTCCTCTAGATACGATGTTCGAGAGGGATTACTATTTTAGGTAAGTTACTATTTTTAGTAAGAAATGTCACCAGATACTAAATATTTTTATAAAATACACTTATCCACCTTATATTGCAACGAAAATTACATCGATTGATTTGGCTCTCTCCCAGACTCGTCCTCCAAATTTCACCTCAACTGCTTTGTTGGAATACTTGGAAATTGAAAAGGCATTATATATGGCACCAAAATAGGGTTATCTACCATTAATAAATCAATTCACTATTTGGTTTTTTGTTACACTATTATTTATAGTGCCTGGATTGAAGAAAACTTTGAAAGTCTCATCCGAATCCATTCATCATTTTGTAAGATATGTGTTTTTAAGTTTTGATGCATATGACAACTTTGGGGAAATTATGGAAGTATCTATTGAATTTTCAGGTTTTTGATGTTATGGAGCAGTAATCATAAAGTTCATGTGAAAATATGAGGTGTATAGAAACTCTTTTTGTTTTAAAACTTTTCGGTAACACTTTTGGTTCATGTGAGAGGAAGAAGTGAGAAGCTCGGGTTTGAAAATGAAGTACATTTTCAGACCACTAAATGACCTAAAAGGTTATAGAAACCTATTATAAAGGAATCCAAGACTGTAAAATATGGGTAGGAGTAGATTATACATCCCAATCGAGTTGTACAGTCCTACACCAAGATATTTTCAAGCCACAATTTCAGCAAAGTGATATTTATCTAGGGTCTCGTACTCCTAAACAATCTAGTTTATCTTCCTCGATTCTTCCTGTACAAATATATATGGCTAAATTTCTATTTCTTTTGTAAATTTGAGATTGTATGTATAAAATGAAAGAACCAATACATTATTATAGTGTTGTACTATTAATTTTGAAAGCTATATTATTAGAATAACTCCTAGTTTCTTAACCTTATATTCATTTTTATTGTTTTACATTTTGTAACAAAACTTATAATATTTAAAAGTGTGTAAAAACTCCCTATCTTGGTAAAAATGTTATCTATGGAAAATTCCATGGTATCAATATTACGTGATATGGAGTAGGGGTAGGTGTAAAAGGGATGTAGTATTAGAAGACGAGAGATGAAGGGGAAAGGGATACAACTAAATAGGGACCCTAAACTGTCTAAAAAGGATCGAGAGATAAGAAAATAGAATAATAAAATGAATGTAAAGATAAGATAGAGGTACAATAGATGTGTAATTTCATGTTTTATGGTGGTAAAGTATAAACCAATTGAAAATAAGAGTAAAATATGTAGATTGATGAAGAAGGATGAGGGGAACCTCCTAAGAATGTAGAAGAAAAAGATAAGAAGATGATAGAAGTGAATGAAAGGGTGCAAAAGGAGATGTGGAACATGATTGCGAAGTCAAAAAGAGGATAGAATAAAAAGAAGAGAAGGAAGGAGAATTTAAAGATTAAAGATTATAAATAGTTAGGAGTAGGTTTAGGAGGAAGTTGGAACTTAACCTAGAAAATCCATTTTAGAAACCATCAGTATTATATAGATAAGGAAGAAGTAGTCCTAAATAAATAATTCATACATGATAAACATGGAGGTCAATAGAAGATGAGAATACCCCTCTTCTAGGATATATATCCCTTGAAATATTTATCTATAAACAACAATAGACCCCTTATGTTTTTTATATTTTACAACATGATCAATTACTTATCAGATTTTGTGATTTGAAATGAATCTAAAATTGATCAAAATCTGAATTTTAACAGTCATAAACTGATCCAGAACTAATTATAAAGATTCCTAAAATATACTTTATTCACAGCTCGATCAAAACCATCCAGATTTAATTTACCCAATTTCTCATAAATGTCGTTAATTGATTATAAATATTCTTATCTGAATTAAATATAATTTAAATAATGTAGAAAAGTATCAAAAATTAGAATGCAAGAAAATCAAATAAGACGACACCAAATTTATCCGTGGAGTTCGAAGAAAATGCCTATGTCTCCTATTTCATTTTGAATCTGGTCTATTAAGAATTTTCCAACTACAAGTACAATCAAACTTACAATAAACAATATTATATCCGAAACCTACAAATTTTTGACCTCGGGCCTTCGAAGACTCGAAAAATGATCGGTGTTGGTCCTCCACCTTCCCGAATCACTTGCAGTATCTCTTTGCTTCATTCTCTGTCAACAAGAAAATTTCACACCTTAAAATGACATTAAAAGAAATCCAAAATGGGAAAATTATATATGCATTAGGAGAATCTTGGAATTCGGAACACTTTCCAGGTTTACATATAGTTCTAAAAAAGCTCCCAAGTTGCTCTAAAATTCAGTTTTCTAAAATTTCTTTTTAATACCCAAAAACATAGTCATCTCAATGACCTTGTTCAAATACAAATTTGTCCATTTATAGAGTTAGATCTACTACTTGGTCTAATAGCTGGGACGACATTATTTAATAGGTGGTGAGTTAGGGGGTCGATTCCCCAACCTCCACTTACAATCTTTTACCTTACTTGGGACCTTTACCCCGCATTTTGTGTGAGGCGATGGTGGTGTTGTTTAAATTGGGCTCAATGGTCATGATGAGTTGGTTGTTGAGCCATGTTTTCTTGGCCATGTAGAGGTGTTGATTGGGTATTTGGGTACTAAGGATGGTGATTTGAGTTGGTAGTGAGGAGTTGGAGTGTCGGTGGGTGGTTGTTGGGCAAGCTAACTTGGTCAAGGCAGTGAGTTGAGCGAGATCAGAAGTTGAGTTGGTAGCGGAGTTGGTTAAGATAAATTGATGAGGTGGCACCCTGGACTTGTAAATTTAGTTTATGGTACAAAATTCATAGTGATAGTTTAAAATTACAATGATCTTAAATCCCACATGTATGGTGTGGAAACATACAGAGGCATATATAAACAAAATTTTGACAATGGTAATATGAAGATATGGAGGAAAAGACACCCCTCTGCTAAAAGAGTGTGTTGACCCTAGCTGAGGGCCCCCAACAAAAACATAGTGGGGTCCACCTTTCCAAAATCAAGCTTCGAATATTGGAGGCAAAAACCAAAAACAACCTTTTACCATTTTTATCATTTTTACATTCAGACTGTTTATCTCCTCCAATTGGGAACTTCGCAAATGGTATCTTTCTCAAATGGAGTTTTTTTTTCATGTTTAAATAGGTGACATAAATATCTCAGAGTCTTCTACCATACAAGAATATTTTTAGATTTAGGTAAACTTTTTCCACTAGATTGATCTCCAAATCACACCTCCCCACTAAGAAGGCTTTTGTTCTACAAAATTTGTTTTTACCTACTGACACTGCCAATCATCTTCTTAATATCAAAAACACACAAGATCCATAGAAATAACATTGTAGGAAAAATTTACTGCAAATTTTTGAAAATCATATCACCAAAATGATCAGTTTAAAAATGGACAATCTACATGTGAACAAGAGGCTAGATCTTAATTGATTCCTTATGAATCTGACAATCTCTATAAATAACATATATCAATTTGAAAAGACAAATAAATACCCATGATAGGTTAATTTTTAACTAAATCCATGCAAAACTATCAAACCATAGGACTACAATAGTCATCACAAAATTGATCAACTTAAAAATAGACAATCAAATTCCAAAAGAGGAAACTGTCAAATTGATTCCCTGTGACATGGCCAATCTCTGAAAATAAAATCTCACCCAAAATAGATCAATAATAAGTAGACACCAAAAATCCAACAACTATGTTAATTTCTTATGAAACTACCAGATTACTAGAACTCGCAAATATGTTTGTCAATGTAATCATAATTTACTCTAACATTATAACCATATTTAGAAATCACATTTATTGCCCACATGGGTCTTACACAACATGTGATTTAAAAGTATGGAAAGAACAAAATTTTACATTGTGATTACAATTATAAAAACTTCCCAAAATATGGGTCTTAAAATACATCCAACATATACATGCCAAAAATAGATGCATTCCCAAAAACAAGATTACTATAAAAGATAAGTATGGAAAATCGAACACTACCAATGTTCCCAACATCCTGTGTAATATTGTTGTCAAAAATATCTAAAGCTGAAAAAAGATTTTAATTCCTTTTACCCAAACTATATCAGAACTCAAAATGCTAAACAAGAGATCCAAATGGATTATTTTCAAATATAATAAGACAACTAAGCATGATGAACCTATCTCTCAGTTCCTCTCATGAATCTAAACTCCAAAATTAAAGCTAAATAATCATGGGAAAATTATTTCCTTTCAACATATAATAAGAATCCCATATAACCAAATGCTCTGAATTATTTGCATGCCATTAACAATCATCAACTATGAAAACATAAAACTAAGGAATTGTTTACCAACCCATTTTAATGGATTTTCCTTTTTAGTTGTTTTTATTTCCTCAATTAATTGATCTTGGGTTATTAACTGAATATTTGGTGTTTTAACAACTTCATTATTTCTTATCCTTTGAATAGGAATGTAAACCATTTTTGTCTTACCATGACTCTAATGGCGTGATGGATGAAGTTTCCAACATTTTTCAAGCCATTGTCACTCGGACGACAATGAGTGCAATAATCCTTCTTCTGGGAGAGGAAATTTTTCCTTCATTTCTCACCTATGACCAATGATATTGGTATTTATCACTCGAGCTTAATAGGAAACCACTTCTGTAATAAATACTTTCTATTCCAAAAAAAGGCAACAAAATGATTACTTAACCCACAAAAAAGTGCATGGAAAAGTATACATCATTTTTTGTATATCAAAACCATATTTCTTAAAATAAAAGAGTGCATAATCAAAAATTGTACATCAATTTCACTTGTTAGTACTCAAATTTGTGTAAGAAAGAGGAGGTGATATTTCATTACCAATTTACCTTGTCTTTGTTATTTCTTATACCCTTCATCATGTTACGATGAATCAAGAATTTCCTATAAATAATATTTTTACAAGATTAGTGGGGTAGTCACTTGGCTATCAGAAGCTTGTCTCCCTTTAACATACTTAGAGCACTCTCCAATTTCCATTCCTGCACTAGAATAACCTAAATCTAAAAAATGAGTAAGATCCTCTACCTATATTGGGTTAGGAATATCTTTTCCATTCCTACCAAGGAAACTTCCATAAAATACCATTTTAATTAATAACTTAGATCCAAAGACCTTAATATGTTTTTCAATTTCACCAAAAGCATTACCTAAATCTGAATGGGAAGGAGAACAACATAGTGACAAAATTACAGTGCAATAATCTTTCATAGTTTCTACATATGAAGTATAAGGAAATCCCTTCTTCTAATCACCACATTACAATCTGATCAAGATCTCATCCTTGGTTTCTAACTCTGATTTCAAATGTTATATTTTCTCTTCAAGGAGTAGAGCTTTCATCTCAAGAAAGCATTCTCCTCTTGAATTTGTTTGTTGATGCTTTCAAGCTCTTCTAACCTCTCTCTTTTCAAGGCTTTACCCATAGCTACCTGTAAATAACTTGTACTTCCCAAACAATACACACTACAAATAGAAGATTGAGCCAACAATGTCTACAAACCTGATGGAATTAGAAAACCAAAATGATAGCAAATGTAAAATATAATAAAACCACTAAATGTAATTGATTTTGATGCCAAAAATTGATCTATAAACAACAATAGACCCCCTACTATTTTGATTGTTTACAACATGGTCAATTACTTATCATCTTTCATGATTTGAAATGAATCGAAAACTGATCAAAATCTGAATTTTAATAATCCTAAACTCGATACATAATCGATTATAAATATTCCCAAAATATACTTTATTCACAACTTGATCAAAACCATATAGATTTGATTTATACGATTCATCATAAATATATTTAATTTATAATAAATATTCTTATCTGAATTAAATCTAACTTAAATAATGCAAAAAATTATCAAAAATAAGAATGCAAGAAAATAAGATAAGATGACACTGAAATTGTTTACAAACTTCGGAAAATGCCTATGTCTCTAGGTTCATTTGAGTTGACCTATTAAAAATATCATAACTACAAGTACAATCAAACTTGTAATAAAAAAATTAGATCCAAAACATGTAGATTCATGACCTCATACATTTGGAAGACTCTAAAAAGTTATCATTTTGGTCCTCCACCTTCTCAAATCACTTATAGAATCTCTTCCCTTCGTTATCTATCAACAAGTGACTTTCATGCCTTAAAATGACATCAAAATAAATCCAAAATGGGAAATTATACATACATCAAGAGCATATCAAAATTTGGGAAAACTTTCCATTTTATACCAAGTCCTAAAAATGCTCCCAAGTTTCTCAAAAATTTAGTTTTATAAAATTGCCTTATTATCCCCAAAACACATTCATTTAAGTGACCTTGTTCAAATACAAATTCGTGCTTTGACAAGTAGATTTTTCATTGATATTAATAGGTTTCATTGGTTTCAAAAGGAGAAAGGAACATGAAGGTTTATTGGTAGTTTCAGTCATTGATGTCATGTTGTGTTGTTTGGTCATGTTGAGTTGCTTGATGAGGTGGCATGGTGTTTTGAGGTGTCTTGAGTAGGTATGTTGGCTTGTAGGAGTGTTGTAGAGGTATTGTAGTGTTGTGGTAATGTTTTAGTGATGTTATGAAGTGTGTTGAAGGCTCTTGTAGGTGGGAAAGAGTGATGAATTCATGAGGTGGTCAACATGGATGGTGCAAACATGGTCAAGATGTTTGGTCAGGTGGCTTAGTCAAGCATACATGAAGGAGTAGGTGGTATGTCAATTATGTAGAAGTTGGTTATGTATAGTGTGAGCATGGAAATAATGAGGATGAAGTTTGGATACAATCATAAGTGTCTCAGAGTGTAGGCATAGGGTTTTGACATGTTTTCCAGGTTTGCACTAGACCTTGTCTTAAGCCCTAGGTGGCCAAATGAGATGAGAAGGGTATTTTTCATCATGTAAATGCAAAGTTGAGCATTGGGAAAGGATTAATATGTTGTTATATAATTGTGAGTGAATTTTTAGGTGTTGGTTTGCAATATTTGGCATGAAAATTGATGTTTAGCTCTAGTGAGTTCGCAAAAAGTGAAAAACCCAAACTTGAGGTGGTCTATTTGATGCTCATTGGCAGGTGTCAAGTTTTCATGGGAGGATAACATATATATGGAATTTGGGGAATTTTCCTAACTCAATTTTCTAGGGATTAGTTTTATTAATGGGCATAGATTTATGAACAATCGTTAAGAAGGTAAGGTGGTCTAAAACCCTCCTTAAACCATTGTTAATCGGTGATGGAGAAGAGATTTCTCATTATTTCCCATAATGAATTGTATTGAATATTATGATTATTGTAGGTTGTATATCACTCCTACATATTTCTTTAGGTGCTATTTAGGATTTCTTGACGGTGAGTGGACCCCACAACAAATTACAATTTTCTAAAGAAGTTTATATTACTCTCAGTTTTGCATTAGACCATATGAATAAATTTATGTTTAAGGAATTTGGAAATATATACTTTTAGAAAAAAATTAATCCATTAGTGGATTTTTGTAATTCTATTTTGTAAAACTTGTTTTGGGGCATATTTTGATAGTTTGGTGGTCCTAGTTATATAGGTGTTCTTGGGTACTTACAAGTCTAAGTGATGGTGTCTATGAAGATGATGATGACCCTGAGGTTATGCGATTTATTTTCATGTGTCATAATTCTATGGTTTATGTGTTTTGGTATTGGTTTGAGCTTCATATTTGAGGACTGGTTTTGTAGGTCACAAACCTAGTGAGGATAGTTGATCCTATTGGTGGCTTCATAGCATGAGATGATTTTTAAGAGTTGAAGAAGCTTGTAGGAGGCATATATTGGACTTAGAAAACATTTCTAGGTGGTTTATATGTTTTTGAAGGCCACATAGGCTCGAGTGGACTTGGTTTTGGCGAGAGGGTAGTTTGAGTGTATTAAGCCTAATTGGGTTCTAATAGAGAATATGAGTCTTCCTATGATATTACCAACCTTTGAGGAGGATTTTATATAGTGTTTTCATGATTTTTTTAAGTTTTTAATGATATATTCTCTATGATGGCCTACCTAAATGAATTATGATCTTAAGTCATGTATAAAAGCAAGTTTTTAGGCTTAATTGTAGTTGGTAAGAGAGTATGAGAAAGTATGAGTAAGAGGACAGTTTGTGGAGGTGTAAAAGGTCTTTGTGAACATAAAGATAAGGTATATATATTGGTATGAAGATATAACAAGTGTATAGCTATGGTGTTCAAGGTAAGATGACCTAATCAACTTGGTGAAGAAGTTCTTGAGAAATTTAGCAAGGAAGGTATATCTAGAGAATATAGATGGAAAGGAGAGATAAATATAGTCAAAATCAATTTTTGTGAAAACATTCGAGAGGTGAAGAAAACATTAGGTGGTTGAGATTGTTTTGAGTCATCTAGGGGTTAGTACCTCCATGTATGGTTTGTGTTCTACTAAATTTAGGGGTTAGTGCTCCTTGTAGGGTTAGTGGTCTACTAAATATAGGGTTTGGTGGTCCTTATGGGGTTGGTGCCTCACTAAACTTAGTAGTTGGTAATCCTTGTTGGGTTGGTTCTTAATTAAATTTTAATCATTTCTATAATAAATATTTGTTTTATTGGGTTTACTTCCATTCATGGGGTTTCCCACTTATTTATGGTGTTTGTGTGTTCTTGTTTTCTTATGGTATAAGCTCATGCATTTGGTTAATCATTGTTTAATGCATATGTTGATGAATGATTTATTAATGATAAACTTTAGGTGAATTAAATTTTTAATACACATTGATTCTCCCCCTCGGTGGTTGTGCTTCCAACAATTGGTATCATAAAAATACCTCTCGAAGTAAGCTTAACAAGATTGAGGTAATCCTAATAAGCACAAATATGGTTAAGATATGGAGTTTTGTGGACAAATTTTAAAGGAGAAGATAGGTCTCTCAAAGAGTGATATGGACAAAGAAGATCAAAATATGGATAAGGAAAATCAGGTCTTAGAAGGAAATGAACTTTCAAGTAGTACAAGGTATGTAAGTTCATTCAATGGATATTGCTTTTCATGCAATGGTTTTTTCATAGAGTTGTGGGCTATATTCATTATTCCTCATGGAGAAATAATACATGAATCATGTTCAATAGATCTAAAAAGGATATAAAAATTATCAAGAATCAGCTAGGGGATTGTATCTCACCTAAGGTAAGTAATGAAACTAGTAATTTTGATTTTGATAATGATGATGTTGGAAATGAAACTCTATTCATGGAAAAAGGAGTTGGGAGTTCTAAAAATTAAGGTTCCATATATGGAGGTTCATGTGTGGATTCAGATGAAGAAGAGGTTGAAGCTGACCTTGAAACTGAGTTGATGTGTGTCCTAGAAGATTTGAATCATGTAGAGAAGAAGAACAAGAAAATGAAAGCACAAGTTAAGGACTATGAAGAAAAGATTCATCTTCTTGAAGAGAAACATTGGGTTGACACCCATGAGTATGATGAGACCCTCAAACAGTTAGAAACATAAGTGAACATTGTAAATGTAAGCCTAAATTCTAAGGAGGAAGAGTGCATCAAGTTTGAAATATAAATAGAGTCTCTAAAGGTAGAAGTGACTGAAGTAGCAAGAAAAGTAATAATATTTCATAAGTTTGAGAAGATTTCCAAGGATCTAGATTAACTCTTGGATAGTAAAAATATTTCATGTGATAGGAAAATTATAGGATTGAATGAATACCTAAAGGGTGAAATGGTGAAAAAATAAGATGTTGTTTAAGCAAGGAGGATTATATCATGGTCAAAAAGAGATAAAACACTATCGAGAAAACCTAATGCAATGATGTATGAAATTTTTTTAAATTGTTATTGTTATGCTTGCAATGAATTTGGTCATAGATGAAAGTAATGTGGAAGAAGGTCCTTCATGAATGAGGATTCTTGGAACCATGGAAGAAGTTTTAGTTCTCATCAGCCAAGAGGTAAGAATGAAGTTGTTTGCTATAATTGTCATAATGTTGGTCATATTGAAAAGTTTTTTTTTCATGGTCCCTCAAGGAAAAACAAGAAGTTTCAGGATCCTAGAATACAAGAGAAATAAAAACAAAGCATGGGAACCAAGAGTAAATCAAGATAATCTAGCCAAGAAAATGTCGGATGTTGGAGAAAGTCAAGGATACTCACGGGTTGTTGATCATAAGAAATTTGAATGGGTCAACCCACATGTGCTAAGGAGATCTTGGAATCTCCTAATATTATTATTTTATATCCCCATGGTTTGGTATGTCTCTATTAAGCTTCTTAGATGCATCCATCAATATGAAGAAGCATATAGTTATGGGGAGCTTTAATGTATGAAATGAAAATGTGTCAATGGTACAATCATGGAGATGTGTAGTAGGATTGTAAGTATGGTATCATGTATCTCATGTTGCATTTTTGAAGGCTTTTATATTGTCTTAATATGATTTAGGTACAGTTATAAATTCATGCTTCAAGAAGGTTTATGGTGTATTGAATCAACTATAAGATATGTTTTGTGACTTGATTTAGTTCATTCCCGGTGTTTTTGTGCTTTAATAATTATTGAAGGCTTGATAGTTAGTTTGACACCATGGAGATGTTTTGAGTCATGAATCATGACTTGGTATAGCTATGAAGAGGATAGATGATGTGCTACAAGATAATATTCTTCAAGAAGGTATGTTTATGTCTTGATATACTCAATATCATTCATGAGGTTATGTCACATTCTTGGATTCATGTTGGAAGGTCAGAAGTTTTAATATGATTGTTCTATGAAGGCTTGATGGTAGATGTACACATAAGAAGTGTTGTAGTTATGTTGTTCATGTTAAAGACTTAGTCAAGATGATTGACGTATGTGTTTGTTGTCCTAATCTAATTTATGGATTCATGTTTCTAAGAAATGAGTTTTAAAATAAATAAATTAGAGGGATATGTGTATGAAATTTATTTAATAAGACTTAAATATGCTTCAAGACCTAAATTTTTATGATAAAGTTGTGTGAAGGCCTAAATGAATCCATTAGAGTGCTTTTGAGGGGTATAATCAGGTATTTGAATCTTGTTGAGAATTTGTTGGGTTATTTTTGTGTTTTTATTGTGTTTTTCCTATGGTTTTGTTGTGGTTTGGATAATCATTTGTTGCAATCTTGTTTTTGCTTTGACATTGAGTTAGAATTCTAGGTATAGATAGTTGTCATCATGAAAAGGTATGTGTTCTTATTACATGAAGGTTCATGACATTGTTTTAATGAGTATTAGATTGTTTATCATGATGATTCCATGGAGTATGTTATTTAAGTTAGTTAATAATTAGGAGGTTGAATTTCATCTAGGAATTAATTGTAGAATCTGAGTTTGAAAATAGGATATAATCAATGGAATCGGGTAAGGTAAGATTGGTTAATGAGTTTAGAGATCGATGATGCAAGGTATTTTTTCTTAGTTTGCATAAGAACTGGGCATGAAAGTTTCCTATCATAGTAATGCTTGAAGTGAAGACCTTGTTGGCAGTATATTACATGGTAAAATTTGTGTTTTGATGGTTCATGAAGGACTTCATGGAGAAAATGTGCATGAAGGTTTATATGGCGATGGTTTGGTTTTTTTGGAGTAATATCTTGGGATGATGATTATCCTAGCTATTTTGGAGTTCTTATTATCCTTGTGTGAGTGTGTGACTCAATAGGGTCCTAGTGGATTTGTGAATTAAAGGTTCAATGTGTGCTTGGTATTAGGGGAGTTTGATATCCCCGAACAAGGTATGTAAAGTGTTTTTGTTCAGTCTTTCTTATATAGGTCTAAGTGTACAATTGATGATTTAATTGAAGACAAGGTGAAGTTATCTAGAATTATTTTGAGAAGGTTGGTATTATTTGCATTAAGGGAAATTTTAGAATATTTGCATTGGTATCTAGCTATTAGTGAGATATTAATGAGTTAAGGGGAGCTGTGTAGTATGTATTCTAGCTTTATGAGAAATTTGTAGTGCCAAGGAGGAAGATAGAGTGGATAAGACATATGGAAAATGGTGAAAGCATTTTTGGTAAGCTAATCAGCTATGTTTTATGCCCCATAAAAAGCAATAGAGACATCATATACTAAGGGGATTCAATAAGGTATGCAAATGCCAAAATTTGTGAAGCTCATGAAGTCAAAATAGAATAGGTCCTAGTGTTGGTCGAAAAGGTCTGTAAAGATCATGTGAGTATGGTTTTCCCGAGATTAAATTTGGAATCATTCATAACATATCCTGGTCTAAGGGGGATCTAAGTAGATCTCCATGAGAAGGTGAGTTATTCTAAGAAGGTATGTAAGGTGTCAAAACAGGTTGAGGATGTTGATAGGGCTCGAGATGTAGTGTATGAAAGGTAAGAAAGTTATTCATTCTTTCCGTGATATTGGTAGTTGTGCATTGCCCTAGATTAGTATCATTTATATCATGTTAAATCAAGGTTTTAATTCATATTTTTCTCATCTTAGAAGGAAGTTCTTTGAAATTATTCATTTTATAAGGGGGTTTGTGTTGCTCTAACGAGTCAAAACATATATGAAGAGGCCAAATGGACCTGTCTGATTTGGTTGATGTTTCTAACCAAATGGTGATCCCTAGTGTGATGTCATAAGAATAAGAATAAGTTTATACATGTATGGCATTGTGTAATTAATTTCAAAAGGGGGAGAATGAGCTGATGTATTGAGAGAAATAGCTTTATGTGTTTGTCATTAATGGGCTTGTATTAATGAAAAAGGTGGAGATTGATTGAAAGTAGTGTTGTAATTGATTTAAATAGGTGTCATTGATTTAAAAATGAGAAAGGAAAAATAATTTTTATTGTTAGTGTCATTCATTGATGTCATGTTGTGTTGCTTGGTCATGTTGAGTTGTTTGATGAGGTGGCATGGTGTTTTGTGGTGTCTTGAGTAGGTATGGTGGCTTGTAGAATGTTACGGATGTATTGAATTGTTGTGATTATTTTTGGTGATGTCATGAAGTTTTTCTAAGGATATTATAGGTAGGAAAGAGTGATGAATTCACGATGTGGTCATCATGGATGGTGCAAGCATGGTCAACATTCTTGGCTAGGTGGCCTAGTCAACATACATGAAGGAGTAAATGGTATGTTAGGTATGTAGTAGTTGGTTATGCATTGTGAGATCATAGAAATCATAATGATGAAGTGTGGAGACACTCACAAGTGTCTTATAGTGCAGGTATAGGGTTTTGACATGTTTTATAGGTCTGCACTAGACATTGTCTTAAGCTCTAAGTGGCCAAATGAGATGAAAAGATAAAGTTTCATCATGGAAATGCAAAGGTGAGAATTGGAAAATTAGTTGTAGGTTTTTTTAGAGGTTTGAGTGATGTTTCAGGTGTTGGTTTGCAAGATTTAGCATGAAAAGTGATTTTTAGCTCTACTGAGTTCCTAGAAAGTGAAAAACCCATCTCGAGGTTGTTTGTTTGATGCTCATTAGCATGTTTGAAGTATGGATGTGGGGATAATATCTTTATGGAAGTTTGGTAAGGATCCTAACTCAATGTCATAGGAATTATTTTTAAGATTAATGGGAGGAGCTTTATGAAAAAACATTAAGAAGGTAAGGTGGTATAAAATCCTCCTTAAACCCTAGCTAAGAAGTGATGGAGAATAACTTTCTCATTATTGCCGAGAATGGATTGTATTGGATAGTAAGATGATTAGAGGTTTTAGAGGAATCCTTCATATTTCTCTAAGTGGTATTTAGGAGTCTTGACGGTGAGTGGACCCCATATAAAACTCCAATTTTCTAAATAATTTGATGTTTCTCTCAGGTTTTGCATTGGAATAGGTGAATAAATTGATGTTTGAGGAATTTTGGAAGATATAATACATTCTTGGAGTGGTTTCAAAAAAAAATAATCCCTTAGGGGGTATTTGGAAGTCTATTTTGTAAGACTAGTTTTGGGGCATATTTTGACAGTTTTGGTGGTCTTGGTTGTAAAGGTATTCTTGGGAACTTACATTCCAAGTGATGGTGTCTATTTAATATGGTGATGACCCTAAGGTCATGATATTTCTATTCATGTGTCATACTTGCATGGTTGAGGTATTTTGGTACTATTTTGAGCTTCATCTTTGAGGATTGGTTTTGTAGGTCACGGACCTAATGAGGATAGTTGATCCTATTGGTGGCTTTCATAGCATGATATGATGGTTCATAGTTGAAGAATATTGTAAGAGGAATAGACTAGAATTATAAAACATGAATAAGTGGTTCCAAATGTTTTTGAAGGCCATGTAGGCCCTAGTGGACTGGGTTTTGGCAAGAGGGCATTTTAAGCTGTATTAGGCCTAATTGGGTCCTAATAGAGAATTTGAGTCTTCCTATGTTATTTCTGACCTAAGGAGGCTTGTGTATAGTATTTTCATAATTATTTTAAGTTTTTATGATATATTTTCTAGTATGGCTGACCTAGATGAATTATGATCTTAATTCATGTATAAAAGCAAGTTGGTAGGCTTATTTGTAGTTGTTGAGAGAGTATGAGAATGTGCGAGTAAAAGGGAAGTATGTGGAGATGTAGAAGGTATTTATGACCATCAAGATAAGGTAGAGATGTTGGAATGAAGAGATAACAAGTAGAAAGCTATGGCAATAAAGGTTAGATGACCTAATCAGCTTGGTGAAGAAATTCTTGAGCGAGTTAGCAATAAATGATGATTTGGAGAAGATAGAAGGAAATGAGAGATAAATAGAGTCATCGTCACTTGATGTGACAAAATTCTAGAGGTGAAAAACAAATTTAGGTGGCTGAGTTGGTTCGATTCATCCGAGGGGTTGGTACTTCCATGTAAGGTTGGTGATCTACTAAATTTAGGGGTTGGTGCTCCTTTTTAGGTTGTTTCTAAACTAAATTTGAATCATATCTCTAATAAATATTTGTTTCATTTGGTGTTTTTCCCTTCAAGGGTTTCCCACATATATTTGGTGTTCAAGTGTTCTTATGGTGCATTCTCGTGTTTTTGGTTAATAATTTTTTAATCTATATGTTGATGAATGATAAAGTGTAAGTGAATGAAAGTTATAATACACATTGATGTTGGATATCACAAGAACTGCGAGGGGGTGAATAAGTGCTAATCAAATTAGCAATTTCTAAAACTTATTGAACAAAAATTGAAATCAAAACATGAACAAAAATTAAGGTGCATATAGGAAGACAAATATACAAGACACCAAATTTATAGTGGGAAACCCAAGAAGGGAAAAACCCACTTTGAAACCAGCCTCTTTATTTAGAACACCAATTTTAAACACTGATTTACAACTTGACCAAGCACCTACTTGATCACGAAGCACCCACTTTATCATAGAAGCACCCACTTCAAACACCACCAAACACCTACTTGATGAAGACTGAGCACCCACTCAGCTGATTAAATAGGAAGCACCTACTTAGATGATTTCAACAATCAATTGATCATTTAGTAACTTTGTTGCTTCATCAACAGATTATGATCTCTTTCCTGAAACACAATTCATCCTTCAATTCACCATTCACCTAGTCTTCGATTTATGCATCTTTCAAACAGATTAAGAGTTAATAAAAATTTCCCGATCGAGTCTCATATCAACAACATAAACTATGTCTCTGTGACCTCTTTTTTCAATACCTTTAACATTCCATGAATTTTCTTGTCTAAATTGCACCTAACTCATTATTTTTGTTATGATAGTAGACCCATCTCTTGTTAAAAATGTCTCATTTTCAATTTTAATCCACCACATTGATATCAACAGATACCTCACCTATATATCTTCATTTTTCATCCTTAAGACTCTTTGTCTCATATCCCTTTCAACTATTCAACTTCCCTTTTAAACCTTGACTTGAGCTCAAGAGCAACAAATCCTCACCTTCCATCAATTTTGGTCTCATATTCAAAGCCTCTTTATCTTTAGTGCATGTCTCTTAGTCTTCTTGTTTTACTATCAAGAATGGCTCTTCATTTTTGAGACCTAGACTCTTCATGTTCCATTTCTTTTATTGTCATATTTTCTTAAAATTCCTAAATTACCTTGAACTATAGAGAAACTCTTCAACTTCCATGTACCTTCTTTCAACTTTGAGCACAAAAGTCCTTTTTCATTTGCATTCACACAAGAGAAGCATTTTGTAACAATAACATGATCTACAATCAGTTCAATCTTTCATATTTCGAGTTTTTGCACTATTACTATGAAAGGATCAAATAAATTCACTTGCATATATTTTTCAAGCATTAAAAAAGAATCCTAAACAATTTTATATACCGTCGCCATGAACTTGAATCAACAAAAACACAAGCTCCACTTCATGAATTTCCTTTGAAATGAACAAAACTAATCTTTACACTCTCAAATAGTATTTGTACATGGGTTAGATATTTTTTGTTGAAGATATCTCTATCTACATTTTACCAAATTCAAAAATTTCTTTTGTAAAATTTTGGTAAGGACCCCACATATATCTTCACAAAGTTTTAGGAGTTTTCATTGGGTAAAGAATGAGTTTCGAGATTTTCCATCTTTTAAACCCTAGAACTAGGGTAACACTATCTGTAGATTCCAGAGAGGCTTCAAACTAGGATTTATTTCACATTTCTTAATGAAATCCAAATATTTAAATTTCTATAGTTTTATGAGAACCGTATGCACCTTTCTCAAGCATTTTTCTGACTTAAAACTCCTCCAATTACTCTTAGCAATTCAATTTTTAAAATGTTCATAATGGTAAGAGACAACTATTTTGGAAAAAGATGTAATTAAGAATGGTTTCACACCTCTTGAATCCTTTGGATGGCTTAGAAGAGCATTGAAATATTCTATAAGTGATCTATACAACCTGAGATCACTCACACAACATTGAAACACTACCTTTCACTGATTTGATGTGCTTGTGTAATAGAATCACCTCCAAGAATCTTGTCAACAAGAAAAAACACCTTGAATTTCACCTAGCAACCACTTTTACTAATCAATAATTTTTTGAATAACTTGTGAAAAGGTTTTGATCCCTTTTTCATGCATTTCACCACTATTGGGGTCTTTTGCAAGACTATAATAGGAGCAATCATTCAAACTAAGTCCAACACTAACCTACTGTATGCAAATCCAAAGATATTTTCCTTAAAATACCATATCAGCCTTGAAAACATCATAAATAAAATGATGAAATATTTAGGAATGATCAAACAATAACTTCGATACCAATTTCATCTTTTTTTCTCTTATCGATTCAAAACACAGTCCAAGAGACCGAAAAATAGTGTTAGAAAAATTCTCATAACTTTTCAAATACTTCCCCATTTTTCATGAAACTTTTTACAAAATATCAATTATATTATTTATCTAAATAAGGCTTTATAATTTTTCTTGGGACCTAAGAATCTAGACTATTTTTAATCATTTTCCAAAAAGGCCTGTTTTAGTAAAGCTACCATAACCTCCACACACCTTCTCAGAATTTGATGAAATTTTTCTTGGAGAAAAAAATCATCCTAATACATGGTATATAATACCATTTACCACATGCATGTTTAAATTATTCTATTCCATCTCATTTAACTCTACTTACACTACCTTGTTCTCAAAGCTAACTTTTGAGAAATTTTGAAATTTGACTCTGGGAGGGCTGAGCTAAGCCTTGTTTATTATCACACATGTTGTAGAAACTACTTTAAGTATGATATAATAATCCTATGGTCATGTCATGACATGCATTAACTCTTCACACCGATCGGAGTACCGAGAAATAGGCCTAAATGGGCTAGATTGACCGAGACTTCCACCGAGATGACCCGATACACCATGTGAGAGCTTGTTATCATTCTTACACTATCATACCTGACTTGTAGAAAATTTATTCCATCCATACCAGTCATTTCCATGCTTTCACTGGAATCTTGCCTCACCAACCAATCCTCGAACTTTGGAACCATCCTAAACTCTATTTGGGAGCTCCAAACATCTTCGAAGGCACTACCAATCAACCTTCATGTCCCTTACAAGGTATCACTTCACCTTTTACTACTTTTCCATCAATTCCAATTAACATGAATGATAACACCAATGACTAGGGTTCACTCTCTAGTGGTTGTGCTTCTAACAATTCATCCATTTATAGATTTGGCTCCACCTTTGCTTGGTCTAACATTTGGGCTATTTTTAGTAAACAAGCGGTTAGGGAAGCGATTCCCCAACCTCCATTGACCAAAATTTTACCTTACTTGGGAAATTTATCCCACATTTTTGTGAGGAAGGTGGAGGTGTTGTTTAAATTGGGTTTGGCAGTTATGATGAGTTAGTTATCAAGCCACTTTTGGTTAGCCACGTAAAGGTGGTTAGTAGGTATGTGGGAACCAAGGATGGTGATTTTAGTTGGAAGTGGAGCGTTAGAGTGTTGGTGGGTGGTTTTAGGTGAGATGACTTATAATGAAATATCTTAAATAATTATGATTATCACCAGCAATAGAACACCAAATAACACAATATTTCAGATAAATGATCTCAATATGAAAGTAAATTAGCTTGGCCACTTCGAGAGGGAAACGTCCAAAACATACAATAAGACTCAAATTTTCAATATGATGATCAAAAATATCTACTAACCCCTATTTATATTATTCATATGCTATGGCCATCACCTAGGCCAACCTAATAATGATAATGTATCATATATGAAAGAGATAAGTCATGATAAGAAGTTATGATAGCCATAATTCGGCTATATCCATCCAATGTAAGATAAATAATTAAGGGTGTAGCATGCCCCTCCTCTTTAGAGAAACACTATCCCCAATGTTGGGAAGCCTTCAATCTTGCTACATGAATGCTTCATCCTCCCATGATGCATCCTTAATTTTCATATTCTTCCACTTGATCGGGTACTCTATAATGACTCGGTACTCAATCTTTTAGTGCGTGTTTGAAGAATACCTTGAGTTCTAATATGATCCTTCCTTCCTCATCCAGTTTTGGAAGCACTAAGTGGGTGGAAATTTTCTTCCCAATAACTTTCTTTAAGTAAGAAACATGGAAGGCTGGATGTATTTTAATTCCTATAGGGAGCTCTAGCTTATATGCCACACTACCAAATTTCTTACAAAACTCAGTAACACCCATAGTATTTGGGTGCAATCCTATTATCCTTCTTTGTTGTTTTAAGGATAACTACTTATATGGTTGTAACCTTATAAAATAAAGTTTCCCTCTTCAAATTTTCACTCACTACGATGTTGATCATCTTGTTGCTTCATGTGTTTTTTTGCCATTGCCAAATTTTCTCTAAGACTAGAGAGTACCATGTGTTGGTGCTGAATGTGATCTTCAACTACTCTCACCTTTGGTTTGACCTTGAAGCTAGATATGAGTGATGGAGGATGGTACACATAGAGTTCTAGAAATGGAGACATTTTAGAGGAGGTATGAAATGAATTATTATACCGCCATTTCTGAGTGGCAACCATTGTACCCAACGTTCTTGTTTATCTTAAGTGAAACATCAAATATATCCCTCTAAAAATTTATTTACCACCTCATTTTTGCATTTGATTGAGGATGATAAGATGAACTCTGGGCTAGTTGGGTACCAAGACAAGAGAAAAAATCAGTCCAAAAGTTAATTTTAAATATTAGATCATAATCACTTACTATAATTTTTGGCATGTCGTGGAGATTTTGAACTGTATCCTTAAAAGAGATGGCAACTGTACTAGCTATGAAAGGATGATCCATGGCACATAAATGAGCATATTTGGTAAGTTTTTCCACCACAACCATGATGACACTTTTCCCTTCTGATTTAGGTAATCTTGTGATGAAATCCATTAATACCTCTTCCCACCTCTCACTAGGAATAGATGGAGGTTGTAACAAACCAGTGTCTTAATGGTCTTTCCCTTATTTTGCTGGAAAACCAAATATTCTACCACAAATTTTTGAACATCTCATTTCAACCCCTCCCAAAATAAATCCTTCTTAACTCTATGATAAATTTTTAGGAACCCAACATGGCCACCTATAGGAGAAGAATGTAGCTCTGACAAAACATGGTGTTTAAGGGTAGAGTTCTTACATAGATATAACCTATCTTTATACCACAATGTATCCCCTTTCCATGTAAATTGATCTAATATGGATGGATCTACCTGGATATTTTGAATGAGAGTATGTGTTGTTGCATATTTCTTCCATTCTTCACGTGCTTGATCTACCCAATCTACCTTTAGTATAGAGATGGCACATAACAATGCTTCTACGGACTCATCCCTCCTAGATAGAGCATCAGTGACCAAAATTTCTTTCCCTTTTTATAAAAAATATCAAATTCATATCCCAACATTTTAGTGACCCATTTTTGTTGATCTACTGAAGATAGACGTTGCTCTAGGAAATATTTCAAACTATAATGATCAAGTTTTACCTTAAAATGTCTACCCATCAAGTATGGTCTCCATTGTTTGATTGCATGTAGTATTGCCATCATTTCCTTCTCATAAGTGGGCTTCAAAATATTATTTCCTTTTAATTTTTGGCTCCCAAATGTAATGGGATATCCTTCTTGCAAAATTACTACTCGATTCCATTTCTTGAAGCATCACACTCAACTATGAAGGTTTTGGATAAATATGGAGTTGTCAATACTAGAGTGGTGCACATAGCCACCTTAAATTTTGAAATGCCCTTGATGCTTCCTCATTCCACTAAAAGGATTCCTTCTTCAATATATTTGTGAGTGGTGCTACTATATTTCCAAAAAAATTAAAAATTTGTGATAATACCTGTGAGACCTAAGAAACCTTGTAATTACTTGATGGTTTTGGAATTTCCCATTCCACTGTGGCCTAGATCTTGTGAGGGTCCACGTTAACACCTTCGTGAGAAACAATATGGCCCAAGTATTCCACTTCCTGTACCCCAAAGGAACACTTTGAAGGCTTGGCATAAATTTGATGATCCTCTAAGACTTCTAAGACTGTATTGACTTGTTGTAAGTGTTTCTCCCATGATTTGTTGTAGATGAGTATATCATCAAAAAATACTAAGACAAAATTTCTTAAGAATGGTCTAAATACTGAATTCATCAAACTCTAGAATGTGGAGGGAGCATTGGTAAGACCAAATGGCATCACTAGGAATTCATAATGGCCTTGATGAGTTCTGAAATATTTCTTATGAATATCTTCTTTCTTTACTCTAATTTGGTGATACCAGAACACAGATCTAATTTTGTAAAATAAATGGCACCATGAAACTCATATAATAAATCATCAATGATAAGAATAGGAAACTTATCTTTGATAGTGAACTTGTTGAGATCTATGTAGTCTAGACACATGCACCATATTCCATCCTTGGGATGCCTCATCACCACCGGCGAGAATAGGCACTCTAAATGTGACGAATAATACCCATTTCCAACATTTCCTCCACCATCTTCTCGATCTCACTCTTTTGCACATATGGGTATCTATAAGGCCTGATGTTGGGAGGTTGGCTTCCTGGAATCAATTGAATGGCATGATCATGCTCTCTTTCAGGAGGCAATCCTCTTGGTTCCTTGAAGACAACTACATGTTGATCAATAACCTTCTAAAGATCGGGATGCAATACCTTCATTTTCGGTTGGACTTCCATAGATAACAGACGTGCTACAAAACCTTCAGACCCCTTTTCAAGAATCTTTTGAATTTGATGAAAACTCACCACTAGAGGATCTTTAGCTTGTAAACCTTGAAGTTTATATTTTTTACCCTCAAAATGAAAGCGCATGAACAATTCTTGGAAATTTATCTCTATGGCCCCCAAAGTTGTGAGCTAATGAACACCTAAGACAATATCATCTGCACACATGGGGATAGCAAACATCATAGATTCTAATGTGTAGTCACCTATCATGAGTTTGAATTTATGGAATTTACCTGAACATTTGACTATGCCACCATCTGCAATCATTACTTGAAATTCGGTGTTGGGTAGATGAAACAATTTAGTCTTGTTGCTAGCTTATGATTTATGAAATTATGTGTGCTCCTTGAATCAATCAATATTGTTACCTTATGATTCTTAAGATAACCCATGACTTGAAGGGTTTGTGGAGTACTAATACCGATAAAGCATGGCATCAAATATTAGGCCAAGGATCTCTAGATTCTTCTTCTAATTTTCCACTTCCTCTATCGATGTTTCTTCATATTCTTCCTCATCACCTAATCATTCAATGTAGAACCATTTTTTTCAAAACACTTATGATTGGGTCCATATTTTCTATCACAATTAAAACACATAACCCTTTGGCTCTTTTTTCTTCAATTTGTTGAGGTGTCAACTGAACCGTCCAAGGGTACAAAGGAGGCAAGTTGTTACGATCTTTTATGTTAGAGAAGGATTTCCTTCTCTTGGACAATTTTTTTCCTCTACTCTGTGCCATGATAATTGAATTAGAAACCTTGCATGGTTTAAACATGTGTATTGTATGATGGAAAAGTGACAAGTGAGCATGAGACTCTTCCTCGCTTTCGACTTCCCAAGGTCGTGTCGAGACAACCGATGGGGATGAAATACATGTGGGATGCGAAAAGCTAGTTAGGTAATCTTATGTCTTCAACACGCAATAATGGGATCTACGAATCTAAGGTAAAGAAGGCCCTCCTAACCTGAACTGGTGTGATAGATCATTCGGCGAGGATAGCTACTCGAAGGTTCCAATCAATATCGAGCTCTATCGTGATCCAATCTATGGGTTGTGGAATACGTGGAAGATGACTGTGGGTGCTTCGTATATATCTCCTGACAAGGTCATGAAAATGGAATGTCTAAATGTGTAGTGGATCTTTTGGTGTTTTATGGACGATTCTCTGGTCTAGTCCATAAATATTTAGCTTGATTAGCTGCTACGTTTAATAATGATAGTTGTGTGATAACGTCTGGTGGAAGTGGAGAGGACCTAAACACTAATGTTTGCAAACCGGAGTCAATGTTTGATTGATTTGTAGGCCCATTGGGTTGTGGGACCTATGAATCACAATCATAAGTTAAGTGGTTCTTTGTGGACCTCCTATGGTCATGTGAAGAATCAATTCCTTCTTCTAAATATCTAGTAATTGTATGCCTTTTCGGCCTCCACATTTAGAACTAGAAGTTGTACAATTTTCTCGAGTAACTAACAGGTGTTCTAGCAACTTGGATACGTAATCTAGTGTCTATATCAACAAAGAGATCTCTGCGTCTGGTTGTGGGACTAGTGGATCACAACTGAATGTTTTCTCTCTTTCAGGTCCTTCTACAGTCATACGGATATCTATCAAGGCAGTCTATAATTTGGTTGATTTGACCAAAATGTGTGTGCTTTGTCATCTTCTATGTTTAATCCTCTTAACTGTGTGCTGATTTCTTGTAGGTCTATGGTTGTTCGGAAGACCTGAATTTTGAGATTTTGGTCTATGTCAGTTATTGCTGCAATAATATTTGGTTGAGGCATGATTGGCTCAAAAACGTATTCCCTGGGCTCCCTAGGTCCCGTGATTGTCATACAAGATCAATATAAGCCTAACTGAAATGAAATAAACTAACTATGTAAGATATATCTATATATATATATATATATATATATATATATATATATTCCTCTATTTTTGTATTTTTAATAGAATTTTTAAATAATTGAAGGAGCAACTAATCTAATATATTTAGAAAATGACAACTAAACTAATAAAAAAATTAAAACAAGCAAGGTATCCGGTGTAGCTACTTTCTTGTGCAGTTGTGAGTTTATCCTAAATAACTAGATAGCTGATTAACTTAATTGAAAGACTCTCGATCCTACCTCAGAAGTGAGGAATGAATCATAGTTTCTGAGAAACTATCAATCCCCACAACTTCCCAGCAATATCGAAAGTGAAATTTAACTGAAATGAAATATTTCACTACTCTATTTGATATGTTTTAACTAGAACTTTGACAGATAAAACCTAGAATTTGCAGAACAATGGTGAATCTAGTAGTGTATGATTTTGTCCCCTCAAAATGATCTCCTCATTCCTTCATGTTCACGTGAGTCTAGAAGAGCGTGTATATGTTAGCATCAATAGAAAAAGGTATTTTGAACAATGGCAGCTTTGGATATAGACCAAATATAATGTGAGGAGAGGGATAGCGCAAGTGACAGAGCTTGGCGTATGTAATTCCTAGCGGGATTTATTGCGGGAATACAACACAAGTGTACCGAGAGATTCTAGAATCTACCTTCTGTGAAGAACACAACCTACAAATCTAATGGATTCAATCTACAAATGACACTACTATACTCTAAACTAACTTGTATGAACAACAATGAACAAGACTGAAGCAAGAAGATCGAATGGCTTCCAATGAAAAGGAAAAGTAACATGGATGTAAACAAAAAATAAAATGAGCTCTAAACAAGAGATTGTAGATTTAAACAATGGAAATTAGAAGTTGAGGGCCATTTGCTTGAAAACAAGTTGACTATTTATAGCTTTCACATTCATCCAAAGGTAACTCCCATTAGAACTCTTTTACCATTAAACAATGAAGAAACACTATTCCATGGGACATAAAATATTAATACGAGCCAAGGCGGTTGAGAAAAGCTGGTGAAATTTGAAAAATTACACAAGTCGTGATCGAAGAAGCTTGCGGGAAGCGTGTGATGGACCACACTTGCCCGAGCGGAGGAGGTGGTTACTGGGACCACCGCCCGAGCGGGGTGGAGGTTACGGGACCACCGGCGAGGGTGGTGGTTTCATCACTAAAGGTCAAAACACTGTTAAAAGGGAGGACAAGGGATAAAACAAGGCACAAGGAACATGGATAAAGCATTTGGGATGCTAACATATACTTCGTGAGCTTCTCTAGATCTCGAACACCTTGCGAGGTGACCTGTATCATCATTGGGGCATGTGTAACATCATTCTAGTGGTACAATACCCTACAATTTTGGGTACATACATATTGCCCCCTTGGAGAAGCATTTTAACCATGAAGAGGCATAAAATGGTGGGTCCGAGTATGGCGGTCCCAAAATGGGAAGTTAGAAATTATACCTGACACACCCGTGTGTCGAAATTTTGCCATCTCGAGTTCCTGCTACTGCAAAATGGAAAGAGGACTCAAGTGCAGATAGATAAAATAAATCAAAAAATAAATACTAAATTAGTATGAAATGAGGACTTACCATTTACGCGGGGATGAGAACTTACCTCCGTCGGCACTCTAAACCTGCGAAAGGGGCATTCAAAATGAGTCAAAACACTATATATATATATAACGGGCCCATTTTCCTATTCATTTGCGCATGTTGATTTGATAGTTTTTGAGCTCTGGGACCCACGGTGACGGTTTTCAATGAGAGTATAGTCGAAATGTTCGTATCGAGATAGCGATCATGCCTCATGAGCAGAACCTCGACCCACGAGATCTCAAGTTAGTTCTTCTCAATTTAACGTTTTTGCACCCAAAATGTAAAAATGATGAAAACTTTCTTATTGGGGGTTATTTTTAGAAATTTCAATTTTAAATGTGTCTCTTAGGGGGTGCCTAATGGGTAGGCTTTTGTTTTAGCTAAAATGGTCGATTTTTAGCATTTTAAAGCATTTTTAGGGCATGCGACCCATTTTTAATCGCATGGACGGACCAGGCGGCGGTTATAGGACCGCCACATTCCAAGGTGGCGGTTATGGAACCGCATCACCTTGCTCAGGGTAGTGGTTCTCTCCAGAATGCTAAAACAACACTAGTTTGAATTCATTTTTACATTTTTAGCATTCCTACTTGCTTTAATGATTTTTCTAATGCAATCTTGATGCTAACTTGTTTCTTTTTGCGTGTTTTTGTGTGTTTTGTAGAAGAAGGAAGAGTACATTAGATGGAGCCAAGAGAGGGAGTGTGATTGGCTTCCAACAGTGTTAGATGCACTCTCTCAGGATGAGCAGGATACTCTCTAGAGGGCAGGCATATTGAGGATTGCACGGGTCCCCCATGTTGCACCTACCAGTCACATACTATGTGACTTATTTTCTTATTGGGATGCGAGATCGAACACTTTTCGATTTCCGGGTGTTAGGGGGTGAGTGGACTATCACCCTAGAGGATTTCTACTACATTTTGGGAGTCCCGATTATTGGGAGGAGACTTTCATTTGATACAGCGGTATCCAGAGCTCAGGTGACTCAGTGGGCCACCTATATGGGAGACATAGTTGTCTCCACTAGTTCGAAGAAGGGGGTGAAGGTCCATTCTATTCTGGCTTACACATCCTCTCGATCCATCGAGGCCATTATGGGCATCCTTGCTTGAGATTGATCGAGAGAAAGGGAGGGGATACTTTTCTCTACTCTGGTCTCCCATCATCACACAGATTGAGGCACATGGTCAAATTTATGCCTAGGGAGCCGATATACTTGGGACCACCTATCACGACTTATACAAGGTGGTTCGATTACAGGGACAGTCGTTGAGTCATCTGACCCTAGTTATGAGCTGGGTCTATGAGCGCATCACCCCTTATGGGAGAGGCATAGAGGTGGAGGATCCCGGGGCCATGAGGGAAGCTAGATGGATAGAGATGACGGTGCTTAGAGCACCCCACTAGCTAGTTACTTCCCTGAACACTGAGGATATGGAGGCCACACCTTATCAGGCCATGGTAGGGTTGTGGGGCGAGGAGACTTCACTTTGATTTCCTACTCTACTATAGGACAACTTGTGGATAGGATAGGGAAGGTAGAGCAACACCCCTTTGATCGAGTGTCTCAGCAGTTTGGCTTTACTTACATTGACATGCTTCCCCCAATGGTGCCAGTGTTCAAATCAGTTCGGGAGGCTAGAGGAGGTCCTAGAGGCTAGGGTTGGACCGTTGTTACTCCTGACATCCCTATTATAGCTAGGAGGGTGGTACGCACTCAAGGGAGAGCCAATGATCCTCGGGAACCTGTACTTAGGATTACCGCCGGCCTTGCCCATAGTAGTGATGACCCCATTGATATAGAATCTGAGTCTAAGGAGTTCACAGGGGGAGAGATAGAGGAGGAGACCGAGGACATGGAGATTAGCAAGTCGGGTGGGGAAGAGGATAGCGATCCTGAGTGGCATGATACTCAGGAGATCTTACAGGCTGAGAGGGTGGAGCAGAGTGCGGAGAGGGTGACTCTAGTCTCAGAGGAGTTACTTTCTCAGGACCTGGCGAGAGAGGACAAGTCCGTGGTAGGATGCCATGTTGTCCCAGACATAGGAGGAGGACATCAGTCAGCGGCGGCATCAGTGGTGGCGGTGCGGATCCTAGAGATCCTTCTTGGAGGCTCGGAGATCCGAGTGAGTTGTCACTCTTCTTTTGATATTTGTTTTTAGCTAGGATTTCCTTAGTTGCTACCTCTCTTTTTGTTCATCCTTGGTTTTACCTTTTGATTGTTTTCTAATTTGTTTTTCTCCTTTTCTTATAGAGACCGCTGATGAGTGGCGAGACTTGATTCATCGGGTATGTACTGATACCCTGATGCTCCCCATGGAGAAGACTCGTGCCAAGCTATCCATGGATGCAGGGGAGCCTTCAGCAACCAGTAGGCATACTGATGTTTTTTCCCTATCTGGCACGTGGCCAAGATGGTGACCTCCATCATGCAGAGTTAGCTGGGTATAAGATAGTAGAGTGCCTAATGAGGAGGAGCCGCTCTTTTAGTGAGGCTATAGCTACTGTTTGAGACCATGATCCCTCAATTCCCTTAGAGTGCGGCGTAGGCAGAGTCCCAAGCATGATCATGCACCTTCTGAGGGATCTCATAGGGGTTGAGAGGCCACTTGGTTCCCTTTGTAGTGACTCTTGTTAGATTGTTTATACGACCATTTTGTATTTTTCGGGCTCATTGAGTGTTTTGACCATGCCTAGTGCATGATGGCATTGTACATAAAACCTAATTATATATATATATATATACATCTCTTTTTGGATCTAGATCTCTTTGTACCTAGATTTTTGTGATTCACTTTCACATGTATACTAGATGTTTGTAAAAATTTTGTTTTTATATGCTTTTCAGAATGTATGTAATGGAGAAAAAATGTCACAAATGTTTTCTTTTTGTATTTCGTGATGCTGATGTATGATGATGTAGACACCATGTGATCTTGAAATTTAGTTTCTATAAGCAATTTTCTGGTACTTCATATTGTTTTGAAAAAATGTGATGATGAGGTGGTATGATGAGCAGATGAACTTGCCCCACTCCTAACTCCATGTAACTAGTAAGATGTGAGGGCTCACCACCGAGAGCTAGAAAGGGCACAAGTTATGAGGTGTGTTGAAATGGTAATGATGAGAGATAGACAAAGAGTTGGTGGAACCAAATTAGGATGCTACAAACCTATCTTACTCAAGTGACTCCATAGTTTAGAATGCAACTTGCTTTGCAGTTTATCCAGACTTAGATCCGTAGATGGCCACTTGGTTGACAAAATATGGTTTCAGGGTTTTGAACTCTCTTGGAATTTTGGACATCTGATTCATTTGCTTTTTGACTCAAGATTTCAAAGGTTTGTTTGAACTATTTGCTTATGACTTTTAACATTTTCTGTCAAGCGGACCCCCTACACCTTGCCCCATGCTACTAGTAGGAAGCATGGGCTTATCACCATGGATAAGGCACAGGTGAGTAAAGGCATTCCCATCCTTTCCCAACCCTACATCACTAGTAAGAGATGCAAGCTCAACACCGAAGGTTGGTAGGGCAAGGAAATGTGTAAAAGTAAAATTTTCTATTTGATCTATATTTGACTTACTTACTTGAGAAAAATGTCAGGATGTTCTTATTTCCAAAGAGATATATACATGGGATAGATGTGACACCATGAAGCTTCTAGAATAGACCATAGGCAAGACACCTATCCTAATAATAAACCAAAAGTGAGAACAAGCATGCAAGTCTTGGTATGACTACCATTAAGACTTTGTCGTATCTTTCTTTAATTGATGAAATGATTCTAAAGCAGATTGACAATGTTATGAAAATGAAGAAGTATTATTTGAATGATCCTGCCAATACTATCGAAGTTTGTAATGAATTACTTAAGAATAAGTCCCTTGATCACCAAATTTTACAAAACGAATGAACAAAATGAACCTATCTAAATGAATATGTAATGTAGATATAATTATACAAATAGTGCCGATGCTTCATGCGTAAAATCATTTGAGATGCAAGGAATTGACTGATTCATTAAATTCCTCACCCTCCAGTGTGCACAAGAGATATGCACCATTCCCATATTCCTTCATGAATCGATATGGGCCCAACCATTTGGGCCGAAACTTTCTTCCCTCGCTGGTTTTCTTATCGATCCGGCTATCTAGTCTTAGAACTAGATCTCCTTCATATATTTCTCGCTCATAGAATTTTTTGTTATCTATTAGCACATCCGGTCAAGTGTAGGCTCTATGCCACTATTTGGTGCTTGACTTGGCCTCGTCAAGGATTTCTAGTTGGGAGAGGCATGCCTCCTATAAGCTTCTTCATCCAGAATCCCTTTTAGTGAGATGCGGAGATTGGGTATTTCAACCTCAAGCGGGAGAACCTACTACCCCGAATACCAGCGAGAAAGGAGTTGCTCCTATTTGTGTTCTTATTGAGGTTTGATGGGCCCACAAGGCTAGATATAGTTTTAAATGTCAATCTCGTTTGTTCTCCTTGACTGATTTGAGGATAATAGCTTTCAATGTTTTGTTTGTTGCTTCAGCCTACCCATTGGCTTGAGGGTAGTAAAGAGAGGCCGTGTGATGGTTTATCTTGAAATTTCTACATAAATCACAAACCTTTTCATTCTTAAAGGACGTGCCATTATCTGAGATAATGACTTGTGAGACACCATACCTATAGATAATTTGGTTCAAAATGAATTTGGAAATCACAAACACGGTACGGTGGTGAGAGGCATGGCCTCCACCCATTTGGTAAAATATTCTATGGCTGTGATTATAAATTTATGGCCATTTGTTGATGAGGGAGAGAATTTCCCAATCAAATCTAGGCCCCACGTAGAAAAGGGCCATGGATTCGCTATTGGTTGCAGGGATTGTCTTTGGCATGTGAATCTCGTGAGAGAATTCTTGACATTTGTGGCACTTACGTACAAATTTCGCTTCATGCTGAGAGTGGGCCAGAAGTAGCCCATTTGATGTATTTTGTGAGCGGTGGTGTGACCCTTTGAAGTTTCCCCACATATCCCACTATGGGATTCATGAAGAATCCTCTTGGATTCTTTTATGTTGACGCATCTTAGAAGCATGCCATCGAAGGCTCTGCGATAGAGCACTTGGTCTAAAACAACATATTTAGCTACGATAATGCGTAACCACCTTCTTTGCTATGGCGTGGCACCTTCTGGATATGTATGGTCCATGATAAAATTGATAATATTAGTATACCTAGGGACATGTAGAGATGGGGGGTCTGGTTTCGACAAAGTATACACATTCATGGGAAAGTCTAGGTCTACTAGCTCGCCTCCAACAGTGGATTTTCAACTAACCAGTCTGTAATGATTTTTCCTTTAATAGATTTTTGGTTTACAAATGTTAACTCAAATTCTCCCATTAAGGTTATGAAATGTCCAGCCTTCTTAGATAAGGACCCTTGCGTAAGGAATGTTCGTAAATGGATTATCTTCACAATGACCCTTGTTTCTTGATTTAACATGTAATGTCTTAAATGTTTTGTGGTGAAGACTATGGCAAGGCATTCTCTTTCTTCCTGTGTATAATGCGTTTCATAATCAAGAAACATTCGGCTAATGAAATAGATCATGTTCTCATTTATCATCGTCTTCTTGAGCCAACATGCAGGCCAGCGAGACATGAGTGGCTCGTGAGTATGGGATTAAAGGGCAGTCTAGATTGGGAGGCATTAGTGTGGGTGGTTACAAAAGAAGTGCTTAAGCGCTTTGAAGGCCTCATTGCGATCTTCAATCCAATCGACACTATAATCTGTCTTAGTAAATTGTTGATTGGATAAATGGAAAAACTTAAATCGGGATGAATCTCTAGATTGCACCGAGTTTCGAGAAATGACCTAATTCCAGACTCATCCGAAGGTGGGATCATTTGAGAACAACCCATATTTTGGCCGGATCAACATTAATCCCTCGTGAAGATATAATGTATCCTAGAAGTTTGCCTCCTGTTACACCGAAAACGCACTTCTCTGGGTTTAATGTGACACCATGCTCAATTAGTCGTGAGAGGATGATATGGAGCACCTTCAGATGATCACAATGTTTCTTATCCTTGGGTAACAAGTCATCCACATATGATTCCACAATTTTATGGATAAGATCGTGGAATATATAAGTCATTGCTCGCTGATATGTAGCGCCGAGCATTCTTAAGACCAAATGGCATGACAAAGCATAACAATAAGTTCCCCAGGGAGTTATAAATGTGGTTTTGGCTTGGTCTTGTTTGGATATTTTGATTTGATTATATCCGAGAACCCATCCATGAGAGACAAAATCTCAAATCGAGTTGTTTCATCAACGATGACATCAATGGATGGTAATGGGAAATCATCCTTGGGACAAGCTTTGTTAATATCCCAAAATCTATGCAAATGTGTATCTTCCCATTCTTTTTAGAATAGGGACGATATTAGACACCCATTGTGAATAGTCAATGGGCTTGATGAATCTTACCTAGAGAAGTTTCAATACTTCCTCTTTTTCCATGAGAGCCACTTTTGGCTTCATTGGTCTTGAATTCTATTTAATTGGCTTCGCATCTGGTTTAGTGACAAGATTATGTACATAACTTGTGGTGTGATACTGTCATTTCTTTATAATTAAATTCAAAAGACTTTTGATGTTCTTTGAGGATTTGGGTGTGTATTTATATTTCTTTCCGGAGTTAGTGAGGATCATAACTTCAAAAATCTTGGTTCTTCCTTCGTCCAATGTTTATGTCAATGGTTTCTTCTATTAAAGAAGTGTTACCTTCTTCAAATTTAGGTGGGGCTGGAGGTAGTTCCAATCTTTCTCTATTTTCTATCTCGTAGACATTGATATCCTTCTGTGGAGGAGACTTTACCATGGGATTTCCAAAGTAGGAAGAGGAGTGTGGTATTAGGGAAAGATCAACTATAGGGTGAGAAAGGTGTAGCTCTGTATAGGCATTTAGATATTTGAGAGTGACTTTATCACTGTTAACATGATGTAAGATAGGAGATTCATTCTCAATTGTATGTGTTAGAAGAGGGTTCATTGATATTTTCTTCACCAATGGTTCAGTATGAAGTGATACTTTGAAACTTGTATCTTCTAACTCATTACTTGGGGTGAAACGTGAAGCTGAGGTTGCTATTGAATCTATGAGAAGGTTTTGTTCTCGTGGGATTGCCTCAATGGATATGAAGTCGAATCCTTTTCTTAGATCTAATACCACTATTTTATAGAGTTGTAAGTGCTCAGCTCTAGTCTCATATACTTCAGAGACTTGGTTTGTAACTAATTATGAGTCTCCTAACACTCTAACATCATTAATACCGATCCTTTTGGCTATGATGAGGCCAAGGAGGAGGGTTTCGTACTCAGCGCCGTTGTTTGTACATTCAAAGTTCAACTTAAAAGTGAAAGGTAGAATCTTTACCTCAGGAGAAGTAAAGATCACACCTGCCCCGGCTCCATAACGGCATCTAGCTCCATTGAAGTGGAGAGTCCAATATTTACTAGGAAAGATGGATCTTTGGGACATTCTTTGCATGTGTTTCTTCTATTTTGATTACTTCTACCATGCAAATTTCCTCTTTTGAAGAGAACCAACTCCTAGGGTACGTCCCATACCTATGGAATCAAATGGTAGGAAAATTGGTTGATCTTGTTCCAGTAACTCGACAATTTTTACATTAGTTCCTAATGACACTATTTCTACAACATTATCTTCATCTTTAATGGTTGGGATGCCCTTGACTACATTCGTAATTTCTAGCTCTGTTGTAGGTATTAATTTTTCTTACGGTTTTGAGTCGATTGGTTTTGTTAAGTTGGTTTGTTGGGAGTTCAAACTCGAGTGAATTCTGGTCTTTTCTTTAGGTCTACTAGGTGTATGTCGAATGGTGTTGGGTCACCCTATGCTACAAATATCTTTCTTAGGTGTAAGAATCTTATTTCTGGAATAACGTGGAAGAGATTGCTTTCATGCGATGTATCCATGGTTGACCAAGGATCATATTATAGTTGGTTTCCCAATCTATTATATAAAACTCCGTGAGGATTGTCTTGGGTCCTAAGGTGACTAGTAGTATTATAGTCCCAATTGAAGTAGCTTTAAGGCTATCATAACCTCTTAGCATATTTCTTGTTGTGGAACAGTTTGTTTCTCCATATCCTAGCTTTTAAAGAAAATAGAAGGGGACAATGTTAATTGCTGCCCCATCATTAACCATTTCACGTTTAACATAATTATTGTAAACCCACACCTGTAAATGCAAGGTCGGATTGCCTCTATGTGTAATTTCAGCATCTGTTGGCATTTTGTTTATGTCGAATATAAACTCGATATCCCTATCTAGCTGCCCTGGAGGGTGGATATTGAAGTCTATATGGTTTACTTGTGTTTCAAGAGGTGGGGTGATGTTAATTAAATGACCTAGACCTAGTGCTTCTAAAAGAGCATCCTGTGGGCATGAGAGTTTTTTAACAAGTCCAAAAGGAGATGTGAGAGAAGGTCTTTGTTAAGTAATTAATTAAATCATAAGCACCTACGGGTTTTACCAATGTTTGTTGAATGTTATCTGGTTCTAGTGGATAGATTGGATTTGGTTGAGAAGAATATTCTCATGTTCTTGTTATGGCTTCTATGTGCAGCTCGTTTCTAACTCCACTAGATCAACTATCTTGGTTCATGGCTAATTTCCTAATTGCGGTGCGATAGGTGGATTTAGTGAAGTTGAGGCCTCACGATCGTTATTTCCTATCATTACACCCTTGTTCGTCCCATTTGGATTTAATTTGTTATTGATATTATGGTTTGGAAGTGGATCATTGAAGATCTTAAGAGGTGTGTTTTGAGAGGAAACTGCCCCTGTGTAAGTATTTGGTATAGGTGTCATAGAATCTATTAAGAACATATCTATGAAGAGTTGTCTTTGTTCTTTTGGAAAACGTTGCATGAAATTATTGTAATCGCGGCAAGTCCTAGTGTCATGGCCTTGAATTTTGTGGAAACCATAATACAAGTTGGGATTATAACTCCTAGGTTGTTGGTTTGGCACGTGTTGTGGTCCAAAACTCTGATTAAACCGTTGACTATTAGGATTAAAGTTTTGTGTTTGTTGTCTTTGGTTGGTTTTGATATCCAGTTGAGTTTTGACTTGGACCCATGTGTCTGGATCTGTCATTGTTGTTGTTGTTGTTTTTTTGTCATTGGGGACGATTAAAATCCATCGTGTTGATTATTGGGGTAAAATTGTTGTTTCGTTGATTGTTAACCGGTGGTGGAACATTTACAATGTTTTCTCTTTTAGTTTGGTCAGTCACTCCATCTATTATCACTCCTCGGTTTTTGTTAAGGATTTTAGGTCCTTAATTGGTATTTGTGGTAGTAGGATAAGTCATAGTGTTTTGGTTGGGGATGATTAACCTCCCATTTTTCCATATGTCTTGTTGCAGCCCTATCTATCTATTGCAGCTTGATCTATTTGGAGAGTTCTCTCGAGCACTTCATCATAAGTTCTTAGTGGGAACTTCACGAGAGAGAATGAAGGAATAAATCACATAGTTCCATCTCGATCCATGTTTGGAGCACTTCTTTGAAGAATAGAGGAATGTATGCCATCTTTGGATGAAATGAGCAATAGATTCATTATGTTCTTGTTTAATATGCAAGAATTCCCGATTCTGTTTTCAAAAATTTGTTCATGTCGAATGCCTTGATGAACTCTGAAACGAGTTGTTTAAATGAATGTATTGAGGCTTTAGGTATTCTTTAATACTAATTGAGGGTGATACCCTCTAAAGTTTTGGGGAATATTTTTAGCAACTCCATCCCAAGGAGCGAGTTCTCGAATGGTGTGGCATAGGCCTTAATATGTGCATTTGGGTCTCCTATCCTTTGTACTTGGGGTATATCGGGGAGAGGTCTTGGAAGCATGACGTTTCATATGGTGAAGTCCAAAGGTTCTTTCAAATATTCTAAATAAGTTCCTATTTCATAGGTTTCAACCATTGATGGTGTTTTCTGAGGGGGTGGAGGTGGAATGGGTTGTTGATATGGCATAGCATATGTATTTGTAGGGGCATAAGGAAATCCCTGTGGTTGAGCGAACATGCCGAGAGAAGAGAACATATCTCCCTGTGGTGATTTGGAATACATGTTTAAGTATGGAGGAGCATTGCTCAGGAATGGATTATTTTGTACTAAACTAGGAGGTATTATATTCTCAACTAGAGCGGCATTAGAAAATGTGGTTCTAGTTGGCATTTTTGTGAATACTGAGGAGGCATGCCCAACGTGCATGTTCCTATGAGGAGGTCTACTTGGCTAGGATGATGTGGAGGATTGGAAGTTCCTGCCTATATGAACTACTGAATTTTGACTTGCTTGAGCAAGTTCCAACCCTCTAACTTTCTCAACTAAGGTTGAGATGACCTCGTTTGGTGAAGACATGGTATTTTCCTTTGTGGTGTTTGTTGTATACCTTGAGGTTGTATAGGCATATGGTACCCTACTATGAATTGATCGGTGCGCTGCCAAGTTTCACCGAGGGCATTTCCTATAGGTGGAGAAATGGGGGTATTTCTTGGAACGAGACCTCGGGTTGTGTCTGCAAACCTCCTATAGGTGGGTACATATTTTGAGAGTGTTGTTCACTTCTAGCATAACATGCTAGGTATTTGTCATCTAAAAACATAAGCGAGATCGATTGTCTACTAATTTGTGGTCTAAGAAACACACGAGGAGATGAACCGGACTCTCCGGTGAGCATCATGTTGTTTGAGCCTAATGGCTCTGGTTGTTGCATTTGAGTGAGCTGATCCAACTCCTTTATTTGGAAATAAGAACAATATCTAGTCCTTTGAGGTGGAGTTTGTGTTGAGAATTGGCTAGCTAAATAGTTATCACCCCATGCTAAGAGCGAGGGTGATGGTTGTCTATTTAGTTGATCGTAGTATGCTTCAAGACCTAGGAGAGGTCTGCCATATGCATCGTATCCCAACATATTCAGGGGGTATATGAATACCCATAGAATAATGGGAAAGAGTGAAGGTGGATGAAAGAAAAGAAAAGAAAACAAGAAGCAATTTTGTTAGTGAAGCGTGTGGGAGGCTAAAGAAGGGGAATATTAGTTTGATTCACATCGGGTTCATCAATTTTTGTACGATGGAAAAGTGACATGTGAGCATGAGAATCTACAAGTGACTCTTCCTTGCACCCGACCTCCCGAGGTCATGCTGAGATAGCCAGTGGGGATGGAATACACACGGGATGTAGATAAGCTAGTTAGGTAATCTTATGTCTTTAACACGTAATAGCGAGATCTGCGAATCTAAGGTAAAGAAGGCCCTCCTAACCTGAACTCGGTGTGATAGATCGTTCGGTGAGGATAGCTACTCGAAGGCTCCAATCAATATCGAGCTCTACCGTGATCCAATCTATGGGTTGTGGAATACGTGGAAGATGACCTATGGGTGCTTCGTATATATCTCCCGACAAGGTCATGAAAATGGAATGGCTAAATGTGTAGTGGATCTTTTGGTGTTTTATGGACGATTCTCTGGTCTAGTCTAGAAATCTTTAGCTTGATTAGCTGCTACATTTAATAATGATAGTTGTGCAATAACATCGGTGCAAATGGAGAGGACCTAAACACTAATGTTCGCAAACCAGAGTCAATATTTGATTGATTTGTAGGCCCATTGGGTTGTGGGACTGTGGATCACAACCATGTTTGTGGTTGCAGACACCTCCTATGGTCATGTGAAGAATAAATTCCTTCTTCCAAGTATCTAGTAATCGTATGCCTTTTCGGCCTCTACGTTTAGAACTAGAAGTTGCACAATTTTCTTGGAGTACCTAATGGTGTTCTGGAAACTTGGATACGTAAGCTAGTGTCTATATCAACAAGGAGGTCTCCTGCGTCTGGCTGTGGGACTAGTGGATCACAACCGAATGTTTTCTCTCTTTCAGGTCCTTCTACAGTCATATGGATATCTATCAAGGCAGTCTATAATTTGGCTGATTTGACCAGAATGTGTGTGCTTTGTCGTCTTCTATGTTTAATCCTCTTAGCTGTATGTTGATTTCTTGTAGGTCTATGGTTGTTCGGAAGACCTGAATTCTGAGATTTTGGTCTATGTTAGTTATTGCTGCAACAATATTTGGTTGAGGCACGATTGGCTCAAAAACGTATTCCCTGGGCTCCCTAGGTCCCGTGATTGTCATACAAGATCAATATAAGCCTAACTGAAATGAAATAAACTATGTAAGATATATCTACAACATATATATATATATATATATATATATATATATATATATATATTCCTCTATTTTGTGTTTTTGATAGAATTTTAAAAGAATTGAAGGAGCAACTAATCTAATATATTTAGAAAATGACAACTAAACTAATAAAAAAATTAAAACAAGCAAGGTAGCCCGGTGTAGCTACTTGCCTGTGTAGTTGTGAGTTTATCCTAAATAACTAGATAGCTGATTAACTTAATTGAAAGAATCTCGATCCTACCTCAAAAGTGAGGAATGAATCATAGTTTCTAAGAAACTATCAATCCCCACAGCTTCCCCGGAAATATCGAAAGTGAAATTTAACTGAAATGAAATAGTTCACTACTCTATTTGATATGTTTTAACTAGAACTTTGACAGATAAAACTTGGAATTTGCGAAAAGTGGCGAATCCAGTAGTGTATGATTTTTTCCCCTCCAGAATGATCTCCTCATTCCTTCGTGTTCACGTGATTCTAGAAGAGCGTGTATATTCTAGCATCAATAGAAAAAGGTATTTTTAACAATGGTAGCTTTGGATATAGACCAAATATAATGTGAGTAGGAGAGGGATAGCGCAAGTGACCGAGCTTGGCGTATGTAATTCCTAGCGGGATTTATTGCGGGAATACAACACAAGTGTACCTAGAGATTCTAGAATCTACCTTCTGTGAAGAACACAACCTACAACTCTAAAAGATTCAATCTAAAAATGAAACTACTCTCGCTCTAAACTAATTTGTATGAACAATGATGAACAAGATCTGAAGCAAGAAGATCAAATGGATTTCAACAAAGAAAGGAAAACTAACATGGATGAAAACATAAAAAACAAAATGATCTCTAAATAAGAGATTGACATATTTAAACAATGGAAATTAGAATTTGAGGGCCATTTGCTTGAAAACAAGTTGACTATTTATAGCTTTCACATTCATCCAAAGGTAACTCCCATTAGAACTCTTTTACCATTAAACAATGAAGAAACACTATTCCATGGGACATAAAACATTAATATGAGTGAGGCGGTTGAGAAAAGCTGGTGAAAGTTGAAAAATTACGTGAGTCGTGATCGAAGAAGCTTGTAGGAAAATGCGTGATGGACCACCGCCTTGAGTAGGGAGGTGGTTACAGGACTTCCGCCCGCCAGGTGGTGGTTTCATCACTAAAGGTCAAAACAATGTTAAAAGGGGGGTGAGGGATAAAACAAGGCACAAGGAACATGGATAAAGAAATTGGGATGCTAACATATACTTTGTGATCTTCTTTGGATCCTGAACACCTCACGAGGTGACCTGTATCATCATTGGGGTATGTGTAACATTTTTTTGGTGGTACAGTACCCTACAATTTTGGGTACATGCATATACCTCATGCTTAATGTGGTCCTTAAGACCCCCAAGAAATAGGTCATTCAACTATTCTTCTGTAATATCTTCCACACACAAGGATAGAGTTTGGAATTAATGGACATACTCCTTAACTGAACATGTTTGGCATAACTTTGCTAATTGGATAAAGTAATTCTCAAAAACACTATAACTATAGTGTAATTGAAGCTCTTCATTCAAAAGCTGTCTAAGTCACATTTAGGCCATTCTTCCCCCTTTGAACACATAACCAACGAACCATACAAATTGATCAGGTTCTAGGTATAAGGATGCCATAGTTACCTTTTGTCTTGCTAGAATCTAATGAAGATCAAAGAAATTTTCCATTTGGGTGATCCAATTGAGCGGATCCTTTCCATCAAATTTATGCATTTCCACTTTTGGGATAATTCCCCACCATTGGTGAGGGGAGCCACCTGGATGAGTAGAGGATCCTCCATGATTGGAGAGATTTGGGTCTGTGTGACCATTACTTGAGGAACCCATATGATTGGAATTGGGAGTTGTGTTTGAAATAACTCACAACAACTCTTTCGCATTATGAGAAACTCCTTCTGAATTTCATTCCTCGGGCTACCTTGTAGTTGAAGAAGCTCATTATTAAGGTAATCTTTACTCACCATATTATTTACCCTCTCCTGAAGTTGGATGACCACCTCAGATACTCCTAAACCAATAGACTTTGAATCCATCTCCTCCTTATTTGGGGTCATTCCTGTAGTTTCTTTTCCTTTCCCTTGGCCTCTGGTAGATCTACCAACCATGATGTAGGGTTTGGGCCTCGAGGTAGACTTAGTAGGGCCAAATTTTAGGGTTTAGGGTTTAAAAACTATTTGGCTGAATATAGGAATTCATAAAGAAGAAACCCTATCTATTTTTTGGAGAGGTTTCTGAAAATATAAGAAACTTGGAAAATTTCCAAAAATTTCACTCTATGGAGCCGAATTATGAAAAAACATAAAACCACTATAACTTTTGAAAATTAAGTCAAAACTACTTGAATTTTAGAGGATATTTAGACTCATTTTTCCACACCAACAAAAAAATTATAGAAAAATTCGTTACCAATTTTGAGATATGGCTAAACCTTCACAATTAGGGTTTGATGCGGTGTTGGTGAGTTCAAGCTACGATACCACCTATAATGAAATTACTTGAGTAATTATGATTATAACTAGAAATAGAACACCAAATAACACAATATTTTATATAAATGATCTCAATATGAAAGTATAATAGCTTAGCCACTTTCGAGGGGTAAACCTCCAAAACATACAATAAGATTCAAATGTTTGATATGATGATCAAGAACTACCTAATAACCCCTATTTATACTATTCCTATGTTATGGCCATCACCTATGCTAACCTACTAATGATAATATATCATATATGAAAGAGATAAGTCATTATAAGAAGTTATAATAGCCACAAGTCAGATATATCCATCCAATGTAAGATATATAATTAAGTGCGTAGCTTGACTCGATTAGCATGTGAGTTGAGTGGGATTAGGAGTTGAGCTAGTGGCCGATTTGGTTAAGATAGCTCGATGAGGTGGCACCCAAACTTGGCAAGTCGTTGCACGAGAAAAAATTTAGAGTAATATTTTAACATTACAATGAGCTTAAATCTCACATGTATGGTGTGGAAACATACAAAGGCATATATAAACAAAATTTTGACAATGTTAATATAAAGATACGGATGCAAAGGTACCCCTCCACAAAAAGAGTGTGTTGACCTAGCTAAGGGCCCTAGTTAGAAAATAGTGGGGCCAACTCTGTCTCAAATCGATCTTCGAAGACCATAGGTGTGAAAACCAAAAACACCCTTTTACCATTTTCATCATTTTTCCACTTCCACATGTCACAGTTTGATTGGTCTGTTGCCCTATTTTCTCTCCTACAACTAGAAATTCCAAAAACAATATCTTTATCAAACAAATTATATTTTTCACATTCAAATAGGCATAAAAAATATTTGAAAGCATTCTATCATAATATAAAATTTTTGGGAGACTTAGGGAAACTCTATCCACTAAATTTATATCTGGATCATCTATATAAGAAATTGGTAATTTGGGAGTTTTGAATGATGGGGAACAAATAGGAATTTTTATGAAATAAAAGAACAGGGGATATTTCAATAATTATGGGAATGGTTAAGTTGACCATACAAGGTATAATTAAATTTACTTGCAACAATAATTGTAGAAGAGATTGTTAAGGAATCATACTACAATGTATGTAAGCATTCAATACACATGTTTTCCTATTAATAGTGAGAAATGAAGTGGATATTACAGTGATAAAAACTATGTGAGTCCTAATTATAGTGTAAGATTCCTTGAATTTCAATAATCTAGTATTGGGTATTCAGATTCTAAAATATTGAAGTGTGAATATAGCCATGGAAGTATGATTACATGTGCAAGAAATAATCAGCTCATTGTGTATCCAATTTTAAGTTTTAGTATTGAATAAACGTAACTTATTACATAGGATAATCTAAGAGGTAATTCAATTATAGTACGATTATTCCTCACATTAGTATTGTATACACAATATTACAAAATTATGATGGGTCGGTTGATCCAAAACACTCTCTATTAACCTATGAAATGAGATTGGGTTTAAAAGGAGTAACAAATGAGAACACAAATAAATGTGAACTCATAGGAGATGTATACGGAAGATATTTAGAGTTTATAAACTCTTTTAAATTGAGAAAGAAAATTATAAAAGAAGTGTGGGATTCCCTTACCCAAGAATTCAAAAGAAAGAAAATTATGGGTAAAATAATTCAATACTTAAATGAAACTAAACAATAACTAGGAGAATCTATGATGGAATATGATATGAAATTTCGTTATGTTATGAACATGACCAATTTTAAGATAGATGATTCCAATAAAGCTATGTGGTTTGTGGTAGGACTATATAATAATATTTAATTTTTCCATTTCCCAAACAAAATTTTCCAACTAAGAGAAAGAAATTAAGGCTATAATAACATAAAAATATAGAATATTATAAAGATAGTGTGGGGCTAGTCAAAAAGTTGAATCCAAGTTAGATGTTGTGATGAGAAGGTTACAATAATTACAATAATGAAAGAAACCCATGCATAGTATCAGTGTGCGAGAATGCAAAGATGAAGGGAATCCTAATAATTACATCCTAAAGAAAAACATACAAACTAGTATTTGCTCTATATGGGAGAAAAAATATTGTGATATGTGTAGGGTATGGGGGAATCCTACCAAAAAATTCCATTTAATGAAAAACTATGTACATCAGCTTCAAATAATAGTGTGTAGTTTTTGTAGATCCACCATCAATGAGTCTAAACATTTTAGGGAACTAATGGACTTGAGCGGAAGTAATAAGAAATGTATTTGTAGTATCTACTTTTTGTCTACAAAGTAATAACCAACTCCTTAAAATAGATAGTAAAGTAGTACGGGCCCCTCCATCTCCTCAAAATAATGTACAATGGCCCCCTCTTTTCCTTGACTAGGTTATACCTTCTTTATAAAATATGATGGAATAGTCACCTTCTTCACCACAAAATCCACCATAATAGATTATGCCTACAACTCAAGGAACTAATGGAGGATACCTAAATCAAACACAAGAATTTAATTCTCCATAGAAGCCATCAATGCACAAAAAGGGGGTTTTCAATGGTGTTACACCTCAACCTCAAAGACATCCGGTAGTGTGTTATCTTTGATGAGCGAAAATACATTTCCAAAATTAGCAATAAAATCCATCATGGGAAATGTATTGATCATAATGTAGAATAGATACACAACAAAACACAAAAAAGTGGTGCCTTAGAGAAAAAGGAAATAAAAACAAATATGTAATGTTTAAAAGATTAATGTGGTTCCCATAGAAAAATTTAGTCTCAAGGTTATCACTGGGTTATAGAGGAAGGAACAAGGATTGGGACCTATACCTATTCTTATTGATACCTAGATATGACATATGTATGATGACACGTATCAAAATCCAAAAATATATAATTATCTATTAGAAGAGGCAAATTTTCTATTTAAATTCCATCGAGAGCAAGACACAAGTAGCCATAAAATAAGAGAAGCTAAAGCACATGTGTATGGGAAAATTGTAAGAATTGTAAAATAAGAAGGGGTGAAAGTTGTATTAAATAACCTTCTTAAGATAGTAAAGGTATTTCATAACGAATAATTTTTTAGAACATCTCCAATATATTAAATATGTTATTAAAAACATAGAAAATGGAGTTATGCAGTTTAACAAGCCCATATTATACATTAAAACTATGAAACTATGGGATTTAGATAAAAGGTTTAATATAATTTTTGAGAATATGGAATAAGAGACACAATATTGAAGTTTGGGAGTACTATTAATGTGATACCAAGATCTACATGGTAAGTCATAGATGCACCAACCTTAGTATATAGTCCTACAACATTGAGTCTAGAAGATTATGGAAGGTTAGATCCAATTGGAAAATTGGAATATTTGGAAATATGAGTAGGATATATCATCCTAAAAGGTGATTTCAAATTCATATACAATGGGAATACAATGGGATTACAATGGGAATGTGAAAATTAATATAGTCACTAAAAGATGGAATCTCATTTAGAGGATTATATTATTACTATACCTATGAACAAAATAGAACATAGGTTGTATACCATCCCAAAATATACCTTGTCTCCTTATGCACATAGTACTAAACTATGGTTCAAGGTAGATCATCAAAGAGGAGGAAATCCATAAGATAAGGGAATTATATACGAAATATAATATTGAAGGTTTATACATTATTTCATAATAATAATGAGATCCCAAAGACTACACAATCAAATAATTTATTCTTAGAATATTATTCGTAAAACTATATAAGATCTCCTACCAATTCCTGGATATGTAGGTTATATGAAATGACACATATGTGTCGGTATCCAACTGATCCAAATGGAGAAAGATACATTCCATGGGAAGTTTCTTAATTTATTAGTGTATACTATAATTTAGATCTAAATCATTAGACGTGGAGGAAAATAAAATTAGATAAATGAGGATGGATCATGTGGAGGAAAGAAAAAATGTGAAGTACTTCAACACCTCTTATTTTGGAACCTTCTTAATCAATATTTAGGAGCATGTACCTAGAAGTTTACGAGGGTTGGTACACATGATTATATATTTAAAGGAGTTTCACCTATGTCGTGGGTAATACATATAAGAAAGAAATTATAATGGACTAAAACAATGGGCATGATACATATAATATTTTCACTATGGTCCAAATTGATCAAGGCATGTCCAAGATTTTACACAAATTAATTTCTATAAATACACATCTAAGAATGCATTGATGGATGGAAAGTGTAAAATATTGAACCACAATGGTGGATTAAAATATTACTAAAAATACTCACCTCGTTACCTAAAGCATGGTACATGCACAATAAATAATAAGAGAAATTCACTCTTATAAGAAGCTCCAAGAAGACTTCATACAAACATAAACCTTTGAATATAAAAATCCATAGTTTATGTAGCACTAAAAATATTAAAACATTCTTATACTATAGATATTTAGAAATGGAAGGGGAAGTCGAATTATAAAATTCAAAAAAGATAGACTATGTAGCTTCAAAATAATAAAAGAAAGGAAAACAATAAAATACATGTAATAAATATATGTCAAAGAGTAGGAGATATTAAGGATGAAGATAAAGGGTCAAAAAATGAAGAATACATGGAGCTAAAAGGAGTGTTTGAACTAGAACACATTGAGACACTTTTAAAAGGAGGAAGTACACAAAATTGAGAAGATAAATATTTACATAATCTAAATATAGAGGAAAATAAGATAACGATGAAAAAGGAAAAAGAGAAGGTATATGAGGAAGCGATCCACAAGTGAATGGATGAAATTGTACCCCCAGTATTAATAAGTTACAACAATAGGAGAATATAGGATACAAAATGAGATGTCAAATATATTACAACTATTATTGGATTATGAATACGTCTTCCCAACTATATTTAGTGAGATAAAAGGATTACATTTATCACTTTGGGATATGTGTGCTTCAAAATAAAATAAGAAACATCCATATAGAATGAATCATAATATGATGTTAAGTTCGAAGAAAAGGTTAGGCCACATGAAAGAAATAGAATTGATGTATCCCATAAAAAAATAAGATTTGGTAATCCTAGTAGTTATGAAACCAAACAAATAATGAGAGATAAAAACTTATAAATCCTATATGGTTTTAATGATGTTTGTGTAAATGATCCCTTTCCTGCTCCATTTATAGATGAGATCTTAGAGGCAAGATCAGGTCGTGAAGTATGCTCTTTAATAGATGGGTTTAATGGTTACCAATAGATTATAATTGCATAGGAAGACCATTGGAAAAATAAATTTTGTTATAGAATGGGGATGCTTTGGATATTTAGTAATGTCTTTTGGGCTAAAGAATGCACCCACAATACGTTCTTGAGTAGTAGTGACTTTGTTTAAGGATTTCATCCATGAAATTTTTGAGGTGTATTGTAATTAATGGGTGGAATTTTATTTATTCAAGGATAATAATTCCAAGGTACACTTTAATGTTATAAATATGAAGATCCCTACAAATTACATTAAATTTAAAGAAATGTTTTTATGTACTTCAAAGTGTTTCTTAGACATGTTGTTTGTAAAGATGGAATTTTAATGATATCTTAATGTGTCATCATGCATATGTCATATAAGTACTCATGATACCTATTTAAAGTACCTATTTATGGTGATATGTAGTGATAAGTAGGCTTAAGATTCCCACAAATCCATTTAAAGTACGTACATTCTTTGGATATATGGGGTACTTTAGGAAATTTATCAAGATATATGTTAATATTGTGCAAAAAGAAGGAATGTTTATTTTTAAAAGGGGATAAGTTTAAATGGACTCTAGAATGTCAAAATGCTTTCACCTAAATAAAATTAAATATAATTATGAAACCTATACTAGTATATTTATATTGGAATAAAAAATTTCATGTCCATGTTGATACATCTGTAACCACAATATGATCAATTCTTGCACAACTAGGAGTAGGATGAATTGATAATCCTATACATTTTACAAGCCAAAGGTTGTCACATGCGAGATAATAATTACACAACTAGTAAAGTGAGAAACTAGAAATGGTATTTACACTCTTGAAATTTAGAAAATATTTATTGGTGACACCCTTTGATTTCTTTCTGAGATCACCAAACATTGTAGTATCTTGTGAATAAACCATTACTAGGAGGAATAATTTCTAGATGGTTGATGTTATTTCAGGAATATTAATTTTAACCTAGGAAAGGAAAATGTAGGAATAGATCACTTAAAAATATAAACAAAGGGGAAGACTCAAAATAATTAAATGAAGACTATCTAAATTCACATTTATTCAAAGTAGTTACTGAGTTTAGAATAACTTGAGGAAATTATTTAATTTATATAGTATGGTATTTTTCTACATCATTGAACAAATTGAGGCATTACTATACTACTTGTTAGGGATCTATAGCCTCAAAAAATATACCTTTAGTTACTGATCATGTATTTTCTCCACTCTTGGTTGGGAAATCATAGCCCAGTGGAGATTACTAGAAACACGCTTAAGTTGAGAAATCTTTTGAAAAACTTATATCTATGTGATTTCTCCTTTGTTTATTTTGATTTTGTGGTGGGTGAGAACTAAGATATCCAAGTTGGATTAAGGTTCAAGAAAGGTAAAGTGCATATTAGTTCCTTTTATGATTTCTCATACACCCAAAGGGTAATTTTTTTATGTTGACAAAGTGCGGTTGAATCTTCTTCAGAATTAAAACATTATAAATATGTAACCTAAACTCAAAACAAAGAATCAAATTAAATTTTGAAAAAAATAAATAGGTAAACATGATTACTTACATTCATCATAAATCTTACTAAATCCTCTTAATTTTAAACATTCATATAATAAAAACAAAATTTTACCATCGGTATGTGCATGAAATAATACCCATTATTTTTGTGATAGATTAACATTTACACAAATATAAATTGGAAACAAATGGTCAAAAAGAGAAAAAAAAAAAGTAAGGATGAATATTGTGTAATGATTGAAAATTCATCTTTGTTAGACACAACAATTAATGAAAGAAAACTACAAAGATGGGAAAAAATAGACTACTCTAATGAAAGAAAATCTAACTAGCCTAAAATAACAAAAATATATAGTGAGGGTAGGAGGGTGGACCTAAGCATTGTGACTTAAACAAGTTTCACTCAAGGGTAATAACAAGTGCTTCGTATTTTTTTCTTATACACACAAACATCTTTAAAGCGATTAGGATAGATCAATTAATATTTTTAACTCAAACACACACCTATGCTCAACATGTATATGAATGGTGTATTTAATTGTAGGGATGTAATGAAAGTACATAGGAGGGGAATAAATTGTTGTTGGCATAGCATTGGTTAACACGATGAGATCCCTCTCCACCATTAGTTCGAGATTTTGGTGTGATGGCAAGTCGTTTGATATCGAGCTAGACATGTAAGCACACCAGCCCCATAATAGTGTGGTGATGGGTGACCTCCAAGGAAATTCCCAGTGTCACTACCTCTTAATGTTGTTGGGCTGATTGGGTGTATACCCGGCTACATCATGTGGGAGGGTGTTGGCATAGCAGTTGATTAACATGATGAGATCCCTCTCCACATTCATTTCAAACTTTTGGTGTGACGGAAAATCATTTGCTATGGAAAGATTTTGTGAGAATGGAATCGAAAACGAGGCACCACGAAGTAGTTGCACTTCAACGAAATCATGATAGCTCCAGGATAGCAAGAAAAATTTGATCAAGTAATGGAAGAACTTGCTCAACAAAAACAAATATTGCATAGAGGAAAGACAACGGAGTGTCTTGGCATGCTCATAAATGAATAGAAAAGGGGTACATATAGGGTGTTGAGTAACCCTAGTGCATGACACACATGAAACCCTAAACCTAACCCATGTGAGATGACCCTCCAACATGAGAGGAGGACACATAGGATAACTCACACTAACACCCCCTTCATCGAAGCTGGGGTAGCGGTTATGATGAGTCAGACGGAAGAGGAAGACACTCCTAAACAACTAAGAAAGATGTGTCAATGGGGCCTGGAAACTAAAGGCTTGATAAGGTGCCCATATACAAACACAATCTTCCTAGAAGAAGAAGAAGAAAAGAAGGACTACATAGCCCGAAGAAGATGAGTAGCTGCAGAAGACCTCACCCTAAGAAGAGACCGTAAGTGAAGAAACTTCATCTCAGTGAAGGGCTTGGTGAATAAATCTACAATCTGATCAGCTATCTGAATGTATTGAATGTCGATGATACCATCATGAATAAGCTCCCGTATGAAGTGCATATGGATCTCAATGTGCTTCATCATCCACTGATGCTGAATTAGATTTTTGTAAATGGAGATAGTGCTCATGTTATCATAGTAGATAATGGTAGGCCACCGAAAGTGGATGCCAAACTCTATCAGAATACCCTATAGCCAAATAGCTTCTGTGGCAGTGTTAACTACTCCTCTGTATTCTGCCTCTGTAGATGATATCACAATTACATTCTACTTCTTGCTAGACCAACTAATATGACCCGAACCAAGAGAGAAATTGTAGCTAGAAGTATATTTCGATGATCTAAGTCATCAACCCAATTAGAATCTGTGAACCCAATCAAGTCAATATCTACCACTCCATGATAGTGAATGCCATCAGTGTAAGTGCCACAAACATAGTGAAGGATCCATTTAGTTGCTTTCCAATGCAGCTAATGTGGCTCTTGCATGAATCTGGACATGATCCCAACAACATACAATAAATCCGGTCGAGTGTGAGTCAAGTAAATCAAGCTCCCCACCAATTGTCGATAAAGAGTACCATCAACCAAGGGAGTAGAGCAATCTGAAACCAAATTGACTCCAGAAAGAAAAGGAGTATGAGAATACTTGCAATTAGACATCTAAAGATGAGTTATCAAATCAAGAGCATACTTAGGTTGCAAAATCAAGATTCCCAAGTCAGATTGTGAATTATGGATCCCAAGGAAGTAATGAAGCAGACCTAAGTCAATCATGGAAAACTTGTTGGCTAAGGTGATCTTCACATAATCAATAATAGAGGAAGAGCTACCTGTGATCAACAAGTCATCAACATATAGAACAAGAATGAGTATGGAGTCATCTTCTGCCAAGAATATAAACATTTGGATCAGAGTGACACCTAGTAAACCATGATGTAAGTAAGAAGGAGTCCATCTTGGCATACCAATCCCGAGGGGCTTGTTTAAGGCCATAAAGAGACTTCTTTAACTTACAAACGAGGGAGGAATCTTGGAAATAACCCGAAGGTTATTCCATATAGATTTCTTCCTCTAGGTCACCATGAAGAAATGCACTCTTAACATCCATTTGATGGAATTTCCATCTATTATTATGAAATGGCTAGGTCGAGTTGAATAGAAGTCATCTTCACAACCAAAGAAAAGGTTTCTGTATAATCAATCCAAGCTATCTGGGAGAAACCCTAGCTACTAATCATGATTTAAAATTTTTGACATCTCCATCTACTCCATACTTTTTTCGGAACACCCACTTACACCGAATGATTTTTCTTCCTTTCGAAAGAGTGGTGAGATCCCAAGTATCATTCTTCATGAGAGAGGAATAATCCTCCTCCATGGCGAAGTCCACTCAGGGAATACGAAGCCTCCTAGAAAGACTATGGATCAGAAGCAGAGGTAAAGAAAGAGTGGGTTCCAAAGAAATCTGAGTGAGTACGTCTCATATCCGAAGTATCTCCAACTAAATCTCCAACACTTTGTAAATTTTTCCTGGCCCAAAGGGGACCAGGAGATTCGAGCTCGAGTCGAAGATTCTTAACTTGAGTGAGAAGGGACATAGTCCTCATCATCACTATTTTCATAATTAGAAGACTCAAGGTTCGATGGTCGGGAGGATCAGGAAGAGGAGCACGCACAACATGATCGTCATCCGATAAGTCGAGAATCCAGTCAGTGAGCTAAAGAACCTCAATAGGTGGAGAAGTAGAAGTTGAAGAAGACTCATCGAACTTAACACTTCTCTCAATATACAGCTCATGAGAAGTAGGATTCATCAATTTATATCCCTTCATGCCATCAGGATACCCTACAAAGATATAAGGTTTGGATTGTGGTTCCAAGGCCTTGCATTTCTTCTTGGGAATCCGAGCCATAGCCTTGGATCCGAAGACTCGAAAGTGCTCAACATCAGGCTTGTGTCCAAACCAGGCTTCAAAGGGTGTCATCCCTCTTACTGCCTTGTGTGGAACATGATTCTGAATGTAATTTGCACAATTCACTACTTCGGCCCAATACTGTGGAGGAAGAGACTTCGAGTGAATCATACAAGTGGCCATCTCCTTAAGAGTATGGTTCTTTCTTTCTGCAACTCCATTATGTGAATGGCTATAAGAAAATGTATGCTGGAAAGAGATTCCTTCGAAGGCTGAAATCCATGAACCTATTGTTTACATATTCACCTCCATTGTCAATTCAAAGAACCTTGATAGACCATTCCACCTGTTTCTCAGCAAGAGCCTTAAAGTCCTGAAAATGTTCAAAGACTTTAGACTTAAGCTTAAGAAAATATACCCAAGTATATCGCGAATAGTCATCAATGAAGGTTAGCACATAAAGAGCTCTAGTAAACAAAGGAGAAGGAAATGGACCAGAAACATCACTGTGAACAAGATCCAAAGGACGAGTGGCTCTCTAGGATTTTCCTTTGTCAAAGTTCTTTTCAGGATGCTTTCCAAGGGTACAACCCTCACAAAGACCCTTAGAAAACTTGATGCGAGGTAACCCATTGACCATTTCGTTTTGACTCAATTGTTCAAGGTAGTGATAATTTAGATGTCCAAAACACTCATGTCATAGCTTACTAACCTCATTTGCATGAGTGAGCAAGGTAGTGGGCGTAGAATCAGAAGTAAAGTGGGAGAAGGTGTACAACCGTGAATGGTGATCTTCCTTTCCCTTAGCTACTATAGTGTTATTGTTAAGCTCACAAATAATCACCGAGTTAGGAAAAAATTCCACTCACATTCCTTCACCAAGGTGAGTAATTTGGTAAACCAATAGGATATTGGTAGAGAGATCAGAACACTCAACACTTGGTTAAATGTTCCCCCATCCATCTCTACCGATCCACTACCGAGAAAATGACACTTTCATGTCATTACCCATCTTGATTTGGGACATTTCACAAGGTTTGATGTTGGAAAACTCAACATGCAAAGAACCCATGTGGTGCGAGGCACCGGAATCTATAATCCATGTTGATGAAGGAGCAACTCTGGCTACAAGGGCCTTTCCTTTCTTCTTATCATTTTTAGCACCTTTTGCAGTAAAAGACTCAGTCTTCAGAGAACTTTGTTTAATGGATTTAGAAACACTTATTTTATTCTTCTCAAGTAAATGAGATAAGTGATCAATCTGTTTCTGAAAATAGTGTTGTTCATCATGACCAGACTTCTTGCAATAGGAACACAAATACTTGCTTTTATGTGCCTTAGGCTCAGAAGTCGAAGTGTTTGTGTCATTTTTAGGTTTGATCTTGGTTTCTTTCTTAGGTTGGTCCTTTGTTTCTTTCTTCTTTTCATTCTTCTTTCCTTGCTAGTACTTTTACAAGGGCATGTGACTTGGACTTGAGAGACCCCATTTAAATGAGATTTTCATGTTCTCGAATGAGTTGGGATGAAAAACAGTCAAAGGAGGGCATAGTCCAAGTATCACCCAAAGAAACTTTTGTAGCGTAGAAAGTTGACACAAAGATAGAATATTTGGGACCTAGCTTAGAGAGAATTGACAAGATCAGTTGAGAATCTTTCTTTTCTACTTGACATCCTTTTAACAATAATCTAATGTGGACAAATTTTGAGAAGAAAGCTTGTAGGTTTTCAAAGTCACTAGGATTTAACCATAGTAGTTTGTTTTCCAACTCATGCACTCTCATGTCATCTATTTTCCCAAACATCGCATCCATCATTTTCCACATAGATTTAGGTCTTTCAGAAGCCTCAATGTGGAAGAGAAAGTCAAGAGAAATGGACATGCAAAGAAGACCTAAAGCTTCATCACTATGGTTTAACCACTTAGATTTTTAGGTTCGTCATCTGGTTTAGTCTCAGTTCCCATGGTGATGTGGAATAACCCTTTACCCATTAGTTTCATTATTATTTTCGATCTCCATTCAAAAAATTTGAACGGCATAAGCAAAGGAATTAAAATTGCATCCATAGTAAGAGAGAGAGAGAGAGAGAGAAAGAAATGCAGAAAATAAACACAACCACCAAGGACAATAACAATCCCCTTGCTTTCGGCACTTTATAGTTTAGTGTGTTGATTATAATCGGGTTCGTGCGTGTGGTTTGAAACACTTGGTAACTCATTTGTCAATTAGCATAATAACGTGCAAGAGAGGAGACCACAATAGTGTTTCGTGGAGCGCAACAAAAAGGACACCATAAACAAGCACAAGTAAAAAATAGAAAGGAGGCGAAAGCCAACCCTAGTGGTGAGAAAAAATGTCTCACATCGTAAAAGGAAACCCCCTTGCTGCAAACTATGGTGGATGCGCTCACTAGTCGTAAGTAATAATAAGGGTGAAATACAAGGTTTGGAATGAACTCAAGGAGTTCAGAGAATCTTTAGAACGCCGGAAAGGAGCTCGGAAGGAAAAAGGTGCTCAGAGTGAGGCTACACACTTGAGCACACGATTAGAGAAAAAAACACCAATAATGACTAAATTTTACTGTTTGGAAATGCCCAATTTTGCTATTTTGAGAGCTATTGGAGTTTTTTTTTTAAACGATAAATAGGTTATTTGAAAGATGATTTTTAATATAAATCAAAAAGAGATAGGTTATTTTGTAATTAATAAAAAATAGATTTAAGAAAATTAAATCTAAATCCTAATTAAATTAAATAAAAAAGGTACTTTCCTTCTTTTGGTTTAAAAAACAATTTTTAAATTAAAAGAAAGAAATCTAAAAAAGTGAACTATTCTAATTTTAAAACTTTGTGTTTAAATTAGAAAGAAATCAATTTAAAAACATGAGTTTGGAAAAAGTTAGAAAGTAAAAATTTACTAAAGAATTTCAACTTACCATGTTTTTAAAAAAGCATGAGTTTTGAAAAAAGAAATTAAAAATGGAAAGTATTTTAAACTTACCACGTTTTTAAAACTTAATACTTACCAAAGGAAGCCCGAATTTTAAAAGCATTTTGGTTGATTTTTTTGTTAAAAAAGAATGTATTGAAAACATACCAAAAAAATGACTTGCAGGAAAAGCGCAGGCCATGAGGAAGTAAAGGCAGGCCGTGAAGAAGTTAAATGCAGGCCGTGAAGGGTGAAAACTCTGTGAAGGGCGGTGTACGGGACGTGGCACAACACGGTAGGAAAGCGAGCTCCTTCCACGCAAAACACAGCAAAGACTGCCTTCCACAAAGCAAACACTATGGAAAAAATGAACTCGATGCAAAAATCCCATGCAAAAGGAATACACAGCCAGAGAAGAAGAATTTTTGACCTGAATCTCTGTAAAACCATGCAAAAAAAAAAACAACACAGAGAAACCAGAAATAGAGATCTAAAAAAATTCTAGTTTTAATAAAAAAATTAAAAGACTAGAAAATACTCTATTTGGCTGATCTACTAAATTATCCACAGATTGCTCAAGGTATGATGAAAACCTACACATGCACAAAAAAGGCACAAAAATTGACACAACTTTCCGAGAAAGCTTGTTAGAGAGATTAGCAAAATAATTTCAGAAAATAGTGATCAAAAACTTCCATTGAGTAAAAAAATGAAACCAAGGAGTAATCGCAACTAAAAATAACGAGTGCACGTTTACCCGATCTCGGCTCGATACCATGAAAATATTTTATGAGAATCAAATCGGAAAGCGAGGCACCACAATTAGTTGCACTCCAATAGAATCGTGATAGCTCCAGCGATAGCAAAAAAATTGATCGATAATGGAAGAACTTTCTCAACGAAACAAATCTTGCATAAAGGAAAAGACAGATTGGAGTGTCTTGGCATGCTCATAAATGAATAGAAAAGGGGTACATATAGGGTGTTGAGTAACCTAGTGCACGACACACATGAAACCCTAAACCTAACCCATGTGAGATGACCCTCCAACATGAGAGGAGGACACATAAGATAACTCACACTAACAAGCTGTTACCTAAAGGTCAAACTAAGTGAATGTGAAAATTTCCTTTACTTAGATAGTGTGTTGAGTGCATTGTGGGGTGCACGAATATCTAGTAGACCAATTCCTCGTGATGTAATATATTTACACAACACTCCTTAGTTGCAATATGTTTTTGCATACTTTGTAATTACTTTATATGTTTTTTCCTCTTTTATTGTTGCTATTTTAGGCTCGTCCATTCCCCCCTAGGAGTCACCCTTCTCTCTAAATGAAGATTATGGTGTTGTGAACTAGGTGGCATCAGAATAAAGGTTCCCTTTACATGCCTTCATTTTGGAATAATATTTATTCAATTAGAATAAACTTTGTGCCACACAAATGTGATAGAAACAATAGAAAATTTCTCTCTCTATGTGCTTCATTATGAATCTTGAACCACTTGGGTAGGGAAAACTCTAGGATTTCAATGCCTCTAATATAAACATTATTACTCAATTTGTGAACTATTTTATGTGTTATCAAAAAGTGCAAGAATTGTGCCATTTAGATTATTTAAACTATTGAACTCGCTTTGTGCACAAGGGTGGTCTTCAAGTGGCTCATTCAAAACTTCAAAATGTTTAATGTGACATTACATATCACTTCACATAGGTTGAGAATGCATGGTTTCCATTTTCCCACATTACACCTTTCTTCTACATGTGCTTCCTCTTTTCTTCTAGACAATTAATTTCAACATTCGAATCAAAATTAAAAGACTAAGAAATATTAGAATAAAAACCATAAATAATATTAAATTCATAATATGATTATTTTTTTAAATTGAAATGTTTGGTATCATGTGTAATAGTTGGAACTCGATTTCTCTTCTTGTAATGATTGCATTGAATAGGGTAGTCTAGGGGTGCATGGGAACACTACCTTAGTTTTAGCTTAGATAAAAGGGTTGGGAATTGGATTGAGAGGTGTAATTTGTGTAAAATTGGGGTTATCCATTGACATAATATAGAAAATACCTAGTTACACAAGTGAAAATACATGTTGGATATTAAATTATTGCTCCACTAAGAGAACCTTATGGAAAATTACAGATAGAGAAGAAAGGACCATGACATTCTACTTGATAAAAATGGAAAAGAGGGGATACAAAATGTGTATATTCATTTATATTCCAACAAGATCAACAAGGACAAATTGATCCCTCAAAATATTGTACATTTTAGAGAAATAGGTGCTAAAAATACCCGTGGGTTAAGGTCCTCCTTTACAAGAAGATGCAAAATAGAAATATGAGATTTTAGTATCTATGTGGATAGAAAAATAATCAAGAAATGTAGTCTCAAATGCACCTCAAGATGTGATTGATACATGTGGAAGATAAATATACCATTGATAGGTGGTATCACAAAAAACAGGAAATAGGTTGAAAGAAACATCCTCATGAATGACAACATTTCTAAGAAATACATCTTTGAAGGTTGAAACATGCTCCTCCACTATTATGGATCCTTCGTGTTCATACTTTGGAGACCACTCCCAAAGGTCATCAAGTAGTTCATGCTAAACTCCAAAGATAGCTATAATATAATGAAATTAAAAAACCAAGCCACAATTATGATAAGCTAGGTATATTTTCAAAGGGAATGTGATAAAATTCTTAACATTACACCCCTACTATGATGAATCTACATAGTGCGTAGATATTGCACTACAAACCACACTAAAACAAAAAGAACTCCCAACACTATATATTTTGATCATGCAAAATATGCGAGACTCTTAGTAGTGAATATGTTGGTCTCACGAAAGAGAAGGGGTAGCACAATAGTGCAAGAAACAATAGGTAGGGCTTGGAAAAAATGGGTGGAGAAATGCCTCTCTTGCGAGGAGGGTGTGCACATGTGAAATGTGATTTTATAGTTAATTTCATGCATGGGGATCTCCCAAAGGTTCTCTCTCACCATGTCTTAGTCACCATAATATTTTATAGGAATATATCAAGGTAGTTGATGGTGTATAATTTTCAAATTGATTTCGCCGGTTCATTCTTTGGTTTTTATAGTGTGATTAATCCCCAAATATTTTAGCATGGGTGATACAAGAGCATCAAAAACACTTGTAAAAATCTTATAACTAACTTTTTTGTTTGAGTAAGGTCTTGGGAAGTTTATCAAGTCATAATATGCCTTGTGAAGTTAGTAGGAGTTAATATAAGTTTGTATTTTTCCTCCAATTTGTAGTCAAATCTTATAAGTCCATTTGAAAGGAAAACTTTATTGTAAAATGTAATTCTTCACTAAAGTAAGGTGAAAAGTGATTCAAGATAGGGATAAGAAATTGGATAATTTTTTTAGGAAAGAATCCCATGTTGGAAATCCAATTTATCATGTTGAAAAAACCTTTGGAAAAGGAGGAGGGTAACTTGGAGTCAAATCTAATGATACTATATTCCTTCCTTAAAGAATGAAGTTTAGATAGTAAGAAGGAAAGGTTAGGATGTTCAAAATAACATGTACCTTTTCTTGATAAATATATATAGATTAGGTGTGGAGATAAAAAAAGGTATATTGGGAGGGAGATTGCATCAAGATAAGATATCCATGTGTATGATGGGCCAAGAATGTGTCTCAATAACATGCACTCCTAAATCATCCATTCTACAAGGGTATTAAGTAAATGAGTAGGAAACTCACATGAACCAACATATTTTAGGTAGATTTAAAGGGGATAATACAAGTTTTATGGTCATATATCTAGAGGGCAATAATCCCTGCACTAGGTCAACCTAGGGTTTCCAAGGCCCATTGTCAAGATAGAGGATATAACACTACTTAGTTATTGGTAGTTGGGTAGTTGGGTGTGGAGAGGTATGGTTCAACAATAAATACAAAAAACATGCATAATACAATTGAAATGAAATTTATTTAAGGAGTTGATCATGAGTAAGAACAATATGCTAACTAGCATCAAAACACATGTAATACTAAGCTAACTGTTATCCCGTAAAATGGCAAGCGAGGGCAATTTTACAGATAACCCTACCAAAATTTTGTTTCGTTCCCTCGTCAGGGACTCCTTACGTTCGGAACGTTCCAAAATCCCTTCCCAGAAATCTGGTTTTCCGAACTTAGCCATTTTTGGTCTTTTTTGGTCAGGCGCACATAATGTCTATGCAACATAAAATGTTCATGCACCCCCTTTAAATCCTTTGGTGCACGGTTTGACGTGTCGACACACCTTTTGGTGTGCCTCACTATGTTGCGCCTTTCTTGCATGCGCCAAGGCGCATGCGCCTTCATGTCAACAATACTTTTGTTGTGCCGCATTTTGGTGTGCCAAAGGTGCACATAACTTCGTGTTGGCAGGTGTTTTGATGCGCCAAAGGGCGCATCCTTCCCATTGTCGATAGGCATTTTGGCGCGCCACTTGAAAAAGTGGTTGGCGCATTTATTACCACCTTGCCTATATATAGGCGCATCTGCCCTGTCATTTTCATCAGTCGAGAAAACATGTGATTATTCTCTTCCCTCTGCACCTGTCAGCGCGCCTGTCGTTATCGAATCACGTCGTGGACCCAGTTTCACACCTCTCACATTATATATTCTGGTAAGAGGTCCCTGTTGCTCTTGTGTTTTGTATTTGGTTTTTGGCTGCTTGTTTGTGAGGATTAGATTAAATAAATCTGTGAACCATGGAACCCTCCCCCTTGTTTTTCTATCCTTCCCCATGCACTTCCCCCTCTTTCCAGATCTGCTGGTAAAGAGGACTGTCTTGTAAAGAAATTGCTTGAAACTCTTTGTTTTAGCTTCTTCATCACCCAAGGAACCCTGCAAAAGAAGCTTAAAAGCATGTAAACCCCTCAGAGAAGGAATCAAGGCTTAAAAATAAGACTGTATTGTTTCCTCTTTTGGCGCATCCGCCACCCCTGCAACATGATATACAGTCGCGCCAATGGCGCATCTACCATGCCTATTGCATAAAGGAACAGTTGCGCCCTCAAGGCGCACTTCCCTGCTTGTTACACCCGCTTTCCCTGCGCCCTACTTGGTGCACCAAACTCATGTGTAGCATTATTGAAACTTGCGCCATTGGCACACCTTGCATCCATGCAACACCAACTTTATTTGTGCAAGTGCAAAATTGTTAACGGCACAGGCGCATCCATTATTACAAACAACATCATGTCATGCAGACCTTCCATGTACCACGCCAAGTTCCCCTGTGGCGCATGAAAAAATGATGTTACACGCATTAAACCTGTGCCCTTTGGCACATCCTGTACTGTAACATGAAAAATATCGGTGGACCGTTATAAAATGCATACATATGGCACAGGCACACTTCTGCTTGCAACAACAAAAATGCAACTGCAGTATTCATGCACCCTATGCCTTGAGGCCTTAAAATCACTAACTCTTTCTTCTGTTAACGCTTTAATGGAAGATCAAATAGCTAATATGACTTTCTTGCGTTGGGTTTCACTTCTTCTTCTTGCAGATCAGCAACTAAGTTCAGAGTTACATATGTCAACATCAAGCAAGAGACCTACCAAATCTAAGGGCAAAGCCAAGCTCACAGAGGAAGAAATGAAGTATAAATATCAGAGGGTCAGGATGCCCGAATCCCAAGCAGAGTGTGACCTAGATATCAGAGACTCAGAACTTGGTCACATTGATATGGAGGATTTCTAGGCCAGAACCCGGAAGGTCACAGGAAGTCCATGGATGGACAAACTGATGGGCAGTGGGTTGCATTTTGCTGGAGGGATCCCAGTTAGTGCCGTGAACAATGAGTTCATGATGGTAGTAGCCCGCTGCTACAACAAAGACACAAGATGTGTTCATAATGAGAAGGGTGAGGTCATAATCAACCTCACTGCCTGACACTTCGAAATAATGCTCGGCATTCCTCACCACCAGCACTTCGTGGCCATAAGCCAGGAAGATTGCATCAAGGCTTGGGACGATAATGAGGATCAGTGTATGCAGTTGATGAATGAAGTATACCTGAAGAACAAAAAGGTGGTGACCCGATGGCCACAAGTCATTCATCGCAGTGACTTTTCAGAGGAACTTAGTGATACAATTATGTTCAGGCGAGTATTTGGGCTTCCTGATGCCCACTACTTTCACAAGTGGATGCTGAGATACTTAGAGACAATGAACAAAAATGTGCCAGATCAACGCTTTGAGTGGGCGGAGATCATAAGCAACACCATATCTGAGCAGCTCCAACAACTTACCACAATGGGGAGGTTCTATATGAACTCCTACGTAGTTTATGCCGCGGCCTCAGAAAGGGATTATCTAGCTTTGATGTGGTGCGGGGTTTGGCCCCAAGTTAAAATATATGAATACTATCCAGAACTAAAGCTGGAAAATAGCATCCCCCAGTTTACAAAGATCAACGATGCCTTCTTCTACGGCATCATCTACCTTTTGAGGCCGAACATGACTCACGGTCGTACGACCAAGAGCATCATCGCAGCCACAGAGAAATGGGGGGCCTTGTTCACTCAATTCCCCACCTTCACTTATCTGAGGGCAGTCAACTTCTTGGGGGAACCAACCAAACTACCGAGATATGCCGGCCCCAAGTTGATCCTGTTGGAGCTGTCAAGATAACTTATCACCTACCATGAAAAGTGTCTCAAGAGAAAGAAGGGTGGAACTCCTTTCCCCCTCACAGTGGGCAGGTATACTTGTCTCTCTCACCATAAAGCGAAGGATATGTTTGCAGAACTGGAGCTGCTAAATCTAAAGCATAACTTCCCAGCAAGGCCCAATTTCGACCCAAGGAATTGTCTCCCTAGGGCCAAACTCGATCCGATCCACATCCCTCAGATCGAGGATATTTATATCGACCTATATCATGAGGTCGAGCTCAGGAGGAAGGATCATTCCCGCTTGGCCTTGGCCAAAATCATCCAGTACGGTGTGGCCATCGTCCCAAAAGGTTATCAAACTGCTGATCAAGAAGTTGATCAGGTATATCTTGACACAAATGGGGATGATTGGCCTTTCGCTGTGATTGATAGGAACAAAGCACCTCAGACCATAGAAGAAAGGGTCAAGGAAACTCTGCGAAGAACAGAGCATTGGTGCAGAATGAATGGTCTCATTTACCTCGGAGTTGATTTCACCACATCTCCATTGGGCAATGCACCTTCTCGGGAAAAACAACTACCAAAGGGCAAGGGGAAAGGCAAAGAGGGTGAGTCAAGCTCCACCCAAGAGGAAGCTCCTGAAAGTCCTCCTTCCACTTCACAAGAATGGGTTGTAATCCCAGAAATCTTAGAAGAAGAAGCAGCGGAAGATGTTCCGATAGGCACATCCACTCAGGATGTTGCCATGTAACTATTGAGGTCCCTTCTGTCCCTTCTCCTTCTCCTCCTTCCCCTCCTCAAGTGACCCAAGCGACCATTCCATCTTCTCTGTTCCCCCTTCTTCATCATCCATCTTCTCTTCTCTCGCGGAGCTGTCCCCCACCATTTCTTCCCTCATCTCTCAGCTCCCTTACATTCCTATGTCTACCTCCCCTGTAGTATCCCTTCCTCCCATGATCACTTCCTTGGCTTCCCTCTCAATGCCACCTCCAAGTGTCTCCATGTATTTTCCTTCTACTACTGCAGCAGCTCCCTTTTCTATTTCTGGTCCTTCTCCCATAAGTCCAGCCTAGATCTCCCAGCACCTGAGTCAACAAAAGAGGAAATTTCCCATCACACCGATGGACTTCTCCGTCATCCCATCAAAAGGGGCCAAGAAGCAAAAGCCTATAACCTGCTTCTCTCATAGTGCATCAGGGGAGAGAGTAATGGAGATTGCATACCCCAATCCTTTAAAGGATAAAAAGGATCTGTCTTCGGCAGATTACACAGTGACTCAAGTCACAATGGGGACATCTTCAGAAATCCTACAAGGAGAGGCCCTATCTGCAGTTGACGCCCTTTGCAAAAAGCTCTAGGAAGCAAAGGAAGAGAAAAGGCTGCTAAAGGAGAAAAATAAACATCTTCTCCACGCCTTGCAGAAAATGGGCAGTGCGCCTCCTACAACTGTCACCGAAACTCCTGAGCCTCTGAGCCAGGATAAAATTAATGAATATGCCAAAATCGGTGAGTAGGGCATGGCAGTTTCCACTGGAGGAGCCAAATCCTCAAGGAAAGCGAGGGAGTAATCACTAAGTTCACCGGGTTATATCAGAATATCAATCGGATGAACAGAGAACTCCAGGCGATAGCAGGACCCATCTCGAAGAGCTGGATCATGCCAGGATGCAGCACGAGACCTTTCAGAAAATGCTCGACTGTTCAGTCAAAGATCTGGTCAAGTTTGGCATCTTTGGACACCCCAGAGCCCTCAACAAAATCCTTTCTACTCTAGATTATCCTTTTCGATCTTTCTTATGTCATATATATGTATTTATTATGTTGGATCTATCTCTACTTTTTGTCATTTATTCATCAAAGTATTGCTTTATTCGTTTATGCAAGTAGGTTTGGCTCTATTTACGACCAATCCCAAAACATAAACCTCTCGACCTTTCTACTTTGGAATTCATTTCTTTTCTCCCTTCGGACACGATCTTTTTCATCCTCTCTTTCTTTCCTTTCTTTTCCTAGTTGGAAACACCCCTCTGGGATGAGATCCCAAACCCTCAAAGGTAGAATATTGTGAGACTTGCATGATTCCTACCAATAGAATAGCAATAAACCAGTTTCACTTTGGTGACTCAAAGAGGGCTATGTCCCGCACTGCTTGTTGGCTCGTTTATCCATAGATCTACCCAAGAGACAAATTTTCAAACCAACACTAACATAGCATAATGAGGGAAGAAGATGAACTTATCTATGATAAATGGCAAGAGATGGTTACATACCTATAGAGTGGTCATCGATGCATTTATCTCTCCAGATAAGTATCACCTTTGAGAGATAATCAATATTAGGTGGAGAAGGGGAACACCATTCTTGTCCTAGACTCATTATAGGTGGCCTACTAGTGCAAAAAAACTATCCAATAAGAAGAGTTTACAATCCAATCTAAGCATAGTGCAAGATGAACCAATAGCTAGGTGATAATATGTGAAGGTGGTGCAAAAGAGCGAGAGCATATGGAATTTTGAATGATTATGGCTTCCTTCCTTTATGAATTTCAAGATATGGTGAGCATATATAAGACACCATCACCCATGGGCAATGACATCAGCCAAAAAGAATCTTACACCGACACCATCTCCCATGGGTGATGGCATCATTCGAGGAAGGTAAATGAGGTAATATTTCATACAAAGAAAAAAATATTTTCATAGATAATGGACATGGATGAACAAAGTTCCAAATGGTGAGAAACAAGAAAGAAATTGTGAATATAATGTGTGTGAGACCTAGGAGAACAAGGATAAGCGAGTGCGAGGAAAACTAAGGCCATGACAAAATATTTATAATCTCTCTTTATCTGATCTCTAGCCCATAATGATTATGTGAATAACCATTCCCCATTATTGACAGGCCTCTTAAAACACCCACTCTAGAAATAGATGCATCAGTGAACCTTATCTATAAAAAGGAAATTATTAGTAATAGGTATGAAAGATGAAAAGTGAAAAATTAGGTGTATACATATGCCCTAGCCATTAGTAACCACATGTCATATTAGAGAAACGTGGGGTGGTCAACGAAATAAACAATCTCTAACACTGAAATCATAAGTAGATATTGAAACTAAGTACATAAAGAGATGTTAAAATAACTAGATGAAATGAAATATACCCACTAATGCATGCCTCATAGTGTAGCACATCTTGTCATGAGCGGAGTGCAATCAACACCGAAAAACTCTACAAAATAAAAAATAAAAGGAAACACTAGAGGATCATCAATGAAATAAGACATAAATCACCTAACTAGGATCCCATGAGATGGATGTTGCAATGGTGTCAAAAATAGGTGAAGCTCGAATATCGTTGAAAATAGTCATGTAATAGGTTGAAACAAATGGCATGAGATTACAATCTTAACACAACAAACACATTTTATGGAGTTTGGAAATGAAAATGATGATCATTTAAATATTTAGGTTGATCGCGACTAAATTTGAATAGAAATTTGAGTTTTATATAGTGATTTTGATTTTGATTTTGGTTGTTGCTATCTCTAAAATTAAGAGAACTAAGATCTGAAATTACAAATTTAAAGTGTATTTCAATGTCATGGCATGAGTATTAGGTGGTGATGGATGATGATGAGGTAGATAATACGTCGGGGCATGACCACGGGTAAGTCGTTGCATTTAATTCCGTTGAGTAGATTAGGTGTTATTTAGTTATTTTTATTTTTGGAAGTCATTAGCGTGCTATTTTGGTTAAACCTTGCATCATTGAGCAGGTTAGGAAAAAATTCAAGTGGCTTTGGGAGGGTTTGAATTTTAATTTAGTCATTTTTGTTATTTAAAAGTCAATTTTTAGAAGTCGCAACCACTTTTCCAAACGCCATCAGCCCCTTTAGAACATGAGGGCCAATGACATCGATAGGGAAAATGGGGAGCTATGAGATGACGAGTGCAAATGGCATATGGAAACTTTTTCTAGTGGAAGATTGCATATTCCATGGGGTGATGGTGTAGGGAATATACTTGTAGAGGTTGTGTGATTTGATTTTTCACTCTATATTGATTTTTCATAGTTCTAATGTTTGTTTGTTATCATTTTTGGATGCGGCAGTAGAGTGCAAGATCCTCCTATGATAGAGTATAGATGTATCATGGTTGAGCGTGATGATTATTGTATTTTCACGGGTAGATGTTTCTTAGTTGCGGGGTTGTGACTTTTGGGGCATCATGGAGATGCCTAGGATACCATAAGACCTAGATTTACTACGGATATTCTTAGCTGCATGGGATACTAGGTCTAATCAATTTCATTGGTAGACAATATGAGATACTATAGAGATGGAATTGATTCTAGAGAATGTACATGGGATTCTAGGTTTACCGATTGGTGAAAACGACGTGTATTGTGATATTAGTTCAAATGTCATAGAGTAGAGATCTTTAGCCATTCGGGATCTTTGGGAGTAGCACATATGACAAGAGCATGTTTTGTGTCTAACTTAAATAAATACATGCTACATGTATTTTAGATATCCAAAAGGTAGTTTTGGGGATCGTGGTGGCATGTATAGTGTGTCACAAGGAATATGGATCTATCCCACTATTTTTTATCATTGTGTGTAAATATGTGGTTGGCTATGTGGTACTATTCATATGGGGCACCACCATATGGGTGCAATTAGTTTATGATTTATACAGGGTATCACGTCGAGGATAGAGGTCATGAGACCTATGATATTATTGATGGCCTAGATATATGATAGGTTCCCTATGTATAGGCTGACATGGACACCATAAGAAGTAGCATCGACACCTTGAGATTGCTTCGGTGGGCACAGAGGCTAATAATGAGATCACTTCAGGTATTTTGGCCACTAGCACAAGTGGGTCCAGGATATGTGACATGGTCGCCCCTACATAGGGAATGTAGATTAGTGGCCTAGATAACTTAGAGCGTATTTATTGAACATGATTATAGAGGTGACAAGTCATTATGTTTATTAGGTAGAGACATGTGTAGTGAATAGGGTAATGAGATAATTTGGGTGACTGACATCCTTTGTGATACCTCTATTGCCACCCTACGAATTTTGATGTTAGATAAGTTTCATGATCGAGGTGAGGTACCGTACTTCAACCCTACTATTTATTGGAGTGGGTGCACATGGATGGAGACAATGGATTCATGGTGGGGATGCTCAATGAACACCACATATCATAGAATTCGTTGGTTTGAAAGAGGTATTTGATAGAGGATCCATGGATATATTACCATAGTCCGGAGATACAGGTGGAGCTACTTTTAGTTCCAGAGGAGGAGGATTCAAATAGCGGACACCATGGCTTAGAGAGCACAAGATGTAAAGGCCGAGGTGGAGGATACTTAATGTCATTTGGGGTTCATATGGTTGTGCATCTAAGATAGAGGCCAACACCATAGTGGATAGGGGATATAGTTTTGGTGCATCGAGATGGGTGGAGTACAAAGTACATGGGATCCATACCTAATCATGATGATGAGGTGGAGGAGGTTTTGGGTGGCTGTGGAGATGGTGAGACCATTATAGAGAGGATGGGGCAGCTAAGTATGTGTGATACAATGTTATTTTAGATTGAAACTAATAAATGTATCGATATTGTGAGTAATATGTGTAAGTTTTGGTTATACAAAGTAGACGGTGGAGGAGTGGCACTCCTTGATCAAGAGTTCCCACCATGATATCATGGATCTAGTGTTGGATTTCTAAGATACGTAATGATGGTGCATTTGTCATCACTATCGGATGGATATTCGAGTGATTGCATTTTTTCTTATGGGAGATACATCTAGAGAATTACGAAGATATCATAATGCAATGGTATTGATATCCACTAGTAGCATAGATGTGATGCTACAAATCTTATTACAGGAATAAGAAGCATTATTATAGGAGAAATAATATCACCTATCATATTCCTAGAGAGCTATAGAGTGGATTACCTCATTAGAGATCTAGCTAGCGAGAACACAAGGATAGACCTCGAAGCCCAATCTATGAGAGTCCCTAGACTACACATCTAGATCCACTAACATGGCTCCATTGGCCTAAAGCATCCATAGACCCCCATAGAGGGTGATGGTGCTTGAGCCATATTGTAGATGGCTTGGAGTCATTTTTGGATGATTTTTTTGATGTATAAAATAGATTCGATATGTGTGTGTGTGTGTGTGTGTGTGTGTGTGTGTGTGTGTGTATATATGATGATTTTAAATGATATATGGGTGTTTGGTGTTTGTTGATAATTTTCTTATCATTTTCTTGCTTTCCACATGTGTGTATGTGATAATACCATGGTACTTAGGAATAATGATAATGTGATTAGATAGGTAAATTTGGTGAAAGGCGGATAAGTTAGATGGCCCTACTAATGCAATGAAGAATCCAAAGAGACGAGAATAAGGCCAAGACATCTAATGATAGGATGTTAGGGCAAAATTGGGAATATAAGTCCAAGTAAAGTCATAGGCATTAACAAGGATGCACGAGAATGCGTAGTGATCCAATAGGAAATACCAGGGTGAATCAAATCCAAAATAGGTAGAATCGGGACTAAGGCACTCCAATGGTAGGAGAAACCAAGGTGTACATGGTGATAAATCCAAGTGGAGTGAATAACCCAAGTAAGGATGTAACAAGGTATTTGAGATAGTGTGATAAACCCAAGGGGGTTAAGATAGAATTTTTGTGTAAAACCCAAGTAGGAGTGAGATCCTAAGAAAATGCAAGGATCATCCCAAAAAAGGAAAATGATATTTGATCATGGTATAATAGGTAACTAGCCATCAAGTGAAAATTACCACAATGTATTAGTGATAATATTATCATCTTGATTCAAAATGTGGCTCTAGAATGAGTCATCGGGTTATCAATGACATGGTGTGTGATATTGACTTATTGATGATCCTCACATTGTGTGGTGAATAATGTGTCATCTATTAAATCCTCTAGCCATGTGAGAATGTCACACCGAACAACATCCATAATGGGATGAGGATTAGGGCAAGGTGGTGGTCCATAATAGGTTGTGGTTGAGTCAGTATAGGGGAAGGTGGTCGATTTTGAGAGGAATTGTCTTCATGCTTATTTGTGAGAATACATTTTTGTACATTTACTATGAAGAACCTAATAATTGCCATCAATATGCACGTACTACTTATGATGAGAGAAAAATAAGGTATTTGAACCAAAAGGTTGCGTATCCTTTTTAGTTTGGTCACGTTTGACCTCATGTTTTACCTTCTTCATGTGGAATTGATAGGATCAACAGATTAGAAAAATAATGCCTTGGGGCCTCATGTCATGTATAATATGGTTCGGTCATAGAGGACTGAGGAGCCATAAGGCAAAGAGGTAGGGGATATGTCTCATAGATACAATGGACTAGTGAGAGTATCGATAAGGACACCAACGCAATGGGTGAATATGGTGTTAATGGATCGGTGTGTCGGCTATTCATTGAGGCACAATAGATATTATCATCACCCATGAGGTTGTCGGTTTCATATTCAAAACTAGGAATTCCATCATCTACTACTGTTAGGAAAAATAAGTTATTTAGGTTGATGGTCGAATGTGGGGGTGTAGTCGATGGAGCAATTTGAGGCTTAGGAATTGGTTAGGAAGAAATGTCAACCTGTGTTCATATATTCCTCTTATATGATGATGATGTTTATGTCATGAGTGAATCTAGTGTGAAGGGTTTCTTGGTAACACAAGACTTCCCAATCACAAATTTGGGCATATATAGCCAAGTTCGGTTCATCCAAAGTGTAACCATCATTGTAATATGATATGGAAACATCCCTTTGCACAAGAATAGAATATTGTCTCAAGTAAGACCACATACTTTAGTGGGGAATGCAGAGTACATGAAATGAATGTGAGAATTAAAGGCTCCTTATTTCAAGGCCAAAAGGAAGGAGGAAGTTGGGATACAATGAGTTTAAGAATATCAGAAGTATTTATTCTAAGCGTGACCTCATCAGTCTCTTTGTTTTCTAATTCCAAGATATTAGTAGGGGTACACTTGACCAACTCGGGATGGTTGACATTGCCAAAAAGAGCTTTTATAGGGTAGTTAAAACATTGATATTCCGAAAAGGAATAGGAGATAGTTCATTAAGTGTGGAGAGCTTTTATTTCCCCTTTTGTTAAGTTTTTCATAATTACAAGGGTTAGTTCCCCTAAATCTTATAAATAGATTCTTGGTGAATAAACTTCACACACTAACATCGAAAGAAGCGATGGCGTGTATACAATGAGTCCAAGGATTCCCTAGGAGAATATTATAAGATAGAGGAAAATTAAATATCATAACATTGACATGGAAAGTATTAATGGGAATGTTTATGGGTAACAAAATACACCCCATAGGAGGCATCTATCAGTGTTCTTATCCTTGACAAGTTATTCAAGTGAATTTTAAGTTATTGATTGAATATCCCAAATCCTTATTTAAGTATAATAAGATCACACACATTCCCGATCCCTCGTTAATGAGAGAACGATTGACCAATATTTGGTGATCGAACCGAGATGAAGAGAGGAAAATTGTTTACACAAAGAAAGAGCTCATCTGGGATCATAGAAGTTGTAGGAAAATGAATGCAAGAGTGAGCATCCATAGTGAGATCAGTATAAATGGATAGTTCCTCACATTTTCATTGGATGCTTTCCTCTAAGCCATGAAATGAAGGAATCTTCCCCAAAGAGGGAGGATAATGAATTTTCATGTCAATCAATGCAATCATGATATGCTCACGATAGTGAGGTGACATACGCATGACCTATAATAAGGTAAATAGACCAAGAACTTGGAAAAGTGCTTCAAGAATATCCAACTTGATGTGGATGGAGTATGTATTTAGTTTAGATTGTTGGGAGTCCTCGAAATAGATCCATAAGTAACATGAATGATTAAGGAAACTTCTTTAAAATGATTTTTGATCAAATCCTACACCATTGACCTTACAAGTTTCAATTACATAGGGTTCAATGGTGTATGTGGTTAGAGATATAGATCCAAACATCGTCATCCCTATAGGAGGATTTCCACACATTTTAATGGCATATGTAGGAGGCAGTGTTGCTGATAGAATCCTTATTTTGGGTTTCTTTTCATGAAAATGTGCAACATGAAATTCCAAAATTTCAAGCACAACAACTTATCGAAATTAAAAAAATTACTCCTAAGTCTTCTGTAACCCTCTCTTGGTCAGTTTATCTATTGTGTCATGGCATTTTTATCTTACAATTACTTCCAAGATGATGAATGAGAAATTATAGGTGTTTGGAATGATGTGACAAGGTCAACATTTTCATTTAGTAAGATGCTTCAATGGTCGGTTTATCAAAGAAACCTAGAAATTCCAATTTTGAAATTCTCAAGTGGTATGCATCCTATTAGATGAAGTAAAAGGTTAAAATTCATCTAGATATGGTATTGAAGATATAGGAACATGTTTGAACTGATTTAGGAAAGTTTAGGAAATATTTGGAGGTTTAGGGACAAATTGAGCAACATCGGGTTTCTAAGGTGTAAGGAGAAGGCAATCAAAATAGGTACACGATCTTCTATAGATAATTATAGGAGCTTCTTAATGAGTTATAAGTAAAATAATTTTTCATTGGAAATATTTAATAGTTCTCCACATGATATAACCTTAACATATTTCATAAGACTCAAGAATCTCTCTTGGCGGCTCAATTTCAGCGAGACACACCTTATTGTCAAAGAAAAATGGAGAAATTCCAAGATTTTTCAGACCAAATTTTAACTTAAGACCCATCTCATTGATCTTATAATGATCTTGGAATTCAAAATAATATAAGGTTTCATCAGAAAAGACCTTTTGGAGCTTCAAAAACATCGTCTTCAAATTACTCTCTCTCACAGTTATGCTCTTGCAGTTAGTCAATTTTGCAAGAGGACACTTATCACCTCCAGGTTTAAGCTCATTTTGTGTCCCTTTTTTCACTATTCCAAGGGAGATAGGGGACAAGAAAATGCACCTCAACACTTTTTACTCTAGGTTCCTCATATGACTCTATGAAGCACTTCGTAGGCCCTTTTCACCTACTTCGAGACCCTCCGCACGTGCAATGAAAGTATACCACTTTTCATCACCAAGGAAGGGTAGATGTTTCTATCCCTCTTGTCCCTATAACTAGGGGATAGATGGGGTGGTAAAACTTTACCCACTCTTTTCCCTTGCATTATTTTTAATGTGAACAGGTTTAAGCTCCGCGATCTTAAGACAAGCCCTTTCCTCACTTCCTCATTGCCAAATCATGTTATGCCACTTTTCATCATCACATGAGGGTGAATGTTGGGCCTTGAAATATTGGCTAAGTACCAAAGGGTGCACAGGGTGAAGTGTGTAGGAAAAGGGTTTAAGAAGGTCTTAGGAGAAACCAGGGTGCACGCGCAAGGAAATACATAGGGTCTAAGGACTTAGCCATATTTATCATTCTAGAGGCAATTGAGGAAAAACGTGACCCTACTAGGCATTCCAAGTGGATAAGGTTTCATCCTGAATATTTGGTGGTCAAGGAAATAATATTCCATGTATGAAATATTCCTTAGAAGAAATCATTATAGAAATTAGAGAGCTCGAAGCGAGAATAACCATGCACCATTGGAGGACCACATTAACACTTGGCATCTAATCTGCTTTTGAAGAAAGGCATGGCGGTGGGTGTTGATCCTATAAGAAGAGATGATCAAGTAGGAGAAGAGACACAAAAACACATGAAGGAATGAAGAGAGACACCAAGACATATATAATGGGAAGATCAAAGCTATAAGAGGCCTTAGGAGTTGGGGTTCTCATTAGAGGACTATAGGAATGTTATCATGTCTAAGGGATGGGGTCTGTAAAGATTTGGTAATAAAGAAAGCATAGCTAGGACCTCTAATATATGGGTTAGATCCCTATCTTGATACATTTGGTTTTATATGACCCTTTTGAATGTAATGTGGTTGCTAAGACTATGATTAATATAAATATATGGCTTTGTTCTGAATATTTGGTTCAGGGGTGTAAACCCTAGTGTTATTTCCTTATATTTTATGATAGATATGTTCTTTGTATTTCATGCCATGATGTTTCTCTTGTTATTAAATGCTTGGGTATAAGGATATGATAGCTCATGTTGTGCTTTTACATGAATATTCACTTCTCTACAATTAATCCTCTAACAATGGAAATATCTTCTCACAATGCTCACATAAAGGAGGGGCTTGACGCCTTCACTTGCCTCGAGTTATAAGTTATTAGATGGGTAAAATTGACTACATCTTGGGTAATAGGTTGGTGTGCATAGGTTTTAAATTTTTGTGATAATGATGCATGATGATAGAGCACTTGACCTTGGATAGTGTCGAAGCATGGTTTAAGAGAATAGAGGATGATTTTTCTTAGAGATTTAGTACTAGACCTAAGTTTAATGCATGCAAATGGGTAGAAGAACACATGTATCATTAGTTGTATGAGACCTTCTTTTCTACTTTCGGTAGAATTTTATGAATGGCTTTACGCGTATGCATCTAGATCAATTTGGTACTATAGATCTCACATTTGGACCAAAGATGAATATCAGAGGCTGCAGAATGTTGATCTGAATTGGATGTGTGTTGTTGATCATTGGTGGAAGAGAGTGCTGACTAGTTATACCCTGGATTATTCTATTTCTGCGTATTCTTATCCTGAGGTTATTGAGTTTGAGTTCTTAAAGGAACCTAGAGGATAATTTTTGCATGTTATCCTTTTATCCATAAAGATCCTGCTCGTTACACTAAGTTTGGAAGCATTCCCTATGGCTAGCTAAGCTTCTCTAAGTGTTGGGCGAGGAAGCTAAGGTGGAGGAAGATGACAGACCTTGCGGCTGAAAAGGAGAGGGAGGAGATATGACTCAAGTATAGTGAGGCTTGTGAAAGGGATTTGGCTAGACAACGCGAGGTTGCAGGAGTGATGGATCTATGAAGGAAGACATTACAAGAAGGAATTGAAGTTCATGCAAAGGATGTAGAGCCTGAGTAGTCTGTGCTACCCCATCTTGGCAAGCATGGGAGAGAGACCCCTTCAAATTCTAATGAGATTTCATCACTTAGAGAAATGAGATCCATTAGCGTGCATATGAATCCTCCTAGTGACCAACCCCTAGCACTTAGTATTCCAAATCAAGAGATAAGTATTACTAACCCAGTTCATATCAGTGGGAGTGACCAATCTGCACCTATAAGGTATAATTTCTCATTTGGTACATCCATGGTTGCATAATAATTTCATATGTTTGGGGGTATATTGTTTGGAATGATGTTCAAGAAAATTTTGATTACACAAAGTTTACGTATCACGTCAGAAGTGGTACGGGACACACATCTAGTAGTGGAGCAATATCACAAATTGTTTCTGTCATCTAGTTCAATGGGACACTAGGAATGATAGGTGTGACCACTTCATGCCCATTACCAGCTATAGGAGGTGGATATGGTGGTATAGGAGCTAGAGGACCTAGTGTATCTAGAGGATCTGGTGGGTTAGGAGGGATAGGACCGATGGATCTAGTGGATCTGATGGTGGAGGTAAAACCAGAGGAAATCAAGGTTTTGGATCAGGAAGACAACAACCTCAACCACCTTAGCAAGTATTTATTGAGATGTCTTTACACATAACAGACTACAAAGGTGTTGAGGATATTATAGAGTATGTACACAAGTGTGAGCTGGTATGGCACATGAAGGGGATCACTACCCAAGAGTGGAAGGAAAGTCAGTTTGCAACAACATTGCAAGGACGCGTACATAGTTGGTACCGGAAGTATGACCCCCATTAGACAGTGGTAGATTACATTACACTGTAGAATGATTTCTTCACGTAATTTCATATCCTTGAGTTTGAACATAAGAGCATCGGTGCATTGAAGGAGATCTAATAAGGAATGGTAGATATTGTGTAGGAATACGATGTGTATTTCAAAACTCTCTTATAAAAAATATCTTATGATATTCACACCTCTCAGCATGCTTAGTGGTTTGATGGAGGATTGATAACATCATTTAGAAGAGTGCTTTCACACAAGAATTTCAAAAACCCACGTGAGGCCTTGGAGGTTTCCCTACATGCTGAGGCTATCGAAACGTGGATACTAGTGTTAGCCCCTTCCTTAAGGCTCAGATTGCTGCAATGGTGAAGTAGCTAGAGAAACTATCTGTGAACTTGATGCATGAGACTCGTAGTGGTCTATGGTGCATGGATTGTGAGGTAGAGGGGCATATAAAGGACATTTTCCCTAGAGATTGGTACATGCCATGATGGTGGACTGTAAAATTTTACACATAGATCATGATGTAAGTAGATTTCCATTGCTGCAATGCGTGATCTGTAAGAATGTGTCTTGTTATTGTAATATTTACACCTCTACTACCCATGACACCAAGGATTATAGATTGATTGACCATATACATGATGTCATTTATATTGGCGTGTGCCATACCAGCCTTGCAAATAATTCCAAGGATGATGATCATCACTATGAAGGGCGTGCAGATGGAGGGGCATGTGGAAGAGGTTTCTGAGGAGGATTTCATGTTTCATGGAAACCGTAGAGGAGCAAGAAGTGAGTTCCCACATGGAACCTATTACAACTATGGGTCTACAGAGCACTCTAAGTGTAAATTCCCATACTGTTATAGTGCTCTTCATGTGGAAAAAAAATAAGTATGAGGATTGTTAAGAGCTAGTTGAACATATGATCAGCTGACCCGAGAAAGACAAAGGAACTAGGATGATAAGCGTGAGGAAGGCCAATTCACAATGGATGCCACAAGTGGTACGGGTCGGAAATAGAGCTGTACTAGTTATGATGCGATATGAGGCTTCACGCACTGAGGTAAGCACCAAAGAAAAGACCCTTTGGTTATTAGAGAAGAGGTGGTGCATGGAAATTATTTGGACCCTACTCATCGAAAGAAGTATATCATGAAACCATAGATGTGATTCAAATCCTACAAGGAGATCCGAGTGCCTAAAAGAGCATTCAAGATAGTTAGAGTAAAGGAAGAATTTAGAGTCTCCAAAGAAGGATCTGGATGAGGTTAGAAGAGTGTGTAAGATGTTGAGGCAAGAGAATGTCATCCCCTTGCTAGGAGAGTGTTTACAGGAGAAGTTCTTGCGCACTAGAGGAGGCGTGAGAGGAAGATTCTACATGCTAACATTCCTCCCCACAACCTTGACTATGATAAGGATATTACCTTGAATGTTGTTGTATATGGGTGGATTTTGAGCAATATTTTGATTAACATGGGTGTAGAATTCAATGTTCTCACTCTAGATGCATGACATAAAATGGGAAGGCCCCCATTATAGTCATCTTTGAATGTGTTTTATATGGCTAACAAGATAAAGGTAGTGGTCATTGGTGTTTTAAAGGATGTTGTTATCACTATCCAAGGGGAAAAGTTCACTGGGGATTTCAAAGTTTTGGCGCTAGCCGAGGTTGAAAACTTTCCAACGTTACTTGGGTGCCCCTGGTGTTATAAGAATAATGTTGACCTAAGGTTTAATAAGGGATACATAATCTTTGAGAACAAGGAAGAGTGGGTCATCATCCCCTTAATGGATGGGAAGTCATCACCCTATACTGAGCCCTTAGGAGAATAAGTTCTTGATAGGATCTCTGTGCGCTCTATCAGGTACCCTGAGGTGATTAACCCTACGAGAGGAGTTATTCAGTTTGAAGATGCTCAGTCCATATGTGATAAAACTAGTGTGGCATGTGACAATTGGGTGCATGGGACTTATGATTTAATTGGGTGATATTTAAGAGGATTTATTACAAGAGTGAAAAAGGTGCACTTGGTCAAGCACCTAGGATGGAAGAATTGGTTGAGCTACTCTCAGAGGGGACAACCACGATGATTTATTATGAGAAATGGAGGCTTAGTGGAAAAATGAGATCAAAAGAAGAGGGATGCTCAACTATAACTTTATCGAGACAACAACATGTTTGGTGGGAAAAACATCGTGATATCCTTCTAGAGTGGTGTGAGGTAAGAATCACATTCTTTGTTAGGTTCTCTGAAGTAATGCACCCATTGCAATATAAGACTACCATGGGAAGGAACCCACCTCGTTTCACATCCAAGCATGTGAGAAAGCATGGATGGAAGGAATGGAGGCCTTTCCATCTACTTTATGGTTACATAAGTTGTATTCCACCTTACAAGGTTGTGCATGCACATGGTATATTCACTCTGAGATGCGTCATCAAACAAAAAATTGGTAGGAGTTGATGGCTGATCTCCTTAAAGCTTTTGAGTATTGGAGTACTAAACCGTTAGTGGATAGGGCATTGAATGTTGTTAAGCATCTAATTATGGGAGATAGTGTCATGGTAGAAGATATAATACTAGAGTTATTTGGTGAACATGGCTTGGAACCATGCTTTGATGAGGAAGAGTCGAATAAATGTAGCTTGAGTGCGCATACATGGAGAGAGAAGGGAAAGATGGTTGATGTGACGAGATGGTGAAGAGATGGATATTTTGGATGCTAACCATATGGATGGTATGTGTGAAGTTATTGATAGTGCTAATCGAAAGAACGCGCCTACCATGAGCCCCTAAAATAAAAGGTTAACATTGGTTCGAAAGCGAGAACCTAAGAAGGCCATTATTAGCGATTCTTGGTTAGAGAAGGAGGTATCGAAGATCATTGATCTACTGCACAAGTTTCAAGACTTATTTCTATGATAATACCATGAGCTTAAATGTTTCCACTACTCCTCTGGCCAAATTAAAATCAAGTTAAAGGGCGGTGCGCACCCGATCCAAAAGAGGCCTTATCGAATGAATATGAATCTTCGTGTCAAAGTCAAGGAGGAGATAGAAAAGATTATCACTTTAGGAATCATTGAAGCTATGAGGAATCAGAATGGGTAAGCCCCATGGTCATCATTATTAAAAAGTATGGAAAGATAAGGATTTGTGTTGACTACAGGGACTTAAATGCAGTATGTGTAACTGGCGATCCTTTTCCAACATCCTGGAAGGAGTGGTTAGGCGTGAAATACATTACTTCATGGATGGATTCTCAGGATACCATCAAGTTAGAATTGCTAAAGAAGACTAAGAAAAGACAACTTTTTCCATTGAATGGGGAATTTTTTCCTATATGGTCATGCCTTTTGGACCGAAGAATGTGCTTGTTGTGTTTTCACACATAGTGGTCCAGGTATTTCAAGATTTTATCCATAAATTCCTTCACATCTACCTTGATGATTGGATGATGTATGGAATAGTAAAAGACCATTGTGACAATTTGTGGTTGATGTTTGAAATATGTCGGCAGTTGTGCATATCCCTCAACATCAAGAAGTTTCTCTTCGCTACTCCATTTGGAACCCTATTGGGGCATATTATATGTAAGGAAGGTTTTTGGTGGATCCTACCGAGTTTCCATTATTGTGGGATTAGGAGAGCCTACCAGTCAGAGTGTAGTACGTAGATTTATTGGGCATACATGGTACTACTAGAATTTTATCAAGGGGTATGCCAAGATCACTGTGCCATTGGAGAAGTTACTAAAACACAAGAGTTCCTTTCACTGGGGAGAGGCACAACAGACGACATTTGACACTTTGAAGGATAGACTTGTCACTACACCCATACTATGATTTCCTTCTTGGGATAAACCTTTCCACGTGCATGTTGATGCTTTAGGGATGGCAATTGGAGTAGTCTTAGCACATCCTAGAGAAGGGATTATTGACCACCCCTTGTGTTTTGCTAGTAGGAAGTTAACACCAATAGAGAAGAACTACACCACTACTAAGTGTGAAGCACTATCGATGATCTATGCATTATGTAAGTTTAGGAAGTATCTGCTAGCAACACCCTTCATATTTTACATGGATCACATGGCATTGAAGTACTTAGTGAACAATCTCATTTTGTAAGGGCGCATATGTCGGTGGGTCCTGTTGTTTCAAGAATTTGAGTTTACATTTGTTGTGAAACTAGGAAAGAGTAACTCAGGGCTTGACCATTTGTCAAGAATTGACTTAGGAGAGGATGCACAAAGCATTGAGGATGCTATGCCAAATGTGTAATTATTTAGGTTGTGCCGCACATCTCATGACTTAGAATATATTGTTATGTTTCTCAAAATGGGTGTGGCACCAAAAGGAATGAAAACTTTGGAAAGGAAACAGATTAGCTATACATGTCACACCCTACATGTTAATTAGTGGAGACTTATACAAGTTAGGTTGTGATGAGGTTCTACGCCAATGCGCATTACAATCATGGAAGAAACACATGGTGGGATTGCATGAGGAAACTATCTTTGGGAATTCCATAGCATGGAATATTTTTCATCGCAAGGCTTTGGTGGGAAAGTATCTAACAAGATTACATTGAATTTTACATGGCTTGTGACCATTTTCGGTGCCTTAGCAAGCCGGGAAATAGAGATGAGATATCCTTGAGACCTATAACTAGCACAAAACCATTTGAAAAATGGGCAATTGATTTTGTAGGAAAAATTTCACTTGTCGTGTGAAGGACTAGTCCATGCTATATCTTCACTTGCACTAATTACTTAACAAGGTGGGTGGAGGTAACGCCTACAAGGGATTGCAAAGTGACAAAAACTACTAGATTCTTATGGAATAACATAATAAACATGTATGGATGTCCTTTAAGCTTGAATAGTGATAAGGGTATAAATTTTTTGAATGAAACAATTAGGAGTTTTTGGCAGAGTTAATGGTGGCCCATCATAAGACTACCCCATATCAACCACAAGTTAATGGAAGCTACTTTGAGGAGTTTAACAAAATTCTGAGTCACATGCTGAAAAAAAAATTGCAATATGCAAAGATAAGATTGGGATGAAAGGTATCATCCATTCTATGGGCATACGGGAAAAACTATAAGATATTGAAAAAGGCCACACCATTTTAGTTGGTGTTTGGCATGGAGGATATTTTACTAATTGAATTTATGCTACCATTGTTGCGTATTATGTGTGCAAGAGGGTTAGATGATGAACAAACAATTAAAGAACACATGGATAAATTAATGTAGTTGGAAGAAAGGCGATCACTTGTTAGATGGAGTCAGAAGACGGAAAAGGCATGACAAAAAGCATGGCATGGTCATCATATAAAAAACAAAAAATTCAAGGTTGGGAAAATGGTCTTTCTTTATGACTCCAAATGTATGTGCCATCCTGGGAAATGAAATTCCATTGGTTAGGGCCATACATCATCTTAGACATCCTTAATTCAGGTGCATATCAATTATAGGCAATGGATGGAACACGGTTACTAGGCCATTTCAATGGGAGTAGGTTGAAGAAATACTATAGATAATTCTTCCTTGTGTTCATAAATAAGGCAGTATTTCCATTTAGCCTAGGATTTTCTTTTATGCATCTCTTTTCCTTATGTTTCTCTTTCTCATTACGTGTTATTTTCTTATTGTGTTGTTGTTTTACGCATCTTGTGTGTCGATAGCCACTTATTATTTTCAAACTTGATTGTGTATGCGTAGAGGACCACACATCTATTTTTGTGTGGGGTGGAGCAATGTAAAGTAAAATGGAATTTGGTAGTGGAAGTTATGTTTTAAAGGCACTGGATTGAAAGCACATAGTGTTGAAGAGCGTGTGTAGAAAATTTAGACAAGGAATTTTGGTGTCAGGATAGATTTACAAAGACCACATGCAAAGGATGAGAATTGTAGGAACAACATGACATAGGTGAAGGAAAAAATGAGGTTAAGGATAGAAGAAGTGCTTTCGGTGCTGCAAGAGCATGCATAAGGATCTTCGGTCGGTAAGGATTTTGTGCTCCGAGAAGGTTGTAAGGATTTTTGCATAGGATTGAGTGTGAGGATAAGAGAACTTAAGGTTAGATTTAGTGGAAAAATTCACCTTTATTGCAAAGGTATGTTGGCGGTGGAATAGCATTTATCATGGGATATGAGCAAAAGGCTAAGAGTAGAAAGTCGGGTAAATTATTGTTTACCTTGAAATTATGATATTGAAGATCTCTTACAAACTAAGGAATCCACAAAAAAATGTGCAAAGGAAAAAGTGTGACAATTGGAGTGCGCGACCGAGTGTGATTTATGAACTAGAGTGGATAAAGTACACGGGAGTAGGGAATAAGGTTTGAAGGGTACATCGCCTTGTGGAAGGATTTTCTAGGTTGGGGTTCTGCGGCTAGGGCACGGAAGTAAAGGGATTTTTCATGAAGGTAAGCCCTGATTTTATCGAGTGAGGAAGTGAAGTAAGGAAGAGTTTTTTTAGTAACGACAAGAAGATGGCAGTAAAGAAGGTAATTCTCTCACCAAATAAGGGCAAGGGAAAGGGGAAACAGACTGTCACTACCAATTTCAACGAGGAGTGGTATGCAAAGGTGCAATACCCAAATGGCATGTTGTTTGGAAAGGAATGGGTATCCCATGTAAGGAAGGTGGTAGTGAGTGATTAAAACCATCACATAAGTACCATATAGGAGATGGAATTAGAAATGGTTTTCCTGATAGATAAAAGGACAAGAATGGATGTTAATCTATGATAATGAATTGAAGGTAAAATTAGAGAAGGTTGGGTTGCTCACACTTTATGAGTTTCCCTACTTTGGAAAACCCAAGAAATTGTACTAATGGTTGATATCACATGTGCACAAGGACCACTTCTACTTCACGGGTTGGAGTATGTGAATAAATCCCCAACTAATCTCTAAGTTTACCGGCCTTTTCTGTAAAGGGGAGCCGCTAGATGATGACTTAGAGGATAAGGAGGCCATTAAGGAGACTGTGAAGACTTATGACTACAAGAAGGGGTCTTGCTACTTTGACATCCCCAATATCTTTGACCCAATGATGAGGATGGCCATGCGCTTGGTATCCAAGTTGAATGGACAAGAAAGGTGGACATAGATAAACAAGGCCTGGTTGAATGTGTGTCAACAAATTTAATAAGGAAATATTTATAACCTATCTCGAATTCATTGTAGATGTGATAGTTAATGTTGCATGCGGAGGAGAGAAGATCATGTTTGGAAATGTCCTCCTCACCATCGTCTTCTCATAAATTAGAGTGCCCAATGGGCAAGATAATTTTGTATGGAAATATCCAGATGAAGATCCTTCCCCCACAAAGAGATTTGAAAAATACACTTGTGACACCATGACAGACCACCCACAAGGCACGCCTAGAGAAATGGTACAAGAGGATGTGTGACACATTCGGGGATGAATGGAGGATACCCAAACAATTACCAAGTGCTAGTGTAGGGAGAAGTTGAGTTTTCTATATACTATCATTTATATATTGGCATATTCACATTGGCAAATGAGACCAAGATCCCATTGTGTAAACTACCTTTCTCTTTCACCATGTAATATTTCTAAGTAGGGGTCAATCGCTTCAAGGAGACCAAAATACTAGGACCACCACAACCTACAAAGGAAGTTGGTATACCCTAAGAAGTGCACTTATGTGGAGAAGTATGTCTCCCATGAGGTGCGCATGATAAAACCTGTGACACTACCAATTGATGGAAGGACTACAGTGAGGGTATACTCGTGGATCAGCCCAAGTATGAGAAGAGAACCTACTTGGAGAATGATGTCTCCATCCTAGAAGACCCCATCGAGAAGAAGAAGGCCATGCCAAGGAAGAGGGAAAGAGAAGAGGCACCAGAGAAGAAGGCACCAAGTGTATGAACAAAACAATTTTTGGGTGCACGGGAGTCGCATGAAGCCTATCACATATACATGGTGGAATAAGTCCCCATTAAGGAAAAAAAAATCACTTGAGGAAGAGGTGCGAGTAAAAAGAGACTTACGCATAAGAATAATTTCTAAGGAAGGATTCATGTTGAAGAAGAAGAGAAGAGTCTCCTATATTGTAATCACTAGTTAAGAAGAGGAAGAAGGTAGTGGAGAATGCATATTCAAAAGGAATGGAGAGCATGGAGCTCTATAGAGGTGAGAGAGATGATTACGAGCATAAAGAGGATCGGGACCATCGGTGTATGTTGTGCATGACTCAAGGATGAGGAAATAAAGAAAAGGATGGGGAAGAGGAATGTACTCAAGGAAAAGGGGAGAGTTAGGAAGTGAATAAAAGGATCAAATGATCCCAAGCCTCACCAAGGAGTAGATAGAAGATGCCATGGAAAGTAAAGTAGTAGGCATAATAAAGGATTTGGTGGAGTAGGAAATGGAGTGCAACATTGACAAATTACTCGAGGAGATAGAGGAAGAAAGCATGGGAAAATAGTATGAGAACATGGGCGAGAGATCCCAACTTAGCGGTTATCTTTTCAAAGGCAAAGTGTGCACTGAGGAAAGAGTGTGGTAGAGGGAAAGGAGTAGGGAATGAGTTATATCAACAATCCAAATAAGGTATTGTGTGCACACTTCCAAAGTACCGAGCCTACAGACAAATCCTTACATGGTCTTCATTCGAAGAATAATGCACATACCCATGAACAAGGAAGATGTTATCTTGGGCTTTTGAGTCCCATGTTGATGAGCCTGAGTTCGAGGTAAGTAAGGGGCACTGATGAAAATACCAGAGACCAAGGGAGTGAACCCCCTGATAAACACTCAATAGTTATCCAATGAGAAAGTTTGTAATTTCCTCAACAAGGTATTGGTTGAAATTGAGGTGAGACTCTTGAAGTAATGACAGGGTAAGGTTCCTAGAGGAAGAACTGGAGAAGAAGAAGGAGGAACTCATTGAGAAGAGAAAGGATCTGAAGCATGAAAAGGTGATAAGCACATAGTTAAGGTGCAAACTAAGGGAGGAGAAGGCAAAGGTGCACGAGGTGTACAAGTAGATTGAAATGATCATGGACGCCATCACTTTGAAACACACAGATCTAGTACCGCTTAAGCTAAAATACAAGTCAGCCTTGAAATGCTTGGAAGAATTAACCCATATCCTTACCATGGAGGGGCATCCTCTCACTCTAGAATTAGCAGAAGAGGCATTGGAGCACTAGAAGGAGGAAGAGAAGAAGAAGATTAGGGAGACAATGACATGATATTCCAAGCTCCTTTCCTTTGTAAAAGCGTAACACGAGATGGTTGATGTTGTGTATGATAAGTACACTGATAAAGATAGGGTAGAAAGCATACTAGTTGTTACACATGAGGCGGGTCTAAAGGAATACCAAGAGAAGAATAAAGGAAATAGGAAGAGAGGGATACTATCCTTGCTTTGAGGTAGAAAAGAAGATGTAAGTGATCAAAGACTTGTAGGATCGATTAAAAATAGGCTTAATGAATTATATCCCCAGATCACCCATAGAATGGATGCATTGGATGACCTTAGCAAGAAGATAGAAGGGATTGTAGATATGCTAAATTCTAAGGGTGATGAACTAAGTTTTGAGGAGGTAAGCGCTCTAGTGGGTGACCTACTTCGGAGGTACGAGGGTGAAGTGGCTGCCTAGGAAAAGATTGAGGTGAAAATAAGGAAGAGTTCCCACTCTCTCTCGAGTAGTAGAAAGATCTTCAATTCTTTCATTTCTTCTATTCTTCATTCTTCCATTCTTTACTTCTTCATTTAATTTGTCTGGGTTCCACCATTCATTATTCTTTAAAGTAGTGGTATGTTTTTAGGACGGAAAACAAGCTTAGTGTGGGGTGATGTTGGGCCTTCAAATATTGGCTACGTACCAAAGGGCATGCAAGAAAAAGTGCAAAATACAAGGGTTTAAGAAGGTAGGTGTGTGCACAAGGAAATACACATGGTCTAAGGACTTATCCATATTCAACATGCCGGAGGCACTTGGCGGCGTGACCCTACTAGGCATGCCGAGTGGATAAGGTGCCATCCTAGAGACTTGCTTTGGTCAAGGAAAGAATATTCCACACATGAAATATTCCTAAGAAGACATCATTACAAAAATTAGAGATCTCGGAGAAGAATAAGCATTCCCCAAAATAGCAAGTCTTGGTCTTACTGCTAAAAATAGAAAGTCTTCGTTTTGGATGCAGAGAGTTGTAGTTGGGTCTAGTTTCACTCATATTTCCAATTTTTGCATCCTCACAAGCTTTTAATTTTTTTCATAATTCAAATGAGGAAACTCACTCTTCACAAGAACTTTGAAGCATCTTGGGTTGATTTGAACTTGGACGAGATGGTTGAGTTGAGCACGGTAAACTAGAAGAGCTACGTGAGTTGGGTGAGTCAAGTGAGCTAGTCAAGAGCTCATCCTTTCCTATAAGGGGCACACGAAGATTGTGGTATGCTAACATCAGAGGTACTATTGAGATAAGAACATCATATAAGTGATCTTCACTTAAGGCTCCATTGAAATCCAAGATCATTAAGGGAAACCATCATCATCTTGCCATGTGAGTGGGTAATTGAGCTGGTTGGAGTGAGTTGGTTGAGTTGGTTTAGATGATCCAAATGATCTTTGTGGGATAATTTATCTAGCCAAGCCAAGTTAGTTAGGAAATATATCATCTTTCTTCTTCGGGAGCTCATACCTCGCAGTCAAGTAAAGACAAACTTGTAAATGTTACAAGATGCAGTGTGAGGGACATGAATGCAAGTATCAAGAGGTTTGAGCATCATGAATGAAAATTTTGAAATCCTAAGGAGAAAGAGAGTGATCCTCAATCTCATTATGAAATCAATAATGAATCATCATGAGTAATTCTCAAGTTAGTCTCAAGTTCACATCAGAAGGTCTTAGAATAGTGTTTCTAAACACTCATTTTACACTATGTGATGTCTATGCATATGAGATGGATGGGATTTTGATCATCATGCATCAAATAAAAAAAATCATCATAAGGAGCTTCTTCAATATATTATTCAATCCCCTTCCCTTCTCCTCTTCTCTCCCTTTCTTCTAATTCTTTGTTGTACATAATCATGGTATTTTGTCCTATTTACTTAAGTGACAATATTTGTAAATTGTAAAAGTATTCTCTCAAAATTATAAGAGACATACTTATTTTGTCTCTTCAGGAAATTGAAATGTCAAAAGTAGAATAGGAACATAAAGATTCATGTGGGGAATATGATAAGATAATTCATAAGGCTATAAATTGGAATGGCTTTTCCATTCCAAAGGATCCTAGATTTTGAAAATTTCTACTTTGTAGAAATTGTGGATTATCATTTGGATATTGAACTTTGTATCACTAATGCAATAAATAAAGGCTAATTTCTTCCATGTCCTTCTCTCTCTCTCTCTCTCTCTCTCTCTCTCTCTCTCTCTCTCTCTCTCTCTCTCTCTCTCTCTCTCTCGTTTGTAAATTTGCAAGTATGGTGATCAAGAAGGAATTTGGTTTCCTTGATAAATGAACCTAAATAATCTGTGTCTCTTATTTATTATTCTCATTAGATACTTCATTGTTTCTTTCCTCTAATTGAATGTTGAACTACTCTAGTTATTGGGTGTGTACTCTACAATTACCTACTCACAACAATAACCTTTCCTTCCTAATTTCTCTCATCACCCCTAATCATTGCAATTTCCTCCTGTGTACCCTATACAAGCACTTTACCACAAGTTCAGTGAAGTGTTCTGTGTGATCCCTAGACTAATGGATACCCCCACAACATTAGATATAATAATGGTATCCTCCCCATATACACAAGAACAAGGGGCGTAGCCTTGTGAACATTAGTGGAAACACATAGTTTTCTATACAACAAATTATTTCAACAATGTTTTTAGTGACTCTCTTGAGGAGATATCTTCCTTATGCACCCATAAATATCTTTTCAAAATAAAAAAATTAAATAAATAAAAAATACCATCAAAATAATCAAAATCCTCTTTGCAATCCTTTTTAGAAATCTACACTTTTGATGTTTCCTTCCTTCTAAGACATTGAAAAATGTTGGTAGAAATGAGGTACATTCAAGATGATCATGTGGGTGGTGTTGTTGACCCCACATTTGAGGAACAACAAATATCTGATTTTAGACTTCCCATTATACCAGCAAGAAGACAATTTCTTAAAAATCCTCTTGAAGGTCATAATGAAGAGATAGTTTTTGAACCACAAGTCATCATTCCTCTTGAAGGAGAAAGAGAAGAAGAACGAGAAGAGGAAATGGAAGCACAAGCACCTGTGTCATGGAGACATAACACCGGTCCGTTGGCTTTAGATCCATTACTCCATGAACTTCCAAAATTCTATGGAGATGAAAAATAGTGTCATGACGATCATATCACAACCTATGGCATCCTTGGACTACAGTATGAAGATGTTGTAGTGTGGCTGTTTATGGAAACATTGCAAGATGTCGTGGTGAACTAGTTCTAATATTATCATTCATGCTCAATCTCTACGATTGGGGTGGTATGAAAAATAAGTTTGATGAAAGATTCAAGACCATCAAAGATACTCACACCCTTATCTCACAACTCACTCGGATGAAGAAATAGATGCAAGAGTCCATGAGATACTTCATGGAAAAATTCAATAAACTAATTAAAAATATTCCCTCCATTTCTCTTCCTACTACAGATAATCTTAAGATGTTCTTTGTAAATGTTCAATTTCTTGAAGTGAGTTTCTTTCTATAGAGAGTCCAACCATGAGATTTGGACCATGCCCAATTAATTTTCAAAGAGGTGGACGATGACTTCATCTTATCAGGAAAGATTAAAAAAACCTTCAATGAAGGATAAAGAAAAATGTTCCAAAGATGAGAGATTTGATCAATTGCTGAAAAAGTTGGTATATGACTTGACAATGTTGAAGAAAAAGTTTTCTCAATGAGCACATCATCCAAAATGGAACAAGAACTAGATTGCAGGAGTACCCCAAAGGATTTCCTTGGAGGCTATGCCGATTAATGAAATATGCGATATCAATGAAGATGAAGAAGAATAAATTTTTATATCATAAATTGAAAATGAAGGAGAAGAAGAATGTGCTCTAATTGGAATTTCCAAATGCACACTTTACAATGAATAATCCACATAGTGTTACTCCTATGTGGTGTGTAGTCGTTCACAAAATGAAAAAGAAATATCTTCTTATGCTAACCAAGATAAAATATTGAATCCTGAAATGGTGACTTTACAAAAATAAAAATGAAAGGAGTATAATAAAATTCTTCTTGAAGAGGTTCAGCTAAGAAGAATCATGAGACCAATCGACCAAGAATCCTTCTACCTCTTCAAGTAAGTATCCTTCAAATTCCCTTGAAAAATTAGTTTTTGTAAATCCTAATAACATTCATGTCAAGGATACCACAATCCCTAATGTTCCTACCACTCCCTCATCCTTTGATATCATTGACCATTTAAAAAAATACAAAGTCCAAATTTCCAAATATGAGTACTTGAGAACTCATCCCAAGAAACTTGAGAATTATGTTCAACATATCAAATGAAGTAGTTTTGTTTCATTCCCTAAAGATTCCACCACAAAATAACTACCTTGCACATCTCAATCCACTCCATATCTTAATTGTCTCACTTCCGCACCCTTCACCTCTACGAGGGTAGAACCTTTCTACATAGCCTTTTTGGTTAATGGGTACAAACTGAACAATTTCATCATTGATTTTAGTGCTTCATAAAATTTCATGCCTGCAAAATTTTCTAAATCTCTTGGCCTCTCCCTTTCTCCTACCTTTGGTCATTTCCTCTCCATGGAAATGAAATAAGTTCCCCTTATGGGCCAAATAAAAGATGTTGAGGTGGCGTTGGCATACTTCCGTGACAATAAAATCACAATGAGAATATTGGTAGTAGACATGCATGCCTCATATGGTATGTTGTTGGGATAAATTTTATGTTGAGATGTTGGTGGAGATATGCAGCTATTTTTCACACACTACCATCCTTGTCAATGGTAAAGTGAAGAAACTTCTTCCCATCAGAAAAATGAATTATACTATCCAAATACCAGATGACTTAATGGAAGACATCCCATGTCAAATTTCCAAATACTATAACTTTTTCATGACTTTTAAGGATGATATTGAGCTTCCCATGTTAGTGGAAGAATTTCCAAGCATCACGGAGCTGGTCCAAGAGCATAGTGATGATTCTATGAAATGAGATTTTGAGAGTATGTACTTCCCATGGGATGAGATAACTAATGAAGTTTCTCCACTAGATGTTGATGAGGGTGATGGGATTATCAAGTTGCAAAAATAAATATTGAAGTGATGAGTCGTGTAGATCAAGAAGAAGGGGTGATTCTCAAAAACTTCTTGACATGTAACTTCAATGTTTCCAATCATGTTCTTGATGCTCAGTATGAGGTTCCATGCGATGAGTATGCTTGTGAATATGAAGAATTATCATTCTCATTGGAATAAGATGAAAAGAGATGCAAGAATGAAAACATATTTTTTTCCTCTTGCACATGAATCTATTCAAGGCCCAATGATTATTTCATAATGGAAATGGATTTCTTAGTTCTCGGTGATCAAGAATGGGAAAATGATAATGACAACATTTCAGCTCCAATATTGTGATAATTCCCTTTTCATGAGGATGGAAACATTCTCAACAAGAAATGGAAAAACTAAATGTTTCTTGATCTTATGATTGGTTGTGTTCAAAATGGAAAAAAATTTAATGGACTTCAACCTTTTTGTGTTCACTTTACTTAAGAGAAGGAGACTATCAACACCGAGAATTGATGTCAAAGCTCAAGATGGAAAAAATGAAGAAAATGATAGTTTCCATGTTGCACACCCAACCTTGAGCTCATTCTCTTTCCAAGAGCATGATGCAATTCACATGACATATTGTGTAATGCATCATATTGCAAAATAGCCTAGGTATGAGAAAGGTTATTTCTTTGAGAATCAAGAAATAGGGAACATAAAGAGGTTGGTAATAATGTCAAAGTTTCTAAAGTATCTATGGAGAATCAAACTGTGGAAACGGTGGTCTTGAAGCAAATATACAATGAAGGAAAAACTTCTTCGTATGCAAATTATAAGGAAAGTATGATCAAGGCCCATATTCATGGAAGTGATGGAAAATCAACAAGTGGAACAAACTTGGGAATCAATGAGAAAATGGAAAGAATGTGTCAAAGCAACAAAGGAAATGAAATGAATGAGTGGATCATAAATTACACTAGCAATCATGTTAGGTTTGTCAAGACTATTAAAAGAGGTCCATATTCCAGTGATATTGTTAACGGATTTGTGGAAGAAAGGAATTCGTTGATACCCGTTTATGAGTAAGCACTTAGTTCAAATTAGTGATTCATTAAAAGCAATATGTCCCCTACATATACACATGTGATTTAGGATGTTTCATTTTTCCCTTGTATTATGTTGTTCTCAACTTGTGTTTCCTTTTCTTGTCTTATGTTTTCTTCTTGTTGTGTATGTATGTTTAATAAAGGAATTTATGTCTTGTATCTCTATAATGACTCTATATAGCCCAAAAGATAAGGAACCTGGTCTTCACGGTGCCTTGATATTCTAGAGTTTATACTTATCATGTACTTATTACACTCAATCCAAAACAAGTCCTAAAGGTAGCTCCAACTGTTGTCATGAAAATGTGTAACATAAAATTTTAAACTTTCAAGCATGACAACTTACCCAAACTCAAAAAAATTCTCCCGAGTCTTCTGTAATCCTCTCTGGTCAATTTTTCTATTGTTTCATGTCATTTTTATGTTTTAGGTAATTCAGGATAATTAAAAATCAAGTATGTGTGTTTTAAATAATGTGATAAGGTCAGAATTTTCATTCAAGAAGATGCTTCCAATGACTACTTTCTCAGCCAGATCCTAGAAAGGCCAATTTTTACCTACTCAAGACTAGTGTGCATCCTCCAGGATGGAACAAAATGCTAAAATTTATCTAGATGTGGTATTGAAGAGATAGTAACATGTTTGAACTGATTTAGGAAAGTTTAGGAGATATTTTTAGGTTTAGGGAAAATTTGAGAAACATTGGGTTTTTAAGGTGTAAGGAGAAGGTAGTCAAAATAGGTCCATGATCTTTACGAGATGATTCTAGGAGATACGTAAGGAGTATCCAAAGAAAGAGAAAATGTGAAAACATGATTATGTGTGAGATAATGTGAACATCAACTGAGTTTCACTTTAACAACGTGATAAGACTCCATGGGGAGCAAGCATCAACAAAAAATGTGCATGCAAAGATAAGAAAAGTGCCACAACATATCATTTTCCTCTCTCATAAATCTCAAAAAGGGAAGGGGTACAAATAGGTTTGTTATGTAACCCCAAAGTGCAAGTAATTATACCTCATCAATTAGAGAATGGGAGTTATATTCCATAAATGGAACTCCCATATGATGCACTCGATGCACACTAACACGTATGAAGGAATATGAAATTTTCATAACCCCTATGACACCTAGACCTATGACATCACCTAAGTGAAATGACTCACACCAACACCCCCTTCATCATAACTTAGGATGAGATGGTAATTCAGAAATGAGAAATGGGTCTCGGCAACAAATCCTGATGAGGCACCCATGAACAAAAAGGATCTCAAGTAATGGAGGAAAACCTAGTGGGAAAAACATCCATAATAAGAGATGAAAAACTAGTCTCTAATAATTAAAGAAAGATTCCACAAATGGATCATGGAAAGTGAGGATCCTGATAAGGTACCCATTTACAAAAGTGAAATATCTCTGGAAGAAGAAGAAGAAGAGGGGAGAAGAAGAAGACAAGAGGAATGCAAAAGAATCCATAGGCGGATCTGAAATTTGCAACTATAGGATGTCTCCAAGAAGATTTTCGATAACATGGCCCTCTCGCCAATGGAATAAATAAGAACCACCCACACTAAACTATTTTCCTATGATTAGGAAGGACATAAATATACTATTTTAATTCTTCCCACTTTGTGAAGGAAACTGAAGGTAAAAATATAAAAACTTGGAATCTAGTCCAAAGAAATGTGACATAGTTCTATAAAATGAGTGCATGAGAACCAAAGGTAATACCACGAGTGTAGATCTATCACATTGTGAAATATTGAAAACCACTAAAAGGTTTCCCAAGTGAAGTGAAGGAAATGTAATAACCCCCATAACAGAAAGAATATCCACAAGAAAGGGTGGATCAATAAGGATCTTTGAAAAGGTGGAAGTGATAAGAGTCTCAATAGATTCACTCCCAAAAAAGGAGATGAAGGAATCCTTTGAAAACACTTGTATAATGGTGAGGAACTTAATGTACTACATCACAAGCAGCGACCTTTGTGAAAAGATGGCAAATTTCTGGCAAATACGTGTCCCAAAGAGGGGACTTGACAAACAAAATAGCGATATCCGACAAATAAGAATCATCAACGTATGAAGGAAGATAAGTGAAGAAGGCCTCGTATAATGGAATTGGAAAGGTGGTAAATACATGATAGTATGAGGCTGGGAATAATACTTCTCAATATTTGATGACAAGGGAGGAGTGTTGATATACTCTAGAATAGGGCCGAGAGAAGGAGGATATGAGTCTTCAATAGCACTCACCTCATCATAACTAGAAGCACAATCCTCATCATTAGGGATAGAAAAAAGTGATTATATTTTAGCATAATAATCATCACATGAATAATAAGAGGAGACAACTAAATCAACAATAACAATAATAGTATGTGAATGGTCTCTAAACAAGGAATGAAAGATGCACTAGATGGTGTGGGGAGGATTTGAGTCTGCCACATGAAGGTGGAGATGTTTGGAGACATGCAACATCAAGTGACCAATAATATGGTCACATGTGTTGATATATTCCTCAAGATGACAAGAATCAATGGGTGTAGGAACTTGGACATGTAGAAAGGGGGCAAGGTCGTCATGAGAAAAGTAGCATTCCATAGAAGCATGCAATGATGTATAGTTGTCTCTCCCAAGAAGAAATGGTGGAGGATTTAAAGTGATCATGTGACGCTCAATTCTAGGAGAATCCTCCATGATTTAGAAGTAAGAAGTGCAAGGTGCACGAGAAGAGGGTGTGGATACAAACTAGGTGAAAATATGTCGACTCAACTAAGAATGCATCTATGTGTAATAAAACACCCAATAAAAATGATAACGCCCTATTCACAACAATTTATAAGTAGTGCATGATTATAGTAGGGTGTGTTAATGCGATGTGGATAGTTGACCACTCACCTTGTAGTAGGCGGCGAATCCCGCAAAAGTGCAGCCATAATAAGTCCTAGTGAAGCGAGATGAATGACACACAATAAAGCACAAAAGGTATAAGCACAAAAAGGGTACAACACTTCTTAGTGTGAGAGAATGCATCTCACATTGAAAAAAATGGGCTCTCTTTCCCCAAAGTTATGGCAGACGTGCTCGCTATCCGTAGGTGAAGAGGAACACTAAACAGACAAGCTAGAAAAAGGCCTGAAAAAACATAATAACCCTATAAATTGAGCCTAGAAAAAGCACTCCCCATTGCAATGATGAATTTTATTAATTTTCCCCTTTAATTAGATTAGAATAATTATGAAATTGGTAAAAAATAGAGAAAAATTTCAGGAGGAGAGGGAGACCTATCTCGGAGGGTGAGCTAAGGACAGCTCAACCGAGCTACTCAACGAGTTGGGGAGTGCTAGATCGGGGAGCTCTTGGTGAGATGTGCGGGAGGATTTAGCCTAGTTGGCTCATTGAGTTTCATGAGATGGTCATGTTAGTAGTGCAAAGGAGCCCAGAGGGTGAGTTAAAGTCTGAATTGGCCACCAAGATCATGTTGGGTTGCACCGTGGAAGGGGTCATCAAGTTATTAACCCCCAAGGTAGGAGTCCACACATCAAGAAGATGACCGAGGAGGAAGATTTGAACCTTCAAAGGTGATTACCTCCACATGTTGAGTCGAGTTCTCTCGACAAGTCGACATCAAGGCGAGAGAGGGAAGGTGGGAGTATTGTAACATTGAGAAACCATGTGCCATGTGTAGGAGCGCTAAGGTGAACACCAAAAAAATTGATCCATACATTGAGGGATGAGAGTTAAATGGTCAAGCTGCAATGCATAGAGGATTCGGGATGTGCATGGGAGAATCCAAAATCATTGCACGAGAGAAAGGATGTGGTCGGAATGAACCATGTAAAGAACGAAGGAAGAAAAGAAAATTAAACCCAAGATTTAATGCAAACAAGAATTAAGGCCTTAACATGGCTTGAATGCAACTCAAAACGCAGGTAGAGAGCTTGGTTCAAGTGTAGGGAAGAAGCAAGGCTCAACATGTAATGTAAAAACTTAAGTCAATGATGAGTAACAAGCTCTAAATGAAAAACATGCAATTTGAATGCATGCAAAGGTATCTCGATCTCGATGTAAAAGGAAACATGAGAGATAGAGACTGTGGATTTAGGAACACATGAGATTGGAAGAATTAAGTGAGCTTAGTTAGTACACAAAGTGGTGACCTAGGGCAACTTAGTTCCTAGCTCAGTGATCTAGGGATGAGTTGGGCCAAAAACCAACACTTCCAAAACCTTTAAATAACGCACAAACCAACACTCAAACCCTCAATGAAACATTGAACTTCCATTAAAATACCTCAAGAACAACACTCTAGAACTACATGCACACCTTGAAAATCCATGAACACCGGAAAACATGAATAACCACCCTCGAAAAAACCCGAATAAGATAACAAAAACCTAAATCAATGCATATGAAGCATAAATGGAATATCCATTACAACGCTTGCACAAAAAACATGAAAAACACATAACCGAGAGCAAGAGGCAATTAAAAACTAGAGAGCGTGTAAAACCCAACAATTTGGTCCGATACCATGACAAATAAAGTGAAAATGTGATAACATGAGTATTTGTATGATAACACAAACATCAATTGAGTTGTAGTTTAGTAACGTGATGAGGTTCTATGGGGGAGTGAGAGTCAAACAAGAATATGCATGCAAAGATAAGAAAAGGATCTCAACATCTCATTGTCCTCTCTCGTAGATCTGAAAAAGGGAAGGGGTATAAATATGGGGTGTTTAGTAACCCCCAATGCAAGTAATCATACCTCCTCAAGTGGAGAAGGGAAGTTACATTACATAAATGGAATTAATTTCCATATGACCCACTTGACGCACACTAATGAGTAATGACACTTATGACGGAATTTGAACATGTCATAATCCTGTAACACCTAGACCTATGACCTCACATAAGTGAGAAGACTCGCCACGTGATGTGGAAAATGACTCACGCTAATGGGATTTATAATTAAAACAAATAGTCATTGTAAATATTTAAGATTCCTTTACATGATGGAACCTTAACATCTTTCATAAGACTAAATAATGTCTCATGATAGATCACTTTCAAATGAGACACACCCGATGTCCCGAGAAAAAATGAGAAATTTCCATGTGTTTCAAGAATAAATGGAACTTGAGACCTATCCCATTAATATTATAGTGATCTTGGAAGTCAAAATTAGACAAGGGTTCATTAAAAATGACCTCTTGGAGCTTTGGTAACCTCATCTTCAAGTTTCTCTCTCTCGTAGGTATGCTCTCGCAGTTAGTCAATTTTGTAAGAGGACACTTGTCACCTCCAAGTTGAGGTGAATTTTTGTGTCCCTCTTGTCCTTGGGACAAAGGGGATAATAAAATCCGCCCCACCCCTTTTGTGACTCTAGGTTCCTCGTATGACTCTGTGAAGCACTCTGTAGGACCTTTTCACCTACTTTGAGGCCCTCCCATTGTGCAATGAAGTATGCCACTTTTTATCACTAGGGCATGTCACTTTATTTTATCCCTCATATCATCACTGTTACTAGGTGATATATGGGATGATACAATTTTCCTAGTCTCTTTCCCCTTGCGTGGTTTTCAATGTTACTAAGTTTAAGCTCCATAGTGCTAAGATAATCCCGTTCCTAACTTCCTCCTTGGTAAGTCATGCTCCGCAAATTTTCATCATCACATGAGGGTGAATTTATTTTTCCCATCTATCCCTTTCCTAGGGCATAGAGGGGACAATAAAATTCAACCCTCTCTAGCTCTTAGTCAGTTTTCCATATGACCCAATCTCACCACAGTGTACTAAATAACTTGTTTTTCTTCATTCCCCTCTTGTCTAACCACACGGTGACAAGTGGAAAGCCCGTAATGAGGCACATTTTCCCCCATTTTCCATCTCCCAAGGGTACATAATGGACAAGAAAATTCTCCCCATACCAAGAAGTCAAAAAACTCAAAATTTTACTAAGCTGTTGATACTACTCTTTGTTTCTCCAAAAACACGTCGGGAAGCTAGAATATGAAAGATAACTTCTACTCACCTCATTTCTTCACATAGTTCAATGTGGAATCCATGGTTGATGATTTAATACCTATAAATACCTACAAACACATCCATCATTGTGTCAAAATTTTCCCAAAGAATCCATGATTGTAAGAATGAAGCTTTTTTCATTGCTAGAAAACAAGGAAATTGACCGTATCAAGGGTTTGAGCCAAGTTTTCTTATCCAATGCATATTTTTCATAACTAAATATTAGTTACTCCATTAATTTATTCCATTAAAACTTTATACCTATAAATCCTACCCCTAAAAAATTTATTTTTCTATTTCTAATCATTCGGTGGGCTAACAAAGTGAAAGTTAGAGCATGGGATCATAACTAGGAGCTGAATCTAAAAATATGTTTTATGATGAAAATGAGGTATTTTTTCTATTTTATAAAAATAGCATATGTCAAGCCCATTCACATGCTAAAAATAGTAAGTACCTAAAATTGCAAGTTCTGATCACTTAGAACAATCAAAAATGGTGCAAAATGGAAGGGGAAAAATTGGCAATTTTGTCGAAAAAAGCAAAAAAGTAAAAAGTAATTTCCAAAAATATTAAATTTCTAAAAATAGAAAGGAATAATAAATGGAGGAGAATGAAATGTGTCATTATATTTGAGTAAAATAGGTGATATGTCCCAAAATAGCATGTCATGGTCCTACTTGCTAAAAATAGAAAGTCTTTGTTTTAGATGCAGAGAGTTACAATTGGCTCTGATTTCACTCATCTATCCAATTTTTGGAATCCTTATAAGGTCATAAGTTTATTACATAACTCAAATTAGGGAAATCTCTCTTCACATAAAATTTTAATCATCTTGGGTTAAGTTGAACTCGGTGAGTTGGTTGAGTTGATCTCGGTAAGTTGGGAGAGCTGAGTGAGTTAGGTGAGTCAAGTGAACTAGTCAAGAGCTCGTCCTTTCTTATAATGGGAACAAAAGGATTGTGATATGATAACATCAGAGGTACTCTTGGATAAGAATGTCAAATAAGTGATCTTCACTTTAGGATCCATTGAAATCTAAGATCAGCAAGGGAAATCATCATCATCTCGCCAGGTGAGAAATGTGACTCAGTTGGTTGGGGTGAGTTGGTTGAGTTGGTTTATATGAGCCAAATGATCTCAATGATATGATTAAGCTATTCAATCCAAGTGAGTTAGGAAGAATCTCATCTTTATTCTTTCGGGAGCTCACACTCTCTCTCGCTAGTAAACACAAAATTTGGAAATGTTCTAATGAATCGTGCGTGACATGAATGTGAGTTTTAGGAGATTTGAGCATCATGAATGAAAATTTAAAATCATAAAGAGAAATATATTTATCATTACTCTAATTATGAAATCAAGAAGGCATCATCATGAATAATTCTTAGGTTCATCTCAAGATCACATTAGAAGGTCTTAGAATAGTGTTTCTAAACACTCATTCGACATTCTGTGATGTCTGTGCATCTAGCAGAAGGAAGAGATTATGATCGTCATGCCTCAAATTAGAAAATTCTACATAAGAGGGTGATTCTTCAATAGATAATTCAATCCCATTCCCTTATCCTTTTCTCTCCCTTTCTTCTAATTCTTTGTTGTATGCAATCATGGTATTTTGTTCTATTTACTTAAGTGACAATATTTGTAAATTGTAAAAGTATTCTCTCAAAATTATAAGAGAGATACTTATTTTTTATCTTTTAGGGAAATTGAAAGGTCATAAGTAGAATATAAACATGAAGAATAATTTGGGGGAGTATGAAAAGGAAATTCACAAGGCTATAAATTGGAATGGCTTTTCCATTTCAAAGGATCCTAGATTTTGAAAATTTCTACATTGTAGCAATTTTGGATTGTGGTTTGGAAGTTTAACTTTGTATCACCCACACAAGCAATAAAGGCCACTCTCTCTTTTCTCTCGAACTTGGTTTCCTTGATAAATTAACCTAAAGAACTATGTGTCTCTTTTTTTTAGTCTAGCTAGATGATTCATTATTGCTTTCCTATAATTTAATGTTTAACTACTCAAGTTATTAGGTGTGAACTATGCAATTTCCTACTCACAACAATAAACTTCCCTTTCCTAATTTGTCTCATTCACCCCTTATCACTACAATTTCCTCCCTTGTAACCCGTATAAGCACTTTTCCATAGGATTAGTGAATTATTCTTGTTTAATTCCTCTACTGCTAGCCACCCACACAACATTAGATAGAATTAGGATAGTTTCAAATTCAATAATGGAGCCTCCCCATGCACAAGAAGGAGGCGTAGCCCCATGAGAATTGATGGAAAAACATAATTTTCCATAGGAAAAATTATTTCACTAATAGAGGAACGAAAGGATATATGAACTTGTGAGTCCGAGGTTGGAATGCTACATGTTATTCGATTATACATAAGTTATGAAATGATTTACATCATTAATTGTAGTTGTATGTTTGGGAGGGTAATCTGTGTCAACTACATTAGTGGTATCATTTTCTTGCTTCTTATAACTTTTAGTCACATTATGATTAGGCATAGTATTACATAATATCTTGAGCACTTCATTATCTTGGTTGATAACTTCATGGTGATCATTTTTTTGAGTTGCATATTAAGCTTTGACCGATTGATCAGACACTCACAAGCGATGGCATCATATTCAAAGTGGGGACCTAAGAATTTGATGACATACATTTGTAATGCACGCAAATTTTCATGGGAGTGACCCCAATTAGCATGCCACCAACAAAACTTACTCTCATCGTGCCAATGAGGAATAGGTTGAGAAGGATACAATATCACGGTAAATGGCTTAGGTAAACAATGTTTCAACTCTTCCTTACTCAATGGTTGATGATAGTTAGGCTGATTTTTTTTTTTATTAGGTTTTGATTAATGTTAAAAATAGTTCTATTCGAAGAAGCATTAAGAGGAAGAGTATTAGTTACTTCGTCATCTGTTGCATTCTTGTTATTAGAATGTTTAAGAATTTGGACATGCTTGTTATTTTATGTATTGGGAGGATCTTTCTCAAATTCCATCATGAGATAATATTTCCTTTTGGATTGTTCAAAGGATTTTTCTAGGGAAGTAGGAGAAAAGGACCTCACTTTATATTGAAAACGACATTCAAGATCTTATAAGAAAAGTTGGAAGAGACTAGCATTACTTATGTTATGCTCTGCTTTTGTAAATAGGGTCTTCCAAATCTTTATGAAAGCTTACCTTTGGTCATTTTCATATTATTGGCTATTGATGAAAGCATTGATATTATTCTTAGGTAGATGGTGATATTGCAATTCATTCACTAGGGCTATCACTAGATATTTTAGCTCAATTATAGAATTAGGAGGAAAATTATGGTACCAATCCAAAGTATCTTCGATGAGATTCTTATCTAGGATTTTTGGTATAGCATATGAATTAGTTCTAATCCAATCCTTGTAAAGATTACCAAAGGCCTTGATATGAAGGGTGGGATTAGTAGACCCGTCGTAAGAGATAGAAGGAGAAATTCCACCAATTTTTGTAATAGCTATATAAGGTGTTAAAGTCTCTTATTGGAGTGATCTCAAGAATTTTTTTAGATAGGGTTTGGGTGATGGGCACCTCATTTGGCCAATTTTACAAAGGAGGGGGCGTGGTGCCCCAAGAGCTCATTATAAGGCGGTTGACTAATTGATCCATGTTAGCTTGAATTTGAAGGAATTAAGCTGTAGTAACAGATTGTTGTTGGCTCATCCTATTAATAAGTTGAAGAATGAGATTGGTAGGGTCATAATTAGAGGCATTTTTAGATGAACCTACTTTGGGACCTTTCCCTTTTTATTCCCTATGGTCAAGTTGTTCGGAAATGAATTTAAGAAGACATTTGCTAAGCATTTCTTCTTATTCATTTTTGTATTGAGGAAAATGAGATAGAAAATTTTGAATCTCAGGAGGATGGTCAAAAGTATCATCATTTTGGTTTTCTTCTTCATCATCCTCAGGTGGGCCATTACGGTAGGTAGAAGGCTTCTTTCTAGGTGCTCCTATGACACAACAGTCCATACAAAAGGGAAACTCAACTTTAATATGATATGATTCTAGAAATATCTATTCAACAGTCGAGAGGACCCCAGGCCTAAATACTCCATGATGGAGTGATGGTTTAGCTGAGAAAAAGTTTGAAAATGAGGCCTACGAGACACAATTGGCTAGATAGAAAAATGTACACATGGTTCGAAAGCATCTAGGAGAATATTTGAAAATATAGAAAGGATCAGCCATGTAGTAATATTTACACAGGGGATGAAGGCATTCAAAGATGAGAAAACTGAAACAAACATGATCACTCAGGGGGAGATGGTGTCTTTGATGATATATTTTTGAGATTTTATGCATTTTGAATTCTTAGATGAATTCAAAATTGAAGATGGGTTCTTTTAATGAGATTTTCTCAAGCATAAGGTCTATAGGATTAACGTAGTGTTCACTAGAGATGTATGGTAGGCCAATAATGTGTCTTAATTATATGCACTCCTAAATCATCTGTTCTATAAGGGTATCAAGGAAACAAGTAGGAAACACATATGAACTAACATATACTAGGTCAATTTAAAGGAGATACAAAGTGAGCATTATGGTTGCATATCTAGAGGGAGTAATTCCTACACTAGGTCAACCTAGGGTTTCAAGGCTCTGCATGGTCAAGATAGAGGAGAGAACCTTACTTGAATTTTAGTAGTTTGGTGTGGAGAGGTATGGATTAAAAAAATGAAAAACATGCATAATACAACTGAAATGAAAGTGAGCTAAGAAGATGGTAATAAATAAGAGCTAACAAACATCAAAATATATGTAATACTAAGCTAACATAGTACATTGAGGGAATCGGATGAAATTATCTATACATAATGGTAAGAAATGGTTAGATAAATCACCTTGTACCTATAGGGTGGTCACTGATGAATCTATCTCTCCAGAGAACCAGGACATTGAGAGAAAATTTATATTAGGTGGAGAAGGGTAACACCGTTCTTATCCTGGACTCGATATCAGTGACCTAATAGTGAAAGAAAATCATCCAAGAAGAAGAGTGTCCAATCCATTCCTAGCAAAGTGCAAGATAAACCAAGAACAAGGTGATAAGAGGATAGTTTGAATGACTCGGCTTCCTTCCTTTATTAATGTCAAAATGTGGTAAGTATACATACGACACCATCACCCATGGGTGATGGCGTTGGCAAGAAGAACTTGCACTAACACCATTTCCCCACAGGCGATGGCATCAACCAAGGATGGTAAATGAGGTGATATGTCATGCAAAGTGAAAAAGAGAGATGTAGATCACAAACATGGATGAACAAAGTGCCAAATGGTGAGATACAAGAAAGAAGTTGTGAATGTAATATTTTAATACCAAGAGGATAAGGATAACTAGTGCGGGGACAACTAAGGACAAGACCAAATAGATACACTCTCTTTGTGTTTTTCTCTAACCCATAATGGTTAAGTGAATAATCATTCCATATTCCCAGTAGGCCACTTAAGGAACCCACTCTAGAAGTAGATGCATCAGTGAACCTTATCTCGTACAAAATAAATTGTTAGTAATAGGTATGAAATATGAAAAATGAAAAAAATGTTTACATACCATGAAGGCTCAATAGGATCTATGTTTGTCTATGAAATTTGTAAGACAAATCATTCATTAAGAAATTATGGAAATATTGATTGTGTATAGCATGTATATATGACTTTATTTTACAATATGAATGGTTTGATATTGAAAAATTTGTAATAATGTCGTAGTTATTTACATAACATAAAAAAGGTTTATCCTAACTTAGAAGATGTATTATTTATGATCTCAACTATGAAGAAACAATGTTATGGGAAAGAAATGTGAATGTGCTTGTTCATGGAATGGTTAAGAAGGATATGGTATGAACTCACTAAGGACTATACAAGATATGAGTTACTTGGTAAAGATAATTTTAATGCATGATTTAGTGTCATTAATATTATTAAAATGAATTTGAAATTAAGATCATAATATCTTATAATTATAGTGGATACATGACTATATTTTTTCATTTCCAATGCAATTCTTAGATAAACCTTATTGTATAGAATTGCACATATACTCTCAAATATAAGTTAATGAAAGGGGATTTGTATGGGAGTCTAATAAATATTTATCAAGTGGTTTTTGTTTGAAATGGTGTGAAAAAGAAAATAGATAAATTTATCTTCTATCAAGTTATCAAAGACCTTTAGATTAGGGTTTAGAATAAAATCTTTATATATTGGTGATAAAGAGAGTTAGAACCTAAAAATGGAAGAAATAACCTTAAGAGGGTCATTGACAATATTCAAAAGTAATTAGTGTTTCATGCTCATGTGTGATAGGAATTTATGATAGTTTTGAAAGGACAATCCAAACTCTGAATTAGGCCTAATTTCTTAAAATACAAAAGTGAATTGGGTAAAACCTATAGAGAGTTGGACAATAAAAATGAAGGAAATTTTTAGACACAAAAATGGGTACTTGAAAAATTGAATTGCAATTTGGAAAACTATAGTATGTAAAATTTAGACCTAAAACTATACAAAAATAGACCTATTACAAGAGATAAAGCATTGCATTAAGCTATGAAAGGAGATCTTGCTCATTTGGATTCCAAATTGTTTTTACATTGAGTGTGCATGATAATATGGCTATGATAAGGTATCTGAGGAAGATTTATATTGTAAAGATATAATATTTTTATGGTTTATCCTATAATGGAATAAAAATAGACTCATTCAAGAAAGAATAAAAGTTATAAAGGATCTTATTCATTTAGATTAGTGGAATACCACCTTGAGAGAGTTGGGAGGTTAAAGAGGTAGAAAGACAGATTTGAAGTATCAAAATGATATGACTATAAAGGAGATAGTGTAAATTTAAAGGTGAAACTAAGACATTGATACTAAAGGAAGTATTATATTATGATCAAGTAGGATATGGTAGGTTTTTACCCATAAATAGAATCTCATATGTGAATGAATATTATACATGGTCATAACTCAATGAATAGAATTGTGTAGGTTAGGAAGGTGTACTCAAGATCAGAGATGAAGATATATGGTGATATGAAGAACTAAAGAATCTAATAGTTGATAAATTTGGTTGGACACATCAACCAATGGTATTAAATATCAAATTCATTGAATGAATTCCTAATTTCAATGTGTGACTTGTAGAAATAGTTTTATGAGAAAATTTGATTCAATTACAAAAACTTTGTATAAATATCATCATAGACACCTTGGTTCATATTTAATATTTCTTGTAAAATGTATTGACTTCTAGTGATCTTTCCTTCACATGTGATATATGGTTTAAAGGTGCAATAAATGCAGGTAATCAAGGAGTGGGTGTCATCAAATTTTGGTATCATATTTTTAAAAACTCTTAGATAACGGATCAAAGAAGAAGAGGATCCTAGGTATTCTGATTTTGGATTGATAGAGGAATTTTGTTATGTTTATCTTATATTTTTATGGTTCTTTCAAACTAAAAAAAGTGTTTCAAGTTCTATACAAGTAATTCCCATCAAAAGACTCCAATTATATAAGATAAGAATAATATTGGTTACAAAAGTCAAGAAGGAAGTAGTTTCCTTGAAGAAATATCATAGTAGCTTGAGGAGGAGATGAAAATATAATTGAATCTTGTAAGAGGAATATTTCATTAGAAATCGAGAATAAGGTCTAATCAAACATCAAAATGGTACCAAAAGTCTTGGGTGAAAAATACCTAGGTGAGGTATTGTGAAGAAGAGAGAATGAGAGAGTTGAAGGGCAAGAAAATGAGGAGTGAGAAGAAGGAAGATTTAGATTTTTAGAAAAACGAGTTAGAGTTAAAAGAAAGGTTATAAATGTTGGAGCTCATAGTAAAGTAGATAAGGAATGACATGTGGTCTGGATGGAAGATAAGAAGAAGAGTAAAGTGGATAATTAAGCTAATGGTAAAAAGGATTATAAAGAAGAAACTAATTGCTTTTATAAAGAGAGAAAAATTCTTATGAGATCATGAGGAAGAGATAAATGGAAACTAAAGAGGAGGTGGTGAAATAAATTCTTATGGTAGAAGAAAAAAATCAATATGAAGAGGCCGTAGAAACATTTATATCTTCTCTTAAAGATGAAGAAGAAAAATTGGAGTCAAAAGAATCACTAGGAGGGGCGATTGTGCTTTAAATTTTTGAATCTAACATTCTTTTTGAGTGTGTGAATACAAGTATGGAAGATGATCTAGAAAATATAGGATAAGTGAATGTTGTATTCACCTATGCAAGTTCGAGAGAAATTGGAGGTTCGTGATGGAAGCCTTGGAAAACTTGATCTACAATGACAATGCAATTGAAGAGAATAATGTGAAAGATAATTGTGAAGGAGTGTAAGTTAAAGAAAATCATGAAAATGTTGAAAGAAAACAATAATAGTTGCAATATTTTATAAGACTCAAATATCTCAATGATTTACATTTCATGGCTCATCTAATTGTGTGTATATAGGTTTTCTATTTGTGGAAGTGAAGAGAATGGAAAGAAGAGCTCTTGAGAGAGTTCAAATGTATAAGCTGGAGGATAGAGCTATGAAAAATAAGAGAGAAGAAAACAAGGAGGAAAACACAAATGAAATAAGAATAACTATACTAATTCAATACAAATCAAAAATAAGGAAGAATAAACAACGTCTTGCATTTTAGAAAGAACTCAAATTTTAACCCATCCGGGAAGTTAGATGTAGAAGCATTAGAAAAACTTGTACAAATCTTGTAAATAAGTTTGTTTTTATTTGATTAAGGTATTAGGAGTTTATCAAGTAATAATAAGCCTTTTGAAGGTACTAGGATTTTTGTAAGTTTGAATTTTTCCCTCGATTTGTAGTCAAAGCTTGTAAGTCGATTTGAAAGGGAAAAGTTGTAAAATATAATTCTTCACTAAAGTAAGGTGAAAAGTGAGTCAACGTAGGAGTGATAAATTGGAACAAGTTTTTCGGGAAGAATCCCATATTAGAAATCAAATTTAGCATGTTGAACAAACCTTTGGAATATGTGGAGAGTAACTTGGAGTCAAATCTAATGATAGTATATTCCTTCCTTGAAGCATGGAGTTGAGATAGTACGTAGGAAAGGTTAGGATGTTCAAAAGAACATGTATTTTGTCTTGAAAAATATATATAGACCAATTGCAGAGATTGAGAATTAGGTATATTATGAGGTATATTGCATCAGGAGAAGATATCCATGAAGGTTCAATAGGATCTATGTATGTCCATGAAATTTTTAAGATAGATCATACATAAAGAAAATATGAGAACCTTCATTGTGTGTAACTAGTGTATATGAATTTTTGGTCTCCTTATAGTATGTAAGGTTTGATATCAAATTTTTTTACTGCTATGGTAGTGATTTTTATAACATAAAAAGGTTTATCCTAACTTAGGAGATGTGTGATTCATGATCTCAACTATGAAGAAACTATGTTGTGGGAAAGAAATGTGAATGTGCATGTTTATGGAATGGGTAAGAAGGATATGGTATGAAATTACTAAGTATTGTGCAAGATATGAGTTATAGGTAAAGAGAATTATAATGCATGCTTAAGAGTGATTAAAATTATTAAAATTAATTTAAAATTAAGATCTTGTAATTACGGTGGAGACATGACTATATTTTCTCATTTCCAATGCAATTAAATCAACAAACCTTATTATATATAATTGAATATACACTCTCATATATAATTAAATGAAAGGGAAATTTTAAGGGGATTTCAGTAAATATTTATTAGGTGGATTTGATGTTCAAAAGGGTGTGAAAAATAAAATAGAGAAATTTCTCTTCTATTGGGTTCTCATAGACCTTGAGACTAGGTTTAAAATAAAATCTTTATATCTTGGTCGATAAAGAGAGTTAGAACCAAAAAATTGGAAAAAATAAAATTAAGAGGTTCATATACAAGATTAAAAATTAATTAGTGTGTTTCATGGTCGCACGTAAGAGAAATTTATGATAGTTTTGAAATAATAGTCCAAAATGTGAATCAGGCCTAATTGCTTAAAAACAAAAGTGAAATAGGTAAAACCAATAGAGAGATGGAAAATAAAATTTAGGTACCTTATTAAACATGAAAATGGGTACTTGAAAAATTTAATAGTACATTACAAAACTATAACTTATGTGAAATTTAGACCTAAATTTGTATAAAAACAAACCCACGATACAAAAGACAAAGCAAAGCATAAAGTTATGAAGGGAGATCTTGGTCATTTGGATTCCAACTTTTTTTTCAATGAGTATGTATGATAATATAAGCGTGATCTGGTATTTTGGTAAAATATATATTCTAAAGAGCTAATATTTTTATGGTTTACCCTATAATGGAATAAGGAAAACCCCATTCAAGAAAGAATAAACCTTGTAAAGGATCTCCGTGATCTATCTTAGTGGAATGCAACCTTGAGAGAGTTAGGAAGTTAAATTGGTAGAAAGGAATATTTGAAGACTCATAATGATATGAATCTAAAGTAGATATTTTAATGTTAATTGTGAAACCAAGACAATGATACTAAATGAAGTATTAGATTATGATCAAATAGGACATGGTAGGTTTGTACTCGTAAATATAATCTTATATGTGATTGAAGATTGTGCGAGTTCATAACTCGATGAATAGAATTGTGCAAGTCATAAAGGTTTACTCAAGATCATAAATGAAGATATCGGTGATATGAAGAACTAAAGAAGATAATAGTTGAGTAATTTGGTTGGAAATATCAACCAAAGGTCTTAAAGACCAAATTCATTGAATGAAATACTAATTTTAGTGTGTGAGTTGTAGAAATAGCTTTGATGAGAAAATTTGATTCAATTACAATTTTTTTATAAAGATCCTTGTAGACACCTTGGTTCAGATTTAAGATTTCTTGGAAATTTTATTGACTTCTAATGATCTGAAATTCACATATGATATATGGTTTAAAGGTGTAATGTATGTAGGTAATCAAGGAGTAAGTTCATCAATGTGTGTGTAAAAATCTATTCGGTCAATCATTCATGGCATAGGATAATAACCTTTATGAGGATATTTTGCAATTAGTATTACCTATAATAAAAAGAATTAACGATATTAACTAATTACAAGTTTTAGTCCTAGAAGAATTCTAATCTAGCAAGATTTAAAAAGTGAAAAAGAGATAATGTTAGGGTAGAAAGAGAAATAAATATAATGTAGCAAAGAGAGACCTCTTCATAGTTGGTGAAGGAATATCTAGAAACCATACTCATTCTCAGACCAAAATGTACTTGATTATGACATGAGTAGGTGTAAAACTCCCAATGTTTGGCCATTTCTTGGATATACAACAAAACACATGGTTAATTTAAATGTGGGATATTCACACAATGTTACAAGTCTTAAGAAATCGGTGGCCAAGCATGGGGCGATGTGTAGAGAGGCTGTGAAAGACTATGTGTGGGACACATATCAAAGGTAATGGTACATAAGATGCTATAAAATTCAGTATCAAAAGACACAAATGGGGTGCACATAAAATAAGAGGAAACAAAAGATTATGTAGGTAATGAAATTTCATACTAGACTACTACATTAATCTCTTTGAATTCGTTTGGGTAGGGAGTCAATTGAGAATCCAATATGAGGGTTAAGTGAGATGGTATGTACTTAAAGTGTGAAGATCTTGTGGAAATGGACCTACAAGAAATATGCAGGGGCCTAAGAAAAGAAAATATGAAATATTTAAGAGGATTGGAAAATTTAAATGTACAAGTAGTTTGGTGTTTCAGGGAAAGGCCCAAGGTTCCTTAATTTTCGAAGGGAAATTAAGATGTGTTGTGTAGAAAAAAATAATTCTAGAAAGGATTCTCACAACAATTTTTAATGTTCAAAGGGATTTTGGGAGGAAATAATACGGTGGTACTATAGGCTTACTAGATAAACTATAAATGTAGTACATGATATACTTTATTTCAATTGGTATGTGGAATAGAAGAAATCAAGCCAATGGAACACATTATACGAGGCTTGGGAATTACAATTATAACAAAATTAGATGAAAATAATATATATTATACAAGATGATTTATTGTAAAATAATGGATGAGAACATGATGATGACACGATGGAACTAGGAAGCTCATAAACAAAGTCAAAAAAATGAAATGATTAATTTTTTTACTAAGGAGTTCACCCCTAAATAAATGGTTTTAGTATATAAAATTAGGTTCAAAATTAACCCAAGAAAATTATGCACATGATGGAAGTTTCCATATATCATACATCACATGACAAAAAAAAAAGAACCATAGTATTGTGTGATCTACATAGAAACATTCTACCATGAAAAATAAATGGTGACATGATAATGGCTTACATTACATGATTGTGCAAAATCAAAGGATGAAATAAGTTCTTTCAACATATTATTATAATAGGATATTTAAATTAATGCATTTTGTGGCGTTACATTTTTTTAGAATTGATGACATTTTGGTTAATCTGCAAGGGTTAGGAGAGGAATCAGCAAGTAATTAAATTTTTTGGGATAAAGGACAAGTTTGGTGTATATACAAATAGATTTGAATGAACTGAATAAGTCTTGAGACATTGCAAAACCTTAAAAAGAGATAAACATGAAAAAGAACAAAGGACTTCAAAAAGGTGAAATGGTATAGACCTATATACTTCAAAAATAAATTTCAACAAATAAGTACATTTAAGAAGATCGTCGAGCCACAAATAGATGAAAAAAGGACACATCAAAGGTGAAAAAGGTATCAAAATGGGGTAGATTGAAAAAAATACAAAAACATTGTTTGAGATCAAGTGCATAAGGTAAGAATTTTTTTAAAGATGAAAAAGTGAGAGAGGAAGCACATCACACTTGATTCAAAGAAAAAATCACATATCTGAGACATAAATGGTAGATCCTTTTACTCAATCCATCAGGCCCAAAGTATAGGGCATGATGGAAGAGCATGGAATTTCCTTATTAATATTGTCTACAGTAGAAAAATAATATATGGGTACCAACATAATGCTTTGGAAAATAAAATGGTAGAATCCAAAACACGATGACCTACACGTAAGGGTTCAATAGATATGGAGAATGGAAAAACTAGTTGTTAGCATCGAGGAAATGGGAGGAGATATGGTTGTAAAATATCCACTATGGGGAACTTACATGGAGTGGCTATAAAAACTTATATACCTTGGGGATCACCCACAAGTGTTCTGAGACAATAATGAATCAATATAATAATGGTACCATTTGGTCTAGTATACAAGATAAAGTTCCCATTAATGCCACCATAGTTTCTCAAGCCATTGGGTTTCCTATCGAGGCACATCTACACTTATATATAAATAGTGAGCCAATCAGGATTATGTTATAAATGGTTACACAAATATTTTGGCAAAGACCCATGGAAGAAAATAGTCCTCGTTGGGATATTTTGACGTAGCTATCCATGTGTGGGAATAGAATGGGGATTTCTATTTTTCCAAATTTTGGCACAAAAACAGAATAGGAATTTAGACAATATTTTAGACACATCGGGTAAATAAATATGTATCGGTATTTGGTGATCCTCTTATGTTTTACACACTAGAGAGAACTATAAGGGATAATCAAAGTAAAATATGTGTATTATCCACATGAGAGGTTTATGAAATATGTACAGCAAAACCATACATATAAAAGAATACACTCATAGGTTTTGAACATGGTTAGTAAAGATAAGTGAGGTCAGGAGCATAAACCCTAGGGTCCCATGAGAAGTTCCCACCTATACAATCCCTTGGAAAAAGATAATCTTATTACATGATGAAATCAAACTTAGCTAAGAAGAAGATAAAACAAATCATCCCAAAAAGATACTATTTTTCATTACTAGGGATAATCCCAAGAAAAATCGATTAAACAATATGGGATGATTCCAACAAATGTACCATCATTATGCAATGAGGATTTAACCCAACCAATAATAGGAAGACCACAAGCCACACCACCCACACAAGTAAGGTATGATGTATAAGTAGTTACAAAATCCAAAGGGTAGAGTAAAAGGCATAAGGGAGAAAAGGAAAGTAGTAATAAAATCCCTATGCATATGGAAAAAGGTGGGACCCAAGTTGAAACAAACCCCACAACTCTAAGATAGTTCACAACACTTTATTTTGAAAAATTACAGGTCAGTATGAATATAGTGTGTACTAGATAATTAGAGGACATGGGCACAAAAATGTATTTTCTAAAAGAATGAGAATGGTTTACTTGGAAGACCATCGGTTGAGTGTAAGCATTTATTCGTAAGATGAAAGATGAAGAAATGGTTCAAGTACTACAACTTTCGCACACATTGATGATCATGGTTGAGTGAGAGGATGTAACACATGACCAATTAATAATCAACATTGTGAAGGGCCTCAAAGTAGAAAGGGTGGATATCAAAACTAATCCACACCTAAAAATAATCAACATGGCATCAATGAAGGAGGAAGTACTAGTAACCCCACTTAAAATAAAAATATCAAATAGGGGAGAAAATGTGGGTAAAGAATAAATATCATTCCAATTAGTATGCAAACAATGGATGTAAGAGGAGTTGAAGGTTCCTAGGTGGGGAGTGAACACAAGAATAAGGGTATCAATTCCTAGAGAAGAGATAGCATATGAGAAGGAAAATATTCCAATAGAGAAGAGGTCATACGGGAAAAATAGGAATGGATAAAGAAGAGGGAGGATCTAAAAATTCACAAGAGAATAAATACATCCATTTCCAAGAACTCGGTTACATAAGCTAGGGGTGTTAGGAATAATACCTAACTTAATTCACCATACTAAGTTTTGAATGAATGCAATAAGTAGAAGTAATTAGTTTCTTTACTTTAACTTTAGTTTTAGTAGTAGATTTGTTTTCGCATCCCTATGTTTGTGGGGGTTGTTCTACTATGGGAATATTTTTTCTAGATGTAATTTTGTAGATGTAGTTAGGGAAATATGTTATTTTTGCATATCTTTCACTATCAAGAAATATCTCATCCACCTTATGTGGATCTAATAAGGCAACACAATTCTTATAAGAATGGTTGAAATCTCTTGTGTATTGTAATGAATCATTTTTCTTATTAATAAAACTATGCATATACCATCTTATTTGTAGAATAAGATTTGGTATTAGCAGGTTTTTTTCTCAAGTGAGAGGAAGAAGTTATAGATATTTGTAGAGTTTTTGAGGGTTTGAGCACAATGCTTACCTAGAGTTTTCATCAACCTCCCCACAGTCATATTCCTATTTTTCCACACCCTGTAGTTACACAAGGTTGATAACTTGATGAGCAAAAGTAGTAGAAGTTGATCTGGAATTGCTTCTTTGGAAGCAGAATGCAAAATATTTCTAAATTCAAGTATGGGAAAGGATGAGCCACACAAGTATTGCCTCCTACACCAGGTGTTTTTTCTGAAATTTTTCTTTAATAATAGTAAATAAATTTTTATCAAGAGATTCTCCTCTAAATTTAGAGGTCCATTTAGTCATAACTAATATTGGTGGATTCTTAAGTATAACATGAATATGTTTTTTTGTAAATCAAGCTCTTTGGGAGAGTTTGTTTGATTGAGGTTTATCTTGGATTATTAAAAAAATTGTTGGACTAAGTTGGAATATTGAAGATTGGTGATTTGGATTTAGATCTATCTTGTTTGAGTCATGGTTGTTACAATGACTTGGGTTTATAGTGGTGAATAAATTAGTATGCCCTTGTATTTATATACGTAGCCTTGTATTTATATACAAATTACACCGAACCATCTAAATCCAAAAATGTCTTCCTTGTGACAAAACAAACCCGTGAGTCAATACAATAGTAGTGAACAAAAAAATGAGTTTTATTCAATCAAAGGTTTTAGGTGGCAGCAAAACTTCCAACACTTAGCATGTCGAGGTAACCCTTATCTTAAAATTAGTTCTTTTATTTTTTAAAAGCTATATATAATTTGTTTAATGTTAAAACAAAATTTGTGCATATGCATACTTGATAAGAATCATAGCCCAATTATCTACCAATATATTTTTAGCAAGGGTTCAATCCCAACATTTTTCATACTTTCCACTAAATCATTTAGTTGAACAACCTAAATTTAGAGGTAAAAGTTGATTGGACTCAAAAATTATATTTTTACCCCTTTTGTAATTTTTTACAAAATTGCTATTGTAAGGGAAGAGAGTCAAAAGAGCGTAAATAATTGTTATTGGTAAAACATTGTAATATTGGCCAAAAGTGCCAAACTTATGTATATCGACCTTATTGCCAAATTTTGTAACTCGGCCAATAGTGCTAAAATTGATTTTAAATGGCCAAAAAGAGCCCACACTCAATATAATTAATTTTTTTGTGGGGTGTGTATTACTTTTTGGGGGATTTATTTAATTTTTGTGTCATTTTCTTACTCTCACATTACTGATGGCCACAAATACATCACCAAAAAAATTGTCGACTCACTACTACTTCACAACCATAATTACGCTATTTGGAAAACTGAAATTCAAGCACAATTAGAATTTGAGGATATTTGGGTGGTATTTGATGGGTCTATCACTAGATCAAAAATGATGTTCCACAATTATGACCTTTTAATAGGGAAAATAATAAAGAAAAATTAATCATTTTGTTTGGTGTTTCTAATGAGGTTAAACCCCATATTTGAGATGCCAAAATGGAAAAAGAAACATGTGATAAACTTAAAAATATTTATGAGTCAAAGAATAAAAATACTTTACCTCATCTGCAAATTCATTTACTCATTCTAAAAATGCAACTGACTAAAAAAATTGAGTGTTTTATACGAATTGTTGTAACTTCAAGGGCATCACTTCAAGTTTTGGAAGAAGAAGTGACAAATGACTCTCTTATACCTATCGTCTTGATATCTTCCTTCATCATGTAGAATCTTTGTGACCATGTTGAATATCACCGGTCAAACAACTTCTTTTGAACAATTGGTGAATATGCTCCATCAAGAAGTTACACTCATAACTACAAAAGTTTAAGAACATGCTCTTGTTTCTCATCAAAAAGGCAAGAAATAGGAGAAATATCCTAAACAACCTATGAAGTAAGGTAATAATCAACCAAGTACCAATAAAAATGTCCAATTTTTGGTTATAAAGGACATGTATTAAATGACTTTTGGTATAATACGTTCTAAAAGGGATTATCTAGTGGCAACAAGCATAATAGCGATAATTTAAACATGACCAAAAAACCAATAAACATGGACAAAATAAGGGGTAGGGTCCAAAGGGATGAGTTTTGTGGGTAGCCTTATTTATTTACTATTTTTTCTATGTTTTTACTTGTTTTAATTCTCAAGTTGGAGCACGAGCGTTTTTATTGTTATATATGTTATATATTTTTTACGCTTTGTATTGAATCATTTTCTCATATGGAGCTTTGACTTGTAAGGGGTAGGGTCCCCTCAACCTGGTTCACCTTTAATAAAACAAAGATAGATATCCCATATTAAAATAGATATTTTAATATTATGTTGTAGAATTAATGTAATAATTTACTAATAAACACCATCCAAATTCTCAAGTAAATTATTGAAACATTTGTTAAATGTAACATAAAATAACATCCTAGGATTATTTGAAATGTTTTCTTTACATACAAAGACTATAGTAAAGTACATGGATTAATGTTTTGTTTTATTTTTTTCACGTTATAGTCAAGTCACAAGTGCTAACATAAATGCAACAAATAATGACATGAGACTACGGTCAATGTTGAGCCCCTAAAATGACCAAGTACCCAAGGTGCGAAGGGTTGTAGTGTCAAGAACATGACGAGAAGGCATGTACGTAGAAGTAACTTTGGGATGTCCAAAGGCTTGCGCCTAGGCATGGTGGATTCAGGACTTAGTCATTTTGGACTATGAGTAAAGTTGCATTAGGGAAATGAATGGAAAAATGACCAGATACAGTTATGGATAACGTTAAGCTATGGAGACTTGCAGCTCAAGAAAATAATATTCCAGGGCATCATTACGGTTATCATAATAGGATAAGGAGATGAGTTTTTAATGTATTAGATGGCACTTGCATGCTGAGGATACTCGATTAGGGAAATGCATGATGACATTTGGCATGTTCTTGGGTAGTGGTTAGGCGATCATGAAATATTCCTTTAGGCATTTTCTTGTAATGATGAGTGGTTAGAGGAGATTGATTCCTATTCTTTTTTCTATGGTTTTGCATGACATTGGGATAGAAGGGATTGTGTATGTGTAGAGGAGGGAGTGTGGGTGTGATACAAGATTGTAATCTCTATAATGAAGATATCATAGAGGGCATGTTGAGGATTTTTTTTGTACTATCTCCATCCATGGAATCCTTAATGTATTATTGGCTACTATAATGTGATGAATTATTACAATGGAGTGGGTCTAAACATTTGTGTTATGATATCGACATGTACATCTTCTTTTAAGCTTATGGATCCTAATCCTTGTGTTCTTGATAATACTCATGGTTTAGATATAATTCCTCCTTGTGGTTATGATGTTCTCATCTATCTTATGGTACATTGATGCGTAGACCTAGTTTCTTTATTTTATGTCTTTGAATACATTCGAGTCATATATGAGTTTTGTTACTCTCATGATGATAAATATTTTTGCAAAGCTCATATAAAGGAGGGGCTCGACACCTAAGCATGCCTTGGGTGAGCTCCTAGTTAGGCTAGGTGATATGTTGATATGCTTAGGGTTTGAAGAGAAGTTAGAGGCAAAAGGATACTACATTTTGGTTCTGTTTCGGAGACCTCTTTTGAATATGTTGTGAGAATGATGTGTAATGATGGAGCACTTGGCGTTGGGCAGTGTCAAAGCGTGGCTTCAAAGAAAGGAGGACAAGATTTATTAGAGATTTAACATTGGAATTGAGTTTTATGCACGTAAATGGGTAGAAGGACACTGTATGAAACATTTTTTTGTTGTTTCCCTGTGGATTTGTATGAATGGCTATCAACATATACATCTAGGTCAAGTTGGTACTATAGACCTCGTGTATGGACCCAAGATGATTATTAGAGGCTACATGATGCCGATCTGACCTAGACCCGTGTTGTTGATCACTGGTGGAGTAGAGTGTTGACTAGTTATACCTTGGAATATGTTATTTCTATGTATTATTTCCCGGAGGTTGCTGATTTTGAGTTCTTGAGGGAGCCTAGAGGATCATTCTTGCATGTTATTCCATTGGATATCAAGATTAAGTTATTACTTTGAGTTTATAAGTCTTTCCCATGGTTGGCTAAACTCCTGCTAGGCACGGGGTGTGAAAGCTAGTGTGGTGAAAGATGGTGGATCTTATGATAGAGAAGGAGAGAGAAGAGAGACGGGTCAAATATGATGAAGAGTGAGAGTGGGAGTTAAAGAGTCGGCACAAAGTTGTAGGAGCGATGGATTTATGGAGACAGACATTACGGGGAAGGATTTGAGGTTTACGTGGGAGGCATGGAATCTAGCGGTATGTGCTACCCCATCTTAGCAAACAAGGGCATCAAAACTACGGGAATTGCAAGCCCATAATCGATGTGTGGGTAGTAGAGGAAGAGGCCACTCTCAAGGCATTATAGGAGAAGATCCCTACTAACAAGTCTAAGTGTGTGTAGTTAATTATTGACACTCATGCGAAGTATAAAATAAAGACCAAGCATGAAAATATAGAGTTCCATATTGGAGAACTTTGGGACTCCATTACCAAATGCATGGATGAGTTCGAGGGTATTTGTGCGGAGTTGGTAGTGGTGATCCAGGAGCTAAAGGAGAAGATAGAAGTCATCGACTTTGGACCAAGTACCCAACATCACAAGGGAAGTACCAGGAAAAACATTGAAAGAGATAGAAGAATGGGAGAAGGTGAAGGGGGACATAAAAGCATAATTCCCTAAGTTAATCCAGTTGGTCATATAAGCGGTAGCAGCCTAGATGTCCCTTTTGGCCTTAGCAGATTCTTGCAAAACTTTGGTCATTAAATTTTTGTTCAAAGAAGCGTAAGGGATTTTCGTGGGAAGAAATCGCATTAGTGGGGGTGATGTTGAACCCCTAAAATGACCAAATACCCAAGGAGCGAAGGGTTATGGCGCACGCAGGAATAGGGTACGAAGGCATGCATGGAAGTCACTTTTGGGGATGTGTGATGGCTCATGCCCAGGTAGGATGGATTCATGACTTAGTCATTTTTGGACTATGAGTAAAGTCGTGTTAGGGAAATGAATGGAAAAGTGACCAGACATAGTTATGGATAACGTTAATCTTTGGAGACTTGCATCTCAAGAAAAGCATATTCCATGGCATCATTATGGTTATCATGACAGGATAAAGATTCGATTTTGTTATGGATTAGCTGGAACTTGCATGTTGAGGATACTCAATTAGGGAAACACATGATTAAATTTGGCATATTCTTGGGTGGTCTTTAGGTGATCATGAAATATTCCTTCATGCCTTTTCTTGTAATGATGAGAAGTTATAGGAGATTGATTCATATTCTTTCTTTTGTATGGTTTTGCATAACATTGGGATAGAAGGGAGTGTGTATGTGTAGAAGATGAAGTATGAGTGTGATACGGGATTGTAAGCTTTGTATTGAAGATATCATAAAGGACATATTGAGGCTCTTTTGATGTACTATCTCCATCCATAGAACCCTTAATGTATTATTGGCTACTGTAATGTGATGAATTAATACAATGGAGTGGTTCTAAACATTTGTGTTATGGATATCGATATGTACATCTTATTTTATGCTTATGGATCCAAATCCTTGTGTTCTTAATAATAATCATGGTTTAGATCTAATTCCTCCTTGTGGTTATGATGTTCTCATCTATCTTATGGTACATTGATGCTTAGATCTAGTTTCTTTGTTTTTTATCTTTGAATACATTCAGTCATATCTGAGCATTGTTCCTCTCATGGTGATAAAAATTCTTGCAAAGCTCATATAAAGGAGGGGTTTGGTGCCTGAACACACCTCGGGTGAGCTCTCAATCAGGAAGGGACGGGCATGCAGGCACACATAGAAATAAATTTTGGGGATGCATGAAGGCTCGCACCTAGGTAGGATGGATTTGGGACTTAGTCTTTTAGGGGCTCAACAATCGAAACATCTATGAAAACTTTTTAAAAATATTTTAGTTAGGTCCTCCAAAATATTTTAGCTTATTTCATTTTTGTTTGTTGACCAAAACCTCATAAAATTTAAAAAGTACCATTATACATGACATAGTAAAACTGACCCAATTCCTTCAAATGATATATCCCAATATTCCCATTACCTACAATGTGGGGTAGGAAAAACCAAGGAATAGGACCTAGAAAGATTATGCAAGGTGGATGGTAGCCTAAAAGAGAAATGCATGAAAAGATACATAGAAGTGGGGAAAATAATTGTACTCAGCGTTGGAAAATGTTACATGGAAAATTTAGAGTTGAGGCAAGTTCAAATTGTAAAAGGAAGGCAATGTGCCATAAATAACTACTTATTACCAAACTACATTTTTTCATTATAAGGAAGTGTTGGGAAAATTGATGGGCGAGAAATAGACACATGGCCCTTGACATGGAAAAATGGAAAGGTTATAAATGACCAAGCCTTGGATTAAGTCCAACCTTGTCAATTTTCTGCGCTAGGAGTACTATATGATGTCACATGGACCAAGAATTTGTTTTGTAAAAAGTCTCTTTGTTTCCTTTGTTGAGAAATTAATGTATTTATAAGGTCAGACAAGTTTCATTTAAGAACATTTTATAGGGACACATATTAGAAGTGTAACAGGAAACGTCTGAGATATGGGAGCTAGAAATCAATTCCGTGGGTAAAGAAAACTCTGAATATTGTGGCTTTTGTATCATTCACTATTCCAAACCATAATCGAAAATATTTTTGGTTTGAGATGGGGGCCCCTGAACCTGTAACCACATCTATTATTGATCATATTTAAACCTTATGCAAATAATCTTCTACACTATTTCCAAATGATGTTGCTTTATAAATGTAGGTTTTTCGTGACTACACTTGACTATGTTCCAAGCATAGCTATCCAAATGAATCTGTATGAAATAGCACATAATTTTTCTGTTTAAGTAATGGGAGATGAGAACTAGCTATGCAACAGGTGTAGAGAGATCATTATACATACTTGTACTAAGAAATTGTGTTCTTTTTATTATTTAGGGGCCTTCTCAAGTTGATAGCTTGTGTAAATTCACCAAGTGATCACTATCATAAATAAGTAATTATGTGGGTCCAAAACTCTTTGAAAAGTCACACTGGAAATTTTTAAGGCTCAATTTTTTTCTGATTTTCTGAACTAGAAGAACTCCTTGCTCGGGATGGTGAGGGCAAGCGCAGATCTTTGGGAATCACCCTCGACTTGATTACGACTACGATCTTGCAAACAAGCTGTGAAACCTGATCTCTGTTACCTCCTTGTTGAGTAACATACATCATCTATTGTATGCAATTAGCGATACCGACCCCACCATGCAGGTGGGAGTCTCCAGGGAATGCTCCTGGTGAACACCGTATTGCTTCCACCCAGCCTTAAGGAGGCCTCGCGGCTAATCTCCCCAGTCCCGAAGGATAGGGGCCAAGTGAAAGAGAAACTCTTCCAGCTGTGTGCCTGACGGGAAGGCATTGCCCTACACAATCGTGTGTTGGCTCAATTGTGGCTACAAATATTTGAACAAGTGTAGTACTTGATTATAGAGTTTGACATTCTTGACATAGAGTTATTCCGGATAAAGATGGAGTACGTGGAAAAAGTTTGGTTCCTTAAAAAGCTGGAGAATTCTGAGATAAAGATAGAAAAGATAAAAAGGTTAATGGAGGTCAATTTGTTACTTTGTCAAATGACCATCCGCTACCGATGGCATAGCTTATGTTGTTGTCTTGCCAATTACTTAGTGTGTGTGTGTGTGTGTGTGTGTGTGTGTGTGTGTGTGTGTGTGTGTGTGTGTGTGTGTGTGTGTGTGTGTGTGTGTACTTGAGTCTATGTGTCGTTTGTGGGAAAATAAATGCTCGAATATCTAGATGGAATTATCTATATGGATGGGGGTGTGAGAATAATGGGGTTTATAGAGAAAGGAAGTATTGTGCAAAAAAATTTAGGTGTTTTTAGTAGAGTAGATTATTGTAATCCGGGAGCGGGTGAAAGTGTTGGATGGGGTACCTAGGAACGCCATTGTAATCCTCCATTGCATGCTACATTAAAAAAAAATAGAGCAACGCAAATCCCGATGTAAGTAATTAGGGGAAGCAACCTAGCTTGAATGTGGGTTTGTAAAGACTAATGTAATGGTAGGAAGTCGTATGAGTAATAGAGCATTGTACTAGTGTAGGGTTTTTGTGGAGAGTTGTATGTGAATATAACATATGGTGGGGGATAAACATTCATAGTTGTGAACAAGAATAGGTAGTTGTTGGTATATATGTGAAATGGTAGGTGGGTGCAAGTATGTGTTTTGTAAGGCACGTGATTTCTTTGTAGAGAATGTTAGATATATACATGGTATGAAATTTGTGGTATACATATGTTAAGGCTTGTAGATATTTACATTATATTTAGGTGGTTATTTAAGGGGTGGTGTTATAGTATATAATTTCTCTCTAACATGTTTTTGGGCATCCTCAAGTGTAGGTACCTTGCTACATGTAGCATTTGTTGTGCTTATTCTATGTTTTTAATGAGTGCTGACATTGTGCAAATGTATCTTCAACTATAATTGCGACAACATGACATAGGGCATTTATACATTGAGATAGTAGGTGTTATATGTAATTTTTGTCATTGTCAATTTGCGTAGCTAATTTATAAAAGTTTTCCTTTATTTTTAGGGTACTTGCATATGCGGTGGATAGAGTGTGTATGCTAGAAACACATGGCGAGGAAGATCATAACCATGTAGTATGTATGTCTATTTAAAAGTGGTTGTATAGCTCTCATGCTAAGTATAAAATTGAATTGAATAGTTGAGTGGAGCTACGTAATGAGTAGCATTATTTATTCATATTACTATGTGCGAATAAAGCGTGTGCACAAATTGCGCCATCTAATTTAATATTAAAACAAAATATGAATTTTTCGTGTATAACGTTAAAGTAGCATGTGTATAAGTATATTTACATTTTATTGTTTCATAATAGTAAAATGAAATGCATGTTGTGAGTATTGTTAAGAAGGTATGTCGACCAACTGCGTATGTATAGGTAGTGGTAAGGTGTATATGTTTTAGTAAATATGGTTTCAATTTTACTATGCTATTGAGTACTAAATGTTTACTTTGTGCCTTATAATGGGATATTTATTTGGTGTATTGTATTAAATTGAGAAAGGTTGTATTGGTGGTGGATCTCCATTATTTAATATTGTCTTCATGCTGATTGATTTGGGGAAAATAGAGTAGTTACTAATGTAAATATATTATATACGAGCTGAATTTAGCATGTAGATGGTGAGGCTTTTCAAGCAATTTATAGTTGAAAATATTTGGTGGTAATACCTCTGTTTACAACAATAAAACCTTTGTTTAGAACTATGTCAAATTATGGAATTTGGTTAAACATTTGTATATGCTTATATGTGTTCATGGTTGGGTTTTATTATACCATACAAAACTAAAACAGGGAATATCCTCTTTGCAATGTTGAGGCCAATTTTAAGGTATAATTGACTTGAGTTGAGGCAAGTGGAGCTTATAGAGATGCATTGATGGTCGAACAACGACTACGAGTGGTGATCTACCTATAATGGGACTTGTTGAGATTTGGAAATCTAAAAAGGAGTTGTAAAGGAAATTTGTTTACGTGTTTCGTTGTAGATATTGAATTTATAGGATGCTTTTAGGGGTGGATATTCTATTGTAGAATTCCAAACTATTGTGTGATCCTTATATAAATAGGTAAGGGATGTGTAATCTTTTTCTTTAGAATAAGGTAAAATAAGGAAATGCTCCTTCCACTCAAATTAAAGGGGTGTTCCTAAAAATTTTCGTATTTTTCAGTTTTTGTCCCTTTAGAAGAATTATGAAGAGGTGTTAAGGCACATAAACCCTAACAATGTTTCTCAGAGTGGTTCGCTATTTTGGAAAATTCAACTTGTGGGTTCTTCATTTCTAACCTAAGGGTGTTAAAAGTGTCACACCTACGTGTATGCATTGGGAAAATGAGGATTTCAGTATACGCTTCACAATTTCTAATAGAAGTTTTGGGTTATGCCGCCAAAAAATGTCGGTATGCAGCTGTACTTAAAAGTTATTGCATGTTTCCTATGATGTGGGTGCATAGCTCGCAATGTTTTTTTCCTTTGGATGTTGTAGTTTCATTCTGGAACATAGGATGTAATATAGTTTATGGTCACTGATTGCATAAATTTCATGCTTCTAATTTTTTTCCATCTTAAATGGAGACATGGAGATGAATACAAGTCCAACTACCATTGCAAATTTTCAATCTAGGGGCATTACAACTAATGTCTATAAGATAGCGTAAATAATTGGGGCTTGCAGATAAATTTACCTGCTCAATGTAAGGGTGAGTTGATGTAATATTTGTCAATGCATTGCGTCACAAAAATTCCTTTAAATTTAAAAACAAATAAACAATTGTATATAAAAACCAAAGCAATTTAAAATTGTCTCTTCATCCTAGCACCATCCCATTGACACGTCACTTTTACAATCTTTATTGAAATCTTTGTTAGCACTCAGTTACATTTTTACTGTCCCTTGAATTCCATCATTACCACAACAATATTTTCACCAATGTAATCACCAGCTTTCTGTTTACTGTGTATGGTTCAATAAACTAAGTCCAATGGTATTTACCTTGTTTCAAGCATATCAATCTCCTTTCTATTGTATAGAGAATTATACAAAGACTATCCTCATAATTAGATTCAAGAGGCATAATAAAGCTTAGGATTAAAGAACCTTGATTGAGTAACATCAAGATGGGAAAATACACATATTAAATAAATGGTAAGAAAATAAGCAAGTATCTTCTTTTGGGTTTTGAGGAAAATATCCATTCTAGTGTTGGGCATATTGTCACCCTTGGAAAGTCAATAGAAATAGAAATTAAAGACGGAAGATTATTATTTATTCCCCAAATTTTATTTTCTACAAGGTAGAAAAATTTGTATGGAGACTATTAAGAAATGGTCTTGAAATATGGAAAAAGACGGTTGATCAAAAAATATGAAAAAATGGAAAAAATATGGCTTCTTGATCTTCCAAAGACTGTTGAAAACCTTGTAAACAATAATGAAAAATGTATATTTTTTTAAGTGACGAATATAAAATCTTAGGAAGCTCATAATGTAAATATTTATGATATCAAATAATAATACATAACATAAATTTTCCAGATCCTACATTTTAATATTTTACCCCTAAAAATACAAAGTTTTATACAATTGAATTAGAAAAAGGAATAAACAAAAAATAATTAAAATTTTATGTATCGGTAACTATGATTTTCTATTAAGTGTTCACGTTGTTTAATTCAAGTATGAAAATGTTCTATGTTTTACTTAATATTCGTTTGAAAATAATGTTGGTTCTATTTAATAAAATTGTTGGTTTCTCATTTTTTTGATGAAAAGGATCTTATATAATATTAAATGAAACATGATACAAGATTCTCTCAACAAAAAATGTGGGCGGTATGAGAGCATGCCCCAAAGCCACAAACACACTAGGCCAAGCCTAGGAAAGAAACAAAAATCACAAATAGTTAAAAACAAAACCATTCGAAGGAACATAAGGACCAGGAGAACCGAAGGACCCCTGAGAGCAGGGGCAACAAAGTGTCCCTTCTTCTCCTTATATTTTGTGACAACAGTCCATGGAGCCTGTGGAGGAGCCAATGCAAGCGGAGGGACTGGGCGAGGGCTATCCGACTTGGGTCAGAACTAGAAGACTCAGAGACATGCGACCACTTGGTACCACCGCTAGAGTGAGGAAATCTCAACACTCATATTTTCTAGAATGTTCGGGGGGAATCACTGACTTTTGAATTTCTCCCCCATTCAAAGGAACTACGGGGGTCCGTACTCGTGAATCCTTTCCCTAATTCCTCGGAAGATAGCTCTTCTTGTTCCTTAGAATACTCCTCCTTATTCTCCATATTCGAAAAAGGACCGCTCCATCCTCCCTTATGTGATGAATTCCTTTTACGGATACTCTTCTTCCCTTGAGGGAAATCTGCTGTAAGTGTCTTGGAATTCGACATGCCCGACATCTGAACGTTGTATTTTTGTAATCCAAAATCTGGACATGTTGATGGTTCCCTGTGCTCAGGAGGATCTTATCAGGTAGCCCTTTGCTTAGATCAATTTCAGCACAGAATCTGGCATATGTTCTAAGGCCTGCCTCATCCCTGGATATATCGCCTTGGGAATCTTCCCAGAGCATTCCCTATATCTTCCAGAGCACTCCACAAATGCAGAGGGAGGTTCGGGAGATGCACCCACACTGGCATCATAGTGACAATATGAGTATTTGGGTCGAACAACGGAAACCACGACGTGAGGAATAAACCGGCGTTTCCCAAAACCAGGGACCATCCGACAAACATTTTCTATAATCCTCTTCCTCCTCGAAATGAACCACAAAGAATCCCTTTGAGCAAAAAGAAATAGCACATTTGTTTGACCAATTATCGGAAAGCCTCGAGGGCCGAAGAAACAGGCCACATTCCGTTAAATCTTCCTATCACCGCTAATTGGGCCAGTGAGAGGAGATGGGCGCAAACCTCCAGCTTGTTCAGACTAAGCGTTGGCATTTCTTCTACCAGATCCACAATATACGCCTCCGTTCTAGTAGGTCTTTCATTCGGCCATTGCAATGCCTCCTTGAATGAGGGAAATCTGGTTTCTGCTTTGTGGAAGGGGCTCCCCCTCTTACCACGACTTCCAAATTCATCCTTCGCAGAGCCCTGGCCTGGTTCCTGTGACTGAAATACTCCACCTGAGCTCGGGTCGCCTGTTGTTTGTCGTCTAGGGTTAGGGTTTTGGGTAGCTTCACTGCTCACAGCAATCTCCAAACAAGTTCAATTCCGGTTTCTCATTTTTGAAAAACAAAAAATGTAATAATCTGAAGAAATCGATGAATGTAAACTATATTCTCAACTTTTCCAACCCAAAAAAATTAACAAAAAAGTAATTTAATAAAATATATACTATTATGTGTAGTCTTTCCACGCGAGTTTCCCCTTCGAATTTTCCCTTCCAGCTCTGCCTCTCTGCATGCTTTTCTCTTTATAGGAATTTGTAATTGATGCACTCGTTAGTTTTATGTAAATGTAGAACCTAGAACCATATAAATATGCTTTTACTAAAAAATTCGTATATAAATTTAATTATGCCCAGGAGGTTTGAAATCGGGTAGAAACTATCTAATTCTTGTATTTACACATTGAAAATGTTTCAAAATAAACAATTGTCGTAATTTGTTTTGCATTTCTCATTTTCTGCAACATGCACTGGAAATTGCGTTCTATTTGCACGATCGTTCTCTCATGGAGTCCTCTGGAAAGTCTCTCCCAGAGCTACTGAGCACGGATCCTTTCTTCACAGTATGGAATGAAGAGGGGCCATGTTGCTCACTTCATTGACAGGTCGACGGCCTGCGGGATTGCTATGCCTCCTAAAATGGTTCTTTGTTTTAGATACAATAGGAAATTCAAGATGGGCAGAAATACGCTGTATAGAACTTGTCCTTCGTGCACAACACCTAGTTAGTTTAAGATCAATTGTAATTGAACATATATATAAGCTTCAATGATTTTTTTATTCGTAAAAAGGAGGGTTAGTGGGGTCCTCACCTTTTTATTAATCATCACGAAAATGTTCATTACAATATCAAGGTTACAACAAGGTAACAAAATAAACCAGCTTCTTAAAAAACCAAAACCTTAGGATGACAACAAACTTTTCTCTTTCTAATAGTATTTACTTTTTAAATCATAGTTCATTCATTTGTTTATGCCAAGGAAGAATAGTTCTCATTAAAGGAAGGGGGCAAAATATTGTTCCAATTAAGCCCAAAAGAATTTCCAATGACTCTCAAACAAGATGTCATCGTACTGATATGAGTTAAATATATTATATTATATTTATAGGAAAATTTGTTTAGATTGTTTAAACAAACTTATGTAGATAGGAGAAAAGGTTGTTGGAACACCCTGCCTAGATTAGTGCGAGGTAAAATAGGCTTCATATGTTATAGGAAATACAAAGCCTATATACATGTGACATACCTCTATGAATTAATAGAAAGGCTATGGTCAAACATTTTTTTAAATTTTTTTGTTATTAAAAATATAATATACTATGTTTGGGGAAGGGATTTACCGTAGGATATATCGAGACACCTCTTCAATTTATACAATAAGTATTCTTTTATTTGTGGTTACTAAGTTAATATACCTAAGAAACAAGGGCTATGGTGTAAAGGGACTCTAAGAATGACAAGAGGAAATAAGACGAATGTTTAGAAGCCTACAAATGCATTTTGAACAAGTTTAACTATTTACCCATGTGGACGAAATACAACTTAATTATAACTAAAAGAATAACATCCATACCATTTGCCTGATATGTGCATGAATAAGCATAAATGAACATACAAGACTTGTGATGGATACAAGATGACATTTTTGTGAAACAAGCAGGTGTCCCTTATCCACATTTGGTATCAAAGTGGAGCATCCTGAAATGACAAAAGTTAATTCTTAATTGCTGTGAGGGGAAATCATTTTGTGATCAGTTACACCATATATGTTACAATTTGGCTTAGAACCAATTTGTTTACTTTCCTTTAAGTTTCTTCAGAAGTCTTTATTGTTGACATATGTGGAAAGGAACAATTTGTATATGTAGATTACATTGATCTCAGGTTTTAGTTTACAATTCTCTTTGATTTAGCATCGACATTCCTTGTTTAGGTCGGTTTGCATCCAATTTCTCTCTCTTTGGCAGTGTTTTCAGATTAAATTCACTCATATATGAGCTTCTCACCGCACAATCCTTCATACGGGTCGTATAAAGCTGCTCGTATGCATGTAAAAGGCAAAGAAGAAAGCGTATCAGTGCCACATTGACGACTTGGTCTACATTTTCATGTGAAGATTTTCATCATTGAATCAACCAAACTTTGGCATCATGATTCTCGTGATTTGCATCAGTTTACGTCAACATTTGCATTGCAAATACATTTGGATGAAAAACTTATCTTCCTCCTTTTCCCTTCCAACTTTGCTTCTCTGCCTCCTTTTTGGTTTTGAGAAAAAAACGTTTTTCTGCCCATGGCGTCTATGATCAGAGATATTGCCGACCAATCCAAGATGCATTAAACAGACATGGGCAGGCTATAGCAATGGCCGGAAGAGGCAGATCCAAGCGGTGGGGACAGTGGGACAGATGGTGAACCAACGATCGGACACTTGTGCAGTTGGGGACAGGCAGGATGAGGCAGTGGCATGATGACAAGTAGCTGGAAGCTGCACACTGTTGTCATTGAGACTAAGCGAACGGTAGTCATGCCTCCGGCGTAATTATAGATGTTCTATATATCCTTGGTTTAACAAAAAAATGTTATCCATCAGCCAATTATAGGATCATAATCTAAATATTGATTTTAACTATAAAAGTAGTAAAAATATATGCGTCACATGAGATAAGTCAAAATCTCAAAAATTGTTGCAAGATATTCCAATGAGTGTAGGATGTTCCATCTAGATTTTTTTAAAGATATAATCAAGCCCTTTTCACCAAGGACACAACCTCAGCATAGTTGTGGCACAAAAGACTTGGTCATGTTATTTTTGGCTATCTTGACACAATCTGTTGATATCATATAGTGAGGAGATTTCCAACTTTCAAATAGGGTACAAATAAGTGCCAACATTTTTGGTAGGTAAACAACACAGAGAACGTTTTAAACCTAGTACATTTCAAGCTCCGAAAAACTTGATCTAGTGTGTATCGATCCATGTGGACCAATGAGACCTACGCATATAGGGTTTTAATATTTCATGCTTTATGTCGATGATTTTTCATGAAAGATGTAGATATATATTGTCTTTGTACTAAAGATGAAGCCTTTGAGAATTTCAAATTTGTAGTATAATAGATATCATCTTTTATATATACTCTTTGTGCATTTGCATTCATGAGGAATCTTGAGATTGATATGGGAAACACACAAGATCACACATGATTGAAGGTGTTTTCCTAATTTGATCCTATTGGCCTTGTTAATTTGGGGCGTCCCCTACGCTATTTAGGTACTATTTTTAATACATTTACTTCCATTTCCTAATTATGCTCAATTTTTATATTGTACAATTTAGTATTAATTTGGATAACACATGTGTCTTGTGAAACACTAACTTATATTTTTCTATTTTCTTCGGGGATGATGTCTTTTCTGTATTTACTTTCTTGTGTGATTGTGTGTATTCTTTCATGTATCTAGCATATGGTCTTTGTTATGATTATTTTTGTGACACTTTGGTTTCCCTTGTTTATGACTTATATATCATTTTGTTTATATTTGTTATATGTGTGATAATTTTGTTTCCCTTTTTTCGAGTCTCTTGGGCCTTCTTTTTACTAACACATGTGAACATTGCTATTGTAATTATATGTTAGACTGCCTCTAAACTCATTTGCTTATACACAATATTAGTTATGTTCTCATTTCATTTGATTGTTTTTGAATTTTTGTCTCCATGGTTTCTACCATGCACACCTTTGCAAGAATAGGATCTTAATGGTGGCCACCTATAACATCCCTGTATTTGATCCAACATTGAATATCATATACATCTTACGTGGATACAATATCACATAGCATATATTTTCACATCTCACTCACCTTAAAATATGGGGCATTTAATGTGGTTTATCACATGGATATATATGTACATTACGCATGCATATAGAATTTAGAATTTTGGAATATAATGACCCAATACATATTCATGAATAGAATTAGACACAAAACATGAAAAAAATTTTACATAGGAATATAACCATACAATATGGACGAAACTACCAAATGTTATGGTCTAGAGTGGATTTTTCATCCTAGGGGCATATTTTGAGCAGATTATAGAATATTTAGATTCTAAAAAATAATTGACAATTATGATATATGTTTAGAAAAAATACACATTTCATAGAAGGGTCTAATTAATTTTGGAATAGAATATGGGAGGTTTAATCACTTCATTCCTCTTTGGAATTTCATGACTTGGGCACAATTTCAATATAGGGTATATGGTCATGTGCCTTCTTCTCCTTTTTATACCTTATACATTATGTATATGAAACTCAAGGACATCACACAATGTGGGAATGAAACCAGTCATTTCATTTCAAAAATTTATTATTTCACATTTAGACCTAGATCCATCTATATTGGTGTGGTCTATGGGATTAGAAGATATCAACGTGAGTAGAAACCTTGTGGAAACCTTCTTCTCACTTTTGTTAGAAGATAGCTCGGTGATTAGAAAACCCTATGGAAACCTTCCTTATTTTTAGGTTTATGGGGCAAAATTCATATGGATTTTTAGAATTTGGTTAAGTGACATTCAATTCCTTTACAGATATGGAATCTAATTTAATGAAATTGGGGACTAATCACCCCAATCCTTCAACAAATAAATTAAAATCCAAATATTCAAGTGTGACAATCTTGAGAGTTTATCCTTTAGTAAAGAAAATAGGTGTGTTTGTTTCATGCTCTATTTTATTTACTTTACTACTTGAAAATGTAATTTCCAAAGTTGCAATTACATTTATAGAGCTAAGTTACAACTCAATTTCTTTTATGGATATGACTACACTTTATGTTACTGAGTTCTCATCATGGAGTGTGTCAACACTCATGAATAATCAAAAACTTTGAGCAAAGGTCAAGTGTGTGTGATGCAAGAGCATCATTTTAAATAGTTCAATTTTGGTTTTTCATAGGTTATTAGGTGTTTTGGGGTCCATTTTGATGCTTAGGATGTGCTTCTAGTCCACTTGGACTCATGGTTATGTAATAAATGACCATTTACAGTTTTCACTCCAAAATGGCCTTTCGAGTATTTGGAATTGTCTATAGTTATAAGTTAGTAATATAGGAGTTAGTATAGTTCAATAAATGGGTAATAAGGGTCATGGAGCATATATACACTTGTAAAATGATCTACTTGATCCTAACTAGACCATAAACCTCACCTAGTTAGTCTAAACTTAGGTGAGTTAGTTGGTTTCCACCCTAACTACCTCTTTCCTCATTTAAAAAAATGTATTCAAATGGTTGTTGTTGAGGTGAGAGAGATGTTTTTAGAGGAAGAAACTTTTTTCAGATCCATGTGGCTCAAGAAGTCTTGTACTCCATTGAATTGATAAAAATGAGAAGGCTTCTTTTAGTAAAAATGTGTATTGATGAATGTATGTGGAATTATCAATGAATATTATTGGTTTATAGTTTTTGAATGTTGTTAAAAGTATTATAAAATGGATTGAGAGGTTTTGAAATGTGTGAATGAAGTTCTTGAAGGGGATGGAACATCAATGAAGTCAAGTTTCATACAAGGAGGTAAGTAAATTGTTTATAGTATTTCCTTGTTGTGTGGAAAGGATAAAACATGCATAAATGGAATTGTACTCCATAGAAAAGGTTGAAAATTGGTAGTAACCTCTGTGAAATGGTCCATAAACATATTCAAAATGAATTTTTAGTTTTCATGGGTGGCATTTGGAGATAATGATGACAAAATTTTTTCTAATGAGAAAGCATGCAAACTGTTTGATATAATGTCTCGGAAAAACAATCATAAATTTTGAATTCCATAACAAAAATGCACAGAATTTGGAGAATATGTTCCTTGTAGATACTAATAGAATGTAATTTTTAAAATACAATTGTACTTGTGCAAAAAAATATATGGATGACACAAATTTGTCGCATGATCTATTTGTTCTTAAGAAGCATTGAGAGGGAGTTTTGAGAAAAGGTAAGAGAGTTGAAGTTTTTGTTGGTTTTGCATCATTTTGATGGTTTATATGGCATGGAATAAGGTCTAGGAACATGGTGAAATGTTTGGATAATTCCATTAGGACCTCAAGCCTTGAATTTTTTGGTTTTTGGACTAGTTAACCTTGAGAAAGTGGGGTATTTTCACCAAGTTTAGGACAATTTTGCAAGTTTTGGCTATACTAAATTATTGGTTGGATAAGTGTCATTGTCCTCTTCATCAATGTGTAAATGCTCAGTTATATTTTACTTTAAGCTTGTATTTTTATTTCATAATTAAAGGGGGAAATTAAGTCACCTAAATTTGGTGATTTATCATTTAGAAATCACAACTTTGGCTTTACACCTAAAACATGATGTGTGTGGACATTCTAAGCCTATGTAACTTATCCATATCTCTATTCCATGGATTGCTTATATATTCAGACTTCTTTGTTATTGAAAACCAATCACATCATTTCTTAGTATTATAATCTTTTCAAACACCAGCCCCAAAAACTACAAAGTCCCAGGAGTCACCTTTAAAGAACTATTTCAATGAGACCAAACTATCCCATGGTTTAGTTGTAGGAAAAATGGTCTTATCTCCCATCACCCAACACTTAATTTTCAAAATTTATATATTTTCATGGGTCATATAATATACCATATGTCATCCTTAACATAAAATTAAACCTATTAATACTTATAAAATCAAGTTTAACTCACTTATTTACCTTGCCTAGCACCCATTTAGCACTCTCAAGAGTACTCATTGAAAAATATATTACTAAAGAACTATAAGCTATCTTGAATTCCTCCAATGCAATAAATTACAACATAGGATCAACCCATACACACATATTAATCCATACAAACTAGGTTTAAGAGTTGAACTTATCATTCTATAGACCTTCAACGACAATCCAAACCAAGCTTAAGCAAACTGAGTGATTTTTTCTCTTTGTCAAGTGATCAAGTGGCAAAGTATTTGTATCTATATAGATATCACATTTTATATGGATAACTAAATGTGGTTTTATGCTTATTTGTAGTATTATCAATGTAGTTAGTGTAAGGGTGATTCAACTAAAACACTAATCTTTTGTACGGTATCCTACCCATGGTTAAGGTTCAAGGGCGTTTTGCATTACACAAAGGGTTTATCATATGCGTGACACCTAAGGTTTTAGTATGAAGTTCATAATTAAATTTTATAGCCATACAAAAATTTACAAAGCACCATCACATCACATTTTAAAACTATACAACTCGAGAATATAGCATACCATGCTCTAAGACAAGCCATATGTTTCCACACCTGACCTAGTTTCTAGCCATAATCATAGAAACAAAGTGCCTTTAGCTTATTTCTAGTCTTTCTAGTCATTTGCACTCCAAAATCACATATCTACTTTTTAAAATTAGCTAAGTGCACTTATCCTGTTTTATTTTGAGAAATGGTATCTATCATTATATCTTAAAAATTGCTTTAGGATCTATATCCTTATTTATGTATTAATTTTTATTAATTAATTAAAATATATAACTTTTTATACCCCTACACCTTTAACTAAATGATAACCACATCTAATACCTAACTGATTATTTATTTAAGGTTTATTCATGAATGTACATACATTTTTAAAGGTGGTGATAGTGAGTCGAAATGTTCCCAATATTTTCCTTGTAGTATATAAAATGTGGACATAAAATTGTCAAATAAATGGTTATTATATATTGTAGTTACATGAGTAATCTAGATCACTTTAGTTGTGTTGAATCATTATGGATTATCGTATTGACACCATAATATTTTAAGGTATGTATCTTAGAGATTGATTTTGAGAATGATTATCATCATGACCTATACTATGGTGGTAGTCACAAAAAGGATTATCTGGTTTCCTAGATAGTTTTCTAGTTGTGTCATGGTGTAAATAAAGTAGTATTAATATAACATGATCAAGTAATAAAGGCAAGATATTTTATAGTGTGTCTATATTTTTGAAATAGTATAAGAGTTAAGAGCATTAGTATAATCAAGTGTCTAAACAAAATAGTACATGATACAAGGATTCATTGTGTGTAATTGTGTTTGCATCTTATGTATGCTAGATTTGGAAAATATTTGTGTTATAGGTATGTAAAAATATGTATGGTGGTAGTGATACAAATGTTAATAGAAAGTATTTATTTTTTATAGAGTAACATCCTCCTTAGGAAGATAGGTGTTATAAATATTAGTCATAAGAGAATTAATTTTATAGTGCCTTAGGCTAGTAGATGTAAATAAGGTATGAACCATCTAGATTCATCCTCATCAATATAGTTGAAATTTAATGTGTTCATATAGTCATTATAAAAATATACACCATCGCCATCACTGTCATAATAACTAATAACTAAACCATCTTGTTGTTTTTTATTAACTAATAAAGGCAACTCTTTGATAAATTCATGCTCAAGTGGAGAAGGTTATAATAAACTACTTGGACGTAAAAGGTTTTGGTTGGACCTCATCTCTATGAACATAATGTTGTGTGGGTTCCCTAGGCATAGGCTCACTAGGTTGCAACATAAGAGGTTTAACATCGTGAGATTTATTTGATTCACTAACCACATATGTATGTAACTTATCAAAATTAGTAACTTGTTTAAGGTGTGATAGTAGGCTCCCTAGTAGTAGGATTTTTATTTTTCAATACTTGAAAGTTCCTCATCAACTGTAATAGTATAGTTACGGCCATCATATACAAATTTTGCACATTGATGAAAAGTATATGGAATGTCTTCCATAGCATGAATCCATGTCCAACCTAGTATTATATTATAATGAAGAACTTTTTCTAAAATATGAAATGTACTAGGATCCTTGTAGGGTCAAATAGTACATCCAAAGTAATTTTACCAATTACGTGTTGTGAGAAATCATCCAAACCTTTAACAATAATAGGGTTCTTATAAAAATCACTAATGAATATTATCATTGTTTGGATCAGGAGATATATAAAAATTCAATGCAATTCCATTATCAATTAGTACTCATTTGATTAGAAATTCATGAATACATGCAAAGAACACGTAAGGATAAACATTGATCTCTAATATAATTAGGAGGTAACTGTTATCCAAAATTCACCCCTCAAGGTAATTTTGATAACATGCATCAAATTCTTTAGTCCCAAGCAATTATATTGATTCAAGGCAAAAATCATGTTTCTGGGGTCCCCTCGGGTTCTTTCTAACTCTTCTGTCCAAGAAGAAAACCCAACAAGTTTTAAAAATGTGAAAAAATTGAGAAAACAAGCTCGGGCCAGAAAAATCATGAAAAATGGCTAAGTCCTAGTCCTCGCAACAGTCGGGACATAAGGGACATCTGGGCGCGAACCGGCCGAAAGGCCGCCAGGCGGTCTGCGCAGCATTTGGGACATCCGGGCCAAAGGGACGCGCGGGACGCGGAAATCCGAACTGGCCGAAAAATGAGAAAATTGACTAACTGTTGAAACAGGCAGTCTGGGACATCTGGGCAATTAGTACGTGGAGGACGCGAATCGGCCGAAATGAGAACTTTCACACCGGGAAAGTTGGGACAAAAGTACGCGAACCTTGGCCAACAAGGCGAATCTAAGAATTTGTCCCAGAGCAGTAAAGCAGCGGGACAAGAGTACGCGGCGGACGCGAACCGGCCGAACCGGGTGAATCAGAGGACTTTCGTACTGGGACAATTGGGATGAAAGTACGCGCGGGACGTGGAAAGCCGAAGCGGCCGACAGCAAGGAAGAAAAGTCAACGTTTGGTCCGGAAACTTCAAACGGCCATAACTTTTGACTCCGAGCTCCGATTTTCACAAAATTGGACTTTCTGGAACGAGCACGACATCCTCTACACCACTTCTTATTTTTAATGAGGGTAGATATATTTAAATAAAAGAAACATATTCGGCTCCAGTCAGTCAATGCTCATTCCCGTCAAATGACAGAAAACGCCTGCCAGACCCAAAATAGCTGCCCGCACTCAGAAGGCCATAACTTTTGCATTTCTCAACGAAATCACACAAAGTTGGTACTGTTGGAATCATGGCTCGAGCCCGATGCATAGAAATCAAGAAATTATAGATTTGATGAGATATTGATCAAGTTTTTAACAAAACGTGGCCGGGTTCAGAACAGTGTTTTATTTGGTAGCTGGGAGTGCAATTAAGAGGCATGGTCATCATTCTTTCTCTGCTGCAGCACATGGGACAGTATGGGGAGCCTTTTGCAAGTAATATATAATCATTTCACTCAATTTAATGCCTCTTACAGGTGGTTGAAGGACAGATTTCGGGATTTCCATTTTCCCTTCTCTTCCCCTTCTCATTTTTTCTATAAATTGGAGTGTTGGGCTCATTGTAAAAGAGAGAGTTTTTGGGTAGCAAAGCTCTGCCAAAATTTCTTTGTGAAGCCAGTGTGTTGCAGGCCCTTGTAGTGGACTCCTTGCATGGTGATCCAGGCCCTTATCTTGTAATAGACTGAACTGTGCATATCATGAAGCAATAAAATATCAGTTTGTGGATGTATCTTCCCCTGCTGTGTTTTCTTGCATTCTTCTTGCCCCTTTAATATTTCTACAAGAATATTGTGTCTATTATTATGTTCTTGCAGGGATCCATTATCATTGTGTATGCTTGGAATATTGTTGTGAATGCATTTTGCTAGATTATGGAGAACTGTCATCACCTCTTCTAGTGTGTACTTTGCTTCTGTATTTCACACATTTGGAGACTACTCTCACACCCTCCTTTTCTGGTGTATCACCGCTTTAGTGTAGGCTTTCATTTTATGCATTCTCTCTCCCTGGTCCCTTGGAAATTTAGATTAGAACAGTTAGCTTATCCTGCATTAGAGTAGATTGTGGCAGGTAGTTTAGGAGCAAGAACCGGCTTTCTCTGGAGGTCTATCTCAAGTAAGAAGCCCCACAACTTGGAGATAGTACCCATGTTATCCAATCACACCGTGAGTTCAAGTATACGCACTTGTATAAACACAAGGGTGCTGTGATTCGGTGATAACAGTAACTTTGTAGGAGAAAAGTAAGAGCCTTACCTATTTCTTTAAAAATGTTCATTATAGAAGAAAGGAAGGGGTTGTGTATTTTCATAGAGAGTAGTAGACTATTATTCCTCATATAAAATTTCCTCGTAAAAGGTGACTATTTGAGTAGTTTCAAAATAGACATCTTATTTCTCAATTGATACAATATGTCATAACTCTTTAATAGGCATGATGTTGAGAAGGAGTAGAAGGTGGTGGAGGAATAGGTTTGTTGCCCCAATTGGGTGGCCTTCCTCATCTTTTATTGAAAACGTAGACTATGTATCCTAGTATAAGCTTAGGGAAAATAGTAGACATGGGATGGTAGCTAGAAAAATCTTTAGAGAAAGGGGAATGTGGGATAAAAGGTTTCATGTAAGATATTTGGTGTCAAATAATAATAGGAATGACCTCAAATTTATGAGGGGATTAAGTCTTTACAAATGCATATAGAAACATGTGTTGATGAAGTGATATTTCTCCATTCCCTTAAGCTAAGGAGAGTGGAATTGATTAAAGGGATTGTATCCAAACCTAATACAAGGGAGATAATCCTTACCCTCATGTAAGATTCATTAAATATTTCTACTACATAGGGTTAAGCCATGAAAGAACAAAGGATTAAATACCCTAGTATTAAGATAAGAAACATACTAAATAGAAATCATAGGGGTTTTCAATATAAGGCCTATTTTAGAATAGGGTGACTTAGACCGAGATAGGTTAAGGATTTGATCAATAATTGGGTTCACCAAATGATTATTGTTGTCCATTTTCGCGCCCCTTGTAAAAATTAGACAACTTGATAAAATGAACTTGGGCGGTGATGGGTCTTCAATGGAGAATCTAGAATTTATGGTATTTTTCATGTTTTGGGCACTTGCAATGGTTCAAGGCATTTAGCTCATTTTATTTCAACTCAAATAAATCCATACTTGGTGAAAAATGTAAAAATGATGAAAAACCATGCAAAATTAGAAAATCGATGCAACATTGGAAAAACCGCACAAAGCTGGAAAATTCGTGCAACACTAGAAAATTTGCACAACACTGGAAAATCCATGCAACACTAGAAAATATGTACAACACTTTGGAAAAGCCACGCAAAAATAAAAATCCATGCAACACTTTGGAAAATCCTCACAACAAAGGAAAATGACATTTTTTCATGTAAACTTAAAATCACTGTAACGTTTGACTTGTTGCTCTGATTTTCATAGACATTATATCATTGGAAAGGTCTCGATATCCTCTATGACATAGAAATTTTATTTATTAATTTAAGTGAGGGAAGGTGGAAAAAATAGGAAAACATCTCTAGTACGAAAATGAATAGTTCCAAACAGCCCAACTACCAGGATTTAATGTAGTATGGGCTTTCTCCAGCAGGTCCTGTCTCGGTTAAGTAGGTCACACAATAGAGAGAAAATCCCATGTTTCCTCATAATTCTTTTTCATCCATGATCATATCCAGCAGTGCAATTTTGAGCTCCAAAAATTACATCTAAAACATAAATAATTTTGTCGAAGGGGATATAAATCCTTTTACTTAATTCAATTACATATTAGAAAGAAAATAAATCCTCTCTTGGGAGACCATCCGAGAAATAAAAGTGAGAATGAACTTCTAGAAAGGAAGTTATGGAAGGGAAATAAAGAACCTTGGGAGGAGGTAAAAAATCCAATTTTTCCAAATGATAATTCTTTCATGGAATATTAGGGGTTTAAACAACCGAGTAAACATAGAATTTTGAAGGATTTTAGGAAGGATAGGAAGCCAGACATTATTATGCTACAGGAAACTAAAATGAATAATGATAGAATGATGGATTTCTAGAATTTTTTCATGGAAGGAATCTGGGTTTCATGGAAAACCATCTTTGGGGGATTCGAAGGGATCATTTGTCTCTGGGATCAAAATGTGGTTAGTGGGGTTCCCTTCTTCAATAATCAACATCATATAGCCATTTTCTTCACTCATTTAATTAATGGAAGTAAGTTTATTCTATCCAATGTTTATGCTCCTAACTCTTCTCTGGTAGAAGGATTCTTTGGGATGAGTTAACCACTTTCAGAAGACTTTCAAAAGAGATTCATTGGTTGATTGGAGGTGACTTCAATACTCCTCTGACTCCTAGAGATAAAAAGGGGGAATAACTTCTTATTATGAAAGCATGGAGGATTTAGACAATTTTCTTCATTGGAATGATTTGTATGATCTTGAGCTAAGTGGTGCTAAGTACATAAAAGGAACGATAAACAGATCATACCAAGCCAAGAACTCTGGGATGCTAATCAAACACCATGATCAATAAGATAAAATTAATTCGCCATAATAAATTTAATAAAACCTTTGCAAACAAATGAGTAGAAATATCATATATTATTATGGAACTCAATAAAATACAATGAGAATGGGCCTTGCTTATATAGGAAAGAAATAACAATCTAAGAACCAATCAATGCCGTAGATCAAGCCATAAATAAAGGAAATAACTAGTCATCAAAGAACTGGTGAAGACCATATATTTAGGAAATAACTAGAAATCAAGGATATAGTCAATATTATGAATCAAGGAAAGAACTATACCTAACAACTAGATAATATCCCCCTAATATCTAAATAAATAAAAATAAATGTCCACACACATAAGTGGGTGAGGATAAATACAATAAAGGTAAATAAAGTACCTATGTGGACATGAGCTAAGGTAAATACCTAATCTAACACTCCCCCTCAAGTTAAGCTAGGGGCCCAAAATAAAAGTGGCATATCCACAATATGAGTCCCGGAAACTAGGCCTGATGAGGTACTCATGTACAAAATATCCATGAAGAAATCTCAAACCAAAAGAGGAAAAAAATACCGTTAAAAGGAAAGAAAAATAAGATGTTCTCACGAACACCCCACATGAACAAATTCCAAATCCCCAAGTATGCCACACAACTCAAGGTAGCAAGGTGATGCAAAAGGATTTGTAAAGATTTCTGTACCTTTCGCTTTCGGTTGGAATGTAATCCAAGAAAATAAATACATCCTGGATGTGCTAACGAATGAAGTAGATTTGTATCTCAATATGCTTGGTCTCATTGGTGATCAAATGGGTTGCGAGAAATGTGAATTGCACTTTGGTTGTCACACGAAAGTACATTCGGTGAGTCTTGTGGGATTCCAAACTTTGTCAATAACTATCAAAGCCAAAGAATCTACTAAATTGTTGAATAATTGTTGCCTTGTACTATGCCTCTAAAGATGAAATTGCAATAGCCTATTAATTTTTTACGCCCAAGAAACTAGAGATTAACCAAGAAAAAAAGATATCCGTAAGTGGAATTCTGTCATCAATATAACTTTCCTAATCTAAAATTGTATATCCAACCAATTGAGTAGAATCCCTAATGTAGTGTAGGAAAAAGTGGGAAGTTCCTTGCAAATAGCACAAAATACTTTTAGCAGCCTTCCAGTGACTACTATGAGGAGAATGTACAAACCGAGATACAATCCCTACTGCAAATGAAATATCAGGGTGAGTATGGGTCAAGTACATGAGACTTCCAACCAAATTCCTATAAAATGTAGGATCACAAAGTGGAGTGGTACATGTGGAAGTAAGAGTAACTCCAGACTAAAAAGGAGATGGACTTGGCTTGCAATCAACCATATTAAAGTGCCGAAGAAGATCAAAGGTGTACTTTTTTTGAGTCAAATGAATCCATGAATCTATCTGAGAAATCTACAAACCAAGGAAATAATGCAATAACCCAAGATCTGTCATGTCAAACTTTGTAAAAGAGCCCTTTGAATACTCTGAATGTGGGAAGAAGAGCTACTAGTAAGTAACAAATCATCAACATACAATACAAGCATCACAATATCCTCACCAACATGTTGGAGATACACCGTATGATTGGAGTGGTAACAAACAAAACTAATAGATAGAAGAAAAGAATCCATTTTCTCATACCAAGCCCGAGGGGCTTGTTTGAAACCATAGAGAGACCTTTTGAGTCTACAAACAAGAGAAGAATCCTAAACAAATCCAACTGGTTGCTCTATGTATATTTCCTCGTATAAATCCCTGTGTAAAAATGCAATCTTCATGTCCATCCGGTATATGGGTCACCCCTTGATGATGCGACAATAGAAAGTACAAGGTATACAGAGTCCATCTTGGAAACGGGTGCAAAAGTCTCAAAGTAATCAATACCTTCAACTTGTGAAAAACCATTTGCAACAAAATGAGCCTTATACTTGTCATTGGACCCATTAGCTACATATTTGGTTCATTATACCCACTTACACATAACCATATGTCTTCCTTTATGAAGAGATACCAAATCCCACGTATGATTCTTCATCAAAGAAGAATACTCAGCTACCATTGCATCATCCCACTCTTATATCCCATGAGCCTGTGAAAAGGATTTGTGGATCCTTGAAAACTATTGGACACAAAAATTCCAAAACCTATAGAATGTGCATGATGATGCCTAGTGGGTGGAAGATCCGTATGGAAGGTGTTTGCTCATAAATTGTAGTACAAGCCCACTTAGGCATAATGACAACATCAGTGGGAATAGTATCCTCAACGGCATCTATAACCTCCTCATCAACCTCCTCAAAGAAAGGATCCTCAAGATGAGATGAAGAATAAGAAGGAGGCATGGAAGAAGATGAAGAATCATGAGGAGTGAAGCACTCATCAAACTGAACATGTGTTCCAAAATGAACGTCATGAGTATCAGGATCTAAAAATTGATAAGCTCTCATGTCCTCCCAATACCTTACAAAGATCAAGGGTTTTCTCTTCTTATCCAAAGCTTTCATTTTCTTCTTTAGCACAAAGGCCCAAACATGGCTCCCAAATAATAATAAAATGAGACATTTGGCTTAGTGTTAGACCAAGCTTCCTCTAGAGTCAAATTCTCAAGTGATCTATGTGGTGTGTGATTCTGAATGTAGTTAGCACAATTAACTACTTATGCCCAGTAGATAGGAGGTAAATCTCTAGAATGCATCATACAGTTAGCCATTTCTTTCAAAGGTCTATTCTTCCATTCTACTAAGCCATTTTGTTGTGGGGTATGAGGAACATAATGTTGATGAATAATACCTTGAGTTGCCAAAAATTTAGAAAACTCACTGCTAAAGTACTCCCCCCATTATCAACACGAAAGGTTCTTTATGCAACTAGAATATTGTTTCTCGACCAAAGCCTTGAAGACTTTGAAGTGTGAAAAAAAAACAATTTTGTACTTGAGAAAATAAACCCAAGTACGCCTCAAGAAATTATCAATAAAGGTAAGTGCATACTTAGCTCCATTGAAAGAGGGGGTAGGAAAAACCATCAAGTCACTATGCACAATCTCAAGTGGTTAAGAAGCTCTCTTAGAAAAAAATTTAGGAAAAGGATCTTGGTGTTATTTCCCTAATGCACAGCCATGACAAACTCCCTCAAGACAAGAAACTCTAGGAAGACCATCTACCATACCATGAGTGCTCAAATCCTTTAAATATCTATAATTGAGATATCTAAATCTCTTGTGCCAAAGCTTACTCTCGAATCTCCGCATGAGAAACCAATCCTATACCTATAGAGTAAGTGTCATCAAAACCCTCAAAAGTGATATAGTATAGAACTATGATCAACAATACCTTGAGCAACAAGTGAATGAGGCTCGACAAATTTCATACTTCTACCCCATGTGGTGTAAAAGTCACTATTTTTCCTTGATCAAAAAGAAAAATTTGATCTACAGAAAGCAAATTTGTGGTGATGTTGGGAACATTTAGTGCACCTTGAATACTTCCACCATCAAGGTATATGTCACCTTTTCCTCGATAGAAAGAAAGGAAGAATCTCCAACCTCAATTTTGGAAGTAGAACTCAAACCTAGATAAATAAAAGACTTCTTGAAAGAAGTCATGTGATGAGAAGCACCATAATCAATAACCTAACTATCTGCAAGTGGTGATCGAGATCTCCCAACAACATTAAGTTCCTTTCCATGCTGATTAGAAGGAGGTGTAGTGGAGATAGAAATTTTTGTTTCTTGACTGCATCCTCTAAGCCTTTCATTTGCTTATAACACCTATGTTCTTCATAACCAATACCCCCACAAAAAGAGCATGAAAGGATAGACTTATTATTGGATTTAGAAGACTCCTTGGGTTTAGAGTTATTTTCTTTGGGTTTAGGAGCACTTTGAGATGGAGAAGGGATGGATTTGGTTTTAATTTTTGGTTTTCCCTTTCCCTTAGGATTAGATGCAACTAATTCCTTTTGAGAGGTGGAAGAATCAAGGTGAGACAATTTGGATTCTTCCCTAGTAAGTATTTCACAAAATGTTTCTAAGTCAGGCATTTTGAATGTGTCACCTAAGGCTTCAATGCTAGAGAAAAAGGTAAACGAAATTTTTGGAATGGTCCTCTTAAATTAGATAGAATCAAGTAAACATACTCTTCATCTTTCTTATCTCTTTCACTCCCCTTCAATTTTGTCAATAAATGCTTGAACTTGGTAAGATAGTCTATAATTGTTGGAAAATCTTCAAGTTTAAGAGAGGTGATCTTGATTTCAAGTTGTATGGCTCTCATATGATTCACCTTACCAAATAAATTTCTAATTTCTCCCATATTTTAAAAGGAGACTCACATTTTGTAAATGAAAAAAATAATATCACTTACAAAAGTTCCTATCAAACCCATACACTCATCAAATTTGCACTAGTACTAAAATTTCTCATATTCCTTTCCACTTAATTATTGTTTCCATTCTTGGTTTCCATGTGTGGTAATTATTTAATGGTTCAACATGATCTAATGCAAAAGTAGACGCCATTCTAAAAAAATCACCAAAATAAATGCAAGAACCAAGCAATGCAACAAGAGCCCCCAGATTTTGGCACTTTATAATGAGTGCATGTTACAATATGGCACTTTATAATTATAGTTTGATTATCAAAATAAATATTTCCAATGGAAATAGTACGAAAAAATAAGAACTTATGTAAAAATGACACTCAAATCCGAGTTGCCGATCAAAAGATACAAGCTTTACAAGTTTATGCTCTGTTATTTATTTTAGTTGCCACTAAAATAAAAAAAAATTCTCTTTTCTTCACCACACAAATAAAATGAAAGGGGTTGGATTTTAACACCTACTAGTAGGAATCACAAGCTTTAAGCCCTCATATAACCATACCATATGACCAAAGGCTAAGGATTTTAATTTGTGTAAAAATGACCTTCGTTGCCCAAAACGGCCTCGCCGCACACCTCCCGAAAATGCACATTGGAGCTCTTTGGTTCTATCATTGATGAAGATATTAACAAGGATTTAATTGACATACCTTTAGAAGATGATATTAAATCCATTGTGTCGATGATGGAGGGAGATAAATCTCCGGACTCGATGGATTCCCATCATTTTTCTTCCAAATATATTGGGACATAGTAAAAAAGGAGGTTGTTATTGCGGTTCAGAATTTTTGTATCGAATATATGCTCGAGACAAGTTAACCATACCTTTATTTCTCTTATCCCAAAAAATCGTGGAGCCAATGACCTTAGTAATTTCAGGCCCATTAGCCTATGCAACACTTGTTTACAAAATAATCTCTAAAATCATGGCCTTATGTCCGAAGGAGGTGCTCAAGAATTTAATTTCTCCCAATCGGGAGCCTTTTTCCGTAAAGACAAATTCTGGATAACGTCATCTCTATACATGAAACCATCCAATCTGTTGAAAAATCCAAAAGAGAAGTGATGATTATAAAATTGGATATGCATAAAGCATATGACGAGATTTCATAAGGGGTCTCGGGCATGGTGACCCATTTTCACCTTTCTCTATATTATTATTATGAAGCTTTGAGTAGGATATTCTCAAGAGTAAGAAATGAGAGGATAATTGAGGGGATTAAGGTTGCCAATGAGGTTGAGAATCAATGTCTTCAACAATTTTTTGATGACAAAATTTGTTTGGGTCAAGCCTTTGTTTAGGAGGCCAGAGCATTCAAAGCCATCACTAAAAATTATGAGGTGGTTTTTGGCCAAAAATTAATTTCAAGAAGAGTTACTTCATCAATGTTAATGAACAAAAACAATGCCTAGCCATTATCCTGGAGTGTAATATAAGGAATCTACCAAATAGCTATCTAGGAATGCCATTGTGTGGAAGAAAAATGGATGATACTAGCTGGAATAAAATCATTGAAAAATTTCACAAGAAATTAGCTTCTTGGAAAGGTAATTTAATGACACAAGTGGGGAAAGTTAAATTTCTCCAAAGCTCAATGCAGGGAGTGGCCACATACACAATGTCTATTTTTACCATGCCCCACAAAATCAGGAAAGTTATTGAAGGCATAAAAATATTTTTGTGGTTGAAGAGAATCAATCCGATAAAATAATAAACAAGAAGCTATACTTGAACATAATATTCAAGATAATCAAAGAAAACAAATGACAAAACACAAGATTTAACCTGGGAAACCCTTTTGGGAAAAAATCCAACACAATAACTTCTCTCCTTATTGCATTAACTTAACTATTTACAATATAATAATGTACTTCTAAGTTCTATTTTACCCTACTGCATCTCCACTATTTGTAAGAAAATAGTAAGAAACCATCAAAGCGGTTTTACAATACAATGGGTACCAAAACCATGGGCTAATAAACACCCATAATGGTTCCCATAATTCATGGATTATGACACCACCCATATATATGTATAGATAAAAATAACATATCTATACTCCCGAAAAAATAGGGATTCCAAAAAAATTCTCCTCCTAACGCTCATGGAAGAGGTGTACAAGTACTTGGGTATATAGTATACAAAATATACAACACATTCTAACATTCTCCCACTTGTTGTATACTTTGCAAAAGGGGGCTACACTGCCATATAGTCAACAGCTTAGGGCATTCAAGCCCATCAATTTTTTGCACTAAGAAAATTTCTCAGCACTCACAACCTTAGTTAAAGAGTCAACAACATTATCCTTTGTGTCCACCTTACTTAGTAGTATCTTCTTCTCCTCCACCATTTCTCTTACAAAATGGTATTGAACATCAATGTGTTTCATTCTTGAATGATACTCAAGGTTCTTTTCTAGAAAAAATTTCACTTTGACTATCACAATCGATCCTTACAACATTTTGAGTGAACCCAACAAAGTGGAGATTAGTCACGAAGCCAAACCACTTCTTTACTTGCATGAGTAGCTGCCATGTACTCAGCCTTTGTGGTGGATATCGCAACACTTTCTTGACATTTACTCATCCAACTTACTACTCCACCAAACAAGTTGAACACATAACCACTGGTAGACCTACACATATCCAAGTCTCCACCCCATTGAATCCACAAAACCATGTAGATCTAATGTTTTACTTTCATTAGGTTTTCCCGATAATAAATTACATAATTAGATGTCCCATGTAGGTACTTGAAGATTCTCTTTACCACAGTCCAATGTTCCTTTCAGGATTTGACATGAATTTGCTCACTACTCCCACTACATGTGTAATATCAGGTCTAGTACAAACCATTGCATACATCAAACTACCAACTGCACTAGCATATGGTACCTGAGACATGTCCTTTATTTCTTCTTCAATTTTAGGACATTATTCAGAAGATAACTTTTGACCAACAGGAAAAGGAATACTAATAGGTTTACTTTCATGCATTTGAAACCTTTGCAATATCATCTCAAGATACTTTCTTTGATTTAACACTAGTTTCCTATTTACACGATCTCTTTTTATTTCCATGCCCAAAATAAATTTTACAGCACCAAGATCCTTCATATCAAAATGAGATGAGAGTTGAGATTTAACATGATTGACCAATTTCTTACTATTACCAATTAACAACATGTCATCAACATACAATACAATGATAACATAATATTCCACTTCATGTTTAAAATAAACATAGGGGTTAGCTTTACTTTTTCGATCCCAAGTCTCAACACATACCTATCGAATTTCTCGGTTCCACATTCTTGGTGATTGCTTTAATCCATATAATGAATTTTTCAGCCTACACACCGTTAGTGCAAAATCACATCACCCCGGATTTAAATCAAGGTTCTAAATGATGTCTTAGGCATTTCCATGCGATAAATTTTTTCTTAACATGGAAACCTCTCTCAAAGTGTGGGACTTGTGAAACCGAGAGAGGAATCTCTAGATTAGACTGGTTCCTCAAACTCCTCCGATTTAGATCTATATTTTACAACTACAGAGGTTCAGATCCTAATCCTACTCTAAATTGTAAGAGACAGGATAGAAATGCAAAAATTGAAACTAACTAAAGATGGTGATGCACCAAAAGGAGTGGTAATATTTTTTTTTCATGAAAATAGACACAAACCAAAGATTGCAACATAAAATCATACACAAAGTGATAAGATATAATTTAGGATCTGAAATGAAGCAAATAATACATTTTTCCTGAAACCCATTCACAAAGTTTGCATTATCATTTCCAACATCAAAACCATTGCATTACAACCTCAGAGAGGTAGAAAATCTTTTTATTCTGTTACAATATTTGAAGAGGTCTGATTCTTGCAACAATTACTTGCTGGAGGTGAAAGAAGAAGTTTTTATGCAAAAAGTGTTCTCCCTTAAGAAATGAGCCAAATCGGATTTTTACATTGCATGGTCAAGCCCAGAGAGAGAAAATGTATAAAACATGTGAACCCATTCCTGGCTGAGGTCGCAAATGCATTAAATTAGCATGGAGGACCTTATGAAACCCATACCCTATCATTTTGACCAAATTGGAGGAGAGTGTGACCCATTTCGCATTAAATTTGGTCGCTTGAAAAGGTCATTTCGGCCATGACAGTTATGGAGCCATTTTTGAATTTTCCTCTTCAAATTGAACCAAAATTAGAGATTGACCATGGAATCTTGTAGATAATTTCATAATCTTTCCAATGATATGAAGAATGTGCAAATCCGAGCTCTGGATCAAAAGATATGAAGGTTCAAGTTTTAGGCAAACGATTTTTGGGAAAAAAACGGATGTCGGGCAAAAAATTTTAAATTTTGACCTTTTTGCATTTTGGAAATTTTTTTGAAAAATTTCCATGCTCTCGCCTTTGATTGGATGCCACGTGTCAAGTGCTGGTTCACTGAGAAATTCTCTCTCCTCCACCTTTCCGCGGGCTTTCCCTTGAAATTTCGACCTTTTTAACTCTTTGGAAAATTTTCCATTTTTTCCCCGCGCCCCGCCACTTGGGACACGTGGCATGCTTTGGTTGGTTGTGAAAGTGCAGGGCATCTTTTACCTTTTAGTTTTTGGCCAAAACTTTTGCCAAATTCTCCAAGTCCTCCCGAGCTCCGCACTCCCCTTCTCCTTAGAATCACACATCCTCTTTTTATTGGCTCAAGGCCAATTCCAATTGTGACCTTTAAAACTTGCATCGAACACTTAGCCAAAATTCTATTTCCTCCCACACCGTGAACTCCACGCCCTTAGGACACGTGTCCCGCTTTGCTCGATTAGGCCCACATGGCTTTCGGCTCCTCGCCTCTGCCGCATACTTCTATGGGCCTAGATGTCCCAAACCTGTTTGGGACAAATTCCTCCAATCCGCCCCGAAATGGGCTGCCTTGTCCCTCTTCGACGCCGAAGACACGTGGCAAGATTTGATTCGCTCTCGGCTCCTTCAGCCTTTTAAAGCGTCCCTCGCGTCCATTTGTTCCAACTATTTGCATGTCTGGGACAAATTCTTCCGAACCATTGGAAATGAAGCAATGCCTTTGCTCTCGGCCGCTTCACCTTTAAAACGATCCTTCGCGTCCTCACGGCCCGAGATGTCCCCCTTATCTCGCACAATAGTTAGTCAATTTTTTCAATGCAACCCATGGATCGCCCTTTCACATCCCGCGTGTCCCCACGGCCTCGGATGTCCCAATCAAGCTACGTGGACCGCATTGGAGAATATTTTCTATTAGCCAGTTGCGCCTGACGTCGAATTGTTTAAAATTGCTGGACTAGGACTTAGCCAATTTTCATGATTTTTTTTCTGCCCCAAGTTTGTTTTTTGCAACTTTTTCACCCTTTTTTAGAACTTGCTCTTTCTCCTGGACAGAGAGTTAAAAAAAAGCCAGGGGACCTCGAAACATAATTTTTGCCTTCAATCAATCTATCTTGCTCGGAGATCAAAGAATTTAATGATGTTATCAAAATTACCCTCAGGTGAATTTTGGATAACACACATCAAATATTCCTTTCTTTTGATCTTAAAGCTTTCTAGCTATTCATGTAGATTTCCTCCTCAAGCTCACCATGCAAAAATGTTGTTTTAACATCCATCTAATCTATTTCTAGATCTAAAGCAACAACAATAGCTAAAATAAACTAATAGAATGTAACTTAGCAAAAGGATAAAATATCTCACCAAAATTGAGTCCCTCCGCTTGAGAGAAACCCTTTTCCACAAGGCTAGCTTTATACTTCTTCTTAAACACCCATTTAAACCAACCCATTTTCTTCCAGAGGTAATTTCACCAAGTCCCATGTATTCATCTTATATATGGACTCCATTTCTTCCTCCATAGCCTTTTTCCAAAACTTACTTTCATTAGATCCAAAATCCTCCTTCATAGTCTTGGGTTCATCATCAGTAATAGATAAAACTGATAAAACAAAAGTAGAACGAGAAATCAGGAGGACTATACCTCTCAGGTGCCCTTCTTAGTTGATCTAATCTTCTTAAGATAGGATTTTCTAGTTCAACATCTTTTGGTTCCTCATCTGCTTCATCTAAATCTTCCCCTTGCAACTCTCTTTGTGGTTCATCTTCTGTAGTTGCATCAAATTTAGACATAAATTCATCTTCCTCAATTTTAACATGATCTTCCTCTTTTTGAATCTCCTTAATCTCTCTAAAATTACATTAAGCTCTCTAAAAACAACCTTCTATGATTCTAGATTCCAAAGCTTGTATCCTTTTACACCATTAGAATATCCAATAAATATGCACTTAGTAGATTTATTATCTAACTTGTTTCTTTTCTCTTTCAAAATATACATATAAGCAATACAACCAAATACACGTAAATGTCTAACAGAGGGTCTCTTACCAGTCCATGCTTCCTGTGGAGTTTTTTTCCCTTCAAGTGAAGATGGTGATCTATTAACCAAATAACATGTAGTTGTCACTACTTCGCCCATAATTTTCTATCCAAATTGGCACCACTGAGCATACTTCTACACTTATCCATCAACATTCTATTCATCCTTTTTGTAACTCCATTCTATTGTGGTGTATATGGAGTTGTCTTCGCCTTTCTATTCCACACTCTTTACAAAATTGCTCAAAGGCATTAGAGCAATATTCCCCACCATTGTCACTTCTCAAAACCTTTATTTTCCTTTCTATCTGATTTTCTACAAGAGCCTTAAACTCTTTGAATTTATTGAAAACCTCAGACTTATTTTGAATAAAATATACCTAGGTCTTTCTTGAGAAATAATCTATGAAAATACATATAAAACATGGATTTTCCTAGTGATGAAACTTTTATAGGTCCAAAAAACATCACTATGTATCAAATGTAGAATTCCTTTTCCGATCTTGTAGCATTAGTAGGAAAATTTACTCTAGTTTTATTTCCAAACACACAATGCTCACAAAAATCAAAATCTAAAGGACACTCAGAAATTCCTTCAACCATACCTTTTAATTTTAAAGTACGAAGTCCTTTCTCTCCGATGTGTCCCATCCTTTGATGCCATAACATCATCTTCATTATAACAGATGTAGGAGTTATATTTGAAGCTTTCTTATCCTCTAGAATCACAGAGCTATTGCACTCATCAATAATAAAACTTACTTCAAGCTTAAACAATGTTATAGTATGGATGCCTCTTGTCAATACCATTGCACCCCAAACCATCTTGTAATTGTATTTACTAAATGCTACTTGAACACTTGCATCATTCATCCTACTTACAAATATTAGGTTTCTGGTCAAACCTGGAATGTGTAGAACACCTGGGAGGGTTTTAATCCTTCATCTTAAACCTCATCTTGATTCTCTTGTAACCATTGATCTTGTAGGTTGAGTTTTCTCCCAGATATACATCACCTCCATTATACTTTTCATATTCACAAAACCACTCCTTGTGTGGTGTCATATGAAAGGAGGCACCCGAGTCAATCAACCATGCACTGTCACATGCATGCAAGCTGGAAGCCGCAAAAACAAATCTCCCGAGTCTTCATTAGAGGGTTTTATATCTAAAGATCCACCATCATCAGAGGACTTACCCTTTTCTACCTTCTTAGATCTACATAGTCTTTCTTGAAATTCCCCATTTTACCACAGTTCCAACATTTCCTCTTATCTTTTTTTGTAGTCTTCAATTTACTTATAGACTTTGATTGTCCTTGCCTCTTCTTGCTTTTCTCTTGGGTACGACCTCTTACATATAAGGCATCCTTGGATTGATAATCCTCAATGGATTTCCACCTCATTTCTTCGATAGTAAGGCCGCAACTACATCCTCAACTAATAATTTTGTCGTAGTACTAGTAATAGCCATAACTAGATTATCCCAAGACTCGGGTAAAGAACACAAAAGAGTAATACACTTATCCTCTTCTTCCATTTTAATATCAACAAAAATCAACTGACTTACCATAGTATTAAAGACATTCATATGTTCTACAATAGAGTCTCTGTCATTCATTCTCAATGAATATAGCTTCTTTTCGAAGAAATAGTTTGTTCACCAGAGACTTTGTCTGATACAAAGTCCCCAACTTCTCCCATAACACTTGAGTGGATTTCTCATTTGACACATTTAGAAAATTTGAATCTGACAGACACAATTTGATTGAAATCATTTCCTTCCTATTGATCTTTTCCCAATCCTCTACCTTCATACCCATAGGCATGACTCCAGACACAACAATCCACTGATCTCTATCCACAAGAAGATATTCCATCTTGAGCTTTCATAACTCAAAATGTTGGCCATTAAATTTTTTAATTCGATCCTTGCACTTCTCGTCATTTTCTTCTACTTGAAAAATTCACCCACAAAGCTCCCACTCAAAAATGTTTATCACAAGTTTTAGAAACCCTAACTCTTCACATAAAAGCTAAAACCTAGCTCTAATACCAAATGAAGAGAATTAATCTGATAAACTAATAAAAAAGAAGCTATAATGAACATAATATTCAAGATAATCAAAGAAAACAAATGAAAAACACAAGATTTAACCTAGGAAACCATTTCGGGGAAAAACCTAGCACAATAACTTCTCTCTTATTGCATTAACTTAACCATTTACAATACAATAATGTACTTCAAGTTCTATTTTACCCTACTGCATCTCCAGCTATTTGTAAGAAAAACAATAAGAAACCATCAAAGCGGTTTACAATACAATGGGTACTAAAACCATGGGCTAATAAACACCCATAATGGTTCCCCATAATTCATGGATTATGACACCACCCATATATACGTATAGATAAAAATAACATATTTATACTCCTGGAAAAATATAGGATTTCAAAAAAATTCTCCCGCTAATGCTCATGGAAGAGGTGTACAGTACTCCTAGGTATACAATATACAAAATATACAACACATTCTAAACAAAGTGTCCTGGGACTGAAGTTAAAACTAGGATTCCTCTGATAGCATGGGAAAAGGTGACAACACCAAAAGATAGAGGTGGCCTTGGCCTAAAAAATATGTAGATGATGAATCAATCTCTCATTGCTAAAGTTGGATGGAGGCTACATAAAGAAGCAAGCATTGGGATCAATACACTGAAGGTGAAATATTTGCAGAATGTTGGCAGCACTTTAGGTTTTTTTATTGATAAAGATCTTCCTAAAGGATCTATTTTTTGGAATAATTTGGGGAAATCGAGGGATTTGATGAACAAAGGGGTCAAGTGGAATTTGGGGAATGGTAAAAATATTAAATTCTAGGAGGACCCATGGATCAGAAATAAATATCTAAAGGAGGAGATGCCTTGGAATGATCACTTTTTGTTTTATAAAACTGAGTTTGGGGAAAGAGTGTGTGACTATTGGATAAAATATAGGTAATGGAAACAGATTATTCCCCCACCCTCTTGTAATGGCCCCCTTCTCCCCTTTGAGAACCTCAACAATGATCTTAATTTCTGCCATATTCCTCCTAGATAGATTCAAGATGAGCTAATATGGAGGAACATAGATTCTGGGATTTATGAAGTTAAATCTGGCTATCTCCTTAACTTTGAACAAATTATTGTTAATGATTACTAGAGGAGAGTGTGGAACAAAAATATTATTCCAAAAATTAATCTTTTCTTTTGGGAGGTTGTCCAAAAGAAAATCCTCACTTGTGGACAAGCTTATAGAGAGAGGCATGATAATCATAAACAAGTGTATCCTTTGCAAATGTCAAGAAGAAACGACTAATCATTTTTTTTAGAATGTTATTTTTCTTTTCAATTTTTCTCGAAGGTGCTTGATGTTTTCAAAATTCAGATGATCCTTCCTAGGGATATCTCTAACCTCCCTGAACAATGGACTTCCATTTTCTACCATGATAGTGTCAAGGAATTATGGAAATTTTCCCTTCGCATACTCTATGGGGTATATGGATTGAAAGGAATAATAGGATTTTTAGGAACCAGGGATCTAATCCAAAGAAGGTGGTGAAGTTAATCATCAAAAACCTTAAATATAATTTCCAAACTATCAAAAGTAATTCTATCAAACCTCTTTCGGGTTTGGATTTGGATATTCTTAATAATATAAATCTCATGAATACAAACGAGGAAAATAGAAATGAGAGGGAAGATAAGAAAAAGAAGGTAAAGTGGAAATTCCCCCATTTGGTTGGTGCAAACTAAATTTTGATGGTTCAGCTAAAATAAGGGAAGGAAAGGTTGGGGGTGGGATAATTAGGAATCATAAGGGGAATGCCTTAGGGAATATGTTAGTCCGATTGGGAACCACTCTAATAACCATGCTGAAGCCATAACTATGTTATGGGGATTAAAGCTAAGTGAATCCATGAACATACAAAGCCTAATAATTGAAGGGGACTCCATGTGTGTGATTAATGCTCTTAAGCACAATGATAACATGGGATGGAAGCTTAAAAACATCATTAGGGAGGCCAAATGTATGATGGGATAGTTCAAGAAGGTCGAGATAGAACACGTGTTCAGGAGTGGGAACAAGACAATGGATGGACTAGCTAATAATGGAAATGACCTTCAAGGATAGATGAGCTAGTAGCATGATGAGTTACCTTGGAATCATATCAAAAATTTGATTAATGAAGACAAGATTTTTTCATAATTATAGGGATATGAAGGACAAAATTTGTGTGAAGGTGAATAACAATTTAGAGAGGGTGTCGAAAGCTAACATGGTGTATAATATTTGTTTTTGTATCCTTTTCTTCTTCTAGATTGATACCACAAAAAAATTTGTGGAGGGAATAAAATGAGTGGTGATAGAGTGAGAACTGAACCCACTATCTATATGCATTTGAAAAAGGGATGGTACTCTGTGGCATCTCCTCCGACGGGGTGGTTTGTCCATTTTTATTGAAAAATTATAGGGCCATGATCCACAGCTGGCCAATGAATTTGGGAAATCTTGGGAGAACGGCCAGGTCAAGATGAGGGGCACCGAAATCAAGGTTAATGAGAACACCACCGCTAAATCCACTAGTATTTCATAGATGGTCTTAAAAATTTTAAAGATAAAACTAGGAAAAAACATGAAATTTCAATCTTCTTCACTTTGGGGAAAATATTGTTTAGTATGATGATGGTATTGCAGAACCTATTTTTTGGGTAGGTGGGCAGATGTTTTCCTTGTTGTGATGAAATACCTCACTCTTGAGGGTAAATTTAGGAAGCTTTTCTCTTATCACTTGTCCATTTTGAATTATCTTCGTAGAAACTAGGAGATGAACTTCATTTTTTCCTCCTCCAATCCTTAACTAATTCCATTGAAGACTACCAGAATGATAAGCTAGAAACCCCTCTTCACCATGGTTTAATTATTTTGATGTTTAAGAAAGGGAGAATCCTTATACCCCCTCATCCAAGGGATAAAAGTGAGGATTCAAATAATGAGACCTTGGCTTTGCACATAAAAAAATGAAAAAGGGAAACAACAAGATGGTCCTGCTGGCATAGATGACATTCTTTATGAAAATAAAAAAGGTGACCGAGGCCAAGGAAGAAAGTGATCGGTATAGGGAGAGAGGTAGAGAAAGCTGTTGGTGGGAATCCTGCATCCTTAGAGTGGAGTGCATTACGGAAACAATTCGGTGGTCAACAAGAATTTGGTTCAAGAAGTCAAGGATTGCCACAAACAAATTGAAATCCAAAATAGGTGTATTGGGGGTTTGAACATTGATATCATTATGCAGGAGTAGAGGATATCAATTCTTCAAGACCAGATTGTCAAAATGGAAGTGAAGAAGGAAGAGGTTAACATGTGGTTGGAAATGAGTAGTACTGATGAGGAAGAAATCAGGGAGATGGAGGAAAAGAAAACGGAAAAATTCCTTCCAGGGTCATCATCAAGTGCAAAGGGAATAAATAAGCTGGCTCGAGCACTTGCACTAGAAGTAAATATTCCCATAGCAAGGCAAAATGATGGCTGCCCTTTGGTCATACTTCTCTATCTTTCCTTTCTTAAGGTTCTATGTTCCTTGTTTCTCTAATTATTATGTTTTTTAAATTATTGTGTATTGTAATACTTAGACCATTTGTGGTTTTCTCTACTTTTGTCTGCACTGCTTGTTAAGCTTGTTTGACATTGTGCTCTCGGATCTTTTTGTTATCCCATGTGCCTTGCCTTCTTTTTTTGTGTAAAGGGGTTTTTAGTCCCTTTAAAACTAAAATCTTATTACCTATCCAAAAAAACATATTAGGGTTATAAATAGGATGTATATTTAGATTACTACTTAAGAATTCAAATTAGAATATATATATATATATATATCGATTAGAAAACGTGTAAAATCAAGAAAAAATGAGAAAGAAAGTGCATGTATCTATTTTATTGATTTAAAAGTTGTTATGGGCATTACATAATAATGATGAACAAGCTAGAAATGTTCTATATATGCTTCATTTCTAATTCTATAATTACAGATCCTACTAAGACAAAACCATTACTTTCTACCTAGACCGCTTAGTGGCTCTATACATATCTTGTGGGTCTATCTAGGAAGGTGTAAGCACTCTATAAATTTGTGTGACCTTACAAATAATTTTGGTGTGCGTTTTGTAAGATGTTAGGTCTCATAAATGTGTGAAAATATTTGTAATCAATCCAAATGACCCAAAACCTTAACCCAAGGTGAAAACCATATAAAAACACTAGTTTTTGGGTTAAAGTGAAATCTGTACACCTCCTACATTAGAAATAATCTAAAGAGTCCTCAAACAACAAAATTTTCTCCACCTAAAGATGTGAAATGCATATGGATGCACCTATACTTAATAAATTGATCACTTTATAATGTTTGTGGATGGATTTCTTACTTTGTGCTTGAATTATCTTTAATGGTCTTTGTCTTGGGAATTTTAACTATGGAACCTAGTTTGGATTTATTTAATCCTATATAAGGTCTAATCCTAATGTAGGTCACTAATTTAGGAAAATTTAGGAGATTGTTGAATTCTTTTCAAGATATATTTTTTTGAGGAGTTATTGAAAGTGCAATCTAACTTCCAAGTGAGTAAATGAGTGCATTTTACTTTATTATATAGGGTTTCGTAGGTATAATTTAACATTACGGACAACCAATGATTAAATTAAATAAACATAAAATATATAAAATGATTATTGGAAGGAATGGAACCAAATATTTGGTAGTTTGGTCACTATTTGGCGGTATGGCCCGGGAGAAGTGTGAGGTGTTGTAAATCTATGTGCATGATAATTACAAGTGATATAACTCTTTGGATTTATGTGATATTTTATGTGAGTGGTTGATAAGTGCAACACAAAGAGAAATTCTTGAAATACAAGTAGGTATATAAAAATTAGGCTCAAAATAAGTGCACAAGTCATGATTTACATATCAATCCAATATTGACATTATGAAGTCGTTAACTACTTGAATTAAGTTTCTTCATGTTGTCATTATTCCACTCATCTTACCATATTTATGTTATCTTATTAAATATTTATAAGAAAACATTCATGTTATTTTTTTAAATATTATGATCCATACACATTAATGAGCTAAAATTCTTATTATCTTAGGAATTTTATACATTACTTGTGCTTAAATCATTAAATCAAGTCCAAAATCCTAAGTTAAAGGATGGAGATGGCTTTACATAAGTTAGGAATAAGAAGAATCAATGGAAAGCCTTATTTGAACCTCATTTCTAGAAGGCAAAGCTCCATGTTCAGGCTGAGAAAATCTTATCTTCAAAAAAATCTGGATAATCTACTAAGGATCATTTCCCACCCAAAAACTTGGTGAAATGAGTCTTGATGAAACTTTGGGTCCTTTTACTAATCCTTTTGACAAACTTATGGACTGTGTGGAGAATGATATAATAACTGAAAATGAAGAATAGATGGAAGTAGACAATGTTCAAAGGATTATTAAGGAAGTTGTTACTTCTCAATAGGAATTGTTTTCGAAAGGAACAAATTAGAGGAAGTGGATCCCAAACAGAATGAAACTGAGATTTCTTTGAAAACTCGACCAACAAAGGGGAGTCTTTTGAGGCTACCCCAAAAGAGAAAAAAATAGGCTCAGGGAGACCTTCTAAGTAGGTAGCAAGGAAAAAATAGAGTCAAAAGGATATTGATGATGGAACTCAATCTAAACTTGATCTTTAGAGATTTAGAAGAACCAAGAATCAAGGGTTAAAATGAATATTATCTCATGGAATGTTAGGGGTTTGAATAACCCTACTAAATGGAGGTTAATAAAAGAAATGGATTCGACACACAAAACTGATATTATGGCATTTTAGGAAACAAAGATGGAGGAAGGACCTTTCTTGGAAGCTAAATGTAAGCACTGCAAGAAATTTACAGGATTTGTTGTTAGTTCAAATGGATCTGTTGGAGGAATGGAAATCATCTGGAATGATGAAAAACTAAAAGGTATGAATCTTCTTAAAATAAATAATCACATGGCTATGTTATTTCAAGATAATAAGTCTAAAGAACTTTGGGTGTTATCTAATATATATGCCCCTAATAACAAAGGAGAAAGGAAAAAACTTTGGGCTGAACTTTCTAAATTTCAAGGCATTATAAAAGGGACTGAGTGGGTGATTTTGGGTGACTTCAACACCCCTTTGAGTCCGAGGAAAAGAAGGGGGGTAACATTGATCTAACTGAGAGTATGGAAGACCTCCAAGATTTTATCACACACAATAACCTCATGGATATTGAATTGAGAGGTAGAAGATTTACTTGGTCTAATAGGAGAAAAGGAGATCAGCTGATTCAAGTCAAACTTGATAGAGATTTGACTTCATGGGGATGGTTGAATAAATAATTTGGCCTCTTTTCTCTTCCTCACATTGGCTCTGATCACAATTCGATTCTTTTTCAGATCAAATATAAAGAGAGGAGGAGAACCCCTTTTAGATTTGAGAATATGTGGTTACAAAATGAGGAAATTTTTGACTTAATAAAGGGCTGGTGGAATGTGAAAATCAAAGGAACAACCATGTTTAGAATTTCTAAAAAACTTGCTCATGTTAAGAACAACCTGAAAGGATGGAATAAAAAAATTTGGTAATATTTTTGAGAAAAAGAAGTCTCTGGCTAATGAGATTTCATCCCTTCAGGAAAACTTGGAAACTCTTGATGATGACAACATTCAGGATGGACAACAAAAAGAGAAGGAATTATTATCTGAATATCATAACATTCTTCTGAAGGAGGAAAATTTTTGGAAACAGAAATCCAGGGTTCAATGGCTCAAAGAAGGTGATAAGAACACGAAATTATTTCATATTTCAACTTTGAAAAGGAGAAGCACCAACATAATTTTGTGTATTAAAGGGGAAGAAGGTGTGATGCTCAATGACACTAAGGAAATTCAATAGGCTGCTATTTCCTTTTTAGTCAGACTTCTTTCTTCAGCAAGTTCATCTAACAACAAAGTAAGGAAGAGTCCTTTCGTATTGTATTCCATGAGATATTTAATGAGTCTGACAACAATATTCTTACTAAAATTCCTTCAATGGAAGAAATTGAATTTATGTTGAAGTCTTTAAGTCCTGAAAAAGCTCGGGACCAGATGGTTTTCGACTTTCTTTTTCAAACTTTTTGGGAGATTGTTAAGGAGGATACATGCAAAGCCATTCAAGAGTTCTTCAAGAACAAAAATATGCTTCAAGAATTAAACAACACCTTTCTTTCTTTAATCCCTAAGAATCATAATCCTCTGATTTCAAGAATTTTAGACCTATCAGTCTATGTAACTATGTCTATAAAATGTGTTCTAAAATTCTAGCTTTAAGAATTCAACTCATTCTGCCTTCCATTATATCTGAACAACAAGGAGGGTTTGTTATGGGAAGACAGATCCAAGATGGAATTTTCACTATTCAAGAGACTCTCCATATGGTTAAGCAGAATAAAAAGGAAGCTATGTTTATCAAACTTGATATGGAGAAAGCCTATGACCATGTTTCATGGCCATTTCTTCTGAAAGTCTTAACCAGGTTTGGATTTGGTGAAGAATTTAGGATGATCAATGGAACATGTATTTCTATAAAAAAATTCTCTGTCATGATCAATGGGACTCCATGTGGTTTTTTTAACAACTCTAGAGGATTAAGGCAAGGCGATCCTATTTCTCCCTTTCTATTCATAATCATGGTGGAGACCCTCAGTAGAGCTCTTAACAAGGATAACTTTGAAGGAAGAATCAGAGGCATCTCTCCTACTATTAATAGCAAAAATGTTGCTCACCAACATTTTGTGAATGATATTATGTTGTTGGTGAGGCTACTATCTTGTAGTTAGAGAGTTCAAACAGATAATGATTGATTATGAGGAAGCCTCTGACCAAATGATCAATTATGGGAAAATATTGGTTTATTTTATCAATACCCCTGAAAGAAGATGTAACAAAATTACTGGAATTCTTGGTTGTGTGACTAAAAATTTCCCTACTAGGTATTTGGGAATGATTATTGGAACCAAAAAACCTAAGATTGTTGATTGGAATTTTTTGATAGACAAATTTCTTAAGAAACTGGAAGGTTGGAAAGGGTCATTGTTATCTCAAGTAGGTAAGACGGTCCTTCTCAAATGCTTGATTCAAAATATACCTATGTACTCTATGTCTATTTACATATTACCTTCCTCTATAGCTAGTAAATTGGAGAGCATCCAAAAAATATTCCTTTGGAGTGGCTCTAAACAAAAAGATAAAATTCCTCTCATTGCGTGGGAAAAGGTTTGTATGCCTAAAAATGAATAAATTTATGTTGTCTAAAATGACCTAGAGGTTGGTTAAGGAAGATAGTGTTTGGACTTCCATTATAAGGGAAAATATTGGCCAAATCTTAGGGCTAATGAATGGTGCTTTAGCAATGTAGAATTTAACGGTTCTTATTTTTGGAAATCTATAAATTGGGCTAAACACATAGTCTCAGAGGGAAGCAAATGGATGATTGGCAATGGGAGAATGATTAATTTCTGGGATGATAAATGGTTAGGGACCTTCCTCTTAAGGTCATATACCCCAACATCTATAAGGACGTGGTGGTCAAATATGGGAATAAGGTCAAAGATTACTTCAACTTTGATGAACCCCTGGGTCAATGGAAAACAATTGAATTAGAGGGATTTAATCAACGAGATCATCTCTATTAACAACAAATTAAGAGGTGTTATTGTTAATAAAGAAAGTTCAGAGGATGACAACATTTACTAGTCAAGGGAGGACAATGGAATCTTCTCGGTTGAAGTGCCTACAATACCTTATTTTCAGTGAACGGTGGCACTGATAACTTCAATTGGAAAAGTGTGTGGGTCAAAGAAGTTATTCCCAAGATTAATTTTTTTGGTGGTTGGTTATCCATGATAAAATCCTTACTGTCAGTAACCTTAATAAGAGAAATTTTCACATGGTGAACAGGTGTGTTTTGTGTGAAAAGGAGTCTGAAGACTCTTTACATCTTTTCCTCAACTGTCCCTTTTTGGTTTCTATTAGAAATACCCTTCTTAATCTATTTTTTATCAAGTGGGTTTTCCAGATTCCATTAAACAATTGTGGTCTCAATGGTTTATTCCTTTCAAGAGCCAAGGATTAAAATATCTATGGACCTTCTCTATTATGCATCTAGCTTGGGAAATTTGGAAAGAGAGAAACAAAAGAATTTTTAAAGGAAAGAAGGATATGGTCAAGAATGTTAGTATTCGTTGTTTTAATGCTATTAACACAAATTTCTCAAACTTGGCCCCACTCAAGAAAAATATTCTTCTGAATGAGATTATTTTTTCCATGAATTGGGGTATAGGTTCTACTCAAACTAGTAACCTTGTTCTAAATCCTAGACTCCAAGGTTGGGTGAAACCTAGCAAGGAGTGTATTAAGCTTAATTTTTATGGGGCCTCCAAAGGAAACCCTAGAAGAGCTGGTTGTGTGGGGGGTGTTCCATGATTCTGAAGGTAGATTTATTCTTGGGTATCACTGCAATCTTGGCACACAAACAAATCACATTATTGAAGCAAATGGATGTGTTTTGGGGGTTTCTATAGCACATCAATATAGATATGTTAGATTGGAAGTGGAAGGATATTCATTGAACATTATCAACAACATTACTGGTAGAGGTACCACTTCTACATCTATCCAAAACTCTATAAAGGAAATGTCTAATTTGTTTGAAACTATAACTTTTAAGCATATCTATAGAGAGGCTAATTTTGTGGCTGATTATTTTGCTAACATGGGGGTTAATTGTCATGAGTTGACACTAATCAATGAATTGGAAGTTCTTGACACTAAGGTGTGAGCACACCTCCACAATGATCAATATGGACATGTCACCAAATAATGTCAAATCATAATGTGCATAAGTCATATGTATAGTGTGAATTTATTGTGGGATGATGAGAAGATTTGGGCTCGGATTCACTCATGTTATTTTAAAGCCATTTCCATCGTTCGTGCTTGGAACAATGTTATTATTGGGCTTGCTTGTAGTTTTCTATTTAATCTGAAGCTTGGGTTTTCTACGAACTGGTTATTATGCTTCCAAATGGGGGAGATCTTGTTAGGACTGAGCCTTTTTACCTAGAGGGGGTGAAGCTGGAAGTGATGGAGGTGTTCGAGGGAAGGGTTTCTCATCCTTCCTAAAAAAATTTGAAGGCCACTATGAAAATCTCAAGTAAAGATTTTCCGAGCATGGAAGACTACTAAAAAAGGGGCAGTCGTGGAAATGAAAGGTATTCATATCGAGGTCATTATGGATTCTGTTGCTAAGGTGATGGGAGTGCCTACTGCTATAAGGGAGGTTTATAAACCCAAGAAGGAATCCACGAATGAACTGAATCTGTTTCTTAGAGGTAATGAAAAACTCTCCCCCCACTTTGTTGGTTTTCTCCGTTCCTCTCTACCTAGGCCTTATGACAAGGTGGATTTTACCCTAATTCAATTTCTCACTTTAGAGGGATGTCATAAGTGTATTTATGCCTATCATCTACCTATGCTTAATCATTTTCATCATGGCCATAGCTTCATCTTCCCATACTTTCTATTTCGCTCTCTGAGTACTTCCATAACCCAGTTTAAAAACAATAGAGTTATTGTTCCTCTCCATCAGGGCTTCATTCCCACCCTTGTTAAAATATCCACTCTTGATATAGACAAATCGGGTTCCCTTAAGAAATATCTTGAGGGTTATGTCGAGGAAGAAGACTCGTACTCGGATGAGGAGGACTCTAGTGATGCCTCGGAATCGCAGGAAGGTGATTCGTCGAGGAGGAAAAGGATGTCTTTGAAATAGATGTTGCTCAAAATCTTAGAGAGCTTAAATCCAAGCAGGATCCTAGTCCTTCTGTCAAATCCAAAGGGGAATCAAGTAAATAGGAGAATCAAGCTCTTGTTAATGTTCAATTGGAACAATAATTTGAGGTTATGGGTCATGTGGGTCATGTGAAAGGTGATAACCATTTGGCTAAGATGGATTTGGATATAGAAGAGATGAAGGGTGATATGAGGCTTACCAAGAGATTTGTGTAGTTTTTGTTTAATGATTGGCACAAAATGAAGTCACGGAGTCAAGAAGTGGCAAAAAGTGGTAATGGAGGAGAGATTGAAATTATGAAAGCCAACTATAGTTACCTCACTAATGAGGTGGATCACATTAGAGCTATTTTACATAGCTACATGGAATGGAGTGTGGTCATGGTGAAATCTACTCTGCAGCATCTCCATGTCCTTGGTCAGTTGGAAAACACTTACAGGCTTGTGGATGATCATGGAAATTCCAAGAAAAGAAAAGTGGATGTTGAAGGGTGTGATCTGGCGTCCTTGGGTGTCAACATTGAATCTCTGGCTAAGGAGTGGGCGAAAGTGCTTGATGGGCTTGAAAAAGCCAAAAATTGATCTTTGTTGGGTTGGTTGTTATTACTCTGTTTTACTTTTACTTTGTTGTTAGTTTGGCTGTGGTGTTACTATTTTTGCTATGTTTTTAAATAGTCTTATGGCTTGTGGAGGATCCCGAACATTATTATCGATATATATATATATATATATATATATATATATATATATATGTAATGTATCATGTAATGTATCTCTTTGGAGCTTTGACTTGTAAGGGGTAGGGTCCCCTCAACCCTATTTTACCTTTAATAAAAAAATAAAATCTATCATGAACGTTATCATGACATATTTTTATTACGCTTTATGACATTTATTTATCTTATAAATGTTACACAATAATTTTTCTTAAAAATTCTTTGTCTTATGACATACACATAGTTTACCTTATTAGTTGATACAATAATTTTTTTATATCATTGATCATGTTTTTATTACACGTTTACATAACTAATACTTTATCTTTTGAGTTAAGTTATCCCTTTTGGTGTCAATTATTTCAAAGGGGGTATATTATAGGGTTTTATAAAACATAGTTATTATTTCTTGACATATGTATGAATATTACATCATGAAATTTACATGTCTTTACTCAACAAGAGAAAATAGTGAAAATTGTTACACATGGTTTCACTCGGTAGGAATGGTTGTTATAGATGGTTACATGGCTTCACTTAACAAGCCCATTAATTTTTTTGTTTCCATGGACTCCCATATTATGCCTAGCTACTATTGTCTTATTTATGTTTTTTTACTCTTCCTCACATACAACACCATGGGAAAATATGTTTATATGTTTCATGCATTTTCACTTTTCAATTTAGTCTTCTCTCACATATAACACCAAGAGAAAACAAGTGTGGATGTTTCATGTTTTTGCTTTTCATTTTATGTTATTTAATGATTTTTTAATATCATTTTGATTTGACATTAATATATTTTTTTGCATGTGGAAAAAAAATTCACATGTATGACTAGAATAAGGGAGCACATAAAGTCCAATATTATCCATGCCTAATCCTCATGGGAGGTTTGAATTTTATTTATATTTTAATCAAACATTTTCAGTTATTATATAGATTAAAATGGGTACAAATTTAGATACCTAAATGTTTACTTATGGAAAAAATATCATTATTATACTATAAAAACATCTTCATACATTTGGCCACCATATCCAATTGATCATTTGCATTGTGGATTACACTCGGATGAAATAAAAATGATAGTAAAAACCACATGGCTGACTTTTTCTTGATTTGATGGCTTCATCCTCCAAATCTCTAATGGTCACATTTATAAATGCATAAGTTAGCATGTTCATTCATAGTCATTTAAGAGGAAAATATTGTCTCAAGTAATTACCTATGAAAGAAAATTCACATAACCCATTTAAAGAGCATCATCTTTCACATATTTGGGATACCCAAGACATCATAATAAAGCACCCAATTTCTATATTGGTCTCTCAAGAATATTCATCTAGCTCTAAATCTTCATACATCACACGTGAATTCCCTATGATAACATGTAAAGCGACATATTGCATACCAAAGACTATTTTTGAGTGTTGAAGGTCCTAATTAGGGTTTTCATTGTGAAACACATTGGGATATACAACTTACACACATGCATTAGGTGGGTAATATAGGGTTTGATGCCTCTTTAGAGTGTTGTTATGTATCATGGTTGGTGTCACTTGACCTAAAATTTATAACCCTTTTAGGTGCCTAAGAAAATAAGAAGAATAAGAATCCTAATCAGCTACACAATTATGATCATAGAATTTCAATCACAAAAATTAAGCTATATATATACGAACACAATGTTAGAAGTGGGATTCATATTAATATCACAAAGGAAAAATCTATTCAAATAGGAAACATTCACACGGGTGAATTTATTTGAGATAGGTGATTTCATAGTGAACACAAAATCACACTTCTAGAGAGTGACTAAAGTTTGATGATAAATCTTGTCCAAAATAACCCCTTAGCTATTTTAACAACCCGTAACTTCATTTATGGGGCTAGGTAAATGTACTGAGTTATTTTAGGGTTAAGGAGTTCACTTTTAAGAATTTTGGGTTTTCAATCTCTCTATGTATCCCAATTACATGTTCCATGTCACATATTTTCCACCCCTGAACCCCGATTTTCCTTAAGAAATCTTGTAAACAAATCCTAAGCATCAAAGAAATTTCCTTTGTATTTCACATTTCACTTCCAGAAATAGTTTACAAATTTTTCCTCAAACTCCGAAACCGAGAAATAAAAAGGACTTAGTGTATTTTGGGTTTGGGTTTCAAATTACAATTTGCATGCAAATTATAAAAATAACCCCATCCTTCCAAGTGAATTTTGGGTTTGAGTTCTGATTTACAATTTACATGAAAATTGCAAATCGAAACACGATTCTCAAAAATCAATGAGATTAGTGAATTTTAGGTTTTGGGTTCTCAATTACAATTTAAATGTAAATTGTAATTTGATTCTCGAAACCTAACCAAGTTGCAAAACAAGTCCCTACCCCCACTGAAAACCATTTTGGGAGTCATAGATTGCTTTGCAAGTCCCGAGTTCCACCCTTTGTATTTTTGGGGTTGATAATTTTCTTCGGGACCCGAATTCCACCATGTATTTTGGGTTTTGGGGATGTTTGACGTGGTCAAAAATTTGACAGGGGAAATCTGGTAGCTCAACTACTCTCATTTATTGAAGTATGGCACCCTTTACTTCAAACAACCATAAATTTCACAAAAATAGACTTTTTAGAAAGGTCTCATCATTAGTTTCACCATGAAAACAATAAATATTAAGTTTTGTGAGGTTAGGTAGATAAAAAATGGGAAATATAGTCCCATAATTGAAAGATTAGTTCCAGGTAGCTCAACCACCATATTTGATGAGGTATGGTGCCCATTTTTTGTTATACAAGAAAAGTGTCATGCGGAATGGGTTTGGTAAGATTCCCATGATTATTTTCAAATATTCAATATATATTTTTGGTGGTTGAAGGAAGAAATAAAAAATTCCCCTTCTTTTCCCTCCTCTCCCTCTCTCTCCCATTTTATATAAATTGTAAATGGGGCTCATTTGTAAGGGTAGGACCCTCTTGGAATGCTAGAGCATCAATTCAAGTGTTGCACAAGTGTTATTGAGTTGTAGACCTTAACTTAGGAATTTATAATGTGTTTATGCCTTCTTCCTCCATTCTAATGATCTATACGTCTCCTTAACGTAATAAAATTCATGTTTTGTGGATATTTTCTTCCCTAGATGGTGTTTTATTACATTTTCTTGCCTCTTCATCTACTTACAAGTATGTTGTGTATGTTTCTCCACTTTACAGGGTTTATTTCTATTGTGCATTGTGTGAAAATGGGAGTTTGAATGCTTCTCTTGTTGTGGCTCTCGGGTCTTCCCTCTCCTCCATTTTCTCCCATTTTCCCTCATTAAGAGTGTTTTTCCCCCTTTTTCTTGGTGTTATCACCTCCCCTTAGTTTAAGATTTCATTTTTATGCATTTCCTTCTCTCCCTAGTCCTTTTGAATTATATATTAGAGTTATATAGTTGTATTTCTTAAGATTAGTTATAGCAGTAAGAATAAGTAGAGGAACCAACCTTCTCTAGAGGTCTATCTCGAGTACAATTCCCAAAACTTGGAGACATTCCCATATTTCCTCAAATCCCTGGATCTTCATGAATCATGTACAGGTGTAATTTTGGGCTCCAATAGTTTTCGCATGCCTAGTGGGAGCATTTTAGGTACTTTACAACATTTTTGCTAATTTCTCGGTGTGTGAATTAGTAATTTATAACCTCTAGAGGCTTGTTTTAGAACATCTGGGGACTCCAATTATCATATCAAGTGGTTTTTAGTAGTCAAATATGCCATTTCATGAGAAGAATAAAAACAAGACAAAGTGCAGCAAGTGGTGCAGATTTTGAATATTTGCATTTATCACCAAGGAGGAGAAGAAGAGGCAAAATAGTTTAGAGCTCACCGTCTCCTCCAAATAGAGCCCATTTCTACTCCACTTCATGGTAGGCCTTTCTTATTGTCTTCTAGAGTTTTAATACCTATCCCAATTATGAAACATCAAAGTATTTTACCCTTTCTCAAATTCACTTGGTGATATCCCTCTTACTCTCAATGCACAACATGACATTCCAGTGACAGCTTTGAAAAGTATTCCTTTCTTCTTGGTGAAAATTATACCACTCAATTGATCATATTTCAGATATTGCCAATGTTTGTTCAATTCCTTTTATTAGTGAGGATGATGTTGTAGTTAGGCTTCTTGCTTCTTGTTTTAAGGGTAAAACACTTCAGTGGTATAAAATCTTGAGACCTACATCTATTCACAATTGAGATGATTTTGGAACAAATCTTTTAAATCAATTTAATGAGAAGGCAGCCAACATTTCCTTGTTAGAGCAACTAACAATTATTAATATAGCTCCCAATGAGAATATGGTTGATTTCACCTTTAGATTTCAAAACACATGTGATATAATTCCAACTCTCTTGAGACCAACTCCATAAGGTTCTTTCCTTTATTTCTTAAGAGAATTGAATTCTGATATCGATTATATGATACAATTTATGGGTTATTTCCAGCTACTTGATGCATATCTAATGGCCATTAGGGCTGAAAATTGTCTAATACAAGTTGGAAAGATATCCCCTAGATTACCTATTCCTTTATTCCTTGAATTTCCTCAAGATTCACAACCTTCCATTTCTCCCATTCCTAAGAAAATTTCCCAATCTGCTCCCTCCACATCTTATTCTCCCTAAAATAAAAAGTATGATGATGAAATGAAGGCCTTGATCATAATTTTTCTAAAAATTTATATCCTTGGAAAAACAACAAACCCAATCTTATAGAAATTATCCTAACCAGGGGACATATTCTAACCATGGATTCAACCAAATTTGTCATCCCTATACAAAACCAATACCTAACCAAAGATATGGGAAACATATGCAAAATGATAGGTGTAAAGGTCAAAATGCACATCTTCATCTTCAAACATTTTCTCCTACCCAGTCACTTTGTGTTCCTAGTTCAAGTAAAGCATTGGTTCGAGTGTAAAATAATGTTATACATGATATATAATGGTTTTTTCCATGTAATCAACCACATAATTAGTATGTTTGTGAAAATTCATTACAATATCATGCCTTTATGGTTCAAAAAATTTCCAATCAGTAAGATCCATTTATTAAAGCAGACAATCCTAATCTAGAAGGAGCTCAAGAAGCTAACCCTGAGACCAATCTTATGTTCTTTGGGGATGAGAAGTTTTTTGTAATCAATCAAGCAATGGGAATTTATAGTGGGCCTCATACTCATGTTTTTATAACATAAGGTCTAAGAAAAGAGTGTTGGATGATCAACCTTAATTTTCTCCTACTCGAGTTAAGTCTCTTCACAAGGAAAATAATGTTAGGGAAGATTTAAGAAAAAGCAGTTGATTTTTATTCCTAGCAGACTTGTCTTATAAAAGGAAACTTTTTCTCATCCAAAGACACATATTCCATCATTGCAACAATCAAGAAATAATAATATTGTACCTCAAATGCACAAGTCCATGGGCCTTCCTTTCAACATTGTTAAGAAGATGAATGTTAATGTGATAATGTGGGATGCTCTGGCTATTCCATCACAAAGAGATATCTTGAATTAATCTCTTAAGTAGTTTCCCAGGTTGATTCATTTATTCAAAAGACATGTTATTTTCAATTTTTTCCAAGAAATGGAAGATAAGGTAAGAAAAGTTTTCAAGACCCCATATTTGTATATGTCCTTAATTGAGGGAAAACATTTGGTTCATAATTGCATGATTGATTTAGGGGCTAGTACTTATGTAATGCCCAAAAATATTGTTGATGTCCTAGGTCTTAAGTATAGTCATGTTTCTAAAGTTGTTTTGCAACTTGATGGATCAACTATTAGCATCTTGTGAGTGATTTGATATCTTGAGTTAACCCTTCATCCTTTCCCAATTATAACCATAATTCAAGATCGTTAGTCAACTATTAACATACTTGTGTTGGTTTTCAATCCAATTCCTTGGGTTGTGCTGGTAATTTTCTTCAAATTTACATAAATATAACTGATCTATGTGCTTCATATTGTTCCTCATGCTTCAAATATCATTCTAAGTAAAGAATAATTGTCAATTTATGATGAATATTGTGCCTTGTCAAAATAAATAGAAAAAATTCTATGGAACTAGTTGATCAAAGTAAAAGCTTAGGACTTGTCATTGATTGAGATATGTCTACATATTTCACAAAGAACCTGCAATCAACACTAAATGATTCATTTTATCCCAAAATCTGAAGATATAAAGCCTCAAAAGTATATAACCCATCCATGAAATCTAAAGCTACAAGATTGAATGATTTAGTTAAAATGGACTTATCCATTTTAACAAAGATTAGAATGTTCAAATAGCCATAAAAAGTTTACTTTGCCAAATAACTCAAATTATCGCGATGCGAAGAGAACAAATGGTCATATTTTGGGTCCCTTCATAATGTTTTTGTTTCGCAGACGTCAAAAACTAGAAATGAGACACAATGGATAAGTATATCGGGTCTAAATAGAAGCCAAGTCAATAAGTTAGAGGGTGAACTTAAAATCAAAAGGTGGATACCAAGCATAATTATATAAAGAAAAATGTTTTAAGTCTTCCCAAGATGGAAATTGTGATGTGAAGGCACAACCAATGAAAGGTGAACGCATGCCATACGTGGAGATTTTCTATTGGCTCATGTTTTATGGAAGTTAGAAGGGGATATCAAATAGAATAACATGTGAAGTAGCATGAATCTTCCCTTTTGGATCATTCTTCATAGAGGTTGGTCAAGGTTCTCAATAGTTATGACACGTCTTGCATTTGTGAAGAACATGGAGCTTCCTCATTGGTTGGAACTTTGCACTCTATCAGAAGAGTTAAAAGAAAGAATGACATTTGTGATGAAAGTGCATCTTTCTCATTGTCTCACACTTCACAAGGGCTAAGAAGAGTTTGATAAGGTGAAGGAGCATGGTGTTGTCTAATTGGCTCACTTTTCATTAAAGAACATACTTGCTCGCATGAGGAAAAGTGAATGTAGAAAAGTAAAAGGAAGAAAATCCCGACCAGTAACCCAATGAAAGACTGACACATGAAAAACTTAAGAGCAATGAAAACATTGGAAAAGTAAATCCATAAACTAATCAAAGCATTCTACGTGTCATACTCCTATTTATCTTGACACGTAAAACTTCAGAAGGCCATATATTTTAATTCCCTACTCCAAATCTTGTAAAATTTATATCATTGGAAAGGTCTCTTCGATCCCTTCACTTTGGCATAATCAGAATCATATTTTAATGAAATTTAGTGGTAAAATGGGAGAAAAATAGTTCAGAATTAATGTGCAGATCTAGATAGCTCAGCCACCCAAATTAATGAAGTATGGGGCTCTTTATTATCCAACAAGTAAGATAGAAGGAATGAATGACCTTGGTAAGATGCCCATGCTCCTTTTCATAATTTTAATGCATCTTGTTGGTGGTTGAAGAGGAAAATAATATTTTTCTCTTTCTTTTCTCTTTCTCTCTCATCTTCTATATATTGTAAAAGTCTTTTATTTTGAGTGACAAGTGAAAAGGGGTAGTCGAATATTTTTTTGATCAAGTGTTAAGTTACAGGATTTCTAGTTTATTGCAAAAACATTTTGTATGCATCCAGTTCTGTGAGGAAGAGCTAAGATGGTTGCGTTGTATAGCCATTAGCAGTTTTGAAGGCATTTGCTTGTGTCTCCTTGCCAAAACTTACACGAATGTATTCTCTCTATTTTGATGAAACTATACCTTCATGTTTCTTATGTTTTTAAAGTATGAATGAGGAAATATAATTTATGTTATAATGTTGCCTTTGGTTTTACTTTTTTAATACGCAATGGTCCTTTTTTGTTACTACATTCTTTTGGTCACTATGATAATATTGTAGAGTAGTGTATACTCTACAATAGTTCATTCTCAGTTGTAAAATCCTAAGGGAAAAATCACTATTGAAATGTTATTGTTATCCCTTAAGGGTATTTTTGGTGTATGAAACAAATATAGAAATTGCTTTATCTCAACTCTAACTCCATGATTTATATTTAGGATTCTAAAGACTATTGATAAGATTTGTGTAAATTGAGTATCAATGAATGTAAATGTTATTTCACAAATTATGTCAAATTGATTGTTCTTTTCAGACATCACCATTAAGGATGGAATCTACCCATGGGAACATTAACAAACCAAAATCATAAAATCAATTAGCCCCCGTTTAAATCTCAATTAAAAACATACCGTTATATTCATAACTACCAAGCATATCATACTTACATACCATACATATGCTTATTTTACAAAGCTTTGTTTAAGAGTTATTCATTACGACAAGCCTTGTTGATAATCCCACCAAGTATGTGATACAATATCTTTTAAAGCACCATTGGTTAATAATATTATATAAATGTAATATCTAAAATTATCCATTATGTGTCTATTTATATGTGTATTTGATGTTGTAGACACCCATAATTATGCACGAGCAATTTAAATACATAAATTACGCTAATTATCCCCCTTCTTGCAAATTGGTGACATATCGTCAATAAGCACTCATATTCCCTCTTATTGTTGTTAATTAATTACAATACACTAATTGATTAAGTCGCCTATCCAACTAACATCCCGATTAACGATCTTCCGTTAATTAATCACCCCTTCTACCTAGACTAATTAATTAGCTTTGCCTTCCATTTAACCAATAAATCAATATTTAATTGATTTAATCCCCTTATAATAGCCTAAATCATACTAATATTCCTCTAATTAACTTCTATAAGCTTACATCTACCTATTAGTTAATCACCTTTGATTAATTAAAACACCCCCCAACTACCATGGCTTGCTAAGCATAAATTAAACCCTTCTAAAGTAAGGTTACCTTTTATAAAGCAACCTTATCCATTACTAATCATGTTTTACCTTTATTCCACATGCAAAGGGATGAAGTGTTTCCTTTATCCATTGGGCTATATAAAGAGCCCTCCTTCTACCTTTATACCTACACCTAAACTTCTTGAGAAGACAAATGTAAAGCATAGGGAAAAATAGAAAAAAGATTTCCTTTGTTTTCTTGAGAGTTCATCATCTTGAAGAGTTTAAGCCTCTTTCCTAAGTGCTTAGGTCATATGGGAGGTGTCAAAAGGGTCTTGTAGCCCAACTTTGACAAGCCCTCATTCCTAGGTTCTTGGAATACCAAAGACAACCATTTTTGATTGCCATGGAGCCTACTTAGGTCCATTCATTTATTTTTGTTAGAGAATAGAGGATTTAGATGCTTAACATTGTTAGTTTCAAATTTTTTGTATATGATGAATGTTAGCATCTAACCTTGTTTAATTCTTATCTTGATGGTGCTTAGTATGTTGTTTAATTTTTGCTAATTAAGGCTATTTAGGTGTTAGTCTTTGTTTACATTAGCATTAGTTTAAAAAAATTCATGCACACATTTGGCATGCCCGGTGGGACTTACTCCATTGTCCTTTGCACTTAATTTCAAGTTTTTGTAGTTAAGTTTTATTTTTGGTTACTAACCCTCTTTTACACATGTTGATCTAACTTGTTTTTCTTAACTTGTTTTGTTGAGTTTGCATGTGTTTGGTATTCCTTATAGGTATAGAGGAGGTGAAGTGCTATCAAAATTGGAATTGATGGGAAAATTTCAAGATTTCTGCATGTTTTCATTTTTAGAGTTTACTTTTTCAACATTTTACATGCTAGTTTTGTCAATTTCTTGAAAATTTTAAATTCTTGAGCATATAGGTTAGTGTTTGATAGTGTTGAGTCTTCTATTTACGTATTAATGTGGTGGGTTTCTGTCAAAATTAAATCTTGGTGAGAAAATTTCAATATTTCATCATGTTTTCATTTTTAGAGCTTACTTTTTCATCATTCTACATGCTAGTTTTGCCAATTTCTTGAAAATCTTAAATTCTTGAGCATGTATGTTAATGTTTGATAGCGTTGAGTATTCTATTCATATATTAATGTGATGGGTTGTTGCCAAAATTGAATCTTGGTTGGAATTTTTTTCCCATTTTGTAGATTAAGGGACGTTTTTGACAATTTTTTGAGTGCATGTCAAGTGCATACCCGTGAACATAAGAGCATATGCTTAACCATCTTCCAAAGACCATAACTTTTGCTCCCGAACTTGAAATGACTCCATTTTTTTGCGTTGGAAAATTATTGAAGTTAACTATCAATGGAAACATAAATTTGGGACTCATACTTACAGAAATTATAAGTTTTTCTGTTAGTTTAAAATGGGTCATTTTCTAATATGTCTAATGTTTTGATGAATGTTGTATTTCCATGCTTACTTGATTTAGACCAAAGCGTGTGTATGCTCTTCTCTTACACCTTTTGGTGATATTGAGAATAAAAAATAACTTTGATATATAAATTTTTAACATTGGGATTAAACTTGGAAATTTGATTATTCATTTTACTTATGATCGGGGATCATTTTGAAAGTTCCTAAACATATCCAAATGGTGTCGGTGCAGAAGATCATCTCGAGAGATTTCCAACGACTGTGAGAATGTGACAAATGGACATCGGGAGCTCTAGATATGTTCGGTCAAAGTTCGGTCAACGAGAAAGTCAACTCTAGTCAACTGGTCAAAATTTGGACCAATCACACTGCGACACGTGGAAAAAAGGCAAAAGGGAGTTGTTTATGGATTTTCAATTACCGGTCTTCGACGAGCGTAAAAGTGGTGCACGGGAACAAGAGGCTCAACTTTTATAACGGAGGGGAGCCCGACCGCCGTGTGGACTAATTGGTCTTCACCGACATGGTGGGTCCACAAGCCACCACGTGGCTTGCCACCACGAGTTCGATCTTCTAATTGCAACTCGACAAGTGGGATACATTAATTAGTATTAAGCTCACATAAATTAACCGACCACACATATCAGCCAACATGCTAGGTTATGTCCACGTGGTAAAGGCATGCATTGTCATGCGTGGAAGATTCCACGTGAGGAGGGGGATATGAAGCGGTGGTGTGGGGGCAAAGGCCCATGTGTGGACTGTTCCACGTGAAGAATGGAGTAGGTAAGGTTTAATACAACCTTACCCAAATATAACACCGCCAAATGTGGGATTTATTCCCTCTTTTCATGTATGCCGCTCCTTATGGGATTTTTATCCCTTAACAAATGCCTAGCTGCGCCAAATGGGATATTTATCCTATTATTTAAACATGCTAATCACCCATTATTGGGTATTAATCCCATTTTCTATGTAATCCACCCACATAGGATTTAATCCCATTTTTATGTATGCAGTGAAGGCTAATATTAGCCTATGGATGATATTAAATGCATATTTTTAGGACCCTAAAAATGTATAAATAGGGTACCTAGTGCATGGTAAAACACACATGGTACACAACACAAGCTTATTATTTGTTAAGCTTGTTGTGGGACACTGTGGACACACATCACACACCGGTGCAATGGAGAAGCTCATTGCTAGAGCATAGAACAGTGGACACCGGTGCAACGGAGACACCGATCCCGAGCTTATTATTTGTTAAGCTTATTTGCGGGATGTGTCGATTGTATTGTGTCTATTGGCCTATTATTTTAGGCAATAATAAATGAAATATTTGTGGCTAGGAGTTATTCAAACTACCTAGTCGGCCCATAGCACCACACCAAGTACTTGCGAATCTGGATTGTCGATAGGAGTGCTAGCTTCGCATTGTTTGTGTCGGGAAGGCCGATCACGGCCGAAGGAGATGTATGCCAAGAAAGTGGAAGTATGGTTCTATTTTTCACCCTTTTCATCTAAAGAACTGGTGTCTTGGTAGGCAAGTAAAATTCCATTAGGTTTTCTTGTGAAAGTACTATTGTAACTTACAAGTTTTGACTAGTGGAGCAGTTCGATCACGAACCGGAGACATAGGCAATTGCCGAACTCCGTAATCAACTGCGGTGCAATTGTCGTTATTGTCTTGCATTATTTTAAATTGATTACTTAAAAGGATTAAATTATCGATAAATAATTGAAGCCTATAAAGGGTCCGAGATCAGTCGTAATAATCGATTATTTTCGGATCAGCTTAAGGGAATGAACCTTTTACAAAGCATTTTTCAATGGTCCTTTGATTTGAAGTTTTCCATTTCTATATAGTTGGGATAAAGTTTTTGTATGCTCTTCTCTTACACCTCGGGGTGATCTTGAGAATCAAACGCAACTTTAGTCTTCATTTTATAACATTTGGTAAATTGGAAACTTTATCTTTTACTTTTGGTTTAAGGGAAAGAACATTTATCAAGATTTTTGTATGGTTCATTGATTGTAAAGCTTTTATTTACTTTTTAGGTGGATTATTTGCTGTGTATGCTATTCTCTTACATCCTTGGATGATCTTAAGAATCAAAAGAAATTCTTAATCCTCTTTTAAATAGTGTGATTTTCTTGGAGAACTACTAACACTTGAGTGCGCATGACCTAAACACGCTTGTCAAAGAAATGAGGAATCAAAACGAAGTCAAAAACTACTAATACAGTTGTTATACAAGTTGTCAAAAGGTGTTCAAGCAAACCACACCTAATTAAACAAGATAAAAAGAACAACATATTCAAAACACTATATTGTAGGTTTCAGAAAAGGGTACATCCCTCTCCACTCAACTGGAACATAACCCCTTTGGCATAACGCCTTAAGCTACAACAATGGGGGTGGTTCTAGGAACCCCAAAGTAGTCCATGCAAGAGGGAACCTTGTGGACAAAACAGGAAGTGCTCCACACTACCTATCTGACTAGTGATTCCTTTGTGAGATAGAGTTACAATTTGTCCCTATGCGACCCTTTTAAGTACACGATGGATGCATTTACGCCCCTACTTGTGCTTGAAGGGACCAATGTCGATATACTCCCAAGATAGTCGGGACTATTTGGGTAAATCATCCCGCTCGTGGATAATTTTTTGACACCTAAGACGAGAGAACTACCTAGGAATATATTCTTTGGGAAAGAGCCCACTTAGACCATTTCAAAATAGTGTTGAGTTGTGATCCATCTTTGTATCACGAAATGTGTGACGCGTTACGTTTCGCTTAGTTTTCACTTACCCTAAGGTAAGGTGAAACTCTGCCAAAGTGAAGCCAACATTTTTCATCCCCATTTTTATCTACTTACTTCACATTCTTTTGACACTTTTTTGATCAAAATAAGGGTGACTACCTCTGTGTTACCAATCAATTTGTTGTGCCACTTTTTATCCGTTTACGCCCATCCATTTTTACGGTTGGGTTAGTTAAATATCTAAAGTGTGTGGAGACGTATTTATATCATTGGTAGCCTTTGTGATCTTGATACCCATGTCAGGATCATCATCATAGTTAGGAATGATTCATCATTTTATCTCCCTTTGACATGTTACCTTGTTTGCATTGTCTCGACATAATTAAGATACTTATGTCACGTTTCTCGTAAACATGATCTAAGTGTCCGTATTATGGCATTACGCTGCCCACATTTTAACACATCCTTAGTATACTTTGACTTAGTTTGATTTCAAACATTTTCCCAAATCTTGAAGGGTGTCGCTTACTTTGTTTGCATCGTTTGATACCACTTTGACACTAATATCTCACTTCTCCGCGAAGCTTGATAGACGTGTCCAATTGGTGTGGTTACATAGCTTACATTTGTAAACCTCACCCTTTAACATTTAGGCCTTGTTGGTTGTTAAACTTGTCGTGGTATCCTTTGATTGGGATTCACATCTACCCTTTGTTAATATTTACGCCTTGTTCATTTCGAGCTTGACGTAAATATTGACGTTGTGTTGATCATCTTTGCATCACATTTTCATATGGTGTATTTCCTTGTTGATTGGCTTTGTGTTTCACACTTGCATGATTGTTCCTTGTGATTATTCATTCGAAAAATTATTTTCTAGGACAATCCCTCTCAATCTCATCGAGATTGTGTCGTCATAATGTCTATTTTCCTTAGACCTTCTTCAGAAAATCATGCACGCATCTCCCTACTTACACAATTTCTTCTAGTTGGTTGTGCTTATGCTACCAAAATTGACATGTCACTTCCTTCCCTTTGAAGGAGTTTCATCACACTATCTAGATCTAGACATTTGTGCTTAAAACAATGCCAAAAATGACTGACTATCACGCGGTTCCCCATACTTACAAAAATATGAAACCTAGGTTTAGCAATTTAAATCAAAAGATTCCCATTACAACTAAAATCATTTGGTTCTTCGTGCTAGATAGCCCATACGGGTAACTCGTTCCCCACCTTCATCACATAGTCAGTGGTATGATTTGAAAACTTTTGATCCAAATTATTATTTGAGTTCCCCCCACTCTTGTTCTAATTCTAATCCAAAAATTTCCTCTTCTTCTGAGGATTCCAATCCAAATATTTCCTCTAACTCTTCTGATGATTCATATCCAAACTACTATTTAGACTCATCTAATTCGACTTCTAAGTCATCTAATGAAACTCCTATGTCATGGTCCTCCCTATTTTTATAGGAACCTCTTCATCATACATTTAATATGACTCCTATGTTGTGGTCCTCCCTTTCTTCACAGGACCCCTTTTATCAGTCACCTCAATGACATCTTCTTCCTTTGAAGATACATGTGACTCCAAATCCCTCCAATCAAACATATAATACAATTCTTGAATCACGGTCCTCTCTTTCTTTGCAGAACCCTTGTTATTATTCATCCGATGCGATTGTTGAATCACATTCCTCACATTCTTCATAGGACCTTCTTCATCAATCACCCCCAATAAGTCTTCCTCCTTTGAAGATTCATGTGAATCGACCCATGTGTCGCAATCTATAGACTTTGGACTTAATCCTACTATTTTACATACGACATACCATTATATAGGTAGGTCCACACCACCTTCTTCTACTCCTAAGACATCTAGCTACACATCTTCTTCATCCCCCACATCATTTTCTTCTATCAATCATCATCAAACATCTTCTAAGTCTTCCACACCAATTGGATCTCTTTCTTCCAATCAACCCCTGGTGGTTGATCAACAACTCATACTGATTGATCTCTTTCAGAATGAAGAAAAAATCAGGGCATTTATAGGGGCATATGAAGATATTCCTTTAGCAGATTATGAGAAAGGATTCTCTTTAGACTTTGATGTGTCTGCATATTATGAGGAAAAGGTTGATTCCTTTTATCAAGAAATAGAGGAAGAGCCTCAGGTCATGCAACTTGACCCTCCTCTTATTCTTCCATCTTCACATTCTTCATTATGTGATGAAACTCCTTGGTCTTGCATTGATCCATGGCCTATCTTCTCATCACCCAATAATTCTTTGTTTATCATAATTCCTCAATCATAATCTCTTATGGGGTCAATGCCAAGTAGCCCTTCATCTTCATCTAGGTGTGGGTCACCTTCTAGTAGCCCTCCCTCTACTATTTGTGGGACATTTTCGAGTAGTCCACTATCTTCTATTCTTGGGGCACATCTAACTAGCCCCTTATCTTCTATGTATGGATCACCCCGGGTAGTCCATCATATTCTATTCTTGGGCCACATCCTAGTAGCCCATCATCTTACATCTATGGGTCACGTCCTAGTAGCCCTTCTTCTTCTATTCTTGGGCCACATCCTAAGTAGCCCTATCTATGGGTCACATCCTAGCAGCCCTTCTTCTTCTATTCTTGGGCCATATCCTAGTATCCCTTCATCTTATATGTATGGTTCACCTCCCAAGTAGCCCATCTTCTTCAATCCTTGGGACTGTATCCTTTCCATCAATCACATCATCCTTCTACCAATGACCGGAAGCCCACCATCATTTATCTCATTCCTATCATCAATCATAAAATTTTGCTTTATTCTCCTTCTCGAGGTCGGAAAAGTCACAAGTCATTTTATAAGAAACCCAAACAGTTCATTATCAAGCTCGAGTCAAAACTTCCAAGAGCTCAAAATCCCCAACAACTTGAACAATCTCATAGTTATAAATCAAGCGTGATTCAAGAACACAAATCAACGTAACCATACAACATGGCGCAAAGTGCATAAACCTTTAGATAGGGAACTAAATATCCCACATACAAAATCCATGTTTCAAGATAAATCACAGTCCTTTGTTGAGTGTGAACTCACCATGATCATTGAGATCGAGGAAAACATGACTCTTGATAAACAAACATGCCTAGTCTCCCTTATCAAGGAAGTCGTAAACATTGTTGTTGGATCTTACCACACATAGTGACTTTGTTAGTCCTAACCTCTTAAAACTGTCAAATATCTAAAAATAAAAAACAATTCAAAAATACAATTTTTTTTTGAAAAAACACAACAAAAATCAAAGGTACAAAGATCAAACATAATAATCAGATGTTGCGTACACATGGATATTTCTTTCTTCCCTTCCCTGCTATTCTTCTGCAAGTATTCCTACCATTTTCATCCCTTCGGTGATATTTTGGTTAGCTTATTTGCATGCATTTTTGACATTTATCTCTATGGTATCCATTTGACCCGTCTTTTATCACCTTGGTAAATTAAAGAACAAATGACCTCTTATAGATCCTATCACATTCAACATCTAATAAACTTGTTGCAAATAACTTTTGGGAATATTTGTTGACACTAGCCAATGTCATCATCGTAAGCACTTCCTCCTCCTTCCATTAAGCCTTCGTAGTTCTTAACCCCTTGTTAAACAAGAGAGTTGAAATAAGTTTTTAGAAAGCAAAAGAATCAAAATCAATCAAAAATCAAAAGCTAAAATCCAAAAAGCAAAAGCAAATTGATATATTACTTCTCTCTCTGTTGGCGTATTTACAATAATCTCTATCGGGGCTATGGATGTCGATCTGGTAGTAGAGAAATGTTGCGATTAGAATAAAATACATCTTCATCGGGGCTATGGACGTCTGGCAGTGGTAAAGAGAAATGTACTGATTATCCTTTCACCACCCATTCACAAAATCGTCTTTCACAATAAATCATTTCTACACATTGGTTAGGGTCTCTTCACTTGTTGTCTATTAAATATTCACTTAAAAAGGTAATAAACTCCACATGTGCACATTGGATCTCTATGAGTAGGTAGGATTAGTATGTTACCAAGTGTCTCGTTTCGGATCTTGTTCGAGACTCTTACTCTAGTCCATATCTCATCTTACAATTTTTCCTTTGATTAATCACTTCTTCATCGCGAGGCTTCTAACCTACATTCCTATCATTCACATCATTCTTCTACTTCATTTAGAACATCTATGTGTATAATATTACTTGTTTGCCATGTTTGTAGACATGTTTGTCACCTTTCAAAAAAATAATTTCTCCTTCCTTTCTATCATGTGATTTTAGGCCAACTTACGCTGGGGGCATCCTTGCTTCTTCCCAACATTTCATTGGTTTATGTTCATCATCATGTTGAACCTATCCATAATGGCCTTGGGTCCCACTTCTACTTGTGAAGAGTTTACCTTTGAATACTCCCACCTAATCGTTGGGGCATTTTTACATCTTCACCTTTCTGGTACGCATGTGGCCTTATGCCCTTGTACATCCCATCTATCGCTAGGGGCATCCATGCTTCCTTGTCTTCCTATACATAGTTTCATAAAACTTTCAAAATCAACCAAAACATTCAAATATGTTAGAAAAATCATCAAAAACATTCAAATATGTTTAAGAAAACTTCTAAAAATTGAAAATCATCCTACAAAATGTCACTCTTTGGTTCTCACTTGTTCATGTGTGTGACTTGCGGATCATCTTGATCTACCTCCATCAACAAAATCTAGGCTTCTTACTTTATCTGTACTCTGGGGCACAACGAGTTTCTGGTACTATTTCATAGTGCACATTACTTTTCCATCAGACCCAAGTGTCCTCCGTTATTCCCCTCACATGTATCCTTGCTTGGGGCACCATCATCAACCCTTGTCATTAATTTGCACAGGTCGTAACTGAAGCTCAATAATAAAAACATTATATTATGTTTCTTTGTTAGTTTAGCTTGTTTACTTTCTCGTATTGCATTACATTTTGTATGTTGCATGGAGTTAGGCATCTTTCACTTTCTCATATTGCATTGCATTTTGTATGTTGCATGGAGTTGGTGTTTTCAGCAATGGATAATTGTTCGTAGTATGGATTTTCATGTCATTCTACTTTTTGTCGTATGCTTATATTTTTCATAAGGACCAATGACGTAGCTCTTGTGGAAATATGATGACATTGAAATTGTTCCAATATATAAAGGCTAGAGGCTAAGATCTTCTCTCCCCTCCTCCATATTTCTTCTGCATCACTTTCCTCTCACCCCTAATCTTCCATCTTATCGGGGCATCCTGCTCCTTTCCATTCTTCTATCTCTCACCTTTTTCGATTGTCGATCGTCTTTCTTCATCACCCTATCAACACTTGAGGGGGCATCTCTCCTTCCTACTAATTTTTCTTCTATCCCTTCAAAATTTCTTCCATCTACTATCTTTGAAGTGACATCACTTACGCCACCCCAAAGAGGGGCAAATGTAGACACCCATAATTACGCCTGAGAAATTTAAATACATAAATTGTGCTAATTATCCCCCTTCTTGCAAATTGGCAACATATCGTCAATAAGTGCTCATATTCCCTCTTAGTGTTATTAATTAACTACAATACGCCAAGTGATTAAGGTGCCTATCCAACTAACATCTCGATTAACGATCTTAGTTAATTAATCACCCTTTTACCTAGACTAATTAATTATTATTAATTAATTAGCTTTCTCTTCCATTTAACCAATAAATCAATATTTAATTGATTTAATCCCCTTCTAATAGCCTAAATCGTACTAATATTCCTCTAATTAACTTCTATAAGCTTACATCTACCTATTAGTTAATCACCTTTGATTAATTAAAACACCCCCAGACTACCATGACTTGCTAAGCATAATTTAAAACCCTTCTAAAGTAAGGTTACCTTTTATAAAGCAACCTTATCCTTTACTAATCATGTTTTACCTTTATCCCACATGCAAAGGGATGAAGTGTTTCCTTTATCCATTGGGATATATAAGGAGCCCTCCTTCTACCTTTATACCTACACCTAAACTTCTTGAGAAGACAAATGCAAAGCATATAGCAAAACAGAAAAAAAAATTTCCTTTGTTTTCTTGAGAGTTCATCATCTTGAGTAGTTTAAGCCTCTTTCCTAAGTGCTTAGGTCATATGAGAAGTGTCAAAAGGGTCTTGTAGCCCAACTTTGACAAACCCTCATTCCTAGGTTCTTGGAATACCAAAGACAACCATTTTTTATTGCCATGGAGCCTACTTAGGTGCATTCATTTATTTGTTGTTAGATAATAGAGGATTTAGATACTTAACATTGTTAGTTTCAAAGTTTTTGTATATGATGAATGTTAGCATCTAACCTTGTTTAATTATTATCTCGATGGTGCTTAGTATGTTGTTTAATTTTTGCTAATTAAGGCTATTTAGGTGTTAGTCTTTGTTTACATTAGAATTAGTTTAAAAAAAAATTATGCACACATTTGGCATGCCCGGTGGGACTTACTCCATTGTCCTTTGCACTTAATTTCAAGTTTTTTAGTTAAGTTTCATTTTTGGTTACTAACCCTATTTTACGCATGTTGATCTAACTTGTTTTGTTAAGTTTGCATGTGTTGAGTCTTCCTTGTAGGTATAGAGGAGGTGAAGTACTGTCAAAATTGGAATTGATGGGAAAATTTCAAGATTTCTGCATGTTTTCATTTTTAGAGTTTACTTTTTCAACATTCTACATGCTAGTTTTGACAATTTCTTGAAAATTTTAAATTCTTGAGCATGTAGGTTAGTGTTTGATAGTGCCGAGTCTTCTATTTACATATTAATGTGGTAAGTTGTTGTCAAAATTATATCTTGGTGAGAAAATTTCAAGATTTCATCATGTTTTCATTTTTAGAGCTTACTTTTTCATCATTCTACATGCTAGTTTTGCCAATTTCTTAATTAATTACAATACACTAATTGATTAAGTCACCTATCCAACTAACATCCCGATTAACGATCTTCCGTTAATTAATCACCCCTTCTACCTAGACTAATTAATTATTATTAATTAATTAACTTTACCTTCTATTTAACCAATAAATCAATATTTAATTGATTTAATCCCCTCTAATAGCCTAAATCGTACTAATATTCGTCTAATTAACTTATAAGCTTACATCTACCTATTAGTTAATCACCTTTGATTAATTAAAACACCCCCAACTACCATGACTTGCTAAGCATAAATTAAACCCTTCTAAAGTAAGGTTACCTTTTATAAAGCAACCTTATCCGTTACTAATCATGTTTTACCTTTATCCCACATGCAAAGGGATTAAGTGTTTCCTTTATCCATTGGGCTATATAAGGAGCCCTCCTTCTACCTTTATACCTACACCTAAAATTCTTGAGAAGAAAAATGCAAAGCATTGTTAGTGCAAAATCACAGCCCACGGATCTTTGGTGGGTTTCTAGGTTGACCATATTATTATCCAAAGTGTGATTGCGTAACATTGAATCCTTTCTCTAAGCGTGGGACTTGAAAAGTGAGAAAGGATTCTCCAGGAGAGAAAAGGTTGGTTCCTATCCCTTTGTTCGAGATGCACACGAAATATGCGAGAGGGTTTTCTCGAAACCTAATCTAATCGCCGAGGAGACGGGGTAAGAAGATGCATAAAAATAAATCTAAGCTAATAGAGGTGATGCACCGAGGAATGAAGAACACCTATCTTGCCAATAAACACTAGACCATTAAAATGTGATATAAGATCATGCACATATAACAAAACTTGCAGTGAAAAACCAGGAGGATGCAAAATGAACACGAGAGAGGGTTGAGAATCATCCACAGACATGTATTACTTGCTCCAAAGACCGATACCATACAATACGAGAATGCCAAGAGGCAGAGTTGTATTACAGTTTCAAATGAGAGGTTCAAACTCCACAAATTCGCCTGATAGGAGAAGAAGGGAGGAGCAAAGCAGAAAATGTTCAACCTTTTGAAAGAAACCCCTCTTTACAATATATAGGAAGAATGAGAGAGGGAAAAGAGAGGAAATTCGAGAATCGCCCAACGACTTCTAGGTTGTATTTTAAATCATCTCATTATGGCAGAAGCGGCGGATCCTGGCAAAATGGTGGGCTGTCTAACAGAAGCGGGAAACTGTCTGCTGCATTAAAGCTGGTTGTTGAAGCATCACTTCTGGCATTACCACACGTCAGGGACGTTTTCTCAATTTTCTCTCTCCAAACTGAACCAAAATATAATATTGACCCTGGAATAATGTAGATAATTTCAACAGCTTTCCGTTGATATAAAGAACGTGCTAATCCGAGCTCTGGATCGAAAGATATGATGATCTGAAGATTTAGGGCACGAAACAGGCCAAAACGGATTTTGAAATCTTTTCCCACGCTCTGCCACCTAGACGACACGTGTCAAGCACTGATTGGATGCGTAATTATCTCTCCTTCCCTATCCTATGGGTTTTCCTACTTCATTGGACACGTGTCCTCTTTTTATTGGCTCGGGTCAGTGCTTGAAACCTCGCCCTTTGACTTTTGGACTTTCTCCCTTGTGACACGTGTCGTGATTTGATTGGTTCTCGGGCCTGCCGGATTTTCGCGTCCTTCGCGTACATTTGTTCCGGATGTCCCAAACTATTTGGGACAAAAACTCTGATCCACCCGAAATGGGCTTCCTTGTCCCTCATTCGGCCGATGACACGTGGCGTTGCTTGATTGGCTTTCGGCTCCTTCGGCTATCCGCGTCCCACGCGTCCCTTTGTCCCAACTATCCCAGTGCTGAAGTTCCCCGTTTCAGCCGAACCGGCCGGTTCGTGTCCTTCGCGTACATTTGTTCCAAGCCCTGCATCCCGGTATGCGGGACAAATTATTCGAACCGCCCGAAATGGGCTTCCTTTGCTCTCGGCCACTTCGCCTTTTCATGTCCTCGTGGCCCAGATGTCCCAACTGTTTGTCGATTTTCTTCTCCTTCGGCCGAACCGGCTTTCCGCGTCCCACACGTCCCGATGGCCTGGATGTTCCTTTGCGAAAGTTCTCCTTTTCGGCCGAACCGGCCGGTTCGCGTCCTCCGCGTACATTTGTTCCAACTGTCCCAAAGGCGGCCTGGAGCAGGACTTAGCCAATTTCATGATTTTTTCTGAATCAATCTACTTGCTTGGAACTAAAAACTCTGATGCATGTTATCAAAATTTACCCTGGGGGGGTGAACTTTGGATAACAATTTGGTGACTTTTCGGGGTCACCTACCTGCTAGGTAGAAGATCAGTGGCCTTTTAGCGATCCATTGGGCATGGAGTCATAAGCAATAACCTGAAACGAGCCTGATACTGCAACTCCCTCTACGAGAGCACGCTGAACTGTAAAAACTCAACCTAGGAGCAACAAAACCTGTGCCAAAGCACTTAGGGAAACTGAAACCTAACTACAACAAGACAATGTGCAAAGCACTTGGAGGAATGAAAATCTAATTAATATTTACAAGGTGGTAAATTTCCCTCTAGAAGCAATGCTTGAGATAGATTCCATTTACTGGAATCTGCAGTTCTTCACCATCCAATGAGGCCAATTGGAAAGCATTGCTGCTCTTGCACTTTGTGACCATGTATGGGCCACTCAAATGGAATCAAATTTGAATGTTTTCCGGTTTTCTCTATCCACATCCCATTTCAACACTAGATCTCCAACCTGAAACGATCTATCCTTGGCCTTCCTATCAAAGGTCCTTTTGATCAAAGCTTGATCCTTTTCCATTGCTTGGGATGCCTGATTTCTGATCTCTTGCAGCTCCATCAACTCTGCATACCTTACCTCCATGGGCCCAAACTCTAGCAACTCCAGCTGCTTCATGAGTTCCAATGTTGGCAACTCAAGTGACATGGGCAAGATTGCTTCTCTTCCATAGACAAGTCTCGAATGGAGAGTTACCTGTGGATCTCTTGGGAGTTATCCTATCAGCCCATAAGGCTGATTTCAGTTTGGTATGCCAAGCCCTCTGATTCTCATCAAGAGTCCTCCTAATGATCCTCAACAAGTTCTTGTTTGTAGACTCGGCCTGGCCATTACCTTGAGGGTAATAGTTTGATGAAGTGCTTAGGTAGATCCCATTCTTGACAACCCACTCAATCACCTTAGATCCAATGAATGCCAATGCATTATCAGAGATTATTGTAGTAGGTACACCAAATCTGGTAGTTATCCCCTCGTAAAATTCTAAGATGCTAGACTCATTTGCCTCTTTGAGTGCTACACGCTTGTCCATCTGGTGAAGTAGTCCGTGGCTGTCAAAATCCATTTGTGCCCTTGGCTTGAATTGGGATTAATGACTCCAATGAAGTCCAAACCCCATTGCATGAATGGCTGGTCAACTGAGATTGGATGTAATGGAAGGGCAGCAAGTCTTTCTTTTCCTGTGAAGAATGCACAATTCTTGCACCTCTTGATCCATGCATAGCAATCCTGAAGATTTTAGGCCAATAATAACCAGCTTTCATGATTTTTAGAGCTGTCACTCTTGGTGCAAAATGACCACCAGCTGGTCCACCATGAAACTCTTCCAACACCCTTTGAATCTGATTTGTGCTAATGCATCTCAGCAGCACTCCATTCACATCTTTCTTGAACAAAACTCCATCAACAATGGCATATGGAACAGCCTGCAACCTGAAGTATCTCCTCTTCGCTTTGCTCATCTCTGGAGGGCATAGGCCTGTCTGTAGGAAGTGTATCATACTCTGAGTCCAACAGGGGGTGGGCACATTATCATTTTCCTATTCTTGACCATCCTGTAGTACCAAGACAACATTTTCTTCATTACCTGCTTCAACTTGTTGACTCAAGGCTAGTTGTTCGCATAGTCCCTTCCCACGTACTAGTTTGGTGACCTTGATCTCGATGTCATATTCCATGACACGAGTTATCCATCCTACACGTTTCTCATTCAGATCCTTGTTTAGAAGGAAGTCCCTGACTCCCGCATGAGAGACCAATAATTGGATCTTGTTGTTTGAGACTAGGTGCTTGAATTTCTTTAAACTCCTAATCACTGCAAGTACATGCTTTTCAATGAAAGAGTACTTAGTTTCGTATCCCTCCAAGCCTTGACTGAAGAAAGCAACTGGTTGTTCTAATCCTTCTTTGTTTTGTTGTGCCAAGATTATAGAAATTGTATCTCCACCACCTAAGGCATATAGCATGAAATCCTTTTAGAAGTTTGGATTGACGAGAGTTGGAGCTTGAGATATAGCCTCTTTTATTGCCTCAAAACTTTCCTTGCCTTCAGATGTCCACTTAAATGCCATGCTCTTCTTCAATATCAATGTTATTAGCTTTACGAGAGCTACAAAGTTTGGAACAAACCTGTGGACAAAATTGATCCTTCCTAAGAAGCTTTGAAGAGCCTTCTTATGACTTGGCAATGGCAACGCTCGAATTGCTTCAACTCTCTTTCGGGTCAATCATCAATCCCTCCTTTGAAACAATATGGCCAAGAAGTTTTCCCTCATGAGCCAAGAATATGCATTTTTTGGGATTCAATGATACCCCAAATCTTCTACACCTCTGAAATACCTACCTCAGATGAAAGAGGTGATCCACTGCATTTTTGGAGAATACAGTGATGTCATCAAGGTATATCAAAACTATTTTATTGATCAACCCCTTGAATGCCATATCCATTGCCCTTTGGAAAGTGGCTCCAGCATTTGATAGCCCAAATGACATCTTCTTGTAGGCATAGGTCCCCCATTTGGTGGTGAAATCCGTCTTGAACTGGTCATCTTCCTTCACCATTACCTGATTATACCCTGAGTAGCCATCTAGGAGAGAGAATCTCTCCGAACCGGATACTACTTGCAATATTTGTTCCATTGAAGGAAGTGGGTAATGGTCTTTGAGAGATGCCTTGTTTAGGTCTCAGAAATCTACACACAACCTGATTTCTCTGCTCTTCTTCCTGACCGGAACCAAGTTTGCGACCCAACTTGAGTGCTTGATCAGGAATATAATGCTTGCCTCTATTAGCTTATTTAGCTCTTTCTTCATTAGAGGCTCAATGTGAGGGTTAAGCGGTCTCTGCGCTTACGCACTGATGGGCTTAGCATCTGGTTCTAATTCTATGGTATGTTGAGCAGGTTAGGATTGAAACCTTTCAAGTCTTCATAGCTGCAAGTGAAGACATCTAGAAATTCTTGGCAAAGTTGTATGAAATCTGATTTCTCCTGTTCAGTGGCTACCTTGCCAATTTGAAGTGTTTTGTTTTCCCCAACCGGAATTGGCTTTGAATCTTCTCTTTTGACCTGTATGTTAGCCTTTTCCTTACGGAACTGGTCATTAGGGTTGAAGATAGACTCCAATGTTACTAAACCCCTAGGAAGCTTGTTTGTCGCTATTTACACTACTTGATCCCCATATTGCTGCTCTAATTTGTCCTGATTCCTAGTTGAGAATTCAACCTCTTCTTGTAAGAAATTGACGATCTGTTGATCATTCTCAAACACCTGCCAGCTGGTGTTATTATCTGGAACTGCTGGCCTCACAATCACATGGACATGTGGTTGTGTTTTTTCCCTTTTGATGTTGTCAACCACATCAAACATTGCTCCAACAGCTGCGAGCCTATCCGTGGCTTCATTTTTCTTCCTAGGTATGGACGCGATATTGAAAGCTTCGAAATCCTCAACGAGGTCCCATACCCTATTCTTGTAGTTCTTTAGCAGTTCATTCTTTGTAGCATGTTGTCCCCTGACTTGATTGACGATTAGTTCACTGTCACCAAAGACTTGCAAGTTCTTTATTTTCTTCTTGATTGCCCAATGTATCCCTTGCACCAAGGCTTCATATTCAGCAGTGTTATTTGAACAGGAAAACTAGAAATGGAAGGCTGAGTAATACCTTATACCTTGTGGTGAAATGAGCATAGCTCCTCCTCCTGCACCTTGTCTACTCCTTGATCCATCAAAGAACAGCTGCCATACTTCATTCTTGTCCTTATGATCTGGCTTGGTGATGCTGGGGAGAGGTTGATCCTCTTCATGTAAACAATAAACCCCTAGCTCAGATTCTTCTACTTCTTGATAAGGATCAAAAGCATGCACCTTGCTTTCCCATTCATCAAGAGTCAAATCCGGGATACTTCCAACCTTGGTGTCAGCCTCGTCAGTGCTAGGGTGATCTTCTTGATCAAATGCTGAGCAATTGGCATTAATCTGACTTGGAGTGTAAGGCTCAATATGGAAGTTTGCAATAGGTTCAGACCTAATTGTAGCCTTAGTTCCATACCTTGTTCTAAACAGCATGTGAGACCAATCCGCGAAAGATAGCCTCCAATTTTAGCAGTGAAGTCTCTTGACAAGCACAATGCAAAGAGTGGTGGAAGGTCTATGACTGATACATCTTGTAAAACAACAACATTTGGACATGCATGCAAGGTAAGACTCAAATTTCTAATCACTCCAACTGTCACTATTGCTGTCCCATCTAGCTGCACTACCCCTTTGGATGTTGTTTCATACTGGAGCCCTAGCTGATCAGCTATCTGTTTAGGCATTACTGAGCTACTTGCCCCGGAGTCTATCATGCAATTATGTACTAGCTGATTTCCAATGATTAACGAAACATAGAAAGGGGGGGCTTCAACATTTTACCTTGTTGTGCTCCATGAATTCCTTCAAGCTGGGTAGAATTTGTAAGCACTTTGTCTTGCATTTGAACCTGCTGATTCGAAGTTGGCCAATCCTTCATGGTAGGTTGCAGTGAGATCTCTTTGGCACAGGATGGATAGGGATTCCACATAGATATATTGACGTTCATCTTCTTCATTTGATTAATGATATCTTGAATGGTGATTAAGGATCTCTCTACTATCCCTTGGTTTGCACATTTACCCCTTGTGCGTGGGCAGCAATACAGTGGCATTTGAGTTGGCCTGGGGGCTGTTCTTGGCTACCCTTGTGCATTTGAAATGGGACTTTGCTTGCCAATCATTTCTGGAGTCATAGAAGGTTGTGAACTGGTTGGAGCTAGTGGCTGCTCCTCACCCAAATTTCTCCTTTTTGACCTTGTGTTGGCTGCAACACCTTGAGAAACCACCTGATTCATGCCACAAAAATCCTCTACTTGCCAGTTCACCAATGTGGTGTCATTTGGGGCTGATTGCTGTTGGAATGTTTCTTGTTGTTGACTATTTCCTTGACTGCCCCCACCCTCCACACCAGTAGTTGTCACCATCAATGCTTGATTGAGGGCACCATTAAAACACATGGATTGGTTATGAGGCTCGTTGCATGGAAAGCACCAATCGTATTCCTGAGCAATGTTGTTCTGTGTTGGCACTAATGCCTTAGAGGCAGATATGACATTTGGATTATAGGGCTGGAATGGTCTATTGGCAGGAGGCCTTGTTTGATTCACATTTGCAGCTGGATTAGGTGGCCTTTGTGGTTGGTATGGCTGCCTATTTGGTTGAGCTTGGGGTTGATAAGAAGGTCTGAAACCTTGGGCTTGTTGCCTCTTGAGAGTAACTAGCTCATTGCCTAGGTTCTGCAATTGCTTCATGACCTCTTGAAGCTCATTTGGGGCACTTGGAGATGAAGTGGAAGCTTCATTTGAACTCTGATTTCTAGGAGTGGGAGAAGGAGCCAAATTAGGTGCTTGACTAGTGTTTGGACTCTCTAAACTTGGAAACAATGGCATGGGAGGTCTAGGGGCAAGTTTGCCAGCTTGAATCAAACAATTTTCAGCCCTAATGGCAATGCTATAAGCCATAGGGATTGTTGTGCCTCCCATGGACTGAATTAACATAGAAATATCAGAATTTAAAGCTTTGAGATAGTATAGAAAAGCACCTTCTCTTTGTTGGCTTTGATGCCATGGAATCCTCTCCCAAGTTTTTGAAATTTGAAGTTGAAATAGGTCATTTGCTCATTGGGAGCTCTCTTGATGGTTGTCGGTTGCTCCAAAAGAGACAAGTTGTCTCCCTTCTCTCCAAATTGCTCGTGAAGTGTTATACCACACGGTGATTCCAATTTGTGATAGAACCCGACTCAAGGCTCCTAAACCATTACAATGCTTTACCCTTGAATGAAGATGCCAATAACTTGATGACCACTTACATTTCATTGATTTCATGGATTGCACAAAGGTTAGCAATATCTTTAACATGATCACTGGAGTAGTCGATTTTCTCCAATGAAGTAGGGAATGTTCTTCAAGGATGCAATAGGCTGGATGTTGTGCATTGAGAGCAAGTGGGTTGTTGCTTGTGAAGTTGGCGTAGGGGTTGTTACGAGCCATTCGATTGGTCTTAAAACCCTTGTTGGTGAATGAAAGGCCTACAGGTGGAGGAGTTGAGAGAGTTCTATTTGGTGGAGATGGAGACCTCTCGAATCCTTCTTCCTCTTTGCCTTCTTCTCGGAGATAATTACAGGTATTCAAACAGCACTTCTTCTTCTCCAACTCTTGACCTTGTGATTCTTCTCATAAGTTTTCAGGCCTGCACTGCTGAAACTAGTTGATTTTTTTCCTTGGAGTCGCCAGATATGCAAATAATAGCTCTTTTTAAGCAAGAAAAATGCAGCAGATGCACATCAACCCTACTACAATAGAAATGAGACCTCTAAGTCCCACCGGGCGTGCCAAAACTATTAGTCAAAAATCACAGCACCCGTGGATGTTGGTCAGGTTTCTAGGTTGACCATATTATTATCCAGTGTGATTACATAACATTGAATCCTTTCTCCAAGTGTGGGACTTGAAAAGTGAGACAGGATTCTCTAGAGAAGGCTGGTTCCTATTCCTCTGTTCAGATGCACACGAAATATGCAGAGGGTTTGCTCGAAACCTAATCTAATCTGCCAAGGAGACAGGGTAAGAAGATGCATAAAAATAAATCTAAGCTAATAGAGGTGATGCACCAAGGAATGAAGAACACCTATCTTGCCAATAAACACAGACCATTCAAATGTGATATAAGATCATGCACAGATAACAAAACTTGTAGTGAAAGACCAGGAGGATGCAAAATGAACACAGAGAGGGTTGAGAATCATCCACAGACATGTATTACTTGCTCCAAAGACTGATACCATACACTACAGAATGCCAAGAGGCAGAGTCATATTACAGTTTTAAATGAGAGGTTCAAACTCCACAAATTCGCCTGATAGGAGAAGAAGGGAGGAGCAAAACAGAAAATGTTCGACCTTTTGAAAGAAACCCCTCTTTACAATATATAGGAAGAATGAGAGAGGGAAAAGAGAGGAAATTTAGAATCTACCCCAACCACTTCTAGGTCATATTTTAAATCATCTCATTATGGCAGAAGCGGCGGATCCTGGAAAAATGGTGGGCTGTCTAGAAGCGGCGAACTATCTGCTGCATTAAAGCTAGTTGTTGAAGCGTCACTTCTGGCATTACCATGCGTCAGGGATATTTTCTCAATTTTCTCTCTCAAACTGAACCAAAATACAAGATTGACCCCGAGAATCATGTAGAGAATTTCAACAGCTTTCCATTGATATAAAGAACGTGCTAATCCGAGCTCTGGATCGAAATATATGACGATCTAAAGATTTAGGGCACGAAACAGGCCAAAACGGATTTTGAAATCTTTTCCCACGCTCTGCCACCTGGACGACACATGTCAAGCGCTGATTGGATGCATAATTATCTCTCCTTCCCTATCCTACGGGTTTTCTTGCTTCATTGGACACGTGTCCTCTTTTTATTGGCTCAGGTCAGTGTTTGAAACCTCGCCCTTTGACTTTTGGACTTTCTCCCTTGTGACACGTGTCATGATTTGATTGGTTCTCGGGCCTACAGATTTTCACGTCCTTCACGTACATTTGTTCCGGATGTCCCAAACTATTTGGGACAAAAACTCCCGATCCACCCGAAATGGGCTTCCTTGTCCCTCATTCGGCCGATGACACGTGGCGTTGCTTGATTGGCTTTCGGCTCCTTCGGCTATCCGTGTCCCATGCGTCCCTTTGTCCCAATTGTCCCAGTGCTGAAGTTCCCCGTTTCGGCCGAACCGGTGGTTCATGTCCTTCGCGTATATTTGTTCCAAGCTGTCTTGGGTATGCGGGACAAATTCTTCCGAGCCACCCGAAATGGGCTTCCTTTGCTCTCGCTTCGCTTTTCGCCTTTTCGCGTCCCGTCCTTGTGGCCCGGATGTCCCAACTGTTTGTCGATTATCTTCTCCTTGGTGAAGCGGCTTTCCACGTCTCACGCGTCCCGACAACCCAGATGTTCCTTTCGATGAAGTTCTCCTTTTCGCCAAACCGGCCGGTTCGTGTCCTCCACGTACATTTGTTCCAACTGTCCCAAAGGTGGCCTGGAGCAGGACTTAGCCAATTTCATGATTTTTCTGAATCAATCTACTTGCTTGGAACTGAAAAACTCTGATGCATGTTATCGAAATTTACCCTAGGGGGGTGAACTTTGGATAACAAGCATATAGCAAAATAGACAAAAAAATTTCCTTTGTTTTCTTGAGAGTTCATCATCTTGAGTAGTTTAAGCCTCTTTCCTAAGTGTTTAGGTCATATGAGAGGTTTCAAAAGGGTCTTCAGAGCCCAACTTTGACAAACCCTCATTCCTAGGTTCTTGGAATACCAAAGAAAATCATTTTTATTGCCATGGAGCCTACTTAGGTGCATTCATTTATTTTTTGTTAGAGAATAGAGGATTTAGATGCTTAACATTGCTAGTTTCAAAGTTTTTGTATATGATGAATGTTAGCATCTAACCTTGTTTAATTCTTATCTCGATGGTGCTTAGTATGTTGTTTAATTTTTGCTAATTAAGGCTATTTAGGTGTTAGTATTTGTTTACATTAGCATTAGTTTAAAAATATCTATGCACACATTTGGCATGCAGTGGGACTTACTCCATTGTCCTTTGCACTTAATTTCAAATTTTTGTTGTTAAGTTTTATTTTTGGTTACTAACCCTCTTTTACACATGTTGATCTAACTTGTTTTTCTTAACTTGTTTTGTTGAGTTCACATGTGTTTGGTATTCCTTTTAGGTATAGAGGATGTGAAGTGCTGTCAAAATTGGAATTGATGGGAAAATTTCAAGATTTCTGCATGTTTTCATTTTTAGAGTTTACTTTTTCAACATTCTACATGCTAGTTTTGACAATTTCTTGAAAATTTTAAATTCTTGAGCATATAGGTTAGTGTTTGATAGTGTTGAGTCTTCTATTTACATATTAATGTGGTGGATTTCTGTCAAAATTAAATCTTGGTGAGAAAATTTCAAGATTTCATCATGTTTTCATTTTTAGAGCTTACTTTTTCATCATTCTACATGCTAGTTTTGCCAATTTCTTGAAAATTTTAAACTCTTGAGCATGTATGTTAATGTATGATAGCGTTGAATCTTCTATTCATATATTAGTGTGATGGGTTGTTGTCAAAATTGAATGTTGGTTGGAAAAATTTACCCATTTTGTAGATTAAGGGATGTTTTTTTGACATTTTTTGAGTGCATGTCAAGTGCATATATGTGAGCATAAGAGCATATGCGTAACCCATCTTCCGAAGGCCATAAATTTTGCTCTCAAACTCGAAATGACTCCATTTTTTTTGCGTTGGAAAGGTATTAAAGTTAAATATGAAATAGAAACATAAATTTGGGGTTTATACTTATAGAATTTATAGGTTTGTTTGTTATTTTAAAATTGGTCATTTTCTAATATGTCTAATGTTTTGATGAATGTTGTATTTCCATCCTTACTTGATTTAGACCAAAGCTTGTGTATGCTCTTCTCTTGCACATTTTGGTGATATTGAGAATCAAAACAAATTTAATATCTATATTTTTAACATTGGTATTAAACTTGGAAATTTGATTATTCATTTTGCTTAAGGGAATGAACCTTTTACAAAGTATTTTTTAATGGTCCTTTGATTTAAAGTTTTCCATTTCTATATATTTCAAATAAAGTTTGTGTATGTTCTTCTCTTGCACATTAGAGTGATCTTGAGAATCAAAAGCAACTTTAGTATTCATTTTATAATATTTGGTATGTTGGAAACTTCATCTTTTACTTTTGGTTTAAGGGAAAGAACATTTATCAAGATTTTTTATGGTTCATTAATTACAAAGCTTTTCTTTACTTTTTAGGTGGATTATTTGTTGTGTATGCTCTTCTCTTTCATCCTTGGATGATCTTAAGAATCAAAAGAAACTCTTAATCCTCTTTTAAATAACGTGATTTTCTTGGAGAGCTACTAACGCTTGAGTGCATGACCTAAAAAAGCTTGTTAAAGAAAGGATGAATCAAAACGAAGTCAAAAACTACTAATACGGTTGTTATACAGGTTGCCAAAAGGTGTTCAAGAAAACCACACCTAATTAAACAAGATAAAAAGAATAACATATTCAAAAGAATGTATTGTAGGTTTTGGAAAAGGGTACATTCCTCTCCACTCAACCTGGATCATAACCCCTTTGGCATAACGCCTTAAGCTACAACAATGGGGGTGGTTCTAGGAACCCCAAAGTAGTCCACGCAAAGAGGAACCTTGTGGATGAAACAGGAAGTTCTCCACACTACCTATCTGACTAGTGATTCCTTTTTGAGATAGCGTTACAAGTTTTCGCTACGTGACCCTTGTCAAGGGTTGTTATCCAACCCACTTTGGTTAGCTAGTTATTTCGTTGGGGTGTGATTTCAGGAGAAAATACCCAAGTTGTGCCATTTTCAAGGGTTTTTATCCATAATCTTCCAACTTATAAGCATGTTTTCTATAAAACTTTTACTAAAGGTTCCATCTATTTATATAATTTGATATTCTAGTGGCGCATCCCTAGAGAAAAGTTGGGATAAACTAGTTTTATTTAATTGTAATCACTAATTTTCATTCTATTTTGTAAAATTGGAAGGATTACGGTCTTCTTTGAAATCTAATCCCATAAAGAAGATGCTTCCCAAGGTCAAGTCTGTTCAGAAAAAGAAGTAGATATAGGATCCTATAACTGATTAGGGTTCAAAAAGTAGTTGCAGTCAAGATAATAAGCTTGATATTCTACAAGTTGAGGACTGCTCTAGCACATTGACAAGTCTGAAGCATTCTATTTGGATTATCATTTGCATTCTTTGTATAAAAAAGCTCCTGGTTCCAAAGCTATACAAGGTAAGCCTAATCATATTCTTTCATTTACTAAGGAGAACCACAAATTTGTTTTAGAGTCGAATCTTCTTGAAATATTTCATTAGACTGTTCAAAATCCATTTGACCAAGTAAAATCTTATTCAACATTGGTTACACCATCCTCCACCTACAACTCCTATGCATAATAACATGGTTGACCCCCTCCTAAAGAACATTTTGTAGTTAACACATATAAACCTATTAATTTTAATAACATGGGAGGTTATCAAAATTATTTCCTAATAAGATTAGAATTAGGTTGCCTAATTTCCATGGAAATAATTCTAGCAATGATGATCATCATTTAAAATTATTTTAGAATTTGATGGAAGACTATGAAGTTGAGTTTGTGGATGTATATGTAATTTTTTTATACACACTTTAGAAGAATATGCTCGTGAATGGTTTAAATTCTTTCCTAATGGATCAATTGATTCATGGAAGGAGATGAAAAATGCATTCAAAGTTTCATATGGTGATATAACAGATCCAAGGTTTCTGTTGTCTGAGTTTGAGAACATTAAAAAGATAAGGAAATATCTTATAAATTAGCAGGAGATGAAAAGGAATTATCCCCAAAATCAACATCAGAACACTTGACACAATAAATTTTGGAATGATAGCATAAGATAGCACTAGGATGGGGATAGAGGAAATTGACCTATGGGTCACAATGGTAAGCAACAAAATTTTAGAGATAACAAATAATTTCCTAACCCTTTAGTGGGAAGAGTAGATGTTATTGAGGAAGAACATTCCATTGATTAGTGTGACACATGTTTATTATCCCATGTACCATGTGATCCACCTACAGATGATGAAAGTTATGAAATTGATTTTGGTGATGTGTGCATGATGGAATGCCAACCAGATTGTGAGAAGAATGTATCTTGTATTGACCTCCTCTATGCTCGAACTGTGGTTGATTTCTAGACTTGTGTTGAAAAGGTTAGGTCTCTCCCTATTTAAATTAATGTTGAGGTTGATATGGCCCAATCTTTTGAATTTCCTAATCATGATTTTGAGTATTTAAGAGCCTTGATGATCAAGAAATATGATGGTGATGTTCCTTCTAATGAGGATAGAAAATTATTGATCAATGTTGCAGTTTCTTAGGAAAAGGAATACAATCTTAGAAATAGACAAATTAAAGGACCTACTCCTACAGCCAAAGAAAGGATGCCTATTCTTTCTAATATCCCCAAATATTCCCCTCAAAGAAATGTGTTAAATAAAACTCCTGTAATTCATCTTGAGCCAAGAATTTCTTCCCAAAACCCCACTAAAAAGAACCTTTTGCCATCTGACAAAACTGTAATAAAGTGCCTTCCAATGCTCCTCTTCCCAAATATAATGTATGTGATATGGCTCAAATTTTAAGTCAAATAAATATTACAGTTCCCATTGTAGAATTGTTAAGGATCCCTGAGCATAAAAAGTGGGCCTTTGAGTATTTGGGTTTTAAATAAGATGATGTTATTTCAATAAGGATCCTTATGTTGAGGAATTATCCCCCATAATTGTTGAAGCTGAAGTACAAGAAACTAAAGAAGATATGGAAATTCCTCCTGAGGTATATCTTGGGAACTTATTTAGTGGAAACACAATTGGATGTTGACCCCTTTTCACATCCCTTATTGTAAATGGGTGGCTCTTACACAATTGTATGTTTGATTCTGGAGCTTCATGTAACATCATGCTCTTTGTAGTCATGAATGAGTTAAACCTTAATATAATTGTTCCTTTTAGGAAATGATATGCTATGGATTCTAGATAAGTACCTGTAGTGTGCTATGTGAAGGGATTGATTGTATAACTGGCAAAGACATCCAAGAAAGTACTTGACTATGAATGTTGTCATTGTTGATTTCCTTTCCAAATGGGGGATGTTGTTGTCAAGAAAGTGGGAAGCTAGTGTGGGAGGAAGTGTCCAAATGGATATGTCATATGCTTCCATACCATTAGAAGGGAAATTGGTCAAGTTATATAGAGAAGATAAGATGTTACACCTCATTGAAGATCTTAACAATGCTTCTTATGAAGTACTTTTTGTTGATGTAGACATGGAGAATTTTATACGAAAAGCTTATTTTGAAGACCAATTTATGGATGCAAGTGCTTCATTTGAAGACCCAGAGGTCTTATGTAACATGAACTTTGATGGAGCATGCTCAAGTAGTGGTGTTGAGTTCTCCAAGCAGTGAGTCTTCCAATTTTTCTTTTAAATTGAATTTTGAACACACCAATAACATGGCTAAGTATGAGGTACTCTGTTAGGATTGAAAATTTCTTGAAAGTATGGGATAAAGGACCTCTTGGTTAAATGGGATTTTGAGTTGGTGATTAAGAAATTAAATAAAGGTATATATAGCAAAAATTCAAAGGTTAAAACAATACATGAATGCGAACGTGATCTCATTGAATGGTTTGATTCATTCAATATTGAGTACCATGAGAGAAGAAAAAATGTAGTAGCTGATAGATTGGTAGACATGGGTTCATAGTATGAAAATCAAGATTCATCCCCTTACTGTAAGTTTGAAGTGGAAGTATTGGTTCAACCTTATATACCTGATAATATTCAACACTGGCAAGTATTTGATGATTATTCACACATCAAAATATTTTTGAATTTCCAAGGTGAGTTCACTGACTAGATCATTGATTTAGAACCTATGGTAGAGGTACATGAGGGGAAAGAAACCATCTTTGTTAAATAATTAATTATATTAAAACTAATGTAATCCCAAGGGGATTAGTTAGTTTAGAATCGATTTTGATAGTATTGATAGAGAAATTTGTAAGTCTATTATTTTTCCAAGAGATGTTGTGGAGTGCAATCTGGGTTCATGCCAAGATCCTAGAAATGTATGGTTAGGGAGTAATTTGAATAAGGAAGAAAGAGAGGCTTATACTAAGTTGTTAAGAAATTATCAAGACTGCCTTGCTTGGTCTTATTCTGAGTTGAAGGTTTACTAGGGAGGATTTGTTTCAACATGAGATACCCTTAGCACCCCACACTAAGCCTTTTAGATAGAAGCAGAGGCATATTAACCCTATTCTTACAACCAAGATGCAAGAAGAGTTGAAGAAGTTGCGAGATGGTGGTATCATAAATCCTACTAGATATTCTTCATGGGTAGCCAATTTAGTACCAGTGAGAAAGAAGAATGGAGACATAAGGCTTTGTGTTGATTTTAGAAATATGAATAGGACTTCACTTAAAGATAATTATCCATTTCCAAATATGGAAAATTTATTGCAAAAGGTAATAGGATCAGAACTATTGTCTACCTTGGATGGTTTCTCAGGATACAATCAAGTTATGGTCAAAGAATCAGAACAGTATAAAACTACGTTCACTACTCCATGGGGTACTTATGTGTATGTTAGAATGCCATTTGGATTAATGAATGTTGGTGCAACATTTCAGAGAGCAATGGATGTTGTTTTTGTAGGATTTATGAATGAGTTCATTGTTGAGTATCAAGATGATATCACAGTTTTTTCATGAAACAGAGGTGATCACTTGTTACATTTGGAGAAAAAATTGATTAGATGTAGGGAATATGACATTTATTTGAATCCCAAGAAATTCCATTTTGGAGTGCAAAAGGAAAAACTGCTTGGACACATAGTATCTCACCAAGGAATCACGATTGATCCGAAAAAGTAGAAGCTATTGATAAGGTTCATATCCCTCAGTCAAAGAAAGGTATTTAGTCCTTCTTTTGGAAAGTTAATTTTGTAAGAATATATTTTTTAAATTTTTGAAATCACTTTACCTATCATAAATATGTTAAAAAGGATCAGGTGATCAAATTGGGTAATGAAGCAACCCAAACTTTTAAAGGAGTGAAGGATGCACTCAAAACTGCTCCTATGTTGGCCAGTCCTGATTATAGAAAATAATTTCAGATGTTTTCATTTTCCTCTGAATTCACTATTTCCTCTGTGTTATTACAAAAGAATAAAGAAGGTTATGAAGATCCTATTGAATTTTTATAAAATATTTGTAAGGATCTGAGTTGAAGTATTCTGTCATGGAAAAGCAAGCTTTTTCTCTAGTCAAAACAACAAGGATCTTTAGACCTTATATTATTAGTTCAATATAGTAGCCTATATACCACACAAAATGGTAACGGATATCCTATCTTAGGACAGAAGTATCCAACAAAAGGTGCATATGGGTTAGTAAAATTCAAGAATATGATATGGACATACAAACTACCAAGTTGGTGTGGGGTCTAGGCCTTGTAAGGTTGATGGCAAAGAGAAATCTGCAAGTAGTTGAGATACACAATGTTGAATAATATGGGCCACACCCCCATGAAAAGGTAAGAACTTCAGCTTGGTATAAAGATATAGTCTATTACTTAATGAATTTGAATTGTCCTATGTACTTAGACAAGAATCAAAGAAGGACACTCAAGCTAGTTTCCCAAAATTATATTTTGACTGATCATGGACTATCTTAGAAGAACCCAGAGGGATTTTTTTTAAGATGTATCACTAAAGAAGAGGAACCTAAAATAATTACAGAATTTCATGGGGAGTATGTGGAGGTCATTTTTTTGGGAGAGTCATTGCTCATAAAATTTTGAGGGCTAGGTTATTGGTGGCCTTCATTGTTCAAAGATATTTCCTTGTTGGTTAGAAAATGTGAGAGTTGTCAACATTTTTCTGGAAGATTGAAAGCCTCGGGACTTACCCTCGTGCTTTGTGTCGGTAAAAGCTCCATTTAAATAATGGGGACTATATTTTATTGGAGAAATATCAGAATCTTCAAGTGTTGGTCATAAGTGGATATTGGTAGCCATTGATTACTTTACCAAATGGGTTGAAGCCATTCCTACTAGGAAATAACATCATCAAGTAGTCATGGATTTTATTCTCAATAACATAATCTACAGATTTGGGGTTCCCACAAAGATAGTTGCTGAAAATGTCATGAGCTTCAAAGATAAACCATTGGAAACAATGTGCAAGGAATATGGAATAAATTTGTCTTATGCATCAAATTATAATCCTCAAGGAAATGGCCAAGAAGAATCAAGAAATAAGAACCTTCTTAAGATCCTCATAAGAACACTAGAAAAAAACAAGAGAAAATGGGGTGAGAAACTAAAATTTTCACTATGGGTAGATAGAGTTACCACCAAGAGGTCTACTGGAAAGATTCCTTTTGAGTTAGTTTATGGAATTCAAGCCCTTTTTCCTTGCACTTACAACTTTCTGCATATTAGTTCATGCAACAATTTGAAGATGGAGAAGAAGTAAGTCTATATGAGACAAGGATCAATCAAATTTTGGAATTAGATGAGTGATTAAGCTACAATGTGGAAATGCAAGCCTAATATGATATTATTGTAATAGTAAATAAATTATCATTTAAGTACATAAATTAACCCAAGCAAACTAAGAAAAATAATATAAAACCCTATGTGCAAAAAAGGTAAAATGACTTAGCTGATTTGCTAAAATCCCATATGTGTGTAGAGTGGAGAATAGGAAAATGTGAAGCACATACCGTCACACCAAATCCCAAAAATGTGCAGATCTAGAATAATAAGCTAGAATGGGGCACGGAGAGGGATAGGGGCACTTCATGGGTGCCTTAGGCATGTTTTTGGGCACTGGGTATGTGGAAAAGCTCATAAAACCTCATGTGAGTGGTTGCAAGTTGTTTTATTTTGTTCGCCTTTGGTTTCTCTAAGGTTGCATAATAATCACCAAAGACTATGAAAACTTGTAATGAAATATGAACATGCAAAACCCTCAAATAGACATCAAATCCTATAAAAGAAAGATACTGAGAATGAGGGGTTGTATTTTCCTCAACTGTCACAATGGTGAACTTATGACTGAGTGTTTCACTACATCTCAGACCCAATGTAGTTCTATGTGCGTGTGTGTAGAATCATGCCCTAAGTGGCTCTTATGTGTGTCACACTTGATAGCAAGAAATTAAGATGAATGTAAAGAAATGTAATAGATGTTTACATGAAATATAATGAACTTCCCTCCTATGAAGTGTATGTAGAATAACCAGATCCTTATTTCCCTTGTGATGGTGCTAGAGGCATGCAATTGAGCTCTCGAGATGCTTGATGGATGCAACCTTAGGTGGTGATAGTTAATGCTTCATTGTTTGGTCATTTATTATCATCATATAACTTTATATTTATATGATTTCTTTTCTTGAATTTTGTAATTAACCTCAAAAAATCTGACTACCAAAAAGATAAGATTCTCAAACAGATAGAAAGGACCCAAAAAGTGTGAGTAAAGTACAAAAGTGTCGGGGCACCCGAGAGAGGGCAAGGGCTCCCGATGCTGTCATTCTTGGTGAGTCTTTGGTGTCTGGATGATAAAATCCATAGTATAAAAAGGAAAACTAAGAAAGTAAGGATGTAAGACCAAAAGCGGTAATAGAAAGAAAAGAAAGGTGGCCAAATACATGAGTTAATTAGTATTTTTCTTACTTAGGAATCATATGAATAGTAGTATGTAATCAGGACTAGATAATTACCCAAAGTGCATGATTTTGTGTCTACATTTCCCCCACTTTATGTTGGTGAGCGGAAATATCAATAACATAAAGTAGATAGAGATGCGTACCTGATAACCATGTAGATCGATGATGAAAGCATGCCAAGGGACTAGACAAAGCATGAAGTGATAAAAATGTGAAGCGTGGATGTTAAGGAGGAGAAAGTGAAAAAAATTGGTGATGAAAATGAACCTAGGGTGGAAATGTGTGTGTATATTTCGATATGTACATGTTGTTAATGTTGATGTTATTGATGATCTTGACTACCTCTTCTCATATGGATGGACTTGCAAAAGAGAAGAACGAACAAGTAGCCAAACGAACATGCATATGTATAAAAGTATGTAAAGAAGTATACAAAAATACTGAAAATATGAACAAGGAACATGTGTACCTTATTTGTGATGAGGATAAGAGTGTAGAGAGGATCCTGAAGATGTTGTAGAAGACTGATTTTTTTGGGCGATCTCATGCCGCTTTTGTCATCCATGAGTTTTGGGGCGATCTCACACCAAGTCATGGAAGAAGTGTAGGGAAAAAATTTTGGTTTCATCCTCCAACCTTTAATTGATTCACGTAATGTAGAACACTATTACATATGGTGTGTATAAATGCAAGTGCTAAGGAATGTATGTCTGTAAAATCCGTTATGTGGAGTTTTGTAAATTTTATTGAACTACTAATCATTGTGTAATTTCCACCTGGTTATAGGAATCCAAGAAGGAAATTGTTGTGCTAAGGACCCAAGTCTGATTCTGAGCTCTTTTGAAAGTGACAACTGTGTGTTGTATCGGTATTATGATGTGTTATGTATAACATTGTATGGGGTGACTTATTAACGCAAATGATTCCCCCTTCATTTGGGGTGCATGTGATGTGTTGAAGGAGTATGCAGCCCAAAAGAGGATTGATCATTGTGTTAAAATTGTGCCCTATAGGGGAAAGGGAATGTGCTTGGTAAAAACCAAGGCACACACAAAAAAAGTGGATAGAAGACAAGTGTTAGTATAGAAAAGAAAAACACACATGTATAAGATGAAATGTAAGATAAACTGAAAATGTCTAAGCTAAGATGTAAATAAACATGTGAGAAGACAATGTAGACAAAAAAAGGTGGGTTGTAAACATGGGACATCACTCATGATGTCAAAATAGAATCAAGGTCGTAGTGGCCACAAGTAGACAAGTTTGTACACAAAAAAGGAAATTTCCAAAGCCAAGATCATACAAAGAGAAAATAATGACAAGTAATGTAATGATAACAATAGAAACAAATATTCTTGCATAAAAGATACTACACATGAAGCCCCCATTAACATGTTAGAAAGATAAAAAAGTATGTCGAAGTGTGTATAAGCTAATAAATTAATGTGTTATGAAACAAAATGAAATAATAACACCTGTAATGTATAAAAGTAGATGCCCCAGGAGCCGTTGTAGGACTGGTACGAGGTATTGTGCCAAACATCCATGTTGTGTGTAATAGATCTGTGTAATCTATGATCACAACTAGAAAATAAAGTTAACATGCATGTGTGTATGATAAAGATAATGACATACAAGATATCTATCTAGCATGTGTAATAAAGTGAACGTGTAACAAATAAATGTAAAAAAGACTAAGTGTGAACAAGATATGCAATATGTTGTGGATAAGATGGAATGAAATGCAATGTGCATGATAGGAGAAGTGTTCCCCATGATTGGATGTGTATGTAGGCAATGAGTTTCATTTATTTATGCCCACTCAGTAGCCAAGAATGAACCGTAAATGAGAGTGCGTCATCGGAAAATGGTTTGAATGTGTGTACTAAAAAAATTTGGTCATCAAAGCGTGAATTGTAGAGTGTAAGTGTGTGAGTGTGATGAGGTCCATTTGAGATGCATACCCTCAATAGTTGAGTATGGACCATGGAACTAGAGTACGTTGAAGGTAATGACCGCGATGTGTATAACTAGATGTAAGAGAGGTATAGTGTTAATTTGTGTATAATGGATGATACATAAAGTGTATAGTATATGTTGTGAGATAAAGAGGTGTGAAGATTGCATGATGTGTGAATAATGTGACATGTAGTGTGCGATGTGTGAGGTTTATGTATATAGGATGCCCTCAACAGTCATGTGTGAACCAAAGCACAAGAGTGTGTAATTAGGTAATGAAAATATGAATGTATGTTATTTGTAAAGTTTTATATGTGATGTGATGATAGAATAATACTCATAGCAATGCTAGGGGGAAGATAAATAAGTGTAATTCCCCCTAAGTGTGCGTTGATGAATGGGATATCTGATAAAAGTAAAGGATGAATGTCCTCTACTTGAGGCTTGCGAGAGATGAAGGCTTGCGACCATCCTCTAAGAATGGTGATATATGAGATAGAAGCTACATAGGTGATTGAAGTCTATATGCATGTGACCGATGAGCATATGGCGAGAATCTTTCTATAACAAAATGTGTAGGTGATGGAGACCTATGTGAAGAGAGAAGGCGAGGTGATGGATTCCTATGTTGAGGAGAGCATGGAGGTGAATTTTGCCTTGATACAGGAGCTTACTCCTTTTTAAAAAATTACAAGAAATCATGGTATACCCCCTTTTTAGAAGGTTACAAGAGGTTCTTGGTTGCAATTGGAGAAATTCCCATTTACCCAAAATTGTTCGAAAGTTGTATAATATAAGTATTTAGCCTATTAAGCATTCAAGGTTTTCAAGTTACTCTAATTCGTGATTTGTAGTAAGTTACCATTTAAAACCCGCAAAGAAGGAAAAAGAAGAGAGTAATGCGGAAAAATGGAGTTATTTTACTTCTAAAAGTAACTAAGTAAAACAGTTGCAAAAACCCAAAGAAGGAAAAATAAGAGAGTAATGTGGAAAAAAGGAATAACTTTACTTCTAAAAGTAACTAAGTAAAGTAGTTGCCAAAACTTGCAAAGAAGGAAAAATAAGAGATTAATGTGGAAAAATGGAGTTACTTTACTTCTAAAAGTAACTAAGTAAAGCAGTTGCAAAAACCCACAAAAAAGGAAAAAAAAGAGTAATGCGTAAAAATGGAGTTAGTTTAATTCTAAAAGTAACTAAGTAAAGTAGTTGCAAAATCTTGCAATACATTGGAAAGCAATAAAGCAGTTGTTAAATCCTGAAATACACTGGAAATTAGTAAAGCATTTGCTAAATCCCACAATACACTAGAAATCAAAAAGCGGTCTCAAAATCCCACAATACACTAGAAAGCAATAAACCAGTCTCAAAATTCAGTAATACACTAGAAAGCAAAGTAAAGTAGTCTCAAAATTCAGTAATACACTAGAAAGTAGTAAAACAATCTCAAAATCCTACAATACATTGGTAAGCAACAATGCTACTTCAGTAAACTGAATGGCCATAAATTTTGACCATATGCTCCATTTTTCAAGATCTTGGACTTTCTAGAAATCTCTCGACCTCATCTATACCATGGAATCATGAAAATCAGATTTAGATGTGGGTAAGTTAGTGAAAATGTAAAAAAACATAAGAAAGATTAATCCAAGGAAATGAAGTTACTTTACTTCTAAAAGTAATAAGTAAATCAGTTGCTAAAACCCGAAATACAAAGAGAAGGTACTAATGGCACTTGAAAACCCTATTGGCCATAAATTTTGCTCAAGTTCTCCATTTTTTAATATCTTGGAATTTCCATAAATCTCTTGACCTCCTCTGTACCATGGAATCATGACAATAAAATTTGGATGGTAGTAGGTGGGAGAAAATTGACAAAACACTTCAGCATAAAATGAACAGTTCAACAAAGATACTACCAATTTTAATGCAAAGTATGGGTAGATTTCTTCTTTAGCAAAAAAGGGGAAAAGAAAGACTAAGTTTTTTCAGCTAGAACAATTTCTTCTTCTCATTCTTATTCATCTTCTTCTTCATCATATTCTTCTTTCTAATTTATCAAAGAATGCAATAAAGTAATTGAGTTTATTAGTAAAACTTAAGTAATTCGGTTAAAATCCATTTCTTCGAGTTATTTGAAAAAGTCAATTACTTATAATTAGGTGGCACTGCATACTAAGTAGCTGATTTTGTTTTAAATTGTAGAACATTCAAACATGTGTGTCAAGTAAAGAGAGATTCAAGGATAAAAATTATGAACTACTTACAAATTTGTAGCTAGGAACATGTGGAAGGCACAATTAAATTTCTCATATTTGTACTATCTTTCTAGATGCTATAAACATAAGGAGATTCTACGGGATCAAGGATGGAACGTTTTAGCAACTTCAGTTAATGTAATTTTATGCAATAGTTTAAATATCTCAAAATTTGTGTTGAGATTATCAAATTTTCTTTTTGTAACTTGGCTGGAATCGAATAAGAAGGTGGAATTTTGAATAAATTTGTGTTTGAGAAGTCTCATTGTGCATCCCATGAGGATTTTATGGTAAACTTTGTGTTACTTAAAATCTAAATTTGGATTAATTTCTTTTTCATTTTCTTAAACTATGTCATTTATCAAATGTTTATTTATTCTGTATGACTATAATAAGCTCTGTAATCTACTTATTGTGAAGTACATTTCCCTTTCCTCAATGCTGCTATAATTTTATATTTTCATTTATCTTCTTTCCTGCACTCTTTTGAAAACATAGTTGCTTACTTTCTATAAAATTTCCAAGTTATGGTTCATGAGCTTTGCAATTAAAGTAATACCCCAGAAAATAATTAGAATAAATAAATACCTTGCATGGGAGCTTCATTGTTAAATGAAGGGGATTTATCCCATGACTTCCTAGGTTTTTGTGCATAAAATCTAGCCAACAAGATGGTCTTTAGTAAATTCATCGGAAGATATAGCCATATTGATAAGAGGATAAGAGATCTAAATGGAATTTGGTTTCAAATATCAAGCTAACTAAAATGATTAAGCTAAAATGTGGAAATGCAAGCCTAATATGATGCTATTATAACAGTAAATAAATGATCAATTAAGTATAGAAATTAACCCAAGCAAACTAATCCAAAATATATAAAACCCTAAGTGCAAAGAAAAGGTAAAATGACTTAGATGATTTACAAAAATATTGGAGGTGTGTAGAGCTGGTGAATAGGAAAATGTGAAGCACTAACCGTCACACTAAAACCCATAAAAATGTAGATCTAGAAGAATAAGTTAGACTAGGGCACTGTAGAGGGATAAGGGTGCTCTGCGGGCACCTTAAGCCTTTTCGGCGTCGGGTGTGCAGAAAATCTCAGAAAACCTCCTCTAAGTGGTTGCAAGATGTTAATTTTTTTCCTTTGGTTTCTATTAGGTCACACAAAGATCGTCGAGGAATATGAAAACCTACAATGAAGTATGAACCTACAAAACCCTCAAATAGACATCAAATCCTAAAAATAAAGATGTAGAGTGACAGTCGACTATCCTTAGTTGTCATAATGGTGAACTTACGACTGAGTGTTGCATTACATCTCAGACCCAATGTAGTTCTATGTGTGTGTGTGTGAGGAATTGTTCCCTAGGTGGCCCTTTTGTGTGTCACACTTTATAACGAGAAAGTAAGTTAAATGTAAAGAAATTTAATAGATGTGTGCATGAAATAGAATGAACTTCCCTCATATGAAGTATATGCATAATAACCAATGCTTGTGTCCCTTGTGATGGTGTTATATGGATTCAATGGAGCTCTTAGATGTTTGATGGATGCAAGCTTAAGTGTTGATAGCTAATTCTTAGTGTTTGGTCCTTTATTATGATCACATGAATTTATATTTATATGATTCCTTTTCTCAAATTTTGCAATTAACCACGAAATGTCCAACTATCAAAAACATAAGATGCTCAAATGGCTAGAAAGGACCCAAAAAGTGAGAGTAAAGTACAAAAGGGTCAGTGGTAACCTAGAGAGGACAAGGGCACCTAACATTGGCATCTTGGTTGAGTCTTTGTTAAGTGTCGATGGTGATAAAATCTAGAGTATAAAAATGCAGATCGAGCAAGTAAGGATGTAAGACAAAAAGCGGCAATAGAAAGAAAAGAAAGGTGGCCAAATACATGGGTTAATTAGTATTCTTCTTACTTAGGAATCATATGAATAGTTGTATATAATCGGGACTAGATAATTACCAAAAGTGTGTGATTTTGTGTCTATAATGAGGAAAAGAAGAGAGTCCCATCAAAGACATGTCAAGTTCAAAGAAGAAATAAAAACTATTTGACAAGAAGGAAACTCCAAGATTTTTCAATGTTGGAGACTTGGTCCTATTATGGGATGACAGACATGAAAACAAGGGCAAACATGGAAATTTTGATTCCCTATAGATGGGACCATATTCTATTGACATCAGGATTAGAGAGCATACTTTCTTTCTGAAAGATTTGGAAGGACATATCTTTGGAGTTGTCCGACAATTAAAGGCATATCAAACATTTATTGGACTAAGCTAGAGGGTGAGGTATGATTTTTGTATAGTGTATAATTTTGTATTTTTTTCCTTTGTTTGTGTCGTTGTTTCCATTTTTGTTCTTTGGTATATAGTGACCAGGTTTCTTTAGTTGTTAGTTTTCCCTTAGCCTTTGTTATGTACCTATTCATAAATCCCTATGTATTTTTTCCCCATGAATCCTCTCCGAATGGACTAGGCATCTGGTCTTTATCTTTGTTCTTGTGGCACCCACAGGGGGTGCCCATCCTCAAGTAGGATTCATTGTTGGTGCTCAATATAGTTCCTTGGGTTGAGCTGGTCATTTTCCTATAATTAATGTAAATGTAACTGATTTGTGTGCTTCATATTGTTCCATGTGCTTCAAATATCAGTTGGAGTAAAGGATACTTTTCATTTTGTGATGAATCTTTTACCTTGTCAAAATAAATAGGAAAAATTTAGTAGAAGTGGTTGATCAAATTAAAAGCTTTGGACTTACAGATGATTGAGATACGTCTTCATATTTCATAAATAACCTGCAATCAACACTACATGATTCGTTTTATCCAAAAATTTGAAGCTCAAGGCCCAAAATCATGCAACCTATCCACAAAATCTAAAGGCTGCAAGGCCAAATGATTGATTAAAATGGACTTAGCAGTTTTAATAAATAATAGGACATTCAAATAGTCATAAAAATTCTACACCACCAAAGCACATCAAATGCCCGTGATGTGGAACATTTAGGTTTCACAGATGTAAAGTTCCCAAAATGTGACACAAGAGATAATTGCCGGGTGCGAACATCGTCTAGGCCAACAAGTCGGTGGGGCGAACTTAAAAGAAAAAGGCAGATATATGAAACCATTTTATGAAGAAAAAGTTTAAAGTCCACCCAAGATGGAAATTATGGCATGAAGGCGCGACCAATAAAAGGCGAACTCATGCCATATATGGATATTTTATATTGGCTCGTGTTTCACTACAATAAAAAGGTGATATCAAGCAGACTAACATGCGAAGTAATGTGGAGCTTCCCTATTGGCTCATGCTTCATAGAGGTCGGTAAAGGTTCTCAACGGAGTTTGACATGGCCTCGACATTTGCGAGGAGCATGGAGATTCCTCATTGCACTCGAAACTTTACACTATGTCAAAAGAGGTAAAATAAATACTGAAATTTGTGAGGAGAGTGGAGCTTTCGATTGGCTCATGCTTTGCAAGGGCTAATAAGATTTTGACAAGGTGAAGGAGCATGGCATTGTCTTATTAGCTCATTTTTCATTATGGATTATACCTTCTCGCATAGATAAATATGTGATGATGAGGGGTGGAAAATATATTCACCAACTTAATTAAATGTAAATTTAAACATTATGAATAAATGTAACACAACATAAATAAATGTAAATAACACATAAACACATAACAATGCATATAATGTGGAAAACCCCTAAATGGGTAAAAACCATGGAGAATAAATCCACTATGTGAGAAACTTTTACATCCATTGGTCCAAGTAACTCCTTCCTCACTTATATTCCTTATATTTACAGGATTTAACTTTATATTCACATTCGAATATTATTTGACATTGATCAATATTCGATACCCTGAATATATGACCTAAGGTCGTGTTTAAATAACCTGAAGGGTTATGTCACACCACGATTTAATTAGTTAGTTAATTATATTAACCAACCACCTAATATAAATATTATATTTAAATAATAATAATATAGTTTATTCTACGTTATTTTAATATAAACTATATATTATGATACACTTAGTATTATAATTCTAACACCCCCTTAATATTAAGTGGGGATCTATAAGCGAACATTACCTGTTTGTAAAACAAGATTTACAAATCCATAAAACCTAAAGTTTTAGGATAGCACATGTACTTTTAAGACTAGATCTCACCATTTCTCATGGAAATATTATTATACCGCATCTCTAGGAGCTTTTATAACACAATGACCTCCTTTACAAATAGATGCACACATTGGATTGTATTTTTCGTAAACTCTATTAGTTTACATAGATCATATAAGATATTTTTACAATGCTTTTAAACCAGAATAGAAGTATAGAGGAGAAGGATTCAACAACCAGATGACCATTAGGAGGTGGAATTTCCATGCACACTCCCCTTAATGGAAACTCTGAAAGGCCAAGCATTGCAGATAACTTCCAAAACTTCGCGGCACATAATGACTTCATGAACAAGTCAACAACTTGATCTTGAGTCTAGAAGATCGAGATTTATATCACCACAAATAAAATTATCACAAATAAAGTTCATATGTATCTCGATATGATTATTTCTTTGATGTTGAACTGGATTCTTTACAAGAGAAATGCAACTGGATATCACACGTAAGAGGAGTACTTCCTTTAGATTTCATGTGCATCTCTTCCAACAACATCTTCAGCGACATGACTTCTTTTGCTACTTCCATTACACTTCTATATTCTTCCTCAGAAGAAGAAATGGAATCTGTTGGCTTCTTTTTACTTTGCTCCAAGTAATGACACTTGCACCAAACTTGAATACATATCCAGTTGTAGATTTACAATCTATGACATCAACAACATGGTCAAAATCACAATATCCATATAAATATGCATTTTTAGATGAAATATAATGTAAACCAAAATTAATTATGTCCCCTAAATTCAACCCTAATAAATATAATATTAAGCTAGTTCCCTGTTTAGGTGAGACTCCCAAGTCTACCACTTTGGAACTATAGGATGTGGATATTATAAAAGGAGTTGCTAACACCCTTGGAAATTTTTTTGTTATCGATAATGTGAGACTTAATAAATCCAGAGCAATTTGTGTGATATTCTTATCTATTCTACGATGGGCTCTTCCCTTCCTAAATCCATCTCCTTGCGGTCAAAACTGGGTAGTTGGGAACAAAAAATTGATTTTGAAAACTTCCCTCTAAGGTGTGAGAAATGTCAAGGATGGGGCCCTGTAAAGCATCAATGTAAGCTGATTGTCTCTAAGATCTACCAGGAAAATCATCCAAAGGAAATGGACAAAGGCAAAGGAAGTTCCCCTCTGGTCTCTCCAAAGAAGGTTAATACTAATAAGGGCATCCAAATAACGGAAAATAATGGAAATGAATCTAGAGAGAAAAATGTCTTGAAGCCTGCCTTTATGGATGAAGAAGGTTTTATAGAAGTAACGCATAAGAAGTCTCAATGGAATTCTCATTCGGAACTACAGTTATAGAAGGCTATGATCCATGGTCAAGGTGAAAAGGCTCTTTCCACAAAAAAGCTGGATAATTTACTTAAGGAATTAGCCAAGGAAAACTTCTCGTCAAATGATTTGGGTGATAGAAACTTCAATGATTCTTTTGAAATGATTTCAAATCCCTTTGAAAATATTCAGGTTAAGGAAAAGGATGTTGTGACCCTTGGAACTGAAAATCAGCTGGTTTTTAACAACATCCATGACATTTTTAAGGAAGCAGTTTCTACTCAAACTGTAGTGGCCTATGAGTTGATCAAGTATGGGAAGGAGGAATTTAACCAAGAATTAATGGATACTTCTTTGTCTACTCCTCTCAAAGGGGAAAATTCCAAAGGGACCCCAAAAAAGTTGGATCACGGGAGACCTTCCAAACAGGTGGCAAGGAAGAATCAGAGTCAAAAGGAAATAGATGATGGAACCCGATCGAAACTGGATCTAACAAGCTTTAGAAGATCAAAGAACCAAGTGACTAAATGAATATAATATCTTAGAATATTAGGGGTTAAACAACCCTCCAAGTGGAGATTGATAAAATATTTGGAGATGACTCACAATTTTGACATTAAGCTCTGAGGAAACTAAAATGGAGGAGGCCCCTTTTTTAGAGACTTGTGGAAGTTATTTCAATAAATTTTAGGTTTTTTTGTTAGTTTGACAGCACAACTAGGGGTATGGTAGTTATTTAGAATGAAGAAAAACTCAAAGGTACATGAGCATTTGCTTAATAGAAATAACTATATGGCTTTACTTTTTTAGGATAAGAAATCCAAGGAGTTCTAGATCTTATCAAATATTTATGCCCCAAATAGTAAAGGTGAAAGGAAAAAACTCTGGGCCAATCTCTCCAAATTTCAGAATGTGATCAAAGGGACGGAATGGGTGATTTTGGGGGATTTTAACACCCCTTTGTGTCCTGGAGAAAAGAAGGGGGAAATATTGATCTCACTGAAAGCATGGAAGACCTTCAAGATTTTATTTCCCTCAATAATATTATGGATGTTGAGCTTAGAGGAAGTAGATTTACTTGGTCTAATAGAAGAAAGGGTGACCAACCGATTTAGGTAATCTTGGATAGAGCTCGATATCTTAGGGATGGTTGAACAAAGAAGCTGGGTTGTTTTCCCTTCCTCGCATAGGATCTGATCACAATCCTATCCTCTTCCAGATCAAGGCTAAGGAAAGGAGGAGAATCCCTTTCAGATTTGAAAAGATGTGGCTGCAAGATGAGGATATTACTAATTTAGTTAAGGGATGGTGGAATGTAAAAATCAAAGGTACGGATTTATTCAGAATTGTTAAAAATCTTGCTCATGTTAAAAAAATATGAAAGAATGGAATAAAAGGAGTTTTGGTAACATTTTAGAAAAAAACAGTCTCTGGCTAATGAGATCTCACTCCTCCAGGGAGATTTGGAATCGCCTGGGGAGGGAAATACTATGCTCATCCAAAATAATGAGAAGGATTTACTTGTTGAGTATCATAACATCCTTCGGAAGGAGGAAATTTTTTGGAAACAGAAATATAGAGTTTCATGGCTCAAAGATGGTGACAAGAACACAAAGTTATTTCATATCTCCACTCTCAAAAGAAGGAGCTCAAATAGAATTATATGCATAAAAAATGAAGAGGATTTATGCTTAATGACCCTAAGGAAATTCAACAAGAGGCATGTTCTTTCTTCAGCAGGCTTCTGACATCCTCTAGAGATTCTAATCAGAACTAAGGAAGAGCAGTTTCTAGATGTTATTCCCTATCTGATTAATGAAGAAGACAACTTCATGCTCACTAAAATACCTTCTATGGAAGAAATTGAATTCATGATAAAATCCTTAAACCCTGATAAAGCCTTGGGACCTGATGGTTTCCCTACTTTCTTCTTCCAAACTTTTTGGGAGATTGTGAGAGATGATATATGCAATGCTATTCAGGAATTTTTAAGAATAAAAGGATGCTTCAGGAGTTAAATAACACCTTTTTGGCTTTGGTCCCTAAGAATCATGATCCTATGGAGTTTAAAAATTTCAAACCCATAAGTCTGTGCAACTGTGTTTACAAAATGTGCTAAAACATTTTGGCTCTAAGAATTCAGCTTGTGTTACCTACGATTATATCTGATCAGTAGGGAGGATTTGTTATGGGAAGATAGATCCAAGATGGCATTGTCACCATCTAGGAGACCCTCCACTCAGTGAAACAGAATAAGAAGGAAGCCATGTTTATTAAGCTTGATATGGAAAAATCCTATGACAAAGTCTCTTGGTCTTTCCTTCTAAAGATTCTTTCAAGGTTTGGCTTTGGAGAGGACTTTAAGGAGTTGATTCTCTCATGTATTTCCATAGCCAAGTTCTCAGTCCTAGTTAATGGGACCCCTTATGGGTTTTTTAACAACACGCATGGTTTAAGACAAGGTGATCCTATCTCACCTTTTCTTTTCATTATTATGGTTGAGACCCTTAGTCAGATCTCTTAATAAGGCTACCATGGAGGGTAGAATCAGTGGTATTTCTCTGGTTGTCAACTGTTAGAGGGTTTCTCATCAGCATTTTTTTGATGACACTATGTTGATTGGTGTGGCATCTGTCCTAGAAGCTAGAGAATTCAAACAATTAATGAAGGATTATGAGGAGGCATCAGATCAATTGATCAACTATGGGAAAAGCTCTATCTTCTTTATCAATACCCCTGAAAGAAGAAGCATCAAAATTATTGGTATTCTTGGTTGTCCTTCTAAAACTCTCCCAACTTGATATCTTGGTATGCTTATTGGGGTGGAAAAACCTAAGAATGCTTATTGGAATTTTCTAATTGATAGATTTCTAAAGAAACTAGAAGGGTGGAAAGGGTCGCTACTATCTCAAGCTAGAAAAGTTGTTCTTCTCAAATGCTCTATTCAGAATTTACCGGTTTATATGATGTCTATCTATAGATTACCCTCCAAAGTTTCTTGCAAGATGGAGAGCATACAAAAATATTTCTATGGAGTGGAACCGAATCAAAAGACATAATTCCTCTAATCACTGGGATAAGGTCTGTACCCCCAAAAAACTTGGTGGCCTTGGTATCAGAGATTGGACCAAAATGAATAAAGCTATGTTGGCAAAAATGAGTTGGAGACTATTAAAGGAAGAGAGTGTTTGGACTAGTATTATAAGAAGGAAATACTGGCCTAATTCTATGTCTGCTAACGAATGGTGCTTCTGCACCTAGAACTCTAATGCTTCTTCTTGTTTCTGGAAATATTTAAACTAGGCTAAACATGTGGTCTCTGAGGGCTGCAAATGGCTTGTTGGAAATGGGTGAACCATTAAATTTTGGGAGGACAAATGGCTGGAGGACCTTCCTCTTAAGACTATTTACCCAACAGTCTATAGAGATTCTATGACCAAATATGGGACCAAGGTCCGAGACTTCTTCAATTTGGATGACCCTTTGGGACAATGGAAAACCATATCTTTGGATCATTCTAACAGCATGGAGATCTCTTCTATTAACAATAGATTAAGAGGAGTTATTATTAACAAAGAGAATCCTGAAGAGGATAGTATATTCTGGACTAAGGAAGATAATGGATTTTTCTTGGTCAAAAGTGCCTACTACTCCTTTTTTCAAGAGGGGGGAAGATGATAATTTTAACTGGGGAAGTGTTTGGGTCAAATAATTAATACCCAAGATTAATATGTTTTGGTGGTTGGTTATCCATGATAAGATTCTTATGGTTGACAACTTGAACAAGAGAAATTTCCACATGATTAATAGATGTGTTTTGTTTTCTCGTGAATCGATATGGGGGTTAATGGGCTTGAGTTAACACTTTTGATGGAAGTGGAAATTATCAATCCCAAGTGCGAGCACACTTATTAAAAGACACAAATGGACACATATAAGGTCCTTTCATGGGATGTCAATCTCATCAAGCTTGCTAGCTGTATGATGATTTTGCATTTATCTCTCAATAATGAGAAGATCGGGAATGAGATTCACACGTATTCTTGGAGAGCTCTTATTATCTCCCATGTCTGTAGAAACTTCAGTTCTTGGCATGCGAGTAATCTTTTGGCGTTCTGGATTTTGGGTCTGTTCATGAAGAGGTTTTTGTTGTTCAGCCAAATGGGGGTGATCTTGTCAGAACTAAACCTGCTAATCTTGAAGGGGTCACACCTGAAGCTATGGCTCTATTTGATAGCAAGGGCTTTACCCCCTTTCTGAAAATCTTCGAAGGGCATTATGAAAATCTTAGCAAGGATTTTGTCAAGTGCTGGAAAGCGACCAAAAAGGGATCTGTGGTGGAAATGAAGGGGATCAAGATGGAGATTACTATGGATTCGGTGGAAAAAGTGATGGGCATTCCAATGGTGGGGAGGGAGGCCTACAAACCCAAGAAGGAAGCATTTGAAGAATTGAATCTTTTTCTCAAAGGTAATGAGAATCTCACCTCCCATTTTGTTGGTTACCTCATATTATCTTTACCTAGTCCATATGATGAGGTGGATCTCTCTCTCATTCAATTTTTAACCCTCGAGGGCCATCACAAATGTATTTATGCCTACCACCTCCCTATGCTAAATCATTTTAGGTGTGGCCAGGCTTTTAGTTTCCCCTACTTCTTGTATCGTTCCCTGTGTGCCTCTATTTTACAGTTTAAAATGTCCCTCTATATCAAGGATTTATCCTTGCCTTAGTCAAAAGGGTGGCTCTAGACATTGATAAAACTAGCTCCCTTAAGTTGGATCTGGAAGCTTATGCGGATGGCAATGGGTCAGACTCAAAGGAGAAGGAATCGAGCAATGATTCTAACTCCCAGGATGGGAACTCGGATGATGACTAGGATGAGGTGGAGGTGGTTGCGGCCCAAAATCTTAAGGACCTAAAATCAAAGTAGACCCCTTGCTCCCTGTCGAACACCAAGGGCGATTCCAGCAAACAGGATGTCTCAACCCCTATTAACGCTCAACTAGAACAACACTTTGAGGCAATGGGTCACGTTGGTCCGATCAAAGGGGAAAACCACTTAGCAAGGATGACGGCTGATATAGAGGAACTCAAGGGTGATATGTGGCTCACTAAGAGCTCGGTCTAGTTTTTATTTAATGACTGGCATAAGATGAAAGAGCAGGTGGAGGTTGTAGTCAACTTTGGGTAGGGTAGAGATTGAGGTTTTAAAGGCCAACTTTGGTGCCATAACCAAAGAGATGGATCAGGTTAAGGATATTCTCCATAGTTATATGGAATGGAGAATTGTGACAGTGAAATTGACCCTGCAACACCTTTAGACTCTGGGGCAGCTCTCCAATACCTATTGTGTCATGGATAGTCAGGGTAGGAAGAGAAAGGTTACCCGGATGGTTTCGACATGGGATCCTTGGTGGTTAATATCGAAGCTTTAGAGAAATAATGGGCTAAGGTGTTGGAGGGGCTTGAAAAACCCTACAAATGACTTGGGATGGGTTATTTTTTTCATTGTCTCTGCTACTGGTGTTACTTTCATCTATGTTGTTATTTTATCTATGTTTTTTTTTTTTCATTAGTTTCGCTTTATGGATTCGAAGAGCTCTTACTACTATGATCGGTTATATTATGGTTTTTGATGTTATTGTAATGTTGTTTTATGATCTCATGGAGAGTGTTCGATGTTTAGGGTAGGGTCCCTCAACCTTTTAACCTCTAATCAAAAAATAATAAAAATTAATTATGTCCTTTATATAATGAAAATTCTTTTTGCTAACTTCTAGTGATCCTGATAAGGCTCCTGCATAAACCTTGAAGCAATCCCTACTACATAAGAAATGTTAGGTCTAGTAATAGTTAGATAAATCAAACTACCTACAAGTTGCCTGTACAAAGTAGGATTATATTTTTCACATGCAAGTTTAGGATCAAGTTTACATCCTACTTCTATAGGAATAACAACTAGTTTACAATCAAGCATATTAAATCTTTTAAGTATATTAGTTGCATATTGTGATTGAGATACTACAATAGAATTTTTATCCTAAAATATAGCCATGCCCAAAAAATTATGTAATAATCCTAAGTCTGTCATCTCAAAATATTGCATTAATTTTGCTTTAATTTTCATAATTAAACTATTAGAATTACTAGTGATAAGTAAATAATCAATATACAATACAATGAGAATTATAGCATTTTCTTCAATTTTAACAAATAAATCATTGTTAGAAGAAAAATTAGAAAAAATCAACTTTATTGAAAAAATTGTTAATTATAGTACCAAGCTCTAGGAGCTTGTTTCAAACCATATAATTTTTTTTTCAATTTACAAACATACATTTCTTTACTTGGTTCTTCAAAGCCTTTAGGTTGGGTCATATAGATTTCTTATTTTAAATCACCATTCAAAAAATCATTTTTGACATCCATTTGATGGATTTCCCAACCATACTGAGCAGGTAAAGGCGGTCAAAATCCATCTTGTGCTCATTTTTACTAGTGTAAATTTTTCCATGTAGTCGTTAATAGGTTTTGAGTAAACCCTCGAGCTACTAGTCTGGATTTGAATTTATCTATACTACCATCTGATTTATATTTAATCTTGTATAGCCATCTAGATCCGACTATACTTCATTTTTTAGGAGGAGGGACTAATTCCCAAGTTTGATTTTTAATCAAAGCAAAGATATTCAGATTTCATAGCATCTATCCATTTTGTCAAAAGAAGCTTCTTGAAATATTGGGGTTCAAGTTCATACAAATTCATCAAAAAATGATATGTATGATGACTTTTAGTCATTTTCTGAAGGTTTCTGGATTAGAGTCTTGAATAATAGACTCAACCCATCTAGGTATTTTAGTTACAGAGGAACTAGGAACAATCTCATTTTCAACTATAGGTTCAACACTAGTTTCTTCATCACATACATTATTTTCACAATTTTCATTTTCAAATTCATTTCATTTTTATTAGAATCATCATAAATAACTGAAGATGAAAAAGTAAAAAAAAAAAAAGGTTTTTCCAAGATTTTAACATTCCTATTTTCTATAACTTCTCTTTTTATGGATCAAAGATCCTAAGACCTTTAGTTTTGACACCGTATCCTACAAAGATACAAGGAAAAGAGGTTTGATCAAGCTTCTTCTATTTTGATTTTGGAATAAAGAGGGAAACATGGCTACCAAAGATTTTCAAATGAGATACACTAGGTTTTTGGTTTGACCACTTTTCCAAAGAGGTTGAATTTACCAAGGATTTAGTGGGAACTCTATTCAATATATGAACAACAATCTTCATAGCTTCAGCCCAAAGGAACTTAGGAACTTGAGAAGAATGCATCATGGTCCTAGCCATTTCAGATGGTGCGGTTTTTCCTTTCCGTAATCCCATTCTACTGAGGGGAATAGGGAGTAGTTAGTTCCCTTTGAATTCCACATTCGACACAAAATGAGTCAAATGTTTGACTAAAATATTTAGCTGTTCTAAGCCTCTTAATTTTATAAATAGAAGATTTTTCTACTACAACTTTAAATTCTTTAAATTTTGACAAGACATTTAATTTATTTTTAATGAAATATGACTAAATCATACAAGTGAAATCATTAATGAAAGTGATAAAATATAGAGAACCATTAAGAGATGGAACTTCTAGGGTCCTTTAACATCACTATGTACAAGTTCTAAAGGTTCAAAAGAGTTATCATCATGATGAATGCTAAAAGGATTAGCAGATTGCTTACCACGTAAGCATCCTTCACACATTTCATGATTTTGGGAAATAAGTGGTAGACTAGTTACTAGGTTTAATCGAGACATGTCATACATGCTCCTGAAATTAACATGACCTAGTCTCTCATGCCACAATTGCATGTCACTTCTTTGAGTTATTAAACAAGAAGAAAAATGAAAACCAGAAAACACATAAAAACCATCTGTTTAAATGCCTTCAATTATAGTAAAATTATGTTCATTTTTAATAAACCATTCATCCTTTAATAATATTACACTATAATTATTTTGAGTCAACTGAGAACAAGAAAGAAAATTCATTTTAAGTTTAGGAACTAACAAAACATTGTTAATAAAACCATTTGATTTTACTTTTCCCTAACCCTAAACATCGAGAATGGAATGATCACCCAAATAGATCTAATCATTACATTCACTAAGTTCATATAGGATATCAGATCTAAAGGTCATGTTCCTAGAGGCACCACTATCTAATATCCATTCATTTTATTTTGCAGTGACAAAAGTGGCATACAAAGCAATTACATTTGATTTTTGGTTATTTTTCTGATTCTTGTTTTGATTTTGATTTTGGTTTTGGTCATATTTGTTACCCTTTTGATTTTTAAATTTGACCTATTATTTTTAAATTTAAAATCCTCTTTCTTGTGTCCAAATTTACCACAATAATGACATTTTCCATCAAATCTAACTCTTAGATTTCCAGGTTTCTTATCTTTGCTAGGAGGTTTAAAATTTTGCTTTGGGTTTTTGTTGAATCTAGAGGTTTTACCTTTTGATTTCTGAGCAAGAAGTTCCTATGTGACATTCTCTTTAGAATCAAAATTTGACATTACTTGTTCTTCCTTGTATAAGAAGAGCACTAAGGGTTTACAAATCTGGAATGTCTTGTTTTGTTTGATATTTTGAATTCAAAATTGAAATGAAATTTCTAAATTTCTCATGAATATTCAATTGAATAATAAAATAAAGAAATTTATCTTGAATCAAATTACTACCACATCCATCTAATTGTGACTTAATATTTTTGATTTTTTCTAAATAATTTATCACTTTTTCATCTCCCTTCATGGGAGTTGTCATAAGCTCTAAAATCAATTTAATAATTTTTGACAAACATGTGTATCAATTCCATTTGAGCCATGCCTCACTCAAAATCTCTTGATTCCGATATGAAGCGAGAAAATCATCATGTGCGCTTTGCAAAATAATGGACATCACCTCTTGTACTTTCTATTGATATGCAGTGACATTGTCAACAGTTGTTTGTCTTCTGGTAGGAGCTCTCTTAGTTCCATTCACAACTGCCCATAATTTGTGAGCCATGAATTTTTCCTTCAATCAAATCTTCCAAATGTTGTAGTTGTTTCCATTCAACATCTGAGATTTATCAATTGAAAATTGATTAGACCCCATTTTTGTGTAAAATAGAAATAAAAATAATTACTAAACAAGGATTAAAATAAGAGTTTTATAGAAATTCCCCTGTCGTATTTTAATCCTCGTAATCAAACACGATCAATTTATGCCAAAAAAGGTCATGTTAATTGAATAATCTATACATGAATATGTTAGAATGATATCAAAAACTTAAATTGAAATGTAAGTGAATTTTTTTAGTTTTGTAACAAAATGATGATGAAAAAATTGTCGTCATATCATATCATTTTTAAATAAAACGATAATTTTACTATTTTTTCAAAAATAATTTTTATAATTTGTCTATATTTTTGAAAAAAAAAACAAATAATTCATACATTTTTTAAAAAACAATTAATTACAAAATTTTTTTGGAGCTCTTTCTCCTTATTAGGTACGATTTTCTATCAACTTGGCTGAGTTGGCTACCCAAATCGGTGAGTTATCATGTAAATGTTATACCATATAATTTCCAAATTATAACTACGAAATTTAACCAACCAAGCCACATATATGCCAACTGAGCCATACTAATACCATAACCAAGTTGCATAAGGAGTCAACACTTAGCATATGTGGTGAGCCGCTCAAGGAACCCGAGCTCAATAACGATCTATGCCGACAAGGGCTTGAAACAAAATGGGGTGGTGTGACCAAAGTCACACCACCAAACCCATGTGGTAAGGCTTATAAAGCCTATCACCTTCTCCCACCATCCCATTATGGGACTATTACCTATGGATAGAAGAGGGGGGGTCGTGGATGGTAGAGTGGAGGAGGGTCCCATGCAATGGACATGCGGTAGGCGTAGGTGAGCCGTGAGGTCTCGCGGGGCCACAAATCTATGAGGAGGGTGGTTTGGAGGGGATGCCCTAATATATTTTTGCAATATAATTTTTAATATATGTTTTGTTTTTCCACCGGTCATGACATAGTTTTTAGGTTAGCTTTTAGGTTTTAGACTCATGTTTATATAGATTAAAATTAGGTTTATAAAACATAGTCATATATATATATATATATATATATATATATATATATATATATATATATATATATATATATATATTTATACACATATATATATATTATATTTTTATAAAATACGAAGATTTTATAAAAACTATACAAATATTATAGTTTGTATTTAAACTATAGGTGCAAATAATTTACAGAGGCCCTATCCAGGGACATAGAATGGGAGTTCAAAATTTACAATGAAATATGCAACCAATGAAAAAATTTAAAAACCTATTTTCTCGAATCTTGTCTCCCTCTTTAAAACTAAGTTTTCACTTTAAATTTTTACTTTTCCTTTTGATTTCTTGAATTCCCTGCACACTATATAAACTATATAAAAATATTTCAAAAATTTATAGCCCTTACCTTAGTTTCTAGGGCTTGGTAATTTCTGAACATGAATTTTTACACGCAGTTGAAAATCCCAAATAACTTTCCACCTGTGCAACCAACATCAAAAACTAACCATGCGGAGAGGGAAGGGGGGTTAAATAGCATCCCAAATAATTTAACCACCTAACTTCCCAACCATTACAACCTTAGATTTTTAGGATTAATTATTAATCTTGCTCTAATACCATGTTGGGATGAGGGGTGGAAAATATATTCATCAACTTAATTAAATGTAAAGTTAAACATTATGAATAAATGTAAATAACACATAAACACAGAACACCACATATAACGTGGAAAAACCCTAAATGGGTAAAAACCACAGAGAATAAATCCACTATGTGAGAAACTTTTACATCTGCCACCAAAGAACTCCTTCCTCACTTTTATTCCTGTATTTACCAAGATTTACCTTCATATTCACATTTGAATATTATTTGATATTGATAAATATTCGATATCCCGAATATATGACCTAAGGTTTATTTAATTATATTGTTAATTAGATTAACCAACCACCTAATATAAATTTTATATTTAAATAATAAGAATATAGTTTATTCTATATTATTTAAATATAAACTATATATTATGATACACTTAATATTATAGTTCTAACAAAAGGAATTTAGAAAATTAAAAGGAAGAAAATTTCGACCTCGCGACCCAATGAAAGACCAACACATGGAAAAATTAAAATTAATGCACATGTTGGTAGAGGTAATCCTCAAACTAATCAAAGGGTTTCATGTTTCATTTTCTTGTTCATCTTGACACACAAAACTTCGAGAAAGCCATATCTTTCGATTTCCTACTCCAAATTTTGCAAAATTTATATCGTTGGAAAAGTATCTTTGAGCCCTTCACTTTAACATCATCAAAACCATATTTTGATGGCATTTAGTGGGAAAAAATGGAGAATTTTTTTCAGTCATTAATGTACTGATCCAAATGGCCCAACCATCTGAATTGATGAAGTATGGGGCTCTTTCTTCTCCAACAAGAAAGACAACATGAATGAATGATCTTGGCAGCTGATCATGCTCCTTTTTCAAAATTTTAAGGAATATTGTTGGTGGTTTAAGAGGAAAATCATATGTTTCTATTTCTTCTCTATCTTTCTCATCCTTTATATATTATGAAAGTCTTTCATTTGAGCGAGAGGTGGAAAGGGGGTAGTTGTATAATTTTTTTGATCAAGTGTTGAGTTCATGTTTAGAGTTTCTTACAAAAATGTTTTGTATACATCCATTTACGTGAGGAAGAGCTAAGGTGGTTGTGTTGTATACCCATTAACAAGTTTTGAAGGCATTTATTTGTGTCTCCTTGCCAAAACTGACATGAATGGATTCTCTTTATTTTGATGAAAATATAACTTCATCTTTCTTATGTTTTGAAAGTATGAATGAGGAGATATAATTTTTCTACAATATTTCACTAGTTTTACTTTTTTGAGTACGCAAGGTCTTTCTTCATTGCTATATTCTTCTAGTCACTATTGATAATATTGTAGAGTAGTGTATGCTCTATAATAGTTCAATCTAGTTGTAAAATACTAAGGGCGTAATCATTTTTGAAAGGCTATTGTTATCCCTTAAGGTTATTTTGGGTGTATGAAATGAATATAGAAATTTCTATATCTCAAATCTAACTCCATGATTTCTAGTGAGGATTTTGAATACGATTGATAACATTTGTGGAAATTGAGTATAAATGAATGTAAATGTTATTTCAAAAATTATATCAAATTGATTGTTCTTTTCATACATCGTCATTGAGGATGGACTCTCTCCATGGAAACATTAACAGAAAAAAGTCAAAATTAATTACGCCCCCTTCAAATCTCAATTTAAAACATCCATTTATCTTCATACCTACCAAGCATATCATACATGCATACCATACATATGCTTATTCTGCAAATTTGTTTTTAAGATTTATTCATTACTAGTAAGCTTTGTTGAGAATCCCACCAAGTCTATGATCCAATATCATTTAAAACACCCTTGGTTGAAAATATTATGCAAACATAATATATAAAGTTATTCATTATCTGTCTATTTTGATCGTATTTGATGTGTCAAGTGCGTACAATAATTAAGTGACAACTCTTTTGAGTGATTATTGTATATGTGGCTGCACTTGCTTCAAATTAAGTTTCACCAATCATAAAGGAAACCAAGACAGAAAGCTTTTCCTTTGTTCATATCCTCAAACTTGGTCCTCTCATCATGGTCTAGGAAAAAATAGAAGTAGAAGGGTTGAGTCATCCCCTTTGTTAAGGTTTCTCCTGATCACCTCCCAAATTTGAGTTAGTAAGTTGAGTGTTGAACAAATCCTTGACTATCAATGACAAAGAAATTTTCATTGTTCATAATTCTTTCAAATCAAGCCCACTCTAGTTAGCTAACCATTTCCTTAGGGTGTAATTTTATGAGCCAACAACTTGTCTTCAGATTGGTCTCATATGCTCCTAAGAACTAGATATGGTACTAGATTTACCATACAAGTTGATCCTATATTTTCCTATCATGTTGAATCTTATGATCTTGCTCCTCCTCAATCTAATTAGCTTATATAAGAAAATAAAGAGCATGAGTTAGTTTAATAAGAGAAGCCTTATCCTCCCTCATTTCCTAATCTTTTATTAGATGAATAAGCTAAGGAATGTTATGAGTTTGGTCCCTGTGACATAGCTGTAGAAACTAGACTTGGAACCTATTGCATTCATGAAGAAGGGTCTACTTTACCTGCACCACTCAAGAAAGAAAAGGATAGTGATTTGTATTATGGAAGATTTTATTTGATGGTTCTAGAAGTAAAAATGGAGTTGGGGCAGGTGTTGTGTTAATTTCTCCAATGAATGAGAAATTCTTCTTTTCTCATAGATTGTAGTTTGCATGTTCTAACAATGTAGCAGAGTATGAGGCATTGGTGTATGGTCTTCTAATCATTGAAAAAGAGGAAAATAAAATAATTGCAAATACTTGAAGACACTAAAATTGTCATCCACCAAGTTAGAGGTAAATGTGCTACAAATAATAATATTTTGAAGGCTTATAAACATGAATTCAGAGAGCATTTGGAGAGTTTTGATGCTCTTAATTTGTAAGTTGTGCATATAAAATTATAAAAATAAGTACATCAAATGGAATATATTGGTTCACAATTCTCACCAGATAAACACTTCATTCAAGGTAATCAACAACATATCAATTTTTAGTCAAGCCATCAGTTCTAAACAATGAAACTAGCTGGCAAGTATTTTACAGTAATGAACAAATTGTGTAATTCATTTAAAATGAAGTTGAATTTTCCACAAAAATGCAATCTGATCTTCATGACATATATGGTGATCAAATTATTCAACTAAAGACAAAAAAATCCAAATGGATTAGTCACCTTGGATCATATTTTCAGTCTTGATGGTGAATTCAGAGAAGAAGAGAAAAACATAATAGTAAGGATAGAATATTGTCATCCAATCACCATTACACAAGGCAAGGAGCTTCTACTTAGAAAGGTATGTGATGAGTATGAGAATAAATATTTTATCTCCTTGTCTAAAAAATTCAATGAAATTTTCTCATGGGATTATGAATACCTTAAGGGGTTTGATCTAAAAATTATCCAACATTCCATTGATCTTGATCCTAATGTCAAGCCAATTAGGAAAAATCATATACTTATTAATCCCAAGATAGAAACACTCATGAGGAATGCGTTATCTAAATTTATTGAGGAAAAAATAATTTTTCCTATCAAATAATCTACATGGGTGGAAAATCTTGTTCGGTGAGGAAGAAGAATGGAGAAATTAGACTTTGTGTTGATTTCATAGATTTGAATAAAGCTTCCCTGAAGGATCACTATCCTCTACCTTTTATGGAAAAAATCTTACAAATGGTATAAGGAGATGAAAATTCTATGCTTGAAGGCTATTCAGCTCTAATCATATTAAAGGAATGGAAGAGGATTAGTTCAATACTACATTTACAACCAAATGGGGAACATAGAGAATCTACAAGTGACTCTTCCGCGTACCCGACCTCTCGAGGTCGTGCCGAGACAGCCGGTGGGGGTAGAATATGCGTTGGATTCAGACAAACTAGTTAGGCAGTCTAATGTCTTCGACACGCACTAGTGGAATTTGTGAATCTAAGGCAAAGAAGGCCCTTCTAACTTGGACTGGTGTGATAGATCGATCAGCAAGGATGACTGCTCGAAGGCTCCAATCAATATCGAGCTCTGGCGTGATTCGATCTATGGGTTGCAGAATACGTGGAAAATGACCTGGGATAGTTTCGTGTATATCTCCTGATAAGGTCATATGGTGGATGATGAATATAATTTGACTCTACGGATGATTTTCTGGCCTAGTCCAGAATTCCCTAGCTTCGTTAGCCGCGATATCTAGTAAGGACAGTTGTTCGATGATGATAGGTGGAAGTGGAGTGGACCTGAATACCAAGGTGCGTAGGTTAGTGTCTATATCTAATTGACTTGTGGACTCGTTGGGCTGTGGGATCTGTGGATCACAACCATAGACTCTCGGTTGTTGCGGTCCTGTTATGGTCATACGCGAGATCAAGTTCTAATCCCTAGTATCCAGTAATCGTATGCTTTCTCAGCTTCTATATTTAGAACCAATAGTTGTGCAATCTTCTCAGAATACCTTATAGGCATTCTCGCAACCTGGATTCTTAAGCTGGTATCTATATCTACGAGGGTGTCTCCAGCGTCTGGCTGTGGAACTAAAGGATCGCACCCGAATGTTTGTTCTCTTTCGAGCCCTTCTACAGTCATGTGAGTGTTGTGCCTAGGGCAATCTATAGTTTGGTTGGTTCGACCAAAATGTGTGTGCTTGGTCGTCTTCTATGTTTAATCCTCTTAATTGAGAACTGATCTGTTGTAAATCTGTGGTTGTTCGGAATACTTGTATCCTGAGATTTTGGTCTATGTCAACTATTGCTGTGACTAGGTTTGGTTGAGGCACGATTGGCTCAAATATATATTCCCTGGGCTCTTGAGGTCCCGTGATTGTCATACGAAACAAAAATGCAAATCTAACTGTAACGAAACAAATTCTAACTATGTGAAATAAATCTAACTGTATAACTTTTATTCTTCTAAGAAAACTTTTAATAATTTTAAGGAAAGCAAACTATTTTAAGCGTATCTAGAAATAATAACTAAACAATAATTTGAAACAGACAAGATAACCGAGTGTAGTTATTTGCCTGTGCGATTTTGTAGAATTACTCTAAATAAATAAAATAACTTGTCTAATCTACCTGCAAGATTCTCGATCCTACCTCAGAAGTGAGGAGTGAATCATAGTTTCTCAGAAACTATCAATCCCCACAGCGGCAATATCGAGAATAGAATTTATTGAAATAAAGCGATTAACTACTCTATTTGATATGATTCTAACTAGAACTTTGAAATTTAAAACCTGGATTCCGCAGAACAGTGGCGAATCCGATGGTGTATGTGATCTCGTCCCCTCAGTATGATCTCCTCGTTCTTTCGTGTTCACGTGGATCCAGAAAAGCGTGTGATGCTAGCACCGATAGGAGTAGATTTTGGGACAAGGACAGCTTAGAATGCAGACCGAAAATGCGAGTAGGAGAGGGATAGCGCAAGAGTACAGAGCTTGGCTTATGCGATTCCTAGCGGGATTTCACTGTGAGCCATGCAACATGAAGTGACCAGAACCTGTAACTATCCTATACGAAGAGCAAAACCTGCAACTTTAATGGCTTCCTAAGTGATTCTATTCCAATAGATTGGATAAAATAAAGACACTGCTTGCACAAGTTGGATATGTGGCTTACCAATAAGTTGAATAAAGCTAACCAGGCATATAATGAATTGAACTAAGAACACCAAGATATGATGAAAGAAAATCTACAGCAAAGATAAACTCAGAGGCAAGCTTCTAACTAGATTTGGATGAGATAACAACACTGCACAAGATGGGTCTGTGGCTTACTAACAGCTGAACAATACTATCTAAACATGCAAGGAATTAACACTATGGCTTCTAAACAGAATAAAAGACTGAAATATGAGAATCAGAGCATGAAATTGAATGAGGGGCAGACCATTTGCTTATGCACAAACCATGCATTTATAGGAATTGAAACATCCAAAAACCAAAACCAAATGGAACTCCTAAACAATAAACAAAGAAAAAACACTATTCCAGGGGACCAAAAACATAAATGCATGCTCAAGTCGGCAAAGAAAGCTGGTGAATCGTGATATTTCACGCGAGTCGCGTCAAAGAACGTTCTGGAAAAAGCGCACAGGACCGCCGCTCTGAGCAGGGCGGCGGTTACAGGACCGCCGCCCTGATCAGGGCGGCGGTCACGAGACCGCCGCCCTGTAGGGCGGCGGTTTCATCACTGAAGAACAAAAGGCCAAGGAAAGAAGAAAAAGGGGAAAACAAAGGGTGTTGGGGCTAAGCGGGGCATGCGGGATGTTAACGCATACTCGAGGGCTTTTCGGATCCCGAACACCTTGCGAGGAGACCTGTATCATCATCGGGGCACTTGTTACACCGTTATTGCAGTACTGTACCTTACAATTTTGGGTACGTACATATTGCCCCCTCGGAGAAGCGTTTTAGCCATGAAGAGGCATAAAACGGTGGGTCAGTATGGCAGTCCCGAAATGGGGAGTTAGAAGCTATACCTTACGCGTCCGTGTGTTGAAATGACGCCATCCGAAATTCCCGCTACCTGCAAAATGAAAAGAGAGCTCAAGTGCAGATAGATGCAATAACTTGGAAAATAAATGCTAAAATAATAGGGAATGAGAACGTACCATTCGTGTGGGGATAGAAACTTACCTCCATCAGCGCTCCAAACCTGTGAAAAAGTTATTTTAAAATGAAACAGAACGATATATATATGAAAGTGGGCCCATTTTCCTATTCATTTGCGTGAGTTGATTTGATTGATTTTGAGCTCTGGGACCCACGGTGACGGTTTCTCACGTGAGTAGAGTCGAGACGTTCGCAGCGAAATCGTGATCATGCCTCCACGTGCGGAACACCGACCTCAGCGATCACAGGTTGGTTTTCTTCCATTTTGTGTTTTTCCCTCTTTAAATTTGAAATGGCAAATTCTTTGCAATGGGGGGTATTTTTGAAAATGCTAGGTTCAAAAGGTCCACCTAGGGGGGGCGCCTACTGGGTAGGCTCCATTTTTAGGTTAAATGGTCTTTATTTGCTTGTTTTGGGCTTTTTAAGGTTAAAAACCCGCGGGTTTTCGGACCGCGACCGCCGCCCTGGCCAGGGCGGCGGTTACATGACCGCCGCCCTGATCAGGGTGGCGGTTACGTGACCACCGCCTTAAAGGCGGTGGTTACAAAACCGCCTCCCTGCTCAGGGCGGCGGTTTTGCACAGAATGCAAAAGAACTTATTTTGGAGACTGCACTTGTATTTTTATCATTTCTATATGTTTTTATGATTCTCTCGGTATCGTTCAGATACTAACTTGCTCTGTTTTGTGTGTTTTTGGGTGTATGCAGGTGAAAGAGGAGTATATTAGATGGAGCCGAGAGAGAGAGTGTGATTGGCTGCCCGGGGTACTGGATGCCCTTTCTCAGGATGAGGAGGATACATTACAGAGGGCTGGCATATTGCGTATATCGCGTGTGCCTCATGTCGCACCATCTAGTCACATCCTTTGTGACTTGTTCTCATATTGGGATGCAGATCGGAACACTTTCCGGTTGCCAGGGGTCCGTGGTGAGTGGACCATTACTTTGGAGGATGTCTACCGTATCCTGGGGGTCCCGATCATCGGGAGGAGACTCACACTGGAGACGGCAGGGTCCCGAGCACAGATTGCACAGTGGGCAGCGTACATGGGAGATGCAGTCATCTCCACGGGGTCGAAGAAGGGAGTGAGAGTCGATCCATTCCTTCTTTGCCCATCCCCGTACTTCGACAGGCTATCATGGGGATCCTTGCCTCGAGGCTGATCGGGGACAAGGGAGGGGATACTTTACTATACTGCTGGGCCCCCATCATTACACAGATAGAGGGGCATGGCCGGATATACGCCTGGGGCGCAGATATTCTGGGGACCACCTACCATGATTTATACAGGGTGGTCCGTCTACAGGGACAGTCTTTGAGCCACCCTACTCTAGTTATGAGTTGGGTGTATGAGCGCTTCATCCCTTATGGCAGGGGCGTGGAGGTGGCAGATCCAGGGGCTGTGAGGGCAGCCAGATGGACAGATATGTCGGTGCTTAGAGCACCTCACCAGCCAGTTGCCTCTCTTACTACAGCAGACATGGAGGTGACACCGTACCAGCTTATGGCCGGTATATGGGGAGAGGAGACTCTTACATTGATTTCTTGCTCCACCACAGGGCAGCTTATTGACCGCGTGGGACGAGTGGAGGTACATCCTTTCGGCAGGGTTCCTCAGCAGTTTGGCCTTCCATATACGGGCATGCTTCCTCCAGTGGCACCAGTCTATAGATCAGTCCGCGAGGCTAGAGGGGGGCCTAGAGGCCGTGGTTGGACAGTGATCACTCCTGGCACTCCCATTGCAGCCAGGAGGATAGTTCGGGCTAGAGGGAGAGCTGGTGCGCCTCGGGCACCTTTGCTTCAGATTGCTGCGGGTCCTGCTCACAGCAGTGATGACCCCATAGATATTGACTCGATTCGAGGAGTTTACGAGAGGAGGATCGATCGGAGGAGCGAGACGGATGACAGTGATCCTGAGTGGTATGACACTCAGGACATCATGCAGGCAGAGAGGGCCGAGCAGAGTGCAGAGAGAGAGACTCTAGCTTCAGAGGAGCCACTCTCCCAGGGCCATGGTGGAGAGGATGAGTCCGTTGCGGGGCGTCATGTTGCTCCTACTACAGGAGCAGCCCCTCAGTCGGCAGCGGCATCTGCGGCGGGTGCTGGCCCTAGCGACCCATCTTGGAGGCCCGGTGATCCGAGTAAGTTATCCTTTCTTCCTTTCAATGCTTGTTTAGTTTAGGATTTGTTTTAATTGCTATTTCTCCTTGTGTTTTGATATTGTATCTTTTAGCCTCTTGTCTAGTTTCTAATTCATTTTTCTTCTTTGTTTGCAGAGACTGTTGATGAGTGGCGGGATCTAATCCGCAGGGTATGCACTGATTCCCTGATGATCCCTATGGATAGGACCCGTGCGGAGCTGTCCGTAGATGCCGGGAGCCCTCGGCAGCCGGTAGGCATACCGACGTCTTCGCTCCCGTTTGGCACGTGGCCAGGATGGTGTCGACTCTCCGTACAGAGTTGGCAGGCTATAGGACAGCCGAGCGTCTTATGAGGAGCCATTCTCGTGGCGAGACCGCGGCTGCCCCTCGGGACCCTGAGCCCTCCGTGCATTCAGAGCGCCGGCGTAGCCGGAGCCCTAGGCGAGGGCGCACACCTTCGGAGGGGTCGCGTAGGGGTTGAGAGACCACTTGGCTCCTATGTATTTTATAGATTCTTTTGTATATCACGGGCTCTTTGAGCATTTTGACCATGCCTAGTGCATGATGGCATTGTATATAAACATTGATTATTTATATATATGCATTCGTTTTTGGACCAAAACTTGTCACTCATGTTTTCCCTTTTACATTTCCAAGCTTGCTTTGTGTATACTACGATGTATGTTTTATATGCTTTCTAGAATGTATGCAATGGAAAACAGATGATGCAAATGTTTGCTTTCTTTTTGTGTTTCATGATCTTTGATACATGATACTGTAGATATATTGTGATTTTGAATCTTAGCTTCTGTGAGCAATTTGGATACCTCATGTTTGTTTTGGCAAAGTGATGAAAATAACAAATATGATGAACAGATAAACTTGCCCCACTCCTAACTCCACACAACCAGTAAGATGCGAGGGCTCATCACCAAGAGCCAGGAAGGGCGCAAGTTATGAAATGTGATGAAATGATAGTGATGAAAGATAGACAAAGCTTTGGCGGAACCAAATTGAAAGCTACAAGCTGACTCCACCCGGGTGACTTCATAGTTTTGGATGCAACTTGCTTTGCGGTTTATCTAGACTTAGACCCGTAGATGGCCACATAGTAGACAAAATCTGGGTTTTTAGGATTTTTAACTCTTTTTGGAATTTTGAATATCTGATTCATTCGTTTTTGACTCAAAGTTTGAATAGTTTGTTTATGACCTTTTAACGTTTGCTTTGTCAAGAGGACCCCCTACACTTTGCCCCATGCTACTAGTAAGAAGCGTGGGTTTATCACCGTGGGCAAGGCATAGGCGAGTAAGGGCATTTCCATCCTTTCCCAACCCTACGTCACTAGTAAGAGACGCAAGCTCATCACCGAAGGTTGGTGGGGCAAGGAAATGTGTAAAATAAAATTTTTTGTTTAATCACTTTTTGACTTGTCTTTTTGAGTAAAATGTCAGTATATGCTTATTTCCAAAGAGATGTATATATGGGATAGATGTGACACCATGAAGCTTCTAGAATAGACCTTAGGCAAGACACCTATTCTAAGAAGAAATCAAGGTGAGAAAAGACTTGCAGATCTTGGTATGGTTACCGTTAAGACTTTGTCATGTCTATTTTATTTGATAAAAGATTCTGAAGTGATTGATGATATCGTGAAAATGGAGAGATATGATTAGAAAGTTTTGTGCCAACAACATCATGAGTTTGTAATGAATTGCTTTGAGAATAGACTCCTTGATCACAATTTGTGTAAGAAACGAATGGACAAAATGATCCTAATTTATATGAAAATGCAATGTAGATAGCTATATAGGTAGCGTTAGCTGCTTATGCGTAGAAACGTTTGAGGTGCGGGGGAATTGTTTCGCCAAACTCCTCACCTTCTAACGTACATAAGAGGTATGCACCATTTCCATAGTCCTTCATGACTCGGTATGGGCCCAACCATTTGGGCGGAATTTCCTTCCTTCGCGGTCTTCTTATCGATCCAGTTGTCTAGTCTTAGAACTAGATCACCTTCGTATATGTCACGTTCATAGACCTTCTTGTTATACTGCCGGCACATCCGGTCAGCGTAGACTCTATGTCGTTGTTCAGCATCTAACCTGGTTTCATCTAGGCTTTCTAGTTGGGAAAGACGCGCTTCTCTGTAAGCGTCTTCATCCAGAACTCCTTGTAATGAAATGCGAAGACTAGGTATTTCAACCTCGAGTGGGAGAACTGCTTCTGCCCCAAATACCAGCGAGAAAGGAGTTGCTCCCGTTGGTGTTCTTATTGAGGTTCGGTGGGCCCATAAGGCCGGGTATAACTTTAAATGCCAATCTCGCTTGTTTTCTTTTACCGTTTTAAGGAGAATGGCTTTCAGTGTTTTGTTTGTTGCTTCAGCCTGTCCGTTGGCTTGGGGATAATACAAGGAAGCCGTATGATGGCTTATCTTAAATTGATTGCATAGCTCATGAACCTCTTCATTCTTAAAAGAAGTTCCATTATCGGAGATAATGATTTGCGGGATACCGTACCTGCAAATGATTTGGTTTAAAATGAACTTAGCGATTACAGAACCAGGTACAGTAGTAAGAGGCATGGCCTCCACCCATTTGGTAAAATATTCAGTGGCCGTGATTATAAAATTATGGCCGTCTGTGGATGAGGAGAGAATTTCCCTATTAAGTCTAGACCCCATGTAGAAAAGGGCCATGGAGTTGCGATTGGTTGTAGAGCTTGTCGGCATGTGGATCTCATGAGAGAATTCTTGACATTTATGACACTTGCGTGCAAACTCTATCGCGTCACGTTCTAGAGTGGGCGAGAAATAGCCCATTCGATGTATTTTCGAGCGGTGGCATGGCCCCGAAGTGGCCTCCACATATACGCTTTGTGGGATTCATGGAGAATCCTCTTGGACTCTTCTGTGTCAACACACCTTAAGAGCATTCCATCGAATGCTTTTCGATAGAACCACTGCTCTATAATGACATATTTAGCTACGATTATGCGTAACCGCCTTCTTTGTTGCGGTGTAACTGCCTCCGGGTACGTATGGTCTATGATATAATTAATGATATCAGTGTACCAAGGACACTCAGAGATAGCGGGTCGAGTTTCGATGTAGTATACGCACTCATCTGGAAAATCCAAATCTACTAGATCGCCTCCATCTAATGGATTATCAGCTAACCAATCCGTGATGATTTGTCCCTTAACTGACTTCTGATTTACAAATGTTAATTCGAATTCTCCCATTAAGGTTATAAAACGTCCAGCCTTTTTAGACAAGGACCCCTGTGTGAGGAAAGTTCGTAAGTGGTCCGTTTTCACCATGACCCTCGTTTCTTGATTTAGCATATAGTGTCTTAGGCATTTGGTTGCGAAGACTATGGCGAGGCATTCTCGTTCTGCTTGTGTATAGCGTGTTTCATAGTCGAGCAGTGTTCGGCTAATGAAATAAATCGCACGTTCTCTCTTGTTATCATCTTCTTGGGCCAACATACAGGCTAGTGAGACATTGGTAGCTCGTGAGTATAAAATCAACGGGTGATCTTGCTTAGGTGGCATTAGCGTAGGTGGTGACAAAAGAAACGTTTAACTGCGTTGAAAGCTTCGTTGCAGTCTTCGGTCCAATCAATGCTATAGTCTTTCTTGAGTAAATTATTGATTGGATGAATGGCGAAGCTTAAGTCGGGATAAATCTTCGGATTGCACCTAGCTTTCCGAGAAATGACCTGATTCCAGATTCGTCGAAGGTGGAACCATTTCGAGGACAGCCCGAATTTTGGTTGGGTCCACATCTATTCCCCGTGACGATATGATGTAACCTAGGAGTTTTCCTCCTGTTACACCAAAGACGCATTTCTCTGGATTTAGCGTGACTCCGTATTCTATTAGGCGTGAAAGAATGACGGAGTACTTCCGGATGGTCTGGCGCTTCTTGGCTTTGGCCAATAAGTCATCCACGTAAGATTCCACGATCTTATGAATTAGATCGTGAAATATGTATGTCATCATAGCCATTTGGTAGGTAGCACCGGCATTCTTGAGACCGAATGGCATAACAGCGTAGCAATAGGTTCCCGAGGAGTTATGAACGTGGTTTTAGCTTGATCTTGCTCGGATATTCTGATTTGGTTGTATCCGAGAATCCATCCATGAGAGACAAGAGTTCAAAACCATTTGTTGCATCAACGATAACGTCTATGGATGGTAATGGGAAATCGTCTTTAGGACACGCTTTGTTGATGTCTCGGAAATCTATGCAAATGCGTATCTTCCGTTCTTCTTGAGAGCGGGAGCGATGTTAGATACCCATTGGGAGTAGTCAAGCGGCTTGATGAATCCTACGAAGGAGTTTTATTACTTCCTCTTTTACCATGAGAGCTACTTTGGGCTTCATGGGTCTTGATTTTGTTTAATTGGCTTTGCATCTGATCTAGTGACGAGGTTGTGCACTGCAATGTGGGGTGCGACTCCGTCATCTCCTTGTAATTAAATGCAAACGCCTTCTGATGTTCTTTGAGAATCTGAGTATGTATTTCCACTTCTTCTGGGGTTAATGAAGAACCTAGTTTCAATATTCTTGGTTCATCTTCTGTCCCGATGTTGACATCGATTGTTTCCTCGATCAAAGAGGCGTTACCCTCTTCGAACTCAGGTGGTGCTGGAGGTAAATCTAGATCATCCCCATTTTCTATTGCGTATATGCTAGGTTCCGTTTGTGAGGGAAGATCCGTTACGGGATTTCCGAAGTAGGAAGACGAATGCGGAATCAGGGATAAATCTAGCATGTGATAGGAGAGATGTAGTGCTGCATAGGCATTTAAGTAATCCAAAGTAGCCGCATCATTTCCGACATGGTCTAGGATGGTAGATTCACTTCTGCTTGAAAGAGGATTTGTCATTATTTTTATCAATGGTTCATCACGAATGGACACCGTGAACTGGGTATCTTTTAACTCATTGCTTGGAGTAAAACGTGATCTTTGAGGTTCTTTATTGAATCGGCGAGAAGATTTTTCTCTCGGGATTGCTCAATGGATATAAAGTTAAACGCCTTGCTTAAATCTAATATAGCATTTTTGTAGAGTTGCAAATGTTCGGCTTTAGTTTCATATACTTCAGAAACTTGGTTTGTCACTAATTGCGAGTCTCCCAGGACTCTGATGTTATCAATACCAATTCTTTTGGCTAAGGTAAGGCCAAGGAGGAGGGCTTCGTACTCAGCGCCGTTGTTTGTGCATTCAAAGTTTAATTTAAAAGCGAATGGGAGGACTTTCTCCTCGGGTGAAGTAAAATTATACCCCCGCTCCATAACGACATTTAGCTCCATCGAAATGGAGAGTCCAATACTTAGCCGGGAGTATAGATGTTGGGGCATCTGTTGCGTTTGCGCACTCTACTTCTACCATACAGAGATCTTCTGCTGGCAAGGAACCAACACCTAGGGAAAATCCTATGCCTACTGAATCGAATGGTAAGAACATTGGTGAATCTTGTTCTATCAACTCAACGATTTTCGCAGTAGTCCCTAATGATACTGTTTCTTTAGTTTTATCTTTAGGGGTTGGAATTGTTTTGGCTACACTGGTAGTTTCAAGATCCGTCGTAGGTACCAACTTTTCCTCTGGCTTTGGGTCAGAGGGTTTATTAAGTTGGTTTGTTGGAAGTTCAAATTCTGAGTGCACCCCTGGTCTTTTCTTTAAATCAGCTAGGTGTAAATCGAAAGGTTTTGGATCACCTTTGGCTACAAATACCTTTCCTAGATGCAAGAATCTTACTTCTTGAAATAAAGTAGAAGGGATTGCCTTCATTCGATGTATCCAAGGTCGGCCGAGGATCATATTATAGTTAGTTTCCCGATCTATAATATAAAACTCAGTCAAGATGGTTTTGGGCCCTAAGGTGACCGGCAGTATTATAGTTCCTATCGAAGTGGCTTTAAGGCTATCATAGCCTCTCAAGGTATTTCGTGTAGTGGAACAGTTTGTTTCTCCATATCCAAGTTTTTGGAGGAAAGAGAAAGGGACTATGTTAACTGTGGCCCCATCGTCAACCATTGCCCGTTTTACATAGTTATTATAAACCCACACTTGCAAGTGTAAGGCTGGGTCACCTCGGCGTGCGATCTCAGCATCTGTGGGCATTTTACTTATTTCGAAGATGAATTCGACATCCTTGTCCGGCTGCCCCGGAGGGTGGATATCAAAATCTACGTGATTTACTTGTGTTTCGGGAGGTGGAGTGATGTTAATTAGATGGCCTAGACCTAATGCTTCTAAAAGAGCAGCTCTGTGAGGGGGAGAGTTCTTTAGTAAGTCCAAAAATGAAATGTGTGAGAAGGTCTTTGTTAGGTCACTAATTAAATCATAGGCACCGATGGGTTTTTCAACTATTTGATGACTCTTATCTGTCTCTGGCAGATGACTTGGGCTCGGTTGAGAGAAATACTCTCGTGTTCTTGTTATAGCTTCGATAGGTAGTTCAGCGTCTAATTCTACCAAACTGACTATCTTAGGTCTCGGTTGAGCTCCCAACTGTGGCGCAACTGACGGATTTAATGAAGTCGAGGCTTCATGATCATTGTTTCCATCATTGCACCTTTGTTTGTTCGGTTGGATTCAGCCTATTGCTATCATGATTTGGGAGCGGATCATTAAAGATCTTGAGGGGAGCATTCTGAGGAGAAACTGCCCCTGAGAGTATTTGGTGATGATGAGACGGGATCCGCCAAAAACAGGTCTGTGAAGAACTGTCTTTGTTCTTCTGGCAAGCGTTGCATAAATTTATTGTAGTCACGGCACGTTCTAGTATCGTGACCCCGAATTTTATGGAAACCACAATAAGAATTGGGGTTGTAATTCCCATTTTGTTGGTTTGGTGTGTATTGTGGCCTAAAATTTCGATCAAACTGTTGCCTATTAGGACTAAAGTTTTGGAATTGTTGTTTCTGGTTTTGACTTTGGTTTTGGTAACCAAATGAGTTTTAGCTTAGCCCTTGTATGGGATTTTGCCACCGTTGTTGTTGTTGTTGTTGTTGTGGATGGTTAAAATCCTTTGTATTGATTAATCGGGGTAAAGTTGTTGTTTCGTTGGTTGTTTGTTTGTGACGGAGCATTAACAATATTTACCCTCTTGGGCTGGTCGGTTACCCCATCCGTTGTTACCCCGATTTTTGTTAAGGATTTTGGGTCCTTGATTGACATTTGTGGTAGTTGTAGTGTTTTGAGTGGAGGTGATTAACCTCCGTTTGTTCCATATGTCTTACGACCACTATCTATCGTTGCTTGATCTATTCGCAGAGCGCTCTCAAGTACTTCATCATAAGTCCTTAGTGGGAACTTCTGGACTTCTTCCTTCACTTCTCTACTGAGAGAATGAAGGAATAAATCACATAGTTCCATCTGATCCATGTTTGGAGCACTTGCTGATGAATAAAGGACGGTACGCCACCTTTGGATGAAGTGGGCGACAGACTCGTTATGCTCTTGTTTGATGTGTAAGAACTCCCTGATTCCTGTTCTTAATAGTTTGTTCATGTCGAAGGCCTTGATGAACTCAGACACAAGTTGTTTGAATGAATGTATGGAAGCCTCAGGTATTCTGTAATACCAATCGAGAGCAATGCCTTCCAGCGTTTTGGGGAATATTTTAGCAACAACCCCATCCCATGGGAGTAATTCCCGAATGGCTGTAGCGTAAGCTTTGATATGTGCGTTTGGATCTCCCTCACCCTTGAACTTGGGAAAATCAGGGAGAGGTCTTGGAAGCATGACGCTTCGTATGGTGAAATCTAAGGGTTCCTTTAGGTATTCTGAATAAGTCCCTATCGCATAGCTTTCGACCATTGATGGTGTTTGCTGAGGGAGTGGTGGTGGGATAGGTTGTTGATACGGTGCAGCGTATGCGTTGGCAGGGGCATAGGGAGGTCCCTGCGTTTGAGCAAACATGCCGGGAGAGGAGAACATATCTCCTTGTGGTGATTTAGAGTATATGTTTAAGTAGGACGGGGTATTGTCAAGGAACGGATTGTTCGACACTAGACCGGGAGGAATAGTGTTAGAGATGATAGGCCTTGTTGGCGTTTGTTGTGGATATTGAGGAGGCATGCCTAACGTGCCTACTCCGTAAGGAGATCTACTGGCGAGTGGTATGGAGGATTGGAACTTCCTGTTTGTATGAACGGAGAATTTTGACTTGCTTGAGCCAGTTCTAACCCTCTCACTCTTTCTACTAACGTTGAAATGACTTCATTTGGTGAAGTCACGGTACTTTGCCTGAGCGGCGTTTGTTGTATACCTTGGTGTTGTATAGGTACGTGATATCCTGTCATAAACTGATCGCTATCTTGCCAAGTTTCTCCAAGAATATTTCCTGTATGCAGTGGCATAGAGGTATTTTCTTGAAAAGAGATTTCGGGTTGTATTTGTAAACCTCCTATAGGTGGGTACATTCCCAGGAGCGTTGTTCACTCCTAGGATAACGTGTTGGTTGTCCATCATCTAAGACTAGGTATGGATCTGATTGCCTACTAATTTGTGGTCTGAGTAGCATTTGAGGAGACGAACCAGATTCTCTCGGTAAACGTCATATTGTTTGAACCTGAAGGCTCTGTTTGTTGGGTTCGAGGGGGTTGATCTAACTCCTCAGTTTGAAAAGACGAACTATATCTGATTCTTGGGGTTTGTGTTGACAACTGATTAGTTGAATAGTTGTCACCCCATACTGAGAGCGAGGGTGATGATTGCCTATTTTGTTGGGCGTAGTATGCCTCAAGACCTAAGAGGGGTCTGCCATATGCATCGAATCCCGACATATTCGGGGGGTATATGAATACCCGCAGAATAATGGGAAGGAGCGAAGGTGATTTATGAAAACTTAATGAAGCGGTTCTAAGAAGGCGTACTAAAGTGAAAGTGTAATACTATGACTCCAGACAAGAAAGTAGGTAGTTTATGTCAGTTTTACTAATCTTGTTTGCTTCACGTCGGGTTCACCAATTTTGTACGCCGGAAAAGCGACAGGCGAGCTTGAGAATCTACAAGTGACTCTTCCGCGTACCCGACCTCTCGAGGTCGTGCCGAGACAGCCGGTGGGGGTAGAATATGCGTTGGATTCAGACAAACTAGTTAGGCAGTCTAATGTCTTCGACACGCACTAGTGGAATTTGTGAATCTAAGGCAAAGAAGGCCCTTCTAACTTGGACTGGTGTGATAGATCGATCAGCAAGGATGACTACTCGAAGGCTCCAATCAATATCGAGCTCTGGCGTGATTCGATCTATGGGTTGCGGAATACGTGGAAAATGACCTGGGATAGTTTCGTGTATATCTCCTGATAAGGTCATATGGTGGATGATGAATATAATTTGACTCTACGGATGATTTTCTGGCCTAGTCCAGAATTCCCTAGCTTCGTTAGCCGTGATATCTAGTAAGGACAGTTGTTCGATGATGATAGGTGGAAGTGGAGTGGACCTGAATACCAAGGTGCGTAGGTTAGTGTCTATATCTAATTGACTTGTGGACTCGTTGGGCTGTGGGATCTGTGGATCACAACCATAGACTCTCGGTTGTTGCGGTCCTGTTATGGTCATACGCGAGATCAAGTTCTAATCCCTAGTATCCAGTAATCGTATGCTTTCTCAACTTCTATATTTAGAACCAATAGTTGTGCAATCTTCTCAGAATACCTTATAGGTGTTCTCATGACACTGGATTCTTAAGTGGTATCTATATCTACGAGGGTGTCTCCAGCGTCTGGCTGTGGAACTAAAGGATCGCACCCGAATGTTTGTTCTCTTTCGAGCCCTTCTACAGTCATGTGAGTGCTGTGCCTAGGGCAATCTATAGTTTGGTTGGTTCGACCAAAATGTGTGTGCTTGGTCGTCTTCTATGTTTAATCCTCTTAATTGAGAGGTGATCTGTTGTAAATGTGGTTGTTCGGAATACTTGTATCTGAGATTTTGGTCTATGTCAACTATTGCTTTGTGACTAGGTTTGGTTGAGGCACGATTGGCTCAAATATATATTCCCTGGGCTCTTGAGGTCCCGTGATTGTCATACGAAACAAAATGCAAATCTAACTGTAACGAAACAAATTCTAACTATGTGAAATAAATCTAACTGTATAACTTTTATTCTTCTAAGAAAACTTTTAATAATTTTAAGGAAAGCAAACTATTTTAAGCGTATCTAGAAATAATAACTAAACAATAATTTGAAACAGACAAGATAACCGAGTGTAGTTATTTGCCTGTGCGATTTTGTAGAATTACTCTAAATAAATAAAACAGCTTGTCTAATCTACCTGCAAGATTCTCGATCCTACCTCAGAAGTGAGGAGTGAATCATAGTTTCTCAGAAACTATCAATCCCCACAGCTTCCCTGGCAATATCGAGAATAGAATTTATTGAAATAAAGTGATTAACTACTCTATTTGATATGATTCTAACTAGAACTTTGAAATTTAAAACCTGGATTCCGCAGAACAGTGGCGAATCCGATGGTGTATGTGATCTCGTCCCCTCAGTATGATCTCCTCGTTCTTTCGTGTTCACGTGGATCCAGAAAAGCGTGTGATGCTAGCACCGATAGGAGTAGATTTTGGGACAAGGACAACTTAGAATGCAGACCGAAAATGCGAGTAGGAGAGGGATAGCGCAAGAGTACAGAGCTTGGCTTATGCGATTCCTAGCGGGATTTTACTGCGAGCCATGCAACATGAAGTGACCAGAACCTGTAACTATCCTATACGAAGAGCAAAACCTGCAACTTTAATGGCTTCCTAAGCGATTCTGTTCCAATAGATTGGATAAAATAAAGACACTGCTTGCACAAGTTGGATATGTGGCTTACCAACAGCTGAATAAAGCTAACCAGGCATATAATGAATTGAACTAAGAACACCAAGATATGATGAAAGCAAATCTACAGCAAAGATAAACTCAGAGGCAAGCTTCTAACTGGATTTGGATGAGATAACAACACTGCCTGCACAAGATGGGTCTGTGGCTTACTAACAGCTGAACAATACTATCTAAACATGCAAGGAATTAACACTATGGCTTCTAAACAGAATAAAAGACTGAAATATGAGAATCAGAGCATGAAATTGAATGAGGGGCAGACCATTTGCTTATGCACAAACCATGCATTTATAGGAATTGAAACATCCAAAAACCAAAACCAAATGGAACTCCTAAACAATAAACAAAGAAAAAACACTATTCCAGGGGACCAAAAACATAAATGCATGCTCAAGTCGGCAAAGAAAGCTGGTGAATCGTGATATTTCACGCGATTCGTCAAAGAACGTTCTGGAAAAAGTGCACACGGGACTACCACTCGAGCGGGGCGGCGGTTCTGAGACCGCCACCCTGATCAGGGCGGCGGTCACGAGACCGCCACCCTGTAGGGCGGCGGTTTCATCACTGAAGAACAAAAGGCCAAGGAAAGAAGAAAAAGGGGGAAAACAAAGGGTGCTGGGGCTAAGCGGGGCATGCGGGATGTTAACGCATACTCCGAGGGCTTTTCCGGATCCCGAACACCTTGCGAGGAGACCTGTATCATCATCGGGGCACTTGTTACAATCTAGTTTTCAAATTGACAAAATTGAAGGGTAGGAAATCTTTGCCAAGATTAAATATGAAATTTCTCAAGCTCCTACACTAGTCAATTTTAATCATGCTATAAACTTTATCTTATATGAATACATTGTTGAATCTAGTATTGATGTTGTTTTGAATCAACAAAATGATCAAGGATCGATCAACCAAGATTTTTATTTAATCAAACACCGAAGGATTATGAATTAAGGTATAGTCACATTGAAAAATAGGTCTTTTCCATCATGTGAGATCTAAATAAATTCAAAACTATGCTTTCCACTAATCATATCAAAGTTTTAGGCTCACACTCTAGTATAAGAGAATTTATCATGGGAGCATAAATTAACAAGAAAAGAATTGTATGTGTGTGTGAAAAATAATGTAATTGGATGTGACTATTAATGTTAGTGTAGGTTATTATTTATCATTTTATTTACTTATTAGGATAATTCTTACACTTGTGTTAGCCCTACATTTGTTGGGTTAGCTTGCTTAGATGTACTAGTTGTGTGGAGTTAGCTTCTCAGTTATGTGGAATTAGCTTACTAGTATTTTGGAGTTAACTTAACTAAGATCGAGTTAGTGGGAGTTCTTCACCACTAATTTAGGTAGTAGTTGCACTTCCCTTCTCCTATATGTACATCTTTCTTATCAATAATTCAAGCCATTCTATCAGAATGTATGAGCATTATGGATTATGATGGATTTCATATATGGTATTTTAGCTCTTCTATTTTGCAAATACAATGTGGTGTACTATTATCATCTAAGATAACGGCTTGGAAAATATTCTTATCATTCCTTTCATGGTATCGAGCAATGGTTGATGTAGACATCCATCTATAAGTTTTTCTTTGCAAACAAGGGTTTATTATTTTCATGTATTTAGAATTTATAAGAATTTTTTTGTAGCATTAATTTTTGTGCAAAACAGAGTGCATAATTGGATTTGGAAGGTGCCAAAACCTTAGAATCGACCGTAAACTCGATCATGTTTTGAGACATTCAAATATGGATCCTCTAGGTGCATTCTTTTATCCATGGATATAAGCGTGTACTTTTGGATGCATTATTTTACCCTCTGGGTATTTCAGTTTTGGATACATTCTTGTATCCACTAGACACAAATCTATACCCTCTGGGTGCATTCTTTTATCCATTGGATATAAGCGTGTACCTTCCGGATGCATTCTTTTACCCTCTGGGTATTTCGGTTTTGGATGCAGTCTTTTATCCACTTGATGCAGATATGTACCCTATGGGTGCATTCTTTTATCCATTGGATATAAGCATGTACCTTCTAGATGCATTCTTTTACCCTTTGGATATTTTGGTTTTGGATGTAGTCTTTTATCCACTAGACGCAAATTTATACCCTCTGGGTGCATTCTTTTATCCATTGGATATTAATGTGTACCCTCCGAATGCAATGATTTACCCTCTGGACATTTAGGTTTTGGGAGTAGGCTTTTATCCTTTGGTCGCAAGCATGTATCATGTGGATGCACTCTTTTACCCTTTGGACATTTGGGTGTCACGTGTACCTTTTAAAAAGATCAACATTAAAATATTATTTTAATAAAGAAAACCTTGTAGAGCTCACAACTTTTGATCCGTAGCTCGGATTAAGGTGATCTTTTTTTGAAATTGTGTATTTTTTTAATATATACACATTGGTGAAATTTTTACACACATTTTTCAAATGTAAAAGGTATTGTTACTCATTGTAATATTTATATGCACTCAATTATAAAGTGTCAAATTTCGGAGGGTTTTGTAATCGCTTGTGGACGTAATTTCACTTGATCCCAACGTCCTAAACTTTGGGTATTGCATTCTTGTATCTATGGGTGTATACATTTATATCTCTCTTATTTGTTGAGATATTTTTGATATGTATGTTTGAAACTTTTTTGGCATGTTAACATTCAGTCTCTTATGGGGGAGCTATTCGGTGGAGCCCAAAGTGTTAGTTTGTCGTTGTTCGAGTAGTTGATTTTGACAAGTCATACAAATCTGGTGGTGTCACTCTACCCATTCTCGTAGTATGGGAGGGTGTGGTGTTGATATCGCTTCTTTGGGTTTTGTGTCCTTGCCTTGTTACCTTGGCTTTTCTTGGATCATGGAACTCCTATTTATTTTTATCTCATGTCCCTTGTTGCCTTGGTTTTTCTTGGATTGTGGCACACTTATTTGTAGTAGTTGATAAAATTATGTTTGGTGTTTGTTTTTCACTTTCGACATCACTCCATCGATATAAGTCTCTCAGATACAAGCTATTCGGGTGAAGCCTAGTATCAGTTGTTTTTGAGTTATATGATCAAGTAGTGGATTTAAACAATAGTGTGCACCACACTTCTTCAACATTATATGAGTTTTGGAGACGAGATTATGAGGATATGTCAGTGTTAGGATTTTCTCTCTACTTTGTTATTACCGGTTTTGGGTACCTTATGGTGTACATTTTTCCTAGTTGTTTTATGTGGGTACCTCATCGAGTCTTATTATGGGACCCACCTTCTTTTTCACCTACCTAAGCTATGCTTATGGGAGGGTGTTAGTGTAGGTTATTATTTATCCTTTTATTTATTTATCAGGATAATTCTTACACTTGTGTTAGCCTTACACTTGTTGGGTTAGCTTGCATAGGTGTACTAGTTGTGTGGAGTTAGCTTCTCAGTTATGTGGAATTAGCTTACTAGTCTTTTGGAGTTAACTTAAATACTAGTATTAGTTAGTGGGAGTTCTTCAGCACTGATTTAGGTAGTAGTTGCACTTCCCTCCTCCTATATGTACATCTTTCTTATTGAATAATTCAAGCCATTCTATTGTAATGTATTGAGCATTATGGATTATGATGGATTTCCATATATGGTATTTTAGCTCTTCTATTTTGTAAATCTAATGTGGTGTGCTATTATCATCTGATATCACGACTTGGAAAAATATTCTTATCATTCCTTTCATGGTATCGAGCAATAGTTGATGTAGACATCCATCTATAAGTTTTCTTTGCAAACAAGGTTTTATTATTTTCATGTATTTAGAATTTGTTAGAATTTTTTTGCAGCATTCATTTTTATGTAAAAATGAGTGCGTAATTGGATTTGGAAGGTGCCAAAACCTTAGAATCGACTTTAAACTCGATCATGTTTTGAGACAATCAAATACAAATCCTCTAGGTGCATTTTTTTATCCATTGGATATAAGCGCCATCGTACGTACCCAAAATCAGTAGGGTACCGCACCATCGGAACAACGTAACACGTACCCCAATGATGATACAAGTCTCCTCACAAGGTGTTCAGGATCCGAAAAAGCTCTCCAAGTGTGCATTAACATCCCGCATTCCCCGCTTAGCCCCCGCATGCCTTGTTTTTTCTTTTCCTCTCGTTCTTGGCCTTTTGCTCTTCATTACAAAATTGCCACCTGTCTGGGTGGTGGTCTCATGACCGCCGCTCTAATCGTGGTAGTTGATCCTCAGTAACCACTACCCTTCTGGGTAAGCGGTCCTTTACGTGTTTTCCGAATGCTCTTTTAACACGACTCACGTAAATTTCAATGTTTACCATCTTTTTTTCACCACCATAAGATTGCATTAATGATTCAGTTCCCCGGAATAGTGTTTTACCATTGTTTATAGTTTAAGAGATCAATTTGGTTTTTACCTTGGGTAAATGCAAATGCTATAAATAGTTGGCTTGTGCTCAAACAAATGGCCCCTCAAATTTACCTCGAATTTCTCACGCAATAGATTAGTCTTTCATTTTTTTAGAATTCTTGGTTTCATTCATGCATGTCTAGTTAGTATTGTTTTAGGAAGCCACATATCCATCTTGTGCAAGTGCTATTGATATTTCATCCAATCCATTGGAGTAGAGTAGTTTATTTTCAATAGGAAGCCATTAAAGTTAAGGGGTTTTGTTCTTCAAACAAGATAGTTTCAGTGTTCGGACATTTTATGTTGCATGACTCACAATAAATCCCACTAGGAATTGCATAATCCAAGCTCGTACTCTTGCGCTATCTCTCTCCTACTCGCATTGTGATTCGGCCCCGTATCATAAGTCGCCTTTGTCCCAATATCTACTTATGTTGATGCTAAAGACTACACACTTTTATGGATCTACGTGAACACGAAGGAATGAGGAGATCACACCGAGAGGACAAGATCACACACACCATCGGATTCACCACCGCTTCGTAGAATCCAGGTTCTAGCTTTCAAAGTTCTAATTAGAATCGTATCAAATAGAGTAGTTAATTACTTTATTTCAGTCAATTTTACTTTTGATATTGCCAGGGAAGTTGTGGGGATTGATAGTTTCTAAGAAACTATGATTCTTTCCTCACTTCTGAGGTAGGATTGAGAGTCTTTCAAATAAATTAGATCAGTTATTTCATTGTTTAGAATAGATTTACAATTTTCTGCATGCACAAATAGCTATACTCGATTATCTTGTTTTTTTAATTTGCTATTTTAGCTATCAATTCTAGATATATTAGATAGTTGTTCTTTAAATTCTGTTTAGTAGATAGATATATCATATTTAGGAATATACATAGACGTATCTTTCGCAATTAGTTTATTCTGTCATTAGTTAGATTTATATAACTTTCTTTTGTATCACAATCATGGGACCTAGAGAGCCCAGAGAATACGTATTCGAGCCAATCGTGCCCTAACCCAATCTCATCACGAAATAATTGATATAGATCAGAATCTTAGGATCCAAGTCTTCTGAAAAAAGGTAAACTTACAACAAATTAGTTTCCAATTAAGCGGGTTAAACATAGAAGATGACAAAGCACTCACATTTTGGTCAAATCAACCAAACTACAGATTACCCTAGATTCATATTCGCATGACTGTGAAAGGGTTTGAAAGAGAGCAGACCTTTGGTTTTGATCCTTTGGTCCCATAGCCGATGCAAGAGACACTCTCACAGATATAGATACTAGCTTGAGAATTTAGGTTGCACAAATGCTTGTAAGATATTATAAGAAGATCGCACAATTATTAATGCTGAATATAGAAGTTGAAAAGGCATATGACTATTGGTTACTAGGGATTAGGGATTGATTCGCACATGACCATAGCAGGACCACAACAAATACAAATCTACGGTTATGACCCACAAATCCCACAGCCCAACAAGCCCATAGGTGAATCAGATATAGATGCTGGCCTACTTACACTAATATTCAGATCTACTCCACTTCCACCTATCATCATCGAATAGTTATCCTTATTAGACATAGCAACTAACAAAGCTAAGGAGTTCTGGACTAGGCCAAAGAATCACCCATAGAGTCAATTATATTTACCATCTGCCCTATGACCTTATCTAGAGATATACACAGAACTATCCCAGGTCATTTTCCATGTATTCCACAACCTATAGACTGAATCACGCCAGAGCTCGATATTGATTAGAGCCTTCGAGTAGTTATCCTTGCTGATCGATCTATCACACCAGTTCAGGTTAGGAGGGCCTTCTTTGCCTTAGATTTGTAATTTCCACTAGTGCGCGTCAAAGACATTAGATTGCCCAATTAGCTTGTCTGCATCCCACACATATTTAATCCCCACTGATTGTGTCTCAACACGACCTCAAGAGGTCGGGTGTGAGGAAAAGTTATTTGTAGATTCCTATGCTCACTTGTCACTTCTCCATCGTACAAAATTGGTGAACCCGACGTGAACTTTCTACTCTCTGGCCCTGAGTCAGATTTCTACTGGTTCTTTCAAATTAAAATGAATCTTTCATCTTTACTACCTCATTAGCTTTCACCATCACCTTCGCTCCTTCCCATTATTCTACGGGTATTCATATACCCCCTAAATATGTCAGGATTAGATGCATATGGTAGGCCTCTCTTGGGTCTTGAGGCATACTACGCTCAACTGAATGGACAATCATCATCCTTGCTCTCAGTATGGGGTGACAACTACTCAACTAACCAGTTGTCAACACAAACTCCAAGGGTCAGATATAGCTCATCTTTCCAAACAGAGGAGTTGGATCAGCTCACTCAAACACAACAAACAGAGCCTTCAGGCTCGAACAATATGACGCTCACAGGAGAGTCTAGTTCGTCTCCTCAGGTACTACTTAGACCACAAATTAGTAGACAATCGACTCATACCGGGTTTAGATGATGAAAATTCAAGACGTTATACCAGAATGAACAACGTTCTCGAAGTATGTACCCACCTATAGGAGGTTTACAAACACAACCCGAGGTCTCTTTTCAAGGAAATACCTCCATGCCACTACATATAGGAAATGCCCTCGGGGAAACTTGGTAGGGCAGCGATCAGTTCATAGCAGGATATCACATGCCTATACAACACCATGATATACAACAAACGCCGCTAAGGCAAAACACCGTGACTTCACCAAATGAAGTCATTTTAACGTTAGTAGAAAAATTAAGGGGTTAGAACTTGCCCAGGAAAATCACCATTCTCAACTCATGCAGGCAGGAAATTCCAAACCTAGCCAAATAGACCTCCTCACAGGAATAGGTACGTTAGGCGTGACCCCTCAGTATTCACAACAAATGCTGATTAGAACCACCGTTTCTAACAACGTTCCAATACCTCCCGGTCTAGTACAAAATAATCCATTCTTGGACAATACCCCTTCATACTTAAACATGTACTCCAAATCACCACAAGGGGATATGTTCTCCTCTCCCGGTATTTTTACTCAACCACAGGGGTTCCCTTATGCTCCTACCAATGCATATGCAACGCCATATCAACAACCCATTCCACCTCCACTCCCTCAATAGGCACCATCAATGGTCAAAACCTATGCGATAGGGACATATTCAGAATACTTGAAAGAGCCCTTAGATTTCACCATACGAAGCGTCATGCTTCCAAGACCTCTTCCCGATTTTCCCAAATACAAAGGTGAGGGAGATCCAAATGCACATATCAAAGCTTACGCTATAGCCATTCGAGAATTACTCCCTTGGGATGGGGTTGTTGCTAAAATATTTCCCAAAACCTTGGAAGGTATCGCTCTCGATTGGTATTATAGAATACCTGAGGCTTCCATCCATTCATTCAAGCAACTCATGTTAGAGTTCATCAAGGCCTTTGACATGAACAAACTATTAAGAACATGAATCAGGGAATTCTTACATATTAAGTAGGAAAATAATGAATCTGTTGCTCATTTCATCCAAAGGTGGTGTACAGTTCTTTATTCTTCAGCCAGTGCTCCAAATATGGACCAAATGGAACTATGCAATTTATTCCTTCATTCTCTTAGCAGAGAGGTGAAGGAAGAAGTCAAGAAGTTCCCACTAAGAACTTACAATGAAGTACTTGAGAGTGCTCTCCGAATAGATCAAGTGACAATTGATAGTGGTTGTAAAACATATGGAGCAAATAGGAGGTTAATCACCTCCAACCAAAACACTACAACTTATCCTACTATCACGAATGTCAATTAAGGACCTAAAATCCTTAATAAAAATCATGGATTGACAACGGATGGAGTAATCGATCGTGCTAGAAAGGTAAACGTTGTGAATACTCCACCACAAATAAAAATCAACGAACAATAACTTTACTCCAACAATCAATACAGTGGATTTTAATCATCCACAACAACAACAACGGCAAAGCCCTACACAGGATCCAAATCAAAACTCAACTAGATATCAAAACCAAAACCAAAACCAAAGACAACAAATGCAAAATTTTAATCCTAATAGGCAATGGTTTGATCAGAATTTTGGGCCACAATATACATCAAGCCAACAACCTAGGAATTACAATCCCAACTCGTATTGTGGTTTCCACAAAATTCGGGGCCATGACACTAGAACATGCCGTGACTACAATAAATTCATGCAACATTTTCCAGATGAACAAAGACAACTTTTCATAGATATGTTCTTGGCAGATCCTACGTCACCAGCACCGAATACTTTTACAGGGGCAGTTTCCCCTCAAAATGAACCGCTCAAGAGTTTCAATGATCTGCTCCCAAATCACAAAAATAACAAGTTAAATCCAAGTGGGACAAACAAGGGTGTGATTGCAGGAAACAATGATCATGAAGCTTCAACTTCATGAATCCATTAGTTGTGCCACAATTAGGAAGTCAGCCTCGACCAAAGATAGTCGGTTTAGTGGAGTTAGACTCCGAACTACCCGTAGAAGCTGTAACAAGGACACGAGAGTATTCCTCTCAGCTAAGTCCAAGCTACCCGCTAGAAACAGGCAATATCCAACAAGTATTAATAAAACCATGGGTGCTTACGACTTAATGATCTAATGAAAACCTTCTCACACATCTCCTTTTGGATTTATTGAAGAACTCCCCTTCTCACAGGCTGATCTTTTAGAAGCATTGGGTTTAGGTCATCTAATTAAGCATCACTCCACCTCCCAAACATAGGTAAATCATATAGACTTTGATATCCATCCTTCGGGGCAGCCGGATAGGGACACCGAATTCATATTCGAAATAAACAAAATGCCAACAGATGCTGAGATTGCACGCCGAGGTGATCCGGCCTTACACTTACAAGTGTGGGTCTATAACAATTATGTGAAACACGTGATGGTTGACGATGGGGCAGCAGTTAACATAGTACCCTTTTCTTTCCTTCAAAAGCTAGGGTATGGAGAAACCAATTGTTCCACAACTCGAAATATGCTAAGAGGCTATAACAGCCCTAAAGCCACTTCAATTAGAACTATAATACCGCACGGTCACCTTAGGACCCAAAACAATCCTGATCGAGTTTTATATTATAGATCGGGAAACTAACTATAATATGATCCTCGGCCGACCATGGATACGCCGTATGAAGGCAATCCCTTCTACGCTATTTCAAGAAGTAATATTCTTGCATTTAGGAAAGGTGTTCATAGCCAAAGGTGATCCAAAACCATTCGATGTACACCTGGCTGACCTAAAGAAAAGACCAGGCATGCACTCGAAGTTTGAACTCCCAACAAACCAACTTAATAAACCTACCGACGTGAAACCAGAAGAAAATTTGGTACTTGCGACAGATCTCGAAACTATGAGCCTAGCCAAGGCAACCCCAGCCCCCAAAGATGAGGCTAACACTGTAGAAACAGTATCATTAGGAACTACTGCAAAAATTATTGAATTACTAGAACAAGATCTACCAATGTTCCTACCATTTGATTCTGTAGGCATGGGGTGCACCCTAGGTGTTAGCTCTCTTCCAATAGTGGATCTCTGCATGATAGAAGTAGAGAACGTTAACACAACAAGTGTCCTAGCATCCATGTTCCCAGCTAAGTATTGGACTCTCCATTTTGATGGAGCTAGATGTTGTTACGAGAGCTGGGGTAGGTGTAATCCTTACTTCTCCCGAGGGAAAAGTCCTACCATTTTCCTTTAAGCTAAAATTCAAATGCACTAACAATGGCGCCGAGTATGAAGCCCTTCTCCTTGGCCTCATCCTAGCTAAGAGAATCGGTGTTGATAACATCAGAGTGTTAGGAGACTTGCAATTGGTAGCAAACCAAGTCTCTGAAGTATATGAAACTAGAGCTGAGCACTTACAGCTCTACAAAACGGTTGTATTGAATTTAAGCAAGGAATTTGATTTCATATCAATTGAAGCAATCCCACGCAAACAAAATCTTCTCACCGATTCAATAGCAACCTCAGCGTTACACTTTACTCCAAATAGTAAGTTAGAGGATACTTGTTTCATGGTATCCCTTTGTGATAAACCATTGATAAAAACAATGTCAAATCCTCTTTTAAATGGAAATGAAAACAAATCTGCTATCCTAGACCACATCAATAGTGATACAAACACTCTTGATTTCTTAAATTCCTATGTGGCATTACATCTCACCCATCACGCGGTAGATTTATCTTTGATCCCGCATTCATCTTCCTATTACAGAATCCCATGACAGAGCTTCCCCCACAAAAGGAACTCAACATATACACAATTGAGAATGGAGACGAGCTGGAGCTACCCCCAGCCCCGCCTAAGTTTGAAGAAGGTAACGCTTCTCTAATCGAAGAAACAATTGATATTAACATCGGAACAGAAGATGAACCAAGGATATTGAAGTTAGGATCCTCGTTAACTCCATTAGAAGTAGAAATACACACTCGGATCCTTAAGGAACATCAGAAGGCATTTGCATTTAATTATAAGGAAATGACAGGAGTTGCACCCCACATTACGGTACACAACCTCGTCACTAAATCAGATGCAAAACCGGTTAAGCAAAAATCGAGACCAATGAAACCCAAGGTAGCTCTCATGGTAAAAGAGGAGGTAATAAAGCTCCTCCAAGTAGGATTCATCAAACCAGTCGATTACTCTCAGTGGGTATCTAATATCGTTCCAGTTCTCAAAAAGAATGGAAAGATATGCATCTACATAGAATTCTATTACATTAACAAAGCATTTCCTAAAGACGGCTTCCCAATACCATCCATAGACCTCATTTTTGATGCAACAATTGGATTTGAGCTTTTATCTCTCATGGATGGATTCTCGGGATACAATCAAATCAGCATATCCGAACAAGACCAAGCTAAAACCACATTTATAACTCCTTGGGGAACCTATTGCTACGATGTTATGCCATTTTGTCTCAAGAACATTGGCGCTACATACCAGCGGGCTATGACGTATACATTTCATGATCTTATTCATAAAATTGTGGAATCCCACGTAGATGACTTGTTGGCTAGGCCAAGAAACGTTGTGACCATCCATAAGTGCTTCGTCATTATTTCACGTCGATAGAATACTGAGTCACGCTAAACCCGGAAAATGTGTCTTTGGTGTGACAGAGGGAAGCTCCTAGGTTACATTATTTCATCACCCAAAATTAAAGCTATTCTCGAAATGGTCCCACCTTTGGATGAATCTGGAATCAGATCATTTCTCGGAAAACTTGGTGTGATCCGGAGATTCATCCTGGACTTAAGTTTCGCCATTCATCCAATCAACAATCTACTCAAGAAAGATTATAGCATTGATTGGACCGAAGACTGCAATGAAGCTTTCAATGCAGTTAAGAATTTCTTGTTATTACCACCCACACTAATGCCACCTAAGCCGGATCACCCATTAATTTTATATTCGCGAGCCACCAATGTCTCGCTAGCCTGTATATGTTGGCTCAAGAAGATGATGACAATAGAGAACGTGCGATCTATTTCATTAGCCGGACATTGCTCGACTATGAAACATGCTACACACAAGTGAAACGAGAATGCCTCGCCATAGTCTTTGCAACAAAACACTTAAGACATTACATGTTAAATCAAGAAACAAAGGTCATTGTAAAAACAGACCATTTACGAACTTTCCTCATGCAAGGGTCCTTGTCTAAAAACGTTGGGTGCTTTATAACCTTAATGGGTGAATTTTAATTAACATTCATAAATCGAAGTCGTTAAAGGAAAATCATCTTGGATTGGTTAGCTGATAATCCATTAGACGGAGGCGATCTAGTAGATCTGGACTTTCTAGATGAGTGTGTATACTACGTCGAAACCCGACCTTCTATCTCTGAATGTCCTTGGTATACCGATATTATTAATTATATCATGGACCATATGTATCCAGAAGGTGCTACTCCGTAACAAAGAAGGTGGTTACGCATCATCGTAGCGAAATACGTCATTATAGAGCAAGTCCTCTATCGAAAAGCGTTCGATGGAATGCTTCTAAGATGCGTCGACACAAAAGAATCCAAGAAGATTCTCCACAAATCTCACAGTGGAATGTGTGGAGGCCACTTCAGTGGCCATGCCACCACTCATAAAATACATTGAATGGGCTATTTCTGGCCCACTCTAGAGCACGACGTAGTAGAGTTTGTACGAAGGTGTCATAAATGCCAAGAATTCTCTCATGAGATTCACATGCCGGCACAAGATTTACAACCAATTACTACTCCATGGCCCTTTTCTACGTGGAGCCTAGATTTAATAGGAAGTTCTCTCCTCATCTGGCTGAGATGGCTATAATTTACCAAGTGGGTAGAGGCTATGCCTCTTACTACTATACCGGGTTATGTAATTGCCAAGTTCATTTTGAACCAAATCATTTGCAGGTATGGTGTCCCGCAAGTCATTATCTCAGATAATGGGACTTCTTTTAAGAATGAAAAAGTTCACGAATTATGCAATAAATTTAAAATAAGCCATCATATAGCCTCCTTGTATTACCCTCAAGCCAATGGACAGGCTGAGGTGAAAAACAAAACATTAAAAGCCATTCTCCTTAAAACGGTGAAAGAAAACAAACAAGATTGACATATATCCGGCCTTATGGGCCCACCGAACCTCAATAAGGACACCAATAGGAGCAACTCCTTTCTCACTAGTATTTAGGGTAGAAGCAGTTCTCCCACTTGAGGTTGAAATACCCAGTCTCCGCATTTCATTACAAGGGATTCTAGATGAAGACGCTTATAGAGAAGCACGTCTCTCCCAACTAGAAATCCTAGATGAAGCTAGGTTAGATGTTGAACAATAAAGAGTCTATGCTGACCGGATGTGTCGGCAGTATAACAAGAAGGTCTATGAACGTGACATATATGAAGGTGATCTAGTTCTAAGGCTAGACAACCGGATCGATAAAAATACTGGCGAAGGAAGGAAGTTCCGGCCCAAATGGTTGGGCCCATACCGAGTCATGAAGGACTACGGAAATGGTGCATATCTCCTATGGACGCTGGAAGGTGAGGAATTTGGTGAAATAGTCAATTCCTTGCACCTCAAATGATTCTACGTGTAAGCAACTAGCACTACTTGTATAATTTTATCTACATTACATCTTCATATAGATTAGGATCACTTTGTCCGCTTGTTTCATACAAAAATTGTGATCAAGGAATTTGTTCTCAAAGCAATTCATTACAAACTCATGATGTTGTTGGCATAAACACTCTAATCATACTTCTCTATTTCCATGATATCATCAAACTATTTCGGAATCATTTCATCAAATAAAGCTAGATATGACAAGGTCTTAACGGTAACCATGCCAAGATCTCAGGGTTTATTCTCGCTTTGGTTTCTTCTTAGGATGGTGTCTTGCCTATGGTCCATTCTTGAAGCTTCATCATGTCACATCTATCCGTGCATATATCTCTTTGGAAATAAGAACACATTGACATTTTGCTCAAGTAAACAAGTCAAATATAGATCAAACAGAAAATTTTAAATTTACACATTTCCTTGCCCCACCAACCTTTGGTGATAAGCTTACATCTCTTACTAGTGACGTAGGGTTGGGAAAGGATGGAAATGCCCTTACTTGCCTATGCCTTGCCTATGGTGATAAACCCACGCTTCTTACTAGTAGCATGGGGCAAGGTGTAGGGGGTCCTCTTGACAAACAAATGTAAAAGGTCATAGACAAACAATTCAAATCTTGAAGTCTTGAGTCAAAAACAAATGAATCAGATGTCCAAAATTCCAAGAGAATTAAAAATCCTAAAAACCTGATTTTGTCTACCATGTGGCCATCTACGGATCTAAGTCTAGATAAACCGCAAAGCAAGTTACATCCCAAAACTATGAAGTCACTCGAGTGGAGTGGGCTTGTAGCATCCTAATTTGGTTCCGCTAAAGCTTTTTCTATCTTTCATCAATATCATTTCAACACATTTCATAACTTGTGCCCTTTTTAGCTCTCGGTGATGAGCCCTCGCATCTTACTAGTTGCATGGGGTTAGGAGTGGGGCAAGTCTATCTACTCATCATACCAGCTTGTCTTCACCACTTTGCCAAAACAAATATGAAGAATCCAAAATTTCTTACAGAAACTAAGATTCAAAATCACATTGTATCTACATTATCATATATCAGCATCATGAAATACAAAAAGAAAGTGAACACTTGCATCATTTGTTCTCCATTGCATACATTCTAAAGAGCATATATGTATAACATCACATGAGGAAACTGGAAAGGAAACAAATCCATAAATGCCAAAAGTCTGATCCAAAAAGAATATGAATATATAAATAATCAAAGTTTTTGTACAATGCCATCATGCGCTAAGCATGGTCAAAACGCTCAAAGAGCCCGGGATATACAAAAGAATATATCATACAAAATCTAGGAGAGCCAAGTGGCTTCTCAATCCCTATGAGACCCCTCTGAAGGTGCACGCCCATGTCTAGGACTCGGCACGCGCGGTGCCTCGAGTGCACGGAGGGCTTAGGATCCCGAGGGGCAGCCATAGTCTCACCATGAGAATGACTCCTCATCAGGCGCTCGGCTATCCTATACCCCGCTAGCTCCGTGTGGAGAGTCGATACCATCCTAGCCACATGCCAGACTGGGGCAAAGATGTTAGTGTGTCTACCAGATGCTGAGGGCTCCCCAAAGCATCCATAGACAACTCGCGGGTCCTCTCCATGGGGATCATCAGGGTATCCATGCATACTCTACAAATTAGGGCTCGCCACTCATCAGCGGTCTCTACAAACAAAGGAGAAAACAAATTAGAAACAAAACAAGAGATAAAATACAAGAGCAAACAAAAGGAGAGATAACAACTAAGGAAATCCTAATTAAAAACAAACATTAAAAGGAAGGATGGTAACTTACTTGGATCACCAGGCCTCCAGGATGGATCTCAGGGTCGAAACTACCATAGATGTCGCCGATGACCGAGGTGCTCCCCGTGTTTGGGAGCAACATAGCATCCTACAACAGACTCATCCTCCCCACCATGGCCCTAGGAGAGTGGTTCCTCTCGAAACCGAGTAACTCTCTCTCGCACTCGCTCAGCCCTCTCTACTCGCATGATATCCCGAGTGTCGTGCCACTCAGATCACCGTCCTCCCGGTCTCCTCCTCATTCTCTCCCCCGTAAACTCCTCGGACTCGAGTCTATGTCGATGGGGTCATCGCTGCTATGGGCAGGACACGCGAAAATCCGAAGCAAGGGTGCCTGAGGCACACCGGCTCTCCCTGGCACATACTACCCTCCCGGCCGCAATAATAGGAACGCCAAGAGTAACAACTATCCAACCACCCCAACCTCTGGGACCCCCTCTGGCCTCTCAAAATGACCTGTATACTGGCACTAACGGGGAAGTATTCCCATGTAGGGTAGGCCAAATTGTTGAGGAACTCAGCCAAAGGGGTGTATCTCCATTCACCCCCTCTCTCACAATAAATGCCATGTGGTGGAGCAGAGATCAAAGTAAGAGCCTCCTCGACCCATATACTGTTATGGTCGATATGGTGTGGCCTCCATGTCATCGGTGGTCAAAGAAGCAATCGGTAGATGAGGTGCTCGAGCACCAACACATCTGTCCATATGGCTGCCCTCACGGCTCCGGGATCATCACCTCTACACCTCTACCATAACGAATGAAGTGCTCGTAAACCTAACTCATGACTGTGGTCGGGTGGCTCAAAGATCGCCCTATAAACGAACTACCCCGTATAAGTCATGGTAGGTAGTCCCAAGTATGTCTCGCTCCCTAGGCGTATATCTCGGCCATGGCCCATAGTCTATGCAATGATGGGGGACCGTGGCAAGTATAGTAATGTGTCTCCTCCTTGTCCCCAATCAATCTCGAGGCAAGGATCCCCATAATAGCCTGGCGAAGCAAGGGGATGGGAAAACTAGGAATAGATCGAACTCTGACCCCCTTCTTCAAACCTGTGGAGATGACTGCATCTCCCATGTAGGAAGCCCACTGTGCTATCTCGGGGCCCATGAACTCCGCTTGTCTCGAGGGTGAGTTGTCTCCCGATGATCGGGACCCCCAAGATAGGGTAAACATCCTCTAGTGTGATGGTCCACTCACCTTGAACCCCTGGGCAGTAATCGGAAGGTGTTCCGATCAGCATCCCAATAGGAGAATAATTCACAAAAATGTGACTAGATGGTACAACATGTGGATCGCGTGAGATACGTAGTATCCGGCCCTCGAAGAGTGTCCTTATCTTGTGAAAGTGTATCTAACAATCTGCTGGGAGCTACACACTCTCTCTCTCGGCTCCACCAAATGTACTACTCCTCGCCCGCATACACCCAAAAACACACAAAACAGAGCAAGTTAGCATCCAAGTGACATTACAAAAGTCATAAAAACACATAGAAATGCTAAAAATGCAAAAAAATCTCAAACAGTGTTCTTTTGACATTCTGTTCAAAACCGCCACCCTAAGCAGGAGGCGGTTTCATAACCGCCACCTTAAGGGCAGCGGTCTTGTAACCGCCATCCCGAATAAGGCGGTCAGGTGTAACCGCCGCCCAGGGGCAGGGGGGTCGTGGCCCGAAAACCCACGTGGGTTTTATACCCTAAAAGAAGCCTAAAAATGCCAAAAGAGGACCATTTTAACTAAAACAAGGCCTACCCAGTAGGCGCCCCCTAGATGGACCTTTTGAACCTAACATTTTCAAAAATAACCCCCCCATGACAAAGATTTTAGCATTTTAAAATTGAGGAGGTAAAAATGATAAATTGAGGAAAACTAACCTGTGATCTCACGGGTCGATGATTTGCACGCGGAGGCATGATCGCTATCTCGCCATGAACGTTTTGACTCTACTCTTATAAGAAACCATCTTTGTGGGTCCTAGAGCTCAAGAATCAATCAAATCAAAATGTGCAAATGAATAGGAAAATGGGCCCACTTTCACATATATAGCAGCCTAACTTGTTTTGAATGTTTTTTTTTCACAGGTTTGGAGTGCCGATGGAGGTAAGTTCTTACCCCTGCACAAATGGTACATCCTCATTTCCCATTATTTTATCATTTATTTTCCGATCTATCTTGTCTATCTCGCCTTGAGTTCTCTTTTCATTTCAGTAGGAAGCGGGAATTTTGGATGGCGTCATTTCGACACACCTGACGTACTGTATGACTTCCAACTTCCCATTTCGGTACCATTCACCATACTCGGACACACCACCATTTTTACGCCTCTGATGGCTAAAACACTTCTCCGAGGGGGCATATGTATGTACCCAAAATTGTAGGGTACTGCACCGTCGAAACAACGTAACACGTACCCCAATGATGATACAAGTCTCCTCGTAAGGTGTTCGGGATCCGGAAAAGCTCCCCAAGTGTGTGTTAACATCCCACATGCCCCGCTTAGCCCCGCATGCTTTGTTTTTCTCTTTTCCCCTCTTTTCTTGGCCTTTTGCTCTTCAGTTATGAAACCGCTGCCCTGCCTGGGCGGCGGTCTCGTGACCTCCACCCTAATCAGGGTGGTGGTCCTATAACCACCACCCCGCTCGTGGCAGCGGTCCTTTATGCGTTTTCCAAAATGCTCTTTTAACACGACTCATGTAAATTTCAACATTTACCAGCTTTTTTTCACCACCATAAGCTTGCATTAATGATTCTGGTTCCCTAGAATAGTGTTTTACCATTGTTTATAGTTTAAGAGATCAATTTGGTTTTTACCTTGGGTAAATGCAAATGCTATAAATAGTTGGCTTGTGCTCAAGAAAATGGCCCCTCAAATTTTCCTCTGAATTTCTCATTGCAATAGATTAGTCTTTCATTTTGTTTAGAATTCTTAGTTTCATTCATTGCATGCCTAGTTAGTATTGTTTTGCTGTTAGGAAGCCACATATCCATCTTGTGCAAGTGCTATTGATATTTCATCCAATCCATTGGAGTAGAGTAGTTTATTTTCAATAGGAAGCCATTAAAGTTACAGGTTTTGTTCTTCAAACAGGATAGTTTCAGGTTCTAGACATTTTATGTTGCATGACTCGCAATAAATCCCACTAGGAATTGCATAAGCCAAGCTCTGTACTCTTGCGCTATCTCTCTCCTACTTGCATTGTATTGGCCTCGTATCCTAAGATGCCTTTGTCCCAATATCTCGCTTCTGTTCATGCTAGCATTACTTTTTTTCGGATCCATGTGAACACGAAGGAACAAGGAGATCACACTGAGGGAACAAGATCACACACACCATCGGATTCACACTGTTGCTCAGTAGAATCCAGGTTCTAGCTTTCAAAGTTCTAATTAGAATCGTATCAAATAGAGTAGTTAATTACTTTATTTCAGTCAATTTTACTTTCGATATTGCTAGGGAAGTTGTGGGGATTGATAGTTTCTGAGAAACTATGATTCTTTCCTCACTTATGAGGTAGGATCGAGAGTCTTTCAAATAAATTAGATCAGTTATTTCATTGTTTAGAATAGATTTACAGTTGCACAGACAAATAGCTATACTCGATTATCTTGTTTGTTTTAATTTGCTATTTTAGCTATCAATTCTAGATATATTAGATAGTTGTTCTTTAAATTCTGTTTAGTAGATAGATATATCAGATTTAGGAATATACATAGACGTATCTTTCACAATTAGTTTATTCTGTCATTAGTTAGATTTATATAACTTTCTTTTGTATGACAATCATGGGACCTAGAGAGCCCAGAGAATACGTATTCGAGCCAATCGTGCCCCAACCCAATCTCATCACAGAAATAACTGATATAGATCAGAATCTTAGGATCCAAGTCTTCCGAACAACGGTAAACTTACAACAAATCAGTTTCCAGTTAAGCGGGTTAAACATAGAAGACGACAAAGCACACACATTTTGGTCAAATCAACCAAACTACAGATTACCCTAGATTCATATCCGCATGACTGTGAAAGGGTTTGAAAGAGAGCAGACCTTTGGTTGTGATCCTTTGGTCCCACAGCTAGACGTAAGAGACACTCTCACAGATATAGATACCAGCTTGAGAATTCAGGTTGCACAAATGCCTATAAGATATTCTGAGAAGATTGCACAATTATTAATTCTGAATATAGAAGCTGAAAAGGCATATGACTATTGGATACTAGGGATTAGGGATTGATTCCGCACATGACCATAGCAGGACCACAACAAATACGAATCTACAGTTGTGACCCACAAATCCCACAGCCCAACGAGCCCATAGGTGAATCAGACATAGATCTTTGGCCTACATACACTAGTATTCGATCTACTCCACTTCCACCTATCATCATTGAACACAGTTATCCTTATTAGACAAGCAGCTAACAAAGCTAAGGAGTTCGGACTAGGCCAAAGCAAATTGCCCATAGAGTCAATTATATTTACCATCCACCCTATGACCTTAGTGGAGATATACACGGAACTATCCCAGTCATTTTCCATGTATTCCACAACCTATAGACCAAATCACACCGCAGAGCTCGATATTGATTGGAGCCTTGAAGAAGTCATCCTTGATGAACGATCTATCACACCAGATTCAAAGTTAGGAGGGCCTTCTATGCCTTAGATTCACAAATTTCCACTAGTGTGCATCGAAGACATCAGATTTCCCAATTAGCTTGTCTCGCATCCCACACATATTTAATCCCCACCATCTGTCTCAAAGACGACCTCGGGAGGTCAAAGTGCGAGGAAAAGTTACTTGTAGATTCCTATGCTCGCTTGTCACTTTTCCATCGTACATGTACCTTCCGGATGCATTATTTTACACTGGGTATTTTAGTTTTGGATACATTCTTGTATCCATTAGAGACGGATCTGCACCCTCTGGGTGCATTCTTGTATCCATTAGATATAAGCGTGTACCTTCCGAAGACATTCTTTTACCCTCTGGGTATTTCGGTTTTGGATGTAGTCTTTTATCCACTGGACGCAGATCTGTACCCTATGGGTGTAATCTTTTATCCATTGGATATAAGCATGTACCTTCTAGATGCATTATTTTACCCTTCCTTTGGATATTTTGGTTTTGGATGTAGTCTTTTATCCATTAGACGCAAATTTATACCCTCTGGGTGCATTCTTTTAGCCATTGGATATTAACGTGTACCCTCGAATGTAATGATTTACCCTCCGAACATTTAGGTTTTGGGAGCAGGTTTTTATTCTTTGGTCGCAAGCATGTATCGTGTGGATGCACTCTTTTACCCTTTGGACATTTGGGTGTCATGTATACCTTTTAATTAAAATATTATTTTAATAAAAAACCTTGTAGAGCTTGTAACTTTTGATCCGTAGCTCGGATTAAGGTGATCTTTTTTTTTTGAGATCTACACATTGGTGATATTTTTACACGCATTTTCAAATGTAAAAGGTACTATTACTCATTGTAATATTTATATGCACTCAATTATAAAGTGCCAAATTCGGGAGGGTGTTGTAATCACTTGTGGACGTATTTTCGATTGATCCCGACGCCCTAAACTTTTGGGTATTGCATTCTTGTATTTATGGGTGTATACATTTATATCTCTCTTATTTGTTGAGATATTTTGGATATGTATGTTCGAACTTTGTTTTTTTTTTGGCATGTTAACAATCTCTCTTATGGGGAGCTATTCGGTGGAGCCCAAAGTGTTAGTTTGTCAGTGTTCGAGTAGTTGATTTTGACAACTCATACAAATTGTGGTGTCACTCTACCCATTCAGTAGTATGGGAGGGTGTGGTGTTGATACTTCTTCTTTGGGTTTTGTGTCCTTGCCTTGTTACCTTGGATTTTCTTGGATCATGGCACTCCTATTTATTTGGATCTCATGTCCTTGCCTTGTTGCCTTGGTTGTTCTTGGATCGTGGCACACTTATTTGTAGTAGTTGATAAAATTATGTTTGGTGTTTATTTTTTACTTTCGACATCACTCCATTAACAGTCTCCTTGCATGGAGCTATTCTGGTGAAGCCTAATATCAGTTGTTTTTGAGTTATATGATCAAGTAGTGGATTCAATACATAGTGTGCACCACACTTATTCAACATTGTACGAGTTTTTGGAGATGAGATTCGAGGATATCTTGCAATAGGATTTTTCTCTCTACTTTGTTATTACTGGTTTTGGGTACCTTACGGAGTCCATTTTTCCTAGTTGTTGTATGTGGGTACCTCATTGGTTCTTGTTGTTGGGACCCACCTTCTTTTTCACCTACCTAAGCTATGCTTATGGGAGGGTGTTAGTGTAGGTTATTATTTATCCTTTTATTTATTTATCGGATAATTCTTACACTTGTGTTATCCTTACACTTGTTGGGTTAGCTTTCATAGGGCTACTAGTTGTGTGGATTTAGCTTCTCAATTATGTGGAATTAGCTTACTAGTCTTTTGGAGTTAACTTAAATACCAATATCAGTTAGTGGGAGTTCTTCACCACTGATTTAGGTAGTAGTTGCACTTCCCTCCTATATGTACATCTTTCTTATTGAATAATTCAAGTCATTCTATTGTAATGTATTGAGCATTATGGATTATGATGGATTTCCATATATGGTATTTTAGCTCTTCTATTTTGCAAATATAATGTGGTGTGCTATTATCATCTAAGATCACGGCTTGGAACAATCTTCTTATCATTCCTTTCATGGTATCAGAGCAATAGATGATGTAGACATCCATCTATAAGTTTTTCTTTGCAAACAAGGGTTTATTATTTTCATGTATTTAGAATTTGTTAGAATTTTTTGCAGCATTCATTTTTATGCAAAACAGAGTGCGGAATTGGATTTGGAAGGTGTCAAAACCTTAGAATCGACTGTAAACTTGATCATGTTTTGATACATTCAAATATAGATCCTCTAGGTGCATTCTTTTATCCATTGGATATAAGCGTGTACCTTATGGATGCATTATTTTACCCTTTGGGTATTTCAGTTTTGGATACATTCCTATATCCATTAGACACAGATTTGTACCTCTCCGGGTGCATACTTTTATCAATTGGATATAAGTGTGTGCCTTAGGATGCATTCTTTTACCCTATGGGTATTTCGGTTTTGGATGTAGTCTTTTATCCACTGGACGTAGATCTGTACCCTATGGGTGCATTCTTTTATCCATTGGATATAAGCATGTACCTTCTAGATGCATTCTTTTACCCTTTGGATAATTTGGTTCTGGATGTAGTCTTTTATCCACTGGATGCAAATTTATACCCTCTGGATGCATTCTTTTATCCATTGGATATTAACGTGTACTCTCAAATGCAATGATTTACCCTCTAGACATTTAGGTTTTGGGAGCGGAGTTTTTATTCTTTGGTCGCAAGCATGTATCATGTGGATGCACTCTTTTACCCTTTGGACATTTGGGTGTCATGTGTACCTTTTAAAAAGATCAACATTAAAATATTATTTTAATAGCAAAACCTTGTAGAGCTCATAACTTTTGATCGTAGCTTGGATTAAGGTGATCTTTTTTTTTTGAAATTGTGTATTTTTGAGATCTACACATTGGTGACATTTTTACACACATTTTCAAATGTAAAAGGTACTTTTACTCATTGTAATATTTATATGCACTCAATTATAAAGTGCCAAATTTGGGAGGGTGTTGTAATCACTTGTGGACATAATTTGGTTGAGCCCGACGTCCTAAACTTTTGGGTATTGCATTCTTGTATCTATGGGTGTATACATTTATATCTCTCTTATTTGTTGAGATATTTTGGATATGTATTTTCGACACTTTTTTTTGACATGTTAATAGTCTCTCTTATGGGGGAGCTATTCGGTGGAGCCCAAAGTGTTAGTTTGTCGGTGTTCGAGTAGTTGCTTTTTGACAACTCATACAAATCTGTGGTGTCACTCTACCCATTCGTAGTATGGGAGGGTGTGGTGTTGATCTTTGGGTTTTTGCTTCTTTGGGTTTTGTGTCCTTGCCTTGTTACCTTGGCTTTTCTTGGATCATGACACTCCTATTTATTTGGATCTCATGTCCGCCTTGTTGCCTTGGTTGTTCTTGGATCATGGCACACTTATTTGTAGTAGTTGATAAAATTATGTTTGGTGTTTGTTTTTCACTTTCGACATCACTCCATTGACAGTCTCCTTGTAATGGAGCTATTCTGGTGAATCCCAGTATCAATTATTTTTGAGTTATATGATCAAGTAGTGGATTCAAACCATAGTGCACACCACACTTCTTAAACATTATCACGACGAGTTTTGGAGACGATTTTCTTCGAGGATATCTTGCAGCAGGATTTTTCTCTCTACTTTGTTATTACTAGTTTTGGGTACCTTACGGTGTCCATTTTTCCTAGTTGTTATATGTGGGTACCTCATTGGTTCTTGTTTCTGGGACCCACCTTATTTTTCACCTACCTAAGCTATGCTTATGGGAGGGTGTTAGTGTAGGTTATTATTTATCCTTTTATTTATTTATCAGGATAATTCTTACACTTGTGTTATCCCTACACTTGTTGGGTTAGCTTGCTTAGTGTACTAGTTGTGTGGGATACTAGTTGTGTGGAGTTAGCTTCTCAATTATGTGGAGTTAGCTTACTAGTCTTTTGGAGTTAACTTAACTACCAATATCAGTTAGTGGGAGTTCTTCACCACTGATTTAGGTAGTAGTTGCACTTCCCTCCTCCTATATGTACATCTTTCTTATTGAATAATTCAAGTCATTCTATTGTAATGTATTGAGCATTATGGATTATGATGGATTTCCATATATGGTATTTTAGCTCTTCTATTTTGCAAATATAATGTGGTGTGCTATTATCATCTAATATCATGGCTTGGAAAAATCTTCTTATCATTCCTTTCATGGTATTAGAGCAATAGATGATGTAGACATCCATCCATCTATAAGTTTTTCTTGAAAACAAAGGTTTATTATTTTTATGTATTTAGAATTTGTTAAATTTTTTTTGCAGCATTCATTTTTATGCAAACAGAGTGCGGAATTGGATTTGAAAGGTGCCAAAACCTTAGAATCGATCAGTAAACTTGGTCATGTTTTGAGACATTAAAATACGGATCTTCTAGGTGCATTCTTTTATCCATTGGATATAAGCGTGTAGCTTCGGATGCATTATTTTACCCTCGGGTATTTCAGTTTTGGATACAATCTTATATCCACTAGACACAGATCTGTACCCTCTAGGTGCATACTTTTATCCATTGGATATAAGTGTGTACCTTTCGGATGCATTCTTTTACCCTCTCGGGTATTTGGTTTTGGATGTAATCTTTTATCCACTGGATGCGAGAATCATCTGTACCCTATGGGTGCATTTTTTATCCATTGGATATAAGCATGTACCTTCTAGATGTATTCTTCTACCCTTTGGATATTTTTGTTTTGGATGCAGTCTTTTATCCACTGGACACAAATTTATACCCTCTGGGTGCATTCTTTTATCCATTGGATATTAACGTTTTCTCTACAAATGCAATGATTTACCCTCTAGACATTTAGGTTTTTGGGAGCAGGTTTTTATTCTTTGGTCGCAAGCATGTATCATGTCGATGCACTCTTTTACCCTTTGGACATTGGGTGTCATGTGTACCTTTTAAAAAGATCAACATTAAAATATTATTTTAATAACAAAACCTTGTAGAGCTCATAACTTGTGATCCGTAGCTCGGATTAAGGTGATCTTTTTTTGAAATTTTGTATTTTTTAAAGATCTACACATTGGTGACATTTTTACACACATTTTCAAATTTAAAAGGTAATGTTACTCATTGTAATATTTATATGCACTCAATTATAAAGTGCCAAATTCGGGAGGGTGTTGTAATCACTTATGGATGTAATTTCGGTTGAGCCGGCATCCTAAGATTTTGGGTATTACATTCTTGTATCTATTGGTGCATACATTTATATCTCTCTTATTTGTTGAGATATTTTGGGTATGTATGTTCGACACTTTTTTGGCATGTTAACAGTCTCTCTTATGGGGGAGCTATTCGGTGGAGCCTGTGTTAGTTTGTCGGTGTTCGAGTAGTTGATTTTGACAACTCATATAAGTCTGTGTGGTGTCACTCTACCCATTCGTAGTATCGGAGGGTGTGGTGTTGATACTGTTTCTTTGGGTTTTGTGTCCTTGCCTTGTTACCTTGAATTTTCTTGGATCATGAAACTCCTATTTATTTGGATCTCATGTCTGCCTTGTTGCCTTGGTTGTTCTTGGATCGTGTCACACTTATTTGTAGTAGTTGATAAAATTATGTTTGGTGTTTATTTTTTACTTTCGACATCACTCCATTAACAGTCTCCTTGCATGGAGCTATTCTGGTGAAGCCTAATATCAGTTGTTTTTGAGTTATATGATCAAGTAGTGGATTCAATACATAGTGCGCACCACACTTATTCAACATTGTACGAGTTTTTGGAGATGAGATTCTGAGGATATCTTGCAGTAGGATTTTTCTCTCTACTTTGTTATTACTGGTTTTGGGTACCTTACGGTGTCCATTTTTCCTAGTTGTTGTATGTGGGTACCTCATCAGGTCTTGTTGTTGGGACCCACCTTCTTTTTCGCCTACCTAAGCTATGCTTATGGGAGGGTGTTAGTGTAGGTTATTATTTATCCTTTTATTTATTTATTAGGATACTTCTTACACTTTGTTAGCCTTACACTTGTTAGGTTAGCTTGCATAGGTGTATTAGTTGTGTGGAGTTAGCTTACTAGTTGTGTTGAGTTAGCTTCTCAGTTATGTGGAGTTAGCTTACTAGTCTTTTGGAGTTAACTTAACTACCAATATCAGTTAGTGGGAGTTCTTCACCATTGATTTAGGTAGTAGTTGCACTTCCCTCCCCTATATGTACATCTTTCTTATTGAATAATTCAAGTCATTCTATTGTAATGTATTGAGCATTATGGATTATGATGGATTTCCATATATGGTATTTTAGCTCTTCTATTTTGAAAATCTAATGTGGTGTGCTATTATCATCTAAGATCACGGCTTGGAACAATCTTCTTATCATTCCTTTCATGGTATCAGAGCAATAGATGATGTAGACATCCATCTATAAGTTTTTCTTTACAAACAAGGGTTTATTATTTTCACTATTTAGAATTTGTTAGAACTTTTTTGCAGCATGCATTTTTATGAAAAATGGAGTGTGGAATTGGATTTGGAAGGTGCCAAAACCTTAGAATCAACTGTAAACTTGATCATGTTTTGACACATTCAAATATGGATCCTCTAGGTGCATTCTTTTATCCATTGGATATAAGTGTGTACCTTTTGGATGCATTATTTTACCCTCTGGGTATTTCAATTTTGGATACATTCTTGTATCCACTAGATACAAATATGTACCCTCCAGTGCATTCTTTTATCCATTGGATATAAGCGTGTACCTTCCGGATGCATTCTTTTACCCTCTGGGTATTTCGGTTTTGGATGTAGTCTTTTATCCACTAGATGTAGATATGTACCCTATGGGTGCATTCTTTTATCCATTGGATATAAACATGTACCTTCTAGATGCATTCTTTTACCCTTTGGATATTTTGGTTTTGGATGTAGTCTTTTATCCACTTGGACGCAAATTTATACCCTCTGGGTGCATTCTTTTATCCATTGGATATTAACGTGTACCCTCCGATGCAATGATTTACCCCTCGGACATTTAGGTTTTGGGAGTAGGTTTTCATCCTTTGGTGGAAGCATGTATCATGTGGATGCACTCTTTTACCCTTTGGACATTTGGGTGTCACGTGTACCTTTTAAAAAGATCAGCATTAAAATATTATTTTAATAGCAAAACCTTGTAGAGCTCATAACTTTTGATCCGTAGCTCGGATTAAGGTGATCTTTTTTTGAGATCTACACATTGGTGATATTTTTACACACATTTTTCAAATGTAAAAGGTACTTTTACTCATTTTAATATTTATATGCACTCAATTATAAAGTGCCAAATTCGGGAGGGTGTTGTAATCACTTGTGGACATAATTTCGGTTGAGCCCGACGTCCTAAACTTTTGGGTATTGCATTCTTGTATTTATGGGTGTATACATTTATATCTCTCTTATTTGTTGAGATATTTTGGATATGTATTTTCGACACTTTTTTGGCATGTTAACAATCTCTCTTATGGGGGAGCTATTCTGGTGGAGCCCAGTGTTAGTTTGTCAGTGTTCGAGTAGTTGATTTTGACAACTCATACAAATCTGTGGTGTCACTCTACCCATTCTGTAGTATGGGAGGGTGTGGTGTTGATACTGCTTCTTTGGGTTTTGTGTCCTTGCCTTATTACCTTGGCTTTTCTTGGATCATGGCACTCCTATTTATTTGGATCTCATGTCTACCTTGTTGCCTTGGTTGTTCTTGGATCGTGGCACACCTATTTGTAGCAGTTGATCAAATTATGTTTGGTGTTTTTTTTTCACTTTCGACATCACTCCATTGACAGTCTCCTTGCATGGAGCTATTCTAGTGAATCCCAGTGTCAATTGTTTTTGAGTTATATGATCAAGTAGTGGATTCAAACCATAGTGCACACCACACTTCTTCAACGTTGTACGAGTTTTGGAGACGATATTATGAGGATATCTTGCAGAGGATTTTTATCTCTACTTTTTTTATGACTGGTTTTGGGTACCTTACGGTGTCCATTTTTCCTAGTTGTTGTATGTGGGTACCTCATCAGGTCTTGTTACTAGGACCCACCTTCTTTTTCACCCACCTAAGCTATGCTTATGGGAGGGTGTTAGTGTAGGTTATTATTTATCCTTTTATTTATTTATCAGGATAATTCTTACACTTGTGTTAGCCTTACACTTGTTGGGTTAGCTTACTTAGGTGTACTAGTTGTGTGAGTTAGTTAGCTTCTGAGTTAGCTTCTCAGTTATGTGGAATTAGCTTACTAGTCTTTTGGAGTTAACTTAACTACCAGTATTAGTTAGTGGGAGTTCTTCACTACTGATTTAGGTAATAGTTGCACTTCCCTCCTCTTATATGTACATCTTTCTTATTGAATAATTCAAGTCATTCTATTGTAATGTATTGAGCATTATGGATTATGATGGATTTCCATATATGGTATTTTAGCTCTTCTATTTTACAAATCTAATGTGGTGTGCTATTATCATCCGAGATCACGGCTCGTAATGCAGGTCTTCTTATCGTTCATTTCAATTAAATCCACAAAGTCTGGTAAGGGAAGAGCATTGTTGGCATGTGAGTGTTTGTAGTGTTGTCATTGATGAAAAATGTGTATGAGGTCTAGATTATACTTGAATGACGATGCCATGAATAAAAAATATGTGACTTGGTTGCAAGAGTAAATACAGTGAGATTGGCTTGGTCTAGTAGGTCTAATCCTTAGGCCTAGACAATAGGATAACCTAGTATTATGGAATGAAGCCATAAATATCTATAAAATCATGTTCAAGGTATGGAAATCATGGATATTGTGTGTTAAGACACTCATGTGACTCTCAGAGTGTAGGTATAGGTTTGAGCATGGTTTGCAGGTGGTTATCTAGACCCAGTATAAGTGTTAGGAGGCCTAAAGGAGTATGAAATGGAGTTGGAGATCTAAGTGATATAATGAGGTCATGCAAAGAGGTAATATATCTTATCTCAAAGGTGATTTAGTGCTTCTATGATGAAGACTAGGGCATGATCATGAACTATGAGTTGGAACAAGCTCAATTAAGCCTAATTCTAAGACCTAGTAAAAGAATAACTTGGAATATGGAGTTAAGAAAGATGAGGCGGGCGGTGCAAGTATGAGGAGTGTGTTATAGCATTGTAGAGATTATGTGGAAGTTGACGCATGTAAATATTTAGCTGTTAGAAGTAGGTTTGAGGTCGTTTAGAGGTTTATCCTTGAGAGCAAGCTAGGAATTCATGGATAAGTCATGATGGATGATGAGTTTCAAAAATGTATGGAGCTAAATGAGATTTGGGACATGTGAAGGAGTTTATATAGTTTTGTGGTCAAAATTACAAAGGAGAAGCAAGAAAACTAATTTTTAGTCCTATCAAGCTCTTAAAATGATCATTTCAGCTTGAGGGTTAAGTTTGAGATGCTCATTGACACGTTAAAAATTTACATGGAGACCTAGTTCATTCATGATTCTTAGGGCATGGATTCAAGAGTAATTTGTAATAGGAATGAAGAAGAATGATGGTTTATGCTTTATGAATGGAACTTAAGAAGTTAAGGTGATCTAAACCCTCACTTCAAAGTGGTTGAGAAGAAATGATTAGTTTGTCCATGAATTTTCTTGTGCAAGCTAATGTGATGATTTGGTCCTGTAGAGGATTCCTTCTACTTCATTTTTGTGGTGGTCTCATTCCCTGGGTCATCTTGTAAGGTACTTAAATGTGTTTTTTTGAATAAATTTGCATGTGCAGTCATGTGATGAAGGTTTCAAGATAAAATTTATGATGTGGGAGAAATATTGGGATGTGCCCTAAGTGTCCATGAAGATTTTTAGGTGTTTTCTATGTATAAATTTGGAGAAGCGGGTCAACCAAGATGGCCTACCACTTAAGGACTATAAGAGCCAAATCTAGTCTAGATATCTTGAAGGGTTAGTGATGAAAAGGTATATTGTTGAAGAAAAATTTGAGTATGTACAGTTGATAGATGTATAATACAACATGTTTGAGATCATGACTTGATCTCGGTAAGGTGACTTAGTTTCTAAGCTCAAATGGTGTAAATGACCTCATTAGGAAAATCAAGAAGGTCTAAGTAATGGAAGTAAAAACTTGAATTTCTCTACATAACCCCTACAAGTAAGTGTCTCGAAGATGGATTATAGTTCCATAGTGAATTGGTTAATGCATTGGTTGGACATAAAATTGAATTTTTGTGTGATGGAATCTGTAAGACAAAATGGGTTTTAGGAGTATTAAAACCTAGTTAGAGTTGTCTACAAAATGCAAGCATATTCATGCCAAAAAACTTGAAATAAAATTTTTCGGTAGTTTCAATATTTTCACAAGGATAAGAGCTTTGCATAAAAGTTCAATGATCAAGTAGTTTAATGAGTAAACTAACTCATTTTGTGAGGAATTTTTTTTTGGGTCTACAATTCCATTAGGACCTTGTCTAAATCAGTATTACATGGAGATAATGGAGATTTTTGAGATTATACAAGTTTTTGAAGTTGAGGAATATGTCCCTAACATCATTCTCAATGAATATATAAGTTGTTCTAGTGCATACATTTATGTTAGTGAAGAAATATTGTGGACTGGTTTATGGACCTACCATAACTATGCATACCAAGTTGAGAAGAAGAGATGGAATGAAGTCCTAAGCTCGACCTCCTACCTTCCAAGAATGTGATGATTTTATGAACATCTTGAAGATCACTCCATATGGATTTCATTACATGAGATGATCTAGAAGTGTCTTCCTTGCACTCAAAGGAAAGACTATATTTTTCAAGACTATACACCTAGTTGAGCATACTAGCTCAAATGAATGCTTTGTGAGAGAATGGTGAGAGATGTTTTGTAATGTGAAAACTTCATTATTACACTTGGGATGAGCTATATTAGTAAGAGGAAAAAGGAATATACATTGAGAAGAAGACAAGGAGGTTAGAAAACTGTTACAAATGGAAATGCCAGGATGTAAGAAGAATATTTTTAATTACATCAGAAGGGAAATGAGTTCAAAATTGTATTCATGTTCCTTGCACGTATTAGAGTACTATGAAAACTCAAATAAGGAATTCACACATAAATTACATGCCTACAAAAGTGATGATGAAAATATGATAGTTTTGATGATGTCACCTAGAGTCTTACATTCAAATTGAAGAGGCAAGAAGTTAAAGGGGTTGGTAGATGAAGTGAGAATGGTGTAAAATAAGGTCACCATCTTGTATATGTATGTATTAATATTCCTAAAAATGATATTTTTGTTATGTCAATATTGAAATTGTATGAGATTATGAGGGTATGAAGTTTGAGAGGTGAAAATATGAGGCCTAACTAAACATGTGTGATTCTAAATATGAAGATTTTTAAGAATGTATGAGCAAGGGTATGAGATGATGAGAGGAGAGGTGATTCAAAATGAGTGAGAGGAGGATGAACACAAAATAGGAGCTGAATCAAAGGTCAAAATTTGTTTATTCAAGCAACTAGTTGAAGATGATCAAAAAATTGTAAAGCGTAAGTGTGTACTTAGCAAAATTTGGAGTTGGTGCTTCCATACAAGTAGGAGCTTATAAAAGGTCAATTAGGTTATTTTATTAATTGAGGGATTTGGTTCTTCCATATAAGTTATAGCTTGAAAAAGTAGGAGTTGGTGCTTCCATGTCAAGTGGGTTCTTGACTATGAGTGAGTGTTCAAAAAAATTGAAATATCTCAGTAATATTTATAGGACAATTGTCCACATTAGTACATTGATTTCATTTATTTTTTCTCCTTTTAAGGGTATCCCAAATTAAACATTGTCTTCATTTGTGTTTTATTATTATCTACTCATGTTTGAGTGTCTTTATGTTCTCATGATGAAATTTGATCAATATTGAATGGTTTGTGAGATTTGAAATTGGTTTGAAATTTTGAATAATCATTGATTCACCCCTCCCCTCTCAGTATTTATGTTTCTAACAAGCACTTAGTGAGAATATTGCTTTGAATGCTCAAAATGACCATGAAACCTCCTTCATGAATGAGGAACCTCCACCTAACATTTAAATTCAATAGGATGAAGGAGATGTTGTTAATAATCATAACTGGATTGGTGATATTAGAACATTTTTATCTACTAGTGTATGTCCTCTAAGTTTGAACTAAACAAAAATAAGACATTTGAGGTTGTAGTCCATTCCATATGCACTAATTGATGGGAATTATTCAAAAGAAACGTTCATGGAATATTTCGAGATGCATTGAAGATGAACAAGTAGATAAGGTTTTGGCATAATTCCATGATGGTTCCTCTCGGGGACATTTCTCATCCAAAGCCACCGCAATGAAAATATTAAAGGTATGAAACAATTAGCCCACATTATTTGTTGATGCTCACAAATGGGTTAAAAATGCAAGGAATGTGATTTCTTCATTGGTAAGAAAAGGTTGGTTTCCCTTCCACTTCATCCAATTCAAGAATATTAACCATTCACCCAATGGGGTCTTGAATTCATTAGCATGATCAATCCTCCATCAAGTACTAGTCACAAATGGGTTTTAACAGCGATTGATTACTTTACCATGTGAAAATCAGTTGTGCCACTTAAGGAAAAAAGCTGAATGAATTATATTGGACTTCTTTGAGGATATTGTGAGAAGGTTTGGTATCCCTCAAACTATCATATCTGATAATGTAAAATCTTTCTTAGGATCAAATGTTTTTGATTGGGCTCTTGAACTTGGGGATCTATTTAAATAATTCTTCCGATTACTACTATCAAGGTAATGGTTTTCTAGATTCCACTAATAAGAAATTGATTAGGATTATGAAGATAAAAATGGATATCAACCAAAGACAATGGCATAAAAAGGTGAGAAATTCTCTTTGTGCTAACAAAATCATAATGAAAAAGGTAATCGACACTTCTCCCTATAAAATTTTCTATGGTAAAGAGGCTAGGATTCCTCTATCACTTGAATTTCCTTCACTCGAATTAGCTTAGAAATTGGAATTTGAGGGTACCTATTAAAGAGAAATCATAATGGAATAACTCGTTAAGCTTGAAGAATTAAAAAAATTCTGCCATGATCAAAGTTAGTACAGCATCAAAATAAACCAAATAATTGTATCATAAGAGGGATAGAACTCAAAATTTCAAGATAGATGACCTAGTCTTGAAATGGAATGCCTTTGATAGAGATAAAACAAGGATGCACTCTAAATGTGATGCAATTTGGAGTGGTATATATATCATTCATTCTTGGAAATAAGCTAACTCTTTTGACATGTCTAACATTAATGGAAATGCATTACAAATCCAAATCAATTGGATTTATCTTAAGAATTCCCATTAAGTTATTTCATTTCATCTTATACATAATAGATTAGTTTTCAATTCCTCCAAGTGATTTTAAGCACATTGTCTTGTTGTTAGTGTAGTTTCATTTCCGTAAGTTATTTGCATAGTGATTTGTTTCTTCCAGGTTGGATTTTTCCATTCCTTAGATTCATGGAGGTTCCTCAAGAAGATATGTTTTAGACAAGAGTTGGTAATTAGAAAATCCATCTTGAAAGCAATTGTCATGTGAAAGATTCATTGATACAACCTTATTCATAGTGCTCTGGGAGATGTGGCAGAAATTTGAATTGTGGAATTTTTCCACTCTCATAAAATTTCAACTCAAAATATCTTCATGATTAGGAGCAATAGTTCTCGAGCACAATTCACATAGTGCTTCATTCAGCTTCATGGGTGAGTATCTCAGTGTCAGATATTTAAGCTGACTTCATTCCCAGTGGATCGCAAAAGGCCATTAATCTCCATCTAGCAGACAAATGACCCCATTGAGTCACCAAACTATTGTCCTAAATAACCCTTGGGTTATTTTAGCAGCCCACAACTTCATTTATAGACACTGGGTAAATTTTTAATTGTTTTAGAGCTAAGGAGTTCATTTTAAATATTATCTCAAGTTTTTGGGCTCTTTATGCATCCCAATTACATGCTCTATGTCACTTGTTTTTCGGCCCCAAAACCCGAATTTCCTTGAAAAATATTAATTTTTTTCCTAAGTTTCAAATAAATTTGCTTTGTTTTTCGGATTTTGGGTTTGAGAATCAATTTTTAATTTACATGCAAATTATTCCTCAAACTCTGAAACCCAAAATACAAAGGACTTAGTGTATTTTAGGTTTTAGGTTTTAAATTGTGTAAAATGAAACCACGATCCTTGAGACTCATCCTTCCAAGTGCATTTCAGGTTTTAGGGTCCAATTTTTAATTTACATGTAAGTTACAAATCAAAACCTGATTCCTAAAAATCAACGAGATCAACACATTTCGGGTTTCGGGTTCTCAATTACAATTTACATGTACAATTTGATTCTGAAACATGAAACCTAAAAAAGTTGCAAAACAAATCCATACCCCTTCTAAAGACTATTTTGGGAGTCATAGATTGCTTTGGAATTCCTAAGTTCTACTCTTTATATATCATGTTTCTGTGGATGTTCGACATTGTCATGTATTTTACGGGAGTAGTTCTTGTAGCTCAACAACTTGAATTTATTGGAGTATGGCACCGTTTACTTCAAACAACCATAACTTTCACCCTACAACTCCAAATTTCACAAAATGAGACTTTTTGGAAAGGTCTCATCATGATATTCATAATGAAAAAAATAAATCTTAATTTTGGTGAGGTTACATAAGTGAAAATGGGAAATACGGTCCCATTATTGAAGAGTAGTTCCAAGTAGCTCAACAACTAGATTTGATGAGGTATGGTGCCCATTTTTTATCCTATAAGAAATGTTTCATGGGAATGGGTTTGGAAAGGTATGCATGGTTATTTTATACATTTAATTAATCTTGTTAGTGGTTAAAGGAAAAATATGAATTTTTAGACACCTAAAATTAGCACCGCTAATTTCCTATTTCGTGCACTAATCCCTCAACAATATCAAATTAAAATAAGTCACCTAACTCCATACCACACACATTATTTAATCTATTAAATCCTTATCCTAATTCATATCCTCCCCATTGTATTTACACCATACTACACCTATAAATACCATTCTATAGCTGTAAAATCCTATTTTACCCATCCTAAACCACCTAACCATCTTAAAACCACCTAAACCTATTTTATTAACACATCTCAACCTCCACACCTCATCCATAACCTCCCTTAACCATTTACCCTCATCAAGTACCCAAAACCCTATTTGGAAGTGGTTTCAACCACTTCCCAAACATTTTCCCCGAAAAAGTGGATCGTCGGTGATCCTAACCGATCGCTAGTGATTATAAATAGGAGTTATATATCCTCTCTTAGGGTTCTTTAGAAATATTTTTCCAATGCTCACACTTAATTTTTTTGAATTATCATAAATTTATGTCATTACATAGATCATCAAGAGTTTGTATCAACCTCCAACAATTATCAACACATCATTTTGATAGTCTCTTTCATCAATCAACTCTTAAGAAAATCAACATCAAGACATCAACTTCAATCAACTCCATTCAACAATTTGAGGCATATTTTAGCTCATTTTCACATCCAAAGGTATTCCTCTATTTTTCCTATCATTTACAAGTCATACAAACATAAAAAATATATATATATATATATATCATTTAAGGGCTTTATTTGTCATTTTTAACAAGTAATTGCTAGTGATCACCTGAATCACCGGTGACCCCTATCAAGTTAAATATTTTCATAAATCTAACAATATATCATCATTTTTATCAATCCCTATGTATTTAACTTTTTCCTTGAAAGAATGGATTTAGTTTAGATGGAAACACACGATAGGTCTTATCTCGTTAAATGTAATTACGACTTTCATATACTTCAACACCCCTTCTTTTGGGAATAATACATCCTTCATGATTTGACACTATGTTCAATACGATTTTCCACGGCAACGAGGACATTGAAAAAGCAGATTGAATTCCTCCACTACATTTATCAAGAGACCGATGGATTTTGGTATGATTACTTCAAGTCTATTCAGATTGCATTCACCCTCTCTTGGGCCACCTTTGAAGCTACATAGGACTTACCATTCCACCTTGAGTTCTATAGATTCTCATATGTTATCTATTTTTCTATTATATATCTTTATCATTATCTTTATCAATCTATTTAATTTTTTAAAAGTAATCTGACATCCTCCAAGGAAGTCCCTTTGGATACTTAGAATTTTCCTTTGTTGAGCATCTCATTTACCCATCTATCTAATCTTATCTTGTTTATATGTATTTGATTTGGAGGTTCCTTCATCGGCATGATAAGAATGAGCTTTATCCACCATCGATCAAAATCCAACATCGTGGGTATTGGTAAACCTAACCATCTTCGAGAGGTCAGTTTTTTTGTTATTTCACTTCATTAAGTTAAAGTTGGAAAGAAAAAACTCTCACGGTACATTCTCGGCATGCGTGGTGGGAACTTGGTCCCCGTTTATTTTTTAAATTAATTTTTCATTTATTTTATGTCTTTTTCTCTAGAATTGCCAACAATCCATTCAAATTTCCAGCGATTGTGGTGAATCACCAAGTAATTCTTGTCAATCGTTGATGATCTCTGTGACTACTTCTAATTAATCGGTCGATTAGCTTCTGTAACACCATTTTCTCTTTCTGTTTTCTATTTTCCACTAACCCTTGTAGGTTTTCGCTTTGGGGATTTTTCTTGTTGCACTTTTTGTCGTGCTAAAAATAAAAATAAAATTTTTAAAAAGGAAGCGTTTTACAAGTGTGTCATCTATCGTTATTTTTATTTCAAAGAATTGCATCTTTGTCTGTTATCCTCATTGAAATTAATATTTATTTTGGGACCCTTCATTTTTCTTGATCATATAGTTTAATTAAGAGGTTAATATATTGCATTCACTTAATCTCCCCACACACAACCAAATTACTTAAAACATAACTTGCATCAAAACATTCCTACCCAGGTAGACCTACTTGGATTTCATCACCAAGAGGAGAAGCTAAATAGGTGTTCTAGCTGAGTATAAATAATTAGTTTGTCGATATATTGGCTAAGCACCCAACACCCTTATCACTCCAAGACTATGAAGTGAGGGGGTAGGACCAAATACCAAGCCCCGTACTGGAACCATTATAGATTTGGGCATCACATAACTTTGGGTATATTGAGGAGTCCATCCTTCAAAATTCCTGAAACCATCCATAGAATTCCATTTCCTAGAACCCTATCAAATCATTCTACACATTTCACTTTTCTTATAAATCAAGCAAGATAATAAAAAAATATTCTTTTTTATTTGTCTCACGCTTGTAATCAGCCAATCTAGCTTCATTTTTCATTATTAGGTGATTGCTTTTTTTGATAGTTACTACAAGAAAACAATCAAGTATCCAAATCTCTGAAAGTATGATTTTTTTTTTTCCAAATATCTATTAAAAATATTCAAACCCTCATCAAGGATGCCTCACATCTACTTGAAGAAGAAAGTGAGCTACTTTATCTTCTCAACCACAAGATAAAGAACAACCCCATTCACCTAGTATCTAATCGAATGATCTAAAATACATGATCTATATATTACTCATTTCTTTGGTAGTTGACATCCTATATTCTTTGAGATTTTAGATTCAAACCCCATTTCCCTCAATGCATATCTTGTTTCTCAAGGTGTTCATCTCCAACCATTCACACCTAAACCACAACCTTATGTACTTGACCCCTTGTGCAATTATTCCCATCTTATTTAACCTAACAATGATCTGGTCATCAAACAACTACATTCCTATCCTACTAGTAGTCAATCAGAAACCTCCACTGTCATGTCTTCATCTCCTATCATTTCTTTCGACCCTAATGTCATCTCTTTACCAAACATGACCAATCAACAACCTACATCTTCACCATTGATGAGACCCTTTAATTACCATTTTAATTGTCTCATCTATTGTGTATTTTTTATATGCTCATTATCATGTCAAACATCCACTTGAACTTAAAATTATGACACTTATATTAATTAGTATAATTATTATTAAGTTACTCTATTTCATGGATTTTGAATGTGCATGTTAATCTCTTTGATCAACTAAATGATTATTAGTCTTTGGTCTCGAATGAAATACTTGTTTGCAAGAAGATTTAATATGTTTCCACTAACATGCAACCAAAGAAACTCTATCACAATGTAAAGGGAATAATCCATAGAAAGCGGCATGTAGCAACTAGGACTTGTCTGCAGTGAAGGCACTTGTAGCCAAAGGAATACACACTCACATACAAAATCATGATTATGGGAAACTTGATCAACAAGAATGCTTCACCTGAGTTTGCACATGTCAATAAAGAAGTAGTAATGAAAACAAGAGAAAATCTCACACCAATGTCTAATTATGCTCTATAACTATAACTATGGAACTAGTTGATTTAACTTGATAGTGGTTGTTGAATGAACAGTTCGTTATGTTGTTTTATTAGAACACCTTTCCTTGATTATGATTGCATGCATAATAATCTACGGATTCCTTGGTAGTGATCTTGTACTTAATCAAAATGTAATTGTTAGTTAAAGGAGTCTCTTCACATCTCTACTAAATATAAAGAGAATGAGGAGAGTTGGTTAGATATATATCCATAGTCAAGGAATTGTTGTAAGTTTAATTATGAATCTTCATGCTGATGAATAAAATTTAAGTTCTATAATTTTTTTGTAGACACAAGCCTTAGGAAGGGTTAACACCCAAGGCAAGGCCCACTTGTGGTTTCTAAACCCATTTTCTTTCTTTTTTTTTTAGTTCCTTGCATGCATAGATTAGAATTGCAGCAGTTCATTCCTTCACTTACGTTATGCTTTTATCTACTTATTACCTAGCTGTAGAATTTCCTTTCATTTGCAACGTAGTTTATCTTTTTAGGATTATATTTCTAATTGTTGTATGAATAATAATATTTTAGTTTATACCTCATAATCATATGTAATCGTGTATACAACACTAACGAGAATTAAAAGTACACGTCCCTAGGTCTGATGAATAAATGACCATGGATTAGTGAACAACATACTAATTGCTGCTAATTAATTTACACCACCATTTTTGGCATCATTTCTGAGGACACTGCCAAGTTATTAGTTTTTTTAGGTTTTTCATTCCTTAGAAGTAGTCTAGGTTTTAGGAATTTACCTCAAATTAAATCCCCCTAACTAATTACTATTGAATGAGTTGAGTAGTTGATGCATGCACTGTCCAAGGGATGCCCATGGTATATTTTTACCTAATCCACAAGTAACACAAATCTCTTCATTTACCTTTGAATATTCTAAAGAAGAAACCTTTGTACTTGGTTTACTTTTTTAAGATAATGATCCAAATATCGAGTTCTATAGATTTTCATGAGCAGCTAGGGATGACATAAGAGGTAGATCAAAATGCTTGAAATGGGGAAATCACCTTCGAATTGCCCATCAATGAAAATAATGAAGCTACTGGAATGAATAATATCTCTCCATCAGACTTTCTAAATTTCCATGGAGCTATGTTAGAAGATCCAAACACCTTTATCTTTGAGTTTGATGTTTTGTGCAGAAGCTATGATTACACCACTGATTCACATAAATTGTAATTATTTCCTATAACACTCAAAGATGCAGCTTTAAGGTGGTTCATGGGATTGGGAAGGAATGTTATTACTACATGGGAAATAATGAAGGATCATTTCCTCAATAAGTACCAAGACTATTATGCAGACCAAACAACAAAGGAGGTGATGAAATATACAGAATGCAACAAAAAAAACTAGTACAGGATTATTTGGAAAAATTCATGTTTTGCATTGAGAAGTCCAAACATACCATTGACATACCACCTACCTCCATCAATTTAATTTTTTTGAAGGGACTCAGTGATGAAGACATGGATTCTCTGGATCTGATAGAGCAGGAGAAATTTCAAAGGTTAGTTTTGAATAGATATGTGATGCCTATAAAAACTATTCAAGACCTATTATGAAGAGAGTAAGGAATGTAAGATCAAGAGGTGGATTATCTACCAAAACAATGGGGGACATATCTAAGTTTAATATTGTTAGCATGTTCAAAAACATGAAGCGAAATATTGTTAATGACATGGCTAATCAATTAGATGCTTTTCACACCAAAAAGAAGAAAGAAGATGTAGAAGCAACACTCATAGAGTACTACCATGCATGTAGAAGAAAGAAATCAGACTGTAGATGTAGAGAATTGGCTAGTATTTCTCAAGAAAGAGAGGTTTCACCAGATTTCAAAATTTTGGAGACAGAAGATGGGTAAGTTTTCTATGTTGCCCAAAGGCAACCATACATGACAACCAAGGCAAGGATGTATGCCACAAGAACTTATGCATTCATTTCAAAATTTGTTATAATAATTCATATATGCAGCCCCCACCTTGGGATAACCCTCAAGGATGGGCCCCATATCCTAACCAATACCAACAACAATGGAAACCTCCATACCAAGGCCAACCACAACAATAATGGAAACAACCTCCCTAATCATGGAAATAGCCATGGAGGGGACAACAGTGGAATAACCCACCTCCTAATTACCAACAAGATTATCAACAACCTCCTTATCAACAACAACAACAAGCTCTGATGCCTAATCCCCAATCAGGCTCCCAACCAAAAGCTACACAACTACCTACTCAACCAATGCCTAATCCTAACAATAAATCTACTCGCATAACTTATTCCACTAAATAAAATCAATACCCTACCTATTCTGTTGATATAAAAAATATCCATCTTCACTCAGGAAGAGCACTTCCTTCACCAACTAGACCTACCATTATTGAAATTATAGAAGAACCACAGTTGTTGCATGATGACCCATAACAAGGACAAAAGAGTTTGTAGGCTGATCCACAACAACTTGCGCAGAACTCTAGCAAGCATAAAACACAGGATAATGAGCCACCATTTCCTAAAAGGTTATAAGAAAAGAAGACTAATCTCATATTAGAATCTGATTTTGATTTTGTCAATCAGCTTAAAGACATTTGTGTCAAAATACCATTGATACAAGCTATTAAATATGTTCCCATCTACAATAAGCTAGTTAAGGACATATGCATTAAGAATCCAAAAGGAAGGGAAAGACCCATCTACTATATAGGTCATTAGGAAATTAATCTTGATATTATTCTCAGAAGAACTTAGTTCTTCCCAAGTATATTGATCCAGACATCCCTCTAGTAAATGTCACAATCAATGGTACAATGATAAAAACACTTTGATTGACTCTGGGGGAAAAATAAATGTAATGAAAAAAATCATGGATGATTTGAAATTAGAAGGATTAAGACCAACAACCACAGTCTTGCATCTTGTAGACAGATCCACAGTAAATCTTGAAGGAGTTTTAGAGGATGTGGTAGTAGTGGTAGACTCCTAGGAGTACCCTATTGACTTCATTGTTCTCCAACCAAAAGTGAGCTTAGGGGGATATCCTATCATCCTAGGAAGACCATGGTTAGAAACTACTGATGCATTCATTGGATGTAGATCTAGTAATATGATCATCTCCAATGGAAGTGGCACCAAAAATCTTATGCTTTACCCCTTACATAGCCATTCAATGAAGAAGATCAAAACTGTTTGGGTGGAAGAACCAGAAGAAGACTAGAGCTCAGTTCAACAACTCATGATGTTGGAGAAGTCATGCATAATATAAGGACAAGAGGAGGATGTTGTTATTTCAAATGTTCTACATAATAATTATGGTAAGAATGAAGAAGAAGATGACAAATTGTAATGCATAAGTTGTCCTGAAAATCAAATCTTTGCAACAGAGTACTAAGAATGTTCCAGGTAAGAAATGCATCCTACACCAACTTCTTCCACATGATTGTATCTTGAATTCTGTAAGTAGCAGCATATGCTCCATGATTGATCTTTCTAAACAAGTGGATATTACACCTGGAAAGCCACTTAATGTAAAAAAAACATTAAGCATGTACCAGGAGAAGTTGTTATTTGCACTTCTCAAAAATCACAAGATAACATTTGCATGGGATTATGGAGACATGCATGGAATCCATCCTAAACTTTGTACTCATAAGATTTACATCAAGGACAATTGCAAGCCAATAAGACAACCACAAAGGAGAATGAACCCAACAAAGTGAGGGATATAGTGAAGGAAGAACTAAAGAAATTATTGGATGTTGGTTTCATATATCCAATTTTAGATAGTCAATGGGTGTCACCACTTGTTATTGTACCTAAAAATAATGGAAAATGGAGAATCTATGTAGACTATAGGGAGTTGAATGCAACAATAAAGAAGGATCATTTCCCACTTCCTTTCATTGATCAGGTACTTGACACTCTTTGGAAAGAAGTATTTCTCTTTTCTGGATGGTTATAGTGGCTACAACCAAATTCATATTGCACCAAAGGATCAGGAAAAGACCACATTCACATGCCCATGGGGAAATTTTGCATGCTATGTTCTTCCCTTTGGTCTATGCAATTCACCTGCCACATTTCAAAGGGTAGTTCTTAGCATCTTCTCATAGTTAACCAATTATTTCATAGAGGTATATATGGATGATTTCACAGTCCATGAAAATACTTTTGATGAAACAATGAAGAACTTAGACAAGGTTCTCAAAAGATGTAAGAAGCATAATATGTCCTTAAGAAATGAATTTTTTTATATGATGATGTATGAGGGGATAATGTTAGGTCATTATCTGTCATCTGTTGGGATCGAAATAGATCTAGCAAAAATATCAGTAATTATAAATTTTCAAACACCTAAAAAAAAGGATGTAAGGAGCTTCTTGGGCCATGTTGGGTATTACCAAATATTCATTCAAGATTTTAGAAAAATTGCAACACCATTATTTTTTTTGTTGGGAAAGGATGTTACATTTGTATGGACAAAGAAATACGAGGCTACGTTGAAAAATTTGAAACAAATGCTAACTTTTGCACCTATTCTAAGAGGACCAGATTGGAGTTTACCATTTCATATACACACTGATTCCTTTGATCATGCCATTGGTGTTGTTTTAGGACAGAAAGATGGGATACTCAATTATGCAATCTATTATGTGAGTAAGAACCTGCAACATGTTGAGCTTAACTACACAATCATTGAGAAGGAATTCTTAGTCATTATATATGCCATCAACAAGTTTAGGCACTATATCATGGGATATTCATTTTTATCCATACAAACCATATTTCCATTAAATATTTGATCAAAAAACTAGTTGTAAGTAGCAGGATAATCAGATGGTTCTTTGTTCTTACAAGATTTTGATGTAACATTTGTTGATAAGCCTTGAAAATGTTAAAATTTGAGGATTCAACAATTTACGATGAATTCAACATTAATGATCAACATTAATACATTAAATAATGTTACCGTAAATATTTAAATAAACATTACATCATCACATAAGTAAATAAAGAAATACTTACAGGAAATAAATAACACAGGTGACATAGTATTTATAGTGGAAAACTCCAATAGGGTAAAAACCACTTTGAAAATAACCTTTTATTTCAAAGAACTTATTTTACATCTAGTAAGATCACCTCCTCCTTAGAAAACCTAATTACCAAGAGTAAAAAAATCACTTGATTTGGGCAGCTTTGATATATTTCTCGAATATATCAAATGAGGACCTAAAGTCCTTTTATATAAGGTGATCGGGCATGTCTCTGACCCACCTTTTTAAGCTTATCGGTTGACACATATACCTAGGTTTATAATATTTAATATTAGAAATATAATCATTTCATGATATTAAATATTTAAGCGACAATATATACCTAGGTTAGCATATTTAATAATATAAATATAAATATAAATATTATTAAATATTAACCTATATATATATATATATATATTAGTGATGGACCCATATGCATTAAGGGTTGGCTAGACCACTTAATCATTATGTTCCAATAGGAAATACAATGTTTAGCATATTTTCTCTCACAAATGGAAATTAATAATGAGGAAGCAATTGTATATGACTTGTTTTCCGGATGAACACTTGTTTGTCATTTCTACTAAGACACTACAGGTATCTTTGATATAACCAACTATTTGGTTTCAGATAAAACACCTCCACACTATCCATATTCTAAAAAGAAATATATTGTTGAGAAAAGTGTGAATTTTTCTTAGATAGTTGGTTTCCTATTCCACAAAAGGCAGGATAATGTTATGATAATATGTATATATGATGAAGAAATTTATGATGTCATCAAATCCTGCCATAGTGAGCCATGTGGAGGACACTTTGCTGTAAAAAAACAACGCAAAAGTATTAACAACAAGGTATTATTGGCCTACATTACATAAATATGCAACATTGTATGCATGAAGATGTGATAAGTGTTATAGAATTGGAAGGCATACCAAATAATATGAGCTTCCATTGTAGCCTCAGATAGTATTGCAACCATTTGATAAATGGGGATTGGATTTTATTGGTCCCATAGATCCTAAATCTCAACAAAAGAGTACATTTTAGTATGCACAAACTACCTCACCAAATGGACAAAAGTAAAGGCATTACCAAATCAAAAGAGTGAAAAAGTTGCAAAATTCCTATATGACCATATCTTTACAAGATATGGAGTGCCAAGAGAGATTGTCACAGATCAAGGTACCCACTTCACTGCTGAAGTTATTGTTGATTTAGCTATAGAATATGAAATTAGGCATAGGAAGTCCACACCTTATCATCCACAATCCAATGGCCAAGATGAAGTAACAAACAGAGAAATTGAAGCCATCTTGACAAAGACTATTGCATTGCATAGAAAGGATTGGTCATAAAGACTTCCTAGAGGCATTTTGGGCATTCAATACCACATGGAAAATAACAACTAGATTCACACCTTTTGAGCTACTATATGGTAAGACTGTTGTTCTCCCTATTGAGTTTGAGCACAAGACATTAAGAACTGCATTAGAATTAGGCATAGATTTGTCTGAAGCTTAGAGGAAAAGGATTCTTCAACTCAATGAGTTGGATGAAATGAGAAGGTAGGTTGTTCATAATACTGAAGTGGTATAAAAACAAAGGATCAAGTAGTATAACAAATTCATAAAAAAAAAGAAATTTCAAGAAGGTGATTGAGCAATTATCTTTAAATATAAATACAAAGACCACATGTGAAAAATCAGAACAATGTGGCTCGATCCATATGAGATTGAGAAAATATTTCCCAATGGAGCTTTGAAACTTGCTGCTATTGACCTTGTGAGATTCAAATTATTGGTAAATGGTCATAGATTGAGGCTATACAAGAAACTAGTGGATAAGAAAACCTTCATTTAATAGTTCAGAGGAGGTCAAACCAGGATGGAATTGAGAAAAGAAGTTGAACCTACTGGTTCATCTTCTAAAACTTTTGAGGAATGAGATGTTCAGTGGCCTTGGGTTATCCATCTTGCTTTGGATACCCTGGGGAGGAATAAGAGTGATGTGATCAGCCTTCACAGTGATCAACACCACTCACAAACACGTTATATTTTATTAGAATTTTTGTTTTGTGAGATTTGGAGTATTTACAAAGAAGGTGTGCATAATCTCTGATGAAAAGAGATGAAGCAAAGATAAGAACGTCCACTTGCAACATCATGCAACCAATGCCTTGTTTTTGTTTCCTTTTTTATAGAACCTGATTGTATGAAGAATCAAGAGCCCAACTAAATGAGCACAAAAAGATGAAGATAGTTAGCACTAAAAAAATTCAATATTCCCTCTTTGGGAATCAATTGAGTTCATTATAGAGCCTATTCTATACAACACACACATGCAACAATTGAAACTACAAAAACACTAATTACAACCACACAAGTACCTCAATATGCATCCTCATGCATGTATCTAAGGGCGCAAACTCCAACAAGGAACATGTCACAATCATTCGGTGTACATCTCGAGTTAAGTGCACTCGATTTCCTTTAATAGAGTAGTGCTAGAATAATTATATTTAATTAATATATGTGCCAAGTTGTCAAATAAACTTTATTACCCATAAAAAAATTTCTGTAGTTTACCACATGACCTATCTCCCATGTCATTCCATGCCATCACTTCACAAGGATATCCTTCAATTCAAATTAATGCTACCTTTTAAAGTTACGTGCAAACTTGGTCACAAATTTCAAAAAGGAAGAAAAATTGATTATTTTGTTCATTCTAATTTTATATAATCAATTCTAATTGAAGGACTTCTTACTTCACAAAATTTGTAAAAGTTAGAACCTAACAATGGGTGGAGACTTGATAAGAAATGAACCAACAGACCATTCACAGTTGTGGAATCAACCACAAATTCTACAATACTTTCACAATAATGGCTGGATGGATTACATCAATAAGTTCCAAGGTTTCAATGAGCCTATGGTCAAAGAGTTTTCCACCACCTTCAAATATGACCAAGCAATAGTAAATGGTTTGAAATTTAAGGTTAATGATGAAATATTGGTTGCAGTCACTAGTCTACTAGCAGAAGGTGAGATGTATCCTGTGAAAGCCAATCCATAGGAAGCTTGAGCATAATTTGTAGATGAGGATGAAAAATTTGTGGTAGATAGACAAGGTACTTTGTGAACTTATTTAAAACCTTTCTAGGTAGATGTGTCAAATTATATTATAAAATATTTTACTTGTGAGGGTCGATATTCATAGTTGAATATTGTCCATTTTAAACTGCTAAATCATTTGAAGAACAAAAAACATGTGAATGTACCAAATTTATTGCATGAGAGTTTAAAGAAGATGAGTAGAGAGTCACAAAGGGGAAGGTATGCCTTGTCTCACCATTGTCTTGTCACTTTAGTTATAAAGTATGCATTGGAAACTAAGCATCCTGCATTGAATTGGGGATACTTTGTAAGAGAAAAGCATATTAATGATCTATTAGGGAAGGGTAAGAACAAGAGAAAAACTCAACTATTTCTTCTATGCCTCCACCTGAACCCTTAGTTTCAGAAAACCCTACTCCTAAAAAAACCCCCATTCCTTCAGAAGCTTCCATACCTTATGAAACACTTTTCCATGAAGAACCTCCATTTCTAGAGCAAGTCCCTAGGCCCATATCTCTTGACAGGTTTTGGTTGTTGAAGCATTGCTAAATATATCAATCCCAGAGTCTTCTTCCTTCAAAGGAAAGAAGAATTCTTCCAACAGAACCTCTGAGCTACCAAGGAGATCCCATAGAATCAAAACTAAAAATCCAAAAACTTCAAAGTCTGGATAAAATATTCAAATCTCCCTAGACAATGATGAGGAGGGGATAAAGAATATTGAGGAATTCATTCCAATGGAAGTTGAGCAGGAATTTCCTATAGTCACAGATGTAGACATAGCCATGGAGGAATAAACTAGTGAAGTAGAAAAAAGGAGGAAGAATTAGGTGAAAAACCTGATAATGAGTGCCCTAATGAACCAATTGAGGTTCAAACAAAGGTCATTCATGCTAGGGAAACCCATATGCAGCATGAAGAAAAGGTGTCAGTTGAAGAAATTGAATTTTTAACCAATGTTCATATAATCCATAAGGAAACAAAGTTTGTTCATGCACAACATGAAGAGGATATAGTAACCAAAGAATTTGAGGAAGTAACAACCGCAGCTACAAATGATGAAGAGAAGCATGAGTAAGTGTCATCAAAAATAGTACATGCAACACAAACCAGTGCCATGGATACTGAAGAAAGTTTACCAATTGATATAGAAGATACAATTGAAAAAATATTGTAGAACCTTGAGCCATAATTTTCTCAAGAATATAGTGAGCCAATGCACATAGATAGCCCTCCAATTGCTCATGTAACCCCAAAACCTGTGTCTCAACCACATAATCTACAACCACAACTTGTCATACAGAAGTTTCGAGAGAGCCTACTAGGCCAGTCTATAGAAATATGGCAACACAAACCAATTCAGAATATTGGGTGCAAAAGTTTGAGAATTACTGTAACAAGCTGCAGAGAAGATGGGAATGAGAAAAGGAAGAGTTACTCTTCCAACACCAATAGGATTTGGAGGAAAAAGATAGGAAGCTAAGGGCCAAGGAAAATGAGATTGCAAGGCTTAAAAAGAAACAAGAAGATATAGTACATGTAACAAATGAAATTTTCAAGTGTAGACCACCATCAAATATTTATTTTGTCTTCTTAAAGGAACAAATGTTGTAATTAAAATACACTTGTATCAACAATGACATACCATTTGATATCAGTGGAGCCAGGCCATTCTTTAGAATATATCTAAAAATGCCCCATGAAATCCAATTACTTATTTGTGAACTGTATATGTTCAATTATGCTTTAGAATATGATAGAGAATGGATCCCTATTCTCTACATTAGGGATGTACAAGTTTGGGCACTATGTTCTTATTTCAACAATGAACTATATAGGGAAAAAAAAATGGTCAAATACAAACAATTGTGCAAAGAAAAACCACTAATGATCCGAGTAGAGGAAGGAAATACCAAGGAAATGATAGAAGAGTATGGTAAATTTATGGAGTAGAAAATTAAATAAAGGGTATACATGATGAGAGAAGAAGTCCATGATGAGGTCAGAGATCACATTAGGTTCAATGGTGCAGAAATAGTACAGGCATGTAGAAGGAGATGGGAAGAAATATCACTAGAGCTAAAGAGAAAATAAATGCATTCATATCCAAACATTATCCCAACTCTCCAGAGAATCAATCCATATATTGAGGTAGCAAAGGGATGTGGAAAAACTTGGTTCCCTATTGGATACTATCCACCTATTTTCCACTATCCAATACCTCATTGGTCTGGGGATAAAGAACTAAACGAGGAATTAAAGGAAAGGATAATGGAATGGTATAGGAGGAATGTAGGCTATTTCTTTATTGAACTAGAGGGAACATCCATGCCAACTGACTTCAGGAAACTATGCAACATCATCCAGGTGGACCCCAAGAAAGAAAAGGATAAACAGTGAAAGCTTGAATGAGGTCATTCAAGAAGCTAAGTCTGGGGTGTGATGAGACCCTTTAATTACCATTTTAATTGTCTCATTTGTTATGTATTTTGTATACCCTCATACTTGTTTATCCTAGTTTTCCTATTAAAAATCAATTTGAGCTTAAACTTATGGAACTTATATTAATTAGTATAATTATTATTAAGTTACTCTATTTCATGGATTTTGAATGTGCATATTAATCTATTTGATACAATGAATGATTATTAGTGGATCGTCTAAATGCCATAATTTTTTGCAAGAAGTTGTTATATGTTTCCAATAACATTCAACCGAAGAAAATTTGTCACAATGTAAAGGGAATCGTCCACAACAATTGGCATGCAACAAGTGGGACTCATCTAAGAAGGCACCTACGGCCTAAAGGAATACATACTCACATAAAAAATTGTGATTATGGAAAACTTGATCAACAAGAATGATTCACCTGAGTTTCACATGTAAGTAAAGAAGTAGTTATAACAACAAGAGCGGATCTCACACCAATTCCTAGTTATGCTGTACAACTACAAATATGGAACTAGTTTATTTAACTCTATAACTGGTTGTTGAATGAACAATTAGTTATGTTGTTGTATTACAACACCTTTCCTTGGTTCTAATTACATGCATAAGAATCTATAGATTCATTGGTAGTGATCTAGTACTTAATCAAAATGTAACTATTAGTTAAAGGAGTCTCTTCACGTCTCTGCTAAATATAAAGAGAATGGTGAGACTGCATTAGATATAGATCCATAGTCAAGGAATTGTTGTAAGTTTAATTCTTGAATCTTCATACTGATGAATAAAATCCAAGTTCTATCATTTTGTTGTAGAAACAAGCCTTAGGAAGGGTTAGCACCCAAGGCAGGGCCCACTTGTGGTTGCTAAACCCCTTTTCTTTTTGTTTGTTGTTTTAGTTCCTTGCATGCATAGATTAGAATTACAACAATTCATTCCTTCACTTATGTTATTCTTTTATATTCTTATTACCTAGTTGTATAATTTCCTTTCATCTGTAACGTAGTTTATATTTTTAGCATTATATTTCTATTTTTTCTGACAAAAATATTTTAGTTTATACCTCATAAGAACCTATAACTGTGTATACAACACTGGAAGAGTTGAAATTTGATGCTCCTAGGTCTGATGAATAAATGAATTTGGATTAGTGAACAATATACTAATTGCTACTAATTAATTTGCATCACTAACCATGCCTTTCGAATGGATCCACGTCATCTCAAAACAATACCAACACTTCTTTGACCACGACAACTCCCCTAGTTACATCCACTATCTAGACACCTCATGCAATTTCTACTTCTATCCCTACCGATGTTTCTCAACCATTACCCTCACAAAAACTACATCACCCATTAAAAACATCAAAATGTCTATCCCTACATCCATAAATCTCATCAACATTATCTCTATTGCTAGCGCTCATCCTACTTCACAATAATCATTAACCTCACAACACACACCTCAAAAATCACAACCACTTATTTTTTCACAACACATAACTCAACAATCACAACCACTTATGTCATCTTACATGTTTTGATAATCACAACCTCTCATCCACACTTCCATTCCATTTCAACAAGCATCTCAATATTCTCAACCCCTCTTTCACACATCCACACCTCTTCAGTACACACCTCAAAAATCACAACCTCTTCTTAAATTATCCATGCCCATCTAGTATCAATATATTCAACCTTCAAAACCTTTAGTTTCATAGCCTTCTTATAATATCCCCACAAATATACCTCATAAAAACATCCCCTTTTAGTGAAATATCCCTCAACAATATCAACAATGTCCGCAATCCAATCAACCTCCATATAATCAATCTTGTTCATCATCATCCAATACACAACAACAACCACAAATTGGCCCTCTTCATACCCCGATGAACATAATATCTAGAATCGAGCAACCTTTATGGTGGGTTCCTAAAACACATTATCATACAAATAGATATGCAACGATCCCATCCACCCATTAGTACCTTACAAAGCTTATCCTCCACTGGGAACTTCCTAAGTTCCTCAAATTCCATAGGAAACAAGACCCTCAACAACATATAGGGGCCTTCTAACATGCCTGTTATCTTATATCTCATGATCAAGATTTGATTCTTAGGACATTTCCCATGTCTCTATCAGGCCCTTCCTTAGAATGGTATAATAACATCCCACAATATTCACTCTTCTCCTTCACACAACTCACTCATCTTTCTCAAACATTTCTCAATAAACATTACATGAAAAATCACTATCACCAACCTGTATGTAATTAAACAATTTGAAGATGAGTTTATTGCTTAATTTTTCACCCATTTGAGAGGTATTATGAATTAGCTATCATTCTCTCTTCCACAAACGGATCTTATAGAATTATTCTCCGCTACTACACTAAACATATATCATCCACTCTACAAATCCAATCATTCCAGACATTTGATGAAGCCTTTACTATGGCCCGCAAACTTGAGTTGCGTGCTCTTGAAGCTAGTAAGGTTAAACTTAGATCGAAAAATACAAAACCTAAATTTTCATCCAAATCATCCTCTAGAAACAACAAGTCTAAATCATCATCTAACGTGGTTGTTATCAAAACCTTTCCTAAGGAGTGTTCTAACACCGAATGCTCTTGACCTCAACATAATTACACACCCATTGGATAATCATATAACTCGGTATTCAAAAAATCCTCATTGTAAATATGACTACTCTTCCCCTATCCATCCCATCAACACGCCTCAGTATCAAAACCATCTTGGTATCCAGATAATGATTACTGTAAATACCATAGGGTCAAAGGTCACAACATCAAAAAAATTATTTTATTTAGAAATGTTCTTCAGGATCTCATAGATAAAGGTGAGTTATAATTAGATAACCCAAACACACCTTCAAATAAAAATCTGGATGTTTTCAAACAGCCTTTTCGAAATCATTCACCACCTATCAAGTAAACCACAATCAAATTTTTGTTTCACATCAATGTTGCATATAAAAAAATAAGGTAAAGGTGAGGTTAAGAGGAATACTTGTGAAGTCGAAGAAGGTTGTGCATCGTTGAGAAGACCAGGTTGGTCATGAAGAGATCCTTTTATCTAGGAAGGACTACCTGTAGAAGCACAATAATACCACCAAATAGAGTTAAATAGCATATGAAAATAGACTAACTAGTGTATGCTAGATTCGAGAAGTGAGATACTTCCTAGAAAGGGTCGTTAATCCACTATTTAAAAACAACTTACTGTAAATAAATGACAGTAAAAGAAATTTCCTATTATAACGATACGATTTAGGTATCTCATATGCTAACAATAGACTAGATTTAAGCTAAATATTGAATATACAACTAAATCTATAGAAGAAAGGGTGTTGTCAAGGCTAGAAGGTGTGGAATATATTTTTAGGAAGGTTTGGGAAGGTTTTGGGTAAGTTAGGAGCTCACTGGTTTGAGATAAATCACTAGTCACAGAGATCGGTATCAGTTGGGTGACCAATGTTGGTACTTGGTAATAGTCGATGTTAGTTGGGTGACCGATGCCAATAGGGGAAATTGGGTGTAAAGATTAAAATGAGGTGGTTTTGATCTCTTTGTGATTGCACAAAGAGTTGGGGAGGCTTAGGTAAGGTGGTAGGATTTTATTAAAGACTCAAAGATGAAGAAATAGGCATTTGGGATGGGTACAAAGGTCAAATGGGAAAGTGGTTGGGTGGAGGTGAGACAGAAGAGATCCGGGGAAAGGTAGAAGGTGAAATAAAGAAGATAAATGATTAACAATTGAAACATTGAAATAAATAACAAGGTTGGAAATCACTTACTTACAGATTGGAAGCTTTTGTAGAAGGAATAGATGTGGTTGAAGGAGAGACAAGTCTCGATCCCATGCAGTAGTAGTAGAAGGCTCTGGACTTCCTTGTGAGTGATCCAATGCTCTAGAACACATTATTGATGCTTGGTGGAGGTTGTGAATGATTGGAATGATCTTTGGTTCATCATGATGTCGCTTGGATGCTTGAGAATACCAATGCCAAAATGTCCAAAATACCGAGAGAAGATTCTAAACCAGGTGAATGATTAGGAATAATCTTCTTAATGGAACCGACAGTGGTTATGTGGTGGTGCCGGTGAGGAAAAACATGCATTGGTTAGGGAAAGATGGTTGTTTTTTTCTAAAAACTGTTGATTCTTTCCCTTTTGTAATGTGATTGAGAATGGTCTAGGTCAATAAGATTGATTCTTTCATATATTGGTGGGATTTTTATAGGAGCAAGTGGTTAGTCATTAATGAAAGGTTTAGAATAAGTCTTAGTTAGGGTTATAATGAGTTATATCTAGTTAAGACAAGTTGTTATGTTAGTGTTATGTGGTTAGGGTTTTGGGAATGGGTCCAAGGTGAAGTGAAGAGATGAGGTGGATAGGTGAGGTAGAAATTAATTTAAATTAGGAGATTAAATTAATAATGATGTGAGGTAATAATTGATTTAATATAATTGATTAAATTATTTATAATGTGTGGAAGGGGACATAATCGAGGGATGTGTCAAATTAATTAATTAAAAGGAGGTTAGAGGGTTGCTAAACCTAATTTTAGGTGTCTAAATTTTCTCCTTTCTATCACGTAGCTTGTATTCATAAGTGATAACTATAAAAATAAGAGGTGTTTGCCCTGGTATGGGTAGAGGTGATCCCCTCAAATTATGAATGGATTGAGGAGCAAGCAAAATCGGTGATGGGTTTGATAAAGTGGTAGGTTATGAAAAATGAGGTAAGGTGCAAGTATAGGCCATGGTGATATCGGTAGGGGTAATAGGTGGAGGATTTTAAATGCGCACACACATCTAGAATGTGATAAGGTACTAGGATGAAGAGATCATAAAATCTACATTAAAAATGTCGATAGTTTATCCAAACAAGGTTGATATAGTCCAGTATCCAAGGTGTAGGAAGTGCTCCAGAAACATAACGGGTCAAGGTGTAGGAACGGGCATAGGTGTGTTCCAAAATAATAAAATGTTTGATTTGGTCAAGATAAACATCACAACATAAGGCAAGGCAAGGTCGGTAGGCTAAAAAACATGGGTAACATTATCGCATAGTAGAGCGAGTAAGAGAAATTGATTGTCATATAGATGACATCGGTATGGATATATGTGTATAGGAAAGGTCGTGGGTAAGGCCGAGGTGAAGGAAAATGTGCACCTAAGTACACTTAGGTAGGGGGTTAGGTGATAAGGCTATTAGGTGAGCCTGTAGGGTTATGGCAAGGTTGTGGCAACAAGAAAATGGCATCCTGCAAAGCAAAAATTTGGGAAAATCGGGAAGAATTGGATTAGGAAGGGTGTGACCCCGCCCTTCCCATAGTATCGGGTGGATGTGCAGCAACCACTATTACCACCATGTCCTATGGGTGCTGGTTGGATAGGAGGAGCAGGTTTTCGATAGGAGGATTGATGATGTGGGCATGACTGATGGGTATAGGTAGTGGTGGATAGTCTAGCTACATGAAGCACCTCGAGGCCAACACAACCTATTTTGGCTACTATTACGGTAGAGAGATATAGGTTATAGGGAGTGGTGGTTGTGTTATAAGCCTAGGTCACAACATTATAGGGGTAGCTAAAGCAACAGCTCGGGAGCATGTGGCTACCTTACGGGGAAAGCTAGCAACATCACATGCACATGAACACACACAAAGTCATAAGCATAAGATGGACAGGACATCACCCAAAGAGTGGAGAGTCCACGACCTCAGTGCGGGGATATGGACCATTATAATGTGGGACATGGTCCACAAATAGGTGTTAGAGCGATGACACCTCCCTAGGTGATATCTATAGATAGATACGAGAGAGGTTATGGCTAAGGATAGGTACTTATGAGGGTAGGATTATAGAGAGCGGTATACCTTTTGTTAGTTATGCTAATTACAAAGCTTAGTAGGTAGGCGGTGAGAGGTATAGCTCATGGACCCTTAGTGCGAGTAGTTTAGGAAGCCACCAATATCATGGGCGGTGGCTAGTGGGAGGTGGCAGTTCATAGAGATAGAGGCCAGGTGATGGGACATGAGAGAGTAGTAGAGGCATCGGGCCCTCTCGAGAATGAGGAGATCATGGAGATGTTGTTTATTTTTTATTTTTGACTTATATATATCGGCCTACGTGTTGAAGAGGTGAGATGTACATGAGAGTTTTTGAGATATTTGTTTATATTTGTTTATATTTGTATATTCAATGTATTGATACACGGACATTCTAGTATATAGATAGATGATGGTATTTATATATGTTGTGTTTGGTTTTCATTTCCATTGTATTGTTATCATGGAAACTAGATGTGTAGGCATGGTTTGGGTGATGTATGTTGTGAATGATTGATTTTATTTCCATTATATTGATGTCATGGAAACTAGATGTAGGCATGGTTTGGTTATGGTTGTATGATTTGATTTCATTTCCATTATATTGATGTCATGGAAACTAGATGATTTAAGCATGGGTGTAATGTATGAGTTGATTGAATGGTTTAATTTCCAATGTATTGATGTTATGGAAACTAGATGATTAGGCATGGTTTGGTTGATGTTGTTGTGATATGAGATGATGTTGTTTTGATTTCCAAGGTATTGTTTTTATGGAAACTAGTTATGTAGGCATGGTTGAGTTTGATTTAGATTTCCAATGTATTGATGTTATGGAAATTAGATGTAGGCATGGTTTGGTTGTGTTTATTTCAATTTAATTTCCATGTTATTGGTATTATGGAAAATAAATGATGATGTGTATGGGTGATGTATGGTTTGTTTTGGGTTAATTTCCAAGTTATTGTTTTTATGGAAACTAACTAACTAGGTTTGTTTATGGGGAAAATGGTGGGGAAAAGAGTGGCCGAGATAACCTTCGAGGGCCCCATGCCCTCAGAGTGCTACCTACATAGCCCTTGTAAAAGGGGCCTCAGGACGATGTAGTTCTCCCATAAACCAGGAAGAATGAGATTGGGTTAGGTAAGTTGAGTAGGTAGGTTGGATAGGTAAGTTGGTTAGGTAAGGCATGTTTGAAAATATGCAAGGTCGAATGTTGAATAGGTAATAGGCAAGGTGAATTAGGTGTAGGCATAAATGAAGGTGTTATGGTTGATTTAATTTTGATGGTCTTGTCCTATTGAAGAAACAACAAGTAAACAGATAAGAAACCAAAATAAGTGGCATTCCCATATTTGGCAAGGACCATAATTGTCATACCTCTAGACTTATTGAACATAAGTTACTAGATACATTACATGATTGATAGGTCTATAGCTGAAAGAATTTGCATGATCACAAAGTGTCACATGAGTGTCACGTCCCTTAAGTAGATAGGAGTAAATAAATGAAGGTAGGGTGGAGTGGTTCATTTAGCGTAACCTTGTTATGGGACAGCATGCCCCTTCTACAAGATACCTAAAACTAGAATAGGCAATTCCATGACCAAAGGTTTGTATGTTGCTTGAATTTTTATTTTTGTTTTTTCTTATTTGCATGTATAGACTAATCGATGTAGGAAGTATATATATTGGGATAAATATTAGTGTCTCCTTGAGGTATTTGTGAAGTTGATCGATGTGGGAAGCTCCAAGATAATTTTTTCTTTTGAAAAATATAGATTAGTCTTCTTTTGGATAGACTAAGTACAATAGGTGGCTGGATTTTTATAGTTGTCCTTCGAGGAGGTCTATTTATAGCAGAAAAAGAGAGACATAGATGTTTTTTAAGGGAATCATCTACTTGTGATAATTTTGACTCAAGGAGGAGAATTTTTTCTATCCCATTTTTTTTACATTATTTTGAACTTGTAGTCATGGACAAGACTATAAAGGAGTATAGATCTCAATTATGAAGGCAAAACCATAGCACATAAAAAGGTAAGTTATGAAAGAGAGGTTTCAAGTGATGAATGACCATGGGATTCCATCCGAAAAAGAATGAAAAGTATCCATGAGAATCATGTCATGAGTAGAGTCATGGTACTCATATTCAAGATAAGGTTGAATGGTGACGGATAACCACACAATTTTGTTTAAGTCATTGGTCCTTAAAAGAGGTAGGTGAAAGTGGAGGTTTAGTCAAGGTACGAGCATATAAGTCACATAAAGTGTTGTAATTTATTCAACAAAGAGAACGGTAAAATATTCAAGGCATTAAGGGGATCAGGTTTGGGTTTACCCTCAAGAGAAGATAAACAATAAGCTCATGATCCATAAGTATGGGTGAAAATATAGGGTCCAAGCCAATTAGGAGAAAACTTTCCTCGTTTACTTTTCTCCATCTTGGTCACATGTTGATTTTCCTTTAGGAAAAGGTCACCGATCAGGATGTCCATTCTCGGACACATTTTTCATAGGCACGCTTAATGTGTGTTTTTAGATTTGGAGATGGTCGATAGAATTTAAGTGGCGTTTGTCCAATAGATCATGTTGTGCCAAACATTCTTGGAAAAAAATGTCATCAGAGAGCATATCTTTAAGTGATATACGAAGAGATGGAATTTGGAATTTGAGAGGTAGGATGACCTCTATACCGTAGACCAAAGAGAAAGGTGTGGCATCAATAGAGGTGTGAATGCTGGTGTAATAAGCCCATAGGGTGAAAGGAATGTGCATGTGTCAATCCTTACCAGTGTCATCAACCACTTTCATAAGAATTTTGTTGAGGGTTTTGTTAGAAGATTCATCTTAACCATTTGCTTATGGGTAGTATGGTGAAGAGAAACTGAGTTGAATACCAAAGTTTTCACACAATTTGTGGAGGGTTTTGTTTTTGAATTATTTTCCATTTTTAGTGATGAGGTGATGAGGAACACCAAAATGGAAAATGATATGGTGGTTGATAAATTCAATTATTTTCTTGGCTTTGGTAGAAATGAGAGGGATGGATTCCACCCATTTAGTGTAATATTCAATCATCATGATGATCTAACAATGACATTGTGAGGAATGAGGGTTAATATCTCCAATGAGATCTAAACCCCATTGAGAGAAGGGCCAAAAGTCTTAAGTGACTTATAAGGCATGAATAGGAGTATGATGAAGGTTAGCATGTTTTTGACACTTCACACAATGTTTAACATAGTAATAAAAATCTTGGTTAAGGTTTGGCCAGTAATATCTTAGTCAAAGGATATGCTTTGTGACAACAAGGCCACTGAAATGTCCCCCAAAAATCCCATCATGTATCTCTTTGATGGTGTATGGGATTTCAAAACTAGTGAGGCACCACAGGAGGTAACCATCAAATATGCATTTGTAGAGAAGACCCCCCATGATGATGTAATGAGACACACTTTTAGGAAGGCTCATCGTCCATTATGAGTAATATCCAGAGGCAAGATTGAAAGGGAGAAGTAGTTAGTGAACTGCTTATACCAAATGTCATGTGGGTCGGTTTCAATTTTTCCCACAAAATTTATGCCATAGATAATATAAGAGGGTGACTGCAACCATTATACTATGAAAAATATTTTGGATTCCAAAGGTGAGGTAGGTATTTGAGAAGCAAGACAAGCCATGGTATCCACAAATTTGTTAGTGGATCATGGAGTGGTTTGAATGAGGAAGTGATCAAACATGGTCAAAAGTATGTCAACATGATGTTTATAATTTTTAAGTTCCTCATTATGACACTGGTACAAACCATTTACTTGGTTCACAACCAATTAAGAGTCACCAAAGATATTAATGGATTTAACATCTAGGACTATGGAATTTTGAAGACCTAACAGAAGTGCTTCATACTCGACCATGTTATTAGTGTAGTCAAATTCTAGCTTAAGGGATAGTGTCATAGGCTCACCATCAAGAGGAATGAGGACTACCCCCACACCTCCCCCACGTTGACATTTGGAACCATTGAAGAATAAGGTCATTTGGTAAATGGTGTCATCCAAGGAAAGAGTGGCAATATATTCATCAAAAAATCAAAGTTAGAAGGTTGACTTCCGAAGAGGAGCATCGAAAGTTGACTCGCAATGGTTTCCCTTGACATACTTTTGATGAATTAATTTTAGGTCTAGTTCTTTAAGGAGCATGAGCCAAATGTGCGGTGCATTGGTGTTGGTAAGGTTTAGCATACATGTAATGCAGAGGGTCGGTGTTGGTGACGATAAAGGTTTTTGGTTAAGTAGGTAGTGGCGAAGTTTAGTGGCCACGAAGACCAACTCTAGGTAAAAAATTTCAACATGAATATACTTAATCTCATAGTCTAAAATAGTACGACTTATGTAATAAACCACTTTCTCCTATATTTCTCATCACGATGAGCGAGCATGGCACCCAAGGAATGGTCATTGGCAAAAATGTAGAGGTAAAAGGGTTTTTCATCTTTAGGTGGGATGAGCACGGTGTGGTCAAGAAAGTGTTTCTTCAATGCTTCAAAGGCTTTGTGGTACTCATCGTTCCAATTGAAGGAGATGATGAAAAGGGTTACATCGATTGGAAATTTGGGAAATAAAGAGTCGAATGGTTTGTAATTTTCATTGAAAACTATGAATTTATCGAAGGTTAGTATGTGGAGGCATCTCAAGAATAACATTGATTTTGGCGGGATAAACTTTGATGCCCTGCATAGAAACAATGAGACCAAGGATTTTTTCGGAGAGAATGGAAAATACACACTTCTTTGGTTAAAGAGGAATGCATTATTGGATGAAGTGATCAAAAATGAATTTAAGAACTACGAGGTGTTTGAAACAACTTTTCACTTACCAAGAAGGTCATTGACATAATATTCCAATATGTCATTCATGATATCATGGAAGATATAGGTCATAGTGCGCTGATAGGTGGCACCAACAATTTTAAGGACAAACGACATGACATGATAATAGAAGGTCCCCAAAGGGGTGATGAAAGTGGTTTTTTATTGATCTTCTGGAGAGAGTAATATTTAATTATAACTCGTGAATCCATCCATAATAGATAACATCTCATGGCCGGCTCTAAGATATATGAGTTGGTCGATGCTAAGAAGAGGAAAGTCATCCTTAGGGTGAGAAAGGTTAAGATTGCGGAATTCCATGCAAATTTGGATTCCCCCTGTCACTTTGGTGATAGGAACAATGTTAGAAATCCATTGTGGATAGTTAATGGGTAGAATGAAGGAAACATAAAGAAGGCACTAGATTTCTTCTTTCACAAGAAGGGCAATGCATGGATGCATTTTTGCAAGATCTGTTTCATAGGTTTGGTGTCGGGGATAGTAACGATAATTTGGATCACGATATTAGGGTCAACATTGGGAATATAGTCATAAGACCAAGAAAAAGCATTGCTATGATCTCAATGGAAAGAGGTAAAGGATTCATGTTTAACACAATCTAAATATTGACATATCTTTATGATTTGAGGGTTTTTTGAGTGTGAATGTTGATCTCTATGGTTGATTCATTCAACATGGTTTGTTTCTAAGAAGGTAACGATTGGTGAATGTAATAATTGTCTACACCTAAATAGGTGAGAATAGAATCATCATCTTGACATTGAATGACATTGATAAATGTTGTGTCATCATCCAACATGTCAGGATAAAGAAGAGACAAGGAAGAGAGCACCTTTCCATCACAATGATAGGTCGAGTTCCCAAAGAAATGATTTTCACAAAAAAGATTTAGGAGGGATGGATTAAGGATCCATGGACTCTGTGGGTGAAGGCGGTGTGGTAGGTGAGTTAGGTGGGGAAACCTTATCTTCCTCTATAAGGTCAATTCTATATTTCTTAGGAATAAATTACATGGAAAATATGATACCACGAAGGTCTTTTTATTTTCACATAGTGCAAGGTATGGATATGTGATGACCTTACTCATAAAGACCAAATCCAAAGCCCTTCTAGGAACATTGATGAAGAAAAGTGTGTGTGAATTGGCAATTGGTGAGGTATTGGAAGTCGGATGAGAAATTTCATGTCGAGATAGGTGGTTCAAGAGAATAAGAAGAAGTGTAAGGTCCCCCATATGTTAGGTTGGTGTAAATGTGGTGAGGATCATATGGAAAAACCTCTCCTATATTACGGTCATAACATGGGTGTTGGTGAAGGCTTCCGTACTCTTGAGGAGTAAGGAAAGTGTCTATGTTGTATAGGTGGTAATCCCCATGAAATGGCATTGAAAAACACCTACCAAGGGTTTGAGGTCGGTACTTGGGTAGTGGGGATGGATGAGATACTTGAATCCTGAGAAGGTGGGGCATCAATTACTACTGAAATAGGATGGTTGGTAGATGGGATAGTTGTGGAAGCTGCTGCAGTAGAGGGGATAGATGGGATAGTTGTGGAAGCTGCTGCGGCAAGAGAGGGATAGATGAGCTGGATGTGGAAGGTGTAGCAAAAAAAGTGGTAGATGAGGCAGCGGAAGAAGATGAAGATGCAAGGGTGCTAGAGTACCTTAACTAGAACAAAGACATCATTTTATTGGTAAAGCATGTTGCAAGTTTTAAAAGGTGAAGGATCCACCGAATGGTGTATGGGTGCCATTTATATTCAAAATTTAGGAAACAGTGTAGGGTTGAAGGTACACACCCCATGACATGAATCCAGGGTCATCCAAGTAGTATGTTATATTTAAATTTCCCCTCAATAACATAGAATAGTTCGGGACTAGTGTGGGGACCCACGCAGATGTGGAGGATGATGGTTCCAAGGGTAGAAGTCATGACATCATTAAAAGAATGCAACATAACAGGGTTATTATGCATGCAATTGGTGGGTATGAGAAATTTTTGTACGCATGGGAATAAATGATATTAATGTTAGCACCTCCATTAATCATAACGCATCAAACATGAATATCATTGATTTAGGTGGAGATGAAGAGGGTGGGATCAAGATCATCTGATTGTAGATGGGCAATCTCGAGTCGAGCATGCAGCGGAAAAGCGAGGAGAGGTAATGGGGGCAGAATTTTAAGGTGGAGTGGTGAGGGAGGCCACATGATAAGGGGTAAAGATGGTGGCCACATGTGTATGATCATTTGGTGGAACCTTGATAGATTGCAGGACCTCAATGAGGGCATGACGATGAGACTCAGAGGTTTGAATTAATTCGTACAAGAACATCTTCAGAGGAGATTGATGAAGTTATTTAATCATAGAGTAATGTGTGACTCTATCAGAAATAGGATAAGCCGGCCCATATATGGTTACCTTGGGGGTAGGTGCAGGTGGAATGGTGGGTGAAGGTACACTGGATGGGATACCATTTTTCTCTTTTCCTTTATCTTTTTGTGATCAAGTGGCTACTTGGACCATATTTATTTCAAATATTAGAGGAGGAAAATAGGGTTTTGGAGATGCAAGTAAAGGCCACTAAATAGATATAGGGCTAGACCATGTGGTGACAGACGAAGGGGAATGGAATTCTCCTCCAACAAGTCATCTTCGTTAAAGAGACCATTTGAAGTATAGAGTTAACAAAAATATTATTGAGGGACTTACAACCTTCGACAATATGCCCTAGTGAGAGATGATATGCGCAAATTTTTGTTTCATCAAACCCTACTGGTTTGGGTTTCAACGGGTCATAAGGCTTAATAGGTGACAAAGATAGAGGAGGTTTCTAAAAACCTAGTAAAGATGTTAGAATAGGATCCTGCTAATGGATCATAGTGAGAAGTCAGAGTTGGCTTGGATGAAGGTGTGGGTGATTTTCATGGGAGAGGTGTTGCTGGAGGTGGAGTAGGTGTGACTACCTTTCTTGTAGGTAGTGAAGGTTTTGGTTTCAGTTTAGTTTGCACCTTCTTGGGTAAAGGTGAAAGATGGGTGCACGAGGTAGAAGGAGATATAGAAGGTCGGGTACCCTAGAAATCCAAGGTGAGAGTGACGGTGTTTGTAAGAGTGTGATTTTAGGTAATGGATAAGATGTAGGCAGAAGAGGTGATGAAGGTGAAGGTGTGGGAAAAAGAGAAGGTAAAGGTGTGGGTGTGGGTTTCCACACCTTAGATTTTCCTTGGTGAAGAGGTAACTTGACCAAGGTGGAAGGGTGTGGGCCTAAAATCGAAGGTAGAGGTGAAGGTGAAAGAGAAGGCATGGGAGATACCATGGTGCAAGGTCTAGGAGGTTGGGTCTTCCTCTTAGGTGTAGGAATTGGTTTTGTGATGGGTGGTGGTTGAATAGACAAGTCTAGTTTCATTGTGGGTTGCAATAGGCTAGGTGTTGGTATGACCCCTAAGAAATTTGTAGGTTTAGGTACGGATAGGGGTTTGGGTGAAGGCGAGGCTGAAGAAGAAGGGGCTTAAATGATTAGTTCAGGTGCCCTAGTTTTAATTGCCTTAAATACCTTAGGATAGATATTTGAGGTATCACTGGGGACAACTTCTACATTTGGGTAGATATTGGGAGTCAAAGGCACCCCCAGAGTGTGGGGTAAAAAAATAATGTAATCATTCCACCAAACACAAGAATGGTTTTGGTTTAGAATACGATGAACCAGTGGTGAAACCTATCTAGAAATTTGAGTCCTGTTATATAGGGAAGGTTTTCAACTTTTATTCGGTGGCGGGAGTTATGTAAGAATATTTACATGATCTTGGAAGACCTTGGGAGAAACATTGCCTATAAGAAGAGGAGATAAGAGTGGCTCCTCTATGGGTTGAGGAGAAGGAAAAACAAGTGATGTGGACTCTTCTTTAGGTAGAGAGGTTGATAGGGTTATCTCCTCCTTGGGTAGAGGAACAGACATGATATGCTCTAGGGTAGGTAGATAAATAGGTTGGGTAGGCTCCTCCATGGGTAGAGGAGTAGGTGTGATAGGCTCGTTTATGGGTAGAGAAGTAGGTGTGATAGGCTCCTTTGTGGATAGAGGAGAAGGTGTGATAGGCTCCTCCATGGGTAGAGGAGTTTGTGTAAGAATTTCCTTGATAGATGCTATGGGAGGAAACTGGCTAGATGGAACATGTACTTTATTAAATGACATGAACCTCATGCACATTGGTGTCACTAGTAGAGGTATCTAAATCTTGGTTTGATAAAGGGGTATGATTAGGAAAAAGTTTCTTAAACATACCCATATTGGCATTGGTAGGTGCATTAGGGTTGTCCAAGATGACATCACCACTATCTATCATTCCTTATACAATGTTCTTGAAGGTTTTGCGATTTCTGTCGCTATGTTCCCTAACTCGGTGATAGTTATAGAAGTCATTTTCTTTGTACCACAACGACGTAGGACAAGAAGGATCAAAACTAGTGTTTGGTTTGATAGGTGGAAGGGTGATGGCTCCAAATTTTAAAATCTTTTCCAACACAGAAGAATATGGTTCTCTCGATAGGAGTGTAAGCCCTTTGTTCATATTTGTATTGAAAGTTTTTAACAAGAGAGAGATTGGTAGGTTGTTTTTTTATTAGATGGATGAGAGGGAAATATCACTATGTTGGTGAATCATTTTTCCTTGAAATGGTTATTAGAATGGTTTTTGGTATTTTAGAAGAAGATTCGTTTGATTTGAAGTTAGCATTCTTGTTATGCAACTTAAGTTTCTCTTCTTCAAGGGCACGAATCTCTAGTTTAGGGCCATGGTGAAGGCTTCGTCAAACATGTGAAATGTTTGAACTTGGAGAGTCAGGGAAATGTGTCTAGCACATGCCCTTATGAACAAATTTATGAGCTATGCTTGTGGTAGTTGGAAGGTGAGTTGATTGATGAGTCCCCGCCAATGTGTAACAAAATATGTGATAGATTCATCCTCGTATTGGTGAATAGAATATAGATTAGTAATGGAGACCTTCCTATATATATTGATTGAGAAATTGTCAAGGAAATTTTGGGCCAACTAATTGAAAGAGAAGACTGAGTGCCTAGGTAAAGCACAGTAATAGTCTTGAGCGGATCCTATCAAGGACATGGGGAAAGTTCTAACGAGAAAGGCATCATCATGGGCAATCAAATAACACACATGTTTGAATGATCATAAATGTTGTCAAGGGTATTTTTTTCTATTGAAATGATTCAACTTGGGTAACTCCCATTACGTGGGATAAGGGTGGATAGGTATGGATAGGCCCATTACAAATTTCATCATAAGTGAGGACATTACAAGATCCAAAAATGGAGGCCTCGAGGGTTTACATCTTATCCATCATCATCTTTATAAGATCCATGGTAGGATTAGATTGAGGAGCGCCCTATGCTATAAGGGGTAGATGAGAGGAATGGGTTGTATAAGGCATACCCAGTGTATGGTGGTGTCAATTATGTGAATTGAGGTGTAGGTATGTAAGAAGTGGTATAAGAGGAGGGAAAATACCCTGAATATGAAGTGGAGGTGATAGGTTGTGTTTGAGGTAAGGTGTAAGTGGGAGGAACTTGTGTAAAGACCCTCATAGTAATGGGTGGAAGAGTTTGGGGTATAGAAAGGACCAAATTCTGAAAGGGGGTATAGGATGTCAACACAACTGGTGGCTGCATAGACATAGGTATATAAGGTACTAATGATGAAGGGACTCCTATATGAGGGGTCATAGATAAGGGTATGGAAGATGTCGAGGGGATGGAAGATGTTGAGGGTGTAAAGGTCACTTGTGAAGTGGGTGGTTGTGAGACGGGGTTGGTCAATGCTAGAGTAGTTTGGGTAGTTACGTTAGCATTTGTTGATATGGTAGAGGTGGTAGAAATAGGGGGCATGGAGGTAGGCATTCCATAAAAAGGTTTTCACAATGAGTCATGGGTAGAATAATTGGTGAGGTAGTGTTGTAAGGCCTTGGTGTTGTGATCAAGGAATCGAGTGAAATCCTCATCACCCTTGGGTACAATCATAGGTCCATTAGGGTCCATTAGCAAAGAAATAGAAGGTGACGAAGGCATAGTAGGAAGAGGTATGTAACTAGCATGGAAAACAAGTTATCACACTTGTTGTGAGTCTAAACCATAAGAAAAGGTGTAAAATGGGTAGTCGAACTCTATAAAGGTGACAAAACTTAGAAACAGATGTCTCAAGATGCCGGAAGGATAGAAATAGGTTGTTTCTTTTGATAAAAATAAAAAACACATATATAGATACCAGTCAGTAAACCAATGCCGGTTAGGTAGAAAGACTGATGTCGGTTGTTGGACCGATGCGATTCTTATGAAAATGAAGAAATTTGAAGATCTAGGGAATATAAGTGGAAAGCACGGGTATTCTAGGTGTGTTGAGGGAGATAGAAACTCAAAAAATAGTTAATTGAAATAATCAAAAACATAGAAAGTCGATATGTAAGAATAGATTGTTTTTTTGACATAAAATAAAAACACAAAGAGAGAGAGACCAATACTAGACAAAGAAACCAATGGCGGTATGATGAAATAACTAAATTTGGTCATGGGGGATGATCTTGCGAGAGTTCGATAAAAAAATATGAAGTAAAACACTCAGGAAAAACCATAATTAACCAGTTATGATGGTTGAGTGTGGAAAAAATAAGAAAAAGTGGTGAATACATCCTCACAACTCAAACTATAGAAGACAAGAAAGAAATGTGACAATCAAACAAGCAAAAACTAAATAAACACATTATCCTAGGATCATATTTTTAGTGTTTAGTTAGCTTATGCCTTAAGACTGACTATGAATGATATAGAATTTTTGGATAATGAAGGTACCTAGAAATAAATCTATGGATGATTTTAGGTATTGTTTTGACAAAGGATCCCTTGATATACCTTTCGATACGTGAGGTCCAAGTTTACGATATGAAAAATCAGCGAGAACACCGGGCGGGGCATTGTCAATGGGTTTTTAAATACTTAACGGCTTCTTCCTGGAAAGGAATGTTTAAGAAGTTTATAGATTGTGTTAAGTTATTTGGATAAGGAGTGTGTGCACAAATGTGAACTACTTTTTATTAATCAATCACAAATGGTCATGACCTCCATCGTATGATTTTTACTCAACTATGTGAGCTAAATATGCAAACATACAAGGATGGAATACAAGTGTTTTAATCCCCAAATTGAAATATGATATTCGATGTAAACAAGAGTGAATATGAAAAAGGATGAATTTCACTAATGCAAGAACAAAAGAAATAAGAAGAATTATTTTTAAATGCACCAAAAGAAGTGTTTCATTTAGAACAATTAGAAAGAAGGAGCAGATTACCAAAGAAGAATATTTAGTGAATAACGATTTAGAAAGGAAACACACAAGATGCAACCTATATGAATAGAATGAAACCCACAAACAAGGGTCCCACTGGGCATGCCAAAATATTTCACCACAATGTTGCATATAAAAAAAATAAGGTAAAGGTGAGGTGAGGAGGAATACTTGTGAATTTGAAGAAGGTTACACAATGTTGAGAAGACCGGACTAATCGTGAAGAGCCCTTTTTACTAGGAAGGAATACCTATAGAATCACAACAATACCACCAAATAGAGTTAAATAGCATATGATAGTGGACTTCCTAGCATATGTTAGATCCAAGAAGTGTGATACTTCCTGAAATCTTCATCAATCCACTATTTAAAAATAACTTAATGTAAAGAAATGACAGTAAAAGAAAGGTCCTATTGTAACGATACAATTTAGGTATCTCATATGCTAACAATAGACTAGATTTAAGCTAAATATTGAATATAAAATTAAATCTAGAGAATTCATGATGTTTTCAAGGCTGACAGGTGTGGTAGAGGTGTTTAAGAAGGTATGGGTGAGATTGGGTGAGGTTTGGGAAGGTTTTGGGTAAGTTAGGAGCTCGTTGGTATGAGATAAATCACTAGTCACAGAGACTAGTATCGGTTGGGCGGCCATGACGATGTCGGTACACAGTAATAACTAATATCAGTTGGGTGACTGATGCTAGTAGGGGAAATTAAGTGCAAATATTAAAATTATGTGGTTTTAAGCTCTTTGTGATTCACAAAGAGTGGGGAGGCTTAGGTAAGGTGGTAGGATTTTATTAAAGACTCAAAGATGAAGAAATAAGCATTTGGGATGGGTACAGAGGTCAAATGGGAAAGTGGTTGGGTGGAGGTGAGATAGAAGAGATTTGGGAAAGGTAGAAGGTGAAAGAAAGAAGATAAATGATTAACAACTGAAATATTGAAAGAAATGACAAGGTAGAAATCACTTACTTGCATATTGGAAGCTGGTTGTAGAAATAATAGTTGTGGTTAAAGGAGAGACAAGTCTCGATCCTGTGCTGAAGCAACATAAGGCTATAGCCTTCCCTGTGAGTGATCCAATTATCTAGAACACACTTTTTGTGTTTGGTGAAGGTTTTGAATCTTGGAATGATCTTTGGTTCGTCGTGAGGTTGTTTGGATGCTCGAGAATACCAATGCAAGAATGCCTAAAAGCCCAAGAGAATATTCCAAACTAGGTGAATGAGTTGGAATTGTCTTCTTAATGGAACCGATGGTGGTTCTATGATCAGCATAGCCAAGGGAAAACTGGCATCGGTTAGGGAAAGATGGTTTCTTTTTTCTAAAAATGTTGATTCTTTCCCTTTTCTAACATGATTGAGAATGGTTTAGGTCAAGAAGACTGATTCTTGCTTATAGTGGTGGGATTTAGATAAGATCAAGTGGTTATTCATTCATGAATGGTCTAAAGTAAGTCTTAATTAGGTTTAGAATGAGTTATGACTATTTAAGACAAGTTGTTATATTAGGGTTAGGTGGTTAGGGTTTTGGGAATGGGTCCAAGGTGAAGTGGAGAGGTGAGGTAGAAATTAATTTAATTTAGGTTATTAAATTAATATTGATGTGTGGTAATAATTAATTTAATATAAGTGATTAAATTAATTATAATGTATGGAAGGGGCCATAATAGGGGGATGTTTCGAAATAATTAATTAAAATGATCTTAGAGGGTTGTCACCCAATTTTGGGTGTCTACAATTTCATTCATCATACTTTCAATACCATTAAATATCAATCATCCAAACCTCCAGTATATGAGGTTCATGTAACTAATTCATTATCCAAAACACACACTAGTAGCCCGACCACAACAAAATAACCCTCTACTACCTCTAATTCTTCTACATGATAAACACTCACAAATTCATCTATACCTACGTGGTCCATAATCAAGGAATTCACAAAACCATTTGTATTTACCTCATCATCTCCAAAATCTCACCAAATTTCTAAAAATAAATCCTCTACTATAACTCCTAACCCTAAACAAGAAAAACCTATGGAAGCATCTACATCTACCTCCTCCTCTTTAGGCTCTTCCGATAAGAATATTTTCTTATAATACAGGAGCTCTTATGAAGATGCAATCACTCAACACTATCTAAGAGGTCTTAAGAAGCCCATTATACAATCTCAAGTTCCTCAAGTATAAGAAAGTAGCCATCATATCACATAATCACTCAACTTCCTTAACATCAAACTTCAATATCACACCCTCTATATTAGATTTCGCACCCATCATCAAAGTTATAATTTAATGTCACGAGAATCAAAACCATTCCACAACCCAAATCTAAAATGATCACATCAAAATGTATCCCTTTAATGCTCCTACCGTATGAATATCTTGTGTTCCCCTCCACACCTTCTTCTAAAGTTTATTATAGATTAACCCTCAAGAATCTTATCCAACAATCCATCATCACATTACCCCCTCTCAAACCATCTGTCTCTCTTAGATGGAAGCCATCCTGGTATAATTTTAAAGATTTATTTTTATTTTCATCACACACCAAGACACTCTATAGAGTACTAAAAGGCCCTTCACACAGATGTAAAAATCCTTGCTAGCAAAGGAATTCTTACCACCAACTTGAAACCATAAAAAATGACCCATAAACCTATCACTCCTCAACCACTATTTACATCTACATTCATCAAAAGTGAGTATTCTTCTAGGAAAACCTCCCTTCATCAGATAGATGTGGTACACATTACCAATAGAATACATACTCATGAACCAAGTACTTCAAAACATAACAAAACCAAGGTTTCTATCACCCTTGCACTAGAATCCACCAACCCTGCTAATAAATCAAGGTTATCAATTATCGTTGCTCCCCTACACGCAATCGATATCCCTATCTAAAATACCATTATCAAACAACTCCATCAAGCTCCTGTAAAGATGTCCCTTTACGAGTTTATACAAATATCTCCTACACATAGACAAACCATGATCGAATCCCTCCAATCCATATCAGTACCTTCGGTTGATCTACAACCTTTCACAAATCTATTAGGTACCCTTAAAAATCCACATCCATTTCTTTGATATTACAAAAATCCCCTCATTATAACTATAAGATCATGACCTCCCTTTATTCATCACCACTCATATCGATGACAACTTAGTTAAACAAGTTATTATTAATAATGGTGCAAACATTAACATAATATCTTTGCATGAATTAGAACCAACATCATTTACTTAGTGCTATAGTCATTGAATCATCTATTGTACTATGAGATTTTATTGAAATAATTACTCCCACATTAGGTACGATCATTCTCCAAATCAAAGTTGGCATCAAAAATCTTCATAAACTCTTCTATTTGGTAGAGGGAGAGTTTCAATATAACATAATATTAGTCGACCATGGATACGTGTTATGCATTGTATCCCATCAATGCTTCATCATTGTCTTGAATATGAACACAAAGGTAAAACATTTACATTGATTACAGATCCAAATCAATTCAAATAATTCCATATGACATACAAACCCAATTACATGCTTATTCTCAAAACCAACACATGATTCTCTAATGAAGCCTCCACTAGTTCATCAATCCCCTCATCCAAGTTACCAGACGATACCTCATTTAGCGATGTCATGAAACAAATTTCGCGGTGGAGTATCACCTCCTCAAACTTAACAAACTTCCCACACCAAATACATATGGAAAACCCAAAAATAACCCATGTAGGAACCTAATGTTGGGGATGTCATCTCCTTTGGTCTTCCACATCTTAAAACCAATATCATTTATGGAGGGATTGATCATCCCTCTCCACCACCTACATTCCAATGTCAACCCAAACCATTCATATCAGACTTCAAGTTCTTATATAACCAAGTCTTTTCTTAGATGTATCTTCACCGATGCACCTTGAAAGGATTTGGATTCAGACATTACAAACAATGTGTCTTTGAATTAATCATTTAAAACTCCCTTAAACCACATGAAAAATATGGATTGGGATCATATGATATATCCACTTCCAAATCCTCCACACAACCCCCACCTATAATCATCACAGTAACCAGAGCCATCTTCTTCCTCCCGAGAAGATGACCCTATGGACACAGATGACACTATCTCCATCCCACCTAATTTTTTTTAGTCAATACTATCACCTTAGGACCTTTGACTTATCATACTATCCACGGTACCAAAAGTATTCCTCTCATTCTACTAGAAATGATTGAAGAGGACTCTCCCACTATTGAAATTATTCATTTCCATGATGACCAATCTATTCTCTCCTATATGGGAGCAGAAGACCACTATCTCTAGAAAACCTTACCACCAAACACATCAAATCATCTTAATGAATCCACTATCGAAAATAACATAGAAACCCACAAGATCCTCATATCATTTAATTTGGTAACTCCTTAAACCCAAAATACATTCATGATTTCACTACTTTCCTCTCTAAACACAGTTAAGCCTTCACATGGTCATATATTGATATGTCATAAATTGACCTTGACCTTGTCATGAACAATATCGTCACTTATCCTAATGCAAAACCATTTAAACAAAAGTTACGAAAAATGCACAATTGTATAGATCTTCTCATCAAATAAGATCTAAAACCTTTATTTTCCATTAATTTCATCGTACCCATCTATTATCCATAATGGATCTCTAATATAGTCCTTGTAACCAAATGCTCTAGAAAATTATGCATCTGCACGGACTTCTGAGACCTTAACCTCATCTGTCCCAAAGATAAATTTTCTCTCCCAAAAATTAACCATCTCATCGATCTAACTGCTGATCATGAAATTATCTCCCTTGTGGATGGCTTCTCCAGCTACAACTAGGTCCTTATCGCTACCAAAAATCAACACAAAACAACTTTTTTCACCCCTTGGGGAACATTCTATTATCGAGTGATGCCCTTCGGACTCAAAAATTCTGAAGCCACTTACCAATGAACAATGACTTACATTTTTCAGGATCTTATCCATAAAATAGTAGAAGATTATGTTGATGACATTTTAGGAAAATCCAAATCTTTGTAGAGATCATCTCACTATCTTAGATGTTATCTTCACTGTATCATCAAATACTTTCTCTATCTTAATCCCGCTAAGTGTGTTTTCAGTGCTCTCATTGGCAAACTCTTAGGTTTTATAGTTTCAATCTGACCCATTAAAGTATATCCTACCATGATTAAACGTATCATCGAAATTCCTCCTCCCGCCAACCTTAAAAAAATTTGTAACCTTTGGGAAGCTCCAATTCATTTGACATTTTATCTCGCAACTATTAGAGTGTTTTCAAACCTTCTATCATCCTCTCCAAAAATATTTCAACTATAAATCAGATTCTAACTATAAGCAATATTTCAATGAACTCAAACAATATTTTTTTTTTTTTATCTCTCATGCTCATACCTCCACGCAAGGGGGATCCGTTTACCTTCACATATCCTCTTCCCACCATGCCTTAGGTGTAATTCTTTCTCATAACGACGAGTTAGGCCATGATCAAGTTGATTATTACATAATTCGTACACTCCACTAATATGATACATATTACACTTTGAAGTTGAAAAGTTGTGTTGTTCGTTGTACTTTGTAATGTCTAAACTTCATCATTATCTCTTTAATCACAATACATTTTTCATGAATATATTTAATCCTCTCAAAACTATGCACTCTAAACCTTATCAAAATGAATGCATTACTTGGTGGCTTATGTTTATGACCAATTTTGACCTCAAATTTATCTTACAAAAATTTATTAAAGGACAAGCTCTTGTCGATGAGCTTGATAAGGCCCCTCTTCCCGACAAACACTCCACACGAACAATTTATAGAAAAATCAATCAACACCATTAATCTTGAATTTACCCCTGTTAAGATGACCCTCTTCTTTGATGGATCCAAATTTCAAAAGGGGGAGGTGTTGGTATTGTTATAATACCTCCCTGGGGGACTCATATCCCTCTATCTTTCAAACTTAACTTCAAATGTACTAATAACATGGCTGAATATGAATCTTTAATCATGGGTCTTTAGAAATACATTATGCTAGGTGTTCAAATCTTGAAAATCTATGGAGACTCATAGTTTGTCATAAACCAAGTCACAAGAGTCTATAAGTGTAAAAATGATATTTTATAGAAATATAAAGACATTGTTGACTTTCTCTTAGAAACCTTCGATCGTTATACCATCCAAACCATTCCAAATTCTTCTAATAGGTTCATGGACACCATGGCCTCTTTAGTGTTCCTCATCCCTTTATCAACTGATAATTCTAAATTATTTGTTGTAGTCCACATAATGGATCAGTATTCCCACCATAATTAACCCCTTTGTATCAATACCATCTTAAATAATCCAATAGACCTTTTTTATAATTAAACATTCGACTATCTTTTGGAATCCAAGATTCCTCTTGTCCTATCCAAGAATGATAAATGATCATTCCTTCAATGCGCTACCCATTATGTGATCATGGGTGTTATCATTTACAAACTCATACTTGATGGTATCTTGCTAAGATGTATAAAATCCCATGAATCTACTAAATCCATTCAATAAGTCCACGACAATATCTGTGGTGGCCATTTCAATGATACTGATTAGCACTAAGTGTGTTATATGAATGGGATATTATTGTCCTATTATCAACCAATACTATTGTGCATATGCCAATAAATGTATCAAATGTCAACAACACTAAAACCTCACCCACATCCCCAATAAAGCTTTATAACATTCCTAGGACCTATGGCCCTTCTTAAAATGGGGACTAGAATTCACAGGCACCATCAACCCTCATTCATTGCAACAACATCATTTCATGATTACATCCATTGAATACTTCACTAAATGGGTAGAAGCCATTCCCTTGACTTCTAATAAAGCAAATAACATCGTCAATTTCATCTATCAACATATCATATTTTGCTTCAGTATTCGTCATAAACTTATCATCGATAATAGAAAATCCTTTAAAAACAAATACATAAAGAAATTTTCTCACACATTTAATATCAAAATGATTTTTTCATCACCATATTATCCACAAGTAAATGGACAAGCCAAAGCTTCTAACAAAACACTTAAATAATCCTCATAAAAACCGTTGACAAAGAAACTATGAATTAGCATCTCCAAATCCCATTTGCTTTATGGTCATATCATACTAGCATTCGTAACCCTACATGCACTACACCCTTCTCACTAGTTTATGGCTTTGAGGTGGTCTTACCCCTTGAAGTTTAAATCCCATCACTTCATATATCCCTTAGATATTTCATATTTGATGAGTATTATCATCAAGAACACCTATAACAATTATAACTATTAGATGAAAAATGCTTAATATCCCTTGAAAATCATCACATCTATCAAGAGTGCATCAAGCACATGTATAACAAACATGTAAAAAACATTACTTTAACATATGTGGCCTAGTCTTAAAAGAAAATCAAAATGTCACTACTCTGGAAAGTTGTAAATGGAGAAATGTTTCCCCTAACTAGATCGATCCATATATCATAACTCACAAATATGGGTCAAGAGCTTATCATTTGGCTTCCCTTAATGGTACACCTGAAAAGGAACCCATAAACGCCTTGCACTTACAACATTTTTCTTGTTAACATTTTTTACTATCATGATACTATTTTAATCAAAATTTATCCATTATCCCACCACATAACCATTAAAATGATTTGAAAGTATGTGGTATTCCATCACTAGCTTGAAAACCTTAAATATTAGCACCACGACTCTTTTCATTGCATCTTTCAATTCAAGAAAGTTCCTCCTAGTAGGAACCTCGTGATCATTACATTCACCAACATTATTTAACAACCAAATGCACATCATGGGGCACACATGTGTAGTTTGTGCACACATTTCTTCCCCCTCCTTCAAACGTTATATTAATGTTTTTCCTCAATTCAAAAAAATCAAAACATCTATGAACATACATAGACTGATCCCTTAAAGGAAAAATATTAAAAATCTAAATTATATTATCAAAAAGAAGTGATGGCTAGTGTTATTGGGCTATGGGTGGCAATACGGTCTACATTAACAAAGAAGAAGGTCCTAATGAAGGAGACGAGGAGGGAAATGGGCATAACAACATGCAAATGAGGCATCTGAATCTCCAATATTCCAAATGCTACTCTAAGGTATGTTGCCAAATCCATTTGCTTGAAAATTTACCATACTAATAAGGAGGATGAAACCCATGGTGTGAGTTCTGAATTACAATAGATATGGTTACGACCCACTCTGAATATAACCTAGCAGAATTGCTAGCAACAAAATTTCATGAGAATGTAATGATTAAAGAAGGTTAGCACACATTTTTTTATGGCTTAATATTACTTTGTATGGAAATTTACTTCATAAGAACACTCCCTCAAACAGAAGAACTAGTTGATTAGAAGACGAGATATTCCTATAGCTGAGAAAATCTAGGGGCATATGAGAACAATGGATGCAATTACAAAAATAACCTCACTTATTAGATGGACAGATAAAATTAGGGAGATAGTTGCAAACAGATCAAGAATATCATAACAAGTTGTGGTAAAATATGAGCATGAGGTTATGTTCATCACAGATATTGACTATACCTTTATCAAGCCACTAGTCCCTTGTATAATCCAAATACCACCATTTCCTATGAAGCTTAAGAATTGGTAGCCACATCCATACAAGCATTGCAACCATACCCAATGGACCCTCTATTAGAATAATTAATTATGCATTGTATAATTAATTATAATTATTAATTAATTATTATTATAAAATTATTATCTTAATTAGTTGTATAATGTTATGTGGTTTTATTAACCATGTTTGGCTTATTATATTCATGGGTATAATTGTCATGTTGTTATAACAATCATGTCATTATTCATTTCTGCTTCCCAGATGTATTTTGGAAGCTACTGTGTTTTAGTTTGTTGTTGCATAGTTGTAACTCCATATTTGTTTGTATTCAAACTATCCAAAGTATGTATAAATATTGTAGCCTACACTATTGTAAGGGATTGATTTCACATTAATAAATTATACATGCTTCCATCCCTATTTATGAAACTAGAGTGAAAATATGGACTGTGAAGTAGAGAAGGTTGGAGAGAAGAAGCATACAGTTTTGGAGGAGATTTTGCACTCTAGGAGAGCCTGTGTTGCCTCCAGCAACTTCCCAAAATGTTTTGCATCTCCACAACCTCTTGCCATTCTCCAGGTGTTTGTAAGGAATTTTTTTGCCTTGGTGCCTCCTGCACCAGAAACATTTACTCCCTAGATGTTATTTTTTTTTTTTTTTAAATTCTTTTTCCCCATCGGGGTTTTACCTCTAATATTAGAGGTGCATTTGGCCACCGCTAAAGCTAGCAGATCTACTACAATGAAGGAGTCTATTTGGTGTAGACTAAGCTCACACCAAACCGAGTTCCATTTGAAGGAGTTGTATTCGGGTGAGTTACATGTCTTATAGCCGAGATAGACCGAGTTGCGTTATTGGAACTAGCAATTTGTTTTGTAAAGGAACCCTTTCTTTGCTTCACAATATGGAAATTATGGCAGACATATCTCGGGCTAATGCACTATTGTCTTGGATTGGAAGTATGGAAGAAAGAGAATTACATTTTTGTTTCTCAGATGAAGTATACCAAGACAACACTCAAAAAATTCAGGATGATGGATAACAGATTGCAGTTATCTCATTCAGATCCATCTCCTAAGGTAAATGCCACTCTCTATCGGTAGTTGATTGGGAGTCAAATTTACGTGACCTACACTAGACTAGATATCATCTTTGCAGTGAGCTATCTATCAAAGGTTCATGCGGGAACCCAAATTTTGTCATTAGAAAGAAACAAGGCACATCTTGAGATATCTCAAAGGATCGGTGGATATTTGTCTAGAATACAAGAAGAATGAAAACTTCTTCTTGTCAGGATATTCACATTCAGATCATTTAGGTAATATTGATGAAAGAAAATCCACTTTAGGATTTGTATTATTTATGCAATGTGGACCAATATCATAGGGAAGCAAGAAATAACACTTTGTTTCTCATTCTTCCACGAAGTTTCGAGTATCTTTACGTAGGAGAAGTTGTCTATGAAGTGATTTATCTACGTCATATACTCGAAGGACTTGGAATACCATAGGACAACTGACCACCATGTATGTTGACAATGAAGGTGTTCTCAAACTTGTTTGCAATCTAGTCTTTCATGAAAGAACAAAACACATTGAGGTACAAGTTCATTTCATACGCGAGCATGTGTTGAAGCACAATATATAGCTTCAGTTTTTCCAATAGCTGAACAAAGAGCAAATATCTTCATGAAGTCACTTGCACGTGACAAGTTTGAGTTTTTCAGAGAGTTCCTCTCCTCATCCCTTGAGACAATGCAAAATTAAGGGGGAATGTTAGGATAATTAATTATGCATTGTATAATTAATTAATTATTATTATAACATTATTACATTAATTAGTTGTATAATGTTATATGGTTTTATTAACCATATTTGGCTTATTATATTCACAGGTATAATTGTTATGTTGTTATAACAATTATGTCATTATTCATTTATGCTGCCGAATGTATTTTGAAGCTCTTTGTGTTTTAGTTTGTTGTTGCATAGTTGCAAATCCATGTTTGTTTGTATCTAGGCTATCCAATATGTATAAATATTATAGCCTGCACTATTGTAAGGGATTGATTTCACATTAATAAATTATACAGCTGTTATCCCTGTTTGTGAAACTACACCCTCGAAACCTACCCTCCTAGATTTGATGAAGTTATTGAGGAAACCTTTGAAGAATATCAGCAAAAGTATTCGTTACAAATAGGAAAATGATAATCAAGCATGAGAATTCCTAAGACATATAAAAGAAATAATAGATCTAGTATTGCAAAACCCATTACCAAACGAAAAAAATATTTAGCAAAAGTAAAAGAAAATTTGAAAGAAGCCATTAAAAACAAATAAAAAGAGGAAGCAAAATCGAGGAAACACAAGATATTTTTGAGTCGAAAAAGATGAAAATCCATATATACCATCACCAACACATACATAGGAGCAATAAGAACCCTATATCTTAGAAGATTTGGAACAATTGGAAGAGACATGATTTACTAAAGAAGCATAGATCTATTATCAAAATGTCTAACTTCAAATGAATTTCATAGGTTGCACAAGAATACACTTTGCCAATACAGGAGGAGAAAAAATGGCCATAGAATAAGCTATAGTATATTACTTGGATAAATGTTCCTTTTACTCAAAGATATAGTTCACTTGCTCACACAAAGACTAGCGAGAAGAGGTCAAGGAATAGATAGATGCGTAACAACCTTAAAACAATATAAACTCTAAACTAAAAGGGTGTTGCATAGGATAAAAGAGGTGGAGGAATTTATTAGATTACTGATTAAACAAAAGGATGAGAGAGAAGAACAGAAGAAGGAGAGATAAAAACAAGAGACAACAAGAAAATAGACCGAAGAACTTAAAAGGAGTAAGAAAGAACAAGAACAACTAGAAGAAGACAAGAGACAAAGAAAAAATGAAAAACAAGAAAAAGAGGAGTTAGAAAGGAAGAAAAAAGAGGAAATAATAAGAAAGAAGAAAGAAGAGCAGGACAAGAAGAAACAACAAGAAAGGGAACAAACAGAGAGAGAGAGAGAGAAGAAAGAAGAAGTAGAAAGAAAAAAAAATAAGAGAAGGAGAAAAAGGAGTAAGAAGAAGTATTAGAAGAACAGAGAAAAGAAAAAGAAGGAAGAGGAAGAGAAAGCATAGAGGGAGAAGAAAGCTAAAGAAGACGTGGAACAAAAACAAAAGGAAGAACAAATCAGGAAGGACAAAGAAGCACAAGAAAAAAAGGAGAAAGAAGAAGCCACGAAGAAGAAAAAGAACATAAGGAGAAAGATGAAGGAGAGAGAAACAAAAATAATAAGAAGAATAAAATAAGGAGGAATAATCAATAAAATAAAAACAAACATACTCCTCCAATAGTATAGTGATAGCACAAGCACCTAGAGATTCATTGGAAAAAATCAAGCAAGCTCTATAGAAAAGGAAACAGGAACAATCAATCCAGCTACAACAAGGAGTTGTTGAAAAAACCATGGAGGGATTCAAGGTCCATTTAGAAAAACTAACTCCATTACAGAAGTCTACTTATAGCCAAGTACTAGAGAAAAGTGCTACATAGGATTAGATGTAAAGGTGTGTCGAGCTTGAAGAAGAAATGTAGAAGATGCTCTCCACCATCAAAATAGACAATCCACAGATCAAAATTGATCCTAAGCTATCAATAGAGGCAGCCACCGAGGACGTGGTAAGTGAAATCTTAAGAGAGCACCACATAGATTTGGAAGCGGAAAAATACATAATCCACAAGAACGCAATTGAAGAGCACAAGCTAGAAATTAGTAAACCTCACAAAGTAGAGAATCAAAAGAGAAGAAGTGAATTATAAACTGCAGAATTAAGGTAAAGATAGAATTAAACAATGTAGTGGTATACTACACATATGCCATTGGATGGCCAAGCATGACCATAGAAGATAAGGCGGAAATGGAAAAACTAGAGCAAGAAATACACAAGGCTTCTACAGAGTATGATATTTCCAAAGATATAGATGGAACTCAGAGAAGGAAATTGGTAGAACTTACCCAAAAATATTAAAACCAAAAGTAGAGAGTGAAAATAGATAAAATTTATGATATGCAAGAATGTAGTGGTACTTTAGATAAAGCTTTGATAAGAATGCAACAAGAAACTACACTTGCACAGGCTAGATGGAATAAGGTGGATGCACATCTCACCCCATTCAACATAGTTTTTCTAATTCAAGAAAATACACAACTCTAAGAATGGAAAGATTAGGTGAACAATCATTTGGCTTCTTGGTATATTTATGAAAATAATATTACTCCTCAGATCATGAAGTATATGCCACAAAATATGCCATAAGGGCTTAGAGGTTGAGGAGTCCCACAAACCTGGGTCAGGTGAGTCGAGTGAAAGAACTCTTCCTTACCTAAGACGTATAAGTTTCTAAGGAGGTTGATGCCTCTATTAGTTGGCATCCCATAAATCCGATCGAGTTGAGTCGAGTGAGGGAAATATTCCCTACGTTAAAGGTCTAAGTCCTAGTGGTTGATGCCCATATAGGACAATTTTGGGATTTTTTTTTTGAAGGAAAGTATAGGTGTCTTCATCGGTTTTTGTCTCTAGGATGAGACAAGGTTTAAGAAAGGGGATCATGTTGATAGGGGTCTTCATTAATTTTTCATAAGTCGTGGATATAAGAAGAAAATTGCCAAATCCTAGAGATAGACACAAAGAGATAAAGCTAAACGTGAAAGGAAAAAGGAAATCCAATATAAACTAAGAAAGTCATGATGAAATAAGAAATCCATGATAAACTAGGTAAAGCCACAAATAAATAACGGTTCCGCAGTAAGAGGACAAAGCCGCCAAAAATTGAAAAAATATGTGTACCTATGGAAGAATCCATAAACAATAGAAGATAGCCACCGACAAAGAAAAATTCGTGATATATGGAGGAAGATGTGGAAGAGTATAAAAATCTGTAACACTTTGGATTGAGTTGCATCAAGCCATGGGATGAAGACAAATCAGATCGAAGCTAAAAGAGGCATGAGTCAAAAGAAGTGTCTTTTGGAATCAATTATATTTTGTGTATTTATTATAACTAATGTATTATATATGTGTGCATCACAAGAAATGTATGTGTGAGTGCCATCTTGAGAGATTTTGTACGAGAGATATAATGATAAGAATGTATGATGTAATCATTATTGATAAATAAATAAAGATTGGAGTTTGGGATGAAATATGTTATATGATTTCCTTTACATTTCTATTCTTAGAGTAGATGTGGTGTATTTCCTGAGTACATCCTTAACTAAGGTCGAATTTCCTAAGCCTCATAAGTTTTTCAGTGGATTTAGGTCAACAAGTGCCTTCACCATATTTTTGTTCCATCATGTATGTATCAAATATAGTGTAAAAGTGATCATTCCATAGTTTATTCCTATCCAAAAGTTAGGACACTTTTTTATAGAATTTGATCACATTAAAGTCACAATGATATTAACACATCATCATCCAAGATATTCAAATCATATTAACATAAATCAAAAACATTAACATCCATCAAAATAAATATAATCATAAACCAATCACATCAAAACCAACACATGAATCATAAGCCAAAACACATCATCATATATATAATCATATCAAAGTCTTTTTATACATCATCTGGAGTCCCCACACTCTATATATATATATATATATATATATATATATATATAATTGAGGCTTCATAAAGAGTTTTATTCATATCAAAATACAATACATCATATGTACTTTGGGAAAATTGGACACCAACAAGGAACTCGCTACCATGAACAATACTACCCCGAGCATCCCGACCACCAAGCATTACCTATGTAACATCATCACCATCATCTCCTTCATCCAAACCTTGAGGTGGGTGACCCACAATCATTGTGATAGCACTAAGATCTACCCTTCACTAAGCTAGATGATTTGCATAACGAACTGTGCTAGCCAAGCCCCGTATCACCAAATTCTCATAATATGCCAACTCCTCATGGAATGAATGGTAATGAGAATAGATAACCATACCAGTGTAACCATATAACTACTAGCTTGATCTCACACATCTAACTTAACACCTAACACTAATGTCCCAATGATGTTTGAGACCCCTTTTCATGATGTCTCGGTGTTATCTATATATATCCCGATCGGTCTCAACCTATGATAACTATCACCTCAAACTATCATGATCAAATATAAGGCCATCCATCTCATCCATCAGGATATCCCTCACTCTAATCAAATGATCCTTCTCTAACCTCAAACTATCTCTTTTTCTCCACTACGATCTTCTCGGGTATCAAATATGTGATCGTAGCCTCCAAGATTTCCCTATCTCCATACGACCTCCTCACAATATCCTCGCTCTTAGTATCATCAATATAATAATTACCCTCCACTGGACTAACAACATAGTGATCCTTTGGACATCCTCGGGGTGATAGTGATATCAACCGTCGATAGCCAAAAAGTACATGTGGCGGGATCCTCCTCTCCATCAATGCCCACAAAAAGCCTGATGTGTATGGATACATCTATAATCACTCCTCCCTAAAACTTCCAATGCATCCATATGTCACCAATCCTCATCGACATATTACGCCTCACCTCATATAGAATCACTAGAATCCTATCTCTAATAGTCAACTTGGCCTTCACTTGCATTCATAAAACACAAAAACATGAATTAGAATCAATTTTCATCAAAATTTTATCAAAAATATCGATCGCTAACAAATTACCCTAGATCTACAAAAATCCAACCTGAATCATAGGAGATCCCTATGAATCATTGTAAATCCACCCGATCGCTAGCAATTCAGATGATTTTCAAAAATCCCTCATGTACGGGCGTGAACAACAAAAAAATCAAAAACTAGCTAAAAGTAAACAAAAACAACACAACGAAGGACCTACCTCTTCCTACTTGTGTCTCCTCTATTTTTGGACATTCCTACCCCTTTGTCATTACTCCAAAATCACTCTTTTATCACTAAATTTCACTCTCCCAAATCATAATCACAAAAATTAACTATTTCTAAGGTGATCAGTTATTTATAGCCCATAAAACTTTTCGTAAGAATCGTTGACAATTCACTCTAATCACTTTGGTGATTTGTCTAAAATGCTAGTACTCCCATACTTTCTATCCTATACTATCCTTCTTCAAAAGTAGCATTTATTTTCAAAAACATTATCACATTTTTCATCAAAATGCCTCATTTTGAGGACCCTAAATCCTTGCTAACTAGCAATCCCTTATGGAGTAAATTTACAAGCTTATCCCATGTAAGTCATATGTCCATAGGACATGAACCCTTTAGCTCCCCTATCATTTGACTTCTTGATCCTTGTAGCCTACCTCTATAGATCATATTTCTATAGGAAGAAACCCCTTTGGTTCCCCTATCAATTGATTCCATGGTAACACCTATTGTTTCGATACCTCATCTTGGGGAAATTCAAATGAAACCCACATGTCAAACCTATCCAAAACGAACATGTTAAACTGGTGATCCTCACACTGCACCGTAATCACCCCCATTTTGAGGGGGGGTTTCTCCGATACAAAACAAATCAACCTATCACAGATCATTTTTGTCTAGCACTTTTCGTACACCAAAATACTAGACAAAAAGGGGGAAATGTACGAACAATACAACATCCTTCACGAGTTGACACTATGTGCAATACAATTTTCCACCGACATCAAGGACATCGAGAAAAGATCTTGTTCCTCCACTACATTCAACAAGAGACCGAAGACTTTTGGTATGATTATTTCAAGTTTGTTCATATCACATCCACCCTTTCTTGGGCCACCTTTGAAGTTGCACAAGAATTACCCTTCAACCTTGAGTTCTAGAGGTTCTCATATGTTATCTATTTATCTATTGTATAACTTTCTCATTATCTTTATCAATCTAATTAATTATTTAAAAGAGGTTTGGTGTCCTCCAAGGAAGTCCCTTTAGATTATTGGAATTAGCCTTCACGAGAAACTCGTTTGCCCATATATCTAATTCTATCTTATTTATTTATCTTTGATTTTTAGTTTCCTTCATCGAGTGAGAAGAAGGAGCCTTATCCAACATCAATCGACATCCAACATTTTGGGTATCAGTAAACCTCACCATCTTCCAAGGTCAGAATTTTTTTGTTATTTCACTTCACTAAGTTAAAGTTGGAAAGAAAAAAATCTCTAGTATAGGTAAATATTGTTCCATTATTGAAGAGTTGTTTCAAGTAGCTCACCCACAAGATTTGATGAGGTATGGTGCTAATTTTTTCTCATACAAGAAAATTATCATGGGGAATGTGTTTTGTAGGGTACCCAAGATTATTTCAAACATTCAATGAATCTTGTTAGTGGTTGAAGGAAGAAATCCAAATTTCCCCTTCGTTTCCCCCCCTCTCTCTCTCTCTCTCTCTCTCTCTCTCCAATTTTCTATAAATTTTAAAATGAGCCTCATTTGTAAGGGTTGGAACCTCTTGGAATGCTACAACATCATTTTTAATTGTTACATGAGTGTTCTTGAGTTTTGGGCCTTAGATTGGGACTTTGCAATGTGTTTATTAATTCTTCCTCCATTGCAATGAGATGTGCATCTCTTTAAGGCAATAAAATTCACGTGTTGTGGCTATTTTTACCCTAGCTGGTGTTTTATCACATTACCTTACCTCTTAATCTACTTGTAAGTATGTTTTGTATGTTTATTCACTTTACGGGGTTTATTTCTATTATGCATTGTGTGAAAATGGGAGTTTAAATGTTTTTATGTACATTGGCTCTCGGGTCTCCCCTCTCCTCCTTCATTTTCTCCCATTTTCCCTCATTTGAGAGTGTTCTTCCCCCTTGTTCTTGGTGTTATCACCTCCTTAGTTTAGGATTTCATTTTTATGCATTTCCTTCTCTCCCTAGTCCCTTAGAATGATAGAGTAGAGTTAGATAGCTGCATTTCCCTTCTTAGGAGTAGTTTTAGTAGTAGGAATAAGCAAAGGAACCAACCTTCTCGGAGGTCTACCTTGATCGCAAGTCTCAAAACTTGGAGAAAGTCCCATTTTTCCTCAAATCCCTAGATATTCATGACTCAATTACATGTGTAATTTTGAGCTCCAACAATAAATTTCACACCCTTCTTGCACATTTTCATGTCATCTTCATTGCATCTCATTCCTAAATTGGTGTAGTCATCTCTAATACTACTTGCACTTTCCTTAGTTATCTCATCTATGTTATTAAAAATTTCCATTATAATCTAGAATTTAAATTTTTACTTTCATTTTATGGTAATATGATCTTATTTCATCTTTACACAATTTTTAAATGCTTTTATTAAAATAAACTTAAACTTAGCATTGTAGCTATATATTCCAAAAGCACACATGGTGGACATAAATTTTACAAATCATGCATTATGAATAGGTTATTTATCCCTTATCTTACATTTATATCTTATGCGGATAAGTATATTATGAGAATGGAATTATGTTTCATAATATGTGTCTTATTCCTAGAACATATATTCAAGGAATATCACTCATAATACTTGAATACATCCCTAATACCGATATATTATTATTATTATTATTATTATTATTATTATGGGAACAAGAACTTGATAAGTATGGTATGAGTAACAACATTAATAGAATGTGAACAAAAATGCATATCACTAAGTTATCTTTTTATCCTTATTCAATGTTGTTAGTTAATCCTTGAGCTGAAACATATTTACATGTTTCCATATGTGTTATGCACTAACCTCTTCCATATTAATCAATGTATAAATACATGTTTTTCTTTCCCTACAAATTAATTCAAATAAGGGACATGTCTACTTATACAAGATCATCTAAGCTCATGTGAAATATTGCATCAAAATATATGGTGGAGTAGAATACTTTTAATCATACATGTGTTGTTGTTTTTAAATCAAAGTGTTTTTGCATAGTTTTTAGATGCATATATTCTATGATGGGTAAAATATTGTTTCCCATCCGGGTTCTCTAATATGGGTATGTATTCTAATTTCATGCACTCTATGTGGAATTTTTTTTTCTTAGGTACTATTAGTGTCATTATTCTAGAGGATAATAGCCTTAACCCTAGGATAGTTATAGGTTTCCAAGGCCTATATCTAAGATAAATATAAGTATCCTACTAGGACTCAGAATAAGAGTAACCAAGGGGTGGATAAATCCAAGGGATGTAATATAATAAGAAAATACAATAGATCAAAGAAAACATACATCTACTCTAGTCTATAGTAATGAATGACTAACATAAAACATACATGTGCAAAATAAAATACTAAAGAGGCTTATAAATACCTACTTGTAGTATGCATGTGAATGTTGATGCATAATCCTCCCAAGAGATAACAACATTAAGAGAGAATCAATATGGGTGGAGAAGGGGAAATTTCAACAAGAATATCTCCTGTCCTAACTCACTATGGTGACCATGAATGCACGAAGGTAAGCTCCAAGACTACAAGTCAGAAAATAAGTATAAAATAGTGATAAAATATGTGAGCTAAAAGTTCCTTTGTGTATAAATAATTAAATATTTGTTAGTTTATCAAAATAAAGGTGTATTATATATACCTAATTTCATCTCCGTGGGTGATGGTTTCAGCTATGGAAAATCCAAAACCAACACCATCACCCATGGGTGATGGCATCAACCTTGGGAAACTCTAAGGTCAAGACATGAAAATCATGGCAGATGTAGGCTAGAAGGTAAATAGAACACATGATGAAGGTCTAGGATGACCAAAAGAATTAAAAATGGTATGTAACCATGAACAAGTAGACATAATGACGTAAATGGACATGATAGGTGTAATGTGTGCACTAAGGTAATAAAAATGAAAGGATAGGGTAACTAAGGAATAATATTGGAATCTCTCCAATGTTATGGTCTATCCCACATGACCAAGTATAATCACACCCCAATCAAAACATGCCCCTTAAGGAACACACCCTGGAGGAGTATGCATCAACTACCCCTAAGACAAAACAAATAGTTAGTAAGAATAAAAAATATGGTGTCTACATATTCCCAAACTAAAGATCATCATATGTCATAATATTGTAACATTAGATGGTATTTGGACAAGATATATTCAACAAATAAAATCAAAAGGAAATATTGAAAGTAAATTTGTAATGAAAGTGTTGTAGAGAAATAATGAACTCTACTAAATGAAATATACCTACCTCATAATTAACTTCCAATGTCACTTAGATTACATATGGTGGGTGCAATAACTTCTTAGAACCCTATAAAAGAAAGAATAAGAAACACTAGAAGATAATCAAGTAAAATAATACATAAATAACTTAGCGAAGAGGTCATGGGAAGGATGTGGTTATGCATCGAAATGAAAAAAATTGAGTAGTTTTGGTTGAATTTGGTAGGAATAAGTGCAATATGTCAAAATGAGAGTCTCTCTTCCATGAGTGTGGCGTAATTTATGAAAAATTGTTAGGGTTTGTTATTTTTAAAATATGAATGTTTGAGGGTTAGAAGAAATTTTGTGATGAAACTAGTAATAAAAATTGATATATATATAAAAAGGAAGGAATAAATTTATTACTTTGATAATTTAAGATTAAGAGAAACTAAGCTCTTATATTACCCAAATTGACTGATTTTAGAGATGATGGAAATAGTATGAAGCAATGGATGAGATGATTGAAACATCACACGTGGTGGTGTGAATCCCATGGTAGGTTTTGTTTTAAATTTGTAAAAGGGTAGATAGGAGAAAAATGGATAAATGGATAACAATGAAAATTTAGCTAGTAGAATTTTCGACAAAGATAATCAAAATGTAGGTCGTTAAGGTCTAGGTCATTTTGGGATCATTTTGGTTTTTGGAGTAATTAGGTTAGGTTATTGAATTTAATGTGAAAAATGTCATGGGCCCCTAAAATAGATGTCATCATCCATGCTAGGATCTCCATTCACAACATGTTTTATGGAATTTGGATGAGGGAATTATTATAGGGCGTCCGATGGAATTTTTCTAACCATGTCGATGGTATAAAGGAATGTGGAAATTTTTTTCAGGGGAAAATGGAACTAAGCCAACAAAGCCAATGTAGTTTAAGAATTTAAATTTTTTATTATTTGATGTGTATGTTTATTATGATGGATTTGAACCAAGATCCGATGGGTGCTTGCTAGTTGATATTTTACAGTGCCATGGAAGATCCAACTACACATATTAGTGGACATATCTTTGTTACCATAGTCTTTTTGTGGGTTATTTGCACAAGATATTGTAAAATTACAAGTCCTCAATGTTGGAGGAATTATTCATATGGTGTGGATCCCATAGATCTATATTTGATACAAATTTCATTGGGCCATTGGGAGTTTAAGTCTAACAAATTTAGGTGGAGGGATGGTGGGAAAACTAAAGAGACATGAGTGATATTGTAGTATGTTCACATGATTCTAGGGCTACTTAATTAGGTAGTTTTCATGTCTTGTGATGTACCAATGATTACTATGGAGAAGATATCACTAGTATGGTGTGTCATGGGAAGTGAGGAGTATCATTCGGGATAATTGATGTTATGTTTGAGTGTCATGTTATATACATAGATTCTAGATATCTGGAAGGATATTATCGGCATGGTTGTGGAAGAGATATTTTTTCAGAAGGTAGATGGAGTAATCGCCATTTTTGTATTAGTGAATATATGGATGCATTAGAGGATAATATATAATATAGTTCGGGGATAAGCACATGGGTGCAGCTAGTGCATGATTTGCATATGATTTAGGTGAGCCAAAAAGTGTAGTAGTGCCCATAATACTATTGGCATCTTATATATATATTTAATTCTTGATGTATATGCCTATAAGGATATTGATACATATAGTAGGGGATGCCTTGAGGATTCTATAGTGGGAGATGGGTTTAATAGTAATATTTTCATTAGTTATATACAATCGATATATGTTAGATAGGAGCATGTGATATAGGAGACCTATAAAGGGACAATGGATTAGTGGTCTAGCTGGCCAACTATAGCGTTAATCGAGAGGACCTAGGATATTACATGGTATTACATGTGAAGGGTGGAGACACACCTAGTAGATAGATTTAGTTTTGTAGTTTGGGTGTCCAAGTCATATGGTTTTATAAATTTTCAATATTATTATCCACAACACACAAGTGAGATGAGGGAGAGTGGGACCATTGGTATTAATATCACCATTATATCCATGTCAAGTGAGACCGTATCCATGTGGTAGGAAGAAATTATGGAGAGGAGAAGGTGTAGAGGAACCTTGGGTGATACGGGTGGGGATAACCCCGAGATATATATTGTTGGAGAGTAGGAGAGTGTAGAGTGCCTCATGAATTACACTACCATTAGAAACTATGTATGTTAGGAGGAGGGTATTTTTCAGACATAGTTTATCAAATAGTATCTTATATGACAGGCAGCCATGGTAGAGAGTAAAGGATCCAAGAAATCATTGATGATATTGGTGTTCTATTCTAGATGGGAATTATTGGTAGGATCCTTCCTTCTAAGATATAAGGAATAAGAGGTAGTTTTGTGGTGAAACTGAGTACACAACCAACATATATATCAATAAGAACGTGATTCAAACCTCACCATTTCATCATACTCTACATTGGAGGGTCGCTGGTTTAGCCCATGAAGGCTTAAGTATTGCAAGAATTAACAATAAACATTTTTCTTAAATGTTCCACAAACTTTTACCTGATTCTACATGTTCCTCTAATGTCTTTGCATTCTCCTATTTGATCTCATCCTTGAGGAAAACTCTACACTAACACTTTTCTCTTAATTGAATTTCACCACCTTACAAGCTCCTTGAGTTTAGTTGGAAACCCTTATTGGTTTTATCCCTTAATATCTTCTCTAATTATTTTTATTTTTCATGAACCTCAAGCCATATTATAATCACCATCATTTAATTTAAACACTCCAAACATAGTCCTTTACCAAGTTATCTCTAAACTTTCCTATGATCCTTCTTTTGGTCCTTATTCCAAGACCTATCTCCTTACTCCTCCTTTGTATTTTTGTATCAAATTCTACTCAGGTACCTTACTCACACATTCTCATATATATTTTAACACCCATATGGTAACTACAAGGTAATCAACATACCGATTCAACTTCAGAAGTTAAAACTAGTCGTTTAGTCCCCTTAAGACAAGTAACCTGGGACATTAGAGATTGGAGGAATATAAAGGTGCCCAAGAAAACTTATAAAATACATTAATTATCTTCCATGGTCCCTAAATTTTATGTAAAATTTTAGGACCTAACTCATTGTATTCCTTTCCCTATCTTAAATTTCTTCTTTAGGCTTGTAAACATTCCTTAGGTCTATAACAGCTCATTTTCCAGCCATATTTTCTTATATAAGGAACTTCAAGACAAAAATTCACTTTTATGGACATCCATTAAGCTATTCAAACCTTTCCTAAAATTTCATGTTTGGTCTTAATCAATAATTAAAACTTCCTTCACAAAGTAGCTTCTCTAGTAAGGGTTTGACTGTGTGCTTTCATCCTTCTCTCAAGTGTCATTCATAACTACAACATTGACCATTAGAACCTCAAAATTCCATCACCAATAGTTCTAGGACATGTTTACCATTATAAATTTCAAATTTCATGCAAAAATTCTTTCATTTGAGGCTTTAAAGTTCATACCCTAGCTCGATCTCGCTAAAACCCTCTCGAGAGCCCAAGAGGAGAAACATTTGTTATAACTATCAATAAATTGGATTCAAATCCTAAAATTTATTATAGAGTACTATTTCAAGGAGCTTAAACTTGTGAGCTTACCACGGGGAACCTATGAGCACGTGAAACCTTCCTCCAAACATTGATTCACTATTTCGCTGTAGGTGTCAAAAATACAATCAAAAAAATTCTAAAATAGTATTTTATCTGTCATCATGATCTAACTCCTTGAAGAGAATAACATCTTGGTATACATAACCAAATTTTCCTATTCTTTAAGAGATAAAGGGATAACTCATACATATATATCAAGATTAACTTCCACAAACAAGCATAGTGCTATCACACATGCACAATCACAGACCAACTCTTATGATTCAAAGTCCACAACCCAACCAATATTATATCTATGATAAAAATGGTCTTCTAAGTCCACAACCCAACTCTCAATGATGTCCAAATTCAGCCGATACATCTTCATCATGCAACATCCTTGCAACATCTTGAAAAGAGGTCCCGGAAACAAAACCAAAATGTAGTCTCTATTTCTTACTCAAACCCTAGATGCACTTGCACATCACTTAGATAAATTTGAGTCCTCACCTGAAGCACACAAAGGTTCGAGGTACATCCTTTTATACCATATTTGTCAAGATATTAGCATGATCATTCATATATTCCATTACCATAAGTAAATAAAGGTAAAGCATAAAAAGATTCAACTCACAATCATAGTGAATAATTAATCAAACAAGGATCAATATCATATTCACCACACAATATTCATGAGAAGTAACAACAAAAATAAATATCCATCCATAAAGATCCATTATATTACTTCATCACAAACCATTATTTTAATACATACAAATAACACTTTCATAAGCTATGTGCACTCATAAACCAACAACATAACTCTAACACATATAGTCTAATGATCACAATCCCAAAATCTTGCAAATCAATACATATATATAGGGGTGGGGACTTTCCCTTCACCACCCATGCATTCTCAAAATAGGTTGCATGCTCAAAATAGCCATATGCTACTAAAAATCAACTAAAGAAGCATACAATCTTCATCTAATAATAAACTATCTAGTAATAACACTAAATATGCATCATATTATTATCTCGAATTATGGATGACTCTTGCATTTATTCTTGACATCCCAGCCTCTAAGGCTTCTATCTTTTTCTAATGTGTACTCATCACTCCATGTCTATTTTTTATCTCATAACACTAAAAATGGTTAAATCCCAAATTCCATCTTCCGGTGTGAATCTATAGGGTGCAGCTCTATCAAACTTTTGCGCCTCCTTCCCTCATGCCACTATCAAATGTGTTCTTGATACTTAGGTATAATTTTTACTGGTCAACATGATCTTACCAAAGTGGGATCCCGTGAGCATGTGAAACCTTTCTCCAAACATTGATTCACTATTTCTACATGTAGGTGTCAAGAGTACAATCAACAAACTTCTAAAATGGTATTTTCTCTATCATCATAATCTAACTCCTTGAAGATACTAACATATTGGTATACCTAACCCACTTGTCCTCTTGTTTCAAATATAAAGGGAGAACTCATACATATATATTAGTATTAACTTCCACAAACAAGCATAGTGTTATCACACATGCACAAATCATAGACCGACTCCTAGTATTCCCATACAATGCAATGAAACAACTAAGGTTTAAACCAAAATTCATATAACACATTCAAGGCATAAAATTATACTCCACTCACATGTTTATCTTGTAAATAACACACACAATTCAATATACTATTCATTGTATCAATGCAGACCTTTTAGGTCCTCAACATGCAATAATCAAGAACTTGATTTCCTTTCACCCTTTGAATAACTCAACCATCACCTTCCTAATATGAACATATTATAAATCAACTTTCCATGCAATATTGTAAGAACATACATCCAAAATCTTCACAAACACTAAAGCATACAATACAATTAATCTATGACAAAATAAAGACTTATAAGATAAATCTCTCTCTTCTCGCTATACACATTCAAGTTACTTATTTGAACACCACTAATAATACAAGAAAATGATTTAAGGATAAAGGATCCAATAGATACAACACATAAATAATGTCCTCTTCATTTTATTTCATGCCTTCATGAACTCGTCAACAATAGTTTTTCCTCCTCTCCCAAAACCAGAGCATGTCTTCTAAATCTTGTTGTATTTTTTTTTCCATTTTCTTCCATTTCTTGAGGAGTGACGACTAAATCTCCTCTTATTTATTCTAATTCCTTCTCCCATAGCTAACTTTCATCACATTTATGATTTAACTAAGCTTTTACAAACTCATACTCAAGTTCATGACTGAGTTAAGACATTGCAAGGAGGAATTTTATCACACATTATTTACGACAAGTCCCTATGTTCATAATGAAGGTTCATTAGGATTTATACATGCTCTTAATACATTCTAGACCACTATTATATCACCTAACCAAATCATATTTCCACATTAAGGTCTAAATACCCTTCTTTGAAATTTAAACTATGTTTTGGTAGGAAATCTCGTTTGTGACTCAAATTTGAATTTTCAAACCTTCTAATGAACTCTAAACCCCTCAAATGACCTTTCTTGACTCCTCACACATGTTCACATTGATATATAAGTTGAGGAAGCATTTTTAAACTGACGCTCTTGCATCATACTCCCAAGGTGGAGAAGAAGAGTCCTTATAATTTATTTTCATGGCTTTGGTTTGAATCGAGTCTTCATCACTTTGCTTGTTTTTCTTGTCCTTTTTCATCCTCACTATGTTTTATTTGTTCATGTCCTCTTGGATCCCATATCTTATATTTTTTTCTTGCATTTTGTTTGACATCTCTTCTTTACTTCTTGAATTGCATATTTATCTCCATTATCTTCATGTTGCCATATTTAATACCCGCACATACAAACATATCAAATACAAATGTAGATAGTTATTCATCCTCTATCACCTCTTTCATCCATTTATAGTACATTTCCTTCATGTAATCATCTTGTTCTTTTCCAAAGTTTGCATTTTCTTGTCTTTTTACTCACCCTCTATCATCCTTTATCACCTCAAGACTCTTTAAATATGTACTTTCTTCTTCTTTGTTCTTATTTTCCCAATAAATCAGTTTTCTCTCAGCTATAATTTTCATTTCCTCTTCATTTTCCATTACACTAGACAAATTTTTAAATATTTCATGTATATTACTCATGCAAAAATGATTGTCATGCTTCCTAAGCTCCTTATTTTCAGCCATCTATCTACATTTTATTGTATTATTCTCCTCAAATGCATTAATAGTTTCATTTGGAATGATTTCAAGGAATTCACCCACAAAATCAACATCATCAAGCACCTCATAATAAAAAAATACTCACCGTGTTTTCACTTTTTGCTTGTAGACTCTTTAGAGAGTTAAAAATTCCTCAATCAAGTTCATTTCTCTCTTAACATGAGAGTTTATTCTTCATCCATGGCCTCATCAAACTTAGGACTGTCATGTTCATCCTCTTTGGCACAATCTTCACCTTTCTTCCATGTTTGTTCTTCATTTTTGTAGGAGCATTCAACAACTGCCCATGTAGTTTATGTTTTCTCTTCCTGAAGGATATGAATTATTATTTCCTTACTTCACTTATTAGTCTCAAGTTACCATAGTCAAACATATCATCAAAAATTTCATAATACACTTTCATACCTTAAAGTTTGGCTTGGTTTCCTTGATGATTTTGTTCACACTCTTGAAAAATTCTTGGATACCATGCCGGACTAATTTCTTCATCTTATATTTTTCTATTGAACTATTTTTCACTTCATTCTTCATGCTTTCTTGTAATGAATTCACTTGATTATTATTATTGACTATCCACTTCTTGTTTGTCTTCATATCAGCTTCTTTCTTGCTATTGTAGCTTGATCTCCGTCCTAAATCAGATTTATATTCTTCTTTTACTTGTGAACTTGACTCAAAAATTTTACAAATATTATCTTCACTTGCATTCTCCTTAGGCCTCACTATTTTTACATTTCCTTTAAGCCATATAGGCACAATATAGCCATGATTTATGACCTCCTTTGAATGAGAAACTTGGTGTTTGTTTTTAGTGTATTCCTTCTTCCTCTTGACTTCACTAGAAGTTTCTTTCATACCTCTTTCATCTTCTTTTCCAACCTGAAAAATATGATATGTCTTCCATATTTCATTATTATCATCCATTTCTTTCTTATTATCACTTTATTTTTATTTGAAGTAGGTCTCTCACGCCTCATAGAATGACATTTGGTCTTCATAGTCTTCATGATAAGATTTAGTACCTTCTGTCTTGTCTTATTTTCCTTGGACCAATTGTACTTTCATTTTCTCATCTTCATCTTCTTCTAAATGTCCTTCATTTAGCTATGTATCCATCCACTTTGAATTATTTTCCTTCATTTTCATCATAGTAGTCTTCATACCTGCAAATACCCATTCAAACATATAGTTAGATAACAAAAATAGATCCCATAAGGACCACATGAGAATTTTCTTCATCTTCACTTCCTTACTTTATATTTTCTCATTCTCCTTTTCACATGTTATCACATTTTCCTTCACTCTTTCATGAGTGTCTTTCACTATTTCTTTCTCTAAATCCATCATCTCTTACTTCTTATTATCCTACATGAGTAGCTTAATATGCCACTTCACCTTCTTCTTCATCCTCCACTCAAATATTTGGTCTTCTATTCCCATCATGATCTTAATCATTGATTCTAACCTCTCAAACCTGTATTTTTTCTCCTTTTGTTCTTATATAAACCTAAATTCGCTTTTGCAATAGTATTGCCAATCGCACACAAATCACTCTTATTCTTCTCGATTCTATTATAATTAGTAATGTTTACTAATTAACTAATGTTGCTTATCACTTTGGTCGGTTAACATGAAATTCGTTGATCACCAAACCTCTTTCACATTAATGATGTCACTTTACTGAGAATCGTAACTCAAAATCCTCCTCAAAACATAAGACAATTAGTGTTTATTAGCTAATTAAGCCTATTTTACCCTTGTTTTGGTCAATATACCCTAGTATTGAATTGTCCAATTGTTCTTGAGCAATTCTCATATAAACCCCTCTTCCAACCACTAAACATCACCCCATTCACTTCCACACCATCTCGACAAGCTTCAAAAGCTTATCCTAGCCTCCTAGTTGACCCTAAGCGGTCGGTTAAGGCTTCACACCCCAATCACTTGGTAATTCATTAATTTTGATTAGCAAGGCCTAATCATGATTAGAAATCCTAATCTAATTCGGGTATTTTAGTCCCACATGCACCAAATTACAAGTTTATCCCAAAAGGAAAACTATAAAAAGGGTGCACCTCATTCCTTTATACTTTACATCATGCTTTGATTTACATCTCATATAATAAATATGATATATAGCCAAGTTCAATCCTTGCTTAAAGCCTTCAATGGGGTTAGTAGATGGATATCCAAAATGACCAAGTAGTCATTGGGAGAGTCCATTTCACCTTATTTAGAGTAGCAACCATAACCATTTGATTTCCCTCTTAGGTATATTTAGGCCCATGTTTGGTAATTTAAGCATATTAGTAGGCATGTTTAGTTAGATTTTGTATTGTTTTCATACTAGTTAAGCATTCTTTTAAGCTTCTATATTAATGTTACATTCCTAGACTTAGAACTTTGGCTAAATGGATGGCAATGGTGTTATATTGCCTTTTTTAGTCATGTAATTTGCTTTGTAAAGTTTATGGTGTCATCATTTGGCATGCCTAGTGGGACAATACCCCATTGCATTCAATTTTAAAGATTTTTAACCTAGTTATAAAGTTTTTTATTTCAAGTTTTAAATTAGTTTCAAATTTTCTAGATTAATTTCAAGTTTCTTGGATTAATTTCAATTTTTCTAGTTTACTTTCAATCTTTCTAGAGTACTTTCAAGATTTTTAGATTAATTTAAAAGTTTTAGAGTAATTTTCAAAGATTTATAGATTAATTCTCATTTTTGAAAGTTGTTTCAACTAGATTAGTGGTAGAAGTTGTGTTTTCTTGCTTTTTGTAGGATATAAGGAGGTGAATCCCTATAAAATTTGCTAAAAACCAAATATTTGAACTTTTGAATAAATTCTTGTCAAAACTTGAATTTTAACCACTTCAGTGAAGGGGTGTGCAGCATTGAACCGGCAACACAGCGTTGAAATAGGCACACACATGTTGACATGGGAGCGCAGCATCAAAACAGTGTGCACCTACTTCTCTAGAAACACACACGTTAACTCTTTTTAACTTCCAGTAAATTTTTACAAAGGGGAAGCAGACGTGTCGATAGGGGGTGCAGGCATTAAAACAGCGTGCACCCGCTTTTTGAAAATGCACATGTTAGCTCATATTTTTAATTGTCTCATCATTTTTACAAAGGGGAAGCTCACACATTGAAAGAGGTGTCGAGCATTAAAATAGGCACACACATGTTGATAGGGGCATGTAGGTGTGTCTATAAAAAATTTCCTACAAACTCAAAATTTCCATTTTTGCTTTTTAGGATTTCTATTACTCTTCATAGGTTTTTAGATGCCATTTTTGTCAATTTCATAGATCTAGAGTAATTTTCCAAATAAAATCACTTAGGGTTTGAGGGAATTAATCTTGTTTCCATTTTTTGTACGAGTTTTGGTTAAGGTGTGTGTGCTCTTATCTTGCACTTCATGTGATCTAGAGAATCAAAAGCACTCTTAAACCTTCTTTTGCTAGTATTAGAGTAAGTAAGAAACTTTGTTAATCATCTTTTAGTTTAAATAATTTTTCACTTGCTAAATAACCAAGGCTAGAATTTGTATGCTTTTCCCTTGCACTTAGTGTGATCTTGGGAATCAAAAGCAATTTTAGTCTTTTCATTAAAAAGTACTTGGATGAATTGGGAATAAACTTTGTTTTTGTAAAATTTGATGGTATTTAGTTGATTTACGGGAATTTTTCATGGTTGTTTTCTTATGATATTGTGCATCTATTTTGAAACCGCTAACCATTTTATGAAGGACCTAATGCTAGTCAAAGAAAGGAGGATAACTACAGTGATTGTAGGTTGCCAAAAGGAGTACGAAAAAAACCACATTAAGTCTAAAAGATAAATAATACAACACAATCATCACATTCTACTGCGGCAGTTTCGGTTAAGAGCTATGGCTCATCCACTCAACTAGGAAATAACCTTTTAGCATACACCTTAAGCTACAACAATGGGGGTGGTCATAGGAACCCTAAAGTAGTTCACGCAAGAGGGAACCTTGTGAACGAAACAGAAAGTGATCCACACTACTGATGTGCCTAGTACGCCTTGGTGGGATTATCATCAAATATATCCATATCGTGGCCCCAATGAAAGTATAATGAATGCACTTCGGTGCTCATTATGGAAAACATGGCAAAGTAAATTTTAGATACTCCCAAATTATTCATTGAAACTTTTGGGTAAATCGAGTTCACTCTAGATATTTTGTGACACCTAGAGAGAGAACCACCTAGGAATATTGTCGGCTTGGGGCCATTGTTTTGTTTAAGATAGTATACTTGAGAGCTCTCACAAAATAAAACTTTTTATATTCAAACTCTTGTTTTTTGAACAAGGAAATAATCTCTTGAAGTTGAAACTACGTGACATTTCATCATGAAATCTACTTAGTGTCATTTTGTCCTAGTTTTTCATTTGTCTTAATAAAAGGGGAAACTCTACCAAAATAACACCAAGTTTATTTCAACACCACTTGGTCTACACCCTTGTTTTCTTGTTTCCCATTTTTTTGGAGAAAAGGAAACAACATATACTGGATACCGCTAGATATCACATGCCCACTACTTTTATATTCTACTTGCATGACTAGGCTGCAATTCCAAGCACAAGTGTTGAAAGTGTGCATGGTATGTACTCATGATCTAAGTAGGCCCCCTTGTCTCAAAACCCATATTTGAGACTTATTATCATCGTAGTTAGGTTATTTTATCCTTGTCTTATTTTTGAGTTGTTATGTTGCCCACATTGTAGCCATATAATTGAGATATTTATGTCTTGTTTCCATTGTGAAATTAGGCCTAAATATCTATCTATATTATAGATGTTATGTTTGTGGAGCCTATTTTCATGTTAGAGTGTGGTACACCTTCTATGTGTTACACTCGGGTATTTTTACGGTGGTCCCGCTTGCCGGTGAGTGAAGGTTAGGGGGTTCGGGGTGAAGCCCCCAAAGTAAATTTTCATGGGTGGTTTATTAACCCATGGGTAATGGGTAACCATTATGGGATGTTTTTGGGCCCATGGTTTTTCGGTACCCATTGTTTTGATACCCATGATTTTTTTGCCCATGGTTTTGATACCCATAGTTTTTGCCCATGGTTTTGATACCCATGGTTTTGTATCAAATTGCTTAAGCAATTGTCTATTTATATGGTCTTATGCATATGATACATAGACAAGAAAATGTATTGCATATGTGTTTTGAATTCGGGTGTGAATTCTATAGAGTTTGTTGAGCATAGCTCCAAACGGATCTGGGTATTGTATTGAGAGAGTGGAGGCTTGTAATAAAATCTGAGCAAGTGATTCTTGGTGGACATAGCCCAAATTGGGTGAACCACGTTAAATCTTGTCTCTGTGTTGTGTTATTTATTCTACACTTTTATTTGAGATCTGTAATATTTTCTGCATATTAGTTTCTACTGTTGTGATTCTATAAGGGATTATTCCGCATATTTTATCTCTTATTTCCTAACAATTGGTATCAGAGCCTGGTTTGGTTTGTTGAAGTGTTGAATCACAGGGAAATTTTTATCTTGAGTGGGAGCTATGGTAGATGATGGAAGATCTAGGGTTGATAAATTCAATGGGTAGAATTTTAGTCTTTGGAAGATGCAGATGGAAGATTACCTTTATCAGAAGGATCTTTATACTCCATTTGTCTGAGAAGGTGAAAAAACCCTCAAGTATGACAGATGCAGAATGGGATTTATTGGATCAAAAGGCACTTGGAACGATTTGACTGTGTCTTGCATCTTTGGTATTAATTAATGTTTCAAAGGAAAAGACTACAAAAGAATTGATGGATGCATTAGGGAAGTTGTATGAAAAACCCTCTTCCTCTAATAAGATATTTTTAATGAAAAAGTTGTTTAATATGAAGATGTTTGAGAATAGTTTAGTAGCAGATCATTTAAATGATTTCAATATGGTTATGAATATGGTTATAATAGAATTTTATGAAGAAGTTAGGGCTTTATTAATTCTATGCTCTTTACCTAAAAGTTGGAATAGCTTGGTAATGGCGGTAAGCAACTCGGTTCCAGCTAACTCAAAGTTGAAGTTTGAGGATGTTGTAGGGGTGATTCTAAGTGAGGAAATGTGAAGAAAAAGCTTTGGGGAATCTTCTACTTCAGGGAATGCTTTGACAGTGGAAACTAGAGGGAGACAAAAGAATAGAGGAAACCGTGGAAAATTGAAAGATCGAGCAAGGTCAAAATCCAAGAGAAAGATTGTATGTTGGAACTGTGGAAAGTCTGGGCATGCAAAGAAGGACTGTTGGGAGCTTCGGGACAAGAAGAAACAATAGGAAGAAAACAAGGAGGCAAATGTGGCATCGGGTAATGTATGTCAGGATGCTTTGATTCTTTCTTTACATAATATTACTGAATCTTGGGTTTTAGATTCAGGGGCTTCTTTTCATGCTACTCCACATAGGCATTATTTTGTTGATTATGTTCAAGGGGATTTTGGGCATGTTTTTCTTGGTGATGATGAGCCTTGCAGTATAGTTGGAAAATGTTCTATTCAGGTTAAGATGCAGAATGGGAATACATGGCTATTGAAGGATGTCAGACATGTGCCTACATTAAGGAGAAATTTGATATCGGTGGGGAAATTGGGAAGTGATGGTTATATTGTGATATTTACAATTGAATCTTGGAAGGTTACCAAGGGTGCTCTTGTGGTGGCAAGAGGTAAGAAGGTTGGAACCTTGTATTTATCCACTGATAGTACTAATGATTGTAATCTTGTGGCTTCAAATGTAGATACAACATTATGGCACTATAGGCTCGGTCATATGAGCCATAAGGGCATGGAAATCATAAAGAAGAATTTTCCTGGATATACAAAAACAAGTTTGGAGTTCTGTGAGGACTGCATATATGGGAAACAGAAGTGAGTAAGGTTTCTCAAGGTTGGACCTACAAAGAAAGAGAGTAAGTTAGAGCTGGTGTATTCTGATGTGTGGGGGTAGCTCAGGTGTCATCTCTTGGGGATTCAAGTTATTATGTTAATTTTATTGATGGTGCAACAAGGAAATTTTAGGTTTATTGTATTAGAAACAAATCTAATGTATTTGATACTTTTGTTAAATGGAAAGCCTTGGTAGAGAATGAAACAAGTCTTAAGCTAAAATGTCTCAAGTTAGATAATGGAGGGGAGTATTACAACAATGAATTTAATGATTACTATTCTAAGAATGGAATCCGTAGGAAAAATATGGTTCCAAGAACTCCGTAACAGAATGGGGTATCAGAAAGGATGAACAAAACAATAATGGAATGTGCTAGGAGCATGAGGTTACATGCAGGACTGCCTCTTTCTTTTTGGGTAGAAACGGTGAGCACAACTGTGTACTTGATAAATAGAGGACCCTCAAGTGCCTTGGATGGAGGCATACCTGAGGAGGCTTGGTATGGTAAGAAAGTTGATTATTAATTTCTTAGAGTCTTTGGATGTAAGGTGTTTTTCCATATAGACAAGGATGATAGGACCAAGCTAGAGGCTAAATCAGTAAAAATGTACTTTCACCTTTGGTTATGTTGGAGTATTAAGGACAAGAAAATCATTCGGTCTAGGGATGTGGTCTTTAATGAGAAAGTCATGTATAAGCAACAGTTGTAGGAAAATAGGGAAGAATCCAAGAAAGAATATGCAGTGGTAGAGGATCTTTCGGATGGGACAGTGACCCATGAATCGATTCTGGGAGAGCTGACTCAATAGAAACCCCAACTCCTACAGTGAGGAGGTCTTCTAGGGTAAGAAAAGAACCTGAACATTTTTCTCCTTCTCTTTATTATTTATTACTCACTGATAGTGGAGAGCCAGAGAGCTTTGATGAAGCAATGTAGGTAGATGCCAGTAAGAAGTGGGAGCAAGCCATGGATGAGGAGCATAAGTCTCTCATGGAGAACTAGACTTGGGATTTGGTGAAGCTACCGGAAGGCAAAAGAGCATTGTAGAACAAGTGGGTGTACAAAGTTAAAGACGAAGGAGGAAAGAAAATATATAAGGCCCAGTTGGTGGTCAAGGGGTTTGCACTGAAATAAGGTATAGATTTTGATGAGATCTTTTCTCCTGTAGTAAAAATGACTTCTATTAGAACTGTTCTTGGAATAGTGGTAATAGAAGACTTGCACTTAGAACAGTTAGATGTAAAGACTACATTTCTCCATGGTGATTTGGAGGAGGAACTATATATGTAGCAACCAAAGGGCTATGAGGTCAAAGGTAAAGAGGAGATGGTGTGTAAACTGAAGAAGAGCTTGTATGGCTTGAAACAAGATCCATGTCAATGGTATAAGAAGTTTGATAGCTTCATGATGGAGCAAGGTTATATTAGATGTCATTCCATTCATTGTGTATACAAAGAAATTTTAGGATGGAAGTTATATTATCCCTGTGTTTGTATGTTGATGACATGTTGGTTGTAGGTAAAAACATGCAAGAAATAAAAGTACTCAAGAAATGCTAAGTGAATCCTTTGATATGAAGGATTTTGTCAGAAAGCTTGACAAATCCTTTGTATGAGGATAACTCGGGATAGGAAGGAATGGAAGCTGAATTTATCTCAGGAAGAGTACATTAAGAAGGTATTGGATAGGTTTAACATGCAAGATGCTAAACCGGTTGGGACTCCTTTGGTAGGCCATTTTAAGTTATCAAAGGAGTAGTGTCCCAAGATAGAGTAGGAAAGAAACCAGATGTCCAAGGTACCTTACTCATCATCGGTTGGCAGTTTGATGTATGCTATGGTGTGCACTAGGCTTGATATTTCCCATGCAATGGGAGTGTGAGTAGATTTATGAGTGATCCAGGTAAAGAGCATTGGCAAGCAGTAAAGTGGATCCTTCGGTATTTGAGAGGGACCATGGGGACAATTTTGTGCTACAATGGATCAAACACCACTTTACATGGTTATGTAGATTCAGACATGGCTGGAGATGTAGACAGGAGGAGGAGCATGACAGGTTATATTTACACTATAGGTAGGACAACAGTGAGCTAGATTTCATGACTACAGAAGCTGGTGGCTTTTTCAACCATGAAGGCTGAGTATGTTGCTGCCACAGAGGCAAGCAAAGAGATGATTTGGGGCATAATCGAGGAATGTAAGCTATATAGTGATAGTCGAGTGCTATACACCTAGCTAAGAACTCTGATTTCCACTGCAGGATGAAGCATATACAGTTGAGATATCACTTCATCAAGACAACTTTGGAGGAAGATAAGTTGAGGTTAGAGAAGATTCATACTAGTCGAATCTCGAAAAACATGATGACCAAGGTGGTCACAAGGGATAAACTAAAACTATGTTCAGCTTTGGTTAGCCTTCGCGGATGATAGTGAAGGGTTGAGAAGCTTTCTCAGTGGAAATTAGTCTCCAAGTGGGAGATTGTTATGTTTGTGGAGCCTATTTTCATGTTAGAGTGTGGTACACCTTCTATGTGTTACACTCGGGTATTTTTACGGCGGTCCCACTTGCCGGTGAGTGGGTTAGGGGGTTCGGGGTGAAGCCCTCGAAGCAAATTTTCATGGGTGGTTTATTAACCCATGGGTAATGGGTAACCGTTATGGGCTGTTTTGGGCCCATGTTTGTTCAAGACCCATTGTTTTGATACCCACGCTTTTTTGCCCATGGTTTGTATACCCACGCTTTTTGCCCATGGTTTGATACCCACGGTTTTGTATCAAACTGCTTAAGAAATTGTCTATTTATATGGTCTTATGCATATGATACATAGACAAGCAAATGTATTGTAGATGTGTTTTGAATTCAGGTGTGAATTCTATAGAGTTTGTTGAGCATAGCTCCAAATGGATCTAGGTATTGTATTGAGAGAGTGGAGGCTTGTAATAAAATCTAAGTGATTCTTGGTGGACGTAGCCCAAATTGGGTGAACCACATTAAATCTTGTCTCTCTGTGTTTTGTTATTTATTCTGCATTTTTATTTGAGATCTATAATATTTTCTCGCATATTAGTTTCTCTCATTGCGATTCTCGTAAGGGATTATTCCGCATATTTTATCTCTTGTTTCCTAACAATAGAGTTACGTTGTTTGCACACATAGCAATTTCTTATTATACTTAGACGTAGTTTTCACATCCTAACTTTGAGTTGAGTTTTGTGAGTGTTGAAGATACATTGTTAGCATCACAATAAAATCATTTTGACACTAGAAATCTTGCTTTCCGAAATCTTAGTTCACGTGTCCAAATAGTGTCATTACGCTTCTCACATTGTTATCATCCATTTTATGAGACTTGGAATTTGTTAGTGTTTAGAAACTAGATTTTAGTATATCTTATTGGAATATCACGTCAACGTTCTCTTATCATTTAGGCCTTGTTTGTTACAAACTTGACCTAATTGGTGATGGTGTGTTGTCACTATTTTTTTGCAAACGTATCTAGTTGAAATCTTAGAGAATAAACTATTTGGTGTAAACCAAATTTTGAGAGTTGTACATCATTGTATTATTCTAAGGGAAACTTGTGTCATATACTACCTTGCTATGATAGCGTGTTCATTATTCTTTAGTTCATACGTTCGTTTTGACCTATCACTTTTATGGCTATTCTATAGTCACCTTGTTTTAACAACTTAGGGTCGTTACGCTACACAAATTTGACTAGGGTCCCTTGTTAATAAACCTTAGTGGAAATATTTCATGTTGTACCTTCTATTCTAAGTAATTCCTACTACGATAATGGGGTCACGAAAGCTAGAAGATAATATATTTGGAGGTGACAACCCTATTTTGGAGGATAATGTCATGGTTGACCATAGTGGTGGAGAGGAAGAGTCTCCTCGTGCAAATGTAGAGATTTATTCCACCCATTTTGATGACTACATTTTTCATAACAAACATGAAGTTATTATGCAGTTGTGGAACTAGAAGACAAATTACCTTCCACACTAGACCCTTCTCTTATCACCAACATGGTTTGGGGAGAAGAAGAAATAGATCTCCTCGTCACACTCTTAACAAAATTTTAAATCCAGGTCATGCCTCTACTTCTACACGACAGAATAATGAGGAGATACCATTTGAAAATGATGGAGACTATCATTTTCCTCCTATTAAAATTCATTGTGAAGACCATGAAGAACATATTCATCATGCATGCATCCTCCTAACTAAGATCATCAATAAATACTTATTAAAGAGTTTAAGTTAGAACAAAATGTCCAATCCTCACTCACAATCGATTGGAAATTTTGGCTTCACATATACAAAAGGAACAACCAAAAGTTGTGAAACAAACTATACCAAAGGTAAAACCTAAAGCTTTGTTTTATGAATTCCCAATAAACACTCCTCGATGGGAGGCACAAAGAGATCCTTATGAAGAGATTATAGAAACAAATCGTGGTGAGCATATACATAGGCTTAACCATTTGTATAGACCTACACCGCCACCCACTCAAGATCCAATTTTTAATCAAGAGTGGTTAAAAATGAATAACACCCTTCAAGTGTTACAAGAGGGACAACTCAATTAATAATAACAAGAAGTATCGGTTTGATGAGTTATGTCCTTACCCATTTGACAAAGCCATGTTGCAGGTACCTTTCCCAAGACATTTTGATTTTCCAAAATTTGATAAATATAAGGGAAAAGGTGACCCTCATGATCATATAAAGGAATTTTATATGGTATGTCAAAAGGTTGCATTCAGCGATAACTATCTTATGCACTTGTTTCCATGAAGTTTAGGAGCAATGGTGCTAGAATGATTTGTGCATATCCCTAAGGGATCCATATCAACATGGCCAAAACTAGCAGAGATTTTTGTATAGCGCTTCTCTTTCAATATGGAAAATTACATTACCATGTTAGATCTCTGCAATGCCAAACATTGAAATAATGAAAACTTTGTTGCATTTTTACAAATATGGAGAGGGTTAGCTAGTCGCTTTCCTTGATCCCTACCCAAAATCCACCGATAGGCATATTTGTTCCCAACCTCCATCTAGACATTACATTCCAATTTCATATGCATTTTGGTAACATGTTTGAAGAGGATATATAAAAAGGGAGTCAAATTAAAAATTCATTGTTAGCTAGGGGGACTCTATAACCTTTCTCTAGCGAACACAATGATTCTAAATCTAACGATAAAAAAATATTGTTCCTAATAGAAAAAAAGATATTGTTGGTGATGGGATAGTAGAATCTAAATGGGTGCAATCCGAGAAGAACTACACACCTTTGAAACTTGCAAAGGGTAATCCACCTACCGAGTATAAACACCGAACTTTTACTCCTCTATCTAAATCCATGTCGTCTATACTAAAAGAGTTGGAGGCCATTAACATGGTTAAATACCCCGAAGCGCAACCCTATGGGGATTATACACCTAACCATCATGGTTTAAGGAGAATGAATTATGTGAGTTCCTCCTAGTCGACAAGTGTTTAAGATTAAAACACTATATTCAAGACCTAGTCGACAATGGTGATATTGAAGTAGATTTTGTTGCAACTATAAAATCTCCAAATGAAAAATTAGGTATCTTCAAAAATCCTTTTCCCAATCACGATGAAAAGAAAAGTCGGATCAGGGATAATCATCTCATAATAATAATGCTAACTATATGTCAAACAAAGACCATTTTGATGCCTTGATAGGTTGTGTTGACCCACTCATTGAGAAAATCAATACAATTAGAATCAAGACAAGAGAATGCATTGTGGAAACATGGCGGGCTCACCTTGTTATAAATTCTAAACCTACTCACCCTCCTCCTTAAGAGATTCACTATGATGTGTTAGATCAAATATAAAAATACGGCTAATATTTCCATCTTAGACCTTCTAAATATCTCTAGCGTCCATAAGGATATAATTTACAAAACCTTACAGGGATTAGGAGTATCCATTGATGTTGACCCAACACATTTTCAAGCCATGGCAACACAACTTGTTCATTTGGAACACGTAACCTTCAACACTGCATAAGCCTTAGTTAAATATCCTTTACATAACCTACCATTGCATATTGAGGTTATCATCAAACGTAAGGTTGTTAAGAGAGTGCTTGTAGATAGTGGATCAGGTCTTAACATATATACTCTTAAACTAGTCCACCAACTTAGTTACACAGAAGCTGATATGGAAACAAAGGTCATCACCATTAAGGCATATAACAATGAAGAATGACAATCAGCTGGAATGATCACTTTCTCATTAGAAGTGGGTCCCATAACACATGATACGAAGTTCCACGTCTTGGACCTAGAAATCCTTTACAATATCTTTCTCGATCACCCATGAATTCATGTCATGCAGGTCATGCCATCAACGTATCATCATTGTTTAAAGTTGCAATATGAGGGAAAACACTCACCATACATGGAGGCCCTCAACCTTTTTCTCATTTTAGATCGTTTTGAGATTTTTCCCTACAATCTAACTTTCCATCTATGAAGATTTCTATTCCTATCCAAATCATAGTCCCTCACTTCACAAGTGGATCCAGATACCCTATCTATCAATGAAAATGGTGCTTCCACCTTAGAAAATCCTTTGTCTACATGGGAGATGAAGGTTAAACCAAGAAATTGTGGAGAGTATGATCTACAACTAGCCCTATTGGTTCACAACGGTCCGCTATCAACCCAAACACATGGTAGGCCGTATTTCAAAGTTTAGAGATCAAGAGAAGCTTGCCCTTTTAATAATTTTACTCCTTGTGGATTTCTAGAAGATGAAAGTTTTCTTATGGATATTGTATTCCTTCCGATGATGATGAAATAAATACATGTTATAAATCACCTAACTATCCCATTCCTAATCGATAATCCTTGTTATGGGGTATAAAGGACTCTTGGTTGTGGCCTCCAATAACAAGGCCCATTAGAATCTCTTGCAATACCTTGGCATATAGTAAGTAATTCAGGTATAGTAATCTACTTATATGAGTCTCACTCTTCGGATGATGAGTATGTTTCTTCTAAGAGAAAATGAAAGCAAAACAGATTCCGATGTAGTCTTTATGAAGACCTTACCTCTACGAACATATTCACCAATATGTCTATCCTTACTATAACCCCTGTTATACCCACCATATTCCCTATAACATAGCCATTAACTCTCACCTACCCATCAATCATGAATTGAGATCAACAATAACACGTACCTATTGAAGTGTTTCAGAATCATGAGGCAATTGGTGAGTTCCTGGGAATCAGAGACAACATTCCAACAAATGATCACAAGAAGGGGTTCTCCATTCAACTTAATGAATGTGCATACTTTGGAGAGGAAGTAGAGTTACACATGCATTTAAGTAAAAAAGTGAGCAAGGGAAAAATTTCTAAAGAAAAGCCTTGTGGAAATAAAAAGGGGAAGTCATATAGTGAAAACCTCTTTGAGGTGCTTGTGGAAAAATAAACAAAATAACCTATGGAAAAGATAATGTACCTAATTCAAGATGAAGAACTTCTTGAGCCACCTGTGATAGAGGAGGATCTCAATCTCCCTCTTGATCCTACATGCATGGGGGATGAATCAAAGTTATTAGTGGAAGATACAATAGATGTTAATATCGGCACAGAGGAACTACCATGGATAGTTAAGTTGGGAGCTTCCCTCTTAACCAAAGAACAAAAACATTCATAAGACTCTTAAGAGAGTATGCAGACATATTCATTTGGTCTTATGCTGACATGTTAGGACTTGATCCTACACTAGTGGTGCACAATCTTGTGGTACACCTAGATGTCAAGCCCATCAAACAAAAGCTCCGAAGGATGCATCCTCGCATCGCCTTATTGGTAAAGATATATCTAGAAAGGTTACTAGAAGTAGGATTTATCAGACTTATAGACTAATCAGATTGGATATCCAATGTGGTCCCGATTCAAAAGAAGCTAGTATGTATTAGAGTGTGTACAGATTTTAGGGATTTAAAGAAAGCTTGTCCTAAGGAAAATTTTCCTCTTCCAAACATTGACATGATTGTCAATTCTACAATAGGCTATGAGATGCTTTCACTCATGGATGGATTATTAGGTTATAATCAAATAAATATTGAGGAAAAATATCAGCACAAGACAGATTTCACAACCCCATGGGGGACATGTTTTTACTGGGTAATGTCTTTCGGCCTTAAAATGCAGGCACTACATATCAAATGGCGATGACTATAATATTTCATGATATGATAAGTGACATCATGGAATATTACGTAGATGATATACTGGCTAAATCTAGAACCCATGAGGAACACCCATAAATTTTATGGCGTATCTTTCAGTGTCTAAGGGATTACAAAGTCCGACTTAACCCAAAGAAGTGTGTCTTCGGTGTGTTATTTGGGAAATTACTAGGATTCATTTTTTCACGAAGAGGAATAGAAGTGGAATCTAGAACCCATGAGGAACACCCATAAATTTTATGGCGTATCTTTCAGTGTCTAAAGGATTACAAAGTCGACTTAACCCAAAGAAGTGTGTCTTCGGTGTGTTATCTAGGAAATTACTAGGATTCATTGTTTCATGAAGAGGAATAGAAGTGGACCCTGTAAAGGTCACGAATATCACATAAATTCCTCCCCCTAAGAATATCAGATAGTTGCATAGCCTACAAGGGAAAATTCAGGCCATCAGAAGGTTTATTTCATAGCTAGCAGACAAGTGTCATACATTTACACATCTTCTTAAGAAGGATGTTAATTTCAACTGGGGACTAGAACAACAACAAGCATTTTCTTTGCTAAAAGAATACTTGGCCAACCCCATGTTCTCATGCCACCCACGGAAAGAGAACCCTTGTTACTTTATATCTCTGCTACACATTTTTCAATTGGAGTGTCTTTGGCCCAAGATGACAAAGAAAGAGAGAAAAGGATGTATACTATTTGAAAGCAAAGATACATTGGTAGCATACGAGCTAAATTATCCACAAATCGAGAAATATTTCCTAGTCATGGTGTTTTCTTTTCATAGTTCAGTTTCAGATTTGTGCTAATCACTCCCACGAGAGATTTGATTCTGCAGTAATTTCAAATTAGATTCCCTTACATGAACAATATAGTGGAATATGAAGATCTCATTGCAAGAATGAAGTTGGCCATCAAATGGGATATCAAAAAGTAAAATGCATTGGTGATTCAATGCTTATTATCAAATAGGTCACAAATGAATATAAAGTTAAAGATGAAAAGTTACTTCCATATAAAATAATGATTGATTCCTTAAAATAATTATTTGAGCAGATAACATTTGAAAAAATACCAAGAGCTCATAATAGAGCGGTAGATGCCATGGCTACAAAGTGGGATCTATGTTGACCATTCTCGCCATAAAGAAATGATATGCCATTCCTCCTCTCATGTTGGAGGGTCATCTCACATGGGTTAGGTTTAGGGTTTCATATGTGTCATGCACTAGGGTTACTCAGCACCATATATGTACCCCTTTTCTATTCATTTATGAGCATGCCAAGACACTCCGCTATCTTTCCGCTATGCAAACTTTGTTTCTGTTGAGAAAGTTCTTCCATTACTGATCATTTTTTTCCTTGCTATTGCTGGAGCTATCACGATTCCGTTGGAGTGCAACTACTTCGTGGTGCCTCATTTCCGATTCGATTCTCGCAAACTCTTTTCATGGTATCAGAGCTGAGATCGGGTAAACGTGCACTTATTTTTTTTTTTTTGCGATTACTCTTTCTTGGTTTCATTATTTTACTCTGCATGCAAGTCTTTTGATCACTATTTTCTAGAAATTATCTTGCTAATATCTCTAACAAGCTTTCTCGGAAAGTTTTTTTGTGTTTTTTTCTTGTGCATGTGCAGGTTTTTCAAAATACCTTGAGAAATCAAGGGTTTTTTCTGCTTTTTTTAGTTGGATGTAACTAAATCCAAAATAGAGATTCATTTCATTTTTTTAAATTATTAAAATGGAAGTGAATTTTTTAAGATCTCTAGTTTTTGCAGGATATTTGTCTATGCATGATAGTCTGTGGTTGCAGGATCTTTGTGTTCTTCTGTCGTGGTTGCTCGTAGATGAACTTTTGTTGTTGTACCTGTCTGTTTGGACCATGTTAAAATTTCTCGTTTAGCCTTGTGGACTATGCAAACTCTTGCGTGGAATGTTTCTAACTTTTAGCTTTGTTTTAACACCAAATACCATGCACAAAACACACAATTTTTTTACCTACACATGCGTTTTAAACAACTCACCATGTTTTTTTTTTTGAAAGCGTTTTCATCTTTTCTGTGCATTTGTTGTAGATCATTCCTTTGGCACCCACGCCTCTGCTAACACCAAAACTTACACGCGCGACTTTGCTAAATCCTCCCTTGGTGCGGCTTGTTTTCATTGCAAACTATTTTTATGTTTGCAACTGCTGATAGCATTGCAAACCTTTTTTGTTTGAATAACAAACCCACGCAGCTTTTGAACTCTTGAACTTGTTCGTTTTGTCTGTTTGTTTCTACCATCCTGAGATCGGGAAGGAACATTGCAGCCAAAATGTGGAAGGATGTCGTAGCCAAAACGTGGTCAATATTTTTTCAATAGTTTTTTTTCAAGATTTTTTAAAACTTTTTTTTTTAATACGCCTTTCTTTAACGTTTCTTTAAACCGTTGTGTTTTTTTCAATTCCAAATCAAAACGTTTGAAGTTTTTTGAAAGTTCTTTTTGGAAAGAAAGTATAAATTGTTTTTTTTAAAAATTCAAACTCTTTTTTTTTGGAAAGATAGGGTAAATTAGGTTCTTTCTAATTTTTTCTAAGGAAAGCTTTTACACAAAATTCCTCTTTTATCTCATTATCTTTTTCTACAACACGTGGAAGCATTCTTAAAAAGTTTAAAACAAATAAAACCAAATCCCTTTGCCCTTCTTTTCAAACCCATTTTTTTAAAAATTCTTTTAAAAATTAGATTTATTTGGTTTTAAAATTGCCTTTCAAACCAAAACAAAACGGGAAGTTTTTTATTAGAATTTATTTATTTTAGATCTAAATTTTTGTCATTAATTAGATTTAATTTAATTAAATATTTTTTTATTAATTGCAAATTAATTTGATCATATCTTTTTACATTCTGGAAATTTAAAAATCAACTCTATATCATCTTTCTATCATTTTTCTTTAACTCCAATAGCTCTAAAACTAGTAAAATTGGGCGTTTCCAAACGATAAGATTTAGGGGTTATTGTCAGTTTTTTTCTCTAATCATGTGCTCAAGTGTGCAGTGACACTTCGTGCACCTTATTTACCTTCGAGCTCCTTTTTAGACATTTTGAAGACTATCTGAACTCCTTGAGTTCCCAAACCTTGTATTCGACCCTTATTATTGCTTGCGACTAGTGAGCATGCGTCTACGCCACGGATCTGCTGACAAGGGGTTTCCATTTTTTGACGTGAGATGCTTTTTCTCACCACCTGGGTTGGCTTTCACCTCCTTTCTTTTTTTCTTGTGCTTGTTTACGGTGTTCCTTTTTTGTTGTGCTCCACGAAACACTGTTGTGGTCTCCTCTCTTGCGCGTTATTACGCTAATTGCAAGATGAGTTACCAAGTGTTTCAAACCACACACATGGACCCGATTGTAATCAATGCACTAAACTATAAAGTGCTGAAAGTAGGGGGTTGTTATTGTCCTTGGTGGTTGTGTTTATTTTTGCATTACATTTCTCTCTCTCTCTCTCACTATGGATGCACTTTGATTCCTTTGCTTACGTGTTCAAATTTTTTGAATGGAGATGAAAATAATAATGAAACTAAGGGGTAAAGGGTTATTCCGCATCACCATGGGAAGGCGAGATTGAACAGACAACGAACCTGAAAAATCTAAGTGGTTAAACCGTAGTGATGAAGCTTTAGGTCTTCTTTGCATGTTCATTTCTCCTGACTTGCTCTTCCACATTGAGGCATCCGAAACACCTAAATCTGCGTGGAAAACATGTTGGATGTGATGTTTGGACAACTAGATGACATGAGAGCGCATGAGTTGGAAAACGAACTACTAGGGTTAAATCCTAGTGACTTTGAAAACCTACAAGCCTTCTTCTCAAAATTTGTCCACATTAGATTATTGTTAAAAGGATGTCAAGTAGAAAAGAAAGATTCTCAACTAATCTTGTTGATTCTCTCTAAGCTAGGTCTCGAATATTCTTGTCTTCGTGTCAACTTTCTACGCTACAAAAGCTGCTTTGGGTGATACTTGGACAATGCCCTCCTTTGACTGTTTTTCGTCCCAACTCATTCGAGAACAAGACAAACTCATTCAAATGGGGTCTCTCAAGTCCAAGTCACATGCCCTTGTAGCAAGTACTATAAGGAAAGAAAGGCTGAAAAGAAGAAAGAAAAAAGGATCAACCTAAGAAAGAAACCAAGATCAAACCTAAAAATGACACAAACACTTTGACTTCTGAGCCTAAGGCACAAAAAAGAAAGTATTTGTGTTCCTATTGCAAGAAGACTGGTCATGATGAGCAACACTATTTTAAGAAACAAATTGATCACTTATCTCATTTACTTGAGAAAAATAAAATAAGTGTTCCTGAATCCATAAAACAAAGTGCTCGAAGGCCGAGTCTTCTAGCTACAAAAGGTGATAAAAATGATAAGAAGAAAGGAAAGGCCCTTGTAGCCAAAGTTACTCCTTCATCGACATGGATTATAGATTCCGGTGCCTCACACCACATGGGTTCTTCACATGTTGAGTTTTCCAACATCGAACCTTGTGGAATGTCCCAAATCATGATGGGTAATGACACGACAGTGTCGGTTTCCGAGTAGTGGATCGGTAGAGATGGATGGGGGAACATTTAACCAAGTGTTGAGTGTTCCTGATCTCTCTACCAATCTCCTATCGGTTTACCAAATTACTCACCTTGGTGAAGGAATGCGAGTGGAATTTGGTCCTAACTCGGTGATTATTCGTGAGCTTAACAATGACACTACAGTGGCTGAGGGAAAGGCAGATCACCGTTCACGGTTGTACACCTTCTCCCACTTTACTTTTGATTCTATGCCCACTACCTTGCTCACTCATGTAAATGAGGTTAGTAAGCTATGGCATGAGCATTTTGGACATCTAAATTATCGCTACCTTGAACAATTGAGCCAAAACGAAATGGTCAATGGGTTGCCTCACGTCAAGTTTTCTAAGGGTCTTTGTGAGGGTTGTACCCTTGGAAAGCATCCTGAAAAGAACTTTGACAAAGGAAAATCCTGGAGAGCCACTCGTCCTTTGGATCTTGTTCACAGTGATGTTTTGGTCCATTTCCTTCTCCTTCGTTTACTAGAGCTCTTTATGTGCTAACCTTCATTGATGACTATTCGTGATATACTTGGGTATATTTTCTTAAGCTTAAGTCTGAAGTCTTTGAACATTTTTAGGACTTTAAGGCTCTTGCTGAGAAATAGGTGGAATGGTCTATCAAGGTTCTTCGAACTAACAATGGAGGTGAATATGTAAACAATAGGTTCATGGATTTTGTAATTCCGAAGGGATCTTTGCAACATACAATTGCTTATAGCCCTTCGTAGAATGGAGTCGTAGAAAGAAAGAACCGTACTCTGAAGGAGATGGCCACTTGTATGATTCACTCAAAGTCTCTTCCTCCACAGTATTGGGCGAAGCAGTGAATTGTGCAAATTACATTCAGAACCATGTTCCACACAAGGCAGTAAGAGGGATGACACCCTTTGAAGCTGGTTTGGACGTAAGCCTGATGTTGAGCACTTTTGAGTCTTCGGATCCAAGGCTATGGCTCGGATTCCCAAGAAGAAACACAAGGCTTTGGAACCACAATCCAAACCTTGTATCTTTGTAGGGTATCCTGATGGCGTGAAGGGATATCGATTGATGAATCCTACTTCTCATGAGCTATATATTGAGAGAAGTGTTAAGTTTGATGAGTCTTCTTTGACTTCTACTTCTCCACCTATTGAGGTTCTTCAGCTCACTGATTCAGATTCTAACTCATCAGATGATGATATTGTTGAGCGTGCTCCTCTTCCGGATCCTCCCGACCATCAGACCTTTGAGTCTTCTGATTTTGATAGTAGTGATGATGAGGACTATGTCCCTTCTCACTCAAGTGAAGAATCTTCGACTCTGAGCCTGATCCTCCTGGTCCCCTTTGGGCAGGAAAACTTTGCAAAGTGTTAGAGATTTAGTTGGAGATACTTCGGATATGAGACGTACTCACTCATATTTCATTGGACCCCACTCTTTCTTCACCTCTGCTTCTGATCCACAATCTTTCTAGGAGGCTTCTAGTATTCCTAAGTGGGATTCTACCATGGATGAGGAGTATTCCTCTCTCATGAAGAACGATACTTGGGATCTCACCACTCTTCCGAAAGGAAGAAAAATCGTTTGGTGTAAGTGGGTGTTCCGAACAAAGTATGGAGTAGATGGAGACATCGAAAAGTTTAAAGTGCGATTAGTAGCTAAGGGTTTCTCCTAGATAGCTAGGGTTGATTATACAAAAACCTTTTCTCTAGTTTGTGAAGATGACTTCTATTCGACTGACCCTAGCCATTTCCGCAGTGAACAGATGGAAATTCCATCAAATGGACGTTAAGAGTGCCTTCCTTCATGGTGACCTAGAGGAAGAGATCTATATGGAACAACCTCGGGTTATGTCCAAGATTCCTCCCTCATTTGTAAGTTAAAGAAGTCTCTTTATGGCCTTAAACAAGCCCCTCGGGCTTGGTATGCCAAGATGGACTCCTTCTTACTTACATCAGGGTTTACTAGGTGTCACTCTGATCCAAATGTTTATATTCTATGGCAAGATGACTCCATACTCATTCTTGTTCTATATGTTGATGACTTGTTGATCACAGGCAGCTCTTCCTCTATTATTGATTATGTGAAGATCACCTTAGCCAACAAGTTTTCCATGACTGACTTAGGTCTACTTCATTACTTCCTTGGGATCCAGATTTCACAATCTGACTCGGGAATCTTGATTTTACAACCTAAGTATGCTCTTGATTTGCTAGCTTGGTTTCAGATGTCTGATTACAAGTCTTCTCCTACTCCTTTTCTTTCGGGGTTAAGTTGGTTTCAGATTGCTCTACTCCCTTGGTTGATGGTACTCTTTATCGAAAGTTAGTGGGAGCTTGATTTACTTGACTCACACTCAACCGGATTTATCATATGTTATTGGGATCATGTCTAGATTCATGCAGGAGCCACATGAGCTGCATTGGAAAGTAGCTAAATGGATCCTTCATTATGTTCATGGCACTTATGTTGATGGCATTCACTATCATGGAGGGGTTGATATTGACTTGATTGGATTCATAGATTCTGATTGGGCGGTGACTTAGATCATCAGAAATCTACTTCTGGCTATAGTTTCTCTCTTGGTTCGGGTCCTATTAGTTGGTCTAGCAAGAAGTAGAATGCAATTGTGATATCATCTATAGAGGTAGAATACAGAGGAGTAGTTAATGCTTTGCCACAGAAGCTATTTGGCTACAGGGTATTCTGACAGAGTTTGGCATCCACTTTCGGTGGCCTACCATTATCTATTGTGATAACACGAGCACAATCTCTATTTGTAGAAATCTAGTTCAGCATCAGTGGATGAAGCACATTGAGATCCATATGCACTTCATACGGGAGCTTATTCATGATGGTATCATCGACATTCAGTACATTCAGACAACTGATCAGATTGCAGATTTATTCACCAAGCCCTTCACTGAGATGAAGTTTCTTCACTTATGGTCTCTTCTTGGGGTGAGGTCTTCTGCAGCTACCCATCTTCTTAGGGCTATGTAGTCCTTTTCTCTTCTTCTTCTTCTAGGAAGATTGTGTTTGTATATGGGCACCTTATCAGGCCTTTAGTTTTTAGGGCCCCATTGACACATCTTTCTTAGTTGTTTAGGAGTGTCTTCCTCTTCCGTCTGACTCATCACAACCACTACCCCAGCTTCGATGAAGGGGGGGTGTTAGTGTGAGTTATCCTATGTGTCCTCCTCTCATGTTGGAGGGTCATCTCACATGGGTTAGGTTTAGGGTTAGGTTTAGGGTTTCATATGTGTCATGCACTAGGGTTACTCAACACCCTATATGTACCCATTTTCTATTCATTTATGAGCATGCCAAGACACTCTATTGTCTTTCCTCTATGCAAGCTTTGTTTCTGTTGAGCAATTTCTTCCATTACTGATCATTTTTTTCCTTGCTATCACTAGAGCTATCACGATGACACTTAGGGGACACCTAGTCATTCTCATTAAGTGAGGGTCTCGATCTAATATGTGGAAACTTAATCCAAAGATCTAATAGGAAACTCCTTAGATGGCCACAAGTTCATTATAATGGCCAGTGAATACTTTACAAAATGGGTAGAGGCAATTCCTCTTACTTATACAGAAGGTCCCCAAATTTCAAAGTTTATAATGAATCATATCATCTACTAGATATGGTATCCCTTCTTCCATTATCACTAATAATGGTAAGTCGTTCAAAAACAAATGTGAAAGCACTCTACAAATTCTTTCAAATTTCCCTTAAGTTTTCAACCCCTTATTACCCTCAAGGTAATGGGTAGGCTGAAGCTTCCAACAAAACCTTAATTCACATTATGGAGAAAATGGTGAATACCATAGGCCGTAACTGACATCTGCAAATTCACCATGTCCTCGGGCATTTGTAACTTCTATCTCGCACCCTACTGGTGCACCACCATATTCTTTAGTATTCAGTTCCAAATTCATATTTCCTTTAGAGATGAGATCCCTTCTTTGTGTATTGAGCTAAGGGATTACTCGAATGAAGAGGACTATATAGTAGCCCGACTAATAGAGTTGTAACTAATTTAAGAGAAACACCTTCACACCCTCAAAACCTAAAATTATATCACGATCGAGTGTGGAGGAGCTATAAAAGGTCATACCTCATCGGCCCGAGGTAGGGGACATGGTTTTGAGAGAGAATCGAAGAAGACCAATAAAGATAGAGAAAATAAATTCATACATTATAGTTTCCAAGTTCGGTTCAGTGCATATAAGCTCTCTTATTCATATGGCCAAGAGCTTCGATAACCCATAAATGCAAAACAAAAAAAGCATAAAAACAAAAACGATAAATATAAATAAACAGGTACTTCCAATAGTGAAAACCAAGCAATGATGGAACTTTGGACAAGTCTTTTGGTGAAAATTGGCTTCCAATGCCAAAGGAGGGTCCATTGTTCATAAGCAATCTAAGTTTAAGGAGTACGCAAACTTTTCTCTAAGTTAATCTTTACCTTCGTATGAGCCCCTTGTGAGCCTATCCTTCTTTTCCCTGATCCAGATAATCTAACCTTTTGAGTGTGGATAAGTTAACATTGAATGAACCCATCTCATGTTGGGGGAAGCTTTGCAGTGTCACTTCTGGTATATACCACATGGCATTCTTCCTTTTTGCATCCCATCTAACGTTAGGGGCATCCACATTTCTTTATTTCCTTACACGTTTGCTTTGGAAAACTTTTAAGAAAACGTAAAAAACATTCTAAGTATAAATTTGTAAAATTCCAAAACATAGATATGTTCCTAAGAAAAAAACCAAAACATGTCATAAAAACTCCAAAACAATAGAAAATTGTCCTAGAAATAAAGACCAAAAACAACGAAAAATGTCCCTAAATGTCCCACAAAAACAAAGTAGTGGTTCACTTACTTTTAGTTGTTGGTTTTTTTAGTTTTGGTTGCATTAATTTTTCATATTTTATGCTTTAAATTGAATTCACTTACTTAGATTAAATATCACTTTAGTCTGTAGTGTATTGCATTGAGTCCACTTTGTATTGCATACTTGTAAATAAATGTGTTTCTTTGATTAGATATGTTTAAACTTATGCTTGTTAATTTTTACTTGTACATTATGTTATCATATCACACATATCCATCACATATATACATCATATATTAAAAAATATGCTAATTCTACATCACGCATGTATATTAAAATCTAATCGTCAAATATCATATCATCAATGGGGCAAGAGGGGTTATGCATGATCATAAATTTATCCCCCCACACCAATATCAAAAATATAAATATGTTTCTCAAAGGTAGCTCATCAAATATACAAGTATGATATTAGCTAAAGCTATCTCTTTAATACAACAAGGTGATATAAAGCATATAACAAGTCAAAATTCTTTAAAATAAATTAAAAATTAAAAAATTGATAAAATTGTTAAAAATATAAAACAAATTGTAAAAATTTGAAAGTTTACAAAATTGGTAAACAACATATATGCAACTAAATCTTGTGTCAATTACATCATCCTCGCACGTTGAAATATGTCTTACAAAAGTGTCCTTCTATGGTTCTTGCTTGTTCTGGTCCCAAATGACTTTCGGATCATCATGATTTATCTCCATTAACAAAATCTCAGCTACATACTACGTTGGTACTCTCGCAAATGTTGAGTTTCTAAAGACTGTGTCATAGTACATGAAGGTTTTTCCATAGGACTATTTGTATCCTTCATTTTTCCTCGCATGTGTTATTGTTTGGGGCATCATTTTTAACCCTTGTCGTTACAACACTAACATTTGGGAATTGCAGCTTGATAACAAAAACATGGGTAAACACATTATTTTTTTAAATACATGTGATTATCTTGGTTTCTTTATTAGGTCAATTGGTTTACTTCTTCCTATTACATTGCATAATGTATGTTGCGTATGGAGGTAAATATCATTTTACTTTCTCGTATTACATTGCATAATGTATATTACATGGAGTTATGTATTTTTAGTAGTAAACGATTATTAGAAATTTAGCTTTTCATGTTATCTTACACTTTTTTTTAATTTTAAATAAAGGTCGATGATGTAGACCTAGGGGGAAAATGATATAAAATGGTTGCTTATGGAAAGGTTGGATGCAAAGGTTGGACTTTTCCTATATTTCTCCATTAATCATTTCTTCTCCATTATCATTTATTACCATTATTAATTTTTCTCGTAAAAACTCACCTGGGGTAATAAACAACCACCTTTATCCCTATCCTTATTCCTTCTTAGTACCCAAGGGTTTCACATCCGTTCTGACTAATTTTATTCTATCCATTTCAAGTCATATTTTTATTGTCGATTGACTTCTTCTATCACCCACTCAATACTCGAGGGGGCATCCTTAATCCTTGTTAATTTTTCTTCAAAATTTTACTTGTTTTACGCTTGTCTACTATGTTTGAAGTGAAGTCACTAACTTCACCTCAAACACGGGAAAATGTAGACACCTAAATTCCACTTTTGAAATCTGATTTCCAAAACACACACAAATCACTCTTATTCTTCCCAATTCTTATAATTAGTAATCTTTACTAATTAATTAACATTTCTTGTCACTTTGGTTAGTTAACAAAACTTTGTTGATCACCAAACCTCTTTTGCATTAAGGATGCCACTTTATGGTGAATCGTAAGTCAAAATCCTCTTCAAAACAGATAATTAGTGTTTATCACCTAATTAAGCCTATTTTACCCTTGTTCAAGTTAATATACCCTAGTATTGACTCAAACCCCTCTTCTAACCACTCAAAATCACCCATTCACCTCCACAACATCTCAACAAGCTTTAAAAAGCTTATCCTAGCCTCCTAGTTAACCCTAAGCGGTTGATTAAGGCTTTACACCCTTTAAATCACTTGGAAATTCAATAATTGTGATTATCAAGGCCTAATCATGATTAGAAATCCTAATCTAATTTGGGGATTTTAGTCGCACATGCACCAAAATACAAGTTTCTCCCAAAATTAAAACTATAAAAAGGGTGCACCTCATTTCTTTATACTTTACACCATGCTTTGATTTGATCTCATATAATAAATATGATATATATCCAAGTTCAATCCTTTCTTAAAGCCTTCAATTGGGTTAGTATATGGATATCCAAAATGACCAAGTAGTCATTGGGAGAGGCCATTTCACCTTGTTTGGAGTAGCAACCATAACCATTTGATTACCCTCTTAGGTCTATTTAGCCCCATGTTAGGTAATTCAAGCATATTAGTAGGAATGTTTAGTTAGATTTTTATTGTTTTCATAGTAGTTAAGCATTCTTTTAAGCTTCTATCTTAATGTTACATTCATAGACTTAGAACTTTGGCTAGATTGATGGAAATGGTGTTAGATTTCCTTCTTTATCCATGCAATTTTCTTTGAAAATTTTAGGGTATCATCAATTCTTTCGTTAAGAAAAACTCTTTCGTTTTTGTACTTTTCTTCTCCTTTTCATAGATTTTTCCTTCTTCTAATCCTTTGGATTTTATGCCTATATCTCTTTTCAATATCTCAATGTTTCCTTCACCCAAGTCTCTTTCACCTTTATTTATTGCTTTCTTTAGGTCTTCACCTAGGTCTTTTGCACCCTAGTCTTTTAGACAAATTTCTCGCTTAGCTTCTCAATCTACCAATCATTCAATACTTCACCATTTGTTAGGTACATACATGTCTCAAAATTCCATGAAAAATTGATTAATCAATAATATTCTAGAAAGATTCAATCATCAAAGCATTCTAAATACCAAAAACGTTTCAAACATCAAAGCCCATCCTTCAAAGCTTAGCATTTTTATTGAAATTTCAAGAAATATTTACTCTTCAATGCTCACAACAGATATTCCTCTTCAAGGATTAACCACTTGTAAATACACATCTCTAAGACATTATATAAATACCGAAAGCAATTTCACCAAACTTTCAACAATTATTTTTCACTCTTTTTTTCTTTAACTTATCTTCTTCACCCATATGACTTATCCATTTCATTATTAGTTCACATCAAAAGAAAAATCTCTAATACCACAAATGGTGTAATCGAGTACACAACCAACATATATATCAATAAGCAAGTGATTCAAACCTCGCCCTTTCAACATACTTTGCATTGAGGGTCATTGGTTTAGCCTATTAAGGCTCAACTCTTTCAAGAATTAGCAATAAATTTTTGTCTTAGATGGTCCACAACTTTTTACCTGATTCTACACCTTTCTCTAATGTTTTTACATTATCCTATTTCATCTCATCCTTGAGGAAAACTCTATTCTCACACTTTGCTCTTGATTGGCTTTCACCTCCTTACAAGCTTCGTGAGTCTAGTTGGACACCTTTATTTGTTTTAGCCCTTGATCTCTTCTCCACTTCTTCATACCTGTCATGCACCTCAAACCATATTAGAACTACCATCATTTAATTTAAACACTCCAAACATAGTCCTTTACTAAGTTATCTCTAAATTGTCCCGTGATCCTTCTTCTTGGTCCTTAGTTCAATACCTATCTCCTTACTCCTCCTTAGTCTTTGTGTATAAAATTTACTTCAGGTACCTTATTTACACATTCCCATCTATATTTGAACACCCATATGATAACTATAAGGTAATGAACACCCGTAAGTTCAAACTAGTTGTTTAGTCCCCTTAAGACAAGTAACCTAGGACATTAGATCTTGGAGGAATATAAAGGTACCCAAGACAAGTTATAAATTCCATTAATAATCTTCCATGGTCCCTAAATTTCATGTAAAATTTCAGGACCTAACTCATTGTATTTCTCTCCCTATCTTAACTTTATTTTCTAGGCTTGTAAATCATTCCTTAGGTCTATAGTAGTCATTTTCGATCCATATTTTCTGATATACATAATTTCAAGAAAAAAATCACTTTTATGGACATTCATTAAGCTTTAAAACTTACCTAAATTTTCAAGTTTGGCCTCAATCAATAATTACAACTTCCTTCAAAATGTAGCTTTCTAGTATGGGTTTGACTGTGTACAATGAGCCTTCAATCAATGTATTCATAACTACAAATTTGACCGTTGGAACCTCAAATTTCCATCACCAATAGTTAGAGGACACATTTACCATTATAAATTTCAAATTTCATGCAAAAATTCTTTCATTTGAGGCTTTATATTTCATACCCTAGATCAGTTTGCTAAAACCCTCTTTGAGAGCCCGAGAGGAGAAAAAAATTGTTATAACTATCACTAAAATTAGATTCAAAGCCTAAAATTTCTTGTAGAGGACTATTTCAAGGAGCTTCAACTTATGAGTTGTAGTCTTTATTTCTTACTCAAATCCTAGATGCGTTAGCACATCACTTAGACATATCCGAGTGCTCACTCAAAGCGGGAAAAGGTACTGTGTCCTCGTTTTATACCAGCTTTGTCTAGATGTTAGCATGATCATTCATATATCTTATAACCATAAGTAATTAAAGGTAAAGCATAACAAGATTCAACTTGCAACTATAGTGCATAATAAATCAAACAAGGATCAATATCAAATTCACCACACAATATTCATGAGAAGTAACATCAATAATCAATATCCATCCATAAATATCTGTTATATTACTTCATCACAAACTAGTATCTTAATACATACAAATAACATTGTCATAAGTTATGTGCACTCATAAACTAGCAACATAACTCTAACACATATAGTCTGATGATCATGGTCCCAAAACCCTACAAATAAATACATACATACATATATATATATATATATATATATATATATATAGGGGTGGGGACTTGCCCTTCACCACACATGAATTCTCAAAATAGCCATGTTCTACTACAAAATCAAATAAAGAAGCATGCAATATTTTCCTAATAATAGACTATCTATTAATAACACTAAATATATATCCTATTATTAGCTTGATTTATGCATGAATTTTGTGCTTCTTCTCATCCCCAAAATAGTTTTTTTCAGTAGCATCCAAATCTTCTATATTTATCTAATGCATTCTCATCACTCTGTCTATTTTTATCTCATAACATGCAAAAATGATTAAGTCCTAAATTCCATCTTCGAATCTGCAGAGCACAACTCTCACAAACTTTTGTGTCTCCTTCCTTCACACCACTATCAAATGTGCTCTTGATACTTAGGTAAAACAAATTTCAGATAACATTACCCCACACTAGCTTCATTTCCTTTTTGGCTATGTGGTCATCCAACTTCCATCTTCAAAGAACAAAGAATGAAGTACAACAACAAATTTATAGAAAGAATGAAAGAATAATAAATTAACTCAACAAAAACATGCTAATATTCTATAGGGATCAACAAATCAGTGGTACTCATTCTTGATGTCTTCTTCCAACTCCTCCCAATCACTGAGTCCCTTCTTCACTTTAGTATGGATGTCACCAAGTACAACATCCATTTCATCTAAATTCATGTCTTCTCCCTTGTTCTTCAACACCCTAACTACATTCACCAATCCTAACACCATGCCATCCATAACATCCATATGTCACGCCATTAACTTTCCCAATTCTTTGATCCTATCATCATGAGGGTCCCTGGTTGCCTTAAGCATGTTGTGTTTCTCTACTAGTAATGTTAGCCTCTCCTCATGCCCTAAAGTATCATTGTTTTTCACCACAAGGACTGCATTCTCCTCTTCCAAGGTCCTTGTTTTAATGATGTTCTCTGGCTCTTCACACATTTTAAATGCCAAATTCTCTAGTTTCAATTTATCCCTTAAAGTATCAAGTATGGTGTCATACTCAACTATCCGACATGCAATCTATTTCTTAGCCCTTTCCATCTATACTTCAGCAACCTTCTATTTCCTCACGACAGTTCCTCCTCACTCGGTGCCTACACTGTATCCTCATCCAATATCAAATGAACTAACATATGCAAGTAATGTAATGCAGATGGGAATATCTCAAACACCTTTTCTTCATATTGTGGCCTTGCCTACAAAATTTCATCACCAATCTCCTCTGCCATATCTAAAACTGCATGCGCCTTCACCTCAGCTCTCTCTTTTTCCTCTATCAAGCACTGAATTTCCTCCTCTTTATCCTCTAACAGTTCTAAATAATATATGATTTATCTATATTCCTAAGCGTAACGTCTTCATATATCTTCGTTAAGGAATTACTTTCCGCTCATCCGAGAACTGAGTTGGCTTGATGGCCACATGTCTAGAATGTGGTGCCTTCTTCATTCTCCTGGAGATACATGACTCTTCACATACATCAAAATCAAGCTCATCCATGTGATTCTACATACTCCATGATAATTGTTTTCTGGTGCACATGTTCACCATGTTGGGAACCATCTTCTTTCATCTATATAATTTTGTTATGACAATAGTACTGGAACCTAGTGCGTATAATATTCATTGGGTCATTGATGTACCCAAGGTCTGTTGTCTACACCATTTCTTATTTCTTTTTCTCACTAGCGTGCTCACCTATATTTCCCTATGTTTCAGCACCCTCCTTTTCTTCTCCAATTTTTCCCTCAGTCCCCCTAGTCAGTGCACAACATTGTCTTCAATCTCCGTATCTCCACCAAAGTGTAGCTTTCTTCTTCAGGCCCATGCACACTTACACTGGGGATGTCTACATCAAACAATGGTTTCTCACCACTCGATCTCTTCATCTTCTCGCACTTCAAGGCTAGGTGTGGAAACATCCTCATGCGTGCTCCCACATGATGACTTTTCCTCATCACTATCTTTCTGGGAACATACACCTTTTCTTTCTCTCCTCTTCAGCCTTCTTTACAAGTGTTAGGCATAATGATCATCTTAAAGGCTGATAAGTTCTATTGCCTATACATTCTTCTGCCCCTACGTAGTTTTCTCTTGCCATGATCAAGGGCAGTACTATCTTCTTTCTCTTCTTCTTCCCACTCAAGGAAATTTTGTAAGCCCTCATGTTCCTTCTTTTCCTACCTAGGGGTGTATTTTCAAGTGGCCTCTTCATGCCCACATGACTGTTTAACCTTAGAAGGGATTGACAGCGACAAGTCCTTTCCTACAATCACTTTTCCCTCCTTAAGCCTCAGCCTAAGGTATATATACATACGCAAGGACTCAATTTTACCTACAGCCATAACCTCTAGAGTGATATCAATATTATCAGACTCCATTGTTTCTACATATGCCTCTTTATTGGGGTAAACATATGTTTTTCATAGAATATGGATATATGCATCTACTTTATCAACATTAAACTATAACTTCCACTTGTTATGTAACCTCTTCACTGAATCCTTAAAATAATGGGTTGTAAAGGTGAAAGAAAACTTACACCATGGGATCTTCTCACTAGTCTTTATGAAAAAATGACCCAAGAATAAATTTTGATATGCCTCAAACTTCTCATGTCCTTCACACACACTGGAAACTCTCACAGTATGTGTCACACTCATTCAAATGTGTTGTGTATCCTCCTAAACCACCTATCTTGGTGTTGTTTGTAAGTCTTAAAAATCGAACCCTAACATGTGAACTTCATGAACTTCTTCATTAGTAACTTGTCTTCCAGTGGATAAACCCACATTTTATCTTTTGGCCCATTAAGAACACCAATCTCACAAAACACAATCAATAGCAAGATGGTGCCCCAAGTAATCTTCTCTCCCTTATCATCTTGTACACTCGCATCTTCCACTATGCCTTCCACAACATAGCTTATGATGTTATAATATGTCTTGCTCACCATTTTGTGTGTTATGTACATCCAACACTTGTTCACCTCCTTCCACCTCTCTAAGGTACCCATTTTGCAACTAATGTGTCATGTCGCTACCCTGGTGGATAAGTCTTCTATGTTTTCAACACTAAAATTTTGGCCCCCTTTATGATACTTAAAGGTGGTAGCCATTGCTTCTACCGCATCATCATCTATCAAATCACCTACAATATTTATACAATAGTCATGCAAATGTGTAAATTTTCCAATCAATTTTTTTGTAATCCTCATGCTCCTCCTAGCAAAGTAAAATAATTCTTTGTGCACACACGACATTAGCCACTAGTATAGGTGTTCGGTCTTGCCAAAGTATGGTAATTCAAATAGTTGCATGACCCCAAAACTCTCAATTAGCTTGTATAAGGAATTTTCCATTACTCTCTACCCATCTACATCCCTCTTGTTCATCCTTAAAATGGTCTCTTCCTTCAAGTCCTTCACAGTTTACTCAGTTCGGTAGTTGAAATCGCTAATTTTTCATTTCACAAATTGGGAAGTCCACGTTCATCCTTCAATAAATTCCACTAGGTATTGCATCTATGCAAACCAATCTTGTGGTTCCTCTTCTTCCATGGGCTCCTTCATTATAGCTCTCTTTGGTACCATTACTCTAATACCCATTAATGTGCTTTAAAAATTGTGACTTTCCCCTACCTTACCCTTGTACTCCTCGATCTCTATCACTTCTTCAAACACCCCTTGCCTTAGTGTGCCCTAGCTACAAATCTATCTTTTGAAACCCTAACTACGCCAACCTTCCTTCCTCACACACCCAACAAGCTCAAACACCCTACCATGTGGAGATCTCGGTGTCATGTCATGAATTCTCCCGGTTTTTCATTCAATAAATTTCTCTTGGCTCTACGCACTTTGTCACTCTTCGTAGCTCAAAACTCAAGGGATGCAAGGTAAGAATAGATTCGCATTGTACTCCTTTAATAGATTTTTACTTCAATTTTTTTCATTTTTCTCGCATTAAGTGTTTCTCAACTACCACCGTACACGAAATTAATTCATCCCTTTCTCTCTTCTATGCATCGCACCATATTCTTCCATGCCCAGTCATAACCTTTTGGCATGCCCACTACTTCTTGGCCACAGACCTCCTTTCGTGTACTTTCCTACACCAAGTACCTATCCAATGTGCCTCATACCAAGTAGTTTTCCATGTTGTTTCCTACCTCATGTTACATTATGCATAAATCCATCCACACATGGTCTTCAATATGAGAAATTTTCCTTAAATACCTTCAATCCAAGCACCTATAACCTTTTCTCTGCACGCACCAATCTGTAATATAGCACCAATAACTTATTCTTTCCAATCCACCCCACACTAAAAGTATGTGCGGTCCTCTACGCATAAATTCAATAGATAGTAATTAGCTACGGGCACACAATTGTGCTTATTACAACAAAACACTGAACTAAATTGACAAAGCATAGCAATGATGAAAGGAAACACATATAAAGAAAATGCATTAAAGGGAAACATAAGCTAAAATGGCAATACTGCCTTATTACAAACACCAAGAAGACTTATTTATAGTAGGACTTTAGCTTACTCCCATTGAAATAACTAGGAAACCAAGTGCCATCCATCACCTATAACTGATAATCACCTAAATCAAGTATATATGTCACCACATACGGTCCCAACCAATGCACCTTCAATTTCCTAGGGTGGCACACAAACTTGGAGTCATAAAGAAGAACCATCTGTCTAACCTCAAACTTCTTATTCTTAATATGCCTATTATGTCATGCCTTCTTCATGGCCTTCTATATCTTCTAGCTCCAATGTGTGATGACGTGCATCTCATCCACTAAATTGATTTATCTATATGTACTTTAAGTTCTTGTTCATCATCCAGCTTATTTGGTGCACGTAATATAGAGGGACGGTAACATAAATTACACTGGTAAAACAACCTCCATGCCAAACACCAACTGAAAGGATGTTTCTTTGTTCAATATTTTGTAAGTTGTCATGTATTCCCAAAGCACAATAGAGACTTTATCATCCCATTCTTTCCTTCCAACATCACAAATATTTTTCAATGTATCTCCCAATATTTTATCAAAGCCTCAGTGAGTACCATTGGCCTATGGGTGATAGGGTGTTTTCTTGTGGTGTGATACCATAATTTTTTCCAATAATATTTTGATAGTCTCATTCAAAATGTGTGTTCCCCTATCACTTTTCAAGCTCAATAGACATCCATACATGTTGATAATGTTCTCCAATAAGAATCTCACTAATGCAGATGTTGTGTAATATTTCGTAGGTACTATTTCTATCCACCTAGTCAAATAATATATACATGTAATAATATAGCATGATCCAGTCCTACGCGCAGGTGGGGAAATAGGACCCATAAATTCTATCACCCATTTATCAAAAGGTTTTGCACCCTCTATCGGGCCTCAACAAAAATTCATCCCTATGCATAGGATTCCCAAGGTGCTAAAAATGATCACATGCCCTAACATACTCTTTACAATCATTATATAGTGTTTTCCACCAAAGGCCAGCCAAAAAAATCTTGTGTGTTGTAGCATTTCTTACATAATGTCCTCTTATAATACCACCATGAGCTTCCTCCACGCAGTGGGGAAATAGGACCCATAAATTCTATCACCCATTTATCAAAAGGTTTTGCACCTCTATCGGTCTCAACAAAAATTCATCCCTATGCATAGGATTCCCAAGGTGCTAAAAATGATCTCATGCCCTAACATACTTTGTACAATCATTATATAGTGTTTCCCACTAAAGGCCAGCTAAAAAAATCTTGTGTGTGGTAGCATTTCCTACATAATGTCCTCCTATAATTCCACCATGAGCTTCCTCCATTATAGCTTCATGCTCATGTTCAAGTACACACCGGTGTAAAATATCATCATGGCCTAACTTGTATAAATCTCCACTGATTAACATGTAAGGCGCGATGTGTATGGAAAGTTATTTCTTCTCTAAGCTCTTCATCCCTTTAAGAAGTACACTTGTACGTAAAAATACAAAAATATCTTCTAATTTATAGGGCATGCAATTCAATCTACGAACAGATAGGAATCTAACATTATTTCCTCAATGCTCTGCGCATCCTCACCTGAGTTAATTCTTGATAAATGATCTGGTATGGAATTGCTCTTTCTCGGCTTTACTACCATTTGTAAATTTAAATTAGTGAAACAAGAGAATCCACCAAAGATATGTGCCCTGTAAAATGGTATCATCAACCAATAACTTAAGTGCCTTGTGATCTGTATAAAATATAAAAGGAGTTTCCAACAAGTATTGTCTCGAATTTGTGCAAGTCGTAAATCATGGACAATGCTTCGCACCTGTGTAGTTGTATAATTATTCTCACCTGGTGTCAACTTCTCGCTTGTGAAACATATATCATGATCAATAATCCCATCATCAGTTGTGCTAATACTACGCCAATCACCATTCCAGAGGCATCAACATGTACATGAAACGGTTTTTCCCAAGAAGGAAATTGTAGAATGGGCGCAAAAGTAAGTCTTTCCTTCAATTTCTCAAACGCTAGTTGTTGCACCTCATTCCAATGGAAATTTCCTTTAATTTTCAACAATTCTTCCAAGGGTACAAAAATCTTAGCATATCCCTTAATGAACTTCCTGTAGTAACCTATATGTCCTAAGAACCCGCATACCTTAATCTGATTAGTAGGATCCTCTAAGCCTAAGATAATTGTGACCTTAGCAGGATATACCAACAAACCTTATTTTCATATCATAAATCCCAAAAAGTCCCAAAGGTTGTCACAGAGATACACTTATTAATGTTGAGATAGATGATCAATCTGTTGGCACCTTTCAAACATAAGTCTCAAATTCTCACAATCATCTTTTACCAGCCCATATACAGTTCAATCATCCAAATAAACTTGTAGAAAATTGTGTATAAATTCCTCAAATGTTTGTATAACAATGCACAAAAATATTGCAGGCACATTCTTTAACCCAATTGGCATAATCAGATATGCAAAACTTCCCAATCGGTGGTGAAAGTTTTCTTTTCTTAGTCTTCTTTAGCAATCAATTAGTAAAAGAGTAAATTTTGTGCCCCTAATGCCCTCTAAGATCTCCTCAGTAAATAATGTGGGAAAAGGGTCTATGACACAAGCATCATTCAATTCTCTGTAGTCCACACATATCCTTATCCTACCATATTTCTTTATACTTATCACCATGGGGCTAACTTAGTATGACTCCTCAATGGGCTTAATGATTCCTGATTTCAACATCTTATCAATATCTTCCTTGAATATGACGTGCATATTAGGATTCATCATGTAATGCCTCTTCCTAACCGGGTGTACACATTCCTTTAATTTGATCCTCATCTCACCCAAAAATTGATTGATGCATCCTAGAATTCACTAGATAATACCCTAGACGCACTAACACATCACTCAATCTAGACCGAGAGATCACTCAAGCGTGCAAAGGTACCAGGTCCCTCTTTAGGGTTGATGTAGCAGGATGTTAGCGTGATGAAGGAAGAAACATATAGATCCATAACTAATCCATCATTCTACAATGCATGCCATATTCAGATCTAGGAAAGAATAAGCTTAAACAATATTCCTGATTGAATCAAGAACATGCACTACTCAATTACACATAGGAATGACACTTAGATTTAGCCAATAACTTCCATATATTAATAAACACATAAGCTCCTTATAATAATGGCATTCTATACCGATGTGAGCATGGATCTGATACAGTAATCCAGTCATATGTGCGTATCTCTTTATGCTTACCTCGTACGCTCTGCATATACCTATATATCTCTTTTCTCCCTTCTCTAAGGTAATTCATTACATATATATAGGGTGGGGACTTTTCCTTCACCACTTATCTATTCTAAAAATAGGCCACATGTTATTAATAGCCACGCACCATTTATAGGAATAACCACACATGCAAGTGTGCTATCTATAGACCTCTTATAGTTAACTGAAGTGACAATCCTATTCTTAGCTCGTCTCCATACAAAACACTTCGATCCGATCCTCCAAAGATAGAAAATGTGTGGCACACATGTCTTTGCATTGTTGGTGTGTTCTCGCATGCCATCTTCTAAAAATAGGTCTTCATGCTCAAAATTGATAATTCCTAAAAGCTGAGCTTTGATCCACATGTGCATTCTTCCTATCCATTCGTGCCCTTAAACCTGGCCTGTTTTCCCACGCGGACTTCTTGTGTGAATTTTTTCAAGTGTCCTTTGATCAACATTACCCCACACTAATCTCATTATCACCCCAAAAATGGGTATCTCAAAAAATTGAAGTAAAGAATAGAAGAATAAGAATGAAGGAATGTAGATGAATAAAAAAATTTTATGAGGCAATCTCCTCTATACCGGTTTGAAGTATCAACTCTAGATACTCCTCCTTTATTTCAGCCTTAAAGGCCTACCATTCAGCTAGTGCTTGTTTTGATTTTTGTAGAATGTCCACATCAATGGTTTCTAATTCATCCTTGCAATATCCCCTTTTTCATTTTGCAGAACCAACACAATGCTAGACATTAAGGTCATTCTTCCTTCTAGAAGATCCATCTTCTATGTAATGAGCTTCCCAAGCTCTTCTAGCTGAGTCTTGTGTGGCTCTTGTGCTGCTGTCAGGGCCTCGCACTTCTACTTAACCATTGACAATAATTTTTTACGGCCCAATGTTTCATCCTTCTTTTATCTCTAGACCTCATTGTTTTCTTCCAGGTCTTTATGTTGATAAGCGCCTCTAGAGTCAGTAGATGTTCAAATTTAGGTCTACTTTCTTCAATACTTCTTGTAGCGCTTGCAACAACCCTTCATAGGATGTAATCTTTCACATCACTAAGGATTTCTCTCATTTTTCCTCTTGTTCTAAATTCCTTGGCATGTGTAGAGGTTCATATTCAAGTACCAGGTCCACCAACTTTCCTACATAATGTATCACTAAGGGAAATTTCTATGGTACCTTGATCTCCAAGTGTGGCCTAGATCTTATGACATTGAAACCAATCTCATTTTCGATGTTGATAAATACTTCATTATTCTTCTGCACCAAGTCCCTCTCTTACGTTATGCACGCCACCTCTTCCTCCTCAACGACCACCTTCTTCTTTCCTTTTTCTCCTGCTGCAACTACCTTCTTGGGTGCCATTTTTACCTTGCAATTGTCTCCTCTTTAATTCTACAATTTGTGAATCAAACCCTAGCTCAATTCAATCATGCCCTAGGTGGATACTTTGTACCCTAACTCCTCTTTGTCACCTTGCTTCACTCAAACCATCCACCACGAGAGGATGAAAGCTTCTTTTTGAACAAATCTGTTTATCACACTTAGTTTCACACCCTTTGCACCTTAACCCGATCACTCGGCTCTTTGCACTTATCTATTTTCTCAAATACTCTTAGTCAGACTTTGGTAAAAATGAATTCACATCCCATCCTTATATAATTTTTCAAATTTTGATGCATTTATTACTCCTTCACCTACCAAATATCCTCTCATTCATTGACCAAATTCATTCATTCCACGCGGTACATCTTCACGCCCCATCTATAACCTTCTAGCGTGCCTTCCTACCCTCTGGTCATAGACTTCTCCTCAACACTTGCCCTTGCACATAAGTACCTTGTCATTATACCTTCTCTTAGTATTTATCATGAGCCTTTTATTACCTCACATTATATTTTCCTTTCATTCATCTCCATCCTTGGTCACATTTGAGAAGCTATCTTCTTTTGACTTAAATCACACCCATAACAGCTTATTCCTTTCACCTTTCAATTCCCACAGTCTTTTACTTGGATAACTACAATCACCCCACACTAAAAGTATGTGCAAGTCCTCTACGCATAAACATTCTTCACATAGTAATTAGCTTCATACACGCAAGTGCACTTATTACACAAGAACAATAACTAAATTGACAAATCATAACAACAATGAAGGAAATACATTAAGGAAAGATAGAATGGAAACCTAATCTAAATGGCAATATTGCCTTATTAAAAACACCAAGAAGACTTATTTATAGTAGGGCTTCAGCCTACTCTTGTTAAAGTAATCAGTAGCCATGTTCCATCAAGTGTTTCTAACTAGAAAGCACCTGATTCAAGTATGTAAGTGATGACATATGGCCCCAACCAATGTACTTTAAGTTTTCCTAGATGGCGCAAGAACTTAGAGTCATAGAGAAGTTCATGATTCATTTCCCAAGTGATTCATGCATGCCTTTAAGTTCATGATACCCTTGAGGGAATAAGTCTAGATAATCCCCGAGTAACTCAATGATCTTTTCCACTTCCGATTCTCGACCAATTGTCTCCATTTATGGCCTCCGTAGGCTCGGCCTCCAATCCTATATTGACCTTATTTGTCTTCATGTGTTCATGATAGGCCCGTGTATCCTTGTTTGCACTATCCAAGACCTCACGCACCCCTTGTGAATGTTCAATATCCAGGTTTTTAACTTCCTCATCATCCACGATGTAAACCATCTTTCCTTTCTCTTTCTTAAGGAAAGCGCATTCAAGTAGTATGGATTCCATTTCTTCTTCCTTTTCAAAATGCACTCAGATCTTTCTCACCAAATAATTTTTGAATATTCTCTTCGCCTTTACACTATTTCCCATAGTTAAGTGCTTGAAAAATTTTAATGCTTCTTCGACTGGAGGTTTAGTCGTGAAGTAGTAAAAGGTCTTGAGCATTCCTGTAGTCAAATTATGCCAATTCCCAGTCTCTCGATGTAGTTTTGCATATACATACCAGGCATGTGTGCATCCTTGTAGAGTAGAGTACAATCTATGCACCTAGAATGAAGGTGGTAATGCATCTGTCCCATTGTCTAGTGTCTCTCACACTGCTAAATGTGATGTTGAATAGGTTGATCACCATTATAAGTGTAGATCTATGTAGGTACATTGCTCCTTACAAACCTAGTAGATAAGGTGATTCTAATCTCCTTCCACTCCATAAGATTATCTCTGTGAACTACCCACTAGCGCACTATTATCCCGCACAAGATATATGCTAACATGTCTCTTCTCTTAATTTGTTCTATCCATTGTGCTTTCATGGATTTCAAAAATACAGGAAGATATTCGCCCCTATAACCTAAGGTATCTTGTGCTACCTATCCGTCAAATAGAACAAAGTCCATTCTTGCATGTAACTACACTTTTTACCTCATGCCCTACTAGTTCATATATACCATGAGCCCAATTGTCACAAGCAATACTCATAGTATCACTAATAGAGTGAGAATCCTCTCATAGTAGGATTCCTTCCTTTGACGGCTCATTGACCTTTGGGTCTTGAATAATGCATACATAGATTTTTTTAAGTCCTCCTCACTTAGAGGCTCAACATGTGGTGTAGACTTCCCATCCGTTAGAGGTATCACAACTCTCTCATCCTTGTTCTCAAAGCTGATATACCCCTCATTGAATCTCAAATCAGCATTATTCGCATAACACCAATGGCATCTAAGCAGCCCGGAAAACTATTTTCTTCGCAAGTGCTAATACCTCAAAATCCCAAAGTGAACTTGGCCCCTTATATTTTTATAGATGCATCCTTCAAAACTCCTATGGGAGTGGCCTTAATCTAGTTTGCCATAAACAACACATTAGATGATGGCTGCAATGGAGGCCTCCCCATTTATACCCATGCATCTAAAGTAAGCACATTTACTTCTGCACATGTATCAATCAAAATATTACTCAATAACCATCCATCTACAACAACATTCAAATTGATCTCTTTATCATAGTCAATGCTATCAAGGGGAATATTTGCATGCATAATCTGTTGTCCGGTCTCAATACTTGCACACGGAGTGTTCCTCTTAACCAACTTCCTAATAGTGGAAAGATGTTCTCCGGCGCAACATTTGCACACTTCTATCAGATCATTGATATTAGTTTAGAATATATCTCGATTCTTTTCTCTAATCCTTTAAGTATTAAATCTCACCTTGAAGATTCCTTATCATGTCCATGGTATCCTGGTAAACTTACTTCGATGAGCAGGATCTGGGTACCTTACATGTAAGACCTCCTCCTTGGTGATCGTAGGCTTCGGTAAGATGCCTCTCTTATGCGTGCCACTTCAGCACGTGTGGTAATCTTCACAGTTAATGCCTTAATTCCTTCTACTATCTTGGGCATCCACTAATCTTCTACTACATGTTGAATTCTAACCATCCATATGCCTTTGTTTTCCTACTTATGTTGTTTACTCAAATGCTCATATAAGTCCGAAACTCTTCATAGTTATGGTTCTTTCCGTAGAAAGAACATGTAATATTCTAAGGACATTCATGTCTATAGTGGTGAGGATCCACACATATAACATATTCCAAGAGGGAACTCACTTCTTCCTCCATCACGGCCTTGTCCTCCATATCCACCACAATATCCACATCCCCTTCCATGACCTCCTTCAAAACACCCCTCATTCCTATCATAGTGCATTTGATTATGATCCCGATCCTCATTCTTACCCTTAGAATTATCTGTTACACTTGTCTGTCGTACCCCAATGTCTATAGCATCCTAGATTCGACCAATCAAGTGAAAATCTTCAAGATATCATGGGTCATGGACCAAAAAATTTTTACAATAATAAGATACATTCTTCCTTATCACATGTTGTAATAAAGGATAGTGACTAGCATCATGATTCAAATGAAAAATCTCATAATCCAATAGAAATGAGTGTATTGATCTACGAGGGAAACTATCCTTGGTGTGACCTTCCACTTCACAATCTGTACACCAAATTCCTGAGTGCGTTTCATGGGCTGAATTTGCGGATAGCTTCTCTAACTCCTTTTCCATAGCTGTAATTTGTGCCTCTAGGAATGGACTAACACCAGTGTCAATGCTACTAATCGCCTCATTATGCAAAGCTACTTCAAATTGCTTCATGTAGATCAAAGTGTATGTCTTATGTGACAAAGTGCTCTTTTGAATGGTGTAATCAATCAATGAATGAACCATTGTGCATGCTGTCTTGCGTGAATATCATAAGAAAGCTTAGATAGAAGTGTCTTAAAACTGTCATCATACTCACGTACACTATCAGTAGTGTCTTGTTTAATATCCTTGAGTGCACTAATACTCTTCGCTCAAACTCGTGGATATGGAACTCTTTCCGTAAAGCATCCTTCAAGACTACATAATCCACACAAGTTTGATCGAGTCAAACTTCCTATACCAATTGTGTGCACATCCTCGTAATGTAGTAGAAAATTGACTTACCTTACGCTCAAATCATGTGATCCCTTTCATGTGCCATAAGATTTCACACATATGCACATGTTTGGTAGCATCCTCTATACCTCTATACTGGGATATGAAGATACATATATATATATAGATATTTTGTGGTTGTTGTGGGGCCTAACCACCGATCCGTAACCTCCTGTGTTTCCTCTACCTCTAGAACCACCAGATCCACTAGAACTAGAATCAGTTATGCCTATTGATCCTCCACCTATAGCTGAAATAGGATTTGTAGATGTACTCCTTGTGCTATGACAGTAGTACTATACCGAACCCCTATAGTCCGTGAGGTAGTTCCACTTCCGAGGTGAATCCAAAATTCTAAGTGCTCACGTTTTGTGTGAATGATGCACCTAACAATGTTCCTCCAAATAACATTGATGTCGTCTTTCCTACCATTGATGTACTTTCTCCCGACTTACTCCTACTCTCCTACTTCAAAATTTAGTTTATTAGTTACTTGTTGTACTAGATACCTAGGAAAACCAAGTGCAAGGGTTAGGTCACCGGGTGGATTAAGATGCGTGCCCATGGTCCAGTAGTCTCTCTTTGGTGCACTTGTGTGAAGTTAAGGGGGATCTCTCATGCTTTCCAAGATGGGGGTGTTCCTGATGCTCTGGCTTCATGTCTTCTACATGAGCTTCAAATCCTTCATGAGCCATCTCTCTCCTCAATGCCATACTTTCTACAATGGAACACTACTTCTTTATCTCCCTCTCATGCACCTCATTATACTTAAGCCACCTTTCCTCTCTCTTCCTTTCTTTCGCTAGGTCTACCATCTTTAACCAAGCCTATTCCTACCCTCGCACATGGTGAGGTTTAGTTAGCCATCGGTTTACTCTCTAGGTTCAAAGTTACCATCAAGATCTTGATCACTAGTGGAATACCTTGCAGATATGCTCCTCTAGGATACCACAAAAACTAGAATTCAGCTACCTCTAGGCAATAATACGTCGAAATTGAATATTCTAGAATATAACTATTTAAAACACCATGTATCCACAACGTGAGTCTAGATCAGATCAACATCATAAAGGGCTTGAAATTCTTCCTGTGTCCAGACAAGTGCACGATACCTCCAATTCGCTTAGATGCATAAGCAATCAGCCACTCATATAATTCTACTAGAAAGATGGCAAAAATATCTCATATAAGTTGTCATACAGATTTTTTCTACCCAAGTGTGTGCGTTAAAATCAGATCCAATGTTGAACCATCGTGCATATTCTTCCTCCAGGTCATGTATCCACTCCTCAATACTTTCTAGAGTTAACCGGTACATCTTCATTGTGAACCATCCTGAAAACAATTGAAAAAGAGGTCCTAGAAATGGAACCAATGATGCAGCCTAGAATTCACCAGATAATACCCTAGACGCGTTGGCACATCACTAAGCCTAGACTGAGTGCTCACTCGAAGCGTGCAAAGGTACCAAGTCCCTCTTTAGGGTTGTTGTAGTAGGATGTTAGTGTGATGAAGGAAGAAACATATAGATCCATAACTAATCCATCATTCTACAATGCATGCCATATTCAAATCTAGGAAAGAACAATCTTAAACAATATTCATGATTGAATCAAGGACATGCACTACTCAATTACACATAGGAATGACACTTAGATTCAACCAATAACTTCCATCTATTAATAAACACAGAAGCTCCTTACAATAATGGAATTCTATACCGATGTGCGCATGGATCTGATATAGTAATCCAGTCATATGCACATATCTCTTTATGCTTACCTCTTACGCTTTACATATACCTATATATATCTCATCTCCTTTCTCTCAGGTAATTCACTACATATATATAGGGTGGGGACTTTCCCTTCACTACTTATCTATTCCAAAAATAGGTTACATGCTATTAATATCCACACGTCGTTTACAGGGTATAGCCATACATTCAAGAGTGTTATCTATAGACCTCTTATAGTTAATTCAAGTGACAATCCTATTTTTAGCTCGTCTCTATAAAAAATGCTTTGATCCGATCCTCAAAAGATAAACAATGCATGGCACGCATGTCTTTGCATCGTTGGTGTGTTCTGCACACCATATTCTAAAAATAGGTCTTCATGCTCAAAATCGATAAGTCCCGAAAGTGAACTTCGGCTCCATGCGTGCATTCTTCCTATCCATTTACGCCTTAAACCTGGCCTATTTTCCTATGAAAACTTCTTGTGTGAGTTTTGTCAAGTGTTTTCTCGATCAACATTGATGCGCTCCCTTCAACTCATGATAGCCTCGTGAAAAAATTCTTGGAAGACACGTAGTAGCTCAATAATATTTTTCACCTCTTGTTAAGACCAATAGTCACCAATAATGGCTTTCTTAGGTTTTGTATATGTCCCAATGTTGACCTTCTTCATTTTCATAGGCTCATGATAAGCACGCACCTTCTCATCAACACTATCTAAGACCTCATGCATACCTATAGTGTGATCAACATCCAAATTCTCTACTTCTTCATCATCAATCATATAAACCATCTTACCCTTCTCTTTTCTAGCAAGGCATGTAAAAGATGCAACTCATCTGTCTCTTCTTCTTAAAATAACACCTCCAAATCTATCTCTAAACATATCTAACAAGATTTCTTCATCTTTTGCACTATCCCCCAAAGTAAGGTGCTTCATAATCTATAATTCTTTATTCACCAGAGGTTTAGTAGAAAAATAATAAAATTTATGAATCATACCTGAGGCCATCTCCTACCAATTAATGGTTTCTCTTATTAGCTATGCATGAACACACCATACATGTGCATAAATGCTTAGGTTCGCATAAAACTTATGTACCCAGAGTCATAGCGGAAAGGTTTCCTTCCTCTCCATCCAGAGTCTCTCACACTTCTGAATGTGGTGTGAAGTATAATCCTTCCCATGGAATTTCTATATCCGAGAAGGAAATTGTTCCTTAGAAACCTAGTAGAAAAGGAGATTCTCACCTCTCACCATTCTAATAGGTTATCTCTGTGTGTATTCCACCAATGCGATGTTCTCCTACATAGGGTATAAATCAGCATATTTCTTCTATCACCCTCATCCTTCCAGTGGGCCTCCATGGTGCGTAGAAATACATCAATGTTTCCTTAACTAGTGTACCAAGGTACACGGTTATGAATCAAATGTTGAAAAACACGTGTCTTGATCACGTGAGTAACTCGTATTCTTGATCTCTTTCCCAACCATTTCATACATTTAATGCACCTAGTTGTCACAAAAACATTGGTTATATCACTCATAGACTGAGCATCATCCCACTGTATAACACCTTCCTTATAAGGCTCAAGGTCTTTAGGATCCCTAACTGTGTACGCATATATCCTGTTCATATCCTCTTCACTTAAGGGTTCTACATATGGTGTAGCCTTTGCATCTGTCAAAGGAATAATTAAGTGTTCCTTTTTTTTCCTCAAAACTGATATAACCTTTATTAAAGTGTAGATCATAACTATTTGCATAACACCAAGGGTGCCAAAGAAATGTTGGAAAACTATCTTATTCCTAAAATGCCAAGACCTCAAAGTCCCCAATGAACTTGGCCCCTTGTATAGTAATAGTGGCATCCTTCAATACTCCAATGGGCATGGATCTAGTCTTGTTCGCCATATACAACACATTCGAAGAGGGTTGTAATAAAGTGGTCTCCCCATCTAATTCCACACATCTAAAGTGAGTAAATTTAGTTCTACACTTGTATCAATTAGTATGTTACTCAACAACGACCCATCAATAACTGCATTCAAAGTGATCTCTTTATCATACTCAAGACTTTGAGGGGGTAATTTCACATACAATATATGTCTCTCGCGCTTAAATCCAGCACATGGCATCTTCTCGTGCAACAATTCCCCTAATAAGGGAAATATATTTTCCGGCACAACATCTTACAAACCTTCATCAAGTCATCAACATCTTTTGAGGAAGCTCAACTATCTTCACCCGCTCCATCTTTCGTGACTTCTCCTTCAAGCATTGTATCTCAGCATGTAAGTTACTAATAACCTCCATAGTCTCCTAGTATACCTCTTTCTAGTGGGCATGATTTGTACATTTTACATTTATCACATCTTGTTGCATAATAACATGTTTTTTCTTTGATATCTCACAAGTGTGCCTAGAATCGGTGCGTGTAGTCACTAACACGAGAAGTATCTCAAAGATCGTGCACAATATTAGGCATACATTGGTCTTCATGCGACACAAATTCACTTTAATAATCCATGCACCCTATCATTCTTCTTATAGTTCTACCTCATGTGCTCATATAACTCAAGACATTCTTCAAACTTATGTTTTTCCCACACCGTGATCAAACTACGTTATGAGGGCATTCGCACCTATAATGATCTAGGGATCTACATGTAAAATAGGTTCCATAAGGGAAGTCATGTCTTCCAATACCATGAACACGGCCTCTGTATCCTCCATGTTAACCTCAACATCTATCACCTCCATCAGAGCGCCCTTCATAATGATGTCCTTCCTGCTCCTTTGAATTATTCGCAACACTAGTCTAGCACATGCTATTTTTAATAACTTCATGAATCTAAACAATCAATATAAAAATTTCTATATCATGAGTGTGAGACTTACAAATCTTGTAATAACATGACACATTCTTCCAAATATCACACCGCAATAATGGGCATCTACTTGATTCATGATCTAAGTGACATTGATGTCCAACTTTTTGTTATTTTCCAAGTTAATGATGAAGTACTAAAGAAAACTAAATAACCATAGAAAATGGAGTTTTTAAGGTACCTCTAATGTGATGTGATGGATACGAGTGCTAAATGATGGATTCTTACTATAACAAGATCTACAAAACTGAAATGGATTGGATTAAATAGATGTATGTGGGGGTTACCTGCATAACGTTGGCTCCAAGAAGTGGTTAGCTTGATTGGTGGATGTCAACCCCCATGTTTAGATAAATATGAAATAAAGTAAAAGCATGTGGAAACAAAGCTATCCATGAATATGATAAAATGGCTGAAACTGATCTAAAACTAATTATATGAAAACAATCGCAAAATAAAGGTTACCTAGTCTCGGGTCAACAATGACTACCGAGACTATGTACACACACACATTGGTGGCAACTCTGGGAGGATGGATCTAAATTTGTAGATGAATTATTCAAACTTGCAAGGTATGGAAGTAATTTTGTGGTTTATGACGACTCGTAGCTATTGTGGAAGGATCTATAGAAGAGAGCTAAGGACTAGGAGATAGGATAGATGATAGAAAGGTAGATTTAGATAGGTTTTGGATAAACATAACCTCGGGTTGATGGTGACCAAGAAGGATCGATGGTGACTATAGAAAATTTGGGATGAGGACAAGAAGGAATAGTTGAATATGGGAACCTGTGAGTACTAAGGTTGTAACTAAGGGTTGTTGAGTGATTGTTAGATGTTGTTATGGACTGCAAGAGTTTAATCTACGAGAAAGAAAATAAAATCTAATAGAAAACCTAATAAGAGTGCTATAAAATTAAGAAATCTCATGAAGGAATATCGTGAGTGATGTAAAACTGTTTGATGATGGATTGGATGTTTGTGACTATCACAGAAGCTATGAAAGCAACGAAGAAGCTCGATTTATCTTTGGTTTCTTGATTATTGAGTGATTACATACTAAATGGAAAGAAATCAAAGGGAAAGTTTCCTTTAGGCTTACTTTTTTATTTAGGGTAGGGTTTGTTGATTTTAAAGAGTTGGTCAAATTCTTTAAAGCATATTTGTAGGATTATATGACTTGGGGATGAATCCAAGATAGTTAGGGTATAAAAATAGATGGGATGAAAGCTAAAAAATAAGGTGATTCATATGTAGGATAAAAAACATCCTAATTAGAAATTTGGTTGGGGAAATAGATGAGGGTATTAATTAATTAATAGGATCAATGTGGATGGGATAGTTGGGCATGTAAAATATTAAAATGATTAATTAATTAATATTTCTTAATTAATTAACAAGGATTGGATGGGAATTTGATTGAATGAGAAGGATGAATAAATAACTGACTAAATGTGTGCACGTAGGTGAATGAGGGCATAGATACCAATTTTAGGTGTCTAAATTTTTCCCTTTTTTGTTGAGTGACTTCTGGTAACAAGCCACGAGACAAAAAAAGGGTTAGATGAGGATAAAGGATTGATGATAAGTTCCCCCTCAAACAGGAATCGATAACGCCAAGGAAATCGATGGCATGTTTTAAAAAATTAGGTGAAAAAGGGTGGGTGGGTGATGAAAAGATGGGTGAAATCATAACCAAGGAAAAATGCACCATGTAAAACGGATCGCAATAATGACGAAAACTATAGTGGTGACTCCAATATCGGTTTGGTAAGGGATGATTCAGTCTCAATGGAGATGGACAATAACATTCTATGGACCGTTGAGAGGGTGATGTTCAAAGGTAGTATGAATACAAGTCGATGACCAATGGGTCATAGGAAAGGCATCAAAATATGTGCAACTATATGCAAAAGGGTATGTGAAATCCTTCATACACAAGGAATCGGGTGAAAAGGTATGCATTCATAAAGAATGACGATGAAAATTATGGTGCCCAATGGGACATGAAAAATGGCCTAGAAGGAAGAATAAAAGAACAAGTGAGGAAATAATATACCCAAGAGGGGAAAGCATGGCCGCAAGATCGGATTTGTATGCAAATTTGAATAAAATTGTGAAATAAATTGCATGAAGGAAAAGTATATAAGGCCAAAAAAGTGAACTTTGAAATGATAAGGAGAATATTCCAAATATGAAGAAAATAGAATGCCTTAAAGGGAAAATATTAAATATGGCAACAGATGTGGACTTTGGGTAAAGAATGTATCTTTGGATAAAAGGATAGTTCGAGTGTTGGAATAGAATTCCCAAAGGGAAACAAATATGGCTACAAGAAGTGGTCTTAAAAGTCATGAAGATGAAATAAAATCAATTGAGGAGAATAGTAAGGCATGACCCTAATGATAATGAGCTATAGATACAAATGTTACTTCATCATATTGAGGAACGTATGAGAAAAATATGCCTCCAACTGCATTAGAAGTAAACAAGAGAGGATATGGGTGACACAAGGCACATGCGACCAAAGTCGATGCTAGAAAATAACCAACAATAGTTAGTCATTCTAAAGATCATGAAGGAATATGGATGAATGATCTCATAGACCTAATGTTGACACAAAAAGGGATCTAGGATGGAATTTATACATGGGAAGAGGGTTATCAAAGTGTGGTGTTCCCTAAAACTATGCCCCACCTCCGAGAAGGGGGAAGAGAAATGTTGACCTAAAAACCCAATAGAAGTGTAAGGCTTAGGAAATATCGATCTTAGTTAAGGATGTACGCGGGAAATACACCACCACTATTCTAAGAATAGAAATGTAAATGAAAACACATAACAAATTTTACTCCAAACTCCAATATTTATTTAATCATCAATAATGATTACATCAGTTTTTTAGTACATGCATATTCTACCTTTTCTTACTCTCATACAAAATATCAAAATGAAATTCACATGTCTTTCATGATGCACACCAGATATTCATAGTATCACTTCTTACATTAATTCCTCTCTTTATTCTTCATGTTTTTCTCATCTTTTCTCACTCATTTTTGTGATATCCTCTTTTCCCCTCACTTTACATCATTATATAGCCTTTAAAAGTCAAAAGTTAAGTCTTTTCACTCATAATGACCCTTGGTAACCATTGGTTAACACTTATTTACATTCTTAACTAGTGATTAGTGAATATTTACACATATATCATAGTGTTTATGCATTTTAATTTTGTAAAATATTATTTATTGTTCATTATTATTATTATAATATGCATCGGCTTTCATGAGTCTATTATAATGCTCGTATATATCTCGCAAACATCATATAACAACTTCGTAGTATGAATAACTTTGTTATGTCTCTCGCGATTGTATATTTTTTTCTTTGCTTTGTCTTCATTATGTGGTTCTTTGTCAAATTTCATGGCTTCCTACGGTATCTCGTAGCTTCTTTCGGTGTTTGGTGGATTTTTCCTTATAGCCACGGCTTCGCTCTATTACCCATAGCTTCCTTCTTTTACTCGCAGCCTTTATTCTTTTATATCATGGCTTTCCCTTTTTGCCTTCGCGACTTAATCTAACTCTTTACTTGATACTTAATGACTTCGCGATGTTTCCTTAACTCTGCAGCTATCTCAAAATGCAATGGAGAATCTTGTCAAAATCATCCCCCAACTTCAAACATTTTCTCATCCTTAATACAACCAAATGATGATTTAAAGCTCCATTCTTCATCACTGACGAAATTTCTTCCTTAGGCAGCCTGATAATCTTCTTTTTCCTTGGTGTGTGTTCTTTTCTAGTTCCTCCATTCCTCAAATATTTTTTCTTGGTCCCTCTATTCTGGTATACTTCGCTTTCTTTCAAAACTTGAATGAATCATCTTCTCCATTATCATCTATTGGTATCCTTGTACAATATCCAACAAATTTCACTTGTAATTCACCACTAAAATCCTCATCCTTTTTCCTTCCATCTTGTTCATTTTGTATTGTACCATATTTTGACCTAACTATACTTTTCTTCTTCTCATTTATCACCTTTTCATTTCTTTCTATTTCTTCTTGGTTTTTCTTCTTTTACTTTCTTTTATGTTCTCTACCTTTTCCTTCCTTTGTTCTACGTAACATCCTCACACAATGTCACAGTTTCATTTTATCCCTTAAAACTTAACTTCATTATCTCTTCTTTTTCCATCTTTTGGTTTTCTAGTTTATCTTCCATATAAATCTTGTTTTCTTTCCATGATTTCTCTTTTTTGGTCTAGAAAATTCTATGGATGTATCATATGGTTTTAGTGTTTTAGTATCCTTTTCTTTCTACGTCCCTTCCTCTTTGTAAAATATATTTTCAATATGTATCTTATTCTCACAATTTTACAATATATGTCCATTTTCTCCACACCAATAACATGTTATCAACCTTCTCCATTGATCATTTTCTCTGTAGTTTTGATACTTTCCATCCCATCCTTTATTGTAGTTATTTCCTCCATAATAATGATGATAATTTCCTCTATTATAGTTATTTCCTCCATATATCCCATAGTATCCTCTGTAATATCCCATTTTATTATCTCTTTGAAATCCCTCATGATATCCATTACCTCTTTGATAACTCTAAAGGTATCCTCTTTCATTACTTTGATCAAGTTTTTGTCTTAGTTTCCTTAATTCATTTTGTAGCTTCTCCAATTTTAATATCATTTCACACTCTCATCTCCATGGTTCTACTTCTAGTTTTGATTCCATTTCCACTACTTACATGAATGTTACGAACTTTTCCCTCAATTAATAATCTTAAATAAGGTAAAAATACCACAATAAACAACTCAATTATCCTTTTCTCATTTGGTCGTTCCTCTAATTTCTGCACTATATTCTTGAATCTTTGATCAAATTCCTTAATAGTCTCTCCTTCCTTTTCAAATAAATACCCCATTTTCTCACACCTAGTGGTGAAATATTTCCTGACATCTACTTAACACAAGAAACTTGGTCTCGACGCCAAATTTTGACCTAAAACCCCAAGAGGAGTATAGGGCTTAGGAAATATCGATCTTAGTTAAGGATGTATGCTAGAAATACACCACCACTATGCTAAGAACATAAATGTAAATGAAAACACATAACATATTTTACTCCAAACTCCAATCTTTATTTATTCATCAATAATGATTACATCAGTTTTTAGTACATGCATATTCTTCCTTTTCTTACTCTCATACAAAATCTCAAAATGGCATTCACATATGTCTTTCGTGATGCACACCACATATTCATATTCTCACTTCTTACATTAATTCCTCTCTTTATTCTTCATGTTTTTCTCATCTTTTCTCACTCATTTTTGTGATATCCTATTTCCCCCTCATTTTACATCATTATATAGTCTTTAAAAGGAAAACTTTGTCTTTTCACTCATAATGACCTGTGGTAACCATTGGTTAACACTTATTTACATTTTTAACTAATAATTAATGAATATTTACACATATATCATAGTGTTTATCCATTTTAATTGTGTAAAATAATTTTTATTCTTCATTATTATTATTCTAATATGATTTTGGCTTCCGCATGAGTGTATTATAATGCTCATATATATCCCACAAGCATCATAAAACAACTTCATAGTATGAATAAATTTGTTATGTCTCTGTCAAATTCTATCTTTTTGTATTTTCTTTGTCTTCATTCCATGGTTATTTTTCAGCTTCCTACATTATCTCACATCTTATTTCAATGTTTGGCAGATTTTTCCTTTTACCCACGGCTTAGCTCTTTTACCCACGACTTCCTTCTTTTACCCACAGATTCTCTCTTTTACTCGCGGCTTCGTTCTTTTGTATCACATATTTCCTTTTACTTCGTGGCTTAATCCAACTCTTCGTGGATACTTAATGACTTCAACGGCTATTTCCTTAACTTCATAACTATCTCAAAATTTAATGGAGAATATTTTCAAAAACAAACCGATCAATGTGGGAAGTTTGCTAGAAGAAAGTTGATCAATGTGGGAAGCCTTCAAATACCATAAGTATTAGCCATCCTTCGAGGTTATGGTCTACTTTATACTATATATATATATATATGCATAAAATAAATGATAGCCATCCTTTAAGGGATTAGTCTATTTTTTTCATTTGATTTTGATTTCATGTTTTTAATTTTATTTTTCTTTCTCTTTTTTTCATGAACATTTTTCCTTCGAGGGATCAAGTATGTTTTTGATAACTTTTATTTTTTATTTAAGCATCCATGAATTTTGATTTTACATGGGGGAGAGTTGGGACTAGCTAAGTAGACCACTTAGGAGGGGATAATGATGTACAAGAGACACCCCTGGACCCTTTACATGGCTCCAATAGGTGAATAAGAGGGTGATGGATGTAATGATTGTGGATTTCTCACCAAAGGGGAGAACCTATCCATAAGTAATATGCTATGGGTAGAGCCGTGGTTCCCATATTTAAGGTCACATCTAGGAAGTGATGAAAGACCACATAGTTCCAAATCACTATGACGAGACATGGAAAGAGATAAGATAGAGGAATGATCTAGAGATATGACTAAGATCACATTAGTAATTATGCTAACAAAGTAGAATGGTCACAAGTGCAATGCATTAGGTGGTTTCACTTCCGGTTTATCGTTAAGGAGGCCAAACGATAGGCTCTTGACCCATACTTATGCATAATAATGTATGGTCCAATCCAGTTAGGGGAAAAATTTCCATGTTGGCTCTTTTCTAGAGTAGTGACGTTTAATTAAGGTCACATTCGAGATAGGATAGCTGAGATAAATGAGTGAAAAATAAAAAATATGCATCCCTAATGAGATGAAGAGATGGTCCCCCAAGAGAGAGACAAATACAACCACAATGGTGGATTTTGATGAAAATAAATGTTCCCTCAATGGAAAGACGAATGTATTTGATGAAAATAAATATGGTGCTCCAAAAGAGATATAAGTATGGCCAAAAAAGGTGGAATTTGATGAGAATAAATGGTCCCTCGATGGATGGAAAAATATGGCCACAAGGGTGAACTTGGAGTGAAAATGTGGTTTCCCAAGGGAGAAACAATGATGGCCACAACGGTGGGATTAGGATGAGAAGAGTATAATAATAAAACATGGTCGCGATGGTGGAATTCAAACATGGCCACAAAGGTGGACTTTAATTGAGATTTTGACTTCGATAAAATTTAGATTAAGATCGAATAAGATGGATTGGATGAAATTGGATGAGGTTAAATAAATATATGCCAAAAGTGAAGTCCCCCAGGATCAAGGGAGTTGTTTAGATAGGAAATGAGTTACTGAGGATGATATGCTCAAGGACAAGGGAGGCTACTCCCCCAATGAAAGAGATTATATCACTATGGATAAATTAGATGTGGATGAGTTAATGGATGTCGAAAGAGTTTAGATGAGATCATCTTGAACTTGGATCGATAGATGGTTGAGGATCACAAGGTTGATTAATAAAACCAATAGTATTAATAAACAAGGGAGGACCCTCTTTAGGAGGAATGATAAGGGATGATGTGGATGAAGGATGAGATTTAGTAATTTTGGTGGATGGGGATGTAGGAATTGGATTTGGATTGGTTGTGGTAGATGGAGAAGAATGGTTCCCGTGAATGAGGAAATCATATTTCTCAATAATATTATGGACTATAGTCTGAAAGGCCTTACAATGCTCGATGTCATGACCCACAGTACAATGATAAGCACAAGTGTGATTGGGACTAAACCATGAAGGTTTAGGACTATTTGGATTAAAATATTTAACAAAGGGGAGTGTGATTGCAGATATTTGAGTTAGATGTTGAAGGATATTTGTATAGGACCCGATCAAAGTGTCAAAAGGAAGATAACTTTTATGGGTTTTAACATGATGTTTTGGCTTGGATTTAGGTACGGATATAGATTGGATGGGTAAATTAGGTGTCTTGGAAGACAAACTAAATTTTGATTGCTTGGATTAGGATTTAGGTGTGGATGTAGATTGGATGGGTAGATTAGGTGTCTTGGAAGACAAAATAAATTTTGATTGTTTAGATTGGTATTTAGGTGTGGATGTATATTGGATGGGTAGATTAGGTGTCTTGGAAGAAAAATCAAATTTGGTTAGAGGATTGGATTGTTTGGATTTTTGTTTATCATTGTGAGATGTCCTTTCTAAAAAGTCTTATACTTGGATTTACACATCGATGTTTGGGATGTTGATGTATGAGTTCATTAGGATGTTGAGGATTGGGGTGGATTGCTTTGGGGTTTTTGTGTTTTGGTTTCAGTTTTAGTGTTGGTTGATGATTCAGGTCATGTGGACTAGACGAGTGGTTACTCAAACAACTTTGATGGATAATGAAGGATCCTCTTTAGAAGAATCATCATTTAGAGTTGAAATGGCTACAAAATTTTGTGAAGAACAAGGGTAATTTTTCATTTGGATAGATGAAGTCAAAGGTGTGGATGTTGAAGTGGAAGGAAGAGATTGGTTTGGTTTGGGAAGGAGGTATCCTTCCTTAATGAAGTCATGAATAATGGTTTGAAATGATTTGTAATGTTTAAGATCGTGTTTAGGGGTACGATGATATGTGCAGACAAGGTTGGAATTAAACCACGATGGCTTCTTGCTATTTTTGGTCAAAGGCCCTAATAGGTGGAAGTGTGATTGAAAAAATTGTAACAAGTGTCAAGACCTCCAAAGCATTAGGATGTGCTTTGTCTTTACGGAATATCTTGGTCTTTGAAGAAGAAGTGGATGTTTGAGATGATCCGGATGTTGAGGATAAATTTTGAGCATGTTGATGTCTTGATGGCCTGAATTTAGTTTTGGTATTGGTAAATGCCTTAGTGTTGAATGGTTTCAGTTTTAGTTGATGAAACGTTCTTGATGAAAAGGTTGTCGTGTTGGATTGTTTAGAGGTAGGAATGTTAATTTCCTTATAGGAATATATAAGGGATTTTGAGGTAATGTATTAATGGTTGTAGATTTTATTTGTGAGGTTACATCCTTAGGAGGAATGACAACAATTTCCACTAGAGGATCTAGAGGTGGTGTTGGTATAGGTGTAGGAAGTAGTATTTATTTGATGGAATCTAAGGAAAGTGAATATTGATTCGATTGCACTGATGAGGTAGAAGGATCATTTGAAGTTTTCATAAGTTAAAGTGATTTCAAAGGTTCTTCAAATTATGTAGGAGGGGAGGATGATGTGGATATGGTCTCAATGATTGATGTGATAGGTTCAAGAACTAGGATTGGAACTATGGATGGTATTATGGGTAAGGACGGAATACATGTGGATGATGAAGTGGATGAGGTAGATATAGGTGTGGAATCAATGGTAGATGTAGGTGTGGATATTGAAAGAGGTGTTTGATGTATAGTATTGATTAAATAAGGATTAAAATCATATGGTGTGGAAGGTAGAAATGGATCTATCAATGTTGGATCTAGGAAGGTTTGTTTGAAGATATTAAGGAGTGGATGTTCAATTGGTTGATGGATTGTGTGATATTGGGAAGTAGGGACATAGTAGGATGGTTGAGATTGTTGAGGTACATAAAGTGTGGTAGATGAAGTAGGGATGGCATTGGTATAAGGTGATGGGGATGGAGTAGGACCCTCTGGTTGACATGATTGAGAACCAGAGTTATAGTGAAATTATTCATAGATGGGGCTAGAAGGAGACAAACATGAGATATTGATTGTGCTAGATGTTTGAGGAGTGGCGGTAATTGATGTGATAGGAATGGGGGTTGTAGTTATGGTTGATGTGGGTGTAGGATAAGTGTTGGATGGTCTTGGTTGTATAACATAAGGAGTGGATGGATAAGGATATAAGGAAGCTTGGTTTGTTAGAGCTGGAGGAGATGTTTGATAAGATTTTTGAGGTTAGATTAAAATATTTGACCGTATTGGAGCCGGTGAGAAGTGTGAATGTTGATATATTTTGGTTATTGGACATATATTATCGATGAAGTAGGGATATGGTTAATATTACATGGTTTAGGTGTAATAAGATCTACCAATTCAAAGTGGATTGATATGATTGAGGGGTTATTGGGGATTTATGATGTAGGAAATCATAGATGGGGCTAAAGGAAGGCTCAAAGGTGTCTAAAGGAGTGTGAGGTAGAGGTGTTTGAGGTATGGTATCGATCAAGAATGGGTTATATTTGTTTAGTGTGATTGGTGAAAAGGTGTCTCGAAAATTTTAGGGAGTGGTGAATACTTTGTATTGGTTGATGTGATCTACGGAGTAGGAGTTCATGGATGGGGCTAAAAGGAGACAAGGATGAGATATCGATCATGGTAGATGTTTGTGCATAACCGTTTGGGGTGAAGTTTTGTTCCATTTTAAATCAAGAAAGTCAGAAAATAGTTCTTTTTATGTTTTTGTTTAAGAAAGTATGAAAAAGAAAAGGGGAAATGGATAATGAGGTACCTAGGAGAAGGCAATCTATGTTTGGTTTCAGGTATGTTTTAGCTTGGGAAGTCTCAGGAGGATTCCTATTGGGTGATAAAATCCCAATAAGTCTACCGACTAAGGATATGTTTTGATATGTTAATTGACTTGTGAGTTGTAGGTAGTGTGGGATAAGATGTGAGATGCATAAGGTTAAGCCCTACTTAATCTATATGAGCAAGAAGGATGCAAAAAGAATGTTCTTTTTAAACTCAAAATGAAGTGTGATATTCAATGAGGACACAGAGACAAGAGAAGGAAATTACGATGCAAAAAGGAGCAAATAGGGAAAAATTGAGGAACATCGGGTAACACTTTTCCTAATTGTCTCCACTCTTGAGCATTGAGTGATCCAATCCATGAACCCCACATGAGAAAACAATAAAGCAGAGCCTCAAGCTACAAAGTGTTAGTGAAAGATAGAAAAAGGAAATATAAAAAGAAAAGAAAGATATCACCGAAAGGATTGTCACACACCGGGTGTCCCGAAATGTTGTCCAATTTTTGTTCATTTTCAAGTCAATGATGAAGTACTAATGAAAACCAAATAACCTCGGAAAATGGAGGGTTTACGGTACCTCTAATGTGATGTGATGGATACAGCACTAAATGATGTATTGTTACTACAACAAGATCTGCAAAACTGAAATGGATTAGATTAAATAGATTTATGTGAGGGCTGCCCAAACAATGTTGGATCCAAGAAGTGGTTAGCTTCCTTGGCAGATGTCAACTCCCGTGTTTAGATAAGGATGAAATAAAGAAAAAGCATGTAGAAACAAATTTATCACTGAATTATAAAAATGGTAGAAACTGATCTAAAACTAGTTAGATGAAAACAACTACAAAATAAAGGTTACCTAGTTTGGGTCGATGGTGACCCAAAATGTGTACATGCAGTCGATAGTGGCACGGGAGGATGGATCTAAAGTTGTAGATGAATTATGCAAACCCGTAAGGTTTGAAAGTAATTTAGTGGCTAATGAGAACTTGTAGAATGGCTGTGGGAGGATCTGCAGAAGAGAACCAAGGACTAGAGATAGGATAGATGATAGAAAAGAAGATTTAGATAGGTTTTGGATAAACAATACCTTTGTCAATGACGACCATGAAGGATCGGTGGTGGTAGTAGCAAGATTGGGATAAGGCCGAGAACGAATAGCTAAATATGGAAACTCAGTAAGCATTAAGGTTGTAACTAAGGGTTGTTGAGTGATTTTTGGATGTTTCTCTCGTACACAGAAGAGGTTAATCTACAAGAAATCAAAGACAATCTGATAGAAAACTTGATAAGAGCACTATAAAAACAAGAAATCTCATGAAGGAAGATCGTGAGTGATGCAAAACATGTTTGATGATGGATGAGATGTTTGTGACTTTTGCAAGAAGATACGAAATCCGGAAGAAGCTCTTTTCTTGATTTTTGATTGATTGCATACCAAATGGAAAGAAATCAAACATACTTAAAGGGTCGGCAAAGTGACTAGGCTAGGTCACCGCCGATCACAGAAAAGTTTCTATTTTAGGATTTATTTTTTATTTAAGGCGGGGTTTAATGATTTTAAAGAGTTGGCCAAATTTTTAAAGAATATTCATAGGATTAGATGACTTGGGGATGAATCCAAGGTAGTTAGGGCATAAAAATAGATGGGATGAAAGCTAGAAAAGTAAGGTGATTCATATGTAGGATAAAAAGAATCCTAATTAGAAAGTTGGTTGGGGCAATGGATGAGGGTATTAATTAATTAATAGGAATTAATTAATTAATAGGATCAATGTGGATGGGATAGTTGGGCATGTAAAATATTAAAATGATTAATTAATTAATATTGCTTAATTAATTAACAAGGATTGGATGGGCATTTTATTAAATGAGAAGGATGAATAAATAAATGACTAAATATGCACACGTAGGAAAATGAGGGCATAGATACCAGTTTTGGGTGTCTATAAAAAATCTCACAATCTAAAAACATGGTGCACACCAATTTATGAGTGTATTTATCCTTAGTGTTTCCTTTAACCTCACAATTTGTACACCATATTCCACTACATTTTTCATGAGCTTAATTGGCTGATATTTTCTCCAAATGTTTCGCCATAGATGCAACTGGGCATCCAAGAACAAGATAACTCCAATGTCTATGCTCCTAACTACCTCAATGCACAAAGATTCTTCCAAATCCTCACGTGGATCTATAAATGTCTTATGAGAGAAATTCCTTCCGAAATGTGTGAGCAAACTACAAACAAATCAATGTGCATGTTGGCTAGGGACTATATCATAAGATAATTTTGATAAGCAAAGTGTTAATGCATGCATCATACTCCCTTATGCTCTCAGCCATGCCCTGCTTAATCTCCTTCAGCATGCTGATTCTTTTCTATTTAAACTTAGGTATATGAAACTCAGCCAAGAAATCATCATGCAACATGTTGTAATCTATAGTCAGAGTCGCCCGATCTTACTTCCTATACCAACTATGTGCCCCTTATAAAGTAATAAAAACTAACTTTCCTTATGCTTAGGAGATGTGATTCCAATAGTGTGTCATAAGTATCTCACACATGTGCACATGTTCCACTACATCCTCAATTCCTCTCGTGATCTAGTAGGAGAAGAGACATCTTGTAATAGAATTGATGTCGCTGGTGTGGACCATGCCCACCCAGACTCAACCTATATTACCCCAATGTTTCCTCTTCCTCCATAATCACCAGATCCACTAGATCCCGAGCCTTCAAATCCTCTTGATCTACCTCTTTTAGTAGTCACCGGACCATAGGATGAACTACTTTGTGTTCCAACTATTGTACTAAATTGAACTCCCACATTCTCGTGAAGTTGTGTTACTTCCAGATGTATTACCAACGTTCTCGCGCACCCATGCTCTTTCCCGATGACGCACCAAAAATTTACTACCAATCGACCACCAAAAAATATGTTTGTGCAGCCATAGATAAATTTATCATTTGTTGATCTTTAGTATTCAAAGGAAAATGATATCTACATATCACTACTCTATCACCAACACTAGCTTGTTTCTCAATAATTGTTTCAGGAACTGGAACACCAAACACAAGGTCAAGGTCATCAAGTGGGATCAAATATGCTACTGGTCCTTATTATTTCTTCTTATAACGCACTCTCATTTGAAGATGAAGGGGATTCTCTTCTGTGCTTTAATAAATGGGGGAGTACTCGCTACTCAGGTTCCACATCCTCCATGTGAACCTTGAATCCTTCATGTATTACCTATCTCCACAACTCCACAGACTCCTCAACACCCCACTTCTTCGCTAATTTCCTGTCCCGCGCTTCATTATACCTAAGCCATCTTTGCTATATTTCCTTTTCTGTCGTAAGGTCCACCATATTTCACCACACCTACTCCTAATCTCATGCACAAGTGGATTTTTAGCTAGCCATAGGTCATTCTTCAAAATCCAGAGTCACCAAAAAGATCTTAATTGCTAAAGGGATAAAGCACAAAAATAAAATCCTATGGGTTTGCGCAAGAACTGAAATTCAGAAACCTCTAGATAGGAATAATTAGAAACAACGTACTAAAACATATAAGTGTGCAAAAACCACTCCACTAATGATCTATAGTGTGTGTCTAAGTCACATCAGCATCATACAGAGTCTAGTAATATTCTTGTGTCCAAACAATTGTTCTATACCTCCAATTCTACTTTGATGCATATGTTACCAGCCACTCATACAATTCTATAGGAAAATAGCAAAAGAATGTCTCATAGAGTTCATGATATATATGTTCTTCAACCCATGCACAAGCATTGAAATCAGGTCCAATATTATATCTATGAGAAAACTGGTCTTCTAAGTCCACAACCCAACTCTCAATGTTGTCCAAATTCAACCGATACATCTTCATCATGCAACATCCTTGCAACATCTTGAAAAGAGGGATAGGAAATGAAACCAAAATGTAGTCTCTATTTCTTACTCAAACCCTAGATGCACTGGCACATCACTCGAGATAGATCGATTCCTCACCGAAGCACACAAAGGTTCCGGTACCTCTTTTATACCAGATTTGTCAAGATATTAGCATGATCATTCATATATTCCATTACCATAAGTAAATAAAGGTAAATCATAAAAAGATTCATCTCACAATCATAGTGCATAATTAATCAAACAAGGATCAAGATCATATTCACCATACAATAGTCATGAGAAGTAACATCAACAATCAATATCCATTTACAAAGATCCATTATATTACTTCATCACAAACCGTTATTTTAATACATACAAATAACACTTTCATAAGCTATGTGTACTCATAAACCAACAACATAACTCTAAAACATACGGTCTAATGATCATGATCCCAAAATATTACAAATCAATACATATATATAGGGTTGGGGACTTTCCTTCACCACCCATACATTCTCAAAAATAGGTGCATGCTAAAAATAGCCATGCTTATTGCACACAAAATCAACTAAAGAAGCATGCAATCTTCTCCTAATAATAAACTATCTAGTAATAACACTAAATATGCATCATATTATTATCTAAAATAATGGATGACTCTTGCATTTATTCTTGACATCTCAGCCTCTGAGTCTTCTATCTTTTTCTAATGTGTACTCATCACTCCATGTCTATTTTTTATCTCTTAACACTAAAAAATGGTTAAGTCCCAAATTCCATCTTCCTGGGCATGAATCTATAGGGTGCAACTCACAAACATTTGCACCTCCTTCCCTCACACCGCTATCAAATGTGTTCTTGATACTTAGGTATTATTTTTACTAGTCAACATGATCTTATCGGTGGGATCCCGTGAGCACGTGAAACCTTTCTCCAAACATTGATTCACTATTTCTACATGTAGGTGTCAATATTACAATCAACAAACTTCTAAAATAGTATTTTCTCTATCATCATAATCTAACTCCCTTGAAGATACTAGAATATTGGTATACCTTACCCACTTGTCCTCTTGTTTCAGATATAAAGCGAGAACTCATACATATTAGTATTAACTTCCACAAACAAGCATAGTGTTATCAGACATGCACAATCATAGACCAACTCCTAGTATTCCCATACAATGCAATGAAACAACTGAGGTTTGAACCAGAAGTCATATAAGGCATTCAAGTTAAAAAATTATACTCCACTCATCTGTTTATCTTGTAAAGAACAAACACAATTCAATATACCATTCATTGTATCAATGTAGACCTTTTAGGTCCTCAGCATGCAATAATCAACAACATGGTATCCTTTCACCCTTTGAATAACTCAACCATCACCTTCCCAATATGAAGATATCAGAAATCAACTTTTCATGCAATATTGTAAGAATATACATTCAAAATCTTCACAAACACCTGAAGCACACAATCACAATTAATCTATGAGTGAATAAAGAGTTACAAGAGCAATCTATCTCTTCTTTTGTTATGCACATGCTAGTTACTTACTTGAACACCACTAATAATAAAATAAAATGATTTAAGGATCAAGAATATAACAAATACAACACAAAAATAATGTCCTCTTCATTTCATGTCATGCCTCCATGAACTATATCAACAATATTTTGTCATTGTCTCCCAAAACTGAACATGTATTCTAAATATTATTATATTTATTTTTTCCATTTTCTTCCCCTTCTCGAGGAGTGAAAACTAACTCTCCTCTTCTTTATTTGAATTCCTTCTCCCATTACTAACTTTCATCACATTTATGAGCTAACTAAGATTTTACAAAATCATACTCAAGTTCATAACCAAGTTAAGACATGTAAGGAGGATTTTTATCAAACATTATTTAGGACAAGCTATTATGTTCCTAATGAAGGTTAATTAAGCTTTATCCATGTTCTTAATACATTCTAGACCACTATTAGAGCACCCAATCAAATCATATTACCACCTTAAGGTATAAATACCCTTCTTTGAAATTTAAACTATGTTTTGACGGAAATCTCCTTTGTGACTCAAATTTGAATTTTCAAACTTTCTAATGACCTCTAAACCCCTCAAATGACCTTTCTTTACTTCTCACAAATTTTCACATTGATAGATAAGTTAAGGAAGCATTTATAAATCGATGTTCCTGCATCATTTTGGGAGGTTGTACATATGGAGATGTCATGGTGGAGCAACTCAAAATCTAGTTGAGCCTCAAAGTGAGATGATGCGATAACATAGATTGTGATGGTTGAATAGATGTTGAGTAGATTACTAATTGGATATGTGGTTTATGTGGATTTCACATTCGACCACATTTGATTGGTCTTAATGTTTGAGGGTAACTATCATGAGATCCGGGATGACATCCTAGGCCTGGCATATATGACTCGTGATGGACTTTCTATTAATAGTTGAAGACTCAACAAATACACTTAGACTTGTGGGGGAGGTAGTGTGTTAGCTTAATAGGAATAAATATTCTCTAGCGGTAAAAAGTGTGAGAGTCGTGACATCCTTGGTGTAGGGCCTTCTCTAGGAATAAGTATCATTGGCATGAGAGAATGTGGTGAGACCGTTAGATGCATAGGTAGTGGTTGTATGCCAAGTGATTGAAACATGCCACATTGTAACGTTAAAGTTTCATGTGTCTAGGGAAGAGGGAGAGGCTTCATGGGATTATTCTAGAGGCACATATTGAGCATGATCCTTGTGTTGACTATTCAGGTGTCATTGGCTCTAAAATTTGGCTAACCTTTATCCGAGGGAGGGAATCTCGAGGGATGGTTGATGTATTAAAACTATTCATTTTGATGTGTGTTTGTGTGTATGAGATACCATTTTTGTGATATCATGTGTAGTGATGTGTTTATATGACATATGTGTACATTTATGATTCTATTTTCTTATGTAATCATATATGTATAAACATGTATGATGAAAAAAAGAAATGATAAAAAATTTAAGATTGACAGTGTAGGTAAAGTGTGTAAAATTAAATAGTATTGGGACCAAATTAGAGGGATAGACCAAAGAATATTAGATAAACCTAAGTTGGATATGATAGGAAAATGATGACCAAAGTAGGAAGCCATTCCCGTAAAAACCCAAGGGGGAGAGAAAGATCCAAGGAGGAGATAAATTACCATAGTATCCAAGATAGGAAGTTAATAACTAAAAATTGGGAATATTTTTAGTTAATATAATCTATAATGACATGTAAATATAGTAAATGAATGTAATAAACGAGTATGGAAAATGACCCAAGTAAATAATCTAATGAAAGTAGAAACACTAATATGCAAGTGAGCTATGTAAGTGACTTATCTAATTTGATGAGCATGTGGGACATTGTCATACAAGTGACTCTGGAGAAATAGAAAGAAGGAATGACTATGTAAAGGCCCCAAAAATGGTGGATCCAAGTGTCCATCTAGACTGGAGTTCTTGAGAAAGACTAGGGCACCTGTGGGTGCTCTAGTCTATAAAATGGGCACCCTGGTTTGTGTAAAAGGTTTGGAACTGAGTTTCACAAGTCCAGGAGGTGGTCTAAAAACCTTGTTGTGTGTCACATCATATTCATTTACTTGACCGTGCCAAAGTGTCGTTGATAATCCAAGATGAAAGAAATACCTACAAGAAACCACAAGAAGTATCAAAACCCTTAAAAATGTAAATGAATGGGTCAGATTGACCTCATCTACCATAATAGTGGGCTTACTAACTGAGCACTACACTACATTTCAAACCCAAATATAGTTCTAGTGTGTGTGTGCATCATGTGCCCTAGGTGCTCTTGTGTCAGTCACACTTTATGAAGTAGCGAGCAATAACTAGATGTAAAATGTAGTAGAATGGTGCATGGAATAGAATATAATCCCTCCCCCTATGCTTGTGTGATGCAGATTGAACCAACCTTGTCCTTGTGATGGAGCTAATGGATGCAAATGATCTCCAAATGGATGCAACTCTAGGTGGATGATAGTAGTGACTAGTGTTTGGTCCCTCATTATGGTCTCATAACTTTATATTTATAGGGTTCTCTTCATCTAATTTCATAATTAACCTCGAAATGGCTAACCACCAAAAAGATAAGAAGCTGAAATGGCTAGAAAGTGCCCAAAAAGTGGTGGGAAAGTTCAAAAAGGATTGGGGCACCCCTGGTGGGACCAAGGCACCCATGGGTGCCCTAGTACTAGCCTAGAGCGCCCTATTCAAGGCTAAAATAACATGAAATGACAAAATATGACTAGGCATGTGGGTGCAAGAGGTCGGGAATGACGAAAGAAAATAAAGTAAGATGACCAAAAGACGGGGTTAATTAGTACTTTCTTCACTCAAAAACCTTATAAATAGTAGTATGAGATCGAGATTAAATAGTTTCTAAAGTGTATGATTTTATGACTACATTTTCCCCCACTTTATGTTTGTGAGTGGAAAGCTCAGTAACATAAAGTAGATAGAGATGTGTACCCGATGCCCATGAAGATTGTAGTAGAAAATGCACCAAAGTACTAGACAAAGCACAGAATGATAAAGAGATGATGGAGTGTGGAAACCAAAGATGAAAAAGTGAAAAGAAGTGATGAGAGTGAACTGTGGAGAAAAGGCATTTGTAGATGATGATGTGTGTGATGTACCTGCATGGTTAGTATAATGTGTGCTGATGTGAAGTGTTGTTATTTGTTGCCCCCATTTTTATTGTTTGTTTCTCATATGGTTGGACGTATAAGGAGAAAATGATCAAGTAGTCAAATATGTATATATGTATGTATGTGTAAAATCACAATGTAAAATATGCACGTAAAATTATGTAAATGTAAAATATTTAAATGAAGAATGTAAATAGAATATGTGCACCTTATCCATGTTGAGAAAGAGAGTGTAATAGAATATCCTATAATTCCGAGTTTTGGGTGATCCAACGCCATAGATGAAGAAATATAGGGAGGAATTCTGATGTATCCTCCAACTTTTAACTACTTTCTTGAATGTATGTGAAGAGATATTTGTACGTCCCGGTTTTTTGGGTGATCGACACCACTATTCAAAGAAGTATAGGGTGGAATTCCATCATATCCTCCAACCTTTAACGCGCTTCCCTAATGCTAAGGACTACCATCTCTGTTAAAGTTGTTGTGTACGATATTCGTAGACATGTCTAAATCCACTCTCGTATATAACCCACAATGCCAAGGGTAGAAATTACACTAAATTGAACTAGTGTATAAGCCTTGTGTAGTATGTAAAACCCCAAATAATTCCCCCTCTTTGGGAGTGCATGCAATGTCACCGATAGGAGAATGCAGCCCCAAAAGAGGACCACCACCTGTACTTAAAAACTCTTCCCTACTGAGGGGAAGGGAATGCACTTAGTAGAAACCAAGGCATGTAAAAATAAGAGGCTATCTAAAGAAAAGTGTTAGTATAAACAAGCATGCATGTATAAATCAATGTGTAATCTACACAAATAGTGTAAAATCTACCAAGAAAAGTAGTAATGTAAACACACAAGAAGACAAGTAAGTCACACAAAGTGGGCTATAAACATGGAACATCACCCATGATGTCACAAGACACACAAGTCCATCATGTCCAAAAACAACAATCAAGTGTGTATACTAAACATAAGACAAGGCCCGTAAACGAGAGAAAATAATATACAAATAATGTAACAAACAAGTATGGAAGAAAATATCCTTGCATAACAAATGTTTCTCATGAAGCACTCGTTAACATGTTAGAAAGATAAATAGTATGTCAAAAGCATGTATAGCCAAGTAATGTAAAGTTCTTAGTATGAAATTAAACAATAGCACCTAGAAGAGCTGAATATGGATGCCCCCAGTGACCAGTGTAGGAAGGGTAGAAGGCAAGTATCCCTACTACATGTAAGAGACATGTATCTGCGATCATAACTATTAAAATATGTGAACGTGCATGTGTGGACAATATAGATAAATTACATATGAGTAATCTAACTAGTATGTGTAATAAAGCGACCATGAACAAGAAATAGTAAGCAAGAGTAAAAGGAACCATAATATATAGTATGTTTTGGATAGATAGAATGAAATACAAAATGGAGTGATAGGAGCTACATGCCCCCCGAGTGAATGGAAATGTATGCAATGAGGTTCATTTGGTTTTCCCCCTCAAAGCAATCAATAATGAACGGTAAACGAGAGTGCATCATTGGGAAATGGTCAAATAGTGTGTGTTGTGTCTAGCACGCGGTGAGGAGTATATATGTGTTGTGATGTTTATATGTGACATATAGAAGATATGTGCATGAACCTTATAGCCTAAACATATATCACGACAAAATGAATGTATGAGTGATGATTTAGCCCTAAAGTTTGTATCACTACAAGATTATACAGAAATGAAAATGTATCTTATAGCGTGTGTCACTATAAGATGAATAGTAGGGAGTGGTGATGTAGCCTAAAGCGTATACCACTAAAAATGAAGTAATAGGAGACCATTTAGCCTATATTGTATGTCACTAACCTAAGAATGTCGCATGATAAAAGGTTAAGTGATGAACATGTGTGTATGATAAGGTCCATTTGATTTGTAAACCCTTGGTAGTTGAGTATGGAATGAGGAACTAAAGTGTGTCATAGGGTAGTGAGTGCAACGCATAGAAGATGATGTGGTATATCTAATGAATATGATAAATGACCATGTGATGAGTGGAATGTGTAATGTACAATGTAATATATGATGTATACCGATAATTGTAAGATGCACGATGTAGTATGAATGGTATATAATGTTAGATGTGTAGATAATATGTAAAATGTGTATAATTTATAGATGCACAAATGTAGATTAAATGTAGTATGTATGATGTAAGGTGTATGAAATTTAATGTGTGGTATCTATAGTGCGGTTTGTGATTTTCATGTGTAGTAAGCCCTCAAAAGTCAAGTGTGACATTGGGTAATGATGACACTATAATGTATGTATGGCTATGAAAGATGAGATGATGCTAATATAAGGTATCCATGAATGCTAAGAGATTGATGTAGTACTAGGTAAGGATGTGAATGCATGATAATGGAAATATGAGACATGTGCTTATGATGATATGATGATAAGGGAGGGGGTGTGAAGACTATGCCCCCAAGTATGTAAGCGATGGAAGTCTAATCAAAAGATACTAAGTGGATCAATGTAAGGATTAGTTTCCTTAACAAAAGTGATGGCATGTGATAGAGGAGTGTGACCATCCAATAGTTCATCATTATAGTAAGCTTCATTCGGATCCCAATCATCAACATATATAGGTTCTATAGCGGATGTTGGAATTACAAGTTTAACTTTAGGTGGTGATTGTTGTGTATGGTCTGGTGATGTGGTAGATACCTTTAATGGAGGAGTAGTGAGATCATCCTTAAGATAAGGTTGTTTAGTTTGACTTGGTAATACAATAGACGACTTAGTAAGAGGATGTGATTTATAGAAAAATATGAGAAGTGATGGCTTGTTTTCATGCGGTAATGCTGCAAATGATGGAGTAGGAGTTGGTGAAGTAATTTTGAGAGGTTGTTGCTTATGTTTACATGGTGACATTGTATATGGTTGCTTAGGTGACTCTTGACTCCGAAGAAGGTGCATGAGAAGGAGTATGGTGATTTTCATTAGATGTAGAAGGAAGACCTAAGAGCCCATGGAGATGTAACATGACATTGGGTAGTGAATGAGATAAACTCTTGATGTTCAATATGTTTGACTCTACATTGTAAAGCATATAAATCATCATCATTATGTCCACTAATTCAATGATAATTGCAATATGGATGACCCTAATACTTTGTTAGACGATAAGGAGTAAAGTATTGAGTAGGCGGTAAAGTGAACAATTGACGACTATGGAGCACAGTAAGAATGTCGCAGTTGCTTAATGTTATGCTCAAATATGAGAGGCTCAAGTAATGGCATGACCTGAGGTTCAACTATATGACATGTAGTGGACATAGATTGAAGAGGAGATGTAGAGGGAGAACAAACATGAGCTTGAGAAGCGTCCCTAAGCTGTTGGATTTTAGATTTGAGAGATGTGATTGTGGATTCCATAGCCATAAATTTGTCTTGAAATAAAGCATGTAAAGATTGAATTGAGTCCAATAGGGGTTGATTAGATGGAGAATCACTAGGGTTATTAAATAGACAAGTGATCATAGGACTTAGTTCGTGTGGTGGTGTATTGTCATCATAATACTTGGTGTCTAAGGATTTTTACAAAATAGCCTAGCAATTAGGATATCTCTTAAGTAAATCAGATAAAGAAACTTGACCCATGATAGAGGAAAAATGAGGATCCTAAGCATGAAATACACGGGTTCACCAAAATGATTAACTAAAAATGAGGAATATGTGTAGTTAATCTAATCTAGAATGGCATGTAAATACAGTTAATGTATGCTGATAAATGAGTATGGAAAATGACCCAAGAAACTAATCTAATGAAAGTAGAAACCCTAATATGCAAAAAAGGTATGAAGTGACTTACCCGATTTGTTGAGCTTGTGGGATTGTGTCATATAATTAAATGGGGAAAAAGAAGCAAGAATGAGTGTGTAGAGTCCCCAAAAATGGTGAATCCAAGCTATCCATCCGGACTAGAGAACACGGAGAGGGACCGGGAATCTATAGGCACTTGTGTCTAGAAAATGGGTGCCCTGGTCTACGAAAAAGTTATGGAACCGAGTTTCATAGGTCCGGTAGGTTTCTTAAAACCCTCATTGTCTATCATATCAGATTTGTTACACTATGTCAAGTTTCGTTGATAATCCAAGATGAAAGAAATACCTAGAAGAAACCACAAGAAGAATCAAAATCCTAAAAAAGAAGAATGTAAATGAATTGGTCGATTGACCTTAGCTATTGTTATCCAATTTTACACACATGGAAAAATTGGAAAACGGGCCTTATTATGATCAAATCATGACATTGGTCCTGTGGACCCACTTGGTCATCGGTGAGATCGCTCACTTTTTTTTTTGGTATGTAAGCCATTGAGGAGTTTGATAAGATTATCTTGCTCAATCGAGCTAAATAATGTCAAATCATGAATAAAGAGACGAGTCATCGGAGGAGCTCGTGCCTTGTCCTAACTCAGTCATAACTCAGATCACAAGCCTTACATGAGTTCATGAGTAGGAAATGTAAGCTCAGTAACCAAGTTTGGCTTGTCGTAAAGGAATCTTGATAGGAGCAAAGGATGTTTTGATGGTTGGCTCATTGAGGTAGAGAAATGATGAGCTCGACTCGGTTTAATTCAACATGGAGAGATCAATGCTTCCTCGTTGGAATATGAACTCAGATTTAATGACTCGACGGAGACAATAACATAAATGACCGAGCCCGGTCTTGATAAGATAACCCACAAAGAGAAATCATGGTGAGTTCACGGTGAGTCATAGTTAAAGGAACGAGTCGATCACCATACATAGAGGTCGAGTTGTATCAAGTCGAGCTGAAAATTAGAACGGTGGAGAAACTTTCCCCTCTTGCCAAGTGGGGATGTTAGCATGGTATGCCGCGATGGCAAGATACTCTGTGGGTTCCCAAGGCCACATTTCCAAGTGAGAGTTTTGGGGTCAATGAGCTATGACAAGCCCAACGTAGTCGGAAGAGATATATAAATCCCACACTAAGGCATGAATAGGGGAAATCAGGTAGTGGAAATATTGGGGTGGTAAACCATGGTGATACTTCTGAGCATGGGAGAAATTGGATCAAATTACCAAGTGGAGATCATACGATGGCGATCCATCATGAGAATTCCACGCAACTTGGAGTAGTCTGAGTCTTTGTGTGAGTCACTAGGAGGGTTAATAGGATAGTTATGAATTGGAGTGGGTCATGGGGAAAACAACGTGACATAAGGAGGTAATAACAAGCTCATCAATATGAAGCATGACAGAAGAATAGGAGGCGGACCGAGTTGCTCAGTGATAGTGGTAACAATGTAAGAATCTCTTCTTACTAATGATCAAACTGTCGAATGGAGCGAAACGACCCATCACTGGAGAAGTGTTGCAGAGGAGTTTAGGTGAGTGAACCATCTGATGTATGGAAGGTGGAACTCGTAGCAAAGGGATTTGCTCAGTTTTGAGCTTAAAAACATGTGCTAACAAAGTGATGAGTTATTGAAACCACGGTGAGATCTCATCCGGTTGACAATATTTAACTAGGCAACAGGCATGTTGCAGTATAGTAGAATCCTTTTCTAGCACTTCCAACAAGCAAGTTTTCCAACTATGTTGTTATCTTCGAGATCAAATGCATCCTCAAATTCAAGATTTTCCTTCAAGATATTTTTATCAAAATCGATTAAGTGACAGTGAGAGTGTTACCAGGAGACCTGATGAAATTTATTACAAAGATTCTCTATTGAGACCTTACTTGTTTTACGATGTAACTCATGGAAGTGAATCTCATAGAGGTGGATCTATTTCATATCAGAATATTCATGAAGCACAATTTGCTTTGCAATTATATGAGCATCTTCAACGAGTCACTAAGTTGGCAGGCATAAAGGTTTCTGTTGGAATTATCACACCTTACAAGCTACAGCTGAAATGTTTGCACCGAGAGTTTGATGTTGTCCTCAAATCTGATGAAGGAAAAGGTTTATATATCAATACGGTAGATGCCTTTCAGGGCCAGGAGCATGATATAATCATTATGTCTTGTGTCCGAGCTTCAAATCATGGGGTTGGCTTTGTAGCTGATGTTCACCGCATGAATGTGACACTAACACGAGCTCGTAGAGCGCTTTGGGTTATGGGCAACACAACTGCATTGAAGCAATCTAGTGACTGAGTTCAGTTAAGGGAAATGATCAGAAAATGATCGAAAAGACGTGTTGAGGTTTGGAGTTCGACATGATATAAAGGGATTAAGCATGTATTCGAAGAGAAGCCCTTGAAATACCACATGAATTTCTCAGGGTGATCGCAGGAATCAACATCGAGGAAGAGGCGTGAAAATGTGAACATGATCAAACAAGTCTTAATATTTCCCACAGATACAAAGCATAGAATAGCTTGAGAGATCGACTAAATCAAAGAAGAGCTCAATGCATGAGCTAGTGCTTGAGTTTATAACCAATGAGCATAGACCCATTGTTGCCGAGGGAGTAAGGAACTCAGATGTGTAAGATGGTAAATATGAGCTCAATACATAGACATGTGAGAGTCCGAGTTGAGCCAACTAGGTGCTCGGGTCGACATGCAAAACAAAGCCAAAGTTGAGTCAGTTGAAGAGCTCATGGGGACACACTTGGTAGTGATATTGATGCTAGGACAACTCAGTAGATTTCGTGTAGAGCTCACCAAGTTGGAAAGAATTGGCTTAGGAAAGCGTGAATGACAATTTAGGGAGCTCGTGGTGTTGTTTCATGGAGTTTGAACATGGAATGCATGTGAATATGTGGTCCAAAACAAGAAGAAATAACTCTATCTGTCAAGCTAGAGCTATCACAGAGAAATCAATCGATTGAGTGTTGACAGGGCCACGTGACGTGATCCCTAACAATTTTCATAGCTCGAAAATCATTTCTAAATAGCACAACATGCAAGAGTGAAATAATTTAAATTCATTGAATTGTTTAACCTCTGTGGGTCACCAATGTATTATAGAACAAAGCCACGAAGTATGATTTAGAGTCAAACTTTTCATATTGTGGAAACGTTGGTACCAAGTCGAGATAAAGACTAAGCTCACGGGTGTCGAAGTTTAATGTATTTGTAGAGGCTTTCAATTTCGAGCTTAAAGCTTCATGTTCACGATGCATGTAGGTGGCTTGGTAATTCAAAATGGCTCGATTTGGAGTTTGAAGCAAGACCATAGTAGTAGCATTCGTGAGGCGAGTCTTAACTTGCATTAGGCCAGGTTCACAGGATCTACATGCATTTTGGCTTAATGAGGAAGATATACAACTCAGTCAAGGAACCCTATGCATGAGCATCGAGAAGAGATGGTGAAAGACGAGTTGTGGAGAATTGAGTTCATTTTGATTAGCTCACAAGGTGTTCAAAAATCCATGATGGTGGGGTAAATTGGCTCTGGTCGAGCTTATAGAGGATGAGCATGTAGAGAATGAACCAAGCTCATGGAAAAATGGAACTCGGAAAGGATAAAACTAACCAATGGAGCTCGGTGACTTCGTGGGGAAGCTCACATATCGTTAACCAAGGAAAATGATAAGAATCAAGTTTGATAGCTCACCATTCGAAGGACTCAATGCAAAAGAGCTCAATTGCCAAGGCAAGGAAAGAGTTGGTGTGGGGTTCAAAATCAAGTGCAACACCGAGTTAGAGGATTCGAAACTCACCGAGTTGGGCTATGTGCAGACTCTATCCACATGGACCCTCCTCCTCTTCAAGTCAAACGGGTCAACAGGGGGTCCCGACATTATGTTAATTAATTTAATATTTTTAATAATAATATTTATTATTATTATTTAAATATTCTTTTAATTAGTTGAGAAGACTAGGTCAACTGGATATTAATCACACATGATGGAAGATTCTAAAGTGGTTCAACTAACTGTGATAAATACATCATGGACCTTCAATTTAGGAATGTAATTATGACCTTTCCTCTTCTTTCTCACATATTCTTCTATAATGTAAGTTGGAAGCTCATTTCAAAGGGTTCTAATAGTTCGGACAAGTTGGACGAGCTTAGATATCTCAGTGAGTGTATACTTTTCAAGAGTCCTCTCTCTCTTCTACAAGTTGTTCTTGTGTGTTGAGAGAACTTTCAAGCTTCCTCTTCAAGATTGTAATGGTAACTATTGCCTCTTCTAGATGTATGATTCATTGTGCATGTTATTGAAGAAATAAAAGTTTGTGTTTTGTGACTAATCTTGGTCCTTTCATCATTATGTGCTTCTTTGTGCCTTTCTCGTACTTCAGTAGGTACACTGTGCAAGTTTAAGTTTCTATTACAAGTTCTTGGAGTTCTATGCTTATCGAGTGGTGGAGTATTGCATGCAGTTGAGTTGTGGTGTTTGTTCACCCTTCTTGAGTTCATCCTTCTTCACCGGGAAACGACATATTTCTCAACTGATAAAGTTTAACAAAGGGAATGCATGTCTCTTAGTTTGTGGTATCCTATACCCTCTCTAAGTTGCAGTAGGTGAAGTTGACCTGTGGTGCACACACCCTCTTCAAATTAACCCTTCTTGAGTCTAGAAACACCCTTCATTTGGTGCATCACCATCCCTAGTATAATTTTATTTCTGTAAATCTCTTTCCCTAAAACCCCACGAATATGTTAGAATATGATTAGATAATCATTTTTGTTACGCTAGGAGTAGTACAACACTTAGTTTAGGAAGAGGAAGCCGGCCTTCGCTAGAGGTTCACTTTGAGCCCAAGTATCACAATTTGAGAGGTGATCCCATGTGTCCTAATCACACCGAATTTCCTATTCACATCCTCGGCCATTTCGAGGGTGCGGTGATTTGGCGACAACATCTACCACAACAAAGTGGGCTTACTAACCGAGTGTTGCACTATATTTCGGACCCAACCGTATTTTGATGTGTGTGTGTGTGTCCATCATATGCCCTATGTGCTCCTCTGTTTCACCACACTTTGTGAAGTAATGAGCAATAACTAGAAGTAGAATGCAGAGAATGGTGCATGGAATAGAATGGAATCCATCCCCTTATGTTTGTGTGATGTAAATGAACCAGCCTTGTCCTTGGCTGGAGCTAATAGATGTAAATAATCTCCAAATGGATACAAATCTATGTGGATGATAGTATTGACTAGTGCTTGGTCCCTCATTATGCTCTCATAATTTTGGGGTTAGCACACACCGGTTCGTACAAATACTATATCATATATAAGAATACATGCAATAAAAGTGGATATTCTACCAAAAGAAATATACAAAACAAGAGATATAAATCAACACCATATTTAACGTGGTTCACCCAATGTGGGTTACATCCACCAAGAAACAAGCCAATCTATTATCCAAATATTTCAGAAGATATACAATGAAGATTTACAATCTTCCACACCTCTCATGATGTACAATACTTTATTTCTCTCAAGCTTCTCCTTCTTCTCCAAGAATTTTCTCTCACAATTATTTTACACAATAATCATCAATTCTCTCTCCTCTTGCTACTCTAACCCTAGCTACCAAGCTATATATACCTTATATAAACTTAGGGCACTTAGTCATGTAATTACAATCAATATATATGCTTTAATACTAAAATTAGATCTAATTCCCATGAGTTAAATAAACCACTCATGCACATGTAACCGATGGTTGTTATCCTAAATTGATGGTGGTTCCTTCTTGCTTGGTTGATGTCACCCTAGGTGACCAATGTCGGTCCCTACATAACTGAAGCCAATTCTTTGTGTTTTCCATCAAGTTGATAAAGCATGCTAAAATTAAGTAATTGAGCTTCACAACTCAACAATCTCCCACTTGGAGATAAATTATTGCACTATACCTATACAATGTAATTCTTGGATCCTTTCCTTAGCATTGTTTCTTCCTCTTTAAGTCTCAAACTTGAAGACCAAAAAAATTGGAGTGTAGCTCCAACTTCTCTTTTTCTAATGGCTTTGAAAGCATATATGTAGGGTTATCACTCGTATGAATCTTCTCCATTTTCAGCTTCCCATCCTTCAATACCTGTTGTATGAAGCGATAAATCAACTAAATGTGCTTCTTCCTAGAATGAAATGCGGTTTTCTTTTCCAAATTAATTACACTCGAATTTCAATAAACAATTTACAATCATCTTTCTCCTTTCCCAACTCTTTCATGAACTTGCTCATCAATATCATCTCTTTGTTAGCCTATGTAGTCATGCAACATACTCTACCTCTGTAGTAGAAAAAGTGACAACCTTTTGCAATCTCGATATCCACTAATCTGTCATCCCACCTACCTTTGTGAAAATATATCTAGTAGTGTTCTTCCTACCATCTAGATCTCTAGCCATATCCGAATCAACATAGCCACATAAATAAATAGTTGAGCCTTCATAGCATAACTTCCTTCTAGATGTCCCTCTTAAATACCCGAGTATCTATTAGACTATTTTCCAATTCTCTTTACATGGATTGGCTATAAATATATTCACAACTCCCACTACATGTGTAATGTCTAGTCTGGTACAAATGATAGCATACATGAGACTCCCAATTATTGAATCATATGGCACTAGTTTCATGTATTTGAACTCCTCATGTGATGAAATACACTAATCTCTTCTCGATTTGAAGTCCCAACCATAGGTGTACTTATAGGTTTTGAATTCTGCATTTTAAACCTTTCTAAAACCTTGTAGATATAATCCTCTTGAGATAAATATAACTTCTTGTCTTCCCGACTGTGTATTTGTGTGCCAAGGATTCTTTTTGCAGCTCCTAAATCCTTCATAGAAAATGTGTGAAAATGCGTGAGCTAGCTTTCCTTAAGCTCACCAATGTTCTACATACTAGATCTTACAATAAGAATATCATCCACATACAAAGTAGCAAAAGAATATAGCTCTCATTTTCAATCTTCTTGAAATAAATACAATGGTCAAATTCATATCTCAAATAGCCATGATTATGCATGAAACTATCAAACCTCATGTACCATTGCCTTGGAGCTTGCTTGAGCCCATATAGGCTCTTTTTCAACCTACACACTAATTTATCCTTACCCTTGACTTTGTACCTAAGTGGGTGCTACATATAAATATCTTCATCCAAATCACCATGAAGGAAAACTGTCTTCACATTTAGTTGGTCTAAATGCAAATCATGTATTGAAACTATACTCAATAAAGTATGTATAGAAGTCATTTTAACAATAGGGAAAATATTTCACCAAATTCAATACCTACTTTCTATGGAAATCCTTTTACTACAAGCCTTGCCTTATACCTTTTATGTCCACCATTTTCTCCCTTTATTTTGTAAACCTATTTATTCCGTAATCTCCTCTTACCTGCTAGAAACTTATCCAAATCCCAAGTCTATTTTTGTTCCAAGGATTCCATCTCCTCGTCCATGCCATGTTCCCAATGTATGTGGGTCTCATCCTACATTGCTTCTTCAAAACGTTTTGGTTCACCATTATTATTTAATAATAAATAAGATAGAGAAGGTGTAAATCTTTCTAGAGGTTTACTTACCCTTTGTGACCTTCTCACAGGAGTTTGGGGTACCAGAGGCTCATTCTAGACCTCTATATATTTGTTTCCAACTCGATGCAGGTGACAAAGCCCATCACTTACAGCCAATGCCGGTTCTTCTATAACCGATACTAGTTCAACAGATCGATGTCAAGCATGGTTTAACCGATACCGCCATTCTTGTGTAACCATGTAGGTATGGATTTTAAATATGAGAGTTCATTTTCATTCACAAACTTCTCAACCGGTTTGTCCTTGGGTACCAAAATTTGATCCCTATACATTCTCTTTTCATTCCATTCAATTTCAAAACTCCTAACAATTTTAGAATCATCTAAATCCCAAAAACGAAATCCAAAATCACCAGATCCATAACCAATGAAAGTGCATCTCTTGGATTTTACATCCAATTTTTTTCTCTATTTTCCTTATAAACATGCACAAAATATTCTAAACCAAAAAATCTAAGAAAAGAAATATCTACCTCTTTTCTGGTCCAAGCTTCCTCTAGTATTCCTCCATCTAGTGAACTTGAAGGCCCGTGGTTAATCAAATAAACCATTGTGTCAACTGCTTCTTCCCAAAACTACAAGGGCAATCCAACATGTATTCCCATACTTCTATCATGTTCCATGATTGTCCTATACATTCTTTCTGCAACAACATTATCTTATGGTGTTCTTGGAATAATCCTTTCTTTACATATTCCATTCACTCGAAAAATAATCATTAAAATTCTTGTTACATTATTCCCACCATTGTCATATCTAAGGCACTTTAACCTTTAATTTGATCCATTCTCAACAAGGGCTTTCCATTTTTTAAAAGTCTCAAAAACATCATATTTACGTTTAATACAATAATCTCATACCTTTCTTGTAACATCATAAATGAAAGTAACATAATATTGGGATACTCCATGAGAAGCTACCTAGGTTGGTCCCCACACATCTGAGTGTACAAGCTCCAATTTATGCTCCTTAGTTTCCCCAACTTTGAGAAATCTCACTCTCTTTTGCTTTCCAAAGATACAATGCTCACAGAAATCAAGATCTAAATCTTTCAAATCTAATAACTTACCCTTACCCTTTAATATTTGCATTCCTTTGTGACTCATATGGCCCAACCAATTATGCCACATGCACACATCTAAATCTGAAGTAGATAATATAGAAAAGGAATCAATAACATAGGTAGACAAATATAATATTCCTACCTTCTTGCCTCTTTCCACAACAAGGGAACCCTTGGTGACTTTCCAAGAGTCGGATGTGAATGTAACCATGCAACCAGCTTCACCTAGTTTCCCTGTAGAAATAAGATTCCTCCTGAGGCTTGGCACATGCCTCACATCTTTCAATACCCATGTATTTTTATTCTACAATTTTAGATGAACTTCCCCTTTACTAGTAATACTATAAGGTTCACCATCACCCAAATAAACATGAAAATTTCCCCTGGACATAATTTGTGAAATAACCCTTATTAGGGGTTGTATGGAAAGAAGCTCCCGAATCTAAAATCCATGATTTTATACTATTATCAAAATAAATAATAAGAGCATCTTGCATTACCTCTGCTGCAATATTTACCTCTTTACCTTTATCTGGGTGTTGGTTCTCTTTATCCTTTGAACAACAATATTTCTTTGCATGTCCTTTCTTTCCACAATTCCAACAGGTAATTCCCTTACCTCTGGATTTAGATCTGTCATTCCTGGACTTTGATTTCCCATTATTCTTACTCTTGGATCTCTCCTTCTTCCTGCCCCTACTTTCTACATTCAAAGCATTTCCATATGATGATTCCTTTGTAATTTTCCTGCAAATTTATTCATTCAATATTATACTAACCACATCATCAAAATTCAAAATATTATTAGTAGATGTTGTATTACTAACATCCATTACCAAGTTATCCCAACTATTAGGCAAAGAACATAAGAATAAGAGTGCTTTCACTTCATCATCAAATGAAATATCAACCGATTTTAATTGATTTACAATAGATCGAAATCATTCAAATGACTAGATGCAGATCCACCTTCATGCATCTTAGAACTAAATAGTTTCTTCATCAAATAAACTTTATTTAAAGCACTAGGTTTTTCATATAAATTAGAAAGAGATTTCATTAACTCTACCATAGATGTTGCTTCTGTAATATTAGAAGCCACAGATGTTGTCAGGATCAATCTTATAGATCCCAAAGCCTTTTTGTCAAGAATCTTCCATTCTTCATCAATTATCTTCATAGGTCTAGAATTTTCATCCAATGGTAAGTACAAATCTCTTTGATACAAATAATCCTCAATTTGCATCTTCCATAATTGATAATTTTAGCCGTCAAACTTCTCTACCTTGTATTTGTTTTCTTCTGCCATTATTGTAGCTCCCACTCAATTAGAAAACCTTCTGTGAGTAAATCACAACAAACAAAGCTCGATACCAAAAGAGTTGGGGTTAGCACACCGGTTGTATAGATAATATATCAGATCTAAGTATACATGCAATAAAAGCATATATTCAACGTAATAAATATACAAAACAAGAGATATAAATCAACGCCGTATTTAACATGGTTCACCCAATGTGGGTTACGTCCACCAATAAACAATCTAATCTATTATCCAAATATTTCAGAAAATATACAATGAACATTTACAATCTTCCACACCTCTCATGATGTATAATACTTTCTTTATCTCAAGTTTGTCCTTCTTCTCTAAGAATTTTCGCTCACAATTATTTTACACAATAATCATCAATTCTCTCTCTTTTTGTTACTCTAACCCTAGCTACCAAGCTATATATACCTTATATAAACTTAGGGAACTTAGTCATGCAATTATAATCAATAGATCTACTTTAATAATAAACTTAGATCTAATTCCCATGAGTTAAATAAAATCATGCATAGGTAACCGATGCTAGTTATCCCTAACCGATGGCGTTCCTTCTTGCTTGATTGATGTTGGTCCCTACATAATGACGCCGCTTACTATGTTTTCCAACATGCTAAAATTCAGTAATTGAGCTCCATAACTCAACACATAACTTTATATTTATAGGGTTCCCTTGATCTAATTTCTTACTTAACCTTGAAATGGTTGACCACCAAAAAGATAAGAAGTTGAAACGGCTAGAAATTACCCAAAAAGTGGCAAGAAAATTCAAAAGGATCGGGGCGCCCTAATGGAACCAGGGTGCCCATGGGTGCCTCAATCAAGGATAAAATAACACAAAATGATAGAATTTGACTAGGCATGTAGGTGCAATAGGTTAGGAATGAAAAAAGAAAATAAAGTAAGATGGCTAAAAGATGGGGTTAATTAGTAATTTTTTCACTCAAAACCTTCTAAATAGTAGTATGAGACCGAGACTAAATAGTTGCTAAAGTGCATGATTTTGTGAGTACAAGAAGTAATTTCTATAGATCCCAAGTGGGAGAGATAAATTCAAATAAGAGATGGTAGATAATTACCAAAGTATTCAATATGGTAAACACCGGCCATAAAAAAACTAAGTGGGATAGAAATAGAGAATTATAAAAAGTAGAAATGTGTCTCAATGACGATGTGTGCATGGTTGAGAAACATTATTGATGATGTTATCTATGTCATATAGAATTTGATAGAGGGTATGCATCATGAGGTCCTCAAGGTTTTTGTGGATGATTTTGACACCAAAATGGAACTTATATCATGTAGAAAAGAGGGAATTATCAATCTAATCAGAGATATGTGTGAGTGCATCATGACGAGATATCACTACGGGAGTCATGGGGGGAATAATGAGTCTGACATGAACTATAGGATAGAATGAAAATGTGTGATGAAGTGGATCAGTCTTGATGTTTATAAATACGAGGAAAAGTTTCTCATGATTGGAACTTGTGGGAGATAACCTAAAAAGTATCGTCAGTATATGAGAAAACTCGTGATGAAAATAGAAGAGTGATGTTGTAGAAGAGGTATGTGTGGATTTATTTTGTTAGCCTCACCTCAATTTCACTAAAATTTTATTGATATGTCATTGATAGTCTCTACAATCTAAATTATTATGTGTAAGACAGGGTAATTTTAGTGGCAAATATTTGTTAATTCATGCATATTCTGGTTTTTGACATTTTAATTTGGCAAACTTTTAGGTGTAGGGATAGGACTAGGTCACCTAAATTTTTTGGGTTAAATTTACTTTTAGGGGTCGGTTTGCCTAACGTTTACACCAATAGCTGAATTTTAATTCAAATCTCCATTTTCATTTGTAAAATTCACCTTCATATATATATATTACAAATTTACAACTCCAAATATTAAGTACACGTCAAATTTTCATTACAATCCATTTACCTATGCTTGTGTTCCTGTGGGCATTGATAATTAAAAATGAATTCATATCACAACCCTCCAACATTAAAGGTATTTTAACAAGTTAATATGTTATTTTTTTGAAGTTGCATATAATGCAAAATGTCAAAAATAGTTTCGGTCAAGAAGATATACTTCACTATCATCCAAGAGAAAATTGTTCTAAAAAATACCGCACCATATTTTTTTCTTACACTGCCGGTAGCACATTATATGCTCTTGAATGACCTATCATAGTATATAATACCAACCGATATCATATATTAATGCTACTTGGATAGTATCATGCATTATGCTACTTGGATGGTAGCATAAATTATGTTATCATCCCAATAACATACATTATGCTACTTCAATGGTAACATACATTATGCTACTCAATGGTAGCATAAATATATGTTATTGTGCCGTACCATAATATATGTTACTAGACGGTAGCATAAATATATGTTGTCAAGAGACAACATACATTATGTTATCATCTCGATAGTATAAATGTATGTTGTCAACCAATAACATTAATATATGCTCCCGGTCGGTAGAAGAATACATGTTACTTATTGATAGCATAAATATATGCTATCGATTGACAAAGATACATTATTTTATCGGCTAGTAGTATAAATTTATGCTACCAAATTGGTGTCATTTTTCTAGTGATATGGTAAAAGAAGAGGATAAAATAGTATGGGAAAAAAATTATTATGCCATATTTTTGAGACATATTTCTCATGAGATGATCATCTTAACTACTAACATTAAAAAATTCAAAAATATATTTTTTCCATACGAAACTAGATAAATCAATGTTTTTCACAAAAATCACCTTTTTAATTTTTTTAATTCATGCGATATTTTGTGAGCTCACATATTTCTCATCAAGATGGTCATTTTAACCATTATTGTTAAAAAGTGATTTTTAGGAAATTACATATGCTTCTAGGGTCGACAACATATACTATCACCAAAAATTGCTACTAGTTGATACCATTATCAAATAATTCACCAAACCATTTAAAACCCATTTCCTTCTTGATTCTCTATGATTTTGAAAGTCATTTTCATAGATTCACCAAGTAATGTCTATGTGATTTTTAGGGGTATTGAATATTTCCGTTGTCTAAGATACTCATGCCATGTGTATTATTATTCATATGTAAACAATCTAGGGCCATGTTGGTAAGAAGATATGATAGAGATGTCATAGAAATTATAGTCATAGCAACATGTGGAGAAGTAGAAGGGAAAGCGGTGTAAGATGTCAAAATAGGTGTTTTGGAAAGGTTTTCCAAAGGAGTGGGTTGTGGTTGAGGCATTGAATCACCAATTAGGGGAGTTTAATTCATGACCTCATCCTTAGATTTGATATCGAATTGGTATCACCATTTTTCATAAGACCATTTTCCTTTGGATAGAAGGTAGTATGTGCATATTACAAGGATACAAAGTGATAAGGTTGATGTTATGACTATGTTAGCAAAATATTTTTAGGGAAAAAATGCGTTCTTTTCAATGCTCAAGGGATTGAATCCCTATACTTCAAGATGGGGCATCTCCCATTTATTTAAATTTTGATTATCTACACTATTTATAAATCTTGGGGGTGGTTATAGAACAGTAAAAGTTCAGAAACACCCTTTTTATAACTACAAATGCAATCGAGAGAGGGATAAATTTATGAGGTGAAGAGAAGAAAATAATGAGGTAAATAGTGGGGAGTGAGGGGGAGGGAGTTATGTTAATGGTAATATTTCATATTACATCAAGTGATAAACTAGAATATGTCTAGTTCAATTAGAAGACACAGGAAAATATACACAAAACTATGCAAGCTCCATGAAACAACAATCACAATCAACACAAATTTTAATTAGTAATTTCATTCCATGAAATAAAATACAAATCTTTCCATTTCAACAATAGATTGCAATATATCCAGTTGAGTATGAAGTTGAGATAATGGAGGAAATAATAGAGAGGAACAACAAAAAAATAGTTTGCTAAAGGAGAGAAAAAATCATCCTTACAAATGAGGAGAGAACCACAATATATAGCCTAGAAACTTGTGACTCTTCACATTCCTACATGATTGTTCACCTTCTTTTCCAGAATAAGACACTTTTCCTTATTTTAAGAAAAATACTTTTACAAAAATGGAAAAGAGGTGACTTAAGTGACTTTTATTAAAAAAATCCTCGACGAAGAATTAAAAAATACTTTAGACTACTTTTGGGAAAAGTTGTTTGTTTCATGCAAGAATGAGAGAGAGAAAGAGAAGTAAAGATAGAGAGAATAAATCAATATATAGATGGAGCACATGAAGAATATCCCTTGATATGATGAATGGGAGAAGTATTATTGTCTTCCATCACTGCATTATGCCTTAACACTAGCTTTGATTGCTTCTCTCCCATGGGGTACTGCAGTTGTTAGTGATAATTTCCAACCAAAGTGATCAGCTACACCTTGGATCATCTTACAATGTTTGATCCATTTAGGAATATTCTTTAATACATCTAAAATAGCTCAACTTATTTGAGCTAATGTCTCCATGAGTTCATTTCAAAATCATCACGGATCAAAAAATTCACCTTTTATGATGGCTTTGAATTTCTCACACATCTCATCAAGAAAAACTGACTCTAAATGTAATGTGGGATATCTCATCTTTCTAAAATGTTCATTTACTTCCTCCTTGATTTCATGGCCTCGAGTTTTATAATATGGGAGATATTCAATGGCCTCAATTAAATCCCTCATTTTCTACTTGATTGTTCTCACTCATGTGATAAAAATTTACTTCTTGACTCAAAACACCCTCTTCTCAATCAATGACCTTGGATCAACCATTCTTGTTTCACGAAGGATCAGCAATAGCTCATTCTAGTGATCATCATCCTTCTTGAATATGGAGAGAACATAATTTACCTTTTCATTTGACAAGGTGATTATCTTGAATATCTTTATCATTTTAGGGAGTAATTCACATCCTTTGTGAATGATAGAGTCAATCCATGATCTAGTATTTTTCCTATTTTTCCCATATTTTTGAATTATTGGATAACATGTGAGTCAACTTTGATCATGGGTACAATTGACTCTAAGGGAGCAAGGAAAGGATCATCTGGGTCGAAGATGGCCCATATAAATGAGGTTAAGGTATGCACTTGACTTTGTAATTTCTCCTTATTTTCCTCACTCTCCCTTGTTTAGGAAACAAACTTCTCATCACCGCTTTAAGTTGTGGATGTATCCTTTGGGTCCGATATTTCCAAGAGAATAGTGTGACATTTCATAAATAGTGATTCTCATCTCTACTTCATTTGTCTCCACTCTGGGTTGGGAAAACTCAATAAATAGATTCCTTTAGGAATCCAACATAATCCGAGAAGTCATTTTGGCTTTCCATGAATGAGAAGTATGTTTCTAGAGTTAGGGAGAGATATCGACAACCTGGAGTTTTTTCCTTGGCCATGGTATGTTGGTGGTCATTGATGATATCTTGTACCCATGAGAATACATGTCCTAGAGAAGAAGATGAATCACGTACCATTGGGCTACCTAAAGGAAGCATTGGCACTATTGCTTGACTTTACACCGAATAAGATATGTAATAACTATCTTCACGAGATTACATTGGAGGCATGATGGACCTATGAGATGAATGTGTGGAAAACTCTAGAAATTGGAATTTCTCCTTGCAAGAGAATCAATGAACTCTCTAGGCTCAAGGTTACTTGAATCAAATCTTCTCACTAACAACTTGTAGTAAGAGGGTGCATGTGACGGCTCTTGATGATTTTTGTAGAACATGTTGACTTAGGAAGTCACCTCAAGTCTAGGGGATCTTACTTCTCTTATGTACAATTTATTCCCTTCCTTCTCTGATTTACTATAGGATGAATTATTGGTAGAAATTTTCTCGTGAACCTTTTGAGGTACCAATGTCTTGACCTATGTAGAACCATTGTGGTGCAGGTCAAGATATTAATGGGTTCCACATCCGACCAATCCACAAGGGGGATATGTTCAAACTAAATGGATTCTAAGTACCTAGGATCAAATATATCACTCCCATCATCTTATATATCTGTAGTATCTCATTCTATCTAGAAATATCTAATTTTTGCACTTTTAGTCTTGATAACTCTCTTTTCTTGATTTCCATATCATTTACACAATCTTCTAGTATTATTCTAGCTTGGTTTGATGACACGGGTTGATATACTTATGCTCACCTTCCATGTATTGTTTACAATCAAAATAACTCCTTTTTAATAAGAGAACAAATTTAAGGATCCAAGGGAAGCTTCAATATTACTTACATCCGTTGTTTTTCAGAAGAATAGATTCCCAAATGGATTGGGAATGTTACCCCTTTTATTTTCCTTTCTCAGAACTTGATGTGTACTCTTGACAATTGTCTACACAACTTGATGAGTACCAAATTATTTCATGGATAACGTGGGAGTCTCAGTGGTGCTTCATCAAATCCCCCAATGTGGATGTAGGAGAAGGTCCTGAACTATGTGAAATAGATCCTACACTTACTTATCAAAGCAATCAATATTTTTCTAAGAACCAGATATTGGTATCATCTTCTATATTTCTATTCAATTACCTCATAAAGACATCATTCACTCTTACATAGTGTCTTTTATACTCCCTCAACATGAATTGAGGGTAGGTTTGATATAACAAAGGCATTTTTGGAACATTCCTTTCCAAAATCATCCTCAAACACTTTTTTAATGCATAATGACATATACCAAAGATGAATTCATGGTGAATTTATTCATTCCTTTAAGTTTGATTAGATGGGAACATAAATTATCACTAATAATTTGACTTCAATCAATTATGGGATGCCTCAATAGATATCAATATGAATTGTGACATCTATGGATGGAATTATTTGGTTGATGGTTATCCCATGATCCTACTAAGGATTATGATGCATTCAAATATCTCTTTAATGATCTTAAATTGAGAAAGAGTCTTTAAAAACCATGAGACTTTGTACGACGTATTCTCCAATTTATAATGGTCATCCCTTGCAAGCATGACTCTTTCCTTTCCCATTCATTCAATAGATTTTCTTTATTCAGGATCACGACATTTTACACCTCAAAATGCAGAGGCATTTTGAAATACGTTATGGAGATAGTACATAAATGATTGATTCATCATCAGTAGTGATTGTTTATATCTCATCTCCATAGTTCTTGGCGTGAGACCGGAACAAATTCATACTCTTGAATGGCCAAAATAAATCTAGCTACTCAAGATAGCCCACTATGTGAAAGATCATATTTTCCAATGGCATATGGGTTCCTTATTCCATTCTTCACCTAAGGTCATCAAATTTCATGTTTTCCACGTTGTTTTCCCCAATGTTTGGGTACTCAAACACTAGAAATGAAATGGCCTCATATCCTAAATAGTAGAGCTTCATTTTTTGTTTTTATGATCTCACAGGTCTTAAAATGTTGTGAGAATGCTATGGTACGAGAAGAAAAATTCTGCAACAATTTTCAAAATAGGAAAGTTTGAATGAATTTTAATGTTACAGGTAGCTGAATTCATATTTCAAGAAAAACGAGAGAAAATCAAATCCAAATTGGATGTCAATTGATTCATTGGAAATTTATTCCCAAGATAATTATATTCGTTAAATTTGGTGATATTCCCTAATTGAAACAAACAAGAAATTTGAAAACAAGTTTTGGATGAAGGGGAAATCTTGTAAAATGGCATTAATGGGGGAAGGAAAATTTTCAATTATTCATTTCTGTGGGAGATATTCTTATCCAATTATATTTATTTTTGATTCATGTGAATGGTATCAGTGAGTGGAAACAATGTTCCAATTTTGAAGGAATTCTCTTTCGGGATTTGAGAGAAAATACCAAAATAATGTTTAACACATGGGGTTTGTAAGTGGCTTCAGCAAAGGATGGTAAATTTTTCTCATAATTATAACAATCCTTTATCTCATATCATGACCAATGGATTGAAATTAAGGTATTCATGAGGTAAAAATATGCTCCAAGTTTAGTAGTCTTCCTCTGTGAGTATTTTTCACAATATCATATGCAAAATCAGTGTTTTTGGGAAAACCAAGGGTATGATGGCTGGAAAAAATAGTTATGAATAACTTTTGAATGGATTAATCTCATTCCATAAATATTATATTTCCATGAAGATGTCTTTAAGAGGAAATTATGGTTAAAATTTGGAGTCATTTCACAAGATTGTGAGTGCAAAACACTTCTTGGTATTCCTAGGACACATGAGGGGTTTTACAAACATGGAGGGATGAATAACCATCTTCAAAAGGTACTTTAATCACTTACTTTCTATTTTTAATTAACTTTTCTTAAATTTGGTATGGGGGAATAAGTTTTGGGAAAGTTTTATGATGTTGGTGGATGATGTACTTTGCAAATAAAAGTGCACCTCCACATTTTTGAGTGTGCATGCACCCGCCCTTACTTCACTTTTAGGATGTAATTACACCTCAAAAGTGCACCTCGGTTGAAATTTATGCTCCAAGTGCACCATGTATGAGTGGGTAGGCCCCATTTCAAATAACACTTGAATTTTTCCTTCACTTTTTGTTTTTTATTTACTTTTGGTTTTTTTCTTTAAAATTTCTCTACCAATTAGATAGAGGAACACTTATGAGGTGTGATGGTTAAAATTTGGAGTGATTTGGTCCATGGGATCATGAGATATGTGCATAATATTTATTGGTCTTCCTAGGGCACGTGATTGTTTTTGAAAGAATGGAGGGATGAATAACTAGATTTAAAAGGTACTTTAATGGCTTTCTTGTTGTTTTGAATAAAATATTTGAAATATTGGGTGGGGAATAAGTTGTGGACAAGTTTTATGATGTTAGTGGAGGATGCACTTTTTAAGTGTAAAGTGCATATCCACTTTTTTTCTTGTGCATGCAACAACCCTTGGTGTAATTTTAGGATATAATTACACCTCAAAAGTTCACCTTGATGCAACCGCATGCTCCAAGTGTGGCATGGTTGAGTGGGTGGGCACCACTTGCAAATAAAACTTCACTTTCACCTTCAATTTTTTGTTTTTTAATTTACTTTTTGGGTTTTTTATTTAAAACTATCCACTAACCAAATAGAGGCACACTTATGAGCTGTAATTACACCCCATAGGTGCATCAAGGGTGTAATAGCGTAGGAAAATTGTGTTAGTGCACTAAGGTGCACTTTAAAACCTCATTTACATCACTTATTTTTGCACACCGAGTCTTTCCTTCACCCTGTGGTCTGTATTTAGTGAATTTTGGCATTGTAATATATGATTTCACTTGAAAATGGGACAATGAATCGAATGAGACTACTTAGGAAGTCTAAAAATGAGTGCTTCAACAAAAAAAATTGTACCTCCATCTTACCTTGGGTGGTGTGCCGATGAGCTAAGTTACAAGAATATTTTTCAATAAACACGAATGAACCAACTTATGTATCATGAAGGTGATTTAATTTTCTCTCAATTGAACTTATTGAGGATCCCAACTCTTCTTGAGGTGTCCGAAACCCTCAAAGCAAAATTCCTATGTAGAAAGCCCACCTGCAGAAGTGTCGAAAGGTTTCCACTTTTTGTACTCCCAAAATGCTTCCTTAATTATTTCACCATGTAGTATGATATAAAAATATCTCCAATTCTTATGATATGAGCTCCCAAAACTACACATGGTTACCAAACCCTTCATTGAAGTTGAATCTTTAATGAAGCACGCACACTCCTTTTTCCAAAAATCACCTTGGAAGAAATCTTTACCAAGACCATTCGAAGCTCCCATAATTCTTTATAAATCATACCATTATGGAGAAAAATATAATTAATTTCCATTCATTATAGCCAAGACATATTAAATGCATCAAGGATCCTAAAACCTTTCCTAGAAGTTGAACTTTGAAAGTGGGCAATTTTGACAAATTTGGCTATTTTGACTAGTTTGACCAAAAAGGGGAAAATTTTCAATGGGGTTGTCAAATAAAATGCAATGAAATTTAATATCAGAACAAACTAAAAATAGATTGTAATGTGTCTTGATAGTGAATGATTTTTGCATTCTTAGCCTAGGTATAGTTGGATAATAAGTGGTCATCTAGAGAATAACCTCGTCAGTAATTGGGATTAGTAACACCGATAACACAAAAATTAATAATAGTATTTGGTTAAATGAGATGTTCTACAAGAGGATTCTTAGTGTGATTAATAGTGATAGGGATAAAATTAACATCCTTATTGCATGAGTGAGGATCCAAAGTGGGAGGTAATTGGGAGGTAATCGAATCTAGAATATCTTAGGTTTTGATCCTAATTTTGATTTCATCAGGTTCATCATCATCATCTAAATCAAAAAGGTTGGGTGGAGTGTGTTCCAAAACCTCAATATGGCCTCTATAACCATAAAGGAATCCACATGATATTTGAAATATTGATATTCCTTAAAACGGATGGTAGGACATTCTTCATGGGTAGGAGTTTTGAATTTCCCATATTGTTGGAAGAGTTCAAAGTTAAAAGGTTTGGTGTCACCTTGTATTTTAAAGATAGATCCTATAAACACAAACTTAACACATTGACATGTGGATGACATGACTGCACATATTTGATGATTTCATGGTTTTCCTAGGAGGATATTATAAGACAGGGGGAAGTTGAAAACCATGAATTTTATGTGAATGGTGTGAGGAGGAATAGTGATGGGGAGCCAAATGCATCTGATGGGGGAATTTTTCTATGATCATATCTTTAACACATGATCCTAGTAGATTTTTATATTTTCAATAGAGTGACTGATTTTTTTAATGAAATCTAGAGAAGTGATATCTTGGTGCGTAACCTTCATCTATGATGGATATTTTGACCATGATGTCGATAATTTGTATAAAAATAAAGAGGGGATGGTCATCTTCATGAAAATTAATCTCATAAGGGATCATAAATTCAAGAGAAAATTACATGTATGATGAACGATCGGTGGGGATACTAGTAGAAATAGACAACTATTTGCAATGAAAATGACGCTCTCTTATGAACCATACAGGAAGGTTATTTCCTAAAGTGGGTGGAAAAGGAATTTTCATAGTGAAGAGTGCTGATATAAGATGCTCATGATGTTAGGGTGATGTACTAATGAGTTCCAAGTAGGGTATTTGACTTGGAAAGAGAGAATTTTCTGTGAGAGGATCTCAATCTTCAGGGATGGATTGTGTAGAAGTATAAACCTAGGGAAGGTTAGTATGAACAATTTTTGAATAAGGGGGTTGTTAGAAATATTTGGATTTTTATTTTTATCTCATGTTTCAATGGGATCAGTCTTGCTAGATATTTTTCCATAAGAGTCAATGGATAATGTTTTTTATCTTCAAAATTATATGGGATCAATCATACAAATTATGGCTGATGGTATATGGGGATTATAGTGATGTTACACATAATATTATCCATGTAGGAGTGTCTACATAGGGATTGATGATATTTACCTAAATTGGGAATTAGGAACATAATATTGGTTGTGATTTTGTTCAATAAGGGCATGGATAGATGACCTTATAGGATTTATATTAGGATGAGGAAGGATAAGAGGCCTCGATACAGGTGATAATGTGTTTGGTACCATCCATATGAACTGAACTCTATTGTGAATGCATTAGTAGAGAGATATGAGGTACCGAAAAAATTTGAAACCACATTATTAACTCGGAATAGGATAAGGGTTGGGTGTTTCATACTTGGAGTGATCAAGAAGTAGGTCATTATAGATTTTAAGTAATTCATTAGCTTGATCAACCACATCATTTTGATCATAATGTTTTCCCTTTTTTATGCCTTGATAGCTTCATATAACCTTTATCAAGTGATGGCCTTGTCGTCAAATTTTTTTCAAGGAGGAAGGTATAGGAAAAGGATTGAAGGGCATGGTAGTTATCATAGGATTGAACCCAATTGGCATGCCACTAATAAAATTTTCTCTCATCATGCTATTGAGGAAGAGTTTTTGAAGGATATACAACCATTGTGAATGGTCGAGTAAAAACCATTATCAACTCCTCCTTGGATAGAGGTTGTTAGAAGTAATCATGAGAGGGGGTATAGAGTTTCTTTGTGATTTTTGATAGATTAATCAATGTTATGGAAATCCCTATTGGAAGAATTTCCTTGAGAAGGACTATCTACAAATTTTTCATAAGTGCCATTATTTTTTCTAGGATGCATGATGACTTGAATGTTCTTTGGAGTTTATTTTTGTAGAGAAGGATTTTTTAACTATCTCATGAGGTAATATTGTAGTTTATCCTACCAAAAAAATTTCTTTGAAAGAGGTAGGAGAAAAGGATCTAACCTTTTATTTAAGGTGAGGGTGAAGTGCAATAAGGAATATTTGAAACAAACCTCCATCGCACATGTTGTGTTTGGTCCTAGTGGATAAGGTTTCTAATATTTGATGAAATATTGGGAAAAATCATGATCCCTTTATTTTAAATTGATGAAAGAATTGATGTTATTCTCAATAATACCATGATACTAATATTCATTTACTAGAGAGGTCTCCAATATTTTTAGGTCAAAATTGGAGCTGGTTCAAAGGGTATGGTACCATTCGAAGGCATCTCCTATAAGTGTCTTAGCTAAGAATTTGGTGGAAACATAGGAATTGGTTTTGACCCAATCTTTGTAGAGAATTCCAAAATCCCTTATATGGAGAGTGGGTTTGATGAAACCATCATAAGTGATGGAAGGAGTGATGCCTCCAATGTCCATAGAAAGAATATAGGAAGTGAGAGGATCTATTTTAATGGATTAAAGGGTCTTGTTATAAATGGGAGGTTGTGCAATGAGATTTCCATTGACTCTAACCAAAATGGGAGGGTTTTGACCTTGGTTTATCTTGCCCCAAGAGACTAATTGAGGTCGACTAGTAATATGGCTAGATTAGTTTGAAGTTTCAAAAATTTATTTATAGTCATACTCTATTATTGACTTAGGTGGTCATGAGTTACATGATAATTTGGGTTGAATTAGTATTTAGAAGATATTTTTTGTTATTGGTTGGATTATAATTTGATCCATTTAGAGGAGGCTCCATTTGATTTATATTTGCATCTAACTTCTAAGAAAGATAATATTTAATGCGATTGCATAGGATTTTGGTGAGTCTCCTACATATTCAAGAAATTGTTTTAGAATTTTTTACATAGCATGGGTATAATCAGATTCAAGGACATCTTTAGGTCCCCCTTCTTTAGTTTCAAAGATAGGGTTTTAGATTTTGTATCTGGTTATTATATTTAAAGATAGAGGATTTGAGTTCTTAGCATTAGCTCCTATTGAAACATATTTGATGCAATTAGGAACAAACTTAGGAAGACCACTATTTTCAGAGTTATTAAGGTCACACATAAATGGATTAATAAAGGGTGTAGTGGAATCATTGAGTAAGTATTACATAGTGAGGTAGGTATGCCTAGAACTATTTTTTTGATGGGGTCAACCATGAAATAATCATACACAAATGTCAATGGTGTCAAAAGATATTAGCTGTGAAAATAAAATAATTCAAAATGGGATCTTCCATGTAAAATTTTTGTATAAGGACTGATGTTGTCTCAAGATATCGGTTAAAACACGTATAGAATTGGTCATGTAGTATGGTTATGCACAAGGACCAATGGCATAGAGGATTATTGATTGAGACACATAAAGGATCAGCCATTCATTTGATTTTTCCATAGGGGCATAAGGCATAGAGGAATATTGGTTGAGAGATAGACAAGACAACCATGTAGTAGGGTTCTGCAAGTGCAGGGGTCGATAAAGATCCGGAAAAAAAAAAAAAAAAATAGAGTGAATCTAACCTAATGGAGGTAGAGTAATATTGTTTTGTATTCACTAGAGTTTATGACTGTAAAAATATAGGTTTATAATTAGTTTCTTAAATATATAGATCCAATATAAGTACAAACACATGATGTATATATAAAGGGGACCAGGAACACTAATGTTATAATTTTGGAGGATAGTGGCCCTAACCCTAGGATAGCTATAGGTTTTAAAGGCCTATATCTAAGATAAGGATAGTTATCCTACTAGGATTCAAAATAAGAGTAACCAAGGGATGGATAAATATAAGGGGTGTAATATAATAAGACAATGCAATATATCAAAAAAACATACATCTACTATATTTTTTAGCAATGAATGACCAACATATGACATACATGTGCAACATAAAAGACTAAAGAGGGTTAGAAATACTTACCTATAGTTTATGTGTGACTAATGCATAATCCTCCCTAGAAACAACAACATTGATAGAATCCTTATGGTGCAGAAAGGAAAATCTCAACAAGATGATATCAATCCCTAACTCACTATGGTGACCTAAAATGCACAAAGGAAAGCTTTGAGACTCTAAATTGGAAAAAATGTGTGAGCTAGAGTTCCTTCATGTATGGTAAAATTAAGTTTTTTTAGTTTATTAAAAGAAAGGAATAGTATATATACCCTGTCATCGCCCACTATGAAAAATCCAAAACTAGCACCATTTCCCATAGTCGATGGCACTGACCTTATGGGAAACCCCAAGGTCAATTGATGAAAATTGTGGTAGTTTAAGGCCAGAAGGTAAATAGGGACACATGATAAAGGTCCAAGATGATCAAAAGTGGGAATAATGGCATGCAACGATGATGAACAAGTAGACATAATGAGGTAATTGGACATCATGGGTGTAGTGTCAGCTCCAAAGGAAGAAACAAGGAAATGATAAGGTAACTAAGGAATAATAGTGACATCTCTAAAATGTTGTGGTCTATCCCACATAACCAAGTTTGATCACACCCCGATCTTATATGATACCTTAAGGTTATTGACATTTTTTTGTCATTGATGTCAAATTATGATGTTTTCGGTGTTCTCTCGAGGTCATTGATGTCAAAAGATTTATGGAGCATAAATTTTGATTGGTAGTGTCAAGCCAAGGTGAGTCTTGTTGGTCTTGCATGATGGTTCATGGTTTTTTAAGTCAGTATGGTGGTTTATAGAGATGTTGAAGTGAATTTTTGATGTTTTTATGATGTCATGCAGTGTGTTGAAGGTCCTAGTAGGTGTACAAGGTTGGCCAAGGTGTGAAAAGGTCATATTTTTAAAACAAGCATGTTTAAGGTGCTTATTTGTGAGGCCTAAAGAGCAGAATGAGGTATGGCATGGTGAAATAAGGCATGTATCATTTATATATACATGGTGATAACATGAGGAGCATGAGTATGATGTGTTGAGACACTCACAAGTTTCTTATAGTGTTGGTTTAGGTGTTAGAATTTGTTTTTAGGTTTGTTCTTAGACATAACCCTTAAGAAAGTAGGTCCTGGTGTGGTGGATTCCATACTTATAGGAATATTTGGGAAAAAGTGAGAATTGGATTTTTTTAGGTTTATGTGATGGTGAGGTCCAAATTTTAGGTTCATATGTTGAATATTTTGAAGCATATGCCATTTTTACTAAAACTAAGTTCCCAAAGGTGAGTTTTTGAGCTAAAAATTGAATTTTGATGCTCATTGGAGAGTGTGTACTTTTCATGGAAATCCATTCTCTTGGGTATATTTGAATGGTTCTATTATTAATATTTTCCAATTTGAATAAGGTTTTTGATTATCAAGTTTTTATGAAAAATCATTAAGAAAGTAATCAACTTTTAAACCCTCTTAAAACCCTAGCTCTGTAGCAAATTAAGAAAAAATTGGTGTAAAAGCAAAAAATTTATTGTTTTTTCAAATGTGATGATTGGATATTATATAAGACTCTTCCATATTTCTATTGGTGTGATTTAGAGGTTTTGGTTGTATGTGGGCCCAACACAAAAAGGTATGTTTTTGAATATTTTCAATTTTCTCCAAAAGTGTCCATAGTACCTAATGACTAAATTAGAATTTATTGAATTATGGGAGTTTTAATTCATTTCCATGATGGTTTAAAATCATGTTTGAGGTCTTATTAGGTCAAGTGTGCCCTATCTTGCATGACTATTTTTGGGCGCTTTTGGTAATTTAAAGCAATCTAGGTGCAGAGTCTGTTTTAGAGGTGGTACAGTTATTTTATGGCATTATTTTATGTTTTTGATGACCTTGAGGTCAACATATTTCCATTTATATATCATACTTTATTTTTTTAGATTTGAGGAAGTTATGGCTTATTTTCTGAAGACTAGTTTTTGGGGTGCTTGGTTGTGCATGCTCTTGAGAGGCTTCATGATGTGAGATGATGGGTTTTGAGTGTTTCATGGTTTCTCGGAGGTTTTTTAAGTCTTATATAAAATTTCTAAGTTCCTTCCATTCTTTTTGAAGTTGGATTTTTTTATAACATCCCTTGTTGGCGAGTTTCTTGTTTTGGTGTTTTAGGGCTTCTTGAGTCCTAATGGTGGTCTAGAAGGATCTAGGTGATTTTGGTGACATATATGGTCCTATGGGTGATTTTATTATGATTTATGGATGTATTTTTGTCTATTATGGCCTAACTATATGTTTTAAGTTCATAAGATAGGTATAAAAGCAAATTAGAAAGCTCATTTGAGTTAGTTGAGAAAGAGAGGGAAAAGTGTGACCTAGAGGGTTGTTTGAAGAAGGTGATGGAGGTCCTTGTGACCTTGATGAGAGGTTAATGATGTCATGATTATTTTCTAGAGGGAGATGAGATGATGGCGAGCTAGTGCAGATGTGGAAATCAACTTAAAGGAATAAGTTTTGGGTGTGGAGGTTAAAGAGCAGTTTTGAGGAAGATAAAGGAGAAGAGTGAGCTTCATTATGTCATCATCAGTTGGTGAAGAAAATAATAAGAGATGAAAAGTATTTCAGATGGATTTTTTGGTGTTAAGTCATCTATGGGGTTAGTTTCTCCTTATATGGTTTGTTCTCTACTAAACTATGGGTTGGTGCTCCTTGTCGGGTTGCCTCATAAAATCTAGGGGTTAGTGCTCCTTATTGAGCTGGTGCTCAACTAAATTTGAAACATGGCTATAATAAAGTTTTGTTTTGTGCTTTTTCTTCCCTATTCAAGGGTTTCCCACTTAATTTTTTTTTCCATGTGTTCTTTTTTTATTCTTGCATATGTTTTGATGGTTGTGTTGCATTGATTAATCTTAATGGATAAGCTAAGTTAAATGGTTGATGAATCTTAATTTTTAAAGTGAATGAAAAGATTTTATCCCCATTGATTCACCCCCAATGGTTTTGATTCCAACAAAGGAACCATATCATGATGAGAATGAACCAATAGCCCCTACACAAAATAAATAGTTATCAAGTGTCAAAAATATGGTGTATACATATACTATGTTGTGATTTTGGGATTGTATATTATGTGTTTTGTAAATTTTTTAATTGTACATATTTTTATGTGTGGTATTGTAAAAATTTTATAAAAAAATAGATTCGGGCATGAAAACTAGTATAGTATAATATTCTCTCAATAATAATTATTTTTTCCATTTTTCATTGTAAATGAATACATATAAATAGCTCACTAAACTCTTTATTTAGTGGAGTTAACTACAAAAATATTATCCTTACAAGATCTCTCTTGAAAAATTCATACTCCTATCTATGTGAGTTATTTCAATCCAACAAAGGCACCATCTCATGATGAGAATGAACCAATAGCCCCTAAACAAAATAAATAATTATCAAGCATAAAAATATGGTGTATACATATACTATGTTGTGATTTTGGGATTGTATATTATGTGTTTTGTAATTGTTTTAATTGTACATATTTTTTTATATGTGGTATTGTAAAAATTAAAAAAAAATTAGGGTCGGGCATGAAAACTAATGCAATATAATATTCTCTCAATAATAATTATTTTTTCCATCTTTCATTGTAAATGAATACATATAAATAGCTCACTAAACTCTTTATTTAGTGGAGTTAACTACAACAATATTATCCTTACAAGATATCTCTTGACAAATTCATACTCATATCTATGTGAGTTATTTCAATCCAACAAAGGCACCCTCTCATGATGAGAATGAACCAATAGCCCCTACACAAAAGAAATAGTTATCAAGCGTCAAAAATATGGTGTATACATATACTATGTTGTGATTTTGGGATTGTATATTATGTGTTTTGTAATTGTTTTAATTGTACATATTTTTATATGTGGTATTGTAAAAATTAAAAAAAAATTAGGTCGGGCATGAAAACTAATGCAATATAATATTCTCTCAATAATAATTATTTTTTCCATCTTTCATTGTAAATGAATACATATAAATAGCTCACTAAACTCTTTATTTAGTGGAGTTAACTACAACAATATTATCCTTACAAGATATCTCTTGACAAATTCATACTTATATCTATGTGAGTTATTTCAATCCAACAAAGGCACCCTCTCATGATGAGAATCAACCAATAGCCCCTACACAAAAGAAATAGTTATCAAGCGTAAAAAATATGGTGTATACATATACTATGTTGTGATTTTGGGATTGTATATTATGTGTTTTGTAATTGTTTTAATTGTACATATTTTTATGTTTGGTATTGTAAAAATTTAATTAAAAAAATAGAGACGGGCATGAAAAATAATGCAATATAATATTCTCTCAATAATAATTATTTTTTCCATCTTTCATTGTAAATGAATACATATAAATAGCTCACTAAACTCTTTATTTAGTGGAATTAACTACAACAATATTATCCTTACAAGATCTCTCTTGATAAATTCATATGCCTATCTATGTGAGTTATTTCAATCCAACAAAGGCACCCTCTCATGATGAGAATGAACCAATAGCCCCTACACAAAAGAAATAGTTATCAAGCGTCAAAAATATGGTGTATACATATACTATGTTGTGATTTTGGGATTGTATATTATGTGTTTTTAATTTTTTAATTGTTCATATTTTTGTGTGGTATTGTAAAAATTTAAAAAAAAATTAGAGTCGGGCATGAAAGCTAATGTAATATAATATTCTCTCAATAATAATTATTTTTTCCATCTTTCATTGTAAATGAATACATATAAATAGCTCACTAAACTCTTTATTTAGTGGAGTTAACTACAACAATATTATCCTTACAAGATCTCTCTTGAAAAATTCATACTCTTATCTATGTGAGTTATGTCAACCAATACAATTATGTTCCTAAAATAATAATTAATTATATCTCACAACTTTATTTTAATGTCTCAAAATATCAAACTTATAATATGAGAGCTATTATATATTTATTAACATTATCCCCTAGTGTGAACATGGTTTACGAGAAAAATATCATGTAAATGTTTCTCCCTACAAACCCGTGTTATACCGGGTACAAATTCATGAAGTTTTCTTGTAACCCTCATAGAGCTTTATCTCCCAATGTGAATTCTATGGGGCAATTCCTAGACCCCTTTCCTTGAACTCCCAACTTCTAAATGCTCTTAATTACTAGATATCTTGAGCTAAGTTGACAAAAAAATATTTTTATTTTACCTATAAATATTCTATTTTCCCCAATATTTTGATTCTCAAGAACAAGTCTTTTCTCTAATATTTTAACAGATTTTATTTAGCACATCAACTACACACTATGCAAAATAGGAACACTCGATCACAACATAACATAGTAGAAAGTGTTAGATGTTGTGTCCTAGGTTGTCATTAATTTCAAATCCATTGATGGAAAAGTGTGTTGAGATGTCATATGAGTCTCCATGATGTGTCTTTTAGTGTCTAACATGAAGGTTGATTAGTAGTGCCATGTTTGGTGATATCCTATGTTGTTCTAGAGCATGCATGTTCATAGTATATTATCTCTAATTTTTGTTCAAGGTTTTCATAAGGTCAAGTAGGGTTGGTATGTTGTGTGAAAATTGACTAAGGGTATGCAATGAGTCATCATGGTTAGTTCATGGGTTTTCTTGGTTGAGTCAAGTCATTCTAGGCCTAGTCCTAGACCTTTCTCTTAGTAGTATGGGGGATGACATGAAGTATGGAGCAAGGAAGTCGACATGTACATGAGATAGATGTATGTGTTTCTGCAAGATAAAATATATAATTCTTTAGATTTTTCTTTGATGCTTTGGAGTCTTCTTAAATGCTTCATAGTTAGTCTAAAGTTTGTTCTATTTACTTCGGAGTATGAAAATGTTTTCTCAGTAGATTCTATTCTAATTGCTTGAGTCAGAGACAATGCCTCATATTTTGACTAATTCTTGTGATATTTCTGCACCGACATGTGATGAAGTTCAAGCATATACAAAGTAAGATGGATAAGGTCTTAGTGAACTTGAAAGATAGATAACATGTTAGTTTTAAGTTGGTACAAGCCACTTTAGGCATATTCCTATGTCCTAGAGCATGTGCTTTAGCATGGAGGTATAATTTTTGGATAAATGAATTCATGGTGAAGCATGGTGATGATGTATATGATGTACATGATGAGTTTCAGGTCAGAATGAAGAATATATTTGAAGATATGAGGTTTTTGGTAAAATTGAGTTTACAAAGGTGAAAACTTAAGGTAAATATTAACTTTCATTTACTCGTTCTATTATTTATGGTTTTCATGGTGACTTGAACTCTTGGAAATAGATTTAAATTTCATTTAAGAATATTTTGCAAGTGGAAAGAAGTTTTTTATTGTCAGATATCTATGAACGGGTTTTAACAAGCTTAAAGAGGTCTAAAACCCTCCTAAAACCCCCATCAATAGAGTGAATAAATAAATATGAATCATTTGGGATAAAAAAATGGTTTGGGAAATATGGTTTCATGACTTAGGAGTGTAGATAATTCCTCTATGCTCATTTTGGCATAGGGTTCATGTTCCATTGTTTGCGAAGAGAGAGAGAAACCCTTATTTTGTGGGTTTGTGTAGTTTTAGGGGTGAGATGAAGGTTTCAAGATGAAAACCAATTTTTTCCAGAATCCTTGGGAAATGTGATACATATCCATGAAAAATATCTTAGTAGTTACAATGGAGAATTTTTGAGTTATAGGTGCTCAAAGTCACCCTACCGATTTTGGCCTTAAGGGCTAAAAAGCTAGTCTTGTGCTTTGGAGTGTGTTTGATCATTTTTTTGTTGTTGATGCATATAATGGTAATGGATAGTTTACTTATACTTGATATGATATTTTTATCTCTTTTTTATGTGGTGAAGTGATTTTCATTTTAAGACCTATTGTCGGAAAGCCCTAGTTGGCTTGCTTAAGAAGGTGACAGGAACATGTGTGTTGAATAAGATTTCTCCATGTGAGCTATTCATGTCGAGTGATTGTACATTTTTTAAAAGTTTTTAATTTCTTCCAAAACTAGTTCTTGAGCCCTTAGATCCCGAATGAGTAGAATTACAAAGTCGAGTTGTTTTGAGGTCTTCCACTTCGAGTTAGATGAAAAAGTGAGTTTCTATAGAAATTATATTTAGATACATTTACAATGGTATACTAATTGAGTCTTGGTGATGAGTATTTCTATGTCAATTTTTTCACTCTTTGAGACCGAATTTCTGGGTGCTTGAGACCTAAGCGTGCATGGTTGCTTCTAGGTTAGTTTTATGGTGGATTTGAATGTTTGAACTTCTTTTGATTATTTCGGATGATGAGAATATGTTTATGATTTTTTCGAGCTTATGGATCCTTGATAAAAAAATTCATAATCTGGAGCTATTGGAGGATTTGCTAGTACTTGAGAAGCTTGTTTTGAGCTTGCTTGATCCAAACCTTGTGGTCATTTTTAGTTTATTTATATTATGTTATTTATTTATTTATTAGTTGGGGTAGCTGAAATACTTGTTCATGGCTGAACCAGTGTGTTTTAGAGTTGATATTGTTATATAAGCATGTTTTAGTGGTCATTTGTAACCAATTGTTGGTGTAATGAAAAGTGTGACTTAGAGGGGAGGATTTTGAGATTAAAGGAGGTATTAGTGACCATCATGAAGAGGATAATTTGATTCTCAAATAATCTAAATTGAGATCAGTTAATGGTGATCTAGGGAAGGTATGAGATCATCTGAAGAAGAGGAGTATTTTGAATAAAGAAGAAGCATATGTTTTGGTCATTTGAGAGTACTTGTGCCTATGGGGATATTAGAGACCTATAAAGAATAAAAGAGGATTTAATAGGGGTTAATAAAAAATATGAGAGGACATATAAAGACCTAAATTTTTTTGAAGATCAGATATGTAATGTAGATTAACATATTCATCCCTTAAAGAAGAGAGATTGAGCAAGTTTGGAGAGAGCTTGTTTAAAAGAGAGTTTGATGTGTTTGTGAGTTAGACTTGGATCACAATCAGCTATTAAATCAGAATATTATTAGTGGCCATTCTTTTAAAAATCTCCTTTGATGAGTCATATTCATAGGAGTCTTTTCTTGTGAGTCATATCAGAAAAGGTTTAGCGGTTAGTGCTCCTTTTGGGGTTGGTGCCTCACTAAACAAATTTTGTAGGATATGTCATATTATTGCAATTCCTTTCTTTGAGTAATATAAAAAAAATCAGTGGGTTTTCTTCCCCATGAGGATTTCCCACTAACATCCAATGTTTATGTGTTATCTCTCTTATTGCATGCTCTTGTGAATTATTAATACACATCTAATAAGCTCACATGTGGTTATGAATGATGAATGGTTAAATGAATGTTGAAAAATTATTGTGGTAAAAGAAGTTAAACTTTTGAAGGACTAATTCACCCCCTCCTTCCATTGTACTTTCAATGAAATAAAATACTTGAAAAACACAAATGATGAGGTCAAGTATACTCATTGTTTTTTTTTATGTAACCACCATTTTATAACATTGTCACTTTGATCTCAAAATTGAGGCGATCCCCACTCCCACCTAGAAATCATCCTTGGCTTTATTCTTTTTAATGTAACTAGTTGTCACTAAAGGATTTTCGTGGCCAACTCTTGATGATCGATAAGAGGATGTTGATTTCCTTCTAGCCTATATTTCCTCCTCTTTATTTAATAAAATATGAATATTTTATTTAAATATGACAGCAATGATTGTTATAATGATATAAAATTAAATACAGATGCTAGGCAATTTTATTTGATTTAATTATGAAATAAAATAGAAGAGATAAGGCACTTACCTTGATTTCTCTTATCCCAAAGTGTGTCTGGACTAGAAGAACTGATGGAACAAAAACTCAGACTGCCATGCAATCCTTCTAAAAGAAATGCGGGATGTTGGATATGCCTAGATACGAGTGTCTCGGGTGGGGGCAAGGACACATGTGGGTGCCCTAGACCTCTAGGAGGAATTGTAGGCTACAGAAGAGGTTGTAATATTGTTTCAATGCCATCGCTAGGGTTTCATACTTGTTAAGCAATGATCACCTAAATGTCTCACTTTGAGTGTCGGATTACCTGTAAATCTGCAATATAAAAATCTCTTGCAAAACCCTCAAAAAGACATCAAATCCTAAAAAAAATATGCAAAATGATGGGTTTGAATTCCCTTAGTTGTCAATCGATTCAACTTATGATCTGAACACCTGAAATACATCTCGTACCCAATGTAGTTTTATGTGATTGTGTGTGCAATATTGCTCCTAGGTTTCCTTCATGCCGATGATGCCAAGATAATGAGAAGTAGCTAGATAAAATGCACATGTGTCGGATGGAATTTAGAACTTCCCCTTATTATGCAGTGTGTATGTAGAAAAATATGCCCAAATGTTTCCCCTTTCAATATGTAGATAAATAGTGTTTCACCTCAAAGTAATGTGATAAAACAAATAAGTAGGTAATGGGCGTAGTCGAATACCCGTGAACTATAGGGAGAAGGTTGTGTGTATTGTAGATGTTGAATCGGACTTGTTGTAGATAGCTTCCCTTTGGCTAGGAGGAACGACATGTATAAGAAACATAAAAATACCACCAAATAGTATTAAATAGAAAGATTCAGAGGACTACCTAACAAGGCTAGATCCGGGAAGCATAATGCTTCCTTGAATGGTTTTCAATCCTCTGCTCAATACAACTTAATGTAATAAATAATAGTTCCTATTGTAGTTGATAAGATTTAGGTATCTCCTATTAACATACAATAAGTGAATTTAACTCAGAGGAAATGGTTAGAATTAAATCTAGATGATTAATGGGTTGGTTTGGGTTTGCAGGTGTAGCAGAGGTTGTAGGTAAGGTCTGGGTGAAATTAGGCAAGGTTTTGGGTTGTTTTGGGGAAGTTGTTAACTCATTGTTATAGGAAAAAGTTTCAGTCTCAGAGACCAAGAGATCGGTTGGTCGGTGATGTCAAAGATAGGGGATAGACCGACGTTGGTTAGCTAAAAATGTCAATAGGGGCTATTTGGTTTAAATATTAAAAACAGGAGTTTAGGCCTCTCTCGATTACACAAAGAGCTAAGGAGGTTTGGGGAAGGATGGAGGGGTGTTGATTAAGAATCAACAAGGTACAAAGGGTGATGAGATACGTGAAATGGATCTAGTTAGTAGAAAAGATGGTAAACGGGTAGAAGGTGGTAAAAGGACAAAGAGAAATTAAATGAAAGAAGTAAATGAAATGATTAAGATCAAACACACAAGCTTAACAGATAAGAATGATTTACTTATCTGATAAAATTTGCAGATATGAATATGGTAGGAATGGTTGATTTTTTGGAGGATAAGTGTATTGTGTCGAGTGTAATGGAAGAAATGCATGTGTGCTCTGTCGTATCAATCTATAGTTATAGAAGTAATGATCGATTTCTAGTGGAAGTGTGATGTACTTTGGTTCATCATCGGGAAGCTTGAATGATGGAGACTCGAATGCCAAATCTGTGTGTGTGAATGAATTATTTTCAACCCGTGCAAATAGTTAGAAACTCATGTTTAAGGGTAAGCAATGGCAGTTAGGGAACCGACATCAGCCAAGGGAAAACCAACGTCGTTAGGGAGAATTAGTCTCAAGTGAGGGTTTGCGCTTAGATAAGTGGGATTGTTGTTGGAGAAGTAATATAACTTTAATTTTAAGGTTTGAAAGAGTCCCATTGGTTAAGATAAGGAGATATTTAGTTTCAATCAATCAATAGGTTAGTAATAGGTCCACGATGAGGTGGCTAGGTGAGGTGGAAATTAACTTGATTAAATTACTTAAATTAATTAATAATGTGAAGATGAATATTAATTAAATTATAAGTGATTAAATTAATATCAAAGTGTGGAAGAGAGTTATGGGTAGGTATATGCATTGCGTTAATTAATTGAAGGAGACCAAGGAGAGTGTGACCTAGATTTGGTGTCGCATTTTCCCCTTTTTTGTTGTGTAGCTTGTATTGATAAACGACACTAAAAATAGAAATTCGTCGTCCTAGGTATGCATAAAGGTTAGGGTGCTCCAAGTATGGGTGGAGGTGATCCCCCTTAAACTAGGAACTAATGAAAGTTTAGGTTGAGTCGGTGAGTGGTTTGATAAAATGATAAGTGATAAAAAATGAGGGTGGTTAGTGTGTAGGTAGTGATGATATCGGTGTGGGTAATAGGCAAGGGCATTCAAATGCACACACATGTATAGAATGTGATAAGGTATTAGGCTGAAGATCTCGTAAAATCTACTTTGTCAAAGGTTGATAAGCTTATCCAAACAAGGTTGATGTGATCCAAGTATCCAAGGTATATGATACGGTCCTAAAACACAACTAGGATAGGTACGGGAACAATATTTAAGTGTGTTCCATAGCACTAAAATTTTAGGTTGGGATCAACAACATGGTATTAGGAGAGGAAAGGTAGTTAAGCTAAACAACACAAGTAGCATCATCACATGGTATACCGAGTAAGTGAAGTTGAGTGTCAAAATAGGCGGGGTTAGTTTGGGTGTTTAGGTAAGGCCAAGGTAGAGGAAAAAACATGCCCCAATGGATAGGCTAGTTGGGTGTTAGGTAATAAGTAAATTAGGTGGGGTTATAAGGTTGGGGTGAGGTTATGAAAATGAGAAAATGGTTTTGGGTAGCAAAATTGAGGGTAAATTAGGTATAGGATGGTGGTAAAGTGACTGACACCGGTTGTAGGTGAACCGACGCCGATAAGGATAACTGATGTCAGGATATTAGGGAATGAGAACAATGTCACTCAAGTTGGATTAGTGGTAAAAAAGTAAAAAATCCACATTTTAAGGATTCATTTGTCACTTTCTACCTTTGGAAAAATGGCAGAGACTACTCTTGGATGAGAGAAAGTATGAGGTAAGGAGGAAGGATGACTTGGTGAGTAATTAGTGGCTGATTGGAGAGCAATGGATGGGCCCACAAGATCGAAATGAGTAATTGATTGGTGGAGAAATGAGAATTTGATTTATTCAAGGCTGATTAGGAGAAGCCATTGGAGGAACTCTAGTTTAGAGACTGGAGATCCCACCGAGGAGACAACATTGAGTAGAGGTAGGATTCAATCCTCAGTGTTTGTTTGTGATTAAAATTTGAGGTAAAAATGAAGAAATGGGGTTTGAAAATTTAAATGTGAAATTTGGTTTAAAATGAATGAAATGGGGTACGGGGAGGATCAAATGTAGGCTAAATAGGTGGGAAAATGAATGAGGGTGGGAATTAGAAGTGTTGGGTAGGTTTTAGGTTGTTTTTTCAAAAGTTTCAAATTTGGAGACATGGGAGTTCGGATTTGGGGCTGAACTAGTGAAAAATATGGGAAAATGATATGGTTGGGTAAATGGTTAGGTAATGGGGTAAAAGTAGATAGATGAGGGGTATAGAAATATAGAATTAGGTGGGTTTAAGGTGAAGGTAGGTAAGAAATAGGTGGGTGGTAGGTGAAGGTTGTGTCAAATAGTGAAGGAAAGAAAATGAAGAAATAGAATATGGGGGAGTGTTTAAGCTAGATAAAATGTATGATAGGTAGTGAAATAGGTAGGAAATGGATAGGTAGGTAAGAAAATAATGTGTGTTGGATGGGACTAGGTAGAAGTAAAGAGATGAGTAAAATAGGTAAGTACTTGACACTGTTAATTGGTATGGATGCAAAGCATGTCACTAGCTGACTATGCATGATAGGGTACCACCATTTTTAGTGCGGATACAAGCCAAAGATCACTAAGGACAAGTGGGAGCACATGCGAGACATAAGGATTGTGGGTGTGCAGCGATAGAGATGTATCATTTGAGATCATAATTTGATAGTCATGCTCATCAATAGATGGGATGCAACAACCAATACCTTCCATCTACCCACCGGCAAGATGACTATCATGTTGGAGGATGTGTACAGGATTCCGTGGCTACCGGTTGTGGGAGAGCCCGTATATCATATATTTCATTCGTTGAGGCGTTGGATCTAAAGGGTGTAGTGTTTGGGAAGGTAGTTAGTGAATTGAATGATCATAGTGCCAGTATTATTTATGAAGCTATGTAAAATACACATCCACAGAGACCCAGTTTGCGATGATCGGTGATGGTGGCATTTGGATGCTATGCCCTTCTTCACTCGAGAGGGGGAAGATTTCCTCAAGCATTGATGGGGGTGTTATATGACATTATTGATGAGTGAGTTTATTTTGCATGGGTGCCTACATATCTCGGTGTAGCTATGCAAGGGGTTTTGGTCTTATCGAGTATGTAGTGATATGGTATTTGTTGTACATATTTATTACATTGTTGGGTTTATGAGCACATAGTGATTGTGTGCCCACATGGACTTCAAATAGTAGATTGTCATCATGGTGGCATAAGAGTAGGATACATGATATGTGTGGCAATAGGTCCTCATCCACAAGTGGAGGAGGAAACACACAATGTGACCTACTAGAGAAAATGGTAGAGGGGTTATATGTGATGGACATAGTATGGAAACCATATGTGGGTTTTCCTACTTATAGAGGTATGACATAGGATCTGTAGGGCCTATAGTTGATCAGATGGATATAGGGGAGGTGGGCTGGCGAGCACGAGATGATTCCATTGGAGTCTAATGCCATTTTGTATTGCATTGGAATATGCCACCACCATTCCCTCAGTATCGCAGAGATGATGTGGAGAGACCTCTTTCTTCACCACATCCGATAGGGCTAGCCGGGCGGGAGGAATAACAAAAGTATTGATGTTGTAGGGACCACTATGGTACATAGATAGTGGTGGGTATCACAACTACAGGTAGCACCACCATGACCATGGCAGTTGGATTTAGCCACAATGATGGTGTAGAGAGATGCACTATAGGGGCATGCTCATACTTTATAGGTACAGTTGACATAGGCCCAAGTAGAGGTAGTCACCCTCACAGGACAAGTGACTACATTACAAGTGAAGCAAGCACAAGAACAAGCTCAAGCTCCTGCACATGAACCCACATAGGCTTCCATAGTCGATGGAGGAAAGATAGCATCCTTGCAGCTTAAGTTACTGAGTTTACAAGGTCGATTAGCCACAAACCCAGCACGAGATGATTTCATTACAAGCGCAGATAGTTACACACCCACTAAAGCACATACATCCTTTGTACATGCGGGAGGATAGGGGCCACTTTTATTAGGAAAGGTTCCACAGTTGGATTTAGGCGATGGACCCACCCGATATAGTGTCATGGAGAGGTTCAGGATGCCTTGAATGAGGCCAATTATTATCGGGATAAGATAGTAGATGCTTGTATTGAGGAGATATCATACGCAAAGCACGGGGCCCAACAGGTAGTCCACGATAAAAGGAACAATAACCATATTATACTAAGCCAAGAAATCAGATGCTAATCAAACACCACAATCAATAAGATGAAATTAATTCACCAAAATAAATTTACATAAACCTTTGCAAAAAAATGAGTAGAAATATCATATATTATTATGGAACTCAATGAAATACAATGAGAATGGGCCTTTCTTATATAGGTAAGGAATAACAATCTAAGAACTAGTCAAGGTCGTAGATCAAGCCATAAATCAAGAAAAGAACTATTCATCAAAGAACTAGTCAAGACCATAGATTTAGAATAAAAGTAGACATCAAGGATCTAGTCAATACCATAGATCAAGGAAATAACTATACCTAACAACTAGATAATATCCCCTAATATCTAAATAAATAAAAATAAATATCCACACACATAAGTGGGTGAGGATAAATACAATAAAGGTAAATAAATTACCTTGGTGAACATGAGCTAAGGTAAATACCTACTCTAACACCCCCTCAAGTGAAGTAAGGGGCCAAAATAGAAGTGGCATGTTCACAATATGAGTCCCAACAACTAGGCTCGATGAGGTACTCATGTACAATATATCCATGAAGAAATCTCGAACCAAAATGAGGAAAGAATCTTGCTATAAGGAAAGATAAAGAAGAAGGAATATTTTCTCATGAACACCCCCAAGATAAAATTCTAAAATCCCAAGCATTCCCATGAGAACTCAAGGTAGCGAGGTGATGCAAAAGACTTTGTAAAGATGTCTAAAACCTCTTGCTTTGAGTCAAAATGTACTCCAAGAAAAGAAATACATCCTGAATGTGCTTTGACGAATGAAGTGGATGTGTATCTCAATATGCTTGGTCCATTGGTGATCAAGCTGGTCATAGAAATTTGAATTACACTTTGGTTTTCACACCAAAATACGGTCGGTGAATCTGTGGGAATCAAACTCTGTCAATAACTTTTAAAGACAAAGAATCTACTAACTTGTTGTAACTACTTCCCTATACTCTGCCTTTGAAGATGAAAGTGTAATAACTGTTGCTTTTTGCATGCCAAAGTAACTAGAGAAGAACCAAGACAAAAAAGATAGCCAGAATTGGGATGCCTATAATCAATAGAACCTTCCCAATTTGAATTTGTATGCCCAACCAACTGAGTAGAACCCCTAGTGTAGTGTAGAGGAAAGCGTGAAGTGCCCTACAAATAGCACAAAATCATTTTAGCAACCTGTCCGGTGACTAGTATGAGGATAATGTACGAACCGAGATACAAGCCCTACTACAAATGAAATATCGGGGTGATTATGGGTCATTTACATGAGAATCCCAAAAAACTACCTATACAATGTAGGATTACAAAGTGGAGAGGTACATGTGGAAGTAAGAGTAACACTAGACTAAAAGGAGATGAAATTTTCTTCCTATCAGCCATATCAAAGCACTAAAGAAGATCATGGGTGTACTTTTTGCCGACTCAAATGAATCCCTAAATCTTTCTAAGAAATCTATAAACCAAGGCCCAAGATCTGTCATGTCAAACCGTGTGTAGAAAGAGCCCTCGAATAGTCTAAATGTGTGAAGAAGAAGCACAGTAAGTAACAAATCATCAACATACAAGAAAAGTATCACAATATCCTCACCAACATGATGGAGATACGAGTGTATGATTGGAGTGACAATGAACAAAAATAGTAGATAGAAGAAAATAATCCCTCTTCTCATGCCAATCCCAAGGAGCTTGTTTGAGGCAGAGAGACCTTCTGAGCCTACAAACAAGAGAAGAATTCTAAATAAATCCATAAGATTACTCCATGTATATTTCCTCTTGTAAATCTTCATGTAAGAAGGAACTCTTCACGTCCATCTAATATACCGACCACCCCGTGATGCAAAGTAATAGCAAGTACAAGGTGTATAGAATCCATCTTGGCAATGGGTGAAAAATTTTCAGAGTAATCAATACCTTCAATTTGTGAAAAACTCTTTACAACAAGACAAGCCTTATACTTGTCAATGAACACATCAGCTACGTATTTGGTTTAGTATACCCACTTACACCTAACCATATTTCTTCCTTTGGGAAGAGATACTAAATCCCAAGTATGATTCTTCATCAAAGAATAATACTCAATTGTCATTGCATCATCCCACTCCGTATCTCATGAGCCCGTGAAAAATACCGTGGCTCCTCGAAATTGATTGTGAGTAAAAGTCCAGAACCAATAGAATGTGCACAATGATGCCTAGTGGGTGGAAGATCTTGTATGAAAGGTGTTACCTCGAAGCTGTAGTACGATCCCACTTAGGTATAGTGATAACATTAGTGGGAATAGAATCCTCAAAGACATCTATAACCTCCTCATTAACCTCCTTAAAGAAAGGATCCTCAAGATGAGATGAAGATTCATGAGGAGTGAAGTGCTCATCAAACTGAACATGTGTTTGAAAAATAAAGTCATGAGTATTAGGATCTAAAAGTTGATAAGCTCTCATGTCCTCACAATAACCTACAAATATCAAGGGTTTTCTCTTGTTATCCAAGGCTTTCCTTTTCTTCTTTGGCACAAAGGCCCAACCATGGATCCCAAAGACTCGAAAAAATAAGACATCTCACTTAGTGTTGGACCAAGCTTCCTATGGAGTTAAATGTTCAAGTGCTATGTGTGGTGTGTGATTCTCAATGTAGTTAGCACAATTATCTGCTTGTTCCCAATAGATAGGAGGTAAATATCTAAAATGCATCATATAGTTATCCATTTCCTTCAAAGTTCTATTCTTTCATTCTACTAAGCCATTTTGTTTTGGAGAATGAGGAACATAATATTGATGAATAATTCCTTGAGTTGTCTAAAAAATAGAAAAGTCATTGCTGAAGTATTCCCCCATTATCAAAGTGTGAAGGTTCTTTATGCAACTAAGATTTTTCTTGACCAAAGCCTGTAAGACTTTGAAGTTTGAAAAAACATCACTTTTGTACTTGAGAAAATAAACCCAAGTACACCTCGATAAATTATCAATAAAGGTAAGTGCATACTTAGCTCCATTAAAAGAGGGGGTAGGAAAAACTATCAAGTCACTATGCATAAGCTCAAGTGGTTAAGAAAATCTCTTGGAAAAATTCTTAGGAAATGGATCTTGGTGTTGTTTCCTAATGTACAGCCGAGCAAACTCTCTCAAGATAAGAAACTATAAGAAGACCATCTACCATATCATGAGTGCTCAACTCCTCCAAATATATGTAATTAAGATGTTCAAATACTTCATGCCAAAGCTTACTCTCTAAATATACATGAGAAATCAATCTTGTCCATATAGAAGAAGTGTCATCAAAACCCTCAAAGTGATATAGTCTATAACTATTATCAACAATACCCTGAGCAACAATTGAATAAGGCTCCAACAAAGGTATTACTTTTGCCCCATGTGGTGTAAAATTCATTGTTTTCCCTTTACTAGAATGAAAATTTGATATACATAAAGCAAATTTGCAAAGTGATGTTAGGAATATATAGTGCATCTTGAATATTTCCACCATCAAGTTGTATATCACCTTTTCCCTCAACACAAAGAAAGGAAGAATCTCCAACCTCAATTTTGGAAGTAGAACTCAAATCTAGAGAAACAAAAGACTCCTTGGAAGAATTCGTGTGATGAGAAGCACAGAATCTATAACCCAACTATCTACAAGTGGTGTATGAGATCACCCAACAATATTAAGTGCTTTTCCATGCTGATTAGGAGGTGGAGTGGAGAAATAAATTTTAGGTTTCTTGACTACATCCTCTAAAGCTTGCATTCTCTTATAACACCTATGTTCTTCATGACCACTACCCCCACAAAAAGAGCATGAAAGACTAGACTTATTCTTGGATTTAGAAGACTCCTTGGGTTTAGAGTTGTTTTCTTTAGGTTTATGAGCATTTTGAGATGGAAAAGGGTGGATTTGGTTTCCCTTTCCCTTAGGATTAGATGCAATTAATGCCTTTTGAGAGGTGGAAGACTCAAAGTGAGACAATTTGGATTCTTCTTGATGAGCGTTGTCAATCCTCACCATTAATAATGTCAATCCAGGTTGGTTTCCAAAGGATGTATGTATTAAGAGAATAAAATCACACAAACCAAACTTGCATAAAATGAATCACACTTGCATAAATTGAAAGGCACACTTGCATAAATGAAATTTCTAAATTAAAAATAAACACAATTGAATGAAACACGTGCAGGTTTACAATAGACTAAATTTTCACGATACAAATATATAAACAATACAACCAAATGAATTAAATACAAATGAATAAACATAAACATAAATACACATATCCATCTTCCTTGGAATGAGTGGCCAACTCATTCCTTGGAAAAGGATTTAAATCATACTTCTAAGATCTTAAAACTATAGAATATTTGAGAGGAAAGAATAGATCTTTATTTCTTTGGAGAAAAGCATTACATATCTAAGTGTGGAAGGTTGCATTTATAATTCATACATCCAACCAACTCCTTATTTTAGGAAATACAATTTGATCTTATCTTTATTCCAATCCTAACAACTAAGATCTCCATCTCCACAAAATATGGAGAGAGATATATTATTGAAGTCAAATCTTATCTCACTTATTTTAGGAAGATTTGCTCCCAAATCTTCTCCTTGCTTTTCGGTAACAAGAATCATAATGATTTTATTCCTCTACATTATTATAAGGAGGATTTTCCTCAAAATATGATTTTGACCAAATACCTTTCTCGGATTTTCCATTTAACTTTACTGTTTTTTATTGTGGAACTTTTGACGCTTATCAAATACACTTTTCCTCAGATTGTAGTTCACTAAAAGTTAGATTTCTCTTGATTGGTAAAACCTGTAGAAAATATGAATGAGGTTTTTATTAAACACATTGCTATGAAAAAAAAAAATTCTCTCATATTTTCATTTGAATTTTCTATTTATGGTTATCAAACTTTTAGTGCTTGTCGATACACTTTTCCTCGGACTACAACTCACTAAAAGTTAGATCTCTCTTCATTGGTAAAACCTATAGAAAATATGAATGAGGTTTTGTTAAACACATTGCTATGAACAAAAAAATCTCTCATATTTCCCATTGGAATATTTGAGTTTTCACAATCCCTCAAAAACTATCATTCCGTTGATGCAAGTTCGGAACTAAAGTTGTCATTCCTTTTATGCAAGTTCCGAACTAAATCTGATTTGTCCACGAATTGAAATTTCTGGAACTAACTGTCATTCAATTGATACAAGTTTTGGAACTAAATATATGAGTTCTGAAACTAAACTTGCAAGTTCCGGAACTAACTCTGTGAGTTCGGAACTAACTATGCGAGTTCCGCAGCTAACTCAAAATAGCTATAACTTTTGCATGTGACCTCGGATTGAGATGATTATTTTTGAACTTACATAATTTTTCGAGAGGAATCTGAATATGAAATTAGATCTGATTTTAAATGTATTGTTCATGATCAATTCCACTTTTCCCAATACTAGCATTATCTTTCCTTTATGGCTTGTACATACACAAGACTTTGCATCTTTTCCCAAATAATCAATAGGATTAGTCAACAAAATAGATAACAAAATATTTCTAAAGAATGAATAAGATATATATCCTATATTCTATCTTAAGCAAACTATAAGTTCCTAGATTACATTTAAATCCACTTTCAAAGGTAACTTGGAAGGACAAAATAATGGTAATTTATGGCCAATTTATGGCCTCATCATTGCCCCACACTTAATCTTATGCATGTCCTCATGCATTACATTATTATCTCCTCTTCTTAGATTCTTCTCCGTATTGAGGACACATTCTTGTGGATCTCCTTCTGTTGCTTTTGATTTCTTTCTTTTATAATAGGTTCTTGTGTGGATCTCCTTCGTTGCTTTTGATATTTTTTCTTTTACAATAGGTTCTTGTGTGGATCTCCTTCTACTACTTTTGATTTATTTATTTTATAATAGGTTCTTGTGTGGATCTCCTTTTGTTTCTTTTGATATTCTTTCTTTCACAATGTTCTTGTGTGGATCTCCTTTTGCTACTTTTGATTTCTTTCTTTTACAAAAGGTTCTTGTGTGGATCTTTTTGTTGCTTTTGATATTCTTTCTTTTGCAACAGGTTCTTTTGTGGATCTCCTTCTGCTGATTTTGATCTCTTTTATTTTACAGTAGGTTCTTGTGTAGATATCCTCCTTCTACTTTTGATCTCTTTTATTTTACAACATGTTCTTGTGTGGATCTCCTTCTCTCCCACACCCAAGCTCATGCATGTCCTCATGCACGTTGTTTATTTATGGCTGCCCATAAATTAGACTCAAAAAGTTTGATTGAAAATAGGTGCATGTATTTTTCATATAATTCGATATGAATTTCACTTGCCTTTTTGGAAATCTTTAAAAGTGGATCTAGTTGTAGTAAAAAAACTTACAAGAAAGATTATAAATAAAATAGTAGAACAAAATAAATTGATAATACCTCTAGTTGTCTTTGTCATCCTATTGTTAACATGATCAAATAGTTCCGAGAAGAAAGCCACCAGGTAACAGTTTATTTCCTTTGAAGAATATTCACCTCCTTTTTCCTTTAATTGGCCAACAAGCTGGTTTTCTAATCAATTTTTTTTTTTCCTTTGATCGCAATAAAGAAGCTGGTTTTCCAATCAAATCTTTTTGATTTTTTTTCGCCTTTGATTGGCTTGTGGTTTTCCAATCAAAGCTTTTTTTTCTTTTTTTTCTTTTTTTCGTTGTAATGATAGCATGAGAAGGATTAGAGAAAAATTTCATCCATCATCGACTATAAAAACAATGAATCAATCTACTTGCTCTGGACTGAATAATCTAATGCATGTTATCAAAATGTACCTCGAGGGGTGAATTTTGGATAACGGGTACTTTACTGAGGACCCGAGTTCATACTAAGGTACACATTATTCGGATGCTATACCGAGGTCATGGGTTTCATAATTGCGGAATTTCATTATTGTTGTGATTACTTGGTCGGTTGTAGTAGAGGTGGTGGTATATGCATCTTATATATGATGCATGGAATTTCTTGTCACGATAGAGGAGGAAGGGATGAGATATTCTTAGGCACGATGTGTATTGGCCCACTTGTACAAAGATATATAAAAATTTATGCGGGAGGAACATGAGGGTGGGATTGGATCTACGACATTACTACATGTCTAAGTCTATGAGCATATTATGATATTGAGGTTAGTTTATGGACCACGTGCAAAGTGGGTGAGGCCATAGTTATTTTCAGCAGATGGGTACATATTCATATTAGGAAGATGGACACGTATACCTACTGTGGTGATGTTAGATTATATGGGGATAGAGGTCATGATATGGAGGCCATACCAGACTATGGAGGGTGGTCAGAGGATGGAGTAGATATACGATGTATTCAAAATACTATGTGGCTAGAGGATCAATATCCAGGGGTGATCGAGCTATTCTAGGTGGAGTGTGTTTCATGATATTTTAGTATGGCCTAGGATGTGCCCCTAGAGCCATATATATGGGTGAGGGCCATTAGGGCACCAAGGATGACTAAAGCTAGACCAGGGCCCACAAGAGATCAGCTAGTACCCCTAGGTTAGATGAGCCGAGATGCAGATGATAGATCTAATAGATGTGGATGATGCAGGGTGTATAGAGCCATATCGCATATGGTGGGCATCACATTGGTGGGTATTGTTTTTTCCATTCTTTGTGGATGGAAGGAGCACCACCGAAGGGAGGAGTAGAGGGTAAAGGACAAACCCCCAATAGTGTGACAACATTGATAAAAGAGTGTGAGTATTTTTATAGTTGTACTTGTGATTTGTTATTTGGTTGATTGATTATTGTTAGTTCCTAATGTGTTGATCTATGGATGCATGTGATGTGTATTAGTCACTAAATTTGGATACATCTATCTACACATTAACACGAGAATGTGCCCACCGATGTACTCATAGGTGACGGTATGCTAGAGCTATTAGATGTTATCGCAGTGAGTATGATCATTTATTCGGCCTAGTGGCACTAGCAATGATGATGTGTACCATGTTCTTGAAAGCAAGACGGATGAGGTGTAAGAGGAAACAAAATGAGCTAGAGAGGATGTAGGTGGAGGTACCCTAGCATAAGATTTATTTGTGAGGTTTGTAGAGTTACAAGGTTGTTTTTGCAGAGTAATCGAAGAAGGTTACATTATTGTGTTGACAGGTAGAGAGATATAGGGGCCATGATCAACGACACTGATTGAGTGGTGAAGCTTATAGTTCTAGAGCTCCCGCGGTTGTAGAGAGTGATAGTGATGATGCGATATGATGTGTAGTGATGCAGCGATGTATTGGGGGTTGTCCCCGATTGAATTTTTGTAACTATGATTGTGAATGATATATATATATATGGACTACTAGCGTATGTTCATCAGAATCGATGTTTATTGATATGAGATGTGATGATTGGGACTCATATCTTGATGTATGATGCATTTATTATTTTTAATATCTGTGTTGTGTGATGCTTTGAGAATTGTTTTATTGATTTGACTTGCATGGCATAGTTTTAAATGTTTGACTAAATGAAGTTTAGGTCAATCGTAGATAGATAAGTGATGAAATAACATATGTGAAAATGAAATGTATAAAATTTGTAGTATAATTACATCATGTGATAAATAGATGATGCAAAATTATATTGTGTGTTTGGATAGAGATGTGATGAATGATGGATTATGTATAATAAATGATATAGATGAGTATGTGTATGAGATGAGCATAAAAGTGTACCTAAGAGTGTGTTAGTATGATGAAGATGGGGGAAGGATAATAGTGACTTCCCCCAGTGTGTAGATGATGAGGTTCATTTATATAAGACCCCTCAACAATCAAGAATGAACTGTAAAGTAAGAGTGTGTCATTAGGAAGTGATATAGGAGTATATGCTAGATAGATATCTCGATATAATGTGTAACATAGAGATATGGTGAGGTTATTATTGTAACATATCCCTCAATAGTCATGTAAGAACCATGAGAACACAAGTGTGTCATCGGGAGTGATGTGAAAGAATCACCTACCAAATACCAAGCGAGCATGGAGTGGTGGAAGCATGTGGAGCGTAAGAAACATGAGTGTATGAACCAAACTGAATTCCAAATGAGATGGTGGGGATGCAGATGTTGATGGATTAGGCAACCAATGTGTAGTAGGAGCATTACATGGCGGATGAGATGGTGCAATAGTGGATGGATGAGATGGAGAGTGCACATGAATAATAACCCATGGTGATGGATGAATAATGACCTTAGGAGCAGGTGGAGGAGATAAATGAACTGAAGTAGATGCACAATTGCATGGAATTAGAGACATAGACCACTCATGAGAGCGAGGCTAAAGGAAATTACACCTTTATCTTCTAATTATTATAATCTATCATGAAGGGCACAAAAATCATTTTCGTGATGGCCATTGATGCGATGATAGTTACAATATGGTCTATCATGTTTCCGTTGCATGCGATGAGGTGGATGATGCTAATTAGAAGGTAAGAGTTCATCATGAAGTTATCAAGCAAATCATGCAACACATCATGAGGCCTAACGTCATGAGAAAAGTGTAATGGTTCCAGTGGAGGGGATGGAGATGCCTTAGGTGGAGAGTGATGAGGTGGAGGAGATGAAGGATGCTTATGAAATGAAGCAGATTGATTTTTCTTGCTAGGTGGAGGAGATGGGGACCTAGGAGGACTCTCAACAAATTGAAGAGGATAAGAACAAGATGATGCAATGGTAGGAGAAGTAGGAGGAGGATCTATGACATGTGTAACAATGATATCATGTTATAAATCAATGAATTTATAGCATAAGAGTGTAAATGATTCACATGTATCATACTATAGGCATTGTTTTAAAGCAGGAATCAAGCCACAATAAAAGATGAATTAATTTTCTAAGTCAATGGGCTAAAATAATAACTGGTGCATGTAAGAATTGAAACGTAAAATGTAATCAATAATGGGTTATGTCTTGCCTTGATGTAAGCTAGGTAAGTGATCATATGTGACTCTAGGGCCATTGTTAAGTATAAAGCGTTGAAGGAATGCTTCTTCCATCTCACAATAGGTACTAATAGATCCAAAGGGTAAATGTGTGTACCATTAGAGAGCGTCATCAATAAGACTATGACGAAAGGATTTGAGAAACAATCGATCATTAGAGTATGAAGCCATAGCTAGATGATAATGTTTGAGATGTAAATATGGATTTCTAGTACCATCAAAGCATGAAAATGTAGGCATAATGAAATCCTTAGGGAATGCTGAATTGTGAATCTTTTTCAAAATAGGATTTCCATGTAAAGAATTGTTATCGATAGAAGCATAATAGGATTTGATTTCAAGCGTGAGAGATTGGACCTGAGATTGTAATTGGCCAAAAACATGCATGAGTGATAAGATGTCATGTGAAGGAATGGTAGAAGATGTGAATGGTGTATTGAGTGGTTGAAGCTTGCCATTATGAGTGATCATAGGGATGTCAAGAGAATAAGTAGAAGAAGCCGATGCTAAGGGAACACTAGATATAGGTGCCGAAGAAGTAAGAGGTAGTGAAGAACATGGAGTGTCGATAGAAGTAGTAAGAATAACATCGGAAGTGTTATTAGGATATGAAGTAATAGAAGGAGATGAATCATGCATGTTACTAGAGATAATCTTAGAAGAATCGATGAAAGCGGAGTAGAGAACACACATTCAACAATATGTAAAGAAGCATAATCATTACTAGTATGGGTATCATCAATAATGGATAGAGATTCAATTAAGCGTATCATCAACATATAATGAAGGAGGAGGAGAACTAGTGTGAGATGTATCATTAGAAATATTTAAAAAATGCAATCATGATTTTTAGCTAAAGTATCATCATCAATACTAAGCATAAAATTGATAATAACATCATCTAAAGTCTCAATAGAAATGGAAGAAGGTGGAGTGCGGATAATTGAATAACAAGGTATACAACTAGAAAATATTTTGGATCAGATACAATGCTAATGGTAGAGTGATCAAAGCTAGTAGCAACATTTCATTCATTAGCTAATAGTTTCCTTTCAGTATCATATATAATAATAGTGTTGTAATATAGAGCGCTAAGTTCAGCTATGGTTGCTTCATCATAAATAGGATTAATGCTCACATGAGGCATGGCTAGCCTAGGAGGAGAAGAACTATTCTTATCCATTAGGGTTTTAGTGGATCCTAGGGAAAGGAGTTATAAGCTACGGGTTCACCAAAATGATTTAATAAAATATGAATAATTTTATTAGAATCTAAAATCAATGACTACTATAAATGACATGCAATGAAATATAAATGCTAGGAAATTTATCTTATTTTAATTATGAAATGAAATGAGATTGATAAGACACTTTCCTTGATTTTCTTGTCCCAAAGTGTGCCTAGGTCGAAGAATGTGATGAAATAGAAATACATACCATAAAAAAGAACCTCAAAAAAATGTAGAGGAGGTGTAAATGCCTCGGACACGAGTGCCCTGGAAAGAACAGGGTCATTGCGGGCACCCAAGACCTCTGTGGGGGCGCTGGAGTCTGAGAAAAGGTTGAAACATGTTTCGAAACTATCACTAGGGTTTCAAACTTGTTATCCTTTGGTCACTTGTAAGTTACACTTGGATCTCCAAGGTACCTATAAAATTACAAAAAAATATCCTCTTGAAAAATCCTCAAAAAGAAATCAAATACTAAAAAATAAAGATGCAAAATGAGGTGTCAGAATGTCCTCGGCTATCAACTAGTGAACTTACAACTGATCACTACACTCCATCTCATACCCAATTAGTTCTATGTACTTGTGTGTGCAATAGTGCTCCTTGGTCACCCTCGCACCAATGATGCCAATATAACGAGTGATAGCTAGATAAAATACGAAATGTGTGGATGGAATAGAATGAACTCCCCTTCATATGCAATGCATATGTAGAATAATAAGCCCAAGATGTATTCCCTTTGATATATAGATAGCTATCCCTTGATAGAAATTTTCCACTTTGCCCTTATTATGGTATGTATGTTGTGTTTATATAGGGATCTCTTGCTTGAATTTCAACACTAATACATCAACACGACATGCCAACTAGGACCTTGGGATAGGAGTAGGAAAACTAAAAAGGCCAAGCTGCGCAATGTCAAAGATAAGATCAAGAAAAAAGGGGACAAGAGCACCTAGGTTAGACATGAGTGCTTGGATGTTAGTATCATCCTGGGCATCGGTTTCCAAAGATAACTCGATGACAAAAGTGAGAAAATGACAAACAAGGATCCCGTGACCTAACTAGAAATATGTATAGAAGAGAGAGAAGTGATAGATGGAAACAATAAAAGACACTCAAAACAAGAAGATTGACTAGGTAGTGTGTCATCAGTGAATACTCTTCTTACACAAGATCCATATATAAAACAACATACTTGGCAGTATAATAATAGTAGTAAGTGCATGATTTTTGTCTAAAGATTGAGGCTTGACACTCCTCTTTATTGGTATGTACTATTGGAATATTTTCTTGGAATGCATGGGTACAATCATGGTTTTGAGTCATGCGATACATATTATATATGTATCAACACGATGCTCCATTATTTATTAGTCACATGTATGTGTTGGATCTATGCCTAGGGCATAATTTTTAGAAATTCTATTTTAGGTGCACTACAAGTTGTCTTTCCATGGTAGAGTTAGAGGTCTTGTGATGTGATTCATTTGTGAAAACATATGTTAAAAATGTGTTCGTAGGTTCTTCGTAATGTGCTTTGTACTTTGTGTGACATTATGAGGTCAATAGTTTGGGAAAAATTTGCAACTTTGAAAGTTAAAATCCTTAACAAGTGATAACATTGCAAACAATGAACAAGTAAAATTTGTAATCGGTACTACTATTAAATGGTGAATACCCTTATGAGAGAACACATGTAAGTGTGTTTCAAACAAATACCAAAATTTGGATTTGAATTGATTATGGATTTCAATGGTTGATTAAAGAGGTATTATAAGCTTTAAAACTAAGAAAATGTTATAAGGAAAAGATAAGTTAAGTAATAAAATAATGGGTAATGTCAATATTTTCAAAAATAAAGAAAATGAGAAAATTTTAGAATATGTCTAAACTCGCCGGTGGTGGTTGTGTTTTAAGTAACATAACTTTTCTTTTGCTAATTGGAAACTATCATTGTCGAATTCCATGCTTATTCTATCCTCTTAGTTCCCGGAGAGTGTTTCGCATCGTGGACGATACTTTTATAAGGGCGAGATATAATTCCCCTTCCGTTACCGCCCTCTTGATTATATTTTCATGGGCTCGAGTCGGTCCTTGGTTTGAGTGAGTTCGTTGTTCTAGCATCATGCTTACGTTATGAATAATTTGTAAAATAATGGTAACATTTAAATTAAGCATTTGTGCTAATAAAATAATAAGGGAAGTTTTGAAGTGTCCTTTCATGGACTAACCTTTTGGAACCCTAGGATCGCACTCCATGTCTTCAATTTGTGAGGTGAAGTCATTCTTCTTGCAATTCATCCAACTCGGGATCATTCTCGAACCTTGAGTTTGAAATATTTATAAATTTATTTATAACGTTAAACGTCGATCTAACTAAAGCATATTTTGTTATCAATAAAAGGATTCTACATAATTCTCAATGAAGATATTTACATGTTAATTAAGGGGCGTATCGAGAGTGGTGAAGGTTTCGATTAAAGAAAATGTTAAAATAATTAAATAAATCATGAAATTAGCACAATGAAAGAGTTTTCATTTAAAAATAAATAATTCATTATTATTCTAAAATCTCTCCAAATTTATTTTGGAGCTTGAGCCAAACCTCATTTCAAGAAGAATTAATGTAAATCCTTGGGTATTGTATTTTGGTTTTCCATGAGAGAATTAATGAAATTCTTCTTGGTTTTGTAAGTTGCCTGCCATGAGATGATTTTGGAAAATTCTGGTCAGAGAATGTAATTCTAGGCATGCATATGGTGGTTGGGAATACCTCCATGAATCAGCAAGATGGTGGAATGTCATGGTTTCCTGGGTATGGTTTGTGTCAGTTGTTTGATTTTTGCTTTGTGGTGGAAGCATGCATTGCAGGCCATAGAGGATTTGTTGAAATGTTTATTCAAGGCAAAGCCGAAGTCCACAAATTTTCCAACATCCTCCCCAGCATGTGTCAACACACAAACTTTTTAACAGGGTGTGACATTCATCAAATCATAACCAAAATTGGATTTTTGTCTTGTCATAGCTATGAACACCTTGTTAAACACGTATGTAGAATGTGGAGTTCAAAAAAATACCTCAAAAATGTGGTTTTATGTAATGTGATGAATGTTGGATAAGTACAAAACGAATATGTTGAAATAGCTTGGAAATTTCAAACAAATGCAATTGGCACAGGTCATGCCAGACTCCACAACTTTTCCAACATCTGCCAACTTCCATTAGGAGCTTTTGAGCACTCTATGGACAACTACCAAGTATTTTAAAAGAGGATTTTTGTCTCTAGTGGAATCTTACGCAGGCGTGTGGGTTGTTTAATAGAATCCCTCAGGAAAGGCGGTTCTTAGAATTTAATTTTCATACATGGCAGGGCATGTGCAGACCTGATGCATTGAAAAGGCCACTGGGGCCACTTTTGGTGGTGTATGCAAAGTGCATGGGTTATATAGAATGCACAACAATTGTGTGTGGAGTGATTAAGTGTGTATTTGGTGCATTGGGGAAAGTATGAGGAAAGATTAGGCTGCAGCGTGGAAATGTGGGTAGGAAAGACATGTAAACTATTTATTAAAATGTCTAAAAAGAGACCAGGCCGCATGGACTGCAAAGGATTACAAATTGTGCACAAAATGGTGTTCTTGAAGATGCTTTAGTGTTTTTCATTAAATTGTGCCAAAGTTCCATGGTTCATGGGTTGTTAAGATTGTAGGAAATGCACAAATGCATTCCTTTAATTGGATGTAGGAGTTTTAAGGCAAATCTTAGTCCCAGTCTATACCAAAATGGGGAACATGGAGTAGTGTTTGGTCGGGCCGCCACAACATTGGAGATATTTATTAATTTTACCGGAGGTTATGGGTATAGGTACACTTTGGTTGTGATGTATGCAAAACATGGGAAACGTGATCAACGCTCGTGAACCATTTGACAAAAAACCTTTTCAAAATGCATGGTATTGGCATGGGGCAAAATAAGAGGTTTGGAGCAATTACGGATAACCATCAACCATTGAATGAAAACAAATCTTGTTAGATGCAAGAATGGGGAAAGATTCTCTTTGCACGTAAGCGAGTAAATGTATACTCGAGTGGTGGACTCATATTTTGTACATGTGAAATTGAGTTAGAGTCCCTCGCTCCACTTCGAGTACCTTGTGCATGGCCATCTTACTCTATCCTTGCATGTTTTAGCATTCTAGTTTTCTAAATTTTAATGGATTTTAAATCAACTAATGAAGAATAAATTGTTAGGTGAATTAAATGAAAACATGTTATTCAATTGAAAATTACACCTCCTTTTGTACGCAGTTAATGTTAGGAAATTAATATTAGTGTGAATGATAATTATATGTAAGTTGTTTAAAATATTGTTATAAGTGAATTTTGTTTGTTAAACCAAACTCATGTAAATAAGTATATAGAGAGTATTGTTAAAACAACCTCATTTATAGAAAATTTTTCTCATATATATATATATATGAATGAGTTTTTGATTGAATACAATGGTGAAGAATTGTTGCTATGTAAACCTGCTATAGTCTCTTTATCTGGTATCAGAGCGACTTGCAGTAAGATGGAAAAGTAAGTTATTCTCTATGGACAATTGATTTTCTTCATTGTCCTTGCATGAGTGCGTGAATAATGTTTTGTAAGAATTTAACACTTATTTGAGAATATAGGTATACCTGACTATGTTATATATCATTACGAAGAATATTTTGGAAGGAGCTGCGTGCTTCATATTATATTGTAAGGTTGAATACATGCGTGTTCGATGTAAATTTATTAGTGCTGCTATTAATCAGATTTTAAGCGAATTTGTCATCATCAAGGTTATTAACTTGGCTGATCCTTCATGCTCTGGATCTGTATCAGTTCCTTTACTACGCTGTAACTCTTTATTCTACCTTGTATTAAGATCTAGACGCATATAAGTGAGGATCGACCATCAGATCTGCGTTCTGTACCTGTTCAGATTCATGTGCACGCTTAGCTAAGTGACATGGAATTTTATGACATATCTGATCTATCTCTGCAGATTTCTCCTGAGTCACGGTGAAACATCTTCATTTTCACATGATCATCCATGGTCTTCTATTACATGTGGTCTACCAAAACAAGCATTCAAATCTTTCTTGGAAGAAACTTTGTTGTTTTCTTTTGAATTAACGGTGGAAGCAATGCACAGAAAGGGGTATTAGTTGCATCATAGACGTCTAGATATTTCGACAAACAGGGATCAGATAAGACATGCAGTGATTGAAGGGAAAAGATATCACCTTGTTTTCAACGGCGTGGAGACCTCTCATGCATCGCCCTCACTGTCCAATGCCACGTTTCGACTACATGCATCTATATCAGCTGAGTAAAAAAGCTTAACAGTTTCTTTATTTATAGTTAAGATTATATCATGAAGTAATGCAACATGGTTTTAATATTATGTAAATGAAGTTTAATTGTTTAGAGTATTCACCATGTTGTTAAAGTCTTGGTGTCTAAATATTTGTAGGGGAGCCTTATATATAATTGTTACGAAGTGAATATTATTGAGGGGTCATTTTTAATCATAAAGTGTATGTCGAATAAAGATAATATTTAAGTTGTTTATAAATTGTGGTGTCATGTTGTTATTATCGGTGTGTTGTGAGTTAATGTCAAAATTGTAAAAATTAAAAAATTCACCTCACTTTTCAATAAGTGGACGCATTTTTGCTTGTACGTGACGTCCATCTTGTGGGGATAAATTGTACAATGAGCTCCATGTTCGCATTCCGCTAAGTTAAGTTAGCAACATATACTAGAGGTCGGAGGCAACAGAGGATGGAGGAAGATCAACACCTCTCGTTAGTCACCAACGACGAGGTCACATATAGCACTGGTTGCACTTTTTTATAATATTTTCACTCGTTTGCTTTGAGTGTGTGTGCAGAAATAAAACATGTAATACATTCCTTCCAAAGATTGAAAAGAGGAGAATGTGCATTTTGGAAGGCCGAAACAGTTGTATAGAAGGGAAGTTGAATTGGAGTGATCCTCGACGGTTGTACTTTTGACATTGATTGGCGGTGAAATCTAACGTTCATCGGAAGTGAAAGCGTAAATGACTCGTTGAGTTCGCGTATGTAGGTGAATTGGTGGAAGTGTGATGATCTGGGATGGGATTCACTGTGGTGAAGCGGATTGGTCATGTGCAAAAGAAGATCTAGACAATAAGATCCAAACCAAGCAGATGCAGACTCTAAAAGTATGCGGAGGCATATGATTCTGTTTCCAATTCTTGAGATGTGTTTTCTTCCCATGTTTACACTAAGGGGGAATGTTAGGAAATTAATATTAGTGTGAACAATAATTATATGTGAGTTGTTTAGAATATTGTTATGTGTGAGTTTTGGTTGTTAAACCAAACTCATGTAAATAAGTATATAGGGAGTATTGTTAAAACAACCTCCTTGAATATAGGAATTGTTTCTCCTATATATATGTATGAGTTTTTGATTGAATACAATGGTGAAGAATTATTCTTGTGTAAACTCGTTATAGTCTCTTTAGTTAAACCAATGACCGGGAATGAAAACACTACTTTATTTTACCTTGTAAGAAGGATATATAAACCATGATACTAGTTTCATATTTAGAAATCATGTAGTTGGGGGATTAAACGTGAAAATTAGTGAAAACCACTCATTGGTGACCTTGTGTAACCTTAATAAAAACCCGTTTTTCAATGAGGCACAAAACATGTGTATAAAACCCATAATGAGAGACGAAAATTTTAGTCGGGTAGCTTGTCATGTGGAGAGTTCAACTGAACCTTGAGTTGTCCCTTGGATGTACATTTGACCTTATTTTGTAACGTGTTTAGGAGCCCAGTGGGCTAGTTCACGATTTAAACAATCTGTTGAAAGTGAAAATGCAGTTTTGTTTTGACTAGTTGTTTTGGCCATAGGTGTCAAAACAGAGTTTGGCTTCCGTATACCTCTACTATTTATATGAGTAAATTCTTAAAAACCCTCAGTTTGGAGAAAAACATCTCGTAAGCTAGTTTTCCTGATAATTTTGTAGGCCTCTCGATCATTGGGCAACAAGGCCACTTGGGTGCATCTACAATCGGTAGCTTCGTAAAGTCGGACACAATTTTCATCACGTTTGCTAGTTTGGTGTTCACATCGATTGAATGTTTCCATGTATATAGGGAATAGGTAGGAATTGGTTGTTGTGTTTTTGAGTCATGAATATTGTTTTTGAACACTGTTTTTGAGCAACTTGTCCAAATTTGACATTTTGGAAACTTGAGAATCTATAGAGAAAATGTCATAAGACCTTATCCAAGAAAAAAATGATTGGTTTAAACCTTATAAACACAAATGCATGCCCGCAGTAACCTTCTTTTGATGTTTGCTTGAAAATTGAAAAGAGTTTGTGAGAATCGAATTGGAAATGAGGCACCACGAAGTAGTTGCACTCCAACGGAATCGTGATAGCTCCAGTAATTGCAAGAAAGAATTGATCAGTAATGGAAGAACTTGCTCAACAGAAACAAAGCTTGCATATAGAGGAAAGATAGCGGAGTGTCTTGGCATGCTCATAAATGAATAGTAAAGGGGTACATATAGGGTGTTGAGTAACCCTAGTGCATGACACACATGAAACCCTAAACCTAACCCATGTGAGATGACCCTCCAATATGAGAGGAGGACACATAGGATAACTCACACTAACACCCCCCTTCATCGAAGTTGGGGTAGTGGCTATGATGAGTCAGATGGAAGAGGAAGACACTCCTAAACAACTAAGAAAGATGTGTCAATGGGGCCCAACAACTAAAGGCTTGATAAGGTGCCCATATACAAACACAATCTTCCTAGAAGAAGAAGAAGAAAAGAAGGACTACATAGCCCGAAGAAGATGAGCAGCTATGAAGACCTCACCCCAAGAAGAGATCGTAAGTGAAGAAACTTCATCTTAGTGAAGGGCTTGGTGAATAAATCAGTAATCGATCACCGTACCGAATGTATCTTGAATGTCGATGATATCATCATGAATAAGCTCCCGTATGAAATACATATGGATCTCAATGTGCTTCATCCAGTGACGCTGAACTGGATTTATATAAATAGAGATTGTGCTCATGTTATCACAGTAGATAATGGTAGGCCACCGAAAGTGGATGCCAAACTCTGTCAGAATACCCTGTAGCCAAATAGCTTCGTGGTGGCAGCATTAACTCGCTCCTTTGTATTCTTCCTCTGTAGATGATATTACAATTGCATTCTACTTCTTACTAGACCAACTAATAGGACCCAAACCAAGAGAGAAATTGTAGCTGAAGTAGATTTCCGATGATCTAAGTCATCGGCCAATCATAATCTGTGAACCCAATCAAGTCAATAGCTACCCCTCCATGATAGTGAATGCCATCAACATAAGTGCCACGAACATAATGAAAGATCCGTTTAGCTACTTTCCAATGCATATCATGTGGCTCCTGCATGAATCTGGACACGATCCCAACAACATATGATAAATCCTGGTCAAGTGTGAGTCAAGTAAATCAAGCTCCCCACCAACTGCCGATAAAGAGTACCATCAACCAAGGGAGTAGAGAAATCTGAAACCAACTTAACCTCGGAAAGAAAAGGAGTAGGAGAACTTGCAATCGACATCTGAAAATGAGCTAGTAAGTCAAGAGCATACTTAGATTGTGAAATCAAGATTCTCGAGTCGATTGAGAAATCTGGATCCCAAGAAGTAATGAAGCGAGACCTAAGTCATGGAAAACTTGTTGGTTAAGGTGATCTTCACGTAATCAATAATAGAGGAAGAGCTACCGTGATCAACAAGTCATGAACATATAGAACAATAATGAGTATGGAGTCATCTTGCCGTAGATTATAAACATTTGGATTAGAGTGACTCTGGTAAACCCTAATGTAAGTAAAAGGAGTCCATCTTGGCATACCAAACCCGAGGGGCTTGTTTAAGGCCATAAAGAGACTTGTTTAACTTACATGACAAGGGAGGGATCTTGACATAACACGGAGGTTGTTCCATATAGATATTTTCCTCTAGGTCACCATGAAGGAAGGCACTCTTAACATCCATTTGATGGACTTTCCATCTGTTTGTTGCGGAAATGGCTAGGGTTAGTCGAATAGAAGTCATCTTTGTAACTGGAGCAAAGGTTTCAGTATAGTCAATCCCAGCTATCTAGGAGAAACCCTTAGCTACTAATCATTCTTTAAACTTTTGGATGTCTCCATCTACTCCATACTTTGTTTGGAACACCCACTTACACCGAACGATTTTTCTTCCTTTTGGAAGAGTGGTGAGATCCCAAGTATCATTCTTCATGAGAGAGAAATACTCCTCATCCATGGAAAAATCCCACTCAGGAATACCAGACGCCTCCCGAAAAGACCGTGTGGATCGAAGCATAGGTGAAGAAAGAGTGGGCTCCAATGAAATCTAAGCGAGTATGTCTCATATACGAAGTATCTCCAACACTTTACAAATTTTCTTGGCCCAAAGGGGACCAAGAGGATCAAGCTCAGAGTCGGAAGATTCTTCACTTGAGTGAGAAGGGACATAGTCCTCATCATCACTACTGTCAGAATCAGAAGACTCAAAGGTCTGATGGTTGGGAGGATCCGGAAGAGGAGCACGCTCAACAGTATCATCATCTGATGAGTCAGAATCTGAATCAGCGAGCTGAAGAACCTCAATAGGTGGAGAAGTAGAAGTCGAAGAAGACTCATCGAACTTAACACTTCTCTCAATATACAGCTCATGAGAAGTAGGATTCATCAATCAATATCCCTTCACACCATCAGGATACCCTACAAAGATACAAGGTTTGGATTGTGGTTCCAAGGCCTTGCATTTCTTCTTGGGAATCCGAGCCATAGCCTTGGATCCGAAGACTCGAAAGTGCTCAACATCAGGCTTGCATCCAAACCAGGCTTCAAAGGGTGTCATCCCTCTTATTGCCTTGTGTGGAACATGGTTCTGAATGTAATTTTCACAATTCACTGCTTCGGCCCAATACTGTGGAGGAAGAGACTTCGAGTGAATCATACAAGTGGCCATATCCTTAAGAGTACGGTTCTTTCTTTCTGCGACTCCATTCTGCGAAGGGCTATAAGCAACTATATGCTGCAAAGAGATCCCTTCAGAAGTATAGAAATCCATGAACCTATTATTTACATATTCACCTCCATTTTCGGTTCGAAGAACCTTGATAGACTATTCCACCTATTTCTCAGCAAGAGCCTTAAAGTCCTAAAAATGTTCAAAGACTTCAGACTTAAGCTTAAGAAAATATACCCAAGTATATTGCGAATAGTCATCAATGAAGGTTAGCACATAAAGAGCTCTAGTAAATGAAGGAGAAGGAAATGGACTAGAAACATCACTGTGAACAAGATCTAAAGGACGAGTGGCTCTCCAGGATTTTCCTTTGTCAAATTTCTTTTCAGGATGCTTTCCAAGGGTACAACCCTCACAAAGACCCTTAGAAAACTTGACATGAGGCAACCCGTTGACCATTTCATTTTGGCTCAATTGTTCAAGGTAGCGATAATTTAGATGTCTAAAATGCTCATGCCATAGCTTACTAACCTCATTTGCATGAGTGAGTAAGGCAGTGGGCGTAGAATCAGAAGTAAAGTGGGAGAAGGTGTACAACCGTGAACAGTGATCTACCTTTCCCTTGGCCACCGTAGTGTCATCACTAAGCTCACGAATAATCACCGAGTTAGGACCAATTCCACTTGCATTCCTTCACAAAGGTGAGTAATTTGGTAAAATCGATAGGATATTGGTAGAGAGAGACAGAACACTCAACACTTGGTTAAATGTTCCCCATCCATCTCTACCGATCCACTATCGAAACCGACACTTTGTCGTGTCATTACCCATCGTGATTTGGAACATTCCACAAGGTTCGATGTTGGAAAACTCAACATGCAAAGAACCCATGTGGTGCAAGGCACTGGAATCTATAATCCATGTCCATGAAGGAGCAACTCTGGCTACAAGGGCCTTTCCTTTCTTCTTATCATTTTTAGCACCTTTTGCGAGTAGAATACTTGGCCTTCTGAGCACTTAATTTTATTGATTCAGAACACTTATTTTATTCTTCTCAAGTAAATGAGATAAGTGATCAATTTCTTTTTCAAAATAGTGTTGCTTGTCATGACAAGACTTCTTGCAATAGGAACACAAATACTTGCTTTTCTATGCCTTAGGCTCAGAAGTCGAAGTGTTTGTGTCATTTTTAGGTTTGATCTTGGTTTCTTTCTTAGGTTGATCCTTTGTTTCTTTCTTCTTTTCAGTCTTCTTTCCCTTGCTAGTACTTGCTACAAGGGCATGTGACTTGGACTTGAGAGACCCCATTTGAATGAGTTTTTCCTGTTCTCGAATGAGTTGGGATGAAAAAAATTCAAAGGAGGGCATAGTCCAAGTATCGCCCAAAGCAGCTTTTGTAGCATAGAAAGTTGACATGAAGATAGAATATTCGGGACCTAGCTTAGAGAGAATCGACAAGATTAGTTGAGAATATTTCTTCTCTACTTGAAATCCTATTAAAAATAATCTAATGTGGAAAAATTTGAGAAGAAGGCTTGTAGGTTTTCAAAGTCACTAGGATTTAACCCTAGTAGTTCGTTTTCCAACTCATGCGCTCTCATGTCATATAGTTGTCCAAACATCGCATCCAACATTTTCCACATAGATTTAGGTGTTTCAGATGCCTCAATGTGGAAGAGAAATTCATGAGAAACAGACATGCAAAGAAGACCTAAAGCTTCATCACTATGGTTTAACCACTTAGATTTTTCGGAGTTCGTAAATGTCTGGTTCAATCGCAGCCCCATGGTGATGCGGAATAACCCTTTACCCCTTAGTTTCAATATTATTTTCAATCTCCATTCGAAAAAGTTGAACGGCGTAAGTAAAGGAATTGACAGAGCATCCATAATGAGAGAGAGAAAGAAATGCAGAAAAGAAACACAACCACCCAGACAAAAACAAACCCCTATTTTCAGCACTTTATAGTTTAGTGCATTGATTACAATCGGGTCCATGCGTGCTATTTGAAACACTTGGTAACTTGTCTTGCAATCAACGTAATAACGCGCAGAAGAGAGGAGACTACACAACAAGTTGTTTCGTGGAGCACAAAAATAGGACACCGTACACAAGCACAAGTAAAAGACAAGAAAGGAGGTGAAAGCCAACCCTAGTGGTGAGAAAAAACGTCTCACGTCGTAAAAGCAAACCCCCTCACGCAGATCGTGGCGACGCACTCACTAATCGCAAGCAATAATAAGGGTAAAAGACAAGGTTTGGGAACTCAAGGAGTTCATATATCTTTAGAACGTGGGAAAAAATGTCCGGAAGGGAAATAATTGCTCAAAGTGATGTTGCACACTTGAGCGCACAATTAGTGAAAAAAATCAACAAGAACGCCTAAATTTTACCGTTTGGAAATGCCCAATTTTACTATTTTTAGAGCTATTGGAGTTTTAAAAAGACGATAAAAAGGGTTATTTAGATGCCGATAATTAATATTTATTGATCGTGATAAAGGAATTTTAGAAATTAATAAACTAGACTTAATTAAATTAAATCTAATTAATTACAAAAAAAATAATTAAGATCTGATAAAAAATTAAATCCTAATTAATTTAAAAAGACTTTCCCTTTTTAAAAGAAATCAAATTTAAAAATTATTCAAGATCTATTAAAAAAATCTTATTTAAAAAGATTTTTCAAAAAAAGAGGTAAATTTAAAAACTTACCTTTTAAAAGCCTACGGTTTTAAAAAACATAAAGATCTAAAAAAGCTTTTAAAAGATTTTTGTTTTTAAAACTTAGTGAGGTAAAAAAGGAAAGTATTTTAAAAAATACGAACCAAAAAAGCTTATGTATTTAAAAGAAAGTTGAAAAAAGCTTGTGTATTTTAAACTTTACGTACCAAAAGGAAAGTTTGTATTTTAAAAGAAAGTTTCACGCGTGTAAAAAAGGAAATATTTACATACCAAAAAAAGCAAATGGAAACTTATGGTTTTGGTTTTGTGCAGGTTTAGTGGCACGATAGGGGAGAAGGAGCTACGGATGTTGGGAGGAGAATGACCACGTAAGTGCAGACAGTTGGGAAGCAAATGCGGTGTGGGTAGACCACTGATCGTGTGGAGGCCACTGGTGTGCAGGTCATTGGTGGAAAAGTAGGTTTTTGCTAGACCGAAAAATACCACCACAAACATAAAATGCAGGTTACCACGAGCAGAAAATGCTGCCACGAACCGAGAAATGTGTATTCCAAAGAAACTCAAATCACCCACAAAAAGGAGGTGAACACACCAGCATGAATAGTTTTTTTGAATCTCTGCAAAACCATGCAAAAAACACAACACACAAAGAGAAAAAAGGAAATTTAAAAATAAAAATAAAATTTCACTTGCGGTTCAATAAAATTTTTAAAAAGAAGAAAATGCCCTCTGTTTTTAATCGATATGCTAGATTTAGTCTGCAGATTAGCTAAATGTAATTGTAAAAACCCCGAAAATTTGAGGAGACTCGCACATGCAAAAAAAAGGCACAAAAAACCGACACAACTTTTGAGAAAACTTGTTAGAGAGATTAGCAAAAATAATTCCGAAAATAATGATAAAAAAACTTGCATGTGAGTAAAAGAATGAAACAAAGAAAGAGTAATCAAAACTAAACAATAATGAGTGCACATTTACCCGATCTCAACTCTGATACCATGAAAAGAGTTTGCGAGAATCAAATCAAAAACGATGCACTATGAAGTAGTTGCACTCCAATGGAATCATAATAGCTCCAGCGTAATTGCAAGAAAGAATTGATCAGTAATGGAAGAACTTGATCAATAGAAACAAATCCTACATAGAGAGGAAAGACAACGGATTGTCATGGCATGCTCATAAATGAATAGTAAAGGGGTACATATAGGGTGCTGAGTAACCCTAGTGCATGACACACATGAAACCCTAAACCTAACCCATGTGAGATGACCCTCCAATATGAGAGGAAGTCACATAGGATAACCCACACTAACAAAAATAAATTGGCTGCACGGAAAATGGTGTTTTCTCTCTCTCCTCTCTATCTCTCTCATTGGCTTCGAAAACGAAATGAAATGGCAATTGTATTTTCTTACTCTCCTTTGAAGTGTAATAAGTATAGTTTCATTAATGTTAGAAAATTGTGAAAACATAAATCATGCTTGATTGTAGTTTGATGTCATGCCAGCAGTTGTGTTGACCATGTGGTGGTTGCAAGTACGTGAGACCGAAGAAAATGGTAGCGTTTCTTGTGCTTTTGTAATATGGGATATCATTGAAATGTACATGTAATATTAAATAGATGTATCATCACTATTGTAATGAACATGTATGCTATCTATTTATTATTTTTGATAAATAAAAGATTATATTATATTGGTATCTTGAGAAAAAAGAGGAACATTCTATTTTAGGAGTAATTTTGATTGTAGGCATATATCTTGCTAATAATGTAGATGTACATTTTTAATTGAAAATGAAATGATCATTTATAATGTTCTCCTATGTGAAAGCGATGATCATGTATCCTGTGTGTTTTGTTTTTAAATGCTTGGGAAACTCAAAAGAAAAGAAACTGTCGTATATATGAATGGTTAATGTTTGACCTCTATTAGGAGGTTATTTTAAAAGTTATCTGTTTGACCCTAACCTAACATCCCTTGAGAAGGTTACCCTTGAGCATTGAATTGTTCATGTGTTGTTTACCAAAAAAGGGTTTCTTGTGCATGTGGAAGTGTGAATGTTGTAGTATCTAAGAGTATAATATCTTCTTTTGACATGAAGGATGTCATGTAAATAATAATGTTTGTTTTAATGGCCATCTTATCCTAAGCCTCTCTGGAAAGGCTAATCAAGGTATGTGTATGGGATCATAAGGGCAAGTAAAGAAGGTATTTACCATTCCTTGTATTGTGATCAATCAAACTTGGGTAAACCACATAGTGCGGTGATTCCCTCATGTTTCTAATTATCTCGATAGAATCTTGACTCTTTTAAAATGTGAGTGATATAAGACTAACACACAAGTGAATCTTAGAGCTACCTTATACTTAGTTAGGCCTTCTTTTGTTGTTGAAAGCATTTATAAATTTCTCCACTTGAGTTTGAGCATTTTAGATACATAATCCCTTATTTAGAAAATAAAACTTATGGTGCATAACCATTAGAAATGACTTTGAACTATTTGGAATCATAACAACAATTAAAGTCAATCATGATTTTTTTGATAATATTTATAATTTAATTTATATTCATGTGTGTTGTTTGTTTTGGAATGAAGTAAAAATTGGAGGTATGTGAGATAAAGGTGTTTGATCCACTTCAAAATTGACTTTAGTTGGTCATAAAGTCTTTGAGTGCAAACAAGAAGTAAATTCAAGCCTAGGACCTCCTTATATGTTAATGGTGTTTGAAACCTATAGTTAACCTTTCCTATCTTAAAGGTGTCCCTAAGATGTTGAATTTGAGTAAACTAAATATGGAATCCATTCCCCTTAAACCAACATCCACTCTTCTCGTGTGATGAAGTGTACTTGTATAAGTTAAATATGAATGAAATTAATAATGTGAAATATTGTGAATAAGAGTATTTGCTTACGTGAAAAATGATCTTGAGACCTATCAAAGTTAAATAAGGGAATTGAATGGTATTTAATATCATCTTGAGTTTTTCTTTAAACAAAATAAAAGGAAATGCAATCTAGAGAAAAAGGAAAAAGTATGTTCATGTCAAGTTCCCTTCAAACCTTAAAGGCTAATGATGAAATATGATTACAATTAAGAGTTTAAATTGAAAATGTGATAATGTGGGATATATCTATTCGAGAAGTTCATGTTGTGGTTGGGTCATGGTTTCATAATTGTTCATTTATATAAGTGTGACAATGGATGCACCTCGGGTCATCTTGTTATTGTTGTGTTGTTCATGTTACTATAAATGTTACATGTGGTGTCTTTGTGCAATCTCTTGTGAGTCCTTATGGCGTCACACAATTGTGTCAAGTAAAATGAAAGTTAAAAAAATCCTAGTATTTTGGTCCTATGTTTGGGTCCCACATGGGTGGGTGCTAGAAAACTATGTTAAACTCGAGTTGATGCAATAAAATTTAGTGTTAACATAGGCATATAAGGGATCTAAAGTTCGAATACGTGAAGTGTCAAGATGGGGAGGTATCTCACTTGTCTATTGAGGATACAAAAATGGTTTTTAATGGATAACTTATGTCTTGTCTCAATTTCTCTCGCAAGCACTTCCTAAAAGAAAATATTTCATATTATCATCTTCTATTACAACATATGCATTGGTATTTCTAGTATATATCCTAGTATTTGAAGTTTGGTGACCCAAAGAAAAATGTTCTTCATGACAATGAACTCATCCAATTTCTTACAAAATCACCTCTTGGTTCTTTTGATCACATATGCAATAAATTTATAAAGATTTTATTTTTCCCATTATGATTAGTCAATATTTTTAAGGAGCATATGCTAAATGATTATTTTAAATTCAAGCTCTCACATTTCATTTCTGTTATCCACCATGCCTTCGGGAACTTGTGCAAGTTGGAGGGATTGATTTTTATTGAGAGAAAAAGTCACAAAACCTCTTCTCATGAATTCAAATTTAGTATCAGTCTTCCCAAAAAAAATCAATGGTGGGAACGTGATGATAACTTCAAGGAAGTATAAGATTGTCATTAATAAATTTCTTTCTATCAAAAGAGGGTATCCAATGATATGGATTCATGTTGAATTGATTAATTGTTCTCTCAACATTTTAAGCATCCACACCAAATCTATATACAAAGTGGCCCAAAGAAATAAGAAAATTGATGTCATGAAATTTTCTCTTTACATGCTCATCGTATGCAATCAATTTTCCTACATAATCAAATGAGAACAAACTTATTGTTGTAAAATGTATGGAGCTTGTATGACACAATTTCAAACCCACTACTATGAGATGATTGAATATGTGAAGGTGAATAAAAAATCTCCCATATGTTTGAATCAATATTTTCACTTCATTATAGATTCTTTCTACATATCTCCTTCCAATACTATCTTAATTAGCATGGTGAAGGCATCATTCACCCTTTTGTAACAGATTTTTATAATTTCATACATTATTTGGGTAAGATAGTCATAAATGGGTTTTGATGGATTGTGCTTACTTGTCTTGGAAAGGCCAACCCAAATTTCATAGACTATAATGGTACACAAAGGTATGAAGTCATATAAAATGATTTGCAAAGCTTAGTTAAGTAAGTATTTTTGAAAAAAATCAATGATAATTTCTCCCTCAATTGATAGTTTTTTTTTCTTTCACACATGAGATTTATGAGGGTATTCATCCAATTGTAGAAATATCTAGTAGTTTGCAATTCCATAACGCTAGCAAGTATAGTGATCATAACATAAATATCTTATTCAAAATCAGACCTTTTTTTTATTTGGATAACTTAGAAGGCCCCTTCTTTTTCTTACTCAAATAAGATTTTAAAATCATAGTTTAACATTTCTCTTAATTTATGTTGAATTCTTCTGCCATTTCCAAAGTTGTTATCTTGATGACTTGTGAGAATTTGATTCCAACGGTAGAGTTAATATGGTGACCATCCAACTTGGAAATTACCTATCCATGATGATATTTCAACTCTTTTGTATCTAGGTCAAAGCATCAAACTTAAGTCAATATCTTTTCTACACATTGGAATAAATTTGGGATCCTGATCTTGTGAGCCAAACCAGTTTTGTAGATGCATTCGACCAATGGAGTCCTCTTAAAATCATGCATTCATATCCAAAACTCTATCAAATCCATATGCTTTACATCATTGTCACCAAAGCAAATAGATTTATTTTTAAATAAATTAAGAGTGGGAGAAATATCAATTTTATAATGCCTAAAAACCCTCATTTCCCAAAACCAATACCTTGGGAACTTATTAAATTTGTTGCAATGTTTGTTGTTTGGTTGCTCCATCACCTAAATCGTGGAAGTGAGGAATCTAGGAACAATTCCTCAAGTTCTATCGGTAAGTGACATAAGTGATACCAATATATTTTGAGACTTTCCAAACTACTTTAGTCAGCCTTGATGTATCACACTATCACAAAATTGATGGAACAAATGAACTATTCCCTAAGTTCTCATCATATATGCCATAATTTCTTTAGATGAAACAACATATATTCGTAACAAATTTTTAAAATTCCCTTCATTGTTCTATTGTACCTATCACATAATAGTATAAGAAAAATTTAATTGTTCATCTTATTCCCTCCAGGTATAATCTTTGTGATATTCCTAATGAAGACCCCAAAAATCTCAAAAATTAAAAAAGGTAAAAAACAAATTTAAACAAGGGGACTTAGACATTTAGTGAAACAAAATTTGATTTTTTTTGAAAAAGTAAAAATTAAAGTGACAATTGATAGCTTTGATTGGGGATATGAACTAGGTTGAATTTTATTCACTCAATGAAAAATAGGGCATGAAGGACTCCAAAATCTTAGGTTTTTTTACAAAAACTAGTGCCGTATCCATTGTGAAGTGGATTAAAACACAAGAAAACTTAGAAAAAAATGACCATACACATTCAAATTAAAATGAGGAAAACACAATAACAAGGCAAAAACATAACAAGGGAAAATAATACATCCAAATACGATAGAAGGAAACACAAAAATCCTAACTTACCTATGTACATATGGGAGATAACCCACCTTCATTGCTTGTACTGTTTTAAATAGTAACAATTGTAGGGAATTGGGAGAAGAGTTTTATCTTGATTATTCCAAGTAGTATGTGTTGTCACATTAAATGTGAATAATCTTAAACAAAATCAATCGAATCGAACTTTCCATAACTTCCCTTCAGTTCTCTCTCGCTTGTCCCACAAAATGACAAGATCACCAACTTGAAAATCTCATTAGGTTGAATTTTTATTAACAATATTTAATATTTTTTGTTAGTGCTTATCAATGATACCCAGATCCAAACTCGGTGATACCCATATTTCAAATCAAGCTTAGTAAAATATTTAACATGTTGTAATTGATATAAAAATCATCAATTTGAGAAACAGGTACCTATTTTTGGTGGTTATTTTATTTAATGTTCTACAATAAACAACCATCCTCCATGAACCATCTTTCTTAGGTATTAAACAATAGGAGAACCAAATAGAGAAGTGCTAGGATGGATTATACCTTGCTTAATAAAAGATCAGAACTATTTTTTTACCCCATTGGCATTCTTCAAAGACTTCCCATACAATCCCAATTTTGGAAGAATACTATCGGGTAAAAAATGTATCTCATGATCAATTGGTCTAATAGGGGGAAGCCCGTAGGATCTTAGAAAATTCCTTGAACTACCGAACAAACTCTTTCATTTTCTTATACTCTTTATTAGTAAACCTATTACAAGTGGAATTAGATGCAACAACTTCCTCTTCTTGCATATCTCAAAATAAGTAACGTGAATTTCCCACTAGCATTAATAAGCTTCTTAGAATCAGAGGAAATTACCAAAGAGATATTTGAGTCTTCCATAAAGGATGAAATGAGGTAGTTCTTACCATCCTTCACCAAGTGATATTGGTTGACTCTTCTCATGAAGATGATATCCCGATATACAAGTATGGGCTTCCAAACACTACACTAGACACATAAAGAGGAATAATATCCAAATTAGTTTCATCAATAAAATTATTATCAATACTAAATATAATTTTACATTGATTGGTAACCTTGATGTCTATGCCTTTCTTCACCCATCCCAATGAATACGGATTCAAATGATTGTAAGTCTCTAAATTAAACTTATCGACTAAATCCTTACTTAAATTATATTTAGAGAAAGTATCAAAAAGAGGACCCACACATTCATTTTCCTAAACAACACTATTACTACGCAATCATACATCTCTGGATCGAGGTACAACACATTGTCTCATCTACCTCTTCACTGCTAAATATTTCCTCTCCTTAGAGGGAAGCCATTGTCTTATTTTTATTCTTCTTATTATTGAAGGGATGTAATTTTGGGTGGAGATTCCAAAATTTTCCCTCAAAATGAGTGTCATATCACAAAGACAACAATGAATTTTAGTATCCTTCTTAGAAATGGAAGTAGAATTCTTCTTACCTTTCCCTTTTCCTTTTTGTTTTTACTTGGTGTCAGCTTGTTTGTTTAAAGCATGCTTTGAGAGGTAGATGAACTCTTCTTCTTGTCCATCTCTAGATAGTGATTTTGAGAACAAGCCTCATATACATTCACTAAATTGGCCAAGAGGATAGGTATCCTCAAGTGGCTATGGATTCCACTGATGTAATTCATTAAAATGTCTTAGTTTGCTACATCTTTTCCCATTTGTATAGCTTTCTTCCGGAACTCACTAGTGTACTCTTGCACATTCTAAATTTGCTTCTTCTTGAGATATGTAGTGCCCACATTTTACACACACAATTACAACAGTAAAATACCAGGATAATTTTTTTTTACTTACATTGCTCACTACACACAACACAACAAGGGATCCAAGTACCGAAACTCGACTCACCCGATAATAACATAAGTCATCGAATCACATAGACACATGAAAACAACATAGGCATGTCGATGCCACACTTTTCCCAATGAACGAATACTAGCAATGACCCAACCATAAGAAACATGACTTCAGGAACGGTGAACCCACAACACATCATTTCTTTAAATGAATTTTAGTTATGATTAACATTCCAAGAACATTATTGAGCAAGGATAAATTTCTCGTTTGTCCACCGATAGGTTCTTAAGTTTATACCGTGGTTAAATTATTGTTCACCCCTTTTAAGTTGGTTTCTTATTCTTTACAAAAGTTTCCATAACTTGCATACTTATTTGGCATAGTTCAAAAGTGTACAAAAAAATTAATTATATTGTTCTTATGTGAATAATATTCTTCTCAAACATATATTCAAGTATCTACCTTTCTATTCTTACAACTCAAGTGAATGTGACTTGGTGTTCATATAGCGATATTAGGATTTGATGAGATTTAGATACAAGATAACTTTTTACCAAAAGCATTCCTCAATCACGGTAGAGATATTTCCCCTACCATAGTTATTCTAATTCAATGACTTAATGACTTCCTTTTTTATATTTATATATCTTTTTTTCTCGTAGTTTGATCACAACAATGCAATACATATTCTTTGAAACACAAGAGTATTTTTAATCGAGATATAAGGTCTCCAAGAGTGGCATTATTCCGAACCTCAAATCTTGTTTTTACTCTTATATGCTTTATTTTCTACGTCACGTTATGGCCTTATTATTAGCATTGTCTTGTAAAAGGAGTTACGAAGTGTTTGTCTAACCTCTTGAAGACATATATGATAAGGAGACTTGAAGCTACACATGAACCCTAAGCCAACATCCAAATCAACCGAGGTTTATATTAATTCCAACTTCACCTAAGGGTCTACCCCTCAACTAAATAGGAGTTTTAAGCGAGAGGAAAAATTTATACTAAGCCACCTTCTAGAAGGACCAAGGTGTGATGTTGAGAGAAACCAATGTAACACCTTTAGCTGGGTGGAGATAAGGGTTCCATTAACAAGAGTGCAAGGCAAGGAACAACTATATCCCGATCTCCATTTATGTCATCTGGATCCAACAGGATTTCATTCAATGAAGAATTTTAATTTTAAAACTATCTTCGGCGGACAAGGTAGACCACTAGGATACAAAGGAGGAGTTATCTCTACATACTCCAAGTGAAGTTTGACTGTGTCGCTCCTAACAAGCGGTGTTTAAGACAATGTCACTAAACATACTAATTTATACGATAAGCCCATTCTCAAGTTCTTGCTAACTCAAAATAGAAGGTTCCATTGAGTGCAAAGTTTAAGTCCATCCTACGGTTTTCAATGTCTTCTACAAGTAAAGAGAATCACACATGAAAAACAAGTTTTTATCCGATATTGAATAAGGGTAGAGGGTTTCATTTAAATCTCTTTATTACATTTACAAAGTATGAATGCACAAGATGACTTGTTAATCATTTATTGAACACTAAATATGCACTACAAGATATTACTTCATATTCATTTACCTTATATAAATATCAACATTTTTCCATGTGTACTATAAATCAAGATTGAACCTAAGATTAAATGCACATTTCCTAGATGTCTTTTGAAACTAGCATCTCATACATTTCAACATATTATCAAATATAACCTTCTGTAACATGATACTATATTATACATTTATTCATTTAACAATGAACTATATAAATTACAAGATAAATAATGCATTACACAACGCCTTTCGTCATCATTTTTTCAACCTAAAAAAACCACGTGAGCATGATATCAACAATAATTCGCTGGCATGGCATCCACCCTAATCTAACATAATTATCATTTTTCAGTTTTCCCATTTACATATAATAATAATTACAATTTGCAAGTGAGAGAAAAAGTTTAGAGACATGTATTCAATGCATTTCATTTTTTGTAACCCAGAGAGGGAAAGATAAGGGAAGAGAGAGAAAACACTATTTTGTTAAAAGTTCTAATGCACACAAAAAGTTACACTATAATGTTTTAAATAGTTATTTACATGTGTCAAAAGTATATACGGTGATTTGGCAACCCGAGGAGGGTCCCGCAGCTTCCTATTTTTACCTTTTCTTACTAGAGAAAACGTTCGAAATGGGCTCAAAGGCTAAGAAACCACTTCCAAAAGTTATCTTTTGATGAGAACGAACACCACGATTAACTATCTACATGTCCCCATATATACCAAGAGTTCATAGCAACTGATGGAATTGGGAAAAAGTGAACGGTTTGTGTTTGGTGGCTAGTTTTTCGGGGCTACTGGTCGTAGTTGTCCCAGTTGTAAATGAACAAAAGCTAGCTCAAGGGCTCAGAAAACCATGTCCAACATTGATGTTTGATGGATGAGCATGCAATGAGACACTTCCTACAAGTTCCCCTATATACGGAGAATTCAACAGATTCGACAAAATTCAGAACTAGAAAACAGTCTTCAAATGGCGACAAGGTTTTGAAGCCACCGGTCCTAATTGGTCCAGTTTGACCTTGTCAAACTGTGACTAGAGGCCTATGAAATGCCATTGGAAAACTATCCAGAAAATGTTTTTCCCTAAACTGAAGGTTCCATGCAATTGTCTAGTAAAAACACTAGAGGTTTGTGAAGACGGAAACAATTTCTCTATCCAGGTTTCAAATGGCGGTTCAAAACAAAAGCCAACTTTCTAGATTTAACAACTTTCTATTGCTGTAAACCAGTGTAACAGGGTTCCTATAAGAGCATCAAAAATATCACACATATTCATTCGGGGTCAAACCAAAGGTCCAGGTGACTCCTCACATAACAAGGTACACGAATGGAGCTTAACGTCTCATTTTCAAAGTTACGAAGGGTACTTAATGAGTCTCCAAAAATGCAAAAATTAACTATTTAAACAGGGAGAAGGTCAACATTATTACTGGGAAGTCAATCTCATCTTGTCGATAATCCAATATTGAAGTGATCTAGTTGGGTGGAAATTTTTCTAAATCACCTCAGAATGAGGGTGGAAGTTCATGGTTTAATGCAAACAAGTTATTTTGACTTCATGAGTTACGACATGACATTTCATTGTTTTGCAACGAGTTGAAATAAACAATTAACTATATTATAATCCTAATATTTTAAAATTATATTAAGTTACAAACAAAAACTAAAATATGAGAGTTATGAAAGATGAGGGGAGGTGAACCATGCCTAGAAATGAATCCAAGGTGAAACCACGAAATTCGGTTCAAAGCATCTCCCTTACACATTTTACATATCACTACACCATTCAACACACACACTATCACACTCGAGGATCCACCAGAAAATATCCATGCATCCGAGAAAATATGACGAGGGCAGATTATAGTCAAAGCTAAGGCATATGCGCCTCTATTACCGTTAAATCCTTTGCTCGAATTCCTTGATTTGAGCTAGGTCCCGTCCATGTGCATCAATCCACCGCACTTTCCTCTTCCTCTTATAATCAACATGTTCATTGTGGCTTCCATCCTCTCGTGCCTATTTCAAGTGCCTTGGACTTTTTCAAACCGCTCTTCATACACACCTTTAGAACAACTTTGACATCATTTTCCCTGTTTTTTCGCCAAGGGGGCTAAAATGGGAGTGGTAGGCGATCCATTGGCGATCCATCCATATCCCCATTAGAAGAGGGATGAATAATTTACACCTTTAATGATGGTGATCCAACTTTCCTAATTCCCTTAGAGGAAGATCCGTACCATGAATCGAACAAAAAAAAAAGAGGCACAACCACTAGAGTCCTGCTCTTTCCTTGACGGCTTGATGGAATAAATTAATATCTACCTCATCCCCGATATTTCAATACATAATAATAGCACCACATTCCCCTACTATATGTCTCTTATCTCTCCCTCCAAAACTACACTTTGATGTCCAAGGATAGTTTCTAATCTGTTATGACACAATATACATAGGATTTTCTTTGTGGAAATCAAGATGTAATTCTAGGTTTCAGTGTCAAGAAGACTCCTCCACAAGTTCAAAAAGTAAATCCAATGAACATCAGTAAAATATGTTGAGTAATACCTCTACGGAAAAAGACTTTTGTTTTACATGTGTTTACTTTTAATGAAGAAATCTTTCATGCGAAGTTGTCTCGTTATTTCATCTAGTCAATTCTCAAACCGTGTCCACCAAATCATTTATAACTACAACATCTGACAAAACCCCATATCCATTACCCATGCAGGAATAAAGGCTCATTTTTTTACGCAAGATGGGGAGAATCTTTGGCACAGCCATGGAAGGTGGATTTACACACAAGCCAGTGTTTTCCGAAGATTTCTAATCCATTTCAACAAAAACATTTTGTAGCTTTCTAGCATCCATTACAGTCCATGAGGAGACATTTCTCTCTAGCACTCTATCCAACAGTTCACATGCCTTTTCAAAAATCCATTTTTGCACATATCCCTGCAATCATGGCACTCCATGAGACCGCATTTCTTTGAGGAACTCTATCAAACAGTTCATGCACCTTCTCAAACATTTAGTTCTCCTCGCCACTCCACCCTGCACACGTTTTTCACCTATCCACCATGGTGGTGGTGCTCTCTCCCTCAAAAGATAGAAAAAAATCATAAAGGAGCCCGAGCCCCTTGCCCTAATCGCCCAAAGAAATCATGAGCTTTTTAAATTTTAATTCCTTTTTTAACTAAAGAACATAAAAACCCTAAAATGAAAAATAAAATGAGTAACGGGGATTACATTCTCCTCCTCTTAAGAAAGCATCGTCCTCGATGCGACATACAATGAAGAAGGAGAAATGGTAAGCAACAAGGAATGAATATGGCGAAGGCACGTGCTAAGGTTAAGATTTCAGATACAAAATCACGGTCACGGGGTGGCCCTAGGAACATCAGGTAGAAATTTTAACTTTCAAGGTTCTGTGAAGATTGGTAGTTCCCTCTTATTCATTATTTCATTAATCTCCTTCTATTAACATTATTCTTAATTTAAGTCCTTTAAAATTTCATTTTTGTAGAATTTTAGTTTATTCATTCCTGTGGGTTCCCATCATGAACTACAGTCACAACACCCTACCAGGGTCATACACAACACTAAAATTTCACAAGCATACTTTTACATACTTTCACGACCGTATCACATCACAAGGGTTTCACCAAACCATGGATGGAACATACACGTTCCACATAACATAGTATTAGTCACACATATATGAATGACACACAGAATGATCATGCCGATGCATATACAATGGGTATTACATGACCCAAAATCCATGACTGTACCAACATAGTGCCAAGACAATATCCAATAGTCCATACCAACCAAGGGGAGAGTCAAGCCTCAAACATAACAAGGTGTCAAAAAGGCTCACATAACTCACTATACCAACTCCACACATAACAATACATCACGAAACAAACCCCAGATATCTCCAAAAGTACAAGGTAAAACTCCATATATCTCCTGGAGCATCATAAAACAACTCCATATACCTCCCAAAGAGAAAGAAACATAGTGCCAGAACCAAGTCAGGTCACTCAACCATAGAGCCCCATCAAGAATATCAGGTCACTCAACCATAGAGTGCCATAAAGAATAATAGGTCACTCAACCATAGAGGTCCGTCTCCTTTCTCCTTTTAATGAGGCCGGGTCACCCTATGGCCCTGGGCACATAGAGCCTCGTCACCCCCAACCCAAGTGACATAATAACTCGTGGTTCAACAACCCACTAGTTATCTATAACTCCTTGGGGTGTACCCCCATACAACGAAGCGGGTCCATAGGTTCAACCACTCCATGGTTAATCCCATGACCCTATTCCAACACATTACGACATTAGAACCAACATAACAATCTAATCAAATGCCAAGTGGAAAAATCAAAAGCCTTGGGCTAGGCTACAAAACTTTTAAATATGAAAAGAAAGTTTTAAAACTAAGAAAAACAAATGGCTAATTATTCATGGTTAGTGAAAAATCCAAATGTTAATGTAACAATCAAATAAATGCCCAAAATATAAGAACATGTCAATCAAGAAAATAGTTGGTTCTAGCTAAAAAAAATAATGATCAATTTACGAATAAAATATGTATTGAGAAAATAGCACATCACAATCACTATGTGGCCTCATACCGCCACCAAAGGGGTACTCATCGAGTTGTTGGCACTCGGACATCGAGCCTCAACTCCAAAAATATACATGTAACCATAAATGAGTATATCAAATAATGTAACTGTCATCATCTCTGCTGAATCATTCCTCCATACTCCCACAAGGATTAACATAGTCAAAATTACATAGGATTATCCAAGGAAAAATCCAATAAGAAAGAGTAGGGAACTCTAGTTGCATAAGTTGAGCCTAAGGTGGTGCACGCCCACAATATACTGAGCAAGCTCGAAGTATACTAAATAGATAAAAGTGGGTTTTCAGTCTATATAAGACTCCACTTCCTCACTCATACTCGGCTCAAGATTATGGAAACCTGGTCCACGCCTCCTCTCTCCACACATACACTCTTGAAATTTTATCCCCTTAGGGTCGTCTAGTGTAAGGTCCACAACATACACATAACTACATCACTAACACAATGGTGATTCACGTACAATAACCATAACGTCTTACGTATGGTATATATATACAAGGTATAATGCAATCATTACTTTCATGGGTTACGATACATCACATTACCACATCCTACACCCAAAGTGCAAATCACTATACACTAGGGATCATACTCACCATATGCCCCTAAATCATGACATGAACCATCACATATTACATGAATTATACGTATGAGGAAAACAATGTCTAACATTATGACATATAGTCAATTGCAATACAACACGACGATGCACACAACTAATCACAATATGGTGATGACATCACGATAAAATTCCTTTCACTTTACATCAATTTTTTCATGCAATACATCAATACACCTTCACATTACATAATGCCAAAATGTTCTAACCCTCAGCAATCCACAATAACATTCCATTCATAAACAACAAAGCAGTACATCACACATGATTCCTCATTGAATCCACGAAAAGGAGAGGTAATACTCTCATCACAAGCACATCAATATGATAACAAATACGCACTAAGTGACATGCACCACATGTGTTTCCATAAGGTCACAATTACAATATAGTTCACATCACGCATATATCACATTACTCTTCCACTATCCACCACCATCATGCAGAATCATCACAACTCCAATCCATCCCAGAGGTTCGAGAGCATGAACCTCTACTCTGATACCATATGTAGTGCCCACATTTTACACACACAATTACAACAGTAAAATACCAGGATAATTTTTTTTTACTTACATTGCTCACTACACACAACACAACAAGGGATCCAAGTACCGAAACTCGACTCGCACGACAATCACATAAGTCATCGACTCACATAGACACATGAAAACAACATAGGCATGTCGATGCCACACTTTTCCCAATGAACGAATACTAGCAATGACCCAACCACAAGAAACATGACTTTAGGAATGACGAACCCACAACACATCATTTCTTTAAATGTATTTTAGTTATGATTAACATTCCAAGAACATTATTGAGAAAGGATAAATTTCTCATTTGTCCACCGACATGTTCTTAAGTTCATACCGTGGTTAAATTATCATTCACCCCTTTTAAGTTGGTTTCTTATTCTTTACAAAAGTTTCCATAACTTGCATACTTATTTGGCGTAGTTCAAAAGCGTACAAAAATACTTAATTATCTTATTCTTATGTGAAGAATATTCTTCTCAAACATATATTCAGTATCTACCTTTCTATTCTTACAACTCAAGTGAATGTGACTTGGTGTTCATATAGCGATATTAGGATTTGACGGAGATTTAGATACAAGATAACTTTTTACCAAAAGCATTCCTCGATCATGGTAGAGATATTTCCCTACCATAGTTATTCTAATTCAATGACTTAATGAATTCCTTTTTGTATATATTTATATATCTTTTGTTTTCTCGTAGTTTGATCACAACAATGCAATACATATTCTTTGAAACACAAGAGTATTTTTAATCAAGATATAAGGTTTCCAAGAGTGGAATTATTCCAAACCTCAGATCCTATTTTTACTCTTATATGCTTTATTTTCTACGTCACGTTATGGCCTTATTATTAGCATTGTCTTGTAAAAGGAGTTACAAAGTGTTTGTCTAACCTCTTGAAGACATATATGATAAGGAGACTTAAAGCTACACACGAACCCTAAGCAAACATCCAAATCAACCGAGGTTTAGATTAATTCCAACTTCACCTAAAGGTCTACCCCTTAACTAAATAGGAGTTTTAAGCAAGAGGAAAAATTTATACTAAGCCACCTTCCGAAGGACCAAGGTGTGATGTTGAGAGAAACCAATGTAACACCTTTAGCTAGGTGGAGATAAGGGTTCCATTAACAAGAGTACAAGGCAAGGAACAACTATATCTCGATCTCCATTTATGTATTCGGATTCAACAGGGATTTCATTGGATGAAGAATTTTAATTTTAAAACTATCTTGGGCAAGACAAGGTAGACCACTAGGATATGAAGGAGGAGTTAGCTCTACATACTCCAAGTGAAGTTTGACTATGTCACTCCTAACAGGTAGGTTTAAGACAATGTCACTAAACATACTAACTAAGATGATAAGCCCATTCTCGGGTTCTTGCTTACTCAAACTAGGAGGTTCCATCGAGTGCAAAGTTTAAGTCCATCCTATGGTTTTCAATGTATTCTACGGTAAGGATAATCACACAAGAAAAAAAGTTTTCTACGATATTGATCAAGGGTAGAGGGTTACATTTAAATCTCTTTATTACATTTACAAAGTATGTATACAAAATATGACTTGTTAATCATTTATTGAACACTAAATATGCACTACAAGATATTACTTTAGATTCATTTACCTTATATAAATATCAACCCTTTTTTCCATGTGTACTATAAATCAAGATTAAACCTAAGATTAAATGCACATTTCCTAGATGTCTTTTAAAACTAGCATCTCATACATTTCAATGCATTATCATCTATAAACTTCGTAACATGATACTATATTATACATTTATTCATTTAACAATGAACTATATAAATTACAATGATAATTAATGCATTACACAACACCTTTTCGTCATCATTCTTTCATCCTACAAAAACCACGTGAGCATGATATCAATGATAATTCGTTGGCATGGCATCCACCCTAATCTAACATAATTATCATTTTTAGTTTTCCCATTTACATATAATAATAATTACAATTTGCAAGTGAGAGAAAAAGTTTAGAGACATGTATTCAATGCATTTCATTTCACTTCATTTTGTAACCCAGGAGAGAGAAAGAGAAGGGAAGAGAGAGAAAACACCATTTTGTCAAAAGTTCTAATGCACACAAAAAGTTACACTATAGTGTTTTAAATAGTTATTTACATGTGTCAAAAGTATCTACGGTGATTTGGCAACCCGATGAAGGTCCCACAACTTCCTATTTTTACCTTTTCTTACTAGCTACAAAACATTTAAAACGGGCTCAAGGCTAAGAAACCGCTTCCAAAAGTTATCTTCTGATGAGAACACACACCACAATTAACTTTTTACGTGTCCCCAGATATACCAAGAGTTCATAGCAACTGACGGAATTGGGAAAAGAGAACGTTTTGCGTTTGGCGGCTAGTTTTCTGGGGCTACTGGTCGTAGTTGTCCCAGTTGCAAATGAACAAAAGATAGCTCGAGGGCTCAAAAAACCACATCCAACATTGGCATTTGATGGATGAGCACGCAACAAGACACTTCCTATAAGTTCCCTATATACAGAGAATTCAATAGAGTCAACGGAATTCAAAACTAGGAAATAGTCTTCAAATGGCGACAAGGTTTCTGAAGCCACCGGTCCTAATTGGTTCAATTTGACCTTGTCAAACTATGACTAGAGGCATACAAAATGCCATTGGCAAACTATCCAGAAAAGTGTTTTTCCCTAAACTGAAGTTTCCATGCAATTGTCTAGTAAAAACACTAGAGGTTTGCAAAGACGGGAAATAATTTCTCTATCCAGGTTTCAAATGCTGGTTCAAAATGAAAGCCAACTTTCTAGATTTACATGACTTTCTATTGTAAACTTGTGTAACAAGGTTCCTATAAGAGCATCAAAAAGATCACAAATATTTGTTCGGGGTTAAACCAAAGGTCCAAGTGACTCCTCACATAACAAGGTACACAAATGGAGCTTAACGTCTCACTTTCAAAGTTACGAAGGGTACTTAATGAGTCTCTGAAAAATGCAAAAATAACTATTTAAATAGGGAGAAGGTCAACATTATTACTGGGAAGTCAATCTCATCTTGTCGATAATCCAATATTGAAGCGATCTAGTTGGGTAGAAAGTTTTCTAAATCACCTCAGAATGAGGGTGGAAGTTCATGGTTTAATGCAAACGAGTTATTTTGACTTCGTGAGTTACGACACGAAATTTCATTATTTTGCAACGAGTTGAAATAAATAATTAACTATATTATAATCCTAATATTTTAAAATTATATTAAGTTGCAAACGAAAAACTAAAATACGAGAGTTATGAAAGATGAGGGAGGTGAACCATGCCTAGAAATGAAGCCGGGTGAAACCACAAAATTCAGTTCAGCATCTCCCTTACGCATTTTACATATCACTGCACCATTCAACACACGCCATCCTACTCAAGGCTCCACCGGAAAATATCCATGCATCCGAGAAAATATGACGAGGGTAGGGTATAGTCAAAGCTAAGGCATATGTGCCCTCTACCACTATGAAATCCTTTTCTCAAATTCCTTGACTTGTGCTAGGTCCTGTCCATGTGCATCAATCCACTACACTTTCCTCTTCCTCTTATAATCGAAACATGGTCATTGTGGCTTCCATCCTCTGTTCTGTTTCAAATGCACTAGAATTTTCATCTTGCTCTTCATACACACCTTGAACAGCTTTGACATCATTTTCCCTATTTTCCACCAAGGGGCTAAAATGGGAGAGCGGCGATCCATTGGCAATCCATCCATATCCCCATTAGAAGAGGGATGAACAACGTCCACCTTTAATGATGGTGATCCAACTTTCCTAATGCCCTTGGAGGAAGAGCCTCACCATAACCGAACAAAAAAAAAAGAGGCACAACCACTAGAGAGCCTGCTCTTGCCTTGACGGCTTGAGTGGAATGAACTAATATCTACCTTAGCCCTGTTATTTCAATACATAATAATAACACCACAGGTCCCCCTACTATATGTCTCTTATCTCTCCCTCCAAAACTACACTTTGATGGCAAAGGATAGCTGCTAATTGTTATGACACACTGTACATAGGATTTTATTTGTGGAAATCAAGAAGTAATGCAAGGTTTCAGGTGTCAAGAAGACCCCTCTGCGAGTTCAAAAAGTAAATCCAATGAACATCGGTAAAATATGTTGAGTAATACCTCTATGGGAAAAAGACTCGTGTTTGACATGTGTTTACTTTTAATGAAGAAACCTTCCATGTGAAGTTGTCTCGTTCTTTCATCCGGTCAACTCCGAAATTGTGTCCACCAAATCATTTACAACTATAACATCGACAAACCCCCTTTCCTTTACCCACGCAGGAATAAAGGCTCATTTTTTTACGCAAGTGGGAGAATCTTTGGCATAGGCCGTGGAAGGTGGATTTACACACTGTTAGCACTATTTTTTACGAAGATTTCTAATCCATTTCAACAAACATGTTTTACAACTTTCCAATGTCCATTGTAGTCCACGAGGATAAATTTCTCGTGGCACTCTCTCCAATAGTTCACACGCCTTTTCAACAAATCCATTTTCGCACATATCCTGTAATCATGGCACTCTATGAGACCACATTTCTTTGAGGCATTCCATCAAACAGTTCATGCGCCTTCTCAAACATCTGGTTCTCTCTCGCCACTCCCCCCGCACATGTTTTTCACACTGTCCACCATGGTGGCAAGTGCTCTCTCCTCAACAAAAATAGAAAAAAATCACAAAGGAGCCCGAGCCCCTTGCCCTAATCCACCCAAAGAAATCACGGGCTTTTTAAATTTTAATTCCTTATTTATTTATTTTTGTTTGTTTTAACTAAAAACATAAAAACCCTAAAATGACAAATAAAACGAGGAATGGGGCATTGCAAGATATTACCAATACATAGACCTCTCTTCCTCATAACAAATAGGATATAATTACTTCTTTATTATCCTCTTAAATTCATCCCACTTAGTAATAGGAGTAAGCTTCTTGACAAACAAATAAGGAACATGGCTTTCAAACTAAGTTAAAGCATTTTAACCTTGCAAATTTTTTTCCTAACTCTCATTTATTTGATGAAAACTTAAATATGCCTCGAGGTTAAGCTATCCAACAAGTATATCTTCTTGAAATTAACATCCCCATCATAAGGCTGAATTTTTATCTTTGCCTCTACTTTGAATGGACAAGGAGTAAGGATGGAATGAGATTACTCTTCTTCATACTAATGAGTGTCTTCTTTATGGCCTCCTAATGCCTCTTTTAGAACACCAAAATTCTCTCGAAAGTAATCCCATGGATGGAATCCAACTTTCCCATAGAAAAAAAAATACTTCCCACATCTTTGGACAAACTTTCCACATCCACCTCTAACTTATAGAAATATTCCTCTTGAGTGTCACCTACATCTCCACCATGAGCCATGTCTCGATTCATTTCTTCCAATTCTTGGTGGAAATATTTTCTTCAAAATGAATGATGATACCTTCACCACTTTCACTTCCCTTTCGAATAAGGGGCATATCACTTTGAAAATGTTAACACAAGTTAAACCACACAAAAGCAATTTGATCTTAACTACTCTGATACCAATCGATCCATAAACTACCTCTTTTAAACAATAAATAGATCCTATTTTGTGATAATGAATGAATAATTTGATAAAGCTCTTAATATCTAGTTTATTATGCAATAATTATTCACACAACACTGAAAATGAAATTTTCATGACAAGGAGACAATAATTTTATCCTAGAGAAACCCAATGTGGGAAAAACTGTAGCTGGGTAAGAAATTTCTTTCCTTCACTATATAAATCTTTGATACAACACAATTTTATTGTGAAACTATGACCTTCAAGAAGGATCCAAGCTCCTTTTACTTGCATTACTTGCTTACAATCCTCAATAGGAAAGAACTCAACAACTTATGAACAAAACAAGAATAATTACAACTTCCTCATTTGCTCACACTTGAATTCAATTCTATCACCTTCTTAGAATGAGTAAATGCACTTATATTTATAGTTTATCTTCCCAAGGATGAATGTATTTGAAACAAACTGATTTGAGAAGACCAAACATTTGTAACTTTTTAGATTCCTCATTTTGGTATTGTTAGGTATAGAATCACCTTTGTCTGCGGGGGCGATTATAGACAAAATCACGTACTTTAGACATTATTTAGTCTCGTTCTCTTACTACTATTCATATGGTTTTTAGTGAAGAAAGTACTAATTAACACATGTCCTTTGGCCATTTTACTTTTCTTATTGTCATCACTACCAACCTCCCGCATGTACTCACCCAGTCAATTTTTCCATTTTACATTATTTTATCTCTCATGGGGTGCCTAAAGGGTGCCCATTTAAGTACTAAGGCACACTAGATTCCATGGTCCCATTGGGCGCCCTAATCCTTTTTCTCTTTTCTTCCACTTTTTGGGAACTTTCCAGCCATTTGAGCTTTCTATATTTTTAGTGGTTGGCCTCTTTGGGGTTAATTACAACATTAGAACAAGAGAAAAATATAAATATAAAGTTATGATACCATAATGGGGACCAAGATCTAAGAACAAGCTGTCATTACCTAATTTTACATCCATCTAGCTCCATCACAAGGCATAAGGTTGGTTCATCTACATCACACTACAGAGGAGGGAAATTTATTCTATTCCATCCACCATTTTATTACATTTCTACATATAGTTATTACCCGATACTTTCACAAAGTGTGATTGGCACAAGAGCACCTAGGGCATGATTGTACACATGTACATAAAACTACATCGGGTCTGAGATGTAGTGCAATTCTCAGTTAGTAAGTCCACCATTGTGGTTTGAGGACATTCTGACCTATTCATATGCATCTTTATTTTTTAGGGATTTTATGCTCGTCTTGGGGTTTTAAAGGTGATTCCTTTTACAAGTATTGCAACGACATCCGGCGTAGTTCGGTGAAGTTAGTGCAACAAGAATATAACATAGGAGAACATCCAATGACACCTCAAAGGAGGGTTTTAGGTTATTTCCATAGACAAGGGTGCCTATATCTCGGACCAAGGCACCCACAGGTGCCCCTGTCCCTCTTCAAACACCCTAGTCCAATGAAAGAGCTTGAATATATGCTTTACGAGGATTTTTGTCATCGTTTCCTCCATTTTTTTCCTAGTTCACATTCGACATAGTCTAGCACCTTCATTGAATCAACAAATCTCTTTTTAACCATCGTTTATTATTAGGGTTTCACTTTTCTACTTGCTTAGTGTCTTGGGTCACATTCTTTTACTTATCTTTTATTTACTATTGTTTTTAATATTAGATTAACATATAATATTCCACATTTTAGTTAATTAGCATTTACACAACCACCACTCTCTGTGAAGAGTGGTGGTTCCACAACTCTTGTGGCGATCTCGTGACTACCTCATAGTTATCATATGGAACAAAACAATAATTTCCTTTTTCATCATTTGAAGGTGTCCAGATCACTGTCATCTTGACTTATCCATTTATGTAAAAATAACATTCTAAGGGTGTACACTGCAAGTTTTCAATAGGATAATACATAGAATTGGGTGTTTCTAGATCCATTTTTGGATCACTTATCAATCAAATTGATATGAAAAAATAACATGTATAAAATGAAAAGATAATATATTCATTCATATGTTAGGTCTTGATTTTGTATTTTTATAAATACTTGACTTTGTACATTTTAGAAGATATGTTATATACGAGTGAAGGTGATGTAAAATTGTAGACACTAAAATTTGGTAATTCTACTCTTTGACATTGTTGTTCTTGACATTGATCTCTTGCTCAAACAAATACTTTCATCGATAAATCTCTAGGTTTCTTGTCTAGCTTGTTTAATATTAAACACTCACTTGATGACAATTTATGAGAAGTGAATGCATGAAACATAATAAGAAACTCCACTTTTTAGCTTCCAAACTTCATATTGCAGGTTTTCACCCTTGGGTAAAAATGTACAACAGGGGTAAGAATGCATCTACGGTCTTGACCCTCTACTATATGGTCTTGGCACAACTCACTTTTCCCCTAATTTATTATTGCACATTATTATTTGGGTCACTTACTTCCCCTCAGCTGGCCTTTCCAACTTAAATTACCTCTAGAAGCATATGTAAGTGAAACTCACCTTATTTTCACTAAGAAGCACTCTTATGAATTCCTATTGCAAAAGCTAGCACAAAAGGCACCCAAAGCTCTCTACACTCTAAAAATACCTATGCACATTCATTAGGAAACAATATCTACAATTATGAAGCTTCCCATTAGGTTTAGGGAATTGATTCCCACATTTGCAAACATCTAAAGTCACCCACTCAAGTAGATTGCACAAGAGAGAAACTCAAGTCAAGCATTGTCAAAGAGAAGATGTCAAATTTGATTGCACTACAACTAGATATCACATGTTAGGTGGAGAATGACGTGTGGTTTGAGGCCTCTTCAAAGTAGTTTTGATGTCGATAGTGCATAGGGGTACCTAAAACCCAACTAATGTTTGTTTTATAGGAATTCATATATGGTTAGGGTTTGAAGGATTGAGTAGAGTATTTAAATACCCCGGCGGTGTGTTTGAGAGTGATTGATAGAAAACAATGAAGAGAATCAAAGTGATAAACCTAGAAATTCATAGGTTGGAGTACTTAGTAGGTGTAAAACATTAAAAGGGGAAAAAATCATATAGTCGTTCCTACCCCTACTATATGGTCCTACCTCAAGTGGCCTTCAACTCACAATTATAGTTTTGAATTCCTATTAGATATAGAAACCCTTGTTTCAACACTTAGAACACTGGACCAGTCTAGAATCACTGTAATCAACTAAGTGTAATCAATCTCATGTATTTGTAAGTTTATATTTCACTTTGTACATTTGTTGTAAGTATTAATACATTATTCTAATATTGAATGGTTAATGCTATAATCAATCAGAATAACTCCCTATATCTCCTCTTTCATTCTTTATTTGATTATAGTTGTAAAACCCTAATCAAATTTAAAAGTGTGAAAACCTTTAGTGAACCCGACACTTGAATTGAACATCATGTATCAAACCCCTAGTTATCTTAGGGTTCATTCATGCATTTTATCTTTAGATCCACATTTTATTTCTATCTATTATCTACCCTAAACTTGATTTACACAAATTTCCCTAGGGTTGCGTGGTCAATTCTACCCTTTTGTCATTTTCTAGGGATCTTAATTGCCAAATCACCTTTTGTTTCATATGTCAAACATAACGAATATTTTTACAAATTACTTTGAGGTTAATTTGATTTTTTACATATTTAATGAAAACTCGTTTTTTTGCCTTAATATTTAACACACTTTTCATAAATTAAAAATTACTATTTTTAGTAATTAGGGCATAATTAGAAAAATACACACTTTTGGAAAAATCCTTGGAGATTTTTATTAAAAATAATCATATTAAAAAATGAATCTTTTCGTTTTTTAAAATTAAAATTGTATTTTAATATGTGGACATTTAATTTATTTAATAACGATTGTTTTTTGCTTAACGTGACTTTTTAGGTTTTATCCCTTGGTCTATTGACTATCGACCCTCAATTTGTTAATCCTTATTATTTTTATCTAATTGGATTTTTTTATATCCTTTTTTCTTCCATCATGGCCCATGCCACAGTTTCTCAAGTATCCTTGTATCATTTAATTCAATGACACCCAACATGTAGAGATACTCTCACAAAACTAGTGCACAAAATCAAGATCCCTGATAATACAACACCTTACCATGTGAATCCAATTTTAGGTCATATTTTAGTTCCTATTACTAGAAATAATGGAACCTTTCATAAGGATATCTTGAAATATATTCAAACTTTACACCTTCGTTTTCAAGATCAAATTCAAGCTATGAAGTCCGAGATCACATCTCTCAAGTGTGAAATAATGCATCTAAAGGATTCTCCCAATGACCATATTTGATATTGATATAGTTGTAAGAGGTATAAATGCCTCAAAAACACATACACACAATTTAAAAAAACTCTATAAGCTTTAAAATATTTTACTTATTATTCCCAAATCCACACTAATCTCTTATAACATTACAATCTCCCTTTTATTTCCCAATATCTCTAAGAAAACTCTAAAATGTCAAAAACCCTAAAACAAAAAAATCCTAATAAGTAAAAAAATATAAAATGGGATGAAAAATTTTCATACAAAATATTCCTTCATAAATGAAGGCTCGCACCAAATCTTGGCTTATTACCAAAAGTGGACCAAAAGATATTAAAACTCTAAGTTTTAGGCAAATCCGAAAAATAAGTATGGAGCCAATTTTAGACCACTAAATGAAAGAATTAGGCCTGAAAATATGCCAAAATTGTACCCAAAATTTATGAAAATATTGGTCATAGCATATTACTAATCAAGATCTAATACCCTGGAAAATTTCAAGTCGATCCAGCAGTCAGATCAAAAGTTATAGTCCTCGAAGTTATGCTCAAAGCATCAATATCCATCATATCTATACACATCATTATCAATATAGTTCTAAGACCACTAATAATAAATGTTGTATAAACATCATACATGATACATGAGCTCATACAAGTGAAGTAAAATTACTCCATAGAGGCAAAAATGTATGTGTTCCATAAGATCAATCTCGACCACCAAGACATCACTTTTTACCTACTCATTCTTACCCATATTATCATCTTGAAACACTAGAAGGTCAATCATTTTACAAATATCATAAAATTAATGGACATCATGACAATGATTGTTATAATTTATGATGAAGAATCCAAAATTTTGAGTGTAAAGGGTTTATTTCATTTACTACACAACATTCTACTACACATTCATATCAAGTTTGCAAATATCCATGGGTTCCTAAATTTGATCCATCTATGTTTAGTGAACATAATGCAATATCAAATGATGTAACTTCTATAATAATACAAGAGCCACCTATTCAAAAAGAGGATAAAAATGACATACCTCTTTCAAAACGACCAATATTATTGGAAACCTTGCGCGACTATTGTAGAAACTACCACATAATTATTACGATTGAACATGACCAATTACACATGGCCTTAGAGCACATAGAGAATATAAAGGAAAATCTCAAGGCTAACACCATATTACCAAAACAAATATTTTGAACCAAGATTATAAATGGCTCAGTGATTGGGATCGTAGTAGAAATGATTATGACCAAATTAGTACACCACAAGTTCTTTTTAGAAATATATCTACTTCTCCACCACAAGCTATGATAGATTATAATCCAACTATTGATATCGATCATAATATTAATACAAATGATTGTATACCAACACAAATCCATTTAAACCAAATTATAAATGGCTCAATGATTGGGATCGTAATAGAAATGATTATGATCAAATTAATACACCAAGTGTTATTTTTACAAATATATCTACTTCTCCACCACAAGCTATGATAGATTCTAATCCAGCTATTTATATCGATCTTAATAACAATACAAATGATTGTATACCAACACAAATCCATTTGAACCAAATTATAAATGGCTCAATGATTGGGATTGTAATAGAAATGATTATGACCAAATTAATACACCAAGTGTTCTTTTTACAAATATATCTACCTCTCCACCACAAGCTATGATAGATTCTAATCCCACTATTTATATCAATCATAATAACAATGCAAATGATTGTATACTAGTTACTAAAAAAATTGTACATGTTATATGTGCGGGGAATTATCCACTACAAGTATTGTTGATGATGATAATATGTTGATCTTTATAGGCATGGGAAACTATAGTATAAATCCTAAGTTTTTATCTAAAAATTATTTTGTAGGAAACATGCAAAATAATCTCATGGATAACAATGATTCATCACTACTACTCAATTCGACGACAAAGATGATTTTGATCCCGATGACTATAAACACCATGATGAGCACTTGTCAATTCTTGATCTTATTGATGAAGAAAAGGACACTATTTCACTAGAAGCATTACATATTTCTTGACATCTATCTAATGATCATAAAGTTACACAAATAGAAAAATATAACACCCCAATGAATCCATATCCTCGTCCTCTTGTTAAATATTTAAGGTAGAGGCCATGTGTCGATATTCTACAAAGTATAACCACTTATGTATTCAACATTACATTCTCACTCGTGACATACTATCGTTAACTAAGCCTACTAATTATTAATTGATCTTTACATGCACCACTATACAACACCTTCTCTCGATACTAGGAGCATATCAAGATTTCCCTTCCTTATTTTTTAAGAATAGGTTTCATTGCATGCCCCTACATATTTTAGTAAGGGTCACATTTAAAATATGTTTTTAACTCTTATTATGTCATCCCTCTTATATCACAATGGATGTAAAACATCCACCAACATCACTACCGACCAATTGCAATATCTTGAAGATAGGGAATCTAAACCACAAATCTCATTCAGTAGTTGCAAAAACACGCACTTACTACTATTACTATCTTTGCCAAGTATGTTGTTTTATATATGGATCTTGCGTAAGAAAAGTATTCACTAATGATCCATCTCGTAGTCTGGTCATCAATCTTGTTGGTCTTTGTTGTTATTTTTCTTACACATTCGTCACTCACTCACACAGTTCCAATCAAGTTTTAGGGGCTCCTATCTATCATGGTTCACTCAGTTGTCATCTCTAGTCTTTGACTAGGGTGCCTAGATAGGGATTAGGGCACAGGGTACCACTGGTCTTTGTCACACTTAGTTTTAATTTAGACATTCAAGGTTGGTCTTTATGGTTTTCCCTCTCATCTCCCTAGGTACTAGTCGACATGTTAGGTCATTAGTGTTAAAATTTGAACAAGATATCCCTATATAAACACAACATACATACTACCTTAAGGGTGGACTATTTCTACTAAGGGCTAGCTATCTACATAGAGCAAGGGACTGCATTTGGGCACTATTCTACATCACACATTGCATAAGAAGGGGTGTATTCATTCTATTCCATCCACCATTTTGCATTTTATCTAGCTATTTCTCGCTACTTTGGCATCATTGGTGCTAGGGCACCCTAGGCACATTATTGCACACAAAAACACATAGAACTACATCGGGTATGATATGTAGTGCAATGCTCAGTCATAATTCCATCCATTTGGAAACTGAGGACAATCTGACCCATTCATTTGCATCTTTCTTTTTAGGGTTTGATGCTTTGTGTGGGGTTTTGCAGTTGATTCTTCATGGGAATTTGCGCGAAACATAAATGAGGCAGGTGCAAAACTCACCTAACCAAAGGTGAAATATTACGAATATCTAGAGACCATATCAGGATCAAATTTTGAGTTGTTTCGCAAACTAGGGCATACAAATTTCATACTAGGGCACCCAAAATCACCACTATCCCTCTCTAGGATCCCTAATCCAACCAAATCTTCCTTTGCTACTACTTTATGAGGTTCTTTGCAACACTTTGTTCTGTCATTTCATCACTCTATTTAGTCCTAGATCACTACAAGGTAAGTCCAAATTAGGTAAGTACCTTTCCCCTTCCATTTCATTTCATTTAAAATATTCAAATAAATTATTTAGCATTTACATTTCAGTATATTCCATTTATTGTATTGTTGTACTTCTTAGATTCTTAATAAAATTCAAATTTTATAGAATCATTTTGGTGAACCCATAGATTAGAACATTTTTCCCTAGGATCCACTAAAACCCTAATGGATAAGGATAGCTCTTCTCCTTCTCAATTCATCATGCCTCATGTGAGTGTTAATCCTATCTATGATGAGGCCACATTTCCAAACTCATTTCCCTTTATCATGATGTTACTATGCTGGATCATATTCAACAACAACTCTTAGCCCACAAATGTCATGTGCCTACTAGATTTGAAAATTCTACTATTGGAATTATTTCTGATCTAATGAGCTTCACTCATTGCACACCATGTTATACAATTAGCCATGACCCTCCTTCTAACATTTCCAAGGAAGTTCTAGATGATTCTCTTATTGATTTCATGCTTGGCCTTGAAAATGGTACATTTGTGCATATTGATTCTCCTCCTAGTAAGACCACTACTATAGCTACATCTCATGATTATCCTATTTCTAATAATGCTTCTCATGATCCATCACATACTTTTCCACATGCTCATTCACACTATGTTGATGATCCGATTAATGACATTTTCATATTTGAGTCTCTTTCTAATTTTGACAAAACAATTTATAGTCATGATTCTACTACTTTACATACAGTTGAGTGTGAATATCCTGCTCCATTTTCATCTTCTTCTAAGGTTATATCTACCACTATGCATAACTCACCTCAATATATTAGTCCATCCTCTTCTATCTCTCCATCTCCATCTATTATTTCTTCTCATCCTAACGTTTCATCTCCACCAAAAATATATCTCTTAGGGATGTTTCGATGCTAGTCTTACTACTTCTATGGATGTTCCACATCCTTCATCACCTATTAATTTTTTGAATCCTATACTTATTGTGCCATTAGCATCGGTTTCTTCTACATCTCCTCTTGATATCCCTATGATTACTCACAATGGAAATTTACAACCTCTCAACATATTATTTCCATCCTCTACTATTCCTTCACAAGACATCTTGTCTCTCATGAATGTTGTGGGTCACTTAAAACATCAGGTTGAGTCACTCACATTAGAAAGCAAGGCCTATTATGCTTCCATTGATAAAAATTCATTGCATGAAAACCCTATTCCTAAAAATATTCATAACTTAGAATTTGCTAAGGATTTTTCATGCCTACCTTTTTATGTTTCAATGGTACTAGAAATCCCTACTTACATCTCAAACATTATCATATGTTTATGGCTTCATATTCTAATGATTGATTATTGCTTAAATAATTTCAAGATAGTCTTATTGATGGACCCCTATAATGGTATACTCACCTACCATTTGGATCTATTAGCACATATCATGAGATGGAAGAGGCTTTCCTCTGTCGCTTCATCATCAACAATGTCCCTAGAGTTACTTATGATCATCTCCCTACTTTACATCAAGGAAAAAAACCTATCATGGATTACATCTTACAATTCAATGCTTGTATGCACCAATTAGTCTTCCAACCTATTGACTTAGAGAAGAAATTTATCTTCTATCATGGTTTGATTCCCGCACTAAAGCAAATATTGTAATATGACACATGTGAATCATTCACACTTCTATGTTATAGAGTTATTGATATAGAACAAGACCTCATTTCCGCACATGTAATAGATCCTCCTTACTAACGCTGCTACATCACCCGGTTATTTGCCATTGCATATCATTTGTAAATCCTACATGATCTCTATCCCCTCCCCATAAGAAAATCCATCCTACTACATCACAAAAGCATCCTTCTTTTCCTACTCCGTGGCAGGATACACTTCCATCTTCTACACTTGTTTCACGTGAGCCATTGCATTTATCCCATCATGCTCAGCCACATGATGTGCTACGTGTTTTGATTAATAAACATTTAATTCACTTACCTTCCAACTAGCATCATCGTAGCATCGCTTCTACAACATTAGCGTGATCAACCATATTGTAATTATCATTGTATCAAAGGCCATATGGATAATGATTGCCTTTCCCTTCATGATTGATAGTAGTAATTAGAATATAATGGCATCATATCTTTTGGCTGTCTCTCATGTGAGTGGTCCATATATCCTCTCCCTCTTCCATGATTTACTATGCTAGTTGAGTTATCTCCTTCTTCTAGTGCTAAGGTCATTGTTCATCCATCACCATGGGTCATTGTTCATGCGCACTCTCCATTACATCCATCCATCACCGCATCATCTCATCCACCACATCTATCTTATCCATCACATCATGTTACTACTTCTGCTGGCTTCCAAAACCCTTGGCATTCACACCTCCCACCACTACTTCATATGACATCCGGTTTGGCTCAAATGCGCTCATGTTACTTCCATCCCACACGCTTCCACCACTTTGGGCCACCTTGGTATTTTGTAGGTGATTATTATCACCTCACCCCCTAATGACGCACTCTTTTTATTATGATTCTTACATGATTTTTGAGGCATGTATTACAATAATAACCTATCTTCATGCACTCTATCGATTCATCTAGTGCATTCTATCGAATAATTTCCTCAGGATGCACTCTTGCATTACATAGTTCATTCTTGACTAATGAGGGGTATTATATAAATTAACCTCATCATATATACACTAGGGGTATCACTAATCTCCCCTATTTTCATCTTACTAACATATGTTTCATTACGCTATGATGACTATTTCGATCATTCATCACAATTTCATTACATACATCGTCTATTATCATCACACTACACGATACTTGACAACTATGCATTACAAATCATTTAAACAAATACAAATACCACTTAATAATTAAGAGTCTGTTATCCCAGTAAAATTGACAAGGAAATTTTGTAGGTATCCATACCAAAATTTCCGTTTTGATCCCCATTGAGGTCTCTTAACGTTTAGAATGGCATAAAATATCTTTCCAGAAAATCTAGTTTTTAGAACTTGGTCATTTTCAACCTTTTTGGGTTGGGTGCAGTTTTCATTCGCATTACATCAACCAAAACTATGCCCCTTTATTCCTTTGGCGCATTCCAGGAGTGTCAACACTCCAAATGTTGTGCCTCTCAAGGGTGTGCCAAGGTGCAAGTACCATCTTGTTAGCACTTTCTAAAGTGCGTTGTGGGCGCTAAAAATGTAGTGTTGACACTCACAAAGTTGTGCAAGGTGCAATTACCTTCGTGTTGACATCCAATCAAGTGCACCATAGAAAAATTTGGTGGTGCATTTATTTAACCTTTTGCTATATATATAGCGCGTCGACTGTCATTTTCACATTACAAAAACTTGAAAAATCTTTTTCCCGCACATTGTCAAAGCATTCCTTTCAGCCCCGCGTGTTGCCATTTATCATGTTCATGGTCCCCACATCATCTCCTTCATCATTATATATTCTGGTAAGTGGCCCTTTCCATTCTTATGGATTTTTGTGGTTTTTATGGTGATTAGGGTTGTTGATGATAACAATGAATCTAAGAAGATAACACAATCCCAACCCATTTTGCAAAACCCACCTGCAAGCCATTTTTCACTCTCCTTCCAGATCTAAAAATATGGAATGCTATCAAAATCTAAGCTGAGAGAGTAAAAACCACAAAAATGAAGAGAATCAACCTGTTGTCTTCCATGGCGCAATTTTCATACGTGTTACGCTAAACACAGTCGTGCCCCTTTGGCACACCATTTAGTCATGCTACATTAAAAATAGTTACACCAAGGTGTACTATAAACTCATGCAATGAAGCCCTTTCCCGCACCCTGTAAAAACTACAAAATTCCTAAGGTGCCGGTGCGAGTGCACCTACAATAGCAACAACACTTCATGCTATGTAAACCCTTCCGTCCCGCATAAGCTTAACCCCTTGGCGCACCTCACCTTGATGTTGCATCTTTTGCATCTGCCCTTGGCACACCATAATACTCTATAACACCAATCATATCTGTGCCCAACTAAAGGGCTTCCAACGGTGCAAGCGCATATCCCTTGACACCAACATCTAAATGTTGTGTGTAGCCTTCCACACCCCACGCCCCTTCTGGCACTAATTTTTTCCCATGCAACACTTTCCCAAAGTGTGCCTTGCTTTTCTAAGTCCCTCGCTGACCTGCGCATAAAGCTGCGCCTTGCACCCAGAGGCTCATAAATTACTAAATTTTCATTTTGTAAGCTTTTATGGATGACTTAACAGCTAACATGGCCCTTCTACGATGGAATTCCCTGATTCTTCTTGTAGATCAACAACTAAACTCAGATCCACACATGTCTTCATCGAGTAAGAAGCCAACCAAGTCCAAGGGTAAAGCCAAGCTAACAGAGCAAGAAATGAAATATAAATACCAAAGGGTCAGGATGCCTGACTCACTTGCAGAGTGCAATCTTGATATCAGAGATTAAGAACTCGGGCACATTGACATGGAGGACTTCTGGGCCAAAACCAAGAAGGTCACAGGTAGCCCATGGATGGATAAATTGGTTGGCAGTGGTTTGTACTTTGCTGCAGGGCTCCCAGTGAGCGCAATCAACAATGAGTTTATGATGTTGGTGGGCCATTGTTAAAATAAGGACACAAGATGTGTCAAAAATGAGAAGGGTGAGGTGATAATCAACCTCACGACCCAAAATTTTGAGATCATGTTGGGTATCCCTCACCACAGACATTTTGTAGTAGTGATCCAGGAGGACTGCGTGAAGACATGGACTAAAAATGAAGACAAATGTATGTAGTTAATGAATGAGGTATACCTCAGGAATAAGAAGGTGACCAATAGGTGGCCACAAGTCATTCATCGCAGTGATTTTTCAGAAGAGCTGAGTGACACGATCACCTTCCTAAGCAGAGTACATGGACTCCCGATGCCCATTACTTTCACAAGTGGATGCTCAGGTATTTGAAAATAATGAATAAAAATGTTCCTGATCAACGTTTTGACTGGGGAGAGATTATTAGCAACACAATCTCGGAGCAGCTTCAACAAATGGGAGGTTCTATATGAACTCCTATGTAGTATATGTTGTTGCCTCAGAGAGGGACTACCCAACATTGAATCGGTGTGGGATATGGCCCCAGGTCAGGATATGTGAGTACTATCTAGAGTTAAGACTAGAGAACAACATAGCCCAATTCAATAAAATCAACAATGTCTTATTCTATGGCGTCATCTACCTCTTGAGGCCCAACATGACTTGCGGTCAGACAACCAAAAGTGTGATCACCACCACAAATAAGTGGAGAGCGTTATGCACGCAATTCCCCACTTTCACCTATCTCAGAGCTGCGCTAACTTCTTGGGAGAGCCCACTAGATTGCCAAGGTATATGGGACCCAAGCTGATCCTATTGGAGCTATCTCGATGACTGATCACATAACATCGAAGTGTTTAAGAAGGAAGAAGGGTGAAACTCCATTCCCCCTCACTGTGGGCAGATACACCTGCACTTCACAGGGAAAATCCCGAGAGATGTATGTAGAGCTTGAGTTGCTCAATCTGAAGCATAATTTCCTGGCAAGGCCAACCTTTGATCCTCGTGGTTTCCTTCCAAGAGTAAGGATCAATCTAATTCACGACCCTCAAATCGAGGATATCTACATCGACCTAAATCACAAAGTTGAGCTCAGATGAAAGGATCACTCCTGATTGGCCCTGGCAGAGATCATTCAATATGGTGTGGCTATCATCCCAAAGGATTTCCAGGTGGTGATCAAGAAGTTGATCAAGTTTATCTAGACATGGATGGGGACAATTGGCCGTTTGGTAAAATTGATAGGAATAAGGCCCCTCATACTATAGAGGAAAGGGTTAAGGGAACTCTGCAACACACCAAGCATTGGTGTAAGAAAAATGGTATCATCTACCTTGGGGTATAATTTACCACGTCTTCCTTGGGTAATGCACCATCCAGGCGAACATTTTCCTGAGGGAAAAGGAAAGGATAAAGTAGGAGAGGCAAGCACTGCTCAAGAGAAAGCTCTGAAATCCCTCCTGCTACTGCAGAAGAGCAAGTTGTGGACTTAGTGTTCCCAAGAGAAGAAGAAGCGATAAGTGCTCCAATAGACACATCTACTCAGGATGTTTTCATTACTACAACTGGTGAGGTCCCAACTGTTCCCTCTCCCACTCCTCCTTCCCCTCCTCATATCACTCAAACAACCACTCCTTTGGTTGTGTCTTCTCCTCCATCTTCTACCGTTCCCCCTCCCTCTTCCTCCATCTTCTCTCCCCCTTCCATTTGTCCCCCAACATTTCTTCCCTCATCTTGCAGATCCCTTCCACCCTTATGGCCTCCTCTCTTCTAGTGACTCCTATTCCCGTGAGTGTTGGTATGTCGGCCCCTTTCTCCATGCCGCCACCAAGTGTTTTGACACACTTCCCCATGTCCACTACATTCTTTCTTCCTTCCACCCCTGTTTCCTCTTCGTCCTCTAGTCCCACTCCCCTAAGTCTAGAATGGATCTCCGAACACCTGACCCAACACAAGAGGAAAGTCCCTATTGCACCTATGGACTTCTCCATTATTCGAATAAAGGGCCTAAGAAGCAAAAGGCTATAACCTACTTCTCTCAAAGCACTTCAGGCCAAAGGGTTATGGAGATCGCATACCCTAATCCCACAAAGAAGAAAGAAGATCTATCTCCTATAGATTTTACAGTGACTTAGGTCACAATGGGAACATCATCAAAGAGCCTGCAAGGAGATGCCTTATCCGTAGTGGATGCCCTTTATAAGAAGCGTCAAGAAGCAAAGGAAGAGAAGAGAATATTAAAAAGAGCAAAACAAGCATCTTCTCCAAGCTCTGCAAAGATGGGTAATGCCCCTTCTATGACTGCCATCGACCCTCCCAAAGTTCTTAGTCAGGAGAAGATAAATGAGTATGCCAAGATTAGTGAGCAAGGTGCAGCAGTGTCCACCTGGAGAGAGTAGATCCTCAAAGATAGTGAGGAAGTGATTACAAAGTTCACAGAGCTCTATCAAAATATAGATCAAGAGAACAAGTAACTCCAGGGCAACAGGACCTATCTACGAAGAGTTATACCATGTCGGAGTTGCAAGACGAGACATTCTAGAAGATGCTTGACTACCAGTTGATGAAATTTTGAAATTCAGCGTCTTTGATCACCCACGAGCACCCAATAAAGTCCTTGTTGCTTTAGACTATTGGCTTGACCAAATGGATTTTATCTTAGAAAAGATAGACAAAATCAAGGAGGAATCCTGGATGCCATGCATCAAATGGAGCAAATCGTCTTAAGAATGTCTCTAGGATTACTCGGTGCAGCGTACACCTTGAGGAAGGTAGATGATACTATTCAGCTTTTCAAGGGAATCGCGTCGTAAGGTTTCATGTCCGAGGCCACTTTTGATGTAGAATCTATCACAAACCTTTCCGGCACGTTGCGAATTCATTGGGTACTGATGGAGGCAGTGAAAAATAGTTTAAACTCCTGAAAGACTCAAATATGAATGAGAGACTTGTGAAGTCATTAGGGATCATACCAAGGGTCCCGCTCGGGATCAACTTTCAAGGCGATGGTCAGCAAGTTCATGGAGTATGGAGCTGGTTTCACATCACCTCTCCGAGTAGAGGCAAGACATGACGATGAGTAGGCTCCTTCCTCCTGGGATAAATCCCATTTTTGTGAAATTATTTAAAAGTATGTTGGCACAAATGATGACATCATCCATGTTGCACCATGGGATGTTGTCATCCACCAAATTGCCCTAAAGTCAACATTTGAATTTTAGATATTTTGTAAATAGTGGTTGGCTCCTTTTTGTCTTCTTTCTCCTCCTCCTTCTATAAATACTTGAACACTTGTTGTATTCAAGTGTGAGAAAATTTGTATGAAAAATAGAAGTGAGGAGAGAAAGACTTTGAGCTTTCTTGTAACAGAACAAAATATTAATACAAAAAATTGAGACTTTGTGTTGAATTCCTGTGTTATGTGTTAGATCTTTCTTAAGTTAGATTTGCATGCTTGTTCTGTTGGATTCACCTATACTTTTGTCTTTTGTTTATCAGTATTGCTTTGTTTGTTTATTTGAGTAAGTTTGGCTCTATTTACTACTAGCCCAAAATATAAACCCTCTGACCTTTCTACTTTGGAATTCATTTCTTTTCTCCCTTCATATCCATCTTTCTTCTATTCCTTCCTTCATTCCTTTCTATTCTTCATCGGAACTAACTCTACTGGGATGAGATCCCAAACCCCCGAAGGTAGAAAAGCGTAAGACTTGCCTGCATTCTGTTGGTAGAATAGCAATAAACCAGTTTCGCTTTATTGTCTCAAAGAGGGGCTATGCCCTACACACTGTTGGCCTATCTATCCATAGATCTACCCACCCGACAGATTTTCGGACTAACAGAGTCATATATAAGTATCATCAATCACATAAATCATACATCATCATCACATCATGACATAAATACACATCGAATATAATCTTCATATTTTAATAAATCCATCTATATATACCAATTACAATCATAGTAAAAACATATCATGACTAGGTGACAACTCCCTACATTGAATGCAAATCATATCTCATCATCGTTGTCACTATCTGGTATTGCAAGTGCTCTAGAACTCAAAACCTCTCCACTAACTCAATGTCACTGATCGTGACCCATATATCTCTCCACTTACGTATGTAATACTGTATTCTCCAAAGACTACTCTGCAAAGAGACTTTGTAGTACGATAAATTATGCAAACACATCCTGCGCTAATGGACCACCACCCGCCACATCTCTTTCTTATCGTGTCTCCTCGTGTGCCTAATCCCTTTCACTCAACAACACAGTACATGTCGTTGTTGTTATGGTCATTAGATCAAACAAAGGAGCATGCTAACTCGCAATGTTGTCCACGCACACTAACATCCCTCCATCCGCAAGTATGTCGGTGGGAACATTTTGCTTCATTATGTAGATAGATGTGTCCATAATCAAGCTCCAATATGCGTCACCTACAACTAATAGCACAACACATTAGACAACCATAACCATCACATAAACATGTAACCAATCATAGAACACAACTATATAGATATTGATGCTCTTGTTATAGCTATAACTATAGTATCAGGGGCATGTGCTTTCCCCTCCACTCCTCCTCCCTGTGGTAATCCCACCACATCTGAAAAAAATAGGAAAAAAAACCCATCGATGTGTTTTCCACCATGTAGGATATGCATTTCTACACCCCACATCATCATCTGCTTCAATAGGCTCTATGGCCACATCCACCTCATCGGACCTAGGAGGTACTATCTGCTCTCTTGTGGGCCCTAGTCTAGTTCTAGCCCTCTTAGGTTCTCTAATGGCTTGTAACCACACATATGGATCTTAGAGAACATGTTGAGCCATACCAAACTATCAAAATATCAAGTCTACCTAAAACAACTCGGTCACACCTAGAAACCGATCCTTCAACCACATTGTCCTCTGTATGCATTCTAGCTCTATAACATCCTCTGGACATACCTCGTTGTCTCAAAGCATGGCCTCCATATCACTTCCTCTGGTCCCATGAAATATATCAATGATTTATAAGTATCAATATCCATCTTCCACCCACGTAATCCAACTCACCTCCCAACGAATATGTCTATCTGGCCCACTCTACTTACGGACCACCAACTGGCCTCAATACTACTATATGCTCATAAGCCCATACATAAAAGAAATTAGTCACTCGATCACACCTCCATGCTCCTGCTGTGTAAATATGTAAATAACTCTATATAGGTGGGCTAACACACATCATGCCCAGGCATACCTAGTACCCTTCTCCTCTATCTACTGGAAAATTTCATGCATCTTATATAAGATGCCCACACCACCTCCCTCAATTACGATTGATGATGCAATAACCATGGATATAACCTTCCACAAGAGTGGAACCCCTAACCTCAAAATTACATCCAAGCTAATATGGGCCTCGACAGGAACTCTAGTCCCACAAAATCCGCCTAACAACCCACATCTATCTCTACATGTTCTCCACATCCATGACATGTACCCTCTCAACAATAACATGTAATCACCATATGCGATATACATCCTCTAGTGTGACTGTCATCTCACCAGTAGGTAACCAAAACATGTAATTATCCACACACCATATCTCACAAAAACTATCAACATAGGCATATTATGGGGCACATCCCCATCCTCGCTATGTGCCATGAGCCGACACTATCCATAACCTCCCAATCATCATCTAACAAGCCTAACCGAAGAAAAGTAATTAAATTTTGACCACCAAAGAACTCCCTTAAATGGATATCCCTCTGCACAATATCAAACAACATGTTAGAACAATACACATAAGCAAACATAAACATTTATGACATTAATACAGTCGAAATCACATTTCCACCACTTTGAACTGATTACACACTTTCTAGACCGGGGTGACTAGAATCAATACTAGGGCACCTAAGAGCATGACACCAACACCCAAGTCTAGGTGCTCTTGTCTCAAAGGCCACTGCGCCTTCACCGCTCTTTTCTAGGTCTCAAATGCCAAGAATTTTTTTAACAATTTCATAAAAATTCACTAATAATGACTACTACACACGTATTTTTTTGAAAAAATTCGCACTTACCAACTTCAATGTCATATGCAATGCCACAAAAGTTTCCACCATCTCGAAATGGATTGGTCGTGTTTCTCACACTTACAACATTCATTGTCCATTTTTGCACACAATGCAAAAATTGAATAAGTTGGGACATTTTTGTTTTAGAAAACTTCTTTCTATTTTTTCTAACTCCCTAGATCAAGGAAAATTCTAAAAAATTAGAAAAAAATCAAGAAAAATGTGAAAAGGGTCATTTTTAGTGTTATGCGGACGTTTTTGGTCTAGGAGGAACAAGTGGAACAAGTTCCTTGTGGGATCCAATTCTCCCAAAGGATGAAAAGGATGAAATACAAAGAATTTTGATTGGACCTAGTATACTGCAAAAAGTCAAGTTTTTGGGGCCCATGAAGTATAATTTCTTGTAGGTCAAGTGTTCCCCGGATTTCCAAAATCCCTAAAAATTGAAAGAATTGAGCGTGGGCTTTGTTGTACGGGTTTTCGGATGTTAGGAGGTACTAAGGAACATGTTCCTCGCGGGTGAAAGGTCCCGCATTGGCTTGAAGGCTGAAAGACAAAGGAATTTGGGCTTGTTTATATTGTGGGTAAGACACGTATTGTAAACTCAAGAGGCTTGAATGGAATAAGTTCGTGGGGACGTTAGTTCATCGTGGAGTCAAAGCGTTTGTAAAACAAAGGAAAGTGGACGGGGATTTAAATGCGAGGAATGCGAGATAAATGGAGCTCGATTTCCCTTATACCCTTTGTACCCCATGGACCCAAAATACCAAGTATCCGCATAAAGGGGAATAAGGAAAAAGGAATAGTTAAAATCAGACTATAAGAGCCCATGTGGAACTCCCAACCCCATAGCTTTAAATGGTCATAACTTTTGAACCAAAACTCTATTTTTCACAAAATTGGACTTTTTGGAAAGGTATTGACATCCTCTATGCCAAAGAATTTTAATTGAGGTTATATATAAGAAAAATGGAAAAATTCCTAGAATTTAAAATTTAGAGTTCGAGTAGTTAAACAACAACATTAATGAAACATGATGTCAATTCTTATTCCAAAAGAAATGTACAATGGGGGAATGGGTTTGTAAGGTTTCTCATGCCCCTTTTTAGAAAATTAATACATCTTACTAGTGGGTGGGGGTATAATTGCAATTTCTCTTTTCCCTCTCTTTTTCTCATTCTTCTATATATTGTAAAACCTCTCATTTTGAGAGAGGGGGATGTTCATTGTAATGGAACTCTGTCAAAATAGTTCTAGAACAAGCTGTGAGTTACAAGCCTCATGTTTGGACATCTTGCATGGTGATCCTTTCCTCTTCTCCTCTCATGTAATGGATTGTGCATACTTGAAGCAATAAAATGTGTGTTTTGTGGCTCTCTTTTGTCCTTTTATTTTATTGCATTTTTCTTCCTTCCATTGCATTTGTAGGTGTTTTGTGCATATTTTTCTCTCTTGTAGGGTCTCAATTTTTTGTGCTCCAAGGAAATGGTGATTTGAATGTTGTTGTGGAATGTGGCTCTCTTGTCTGCCCTCTCCATCATTTTCTCCCCATTTTCCACTCATTGGAATGTCTCCAACCCTCTTCTTGGTGTTATCACCTCTCGTAGTTTAAGATTTTTGTTTTATGCATCTCCTTCTCACCCTAGTCCCTTGGAATGTTAGAGTAGAGTTAAATAGTTTAAATTTAAAGTCCTAGGAGTAGTTTAAGGTAGAGGAAGCCGGTAATCTTCGGAGGTCTATCTTAGTTTGCAGTTCCCACAATTGAGAGATAGTCCCATGTTGCTTCGGAATTCTTGGTCATTCATGATCATATCCATGGTGCAATTTTGAGCTCCAAAACATCCTTACACACTCACATCTCACTCTCACACTCACGAAAAAGATAAATAAGTTAACTAATCACCTTTTCACTTTACTATTTATAGTCAATTTTCATTATTCACTCTATTATGGTTTGGGTAAAAAAAAATCACACCTTTGTAGACATTATTTAGCCTCAGTCTCATACTACTATTCATATGGTTTTTGAGTGAAGAAAGTACTAATTAACCCATGTATTTTGGTGATTTTACTTTGATTTATGTTGTCACTATTGACTGTAGCACATACTTGCGTAGTCTATTTTTGTCGTTTGGCATAATTTTACCTTTGTGATGTGGGCACCCTAGGTGCCATGGTCCCATTTGGGGCACCCTGAGTCTTTCTACACTTTCCCACCATTTTTTGCGCACTTTTGACCATTTGAGCTTCTTATCTTTCTAGTGGTCAGAATTTTCGGGGTTAATTATGAAATTAGAACAAGAGAACCATGTAAATATAAATTTATGAGACCATAATGAGGGACCGAGCACTAAGCACTACTATCATCACCTAAGGTCGCATCCATCAAAGGATCTATTTGCATCCATCTATCTACATCACAAGGCACAAGGATGGTTCATCTACATTACACTGCATAGGAGGGAAGTTTATTCTATTCCATCCACCATTCTATTACATTTTATACACATAATTATTGGTCTCTACTTTCAAAAAGTGTGACTAGCACAAGAGAACCTAAGGCATGATTACACACACACATAGAACTACATCAGGTCTAGGATGTAGTGTAGTGCTTAGTTAGTAAGCCCACCATTTTGGTAGCTGAGATCAATTTAATCCCTTCATATGCATCTTTATTTTTTTAGGGTTTGATGTTTGTCTTGGGTTTTTACAGGTATTTTCTTCATCACCGATTACCAACAACATACGGTGCACAAAGTATAGGGAATTTAGTGCAACAGGAAGCAAAGGTAGGAAACCATTAAGTGACACCTCAGAGGAAGGTTATAGAGATTTTTCATAGACTAGGATACCTATATTGTAGACTAGGGAACCCACATATAACCATGTACCTATCTAGGCATCCCAGTCCACTCAGATTGCCTAGATCTACACTTTTCTATACTTTGGCATAGTCATTTCCTCCTCTTGTTTCTCCATCCATCTCTGTGACACAATACAACAAGCTCGTTAAATCAGTTGAGTTCTTTCTAACTCTCTTTGCACTTTAGGGTTTCACATATCTACTTTCTTAGTTGCTTGGGTCATTTTATTTATACATTCATCTATTATTTATTGTTTTCCTTAATGTAAGATTAACTATAGAATTAATTATTATTCCACATTTTAGTTAATAATTTTTGTGAACCCATACTCCATATTCATGCATATCAGATCCTCATTCTTTGAGTCTATTCATCATCTATATCTAGATCACTTGATTATGTTCTTACAATCACGATGTAAGGTATAGAGTCCTACATTTTCTAGCTACTACCCATATTTGTCTTTGACATGCACCCTAACTTTATATATCAAACTTTTGTCGATGCATTTTCTCAACACTTATCATTCAAGTCTAATCTTCTTGCTGATTTAAACACTTTTGATAATGACCCACCCTTGCATATTATGATTCACATTCTCAATATGGGTATTAAGCACACTTTAATTGATAATGGATCTGAACTTAATCTATGTCCTATGTCATTCCTTGAAAATTTAGGCCTCTCTACTCATGATGTTAGTCCATCATCCCTCTCACTTCGTGCATATGATGGTTCCATTCGTCCATGTGTTGGTCACATTGCATTACCTATTACTATAGGACCCAAAACTGTCAACACAATGTTCTTTGTCATTGATTTCCCAGTCTCTTACAACTGTTTGCTTGGTAGACCATGGCTTCATGCCATGCTAGGATGTTACTTCTATTGTACACCATTGTGTTAAATTCCTCCATGAGGGCATTGAGTATACTATTCTTTGTGATCGTGACCCATTCCAATATTGTGACCATGCTCCTAATACTAGTCTTCATATTCCACATATTGATACTATAGATGATCCTCAACCTATGGAAGAACAACCTCACTTACCACCACTTGAAGGTGTCATTTGTGTGATAGATGTAGTTTCTTCTATGCCACCTACTACTATTGTTATGATTCCTTATTAGGGGCCTATCCAATCCTTATATATCACTCTATCGCTTACACCTTCTCGCTTTCCACCTCCGCTAACACACTCACCATTTACTTGCACATTTTTCATGAATGATTCATATTGGGAACATATTCCATTTGATCCTACTTGTGATGATACCATTTTCTCACACGATGGTCTAGATCAACTCGACTCGGTTTCACTTTTAAGGACATCTATCCTCCTACTCATGCTCCTCATCTATATTATGGCTTCATCACTGTTACTACTTCTTATGGCTTGCATGTTTTCCATCTCATAGTTTATCTATCACGCATTCCTTACTCTTCTCCACTCACATTAGGAAAATCATGGCTTGATTACATTAGAGGCACTCTAGATCTTGATCATACAGACATATATTTTCCCATGCCCTTTGGTTGTGTTTTTATTTGCAATAGTTCCTTTCTTGGCTATACAAAAATCTCACTCGTTGGTATGCACACGTTTTCCACTTCCTCCATTCACTGATGAGGAATATGTCATGGGTATGTACAATTTACACCTCAATGGTTCATTACATGATCAACTAGACATTATTACTTATCAGGTCTCTAATGCTTATCCATATGACTTTGACCCTGAAACTGACGATCTCTTAGATGACATTACATGATTGATTCTTCATCTTCCATACTTGGGGAAACACATTCCCCCTCACATTAACATTAGTGAAATTCTCATATTTTCATTATCATACACCACTCTTATATCATAGGAACATTCATCTACAAAATTTGCGACCATTATCCAATGACACACTCTTGTGTTTTTGGTTCACACTTGATTTGTTGAGAAGTTACTACTCATGAAACCCACACACTTTGCACAATAGGCATTACACATTTCTTCTCTTCACACATATCGCGTCATATGTCTTATATATTACATCATACACTACACGCTTTACACATCATATGGTATTCCACTCATCACATGTACTATATCGTCTTCTACACACTACACTCACTACTCTATGACACACTTTAGTTCCTCGGTACATACTGATTCATTAAGGGTTTATAAATCAAAAGGAACTTATCATACTCACATGTTTACCATTTAACCTTCCATCATGTGACATTACTAGGTTATTGATATACACTATAAGAAAATGGTCACTTATTCTATCATCTTATAGTGGTATATGCTTTAGGATACATCACCACTCCCTACTATTAATCTTGTAGTGATATATGCCTTATGCTATATAATCACTCTTTTGATCATCTTGTCATAATATACGTTTTGGCTATAAGGCTCGTATCATCTCTAGGTCGCATATCATCATCACACATACACATTTATCATAGCATGTTAGATATAACACCCACTTCAACCATTTCCGATGATGCACTCTCGCTACGGTTAATTCTTGATAAGGTGAGGAGGAAAACCAAATGAACATCACTACATAAATTTCCATTCACTCGGGGGAACACAACTCCTATAATTCCATCTTGCATTCCATTCTACCCATCCATAGTATGCCACATATCTTGGTTGCTTTTATTCTTATTTACATTTTCTTGTATATGGTTGTCTTATTACACATTCTAGCTAGATCTATTGTATATAATTTATCTATACCATCCAAATATGCACGTTCACACCTTTTCTTAGTTTTCATCACCGATGTAGGTCTTTTACACATAGTAGGGATGCTCACCTTCTACCCATCTTACATTGGTAAATTGGGGCATCCACATTTACCTCTTATAGGTGTTATTGTTTCATTATATACTTAACACTTTACATCACTTGCTTTTACACACTTTTGGCATACGGGTTATATTTCTAACATGCTAACATGTGCTTCATGTGTAACATTTGTTCGCAGGATTACTTGTTTCCATGGTTATCTGTTGTTTTTACTTGTTTGTCTCTTGTTTTCTTTTCTATGTGGGCCTTGCCCTTTGCTTAGTGTGCACAATTTTTTTGGTATGTTTCTATTACAGCCTTGAGTGTCTTATGACACCGTGAGTGATTTCCCATGTTTTCAACCCATATTGTGTGGCTTGATTTGTATTTTTGTGTGCTTACATTACTATATTGCTTGGTAGTTTACACACTATTTTTGTAGCCGTACATTTATCTTTTACATGCATTCTTGTTCATACTAACACTTGTTACTAGCCACTTGTTTGTGCACGCATTGGTCTCTCTTGTAATTTCACAAACAGGGATGGAAGCCTGTATATTTTATTAATGTGAAATTGATTAACCATAACAATGGAGTGCTACAATATTTATACATATTGGATAGCAATGTGCAGACAAACAAATATGTTGCACAGGTAAAACCATACTTACAACTGCTTCCAATAATACATCCGGGAAGCATATACATTGTTATAATAAATGTAACAATTATCCCTGTGAGACAAAAAGACAAGTATGGTTTAAAACCATATAACAACTTACAATTATTTTATGGTTTATAATATAACCATATAATATGATTATAAAATAAATTAAATAATAAATCATATAATGCATAATTAATATTTTATCCTAACATTCCCCCCCTTAATTGTGCATTGTCTGAAGAGATGAGGAGAGGAAATCTCTGAACAACTCGAACTTGTCACGTGCAAGTGACTTTGTGAAAATATATGCTCGTTGTTCAGCAGTTGGACAAAATTGAAGCTGGATGTTGTGCTTCAACACATGTTTGTGTATGAAATGAACCTGAACCTCAATGTGCTTTGTTCTCTCGTGAAAAACTGGATTGTGAACAAGTTTGAGAACACCTTCATTGTCAACATACATGGTGGTCGGTTTGTCCTATGGTATTCCAAGTCCTTCCAGTATGTGACGTAGCCAAATCACTTCACAGACATCTTCTCCTGCAGAACGATACTCGGCTTTTGTGGAAGAGCGAGAAACAAAGTGTTGTTTCTTACTTCCCCATGATATTGGTCCAGATCCATAAAGAACACAAATCCTGAAGTGAATTTTTTGTCATCAATGTTTCTTGCATGATCTGAATTGAATATCCAGACAAGAAGAAGTTGTCATTCTTCTTGTATTCTAGACCAAGATCCACTGATCCTTTGAGATATCTCAAAATGCACTTTGCTGCTTTCCAATGAAAAACTTTGGGTTCCTGCATGAACCTAGATAGATAGCTCATTGCAAAGCTAATATCTGGTCTAGTGTAGGTTAGGTAAATGAGACTCCCAATCAGCTGCCGATAGAGAGTGGCACTTACCTCAGGAGATGGATCTGAACGAGATAACTGTAATATGTTCTCCATGGGTGTAGAAATTGGTGTGCAATCCATCATCCTAAACTTCTCGAGTGTAGTCTTGGTATATTTCATCTGAGAAACAAAAATATGATTCTCTTTCTGCCACACTTCTAATCCAAGATAATAGTGCATCAGCCCGAGATCGGTCATGTCGAACGATCGATTAAGATCTTTCTTTATTGCATCGATCATCCTCACTGAACTGCCAGTGATGACTAGATCGTTGACATAGACAACAACAATCACCATCTCCCCCCCTTGCTTTTTAAGGTAGAGATTGGGATCATATGGATTTCTAACAAATCCATGTTGTACGAGATGCACATCAATCTTGATGTACCATGCCAGGGTGCCTATTTGAGGCCATACGGAGATTTCTTGAGTCTGCATACCTTTGTTTCTTGACCAGGTACAACATATCCCTCAGGTTGAGTCATGTAGACTTCTTCTTGTAAATCTCTGTTTAGGAAGGAAATTTTTACGTCCATTTGGTGAACTTTCCATCCAAACTAAGTAGCTAGAGCAAAGATAATCGATTGTTTTGATCTTATTGTGGGAGCAAATGTCTCCTCATAGTCAATGAATTCTTTTTATGCGTAACCCTTTCTTTACAAGTCTTGCTTTGTTCTTGTCCAATGTCCCATATGCTTTGTACTTAGTTTTGAATATCCATCTCGCATCCAATGGGTTTCTTCCTGGTGGAAGATCGACAAGTTTGCCAAGTGTTATTCTTCATCAGCGATTGATATTCGAATCCATGGCATCTTTCCAAGCTTTTGACTATAAGGATTCTGGACTATAGAGGGCTCATCTAATTCAATAACTCTACTCATCAAAGAAAAGTTAACTTCTTCTCTTTCTTTACTATGAGTCCGTGGTCCGAGGATTGGATGTATCCAGGTGGAGCATCCAATCTTGCATCTCGTAATGTACTTATACACCATTTAGGCATACATTTGAAGCCCTGTTCCCATGGGGTGTGGTTCTATTTGATCAACACCATCATCACTTTCATCTTCCGAGGGAATATTAGTTTCAATTTTTACAATAGGTGAAAAATATACATCTTGCAAGTCCGGAGGAGGAGTCTCTGCTTCCTTCTTCTCAAAAAAACTCAACATCTCTGCTTTGGTGTAGACTTTTCGGTCTTAGGATCCATCAATCTATACCCAAGAGTCTCTTTCTTGTACCCAATGAAGATGATTTTTGTGACTTCATGTACAATTTCTTTTTGTTTTGTTTGGGTATGTGCATGCTTGCTTTGCACCCGAATACTCTGAGGTGTGCAATGGATGGTTTTCTTTTTGACCATGCTTCTTGTGGTGTAATTCCATCAAGAGCAGTTTTGGGCTCTCTGTTCAAAAAATACACTGTTGTTTTTGTTGCTTCTGCCCAAAATGTCTTTGTAAGTCCGAAATCATCGATCATGCATCACACCATTTCCATGATAGTACGATTTCTTCTCTCAACAACACCATTTTGCTGCAGTGTGTGTGGAGGAGGCATTTGTTGACGAATCCCATGATTTTTTAGGTAGTCTCTGAACTCATCACTGGTGAATTCCCCCCCTCGATCTGAGTGGAGAGTTCTGATGTGATGACCAGTTTCTTTCTCAACTGCTACTTTGAACTTTTTGAAGGTTTCAAATGCTTCACTTTTCTTGCAAAGACAAAAAATCCACATTTTCCTCGAATAGTCATCAACACAAAGCATGAAGTACTAGAACCTAGAATGACTTGGCTGCATCGGACTGCAAAGATTGGTATGAACCAGGTCAAGTTTACCATGAGCTTGAAAAGTACTCTTTTGGAATGAAGCCCTGTGTTGTTTTCCTGCTAGGCAATGAGGACACTTATGCTCGTATCCTTCTAAAGAGAAGGAGTGTATGCCGGAAAAGTGACAAGCGAGTGTGGGAATCTACAAGTAACTCTTCCACGTACCCGACCTCTCGAGGTCATGTCGAGAGATATCGGTGGGGATGGAATATGCGTGGGATGTAGACAAACTAGTTAGGAAATCTAATGTCTTCAATACGCACTAGTGGAATTTGTGAATCTAAGGCAAAGAAGGCCCTTCTAACCTAAACTGGTGTGATAGATCGATCGGCAAGGATGACTGCTCGAAGGCTCCAATCAATATCGAGCTCTGGTGTGATTCGATCTATGGGTTGTGGAATACGTGGAAAATGACCTGGGATAGTTTCGTGTATGTCTCCAGATAAGGTCATATGGTGGGTAATGAATACAATCGACTCTACGGACGATTCTCTGGCCTAGTCCAGAATTCTCTAGCTTTGTTAGCTGCTATATCTAGTAAGGATAATTGTTCGACGATGGTGGGTGGAAGTGGGGTAGATCTGAATACTAATATACGTAGGCCAGTGTCTATGTCTAATTGACTTATGGATTCGTTAGGTTGCGGGATTTGTGGATCACAACCGTAGACTCTTGGTTGTTGCGGTCCTGCTATGGTCATGTATGAAATCAAGTCCTAATCCCTAGTATCCAATAATCATATGCTTTCTCAGCTTCTATATTTAGGATCAATAACTGTGAGATCTTCTCAGAGTACCTCACAGGCGTTCTTGTAACCTAGATTCTTAGGCTGGTATCTATATCGAGAAGAGTGTCTCGTGCATCTGGCTATGGGACCAAAGCATCACAACCAAAGTTTTGTTCTCTTTCGAACCCTTCTACAGTCATGTGTATGTTTGCCTAGGGTAATCTGTAGTTTAGTTGATTTGACCAAAACGTGTGTGTGATTGGTTGTCTTCTATATTTAATCCCCTCAACTGAGAGCTGATCTGTCGTAAATCTATTGTTGTTTGGAAGATTTGTATTCTAAGGTTTTGGCCTATGTCAACTATTGCCGTGACGAGATTGGGTTGAGGCACAATTGGCTCAAATACGTATTCCCTAGGCTCCCTGGGTCCCGTGATTGTCATACAAAACAATAATGTAAATCTAACTGCAACAAAGCAAATTTTAACTACGTGGAATAAATCTAGAACATATATATATAATTTCTATTTTTGTATTTTCTGAGAAACTTTAAGAGTTTAAGAAAGTAGCTATTTAAACGTATCTAGAATTTGACAACTTAAGATAAAACTTAAAACAAACAAAATAACCGAGTGTAGTTATTTATCTGTGTAATTTGTAGATCTATTCTAAATAATGAAATAACTTGCTTAATCTATTTGCCAGACTCTCGATCCTACCTCAGAAGTGAGGAATGAATCATAGTTTCTCAGAAACTATCAATCCCCACATGCCTTCCCGGCAATATCGAAAGTAAACTTAAGCTAAAAGAAGTGATTATCTACTCTATTTGATATATTTCTAACTTTAGAAATTTGAAAGCTAGAACACGGATTCTGCATAACAAAGTGGCGAATCCAATGGTGCGTGTGATCTTGTCCCCTCGGTGTGATCTCCTCATTCCTTTGTGTTCACGTGAATCCGAGAAAAGTGTGTAATGATAGCATTAATGTAAGTAGATATTGGGACAAAGGCAGCTCGTAATGCATCGAATATAATGCGAGTGGGAGAGGGATAGCGCAAGAGTACGAGCTTGGCTTATGTAATTCCTAGCGGGATTTATTGCGAGTCATGCAACATAAAGCATCCAGAACCTAAAACTATCTTGTTTTGAGGAGAAAAACTTGCAACTTTAATGGCTTCCTAAGCTATCCTACTCCAATGGATTGGGTGAAATAACATCTTTTGCCTCGCACAAGATGGATATGTGGCTTACCAACAGCTGAACAATGCTAACTAAACATGCAAAGAATTGAAAATATGGCTTCTAAGCAAAATAATAGACTGAACTATTGAAAATGAGAGCATGAAAAGTGAATGAGGGGCAGCCTTTTGTTTTAGCACAAGCCATTTATTTATAGCTTTTCATTCACCCAAAGATCAAAACCAAACTGAACTCTAAAACTATAAACAATGGCCAAACACTATTCCAGGGGACCAAAAACATAAATGCAAGCCCAAGTCGGAAAAAAAAGCTGGTGAATCGTTGATTTTTACGTGAGTCGCGTTAAAAACACTTTCTGGAAAACGCGTAAAGGACCGCCACTCTGAGCAGGGCGGCGGTTACAGGACCGCCACCCCCGATCGGGCGGCGGTCACAAGAGCACCACCCATGCAGGGGGTGGCCATCAAGAGCAAAAGGACAAGAAAAGAGGGAAAGAGATAAAACAAAGGACGCAGGGGCTAAGCGGGGCATGCGGGATGTTAACACACACTTGGAGATCTTTTCCGGATTCCGAACACCTTGCGAGGAGACCTGTATCATCATTGGGGCACTTGTCACGTTGTTCGTGTACAGTACCTTACAATTTTGGGTACGTACATATTGCCCCCTCGGAGAAGCGTTTTAGCCATGGAGATGCGTAAAATGGTGGGTCCGAGTATGGTAGTCCCGAAATGGGAAGTTAGAAGTTATACTAACACGTCGTGTGTGTTGACATGACGCCATCCAAAATTCCCGCTACCCGTAAAACAAAAAGAGAACTCAAGTGCAGATAGATATAATAGTTTGAAAAATAAACGCTAAGATAACAGAGAATGAGAACGTACCATTTGTGCAAGGATAGGAACTTACCTCCATCAGCGCTCCAAACCTGTGAAAAAGTCATTTTAAAACGAAACAGAGTGCTATATATATGAAAGTGGGCCCATTTTCCTATTCATTTGTGCAAGTTGATTTGATTGATTTTGAGCTCTGGGACCCACGGTGACGGTTTCTTGCGTGAGTAGAGTCAAAACATCCACAACGAGATAGCGATCATGCCTCCACGTGCGGAACATTGACCCGCGAGATCACAGGTTAGTTTTCTTCAGTTTTTCCTTTTTCCCCCCTTAATTTTGAAATGTTAAAATCTTTGTCATGGGGGGATCATTTTTGAAAATGCTAGTGTCAAAAGGTCCACCTAGGGGGGCGCCTACTGGGTAGGCTTCGTATTTAGGAAAAAGGGTCATTTTTTGCATTTTTAGGCTTGTTTAGCATTTAAAACCCGCGTGGGTTTTCGGACCATGACCGCCGCCCTGCCTAGGGTGGCGGTTACTGACCGTCACCTGTTCGGGGTGGCGGTTACAAACCGCCCCTCTGCTCAGGGCGGCGGTTTTGCACAGAATGCAAAAGAATCCTTTTTTTGAAAATGTTTTTGCTTTTCTAGCATTTCTACGTGCTTACATGGTTTTTCTAGTATTACTCGGATGCTAACTTGCTCTATTTTGTGTGTTTTTGGGTGTATGCAGGCGAGAGAGGAGTACATCCGATGGAGTAGAGAGAGGGAGTGTGATTGGCTCCCAGGGGTACTAGATGCCCTCTCACGGGGTGAGGAGGACACACTTAGAGGGTGGCATACTGCGCATATCATCGTGTGCCCTCATGTTGCACCATCTAGTCACATCCTTTGTGACCTATTCTCATACTGGGATGTAGATCGGAACACCTTCCGATTGCCAGGGGTCCGTGGTGAGTGGACCATTACATTGGAGGATGTCTATCGTATTCTGGGGGTCCCGATCATCGGGAGACGGCTTACCCTAGAGACAGTAGGCTCACGGGCACGAGATTACAGTGGGCCACATATGGGAGATGCGGTCATCTCCACGGGGGTCGAAAGAAGGGGGTGAGAGTTTGATCTATTCCTTCTTTGCCCATCCCCTTACTTCGCTGAGCCATCATGGGGATCCTTGGCTCGAGATTGATCGGGGACAAGGGAGGGGACACATTATTATATTCTTTGGGCCCCCATTATTGCACGAGATAGAGGGGCATGGTCGAAATATGCCCGGGGGCAGAAATCCTTGGGACTACCTACCATGACTTATACGGGGTAGTCGCATTTTACAGGGCGATCATTGAGCCATCCGACTCTAGTCATGAGTTGGGTCTATGAGCATTTCATCCCTTATGGCGGGGGTGTGGAGGTGGTAGATCCCCGGGGCCGTGAGGGCAGCCAGATGGATAGACATGTTGATGCTTAGAGCACCTCATTAGCTAGTTGCCTCCCTAACTACTGCCGATATGGAGGCCACACCATATCAGACTATGGCGGGCATATGGGGCAAGGAGACTCTTACCTTGATCTCCTGCTCCACGACAGGCAGCTTATTGTGAGTGGGACGAGTGGAGATGCACCCCTTTGGCCGAGTTCCTCAGTAATTTGGCTTACCATATACGGACATGCTTCCCCCAACGGTGCTAGTCTACAGATCAGTTCGTGAGGCTAGAGGGGGGCCTAGAGGCCGAGGTTGGATAGTGGTTACTCCTGGCATTCCCATTACAGCCAGGAGGATAGTACGTGCTAGAGGGAGAGCCGGTGCGCCTCGGGCACCTTTGCTTCAGATTCTTTGTGAGGGTCTCGCTCAGCAGCGATGACCCTATTGATATTGACTCGAGTCTGAGGAGTTCACAGAGGGAGGAACAGAGGAGGAGACCGATGACAGTGATCCTGAGTGGCATGACACTCAGGATATTATGCAGGCAGAGAGGGCCGAGCAGAGCGCAGAGAGGGTGACTCTGGTTTCAAAGGAGCCACTCTCCCAGGGTCGTGGTAGAGAGGATGAGTCCATTGCGGGGTGATACATTGCTCCTCCATAGGAGCAGCCCCTCAGTCGGCAGCGGCATCCACAGGGAGTGCCGGCCAATGACCCATCATCCTGGAGGCTTGGTGATCCGATTAAGTTACCCTTTCTCCCTTTTAATGTTTTCTTGTAGGCTCTCCTTAGTTGCAATTTTGTATTCCTAATTTCTTGTTTGGTTTCTAACTTGTTTTCTCCTTTGTTTGCAGAGACTATTGATGAGTGGCGGGATTTGATCCACAGGGTATGTACTGATTCCCTGATGATCCCCATGGATAGGACCTGCGTGCAGAGCTGTCCGTAGATGTTGGGAGCCTTCAGCAGCCGGTAGGCATACCGACATCTTTTCTCCAGTCTTGCATGTGGCCAGGATGGTATTGACCCTTCGCACCGAGCTAGCGGGGTATAGGAGGATGGCTGAGCATCTTATGAGGAGCCGTTCTTGTGGTGAGACTGCGGCTGCTCCTTGGGACCCTGAGCCCTCCGTACATTCGTGAGCACCGGCATAGCTGAGTCCTAGAGTGTGGGCGTGCACCTTCGGAGGGGTCGCGTAGGGATTGAGAGGCCACTTGGCTCTCGTAGATTTTGTACTATTTATTCTTTGTATATCCCGGGCTCTTTGAGCATTTTGACCGTGCTTAGTGCATGATGGCATTGTATATAAACATTGATCATTTATATATACATATTTATTTTGGATCAAAATCTTGGCACTCATGGTTTCCTTTCTATTTCCTTTTTTCCTATGTATACTACGATGTATGTTTATATGCTTTTTAGAATGTATGCAATGGAGAACAAATGATGTAAATGTTTTTATTTCCTTTTGTGTTTCATGATGCTGATATATGGTGATATAGATATAATGTGATTTTGAATCTTAGCTTATGTAAACAATTTTGGATACCTCATGTGTGTTTTGCAAAGTGATGAATACAAACTAGTATGATGAACAGATAAACTTGCCCCACTCCTAACTCCACGCAACTAGTAAGATGCGAGGGCTTATCACCAAGAGTCAAGAAGGGCACAAGTTATGAAATGTGCTAAAACGATAGTGATGAAAGATAGACAAAGCTTTGGTGGAACCAAATTGGAAGCTACAAGCTTACTCTACCCGAGTGACTTCATAGTTTAGAATGCAACTTACTTTGTGGTTTATCTAGACTTAGATCCGTAGATGGCCATGTAGTAGAAAAAATCTGGGTTTTTAGGATTTTAACTCTCTTGGAATTTTGAACATCTGATTCATTTATTTTTGACTCAAAGTTTCAAAGTTTGAATTGTTTGTGTATGACCATTTGCATTTATTTGTCAAGAGGACCCCTACACTTTGCCCCATGTTACTAGTAAGAAGCATTGGTTTAACACCGTGGGCAAAGCATAGGAGAGTAAGGGCATTTCCATCCTTTCCCAACTCTACGTCACTAGTAAGAGACGCAAGCTCATCACCAAAGGTTGGTGGGGCAAGGAAATGTGTAAAATTAAAATTTTCTGTTTGATCAACGTTTGACTTGTTTTCTTGAGTAAAACGTCAGTATGTGCTTATTTCCAAAGAGACATATATATGGGATAGATGTGACACCATGAAGCTTCTAGAACAGACCATAGGCAAGACACCTATCCTAAGAAGAAACTAAAAGTGAGAACAAGCCCGCAGATCTTGGTATGGTTACCGTTTAAGACTTTGTCATATCTAGCTTTATTTGATAAAATGATTCCGAGATAATTTGATGACATCATGAAAATGGAGAGGTACGATTAAAGAGTTTATGCCAACAACATCATGAGTTTGTAATGAATTTCTTTGAGAATAGATTCCTTGATCACAATTTGTGTACAAAACAAATGGACAACATGATCCTAATCTGTATGAAAATGCAATGTAGATAGTTATATAAGTAGTGCTAGCTACTTATGCGTAGAACCGCTTGAGGTGTAGGGAATTGACTGTTTCACCAAATTCCTCACCTTCTAGTGTACATAAGAGGTATGCACCATTTCCATAGTCCTTCATGACTCGGTATGGGCCCAACCATTTGGGCCGGAATTTCCTTCCTTCGCCGGTCTTCTTGTCGATCCGGCTATCTAGCCTTAGAACTAGATCACCTTCGTATATGTCACGTTCATAGACCTTCTTGTTGTACTGCCGGCACATCCGGTCAGCATAAACTCTATGTCGTTGTTCAGCATCTAACCTAGTTTCATCTAGGCTTTCTAGTTGGGAAAGACGTGCTTCTCTGTAAGCGTCTTCATCCAGAATCCCTTGTAATGAAATGCGGAGACTGGGTATTTCAACCTCAAGTGGGAGAACTGCCTCTGCCCCGAACACTAGTGAGAAAGGAGTTTCTCCCGTTGGTGTTCTTATTGAGGTTCGGTGGGCCCACAAGGCTGGATATAACTTCAAATGCCAATCGTTTGTTTTCTTTCACAGTTTTAAGGAGAATGGCTTTCAGTGTCTTGTTTGTCACTCTGCCCGTTGGCTTGAGGGTAATACAAGGAAGCCGTATGATGGCTTATCTTAAATTTATTGCATAGCTTGCGAACCTCTTCATTCTTAAAAGAAGTTCCATTATCGGAGATAATGATTTGTGGGATACCGTATCTGTAAATGATTTGGTTCAAAATGAACTTGGCAATTACAGAACCTGGTACAGTAGTAAGAGGCATAGCCTCTACCCACTTGGTGAAATATTCGGTGGCTGTGATTATAAAATTATGGCCATCTGTAGACGAGGGAGAGAATTTCCCTATCAAATCAAGACCCCATGTAGAAAAGGGCCATGGAGTAGCAATTGGTTGTAGAGCTTGTGCTGGCATATGAATTTCGTGGGAGAATTCTTGACACTTATGACACCTGCGTACAAACTCCACTACGTCGTGTTCTAGAGTGGGCCAGAAATAGCCCATTCGATGTATTTTGCGAGCGGTGGCATGGCCACCGAAGTGGCCTCCACACATTCCACTATGAGATTCGTGGAGAATCTTCTTGGATTCTTCTGTGTCGGCACATCTCAAGAGCATTCCATCGAATGCTTTTCGGTAGAGTACTTGCTCTATGATGACGTATTTGGCTGCAATAATACGTAACCACCTTCTTTGTTGTGGTGTAGCTCCTTCTGGGTACGTATGGTCCATGATATAATTAATGATATCAGTGTACCAGGGACACTCAGAGATAGAGGGTTGGGTTTCGATGTAGTATACGCACTCATCTGGAAAATCTAAATCTACTAAATCGCCTCCATCTAATGGGTTATCAGCTAACCAATCCGCAATGATTTGTCCCTTAACCAACTTCTGATTTACAAATGTTAATTCGAATTCCCCCATTAAGGTTATAAAACATCCAGCCTTTTTAGACAAGGATCCTTGTGTGAGGAAAGTTCGTAAATGGTCCGTTTTTACCATGACCCTCGTTTCTTGATTCAGCATATAGTGTCTTAAGCGTTTAGTAGCAAAGACTATGGCAAGGCATTCTCATTACACTGTGTATAACGTGTTTCATAGTCAAGTAATGTTCGACTAATGAAATAAATCACGAGTTCCTTTTTGTCATTGTCTTCTTGGGCCAACATACAGGCCAACGAGACATCGGTAGCTCGTGAATACAAAATTAACGAGCGGTCTAGCTTGGGTGGCATTAGCGTAGGTGGTGATAATTGGAAATGCTTAACTGCATCAAAGGCTTTATTGCAGTCTTCGGTCCAATCAATGCTATAATCCTTCTTGAGTAAATTTTTGATTGGATGAATGGCGAAGCTTATGTCCATGATGAATCTCCGGATTACACCCAGTTTTCCGAGAAATGACCTGATTCCAGATTCATTCGAAGGTGGGACCATTTCGAGGACAGCCCAATTTTGGTTGGATCAACATCTATCCCTCGTGACGATATGATGTAACCTAGGAGCTTTCCTCCTGTTACACCAAAGACACATTTCTCTGGATTTAGTGTGACTCTGTATTCTATTAGGCGTGAAAGAATGACGCGGAGTACTTCTGGATGGTCACAATGCTTCTTGGCCTTAGCCAACAAGTCATCTACGTAGGATTCCATGATTTTATGAATTAAATCGTGGAATATATATGTCATAGCTCGCTGGTACGTAGCACCAGCGTTCTTGAGGCCAAATGGCATAACAACATAACAATAGGTTCCCCAAGGAGTTATAAACGTGGTTTTGGCTTGGTCTTGTTCAGATATTCTGATTTGATTGTATCCCGAGAATCCATCCATGAGGGACAAGAGTTCAAATCCAGTTGTTGCATCAACAATGACATCTATGGATGGTAATGGGAAGTCGTCCTTAGGACATGCTTTGTTAATGTCTCGGAAATCTATGCAGATGCGTATCTTCCCATTCTTTTTGAGAACGGGAACAATATTAGATACCCATTGAGAGTAATCGACTGGTTTGATGAACCCTACTTGTAGGAGTTTTATTATTTCGTCTTTCACCATGAGAGCCACCTTGGGTTTCATGGGTCTTGATTTTTGTTTAACCTGGTTTTGCATCAGATTTAGTGACGAGGTTATGCACCGCAATGTGTGGTGCAACGCCTGTCATTTCCTTATAATTAAATGCAAAAGATTTCTGATGTTCCTTGAGGATCTGAGTGTGTATTTCTACTTCTTTGGGGTTAACGAGGACCCTAATTTCAATATTTTTGGTTCATCCTCCGTTCGATGTTAACATCAATTGTTTCTTCGATTAAAGAGGCATTACCTTCTTCAAACTCAGGTGGGGCTGGAGGTAAATCCAAATCGTCCCCACTTTCTACCGTGTATACGCTAGGTTCCATTATGGGATTTCCGTAGTAAGAAGATGAATGTGGGATTAAGGACAAATCTATCGTATGATAGGAGAGATGTAGTGCCACATAGGCATTTAAGTAATCCAAAGTGGCCATATCACTATCAACATGGTCTAGGATAGTAGATTCATTTTTGTTTAAAAGAGAATTTGTCGTTGTCTTTATCAATGGTTCATCACGAAGGGATACTATGAAACGGGTATCCTCTAACTTATTGCTTGGAGTAAAACATGATGCGGAAGTTGCTATTGAATCAGCGAGAAGATTTTCTTCTCGTGGGATTGTTTCAATTGATATGAAGTCAAATTCCTTGCTTAAATCTAATACAGACTTTTTTGTAAAGCTACAAATGCTCGGCTTTGGTTTCATATATCTCAGAGACTTGGTTTCCTACCAATTGTGAGTCTCCTAATACTCTGATGTTATTAATACCGATCCTCTTGGCTAAAATGAGGCCAAGGAGGAGGGCTTCGTATTCAGCGCCATTGTTTGTACATTCGAAATTGAGTTTGAAGGCGAATGGTAGGACATTTCATTCAGGGGAAGTAAAGATTACACCAGCCCTCGCTCCATAATGGAATTTAGCTCCATCAAAATGGAGAGTCCAATATTTAGCTGGGAATATGGATCTTTGGGATATTTGTTGTGTTTGCGCATTCTACTTCCACCTATACAGAGATCCTCGGTGAAGAGAACCAACACCTAGGGAATTTCCCATGCCCACAGTAATCAAATGGTAAAAACATTAGTAGACCCTATTCTAGTAATTCAATGATTTTTGTAGTAGTTCCTAATGATACCATTTCTATAATGTTAGCCTCACCTTTTGAGGCTGGGATTGTCTTGACTAGATTCATAGTCTCAAGATCCATTGTAGGTACTAATTTCTCCTCTGGTTTTGTGTCGTGGGTTTATTAAGTTGGTTTGTTGGAAGTTCAAATTCGAGTGCACACCTGGTCTTTTCTTTAAGTCAGCTAGGTGTATATCGAAAGGTTTTGGATCGCCTTTGGCTACAAACACCTTTCCTAGATGCAAGAATCTTACTTCTTGGAATAACGTAGAAGGGATTGCCTTCATTCGGTGTATCCATGGTCGGCCGAGGATCATATTATAATTAGTTTCCCGATCTATAATATAAAACTCAGTCAGGATTGTTTTGGGTCCTAAGGTGACCGGTAGTATTATAGTTCCAATCGAAGTGGCTTTAAGGCTATCATAGCCTCTCAATGTATTTCGAGTGGTGGAACAGTTTGTTTCCCCATATCCTAATTTTTGAAGGAAAGAGAAGGGGACTATGTTAACTGTGGCCCCATCGTCAACCATTGCTCGTTTTACATAGTTATTATAAACCCATACTTGTAAGTGTAAGGTGGATCGCCTCGGCGTGCAATCTCAAAGATCTGTGGGCATTTTACTTATTTCGAATATGAATTCGACATCCTTCTCCGGCTGTCTGGAGGATGAACATCAAAGTCTAATGATTTACCTATTTTTCAAGAGGTGGAGTGATGTTAATTAAATGACCTAAACCTAATGCTTCTAAAAGAGCAGCCCTGTGAGTAGGAGAGTTTTTTAGTAAGTCTAAAAATGAAATGTGCGAGAAGGTTTTTGTTAGGTCGTTAATTAAATCATAGGCACCCACGGGTTTTTCTACTATTTGTTGACTCTTATCTATTTCTACGGCAGGTGACTTGGGCTTGGTTGAGAGAAATATTCTCGTGTTCTTGTTATAGCTTCGATAGGTAGTTCAAATTGCATCTAGTTCTACTAAACCGACTATCTTGGGTCTCGGCTGATTTCCTAATTGTGGGCGCAATCGATGGATTTAGTGAAGTCGAGGCTTCATGATCATTGTTTCGTCATTGCACCCTTGTTCGTCATAGTTGGATTTAGTCTGTTATTATCATGATTTGGGAGTGGATCGTTAAAGATCTTGAGGTGAGCATTCTCGAGGGGAAAACCCCCGCGAGTGTGCTTGGTGGTCGTAACACGGATCTCGCCAAAAACAAATCTGTGAAGAACTATCTTTGTTCTTCTGGAAAATGTTGCATGAATTTATTGTAGTCATAGCACGTTCTAGTATCATGACCTCGAATTTTGTGGAAACTACAATATGAATTGGGATTGTAATTCCTGGTTTGTTGGTTTGGTGTATATTGTGGCCCAAAACTCTGATCAAACTATTGCCTATTAGGATTAAAGTTTTGCATTTGTTGTTTCTAGCTTTGATTTTGGTTTTGATAACCAAATGATTTTTGGCTTGGCCCTTGTATGGGATTTCGCCATTGTTGTTGTTGTTGTGGATGGTTAAAATCCACTGTATTAATTGTCGGGTAAAGTTGTTGTTTCATTGGTTGTTTGTTTGTGATGGAGTATTGACAATATTTACCTTCTTGGGCTGGTCGGTTACTCCATCTATTGTTACACCTGATTTTTGTTAAGGAGTTTAGGTCCTTGATTGACATTTGTAGTGGTGGGATAATTTTTGTGTTCGATTATGGGTGATTAACCTCCGCGTTTGCTCCATATGTTTTGCGACCACTATCAATTGCTGCTTGATCTATTCGAAGAGCACTCTCTAGTACTTCATCGTAAGTTCATAGTGGGAACTTCTAGACTTCTTCCTTCACTTCTCTGCTAAGCGAATGAAGGAATAAATCACATAGTTCCATTTGATCCATGTTTGGCGCACTTGCCGAGGAATAAAGGACTGTACGCCACCTTTGGATGAAATGGGCGACAGATTCGTTGTGTTCTTGTTTGATGTGTAAGAACTCCCTGATTCCTGTTCTTAACAATTTGTTCATGTCAAATGCCTTAATGAACTCTGATACGAGTTGTTTAAATGAATGGATGGAAGCCTCAGGTATTCTATAATACCAATCAAGAGTGATGCCTTCCAAAGTTTTGGGGAATATTTTAGCAACAACCCCATCCCAAGGGAGTAGTTCTCGTATGGCTGTAGCGTAAGCTTTGATATGCGCATTTGGATCTCCCTCACCTTTGTACTTGGGTAAATCGGGAAGGGGTCTTGGAAGCATGATGCTTCGTATGGTGAAGTCTAAGGGCTCTTTCAAATATTCTGAATAAGTCCCTATCGCATAGGTTTCGACCATTGATGGTGGTTGCTGAGGGAGTGGTGGTGGGATGGGTTGTTGATATGGTGCAGCGTATGCATTAGTAGGGGCATAAGGAAACACTTGTGTTTGAGCAAGCATGCCGGGAGAGGAGAACATCTCCCTGTGGTGATTTGGAGTACATGTTTAAGTATGACGGGGTATTGTCCAGGAATGGATTGTTTGATACTAGACCGGGAGGAATGGTGTTAGAGATGATGGGCCTAGTTGGCGTTTGTTGTGGATACTAAGGAGGCATGCCTAACGTGCCTACTCCTGTGAGGAGATCTACTTTGCTAGGATGGCATGGAGGATTGGAACCCCCTATTTGCATGAATTACAAATTTTGACTTGCTTGGGCAAGTTCTAACCCTCTCACTTTTTCTACTAACGTTGAAATGACTTCATTTGGTGAAGTCACGATATTCTGCCTTGGTGGCGTTTGTTGTATACCATGGTTTTGTATAGGCATGTGATATCCTACTATGAACTGCTCGCTATCTTACCAAGTTTCTCTAAGAGTATTTCCTATATGCAATGGTATAGAGGTATTTTCTTGAAAAGAGACCTCGTGTTGCGTTTGTAAACCTCCTACAGGTGGGTATACACCCCGAGAGCGTTGTTCACTCCTAGGATAACGTATTGAATGTTCATCATCTAAGACCAGGTATGGGTCTGATTGTCTACTAATTTTTGGTCTAAGTAGTATCTGAGGAGATGATCCAGATTCTCTCGGTGAACGTCATATTATTCGAGCCTGAAGGCTTTGTTTGTTGTTTTTGAGGGGGTTGATCTAACTCCTCAGTTTGAAAAGATGAATTATATATGATTCTTGGAGTTTGTGTTGACAACTGATTAGTTGAGTAGTTGTCACCCCATACCAAGAGTGAAGGTGATGATTGTCTATTTTGTTGGGCGTAGTATACCTCAAGACACAAGAGGGGTCTGCCATATGCATCAAATCCCGACATATTCGGGGGGTATATGAATAATGCAAGAATAATGGGAGAGAGTGAAAATGATTCGTGAAAGCTAATGAGGCGGAGAAGATGAAAAGTAAACTAAACTTGAAAGAAAACATAATACTATGACTCCGGATGAGAAAGTAGGAAGTTCACATCAGCTTCACTAATTTTGTTTGTTTCACGTCGGGTTCACCAATTTTGTACGCCGAAAAATTGACAAGTGAGCGTGGGAATCTACAGGTAACTTCTTACGCACCCGACCTCCCGAGGTCGTGCCGAGATAGCCGGTGGGGATGGAATATGCGTGGGATGCAGAAAAACTAGTTAGGCAATCTAATGTCTTCAATACACACTAGTGGAATTTGTGAATCTAAGGAAAAGAAGGCCCTTCTAACTCCGAATCGGTGTGATGGATCGATCGGAAAGGATGACTGCTCGAAGGCTCCAATCAATATCGAGCTCTGGCGTGATTCGATCTATGGGTTGTGGAATACGTGGAAAATGACCTAGGATAGTTTTGTGTATGTCTCCAGATAAGGTCATATGGTGGGTAATGAATACAATCGACTCTACTGGACGATTCTCTAGCCTAGTCCAGAATTCTCTAGCTTTGTTAGCCGCTATATCTAGTAAGGATAACTGCTCGACGATTGGTGGGTGGAAGTGGGGTAGATTTGAATATTAATATATGTAGGCCGGTGTCTATGTCTCGATTGACTTATGGATTCGTTAGGTTACGGGATTTGTGGATCACAACCGTAGACTCTTGGTTGTTGCGGTCCTACTATGGTCATGTACGAAATCAAGTCCTAATCCCTAGTATCCAATAATCATATGCTTTCTCAGCTTCTATATTTAGGATCAATAACTGCGTGATCTTCTCAGTACCTCACAGGCGTTCTTGCAACCTGGATTCTTAGGTGGTATCTATATCGAGAAGAGTGTCTCGTGCATCTGGCTATGGGACCAAAGGATCACAACCAAAGGTTTTTTCTCTTTCGAACCCTTCTATAGTCATGTGTATGTTTGCCTAGGGTAATCTGTAGTTCGGTTGATTTGACCAAAACGTGTGTGCTTGGTCATCTTCTATATTTAATCCCCTCAACTGAGAGCTGATCTGTCGTAAATTTGTTGTTGTTTGGAAGATTTGTATTCTAAGGTTCTAGTCTATGTCAACTATTTCTGTGACGAGATTGGGTTGAGGCACAATTGGCTCAAATACGTATTCCCTGGGCTCCCTGGGTCCCGTGATTGTCATACAAAACAATAATGTAAATCTAACTGCAACAAAGCAAATTTTAACTACGTGGAATGAATCTAGAACATATATATATAATTTCTATTTTTGTATTTTCTCGAGAAAAGTTAAGAGTTTAAGAAAGCAGCTATTTAAACGTATCTAGAATTTGACAACTTAAGATAAAACTTAAAACAAACAAAATAACCGAGTGTAGTTATTTATTCGTCTGCAATTTGTAGATCTATTCTAAATAATGAAATAACTTGCTTAATTTATTTGCCGACTCTCGATCCTACCTCAGAAGTGAGGAATGAATCATAGTTTCTCAGAAACTATCAATCCCCACAGCTTCCCTGGCAATATCGAAAGTAAACTTAACTGAAAAGAAGTGATTATCTACTCTATTTGATATATTTCTAACTTTAGAACTTTGAAAGCTAGAACCTGGATTCTGCATAACAGTGGCGAATCCAATGGTGCGTGTGATCTCCTCATTCCTTTGTGTTCACGTGAATCCAGAAAAGCGTGTAATGCTAGCATCAACAGAAGTAGATATTGGGACAAAGGCAGCTCAGAATGTAGACTGAATATAATGCGAGTAGGAGAGGGATAGCGCAAGAGTACAGAGCTTGGCTTATGTAATTCCTAGCGGGATTTATTGCGAGTCATGCAACATAAAGCGTCTAGAACCTGAAACTATCCTGTTTTGAGGAGAAAAACCTGCAACTTTAATGGCTTCCTAAGCTATTCTACTCCAATGGATTGGGTGAAATAACAACACTGCCTGCACAAGATGGATATGTGGCTTACCAACAGCTGAACAATGCTAACTAAACATGCAAAGAATTGAAACTATGGCTTCTAAGCAAAATAATAGACTGAACTATTGAAAATGAGAGCATGAAAAGTGAATGAGGGGCAGACCATTTGTTTGAGCACAAGCCATTTATTTATAGCTTTTCATTCACCCAAAGATCAAAACCAAACTGAACTCTAAAACTATAAACAATGGCCAAACACTATTCCAGGGGACCAAAAACATAAATGCAAGCCCAAGTCAAAAAAAGCTGGTGAATCGTTGATTTTTACGTGAGTCGCGTTAAAAACACTTTCTAGAAAACACGTAAAGGACCGCCGCTCAAGGGGCAGCGGTACACAGGACCGCCACCCCGATCGGGCGGTGGTCATAAGAGCACCACCCACGCAGGTGGCGGTTTCATCATCAAGAGCAAAAGGCCAAGAAAAGAGGGAAAGAGATAAAAACAAAGGACGCAGGGGCTAAGCGGGGCATGCGGGATGTTAACGCACACTTGGAGATCTTTTCCGGATTCTGAACACCTTGCGAGGAGACCTGTATCATCATTGGGGTACTTGTCACATTGTTGCAGCAAGACAAGACCTTACAATTTTGGGTACATACAAGAGCCCATGTACCATATTACACCGGTGAAGTGTTTCAAGATATTTAAAACTAACATGACCAAATCTCTGATGCCACAACTGCACTGAGATGGAATTTTTAGCCACAAGTGCTTGATCATCTCTATAAACAAAATCAAGTTAGAACATGCGTCCCACATTGGAGGCTTTTGCAATTATTTTCGAGCCTCTTGATTTATCTCGAATCAAACATGTTTTCTTGCCGAATTGACTATCAAAGTCAATTTTTAGGTTGTGATCTAGGAGTTGACTAACTGAAAGAAGATTCTTTATCAACCCAGGGACATATAGGACATCTGATAGTCTACATTTGCGTGAACCAAGGGGTAGAGAAATGTTCCCAATCCCCTGAACTATATATGAAGAATCATCTCCCAACGAAACATGATTTTTCGATGGCATGTCCCTCATTGAAATAAACCAGTCTCTGTGGCTGGTCATGTGTCAAGTGGCTCCCAAATCAACATACCAAACATCACTAGATGACGTGGATGGTTCACTTGATCGAGCAGTGAACAAGAAGTCTTCATTATGTCATGATTGTTCTTGTTGCTCGAAATATTACCTTCTTTGGTGGGGTCTTCTTTTCTAGTTCCCCTTTTACGCCGTGATAGTTGTTAGAATGTTCCTTGTAAGATTGTTGTTGTTGTGGTCTAGATTTGCTTGATGAACCTTTCTTATAAGTGTTATACCAACAATCTTTTAAGTCATGTCCTCTTTTACAAATTGGAAATTGCTTCTTTTGTTGATTGTCCCCATGATACTAATTCTGATGTTGGGACTTTTGATAGGAATTAGGTTTTCCTTTACCTTTTCCTTTCCATTTTTGATGTGAAGATAGTGCCTGATCCTCTTCATTATCCTTATTGTGCATTGCTTCCTCTTGTTGCAGTAGGTTTACTAGTTTTTCAAAACCAATTGTCATATCTGTCACGTTTAGTGTTGTGACAAAAATACCGTAAGAAGAGGGGAGTGCTCTCTAACAATGGGAACAAGAGCATCATCTATGATTGGTTCTCCCTGGGCTAGAAGTAAAGCCCTTAATTCTCAGTAACTCTTCTTAAGAAAGTTTCAATTTTCTCATTTCGCTTAAATTTCAAAGGTGTATGTAATTGACTTTGCAAATTCAGTATGACATTATTGTTCTTGGCCTCGTATACTATACTCAATTTATCCCATGCATCTTTTGCTGTTTTGGCATCTCGAATGTGGGGTTGCACATCATTAGACACTCCAAACAAGATGATGAGTTTGGCCTTCTGATCTGCTTTATCAAACTGCCATTGTTGTGTTGTATTAGTGGCTGATCTGGTCAGAGTACCATTCACAATGACCAGATCTCTTCAAACTCAAGTTGTGTCTTTATTTTTGTCTTCCATGCAACATAGTTGCTTCCTCTAAGCAATTGTGAATCCGGAAGAAAAAATTTGGGGGCATTGGTGCCCATTTTGTAGAGATCACTGATAGGGTTTGGCTCTTATCACTCTGGTATTAGGTCTCCCAATCTATATACCGTCAGTCTGATATACCAAACCTTTCTATATACACGCCCTTCCAATATACCCGTCGGTACGTGGAAGAAGCTTGCCCTTTCTATATACTTGGCGGTACGTGAAAGAGGCGTTAACGTACGTGAAAGAATTCAATACGTGGTACCAAGATAGTACTGATGGGGTCTGTGTGATTATTGACACCGGCTCAAAGAAATATCCTCATACGCATGCGTAACTTCACTATATACTTGGATAATTTCTCAGTCTAGATTTATGTCGTGCAATCATTCACAGACGGATGGGATGGTTCATAGTGTGTGCACTGTGACCTTATTACTCCCGTCGATTTAAAGGGACGATGCCAGACGACGTTGTTGCAGCTATATTAGGTGTTAAGTGTAGTAGTAGTCATGACGGCTTTACCCGTAAGCGCTTCCCAGAGGCACCGTATATACCGAACACTGCGAATGAGATCTAGGATCTCGTGAGTGTTACAGAACCAATTCTTTTTATTGTTTTTATTACAATTTCGCCGCTTTTTTAGCGATTTACATAAAGTTTTCAGTTGACTATGGAAACCTACAAATTAGTACAATATATAGCAGTATATAATTTACTTTTCAAAAACTCGGTAAATTTGAATGCAGCAAAAATGTCTCATTTCGGGACTCGTGGCCTCCTGAGCCCAATACGACCCAAAATGCTAAAAATTGCAAAAAAATAGCTGAAAATGCAATTTTTAGATGGGTCTCCTTTTGCAAAAAATGTCCGAAATGAAAAAACAGGCCGAATGGGAGAAAAAAATATTTTTACCCTAAATTAGGGATTTCTCCGCTAAATTTAGTTAGTTATAACTAAATTCAAAATTTCTACTAAATTTGGCAGTTCCACCAAAAATTCTGCCAAACACAAAATGTGAAGTTGGGGGTGGGATTTGAACCATGCACCTCCCACTTCTAAGGCTTTCCCTCTATCCAACTTGGCCACTTAAGGGCGCTTGATGTAGGAATGAACAAACTTGTATTTGAAGTATATGAAAAAATGACTTACCTTTGAAAATGCGACCTGGATGAAGGATCCACGTGTCTGCAGCTGGTGTGATGCGATTTTAGGGTTATTTTTTTGCTAAAAATCTGGATCTGAAGCATCTACAACACTTTATCTCCTTTTTCTTTGTTTTGTTCTCCTTTGGCCGCCACTTTTCCCTTATTTCTCACCATTTTTTTAATTTTTGCTTGCTTGGTCACCGCTTTTTTTTTTGCTTTTTTGTGTAGGCCGTGATTGAAATGTTTGTTGTTCCTTTTTTTGTGCAGGTTTGTGTGGAGACAGAAAGCCTTAGCCACTGTTTTGAATGCTCTTTCACCATTTTTTTGTAGTTTCTTCTGAGTTTTGCACAGCCGCCTATGTATAGTCTCCAGTGTTGCTCGCTTATTTCTTTGTGCAGGTGGCTCGTTGGTGGCAAGCGTCCGACTGGAGGAGGATGGAGATGGCCACTTTGTTTTCTTGTGTTGCAGGTCGGTTTGAGCAGCCGATCTATATCTCAACACATTTCTCAAAAATATATTCTCTCAACTCGCCAATGCTCAACAATATAGAGAACAATCACAACAAATGCATTTGAAAAGCTTGGTCTTGGAAGAACAAATGCACAGACCTCCAAATATAGCTGCCTACTAAAAATAGCAGAGACTAATTGCTTTTTTAAATTTAGAGACAAAACCCCTATTGGGCAATATTTTTCTTTGTTTAAATTTCTATACCTGCAACAAATTTTAACCCCTATTGGGAGGTTGCGGGAGGTTGGGAGGTTGCGATATTTAACCCTATGGGAGGTTACGGGAGGTTATCAGAGTGCTCTCTATTGCTACATACGGCTGTTGCATTCTCCACAAGACGGTACTATCGACACTAAAATTTTCCTCCCTAATAATGTGGCCAAGCGTATAATGTATACAGTTACCGATGTTAAAATGTCAAAGTTTGGGTAATTAGAGAAGTAGGTCTACATGATTAGGAATTAGAAATATTATATTGGTAATAAAGACAAGGAGTGAGGTCATAAATATTTTGTGTATTTTATTTGTAAAAAGTCTAAAAATGTGGAACCCATGTAAAATGATAAGGTTTATCTTATCTTAAAAAGATAAGCTTACATGTACAGATAAGAGTTAAGGTATGGAATATGATTCGTCAGAGGGATTTCTTATCCTATCTTAGAGATAAGATGGATAAGCCCGGAAGTTCTATAAATAGAGAGGCCACCCCCTCATTTAGCATAGAAGGAAGTAGTGAGAAATATTGTAGGAAGTGTGCGAAGGAAGCCATCGCTTTAAAGGTGTGTCAAGAAGCCATTAAGAGGTGTAATTGTAAAGTTTCTCCCATAGTCTTGGTAAAGGCAAGGCAAGTGAAGTCAATAACACTCAAGTACCTCATGGGTGAGATCAGAATAATTTCATGTTAATATTATAATTTATTTTGATATTTCAGATTTGTCATCATTCCGTCTTATCATAGTCGATGGTATTCTTGTGTTATGTTGTTGTTTTGTTTCCAGATTACATCCACCAAACTAAAGGTTGTGCATTAGTAAATAATCATAGCACGAGGAGTTCCTGTGAAGAATTATCATAGTGCCGGATTGGTGATGACATTTTGGTTCCGTTGCCGGGACCATTCCTCGTTGGTGGATTTTCTGGAGAGATATTCCCACTTAGTCAAAAATCAATTAGAGGGTAACCTTGTTTTTACTGTGCATAGTAGTTACCATGGTAAAGTCATTTTTGCCATGAATAGTAGTTACCATGGTAAAGTCATTTTTGCTGGGAATAGTATTTACCGCAGTAAAGTCACTTTTTACCATGAATAGTATTTACCGCAGTAACTTCACTTTTTACCGTGAATAGTATTTACCGCAAAGAACTTCACTTTTACCGTGAATAGTGTTTACCGTGAATAGTGTTTACACAAGAAAGTCAGTTTTTACCGCAAAGAAGTCAAGTTTTACCATAGTTTACCGTGGTCATTTCTATTTTACTGTAGAAAGGTGTAAAGTCACTTTCTAGTATAGTGATTCCAATTATTTGCACACATAAGTCTTGTTGATTGTACTTGTGAGTTGGTATTTCACGGTGGTTACTTTTGAAAATGGGAAAGATTCTGTTTTTTCAGCTCAATCTAATGAAGATGCTTCTTCTTTCATTCAAGAGTTTAAGCGATCTTGTATTTGTAATGGCCTTATAAGAAGGGAACAATGGACTGAATTTTTCCTACCTTTTGGATGGTTCAACACTTAGGTGGTTTCAAACACTAGGTGATAATGTGAAAATTCATGGGATTTATTAACTCAAAGTTTTCAAGAATTTGGTGAACAATGTAAATATGCAGATCTCATGATCGAGATCACAAAGCTATCCCAAGGAGAGAAGGAGAAGATAAGGGATTATCATGCTCGTGTTCTAGAGCTAAGGAGGAAGCTCGATGCCCAGATCCGGAAGGAAGGACTAGCGGATGGGTTGATGAATGGCATGGATAATCTCCTCTCGTAAGCACTTCATTCTTGGGATGAAGCCGAGATCGACAACGAGTGAAGTATGACCACTAGCTACCATGAACAAGCAAAGGAGATTGCAAGAAGGCAAGAAGAAAGCATGGAAGAGGAGCCCAAAGAAATTGTTGCTAAAGTAGAGCCTACACCAGCACCTTTGGTCCAGAATCCACAACCACTCCCGGTGAGCACAAATATTTCTCCTAGTACATCTACTGAGTATGAAGATCTGCTCAAAAAGATGGGTCAGTTAACTATTAATCTTCTTCAAGGAAAGGAATTTAGTTCTCAGGGAGGAGATAGAGGTCCAAAAAGAAATATTTCTGAAGTTGTTTGTTATGGTTGTTATAAAAAGGGTCATTATAAGTATAATTGTCCAGATAGAGCTTCTACATCTGGTAAAGGAGATAATGATAAAGGAAAAGCACCTGTGAATTCTTTTGATGTAGTAGATAAGAGCAGAAATAATGAAGTAGATGTGTTTGTAACAAAAAGAAAGAAAGAAAAAGATAATCAAGATGGAAATGATCCTAAGAAGATGAAAGAAGAAACTAGTAAGAAACATAGGAGAAGAAAGTTGGGTGTGCAGGATTTTCTGATTTCACAGGGGCAAGGACCATACTCCATCTTGGAAGATCTATCCAAAAGGCCTGCAAATATTACATATGGTCAACTCTTGGCTATGTCTTCTGAGAAGAGGCGGAGTCTGCGAGGTGGACTCAATGCTCGAAGAAGGAAGGAGGTTGAGGTCCCTATTTTGGAGGCAGAGGCAGATCCCTATGCTCCACAAGCTGAGGTATTATGTAATGGTATTTCAATTCATGATGTCTTAGTTGATGGAGGTGCTGCAGTTAATGTAATGACCGAGTCTGTAATGAATATGTTGGGTTTAAAATTGATCACCCTTCAACACTTATGTTAAGGTCATTAAATAAAGGAAAACTAAACCGTAAGGTGTAGTTTCAAATGTGGCAATATCTCGTTATGGGTGTGGTATGTGTGGTAGACTTTCGTGTGATGAAAATGGTATCACTAATGCACCCAATGTCGCTGGGAAGACCATGGCTAAGGAGAGTTCATGCAAGAAACTACCGGAATGAAGGTTTCATGACACTTGGACGTGGTAGAGAGAGGGTGAAGATAAATGTGATCCTCGACATCATAAGGCGTAACCTCGTGGATTCAAGTGATGAAACCGATGATTGGACATCCTCTCGATTACTCTAGTACCAAAGTGAAGTGGACATCGAAGATGAAGAAAGTGAGGTGGATGTTTCAGTCATGGATATCCTTCCACCACACCAACTCATGACCCCATAAAATTATCTCAAGAAGAAGTTGATGATCGTCTCCAACAACAAATAAAGATTGGTGATGCCGTGATGGAGAGTGAGAAGGAATCCTACCTCCACTCTCTTTCAAGGTACATACACCTATTCACTTTTGATTACAAGGAACTCGTCAAGTAAGTTGGGTAGAACATTCTATTGAGCTGGTAGATGGTGCTAAGCCCATAAAGCAAATGCCATATAGAATGAATCCTAATTTTTCCAAGACTGTAAAAGAAGAAATAGATAAGTTGCTTGATGCAGGATTCATATTTGCTGTGGAGAATTCAAAATGGGTTTCTCCCATTGTGATCTCAATAAAAAAGAATGGGAAGCTACGCATTTGTGTTGATTACAGGAAGCTCAATAAGGCAACAAAGAAGGATCATTACCCTCTTCCATTTTCAGATCAGATCTTGGACGAAGTAGCTAGCCAGGAGTGCTATAGTTTTGCTGATGGATATAGCGGCTACAACCAAGTTCGTATAGCAGAGAAAGATCAGCTGAAGACCACGTTCACCACTCCTTGGGGAACGTTTGCTTATAGAGTTATGCCTTTTGGGTTGTGTAATGCTCCAAAAACATTCCAGCGTTTGATGAATAGGGTGTTCGAACCCTACATTGGGACCTTCATCGAGTATTTCTTGGATGATTTTTGCATCTATGGGAGCAAGTTGGACCACCTGCACCAAATGGAGACAACATTTCAAAGGTTAGATGAAGCACAAGCCTCACTAAACCCTACAAAGTGTGTCTTTGGATGTTCTAAAGGCGTTTTGTTAGGGCATGTCAGATCCAGAGATGGTATTGGTATCGATCCCGATAAAGTTTCAAAATCAAAGATTTACCATTTCCTCTTAATAGAAGTAAGTTGAGATCATTTTTAGGCCATGGGTTACTATAGAAGGTTCATCAAGAATTTCTCAAAGATCGCATGACACCACTAACCTAGTTCTTCAAGAAGGATGTTACTTATGAACCAGAAATAAGGCGCATGAAGCTTTTGGACAATCAAGGAAGCCCCGTGTCTTCACCTGTTTTGAAGAATCCAGATTGAGCAAGCCATTCATCAGTGTACACCGATGCCTCGATGCAGCACTAGGAAGTACTTTGAGCCAAAAGGATGAAAATGGGAATGAACATCCAATTTACTTTGGGAGCAGCACAAATGAGCAAAAGGTTTGAGGTAAATTATATCAGAATCGAAAAAGAGGCTCGCTATCATTTTTGTCAGTAAAGAAGTTTAGAAATTACTTGCTGCTAGGCAAAAATTTCTAGTCAGTAATGCATCATCGTGCTCTAAAATATATTGTAAATAAGCCTAACCCATCAGGAGGATAGCAAGATGGATAATTTTGCTACAAGAATTTGAATTTGATATTATAGATAGGCCAGGAAAGAAGCATGTCAATGCAGATGCACTCTCTCGAGCCTATGATGGTTTAGGATCATCTTGTGATGATGATGATTTCCCGATGCAACATTGTTATCCCTTGACACAATCCCTAGTGAATACATAGATATTTGGAATTATCTGAATGAATTCAAGTTTCCTGATGGTGCCAATGCAAAGACTAAGAGAAAGATTACTCAAGCCAGTCGTCCATATTCTATTCTGCATGGAGTATTATTTCAAATAGGACCTGATGGACAGTACAAGAGGGCAGTTGGACGTGATCAAGGGAAGGAACTGCTAGAAGAATTCCACAATGGTACATGTGGAGGGCACTTCTCTCTGACAACTTACAAGAAGAAGGATCTTGGATGCAGTTATCACCGCCCACTCTTTTTAAAGATTGTTATAATTATTGTAAGACATGTGATATTTGTCAAACACATGGTAACCGTAAGACTTCATCAGCTCCATTATGTCCTATTCTTCCCTGGTCCCTTTGAAAAGTGGGGAATAGACATCAGTAGGTCCACTTCCAACTACATCACGCCAAAATAAGTATATCAGTAGTTGCCACGCATTATTTAACCAAGTGGGTCAAGCTAGGCCATCAAAACAACTTCCATGGATGAAGTGGCAAGGTTCATGTATGAACGCATTGTACCACCGATTTGGTTGCCCATTAGAAATTGTAACAGATCAAGGAAGCCACTTCATTAATGAGGTGGTAGAAGCCCTAGTCAATAAGTTTTCTATTAAGCATGTGAAGGCAACAACATACAAGCCAAGCACAAATGGACAGTGGAACGAACAAATTTTGTGTTGTGTCAAATTCTAGCAAAAGATGCAGCCTTGCAGTACATAAATGGGATAAAAGGATTCATGCAAAGATTGTGGGCATATAGGGCAACATCAAAGTCAGCAACAGATACTCCCCATTTCATTGGCCTATGGCATTGATCCAGCTTCTTCCTATTGAGTTTGATATTCCCACCGTGAGAGTTATGAAAAATGAAAGGATGGATGAAAGTGATTCAGTAAAAGAAAGGTTGGTACATCTTCATTTGCTGGAGGAAATGAGAGAAATAGCAAAGGATACAAGCCATAAGAAGAAAATGAAGTAGAAGGAATACTTTGATCAAAAGATCCGTGGTCTCCATTTCATGTGAATGACTTGGTTCTAGTATATGATTCCAGATACAAAAAAGAAGACAGAGAAAATTTCTTCCAAAATGGATGGGGCCCTACAAAATAATAGTTGTGCATGAAAATGGTACGTACTGACCGAGGAATGGATGGCACTCCCATTACGAAATGGGTCAACCACGACAAGTCAAGATTTTCCAAGCACTGTAATAGTCTACTCCGAGGACGGAGTAGAAGCCAGAAGGGGGAAGATGTCGACACTAAAATTTTCCTCCGTAATTTCTATTTCATTAATGTATGATGTTGTTAAGTATAATTAGTAGTAGCGTCTGATAGAAGATAACGGCGCCACAATACGGTGCCGCCAATAATGTGGAGTACGGTAACAGTCAAAGTACAATAGGAATGTTGTAAAAAGTAAATATTTGTCGTAAGTGGTCCAGTAATGTTAAAATGTCAAAGTTTGGGTAATTAGAGAAGTAGGGTCTACATGATTAGGAATTAGAAATATTATATTGGTAATAAAGACAAGGAGTGAGGTCATAAATATTTTGTGTATTTTATTTGTAAAAAGTCTAAAAATGTGGAACCCATGTAAAATGATAAGGTTTATCTTATCTTAAAAGATAAGCTTACATGTACAGATAAGAGTTAAGGTATGGAATATGATTCGTCAGAGTGGATTTCTTATCCTATCTTAGAGATAAGATGGATAAGCCTGGAAGTTCTATAAATAGAGAGGCCACCCCCCTCATTTAGCATAGAAGGAAGTAGTGAGAAATATTGTAGGAAGTGTGCAAAGGAAGCCATCGTTTAAAGGTGTGTCAAGAAGCCATTAAGAGGTGTAATTGTAAAGTTTCTCCCATAGTCTTGGTGAAAGGCAAGTGAAGTCAATAACACTTGAAAGTACCTCATGGGTGAGATTGAACAATTTCATGTTAATATTATAATTTATTTTGATATTTCAGATTTGTCATCATTCGTCTTATCATAGTCGATGGTATTCTTGTGTTATGTTGTTGTTTTGTTTCCGTATTACATCCACCAAACTAAAGGTCTGTGCATTAGTAAATAATCATAGCATGAGGAGTTCCTGAAGAATGGTATCAGGACATCATTTGGGGTTTAAATACTATACAATTCTTCTACACCGAGTTCAGTTTAGTTTCGCCCTTATAATTATGGGTTATACAATGAGTGTGTTCACACCCGGTCTACAAACCCCATACACAATGGATTTTACAGGACATGGTTGTCCTTAGCATTCTGGGGAGTAGTTACAGGTTAGAGGACACAACGGATTTCCTCTCTACACTAGTTCATCTAGTAGTGTTACATCACCCAAAAATCTAGGCACTACAGAGATCTCTTCACACAAGTTCGTGGAAGCATTTAAAGATGGGGGATACAAAAATTTCCTCGTTATACTTCTTTAGCCTATAACATCAGATCACCCAAAAAACCTAGGACGTGATATCCTCTTTCTATGCCCTTTCTCGATCACGGATCAGGCACACATGTTCCATTTTTAATTTGTATATTTTACATTTACATACTCTTACATACATATATATGCATCTTTTACATGTGTTGTTACACATATATACATGCATATTTGACTACTTGATCATTTTCTCCTTGCAGGTTCGTCTGTATGAGAAACAAGCAGTCAACAACAACAACTACAATAATGGGGGCAACAACAACAACATTTTGTGGCAACACACATGATACTAACCATGCAAGTACACCACACACATCAGAAACTACACACACATTTCCACCCTAGGTTCACTCTCACCACTTTTTGCACTTTTGCATCTTTAGTTTCCATGCTCCACTATTTTCTCATTCCACACTTTGTCTAGTCCATCGACACGCTTTCTACATCACTCTACATGGACATCAAGTATGCATATCTATCCACTTTATGTTACCAAGATTTTTCACTCACCAACATAAAGTGGGGGAAAATGTAGTCATAAAATCACACACTTTAGACATTATTTAGTCCCGATCTCATACTATTATTCATATGGTTTTTGAGTGAAGAAAGTACTAATTAACCCATGTCTTTTGGCCATTTTACTTTGATTTTTGTTATCACTTCCGACCTTCAACACATACTTTCCCAATATATTTTTCATTTGGCATCATTTTACCTTTGACTAGGCATCTAGCCCAATATTGGGGTGCCCTAGGCACCCTGGTCCCATTTGGGGCTGCCCTGAGCCTTTCTACACTTTCCTACCACTTTTTGGGAACTTTCTGACCATTTGAGCTTCTTATCTTTTTAGTGGTCAACCTTTTCGGGGTAATTATGAAATTAGAACAAGATAACCATATAAATATAAAGTTATGAGACCATAATGAGGGAACAAACACTAAACAATACTATCATCACTAAGGTTGTATCCATCAAATCCTCCATTCGCATCCATCTATCTCTATCACAAGGCATAAGGCCAGCTAATCTACATCACATTGCATAGGAAGGAAGTTTATTCTATTCCATCTATCATTTTATTACATTTTCTACACATAGTTATTACTCGCTACTTTCACAAAGTGTGACTGACACAAGAGCACCTAGGGCATGATTACACACACACATAGAACTACATCGGGTCTAAGATGTAGTGCAACACTCAATTAGTAAGTCCACCATTGTGGCATTTGAGGTTAGTCTCGAACCCTTCATATGCATAGTTTTTTTAGGTTTTAATGATTTTATTGGAGTTTCGGAGGTCTTTTCTTCATCACCGATTACCAGCGATATACGGTGCAATGCAACAAATTTAGTGCAACAGGAAGTGAAAGAAGGAAACCATCAAGTGATGCCTCAAAGGAAGGTTAACGATATTTTTCATAGACCATGGAGCCCATATTGTAGATTTGGGAGCCCACAGACGCCCATGTACCTATCCATGCATCCCAGTCCACTCAAATTTCCTAGATCTATACTTTTCTGGACTTTGGCACAGTCATTTCATCCTCCTATTTCTCCAACCATCTCTATGACATAGTCCAACAAGCTTGTCGAATCAAGTTGAGTTCTTTCTAACTCTCTTTGCACTTTAGGGTTTCACATATCTACTTTCTTAGTTTCTTGGTCATTTTCTTTATACATTCATTTATTATTTATTGTTTTCCTTAATGTTAGATTAACTATAGAATTAGTTATAATTCCACATTTTAGTTAATCATTTTGGTGAACCAGTACTCCATCTTCATGCCTATAGGATCCTCATTCTTTGAGTCTATTCATCATGAATATCTCGATCACTGATTATTTTCTTGCCCATCTTGATATAAGGTATACTCACAAAAAGTAAAAATAAATAAAATATATGATAAAAAAAAAAAAATTAGGACCTATTTATTTAACATACATTGTTAGTGCAACACATTATACATGTTGTTTATCCTTCTTATTTGATAGATGAAATTTTATTCTTTACACACATGAATTCATGGGGTATATTGAGCATGATGTAGGACATACATATTGATACATGATTATGGGAGCTATTATGGTTCCTTACACAATTATTCAGGTGAATCCCTCGACACAAAGCATGTCTTGTTGTTTCATTATAGTACCTTTTTACTTCCTCATTATAATTGCTTACATACATAATGTATTTTATATATTTTAAACTAACATGACTAGCACATGTATCATGTGTGGTGTTGAAAGATTTTGGTTTCACATGATCTTATATATCTCACTTGCTATGTACTCTATTCACACTATGATATTCTAGTTTTTCAACATGCTTTCTAGTTATGTGTGTAGTTCATTGTTTATCACTATGATTGTGGCCTAAGGTCCTTGATTGTCTTGTGACACCATTAGTGTCCTATGTTTGTGGAATTTTTCCTTACTTGTGTTAAATTTTAACCCTTTTTGCAAGTCCAAGGGCCTTGATTGTCTTACGACACCATGTGTGTCCCATGTTTGCGAGCATTAAGCCTTTTGTGTAACATTGTTTGCACCTGTTATTTTTACTTACATATGTATTGTTATTTGTTGATTGCTTTTAGTTTTTTATTTATATTTTTACTATTATTCTTATTTTAGTTATTATTGCTCTTGATTGTGCACCCATGTTGAAATCATAGACAATTATGGATTTGAAACAACATGGTATTGTATCCAAGTTGTGGAACTCAAACCGAGACATACCTTTTGAGAAGCCTGACTTCATCTACCTATTCCTAATGCTAAACTACTCCTAGGAATTGAAATGCAATTATCTAACTCTACTCTAACTTTCCAAGGGACAAAGGTGAGAAAAAATGCATAAAACATAAACCTAAACTAAAAGAGGTGATAACACTAAAATAAGGGGATGAATACTTCAGAAAGAGAGAAAATGGAAGAAAACGATGATGAAGGGGGAAAAACAAAATCCATAGATCAAAATTATGTCCAGGGTTCCATTTTCACGATGCAAAATAGACAGATTCAAACAATACATATAAAACACCTGCATTGAATGAGAGGCAAGAGAGTGAAATAAAACAAAAGATAAGGTAGAAACGAGTAACAAAACCAAAGATTTTATTTCTTAAAGAGCATGCATATATCATTATGATACATGAGAAAGATGAAAAAGATTTACATAAACATAGCCCAAGGCATGCAACCCTTAGAATAATTATGCAACACAAAATGATACCTTCACATTCCCAAATTATCCAACATTAAAACAAGGCACCACTTTACAATATATATAAAATTGAAAGAAGGAGAAGGAAGAAGAAAAGAGAGGGAAATTCAAATTTCCCCTTTTCTAGTCAACCACCTTTATTTAATTTTCTTAGAAGATCTGATTTTTCTACAAATTCACTTCCCCACACCATTTTCCTTGTTGAAGAAGGAATGATGCCCATACTACATTTAATTCTGGTGGTTGAGCCGTCTAGAATAGACCTTTTACGTGTTATAGACGCCTTTCTTTCCTTCACCCACCTACCTCCATTAAATTCATGAAATATGATTTTTATCGCATAGAGGAGGTCGAGATTCCTTCAAATAGTATCAGATTTGCAAGGATTTGATCATCAAATTGGACGTAATATGTGTTTCAACATTTCACAGAAAATTGTTGTTTTCCTTTGATATGTGGTTTCCTCTTTTAGTGTTGCACGGATTTTGACCTCCGCAACTTTATTTTCTCATTATTCATGGCTTCACTATCCTCTCCACTTTATCCCATGGTGGTCAACATAGGGCAGCCTCATGTTAACATCCATGAATTTTCCTTTGCTTTGTTTCATGACTTTTTGAATTTGGTGGAATTATTCCCTTTATCTCGTGGATTTTACCTATGCTTTACGTGACATGTGTAGAATTATTTGCGGACTTCATTCCACATCCCACGAATTCTCAAGTTGTCTAATTTTTGCAAAGGGCCAAAAATGCACAACATTTTTGGTGACTAATAGGGAGGATCTACATGATAGATGAACCGATCAATAGCCTTGGTATCCTTTCGGCATGGAGTCGGCTGATATTCTAGAATTTGATCTTTTAGTTGCTCTGCATTTGATTTTCTGAGACAATCTACAACTAATCCTTGATATTTTGAGCCACCTTCAAAATTATCTTTGAGAACATGATGAAATTGTGCACAAGGAAATATTCAAGAAATAAAAATGTGCAAATCACTTAGGGAAAGAACCCTCACTAACAACAATACAATTTGCTAAAATCACTTGGAGGAATTGAAATCCTAATCTACTATATACAAGATGCAAGAATTATCTTAATGATAAAGTTTGATATGAATCCCATTGACTAGGATTTGAAGTGCATCCCCATCAAGATCAAACAACTCAAATGAGTGATCGACTTGAAATCAATGATGATATATCATCCACTTTAGATAGTATAAAATTTGGAGTGTCTCCCAAGTTTAGCTTGATCCATGCCCCATTTCAAAACTAGATCTCCAACCTTTAATTTCTGATCTCTAGATTTCTTGTCAAACTACTATTTTGTTGACACTTGGTGTTTTTCCATCCTATCCATGGTGGCATGCCTCATTTCTTCAAGCTCCACTAATTCTACCATTCTGATTTCCCTTTCCCTTTGATTTGTGCCTTCAAACTCTAGCTATTGAGCCAGTTCAAGTGAAGGCGGTTCTAGTGATAATGGAAATCTTGCTTCTTTACGATATCTTGGTTTGTAGGGAGAAGTGTCAATTGATTTCTACATTATTATCCTATCCACCTAGAGAGAATTTCTCACTTTTGTGTTCAACTATATTTGATTGATATCCATTGTCCTCTTCATGATTATGATCAAATTCTTGTTGGTAGATTCGACCAATCCATTACCTTGGGGAAATAATTGGAAGAAAATTTCAGATAAATCCTAATTCCAACAGCCCAATTGGAGATATTTATCCTAAGAAATATTTTATGTTATCAGAAATGATCATCTAAGGGACACCAAACCTTTTAATAATTTCTTCAAGAAATTCCAAGATTATTGATTCAGTAGCTTCCTTCAATGGTGTGACTTCATTCCACCTAGTGAAATAGTCGATTCTTTGTAATAACCCATTTATGACCCACCTAAATGGTGGATTGATCATACTAATCAATTCAAGACCCCACTATGAAAATGGCCGATCTGCTTAGATCAAATGAAGTGGAAAGGCTGCCATTCTTTTCTTTCTAGTGAAGAGTGCACATTCCTTACATTTCCTCACCCATATGTGAGCATCCACGAACAACGTAGGCCAAAAGTACCTTTATTTTATAATTTTCATGGTTGTGGATTTATTAGAGAAATTTCCACTTGAAAAATTGTCATGGAATTTGGTTAAAACCTTTTCATATTGCTCATCTTCTATGCACTTGAGAAGCACTCCGTCAATATTCATTTCGAATAATACATCATTCATCAATACATAAGGAATGGATCATAGCCACAAATGTCTTCTTTGTTCAAGCCAAGAGGGTATTCACAAGTAAAAAAACTTTATCATATCAATAATCCAATTATGATTGTTGAATACATTCCTTTCATCCTATTGCCATTCAACATCATGCAGAAGCTCATTATTTGAGTGTAATTCCTTCAAAAGGGCAGTCTCTTGGGGTTCTATAGCATCTAAAGCTGATTGCTCACACAATGCTCTTCTCATTACCAATTTTTGGCCTTAATGGTCACATCATACTCATAAATTTAGTTACCCATCCATCTCATTTCTCATTGATCTCTGCTCCCATAATGAAGTCTCTAATGTTGGAATGTGATATTAAAACCTTTACACGGCTAGAAGCAATCATAATTTTGAATTTCTTCAAGGATCTCATGATGGAAAACACTTATTTCTCAACATGACTATATTTGAGCTCATATTCCTTCAATGTTTAATTGAAGAAGGCCATAGGTTTTTCATGTGCTTGATCATTTAGTTGAGTTAATATTGCAGCAATACTAGATTCCACCCCATAGGCATATAAAATGAAATCCTTGGTATAATTTGGATTAATCAATGTGGGGGCCTGAGAAATTTCTTGCTTTATCTTTTCAAAGTTTTCCTTCCCCTCCATAGTCCATTTGAATGTTAAATATTTCTTGAGCATGAGAGTAATAGGTCTTACCAAACCCACAAAGTTGGGAATGAAGTGCCTAACAAATTTTATCTTTCCAAGGAATGACTACAAAGCCTTCTTGTGAGCTGGTAAGGAAAGAGCCATGATAGCTACAATTCTTTCTAGATCAATGGTAATGCCTTCTTTTGAGATAATATGCCCCAAGATCTTTCCTCTAGGGACTACAAAGTTGCATTTCTTAGGATTAAGGGACATGCCAAATTCCTGCATCTTTCAAATACTTTCTCCATGTGCTTCATATGATCCACACTCTACTTGGAGAAAATAGTGATGTCATCTAGGTAAACCAAGATGAACTAATTGATATACCCCTTGAAATCAATATCCATTTCTCTTTGGAATGTAGCACCTACATTTGATAGGCCAAAGGGAATTTTTTGATATGCATACATTCCCCATTTGGTGGTGAACATGGTTTTATATTGATCATCCTCTTTCACCTTGATCTAGTTAAAACCAAAATAACCATCAAGCATTGAAAACCTTTCAACTCTTGCTACTCTATCTGCAAAATCTTCTCCATAGAGGGCAAGGGATAATGATCCTTGAGAGAGGTTTTGTTCAAATCCCTGAAATCTACGCAGAGTCTAATTTCACCATTCTTATTTCTTACTAGGACCAGATTTTCCACCCAAGTGGAGTACTTAATAGGAAAAATTATCTTGGCCTCAATAAGTTTGGATAGTTCCTTTCTCATGGGGGATCAATCTTGGGATTATTTGGGATTTACTTTTTCCTAACTAGCTTGATGTTGGGATCTAAAAAATTGAATGATGAATTGTGTCTGGATTGAATTCCTTTAAATCTTCATATTCCCATGAAAATACATCACTAAATTCATGACACAAGGAAACAAAATCTCACCTTTCAATTTCATCACATACCTTTCCGATTAGAATTTCTTTTCCTGGAGTGATTGAAAGCGGCTGAAAATATTCTTTCTTTGCCTCCATGTTCTTTCCATCGCCTTTGCATTCATCATCTAGGCTGAAAATGTTTTTCAGAGTGACCAATACCTTTGGTAATTTTTTTGTTTTTAGTTGAATTATATGATCACCATAGACATCTTGCAGGTGAGATTGCATCCTTGAAGATAACTTGGCTTTGTTTTGGATGAACTAGAAAATTTCTTCATCACTATCAAAAAGCTACCATCTACTCTAATTATTTGGAATAGATGGCCTAACCACCATTTTGATATGTTGCACATTGCCTTTGAAAAGGTCTTCTACTGGTGAAAATTGAGAACAAAGAGATGCCTTTTGATCTGCATCCTTGTACAAATTTTTGGGCACAACCTATAGGTTGATGGCATCAAAAATTTCTAACAAATCCCAGAATCTATGTTTGTAATCCTTTAACGTCTTGTTCCTTATCGCACATTTGCCATAGACTAGATGAATGCCTAATTCAATGTCCCCAAGGACTTTCAATTCCTTGATCTTCCTTTTTCGTGATTAACAGAACATGCACTAATGCTTCATACTCCACCACATTATTAGAACATGAAAATTACAATCTATGAGCGAAGAAGAAATTCTCATTGCATGGAGAAATGAGCACAACACCCACCCCAGCTCCATTTTTGTTTCTTGAACCATTAAAGAACATTTACCATAGTCCACAAGAAATTTTCTTTTCTTTTTTGAATGTTGTGGGTATCACAGATTCTTCTTGGGGAATACAATAAGTGCTCAGACTAGTTTCAAAAGTTTTGAGCTCTTCATCATAAGGATCAAACTCATGATATCACTCTTGGGGCCTAGTCTTGCTCATGTCCTTCTTATATTAAACATTTTTATTAGATGGGAGAAGGTTTATATGGATCAATATGGTAGGAAAATATGGGCTTAATATGATTGTAAATCTTGTACCATATCTGGTTCTTATAAGCATGTGATTCCAATTTGAAGATAAGTAACAACCTAGATAAGAAAATGACAAAAATGGGGTAAAGGTCAATAACCAAAATGTTATGGGTTATGGTGAGGTTTAGATAGGCATGAAGTGTTAATTTAAGGTTTTTATTATACCTGTGACACCCACATTCAACCCATCAAGTTGTAACACTCCCCTAGACACATGAATATATTTGAGACCTAGGATATTAATAATTTTCTTGGGAATTACAGAGGTACTAGTGCCTGAATCAATCATACAATTATGAACTAGGTATTTACCCACAATTACCGACATATAAAAGGGTGGGGTCTTTAAAATTTTACTTGCTTGATCATCCTTTTCTGACAAACATGAAATGCGGCATGATCTTTTTACATTCTTGGATCCACTAGAGCGCGTTGCTTGAGAACTTCACATAGGAGATCTCGATGTGATGGAATAGCAAGTGCATACCACATAGAGACATTAACATTGGTCTTTTTATTTGATCAAAAATATCAAATGAGATACCTACATATCTCTAGATCTGTAGCATATTACTCTAATTCATCTGCTGCTTTGTGGCATTTTAATTGGTATTTTGATTGAGTAGTAACCTCCTATCCATGGCTTTTCTAGGTGGCTCGGGAAGCTTCATTTTTTTCACCACGGCTTGTTTTTCCTTGTAGGAAAAATTTTCTTGATCTGTGGGAGGCAAAGGCTATGACTCTAACATTCTATTCTCGGGTTGTGTATTATCAGCGACACTTTGGTTTGAGGAATGTTAGAAGTTCCTGCCACTTGGTTAACTACACATAAATCCTCAACTCCAAAGAACATGAGGTTGATATCATTTTTTATCTCTTGACTTTATTCCACAGTTGTATTTGGTGCCTGTAGCAAAGGTTCTTGTTGACTGGAAGATCCCTGAACCATGTATGCTTGAATATGCATTTCCCTTGCACAACCAAGTTAATTATGCGGTAGATTATATGGAAAATATCACTTTGTTTCTTGTGTCATATTATTTTATCTGGAACTAAATCTTGACTTGAGCTAGGATAAAAATATCTTTTGGAGGGGAAGCTGTCACCAAAGAAAGAGGTGAATCATGACAATTCCATCTGTTGTCTTGTTAAATTTTTGGATACCTTTGATTAGATTGTTGGTGTAGACACAAAATTTGGGTCACACTCCCCTTAGTCCCATTTAATTAGTTGACGTAACGTATTTAGCTAACCATGACCTCTTACCCCGCATTCATATTAATTTAATTACATATAATTGAATTAATGTTCATCCTCACATTATTAATTAACTTAATTACTTTAATTAAGTTAATTTATACCTCACCTAGACACATCACCTAAACACCTCACCATGGAATTATTCCTAGCCTATTAATTAACTAATATTGAGTCTCTACTTATCTTAAACAATTGGGACTCTTTCAAACCCTAAAATTAAAGTCCCATTCCTTCTCTAACAACACTCTCACTTATCTAAGTGTCAACCCTCACTTGAGACCCAGATTAGCAATCAAGATCACACAAAACATAGTAAAGATCATGCTATTTTTGGTAACTTTGACTAATTCACCCTAACCGATGTCGGTTTATCCTTGGCTGATGTCGGTCACCTAAACCGCCATTGGTTCCTTTATATACAATTTTACAACTCTTTACACGGGTTGGTAATTCAGTTTTGGGGAATTTTATTGCAATCAAGCGTGAGTCTCAAATCCATTCCTGCATCCAAATGAAGATGACACACCACCAGATTGTAGCACAAGCAACATATTATCTTCTAGAGTGTTGGAGTATCCACGAGAACACACAGGTTGCACTACCATGGCACTGAACCGGCCATCACCTCACCTATTAACCACTAGCCACCTTCATTCACAAGATCTTCATAGAAACAAGTAAGTAACGTGGTTTTCATCATCTGTGCTTACTTTACTATATATCTTTTACTTCTTTCAAGTATTTTCATTTTTGTTATTACCCAAATATCTCCATCTTCCCACCAATCCACCTACCCAACCATTTCAAGTCTTTCCACCTTTCTTAACCTCTTCCTCTACATTCTTGAGTCTTCTTATCCATATTACGAGCCTAACCACACCTTCCTCACTCTCTGTGCAATCACAGAGAGGCCCAAAATCCATTTTTATTAAGTTATTACCCATTTCCCCTACCGAAATTGGTTTACCCTACCGCCGTTGGTTTCACCCCTATATCTTGGTGTCGGTCCACTGATTGATATCGGTCTCTCGGGTCATTCTATACCCTCTAACTAGCAAGTCTTCAATTCAACTAAAACCAACCGGACCTTGCACGATAAGTCCTAGACCCTTTATCAGACCTACAAAATCTAGAACAACCTACCAAATCTCTGGATCTAATCATAACTTTTCCTGTTAGGCTAGATTTACTTATTCTATTAGCAATAGATACCTAAATCATACAACTACAATATGATTTCCTTATTTCATGGTATTTGTTGCATTAAATTTTATTTGAAAGTGGATTGACAACCTTCTAGGAAGTACCTCGCTTCCTAGATTTAACACTTGCTAGGCAGTCCAATAACCTATATTATTAATTCTATTTTGTGGTCTTGTTGTGTTTCTTATAGGTCGTTCCTCCTAGCCAAAGGGAAGCTCTCCACGATTAGCTCGAATCAAAATTCAACAACGCGAGCATTCTACCTTCAACATTTTATTTTAAAAGTATTCCTCCTAACCTCCTACCTTTTTGTTTTATGAAAACATTTCATTGAAACATTTTGGCATGCCGGTGGGACCCTTGTTGGGTTTCGTTGCATTTGTTCATTTTTAGGGAAAATATTGTGTGTTTATTTCATTTGAAACAAGTTCACATTAAGCTTCTTCTCTAGAAACATTCTCTTCTTCTAATTGTCTCAGTGACATTTGTCTTTTGGGATTAAAAAGAACTCTTCTTTAATTTCTTGCATTTCATCTAGTGAAAGTCATACTCTTTACCCCTTCATAATTTTTTCTCATCGAATATAATTTGTGGATTTGGGTTTAAAATATTTGCATCTCATTTTTGTATGCTGCATTATAGCTCATTTAAATTATGGGAAACCTATACACTAGAAGTCATGACTAGCTGATGGTTGACAAATTGAACTGTAGCTCACATTTTGCACACTCTCTCTATACCAAACCACCGAAAAACAAACTACACATTTCTTAAAAAAATATTTCCCGGAAGAAGCTGTCAATGATCACACGATCAGAGGATTGACAGTGGGCTCCAGCTAGTTTTCTAGCTAGTCATCATATCAGAGTAGGGCCTCGAGTACTAAAAAGTATATATTGGGGACACCACACCAAAAATTACCTGAAACCAACCATAGTTGTCAGTTTCCATAGGGAACCTTCGGTAACCAAAAAATATATTCTATTCATAAGTCAGTCCTAAATGGCATAAGCCACAACATAAAATCTACATCATAGGATTTCATGTTTTCTAGCTTTTTCTTGATTTGTGTTTTGAGGTGTGAGTTCATTTCTTCATTTTTTCTCTCCCTACATACTCCAAAATCATAGTTGGTGTATTCCGATTGTTTTTGAGTGTGTTAGGACTAGTCATTGCCATAATTAGTATTTGATTTGGTTTTTGTATTTGACCTAAATCACCAAAAATTCACATTTTCCATTTTTCACATATTTTACAGTAACCGGTGTTGGTCTAGCAACCGCCATTAGTTTCATCATCTCACTACCATTGATTCAATGACCGTCGTCAGTTTTATGGTGTTTTGGTCATTTCTACCAAAGTAGCGTTCAATCTATATTTCTTTTTTTTTGACTTCCTCTGTCACTTTACTATATCTCTGAGTCCTTGATATTACCTTTAGAGTCCAGTTCTACTTCATCTTCATCATTTATTGCCATATTTGTAAATATTTCATTTCTCCACAGTAATCGACATCGGTCTAGTTGACCGATAGTGGTTACACTCTCATCCGGCATCGGCTACCCTACCGGTGTTGGTCTGCATGTATTATGATTTTTCAATCAGAACAATGATCAAATCACACCTTTTAGACCCATTTTTCTCCATTCTTTATGTTTCTACATCATCAGCAAGGATTAGATCACCCGTTCTATTTTCAGTCACATGGTTTTGACTTGTAGACAAGCCAATGCTCTCGTGTTTCACGCTATCTACCAACCTCTTCCACCTAGCCCATCACCCCCTTCCATCTCATCACCTATGGACCCCAATCAGTCTCTTACCATACCCACTAGTGATGAGGAGTTTGTGAGACTCCTTGATCAAAACCCCACCGCTCTACAGTATTACCTTGCTCATTCATCTACCCACGATTCATCAGGGTAACTTGTATATGACATGCATGTGTCCATTCCTCCTACTCTCGCACCCACTTTTACATCAACTACTACCAATGTAGCCTTAGCCTCTTCCACCTTACCACCTATGGTTTCCAGCTTGACCCTACATCATCGATATCTATTACACCTATGGCATCTATTGCACCTTTGACGTTTGTAGCCCCTACGATGTCCACCATGCCTTCATCAACCACCCTTAGTATAGGTCTATCTATGTCCTCCACTTCTCATATACCTATTGCATCTCATCCACCATTGGTGTCGGAACCCATACTCCCTTCCAAAACCTTGTCCTCTCCATCCCATAGTCTCTTCCTCTGATTTCTATGAGAGTCTTTACATCCACCCCACCTACCTACACCTATCACCAAAATCCCCTATTTCATCTACCACTTATTCAGGTACTTTCCCTCTACATCTATTCTAGCCTATGTTCCTTCATCACAATTTTTGTACTTGGCACCACCACATATTGGGATGTTGTCCATGTCATACCCACCTTATCTACCCCTTATACTATAGGGGGTGCCCCATCATCACAACCTACCAATGATCTTATCAAAATGATGATGGACAAGATACAGACATTAGAAGCATCTGTCTCTGGCTCACGTAACTCTCTGACATATGACGAGATTTGTAATGATCCCATTCACCCATCCATTCTAATTCATCCATACCCTACCCATTGGGAAATGCCTAAATTTAACCAATCAAACAAAAAAGAAGATCCACAACAGACTTGGGGTCTTGTAAACATGTGTGTTATATAATTGCTCACAATGATGCTTTTCTCTTGCAGACATTCCCAATGTCCTTGATGGGACTGAATTTAGATTGGTATAATGCTCTACCTAGGCACTCCATATTTTAATTTAATTAGGTAGCTGAGAATTTTCTAGACCAATTTTCTATCAACATTTTCAAGAAGGTCACCATGACCGAATTGTACATGACACGCCAATATGAAGATGAATCTATCGCATATTTTTTCACTCATTGTGAAGCCTGATCAACCAACTCACATTCCAATTACCTTAGATGGATTTGATAGAGTTTTTCACCATAGATTATGCTAGACACATCTTTCCAACTCTCCAAGTTCAAACCTTCCACACATTTGATGAGGCGTTCACCATGGTTCGAGTAAAATTAAAATCCGTGCCATTGAAGAGAATAATATATACTTGCGTAACAAGAATTACGTTTAAATCAAATGAAACCTCTTCTTCTTCCAAACCACAAAATAATTATTCTAAAGAAAAATGATCTACCAATGTACTAGCTTTGAAATATGGCCCATCTCATCCATCTAACCAATCAAAACCTTCTTCCAACCTTTCTCTTCTTTAGGCTTTTCAGTTCAAGCAGGAGCAACAAAAATATACTCCCATAGGATAACCCTACTCTTCAATTTTAGAAAAATTCTAAAATCTGGAGCAATCACTCTTCCACCCATCAAACCACATACTATTTTTGACCCTTCTCGTCATGTGCCTACATGGTATAAATAATATGATTACTGCAATTATCATCGCATTAGGGTCATATAGATGGTAATTGTATAACTTTCAAAACATATTCCAAGGAACATAATATTGGATAACCCTAACACAACGACTAATCGAACCTTAACAGCCTTCAATAATCCATTCCCAAATCACACCCCGTCGTCTAACCAAACTGGAAAACTTTGACCCGTGATGCGATGGCGTTCATGAGGTTCATGTTGTTTTCAACATCATACCATATCTTTCTACTCAATTTCCTCTCATTCCATCATACCCTCCTCATCCACTTCTCTACCCATGGAGGATTCCCCCTTATCTTCTCCTCTATCCACAGAGGATTCCACCATATCTTATGATGTAGTTGCCCCACTCACCTCTCAATCTGATTAATAACCCACATCACTTACTCTTCTACCCACTAGAGATTCATGCTTACCTTATTCTTCACCAAAAGAAGAACCTACCTCATCCAAATTTCCTTCTCCCCTACCCACAGGGGGTCCATTAGTAGTGTCCCTTCCTATTAGTGACAATTATCCACTGGATTTTAAGGATCTGTTGATCTGCTCTCGTCTCTTCTACCCATAGAGTCTGAAGCCAACCATTTCCTGACTCACATAAATTATTTACAAGGATTAGTACCAATTCAACATTGCCCTACCCTACATTAGTGGCATTCTCATGTTTTTCTTACTACTTGGATTATGTTGATAATTCCATGCTTTCAGAATGCCTTCAACTTTATGTCTCAACTAAAATGCAGATGTTGTCCGCTAACACTTCCATGATCTATCCAAAGGTGTTTCAGACAACCAAACCCACCATGCCCATGCCAGTTGTAGCTACCCCTTCTTCATCACCCTCACCCACACCTAAACATTTACCATCAAATGAAATTTTACCTATGCCTAAAACTTTACCTGCACCTATATCTTCCTCCATGGCTAGACCCATTACCACATTTGGAGTCATGTCAAAATCAAGCCTAGTCCATCCTCCTATCCTCACAAGTTATCGTAAAGAATATTCTTCAACCTAAGAGGAAGAACCAACCTCTTAGGTTGTATACACTAGCTTCAACCACTACCCCTTTGTCACCTTCACCACTTCCATCTATCCTAGGTCCCCACCCATCAACCTTGGTCAAGAAACTTTCTACCCAAGGTAAACCAAAAACACAAAGAGCCCACCTCCTCATCACGATCCTCTGTTACACCCAAATTACCTACACAACCTATGCCTTTACCATCACCTACATCCTTTCTACCTCATATACCTACACCACTTCTTGTATCCTCATCATTACCCATGCCATTCCCTTCTCCTCAACCAGTCCCTTCCACATTGCCTCTTACCACTGCCTTCACCGCACCTCCATTATCACCTTGGCTAACCCATCCCCTTCCGCCATCTTCCTTCCCTTCTACATCACACACTCCTTCACCTTTACCCAAGAAGGTGAAACCCAAGCCCAAAACCCCACTACCTTCTAAAGAGGTAGTTAAACCTACACCGCCTCCAACAACTAGTTCACCTGCTACACCTTTACCCAAGAAGGTGCAACCCAAACCCAAAACCATACTATCTACCAAACAAGTAGTCAAACTTACTCAACCTCTGATTCCACCTCTAGTGATGCCTCTCCCACCAAAGTCACCCACACTTCCATCTAGACCCACACTTACTTCACATTGTGATCCATTGGTAGGGTCTTACGCCAACATCTTAGCTAACCTTTTGGAAACCTCTTTCATCACATTGCCACCACTTAGACCTTACGACCCACTCAAACCTAAACTAGAAGGGTTTGATGATACCAAAATTTGTGCTTACCATCGTGTGTCAGGGAATGATGTGGAAAAATGTAAGGCTCTTAAGACTATTCTTCTCCAACTATGTCCTCTCGAAGAAAAATTTGACGATGATGATCTTTTAGATGAGGACCCTATTCCACCTACACCTATCACCACACAGCCTCGTCCCTTACCTATTTAGTGACCTCCATCTCCACCTCCACAACCCTTTTATCCTCCTCCAACATTTGAGATCAATATGGTCCACATCAGAGAGCTAGCAAAACCTCCACCAAAATGTCAATGTACCGCATTGCTTTCACACAACCATTATATTCCCTCACCATATTTTTCCCGTCCCTGCCACTACACCTTTCATGACTCACCTTTTCCTTCATCTGCAAATCAATATGGTTTAATTTTCCACTCAATCCCAAAGGAAAAAGGAAAGGAGAAAACAACCATCTCATCTTCTAATCCTTTACCAAACATTCCATCTGCACTTGCACCCAAAATCACCATCCATGAACCTACATACCCTATTTCTAATGGGGTTTCCCATCGTACAATGCTTAAACAATTATACAAATTTCATCTCAAAATGTATTTGTATGACCTCATCAAAACCTCACGAGTCTCATCATCGTGCCATCATTAAGGTCCTAAAATCTATTGGTGTTCTACCTAATGACCTTATGCTTGTTCTATCCATTATTACTCCTCACTTCGTTGCCTCTCTCACCACTTCACACCCTTCCTCTTCTTCACTACCACTCATCAAGTGGTCACTCTCAATTTCTTTGATGAAGAGATTGTCCCTCTCCAATCAGATGATCCTGAACCCTCCCTATTCATTTTTGTCTACGTTGAGAATATACATGCTTGATACATTATGATCGATGGAGGTGTCAATATCAACATCATTTCCTCCCATGCATACAACCAAATGTGCATCCCTTCCAATTACATGTATAATAACCCAATTATATTTCATTCATTTAATAATGTCATGACTTACACCCTTTACACCATCATTATCCACATTTGTGTGGGATCCTGTACCATTCTTGAATTATTTTATGTCTTAGATGGGGAGTTCCAAGACAACATCGCTTGGTTGACCATAGATTCACGCCATGGGTTGTGTTCCTTCAACCTTACACTGCTATTTAAAATTTGAACATAAAGGGCAAACATATACCATTCCAGCCGACCCTTCACCATTCAAGACATATAACATGTTGTATCAACCCAAAGATGTCCTTATAACATTTAAAGCATCTACCAGTGCTACTAATTATTCTTCATCTTGCCTCATCCACCAATTTTTCTACTACATATTCCATAGCCAACTCCTTTATTCCCACTACTACTGTAACTTTTTTAGCTGACCCATCAGCCAACCTATCTACTTCTCAAACATCCAATGCTTCTTATTCCTAGCTATCTAGTGATTCATCCATTCCCGCTACCCACATACCAAATACTGATCCCTTAGAAGGTGTTTTTAAATTCCTCACTCTAGGGGAGTGCCGACTTTATAACATTGATAGATTACTTACTCCTCAAGAGTATGGAAACATTCACCAACATCCCTACTATGATCACCGCGTAGGTGAAGTTTTCCACTAAGGTCCTTCCTGCCTTCACACTAACTTGATGTATGGGGGACTTGATTCTTCTACCTACTCTCTCGATCCACCTTCCCAAACTCGACCATTTTCCTTTGACCTTCAATCTCTCACAATCCACCGCTTCGACCACACCTTCCTCCATCGTTGCGCTTAGAAGAGATTTGGCTTTGGTTTTTATGAATAAGGCTGCCATATTTTCATTCCTTGTACCACTCATAAGCATAAAGACCACAGTGGTATTAAATTTTCTAAACCAACTTCCAAGAAGTCATGAGTTGAACTCATTGAGGATGATAAACCTTCTCCACCCCACTCACCTACCTCACCACTTTCACCTACGAAGTGTATGGATCTATAATCCATCCCTACTAACCTTATTTTTCATGAACATAATTTCCCTAAGACCTCTGACTTATCATTGTGATGGAGAGGCTCCCTATTCTCTTCCCTTCATGTATCCTAACATGATTGATGATGATACACCTTTTATTAATGTCATTCAAGGTCAGAATGATGAGTCTATTCTCACCTACCTTGGTGCACAAGATTCTTATATTCATCGGTTGTTACCTTATGAGACAAAAACCATGTTGAATAAAATCGACTATTGAAATCATCATTCACACTCAGGACGACCCACACATTCTAAAAATAGGCCAATCTTTAGATGTTTCTAAATACGAAGCTTTCACTTCTTTCCTCCAAGATCATAGCAACACTTTTTCTTGGTGCTATGCTGATATTCCTAGTATTGACCCAAACATTGTGGTCCACAATATTGTAACCATTTTTTATGCCATACCCATGAAACAAAAGCTATGAAAAATGCATCCTCACATTTCCATTCTTTTTAAAGAAGAACTCCAATGCCTCCTTTCTGTTTCCTCATTCTACCCATTGGTTATCCCCAATGGATCTCTAACATTGTTCCTATCACAAAAGTGATAGGGGCACTCTAAATTTACATGGATTTCCATGATCTTAACCTGGATTACCCTAAAGACGAATTTCCTCTACTTAGTATTGACCAACTAGTTGATCTCATTACCAGCCATGAGATGCTATCACTCATAGATGGTTTCTCGGGTTATAATCAAATATTACTCACCCCGTAAGATCAACAAAAAACTGCCTTCATCACTCCTTGGGGGACCTTCTACTATCGTGTCATGCCCTTTGACCTTAAAAATGTTGGTACTACATATTAGTGGGATATCACTTATATCTTTTAGGACATCATGCATAAAATATTGGAAGATTATGTCAATGATCTTTTTGCAAAATCCAAACATCGGGACAAACACCTTACAGAGTCCTTAAGGTTGTATTTGACTATCTCATCAAATACTACATTCGTTTTCAACCTAAGAAGTGTGTCTTCACTATTCTCTTTGGTTTTATAATTTATTTACGTGGCATATAAGTTGATCCCACTAAAATCAAGGCTATTCTCGATATTCCTCCACCTACTAACCTTCATCAACTTTTTAGTTTGCATGGAAAATTACAATCTATTCGTCGCTTTATTTCTCATCTTTCCGATCGCTTCCATCCATTTCATCATCTTCTCAAAAGGATGTCTCCCAAGGATAATTTTAGTGGTGAATATTCATAATATGGAAAATATTCCATTTTTGAAAAATTTGAAAAGGTGAATTTTCTAGCGCAAGTCAGTGACCTATTTGCCTAAAAATTATAGTTTAATTTTTTTAGGGGTCAGCTTCACCTACCCTTGAAACTATCCCCTATATAATCCTATATTATACGCCAGGTAGAACACTATAAGCACACTCATACCACCTGGGGGAATATGTATTATCAAGTACAATAAACACACAACAAGAGGGCAGAGGCCGCAGATGCACAATAAAGAGTTTATTAACGCGTGATGGGAGAGTTTGTTGATGCATGACATGGAGAGTTTTTGATGTGCGACAGAGTGCGGAGGAAGTAGACATGTGACAGAGATTTTTTTGATGTGCGACATGGATATTTTTTTGTTGCGTGACCAAATGGTGGAGCTTGTAGACATGTGACAAAGATTTGTTGTCGCGCATCAACAAGGTGGTTGATGCATGTTAATGAACCTCATTGATGCGTGCCAATAAGATTGTTGATACACATTAGCAAGGTTTTTGATGCGTTTCAACCACCTTGTTGATGCATGACAAAAATCTCTATCACACGTCTGGAGCCTTCTGTCCCACTACTTAAAAATTAGGTGAAAATTTTATTGTTAGACCCCCAAAAATTTGCCTTCCTGTGAAACCGGTTCCAAGGATATTCGCCAGGTATTTTCCACCTTTGATTTCTAAGAGGTCTCTTAAAATGAACCCTGATGCCTCCTTCAAATGGGATGATGAATTCCACAAAACCTTTGACGCCTTACAAAATAACCTCCTCTAAATACCCGTGCTCATTCAACCTAAGAATGACCAACCGTTTTACCTTTACATTTATGCCATCGATCATTCCCTGAGTGCCATGCTCACTCATCGTGGTGAAAAACATAGGGAGAAAGAGGTTTATTATATAATTCATATGATTTTATACTATGAGACTAGATATACTCATCTTTGAAAAACTTTTCCTAGCCTTAGTATTTGTCGCCACTAAATTTCTTCATTACTTACTCAACCACAAAACCTTCAATTTCACCAATACTGACCCCTTACATTACATGTACACTAAGCTTTACCAACATCAACATGTTGCACATTGGTTCATGTTTCTTGCAAACCTAGATCTCGAATTCATGCATAAAATTTGTTCAAAGGAAAAACCATTGCATTTGACTAACTCACGGATGCACCTCTCTCCAAAACCAATCTTCTAACATCAAATTCCCTAATGAATCCATTGCTACCCTCTCCATAGACGATACCATTTACCAGATGACCTTATTCTTCGATGGTTTCAAATTTCAGTGTGGGGGTGGTCCAGAGTTATTCTCATTCCTCGAACAAAGAGCCTATGTTATTATCTTTCAAACTAGATTTTGATTATACTAACAATATCACCGAATATGAAGCACTCGTGTTAGGTATTCAAAACATCATAGCCTTAGATGTTAAATCAATTAATATTTTTGGAAAATCTCAACTAGTTGTGAACCCATTTTTGTGCCCAAAAATATCATCTAAGTACAAGAGGGCGCGTGGGTGTGTGGGACCTAGTTGAAGAAGGGCACATGGGTTGAAGGTGCATAGGGAAATATTCTAGAATTTTTTTATAGAACACATGGCACACGGCAAGGAAAAACAAGTTTTGTACTTAGCTATATTCGAATCCCATACAACACATGAGAAAAGCATGACCCTTGTGGATAAGGTGTCAGCCTGGTGACTGTGGGATCAAAAAGGGAATATTCTAGGCATGCGATGGAAGGTTCCAAAGACATCATTGCAAAGAGTGGAGAGCTCGGATCTGAGAAGGCATGCTTCCATGGAGGACCACCTTGACACTTGGTAGCTGATCTGTAACTTATAAAAGGCATGGCGGTGGGTGCAAAGGTTATAAATACAACCACTGATGGAAGAAAAGAAAGAGGTGAGAAGAGTAGATAGAGTCTCGGAGAGTGATAAGGAAAGAAAAGATAGGAAAAGCCCTACGTAAACATAACGGAGGATTTTACGGGTTAAAGATTAAGATAAATCTATAGGTCTCTACACTGTAATGGTAGCTAGATATGGCTGCCCTGGTCTAGGTGGTATGGCTCGTGAATCGAGACACCCACCACCTGCTATACCTATATGTGCACCGGCGTCATCTATCCAACGGTCCACTTCCTTCTCCTCCTGCCCTATGGGCACTGTAGGCTATGGTAGAGGTAAGGGCCTCTCCACGTCATCTCTCCAATACTATGGGAAGGGCGGAGGAATGTCCTGTACTACCCTAAATTTCTGATGGACTCTGTCTATCGGGATCATCTCATACTCCCTAGCACGGTGACCCTGTATCCATCTCTCTAGCTGGAGCTCAGCTAGCTCCTCATGTATATGCCTATATGAGGTTAATCCCACATATGGCCTGCATATAATGTCCACTCTAGACAACCCCTCTAGTAACTTCTAGAAATGGGCCACATCATGTGTGGGCCTCTCAGATCTCCACTCTTCAATCATTGGCACCCATCTCTTGTACCCCACCCACAAAAATCTAGGAGGGAATGCATCTGCTTGGGGCATCCCTATAGGCCACACACAAACTATGTGCTCGTATGCCCAATAGTGCAGTAAAAATGTACAACACAGGATGAACATGCACAACCGCCCATATGCCCACAACTCCCTGTACAGCTACACCAAGAATGCTAGTGCCTAGGAAAAGCGGGTCTCATCCACAATCATGTCATGGAGTACCCCCATTAGTGATCGGGGAAAGCATCCACCCTCTACATCTGGAAGTGTGAAGCAACACACTACCTCCATCAGCAAAACCACTAGCCTCATCTCCTCTAGATGGGCTAGGTACATCTCTCCATAGCTCAATCGGCGCACTGTGGAATCTTAGATCGCCATCCTCTCCCAAAGAGACACAATCAGCTCCTCTGAGGCCTTGAAGGAGATAGAATAAACTTGTGCACCCAATATGGGTAACCAAAGAATCTAAAACATGTCCTCTAGGGTGATAGTAATCTCACTCATCGGCTAGGTGGAACGTGTTGGTCGCGGAATCCCATCTATCGATGAGTGCGACCATCAAACTAGGCTGCCAGACTACATGTCTATAATGACGAAATCCACTCAACCCAACTACCTCCACATGCTCCAGCTCCTCCAAGGTCACTACGCCGCGTCCTGTCACTAGTAGAGGTGGAACCCTGTCCCACATATGTAGTTGCGCTCTCCCCGAATCCAATACAAGCACAACATTAATTTACATGTATCAATCCATATTTACTAATTATCGTTTTCTCACACCCTATTTTAACCCTACCTATTTTAACCACCTAGCCCACATCACTTTTGGACCCTTGTGCCTAATAATCTGACCGGTACCGGTTCATCCTAACCGACCCTAGTCACCCTTTAACCGACATCGGTCACCTATTTGGTGACCAATACCGGTTCCCCTTTACCGACCCCGGTCACCCCTTAACCGACATTAGTCACCTGTTTGGTGACCGATACCGATTCCACCTAACCGATGCCAACCAAACTTGACCGACACGGTCAATCGTAATGGAAAAACTGCGATTTCCCAAAACCCCTTTTTAAGAAAAAAATGCCCCCTGCCCCTTTTACCCACCTACAATGACCTAAACTACCCTTAGACCCCCACCCACCCCCTCTCTCACATTTCTTACCCTCCCATTCCTCTTTTTACCCACTATTCCCCCCATTCCCAAATTCAATTTTTAACCACTCACAAAAACCAAAAACCAAATGAAAAACCAACAAAACCTACAAACAACAATAAACTAATCCTCTAATCTATCAAATCAACTACACGTAGAGTAGAGCACTTACCTCATCATGCTACCACCATCTCGATGGCACGTCTAGCAGATGTAACGGTGGCCCACCCGATCCCTCTCCGGCCTCTGCCATCATCGAATATCTACCCACAACCTCTGCCCAATCGAATCCCTCGCAGTGATCCTATGGACCCACTACTCACCAACCAATCACTCGTCGATCACACCGCCAGATCACTGTTCTATTCCATCCAAACACTTTTCTCTCTTTTCTCTCTTTTTTGTCATTTTCTCACTTCATAAAATAACAAATGAATAACAAAAAAACATGGATTTTTTGTTTTTATAACAAACTCGACCTAACCGACATCGGTTACCCTTAACCAAAGATCGGTTGCATGCCTACCTCACCATCATTGGTTGACCTATACCGACGCCGCTTATCTATGACTAGCATTGGTCACCCTCACCGCACATTACCCTAAAATTTTACCCTTTTACCTACCCCTACCTCTTTTTTTACCTCACCCAATCTTCACCCTGATCATTTACCCCACCCCACCTTTACCCTACCCATTTACCTCACCTTTCCTGACCTCATCATTTACTACCTCCCTTTTTCCTCCTTTGGGGACTCATTATTTTACCTCTACCTTGGCCTTACCCATGTCGTGACCTAGATATTTGGACCTGGCCCATTTCTAGTGACCTTTGACCTCATGTGTTCGCTATACCTTGTGGCACTGTTACCTGTGTTGTTGACCTAATATCCTTACCTCACCTATTTTTGTGACCGTTTATCCTAACCTTACCTTTGGTGTATCAAAACATACCTAAACATTTCGAACCTAACCTACGTTGTGTTTCGACCATATCCTATTCCTTGGATACCAGAATCACTTCAACCTTGTTTGGATAAACCTATCGACCTTAGACAATGTAGAGTTTTTTGCTCTTCAACTGGTAGCATGCTACGGTTTATACGTGTGTGTGTGTGTTTGATTGCTGCTACCTTTTGACTTCGACCCATTACCTAGATTTTCTCGAGTAAAACTTTCACCCTTTTTCCCCATGCCCACCTCGCCTTTTCCTCACATTCACCTTTTTATCAAACCACTCACCGATTCTGCCTTCGGCCTCATTAGTTCTTGGTTTGAGGGGGATCACCTTCACCCACACATGGGGCAACCACATCTTATTTTTGTTAGCGTCACATCTAATACAAGCTATGCAACAAAAAGGTGTAAAATGTAGACACTAAAATTAGGTCACACTCCCTTTGGTCCCTCGATAAATAACCACCCTTCATCACATTCACCAAGCAATGGCCCCTTCACTCACTAGTATTAATTTAATTAATTAAATTAAATTAATTCATTATCCTCACCATATTTATTATTTAAATATCTTAATTTAAATAATATCCACACATACACCTCACCTAGACACCTCATCAAGCCAACTCACACCGAAGACCTATTCTTAGTCAGTTGCCATAACTAATTAAGACTTACCCAAACCCTAAAAATCAATGCCTACATTCTCTCTAACCACATTCCCACATGCTTACAAGAAGCTTCTAGTTTAATATGTGGGTTAACGACATGAGATCTGAGAAAATTAGGAGGATCTCCCTAGTTTAGTAAACCTAGGAAATCTCACCTTGATCGACGCCTTGGTTAAACCGTAATTAAACCTCAAAACAACCTTATTCTGAAGGTTGGAAAAATATTGGGAAAGTTTGACGAACATTAGCACATTCCCGAGAGATATCACATCTTCTGAGAGTGAATTTCAGTGAGAACATGCATGCAAGGAAGGAGATCAAGCATCTTTTCCCGCATAACCATCCCAAAGTAATGATCTAATCTAACCAAGCAAAGAGGAATGCACATGCAGCCCATGCAAAATCTCTCCTACAATTTGTGATCACCTACAGCCTTCAACCTCTCATCAACACCTCCATCCCTCACTCACAGGGATCCATGACCAGAATCCAAGTAAGTATAACATTATACTTCTCTGGTTTATTTCATTCCGTCATTATATTGTCACCTATTGTTCACCTAGCCACCCATTGACTTCCTCCAACACTCACCCCTCCATATACCCATTAAAACCTTACCAGATCCTACCCAAACCACCCAATACCTCATTCCGACCAACCAAAGTCCTTTGTGTAATCACAAAGGAGACCCAAAGCTCGTTCTGTGGCATTCCCATTTCCATAGTAAGTGGCACCGGTTACACCCAACCGCCATCGATCACCCTTAACCGGCATCGGTCTTTGTATTTTCCCATACAACCTAGAACATTGACCTACCCATCTAATTACGCCTCACCCTCATTCACCGTGATTTTCCGAGAGACCTTTGTCAAACCGCAGAGACCGTAACCCGAGCCACTTGACCTTCGGATCCTATTCGACCTAGTTTGTTAGATTAGGTCTTTCTTATCATGTTTTAAGTGAGATACCTAAATCATTTCGAATTACAATAAGATTTAATTTAATCACCGCATTAAATTGTTTAAAATGTGGAATGATAGCCATCTAGGAAGTATCACACTTCCTGGATCTAGCACACGCTAGGTAGTTCACTACACATATTGTTTAACTTTTTCTGGTGGTCTTTCTTTCCATTATAGGTAGTTCCTCCTATCCAAAAGGAAGCTCTCACAATCAGCTGTGGATTCAAAAGTCATACACGTGTAACAACCCATCAACTAGCATTAAAACATGTATTCCTCTTATTCCTATTACCCTATCTATTTCATCAATAATTCAAAGAAACATCTAAGAATCGGGTGAGACAAAACCTTCAAGGTTGGTGATCTCATCCTCAAGGAAAATTAAGATGTAACAAAAAATAAGAAAAGTAAACAGGAAAATTCTCTCCTAATCGGCTTAAACCCTATATCGTTACTCATGCATATAGATTGGGTGCTTATCATTTATCTTCTCTCAAAGGTAAACCCAAACCTGGTCCTCTCAATGCCTTACATCTTATACCATTATATTATTGAATCAAGTCCTATATGACCTTCTATATATTAAAATTTTGTCCCTTGAGCAAACTTCACCTTCTACTTACTCATTTTAAGGATCAACGTCTAGACAAGAATCATGTGATTATCCATCCCCTTTCAACCTTATCTTCAATATGATTACCACAGCTCTACTCATGGCATGATTCTCATGGATAATTTTCATCCTTTTCAGGATGGAATCCCATGGTCGTTCGTCACTTAAAACCTTTCTTTTATAGCTAACCTCTATGTGCTATGGTTTTCCTTCATAAAATAAGCCTATACTCCTTTATAGTCTTATTAATGACCTAAAAGTCCAAGTCCAATTTTTTTTTAAAAAGTAATATATGGGATTTTCAAATTGAACTCCTTGAGTTAAACTTCTGGCATATAGATGACTCCCTCAAAAAGGAAATTTATCTTTCTATCTTGCTGCTATAAATAGACTACTCCCTTGAAGGACAACTATACAAATCTAGCCATACTATACGTAGTCTATCAAAAAGAATACTATTTCTGCAAAATAAAAAATTAAATATTTTGAAGCTTCCCACATCGATCACTTCACGAAGACCTCAAGGATTCATTATATTTATCCCACATAGACTTCCCACATCGATCAATCTATTAAAAAAGCAAAAATAAAATACAAAAAATCAAGAGAAGTACAAATTTTTCGTCATGGACTTGCCTATTTCGGTTTTGGGTATCTTGCAGAAGAGGCATGTTGTCTCACAACAAGGTTACGCTAAATAACCCATTTCACCTCATCTTCCTTTCTTTCTTATTTTCTACCTACTCAAGGGACATGTCATAAATGTGACATTTTGTGATCATGTAACTTCCTTCACCCTTAGAACAATCAATCATGCACTGCCTTTAGGGGTTTAAGTTCATCAACCCATCCTCGGTATGCTCATTATGGTCCTTGCCACTTTTGGAGCATTCCACCTCTTTTACCATTCATCTCTTTTCTTACTTATTGATTCTGCTACACAGGACTAGACCTTCAACACCTACATTCTAGGATTTCTTCTCCTTCAACCATGCCTATTCAACCTAAACTGAACCATGCCTAAAAAAACCTACACTCAACCATGCCTCAATGACCTAGACTCAATCATGCCTAAAACCTACCGACCCATTCATCTACCCCATCATATTCTTCCCTAGCTTATGGGAGAACTACATTGGCCTGAGGCCCCTTTTCACCGGGGCTATGTAGGCAACACTCCTAGGGCATGGGGCCCTTGGAGGTTAGCTCAACCACTTTTACCCCTAACCAATTTTCCCCCTTTACATTCACATTCAAACCCAGTTAGTTTCCATTTACACAATAACTTGGAAATTAATATATCACAAAAACATACATTGTTTCATCATACCTACCATTTTATAACCTCAACCATATCACACCTACATCATTTAACATTTCCATGATATCAATTACTTGGAAATTTAAACATAACATACATCCAACACATCATTTCCTTAAAACTAGTAACTTGGAAAATTTCTGACTCAACCATGCCTACACCTGACTCGATCATGCCTATACCTGACTCAACCATGCCTACACTTGACTCCATCATGCCTATACCTAACTCAACCATGCCTACATGACCTCGACTCAACCATGCCTGACTCACCTAGTTTCCATAATAAGCAATAACAATGGAAATGAAAACCAATACATCATCAGTCCAATAATCATCATCAACTATATAAAAGGGAATGTTTGTGTATCAATACATATGTACATAGGGATAAATCATCAAAGTGTCTCAAAAACTCTCATATACAATCTCAAAATCTTCAGCACGCAGCTGTATATATATCAAAATCAAAATCATAATACAATATCATGATGAATCAACCCCACCGAGGCCCTCCTCTCCACTCTCACATGTCTCCTCCTCTCACCCTATCAACCACCCTGCCAACATCTCTCCACCCTCGCTTGTACCCTCTACTAGTCTCTTTCTACCCACCATCTCCTCCTCCTTGCCCTCATATGGGCCTAGCCTATAAGAGATGGTAACCTCACCTTGAATGCCTCTCGGGGTCGATGACCCTCTGTGCTACCTAAAGTGTGAGTCCTGGACCTGGTCCTCTCATTAGCTTCCAACTAGGTCCTGTACTTAGCATATGACAAGACATCAATGCTGGTTGTGGTCAGTTGATCATGATAATAATGAGTGTCATTCGAGGAATCCTTGAACCTAGCCGTAGATAAAAATAAGGGTGACACCATTAACCTAGTTGTAACCTATGAACCCTACCCCAAAATAGTGGCCCCTATCCTCTTGCCTGTACTAAGGGACCCTATCTCGGTGCTAGTGCCTATAAAATGGGACCCTATCCTGGTACCTATGTGGCTACTCGAGCTTGTAAGGCCATAACCTATGCTTGAGTGGCTACCGGATGACCCCAGTAAACCGGTGATTTGTAGTGCCGCTACCTATGCTTCATCATGCGGGAGCTTGTGTAGGAACATTTACTGTGCACTGAGCAGCTACTAGCTAACCTTGTAACATAGTAACTTGCCCTGTCAAAGTCGCTACATGTTCTTGTGCTTCTATTAATCGAACACCTAGTGCAGTCACATGTCCTTGTAAAGCATCCCTTTAAACCATCATTGTGGCTAAATCGGCTGACTGACCATGGTAGTGCTTCCGTAACTTTGCTTCCCACCCCTATTTATATGCCACGGTGGTCCCTATATCATCCAACCTCTTATAATCTGTTACCTCCTCTTGTCATGTTGGGTTTCTAGGATGTTCTTAGTCAGTCACTCGTCATCTCTCCAAACACTCCAATCATCTCCTTAAAGGATCCATCCATCGATACTCGAGTACATAGGCTTACCTACAATTGGTAGCCATAGAAACCTATAAACATCCTCCAGCGTGATCGTCATCTCACCGGTGGGTAGATGGAAGGTGTTGGTCACTATATCCCATCTATTGATGAGAGTGACCATGAGACTGTGATCCCATCGGATCCACCTATACTACTTAATACCAACCAATAATACCTCTCGCATGTGCATCCAATCTTCCTCAGTGACATTGGGTCACATATTCCCTAATAATGGTGGTACCATGTCCCATATTGTCAACTGATGTCATGCCTGCATCCATAAAACTCAAAAATGTCAAGTACTAAACTAATTTACTCATTTCTTCAACCCTAACTACCCCCACACCACACCCACATTTCTCTACTCACCTATCTAGTTCCTAACTATTTCACCTCACCTATCATCCATTTTATCTATACCCATACCCATACCCATATTTTCCTAGCTATATATAGCCTAAACCCACCTATCCCTATTCTAATCTACATCTCATATCTCTCAATGTAACTACCTATTTTTTTCCAGTTTCTAACCTAGGTCACTTTTCACAGTTGGATGGAATCGGTTACCTTAAACCGAAAATGGTCACTCTAACCAAGACCGGTCATCTATCTAACCACTAATGCCGATATGCACAACTAAAATCAGTTGACTCCAAACCAGGGGTTGGACTCTGGTTCAGCCCTAAGGACAAGTCCTCATGCCCCCAACTTAAAAAAATAATTAAATAACAACCTAATTACTACCCCAAACCCACCTATAACCCATCCCCATTCATTTATCTACCTATTTAACCTGCATTCCACCCTCCCCTACCCAAATTCATTCATTTTTACCACATTTCATTTTTTTCATTTCCCACCCAATTTCTTCAGTTTAACCTTAAATTTCATTTAAAAATAATAATATGGATTGATTCCCACCTCAACATGTTGCCTCCTCCTCACTGGCACCTCTCGGGTCTCTAAATTAGTGGACCTCTAGTTCCTTCTCTCCGTGATGACCATGCCTTCAATCAATTTCTTGATCTCCTCGACTAATCCAATTACTCCGACTGATCTCGTGGACCTAACTACCTCACTCCTTCAACCACTTAGATGTATCCAACTTAGCTAGGTTTAGTACCTTGTCCTTTTCTTCGTGGAAAATACACAAAAATTCTTTTCTCTGTTATTTTCTAACAATAAATGGTTAAAATGAATCTATAATATATGGATTTTCACTTTTTTACCCTACCCTTGACACTGACTGACATTAGTTTATCTTGACCGACATCGGTCATGTGCTCTAACGCACCGCGGTTGGTTTCTCTTGACCGAAATCAGTTTACCATAACTTATATCAGTTATCTTGTTTGAACCCATTACACCATTTCTCACCACATCTGATTGCTCGAAACCCTTTTTCCTTACCCAAATTTGACCCCAGCCTTACAACTCAACCTAATGACCTTATTACCTACAACCCAACCTCACAATCAGTTGGGGCATGTTTTCCCCTAACATGGCCTTACCTACATGACATGCCTAAATGAACCAACCCAACCCCGACCATTGTGACACTCGAATTCACTTACTCGTTATACCTTGTGATGATGCTACTCATGTTGTTCAGCCTAATGACCTTACCTTGCCTAATGTCATGTTTTTTATCCCGACCATACCTTTGGTGACCTAGAACAAACCTATTTCCTATTCCTGCACCTTTCCTAGTTGTGTTTCAAGACCATATCCTATACCTTGGATACCTAAACCACTTCAACCTTGTTTGGATAAACCTATCAACCTTTGATGAAGTGGAGTTTGCAAGCTCTTCACCTTGGTACCATATCACATTCTATACATGTGCGTGCATTAGAATGCCACTACCTATTACCCAAACCAAACTCACCCTTACCTAAAACCCACCTACCCTTGTTTTCATCACTTACACATTTATCAAACCACTCACTGACTCCCTCTATTACCTCATCAGATCTTGGTTTGAGGGGGATCACCTCCACCCATACTTGGGAAACCTAATCTTCACTCATACCTGAGACAATGAATTCCTATTTTTGTCAGGTCATTTATCAATACAAGCTATGTGACAAAAGGGGAAAATGTAGACACCAAATTTGGGTCACACTCCCCTTAGTCCCCTTTAATTAATTAACATAACGTATTCACCTAACCATGACCCTTACCTCGCATTCATATTAATTTAATTACTTATAATTGAATTAATATTCATCCTCACATTATTAATTAACTTAATTACTTTAATTAAGTTAATTTACACCTCACCTAGCCACATCACCTAGACACCTCACCATGGACTTATTCCTATCCTATTAATTAACTAAGATTGAGTCTCTACTTATCTTAAACAATTAGGAATCTTTCAAAACCATAAAATCAAAGTCCTATTCATCATCCAACAACACTCTCACTTGAGACCTAGATTAGCAATCAAGATCACGCCAAACATAGTAAATATCAAGTTATTTTTGGTAACTTTGACTAATTCACCCTAACCGATGCTTTTTTATCCTCAGTCGACATCAGCCCACTAAATTGCCATAGGTTCCTTTATATATAATTTTACAACTCTTTACATGGGTTGGTCATTTAGTTTTGAGGAATTCTATTGCAATCAAGCATGAGTCTCAAATCCATTCTTGCATCCAAACGATGATGAAACACCACTAAAGTGCAGCACAAGTAACAAGTTCTCTTCTAGAGCATTGGAGTATCCACGGGAACACACAAGTTGTACTACCGCGACACTAAACTGGACATCACCTCACCTATCAACCACCAGCCACCTTTGTTCACGAGATCTTCATAACAACAACTAAGTAACGTGTTTTTCATCATTTGTGATTACTTTACTATAGATCTTTTACTTCTTTCAAGTATTTCCATTTTTTCTATTACCTAGATATCTCCATCTTCCCACCAATCCACCTACCCAACCATTTCAAGTCTTTCCACCTTTCTTAACCTCTTCCTTTACATTCCTAATTCTTCTTAGCCATATTACGAGCCTAACCACACCTTCCTCACTCTTTGTGCAATCACAAAGAGGCCCAAAATCCATTTTTATTAAGTTATTACACATTTCCCATACCAACATCAGTTTCACCCCTATACCGGTGTCAATCACCTGACCGATATCGGTCTCTGTGTCATTTTATACCCTCTAACCAGCAAGCCTTCAATTTAACCAAAACCAACCCAGAACTTACCCGATCGGTCCTAGAACTTTTATTAGACCTTTGTTAGACCCGAAAGACCAAGAAAAAAATACCAAACCTCCAGATCTAATCATAAATTTTCCTTTTAAATAAGATTTACTTATTGTATTAGCACAAGATACCTAAATCATACAACTATAGTAGGATTTCCTTATTTCATGGTATTTTTTGTATTAAATATATTTTGAAAGTAGATTGATAGCCTTCTAGGAAGCACCTCACTTCCCAGATCTAGCACTCATTAGGAAGTCCACTAACCTATATTATTAATGTTATTTTTTGGTCTTGTTGTGTTTCTTATAAGTCGTTCCTCCTAGCCAAAGGGAAGATCTCCATGATCAGCTCGGATCAAAATTCAAAAATGTGCACATTCTACCTTTGACCTTCAATTTTACAGGTATTCCTCCTAACCTCTTATCTTATCTCGAAGTACAAACCAATCATAGTCCTCCACATACTTTCGTAATGTCATTCTTTTTACTAGTTTTGACTATGCTCGCAAAACTCAATCCAATAGGATAACAACACATACCTTCACTTTTTTTCTTGACTTACCATTGCGAACTTTTGTCCAATAGAAAAACAACATATATCCCATGACTTCACCCAATTATACCTATAAAATACTTGAACAATAAAAGGTCTTTAGAAAACTCTAGAATATATATATATATATATAATGTATGAAAAATGTGTAATTCGCTAACACTTCTAGTCTAAATAATAGAGTTTAGATAATATTGTTAACTTACTTGGATCTCCGGGTCACTGGGATGGGTCTCACCAGTGCTGCCGGCAGTAGTAGTGGTGGCATTACAAACACTGTTCACCTGCAATCTCCTCAAAACCACTCATTTTCCTAGGATGGATTGTTCATCTCCCCCATGTGTAAGAGGTTCCTCTAAAAAAAAATCTCATCCTTAGCCTCATCCTCGACCCTTCCTGCTATGGAAGCCTCGGTGTTGGATCTCCACTGCGTATATGTATCGATTCTCTCTCCCTCCTCGTGTGTCTTTGCCTCCTCCCCACTATGCATGGGGAAGCCTCAATGTGCAAAATTACCCCTAACCATAATATATTTGGGTTGGCATGTGGTGTGCTAATCGGTAACCCTGTGTGTAACAAAAATCAATGGGAGCTCTCCCTTCGAGCGGTTGTAGCCTCTCTAATCCCTTTGTACACAATCGGAACTGTTAGGAGGGTGTCGATATAAGGAAAACAAAACTGTTGTGCCACCCTCTAAACTAGATAGGTCTCCACTCATATGGTCATGTCCTTCATGTAATGCCTCTAACATGGTTGTTATCTATGATGACTTCTATACTAGAAGTTGTGAATGTTGATATGTGATTCTTTTTTAAAGACGATGTACCATTGTGAACTAAGTTATCATGTTTTCTATAGATAATATGTTATCTTTTGGAAATAGATACAATTCTTCCATGTCTATGTTGAATTTAAAATGAAGTATTTCATTCCTTCTTATGCTAAATGTTCACTACATATGGATAGAAGAAATTGATTTAGCTTAAACTCGTTCATAGTCTTTATTGCACTTGAACTTGTGCTTCAGTCTTCATGATCTCTAATGCAAGATAGCTATACCTTGGATAAATTTTAGTGATCTAAGGCATACTTTCAATTTCATGACATTGAGGTCATCTTGATCGATCTGGGAAGAACATTGGATTTCTAAACCCAGGTTGTCTTGGGATCACTTTGGAACCTTTGTTTCTCACATCCTTCTTATGTGATCCTTGAACATCATTTTGATTCTTCTTTTGGTAAGATTTAATTGAAAATTTTAATAGTTGTTATGGGAACCTAATTAAATCTAAGTTCCTAAGTTGTAATCTTATCCTAAGTGACTAGGTACTTTTATTAATGATGATTGTTTATAAGAAATGATAACCTTAAACTAAACTAATAAACTAACCTAAGGATCTACATTGGTTTCTAACCTAATACTTATACTAACCTAAAGGGATGGCATGGATGACATACAATGGGATGTCAATGGCACCAACCTCAAAGTATTTATGAGGATTTAATAACACTTTTAAACTCTTTGTTGCTGCTAATTTTGGTAAGTGCATGAAGGTTTAGTGGATGATGAGTTGGCACCTCTGCTAAAGTTTTAGTTGCATGGATTTTAAACTTGGTAATATCCAAACATGAGTTGGTGAGAGGTGGGAGATAAAGAAGGACTGTCAGTCTTGTTTGCATTAATTGGTCTTGGAAATTGTGAAAAACTACCTAGGAAGTAGGGGAAGTTGGAAGAAAGGATGGTTTTTCATTGTTCATTTGGTTTTTGTGAGATTTTAGCTCTGCATGTGGTTTTTCATTTTCAAACCTCCAAGTTTAAATATGTGCATGCTTATTTCTCCTTGCATGGTGGTGATGGTAACAAAAATAAGGCTAGGAAGTTATAAGAAGAAGGAAAAGAAATTTTTAAAGCTGGTTGTTAGCGTTTTCATGGAAAAATTGCTATCGAGGCTCTGCTTGAATATTTGCAACAAGGAATAGAAGACATGATCTCTATCAGGCATGATAGGCCCTATCTCTTTAAGTCTTCTACTTTTATTTAAATGTCTTCATTAAAATAACTCTGCTCTTTTGGAAACTTTGGTTTTGGTTTTGTGTTTTCTTTTCCTTGCTTCAATGGTGTTTTGACTTGATTCTTTTGGATGCAATATGATTTTTGTGTTTGTTGTGTGGAATATGGAATATGGGTTGTATTGATTGATTTATAGTTATGTTATCTTATTTTCTTATAATTTTTTTTTCACTAATACATGTCTCGTGATTATATCTCTGTTGGAGGGATACCTTGTTTGGGTATTGTGTATGCCTTAATAGTAGCCTAGTTTTTGGTTGGAATATGTAGATTCTCAATTAGAATGCTCTCCTTATTATTATGGTTGAATTCTAATAGTATAAGAGACTTCATCATGGAAATTTAAGATATACGCCTGTGTTTTAGGAGAATCCTTTTGTTCATTGTTTTGGGTGGTTTCTTGTTGTGATAGTTTGAAACCAACAATAATGGTCAATGATATCATGTATGTACTTTTACTTCTGGAATCATTCAGCTATGCTATTATGGGTTTTGAATATATGTATCCTCTCCATGAAATGGGAACTGTAGAAAATCTTTTGTTCTTTTATAGAACCCATGTGTGGGAAACTATATCTTTCGTGGGAGAATGAATAGGAAGGTATACCTATGTATACTTTTGGATTTCTATTATTTTCAAATTGAATCATTTATTATTACTTTGTTTTAGGTAAGATTTTTGTTAATCTTATTTGGTCTAACAGAAGAAGTGTGATTGTCTTTGAGGGAAAACAATTACGATTTTACCTGTCATCTTTATTGGTCATATTTGCACTCCTTGGTTAAACTAACTATAGTAAGGACTGTATGTGCTTCCTTTTCATAGTTGAATAAATTGGAATGACAACCCTCACGGGTAACCTAGGAAATAGGTAACAAAAGTATGGAGTGTTTTAAGTTGTAGTTTGACTTATAAATGTTTAATAAGGAGTCTGAGGTTTGAATAAACCCTGATATTCTTCTTGAGAAGATGTAAACTCCATTGTTTGTTTGGTTACTCTCCTCATTTCAGTTCTAACCTTTGAGTTGATGAGTCTCTTGGAAGTTTTGGGTGGTTCATGTAACCTAGGAGTTCTTCTTTCGTAAATTTTGTTCTTGTGTGGAATTTTGACCACTTAAGTGAGGTTTGGTCTTCTTTTGTTGGGCAAATCTTAATGCACTTGAATTTTTGTGTTCGGTCATAGTGTTTCCTCGACCTTGATATAGATGGATCGAAGGTAAGATTGTTCCATGGGAATGATTTGGGTCTTGAGTTGGTTCTGAAATTTTAGTTCTCTTGTCCCTTTCCTTAAATTGGGGTTGATTGATTTGAATTGAGTGTTATTTAAGAAGATAGCTAGTTCTTCTTTGTGTTTTGTGGAAGCAATTATACATATAGTTGTTGATGTTTGAGGATCACATGGTGTTATAATGATTACTACTTTTGAGTTTTATTTTGGACATGAATACATAAATTTGAAAACTTGTATCGTGAGTCATTGGGTCTTGTTTCTTATAGCTTAAACCTTTCCTATCTTTAGTGTTGGGACTTGTTCTTGATCAACCTAATTTTTAAGAATCTGTGTTGAGCCTGAGATAGTTATGATTGTTTGATGGAATGTAATTTAGATTTTTTGTTGATCTTTCAGTTATTAGTTGGGTTGTTAGCTCGAATAACATAACAATATAATTATTATAGAAGGTAGTTGTGTATATCTCTATACTTCTTCTTAAAAAATTGGAATAGGTTGAGTTAGGGAACTTAAGCTGGAAACTTGACTGAGAAGATAAGATTAGGATTGGAAATATGAAATTCTCCCTTTTTAATATTGTAGTCTTTATTTCTAGCATGTTGTAACGAGTTCATATGGATGTGGAGATAGAATTAATTATGATGATTTAATGAGTTCTTGTTTATACATTAGTTATAAATTCCATAGTATTTCTCTCTCCTTATTGGTTTGTAATCTTTTGGGAAAGTCCTTCTGTTAATCTTATTTTGTGATTTTGGAACTGTTTCATAAACAATAGGGTTCCTTTTATGAAAAATTTAGATAAAAGAAGAATGTTTTAATGTTATAGCACTTATTATTCTCAGTTCATATGAACTGACTCGTGCTAACAATTTTGTAGATGAATTTTGTAAAATATGAAAGGAGAAAGACACATAAAAAGTTACATCTATTTTACTAAAGAAATTATCTCTTTATTATGATGATTATGGAGCGACATTACTTGAGATGTAATTTTGTCGAGAAAAGAAGATGTAATAAATTTATTTTATATTGATGCAATGACATTTTATAATACTTCAAAATATTTATGTATCCAAGTGAGTGGATCACTCCCTTTTTGATAAATGAATGGTTTGATGATTGTTGATTATTTCTTTTCTTTTGATACTTTCGTTGATATAAATTGCGATATATTAATGAGTAATATCAGGCATGAAGGGGGAAATTTAGATATGTATGTGATATGGGAAACTTAATAGTTTTATATATATAATAGTTATATATATATATATATATATATATATATATATATATATATAAAAGACTCTTGGATTATGGATCGAAATATTAGTTGATTTATTTACACATAAAAGAGATATTATTAATAGTTGATACTCTTAAGAAGATCCTTAAATAGTAGAAAGGGAATTTGATTGCATTATATATGTGTGTGTGTATGAATTCTTTGTTCTATTAAAACATATGTGATCTATTTTCATAGTTAGGACATTAGTCCTTGATAAAGGAAAAAGGATATTTTCCTTGAAATTAGTCATAGAGATTTATTTGAAATATTGTTAAGTGATATGAATAGATCATGAGGATGGTTGACTATGTTCTTCCTTTTATAGATTTCTTTAATCATAATATTAAGTATGTTAGTGTTGAGGAAAACCAATTAGATGTTGGAACATAGCGATTTGCGGCATGGTAACTTCATAATGACAGAGGTCATTACAAGGATACTATGTTGTAACCTACTATGCCTCAACACCCCACTTAGTTCAATTAACTTGTGAAATAAGTGGAAGAATGGATCACGGTTCAACCTTAACAAGGATATAAAAATGATCTAGTGTTGAGGTCAAATCATGTTGACTTAGGGTAACTAAACACACCCAATCGATGAAATTCGATTGAGTATGTCTATGTATCCTTAGTCACCACGAGTAGTCTTCCACACTAGTGCATGTTTATGCCCTTTTCTAGTGTGAAACCTTGAATCAGATTGAATTGATAGAAGTCAGGAAAGATAATTCTAGATAACATAACAAGTGTGGTGAGGGACATATTCCTTTCAATGAGTATGTCATCTAGGAATGTAGACATGTTAAAATGTTTAAAAATTTTGTTAAAAGTATCGCAAGATGTTGGTTGCATTTTCCTATATCACCTATTCTAAGATGTAAGATTTCGGATAAATATCGGTAAGGATATTCGAGATAGGATTCTTAGAAAGAACACTTGGGTACCCATAAAAGGGTAAAGGAACCAAGTATACATAGTATACACATTATTAAGTTAACATGAGAGATCAGTTTAATACCGAGTCATGGAATGAGAGATTGGTGTCTCACCGAGTCATTTACAAGCTACATATGGTTTTCTGTTATGAGATGGATTGCATGGAATGTGTGTTCTAAATTATATTAATTTAGAACAAAGAACATTATGTAAGATAATTTTTTTCCTTATTTCTAAAGTCTTAAAATGAGGATGTTACATCTTGGTATCAGAGTTGAAGGTTACAAATCTTGGACCTATTGAGTCCATATTTGATAAAAACTTAATTTTATTGTTAATAGAAAATGGTTAGAATAAGGGGAGGTACTGCAAATAACCCACCTCCAGGTGGAGAGGAAGCTACCGCACAAAAACTTGATGAGATTCTTACTACCCTATTGGACACAAGAGATCATCTAGTTGTACTTGAACAACAAGTTATGGGTAATGAGGAGGAAGAAAATGCTAGTAATAAAGATTAGCCACCTCCAGGGGATAATGGTAATGTTGGAAATTTGGGTGTTAATAATAATTTAGAAGATAGCAATGCTGCAAATGTCAATAATAATGTATAATGCAAATGCAAATGTACCCAATCAACTGAAAATAAAAAGGCAAGATTAGCAGCTAAACTCACAAATGACATAAAAAGATAAGTCCAAATTTTTTGATGGAACTACACTAGGGGATGGAGCTAAGAACTGGCTCAACAAAATGGAGAATTACTTTGCAATAAGAAACTTCTCAAAGGAAACAAAAGTAGTATGGGGAGCTTATCAACTTTCCCATGAGGCATCCTCCTAGTGGGACAACTATAAAGCTAAATTGAAAATTAATGAATCAAGCATCACTTGGGATCAATTTAAGAGATAATTTAGGAAACGTTGGCTTCCACAACTCTATTATGATCAGAAAATGACTGAATTTTAGAATTTAATTCAAGAAAAATTAACTATAACAGAGTACTGGGAGAGGTTTACTAAACTTCTTAAGTACGTGCCTTAGTATCAAATTGAGAGAATTTTAGGATACGTAAGTTTATTATGGGATTAAATCCTATCATATGGGGTGAAGTATATGTTCACAACCCAACCACCATGGAAGGGGTTGTAGAAAAATCCATTCGGAAGGAACAAAAATTAAAAGAAATTTCTACCCATAAGGAAGAGAACCGTAAGAAAATTCTTAATTCTTCTTCATCTCTTGCACCCAAAAAGGGGGCATGGAAAAATTTGGTGCTAAAAATAAGTTTTTAGTTGAAAACAATAAGAAAATAACAACAAATAAACTTTCTGCAAATTTTTGAAACAACTTTGTAAAGAACAATAACAATGGACATAAATCTTATGGAGGATGTAACAATAATTTTAGGCATGGGAATAAATTTGAGCCAAAAAGAGGACTTATAGGGGGATTTTTCAACTGTGGTAAGGATCACTATGCGAATCAATTCACTCTAAATAAAGATGACAAAAATTAATAGCATAAGATACATGTTGCAATAGCTGATAAACAAGTTGAAAAGTAAGTTACGCCCATAGAAGTGCCAAGTAAATTATTTGGTATGCCTATTACTATAATTTTTGATATTGGAGCTACTGAATGCTTTATTTCTAGTAAATTAGCTGCAAAACTAAAAATAAAATCTAGAATAATGGAAAAATATTGGACTATACATTATGGAAATAATGTTATCGAAATTGTTAGTAAATGTGTTTTGGAGCAATCCTAGAATTACCTAGTTTTTCCATGAAGTAGATATTTATGTTGTTCCTTTGGGGTCATATGATGTCATAATAGGTATTAAATATCTTATTGATCATAAGGAAAATGTGATTTTTTGAAAAACACATTAGTTGTCTTGATGATCTATAGAAAACAACAAACATCCAAGGGGTAAAATGAGAAATTTTAGTTAGAAAATTATCAGCTATGTAACTTAAAAAGGCCAAAAATAAAGGTTGCACTTTGTATGTAGTAAATTTTTTTGAAACAACTAAAGGGGATAGTGATTTCTTGGAAAAATTTCCATTGTTAAGAGATTTCAGTGATGTGTTTCCAAAAGAACTACCTGGTCTTCCACCCAAACGAGAGTTTGACTTCACGATTGAAATCAAACCAGAACTGAGCCTATTTCCAAGGCACCTTATCGAATGAATACCATTGAAATGGTAGAGCTTAAGGCACAGTTACAAGAACTATTTTCTAAGGGTTTGATAAGACCAAGTGTCTCACCTTGGGGAGCACCAGTAATTTTTGTGAAAAATAAAGATGAAACACTTAGACTTTGTATTGATTATAGGATGTTAAACAAAGCAAAAATCAAAAATAGATATCCACTTCCTAGAATTGATGATTTGTTTGATCATATGTGTGGTGCATCAAGTATATTCTAAGATAGATATTCATTTTGGGTATCACTAGTTAAGAATCAAAGATGAAGATATTCATAAAACAACCTTTAGAACAAGGTATGGACATTATGAATTCATAGTTTTACCTTTTAGTTTGACAAATGCACCTAAATTTTATGAATTTAATGAATAATATCTTTCAAGAGTACCTGGACAAGTTTGTACTTGTATTCTTGGATGATATTCTTATCTATTCTAAAATCATTGATGAACATCATGAGCATTTGAAAATAGTACTTGAAATCTTAAGAAAGAGAAGATTGTATGGTAAGTTGTCTAAATGTTCTTTTTATGAAACAAAAGTTCACTATTTAGGACATGTCATAAGTAAGGATGGAATAGAAGTTGATCCATCAAAGATTGTTTCCATAACTGAGTGGCTTACACCTAAAAATGTACATGAAGTCAGAAGCTTCATGGGGCTTGTTGTTACTATAGAAAATTTGTTAAGGAATTTTTAAAAGTTATTACTCCAATAACCTCATTACAAAAAGGAAAAGAAGTTTGTGTGGAGTGATAAATACAATTCAACATTTAAAAATCTTAAGGATTAGTTAACATCTGCACCTATTTTGGCTATACCAGATCAAAATGGAAACTTTACAGTAGTTACAGATGCTTCTAGTGAAGGACTCGAAGGTATTCTGTTACAAAATGATCATGTTATAGCATATAAGAGTAGAAAAATTAATTTACATGAGTTGAATTATGATCCCCATGACCTAGAGATTCCTTCCATATTTCATGCACTTCAAGTATGGATACATTATATTTTATGAATACCTTTTGAATTAAATATTGATCATCTTGGGCTGAAGTATATTTTCACCCAGCCAAATTTGAATGCAAGACAATGAAGATGGTTAGAGTTTTTGTCGCAATATGATTTTGACATAAGTTACATTAAATACAAATAAAACAGAGTAGCAAATGCACTAAGTCGTAGGAAACATATTTATGTAGTTATAACTTTGAGAACTCGGTTTAAGGATTAGGTAAAAAATATCATGGAATCTGATTTTTACTTTTAGAAGGTAAAAATGACACTTGCTGTAGATCCAAATGATGTAAGATATAAAGTTTTAACTTTGATAATGAAGGAATTTTGAGATATGAAAAGTGGGTGTACATACCTTTGGGAAATGAGTTAAGGAAAAAGTTAATGATGGAATTTCATAATTCACCTTACTCAGGACATCCTAGTATTACAAAAATGCTTGTTGATGTAAAACAACAATATTTTTGGAAAGGGATGAAGAGAGACATAACTAATTTTGTTTCACACTACTTGGAATGTTAAGGTGTTAAGCGTTGAGCACATGCACTCAGCTGGTTTATTATATCCTCATAGCATAATGTAATATAAGTGACAAGTAATTAACATGGATTTTGTTCAGGGGCTACCTATGTCAAGAAATAAACATGATGTTATTTTAGTTTTGTTGATAAACTAAAAAAATTAGAAAATTTTATTGCTAGTAATCTTAAGGATGATTCACCTGTATTAGCGAAAATATTTGTGCATGAAATTTTCAGATTACATGGAGTACTTGAATTGATTATATCTGATAGGGACCTTAGAATGACATCTCATTTTGGCAAATGCTAAATGCATCCTTAGGAACAAAACTAAATTTTAGTTCTACATACCATCTGGAAACAGATGGTCAAATTGAGAGAGTTAATCAAGTTTTGGAAGATATGTTACGAATGTACTACATGGATCAGCAGTACAAATGGGAATAATATCTTCCTTTAGTTGAATTTGCTTACAATAATACATATCATACCTCTTTGAAAATGGCACCTTTCGAAGCATTGTACGAAAGGAAATGCAAAACTCAATTAGTTGGGATAACATTGAAGATAGAGAGGTAATTGGACCTAAAATTCTTACTGAAATGGAGCAATAAGTTAAAATGATTCATGAACAATTAAAAGAAGATTCAGATAGGTAGAAAAGTTATGCAGATCTGAAAAGGATCATTAAGAAATTTAAACTTGGTGAAAAGATATTTTTATGTATTAAGCCTAAAAGAGCTCTATAACCTTGCAAGGCATCCAAATTATCATATCCTTTTATGGGACCTTTCAAGATTGTCAAAGTAATCAACCCTATAGCTTATCATTTAGCATTACCTCCCGCTTTTTCACGAATGCATGATGTTTTACATATTTCTTTTCTTAAGAAATACATTTCAGATTTATCACATGTGTTAAATTAGATTCTTGTGAGGTCAAGACGTAGGAATAATTGTGGTTGAACCCATAAGAGTATTAGAAACTCACCAGTGGCACTTGCAAAATCGTGAAATTAATCAATGCAAGGTTCAATGGGACCAGTTTAATGAAGAAAGTGCAACATGGGAAAACCTTGAGGACATGAAAATTGATTTTCCTCATTTATTTGAACATAATTAGTTTAGATGATTGGAAACAATTAAAGAATTTATTTTTAGGCTATCTTTAATTATGCAAGATTTGGGTAGGTAATATATTCTATTAATACTCGAACAACTATTTTAATCTTGTAATAAATTATGAAAAATTGAATTTCTCAAATTTGGTTTTGTTTGAGAACTTATGGATAAAATGACTATAATTATGATTATTTTTCTTGTTTAAAAATTTGGACTAAGTTAATCATTGGGATGATGATGCTTTTTAGGAGGGAGGTATGTAATGCCTCTAATATGGTTCTTTATCTGGGATGACTTCTATACTATAAGTTACAAATTTTGATATGTGATTCTTGTTTGAAGATGGTGTACTCTTGTGAACTAAGTGATCATGTTTGTTGTAGATAATATGTTATCTTCGGAAATAGATACAATTATTCCATGTCTATACTGAATTTAAAATGAAGTATTTCATTCCTTCTTATGTTGAATGTTCACTGCATATGGATAGAAGAAATTGATTCAACTTAAACTCGTTCATAGTCTTTATTGCACTTGAATTTGTGATTCAGTCTTCATGATCTCAGATTTAGGATAGTTATACCATGGATCAATTTCAAAAATCCAAGGCATGTTTCCAATTTCATGATGTTGAGGTCATCTTGATCGAGCTGGGTAGAATATTGGATTTTTGAAACTAGGTTGTCTTGGGATCATTGGTAGCATTTGCAGAATAAGCTCCCTCTTATTTTGGGTTAACTTACTCCCTTTTTGTGCCTCAGTCCAAATTTCACAAAGTTTAGGCACTCAAGGATTTTTGGAAAATACTCCATCAGATAGAGAATTTCTTCCCCTTTCCAGAAAGGTAAAGAGCTCTTTCTAACTCCTTGTATTTTTTGAGTTATGGCTCGGTGGAGTTAGAAGGGAAAATTTGCCCAAGGTGGACCTGCGGGGCTTGGGAGAGATGTTTTCCAAGGAATCTCAGACTGGCAGGGAATTGGAGGAAAAAGTGAAAATTTTCCTTTTGTCAAAAAGGTGAAAATTAAGTGTTGAGCTGGCACATCAAAAAGCTAATGCGGGCCAACGGACCTTCGAAGGAAAATGAGATTTTTTGACTTTTTGTCAAAAAATGTAAAATGGAAAAAAAGGAGCCCCTACCTCCACCGACCCCAATGGATGCCATGTCATTAGAGGATTTGCGGGAGAAAAGTTCAAAATTTTCTGAGTGGATTTTTGTCAAAAACGTTAAGGAAAAACTCAGAAGGCCATATCTTTTGATCCAGAGCTCTATTTTTGACGTTCTTAGTACCAATGGAAAGATCTGAAGATTCTCTTCATCATGGAGTCTTTGATTTTGGATTTTGGTAAAGATTTGGGGGAGAAATTTGTAAAATGTGTTTTGGCATGGAAAAGACAAAAACCAGTTCCAACCACTAGATTTAATGAAGTATGGGTCATTTTCTTTGGTTTGCGAAGTAGATACATGGAATTATGAGCTTTTGCATCGAGCCCATCAACTAGAGGAAGAATTAAAACACATTTTGAAAAGTGGTTGGAGCAGATCCGCATTTTTTCCTCTCTTCTCACATTTTTTCTATAAAATGTAAACAAGTGGTACATAATTAGTCGTTCATTTTTCTTCTCTTCCTCACCCTTCTTTTCTTCCCCAGGGTCAAAAATGGAGTTTGAACCTCCTCCCCTACTCTATAATGGAATTTTTACCTCTTTCCCATGAAATGGTGCACTGTGTAAATATGGAGTAATAAAAATGTGTTTTTGTGATGCATTTGTCCATCCTTTGCTCATTTTATTGCATCTTCTTGCCTCTCTTCATTGCAGGGTATCTATGCATGTTTTGAATGTTCATTTACAGATCTGGGAGTTGTGTTCATGGGGTTTTGGAACATTTTCTATGTGAATCTAATCTATGGTTTGTGATGTTGTTGTCCATCCTTTCCATTGCTCACCTCTCTTTGTTCCATGGCAGTTTAGTAGATGATCGTGATTTCCTTCTCTAGTGTATCACTTTGTTTTAGTGTAGGCTCTATTTTTTCTTGTTTTATTTCTCTCCTTGTCTCCTTGGAAGTTAGATTAGGATTATATTAGCATTCCTTCCTGGAATAGCTTGTAGGAGTAGTTTAGGAAGAGGAACCAACCTTCTCTAGAGAGATTTCCCACTTTTGCAAGGTCCCTCACCTTGGGGAAAGTTCAATGTTATGCAATCACACCAGATGATTTTTCCTTAGAAAAGAAGATTTTTAGAACTCACTTGGGGGTGTTGTGATTTCACACTAACAAGTAACCTCTTCTACTCACATCCTTCTTATGTGATCCTTGAACATCATTTTGATTCTTCTTTTGGTAAGATTTAATTGACAATTTTAATAATTTTTATGGGAACCTAATTAAATCTAAGTTCCTAAGTTGTAAGATTATCCTAAGTGACTAGGTTCTTTTATTAATGAGGATTGTTTATTAGAAAGGGTAAACTTATACTAAACTAATAAACTAACCTAAGGACCTAAGTTGGTTTCTAACCTAATGTTATGAACCTAACCTAAGACTTGGACTAACCTAAAGGGATGGCATGGATGAAATACAATGGGATGTTGGTGGCACCAACCTCTAAGTATTTATGAGGATTTAATGAGGCTTTAAAAATCTTGTTTGCCGCCAACTTTGGTGAGTGCATGAAGGTTTAGTGGATGATGAGTTGGAACCTCGATAAAGTTTTAGTTGCATGGATTTTAAACTTTTTAATAGCCAAACATGAGTTGGTAGAGGTGAGAGATAAGGAAGGGTATGTCAGTCCTATTTGCATTAATTGATCTTGGCAATTACAAAAAACTTCCTAGGAAGTAGGGGAAGTTGGAAGAAAGGATGGTTTTGTTTTTCATTGTTCATTTGGTTTTGTGAGCTTTTAGCTCTGCATGTGGTTTTTCATTTTGAACCTCCATTTTGAGTCTGTGCATGCTTATTTTGCCTTGCATGGTGGTGATGGTAATGGAAATAAGGCTAGAAAGTTATAAGAAGAAGGAAAAGAAAGTTTCAGAGCTGGTTGTTGGTGTTTTCATGGAAAATTTTTATTGAGGCTCGCTTTAAGATTTGCATGACAAGGAATAGAAGACATGAGCTCTATCAGGCATGCTAGGCCTTATCTTTTTAAGTCTTCTAATTTTCTTTAAATTTCTTCATTAAAATAACTCTCTTGTTATAGGAAACTTTCTTGTTCTAGTTTTTGATTGCCTTTCCTTTCTTTAATGGTGTTTTGACTTGATTCTTTTAGATGCAATATAATTTTTGTGTTTGTTGTGTGGAATATGGAATATGGGTTGTATTGATTGATTTACAGTTGTGTTAGCTTATTTTCTTATAAACTTTCTTGGCACTAATATGTATTTGTGATTATATCTCTATTGGAGGGATACCTTATCTCGAGTATTGTATACGCCTTAATAGTAGCTTGGGTTTTGGCTGGAATATGTAGATTATCGATTAGAATTCTCTCCTTATCATTATGGTTAAAGTCTAACAAGTATAGGAGACTTCGACATGGAAATTTAAGATGTACGCACGTGTTCTAGTAGAATCCTTGTGTTCATCGTTTTGGGTCGGTTTCTTGTTGACAGTAGTTGGAAACCAACAATAATGGTCGACGATATCATGTCTGTACTTTTACTTCTGGAATCATTCAATTGTGTTATTTTGGGTTTTGAATATATGTATCCTCTCCATGAAATGGGAACTGTAGGGAAATCTTTTGTTCTTTTATAGAACCCGTGTGTGGGAAATTATATCTTTCGTGGGAGAATGAATAGGAAGGTATACCTGTGTATAATTTTGGATTTCTATTCTTTTCAAACTGAATCATTTATTATTACCCATTCTAGGCTACGTTGTTGTTATAGGTAAGATTTTTGTTGATCTTATTTGGCATTCAAAGTTTGTCTAGCACTGGAAGTGTGATTGTCTTTTGGGGAAAATCTGTTATGTTTTACTGTCATCTTTATTGGTCATATTTACACTCCTTCTTAGTTGGACCAGCTATTGTAAGGACTTGTATGTGCTTCCTTTTCATAGTTGAATAAATTGGAATGAAAACCCTCATGGGTTAACGGGAAATATGTAACAGAATTATGGAGTGTTTTAAGTTGTAGTTTGACTTATAAATGTTTAATAAGGAGTCTGAGGTTTGAATAAACCTTGATATTCTTCTTGAGAGGATGTAAACTCCATTTTTTATTTGGTTACTCTCCTCGTTTCAGTTCCAATCTTTGAGTTGATGAGTCTCTTAGAAGTTTTGGGTGGTTCATGGTAACTTGGTAGTTCTTCTTTCATAACTTTTATTCTTGTGTGAAAATTTGACCAATTAAGTGAGGTTTGGTCTTCTTTTGTTGGTTAGATCTTTATGATCTTGAATTTTTGTGTTCGATCATAGTTTTTCCTCAACCTTGATATAGATGGATCGAAGATAATATTTTTCCCTAGGAATGATTTGGGTCTTGAGATGGTTCTGAGATTTTATTTCTCATGTCCCTTTCCTTGAATTGGGATTGATTGATTTGAATTGTGTGTTATTTAATAAAATATATAATTCTTCTTTGTGGTTTGCAGAAGCAATTATACATACGATTGTTTATTTCGAGGATCGCATGGTCTTATAATGATTGCTACTTTTGATTTTTATTTTGGACATGAATGCAAGACTTTGAAAACTTGTAGCATGAGTCATTAGGTCTTGTTTCTTATAGATTAAAAATTTCCTACCTTTAGTGTTGAGGCTTGTTCTTGATCAACCTAATTTTTAAGACTCTGTGTTGATCTGAGATAGTTATGATTTTTGATGGAATGAAATTTAGATTTTTGGTTGATCCTTGAGTTATTATTTAGGTTATTAGCTCTAAATAACATAACAATATACTTATCGAGAGAAGGTAGTTGTGTATATCTTTGTACTTCTTCTTGAAAAGTCAGAATAGGTTGAGTTGAGGAACTTAAGTTGGAAACTTGACTAAGGAGATAAGATTAGGATTGGAAATATGAAATTATCCCTTCTTTAATACTATTGTTTTGATTTCTAGCATGTTGTAATGAGTTCATATGGATGTGGAGATAGAATTAATTATGATGATTTAATTAGTTCTTGCTTATACATTACTTATAGATTCCATAATATTTCTCTCTCCTTCTTGGTTTGTAATCTTTTAAGAAAGTCTTTTTGTTAATCTTATTTTGTGATTTCGGAACTGTTTCATAAACAACAAGGTTCCTTTTATGAAACAGTTAGATAAAAGCATAATGTTTTAATGTTATAGTGCTTATCATGCTCAATTCATATGAACTGACTCGTGTTAACAATTTTGCAGATGGATTTCGTAAAAGATGAAAAGAGAAAGACATAAAAAGTTACATCTTTTTACTAAAAGAAATTATCTCTTTATTATGATGATTATGTAGTGACATTACTTGAGAAGTACTTTTTTGGGAAAATAAGATGTAATAAAACTAGTTTATATTGATGCAATGAAATTTTGTAATACTTTGAAATATTTTTGTATTCAGTGAGTGGATCACTCCCTTTTTGATAAATGAATGGCTTGATGATTGTTGATTATTGCTTTTCTTTTGATACTTTCATTGACATAAATTGGGATATATTATTGAGTAATATCAGGCATGAAGGGGGTATTTTGGATATTTATGTGATATGGGATTTGAAACTTAATAGTTCCTATATATATAAGACTCTGGATTAAGGATCTAAAATATTAGTTGATTTATTTACATGGAAAAGAGACACAAATAGGAGTTGATACTCTTGAGTACATTTGATTGCATTGTGTGTGTGTGTGTGTGTGTGTGTGTGTGTGTGTGTGTGTGTGTGTGTGTGTGTGTGTGTGTGTGTGTGTGTGTGTGTGTGTGTGTGTGTGTGTGTATGAATTCTTTTTTGTACTAAAACATATGTGATCTATTTTCATAATTAGCAAATTAGTCCTTGATAAAGGAAAAATGATATTTTCCTTGAAATTAAGCATAGAGATTTATTTGAAATCTTGTTAAGTGATATGAATAGATTATGAGGATGGTTGATTGTGTTTTTCCTTAGGAATATTTCTTTAATAAAAATATGGATACTTAAAAAGGGAACTAAAAGGATTTAGAATTCAACATTATGAAGTCTAAAGTAAAAGTTTTAAATAAGCTTGTTTTAAGCTAAAAGCTGAAGTAAGAAAAGATCTAATGAACACACCTTCATAACATTGAGATCAATCATGTCATTATATGATATAAGATGATACATTTAAGATAAACTTAAACATGTATTTAGAATGGTTAGGAAAGAATATTTTATCTACATACCTACCTCTTGTGTAATTTACACCTTGTAACCTTTTTAGGTTAAATAATGCTTAGTTGACTCTTAAAGCGTTGTTATCATTAATTTGTAAGACATTGATTCAAGGGTTAATAAAATTATAATCTTAAGTATGTTAGTCAATTGAGGAAACTCAGTTGGATGTTAGAACATAGCAGCTATGAAATAGTAACTTCATAATGACTAGGGTCATTACGAGGATACTATGATGCAACCTGTTATGCATCAACACCCCACTTAGTTTGTTTAACGTGACTGAAATAAGTAGAAGAATAGATCATGTTTCCACCCTAAACAGGGATAGAAACATGATCTAGTTTTGAGGTCAACTCATGTTGACTTAGGGTAACTAGACACACCTAATCGACATAAGTTGATTGAGTATGTCTATGTATCCTTAGTCATCATGAGTAGTCTTCCACACTAGTGCATGTTGTTTCCATTGTCTAGTGTGAAATATTGAATCAGATTGAATTGAAAAAAGTTAAGAAAAACCATTCTTTATAACAGGACAAGTGTGGTGAGGGACATATTCCTTTCGACGAGTATATCATCTAGACATGTAGACATGTTAAACATGTTTTAAAACTTTGGCCAAAGTATTGCAAGCTCTAGTTGCATTGTCCTATGTCACCTATTCTAAGATGTAGGATTTGAAATGAATATCAAATATGAGATATTGAATGGATAGGCTTCTTAGAAAGAAAATGTGGGTTCCCCTAAAATTTTAAAGGAACCAAGTATATATAGTATACACATTATTAAGTTAACATGAGATATCGAGTTTAATACCAAGTCATTCAATGAGATATTAGTGTCTCATTGAGTCATTTACAATTTGCATATGGTTTTATATTATGAGATGGATTGACAATGGAATGTGTGTTCTAAATTCTATTATTTTAGAATAGAGAACATTATGTAAGACAAAAATAAAATAAAAAATTTCCCTTGTCTCTAAAGTCTTAAAATGAGGATCTTACACTTCGGTTGTGTAGTGGAGCAATATGCCACCACAATAACAACATCCTCACCCCATAGGCCAGCCATATCCAAGTATAGACATGTAATCATGTCATTTGTGATAAGTGTAGTAGAAGGCTGGTGATGATCCTTTAGGGGTCCCATAATTTTCCATCAAAATGCTTTGATAGCCTGGATCATCTATCCCAACACACCTATGATAGGGTATCATACACTAAAAAACCCAGCTGGTCACCAATGTAGGATGACTAAGGTCCTTTCCCTTCAGTCAAATAACTCTATATAGATAATGGTTGGTAGAACCAAGTATGTCAACCCCCCATGTATAGGTGTGGCCACGCTCCTCTATTATTTGAATAATCAGAGCCCAACAATAAAGTAACTTATCCCCACCTTTGTATCTGTATTCTTTTATTTTACCCAACAACCGAAGTCACATTGGCACATGAATCAGATAGAAATGAGGGCTCACTTGAAGTGCGCAAGGGTACAAGGTCCCTCTTTTATGGAAGATTTTTCAAGGTGTTAGCATGATCACACAAGCGTTCCAGTTCCATAACAAATAATCAATTACAAATCATAATATAACTAGATCTAGATCACAACCACATTACATGAAAGATTAAATGAGAATTAAGATTAGATTCACCACATATAATCCAGAACATATATGTTAATGACCATTACCCAACAACATATATCCATTGTACTAATTACTGTAAAACATAGAAGATGAATACATACATAACAATGTCACCATAAGTCATGCACACTCATAACCAACAACATAACCTTACTACAAGTTGTCTCTCTCAAACTGTGCAAATCAATACATATTTATAAGTAATGGGGACTTGCCCTTCACTACTATTGCACTTCTCAAAAATAGGCTACATGCTAAGAATAGTCATGCATCGTCACAAGATAAATACAAAAGCATGCAAGTTTGCTAATAATAGATTATCTAATAATAACTATAGATCTAATCCTATTATCAACCAAAGACTATACATGTCACTTGATCTCCCACTTGTCCAGAATAGAATTTTCTTAGTCTTCAAGTCTTCCAACCTTTGTGTGCTCAGCACTCAACCCATATTTGCTTTGTCCATGCAAAATGACTAAGTTCTTGAACTCGACTTTATTGCGTGCACCATTTTCTACTACATCTCCCCGTGAACCTACACACCCTATACCCATGTGCCCACGACCTTATGTGCCTTAAATATTTAGGCTGTAATTCATCAACTAAAAAATTAACCCACACTTATTTCATTGCTTCCCCTAAAAATAGGTAATCACGCCTTATCTCTCCAAAAACAAAGACTATGGAATAAAATAATGATCTGTCATAGAAAGAATGAACAAATAATATAAAGAATCTGGAACCCTAATCACCTGAAAGTGGTATTAACTCAAGATATTTACTCTTTATTTTTACCTCTAGCTCATTCCAATCACCCAATGCCTTATATGTCTTGTCGGGTATATCTCAGTAACCACCCCTTCCATTTCACTCATAGTCATGTTTTCACCTTCTTTTTGCAATACTATAAGGACGTTGGCCAAAATTGAGACCATCCCTTCCATCAAATCCATACGTTGCACTATAATTTTACCAATTTCTTTGTTCTTTTCCTTGTGATGGTCCTAGACTACTATAAGCGCATCACGATTTTTTTCTACTAAAGTGAGCCTCTCCTCATGCTCGAGTGCCTTGTTGTTCTTCATTGTAAGGACTACATTTTCTTCCACCATAGTCCTTGTTCTGATTATTACCTTAGGATCTACACAAATTTTCAATGCCAAATATTCTTTTTCATTTCATCCTTCAGAGTCTAAAGCAAAGACTCATAACTTGTAATCGACGCACTATCATTGCGTTATCTCTCTCTCCACTTACGTTTCAGCATCCTTTGGATTTGGCATCCATACTATACCCTCGTCTAACACCAAGTGAAAAATGTATGCAAATAATGTGTATCGAATGGAATTCCTTAACCACTCTCTCTTCCGGAAGAAACCTTTCCTTGAGAATTTCATCTTGATCTATTCTTCCAAGTCAAGTATTGTACATGCCTTCAAATAAAATTTATCCTTTTCCTCTGTAAATCATTTTATCTCAACTTCTTTATCATTTTTTATCTTCTATCAAATCTTTAATATTTGTCACGTTGTCTATATTTCTATGTAAAACCTCTATAAATACCTTTGTTAATAAATTGCTCACTTGTTCATCGAAAAAGCTGATTTGTCTTGATTGTTAGTGTTTCACCGATAAGTTACATATGTATGAGAAAAATAGATAGGGTAAGGGTGTGGAGGAATACCTGTGAATTAAGGTGGAAGGTAGAGTGCACGCATTTTGATTTCCCGATCCAGTGCTAATTGCGAGAAATTCCTTTTTTGCTAGGAGGAACTACCTGTGAATGCAAAACAAGACCACAAGAGGAATATTAAACAATATATGTCAGTGGACTGCCTAGTGTGTAGATCCGGGAAGTGTGATACTTCCTATATGGTTGTCAATCCATTATTTAATATAATTCAATGCAAGAAATGACATAAGTAGACAACATCCTACTATATTTGATATGATTTAGGTGTCGCATTCAAGTACAATAAGAAAATATAATCTAACATGCTAGGTTATGATCAGATTTGCAAGTTAGACAGGTGAATAAGGTGGTTAGGACAGTCGGGTCAAGTTTTTAGTGGTTTGGATTATTTGGGTGAATATTATGAGGTTGTTGTTACAAGAATATTTACCAGATACAAAGACCGACATCGGTCTAGTATGACCGATGACGATTTAGGTTAACCTACATCGGTAGGGTCGAGTTGATAGAAACTCAATAAAGTTTGGTTTTGATTATTCTCTGTGATTACACAGAGAATAGATAGAGAATGGTGAGGTTGATGACAGTGTTGGGAATACTTAGAGATGTCTAGAGTCGGGTATGGAGAGTTGGGAGGTTGTAGGTGGTTAGGTAGAGGGATTTATAGGAAGGTGAGAGGTGATGAGATGCAAAGGATATTAGGACTCCCAAACAGAGATAAAAAAACTACTCTAAATAAGTATGGAAATATGCATATCCAAATGCACTTACTTGTACTTACAGACCTAGTGGTTAGATGAAGGTCATGGTTGTTCCATGGGCGGTGGTCGTGTCACAATCGTGCTTCCCGTAACGTTACCATGAATGCTTAACCTTCATATTAGTCTTGGTGTTGGTTCAAGATGTGTAAGAGTGCTCTGGTGCATGCTTGCATGTAGATCTCTCTTCTCCAAAAATCAAATAATTCTTCCAACCTATGGAACAAGGTTACCAAAGTGAATATATGGTAACCAACGATGGTTTAGGGTGATCGACATCGATTTTGGGTTGACCAACGTCGATTAAGGTAGGATATCCTAGGTTTCCAAAATAGTAGATCTTGGCTATCTTTTGGCGATTTTGTCTTTTGTTACGAATCCAAAATGGTATTTTTGCATAAGTAAGTGTGCATGCGATTAGAGGAAGAATAGGCATCTAGTGTTAGGGTTATACTAAGTATTAGTTAGTTATGGTAAGTGGATATTGAGTCCTATTTAAAAGGAAACATGCTAAGAATAGGTCTATGATGAGGTGTCTAGGTGATGTGGTGGGGTGAGGTGTCTAGGTGAGGTGGAAATTAATTTAATTAAGGTATTTATTAATGAATATTATGAGAATGGGAATTAATTTAATTGTAGGTAATTAAATTAATACACATGTGGGGTAAAAGGGAGTGTGACCCAAATTTGGTATCTACATTTTGCCCCTTTTTTCACATTGGTATTGGTAAGCGTGCTTTGACAATAATTGGAAGTGATTTCCCCATGTGTGGGTGAAGGTGATCCCCCTCAAACCAAGAATTGATGAGGTGTTATATGGAATCGGTGAGTGGTTTGAAAAATGTGTAGTTGGTGGAAGTGAAGGTAGGTGGGGAAGGGTATGAGTACTATGGGAAAGGGTGATGGTCAACTCGGGTAATAGGTAATAGGCCGGGGTCAAAATTGGGTAATGGGTAATGGCAATCAAATGCACACACATGTATAGATTACAACACGGTACCAGGTTGAAGATCTTGCAAACTCTACATCGTCCAAGGTCGATAGGTTTATCCAAACAAGGATGAAGTGATTTAGGTATCCAGGGTATAGGATATGGTATGAAAACACAATGTAGGTCGGGTGCATGAACGTTTGGGTATGTTCTAGTCCACAAAGGTTTGGTTGGGATAAATGGATCGACAAATAGGCAAGGTATGGTTGGTCGGGTAAAACAACATAAGTAACTACATCGCAAGGTATAACAAGTGCATAAGGTTAATGGTCACACTAAGTACGTCTAGTCCATGTAAATAGGTCATGGCACGGGTAAGGCCAAGGTATAGGCAAACTAACAAATCCTAAGACGCAACTAAGAAAATGTAGGGGTAGTTATGGCTTATAGGTAGGGTGCAATAAGTGTAGATGAGGTAAAAGGGTATCGGGTAATGATGAGTTGAGGCCAAAATGGGAAAAGTTGGGTAAAATGATAAGAGTGAGTAACCGATGCGGTTAGGAATAATCGACATTGGTCAAGTCGGTAGGGTTAATAAAAATAAAAATATGTATTTTACAGATTCATTTTAACTTGTTTTCCTTTGTGAAAATGATAAAGCGGTGAGGTAAAAGTTGGAAAGCGGGGACGGGGACGAGCAGAGCTAAGTTGGTGAGCCTCATAGTTGGTGATTGGAATTCGGTAGGTAGGTCCATGAGATTGAGTGGAGCCATTTGATTGGTTGTGAGGTGTGGAGTGGATTTGGTGATGGCGGAGGTGGGAGAGGGTTCAAGTGGACCACCGACACAGTGGCTAGACGTACCACCATGCCGATGACACCGAGATGAGGTAGGATTCAATCCTCTTCGGTTATTTGGTTAAAAATGATGTTTTAAATTGGTTTGGGTAAAAAGGGGGGTTTGGGTGGAAAATGAATTTGTATTTGTAGGTAAAAATGAATGAAATGAGGGAAGGGGGTCCTAGATAAGATTTATCTTTGTAAATTATAATCCATATTCTTTCGTATCAAGGAATAATCCTAGCGGCCGCTAGGCGTAACAATTTCTCAATTTCCATTTCAGCTATTGATTAACAACTCGTGATATAGCTTAGAGGCCACCATGATCCTTTCATTACCTCTTTTCGTAGTAATCACTATCTTTACATCTTTAGATTGATTGTAATTTTCAATTATTATAATTGTTTGTAATCAGTTACACGCTACCTGGTGGAGCCAATTTCTACACTACATTCTATCGAGAGGGAGCACGACTTTTAGTTTATACCAAATAAAACCTTCATTACTCATTGAAAGGAATAACGTAGCGGTTGCTTAGGCTCAATAGTTTAATTTTGAGAGGATTCAAGACTTATTTATTTCTCCTAAGATATATATTTGTAAATTATAATCCATATTTGTTTGTATCAAGGAAAAATCCTAGTGGCCACTAGGCTTAACAATTTCTCAATTTCCATTTCAACTATTGATTAACAACTTGTGATAATGCTTAGATGCCACTAGGATCCTTTCATTAGCTCTTATCATAGTAATAACTATCTTTACATATTTAGATTGATTGTAATTTTTAATGATTATAATTGTTTCAAATCGGCTACATGTTACCTGGTGGAGCCAATTTCTGCACTACATTCTGTTGATAGGGATCATGACTCTTAATTTGTATCAAAGAAAAGGTTTAGCAAAATATAATCTCAATTCTTGTTTGAAAGGAATAATGTAGTGGCCGTTAGGCTCAACAATTTCTAATTTGTGAATAGCTATATTATAACAAACAATGGTCTAGCTTAGCGGCCACTAGGCTCCTATCATTATCACCTATCATTGTAATTGTATCATTTTGGGTGGACTTTACATGGAAGCCCTAATTGCTGCACTACATATTTATCTCATACAAGATATATCTTTTAAATTGGAATCCATATATCTTGATGAGAGTAAGTGATATTTTTGTATTTTTGATAAGATAAATCATTTCACAACAATTACTTAATTTGGAAATAACGATAGAATACAAAATCATGATATAGCCTAGAAACCGCTAGCCATATACCAATACATCTTGTCATTATAAACACTATCTTTACAACTTTGAGGCACTAGTGCTTTTCATTGTTTCAACGCAAAAAAATGCCTTTTAGGATTTAATAATTTTATGCCATGTGTCATCATTTTAATGGTAGCTATTTATATTATAATTTCATAATAAATGTGTCAATTATAATGTTTTCTAACTATTAGGTTCAAAACATGCCACGTGGCACAATATAATTGGATAAATATTTTTCATTTGTGCACTACATCCACGGGTTAAATTTGACGGTCATTTAGACATTTTTGTGATTTTAGACGTAAAATACTTGTAAATATCTGATCTAACCATCACACGCAACTTGCATATTTAAAACGTGACCGTCATTTTTATATAGATTTGTATAAATATTATAAAAAATATGTAAATTTATATTATAAAAGATATAATAAATATAGAATAATTAGTAAAAATAACATTATTTTGTGTTTTTGAAGGGCGGTATTGAAAAATTACCGTCACCCAAAAATTGTGCCTATACATTCGTACACTTTATTTCATTTGTTTTATTACAATATTATTTTTTAAATTGTGTTTCAACTATTTTAAGTTATAGCCACGTGTCATCATTTCTTGGTTGCTCTTTATATTATAATATGGTGTTTTCATATTATACTAGTTTCAAACTTAACATGTGACATCTAACCTTTTCTTGGTAAATTATAATATTTTCTAACTATAAGGTTCAAACTTAACACATGGCATAGAGTAATTGGAGAATTATATTTCATTAGCGTACTACATCTAACAATATCTAGGCAATAAAAGACATAAAGAAAATGAATGAAGCTCTAATTGTGAAAATGGTGGAGAATGCTATCAAAGAAGCAACCACGGATAGAATTAATCAAGGCTAAATATGTTAATCAACAAGCAATCTTTTCTTTTCTTCAAGATGAGCATCTTCCTTATGGTTCCATTTTTTGGAATAATTTAGTGAAGAGCAGAAATTTCATCAAACAAGGAAGTAAATGGAAAGTGGGAGATGGTTGTGATATAAAATTTTGGGATGATAACTGGTTTAATTATAGCCTTATGGACAGATTTGGTGTTGTTAAAGATAGTATTGAAAGTAAGTATGGCACAAGAAACATGGATTACATTGAAAGAGATGATAACAAGAAGAAATGGAAAAAGCTTTTTGTGGATAGAGATGATCTGAATCAAACTATTTCCTCTTTGCAAGATCAGTTGGACCTTATCCCCTTAAGTCAACTAGACGTTAAGGATGAATTAATCTAGAACAATTCTATTGATGGTGAGTATTATGTTAAAACTGGTTATAATTCTTTCTTTGAAACTATTCAAAGTGAGTTCAACTGGAGTAGGATTTGGATGACTGAGCTCACTCCCAAAATAAATTTTTTCTTTTGGCTTGCTCTCAGGGGTAGAATTCTCACCACTGATAACCTGATAAGAAAAGGTTTTATAATGCCAAATAGATGTCATCTATGTAAAAAATAATCTGAGGATATCAACCATTTTTTTATCCATTGTGATTATGCTACCAAAATTTGGAGTTTTTCCTCTCTAATTTTGACTTCTAGGTGTTGCCAAAGGACTTGATCGAGTTCTAGACCTAATGGAGCCAACCCTATAAACATAGTGTTGTGAGAAGGCTCGGAAATTGGTAATGCCTCATGTTATTTGGAGGATATGGAAAGATAGAAATGATATCATCTTTAGAAATAATAAACAGAATTATAAGCTCACTATTGGTAAAATTTCTAATGCTATTAAAGAGAACATTGTTAGATTTAAAACCCCCAAGAACAAGATTTATCCAGAAAATGAAGAGCATATCTTGTCCCAATGGAAGATTGGAGTTGATAATATCCAAAATAATACCGGTAATAATATTGATAGATCTTTGATACATTGACACCCTCCTGATCTCAATTAGTATAAGTTGAACTTTGATGGGGCCTCTAAGGGTAACCCCGGGATTGAATGGCGGGCAGGAGTGATCTGGGATCATAGAGGCAGTTTGATAGCTGCTTATGCTGGTAAAATGGGAACACAAACTAATCATTTTGCTGAAGCATTAGCCGCTTTATGGGGTCTTAGAATTTCTCAGACTCATAATATCCAAAATCTTATTCTGGAAGGAGACTCGCTTAGTATCATTAATCATCTTAATCGAGTGTTCACCTCAAGTTGGAACATCGAGGACTTCATCTTGGAATCTATAAGTATTTTCCAAACCTTCAACAATATTTGGATCAAGCATACTTACCGGGAGGGTAATAAGGTGGAAAATGTATTGAATAACTATGGTATAAATGTTAATCACATTATTTGGGATAATAGTGATCACATTCCTGTGCAGATTCAAAACAACATTCAAGTGGATACTTATGGGCATGCAAATACGGAGTAAGGTTAATGAGTATTTGGTGTGGGTCATTGAGAATAGGACTTACACACGTGTTGACAAGTTTAAAACAACACTCAAGCAGATCTTGGCGGGTAATCAAGGTTTTAGTAAGGATAATGATGGCTTAAAGTGGATTTATGAGAAGATTAAATTCACACATGTGGGCAATCTTTTACTTATAACAGCTTTCAAACAGGTTTTTACGGACATTCAAGTCCATAGTAAGAATGATGATGACTTGGAGTGGGTTTCTAAGGAGGTTGAAGTTCACGCATGTGGGATTTCCCAGGTACATAACTAGCATTCATGCAGGCATTCGTGGGAACTTTCATGTTAGCAATGGCTATCCTCATTCCCATCGCGTGAGAGATCTTTTCAAAAACAGAGAAAGGTGGATTGGAAACTACGTTTCCTTTAGCATTCCTCATAGGGGTTTTGAAGAAAATACTTTCAAACACTTAAGCAAGGTTAAAATGGGAGGAGCCCCTTGTCAGATTGAGCCCAACAAGGACCTGGATTGGAAGAATAATGAAGAGCTATGGAATCTTCTCAACCAGGGAGGCATTACAAATTTTATTGAGAAGATACAGGGTCACGACCAAAGCATTTCTGTGTAATTTGCAAAGGATTGGAAGGATCGCAAATTTGAATATGGCGGGCAAAAAATATAGATTAATGAAGATTTTATAGCTGAAGCTATAGGCCTTGGAATGGATGGGTACCACTTTTTTAATAAAAGGATTGATAGAGCAGTTGAGGAGAGGAAGTTTGTTGAGGGAAATGAGAAGCTGGTCTTCGTCACGGTGGGTTTGAAGATTAGCTCTATCCCTCCACCATTTGACGAGGTCACCTGCATGATGGTTCGATACATATCCTTGGAGGGGTGATACGTCATTGTGCCCATTAAGCATCTTGTGTTCCTCAATCACTTGAGTAGAAGTTTTATGGTATGTTTCCCACACTATCTTCTTAACTCTCTTGAACACTCCATTTTGGAGTTCTAAAAACATACTTGTGCGGTCCCTCTGCATGAGGTCTCATCTTCTTCTTTGCATAAAATCTGTATTCTCAAGTATCCCAGCCTTCCTTCTTCCCCTATCTCTGTTCCATCTATCCCCTCCACCGCTGCCACTACCCCCATCTCTTCTCCTCCTATCCCCATCAACGCTGCCACTACCCCTTTACCTTCCTTTTTGGCTCCCATCATTGTCCCCTCCACCTCTGCTCCCACCCCCATCACCTCCACTCCGACCAAACCTATTACTAGATCTTCTAAGAAGCTGAAGTTGGATACCCCTGTTTCGGGGAACGTTCCTTAGGAATTAGAGGATGCTCATAATCTACTCCATATTAGCAGTGTTGGCTTACATGAGGCTTTGCACACCGAGAGTTCCACACAAAGGCTGGAAGCCTTAGAAAAGGACATGTTGCTGCTGAAAGATGAAGTTAAAAACTTGGCTAAGAAAAAAGGTAAGAGGAAGAAGGAGGAGGAGGTTGATCTTCACAATAAAAAATTTGAGGATATTTATAAAAAACTGAACTCCCTGGACAACCGTCTAGGGAAAGACAAGACTCATCATGACCATAATATGGCTATTTTTAAGCGCATGATCGAATTCTTTTCTTAAGCGGCATGTCCGCATCATCTCTGCGTTCTCGGTGATATCCCCAAAGAACTCTTTGGGTACGGACAAAGAAAGAAAAGCGAGACCATTCAAAAGCTTTGGATACTTGACTCTGCTCACATGACAACATTGGCTTTGTTTACCTCTTGGAAAACTATCAAATCTAGAATTGCCAAAGCCACCAAGAAGTAAATGTGGAGCTATCGTTTGTGTTGTTGTCTTCCTTCGTGTTTTTGGCTACTTTTTCATAAGATTCGAACCGGTTAGTTATTTTGTGGTAACTTCTCTTTGGTTCTTTTGACTTATCTAGATCTTTATCCTTTTGTGATGCTTTTCATTCCTATTCTGGATTTTAGGCCCTCTTTGTATGCAAGGGTATAGTCCCTTTCAAAAAAATATTTACCAATAATAAAAAAACATTATATAGGCAATTTGTGATTTAGAAAAACTAAATGTGCATATAAATTGATATAATTTATTTCTACTATTTTATTGTGACCTTAGTAGAACAATTAGCAGAGCGGTGGAAGACGGCCTTTTAAATGGTTCTAAACCCACTTCACTCAGCCAAGCTGTCTCTCATCAACAGTTTGCGGACGACACTATCCTTCTTCTTCTGGCCTCAGTTGTAGAAGCTAAAGCTATTAAGGCTCTACTGCAGCTCTATGAATCTGCTTCTGGGCAAGAGATCAATTATGACAAAAGCATCATTTTTTTCTTTAACACCCCTGGGGAAAGACAGCTCAAGATTGCTAAAATTCTGGGCTGTAAAATTGGTGCTCTTCCAGCAACGTACTTAGGCCTCCCTCTTGGCACTAAGAAAGTCTCTCACACGGTGTGGGATGATTTGTTGACAAGATTTCAGAAAAAAATGGCCGGTTGGAAAGGGGCCACTCTCTCTAGTGCTGGTAAGTGCCTTCTCATTAAAAGCACACTCCAAAGTCTGCCCATATATATCATGTCACTATTCAAAATCCCTTCCTCCTTCAGAGAGAAAATTGAAAGGATTCAGAAAAAAATTTTATGGCAAGGCATGGAAGAGAAATTCAGATTTCACCTAGTGGCCTGGGATAAAGTCTGCACCCCAAAAACTATGGGAGGGCTGGGAATAAAAAATATTGAAAAAATGAATGAGGCACTCATCGCTAAGATGGGCTGGAGATTGCTATCTGAGAAACAACCCTGGATTGATGTTATTAAAGCAAAATACTTGAATCAACAAGCTGTTTACTCCTATCTGCATGATGAGCAACTCCCCAATGGTTCCATTTTTTGGAATAATCTGATTAAGAGTAGAAACTTCATAAAGCAGGGCAGCAAATGGAAAGTGGGGGATGGCAGTGACATAAACTTCTGGGAGGATAACTGGTCCAGTGATAATCTCTTGGAGAGATTTGGGATGGCTAAGGACAGCCTTACAAGCAAGTATGGAACTAAAGTCAAGGACTACATTGAAGGAAATGGCACCAACAAGACTTGGAAAAGACTTTCTATGGAGCGTATTGAACTGAAACAAATTATTTCCTCCCTTCAAGACCTTCTAGATCTCTTCCCTTTGTGTCAGTTGGATTCCAAGGATGAGCTGGTCTGGAGTAATTCACAAGATGGAAAATACTCAGTCAAATCTGGGTATACCAATCTTTTTCACAGTAACCAATCTGATTTTAACTGGAACTTGATCTGGATGCCTGAGTTAACCCCCAAGATAAAATTTTTCTTTGGCTGGCCATCAGAGGTAAAATTCTCACCACTGACAATTTGATGAGAAGAGGATTCATCATTCCCAATTGGTGTCACCTTTGTAGGAATGATTATGAAGACATTAGTCATCTGTTCATTCATTGTGATTATGCCAATAAAATTTGGAACTTTGTCCTTTCCAAATTCGAAGCTCTTTGGGTGTTGCCGGAGGATCTTAATCAGCTATGGAATCAATGGAACCCACCATTCAGACATTGTGCTATCAAAAGAATCTGGAAATTAGCCATCCCTCATTTAATTTGGAGGATCTGGAAGGATAGAAATAATATCATTTTCAGAAATAGGAAACAGAATTATAATTTCAGTATTGGCAAAATTTCCCAAGGCATCAAAGAGGACATGGCCAGATTTAAACCTCCCAAAAACAATTGTTATCCTGAGAATGAAGAGCACATCTTATCTAATTGGCAGTTTGGTAATTGGAGCAACCCCGGGAATAGTGTGGATAGATCTTTGATTAAATGGCATCCTCCTGACTCCAATTGGTTCAAGCTGAACTTTGATGGCGCCTCTAAGGGTAACCCTGGAACAGCAGCAGGAGGAGGGGCAATACGGGACCACAAAGGCAATCTGATTGCTGCATATGCTGGAAAAATGGGAATTCAAACCAATCATTTTGCCGAAGCTTTATCTGCTCTCTGGGGTTTAAGAGTTGCACGGGCCCAAAATATCCAGAACCTTATTGTTGAAGGGGACTCCCTTAATATTATTAAACTTCTGAATCATCCTCATCTCCTAACCTGGAATATCAAAGATTTTATCTCTCGAATCCATAAGCATCAGTCATACCTTCAGCATAGTATCGTAATCATACATACTTACAGGAGGGAAACAAGTCGGATGCCTTTGGCCAATTATGGCATTAACATAAATTTCACTACATGGGATAAGGATAGTATCCCTAATCAGCTCCACAACAGCATCCATGCGGACCTTCACATGCAAACAATCTCTAGAGATATGCCTTAATCTTTGGAGGAAAATCAAATCCATAAATTCTTCCACATGTGCTGCTTTAAAGTATATGGCGTGGCAAATGATATCTAATTCAAATAATAGCAAGATTTTTTTAAGGAACTTCAAGTGGAGATATCTGGATTTAAAAATCGCGCACGCGGGAGGTACAATAGCTGTTGATATCCGGATGCTAAGCTCCATGAAAACCGATGATAACTACAATGTGAAAGCTGACAGGGAAAGGGTTTTCACGCGTGACTCCCGCAGGCTCAGATCAGCAATCATACTGCCGTTCGTGAGAAGACCAATGGCTATAGTTCCCATTTTTATGCGACCTCAACGGTGAGAAACGAACTACTCTTATCACCCAAAGGTATTCGAAATTGTTGTAACCAACACATCACTTTGTGAAGATGGGAGGGCCTCCTGCCAAATTGAGTGGCGCGGACCCGATTTGGAAAGAAAACACCGAGCTTGGAACATTCTAAGCATCGGCGGCTTCACCAACTTTGTGGAAAGGGTGCAAGGGCATGATCAAAGCATCTCTGTTCACTTTGCCAAGGAGTGGAATGAGAGGACTGTCGACTATGGGGGGCAGAAAATTCTTATTAATGAAGAGCTCATAGCCGAAGCGACTGGCCTCAGCTTGGAAGGGTACCGATTCTTCAACAAGAGGGTTATCAAAGAGGTGCAAGAGAGAAGATTTGTGGAGGAGGAGGAGAAGCTTATTTTCAGCACAGCGGGTCTGCTTGTAAACTCTATTCCATCTCCGTATGATGAAGTCACCCGCATGATGATTCAATTCATATCCTTGGAAGGCAGGTTTGTTACTGTCCCTGCTAAGCACCTTGTCTTTTTAAACCACTTTCGTAGGAATAGGTTGGTTTGCTTCCCTCACTATTGTTAAACTCTCTTGAGCGCTCCATTTTGGAGTTCCAGAAGCATACCCGGGCGGTTCCCTTGCATCAAGGGCTTATTTTGCTTATTCACAAACTCGCCTTGTTAAATTCCCGGTCTCCCTTCCTCTCCCAGCCCGGCTCCCCCTTTGATGGGCTCCGCTGCTGCCAGTCCTGTCTCCCCTGCTGTCCTGCTGCTGCCCCCGTCATCGGTGCTGCTACCCCCATGCCGGCTGCTCATGCTTCTCCTTCTATTCCTCCTGCTGCTGCCCCTGCCACCCACCTTGCCTCTACCTCTAAACGAGTCACCAGGGCTTCTAGGAGACTCAACCTTGAGGCTACTGCTGAGGGGGATGAACCTTTGGAGCTTGACATTGCTCGTGATCTGCTGAACATTAGTAGTGCCAGTCCCCGGGTGACACCCATGGATAACCCTTCTATGAGATTGGAGGCCTTAGAGGCAGAGCTTAAATTGCTGAAGGATGAGGTCAAAAACCTTGCTAAGCAAAAAGGCAAAAAAAGCATTGAAGGGGAAGGGAGCATTGGCAATAGCCAGATTGATGATATATACAAAAAACTGACCTCCTTAGACTCCCGCCTTGGGAAGGCTAAGACTAGGCATGATTACAATATTGCCGCCTTCAGGGCCATCGAGGAGTTCATCGAGGGTCATGCCAAGAGTGTTTCAAATCTAAGCGGTGTCCCGGCAGCACTTTGGGGCAATGATAAAGAGAGCAAAAGAACTAGAGAGGAGCTCGATAAGACGGATGCTGCTCGAGATGACAGCGTTGGGCATGTTTCATGCTTGGAAAAAGTGAAGATCGAGTATTGATCAAGTGGCCAAGAAGTAGTCTGGATACTTCTGCGGCTCTTTATTGTTAATTTTGCTATTTGTTTCTTGGTAGCATGTCGCCTTTCTTGTTTTTTGCCGTTGTTTTGTTGTTTAGTCTCGTTTGTGTATTTGTTTGCAGGCTACGTTGATTTTTTTGTAACTTTTGAGCTTTATTACAGCCTACTCTGCTCCCTCTCTTATTCCGGCTTTTAGGCCTTATTTTGTATTCAAGGGTATAGTCCCTTTCAAAAAACTATTTGCCAATATTAAAAAAAAAAATATTATAAGTTTTATCACATTTCAACTATTTTTTAGGCTATAAAAATATTAAAAGGCATTGCTTTTAACAAAAATATTGTTTATTATTTTTCGATATCCCGCACCTTTTCTCAATGAGTGACAAATTAAAAATTTGAATTGCAAATTCCCCCTATTTTTGAGAATTTGAAATTTCAATATTAACATAATTTCCCCTACTCGATTTTAAAAATTCCATGTCCCACACTTTTTATATTTTCAAATTTTCTAACATGGATTGTACTAGAAAAAAATATTAAATACCCTGGAGAACTAAGTTTTAGGGTTTTGTTTTTTGATCTTATGAAAAACAAGCTCGTGAAATCATAGAACAATCCAAATAAGCCCAAATTATAGGGCTAAATGTAAGAAGTCCGGTCGTTTTGGAAAGGGAACAATCAAGCAATAATTATAATCTTATTCGTGGATTAACAAAAAGGAAAAATAATGCACTAACAAGGCAAAAAAAGGGTGCTCACACATTGTGGAAGCAAAATGGGTTGCAAAAAAAATAGCGCGGATAGTTAACTTGATGCACCCATCGATGGTTTGAATGAATTGCTGAAGCACGAAAAAATCTCATATCTAAATAAGGTATTCATCAAAAATTTATACTATACTAAATGTGCACCTTTTTGATTATGGGATTATACAGTCATTTTGTCTTCGACCGGATCCTATCTTTTTAACCTCAGTCCATCCCTAATTTTCCCTACAAAAACACACGTAGCGGCCTAAATTTTCTTACTGATTCCTTTTGGTCATTTTGTCAAACCTCATTGTGAATACTAGTTCCTTTATTTTCACGTCATTCCATCCCTACTTTTCCCTATGAAAATGTGATCTTCGCCCAATACTTACTAGTTCATTCTTATCATTTTTTCACACCACCTTGTTCTTAAAGAAAACAAGGAATTTGTGATACTCAAAGTATGAAAATTTAATCCCTTTTCATCTCCTTTTTTATTTCATTTGAACGCTTTAATTATTTCATTTTGTTGATCTATGTTATATGGATTGTTTTTCCCGATAATGATGGCAAATCACCTAAACACTAGTTTTTAAAAAATTAATGTTTAACAAGACTCAAAATATTGTTTTGGTATTTTTATGTATATTTTTCCTTTTAATATGATGATAGAAACAACTTTGAGGTAAATATTTCATTATACATTGTTTATATGGTTTCCATGTAAAATCATATTAGGTTTTCAATTATGAGATAATTTTGTTCAATGGAGCGTTAAACATATTATATATACGCCTAAAATATTATATATATATATATAATATTATGATCACTATGTATTTAAATTTATATATTTAATTATTTTAAAACAATATTATCATAATGGCCACATATTATTGGGAGAAGATAGAGTGTTGGCATATATATTAATTCATTAGGGTTGTTGTGGAAGGCCACAATATTATCGTAGTTTAGTTCTCGAAGGCCACAAACTAATATTATTTGGATATTAGTTATCCCTAGGATTTTACAAAAACAAGAAAGCTAGTAATGCGATAGCTTATTTCAATTCATTTAGGGTATAACTTAATACCATATTTATAGCTTAGCGATCGGTACTCAATAATGCATATCATGAAGCCATATGCCACTAAGACACTGCCACATTGTAATATTTGGAACATAGTTGTCGCTACGATTTAACAAAATAAAGAAAGATATTGTGAGTCTAACGTCCATTAGGTATTGCCACAACATATTATTTGGAACTTAGTGTTTGCTAGGGTTTCACAAAATAAAGAAAGTTATTGGAAGCTTAACAGTTAGTAGGGTATAAATTAATACCATATTTTTAGCTTAGTGATTGATACTCAATAACACATATCATGAAGCAATACGCCGCTAAGACACTACCACATCGTAATATTTGGAACATAGTTGTTGCTAGGATTTAACAAAATAAAGAAAGATATTACGAGTCTAGCATCCTCTAGGTATTGCTAACAAAATATATTTATTTATAACTTTAAAAGCTATGGTTTCACAAAATAAAAAGATATTGTACATTTAGCGTTCACTAGGTAATTTGTAAAATAAAGAAAGATATTGTAAGTCTAGCGTCTACTAGGTATTAACGCTATGTTATGCCTATGAAAACATTTTTCGAGATTAGGGATCGATATCCTCAACAATGGATATCATGAAGTTATACGCTGCTAGATATTTCCACAACATATTATTTGGAACTTAGCGGTCACTAGGGTTTCACAAAATAAAGAAATATATTGTAATTTTAGCATCCACTAGGTATTGCTGCAAAATAGAGAAAGATAGTGTAAGTCTAGCATCCGCTATTGTGTATTACCACTATGTTTTGCCTCAAAAGATTTTTTCGAGCTTGAGGATCGGTACTCAACAACGGATATCATGAAGTTATACACCGCTAAGACACTGCCACAACATATTATTTGGAACGTAGCGGTCGCTAAGATTTATCAAAATAAAGAAAGGTATTATGAGTCTAGCATCCGCTAGGCATTTCATAACATATTATTAGACCTTAGTGGTCACTAAGATTTAACAAATTAAATTAAGATAGTATAAAATTAGTGGCTTCTATGTACTAGAACAACATAATATTTTAAAAAATCTTTCTATAGGATTTTCCATTTTAAATGAAATTTATTTGAGCTTAGCGGCCACTAGCCTTTACAACGATGTAACAATTTAAGCTTTGCGTTCGTTAGGATTTAACATATAAGATTTAGGTCAGAAGAGTTCAAAGTAATTTTATACATTAACATAAGATTTTAGGAGGCTAGCAACCGCTATAATATGTGTACTCATAATGTTTACAATTTGTTGGTGATATGCTTTAACAAATCAAATTAAACAATTTTTAGGTACATGGCATCTAGTTGCTTCCACCATTGAATATTTCGAGCTTGGATGTATGGATCATTTAACAAGATAGAGTATGTAATTTTTACCTTGACGTGTGCTATCTTATGATGCAACATATTATTTGAAGACATGCTTTCGCTTAGGACTCAACTAAAAACATGTAAGATATTGTGAGCTTAGCGTCCACTAGGTTATGCCTCGAAAACATTTTATGAGCTTAGGGATTGGTACTCAACAATGGATATCATGAAGTTATACACCACAATGACATTGCCGTAACATATTATTTAGATCGTATTATTCGTTAGGATTTATCAAAATAAAGAAATGTATTCAAGTCTAGTGTCCATTAGGTATTACCACAACATTATATTTGTACCTTAGTGGTCGCTAGGATTTCAAAATTAAATTAAGGTAGTATGAAATTAGTGGCCTCTACATACTGGAACAACATAATATTTTAAAAAATCTTTCTACAGGATTTAACATTTTAGATGAAATTTATTTGAGTTGAGCACTGCTAGCCTTTACAAAAATGTAATAATTTAATCTTAGTGTTTATTAGGATTTAACACATAATATTTGGGGCATGGAGGTTGCAAGAATTTAACACATTAAATTAATATTCCATGAGGCTAGCATATGTTAGAATATGCATACTCATAATGTTTGCAAGTTGTGAGCGGTATGCTTTAACAAATTTTGAGCTACATGGCATCTAGTTGCTTCCACAATAGAATATTTTGAGCTTTGGATGTCTCAAGCATTTAACAAGATGAAGTATGAAATTTTTAGCTTGGCATTCACTATCTTATGTTGCAACATATTATTTGAAGATATGTTGTCGCTAGGATTCAATTAAAAACATGTAAGATATTACAAGCTTAGTGGCCGATGGGTTATGCCTCGAAAACATTTTCTAAGCTTAGGGATTGGTTCTCAATAATGGATATCATGAAGTTATAGCTGCCACTAAGACACTACGCCGTTACATATTATTTAGAGCTTAGTGGCCACTAGGTATTACCGCAACATATTATTAAGTACCTTAGTGGTGTTAGGATTTCATAAATTAAATTAAAGTAGTATGATATTATTTGCCTCTATGGACTGCAACAACATAATATTTAAAAAAAAAATTCTACAGGGTTTAGCATTTTAAATGAAATTGATTTGAGATGAGAATTCATAGCCTTTCAATGATGTAACAATTTAATTTTGTTTGTTAGGATTTAAAACATAAGATTTGGGTCATAGAGGTCGCAAGAATTTAACACATTAACATAAGATTATAGGAGGCTAGAATCATTAGCTTAGTATGCGTACTCATAATGTTTGAAGTTTTTGTGGTATGCTTTAACAAATCAAATTAACAAGTTTTGAGCTACATGGCATCTAGTTTCTTCTAGAATAGAATATTTCAAACTTGGATGTCTCAAGAATTTAACAAGACGAAGTATGAAATTTTTAGCTTGACGTCCACTATCTTATGTTGCAACATATTATTTGAAGATATTTTGTCACAAGGATTCAAGCAAAAACATATCATATATATTCTAATATTAGCAGCCACTAGGTTATGGCTCAAAAAAGTTTCTGAGCTTAGCGTTTGGTTCCCAACAACGGATATCATGAAGTGATACACTGCTAATACACTGCCACATCATAATATTTGGAACATAACGACCGACTAGGATTTAAAAAAATATAGTAAGATATTTCAAAATTAGAGTTTGCTAGGTATTGTGGAAAAATATTATTTGGATCTTAGCGGTTGCTAGGATTTCACTCATTTAATTAAGGTAGTATGAAATTAGTGGCCTCTACATACTGCCTCAACGTAAAAGTTATGAGTTACATTCATTAGTATTTAATGCATAATTTAGAGCATAGCACTTAAAGGATAAAACACATTACAACAAAGATTCTAGGTGGCTGGATTTTTGAGCTTTAAAACATCAAGGTGCTTTGATAGAATATTTCGTTCTTAGGTGTCTCAAACATTTAACAAGACAAAGAGTGACATTTTAAGCTTGGCATCTGTAAGCTTATTTTACAACATATTATTTGAAGATATGTTGTCTCTAGGTATTGCAGCACCATATTATTAATAGTTTATGCGAAAACGATAGATTTGGAGAAATTTTCTCAAACATTTATCAAAACAACAAATGCATGTTTAGATAAGTATAACATTTGGAATATATACACGATCATTTTATTAATTATAAATATTTATCTATTAACGTATCATACATATCACATTTCTATCTCACCTATATCACATACTACAATATATGATTCACTGTGGTTCTTCCTTAACTATGGCATGTTGTTGATCCAAGACCGCGGATATGGTTGTTTCCTTAACTATGGGTTGTTGTTGAACCGATCCCATGGGTACAATTGATTCCTAGATTTGTTTCCCTCGTTCGGGACTAGTTTTATCATCTTGTTTTCATTCATCCTCAAAATATTTTTTACAAATATGAGAATCTCTTTTTATCTTATCCATATCTAGAATCGTGATTCTATATAGCACAATAGACTTGTTAAGCAAATCCTTTTGACTACCATATGCTTTTTGGAAATTTCCTTCAAAGTTTCTATTTTTGTATTTTTTCCCTTATTTTGGAAATAATATCAATGACATGTGAAGTTTCTCCTTTGTTCACCTCAGCTATTCTCCTTTGAAAATTAACCATGAATTGCTGAAGGGATGTTGCAAACTCTTCATCAGAAACCAATGCATGGTTTCCTTTAAATATTTCCATGATCAAAGCTTCTATGAAAACATGATTTCCTCTAGAAATAATGTCATCAAACTGTAAAGAAAGTTTTCTTTCTTGTTCATTCCATTCCCTTAGTCTTTTCTTTGTATAATTATCATATGTCTGACATATACCAATATCATCCATGGTCATAACTATAGGGTATTTACAAATGCCTTTTTCAATGACATGCCTCATATGTGTTAATGTTTTATATAACGATGCCACTCATGTAATGAGTTTTTCCTTTTTTTCCAAGCCCTCTTCTACCTCCTTCTTTGCACGGATGCAATTATTTATATTATTGTATAAGCCATGCAATGCCTCTTCTACATCAAAAATTGTGTCGGGAGGAACTATGGCCTTTAACTGAGTTTCAAGCTCTATATTTCTAGCACGTACATCCCTCACTACTTCCATGGCTACTTACATTGTTATGGCCCTTATAAAGGATTCTAGATCTTCCTCATATTGCACCACATGGGATCCTTTAGATTTCCTTTTCTTTGTAAGAGTGAAGAGGTATTCTGAAGTTTCATGTCAAACAATCACTTATTGTGTTGACATCTTCTGTTTGGTTACACTTTTCAAGGTTCTTGTCCTTGGATTGAATTCAATGTTCATTGAGGATCTTCTTGTGCCGCTGAATCGGATGTCCTTTGTAGGAAAAATATAAATTGGTCTACCCAATCGTTTCTTGTTTGTTGTGAAGTGGAGAGAGAATATTGAGAGGGTTGCACTGGGGCTTCGTTGGCTAGAATTTTAGTTTGCGTAGTATCCTCTTCTTTACTTGATGAAGTTAAGGCATATGCGACCAAATTTGGAGATTTATTTGTTCGGAAAATACTTCTTGAAACTTATATCAGGATGCATTTGGTGGAGATAAGGGATCACATGGTTGTTGTCAATATTTTGGATACAAAGCTTGCTTTCTCTCTGTAGCATCCTTTTTAATAATTTATCTCGTAGGTGGAAATACCCCTGATTCCTTCATATTTTATTGAACAAGGTTATCTTGTGTTTAGGTGATCCATACCTAGTCATTATAATCATTCATGTGAGTTTGTGGTATATTTAATTGTCCTTTAAGGGAATTAAGGTGCTAGATAACCCTATTTTATTTGTCGTATTTCCTTAAAGGGTGTTTGGGAGACAAAATGAATTTCTATGGGTCGATGCAGGCTTTCAAATTGGACCACCTATTAAACATACCGCATCCCACAAATAATGGGAAAGAGGGATGTGTTTTAAGATTCTTTTCCTTACACTTTAAAGTAATACCATTACAAAACTTATATGTAACCTTTTGTACTGTTAATTTGTCTGGCACATAATATGGAAACTGAAAAGGAGGTATAAGGAGCCCCTCGATCATGATAATTGTATATTTTGGTTAGAAGAATATGGCTCCCATATTCCTTATGGAAGTGAGGATGGAATCAGATATTCTCGGTGATGTTGTTTCATGTAATTGTTGGTAGAGAGCAGGATACAAATAAGTGCATATATCATGAATATGTGATCTAAAATGATGGGTATACAAGTCTGAATATTGCTCATTTACCCTTAAAGGGCTTGAAGGAGACCATAATTGATAATCGGGACAATTGAGAACACCAATGATAGCATCGAGAAGATAGGAAGCCATGTAAAAAAAATCCATGGTCGATGATATTATTTCTTTGTGTCATTAAATTAGAACAGAGCACCTGACCTAAGGAGGGAATCTTGTCTTCATCAATAATAAAAGAAAGTAACGGGATCCAGGAAACATCCACCTTAGAGATTGACATATTTCCATATATCCTATTCATGAGTGTCATGCGAATGTGAACCCCTGGTCTAAACCTTTTAATAAGGATTTTAGATAGCTTAGAATCATCCATATTATCCATCGGGTCAAATGCCCAACTCTACAAACATTTCTTACTCTCCTTTTTGTCATCCAAGACTTGACTATGTCTAAGTTGTATAAGCAGTCTGAATTTGGAATTTTATAATAAATTTTTATGCATTCCCAGAAAACAAGCCTATTCTCTTTTTCCTTGATTTAGAAAATAATGACAAATCCTTGGACTTGGCATGAAATAGATAGGAAGTGAAAATATCCATAAATGGAAGCAACTCTGGTTTAGCATAAATTAAATGGAGGCTAACTCTTTTTGTCACCCTTACATCTCGAACCATAGATCTTTCTCTTTTTGTATAACCATTATGTTTGTAGCATCAACATCAACACTTTCATTCTAAATTACGGAATATAGAGCTGAGTAATGCTGAAATTCATCATCTAAGGTTGTTGGATCAAACACACTATCTCTTATTACTTTTGTTTTCATTGGAATATAAAAAAGTATCTACCATCACCATTTCCCACTCTCTCGCCATGTTGAAAAATTTAAGGGCCATGAACACTACATACATCATTAATAGAAACAAATTCTGAGACAAATGATGAAATTAATTTACAGAAAAATTTATGTCCCTTATAATGAATATTAGGTAAGATTAGAAAATAATTTCTAAACAAATGAAATAAGTGTTGATCCTAGCGGTTGCCAAAGTCAGAAATTACTAAATATTCAGATCTTAGTGGTTGTTAGGCATTATTCATAGACTTACTATTAATGTAATGAGCAAAGCGTGGTTGTACATGCACCATTGAGGGTTCAAGATATATGTAGTTTTAGCCGTGGTGTTTGCTAGGCGTCATGGTAGTAAAAATATTAATGCAAAGATCTAAGTCTATCAATACAAGCATTCTTGAGGCTTCAAGACTTACATAGTTCAGATCCTAGCGATCGTTAAACTCAGAAACTATGTAAAATTACTCATGACATTTAACATGTGACATATTTTGGAAGGATTATCCATTGTCTCGAAAAACCATCCGCTTTGCATAGATAACATGAAAGGAAAATTTTAAAACATAGATGTTAGCGAGAGTGAGGATTTAAGTCGACATATGAATGGACAGTTTTAACATTACTTGTTGGTAATTAACACCAATTGAATGGACTAGCGTAAAGGTCACTAAGATTTAATTTTTTGAATATTAAAAAGAGTGTGTGAGAAACAAAACACAATAATGGTTCAACGGTCACTAAGCATAATTTGTTAAACAAAAAAATGTTTAGTTGTCCCATAACACATTTTGCAAAGAATAATATAGGACCCCCAAATACCTAACTAGTTTTATTTGAAATCAAGCATTATATTATGCTAGTAATTCACATCCATTCGTATCAAAGAAAATTCTTCGTAGCCTAGAAAATCCATTACTAATTGAAAGGAATGACTTAAATACCGCTAGGATTTTCAGTTCTTAATTTAAAAATAGAGATACTTTCATTTCCTATTATCATAGGAATCATTAGATGTATAGCTTTAGAAGCGATTGTAATTTTCAATATCTATAATTGTATCAAGTTAACCAAGCGTTTCCTAGTGGAGCCAATTGTTGTACTACTTTCCATCGAGAGGGATTAATACTTTCTCTTCGTATCAAAGAAAATTCTTAGTGACCACTAAGCTCCATTACTAGTCTATCTTTGCAGTCACTAGGCTCCTATCATTAACATATTCCATTATAATCACTATCTATTTAACTATGGATTGCTAAGTTCAGAAACTATGTAAAACTTTGCTTGAAAATTCACACGCAACATATTTTGGAAGGATTATTTATTGTATGACAACCATCCAGATTGTGTAGATGTAAGTCTGATCTAAGTGTGTCAATATAAGAAATCTTGAGGCTTTAGGACTTACGTTTAGCCACAACAAAATATTTAGAGATTGGTTGAATGTATGTATTATCCATTGAACAACTATTATAAGAATGAGAAAAATTCCTCCAATATTTGGAATGGTGAAGTGTCAAGATATACGTTGTGTTGATCTTAGCGGTTGTTATGTTCGGACATAATGAATTATGTAGATATTCTCCATATCTAGGATTATTTAAAATCCCAACTATTATTGCGATGAGAAATATAACGCCAATCCTTGCACTACTGAGGGGTACAAACACAAGTATTTCTGATCCTAACGATCACTAGGGTTAGCCGCAACATATTTTTTAGAGCTTAACGATTTATAAGAATCATTAACAAATAAATATGTACTTCTTATCATAGTTGTTACTATGATCAGCCGCAACGATATACCTATAGCTTAGCGGTCACTAGGCATCATTAACAAGAAAACTACTAATGCATTAACAAGAAAATATACAAATCTTAACGGTCAATAACATCCACCTCAACAAAATATTTAGATATTAGGGTTAGAAAAACACCATTCAATGGACATCTATCATTGACTTAAGAAAATTGTTGTATTACATGTATACGTAAGGGATCAACATTTACTTATGTCTGATTAGTTCATTGCAGGATCATGAATATGTCTCATTGCTAGACATCATTCACATACATGTACTATTAGTGAAATGAGCGAAGCATTGTTGTACTTAGCACCAACGGGTCAAGATATATGTTTTTTTAGCCATGTCGTTCGCTAGGCATCACTCCAATTAAAAATATTAATGTAATGAGAAATATTTGTCAATACAAGCACTCTTGAGGCTTCAAGTCTTACATAGTTTAGATCCTAGTGGTCACTAAGTTGATCAACAACGAAATATTTAGAGATTGGTCATGTCTAGGATTTTATTCACAGGACAACTATTATTAGAATGAGAAAAATTTCTACATTCTTTGAACTGGTGGGGGGTCAAGATATACGTAGTGTTGATCTTAGCGACCACAATGACCTATTAAAACCTTATGCGTATCTAGGCTTATTTCAAAGAACAATAGTTATTGCAATGAAAAAAATGCAAATCCAATCACTACTGAGGGGTATAGAATAAGTATTTCTTATCCTAACGGTTGTTAGGGTCAGCCACAACATATTTTTTGGAGCTTAACGGTGTATAGGAATAATTAACAAATAAATATGTGCTTCTTATCCTTCCTATTACTACGATCAGCCCCAAGGATATACCTATAGCTTAGTGGTCATTAGGCATCATTAATAGGAAAAATACTAATGCATTAACAAGAAACTATATAAATCTTAGTGTTCAATAACATTTGCATGGATAAAATATTTTGAACTTAGTGTTAGCAAAAAATGTTCAATGGACATCTCTTTAATTAAGTATAATTTTATAATCTTCCATGTCATTAAATATCACAATGATTATTCAACACATGAAATTTTGTTCCTAGTGGTCTCTAAGGTCACCCAAAACAAAATATTTACAAGCTTAGTGGTCATTATGATTAAGCATCGACAAAATATTTTGAACTTAGTGTTCATAAGGCATCATTTACTGACATATATTATTGAATTGAAAAAAATGCATTACATGTTTTCTTTAGGGGTCACATGTTTCCTAACTCTCATTAGTTTTTCCACAATTTTTTTGAGCCAAGTGTTGCACTAGATACCCTCGTGAGGGATCAAGCCTTAACTAGTTCTCATACTATTTACTATAAGTTATTGAAAGGAAGATAAAAATTCCACATTTTAATTAAAAATGAAATCTCAAAAGAGATGGTGATCTATAATTAGTTATTAAATGAAGTCTCAAAGGCCATGGTATAATTCTAATAAATATAATGAACACACTCTTTGTAGTGTTAGTATGAAAATATAGACTCTAAACCCTATGTATAATCTCTCTTGTTATTAAACCTCATAATTTTCATGATATCACATATCCCTATTTCCATATGCTTATTGTCACATTAAGAAATAAAAGCAATGACATCTTATAATTTTAATTGTTGATATATCATTAGCTAATTTTTAAAACAAACTAAAAAACCAAAGCTTCTATAGTTTTAATCTATAAATTAAACAAGCAAACAATTATTTTTCTTACTTATTAATATTTTATTTTATAATTACTATCATTATTTCATAGATGGAACTACAAGTTAATTTAAAATGAAATTCTATAGAAATTGGCCGCTAACGGTCCAAAATCCCTAAACAATTAACAACCTAACTGAGAAAAATCTACTTTCCTTAGCCTTTTCAGCAACACCCATTTTGTTCACTTCCAATAATCATTGATGTCCATCTTAGGTATTTTACGAATCATTTCTCAATCCTCTTGTGAAAAAAATACCCATAACATGTTTTACATTACTCGTAAAGCAGGGTACACACATATTTAGAAAATCATTTAGGGATGAAAAAAAATGAAAAACAATGTCAAACCCTATTAGTTGAGAATTGTTTGTTAAAGAGCGTTAAAGAATAGACAAATTTGACTACTAGAAGAAGAGAAAATAGGATTTCATTGAAAAGGATACATAATATTCTACATACATAGAATTTCAAAATTTTGGAAGGATCAAAGGTGATAATGCATACCAATTTTTGATACCTTCACGAAAACAAACCATGCTCAATTTTTGCCAATCAATTTGTGATTTGATTTCCAATGAATTATTATACTTTTACGGATTTTTGCCCCTATGCCAATGTTCTCACACGAAGCTTCATAAATTTAAGTGTCCTTGAAATATACTAATGAATGAAATTATCTAATTAATATGGAACAGAACACTTCCAACCACCACTTTCTTCGGCACATGAATTACAAAAGACATGTGACCGCAGTTAATTTATTTATATTTAATGGATAATTAATGAATAACAAATGGCACACATATTTCAAATATTGTGCAAAAACTTTACTTTGTTCGTTAATTACTAATTAATTTTAGGAACCACTATATTAACCATATATTCCACACACAAAAATATCAATATTAATAACAATATCATCAAAATAAAAACATGCTCAATGTCAATTTGATGATATTTAAATTATATAGTAAGTATATAAGTATTCCATACTTTAACTATGCTAAGAAATGATATGTGGTTATATTGATGTCTCACATATTGAACTATCATTTTCAAATATCACACGAACTTTACATGTTTTGGTTTAATGGCACTCCTATTTCAAAGAATGACACATACATGAACCATAAACCAAAATAAAAACCAATAACAAAATTCCCACTAAATTTCCTTAACATAGAATAATGAAACACTAGTGAAAATAGGACACTAGTGAACAAGGAACACAAAGAGCACAAGACCACAACACCAAAAAAACCAGCAAGAAGAATTACTCCTCATCTGAAAGAACCACCACTCTGTAATATGGAGACCCATGTGTTACCCTACCCGTAGCTCCAAGTGTCATGTCTAACACAACACCCCCCCCCTCCATGCCTCAACTACCGCCACTAGAAACATCACTAATCCATTGTTTAGACTTACCCAATAGAAGAAGAAAATCCACCCTGACATTTTCCTGAAACTCATTGAGGTGGTTAATGGCTGATTCTATAGGAAAATGAGCATCGAGAGATCTAGAGGTGGTACATTCTAGGGTCCAAACCACCATGCCATAGAATAAAATATGAAGATCCTCAAGACTCATGCATGGGATCAACTCCTATATCACTAACCAAATCAATCAACCCATACCCTAAGTCAATTACATGTTCATTCACCTCCTCCACCCAAATCAAAGGGTCGAGGATGCTACACATGGTCTAATTAAACTCGTAAACCGACAACATGATGAATAGGGTAAATGAAGAAGTCACGTGACTTCCACAACATCCATCTTGATTGAATGGAGTAAAAGGAAATTGGAAATGAAAGACACTATGATTTCTGAGTTGACTTTGGCCTGCTAGTATCCTACATGTAAGAATCACCCAACACACACTCTATAGCCTCGGCCTCAAGCACATAACCATAGAAAAACACATCTTCAAGCTCCTATGGGAGATGTCCTGAAGCAAAGGTCATTTCCATTCTCTCTATGTGTAAAGTGATAAAAGGGAACCCCAGAAATACCATACTCACACCAAACCAAAAACTCAAACAAACTGAAGTGAAAAGAAATAAAATTGAATGGAAAACAAATAAAGAGTGTTTCACGTGCCACCATTAATTAAAAATTATCAACATTATCAACAAAATAACACCATGCTCATTGGAAATATTATCATCTATAAATTGCATAGAGAGTATATAAGTATTCCATACTTTTACTATACTACTAGTGATATGTGGTTCAATTGATGTCTCATATTGAATTATCATATTGTCCTCAACAAAAATATACATGTTTACCAACATCATTTTAAAATTGTTTAGTTATACAAATAGTATCTTTGGATGTTTGTGTTAATGATCTTGGTGGTGCCCATGATGTTGATCGTTGGAATTGTTCTGAAATAAAAAAGGAAGAATGCAAAATAGAGAAGTATTATCTAACTCAATGAATGTTATTTTTTTCTTTTAAGATGGAATGAATTATGCAATACTTTATTACTTAGGTTTTAAAAATGTAATTTTCCTAGGTAAAAAGACTTGTGACTTGAAGTTGTACATCCAATATTTTCTCCATTAGCTTTTCTCTTGTTCCATTCTTTCACGCTCTGTTGAATCCTTTCCGTACTCAATTTATTTCAATGTCTAACACAATAGATGCATTCTATTTTCGATTACCTCTTTCAAATCTCCATAAGAGTTTCTTTTTCTCTTCACATCTTTTCTCTGAATTCCATTTTTATTCAAAGGGGTTTCTATCTTTTCTCCTTCAAAATTTTCAATGTTGATAGAAGGGATTTTATGATTTCCCTCTCGTGTCTTTTTTCAGAAGTAGAAGTGGTTGTATTAACCCTCTCTTTTCCATTAAAACCAATAACCTTGTGTGTTTTCTATGTAATGTGATCTATATCTTCATAGAAATTCCATGTTGATTATGTTGGAAATGTTGTGTTTTCCAATTGTTTCTCCTTCTTGAGGGTTTTCTTCAACCCATTCATCTTGTATTTGCATTTCTTCTAAGTGAATGTTTTTCCACAAAACTTCATTCAAAGCATCGCTATATTATCCCAATGTTTCTTGTCGATATATCCACATGGTTTAAATGTTCATACACCTCTTCGTATTTTGAAATAAATGTTTTCACATCAGATTTAACCATAACTCTTCTTTGTATTCTTTCATCAGCTCCTCTTTATTTCTATCTCTTTCATATGCATGGGTTATTGAAAATATTTCTTCTAATTTTGAATCATCAACAATATATGGAGAATTTAGATCAATTTGTGAATGTGGAATGCAAGGACCCAATTTTTGTGTGCCACTTGTATTCTCTTGCAAATTTGAGACACTATTTCCATCTAAGTTTTACACACAGAAGTCCTTTACATGAAGTTTTTAGTTGTGTTGAAAAAACCATATTGTTTGCATAGTTTCTTGGATTTGATTTGAAAAACTTGTGATTCGAAACATGAAAACAAGGAAAATGGTGATATTTCCATGTCCTAAAAATTTATTAGTTACTATAAACAATCACAAATGAAACAATTTATGTACTCCATCTTTTATCTAAACTTAATTTCATTTTTCATTTTCTAAAAATAAATATACAAGGGGTCTGCACTCTGTAAAATCACAGAATCAAAACATGTGGAGAACCATTGAAAATTGGTTAATTACCTACTAACAAATGTAATATTTATAATCACTATGAAATGGGTGTATAAACTGAAATTCTTCAAAATAAAATAACAATGCTTTACCTCTTTTAATTTTTGTAACTTTGTTCTTCCCCCATTTGTGTATGTGCTCCTTGTTTTGGTGTGGTCGCCTTCAAAATGAGTATACATTTTCCATTTTATTGCATTAAATACAAATGTTAGCAGAGTTTGTGTGGATTAAAATTTAATATTGTACCACTTAATATTAAATGCAGTATGAAAAAAATAAAAACATACTCTCAAGTGGAGGATTTTACATTACATAGTTTAATGGCCATTTAATGTTTAGGGAAGTGCAATATTAATTATGTAACATTTGACCTTACAAAAAAATGTAATTGTTATTGTATTATGAAAAAATTAATCTTTCCCCTACACTATGAGGTTTATGGATAAAATTATACACATGGCAATGTAATCTAAAATTAAGGTAACATTTTTATAACATAATTTTTAATGTATGAAAACTACAATTCGACATTGTTTGAGACTTAAATTTCAAATTTTAATTGAAATTAAGTCTTTAATATTGAGAATTATTAATAAAAAAAATACGTACGTAGCATGTATTACTTCTACTCAATATTAAATACAATTATTAAAAATAAAGATATAAAAAGCTTAGAAACAATTAAATACACATATTTTGATTCAAAGCATATACCACCATCGTTAATCAAATAAAGTCTAAATTATTAAAAATAAACTTATGAATTGTTAAAAGATTACATAGAGATATTAAAATCTTAGAAATAATTAATACACATAATTGAATCAAAGCATATACCACCATCGTTAATCAAATAAAGACTAAAAGTTTGAAACTATATACCATAAAATAAACATATTATACAATTAGAGAATTAAAATACATGAATGATTTACTTGACACATTATTAATGGCCCTAAACATAAGGCTAAGTGCGAGGGATCACACTTCAACTGCATGGGGGTTCTCACTTTGACATGCTAGGGTTCACACTTCCTTGTGAGGAATCACATATTTGATGTGCAATAGGATCACACTTTTTCATGATTTGAGGAATCAATAAATTATTTAAGTGGATGTAGAAAGGTCACGAATCTCTCGCTCTAAGATCATCTATCACCGTCACATTTAAGTGTGAGTTTTTGAACTTGGAATTCTTTTCGCGCACACATGAAGTGCGATCACCTAACTTTTGGCCAATTCTAGTCAATATTTGAATTTTAGCAAATGATTCTACAAAAATAATTACATAATCAAGAGATTAGGCTAGGCTATACCCAACTATTAATAAAACCATGGGGAAAGAAGTAATGGATCCGATGACTATGAATGGTAATGTTAGTATCTTTACTCTAGTTATAAAAATCAAAGTCAACATTTATAACTTATATACTAAAAATTTAGAAAAAAGGTAGTCAATAAGATGATGCTTAAGGTTCTCGAATGCATGCTATGTTCATGGTCTGTTATACTTTAACCCACTAATAAATCATTTACCTACAAACTAGTTAGATTGACTTCCCCACTTATTGTTGCTGATTTTTGGGACCACCATCGGAAAATTAGCTCATGGAGGTCAATCCTAGCTATTCCCTCAATCCACGGGGTGTTCAAAACAACCTTCACTAGAATCCTTTCCTCCATGGGATGATGAAAAAAAGTTTTATGCATATTTTGTTCCTTAATGAGGTCCCAAATAGAAATTGAGAAACCATTAGATTATGATTTACCCTTTAGGTGCAGAAAGTTTTTTGGAGCTTTGACACACTAGCAAGTGTATGCAGATGGAAAAGAAAAATGGAAAAAAAATTGGTGGGAAAAGTGATCCTCTTATTTAGTTGATATCATTCGGTCTTCCCGACCACGCCAAAAGGATCGACTTAAATTCTAAGGAAATGAGATGATTAAGGTTCTATCCTGCTCCTTGGATGTTTGGAAGAAGCGCCCGCATTGTTAAATGAAAATTCTGGGTCTCTCTTCAAATCAAGGAATTGCCCATTTGGATATATCTCTGCTGGCTCTTCTTGGTGAAGGATAAGGAAAATTTTGGGAGGACGAAATCCTTATTGGCATAAATACAAATGTTAGTAGAATTTTGTCAACTAAAATTTAATGGGAGAGCTAATATCTTGATAACAGTGCAAAAAGAAAAAAATATCTCAAAAAGTGCCTCTTGTAAGTTTAGCCACTTATGTTTGTTAGATTATTGATTTTTTGGAGGTGGTTGTTTCTCCCAAAGTTTTTATATCATTCTTTCTTCTTTTGGGATTTTGTTGTGCGATAACATCATCCCACGAAGACCACGGTTTTATCCCAAATTTGGAAGGTCAACTTTTAAGCCAAACTATTCATCAAGTTATCCACGGAGTATAAGTGGATGAAATTTTGAAAAACAGCAGAGAGGATTGCGGATCTAATATAAGGAGAGATAAAAAAACACATTACGGAACACAGAAAGCATGGCGGAACTAACCATTGTTAATCAAATGGCTATAAATTATCAAAATAAACATACCTCTTAAAAAATATTACATGGATATAAAAAGCTTAGGCGTAATTAATAGACGGGAAATTCCATTCAAAACATATGCCACCAGTCAAACAAGGTAAAGATGAACTTGAATCTATCCAAAATGGGAGACTAGGTAATTAGAGAATTAAATTTATGAACAATTTACACATTTGATATTAATGACCCGGAAATGAAGACATAGTAAATCTTGAAAGCTCATAAACAAAGACTTTTTAAATGCGGTGAAAATCCATTTGAACATGTGAGGAAGATGGACATATTGTGAGGCGAGGGATCAAATTCATTTTAAATGGTAATTTTTAGAGGAGGATTCTCGATGATGTGAGGAATCACTTGATGTGTGAGGGATCACACTTTTCACGTAGAAAATTGAACTAGGTGGATTTCGTGAGGGAGACTCTCGATCTACAATTAGCTATCACTCATGTCCAAGTGCAAGTTTCAAACTTAAAATTGTGCCCACTCACACATTGAAGTCGAACACTTTTTCTCTCCGTTCTATTCAATATTTTAATTTTATCATTAAAAAGTAAAGGTATAAATCATGCAATGCGCCACTAGGTTGTTATTGACCTTTTGATCTTTTGCTCGCTTGGGCAATCCAATGACTTGCATAAGTCATCTTTGTGAGTGGTAATGTGTAGTATAGTACCACTAGTTGTAAAAAAAACTCAACATTTATAATTCATATACTAAGAATTTTAATAAAAAGGTAGCCAATAAGATGACTAAAAACTAGTCACATGTAAAAAACCAATAAAAAGGTGACACATCATTTGTCCCAAAAAGCTGATTTCATTCACAAGCAAGGGCCAATATTAATTTTCTTTGTACTAAAAAGTACCTATTTTTAATCCCTTAGAAATACTTTTTCAAAAAAATTTAAATGCACAAAATAAAATGTGTGCATTATAAAAATCTTAATCTTTCCCCTACACTATGTGGTTTATGGATAAAATTATACACACAACAGCGGGATCAAAAGGGTGTAAAACAATTTGTTATATGTTTAAAGATTTGGATTAAATGAGGTTTTAAATATGTTCATATAAGATGTATATTTTTATTTTCTCATTGTGATTTCAATTCTCCACACTAATGTTAAATAATTTAAGTTTCTTTTTACTAATTTTCTCTTTTTTATTTGTGGATACAGTTGAAAATGAACTCTTTTTTTAAAGAAGGAGCACATGTGGATTTACTATCCAAAGGTGTGAAAGTTAGGAGGGACTAGTTTATCCATCCAAAGATACACTCCATTGTAGATACGTGGGGTATAGCTTATTCATTGTCATAATAAGTATTGTATTTAATGGAAGAGAGAGACTGCCATACACAATTGATGATTGTGAAACCCTGGTAAAAATTGAAAACAAGGGATACTTTATCCCATGGGAAAGGAAGAAAATGATTAAGCATGTGATTTAAAATGTTTCACATGTGGGGGGTGATGGAATTCAAAACATCATGAGAAGTGACTCAGAGGATACATTTAATGAGGATGAGGGTTTGAATTCTACTAGTGATAGCCATTGTTTCACAACTCCTAAAGACAAGGATGAATTTTCTACAACCTACATGGTGCTAAAACATAAGTGTCCTTAGAAATAAGGTGACATAGCTGAAGGGTTTATATCCCTGGTACAAGAACAACATGTGATTTTGAGAGTGGTGTTGGGACCCACACACTTTGGTGTTTTTGTGGAGAATATTATAACTACATGCAATGATTGTTATCCAAGTCTACAATACAACAAGCAAAGTTTCTGGCTAATCAAAAACTTAGTTTATCTAGAAACAAGAATTGTACTTCATGTGAATGGAAATTCTAAACTCCAAGAAACAACCACCACATCAAACAATGACTTCAATTTGAAGTTCAAGGGGGTTAATGCCAAGTTGATACATTTTTGTTCAAAAGAACACAAATTTTTGCAGAAGCAATAATTACAAATGTCTATGAAGGAGACATGGTGCACTTTAAAAATTAGATGGAAATACATTTGGGGTGCATGTTGATAAATTAATTATGCCTTTTTAAAGGGTTTCTCCATATCAGAAGGATATCTCATCCAATGGCCTACCAGCTAGTTGGCCCATCAAGATGGTTTTGTTATGGAAGTAAGGATAAAATAAATTCTAGAAGAGTTTTGGTAGAAATGTGGAGTGCATTTGAAGATCCATTGCCTCAACTGGTATACCCAAATTCATATGAATCCTCCATATGTAGTAGTAATGAAAACTTGATAAAAAGACCTTACAACACCTGTAAACACCAAAAGGTAAATTCTACTCCATATAGTACATCAAAGGAAATGGAAAATGATGAAAAATCAAGAGAAGAATTTTTGTCTAAAGTTGAGAAAAACCTTTGCAAGGAAGGATGTCTCTCCAATCTATCTCTAAGTGCTTTCAATCATAGTTGGAATTTAACTCTAGATATGAATGAACCTGCCATCAAAAACTTTGTACTTAATACATTCACCGCAAATGCTATAGTTGTGATCAAGGTCAAACTTCAAACATAGTATAGATAAATTGAAGTTATGTGGAAGGGATGTATGTTAGAATGCATGGTACATATGTCATGGAATTGTGAAAAGCACCTATTATGAGATACAAACAATATTGGATTAATGGCGAGAGGAGGGAAGTAAATGGAAATACAAGAAAACAAAAACAAATTCCAAACACTATTGCAACTATTACATTGATATCCAAAATGGTGGAGAAGAATTATGATATATCCCCACACATGTCTCATTTAGTGGGACAAGATGGTACTAAAGTAATAATGAGATTGTTGCCTACATGTTATAGTTTTTCTTACATACTACAAAAGTGTAACGAGGGCCTTTCACTATTGGGCCTTCCTAAAATGTCACAATAAAATCTCAGCAAAATATGGCAAGAATCATTTCTCCCATGTTTCAATCACCAAGAACAACTTCTTCGCCAAATGTGATGAGTGCATGAGCTTAAGAACAAACGTGTAGTGACCTCATGTCTAGAAACACTAGCACAAATAGATCAACACTAGAAATGGAACAATGATTACATTCAAAGTTGTCATGCAACTTACTATGCACGTAGAGTGCAATCACAATAAAATCCTAATAGCTATTTGAGCATTGTGCATGACAAAATGGACAAGATGAAAACTGCAATACCAAGGATGGGAAAAAAAGAAAAATCAATAAGCAATGCTATTAATCTCCCCATCACCTTGATTGGTATGTTGACACATGGGCACAAAATGGGGGGTTTTGGGAACTTTGGTCTCCCTTTTGTTGAGGAGGAGAAAACTTCACAATAACATCATTGGCACTATGTATCCAAAAGCTAGAAGAACCACTTATAGATCAATATGGTGATTTTTATATAGTAGTGGGACGTCAAAACACCCATTACATGATGCACTATTGCAAAATGATGCATATGACAAGTGCAAGGAATACAAACAAAAAAATGAGGGTGCTCATACAACTAATATTGTAAGAAGTTGTTCAAGTTCATTTAGAAAATAACCACCAACTCTCTACTTGTAACTAGATAATGTTGTAAGTGACAAAAAAATCACACATTGTTTGCATTTGCATCCATGTTGATAGCTAGAAGGGTTTTCAACACAGTGTATGTGAGTTTCCTTCCTAGTGGGTCACACACATGAAGACATAGATGGGACATTTGGTTGATTATCAACAACATTATGAAAATTGGATACATTCTCTTTGCCAAAAATAATGGACACTTATAGAACATGCCAAGAGGAGTCCAACACATTCACTCCATACCTTATCAAGGAAGTCTATGAATTTAAGGCCTTTGTGGAACCACACTTTCTAGATGGTAACAAATAATCATGGGTATCAACAAACCAAAGATGTTTAAATTCTATGTCAAAGACAAAAATCCATCATGGAGTTCAAAGCATCAATCTTGGAGTCCATCTGGTCACACTCAATTGAGATCTGGAAAATAGTGGATGGGAAACCTTTCTTTCTGAAGGGGATCCTCCATTGGCACCCTTCAAAGAACCCAAAGAGATGGAAAACATACGAGAGAGGCATTTAGGAATACATCACACATTGGGAAAAGAGTTCAACATATGGTGGAGAAGAATACTATGTTCCAAAGATTTCATATTGGAAAAAAACTTTCTACGTGCCCTAGAGAATCCTTTGTCAATTGTAACATGATGAGAAGAGATTGTTTTTGCCAAAAACAATTCAGGATAGTGCAATGTATGATCAAATAGTGGGTGCACCACATCTTGACATGGATAGCTACTATTGTCAAAATGTCCTTTCAAATAAGGATATATATGTTAGACCTATTTGTGATAGACCTCGAGAGGAATTCAACCTAGTAGTGGATGTGAATTTTGGGAAGATGATACTAGTAAGACTAGCTAATGATAATGTACCTATATGGATGGGAAAGGAAGAACTAAAACTAATACAAGATGTTCACACAAACACTCAAAAGATAAGGGTACATTAGTGGGAACCCACAGAAAAGGAAATATAGAAAAAGAAAGGTACGAGGAATGCTTGTTGAAAAAATCAATGGTGGCAAAAATCAAGGGACACATCAGATATTGATATAGACAATATCATCATGGGCATGGATTCAAGCAAAACATGGAAAGGAGTTCAAATTAAAATACCAAATCGGGGTCATGAATCTATCTAGCAATACCTTGCACAAATTCAAGAACAATAATTAATACCCTTGTGAGGGATCAATGCTTATGTAATTTTCTCAAAGGATTGATTGCCTATGGAAATACATTTTCAAATCCATTTCCTCAAAACAAATTGTTTAATGTAATTCTTAACTCTTTATTGTTCTTTACAATTTATAGAATGGAAAAGCATAAAATTAGTTGACTTTATCACATGCAACTTGCATATTTACAATATCATGGTATTTTTTTATATAGATTTATATAAAAATTATATCAATATATAATATACATAAAATATTAAATAAATATAAATTTGAAGAATTTCAATAACTATTGTTTTGTATTTTTTAAAGGGAAATATTGTAAAATTACCATCATCTAAAAATTGCTTGACAAGTATAAGTGGCCGTCAAATTTAACCCCTAGGTTGATGTAACTTTGTGGTGCCTAGGCTTATGTAACTTAGTGGCGCTAGTTTTATGTAGCTTAGCAGTTGGTAGGCTTATGAAACTTGCTACCGGTAGGCTGGTGTAACTTTACAACCGCTAGGATTATTTCACCTAGATGGATCTACTCTTGTGTAAATTAGCGGCCACTAGGCTTATTGTGGTATTATTTAACTTAAAGGTCGTAAGGCTTATGTAACTTAGTGGCCATAAGGAAAACGTAACTTGGTGGCCACAAGGAAGATGTAAATTTGACCCCGCTAGGCTGATTTCACCTAGCATGTGCTTTCATCATGTAATTTAGGAACCACTAGGATTATTGAAGACAACATTCTTGAGGCTTATGTAAGATAGCATCTGCTTGGATTATGTGGGGATTCAAATAATAAAAACTAGAAATCCTAAAATAGTGAAACTAAAATCCAAAAATCAGGATTTATAAATTGGATTACAATAGTGGTTATAATAAATTGGATAGGATTTAGTCCATGTAAACCTATTCCCAAAATCTATTCCCTATTCTCGTTATTCCAATTGTGAATGCTCACACTTCATCTTGAAAATGCTCGTACTTTTTTTTTGTGAGGCATCACACATCGCCGTGTGAGTTATCACATGTTTCCATGTGAGGGATCGCACTTTGATGTGTGATCCATCACACTTTGGCATGTAAGGGATCACACTTTGACATGTGAGGGATCACACTTCATCGTGTGATAGATTACACTTCATCGTGCAATGGATCACACTTTATCGTGTGATGGATTGTACTTTTTTGTACGATGGATCACACTTAGTAGATGTACAAGGCCATGACTCTCTTGCACTATGATGAGCTATCATTGCCACTTCCAAGTGTAATTTTTTGAACTTGAAATTATGCTTTCTCACATATTGAAGTGTGATCACCAACTTCTAGCCTCCTATTGGAGTCAATATTTGAATTTTAGCATGTAAGAAAATAAACTATGTCACAACAGCTGCTAGACTATACAACTTTTGAAATTCATAGGGGAAAGAAGACAATGATCAGTGCATAAGCCAATAATGTGAGTGGTAATGTGTAGTATAGTACCACTAGTTGTAAAAATTGAAGTCAACATTTATGACTTTTATACTAAAAATTTAGAAAAAGATATCAATAACACAAGTAAAATCAAGTCACGTGTACAAATCAGCCAATAAAAATATGTAACTTTGACCCCGCTAGGCTTATTTCACCTAGATGTGCTTTCATCATGTAAGTTAGCAACCACTAGGCTTATTAAAGATAGCGGTCGCATGAGGCTTATGTAAGATAGTGGTTTCTTGGCTTATGTAAGATAGTGGTTGCTTGGCTTATGTAAGATAATGGCTACTTGGCTTATGTAAGATATGATCACTTGGCTTATGTGGGGATTCAAATAATAAAAAAATAGAAATCCTAAAATAGTGAAACTAAAATCCAAAAATCAGGATTTATAAATTGGATTACAATAGTGGTGAACTTGGAATCCAATAATCGTGCTATTGGAATCCAATATTAGCCAAATTGGAATCCAATAATAGCAATATTGGAATCCAATAATAGTGAAATTGGAACTAGAATAATTCCAATACTGACAATATTGGAATCAATTTTGCTATTATTGGATTCCAATAATAGTAATAATGGAATCCAATATAGACAAAAAAATGGAATCCAATATACGCAAAAAATGGAATCCAATATACGCAAAAAGGAGATGGATTTCTTCCAATATTTGAAATCTTTGGAGTCTTAATTCACTGGAATATGTTCCAATTTAGTGAAAAAGTGTTTTAGCAAAAGAAAAGATATGTTTCTCAAAATGCAACCACTAACGGGTTTAATCATATTTTAAATTTTTATTATTTTCTTTATGTTTTGAGAAGATTGACATCACCCATTATTTTATTAGTTAACTTATATTTTCCTTAAGAGTTTTTCTTATTTTCAAAGCTTACAATACCCCTTAATCAATCATTCAAAATCCATAGTGGATTCAAATCCAAATTTTGATATTCGTTTCAAAACATAATCACGCATGTCCTCTCATAAGGATATTCACCATTCAATAGTAGTCTTGATTACATAGTTTACTTGTTCAGTGTTCACAATGTTATCACTTGTTAAATATTTTAACTTTCAAATCTCCAAAAGGTTTCCCAAACAATTGACCTTATAATATTGCACAAGGTACAAAACACATTACAAACAACCCATAGAACACATTTTTAGCACATTTTCATGAATGAATCACATCACAAAACCCCTAACTCCACCGTGGGAATACAACAAGTAGTCGAACTAACATAGAATTTCCAATAATTATACCTCAGGCATAAATACAACACACACATGTGATTATCAAAATGTGATGCATCGTGTTGATACATATGTAACTGATATCACATGACTCAAAACTATGATTGTACCACATAGTGCCAAGACAAGATCCAATAGTACATACCAAAAATGGGAGTGTTAAACCTCAATCATAACATTGTATAAAAACACTCACAGAGTAACTCATGAAACATAAATACCGGCTCCATATGCCTCCCAATAGAAAAATAATCATGGCATCAGAAAAAATCTAGGTCACTCCCCATAGAGCCCCATCACCTTATTTATCCATGTTGGGTCACTCACCATAGATCCCCATCTCCTTATTTCTCCATGATAATTCACTCACCATAAATCCCCATCTCCTTTTCTCTCCATATCGGATCACTCACCAAAGAGTCACGTCACCTTATTTCTCCATTTAATGAGGTCAGGTCACCCTATGGCCCTAGGCACATAGAGCGCGTCACCTCCACCCAAGTTGCATGGTAACCTGTAGCTCAATACTACACAACACCATGACCCCCATGGGGGTGCCCCATATAACAAAGTGGGTCTATAGGTCCAAACACTCCATGGTAAATCTCATGACCCTATTCTAACACATCACAACACTAGAAACGACATAACAATCATATTCAAATGCTAAGTGGAAACAAAATAACAAGCCTTGGGTTATTCTAGAGAAATTTTAAGCTTCAAAAGAAAATTTTTAACTAAGCAAGATAATTGGCTAAACAACCACAAGTAATGAAAAGGCATCTTGTTATCTCATAAGACAATCAAATGCCAAAAATTTAAGAATACATCCATCGAGAAATTTATTGGTTCTTAACAAAAAAAATTCAATATATGAATAAAATACGAACATATAAAGATCAAATTACGATCACTATGTGGTCATTCCATAGCCACAAAAGGGGTACTCATCGAGTTATTAACACTCAGATATTGAGCCTCATCTCATAAAATACTATAATCATAATAATTATATCTCCATATATATCTAAATCACATAAATGAGGATCCACATAGTCAGTATCACATTGGATTGTTTGATGGACAACCCAAATAAGAGAGATAAGAGACAATGGTTTGTATAAGGATGAGCCTAAGGTGGTGTACATCCACAATATATTAAGCAAGCTTAATGTATACCAAATGGATAAAAGTGGGTTTTCAGTTTACATGGGACTCTATTTTCAAAATTGTACTTGGCTCAATGTTATAGTCACCTCATGTAAAAATTCTCTCTACACATACACTTCTAGATGCTACCCATAGGGCTCAGTAGTGTATTGTATACAACATAACACATAACAACTTTATGATCACATTGATGACTTACGTACAATAACTACATCATCTTACACATGGAAAAATAATGAGGTATAAGCTGAATAATAATTCTATGGCTTACAATACGTACATTTCCACATAACACACCAAGAGTGCAAGTACAATACATTAGGGGTCATGCAAGCACCATAAGCCCCTAATTAAAAATCAAAATTTATCACATAACAATATGAGTACATATATATCACGAACATAGTGATCTAGCATCATGACATACATTCAAATACCATGCAACATGATGACATAACACCATAATACAACACAACACAGTGGAAATTATCATGATGTAACATATTTCATTACAAAGAACTTTTCATACAATATGTTGTCCCACCTATACAATATCACTAGAACATGAAACATCACAACACTTTCATAGCTCAAAAAAAATCCTTCACACACAAGGTGGTATTACACATGAGTTTCATGTAGTATTCACAGGAAAGAGAGAAATTACTCACATCAAGAAACATATCAACCTCATAAAAATACAAGACAAAGTGGTAAGCACAATAGGTGCACTCATGTAATCATGTCTACTAATTTTGTCACATCACAACATAATAACACATCACTCCTCCAACTCCTCCACCATCATGTATAATCCATCCTAACACCCAAATATCCCATAGGTTCGAGAGTATGAACCTTGCTCTAATACCAACTATAATACCCACCCCTGTGGGACCCAAACACAAGACAAAACATAACAAGATATTTTTTTACTTTCATATTACTTGATATAACTATGCGACACCAAAAGAGTCACAAGAATTTCAATGATACCACATGTAACATTTACACCAACATGTATATGTCAATATGACACAACGTGCAACTAGTATCACACTTAGATAAATGAACAAGTATGAGAATACATCATGAATACGACATGAATATCATGAATTTGCATCTTCCACTCTAACACATTTTCATGGTTCAATATTTTTCATGTTCATATTCTATCTTAAGTCTTAAAGGTTTGAAGAGCATATAACATGAAAAATATATTTTTATTATTTTTCTCTACATTTCATTACCCTTACTTTGGTTAACAATTAATTTAAGTTGGTTCCCTCTTTGATATCATTTACATTTTGTTATTTAACCTTATAAGTCTCAACTCAATTAATCATGAGAGAATGTAGTTTCATTCACAATGATACACATTAGCTATTTAATTTCGAGTTTAAATTATAACAAGTACACTTGATCCCCATCAAAGAGTTAACATTGGTTTAAATGGGAATGGATTCCATATTTAGTTTACACAAATTCAACATCTTAGGGACACCTTTAAGATAGGAAAGGTTAACTATAGGTTTCCAACACATTAACATATAAGGAGATCCTAGGCTTGAATTTACTTCTTGTTTGCACTCAAAGATTCTATGACCAACTAAAGTCAATTTAGAAGTGGGTCAAACACATTTATCTCACATACCTTCAATTTTTACTTCTTTCCAAAACAAATGGCAATCCATGAATAAAAATAAATTCTAAATATTATCAATAAATTTGTTCACAATTGACTCTAATTGTTGTTATTCTTCAAAATAGGTCAAAGTATTTTCTATTGGTTATACACCATAAGTTTTATTTTCTAAACAAGAGATTATGTTTCTCAAATGCTTGAACTCATGTGGATAAATTTATAAGTACTTTCAACAAAAAAATAAAACTAAGTATAAGGTAGCTCCAAGACTCACTTGTGTGTAAGTCTTATATTGTTCTCCTTTTAAAAGAGTCAGGATTTTATTGAGATGATTAGACATATGAGGGAATCACCACACTATACAGCTTTACCCAAGTTTGATTGATCACTATATAAGGAATGGTAATTACCTTCTTTACTCAACCTTATGATCCTATACACATACCTTGATTTTCCCTTCCGAGAGAGGCTTAGTATAATATGACCATTAAAAAAATGTTGTAAAACATGACATCATTCATGTCATGCAAGGTGCCATTATACCTTTAGTTATTATCGGCACTAGAATTTTTCTCCATGATTTATATTTCATTAATGTATGTATTATGAATAGGGTGTTATTAATTATACTTATAAATAACATCCAATAGAAGATGTGTTGTCAATAGTACACCTAGGAAATAAAGTACAAGATACAGAAAAATCAAAGTACAATAGGAATGTTGTAGTAACAATCAATGGTAAAAAGTAAATATTTGTCGTAAGTGGTCAGGTAATGTTAAAAGGGTCAAAAGTCAATAGGGTCTACATGATTTAGAATTAGAAATATTATATTTGTAATAATGACAAGGAGTGATGTCATAAATATTTTGAATATTTTATTTGTATAAAATCTAGAAAGGTGGAACCCATGTGAAATGATAAGGTTTATCCTATCCTGAAGGATAATCCTACATGTAAAGATAAGAGTTTAGGTATGGAATATGATTAGCCAGAAGATATTTCCTATCCTATCTTATAGATAGGGTGGTGTTGGTTTGAAAATCTGTCTTTTGGGAAAATCTATGGATAAACAAGCCAAGCATTGTGCGAGGCATAGCCCCTCTTTGAGTCAAAGAAAGTGAAAGCGGTTTATTACTATTCTACCAGTAGGAATCTATGCGATCTCACAATATTATGCCTTCGGGGTTTGGGATCTCATCCTAGTAGGGGTGTTTCCAAGTGGGAAAAGAAAGGAATGAAAGAGAGGATGAAGAAAGATCATGTCAAAGGGAGAAAAGAAATGAATTCCAAAGCAAAAAGGTCAGAGGGTTTATGTTTTGGGATTGGTAGTAAATAGAGCCAAACCTACTTGCATAAATGAATAAAGCAATACTGATGAATAAATGACAAAAAAGTAGAGATAGATCCAACAGAATAAACACATAGATCTGACATAAGAAAGATCAGATGCCCATAACACACATATTCAGCACAAAGTCTTAATATTTGTATTAATATTTTCTTCTGTTACAAAAAGTACAAAGCCTTTTCTTCCCACTTCTATTTTTCATCTAAAAAATATCCACCACTTGAATACAACAAGTATTCAAGTATATATAGAAGGAGAGAAGAAAAGAAGACAAAAGCAAACCAACCACTTAATTACAAAAATATCTTACAAAGGAAACCAAAGTTATTTGTTGACTTTTTGACAACTTTGTGGATGACATCATCCCATGGTGCAACATGGATGATGTCATCATTTGTGTCAACAAACTTTAGATATTTACAAGGAGAAAGTCGGGAAGAAGGAAACTATTCGTCATCGTCCCGCGGCTGAAAGGGGGTATCCTGTTTTTGTTGCTCAGGCGATGAGATGTGGAACTGGGCATGGTATTCCATGAATTTTCTAATCATGGGTTGAAGTTGATCCTGGGAAGGATCCTTGTGTCGATCGCTGATAGCTTCGCAAGTCTCACTCACTGCGTGAGCTTTTCTAGGAGTTTGGAATAATCATTCTCTGCCTCTATCAGGTACCCAATGAAGTCGCGACAAAGCCAGCAGGTTGTTGATGGATTTGGTGTCGAACGTGACCTCTGGTCCCAGCCCCTGTGAAACGATCTCCTTGAAGATCTGAATAGTTTCCTCAACCTTTCTTAAGGTGAAAGAAGGAGTGAGCAAGCCTAGAGACATTCTTAGGACAATCTACTCCATTTGATGCATTGCATCCAGGGCTTCCTCTTTTACTTTGTCGATCTTCTCTAGGACGAACTCCAGCTGATCAACCCGATAATCCAGAGTAGAAAGGATTTTGTTGAGGGCTCTGGGGTGTCCAAAGACACTGAACTTGACCAGATCTTCGACTGAACAGTCGAGCATTTTTTGAAAGGTCTCGTGTTGCATCCTGGCATGATCCAGCTCTTCGAGAGATGGGTCCTGCTATCGCCTAGAGTTCTCTGTTCGTCCGATTGATATTCTAATATAACCTGGTGAACTTATTGATTACTCCCTCACTTTCCTTGAGGATTTGGCTCCTCCAGGAAGAAACTGCCATGCCCTACTCACTAATTTTGGCATATTCATTAATTTTATCCTGGCTAGAGGCTCGGGAGTTTCGGTGGTGATGATTGTAGGAGGTGCACTGCCCATTTTCTGAAAGGCGTGGAGAAGATGTTTATTTTGCTCCTTTAGCATCCTTTTCTCTTCCTTTGCTTCCTGGAGCTTTTTGCAAAGGGCATCAACTGTAGATAGGGCCTCTCCTTATAGGATTTCTGAAGATGTCCCCATTGTGACTTGAGTCACTATGTAATCTGCTAAAGACAGATCCTTTTTATCCTTTAAAGGATTGGGGTATGCAATCTCCATTACTCTCTCCCCTGATGCACTCTGAGAGAAGCGGGTTATAGGCTTTGCTTCTTGGCCCCTTTTGATGGGATGACAGAGAAGTCCATCGGTGCGATGGGAACTTTCCTCTTTTGTTGACTCAGGTGCTAGGAGATCCAGGTTGGACTTATGGGAGAAGGACCAGAAATAGAAAAGGGAGCAGCTGCAGTAGTAGAAGGAAAATATGTGGAGACACTTGGAGGTGGCATTGAGAGGGAAGCCGAGGAAGTGCTCACGGGAGGAAGGGATACTGCAGGGGAGGTAGACATAGGAATGGAAGGGAGCTGAGAGATGAGGGAAGAAATGGTGGGGGACAGCTCCAAGAGAAGAGAAGATGGATGATGAAGAAGGGGGAACAGTAGAAGATGGGGGAGAGGACACGACCAAAGGAATGGTCGCTTGGGTCACTTGAGGAGGGGAAGGAGGAGAAGGAGAAGGGACAGAAGGGACCTCAATAGTTATAGTCATGGCAACATCCTGAGTGGATGTGCCTATCGGAACATCTTCCGTTGCTTCTTCTTCTAAGCTTTCCGGGATTACAACCCATTCTTGTGAAGCGGAAGGAGGACTTTCAGGAGCTTCCTCTTGGGTGGAGCTTGACTCACCCTCTTTTCCTTTCCCTTGCCCTTTGGTAGTTGTTTTTCCCGGGAAGGTGCGTTTCCCAATGGAGATGTGGTGAAATCAACTCCGAGGTAAATGAGACCATTCATTCTGCACCAATGCTCTACTCTTCGCAGAGTTTCCTTGACCCTTTCTTCTATGGTCTCGATGTGCTTTGTTTCTATCAATCACAATAAAGGCCAATCATCCCCATTTGTGTCAAGATATACCTGATCAAATTCTTGATCAGTAGTTTGATAACCTTATGGGACGATGGCCACACCGTACTGGATGATTTCAGCTAAGGCCAAGTGGGAATGATCCTTCCTCCTGAGCTCGACCTCATGATATAGGTCGATATAAATATCCTCGATCTGAGGGATGTGGATCGGGTCAAGTTTGGCCCTAGGGAGACAATTCCTTGGGTCGAAATTGGGCCTTGCTGGGAAGTTATGCTTTAGATTTAGCAGCTACATTTCTGTAAACATATCCTTCACTTTATGGTGAGAGAGACAAGTATACCTACCCACTGTGAGGGGGAAAGGAGTTCCACCTTTCTTTCTCTTGAGACACTTTTCGTGGTAGGTGATAAGCTGTCTTGACAGCTCCAACAGGATCAACTTGGGGCCAGCATATCTCAGCATTTTGGTTGGTTCCCCTAAGAAGTTGACTGCCCTCAGATAAGTGAAGGTGGGGAATTGAGTGAACAAGGCCCCTCATTTCTCTGTGGCTGCAACGATGCTCTTGGTCATACGACCATGAGTCATGTTCGGCCTCAAAAGGTAGATGATGCCGTAGAAGAAGGCATCTTTGATCTTTGTAAACTAGGGGATGCTATTTTCCAGCTTAAGTTCTGGATAGTATTCATATATTTTAACTTGGGGCCAAACCCCGCACCGCATCAAAGCTGGATAATCCCTTTCTGAGGCTGCGGCATAAACTACGTACAAGTTCATATAGAACCTCCCCGTTGTGGTAAGTTGTTAGAGCTGCCCACTCAAAGCGTTAATCTGGCACATTTTTTTTCATCATCTATGTTGTCGCCAAATAAGCGCACCCTCCAAATGGCCAAGATGTGAATAGGACGTTCGGTGTGATTGGGACACATGGGATCACCTCTCAAGATGGGGGACTTGGGCTTGAGGTGAACCTCTGAGAAGGCCGGCTTCCTCTTATCGCGGAAACCTTTTCTTGGTTTTTCATTTCAACATTTACCTTGGAAAACTCATTTGAATATCCCATGTTGAAGACTGACCCGCGGAACCTAGACATCATTTGGCCGATTCGACCTGTAGAAATAAAAATATTCTCGAGAGATCCCAAGCCTCCATGACATTGTTTAGCTTGAGCAGGTGCGCTAAACTCACTGACTTCCTTGATATCTTGTTACATGCCAACTTTGAGTGAGTTGACTTTGCCTAGAAACTGTCTTTAATGCATCCACACGAAATGAGTTGCATTGAATTATCCATCATGCTCGATGAGTCCCATCGATAGGGCTCCATCACGTATCTTTGTTTATGCAATGATATCCATTCATTTTATGGCACTCTTGATGCCTTGGCTTGTGTTTGAATCACCCTAGCTCTACAGAACGTGTCCTAAAAGAAGCTCACCACATGATCTCCAAAATGAACAAGTCACTAAGATGAGTCAAATTCCTTATTTCTGCCTTCGCTTCCGCCTGTGGCTTGAACCTTTCCAATTCATTGAGACTTTATTGATAGCTCAAAATTTGACTCTCCCTGACTCGGCCTTAACTTCCGCCTGCATCGATCTCTACCGAGATCCTTATAGAGTTCCCTTCATTCGTCAATTTTCAACGAGCTATATTTTGCATTAACAAGACCTCATCGAGCTCTTACAACTGAGAGTCTCTACCGAGATGACTATCAATTTGACATTAAGTTCTCTATCAACTCGACCCCGAACTCTTTACTGAGTTGAGATCAACTGGGTGCCTTTTGATACTAGGTGATCTCTCATATGTAATTTAAGAATTATTTTTAATTATTGCATCTCGATAATAACCGAAGGTGGGTTCCTGGGACTATTTTTTCATTTTGAACGTGATAGGACCCCATTGTCCAATCTTGCCATGTGTGCAAAATTAGATAACATTTTTGGCGACCTCTCGGGGATGATTGCCTGCTAAGCATGATTCCAGTAGCCTTAAGTCATCCATTGGGCATGGAGTCTGTGTTGGAATCCTGAAAGTAGTATGATTTTCTTTGACACATCCCGAGAATTTCCTTGAGCATTGCCGATATCCTGGACCTCCCTGGAATGCTAAGCATGAAGTATACTAAATCTGTTGAATGCTTGACATCCATGGAACACTACAAAAATTTGAATGAAGCAAATTTTGAACTCTTATGGAAACCTTGAACCTTTCCTCTCCTTGACACCTTCCAATGATGAAACAAAGTGCAGAATAACACAAAACACAACAACAAGGAAAGAAAAACAACAACACACAACAATGTGCATAAGCACTTGGAGGAAAACCTAATTTAACTGTACAAGGGGTGGAACGCTTCTCAAAAACAAGCTTTGAGATGTATCCCATTCACATGAATGGGCAGTTCTTCTCCATTGAACCTAGATAGACGAAATGAATTCACCTCTTTACAACTTATGATGATGTATGGCCCACTCCAAAGAGCATCAAACTTGGCATGCCTACCTGGTTTGGCCCTGTCTTCATCCCATTTGAGAACTAAATCTCCCTCTTGAAAACACCGGTTGGCAGCCTTCTTATCAAAATATTTCTTAACTTGAGCACGATCTTTGCTCCAAAGTTTTCATAGCCTTGTCTCGTACTTCCTCTAACTCCATGAGTTCAACAAACCTTATTGTCAGAGGATCACTCTCTATAACTTCAAGTTGATGAGCTAACTCCAAAGAAGGTAACTCAATGAGAGCGGGAGTTTTTCCTCTCTTCCATATACCAAAACGAAAGGAGAATTTTTGATGGCCCTTTTAGGTTTGATTCAATCTGCCCATAAGGTGTTCTTAAGTTTGTGTATGCCAAGTCCTCTTGTTAGTCTCCATTGTGCGCTTAATAATCCTTATGAGGTTTTTGTTGCTAGACTCAACCAATCCGTTTCCTTGCGGATAGTAATTGGATGAAGTTTTGAGGTATACCCCATTTTTAACAGCCCATTCACTCAGTTTCATACCAAGAAAAGCCATCACGTTGTGCGAAATGACGTAAGTGGAACACCAAACCACATCATTATACCCTCAAAAAAATCTAGAACTCGCCTTTTCATTGCTCTCTTTTAATGCTATAGCCTCTGTCCATTGAGTAAAATAGTATGTTGTGGTAAGGACCCACTTATATGTCTCACTCGATGGAGGATTAATCATTAGATGAAGTCCAACCCCATTGAACAAAGGGTTGATCCACTTGAATTGGATGCGGTGGAAAGAGCTGCCACTTTTGCTTACTGTGAAAAGGGCACATTCCTTACATTTCCTTACCCAGAGATGGGAATCCTTGAATAAATCGGCCAATAGTAGCCAGCTCACATGATCTTGGTAGCTATTGTTCATGCAGAATAATGTCCTCCAGATAGGCCATTATGAAATTCTTCTAGTATCTTACTGACCTGTTCTAGTCTTATGCACCGAAGGAGGACGGCGTTCAAATATTTTCGAAAGAGAACACTATCTACCAAAACATATGGGATAGATTGAAGATGGAAAGTTCGTCTTTGGTTTTTATCCATGTTTACCGGGTATGCTCCCGAGAAGAGGAAACTCTTCATTTTGGATAACCAGTCAGCTTGATCAACATTCTCATCAGTATTTAGGAGTGTCACGTCCTCATTACTTTTTGATTCCATGTCTGTTGCAAGTTGCTGACATAAACCCTTACCTCTGACAAGTTTAGTGACTTTGATGTGCACGTCATACTCCATTACCTTCGTGATCCATCCAGCACGCTTTTCGTTCATTTCTTTGTTCAGCAAAAACTCCTTGACACCTGGATGAGACACCATCAGATGAATCTTGTTGTTGGACAACATGTGCTTGAATTTCTTCAAAGCTCGAATAACCGCAAAGACTTGCTTTTCAATGAATGAGTATTTGAACTCATAGTCTTTGAGGGATTGACTGAAGAAAGTGATTGGTTGCTCCATCAGGTTGTTGTTTTGTTGGGTGAGGATCCCTGAAATGCTCTCTTGACCTGCAAAAGCATAAAGGATAAAATATTGTCAAACCTAGGGTTCACAAGCGTGGGAGCTTGAGAAATGGCTATTTTGATGGCTTTAAAGCTTTCTCGTCCTTCCTTTGTCCATGAGAATGGCATGTTTTTCTTCAAAGCATGGTTGTCAGTGGTTTAGCCAATGTCGTGAATTGAGGATGAATCTCCACACGAAATTTATGGTTCCCTAGAAAACTCTGGAGGCCCTTCTTGTGACTTGGGAGAGATAAGGACATAATTGAATGAATCCTAGCTGGATCGATTGATATTCCTTCTGTTGAAACCACATGCCCCAACAATTTTCCCTCGTGTACTGTGAAAATACATTTCTTGGGGTTAAGTGAAATCCCAAATTCCCTACACCTTTGGAAAACTTTCCTTAGATGCATGATGTGATCTTCTGCATGCTTAGAGTATACAGTTATATCATCAAGGTAAACTAAAATAATATCGTTGATTAGTCCCTTGAATGCCATGTCCATGGCTCTTTGGAAAGTAGCCCCAACATTGGACAATCGAATGGCATTTTATTGTAGGCATACGTGCCCCACTTGGTAGTGAAAGTCGTTTTGAATTGGTCAGATTCTTGGACTAGGATTTGATTGTAACCTGAATATCCATTGAGAAAAGAAAATCTTTGAGCTCCTACCACCGTTTGAAGGATCTTCTCCATCGATGGAAGAGGATAATGGTCTTTTAATGATGCACGATTCAAATCCCTAAAATCTACGCATAACCAGAGCTCTCCGTTCTTCTTCCTCACAGGCACCATATTGGCTACCCATGAGGATTACTTGATGGGAAAAATTATATAGGCCTCGATGAGCTTGGTTATCTCCTTTCTCATTAGTGGCTCAATTTTGGGATTAATTGGTCTCTTTTTTTTGACTTAACCGCTTAGCATTCGGATCTAGTTCGATGGTATGTTGAGCTAGACCTGGATCAAAATCACGCAGATCTTTATAGCTCCATGAAAATATGTCATGATACTCTTGACAAAGTTTGATGAAAGCTTCTTTCTCCTTAGAAGTACACACTTTTCTAATCTTGAGAAACTTTGCATTTGATACTTCGACTTCCTCAAAATATTCTTCTCTAACCACCATGTTAGGGCTTTGTCTTGTGGCTTGGTCATCTGAATTGAAAATGGATTCCAAAGTGACTAAACCTTTTGGTAACTTGTTGCTTTTCAATTGGATAATTTTCTCACCATATGACTCCTGCAACTTATCTTGATTCTTTGTAGCAAACTCCGCCTCTTCTTGTAGGAAGAGGACAATTTGTTTGTCACTATCAAACACTTGCCAACTACTCACATTATCAGGGACTGCTGGTCAAACCACCATTTTAACAAATTACTGCCCTTCTTTCATGATATCAACTGGTATGTTGTATTGTGAACCAATTGTAGCAAGCCTATCTGCATCTTGATTTTGATCTCTAGGGATTGCATGGATTCCAAAAGCTTCGAAATCTTCAATCAGGTCCCAGACTCGGTTCTTGTATGATCTTAAAAGATCATTTTTTGATGCACTACATGCTGAAACAACTAACTCATTGTCTCCAAAAACAGTTAGGGCCTTGATTCCCTTCCTTTGGGCTAGCTGAATTCCTTGCATAAGAGCCTCGTATTCAGCAATATTGTTAGTGCACCAATCAACCGCAACCGGAAAGATGAGAAGTACTTATCTCCTATGGAGAAATTAACATAACACTAGCACCAAATCCATTCTTACTTCTTGAGCCATCGAAGAACAATTGCCATAGTCCTTTAGAATCACTTGGTGTTTTGACAAGTTGTGGTATGATCGTATCTTCTTCATGGATACGATAAGTACCTAATCCCTGTTTCTTCCAAGACCAAGACCAAAACTTCTTCTTACGCTAATACATCAGCGTAGGGATCATACTAATGATCTCTACTTACTTCATCTAGCAAAGTATCAGGGACTTCCTCAACAAGGGTGGTTGGTTCATGATCGGCATCTTCCTCTTCTGGATCACCGATGGTGTAATCTCCATTTATGAGACTAGTAGTGTAGGGTTCTACATGATTATGGCAGATTAGTTCTGCCCTTATAGTTACTTTGGTTCCGTATCAAGTCTTGAGAATCATATGTGACCAATCGGCTGATAGGTAACCGCCCATCTTGGCGGTGAAATCCCATGATAGGCAGATGGAAAAGAGGGGAGGGAGATCAATGACCGATATGTCTTGGGTGAATGAAAAACTTGGGCATGCATGAATGGTAAGTTGAAGTCCTTTGATAACCCCAACAGTCTTAACAGCTGTGTCATCCAGCTGAACAACCCCTCTTGTAACTGGCGCATATTGTATGCCTAGTACATCTGCAATTTGTTTCGGCATGACAGAGCTACTGGCACTAGAATCGATCATGCAATTATGTACCAGGTGGTCGCCAATGATCAGGGAAATGTAGAATGGCGGTGGTTTGTTTGCCGTAGGAATGATTTTCCCTTCCGGTTGACACAAATTTGTAGCATTTTTCACTCCATGGCTTGGTGATCCGCTGGTTGTACTAAAACTATTCAGAGCTTCTCGCAACAGGTTTCTTTGGGAAGGGATCGAGAGTGCGTCCCACATGGTAACACTCAGATTGGTTTTCTTCATTTGTTCTACTATGTTGAAGGGAATCACTCCAACTTTGATGACACTTTTTTGGGCATTGGGGTCCTCCTTTGGAAAATGTTTGTTGGGTACCGTGATGCCTGGAGAACCATCTTTCCCTGCGGTGTGGCTAGCCGGTGTTTCTAGTGATTTCTTTCCCGCATTTTTATCAACCATTTGAAACCCAGGTTGAGAAGTGGATGCTAGATCAGATTCGAGAGGTTGAGGCTCCATTGCTCTCTTTTTGGAACGAGTGTTTGCTGCCACTAATGAAGAATCTATATTCAATCCACAAAAATCTTCTGCTTGCCAATTTAGCAAAGCTGATTCTTCAGGTGCCTGCGGTTGATCTGCTACTTCTTACATAGATGAATTGTTTGTTAACTCTGAAGGGGAAGATACAATTTGAACCATAAGGGCCTAGCTAAGAACCCCATTGGGATAAAGATTTTGATTGTGAGGTTGAGAGCAAGGATAACACCATTCGTAGTCTTGAACTAGATTATTTTGAACAGGTACTATAGCTCTAGATGAGCTAGTTGCAAGAGGGTTCTGAAAGTTCAAGGGCCTGACATTTGCAACTTGACTTGTAGTTTGATTTTGAGGCTGATTATTCCCTTGAAAAGGAGAATGGTTAGCTTGATACTACTAATTTTGTGGCTGATACGGACAATTGTATTGAAATTATTGCCTTTTGAGTGCAACGAGCTCATTTCCAAAATTTTGTAGTAGCGCCTTGACTTCAAATAAGTCATTTGAAGAGGTAGGGGGAGATTGATATGGTTGCTTGGAGTCTCTTGGAATAGGAGTAATGATAGGATGATGATTCGTAAGATCGAAGAAAAAGGGCATTGGTGGTCATGGAGCTATCCTTCCGGCTGAATCAAAGAATTTTTGCACTTATGGCAACTTTGTAAGCATCAGCGGTGTAGTCCCTCCTATGGATGGATCATAACTGCTACATCACTATTCAAGGCTCACAAATAGTAAAAGAATGCATTATGTGCAGAAGGCTTTACGAGCGCCGGAATCCTATTCCAAGTCCTGTGGAATCGGAAGTTGAAATCACTCATGTATTCTTGGGAAGCTCTCTTTATGGTAGTAAGTTGTTCCAAAAGTGATAGGTGATCACTCTTGTCTTCAAATTGTTTACATAGATTTTCTCCCAACTCGTCCCAAGTGGTTATAGTGCCAACACCTAACCCGGGAAACCATTGAAGTTCTTTTCCCTTGAAAGAGGTAGTAAGAAGTCTAACTGCAACATTGTCTTCGGTGATATTATGTCTTTGCCGCATGATGCTAGCTACATCAAAGATATGCTCCACTGGAATAACATGAGTTTCCCTGGTGTAGAAGGGTAAAATTTTGAGTGCCGTAATAGGTATCAGGTCACATTGAGCCAACATGAGAGGACTGCTTGCATTGAAAGGGGAAAAACTTGGTTCCTCGCCATCGCCATAACGAAAGGTTGATTGTTCTGGGTGGAGGAAATCTTCCGTAAGGAGGAGTTGAATGACCCCTACAAGGTAAATCTGCATTTGGAGGAGACAAGGAAAGTTTGGTATGTTGATAATTTCCTTTCTTTGAAGCTCTTGTCTGGATTCTTCACATAAGTTACTGCATTGAGATTTAGAATCCAGAGATATAGAGTCGCCAGGTACTTTGACTTGTGTAAATGAGAAGACAAGTACCAACTCTATCCCACCGGGCGTGCCAAAAACTATTGTCGCCAAATCACTGCACCCTCCGAATGGCCAGGATGTGAATAGGACGTTCGGTGTGATTGGGACACATGGGATCACCTCTCTCGAGCTGTGGGACTTGGGCTCGAGGTGAACCTCTCGGAGAAGGTCGGCTTCCTCTTATCGTGGAAACCTTGTCTTGGTTTTTCATTTCAACATTTACCTTGGAAAACTCATTTGAATATCCCATGTTGAAGACTGACCCACCGAACCTAGACATAATTTGGCCAATTCGACCAGTAAGAAACAAAAATATTCCCAAGATATCCCAAGGCTCCATGACATTGTTTAGCTTGAGCAGGTGTGCTAAACTCACTAACCTCCTTGATAGCTTGTTACATGCCAACTTTGAGTGAGTTGACTTTTCCTAGAAACTGTCTTTAATGCATCCACACGAAACGAGTTGCATTGAATTATCCATCATGCTCGATGAGTCCTATCGATAGGGCTCCATCATGTATCTTTGTTTACACAACGATCTCCATTCATTTTATGGCACTCTTGATGCCTTGGCTTGTGTTTGAATCACCCTAGCTCTACAGAACGTGTCCTAAAAGAATCTCACCACATGATCTCCAAAATGAACAAGTCGATAAGATGAGTCAAATTCCTTATTTCTGCCTTCGCTTCGACTTGTGGCTTGAACCTTTCCAATTCGTTGAGACTTTATTGATAGCTCGAACTTTGACTCTCCACGACTCGGCCTTAATCGCGCTTTGCATCGATCTCTATCAAGATCCTTATAGAGTTCCCTTCATTCGTCAATTTTCAACGAGCTATATTTTGCATTAACAAGACCTCATCGAGCTCTTACAATCGAGAGTCTCTATCAAAATGACTATCAATTTGACATCGGGTTCTCTATCAACACGACACCGAACTCTTTATTGAGTTGAGATCAACTGGGTGCCTTTTGATACTGGGTGATCTCTCATATGTAATTTAAGAATTATTTTTAATTATTGCATCTCGATAATAACCGAAGGTGGGTTCCTAGGACTATTATTTCATTTTGAACGTGATAGGACCCCATTGTCCAATCTTGCCATGTGTGCAAAATTGGATAACATTTTTGGCGACCTCTCGGAGATGATTTCCTGCTAAGCATGATTCCAGTAGCCTTAATTCATCCATTGGGCATGGAGTCTGTGTTGGAATCCTGAAAGTAGTATGATTTTCTTTGACACATCCCGAGAATTTCCTTGAGCATTGCCGATATCCTGGACCTCCCTGGAATGCTAAGCATGAAGTATACTGAATCTGTTGAATGCTTGACATCCATGGAACACTACAAAAATTTGAATGAAGCAAATTTTGAACTCTTATGGAAACCTTGAACCTTTCCTCTCCTTGACACCTTCCAATGATGAAACAAAGTGCAGAACAACACAAAACACAACAACAAGGAAAGCAAAACAACAACACACAACAATGTGCATAAGCACTTGGAGGAAAACACCTAATTTAACTGTACAGGGGGTGGAACGCTTCTCAAAAACAAGCTTTGAGATGTATCCCATTCACATGAATGGGAAGTTCTTCTCCATTGAGCCTAGATAGACAGAACAAATTTTCCTCTTTGTAACTTGTGATGATGTATGGCCCACTCCAGAGAGCATCAAACTTGGCATGCCTGCTGGTTTGGCCCTGTCTTCATCCCATTTGAGAACTAAATCTCCCTCTTGAAAACACCGGTTGGACGCCTTCTTATCAAAATATTTCTTAACTTGAGCCTGATGCTGCTCCAAAGTTTTCATAGCCTTGTCTCATACTTCCTCTAACTCCATGAGTTCAGCAAACCTTATTGTCAGAGGATCACTCTCTATAACTTCAAGTTGATGAGCTAACTCCAAAGAAGGTAACTCCAATGAGAGCGGGAGTTTTTCCTCTCTTCCATATACCAAAACGAAAGGAGAATTTCTCGATGGCCCTTTTAGGTGTGATTCGATCTGCCCATAAGGTGGTCTTAAGCTGTGTATGCCAAGTCCTCTTGTTAGTCTCCATTGTGTGCTTAATAATCCTTATGAGGTTTTTGTTGCTAGACTCAGCCAATCTGTTTCCTTGCGGATAGTAATTGGATGAAGTTTTGAGGTATACCCCATTTTTAACAGCAAATTCTCGGTTTCATACTAAGAAAAGCCAACGCGTTGTATGCGAAATGATTTGTAAATGGAACACCAAACCTCGTCATTATACCCTCAAAAAAATCTAGAAGCGCCTTTTCATTGTTCTCTTTTAATGCTACTGACCTCTGTCCATCGAGTAAAATAGTGCATTGCGGTAAGGACCCACTTATGTCCGTCATTTGGATGGAGGATTAATCATTCCGATGAAGTCCAACCCCCATTGAAAAAGGGGTTGATCCACTTGAATTAGATGTAGTGGAAGAGCTGCCACTTCTACTTACCTGTGAAAAGGGCACATTCCTTACATTTCCTTACCCAGAGATGGGCATCCTTGAATAAATCTGGCCAATAGTAGCCAGCTCGCATGATCTTGGTAGCTGTTGTTCGTGCAGAATAATGTCCTCTAAATAGGCCATTATGAAATTCTTCTAGTATCTTACTGACCTGTTCTGGTCTTATGCACCAAAGGAGGATGCCGTTCAAATCTTTTCGAAAGAGAACACTATCTACCAAAACATATGGGATAGATTGAAGATGGAAAGTTCATCTTTTGTTTTTATCCATGTTTCTTTGGGTATGCTCCCGAGAAGAGGAAACTCTTCATTTTGGATAACCAGTCAGCTTGATCAACATTCTCATCAGTATTTAGGAGTGTCACGTCCTCATTACTTTTTGATTCCATGTCTGTTGCAAGTTGCTGACATAAACCCTTACCTCTGACAAGTTTAGTGACTTTGATGTGCACGTCATACTCCATTACCTTCGTGATCCATCCAGCATGCTTTTCATTCATTTCTTTGTTCAGCAAAAACTCCTTGACACCTGGATGAGACACCATCAGATGAATCTTGTTGTTGGACAACATGTGCTTGAATTTCTTCAAAGCTCGAATAACCGCAAAGAATTGCTTTTCAATGAATGAGTATTTGAACTCGTAGTCTTTGAGGGATTGACTAAAGAAAGTGATTGGTTGCTCCATCAGGTTGTTGTTTTGTTGGGTGAGGATCCCTGAAATGCTCTCTTGACCTGCAAAAGCATAAAGGATAAAATATTGTCAAACCTGGGGTTCACTAGCGTGGGAGCTTGAGAAATGGCTGTTTTGATGGCTTTAAAGCTTTCTCGTCCTTCCTTTGTCCATGAGAATGGCATGTTTTTCTTCAGCATGGCTGTCAGTGGTTTAGCCAATGTCGCGAATTGAGGGATGAATCTCCGCATGAAATTTATGGTTCCTAGAAAACTCTAGAGGCCCTTCTTGTGACTTGGGAGAGATAAGGACATAATTGAATGAATCCTATCTGGATCAATTGATAATCCTTCGCTGAAACCACATGCCCCAACAATTTTCCTCGTATCTTTGTGAAAATACATTTCTTGGGGTTAAGTGAAATCCCAAATTCCCCACACCTTTGGAAAAATTTCCTTAGATGCGTGATATGATCTTTTGCATGCTTAGAGTATACAGTTATATCATCAAGGTAAACTAAAATAATATCATTGATTAGTCCCTCAAATTCCATGTCCACGGCTCTTTCAAAAGTAGCCCCGAAGATTGGACAATCCGAATGGCATTTTATTGTAGGCATCATTACCCCACTTGGTAGTGAAAGCCGTTTTGAATTGGTCAGATTCTTGGACTAGGATTTGATTGTAACCTGAATATCCATCAAGAAAAGAAAATATTTGAGCTCCTACCACCGTTTGAAGGATCTTCTCCATCGATGGAAGAGGATAATGGTCTTTTAATGATGCACGATTCAAATCCCTGAAATCTACGCATAACCGGATCTCTCCGTTCTTCTTCCTCACAGGCACCAAATTGGCTACCCATGAGGAGTGCTTGATGGGAAAAATTATATAGGCCTCAATGAGCTTGGTTATCTCCTTTCTCATTAGTGGCTCAATTTTGGGATTAATTGGTCTCTGTTTTTGATGGCGGCTTAACATTCGGATCTAGTTCGATGGTATGTTGAGCTAGACCTGGATCAAAATCATGCAGATCTTTATAGCTCCATGCAAAGATGTCATGATACTCTTGACAAAGTTTGATGAAAGCTTCTTTCTCCTTAGAAGTACACACTTTTCGATCTTGAGAAACTTTGCATTTGATACTTTGACTTCCTCAAAATATTCTTCTTTGACCACCATGTTAGGGCTTTGTCTTGTGGCTTGGTCATCTGAATTGAAAATGGATTCCAAAGTGACTAAACATTTTGGTAACTTGTTGCTTTTCAATTGGATAATTTTCTCACCATATGATTCTTGCAAATTATCTTGATTCTTTGTAGCAAACTCCACCTCTTCTTGTAAGAAGAGGACATTTTGTTTTTCACTATCAAACACTTGCCAACTACTCACATTATCGGGAATGATGGTTGAACCACCATTTTAACAAATTTCTGCCCTTCTTTCATGATATCAACTCGGTATGTTGTATTGTGAACCAATTGTAGAAAGCCTATCGCATCTTGATTTTTATCTCTAGGGATTGTATGGATTCCAAAAGCTTGAAATCTTCAATCAGGTCCCAGACTCGGTTCTTGTATGATCTTAAAAGATCATTTTTTGATGCACTACGTGCTTTGAAACTTGATCAACAACTAAATCTTGTCTCCAAAAATAGTTAGGGCCTTGATTCCCTTCCTTTGGGCTAGCTGAATTCCTTACAACAGGCCTCGTATTCAGCAACATTGTTAGTGCAACTGAATTGCAACCGGCCGAGAAAGATGAGAAGTACTTATCTCCCTCTGGAGAAATTAACATAACACCAGCACTAGATCCATTCTTACTTCTTGACCATCTAAGAACAATTGCCACGAGTCCTTTAGAATCACTTGGTGTTTTGACAAGTTATGGTATGATCATATCTTCTTCATGGATACGGTAAGTACCTAATCCTATTTCTTCCAAGACCGTGCCAAGCTTGACTTCTTCTTACGCTAATACATCAACGTAGGGATTGTGCGATGATCTCTACTTACTTCATCTAGAAAAGTATTAGGGACTTCCTCAACAAGGGTGGTTGGTTCATGATCGGCATCTTCCTCTTCTGGATCACCGATGGTGTAATTTCCATTTATGAGACTAGTAGTGTAGGGTTCTACATGATTATGGCATATTGGTTCTACCCTTATAGTTACTTTGGTTCCGTGTATCGAGTTCCGAGAATCATATGTGACCAATCGGGCGATAGGTAACCGCCCATCTTGGCGGTGAAATCCCATGATAGGCAGATGGAAAAGAGGGGAGGGAGATCAATGACCGATATGTCTTGGGTGAATTACAAACTTGGGCATGCGATGAATAACTTATGGCCATCAGGTCACCACCTTTTTTTCTTGGGTAACTTCATTCATCAACTGCATACACTGATCCTCATTATTGTCCCAAGCCTTGATGCAATCTTCCTGGATTACGGCCACGAAGTGCTGGTGGTGAGGAATGCCGAGCATTATTTTGAAGTGTCGGGCAGTGAGGTTGATTATGACCTTGCCCTTCTCATTATGAACACATCTTGTGTCTTTGTTGTAGCAGCGGGCTACTACCATCATGAACTCATTGTTCACGGCACTAACTGGGATCCCTCCAGCAAAATGCAACCCACTACCCATCAGTTTGTCCATCCATGGACTTCCTACGACCTTAGAGTTACGGCCCGAAATCCTCCATATTAATGTGACCAAGTTCTGAGTCTCTGATATCCAGGTCACACTCTGCCTGGGATTCGGGCATCCTAACCCTCTGATATTTATACTTCATTTCTTCCTCTGTGAGCTTGGCTTTTCCCTTAGATTTGGTAGGTCTCTTGCTTGATGTTGACATATGTAACTCTGAACTTAGTTGCTGATCTGCAAGAAGAAGAAGTGAAACCCAACACAAGAAAGTCATATTAGTTGTTTGATCTTCCATTAAAGCGTTAAAGAAGAAAGAGTTAGTGATTTTAAGGCCTCAGGGCGCAGGGCACATGAATATTGCAAGTTACAGGGCTAAATAATATGGCGCACAGAAAAGGGGTGTTGCAAGGGATAAATCAGCGCCAAAGGGCGCAGGGCGCATGAATACTGTAGGTTGCATTTTTTGTTGTTGCAAGCAGAAGTGCGCCTGTGCCATATGTATGCATTTTATAACGAGTGCTAATATTTTCATGTTACACGGGTACAGGATGCGCCAAAGGGCACAGGTTTAATGCATGTAACATCATTTTTTCATGTGCCACAGGGGAACTTGGCGTGGCGCATGGAAGGTCTACATGACATGATGTTGTTTGTAATAATGGATGCGCCTGCGCCGTTAACAGTTTTGCACTTGGCGCAAATAAAGTTGGTGTTGCATGGATGCAAGGTGCGCCAATGGCACAAGTTTCAATAATGCTACACATGAGTTTGGTGCGCCAAGTAGGGCGCAGGGAAAGCAGGTGCAACAAGCAAGGGAAGTGCGCCTTGAGGGCGCAACTATTCCTTATGCAACAGGCATGGTAGATGCGCCATTGGCACGACTGTATATCATGTTGCAGGGGTGGCGGATGTGCCAAAAGAGGAAACAATAGAGTCTAATTTTCAAGCCTTGATTCCTTCTCTGAGGGGTTTACATGCTTTTAAGCTTCTTTTGTAGGGTTCCTTGGGTGATGAAGAAGCTAAAACAAAGAGTTTCAAGAAATCTCTTTACAAGACAAAGTCCTCTTTACCAGTAGATTTGGAAAGAGGGGGAAGTGCATGGGGAAGGATATAAAAAAACAGCAAGGGAAAGGGTTCCATGGTTCATGATTTATTTAATCTAATCCTCACAAACAAGCAGCCAAAAACCAAAATACAAAACACAAGAGCAACAGGGACCTCTTACCAGGAATATATAATGTGAGAGGCGTGAAACTGGGTCCACGGCGTGATTCGATAATTGCGGGCGTTGGCAGTGCAGAGGGAAGAGAATAATCACGTGTTTTTTGTCTGATGAAAATGACAGGGTAGATGCGCCTATATATAGGCAAGGTGGTAATAAATGTGCCAACCACTTTTTCAAGTGGCATGCCAAAATGCTGTCGACAATGGGAAGGATGCACCCTTTGGCGCATCAAAACACCTGCCAACATGAAGTTATGTGTGCCTTTGGCACACCAAAAGTGTTGTCAACATGGAAATACGTGCGCCCTTGGCGCACCAAAATGCGGCGCAACAAAAGTATTGTTGACATGAAGGCACATGCGCCTTGGTGCATGCAAGAAAGGTGCAACATAGTGAGGCACACCAAAAGGTGTGTCGACACGTCAAACCGTGTGCCAAAGGATTTAAAGGGGGCGCATGAACACTTTATGTTGCATAGACATTATGTGCGCCCGACCAAAAAAGACCAAAAATGGCTAAGTTCGGAAAACCAGATTTCCTGGGAAGGGATTTTGCAACGTTCCGAACGTAAGGAGTCCCTGACGAGGGACCGGAACAAAATTTTGGTAGGGTTATCTGTAAAATTTCCCTTGCCAATTTTACGGGATAACAGTGGATAAGACCAAAATTTATATAAATAGAGAGGCCACCCCCATTTAGCATAGAATAAAGGGTGAGAGTCAGTGTGTGTAAAAAGGATTCATTGTGAAGGTGTGTTAAGGAAGCCATCAAAAGGCATAACTGTGAAGTTTATCCAGAATTATTGTTGGAAGGTGAGTGGATTTGGTAACACTTGAAGTAATTCATGGGTGATATTATAACAATATCATGTTAATAATATATGTTGCAGTTGTATTTCAGATTTTTCATCATTCCCTTATATCATAGTCTATGGTATTCTTGTGTTATGTTTATTATTATGTTTCCAAATTATTACCACCAAACCAAAGGTTGTGCATTACTGAATAATCATAGCACAAAGAGTTCACGAAATATTATCATAGTGTTGGACTAGTGATAACATTTTGGTTCTATTATTGGGACCATTCCTCATTGGTGGATTTTACGGAGAGATGTTCCCATTTAGTCGAAATTATCTAGAGGGTAACCTTGTTTTTACCATGCATAGTATTTATCATGTTAAAGTCACTTTTTACCATGTATAGTATTTACCATAGTAAATTTACTTTTTACCATGAATAGTATTTACCACAGTAATGTCACTTTTTACCCTAAATAGTATTTACCATAGTAAAGTCAATTTTTAGCATAAATAGTATTTACCACAAGTAAATTCACTTTTTACCATGGATAGTATTTACCACAAGTAAGTCAATTATAACCATATTAAATATAAGTTTACCGTGGTCATTCCTATTTTACCGTAGAAAGGTGTAAAGTCACTTCTATTGTATCTTGATTTTAATTATTTGTGCACATAAGTCTTACTGATTGTACTTGTGGGTTGGTATTTCACCGTGGTTATTTTTGAAAATGAGAAATATTATTTTTTTGGCTCAACCTAATGAGGATTCTCCCTCTTTCATTCAAGATTTTAAATGATCTTACATTTGTAATGGCCTCATAAGAAGGGAACAATGGACTGAATGTTTTCCTACCTTTTTGGATGGTTCAACCCTTAGGTGGTTTCTAACACTAGGTGATAATGTTAAAAATCATGGGATTTATTAAATGAAATTTTTATTGAATAATTTGGTGCACAATAGATGTAGATCTCATGATCAAGATCACAAAGCTATCCCAAGGAGAGAAGGAGAAGATCGAAGACTATCATGTTTTTGCTCTTGAATTAAGGAGGAAGCTTGATGCCCAGATTCGTAAGGAATGATTAGTGGATGTGATAATGAATGATGTTGATAATATCCTCTGCAAGAATTTAATTCTTGGGATGAAGGTAGAGATCAGAAAATGAGTGATGTATGACCTCCCGGTTTCCCTCAAACAAGCAAGCAAGGAGATTTCTAAAAGGCAAGAAGAAATCATAGAAGAGGAGCCCAAAGAAATTGTGATTAAGGTGGAGCATACACCAAAACCTTTGGTCTAGACACCATAACCAATCTTAGTGAGCACAAATATTCCCTCTAGTACATCCACTGAGTATGAGGATATCCTTAGGAAAATAGGTAAATTAACTATTAATATTCTTCAAGGAAAGTAATTGAGCTCCCAAAATTTCCAAGGAGATAGGATTCCAAAAATAAATATATCTAAAGTTGTATGTTATGGTTATCATAAAAAGGTTCATTATAAGTATAATTGTATAGATAGAGATTCTACATCGGTATAAGAGATAATGAAAAGGAAAAGCACACTGTGAATTATTTTGATTTAGTAGATAGGAGCATAAATAAGGAAGTAGATGTGTTTGTGACAAAAATAAAGAAATATAACCAAGATGCAAATGATCCTAAAAGTATGAAAGGAGAGACTAGTAAGAAACATAGGAGAAGAAAGTTAAGTGTACAGGATTTTTGATTTCAAAGGGACAAGAACCATACTCCATCTTAGAAGATTTTTCCAAGCGTTCGCAAATATTACATATGGACAACTTCTTACCATGTCTTCATAAAATAGGTGAGATCTGCAAATTGGACTCAATGCTTGGTGAAGGAAGGAGGTTGAGGTCCCTATTTTAGAAGCAAAGGTGGATCCATACACTTCACAAGCTGAGGTATTATGTAATGGAATTTCAATTCATGATGTCTTAGTAGATGGAGGTGTTGTGGTTAATGTAATGATCGAGTCTGTAATGAATATGTTGAGTTTAAAATTTGATCGTCCCTCGACACTTATGCTAAGATCATTAAATATGGGAAAAAATAAACCAGAAGGTGTTGTATGTGTGGTAGAATTTCAGGTAATGAAGAATGGTACTGTTACATAGCCAATGTTGTTAGGAAGGCCATGGCTAAGGATAGTTCATGAAAGAAACTACTGGAATGAAGGCTTCATGACACTTGGATGTGGCAGAGAGAGGGTAAAGATAAATGTGATCCCTTGACATCATAAGGAAAACCTATGGATTAAAGGGATGGCGAGGATTGGACATCCTATGATTACTCTAGTACTAGTGAAATGGACCTGAGAATATGAAGAAAGTGAGGTTGATGTGTCAGTTATGAATATCCTTCTAGTCACACCAAATCATGAACCCATAAAATTATCGAGAAAGAAATTAAAAATCTTCTACATGAGATAAAGATTGATGATGTTGTGAAGGAGAGTAAGAAGGAATCTTACCTCTAAGCTGTTTCAATGGTACATGCACTTATTCACTTTTGATTACAAAGAACTCCATCAAGAAAGTTGGATGCAACATTCTATTGAGGTAGTAGATGGTGTTAAGAGAATAAAGTAAATGCCATATAGTATGAATCCTAATTTTTCCAAGACTATAAAAGAAGAAATAGATAATTTGTTAGATACAAGATTCATATTTTCGTGGAGAATTTAGAATGGGTTTCTCCTATTGTGATCTCAATACAAAATAATGTAAAGCTATGCATTTGTGTTGATTACAAGAATATCAATAAGGAAACAAAGAAATATCATTACCCTCTTCCATTTTTAGACCAGATCTTGTACAAAGTAGTGGTCAAGAGCACTATAGTTTTGTAGATGGCTATAGCAGTACAACCAAGTTTGTATCGTAGAGAAAGATCAGATCAATAATACATTTACCACTCCATGGGGAGAGTTTTCTTATAGAGTTATGTCATTTGGGTTGTGTAATTCTCCAGCAAAATTCCAATGCCTAATGAATATGGTGTTTGAACCCTACATTGGAAGCTTCATCTGAGTATTCCTAGATGATTTTTGCATCTACGAGAGAAAAATGGACCACATGTACCGGATGGGGGTGGAATTTCAAAGGTTATATGAAGCATAACCTTCACTTAACCCTACAAATTGTGTCTTTGTATGTTCTAAAGTCATCTTGTTAAGGCATGTTGTATCTAGAGATGGTATTGGTACTGATCCTAATAAAGTTTCAAAAATTAAACAGTTACCTTTTCCTTTGAATAGAAGTAATTTGAGATCATTTTTATGCCATGTGGTTTATTATAGAAGGTTCATCAAGAATTTATCAATGATTTCACAACCACTAGCCTAGTTCTTGAAGAAGGATGCTACTTATGAACCGGGAAAAAAGGCACATGAAGCTTTTGAACAACTAAAAGAAGCTTTGGTATCTTCAATTGTTTTAAGGAATCAGGTGGAGCATGTCATTCATTGTATATATTGATGCTTTAGATGTAGAAGCGGGAAGTTCTCTAAGCTAAAAGGATGAAAATGGGAATGATCATCATCGATTTACTTTGGGAGTAGACAAATGAGTAGTTTTAAGGAAAATTATATTGTAACTAAAAAACAAGGCTCTATTTATCATTTTTGTTGTCAAAAAGTTTTAGAAATTACTTTCTAGGGAAGAAATTTACAATTGTAACAGATCATCAAGCTCTAAAATATATTGTGAATAAGCCTAACCCATCGGGAAGGATAGCAAGGTGGATAATTTTACTACAATAATTTGAATTTGATATTATAGATAGGCCGGGAAAGAAGCATGTCAATGCATATGTAGTCTCTTGAGCCTATGATGGTTTAGGTTCATCTGTGATGATGATGATTTTCCGGATGTGGCATTGTTATCCCTTAACACAATACCTAGTGAATACATAGATATTTGGAATTATCTAAATGATTTCAAGTTTCTGATGGTTCCAATGTAAATACTAAGAGGAAGATTACTCAAGCAAGTCGTCCATATTCCATCCTTCATGGAGTCTTATTTTTGATAGGGCCTGATGGATAGTACTAGAGAGAAGTTTTAAGTGATCAAGGAAAGAATATTATTGAATAATTCCATAATGGTACATATGGAGGAAACTTCTCTAGACAACTTACAACAAGAAGTATCTTGGATGTAGGTTATCACTGACCAACTCTTTTTAAATATTGTTATAACTATTGTAAAACATGTGATGTTTGTCAATCACATGGGAATCATAAAACTTCATCAGCTCCATTATGTCCTATTCTTCCACTTGGTCCCTTTAAAAAGTGGGGAATATATATTGTAGGTCCACTTCTAACTACCCCATGCCAAAATAAGTATATTGTAGTTGCACTAATTATTTAACCAAGTGGGTTGAAGCTAGACCCTTGAAAACAACTTCCATAGATGAAGTGGCACATGTATGAATGCATTGTCACCAAATTTGGTTTTCCATTAGATATTGTAACAGATCAAGGTTCAACCACTTTATTAATGAGGTGGTAGAAGGCTTGGTAAACATGTTTTCTATTAAGCACAAAAGGAAAAAACTTACAAGAAAATCACAAATGGACAGGTGGAGTGAAAAATTATGTATTGTGCCAAATCCTACCAAAATATGCAGCTTTGTAGGTGCATAAGTGGTATAAAATGATTCATGCAACATTGTGGGTATATAGGGTAGTACCAAATTCAACAACAAGATACTCCCCATTTTAGTTGGATTATGGCATTGATCCAATTCTTCCTTTTGAATTTGATATTTCCATTATGAGAGTTATGAAAAATGAAAGGATGAATTAAAGTGATTCGATAAAAGAAAGATTGGCACATCTTCATTTGTTAGAGGAAGTGAGGGAAATAGAAAATGATACAAGCTATAAGAATGAAATGAAGTAGAAGGAGTACTCGATCAAAAGATCTTGGTCTCCATTTCGGGTGAATGACTTGGTCATAGTATATGATTCTTGATACAAAATGAGGAGGCATAGAAAAATTCTTCCTAAATGAATAGGACCCTAAAGAATAGTAGTTGTGCATGAAAATGGTACATATCACCTAGAGGAATTGGATGGTACTCCAATTAGAAAATGGGTCAACCATGGCAAGTTAAATATTTATCAGAACCAACTGCAAATTTTCCATAATAATCTACTATGAGGACGAAGTAGAAGCTAGGGAGGGGGAAGATGTCAGCACTATAATTTTCCTCCATGATTTATATTTCATTAATGTATGTATTATGAATAGGGTGTTATTAATTATACTTAGTAGTAGCATTTGATAGAAGATACACTCGCCAATATGGCACCGCCAATAAAGTACAATATGGTAATAGTCAAATTACAATAGGAATGTTGTAGAATGATTAATGCTAAATTTTTGTCATAACTGGTCTAAGTAATGTTAAAAAGGTCAAAATTCAATAGGGTCTACATGATTTAGAATTAGAAATATTATATTTGTAAAGAAGTGATGTCATAAATATTTTATTTGTATAAATTCTAGAAAGGTGGAGCCCATGTGAAATGATAAGGTTTATCCTATTTTGAAGGATAATCCTACATTAAGGATAAGAGTTTAGGTATGGAATATGATTATCCGGAAGAGATTTCCTATCCTATCTTATAGATAGGGTGGATAAGCCTGAAAGTGCTATAAATAGAGAGGCCACCCCCTCATTTAGCATAGAATAAAGGGTGAGAGTCAGTATGTGTAAAAATGAGTCATTGTGAAGGTGTGTTAAGGAAGCCATCAAAAGGTGTAACTGTGAAGTTTCTCCAAAATTACTATTGGAAGGCGAGTGGATTTGGTAACACTCAAGTAATTCATGGGTGAGATTGTAACAATATCATGTTAATAATATATGTTGCAGTTATATTTCAGATTTTTCATCATTCCCTTATATCATAGTCTGTGGTATTCTTGTGTTATGTTTGTTATTGTGTTTCTAGATTACTACCACCAAACCAAAGGTTGTGCATTAATGGATAATCATAGTGCGAGGAGTTCCCAGTGAAATATTGTCATATTCTTGGATTGGTGATGACACTATCACAACATTCACACTTCCATATGCATAATAAACCCTTTTTGGTAAATGACACATGAACAATTCAATACTCAAGGAAACCTTCTCAAGGGATGCTAGGTTAGGGTCAAATAGATAAATTTGAAAATAACTTCCTAAAAGAGGTCAAACACTAACTATTCCTATATATGAGAGTTTCTTTTCTTCTAATTTTTCCAAGAATTTAAAAACAAAACACACAAGGATCCATGATCATCAGTTTCACATAGGAGAACAATAAAAATGGTCATTTTGTTTATGCAATTTATTTAAATGAATGAAATGCTAAATCTAAATTATATTAAAATGCTATGATATAAACAATTAAATATAAAATTTACCCAAACAAATAAGAAAATTAAATTTGAAACCTAGTTGCAAATGACAAGATAAAGAGACCTAGCTAATTTGTTATGATATCGTAGGTGTGCAGAGCTGGAAAATTGTTGGAACAAAGTGGTAGTGTGTCGTAATAAGACCCCAAAATTGTAGAGATTTCATAAATATCAAGACTAGGGCACCTATGGAGGTTCATGGGTGCCTAGGGTTCCAGTGACCTATTCGAAGCACCTGTGGATGCTCAAAAGCTATGGAGCTCGGTTTTACATGGTCATGAGATGTTTGCATGTTGTCTCCTTTGATTGCCTGTCTCTCGCTAGAATTTTTGTTGTTCTCTTGAAACTTGTAATAAGAATAAGTACCTAAAAAATCCCCCAAACTACATCAAATACCAAAAAATAAAGATGAAAAATGGGAGGTCAAACTATCCTTGGGTCATCAAAAAGTGATTTTATGTCGAACACTACACTATAGTGTAGACCACCATGTAGTTATATGTGTGTGTTTGAAGGAATCATGCCCTTGGCGGCTCTTTTGCATGTCGATTGATAGCGAGTAATAGCTGGATGTAGAGAATGTAGATAGATGTGTGCATGAAAGAATGAACTTCCCCTCTTATGAAATGTATGTAGAAAATGTAGTTCCTTTCCCTTGAATGGATGCTAGATGGATTCTTGAATGTTCTTGTGATAGCCTTTGAATGCAACCTTAGGTGGTGATAATATATTCTTATTACTTGGTCCCTTATTATGATCACATAACTTTATATTTATATGATCCCCTTGGTTGATTTTTGTAATTAATCACTAAAAGTCATGCTTCTAAGAAAATAAGATGCCCAAATGGCTAGAAAAAGACACAAAAGATGCCGAGAAATGTATAAAGAGGTCAAGGGTTCCTAGAGGGGACAAGAGTTCCTAGGAGTTGGTGTCTAGAGTAAGAAATGTTGATGTATGAAAAGAAAAGCTGGGCTAAAAGGAGTGTAAGACCGAAAGAGAAAATAAAGAGCGAGCAAAGGTGGCTGAAAATCATGATCAATTAGTACTTTTATCACTTAGGAATCATATGAATAGTAGTATGTGATCAGGACTAGATAGATACCAAAAGTGTGTGATTTAGTGTCTACACATTTCATTTTTAGTTTTAAATGTACATCTACATTATTAGCAAGATATATGCCTACAATCAAAATTACTCCTATAATAGAATATCTTCCCTTTTCCCTCAAGATACCAGTATAATACAATCTCTTACTCATCAACAAATAATCAATAGATAACATAAATGTTCATTATAATAGTGTTAATACATCTATTTAAAATTATATGTACATTTCAACGATATCCCATATTACAAAAAGAATAAGAAACACTAAATTTCTTTTCCGGTCTTGTGTACTGCAACCACTACATGGTCAACACAACTATTTGCATGACATCAAACTACGATCAAGCACAATTTACCTTTTTGTAATTTTCTAAAAATAATGGTAATATAGTTAATACACTTCAAATGAGAGTAAGAAAATGCAATTTCCATTTCATTTTACTTTGAAGCTAAGGAGAGAGATAGAGAGAGAGAGAAAACAACAATTTTCCACATTCAATTTATTTTCAATAAATTGTCAACATTAAGTTTCCTATAATAATTTATTCATGTTTATAATGTTTTTCTATCGTTATTTTTCTTGGATAAGTTTATATGTCACTTTTCACCAAGCGAGTAGCAAGTTTCCAAAATGTCAAATTTAGATAAGTTGCTCAAAATACGAGTTCAAAACCATCTTTGAGACCTTAAAAAAATGGAAAAAAATCCTACCTATTCCCCTATATACGGTGAAGCACTCAAAGCTAGTGGAACCCTACAACATCAAACATGATTAAAATGGCAATCGTATTTCTAGAGCTAGCGATCAGTAAATGCACCAAGAGGCCTTGTCTCCTAATGACCGGAGACACTGTAAAACCTATCAATAAAACTAGCTTACAGGATGTTTTTATCCAAAAGGAGGGTTTGTAGAAATTTTCTCATATAAATATTAGAGGTATGCAAAAACAAGATCCATTTCGACACCCAAGGCCAAAGTGGCGAGTCAAAACCAAACTGTATTTTCACTTTCTCGCAGTTGTTTAAAGTTGTGAACTATCCTATTGGGCTCCTAAATGCCTTACAAAATAAGGTAAAATAGAAATTGAGGGGAAAAATAAGGGTTTGGTTTAACTTTCCACATGACAAGGTGCCCGAATAGAATTTACGTTTCTCATTTCAAAGTTTAAACTCTGTTTTGTGCCTCGTAGAAAAACAAGTTTTTATTTAAGGTTACATAAGGTCACCAAGGAGTTGTTTTCACTAATTTTCATGTTTAACCCACCACCCGCATGATTTATGAATCCAAAACTAGTATTTTGGATTATCTATCCTTCTTATAAGGTAAAATAGGGTAGTGTTTTCATTCCTAGTCATTGGTTTAGTTGCGTACAAAAAGAGGTGCAATTTGTAATTGAATAACATGTTTTTGTTTAATTCACCTAACAATTCATTCTTCATTTGTTGATTTACAACTCCATCAAAATTTGGAAAACTAGAACACTAAAAACATGTAAGGATATAGTAAGATGGCCATGAATGGTTTTAGTTGGCAAGTAATGTTGAACAATAAAAAGGTATGTGGTTTGTGGTCATCTAAGCATTAGTCAAATAGTTTTTGGCCTTATAAATGTTTCCAAAATTTCTCAAAAAATTATAACAAACAAAAGAGAAACATCTCTTAAGGGATTTTATCAAACAGTCCACATGCCTTGAGATTACTTCTTCAATGCTACCATAATAACTATACAAAACCAAGGCCATATGCCTCTTATCTCAAAGTCATGACATTATGCAATGTGGCCCAATTAGAGGTGGTACAACAAAAATTTTCCTACCATAAACAAACCCCTCACGATTTTTATCCCTAGACCCTCAAAAAAACATCACATCACCCTATGTGAATACTTTGTAGCCAATGTAATCCATAAAATCACACTTCCTTGAAGCATTTTGTCAAACAGTTCACATGCCTTGCTTATGTTCCCACACATTTTTTCATACTCTACTAACAAGGACAACAACAAAAATAAAAACATATGACAAAATTTCCTCTACCCATGTGGTTCGATTTGCAGTGCTTCCCATCCGGGGCTAGAGGGGATTATCTAGCGAAGAATGAGGAGATAGTTATATGTCGATAATTGTATTTTCTTTGAAATTTTCTAAAGGATTTTTCAAGCTCTTGCTTTGAGAGAAGGTGGGAAGAGGAGAAAAGGTTTCGGTCACTAGCTTTACACATGCCAATTTGTATTTTCTTAAAGGTTTTTGTCTTTTAACAATCCATTTTGTGCATATCTTGCAACCATTTACTGTCCCAAAAGAGTACATTTCCATCAAGAATTTATCAACATCTCATATGCATGGGATGTAGTTCCCATTCTATATAATTTTCAAATAGGTGTAGAAAAACAAAGCATGATTGGCCTAATAATTTTCAATGAACCTATTTTATGAGTATTCTACAACTATGGCATTTACAGAGCTACATTTCTTCAAAGAGTTTTTATCAAATAGTTGTGTGCCTTGTCTAAGCTCCCACCCTTTACACGTTGTCGGGAACTTACATGCATCCAAATATGAATAAAAAATATTCTTTAAACACATGGTATAAGTCCATACCTATATGGAAGCCTCCCCCTTGGCACGGGGCATCAAGATGGTGGAAAGTTTGGTAGAATTTGACCTAAACACCTACACACACACTTGCTAAAGACTATTATTCATTGGGTGCCTGAAAACATAGTCCAATCACACTTCTCTAAAGAAAAAATAACCAAAATTTGAAAGGAATAAAACAGAGTAATATACCATGCCAAATTTTTCCACCACTAGTCTCACACAAAGCAGAGGTCAATCCAAGTAAAACTATAATTAAAATTTCCCTTACACTAAGAGGATCCAACTTAGAATCATGGAAATGTAACCATACTTTTGTCACAGTAACAACTCACAAAACTCAAGAAGAATTTCCCAAAAATCCTTCTCACGGGTGAAATCTCACAATACCCAAAAGAATTTCCATTAATTATTTCTTGGTAAGTGCTTTGGCACAAACCTCAATAACTTAGAGAAATTTAGCAATATTAAACATATTTAATGGTTTAATTATTTTCATATTTATTTTTTTGTTTAGAAATTAGTATCAAAAGACTAAAGTATTTATTTATTTTAAATTGTTTTATCCAGAACCACATCAGCTCCCTGAAAGATGCTTATTTTAACACGTAAATGTGATGGTTACCTTAATTATTATCCGTGATATAATTTGGATAGATCAACGATAAATGATTTATATTATTTATTACTTTAAAAAAAAATGCTTTAATCGTAGCCACAACGGTTATCACAAAATTATTTTCACTAGAAGATTATGTGGATTACTTTTATTGTTATCGTAAAACAATTTGATTAGGACAACAATAAACGTAGCAAAACTACATACCTATCTCAAACTCAAACCTCAAAATGCTCTCGAGTTGACAGGATCATAAGAATAATGATGTCACCACATGAGCCAAAGGCACAAAGAAACTTCAAAGGTTCCAAAGCTTCATCCATGAAAGAACAATTTATGAATTTCCCTTATTATTTTATTATTGCGTAAAAGATTGATTTAAATTATACTATTATTTTATGAATTATTAAAAATGTAAACACGACGCTATAAAAATGAACTCACTCAAACCAAGTACCGACTCGAGCCCACACAACTATAATCGAGACGGTGGTAAAGGGAGGGGAATTGTGTATCTCCCATTAAACGAAGCACATCATAGCACGAGACACATGCCAACAATAATTTTGAGCATGAAACATCATAAAAATCATTCTTGACTCGTTCTTAAGACCTATCCCAACTGAAGATACTGAAAAACATACTTAAATTTTTCATACACAAACTACCAACAAATTTAGGAGTGAGATCCCTAAGACTAACATTTAGAAAAAATTACCCCAACTTCACCTTGCATTAAGAGAATATGGCACACGTGGTAAAACACCTTATAACTCCCCCTAATGATATACCATCTTAATCACACTTCCTAATAAAAATTTAAGCTTACATATATAGCATACATGCCATAGATATGGGTTATGAAAATTATCATAGTCATGAAGCAACTCTTCATAGCTTATTGCCTTCTTTTCATCTCTTCTTAGCTTGTTTTATCATATGAATGACTTCCCCGCAACTATAATTATAAACACCTATCACTCTACCCTACTAGCCTTCTTGACACATTATGCACATATTTTGAGTATCAATATTGAATCTTCATGACTTAAGTAGTCTTTATACACCTATAGCTCACTATTCCGGAGCTTTAATAATCTACAATACCATGATATAGTGTAATATTTACTCATACGTGTCCTGCTTTACACTCCTGAATTCTCTTCATAAATGAAAGGAGCATTCTAGCTCCTCCTAAACCTTATGCATCAATATTAAACATCAAAATCTCCATGTACGGGTTGTGTCTATACATACTTGCCCTTACAACATTGTTATCACTACGGGAATGAAATCAAAAGGAATACCCCGAGTTCATGATGAACTTTGCATAAGCTCTGTAATTATTCATTAAGATGTAAATATCCACAATATAATTGCATAACCCTAAAAACCTTCTTGACACTCTATACTCTACTATTACTTCAAATATAAACTTAAGAACATACCTTAGTGTTGGAAAAAAAAATTTCAGGTAGACAAAATGGTGGGTATCTTGTCAACGCTTTGGTAATCTAACTCCCTCTACTTGAATGACACAACCGCATATTATTATGCACATGTGAAATTTAACTTTATGGTGGCCTTACGACCAAGGGTCCTACTGGGGAACTCCACCGACCTTTCGATAAAAGATTGTAATTGCTTTCAAGAGGGGAATTTTCTATGAGAGTCGGAAATGGAGTTAGAAAAAGAGAAGGAATAATATTATAGGTAGAAAATCATATTCCTACAACCATTAACCAAAAAATTCCAACACACATAGATTAGAAGAAATACAATTTTGCAAATGGAAACAAGACAAGTTAATATTTTGAACACAAAGTCTCACAAATCTCCTTATCAAAAAGGCAACAAAATACTCATTCTTCTTCATTAATGTTATAAAAAAATTGTACATAATGAGAGAAAGAAGACTATAGAGATGAGTGTTAACCATTTAACCTACCCTGAAGAAGGCTATATGTCAGACTAATGTTTTAAAGAAATCCTCACACAATGAATTTTTCTAAGACCAAGAATCTGGAAATTTTTCAATTTTCGAACTTGAGTTTTTCTCTTTCAGAGTTTTTGGAACTAAATTTGAATTTCTTTTGAAATTTTCCAAAGTTTGAATTTTCAAACATTTGGGTTTTCAGGTTTTAAAATTTTTGGCTCATTTCATCTAAATCCCTCTCAGACTTCCGAAGTCTGAAACTCCAAATTTTTGGACTTTCGGGTTTCGGGTTTTCAGAGTTCTTCGAGCCATTTTTAGGATTTTTACGTGAAATTTTCTAAAGTCCAAATTTCCAAAATTCTGAATTTTTGGACTTTCAGATTTTTGGATTTTAGACTTCTCAATCACCAATTCATCTTTCCTTCCCATTTTTCCGAAGTCTAAAATCCTAAATTTTTAGAATTTCGGGTTTTTGGGTTTCAGAGCTTCAGATATTTTGACTATAATTAATTTCCACCTACCTCCGTACGGATCAGAAATTTACCATTAATGTCGGGATTTCTATATAAACTCATATTTTTACTTTTTATTTTTACCTGACACTTTCGCACTTTCATTCGACATTCACTTTCATACGTTGTGACGTATTTTTCAAGGTATGTTTCTTTGGTTTTACTTTCTTTTGGTTTAGGTATTTTCCTCCTCCTTCTCCCCTATTTGGTTTCCTTTTGTTTTCCCTCTATTTTTGCTTGTAGTGTCTTTCTTTTTCACCATGTTTTGTTGTGAGAGTTTTCTCCAGGTTTTCAAGCATGTCTAGGGGACCTTTCAAGCCCCTCATACTTCCCCCATTTCTCAATTTCCAACTTAACATTCTTTTTGCAGTCTCCTCCAGATATCATCCTTTCAGACTTATTTAGAAAACTTTCTCAGAGAATTCTTTCGGAAAAATCACAAGGCGGGATTTTGGAGATTTCACATTTCAGAATTTCAGAAAAATGGTGCTTCAAAGAACTGGAGATTTCATGTTTTTGAAGAATTACAGATTTCGGAAAACTTTTGGAGTTTTCCAATTTCATAGTTTTTTTATTTCGAGAGATTTGGGTTTTGGAGAATCAGAATTTTAGGTTTTCAGGACCTCTAACTTTGGAAAAAAATTCAGAAATTTCTTTCGGTGATTCCTTTCAAAAAAATTTAGTTTGGGATTTCATATTTTCCTTGTTTTTGGGTTTTTAGAGTTTCTGCAACATTCACAGGTTTTGATGTCTGCCTCCACTTTGAAGGGAAAAGAGAAGATGAAGTACACATTTCTTGGGGTTGCTCCCCAATCCTTCTTGACCTCTGACTTAGGAAATATTAGGGACACCGATTTAGGACAGATTGATCTTCTTGAGTTCTGGGAAAGACTAAAGGCCCCAAACAAAAATTAATGGATGTAGGCCATCTTCAACAATGGTCTTGCCCTTGCCTCAAGTTTTCCGCATCTATGCAATTCCCAGAGTTTGTTCTAGCTCCAACAATGACCCATTACGACGAGGACTCTATGTCGATAAGAGATAGCAATGATAAGGTGGTGATCCATCTAGACCCAGATTTCTTCAAGACTTGTTCAAACTTCCAGACGTTCAATATTATGCCACAATCACACCTAAAATAGAAGTTGAGCACTGGGATAAAAAATAAGAAGTATGCTCAAAGGTCATGATGAAATCTTACCTAACTAATAATTTTGCTAAGTTTCCTAAAACTACACATCAATCAGATTTCATTCAAGAATTCAATGATCTCATCATACTCTTAAGCAGAGTTTCAGGTCTTCCTTCTGTAAAGGAATTCCAAGAATGGATGTTCTTGTACATAGAAACCATCAAGAAGAATACCAAGTTTATCGATGGGGTGAACATATTAGTAGCAACATTCATTATCAGTTAGGCAAGGTGTCAGAAACCAAGACTTTCTACATGACATATTTTCTAGTATATGCATTTGTTGTTATGGGGGTTTACAGATTGAATACCTGGGGGATTTTTCTGCACATCCCAAATATATGAGTTTTATCCCCAGCTTACTCTGGATGAGGGGAGCAAGCACTTCCAAAGAATTAACGATGCTTTCTTCGCTTTGTCCTCTATCACTTCGATAAAGAGTTATATAATCAAAGGGTTTCCGATGAGGCTTTCCAAGAAGTGCGAGAATGGGGAGAAATCTACTTCCAATTTCCCACATTCACCTACATTCAAATTCTCTCTGTTTCATAGGTGCCCCAAGCAAGTTTCCAAGGTGCCCCACTGACAAATGGATTCTTTTGGAATTGGTTTGGCAGTTGTTGGATTACCATAAAATCCAAAATAAGTGTCACAAGGCAGAATGCATTTTTGTGTTACAATTAGCAGGTATTCTTTCCCAACTATCCACAAGGAAAAGAATGTAGATGTAGAAATGGCTGAAGTAACCCTACGGACCTTCCATCTGTGAACTAATTTTGACTATTGGGGTAAGTTCGGGAGACAGGTAAGTCTAGTGCTCATGTGCCCCAATTAGAAGACATATGGATTCATTTTTGAGGACGAGTACATCATGTGACAAAGAGATTATGAGAGGTTAACTCTAGATGAAGTGCGGCAGTTTGGATTGGCTGATGTGCCAAAAGACTTGCAGGACAATGATGAGGTCCTAGATCCATCATACAAGAATGACAATGTCGCTAATCAACCACTACCATGGGTTGATTGGTATGTGGAGGAATGCAGAAATACTAAAGAAAGGGTAGGACCCATTCTAAGGAGAACTTTCAGTTGGTTGGCTACCTTGGGAATATCACCCAAAGGGGAAAGTCAATCTACAACTACAAGGTCTACATCAGCGGTAAACCAACCAACACCCACAAAAGGAAAGAGGTCGACTCAAAGGGTTCCTACCATTCTAAAGAAGATCTCATTTGTGGTTGGTGGCTCATCTCTTTCTAGGTCTGCTACTCCCAACATTGCAGCATCTACAGTGCCGATACAGAGGTAGTTGAAGTGAGTGACTCTCCTAGTGCCATTCAAGATCCACCACATCTTCCCCTTCCTCCATTATCACTTCCAATATTAGTTCCTTCCACTTCTACCATCATTTCTTCCTTCCCATCCCCTTCCATGGCCCAGGTATTTTCATCACTTCCAGTTCTATCAGCTGGGGAAAATATTGGGTCACCCATTTCCTCTTCACTTCCTTTAACACTCCCATTTTCTTCAATTTCAACCCCTAGCATTTCTTTGTCAATTCCTATGGTTGTCCTCACACCCACACCTCCTATCATTGCTACCTCTGCTCAGATATCAGCTAGAATTTCTAGTGATCTTGCTCTGACTGATGCTTCAGGTATTGGATCTTCTACTCCATCTTCCTCGGCTCTAGCCATACCGAAGTGGCTATTTAGATAGACTCCTAAGCAAAAGAAGAAGGTTCCTTTAGGAGATGTGATAGATCTCAAGTATATTGGAGTCCATGCCCAAAATACAGGCCAAGAAAATGAGAACCGTATCAATTCTGATGGTTAATCCATCAGGAGAGCGTGTGATAGAAGTAGCTGCCCCTATTGAGGGGAAAACTAAAGAAACCATCACGAGTGCATTATTGGATCTTTAAGTTCTCATTAGGGAAGGCTACTCATGAAGGAGCCAAGCAGGATGTACACACTACTCTTGGGGCCCTTTTGGAGAAATATGACAAAGATAAGGCCACCAAGGATAAGCTTAAGGCCAAAGTTGAGCAATTCTTTGCACGCATGACCTACGTAGGGTAACCCAAGCCACTCCATCAACTGACATCTCAACTACTATGACCGACAATTTCATCTACAATCGATGATATTTCCTATCATGAGCTCAAGAAGCTAGGCTAGAAAGGGAGAACAATGAATGGATGGATGGAAAGGATCTTGCAGGAGGCCAATCCTTTGATTAAAGAAGCTGTTGAGATTTATACTGATTTACAGATTGCAAAAACCACCATTGCTAAGATGGATGAATCTTTCTCTGAAGATAATAATAACTTGAACTTAACTTTGGCAACATGGAGTGACATTAGAGGAGAAGATTTTGATTTACTTCTGTAGGAGGAGGTAATTGATGATGCCTCTAAATTGTTCGAATATCAAAAGGCTATGGAATTCTGGTGTCAGGTGCTGTAAGATCTGATTAAGAAATTGGAGGATAAATGGGTGGAGATTACAGATGCCCTCAATGATATCTCAGAGGAGTTTGACAACACCAACTGCAAGTTCTTCAATGAAAATATCGATGCTCTTCCTGAGGACCAGATTAAAGAAAATTTCAAAGATTTGGTGAAGCGGGACGACGATGTTACGAGGAATTTCAATAGTAACTCCATTGATCAACTGGTTCTATGTCATAATTTCATAGGAGGCGAGGAAAGTCACAAATAAGCTTCAAAGGTTTCCAGCCAAGATCACGAAAGAAATTGAGACAACGGATATACTGAATCACTATGCATGTGGACCTGGAGACGAAGAAACTTAGGGCATTGTCAAGCACTTCTTCGAATGCGAGACATCGAATGGATTTTTGGGAGGAAGGACAACAAAAATTGTAGGGAAAGGAGAAGCAGGTGACTCAAGCCAAAGTTGAGCGGCCATGAAAGGACAGGTTCAAGCTTTGGAATCAGTCAAAGTTGCAGGGTTGACTTGGTCAACTTTTGTAACAAATTTGCTATTTTTATGGGAGCCTGTTCCCTTTTATTAATGACATTACTATTTTTAGTTAATGTTAGTTAAAGGCCCAACTGTAATGGCTCAGCCTAGGAACTTATAAATAGTGGAGTGCTTCCATTATTTAAAGAGATATATTTTTTTGAGAGATTTTGAGGAAAGTTGCTCTTCAAGCTTGGAAGAGTGCTTTCAGAGATTTGTTGAAACCTTTTAATTATATTCAGAGTTGTTCCTTACACTTGAAATATATTTTATTGTGTTGAATGATTAATCATTACATGCCTTGTGAATGTGATTCCTTAGCATTATTTGATTAATTTACCTTTATTTCAGATTATCTGTTTCATATCATGAAAATAATAGTATAATTACTTTTCATCAGTTGTGAGAAACTATTTTCCTCCTGTTGATTAAGAGTTGCATTATTATTATCACATAGGTGAATACTGGACATGTGCTTGTGATTATCCTTTTGATAAATTATTTGTGTATCAAATCAAAGCTGATTTCTCTATTGTGTATGTTTTAAGTTTAGCAAAGGAACGTGTGCTTCTAGTTTGTGGTATTTTGTACCCTTTCCAAGTTGCAATAGGTGAAGGTGGCCAATGATGCATGCATTCTATCCACATTAACCCTTCCTGAAGTTGAACGCCCCTTTTCTTGGTGCATCACCACTTCTAGCATAGGTTTTATTTCCTTGCATTTTCTCTCCCTAATCACATGAAATGTTAGCATAGGACTAGTTAGCCATCTTTCTTACATCAGAAGTAGTGTTGTGTTTATTTTCTAGGAACAAGAAAGCTGGCCTTCTCCAGAGGTTCACCTCGAGCCCAAGTCCCATATATTTAGAGGTGATTCCATGTGTCCCAATCACACAGAATGTCGTGATTCATTTCATTCCATTTGGGGGGTGCAGTGATTTGGAGACAACAATGAGAAACAAAGGAAGTGCTATAATTTTTCTTCGTCATAAATGATAATCTCTCATGAACACACAAAATTGACAACCCCTTAGAATGAGGGTGCCATTACATTTTATATAACTAGAGGATACTCTTCACCTACCCCCACACGACCTTTCATGTCTCACACAACTTATGAATTTTATTATTCTTACGAGATAGTTAAATACCCTTTTATGAAATAAGGGTGACTTATTACATTATAAACATAAAGTCACTTTTTAAATAAAATAAGACATAATGAAAAAGTGCAACCCCCAACGAAGAAATAGAATGTGGAGGAGAGATAAAATGGGAGGAATATAAGAGAAAAAAAAGAGAGAGAATTATGCTAATGAATAAGTTTCTTGTTGATCCCACTTTTTGCTACCTTACTAATCTCTATTGAGCTCCATTTGGAAAATTTCAAATCCTTTCAACTGCTTATTGAATGGGCTACCATAGATGCAACCTTATCTGCATGAGGGATGCATACACAACTCAGGGACTCCGTCCAACCATCGGAGACATCATTAATATTTTTATATTTTATGAACCACGACTGATTTTTTTATGTAATGAATGAAATATTGGCTCGGATCCTAGATAGAGACTCCAAATTATCTTCATTGAAAGAAAGTGGGTTCCCAGCCTCTTTCTTGCCATATTCCTCAAATGGTTCCAACAACTCATCTATGGTAGTGTTTCCTTCGATAACGATCATTCCAAGTTTATGAATTTTTTTGTTGACGTTGTATTGCATCTTGTATGACAATTCCTCATTTTATTCCAACTCACTAGTATCCCAAGTTATAGTTTCATATCTGGTCCCAAGAATCATTTCTCACACATGTGAAAAGTCCCGAGATGGAGCACTAAATAATTTCCTTCTTATCAATACTCGAGAATGAATTTCTCCCATTTCTACTACTAATGGATGAATCAAGTCCCAATGATCCTTTATTTTTCTAATCCTTACTTGATCATCTGAGCCTTATTTGTAGTTGTACACATATATCCGAATAATGGGATTTCCTCTATAAGCAATTTTTTCTTTTTTAATGATTTTACTCATCCAGTTGTTTTTTTCTCATCCCCGCACCATGAAATTTTGTGTTCTTTGGATGGACTCTAGATCGATGCTACTTATTGGAGTAATTTATTCAATTGGGATTGATGAAGCAATGGGGTCCACCAAGTAATACATGTATGAGAATAGAGTCTATACTTGATCATCCGGCTAATTGATATTTTATTTGTATTCTTGATTCCTCACAAGGAGGTGAGTGGAAGACTCCTTGAAAATGTGTTCATCTCCTTCATGAGTGGTTAGGCCTAAGGGAATTGTGCTCATTTCATATTCATCTAGTGTCATCTCTTCCCTAGATTGATCATTTTCAGTCTAACCACTTCTACATACCGATCACTGCTGAGCACTAGTGAAAAAGTGAGAGGCCACTTGAGTGAATTTATTCTTCTTCCCTTTAGCCAATGACTCAATCACTAAAATATTAGGGACTGTGACTTGTTAAATGGTATGATCCTCCTTTGCAATCATTTCATTAATCCAAGGAAACATCTCATCTGCCTCAGGCTCTGCAACTGACCTGTTTATCATCTCTTAATTGGGTGTAAGTGTTTCCTCTAATGTAGGAGGAGGAGTGATAGCGGAGGCGAGAACATCTTGGGGAAGTTCGGGACCCAGAAGATAAACTAGATCATTTTCCTCAACTCTTGCTTCTACCACATGATCCTTTCTAGTTATGAATTTCTTGTGTGATCTCTTATAGTAGGAGGTTTCCAAATCCCTTTGTTTTATGTTTCAAACTACCTTTAGAATGACTTGAGATTGAAGTTACCTCCATGCAACCTTTGATGATGAGTGATGTGATGTATGTTTCTAGAGTGTGGGAAAATTCTGATGTGAGGGAAGCAACCTTCTTCTTTTGAAACCAATCTCTCATTATTTTGATCCCAACCTCTCGCCTCGCTTAGCAATGTCTCTGAATCACGAACACTTTAATTTACTGGCGGTAAAGGAGAATCCTTCGTTATAATGTACTCTAGATCATACATGTTTATACTATTATCTTAAATACCTTCTTCATACCAATTAAACATGTACTTCTTAATTTCTCGAATGGTAATTTTAATGTAATATCTTTCTCGACATTGAAATCATCTATGCATTTTTCCAAATAATATTCAACCTATGGGACATGATGCAATTTGGAAGATGGAAGGTTTATGGATTAACTTGGATGTCAAAATCAGTCCTTAGATTGTATGAAATAAAGATCAAGGCTGCAAAGGCCTCTTTCAAGTGTGATTCATCATTGGTAATTTTGCAAGTGAAGATTCCTAGTGATATGGTGAAAGAGAAATCCTTCTTTTTCTAGTTTATGAGCTTACTGTGCATATGCACAAGTTGTCTGCATAGCTCAAACATTGTTATCTTTTCACTAAGGTTCCGAGGTAGTCTTAGTTGGGTGTGATCATAATTGGAAACTCGAATATATTAAAAGTGCTAAATTAGATGAAAAATAATTTCTAGCTATTGATCAAAGAAGTCACTTATGGAGATATCCTTGAGTGAAGGTTTTCCTTCCAATGTCCCAATGATGAACATAGTGAAGGAATCATTCACTTGGGTGAAGTTACAATTGATTTCTCCTTGAATTTTGGAGCTTTGGAAGAGATGTTTAGTGTAAGCACTATCCCCTTGAATGACCTCAAGCTCGCAATAACATACACTAGATAATAAGTCATGAATAAATTCTTTAAGATTGGGACATGGAGAAACTGACGGCGTAGGTTATCACTTATGATCTAGCCCCAATAAATATTTTACTTCCCTTTAATGATTGTCAATATGAATAGTGCCATCCAATCCTCGGATATCTTGTGTGTTCTCGTCTCCCATCACCCGATCGATAAGGCTGATTGTATCCGAAAATCCTTTGTGGAATTCACTTCTTGAGAGAGACTTCGACACTCGAGAGGGATTTCTCCCGAATTCATCCATGATCCCAATGTGAGGCCCTACAAGTAAGAATTCATGTTGTTCCATTTATTCACCACCATTTCCTTCAAGATGACAGACATGTTGCTCCAAGTAGGGATTTTCATGGAATAGGAAATGGCCTTACAAGCAATCACTACCATAGTTGAGCCATCATCTGCATGAATAGTTCTTTTCCACGATCCGTAGTGATGAGAGGACACCAACACCACCTCAATACTCAGATAGATATTGGGTGAACACTCACCGCATACAATCCATTCAAGAACACCTTGTCTTCAATTGGTTCCTTGGGATGCTTTGAGTATACATACTTTGAGATTATCAAGTTCCATGTGGGTGAAATCTATCTCCCACTTCTGCAAACTCAGAGGAAAGGGCGTTGACTTGTTTGACACCTACGAATTTGAATTTCATGGAAATCGAGACACTTTTCAGTACTATAAAAGGGGTTTTACTATTGTTAGAAGATGTCAACTTTCCATCCATTTTGGTTTTGATCACTTTGTTTATCCTTCTAGATGATCCTTGTGCACACTGCCTTTTCCAAAAATGCTCTTTGTGAAGACTTACTAAAAATAGCAAGTTCCTATGTAGGAGGCTTACTATTTTTATAAACTAGATTTTTGGACCTTATATTTTTATGAAATCATTTTTTCTGATATGGGTTTTTCATTTTGTTGCACCTCTAAAGTTTTGGCTCAACCCGGTCTCTGGAATGGAAGATATTAAATTTCAAAATTTTGTCATGGGAAAGCGGGGTTTCTTCACTACAAAAAATATAGGTTTTGCATGAAAAATATTCCACTTGGATCCTCAATGTTCTTGGGAATTTATATGAATGCAAAAACCCCACATTGATTCATGTAACGGTTTTCAAGATATGAACAATTTCTCCTTGCGGGTTATGGATTTCATCAGGAAAGAAATCTTGTCGAGTCTTCAAAATTTTGTGTTTCTTTTTTTGATTTTTTCAATTTATTGGATCATGAGAACATGAAGGAAATTAATTGAGATTTAAAATTATAAAGAAGGAATTCTAGAAAAAAATCATGAGTTTCTAGTGCAAATGGAAGAATGTGGGGGAATGCGAAAAAAATGACAAAGTATTGGCTTTATATGAATTAGAAACCTTGAGCGGCTAGGGCAAAAAAAAATTCCTCATTTTCCCCTTGTAATGAGACAATGAGTGCACAAAAATTCACCTTTCCCCTAGCTTGACACTTAGTTTTCATGCACTAGCTAAGAGGAATGGAGGAGAGAGGTGGAAATAAGCACCTGGAGGTCATTTTTTGGTTGTATGTGGAACTTGAGGGAATTCAAGAGGGAGGCATGTTTTTTTATCCCTATTTTCCCCTTGGAATATTTCATTCGATACACAAAAATGTGCCTCAACACAGGAGTGACACTTTTCATTCATGCATGCAAAGGTGAGGGGGCTAGTTAAACTGGTCAAAGGTGTTAAGTGGAGTAATCGGGGTCACATAGAGTGACCAACATGATTAAGGGCGAGAGGCACACTTTTTTTGCTCTTGTCCCTATGGAAAGGGACAATGTGGACACAAAAAGGTGCCTTGGCTGCATGTTGCCACGTGGTACCCAAGAAATTTGGCTAAGTATCGAACATGTACCTTGGCGGTAACTTGAAATGACGATTACTTGATCTCCTCGATGACTTTTTTCACACTTATTTATAATTCTTTTTCCTTGGATAAATAATGGTCATTTCAAGTTACTTTTTTGACACTTATTTTTCCTTGGATATAATTATTTTTCACACTTATAACTTGAAATGGCCCAAAACACCCTAAAAATATCCTTTTTCTTGGGATCGCCAATTATTCTCGGAAAGAATGACTTACCTAGAAAAATTCATGGGGTTTAGTATAGATTTGATTTTACACCATGTATGGTACTGAAATTTATTTCCGTTGATAATTTATTTGGCTTACAACTCATTCCAAAGGTCCTAGAATCACCTCTTGAATTTTAGGTGCTCTTTCGTGATGCAAGCTCCTTGACTTCAAAAACCCCACTCTTGATGAACTAGCACCTAAACCTTTGAATCTTTCCAAAATATTCCTAAATAATTTGCACCATGATCCTAGCTCTTAAATATACCTCTTTGATGAATTTTTTCCTTTGACACAACTCTAGAGATTATGCACTTATCTTAGAAATGTTGATGATAGCCCTTCCTAAGCTTGCTTGAAAATCCACTTTTAGAGATATTGCTCCTGAAGTACTTGAATGATATTTTTCTTCCTAAATCACCTATAGGGAAGGATGACACACACATATGAACCATTAGAAGGATAGGATAGGAATGATACGGTGAAAAAGCATTACTTGGGAGAGTTTCTAAAAAGGTATACCATAGGAATTTTTGACACTAGGGTATGGTTGTCCTATTTTCAATTAAATTTTTCGCATGCAAAAACATAGGACAACACTTAGATTATAAATCTTCCGCATAATATCCATGGACCTATATCAAGATGCACAACCTCATTCTAGGATAGTATAGCATTGAAAACCATATTAACTTCCCATACGCCTATTGGAGTCACTACCATGACGCAAATGTCCACACACGGACCTATAACCATGTTTACCAAGTGAAGAAATAATATTTATCACTTCCACAAACTTGACAATATTAACCATCTCCATACTAGTTCCATGATACGAAGCACTTCTTGAGAAACCTTAAACGTGAATAAATAATTAAATACACATTGTGTAAGCCTAGTAAAACCATAGTCATACTGCAGCAAAAAACATTACAACTTATCTCTAATGGTCTCGATCAAGTCATCAATCAAGGTGAATGGCCTTATTCTTGAAGAATCCATCATCTTTGCCATGCCACATCACCTAAACCAACATATAAACAGATTTAAGATTTTTAAAAATACAATATGCATACCTTGACTTCATGAATCCATTGCTACTGATATCAATCTTCCAATCACTCATGCTCCCCCTTAACACCATGCTTCATATAGATTAAATTGTCTCTAAGAATCCTATTAGAGACATACTTCTACATGAAAATTCTAGTAAAAAAAGTCGAAGAGGTCCCAAGTCCTCTTTGACACTGAGACTTAACTTTCCCTTCTTTCTTCTAATCGCATCTTGAGAACCTTCTTGTTTTTTCTTCTATATATCTGCTTTTCGTTAAATCACATTGTTCACTCTTGGCTCCCATAACTTTCCTTGCCTCCTTTCTTGAAATCTAGGGTTTTGAAACCTTTTGGAATGCTTTGAAGAACCATGAAAATCTCTAGTTACATGCCCAGCCTTGTTGCATTTAAAGCACATAACATCATTCTTACCTCTAAAAGCTCCATTTCTCCAATCTTGACAGCATGGTTCATATAGACAATACCTAGCAATATTCCCTTTCTCATGAAAATTATAACAAGTAACATTCCTTGATTTCTCATCTCTACTATCCCTCCATGGGTGATAATATCGACAAGCCTCCTACATTCCTTTGACCTATGTTTAAAACCATTACAAGTATACAAATAGTCATTAAATGATCTCTCATAACTTGAAGCATTATTCTTCCTAATATACTTTATTCTTCTAATTGTCTTTAAAATATCTCTCCTTCGATGTACTTTGGTTCTTGAACCTTTAACTTCCTTGCTTGGTATAGTGTCATTTTGCATCATTCCTTTGCCTTTAAAATAATTCTCAAATCCAAAACCAGTTTTGTCACTTTCCAACCTTTGACCCTCTAATAGATCAACTAGATCCTTAGAAATCTTAAAATTTTTGTAATGACTTAGCTTTGTTGAATACATCGAAAGTTCTTCCCTTAGAATCATCATATATTATTATCCCTTAGTTCATTCTTCTTCTTTGGATTGTAGGCTTGGGGTCATAGAACTCATATGAATCTCTAACATTTTGATTGTTTCTTCAAGCTTACTTATCTCAGACCAGTACTTCTCCTTAACTTCATAAATATTCCCTTCATATTCCTTGACTAGTCCTATCGATTCTTGACATTATTCTCAACATGCTTTAGCTCTGTCTAAACACACATTAGTTCAGTCTCAATGTCATCTCCTTCCTCTCCATATTCAGAGTGCATGGATTCAACAAATAATATGAAGCCATCACTCATAGACCTCATAACATCCTTTGCCATGAACAATACCTCGAGTCGGAAGTATAATCACAAACTACTTACCTCATATGAACAACACTCTTTCTTTGAACAAAAACTTCTTGGAATTTTTATTGTTATTAAATATCTTTAATTTATTCTTTCCCTTGTCAGACCTATGGGTCTTCTTGTCATGATCTCCATCATGCTCATCATCACTTTCATCCTTGAGCTTATGGGGGCACTTAATAGAAAAATGACCTACTTCACCACAATTAAAACATTTAAAAGGAAGTTTACCTTTATACTTACCAGATCCAACCTTCAATATTCTAGCAATCATTGCAAATAGTTCATCATCATCAATTTTAGGGGTAGCATCATCATTAGTCTTCTTATCCTTTGGCTTCTTCTCAACCTTGAAATAAATCTCCTTCTTGATAGGTTTAGAGTCAACAATCCTCATCTCATATGCAGTCAAGATGCCATGAAGCTCATCCATTAACATAACCTTTAAATCTTTAGCTTCCTCAATAGCAGAAACTTTAGGGTAAAACTTAGGAGTTAGAGACCTTAACACATTTTATACCACAACTTCTTCCTTCACTTCTTCACCTAATCCTCTCATGGTATTGACAAATTTATCAACTCTGAGTAAATATGTAACAATGGATTCCTCTTCACTCATTTTTAGGCCTTCAAACTTATTTCTAAAAGTTTTGAGTTTATCTATCCTTACCTTGGAATATCCTTCATAAATGACCTAAATTGTCTCTCATATATCTTTAGTTGATGTATAATAAATGACCTTCACAATTTCTAATTCATCTAATCCACACATGATTGCATTCATTTCCTGGATTTATCACTACTAAGCTTCTTATCGGCAATACTAGTTGGAGGAGTCTAAGGAATTGTATACCCATCTAACACAAATTGCCAAATGTCAAAGCCTAAGGAAAATGATAGGATTCCTCATCCCAATGCTCCAAAATGCATAATTTATTCTTTCAAACAAGGAAGATTTACTAAAAGAAGTACTACTCTGTTGACTCACAATTTTAGTGCTTCAAAGGATCTTATTCAAGAGATCAAATTTCTTAAAAAGGACCTACTATGATACCAATTGTTGGAATCACAATGGATAGAGGGGGTGGGTGAATTAGTCCTTAAAAACCTTTAAATGATTCCTTTAATTTGCATATACCATTGAAACCATCAAATTAACATTCATTAACCATTGAGAACATATTAAGCATGATCAACCATACACATGAATGAGAGAGTACACAAGACACCAGATATGAAGTGGGAAACCCTCAAGGGGAAGAAAACCCACTGAAACTTTTGATTATATTACACAAACCAAAAGACTTGCATGAATATGACACATCACACAAGATTTGTTTAGTGAGGCACCAACCCCACAAGGAGCACCAACCCATATTTAGTAAGGAACCAACCTTACAAGGAGGCTACAAAACCCTAAGGTGATTAAGAACCAACTAATACATATAAATATTAAGACCACTGAATATATTTTTCTTCTACAATTGATAGTGATCACAATTTCAGCTCCACTCTCTCAAAACCCTCTTCAAACACACTCTCTCCTACTTTTCTCAATATTGCTTCTTCACGGGATGATAATATCAATTGAAATTTATGATCTAATTCTCAACTCTCCTCAAACATTAATACCCTCTATCAGCTCTATCTTTATGACCTAAAACCACTTTTACACTCTCTCTAGGATCACACATTCTTCACACTCACAACTAGTCACAAATGACCAAATATAACATGCTTAAATACAAGAAACTTGCTTACAAATATAATAGGTTAGCCATGACCAATAAGGTTTTTAATAAAAACACTAAAAAAATCTACAAACTCATATAAATCAACATGAAAGACCCATATGGGTTGGCAATGCACCAAGACACTCAAACTTGTACAACTACGCCAAGATGGATAAATCCTTCTCCACCAAGCACCACATAGAATTCAAAGGAATAATAAAAATTGTAAAGGACCCAAAGGATTAAAAAAATAAAACACATCCTCTCAACATCCTTCATAAGCTCACAAACATCTACATCATTCATTCTTCTCATAACACCACCAAGTAGGACTGTTTCCTACTCAAACCGGGCACCATAAATGCAGAGCAATCTTCAAATATGAAGATAAAAACTCACCAAAAACCTCAACCATGGAATGAAACCACTCATTGTAAATAAATTGAAAAATTAACACATATAACCATGTTAGACATCATTAATCAACCAAAAATCCATCAAAATAACTTCTCCCTTCAAGCAACTTGATCTTCCCGGAAAATAGTTTTGTAAACTTGATCTTATTTCACCTTGCTGACACTTTCAAGACCTATAATTGAATGGAATAGGATAATTTTTATCCATATTCACTCTCAGTGGATAGGAATCATCAAACAACCCAATATATTGGTCTTTCAGACCAATCTTTAGAACAAATCATTGTTGTCCTGAACCAGTCAAACTAGGTCAACTTGTAACCTTCTTCATGCCACCTCATCTCATCTCCATATCTAAACTAAGTATTGAATAATGTCATGTAGGATGTGTAAAATATCCAAATGACCATAAAACATAATCACTAATTCTACAAATTCCCAAGCACCACCTAACTCCATGATTGCAAAACTTCCATTTTTGGCCCAAAAACCGATCTTCATGTTTTGATATGTGATGACCTTAAAAATAATTCACCAAGCTCTGAAATCACTCCAAAAAATAGAATTTATCCCCAAAAACTCATAACAACAAGCTATATTGTAGGTGAAATGGAAAACATGATAGAAAAATGAACTTTCTTGAAACTAACATATTTGAGTGGGCTCCACCTATAGTCATGACTTCAAACCACCACCATATGAAATATGGTAGAGTATTATCCATCCTATAATCATCATATTTTATTATTTAATTCATTTTTGTCTCAAATCAATAATATTTCTTCCATCACTAGTAAACTAGGGTTTATGTGGGGTTTTGACCACTATACCTTATTAACAATCATTCATAAAGCACATGGACTTATTTAACCTCATTCCAACTCTGGGATCTTCTAAAATCCATGCCTCAACATTATTGAAAGAATTAAGGTCCTATGAAAATTTTTATGCCAAATGATTTAATAAATTTTGAATTAAATATAATTACGAGTAACATATATGATATACAAACGCTAAGCACTCAAGCAATGTAAAACTATAAAAAATAGTAGGGATAGATGACTTATATAAATCCTACATAAAGTGGGACTGATATGGGAAATTTCAAGTGCTAAACATGGTTGGAACTACGTCATAACTGCTCTCTATAAAATCTATATATTGAAAACGATGTTAGAAACGGGCACTTGGTGCCGGACAGAGAACATCCGGGCATTGGTGATTGTTCCTGGGTGCTAGTGACTATGTAGAAGCTTGGAATCTACTTTCTTCTATTTCATTATAGTTTCTCTATCACATTCCATCAGTCACCTAATATTCACTCTTTGATTATCAAGGGTACTTGTAAAATGCAAAAAAACCCTAGCTACCTAAAAATCTCACAAACATATCAAATTGGAATGAAAATGCAATATGTGAAGTCAAACTGACCTCGATGGTCACCCGATGAGTGAACTTATGACCGAGCATTGCACTACATTATAGAATCCATGTAGTTCTTTGTTCTTGTGTGTGTAATAGTTTCCTTATGTTTCCCTCATGCCAATGATGCAAAGATAACGAGCTATGGCTAGATAAGATGCAAATGTGTGGTATGGAATTGAGAACTTCCCCTTCTGTGCAATGTATACAACCCCAAAAAGTATTCCCTTGTAATGGTAGTGATAATAAGTAGATGATATTTCCCTTATAATTTTTATCCAAGTATACTAGATTATATGTTGTGTATATATGTGGATCTCTTATTTGAATTTCAACACTAGTGACCCAAAAGGATGACTATGAGCTCGAATAAGGATAAGAAAGCTAGAAAGGCAAACCAAAAATGTCAAAATAAGTGAAAAGAGTAAGAAAGATAGAAGTGCTCAAAATGGGAAGGGTTGTATGGGCACTATTGTTCGAATGGGCTTTAATATCCGGGATAAATCATGACACATGTGAAAATAATACCGATGCACAAGGATCCCGTGACGACTAGAATTGGGTATAGAAATCACAGACGTGAGAGAGAAAGACAAGAGAGAAAAAATAAAAATAAGTGGATGGACAAAAGATTGTGTCACTAGTGAATACTTATCTTACTTAAGATCCACCCATATAACAACATAGTAAAATAGTAATATGTGTGTGATTTTGTGTCTACACCAACCAAGGTGATTTCACTCACTTCGAGCTAAGAAACATGCATTCTTGATCTCAATAGGACTAAAACTATCATATCTTGTAAAATATTCTTCATAATGAGCTAAAAATTGGCCCACAACATTAGGACAACCTCTACTAACATATCCAATGTTCAACTAATCATAAATAGTTCTACATTTTCTCATCCATTAGGAATTACCTACCCGAGTCATGTAAATAGGTCTAGTTTAGACCTAGATAAAGTAACCAGACCTAATATATCTTCTTCAAAGCCCTTAAAAAGGGCCCTAAAAACCTTGAGAGACAACAGGTCTCACTCATTTTCATGCCCTCATGGGACCATATAGCTCTATAATTGAAAATCATGTCTTATTAGGCCTCTAAGAACCTAGACTAGGTCTAGATGAACACCTAAAAACCCTACTCACACCTTGCAATCAACCCATAAACCTATATGAGTGTTTCAACACATTATCCTCATTATCTCCATTCCTTGACCATGCTCCTCAAGCCACCATGAAACTTTATCCACCATGTACATTGTCACTTATGTTGACTAGGCCTCATAATTAGGCATACTAGACCAAGCCATTCTCACCTTATTCACTCTTGTAACCATGACGCACCTTGTTTTCTAAATACATCACCACTACAAAAATTCTCTTACACTTCTTACAACATAATTTGTCATTAATGTGCTTGTACTTTTACATTAATATCAACACACAAATACACATGCCAACAAAACAAGCAATATGCATGACTATCATGTTACTGATCATCTTGAGAAGTGTAAAATAAGCATGTGAATATTTTTTACAAGGTGAAATTAAGAGAATATGGAGTATAATGAATTGATTTAGTAGTCTACAGTGAGAATGGTTAGCTACAAAAAGTATGGTTATAATAGAAAGAAAGACCTAGAGACCAAATTAGTGAACATAGCGGTATTGTTGGTAAAGAGGATAAATGAACATTGAAAAGTTCTTGTAAAAGGTTTATATTTATGGTGTAAGGTGTGTCAAATGTAAAAACTAGTTGGTAAATGATAAAACCCTAAGAACTCAGTTGAAACCCTAAAGAAGACCTAGTTAGACCTAATAAAAAAATGTAACACCTTGTTATTATGATTCCTCAAAAACTAAGGTATTTTTTTCAACTCATTAATTATATTTAATACCTTCACATAATTTATCACACAGCAATCAAATTCCATCATACAAGATTTTATAAATCCCTTAAGTTATCTTACGCTGAAATGATTAACATCATTCACAAGAATAACTTTTGAAGCTGTTGAATTATTCCAATATAAGTTAACTATATTGATGCCTTCAATGATTAATATCTTATAAAATATTAATACAACATTAATTAATGTTTATAGTCCAACAAAAAATCTATGATAGCTAGGTGCAACTATAAGGGTTAAGCTCATAATTTATCCCCTTCAAACACTCATTACGAGCCAATATACCCAATATACCATTTAGTTAAACCTTATTAAAGGTATAGAGAATCATGTGTATCTTCTTAGTGTCAGCTTCCCACTCATGACATAGTTTAAAAGAAGAAATGGTGACGGACAATGCAATCAATCATTTGCACTACTATGCACATAGTTTTTGGCATTGCACTAGCAAGCTTGGTTTTGTGGCTGCACATAAGCCACTTGAAACCTATCCCTACATTCACCACACAATCATCTCATTCATAGTATCAATATTATCTTTGTTTCTTAAGTTATTAAGTTTTCAGTTAAACATCTTAGGTAATCATGTATTTAATTAACAATTTCAAGCAACGAAGCCACAATTATCATAACCCGACATTCGGATCATGCGGCTCATGCCAAGACCACTTTGGAATCCCTACAATAAAATATGTGTCCTTGTAATGACCTTGGTCATTACATGTCCATTTCTCTACCTGTATCCAACTCGAACTAATTCCGGTATGACATGCAAGACATGAAATTCGTGTCATATTTCATGTCATCGTTTTATGAAGGGTGCATTTAAATTATTACTTGTCCTTTATTAAAGAACATAATGCAACAACAAGATATCATGTGTTATGACTACTCTTCCGTACTATTATGACATTGGGTTTCTAATTTCCTTAACTCGATTAATCATTAAACATATGATTAATCAATGTTCACTATGAAACATATTTGATTCTTAATTATTCATGTTGTCACAATAATTAGTTTGTAAATGTACTATAACAAAGTGTTGTAGTGTTATCATATTAACATAATCAATCATAAATAATCATCAAATTTTACTTTTAATAATACATTAATAATTTGCCAAAAATTTGACATTATAACACTTTATAAAAGCAAGGTACGTTGTAAAAAATATTTCATATATATTCATTTCATGGAGGATAAACCTCATCTTAATACATAATTATCATGACATTAACATTTAAATTACAATGGGATTTTGGATTGCCATATTACTTTACAAATATTTCCTTCTAATCATTTCAACCAAATACAACATCATTTATTACAATCACTAGTCAAGTAATGAAGTAATCAATACATTTTACTATTCCTTTTTAAACCAACTTGATTGGATAACAACTCGCATGATCATTGCACATGGTGGGTTCAACCGAATGGCATGGATTACACTACTGATTGCCTAAGTGTTTCATTACAAAATTATTGCACACATCTTGTCGACTTAATGTCAAAATACAAGTATTTCTTTAGTGCTAAAATGAATAAATCATGTTTATTACCATTAAAACAATCACATGATATCTTTTAATATCACACATATACATTTATTAATCCATCATTAAATTCAAATGCAATAAAATCCCAATTCATAAATTTATTCAACATCCAACATCAATTAATTACTAATTATTATACATACTACCCTTTAATCCTCTTATTTAATAAAACTAATAAAAGAACCAATAAGATTGTTATTACAAATTTACCCTTCATATTTTACTAATAGTCCAATAAGTTATTCACATCTTAGACAAGGAATTCTAAGATAAAAGTATCTAAGAATAGCTTCAATAATATCGGTTTTATATCCAGTAGTATATATGTTATCACATTATCCCATGCCAAGTACCAAGGAAAAAGATAATTTTATTTACAACACTAGACGATGGTGCATAAATAACTTGTTATTATTAATAATTACAAAGTGGGATAATCAATAAATAACATTTACCTATTTTTCCATGATGATGGATTTTCAACAATCTCACAAGCATCACCTTAATGAAGGCGAGAACCATTACTAGTTTTGAAAGGGAGATTTCATCATGCAATAATGTCCTTGAGCATCCAAGGAAAACATGAAGTTGGTTAATTATCTTTCAATTATTGTTAATTAATGAAATAATACCTTTCAATCAAGTAATATTGTATTGTATGATTTATAAGCCATTAAAATACAACGAGTGAGACAAATCAAAATAATAATAACATGTACAAAAACAAATTGAGTGACTAAGCTTCAAAATCATCTCTTACAACATGGCAAGTAACAATAACACGCAGATAGCAGGATGCACAACAACATTGTTATAAGTACCACTACCAAGTTGTCGAATGCACCATAGTATCAAACCTAGAAAAGAAAGTTCATAAACAATCAAAGCCAAAACAATAATATGTTTTAAATGCAATGTACATTACAAGTGTCGAGCGACAAGTGTTATTGCATGATTTTACATGTAACTACTGAGGAAGTGTGCAAATCATTTTTAGGATATGCATAGACACATGTGGATGTATATACAGACTACACAACAAAGTTTATCCTCTAGCTCTCATAGCCCACCCTTTATTTATGACTTATCCCTTTCAAGAAACAGATAAAAATTATGGGATGTGAAATACTTCCCCCTTAATTAATCATTGTCTCGATGATTTTTACTCATTATGTAATGAGAACATTCACACATAGAATATGATCATTCAAAAAGAGAACAATCAACATTTTTATGAAAAAACTTGCAATTTCTTGTATTTGAATTCAAATTTATTGGCTATAACATTCTTTTAACCAGCAAAAATTGTCACACAGTCAAAAATATGACATATATTTTTTCATTACAACCATTCATACAATGTAATATTAGTTAATATATAATACGGATAGTCAAATACATGTTATATATCGCAGAAACAAACAAGAAAAAATTGTTTTCAATTTTTCCCCAAGTCTTCCCAAGCGGTTTTCTATCATTAATTTGCTTGTCTTTCCTAACTTGCCTTATGCAATTCCCAATTTATTTGGAATGCACCCAGTGATTTTCCTTTTTCTGACTGGTTTTACTAAAATACATTTATGGTTTTCATCTTTCGGATATCGTCATCCTTGATTTATTTTTATTTTTTAGATTAGGTAATAATTTGGTTTTGGGGGACAAAAAAACCCACAAGACATAGCTTGAAAACGATAGGCTAGGAAAACCACAACCCAAAAAAAGCTAAGGCCTAGATAGAGTAAAACTACTTGACCAAAATGAAGGCCCAACATGGGGTGAGGCAAAAAAAAACCTCAATTACATCATACAATATTTTTTTTATAAAAAACATACTAGTACACAGTACCTAGACAAAAATACCAATAAACCAGTTCACCAAGGGTCATCTAAATTTTATTTTTCTTGTTTCTCTTGGTGCGAGAGTTGGGACCTTGATTCAAAGCTAAGCTGGTTCCTTCCAAAGGTTTGATAGATTCTCCATCTTTCCATCCTTGGTGTCATCTTTATCCTTGTCCTCATCCAAGCTACTAAGATCCAACCTCATACCCTCCTTTCATTTTCTTTCTTATCCTATTGATCCTGCAATATCAAGATCTTGTGTTCTTGCATGGTAAAGTACGCCTTGAGACCATTAACTCTTTTTCCTAGGAAAAAAATTTCATGTGTCATTCCCTCATATATTGAACCAGTTGTTTGGTAACTTTGAGAAGTTTATCAATAGCCTCCTCCATATTAGCCTTCTAAGAAAAGATGATGGGTACACCAAGTAAAATCTTCAAAAATTCCTTTCTATTTAGATGAATCCCCTTCTGTAAGTCATAAATAACCTCCACGGCCACACCCTCACTATCACTCCCCACCTTTTCCTTTTGTTTCTTCCTTTTCAGTCTGTTCACCAAGGTTTCATCATCCGAGTTAGCGGGCTAGGGGATAGGGGTTAAACAGGTTTTCCATGCTAGAACATCAACATGATCAAACCATGGTGCAAAGGGGTATCCACCTTCTCCTCTTTAAAATCCAAAATGGAGACAAAAAGGGACTTGAGTAAGAAGAACAGAAAGCTCATGGCCTCATTACGGACAAAATAGTTCAGAATAGATAGATTATGGGTATAAATTTTACAAAATTTTCCCTCGAGTGTAAGCTAATACATAACCACCTTATAGATGCCATCCCATCTCTCAGAAGACAAGTCCTAGCAATGCCATCATCAAATAAGTGCACATTTTCACCAGGGCCAAAAAGATAGAGATTTCATGGTTTCTACATTTCTTGTCTTTGAACAATTTCAAACCCTCCATCGACATCCCAGTAACATCAGCTATATACTATTCAGTGACATGCATCTCTATCCCCCTAAATTTAACCCTCCCCTGATCACAAGCTTTGACAAAATTAATGGTGAGGTCACGATCATTACCTTTGATGCACTCCTCCAAATCATGGCATCCTATTTCACCACCTGAAACAAAGTGGGCTCGGTCCACAACCTATCACCTCCCATGTTTGGCTCGGTCTGTTCTATCAAATTTCTTCTCCTTTGTTTATTGGTTTTGTTCCACTCAAAACCACATTTATCTTTTCTAGCCATCAAAGTGGAGCACTTAATCTTATTTCATCTATTCCACTTAACTTGTTTGAGTCTTTTAAGGCTCGTGTGAGCATTAATGGTTGTGCTTTTCATCATTAATAAGTTTTTGATATGGCTTAAAGGAATGTTTCTCATCCATTCCTCCAATCTACCAAATCATTACCTTGATTGGCCAGCCCATCCATGCTGGAATTACTCTTTCTAAACACATGGCACAACGCCATGTCATTAAAGGCTTCCATCATACTTCGAGCCTCAAGTATCATGTTTTTTATGTTCCACCCATACTTATATTTCCTTCAATGGATTTAATGATTAGCAGGAGTCTCCTTCTATCATGATTTTCCTATACTTGAGTCTCTTGGCAATCCTAATTCCCTTCACCTTCACAAAATTTCTAGAATTATTCCCTAATGGACCAACATATGTAATTAGATAGTTTCCAAGATGATCCCTTATCAGACCACCCCCTCCTACCTTTCCTTCCCTTGAATTTACAGAGCCATAAAAATTTAGTTTAACCCAATCCTTGGGCGGTGGTTTCCATTTGGAGTTAGTCCTATCCTTCTTTTTCTCATTCTTCCCTCTAGATTTGGTTGGGATTATTCTTAGAGCTTGGATAATTCTGATATCTTCCTCATCTAAGGAGTCTTCCCACTTGTGTTTGTATATTTCAATGTTATCTATGATATTTTGCTTAATCTTGCTTACCACCTTAGTTATGCTAGCATTCTTATTTTGGAAGATCCTATTGTTCCACTTGAGCCAGATACACCATAAGGTGTCTGGGAGTGAGCACTTCCAAATTAGATTTATGATCTTTGGCTTGAATTCCCCTTGCCATTGTTATAAAAAATATTTAATCTTCCCATGAGGGGGAGTTGGACATTAAAGATATTCATTATGCCCGTAATAATTTGAAAAGTAAACTTACATTCTATAAATAGATGGTGGACAGATTTGGCATCCTCCTTACATAGATAACACCTATTGATGAGGACCATTGCTTGTTTCCTCATATTGTCCAGTGTCACTATTTTTTTCAGGATAGATTCCCACATGAAGAAATTTATTTTAGGAGTTAGATATTTATTCCAAACTCTAGCACAGTCCTTGTTCTCCTCATTTTAAAAAAAAATCATAACCAGATTTAACTTCATACTCCCCTAAGTTCGTGTTGCTCCAAATTATTTCATCCTCCAACAGTCTATTAGGGATAGGATTTCTTCTTAATCTATTGTTGAGCTCTTCAAAAGGTCTGATTGGCCCACTATAGCTAGCAGGAGGTTGAATAGAAACCCACTTTGTCTCTTGAGGATCATGGACCCAATAGTTTTGAACCTTTTCCCCAAAAATTTGGCTAAAGTAGTGTTTGAGATTGTTCCATGGATCACTCTCCCCAATGGTTTCTTATCCACCCAAGAATCCTCCTAGAACCTTATTTCATTTCCTTTTCCAATATTCCACATTATCCCTTGAAGAAGAAGGTGTTTTTACTAACAAAGATTATTCCAAAAGATGGATCCTCTTAGAACAATAGAATTTAGCAGGATAATCTTCGCCAACAAATAATGATTATTTCACTGTATATTTTCAACCCATGAGGCCATGTTCTTTATAGATTCTCCACCCTATTTTGGCAATGAGGGATTTGTTCATGATTTTTAAGTTTTTTAATCCTATTCTCCCATGCCACTAATGGTATTCTATATTTATCTTCTATTTCAGACCAAAGAAACCTTCTTTATATCTTTTCAATAATATTCCTAACCTTGCTCGGGATCTTGAAAATTGACATGATGTAGGTGGAAACCCCCTACAAGGAGATATAGAAGAGTTGGTATTTTCTATCTTGAGTGATTAGGGTGCATTTCCATGATGCTAATTTCCTTTAAAAAATTTCTATGAGAGGGTTCCAGGTATCCATGGTAATCTTGATACCACATAAGGGCATGCCTAAGTAATTATACGAAAGGTTTTTATTTTGCACTCCATGATGCTTTCCAATGTTATTTTTTGTTGGGGGTTAACATTAATAAAAAATAAAGATCTCTTGTGGAAGTTGATAAGTTTTCTGAATCTTCCTCATAATACCTAGTTATATCTTTAAGTACTCTAGCTTCTTCCACCATCACTTGCCCCAAAAGGAAGGTGTCATCCATAAATTGTTGTAGGATAATAAGGACCACACCATTGGTAACTAGAATGCCTTTGATACTTCCAATCCTCATAGCTCTCTGACATAATTTTCTTAGGGTTTCTACCATAATTATATATAGGAAGGGGAGAGAGGGTCTCCCTGTCGAAGGCACCTCTTAGCTTTAAAGAACCCATGGGGTTTACCATTGATCAAGACAGAAAAGATGGGTGTAGTTGTGCACTCCTTGATCATCTATAAACCAAACGGGTTAAACCAAATATTTTGTAAAATTAGGTTCAAAAACTCCTAGGAAACTCGTTATATGATTTATGCATGTCTAGCTTGATCATCATTGCCTTCCTATTATAATTTTCCACTGAATGCACTATTTTATGGATGGGAATGATACTATCTAAAAATTTATATTTGGGACAAAAGCTTCTTGGTTAGGTGCTATGAACTTATGGAGAACCTCCCAAAGTCTGAAGGCTAGAATTTTAGAGCATATTTTATAAACATTATTTCACAAACTTATTGGTTTGAAATATTTCAAGTTCGTAGCTCCATTCACCTTAGGGATCAACACAAGGAATGTATGGTTGATCTTTTAACATCAATCCCCAGAAAATAAATCCTACACCTCTTGCACCACATATTTCTTAATAATATCCCAGTACATTTGGAAGAAGAAGGTCAGGAAACCATCCAAGCCAGGGGCCTTATCCCCCTCCATGAGGAAGATAATGGATCTTATTTCCTCCTCCTTTAGGAATGCCAAAATTTGTTTTTTCTCCTCCTCATTGATAACAATATCAAAGAGTGAAAGAGAATCAACCATCTTTCCCCTATGATCTTGATTTCCATTAGCATATAGGTTTTGGAAGTATCTAATGATTACTTGAGAAACATCATCTTCCTCCTTAGTCAAATTCCCATCCGGATTAGAAACTTCAAGAATTTTGGTTTCATTAGCTTTAATGGAAGCTAAGACATGAAATAAATTAGTTTTCCTATCACCCTCCTAAAACCATTTGATTCGATATTGTTGTCTCCAATAGGTTTCTTCTTTTTCTAGTAGGTTATGAAATTAAGAGAGAAACACTTTCTCTTTATCTTTATCCTGAATGCTCTACCCCATTCCTCCATAAGCCCCTCAAGAATCCTTAAATCTTCCATGACTCTATATTTTTGGAGGAAAATATTTCCAAAGAATTTCTTATTTCACCTCTTAAAGTTATTATTAACATTCTTCAGTTTAGCAGCCAGCCTATACATACTATTTCCATAGGTGGGGAGGTTCCACCATTCTTCAATCCTCTTACTTAAGTCAGGGTGCAAATTTTACATCTTCTCAAATATGTAAGGCCTCCCTTTAACCTTTTGGGCTTCATCAAATTTCAATAGCAAGGGATTGTGATCTAATCATGTCCTTGCAAAAGAAGATAGTGAGTACACGTGGCTTGTACCCATTGCAAGTTAACCAATAATATATCAATTCTATTTTGAATCAAGTTAACACTGTTCTTTAGTTCGAACAAGTAAACTTGGATCCCCTAAGTTCCAAATCAAAGAGACCATTAACATGAAGGAAATACGCAAGGTCAGCCATGTTTTCTAAGAAGATGGTGACTCCACCTTGCTTCTTATATGAGAGAAGGGGAGTATTGAGGTCCCCTCATATCATCCAATCTAAATATTTGAAACAGGTCTTGAAGGTTATCATCTCATTCCATAACTCTTTCCTACCCACCACAGAATTTGGGCGTAGACATTTAAGAGTATCCATCTTGTTTTTGCTACTTGGTCGGGAAGCGAGATAACTAAATGATGTAAAATTTGAATTCAGACCTCTCCTTCAACATTATTTTTATTCCATAGGCACGCTAGTCCACCTAAAGCTCCCACAGAGTCCACACAATTGAACATAGCTTTTTTCTAGAACTTCATTTTGATTTCTCTAAACTTATCACCCTTCATTTTTTTTTCTTGAACCAAAAGGATATCTACATGATTACTTATCCTAATATCATATAAAAATCTATGTTTCCTAGGGTTATTCAACCCTCTAATATTCCATGATGTAATAATCATTTGGGTTTATACCCACTCTTACCGTCAAGGATATCTTCTTCCTTCCGCCACTTCCTTCGATGCTTATTTTTCTCTCGTTACTCTCGTAGGTGGACTTCCTACACCTTGTTTGGTCACACCCATGTCTCGCTTTAAGAGTGGAATTCTTAGTAGAATTTTTAGGCTGGTTTTTGGTGTTGATACTAGACTAAGTCTATGTATTCACTAAATCACGCACTTTGAGTCAATATTTAGTCTCGATCTCATACTACTATTCATATGGTTTTTAAGTGAAGAAAGTACTAATTAACCCATGTCCTTTGGCCATTTTACTTTTCTTTTTGTCATCACTTCCAACCTCCCACATGTACTCTCCCAAAGTAATTTTTTTCATTTTACATCATTTTACCCTTAGGTGGGGTGCCTAGGTTAAGATCTTGAGGTGCCCAGTGCACCGTGGTCCCAATTTGGAATCCCCGATCCTCTTTACACTTTACATGCATCTTTTGGGAACTTTCTAGCAGTTTGAACATTCTATCTTTTTTGTTGTCATTTGGGGTTAACTATGAATTTAGAACAAGAGAACCATATAAATATAAAGTTATGTGACCATAATAAGGGACCAAACACTAAACACTTAGATCACACACCTAGGTTGCATTTGTCAAAGGCATCTAAAGCTATAATTGCATCAATCTAGCTCCATCACAAGGCACACAAGTTTGGTTCATTTGCATCACACTTCATATGAGGGGATTATATTGTTTTCATGCACACATTTACTACATTATACATCTAGTTATTACTCACTAATTCACAAAGTGTGACTGGTATAAGACAAACCTAGGGCACGCTTGCTACAAACACACATAAAACTACACTGGGTATGAGATGTAGTGTAGCGCTGGCCACCGAGGACAGTCGACCCCTTCATATGTATATTTATTTTTAGGGGTTTGAGGTTTGTCTTGGGATTTTTAGGTCCCTCTTTCATCACTAATTTCCAGTGACATATCTTGCACCCAATGAAGCTAATGCACTAGGAATCAACTATAAGAGAATATCCAGTGACACCTTAGAGGAGGTTTTCAGACTAATTTCGCAGACCACAAGCACCCATAGGTGCTCATGTGCCTCTCAAGGTGTCGAAGCCACGATCGGGGAGCTTAGATATGTGCTTTTTGAGGCTTCCATGTGGTCATTTCCTTTTCTTGTTTTCTTGGTTCACACTGCACCACAACCTCACACCTTCATCAAATTAGCTAAGGAATTCCTAACCCCTCTTGCACATTAGGGTTTTACATTTCTATTTACTTAGTTGTTTGGGTCACTTTATTTATTTTATTTAGCTGTTATTTATTGCTTTACATAACATTAGATTAGGATAGAATATTCCATTTTAGTTTAATCACCTAGCTTCCACTATTTCTATCTCCCCAGTGCTTATGGCTTCCATTGTTTCAATTTCTTCCAGTTTATATTGCTGCAAACATGTTGCTTACCAATATCGGTTTGGAGTCCTTGATTTATTAACAATGATTACTTAAATCATTTAAACTCTTTAGTTATTTTCCTTTTAGGCTTGTTGTTTTCAAATACTTACAGGTATTGGTTTGTCTTTCATACTAATAACCCATTATTTTATGTTGAGAACAATCAATATTATTCACTATGTCTTAAGTCCTTTAATGAACTCACTTATAACTCCAATTTCTATGATGAAGCTTAAGCATTGTTAGTGTTGCATTAACAAGACATAGGTTTGAAGTTTTAAACAAAAAAATTCGTATGTCAAAGAAAATCATATTTCTCATTATGTTTCTAGCTAATCGCTAGATACAAGGAACTCGGTTTTATTGGTTGTAAATAGTAACAATAATTTCTACTTGACTTACCCGATATTATGTTAAGAAAAACTTGCTACTTTTCTTTACCCGTTGTAGCGTTGTTCTGCTCCTTGCTAGAAATTGCAACAAGTTTTACTATTTTTTTCATCCTAGTAGTCTACATTTTCGCCATCTCTTTCCACCACTTTTTCCTAAAGTTGCAAGTGAAGAAGAGCTAGTTCTCTTGTATACTTCTACTCTCTTTTTTGATTTGGAATTTTGACGCAGATTTTTGTTCTAACCTTTTTGGCCCTTTTTGCACACTTCTCTCATAGTTGGAAAATTCAAACCTATCTACTTCATCTACCCTTTTTGGGTTTAATTTCATGTTGGATTTAAGTTTCAAAATATTCCATCAAGATAGTTCAACAATCAAGAAACTCCCTTGTTGATTGTTATCAATTAGTTCAAGTTGTTTACCTTGGTTGATTATTTCACACTTAGCCACCTACTCCAAGCAACCTTCATGTTTCATTTGTCACAAAGGATTGTTAGAAATTTTATCTAACTTCTTTACCACCTAAACTGAAGCATGATTTGGTCCAGTTCATTCCCCATGGATCATCCTTCATATATCCATTGTTTTTAGTTACAAAATTAAGATATTCAATTAGCGTAAGGACCAAATAAATCCAAGATTTGCAAACCTTTAGCTTTGATACAAAAATGTAACACCTTGTTATTACACTTCCTCAAAAACTATGGAAAAAATTTCTTTTTTTTTCAACTCATTAATTACAATTAATGCCTTCAATGAATTTAACATGCAACAATTAAATTCCAACATACAAGAGTTTATAAATCCCTTAAGTTATCTTATGCTGAAATGAGTAACATCATTCATAAAGCAGCCTATTGAATTATTCTATTATTAGTTAATTATCTTGATGCCTTAAATGATTAATATCTTATAACATATTAATTCAACATTATTACTATTTAGAATCGAATCGCACAAGCTATGATAGCCATGTGCAACTGTAAGGGTTAAGATCATACTCGATCCCCTTCAAACACTCATTATGATCCAATATACCCAATATATCATTTGGTTAGACCTTATTAAAGGTACAGAGAATCATGTGTATCCTCTTTGTGTTAGCTTCCCACTCACAACATAGTTTAAAATAAGAAATGGTGGTGGAAAATGTAATCATTCATTTTCACTAGTTGAAAAGTACAAGCAGAATTTCGGATAATAAACACAATAAACTTCTTCTATATTTTTTGTTAATTCATGTGGTACAAGATACACAATATATAGGTGAAGTTGTTCCTAAAATTTAGGAAACAACTCATAGAAAATAATCTACATGAGTTGTTTATTTAAAAAATCCACAACTAGAATAATAATAATATTATATTATTAATAATGAGTTATAAAGTACAACTCATATTAATAATATTACAATATATCACGAACACACATTTAAATAATGTGAATATTATATATATATTTCCTAACATTCTCCCCTTAGTGTGAACATGGGGAAAACATGCCTTTGTACTTGCACTTGCTTTCATGATTTGGTGATTTTCATAAGATGATCACAAACCGATGGATGGTTTTACATATAGTTTACCACAAACCGAGAATGGTGGTTTTACAAAGTGGAGTACCACAAACCAAAAAGGTGATGGTTTTGCATATGGTTTACCACAAACCAAAAATGAAGGTTTTAAAGTGGTTTACCTATAACCACAACATGATGTGCCAAGTATTATTATCAGCCCTCATCACATTTCACCGCAGGGAATAACATATGAAAATATACAACTCGTACACACAAAATAAAAATGGGAAATGGAACATCGGATCATGTTGCCCCCTCAATGTGAAATTTCCATTTATTCACATAGGGACACTTTGCATAAATGGAACTCGAAAAACATAGAGGAAAACACACTACAATCGAAAGAAAATAATCACACCACAAAAATGTCACCACAACATATATGTGGCCATGTCATTGGCAAATGTGACGAGAGGTCATTGATTGACCTCCGGCCTCCATTTCCTCTCTGTCCTCCAGTTTCGTGCTACTATATCAACTAGATTTGATCATGGATCTCAAATACATACCACCGAACAGACGTCGAATTCCACCAAAAATGCGTTTGTAAGGCAATTTTTTTAATTTTGAAATCTTGATTATTTACTTTGATGACTCATACACAAAAAAATGACACTTATTGGATGAAATAGGACTTTATAATGAATGAAAATACACTAATGGAAGTTTGAATGTCAATAACAATCACTAACTCGAACTAATGGAGCTTTATTGAAACACTATACAAAACCCATTAAAATGTGTATGGAACAAATTATGGTAATGATCCAAATACAACCTATCGACCATAAAATAGTAATGATAATAATAAGACTTTGACACACAAAAATCTAAAACATTTTTCTAACCCTAACACTATTTGATGACAAACAACTTGATAGGTATAACATTACTATATATGACTAGACCGATGCATCCTAGAATTCACTATTACAAGCCTAGGCACGCTCGGCACATCATCTCGGCCTAGACCGAGTGCTCACCCGAAGTGCGCAAAGGTACAGCCCCTCTTTAGGGTTCCTATTGAAAGATGTTAGCATGATGAATACTTAAAGCATTCAGATCTATGACTAATGTATCCTTCTACAAAGTGCATGTTCAAATCTAGATCTAGAGAATAACAGACTTAAAAGATAACCATGATGAAATCAAGCATGCAATACTGAACTATAATCATGATAACACTTTGATTCAGTCCATAATATTCATTATATTAAATTCAAGTAATACACAGAAGCTTCCTTACAATAATGTAGTATACGCTCATGCGCATATCATATTTGGCAACATAATCTCACTATACCACAGTTCTCACACTCTCTCCCTATGCTACATAGTTCAATACATATTTATAAGGGTGGGGACTTTCCCTTCACCGCTTATCTAATCTCAAAATAGGTTGTATGCTATTATTAGTCATGCGCATTTATTTACGAAAATAGCCACACATGTAAGTGTGCTAACAATAGACTAATTTTTGTTAACTGATAGTAGTATATCTATTTTCAGCTTGTATCCATACAAAATGCTTTGTAGCTGATCCTCCAAAATAGCCAATGCATGTCATGCAAGTATTTGATGGTTTGTGTGCTCCGCACACTATCTCCAAAAATAGATCCTCATCGTAAAAATGGCTAAGTCCCACTGAATCTATTTCTCTTCTTCACGCGCGATCCTTTCTATTACTTCGCACCTTTGAATGTGCTTTGATCTTCCACACAAAACTTCTATATTTTCTTTGCTAAGTTTCAGATTTTAACTAATCAACATTATCCCACACTAGTTGCATTTCCGCCCCAACAATGGTTGTCTCCAAAATGAATCAAAGAATATGAAATAGAAAAATAGAAATAATTCTAATGAATAAAATAATGTCTTTACCCTGCAGTATCTTTTGCTTCAACCTGAATAATAAATTCGAGATATTCTACTTTTATCTTCGCCTCTAAGGTCTATCAATCATTGAGCGCAACCTCTTCCTTCTCTAGAATATCCACTGCAATTGACTCTAACTCATCCCTTACAAGCTCTCCCTTCTCATTTTGTAAGACCAACACAATGCTAGACATGGAAATCATTCTCCCTTCTAATAGGTCCGTCTTTTGCGCGATGAGTTTTCCAAGGTCATCCAACATTTTCTTGTGAGTTTCTTGAGCTATTGTAAGGTCCTCACACTTCTTCTTAACAAGTGCCAATCATTCCGTGTGGCCCAATGTCTAAGCTTTCATGGCCTTCAAGACCTCATTGCCTTCCAAAATGGTCCTAGGTCTTATAACGACTTCCGGTCTTGCATAAATATTCAAAGTGCTTGATCTACCTTTTTATTTCCTCCTGCAAGCTCAAACAACCCCTCATATGATGCAATCTTCCACATCACTGAAGCCTTTTCCCACTCTACTTCTCGTATAGGATCCTTTGGTGTTGGCATGCGTAGAGGTTCATCTTCAAGCACTAAGTCCATCAATGTACTTACATTATGTATTTCCGAAGGAAACGTTTTGGATACCTTTGGCTCTAAGTGTGGCCTAATCATTATGACATTGTCTCCAATCTCCTCTGCCATGCTTTGATAAAAACAATGTTCTTCTTCTATGCCAAGTCTTTTTCCTCCTTTAGGCAAGCTATTTCTTCATCCTTTTTCTTGATCTCCTCCCTTAGCGCCCTTATTTTTGCAGCTTTATCCATATTTTTTTGTGCCACCTATGTCACGACTTTCACCAAAGCATTACTTACTTGCTCATCTGACATAACAATAGGCTTCTTTGTTATGTGTCCGGCCTAAGGTTTATTTTCAACCTCCTTGATACGCATGACTCCTCACACACATCAAAGTTCGGTTCATCCATGTGTGTGTGCATCGACCATGAAAATTTCTTCCTTGTGCACAAAGTTGCCATATCTTCATCCATTAACTTCTAGCCATATAACTCCTTTTATGTCATTGTGCTCTAGAAATGGGCACAAAAAAATTTACTCGTGTCCTTAGCATAACCCATGGCTGGTGGAATATATTCCCACGTGTTCTTCTTGATCTAGGTTGTTTATTAACTTAGGATTCATGATATGGAACTTGTGTTGTTGTTTCTTGAGAAGCCTCGGTTGTTGTCTCATCGCCCCTTTTTCTTCCTCTTCCAAATCCTTCATTTCTTCGTTCTTTTGTTCTTCCATGTTCTCTCGGAGATGTAGGAGAATTGGGCACACTTTCCTCATACTCTTCCACTTCCTCATTTAGCTTCAATTTCCTTCTTCTTTTCTCAGTTGTCTCCTTCTGTGGAGAGAGTCAAGGAGATCATGCAGACCGATTGGGGAGTAACACTTAGGGTTTTTGTTCTCCCGAATACCATTTTAAAATGACACTCGTCGGATTGCTTCCAAGTCCTCATCATCTCCTTCTTGTGGCTGAGGTGGTGTAGTCATGTGCTTAACTTCTTCCTTATTTTGAGGTTTTATTTTGCCTCTATGTTCCAAACCACCAATATCCTCATGTTCTTTTTCTTCATCATCTACTTGAATTTTTTATGTGGGATTGGGCACTGGAAAATTTTCCATTGTATGCTTACCTTTTAGCGGCCCTAGGAGCACGAACTCATTATCCACATACTTAGTGTTCTCCATCTTGGGTTTGATTTGTAGGTACACAAGTGTTTCTCCAGTGTCCCCAACTGCCAAGCTTACAGGCTTCATGCTTATAATATCTGAAATAAGCCTTTCAATGTAGGTATTTCACCCTGGATATACATATTTCTTTCTTAGAGTGTGGTATTCATAATCTACCTTGTCTGCATTGAAGGTTAGGTGGTGCGCATCTAAAAATTGGTGAACGGATTCCTAGAAATACCTTGCTATGAAGGCATATGGTAGTTTGCACCATGGGATAAAAGCCCCATCCTTCATCATAAATCGTGCAATACAAAAATGTTGGTAAGCCAAAAATGAGTTGCCTTTCCCACCATCGAAGGAAAATCCTTGGGTATGCGCCACTCTTCTTTGAACACCATGTGGAGTCTATCATACCACATCTCCTCCCTCTACTTGAATGGTCCACTCATTGATCCATCACACAAGTATTTTCCAAATCTTTCCACAGGTGACTTATGTTCCATGGGGTATTCCCAAATCTTCTCCTTTCGCCCATTAGGTACCCAAATCTCCATAAATACTAAAGACAATAGTACAGTGCCCAAACTTATTATGTCACTTGTTCGTGCTTCTTCAATGATTTTATTTTCTATGTGATCTACAATATTATAGGCCACTCCTTGAGACATTTTCTTTGTGACGTGTAGCCACATTGTGTTTACCAAATGACACCATATTCCTTGGTCATTCAACTTTGTTACAATATGTGTAGATACCGCACTACTAGTTACTTTTTCAACTTGTCAATTTCCATGCTGCGTAAACCCTTGGTATACCCGGCTCCTTTCTTGTCTCCGTGATTTCGGCCTTATCAGTTAAATCACTATCCAGATCCACTCTTGAAGCCCTTAGTCCTATCACTATTGAAATCAAAGCAACTGTGATTCTAACCTCTATCCTGTGAAGTAGAAGAAGTCCTTATGGACTCTGCTCATCAACCATTGATACAATGGTTCATACTTCCCAAAGTATGGCAGATCGTACAACTGGTAGACTACATTTTGCTTCAGTAAATTCTCACTAGCGTCATTCTACATTGGCATATCTTTTTTTGTGCTCTTGTTCAATTTTGTGCTCAAGAACACATCGAGCTCCTTCTTATTATCTGATGTTCGATGGTTGTAATTGTTGACTTTGCAGTGACGGACATGGGAATCCCATTCTTGTCTCACAATCATGCCCTCTAAATACTACATTTCTGAGAAATTACTCTCAAGAGAAATTTCTTCTTCCACTTCAACCTTCTTCTTCCCTTTTTCTCTCGCTACGGGTGATTTTTCAAGTGCCATTTGAAAAATATCTCTTTTCTTCCCTCTCAGAATCGATAAAAATCAAAACCCCGGGTTAAATCTCGTGCCCTAGTGGAAATCGTGTTCCCTAGCTCGTTTGTAATGCATCTACTTTGCTCAAACACTTCACCGTGGGAATGTAAGCTTCTCATGTGCACAACCCTTCTCTCCATGTCCGGTTTCACACTGTTCACACCCCTACATGACTGCTCGACTCGCTCACACTTAGCCCTTTTCAAATTATCTCACTTGCAACAAAAAAATGAACTTGCATCTTGTTCTTATATAGAATTTCATAAATTTAGTGCATTTATTGCTCCTCTACCTACAAAAATTATCTCATTAATTGACCATTTTCATTCTTTTCTACGCAGCACATCTTCATGCCCAAGCTATAACCTTCTAAAGCGCACCCTCCTACCTTTTGGTCAGACTTCTCTTCAACACACTTCCATGCGCTTGAGTACCTCATCACCGTGCCTTCTACTGGTAGTCTTCCGACCTCTGCTTACCTCACGTTATACTTGTTTCTTCATTCCTCTCTACCTATGGTCCTTGTGTCGAGAAGAAATCTCTATTGTTTTTCAATCCTTCAACCTTAGATAAGCACCCGTAGATAATTCCTTTCATGTGGACTTATTTTCACCAATCCTGTACCTAGATCTCAATAACCTATCCCACACTAAGGGTATGTGCAGTCCTTTGCACATAAAAATTATTCAAATAGTAATTAGCTTTGGGCACGTAAACACGTGTATTACACAAATACGATAACCGAATTGACAAAGCATAGTGACAAAGAAGGAAACACATAAAGGGAATGAAAAATTGAAAACCTAATCTAAATGGAAACACTTCCTTATTACAAACACCAAGAAGACTTATTTATTGTAGGGCTTTAGCCTATTCCCGTTGAAGTAACCAGGCAACCGTATTCCATCAAGTGACTCTAATTGACAAGATTTCGATTCAAGTATGTGAGTGGTAATATATGGCCCCAACCAATGTACCTTGATTTTTCTTGGATGGTGCAAAAACTTAGAATCATAAAGGAGCACCATTTTTTCTATCTCAAGCTTTTTATCCCTGATGTGCTTGTCATGACATGCTTTCTGCCTGGCCTTCTATTGTTTTTAACTCCAACGTGCTATGGATCGTCACTCATCCAGCTTAATTAACTTTTCAATTCGTGCTTCTAAGGCTTGCTCATCAGCTAGACCTCCAATATGTGCAATACACAAATAAGGTAACATAAATTCCATAGGAAGAAATGCTTCTACACTAAACACTAACTGAAATGGTGTGGCTTTGTTTAACCTTTTATATGTTGTTTGATATGCCCAAAGTACTGCAAATACTTTATCATCCCAATCTATCCTTCCAACCTCACAAATTTTTTTCAATGTCTAGCTCAAAATTATGTTAAACGCCTCAAGCAGTTCCATTTGCCTAAGGATGATAGGGTGTAGTATTATGGTGTATAATCATGAATTCATCCTATAAAATTCTGATTGTCTCATTAAAAAAATGTTTTCCCCTATCACTTGTCAAACTTAAAGGACATCCATACCTTGTAATAATATTTTCCCAAAGAAACCTAATTGTTGTAGTTGTTGTACAATCCTTTGTAGGTGCTGCTTCTGCCCACCTTGTCAGATAATCTATGTAAGTTATGATATAGCAATCTAGTTCTATGTGCAACTAGTGAAATAGGACCCAAAATCTATAGCCCATTTCTCAAATGGTTCTACACTAGTAATGGGTCTTAGAGGCATTTCATCTTGTTGACTTGGTTTCCCAAGACATTGGCAATGATCACATGCCTTACAAAATTCCTTACAATCTTTATATAGGGTCTCCCACCATAATCCAGTGAGTAGAATCTTGCACATAGTGGCATCACATGTATAGTGGCCACTTGTAATACCACAATGTGCTTCTTCCATAATATCTATGCGTATATTTTCAATTACACAATGACACAATACTTCATCCTGGCCTAATTTTGTATAGGTTACCACTAATAAACAGGTAGGGGAATGTGATGAGGCCATAAATTGGCCATAAATTACCATTATTTTGTCCTTCCAAGTTACTTTTGAAAGTGGATTTAAATGTAATCTAGGAACTTATAGTTTGCTTAAGATAGAATATAGGATATATATCTTGTTCATTATTTATAAATGTTTTTTTAATCTATTTTGTTAACTAATCCTATTGATTATTTAGGAAAAGATGCAAAGTCTTGTGTATGTAGGCCATAAAGGAAAGATAATGCTAGTATTGGGAAAAGTGGAATTGATCATGAATAGTACATTTAAAATCAGATCTGATTTCATATTCAGATTCCTCTCAAAAAATTATGCAAGTTCAAAAAAAAGAATCATCTCAATCCAAGGTCGCATGCAAAAGTTATAGTTGTTTTAAGTTAGCTGCAGAACTCGCAGAGTTAGTTCCGAACTTGCAGGTTTAGTTCCGAACTCATGATTTAGTTCCAAAACTTTTATCAATTGAATAATAGTTAGTTCTGAACTTTCAATTCATGGAAAAATTGGATTTAGTTCTGGAACTTGCATATTTAGTTTGGAACTTGCATAAAAGGAATGACATAACTTTAGTTCCGGAACTTGCATCAATGGAATGATAGTTTTGAGGGATTGTGAAAACTCAGAGATTCTAATGGGAAATCTGAGAGAGGTTTTTTTCATAGTAATGTGTTTAAAAAAACTCATTCAAATTTGCTACAGGTTTTACCAATGAAGAGAGATCTAACTTTTAGTGAGCTGCAGTCTGAGGAAATGTGTATCAGAAGATAGCTAAAAGTTCCATAAATAGAAATAGAAAAGTCAAATGGAAAATATGAGAGATTTTTTTGTTCATAGCAATATTTTTAACAAAAATCTCATTCATATTTGTTACAATTTTTACCAATGAAGAGAGATTTAACTTTTAGTGAGATGTAGTCCGAGGAAACGTGTATCAGATGAGTACTAAAAGTTCCATAAAAACAAACAGAAAATTCAAATGGAAAATATGAGAGAGGAGATTTAACTTTAGTGAGCTGTAGTCCGAGGAAACGTGTATCAGATGAGCACTAAAAGTTCCATAAACAGAAACAAAAAATTCAAATGGAAAATATGAGAGAGGTTTTTGTTCATAGAAATGTGTTTAACAAAACCTCATTCATATTTGCTACATGTTTTACCAATCAAGATAAATCTAACTTTTAGTGAACTGCAGTCAGGAAAAAGTGTATTTGACAAGCGTCAAAAGTTCCACAATCAAAAACAACAAAGTCAAATGGAAAATCCGAGAAAGGTATTTGGTCAAAATAATATTTTGAGGAAAATAATCCTTCCAATAATGTAGAGGAATAAAATCATTATGATTCTTGTTACCAAAAAGCAAGGAGAAGATTTGGGAGCAAATCTTCCTAAAATAAGTGAGATAAGATTTGACTTCAATAATATATCTCTCTCCATATTTTGTGGAGATGGAGATCTTAGTTGTTAGGATTGGAATAAAGATAAGATCAGATTGTATTTCCTAAAATAAGGATTTGGTTGGATGCATGAATTATAAATGCAACCTTCCACACTTAGATATGTAATGCTTTTCTCCAAAGAAATAAAGATTTATTCTTTCCTCTCAAATATTCTGTAGTTTTGAGATCTCAGAAGTATGATTTAAATCCTCTTCCAAGGAATGAGATGGCCACTCATTCCAAGGAATATGGATTTGTATTTTTATGTTTATATTTATTCATTTGTCTTTAATTCATTTTTGTATTGTTTTTATCTTTGTATTGTGAAAATTCAGTTTGTTGTAAACCTGCAGGTGTTTTGTTCAATTATGTTTACTTTTAATTCAGAAATTTCAATTTATGCAAGTGTGATTTCCTTTATGCAAGCGTGCCTTTATATTCCTACAAGTGTGATTTCCTTTATGCAAGTGTGTTTACATTTCTGCAAGTGTGCTTTTAAATTTCTGCATGTGTGATTTATTTTATGCAAGTTTGGATTGTGTTTAAAGGATTTGTTTTCCAAGATCTTCTTCTCTTAATACATACAACCTTTGGACACCAACCTGGATTGACATTTTTAATGGTGAGGATTGACGACCCTCATCATTATGCACATATAGCAAGTTGTTTCTTCTGCAAGGAATTCATTCCTTTCGGTGCCATACCTACTCGTAGAAAGTCAACAATGTCCTCTAGTTCTGATGGCGCTCGTTGTAACCTGTATAACTATACATCTAGCATGGTATCTTCAATTACCTATGCTTCTTCTCTTGAATGTATTCTAGATAGATGGTCTGGTCCAAAATTATTTTTCCCTAGTTTTACCACAATTGTGAAATCAAATTCTTGAAATAAGAGCACCCATCGACATATGTGCCCTTATAGAATAGGTTTGTTTACCAAATACTTCAATGTCATGTGATCCGTATAAAAGACGAATGGTGTAGCTAGTAGGTACTGTCAGAATTTATGTAGCTAGTAGTAGAGTACTATCATAATTGGTGTAGATAGTTATGTAATTATGTTCTACAGGAGTCACTTTCTACTAGTAAAACAAACAGGATGATCTATAATACCTTCTCCAAGTTGAGCCAACACTATGCTAATGGCCATGCTAGAGGCATCCACATGTACATGAAATGGTTGGTCCCATGAAGGAAAATGTAGAATAGGCACGGTAATAAGTTTCTCCTTCAATGTCTCAAATGCACATTATTGTGGCTCTCCCTAGTAGAACGTACCTTTCCCTTTCAAGAACTCCTCCAACGGTGTGGAAAATTTGGCATATCCTTTGATAAAATTTCTGTAATATCCTATATGACCAAAAAATTTGTGCACCTCACTCTGACTGGTAGGCTCTCTTAGGCCTATAATGACTGCAACCTTTGTTGGATCAACCAACAAACCTTCCTTGCAGATTATGTGTCCTAACAGTATTCCAAATGACGTGGAAAATATACACTTCTTGATTTTCAAAGAAATACTCAACTGTCTACATCTTTCAAACGTTAAGTGCAGATTGTCACAATGATCCTTAACTAATCCATACATTGTCCAATCATCTAAATAGACCTATAAGAAGTCATGTGAATAAAGTCCTTGAATGCTTGAATTATGTGCAAAAATACGAAGGTGCATTTTTCAAACCAAAAGGAATTATGGTATAGGTGAAGCTACCCCATTCAGTAGTAAACATAGTATTTTCCTAATCCTACTAGGAAATCCTAACGTGATGATATCCAGAGAACTCATCTATAAATGAATAGATTTCGTACCTTGCAACGCCTTCTAGTATTTCCTCAGTGAATGGCATAGGAAAGGGATCAGTCACACATACAACATTCAGCTCCCTATATAGTCCACCCAAATCCTAATCCATCCATCCTTAATACTACTCATCATTGGACTAACCCATTCTGACTCATCAAGGGGCTTGATAATCCTAGACTTCAACATTTTTTCAATCTCATCTTTGACCTTTTCACGCAAGTTGGGGTTCATCCTTTAGGGTCTCTTTCTAACTGGGCGTGCACCCTATTTAAGCTTTATCTTCATCTCCCATGATGATTCATGCACGCCTTTAAGTTCATGGTACCCCCTCGGGAATAAGTCATGATAATCTCTTAATAACTCTATGATTTTTACACTTCATAGTCTGACCAATAGTCTCCAATTATGGATTCCTTAGGCTTAGAATCTAATCCAATATTTACCTTCTTTATCTTCATAGGTTCATGATATGTGTGTGTGGTCTTATCTACACTGTGTACAACACCTCACGCCTACTTGTTGAATGGTTTACATCCAAATTTTCTACTTCTTTGTCATCCACTAAGTAGATAATTTTTCATTTTTCTTTCTCAAGGAAAGCATGTTGAAGTAGTGTAGCATTGGCCCCTATCTCTTCAACAAGATGTGTTCCGAGTTTCCTTCATCTAATAACTCTTGAAGGATTTCTTTGGCCTGGCACTATCTCCCATAGTTATGTTTCACCTGATTTTAGAGTGTTTCTTCAAATGTTGACGAAAAAAATAAGGGTAAAGGGCTAGGAGGAATACCTATTAAGATGTTGGTTATAGGTTGTTGCATGCGTGTGACTTTAGGATCCAAAGCTGATCATGAGAGCTTCCTTTTTCTTGGAGGAACTACCTAAAATGGAAAACAAGACCACCAAATGAAAGTTAAACAATATATGCAGTGGACTGCCTAGCGTATGCTAGATCCGGGAAGAGTGATACTTCCTAGACGGTTGTCAATCCACTGTTTAAAACAACTTAATGCTAATAATAAAGGAAATCCTACTATAGTTAAAATGATTTAGGTATCTCATTTGTCTACAATAAGAAAATTTGTTCACAACAGGCTAAGCTATGACTAAATCTAAAGGTCAAGGTCTTGGTCAGGGTATTGTACTGGTCAGGGTGAGGTTCTGGGTGGTTTTGGGTATTTGGTGGAGGTTTTAAGCTCTGTTCTTGGTTTTTGGTCAAAACATAGAGACCAACATCAGTCTGGTATGACTGATGTTGGTTTAGGTTAACTGGTAGTGGTTTTGGTTAACCGGCGTTGGTATGGTTAGGTACATGAAACTCAATAAAAACTTGAGGTGAGGGTAGATCTGAGGCTAGATGAAAGTGAAAGGGAAATGGCAAGGTTCGTGTGGGTCTTAGGTACGCACAAGAATGATTAAAATCTGGATATGGGTAGTTCAAGGGTGTGGGTGAAGGGATGGTCAAGTTTACATGGAGGAAAAATGGTGGGGGAATGGAAAGGGGAGTAGAAACTAATAATAGAAGTAAAGAGTCTGCTTAAATGATAATGAACTAGTGTTGGTTAACAAAAACTTACCATTCGTATGAGCTTGATGTTTGGTTAGAAATGGTGGGTGATCAAATGGATAGAATTTGGTGTGGTACTGGTGCTTCCCGGATGCTCCCGTGAAGGCAAATGGCTTTGTGGTTGCTTCAGGTGCCAGCTATGGATGCTCTAATGCATGTACTAATGTTGGTTCTGCTTGCATGTAGCTCTAGTTTCGTCACTTGTTCTCAGAATATTTTTCCAACCTCTCAAAAATGTGCCAACCTTGAAATAAGGTTGTTCTGGGGGTTAAATGGTAACTGACAATGGTTTTGGGTTGACCGGCGGTGGTTTAGGGTAACCGACGTCGATTAGGGTGGGATTTCCTAGGTTTTCTAAAATGGGTAGATCCCTTTGATTTTCTTGGATCTCACTCACTTTTCTCCGTAGATTAGAATGGAAGCTTCCTTCTAACAGATGAGAATGTGGTTAGAGGGAATATAGGCTTTGATTTTTAGGGTTTGGGTAGGTCTTAGTTAGTTATGGAAACATACTAAGAATAGGTCTTAGGGTGAAGTGGCTAGATGAGGTGTCTAGGTGAGGTGGATATGTAGGCATTATCTCAATTAGGATATTAAAATAATAAATATTGTGAGATAATGAATTAATTTAATTAAATTAATTCAATTAATATTAGAGTGGGATGAAAGGGGCTATGGTTAGGTAAATATGTTCAAGGTGTTTGTTTGATGAGGGACCGAGGGGAGTGTGACCCCATTTTGGTGTCTAGATTTTGCCCCTTTTTGTCATGTAGCTTGTATTGGTAAGCGATGCTAACAAAAATAAGATGTGGTTGCCCCATGTGTGGGTGAAGGTGATCCCCCTCAAACCAGAACTGACGAGGAAGAAGGTAGAATCGGTGAGTGGTTTGATAAAAGGTGAATGTGATGAAGAGGAAGGTGGGAAATGCAAGTAAAAAGGGGGAAAAGGTCCACTCGGGTAATCCAGGTAATGGGTCAGGGTCAAAGGTAGTAATAGTCAAATGCATGCACATGTATAAAATGTAGCACAGTACCAGGTTGAAGAGCAGGAAAACTCTACATTGTCTAAGGTTGATAGGTTTATCCAAACAAAGTTGAAGTGATTCTAGTATCCAAGGTATATGATATGGTCGGGGAAACACAACGCAGGTCAGGTGGGACATTTAGGTATGTTCCAAAGACACCAAAATTTGGGTCAGGATAAGCGGTCACGGCAAGAGGCAAGGTAAGGTAAGAATTTCCATCAACACAAGTAATAATTCTGCAAGGTATAGTGAAAACATGAGGTCACAGATCACTAACAATGTTCCAGGTCCAAGTATTTAGGTCACGACATGGGTAGGGCCGAGGTATGGGCAAAATAATGAGTCCCTAAATGAGGATGAGGTGAGGGGGTAAATGATAAGGTCAAGAGGATACAAGTGAAGTGTCCAAGTGAGGTGTGGGTGGGGTAAAAAAGGATTCAGGTCAACAATTAGGGGTAGGGGGTAGGAAAAAGACTAAGTAGGATGACCGATGATGGTTTAAAGCAATCGATGCCGGTCATGATGGACCGACCCGGTAAGCTAGGGCACAAGACCGATGTCGGTTAAGGTAAAACCGTTGCCGGTCAAGTCGGGTAGGTTATAAAAAGAAAAATTGCCATATTTTTCAAATCATTTATCTTTTAGCGAATTGGGAAAATGACAAGAGAGAGAGAGAGAGAGAAAAGGTGGGAAGTGACAGAGTGAGACTGAGGATTGAGTTGGTGATCCACATGGTAGGTGATAGTTGGTTGATAGGTGGATCCACAAGCTGGGTGGGATCAATTTGAGTTGATTGATTAGTTGGAGAGTGAGAGGGTCATTTGGTGATGGCAGAGGTAGGAGAGGGATCGGAGGGGACCACCAGTGTAGTGGCCTGAGGTGCCACCATGCAGCAGTTGATGCGATGAGGTAAGATTCAATCCTATGCTTTATTTTGTTTATGAGATTGAATTAGAGGTCAGTGGGTGAAAATGGGTTTTTCTTTTTGGGAAAATAAATTTTGAATTATGGGAGGGAAATCAAGTAAAATAGGAATGGGGAGGGAGGGGATTGGGTGAAGAAGGGGTGGGGAAGGGTGTAAGGGGAATTTGGGTAGGATTGGGTGGGTAGAAGGGAGTAAAAGGGGATTTTGAGGGAAATGGGGTTGGGCATTGCGTTTGGCGGGGATAGTGACCGGTCGGTTGAAGGTTACCCGAGGTCGGTGTTAGTGCACCCAAGATCGGTCCACGAAGTAGGTGACCGATGCCGATTGAAGGGGGACTGGGGTCGGTTAGGGGTAATCGGTACTACGGTCATAATTGGGGGGAAAAGGGGCCAAAAGGTGTCCGAGGTTGGGTGGGTGAGGTAGATAGGGGTGAGAGAAGTGGTTTTGGTGAAAATCATAACATAGGTAAGGGGTAAAAATAGGTAAGGGTGGATTTGTTAGGGAAAAATGTATAGATGTGTAGGAAAAAGGTAAGGTCGGGGAGTGGGTCAAAATGGAAGTAGGTGAGGGGTGGGGTGTGTGGTTTAATAGGTGAGGTGATATTAGGTTGGGTAGGGTTAGGGTAGGTAGGTCGGTAGGTTAGGGTTGGGTTGGGTAAGTAGGGAGGTGTGGGTTGGTTTGGGGTGGAGGGTAGGCCATGGGATAAATGGGTAAGTAGTGAAGTAAAAGAGGTAGGGTAATGGGAATGGGTATGGGTGAATGTAGATATGGTCATGTTTGAATAATGTGATTGTTTTGTTGGATGCAAGTGAGAGATCAGCTGAGGATGTGAGACAAGGTGCCACCCCCTGCTCGTGATAGTTCGAGTGCAACGAAAGTCAAGGAGTTGTGGCATGTTGAGGAGGTGGGTCTAATTGGGGTCTGATGCTACCGACATGCAGTCTGGAAGCCAAGTCGATGGTCGCCCTCATCGATAGATGGGATTTGGTGACCAACACATTCCACCTACCAACATGGGTGAGATGACAATCACCCTAGAGGACGTGTACAGGATCTTGTGGTTACCTATATTGGGTATGTGGGTATATTCGATCTCCGTGAAGGCATCAGAGGAGTTGATGCTGACAGTGTTTGGTGTGGGGATGGAATAGCTGACATTCCATAGTGCCAGCCTGAGCTATGGAGAGATGTACCTAGCCCATCCAGAGGAGATGAGGCTAGTAGTATTACTGATGGAGGTAGTCTGCTATTTTACACTGCTGGATGCGAGAGGTGGGAGATTCCCACGATCATTGATGGGAGTGTTACATGACATGATGATGGAGAGGACCTAATTTTCCTGGGTGCTAGCATTCTTGGTGCATTTATATAGAGAGTTATGGGCATATAGGCGGCTCTGCAGGTTTAGCCTATGTTGTACATTTATTCTTCACTACTGGGCCTATGAGCACATTATGTATGTGTATGTCTAGTGGGTATGCCCCAAGTAGATGCATTTGAGTTGGGTTTTATGTAGGTGGGGTACAGGTGATGGGTGCCTATTATTGGAGAGCGGTGATCAGACAGGGCTACGCATGATGTAGCATACTACCGGTGACTATTGGAGGGATTTTCAGGGTAGACATTATATGGAGATCGTATGTGGGTTATCCCCCATATAGAGATGGATAGAGGGCATCATGTAGGGAGCACGAGATGATCTATGTAGATGGGGTTTGACGGCAATTTAGATTACTACAGGAGAGGATGATATACCCACCACCCTTCACATAGTACAGAGGTTAGAGGGATGATGTGGATGATGGAGTATAGATAGTATAGATAGTGGGGCGGCCCGGCTACGAGCAAGTACCTCCCGAGGCATGGGCAGCTAGATTTAGCCACCATCACTTTGTGTAGGGAGATGCCCCTACAGGGGTAGGTGGTGACCTTGATTACATAGTTAGGGGTGGTATAAGGGTAGCTAAGCAAAGCATCGGGAGGCAGAGGTGGGCGCATTGCATGCGTAGGTGGCTGGTCTAGAGCCCAGATGCCCTAGGTGGAGACAGAGAGGATGATGAGGAGTAGGTAGCTGCCCTACAAGCATAGGTTACAGGTTTACAAGGCCAGTTGGCCACTACACAGTGTAGATTCGAGGCATTACAGGCAGTGTAGTAGGCATAGGTGGCGAGACTAATGGCACCTCCACACACCGGGACAGGGTCCCAGTTCACAGGAAGGGGTGGGATAGGGTCCCATAGGATAAGTATAGGGGCCGAGGCCTATGGGGCCACCACAAACCATACCCATATCTAGGTTACGGGATGCCTTAGGGGAGGCCAGATATTACCAGGATCAGCTAATAGCGGTCGGGATATATTTTCTATCCTATGGAGAGTACAGAGGCACAACAGCCTCAAGTGAGAGGACTAGATCCCGGACTCACAACGTGGAGAGCATAGGGGGCCATCAAGCCCCAAGACAGGATTAGGGTGAGGCCACCAGCTCATGGAGGCCAGCTCTAGGTGATGTACCGGCGCAGGGCCCGACCTCGACCTATGGTGGGTGGTGAGAGGTTATTAGGCCGTCGGCCAAGAGTTGAGGAGGAGACATGCGAGACTGAGATGGAGGATGTCCGGCAGGATGATGCCTGATGCACATCCCTTTATTTTGATGTATTTTGATTCATTTTTGATATATACCGGCTGCGTGCCAAAGAGAGTGAGGATGTATGAGAGTTTTGTATATTTTTTATCATATACCGGCCTACATGCCAAAGATGGTGAGGCTGTATATGATATTTTTGAGAGATTTGATTATATGTACTAGCCTGCATGCAAAGATATTTGAGATTATGTATATGGAGACACACGTTTGGATATTTTTATTTATAGAGATGATGATGATGATGAGTATGGTCATTATGTGTATACATGGTTGTGGTTATCTTGCTATTTTGATGTGTATATGTTATGGAAAATATAAGTCATGTAGGCATGATAGAGTCAAGTCATAGGCATGGATCGAGTTAGGTTGTGGTCTAGGCATGGATTGAGTCAGGTTTTAGACATGGTGGAGTTAGGTTGTAGGCATGGTTGAGTTAGGTTGTAGTTTAGGCATGGATTGAGTCAGGTTTTAGGCATGGTTGAGTCAGGTTGTAGTCTAGGCATGGATTGAGTCAGGGTTTAGGCATGGTGGAGCCAGGTTGTAGTCTAGGCATGGATTGAGTCAGGTTTTAGGCATGGTGGAGTTAGGTTGTTTAGGTAGGGGTGAAGTTAGGTTGTTTAGGTATGGGTGAAGTGAGTTAGGTTGTAATTCATTAATTTGTGCAATGAATGACGATATGGGCTATGGTTAAGATGTTTTATAGTATATACATGATAATGGTAAAGAAATGGTAGACATAATAAATGTATGTTTGATGATGATAAAGGTGGAAAGCAATTTGTTGTTTGATGGGTTTAATTTCCAATTATTGATATAAAAGGAAACTAAATAGGGTATAATGTGAGTTAGGAAAATAAAAGATGAAATGGTTAGGGTAAAAAGTGGCCAAGCTAACCTCCAAGGGCCCCATGCCCTCAGAGTGTTGCCTACATAGTCCCAGCAAAAGGGACCTCAGACCGATGTATTTCTCCCATAAGCTAGGGAAGAATGCGACGAGGTACTCGTATGGGTGGGTATGTTATAGGCATGATTGGGTCTAGGTCTGTTAGGTATGGGTGAATTGTGGGAACATTGGTATAGGTGATTTTGAGTTGATTATGGGGAAAGAGGAGAAAATTACCCAAAAATAAGCATCGAGTATCAAGTCCTGTATAAGGTAATCAATACGTAATGAAGAAGGTTTAAAATATAAGAGGTGGCAAGAAAGCAACTGATTGGTAAGGATCATAACAGGTGGATCAAACCTTAGATGGGATGATGAATGTAAGACCCTAAAAGCATTGCATGATTGATTATTGTAAAGGTGAAAAAGTAGTCACATGATCACCAAATGTTGTGGTCCAATAGGTCCCTTGAGGTGGTAGGAAATGAAAGTGCGAATGGTGAGAGGGTGAAAAGTGGTTAGTTTTTATATGGTACTAGGTAGCATGTTGTTTTGGCAAGAGATCCAAGGTCACAATGGGAAAGTCCATGACTAAAAGACTTTTTGTTTTGACTGATATTTGAGATAGACTGATCGATGCGGGAAGTCTATATGGGATGAGGAAATTAACTCCTTGAGGTCTTCATGAAGTTGATCGATTGATGCGGGAAGCTTCAAATTTTTTTATTTTTGTCTTTCTTTTTTTTGAAAGAGATTTACATAGTTGTCCTTTGAGGGAGCAATCTATTTATAGCAAGCGATTATAGAGAGAAAGATTTCCTTTTGAGGGAGTCATATTTTTATTGGAAGTTTGACTCAAGGAGTTGGATCCCATGTGAGGGATTTTAAGTCATGGAAAAGACTAAGGTGAAGAATAGGATTCTTGTTCAGAAAGTAGGGTGAAACGACCATGGGATCTCATCTAAAGGTAGACGAAAAGTATCCATGAGAATCATGCTATGTGCAACACCGTGGTACACATATTTAAGAGAAGATAAAAAGTGACGGGTATGCACATGATTCTTATTTAATCATTGGTGATGGCGTAGGAAGTGGATAACACTCAAGGGACGAGCATGGAAAGAGGTAGAAGGTGAGGTAGGACTAAAATTCAACAATAGAATGGTCGAAGATGCAAGGTGTTAAGGGGATCAGGTTCGGGTTTACCATCAAGTGAAGATAAACAATAAGCACCTGATCCATAAGTATGAGTCACGATGTATGGTCCAAGCTAATTAGGAGAAAATTTTCCCGTTTACTTTTTCTGCTTTGGTTACATGTTGATTTTCCTTCAAGACATGGTCGCCGACTTGGAAGGTTCACTCATGGAAATGTTTTTCATAGGCACGTTTGATACATTTTTAGTAAACTTGAAGGTGGTTAAGAGCGTTAAGATAATGTTCATCTAATAACTCGAGTTGTGCTAAACAGTCCTAATGAAATTCATCATCATTGAGCATGTCATGGAGAGAAATGCAGAGTGAGTGAATCTAGACTTCAAGGGTAGAAAATCCTCTATACCATAGACCATAGATAAAGGTGTGCCGGTAGTGGAAGTGCGAATACTAGTGCGGTATGCCCATATGGTGAAAGGAATGTGTGTATGCCAGTCCTTCCCAGTATCATTAACCACTTTCATGAGAATTTTGTTCAAGGTTTTGTTGGTGGATTCGGCTTGGCCATTGGTCTATGGGTAATAAGGTGATGAGAAACTTAGCTAAATGTCAAAGGTGTTGAAAGTTTTTGCAAGGTTTTATTTTTGAATTGTTTTCCATTATCAGTGATGAGGTGATGTGGGACACCAAAGTGACAGATGATGTGATGATTGATGAACTCACATATTTTCTCAACTTTCGTGGAAATGAGAGGTATGGATTCAACCCATTTTGTGTAGTATTTGGTAGCGGTGATGATCCATTGATGTCATTGGGAAGAATGGGGATTGATCTCTCTGACAAGATCCAAACCCCATTGAGAGAAGGGCCAAAGGTCATAGGAGACCTGTAAGGCATGACTGGGTGTATGATGAAGGTTGGTGTGTTGTTGGAATTTTTTACAATGTTTGACATAGTCACAACAATCATGGTTGAGGGTCGGCCAGTAATATCCTAGGTAAAGAATACGCTTAGTAACAATGAGGCCACTGAAGTGACCTCCACATATGCCATCATGAACTTCCTTAATGGTATAAGGAATTTCAAACTCGTAAGGCACCGTAAGAGAATTCCATCGAAGTCATGTTTATAGAGGAGGCCACCCATGATGATGTAATGAGAGACCTTTTTAAGAAAGGCCTGTTGTCCATTACGAGTGAGGTCGGGAGGCAAGATGGAACGGGAAAGGTAGTCTGAGTATTGTTTATACCAAAGGTCACTCGGGTTAGGGGTAGTGGTTCCAATGGAGTAAACCTTGCAAGGTAAATAAGAGGGTGATTGGAGTATTTGTATGGTGACAAAGATTTTAGAATTCGGCAGTGAAGTAGGGATTTGAGAAGCCAAGCAGGCCATGGTATCTACAAATTTGTTGGTTGAACATGGGATGGTTTGAAGGGCGTAGCGGTCGAAGGTGGTCAAAAGTATGTCTATGTGATGTTTATACTTTTGGAGTGTCTCATTACAACATTAGTATATACCATTGACTTGGTTTACGACCAATTGGGAATCACCAAATATGTTAATGGATTTGACATCTAAGGCATAGGCAACTTGGAGACCTAATACGAGTTCTTTGTATTCAACAATATTTTTTATACAATCAAAATCAAGTTTGAAAGGCAAAGACATGGGTTCACGATCAAGCAAAATGAGGATAACACTTGCCCCACCCCCATGCTGACACTTGGAACCATCGAAGAAGAGTTTCATTTGGTATGCGGGCTCGTCTAAGGAAAGGGAAGCAATTGACTCATCTGGAAAGTCAAAATTAGAAGGTTGATCCCCAGAAATAGGTGCACCACCAATTGGTGGTGATGGCTTGGCCCTTGATGGAATTTTGGTGGATAAATTTGAGGTCGAGGTTGGCCAAAAGCATGAGCCAGCGTGTGGCACGTTGATTTTGGTAAGGTTTGGCATACATGAAGTGTAAGGGGTCGGTGTTGGTCACAACATAAGTCTTGTGATTAAGTAGGTAATGGTGGAGTTTTGTGGCAACAAAAACTAAGGCTAAGCAGATTTTTTTGGCATGGGTGTATCGAGTTTTGTAGTCTAAAAGAGTATGGCTTATGTAATAAACCTCTTGCTCCCTATGTTTTTCATCATGATGAGCAAGCATGGCCCCCAAGGAGTGATCGGTAGCTGAGATGTATAGGTAGAAGGGTTGATTGTCTTTAGGTGGAATGAGTATGGGTGGTTGGAGAAGGTATTGTTTTAAGGCCTCAATATTTATGGTGGTCATTATCCCATTTAAAAGACGCATCCTTCTTAAAATATGATGAAATGGTTGACACCGATCAAACAATTGTGAAATGAAGCGGTGAATAGATCAGAACTTTGCCTGCAGCTACTGGAGTTGCCTAAGATTAGTGGGAAGAGGCATTTCAAGAATGGCCTTGACTTTAGCAGGTCAACCTCTATGCCACGTAAGGAAACAATAAATCCTAGGAGATTTCCTGAGAGAACCACAAAGACACACTTCTTTGGCTAAAGGCAAACGCAATATTTAATAAGGTGGTCAAAGATGGTTTTTAGGATGGCGAGGTGCTTGGAGCGGCATTTAGATTTGGCTAGGATATTTTCCATGTAATCTTCTAATATACGATGCATGATGTCATGGAAGATATAATTCATAGCCTGCTGATAGGTGGCCCCAACATTTTTAAGGAAAAAGGCATGACTTGGTAGTAGAAGGTCCCCAAGGAGTGATGAATGTGGTTTTTGTTGATCCTGCGGGGCAAGCAAGATTTGGTTATAACCGAGAAATCATCCATGAGTGATAGCATCTCGTGACCAATGGTAAGGTCAACTGCAAGTAGAGGGAAGTCATATTTTGGGAAGGCTAGGTTGAGGTCATAGAAATCCATGTAAATACGAAGTCCCCTTGTCACCTTAGTGATAGGGACAATGTTGGAAATCCACCAGGGGATAATCAATGGGTAAGATGAAGGAAACATAAAAGGAGGCGTTGAATTTCTTCTTTGACTAGAAGAGCAATGCGAGGGTGCATTTTCCTCAGCTTTTGTTTGATGGGTTTGGCGTCGGGAATGGTTACTGATATTGTGTACCACTATAGTGGGGTCAATACTAGGCATATCTATGTAAGACCAAGTGAAAATGTGGTTATGGTTTTTGAGAAAAGAAGTGATGGCTTCCTGTTCAAGCAGCATCTAAAGATTGTCCGATCTTTAGAATGTGTGGGTTTTCTAAGTATGAATGTTGATTTCGATAGTCAATTCATTCAACATGGTTTGCATCTTAGATGGTAATGACCGATGAATATATGAGTCTTCAACACCAAGGTAGGTGAGTATAGATTCATCATCCTAACATTGAATGATGTTAATCAAAGGTGTATTGTCATCGATAATTTTAGGGTATAGGAAGGGAAGAGAAGAGGGAGCCTCGCCCTCGCGTTGATAAGTCAGAGGCCCCAAGGAAATGGTGTTTATGAAAAAAAAGTTAGGAGGAATGGATTATGAATCCATGACTCCATCAACAAAGGTGGTGATGGTGGTGAAGAAGAGTGGATGGAAGAAGGTGGAGAGGGGCTAATGTCCTCAATGAGTTCAATGTGGGCCTTCTTGGTAGGTGGTTTAGCAAAGCCGATACCACTAGGGTCATTATGTTTACGGGTAGTGCATGGAATAATAGTAAAGTGGCCTTGCTTGAAAAAGCCAAAACCAAAACCCTTCCATGCACATTGGTGTAGGAAGGTGTGGGTGAAACATTGATTAGTGAGTGACTTGAAGTAAGTAGAAAATGGGTGGGTTTGTGATGGAGGTTAGGTGTGTAAGTGGTAGTATCAAGTCCCCCATATGTGAGATTGGTACGAAGGTGGGGAGGACCATAAAGGAGGCACTCTCCTATACGGTGATCATAGCGAGGGTGTTGGTGAAGAATTCCATACTCTTGTGGAGTAAGGAATGTGTTGACACTATATAAGTGATACTCCCCAGTGAGGCATTGAAAAATGCCTTCAAGAGGATCGGTAGTTGGTATGTGTGTAGTTGGAATGGATGATGTATCAAGATCGGATCGGAGATGGGGTTAACAGATTAGGAGGCTGATGGTTCAGCCATGGAGGTTGTGGCAATGGTAGGAATGGAGGAGGTATGTGCGGTTGAGGTAGTGGCGGCACTGGTGAGTGGAGGTGTAGGTGAAGAGGTAGTGGTTGTGGAGGTAGATGCTTTAATAGGTATGATCATGTCATTGGGTTGGTAAAGCATGTTACAAGTTTTGAAAGGTGATGGGTCAACCAGAATGGTATATGTGTGTCCTTCATGCTCAAACTTTACATAATGATGTAAAGTGGAAGGAACACAACCCATAACATGAATCCAGGGTCTACCAAGCAACAGGTTATATTGAAATTCCCCCTCTAAGATGTAAAACAATTTTGGAGGCGTGTATGGGGCCCACGCAAAACATGGAGGATGACAGAGTGCAAGTGTAGAGGTGATAGCGTCATTAAATAAACACAACATAATGGGATGTGTATACATGTAATTGTCGGTATGCACATTTGAGTGAATGCATGGGAAGAGATGATATTAATGCTAGTGCCCCCATCAATCATAACACGTCGTACACGTATATCATCGATGTGGATAGAGATGAAGAGGGTTGGATCAAGGTCATCGGTTTGGTGCGGTGTGATATCTTCCTCTGAGAATCTAAGGGAGGCTACCTGGTGAGTAGGTGGAAGTGTAGATGAAGGTGATAATTTGGTGAGAGAGGCTACATGATGAGGTGTAATAATGGAGGCTACGGGTGTAGGGTCATTGGGTAAAACCTCAATAGATTGAAGAACTTCCATGAGAGCTTGACAATGGGATTTTGAGGTTTAGATGAGGTCATATAGGGAAATTTTGAGGGGGGATTGGTGTATTTGTTTGAGAATCGCGGTGTGTGACCCCATTAGAAATAGGATATGTGGGGCCATGAGATAGTGATTTTAGGTGTGGGTGTAAATGGTATGTTAGGTATAGGATTGGTTGGTGGGTCGGTTGCCTTTTCCTTTCCTTTATCCTTCTGAGCATGGGTAACAACGTGGATCATGTTGATTTGAGGTGGGGAGGTAGGTGAAGTAGGTGAGCCATGAAAATTATAGAGACAAGAAGGGCAAAAGCTAAATGGTGGGAAGGAACCTTGTGAGATGAGTTGGGCACACCGACCTTTGGGTGGAGGTTTGACGAGTTCTTTGATGCAAACCATGTTAATTTCAAATCTTGGAGGTGGTTCTAGGAGTTGTGGGGGTGAAGGTCTGGGTTGTTGAGTAGGCAATGAGGGAAGAGCTGTGGGAATGGGTGTTGGTGAAATGGGGTCCTCATCGAGAAGGTCATCATCATCAAGTTTTCTTCGGAAGGACATAACTAGATAAGAACGGTTTTTAAAGATTTGCAGTTCTCTACATTATGCCCTGACACACTGATGGTAGGCACAAATTTTGGTGTCGTCAAACCCTTTTGGTTTGGGTTTGAGAGGGTCATAAGGTTTGAGCGGTGGTAATGTGATGATAAAATTTTCAAGGAGGTTGGTTAAAATTTTGGCATAGGATCCCACTAGTGGATCACAATGGGAAGTGAAAGTGAGTTTGGGTATAGGTGTGGCTGATGGGTATAGGTGTGGTTGATGGGTATAGGTGTGGCTGATGGGTATAGGTGTGGCTGACTGTAGAGGAAGGGTGTTTGCATGAGGGGAGTGGGTCGAGCTATGGTTTTAGGTGTTGGTGTGATCTTGGGTGTTGGTCGTGTTTGCTTGGGTAGGGGTATGGTAGATGAATTGGCAGGAGAGTGTGTGGTTGTTTTGACTACCTTATTGGAGGGTAGCGGATTTTTGTCTTTAGGTTGCACCTTCTTGGGTAAAGGTGATATGGGCACATGAGCTCTAGAGGGAAAGTGGATGGTGGAAGGGGGCATGTTACCCATGGGGATAATGAAGGTGTTGTGAAGGTAGATGGCATGGGTCATGAAGGAGGCATGAGGGAAAGAGACTAAAATGTTAGGGGTAATGCAAAATCTATCAATGGTATTGGAGGTATGGGTGGTAAAGATGCTTGAGTGCGGGCATAAGTCGTGTCGGGTGCTTGGGTATGGTAGAGGTCTGCGAGGGTGGAATGGGTTGCTACATTTTTAGTTTACTGGTGGGTGGAGGTTTCTTAACCACACTAGAGGGGCAAGGTCCTAGGATAGACAGAAAGGGTGAAGGTGGTGAAGGTGTGATCGACGAGGTTGGAGTATGAGATCTATGGGATTGGTTCTTCTGTTTGGGTTCGGAGTAGGTTTGGTGTTGGCTTTGGAGGATGTAGCTAAATCTAATTTGATGGGTGGATGAGTAAGGCTAGCGGTTGGGATGACCCCTAAGGTAGTAATAGGTTTAGGCAAGGAAGATGATGTAGGTGTGGGCTTGGATGTAGATGCATGTTGGGTTATGGGTAGGGGTGTGAGTTGAGCCATGAGTGGTATCGTGGTGGAATTTGTGATAGTTTTAGTTGTGTTTGGTTTAATTGGCTGAAATATTTTTGGGTAGATAGTGGAAGTGTCAGCAAGTGACATCTACATTTGTGTTGAGATAGGAAGTAGAAGATGCCCCCAAAGTAAGGCTCTATCCACATAATCTAGGCGATCGGCTAGGCATGAAAAAGACACTATTGTAGGTGAGGTTGATGAGGATCCAATGGAAATTCCCGTAAAATGTGTCTTAGAGATGGGGAATTTTCTAGCTTTAGCTTCTATGGGTAAGAGAGCCGAAAGTAAGTCCGTAGGATCTTGGGTAGCTGATGGAGAATGGTCACCTAGAGGCAAAGGTATTCTACTAGATCCTTGATAGGTGGAGGAGAAAATGGGTGCTCCTTTGTGGGTGGAGGAGAAAACATGTGCTCCTTTGTGGGTGGAGGAGATGAATGAGCATCTTCCTAGGCTGAAGATGTACCGCGGGTGATGGATCTCTAGGTGGAGAAGTCAAAGGTGAAATGGTTTCGATGTTAACAGGAGTCTCCTTCATGGGTGAGAGAGGAGACGAAGGGTGTCCCTCTGTGGGTGGAGGAGTAGGTGAAGTGGGTTCAAGTGTAGGTGGAGGACTTCGGGCTAAGATTTCCTCTATGGAAGGAATATGAGGTAATTGGGAAGCAACGGGTGCGTCACTAAAAATAGCATGGACCTCGCGGGTATGGCTATCATGAGTTGAGGTCTCTCCGGTTTGATCAGAAGAAGGGGCATGATTAGGAAATGGTTTCTTAAAGATGTGTAGGTTTTGATTGGCAGGTGTGTTAGGATTATCCAAGGTTAACTCACCTTTCTCGAGCATTTCTTGGACAATGTTTTTTTGAACCGTCACTATGATCTTTACTTGATGATAGTTACATAAGTCGTGCTCTTTGTACCACGCAGGTGTGGGGCGAGAGGGTCAAAACATGTGTGTGGTTTTACAAGAGGAAGGGTGATGGCCCCACTTTAATGAGCTTTTCTAAGACAAAAGAATAAGGTTCCCCAATTGGGGTGTATTTCCGTTGTTCCCGTCTAAATTGAAAAGTTTGGATAGGAGAAAGATTAGATGAGGGACTAGCCTGATTTGATGGATGAGTTAGGCTGGACTTGAGTACCACTGTGTTAACATTTCCCTTAGCTTTTGAATAATTGTTATGTGGTTTTGAAGAATAAGAGGTATCATTTGATTTGAATGTCGAGTTCTTATTGCGTAGTTGGATTTTTTTTTCTTCAATGGCCCGAATCTCTAGCTTCGTGTCATGGTGAATGCTTCATCAAAGGTTCGGAAATTCAGGACCTAAAGGGTCAGTGAGATATGTCTAGCACAAGCCCACGTGAAGAGCTCTATGAGTTTGGTTTTTGGTAGTTGGAATGTGAGTTGATTGATCAGGCTACGCCAACGAGCAACAAAATCTGTGATAGATTTGTCGTCATACTGACGTGTAGAGTAGAGGTCAGTCATGGTAACTTTCTTAACGACATTGATGGAGAAGTGATCCAAGAAGGCTTGGGCTACTTGAGTGAATGAGAAGATAGAATGTCTAGGTAACCCACTATACAAGTCTAATGTAGGCCCAGTCAGAGACATGGGAAAGGTCCTCAGAAGAAAAGCGTCATCATGGGCGATCAGATAACACCCATGTTTAAAAGACCGCAAATGTTGTTGCGGGTCCTCTTTCCTATTGAAGCAGTTAAATTTAGGCATTTCCCAATGTAAGGATATGGACGGATAGGAATGGATGAGTGGATGGGATCATTACAAATCTCATTGTAGGTGAGAGAGTTGTGTGTGCCAGAAACCGATGCCTCCAATGTCTGCATCTTATCCATCATTAACTTGATTAGGTCATTGGTAGGTTGTGATTGCTGGGTACCTCCTATAGCATAAGGAGGTTGGTGTTGGACATATGATGGAGGTGGCATTCTTGTATATGGTGATTTTGTATAGGTAGATTAAGAAGGAAGAAGTGAAATAGGGGGTATGTACCCATAATGAATGATAGATGAAATGGGAGGATGCTGATAGTATGTATATGGAGGTGGAAGGGTCATGGTGACCCTAGTGGCAATGGGGGCTAAGGATTGTGGAATAGAAAGAACAATGTTTTGAAAAGGGGTAGGGGTCACCAACACTGGGGGTGGTTGTGTAGCTACGGGTATATATGAAATAATAGGTGTGGATGAGGTTATGTTTTGGGTGGTTGGTGAAGGTATAGTGGATGTGGCGGGTGCAACAGAGATGTGGCAGACGTAGTGGTCATAGTAGGTATGGGGCCTAGATGCAAAACTATTGAGGGTAAGGAAGGTGTGGATAGCGTGGAGCCAGGAGGTTGGAGCAGAAGTAGGAGCGAGTGTTGGGGGAATAGATATGGGCATGTCATATATCAACTAACCCGAGGCATCTCAAGTGGATGAGTGGGAAAGATAAAACTACAAGGTGGAAGGGTTCTGGTCAAGGAGTCATGTGAACTCCTCATCTCCTGTGGCGATAGTGATAGGTTAGGTAGGATCCATGGGTGATAAAATAGAAGGTGGTGAAGGACTAGGTGGGAGTGGTTGATGACTGGCATGGAATATGAGGGTGTTTTCTTGGCCATGTGAACAAGCACGACAGTGGAAGCACTACTTTCTATAAATGACACAAAAATACAAAGCAGAGATAGGATAAATAGATAGTGGTACATGAATTGAGGTTAAAATGTCAGCTGAAAATTACACAAAGCTAAATGATGCCTAAGTTAGGTTAACGCTGGTCACAGGTAACCGTGGTTGGTCACTATGGAAAGTGGATAGTTGGTCAAAACAAGGTAAAAGGCCAATACTTTGCCAAGTATGCAAGATGCTAATGGAATTACTAGGTCAAGTGAATATGATAAGAATAATAGAGACTCGAAAAACATAGCAGGTGAAGCAGGTGTCCTTTTGGGTAGGTTGACCAAAAGAATAGTAAACCGACACCAGTTAGGAAAAACGATGATGATCAGAAGGTAACCGATGATGGTCGCTAGACCAACACCGGTTACTGTGAAATTGAAACAATGATGAAGAAAATGTGGTTGTGAGTTAAAATTAGATGTGGAATCAAACCTAGAATTCTAAGAATGATGAGAATATGGTCCAGGCACACTCAAATGAAGTTGGAATACACCAACTATGATGAGGAGTGTACAAGGGGAAATAAGAAAATGAAGAACGTGACCTCTCACCTCAAAACGCAAGCCAAGTAGAAACACTAAGAAAAATATGATCCTAAGAGTGCTTTTTCTATTATGTTTGTTTAGCTTATGCTATTTAAGGACTGACTCATGAACTTTAGAATAGAATTTTTGGTGAGGATGGCTTCCTACGAAGAAGGAGATCTACAAGGAGAGGTTTCAGGTATGTTATGGCGGGGCGGGCTGTCCTTTGATGGGGTACTGGATAGAGATAACCAGCGGGGTGCCCACTGTGTCGTGATTGTGTGATCACCTACAACTTCTTCGGGTGAGATGTTGTTTAAGAATGTGTATATATTTTTAATTTTGTGATGTTTGGTAAGACTCAGAGAGAGAAAGAGAAAGGAAGTGATTTTCTATGATTTGTTTGTCAACCATCAGCTGGGCATGACTTCCAGCGTATAGGTTGCCCTCAATTAATGTGAGCTAATGCAGAGAAGCAGAATGAAATGAAACAAGTTTTAAACCCAAATTGAAATGTTGAATTCGATGACACAAAAAGATGAATAAGAGAAGGGATGCTCTTTCACTAATGCGATACTAATGAAAGGGAAGAAGTGTTCTTTTTTAAAGCACCAAAATATGATTTCTTTTAGACAATAGAAGGAGAGAAGGTTCCAGGGGAGAAATTTTAATGTAAGAACCTTTTAGAAAGGAAACAAACATGCAAATTTTCACCTAGAAATGAAAGAATGCAAAGAACTCGAATGGATCCCACTAAGCGTGTGAAAATGTTTCACTTGATTCTAGAGCATTTCTTCGAATGTTGATGAAACAGATAAGGGTAAAGGGCTAGGAGGAATACCTGTTAAGATGTTGGTTGTAGGTTGTTGCACATGTATGACTTATGGATCCACAACTGATTGTGAGAGCTTCCTTTTTCTTGGAGGAACTACCTAAAATGGAAAACAAGACCACCAAATGAAAGTTAAACAATATATGCAAAGTGGACTACCTAAAGATATGCTAGATCCAGGAAGAGTGATACTTCCTGATTGTCAATCCATTGTTTAAAACAACTTAATGCTAATAATAAAGGAAATCCTATTGTAGTTAAAATGATTTAGGTATCTCATTCATCTACAATAAGTAAATTCGTTCACAACAGGCTAAGCTATAATTGAATCAAGGTCAAGGTAATCTGTGATCTGGTCAGGGTGAGGTTCTGGGTGGTTTTGGGTATTTGGTGGAGGTTTTAAGCTTTGTTCTTGGTTTCTGGTCAAAACACAGAGACCGACGTCGGTCTGGTATGACCAATGTTGGTTTAGGTTAACCAAAACGGTTATGGTTAACCGGCCAAGTATGGTTTGGGGTATAGGAAACTCAATAAAAACTTGAGGTGAGGATAGATCTAAGGTTAGATGAAAGTGAAAGGGAAATGGAAAGGTTTATGTGGGTCTTAGGTACACACAGGAATGATTAAAATCTAGATATGGGTAGTTCAAGGGTGTGGGTGAAGGGATGGTCAAGTTTTCATGGAGGAAAAATGGTGGGGGAATGGAAAGGGAGCAGAAACTAATAATAGAAGTAAAGAGTCTGCTTAAATGATAATGAACTAGTGTTGGTTAACAAAACTTATTGTTTGTATGAGCTTGATGTCTAGTTGGAAATGGTGGGTGATCAAATGGGTGGAAATTGGTGTGGTACTGGCACTTCCTGGATTCTCTCGTGAAGGAAAATGGCTCTGTGATTGCTTCAGTGTCGATATGGATGCTCTGATGTGTGTACTAATGTTGGTTCTACTTGCATGCAACTTTGGTTTCGTCACTTATTCTCAAAATATTTTTCCAACCTCTCAACAATGTGCTAACCTCAAAATAAGTTTATTCGGGGTTAAATGGTAACCGATGGAGGTTCGGGTTGACAACAAAGTGGTTTAGGTAACCGTGTCAATTAGGGCGGGATTTCTTAGGTTTTCTAAAATGGGCAGATCCCTTTGATTTTCTTGGATCTCGCTTGCTTTTCTCCACAGATTAGCATGGAAGCTTCCTTCTAACAAACAAGAATGTCATTAGAGGGAATATAGGCTTTTTTTTAGGGTTTGGGTAGGTCTTAGTTAGTTATGGCAACATACTAAGAATAGGTATTAGGGTGAAGTGGCTAGATGAGGTGTCTAGGTGAGGTGGATATGTAGGCATTATCTCAATTAGGATATTAAAATAATAAATATTGTGAGATAATGAATTAATTTAATTTAATTAATTAAATTAATATTAGAGTGGGATGAAAGGGGCTATGGTTAGGTAAATATGTTCAAGGTGCTTGTTTGTGACAAGGGACCGAGGGGAGTGTGACCCCATTTTGGTGTCTACTGATTAAGCACTTTATAAATTTTAATGCTTCATCCACCAAAGGATTTGTAGAGAAGAATTCAAATGTCCTGGGCAATTCCTGTGATTAAATCCTTCAAATTTCTAGTCTCTCTATGGAATTCTACATATACATACGAAGCACGCGCGCATCCTGTAAAGTGGAATAAAACTTGTGCACCCATAACTAGGGTGGTAAAGCTTCCGCCTTCTCACAAAAGTCTCTCACACTTCTAAACTTGGTGATGAATAGGTTTATTACCATGATAAGTAGATATTTGAGTACGTGCATTGCTCCTGAAGAACCTAGTAGTAAGAGCAATATTAATTTCAGTCCATCCTAGAATATTATCTTTATGGGCAACCCACCATCATGTTGTTTTCCCATGTAGTGTATATGCTAGCATATGTCTTCTTTCCAGTGGGTCTATCCACTATTCCACAATGGAGCACAGAATACCATAAAATCTCCTTCTCCGGTGTAACAAGGTCGAGTTGTTACATATCCTCCCGACATAATACGGTTTTCTTCCTTTAGGAAATATGCTCTTGAATTCACGCCTACTAACTCATAAGTGCTACAAGCCCAATTATCATAACCAACACTTGTAGTATCACTAATAGACTGTTCATCCTCCCACCGAATTATTCCCTCTTTAGATGGCTTAAGTACTTCTAGATCTCGAATGGCACATACATAAATCCTATTCAGTCTTCTTCACTCAAGGACTCAACATAGGGAAAAAATATGTCATCTGTTAAAGGTATAATAACTCTCTCCTCCTTATTTTCAAAACTAATATAACCCTTGTTAAACCGAAGATCAACATTATTTGCATAGCACTAAGGATGCCCCAATAGAGCTGGGAAGATATCTCGACTGCCGGCGCTAAAACCTCAAAATCTCTAGTGAACTTAGCTCCTTGCATGGTAATGGATGTATCTTTCAAAACTCCGATGGGAGTGGCCTTAGTCCAATTAGCGATGAACAATACATTAGAGGATGGCTACAATATGGGTCTTCCCATTTGCACCCATGCATCCAAAGTAAGAACATTGACTTCTCGCACTTGTATTAATCAATATATTACTCCTTAAGCACCCATCCACAACAAAGCATTCGAGTGATTTCCTTGTCATAATCTAGGCTATGAGGGGCAATATTTACATGCAGGATCTATCATGTAGTCTCAACACTTGCGCGTGGAGTGCTTCCTTTTAACCATTTCCCTAACAGTGGAATGATATTCTCCTCACACGACAATTTGGACACTTTTCTTAATTCATCTACATCAGTCTAGACCATATCTAATGCTTTCTTTTGCTCCATCTTCCATGATTGCTCCTTTAAATATTGTATTTCACCCTGAAGGTTCCTGAGTACCTCCATGGTTTCATGATAAACCTCCTTCTGATGGGCTAGAACTGGGTACCGTGCATGAAGAACCTCCTCCTTAGTGATGGTAGGCTTCTACTGTAATGCTTCTCTAGCGCGTGCCGCCTCAATATGGGTCGTGATCTTTACTTGTAATGCCTTGGAATCTGCTTCCAACTTAGGCATCCATTGATGTTCCATAGCACGTTGTATCCTAACCATCCCTACACCTTTGTTTTCTTTTTTATGCTGCTTGTTAATAAGCTCATACAAGTCTGGGCACTCCTTATAGCTATGGTTCTTTCCATAGAAAGAACATGTAATATTCTAGGGACATTCACACTTGTAGTGGTTAGGAGATCCACAAGTATAACATGTTCCGTGAGGGAACTCACCTCTTCCACCACCACGGCCTCATCCTCCGAATCCACCGCGGTATCCTCAACCTCCGCCACAAACACCTTTAAAACTCCCTTCTTTTCGATTATAGCGCACCTAATTGTGATCCCGATCTTGATGCTCGTTCTTTCCTTTAAAGTGATTTGAGACTCTTGTATGTCATACACCAATATCTATAGCATCATGGATCTAACTAATCAATCGACAATCTTCCGTGTCATGAGTCGTGGACCTGCAGATTTTACAATAGCTTGAAACGGTCTTCCTTATCATATGTTGTAGTAAGGGACAAATGGCTAGCATCATGGTTTAAATGATATATCTCATAATCCAACCATAATGAGTGCACCAATCTATGATGATAACTATCCTTTGTGTGACCTTATACTTCATAATATGTGCACTAAATCCATGTGTGTGTCTCATGTGTTGAATTTTCCAATTGCCATAGCTGCAACTGTGCTTCTAAAAATGGGCTCACCCAAGTTTCTATGCTCCCAATCGCCTCGGCACGTAAGGATGCTTCAAGTTCTTTGTGCAAATTAGTGTATGTATTATGTGATAATGCCCTCCTAAAAAGGGTAATCATGCCCCCAATGAACCATTGTGCATGTTGGCTTACGTGTATATCATAAGAAAGCTTAGATAACAATGTTTTACAATGGGCATCATACTCTCTGACACTTTTAGTACTGTCTTGCTTAATATTCTTGAGTGCACTTATACTCTTCTACTCAAACTCAGGGATGTGAAACTCTTTAAGGAATGCATTTTTAAAGATGTATAGTCGCATGTAAGTCTAATCAGGTTCAAAATTTCTATACCAATTGTGTGCACACCCTTATAACGTAGTAGAAAATTGGCTTTCCCTATGCTCAAAAGTCATGATTCCTTTTGTGTGCCACAATATTCACACACATGCACATGTTCAAAAACATCTTTTATACCCCTATACTTTGGAAGACGAAGACATTTCCCACCGATCCAGACCTCCCGTGTTTCCTCGGCCTCCAAAACCACTAGATCCGCGGAACTAAATTTACCTATGCCTCTTGATCCCAAATCTATAGTGGGGTCGGACAGAAGATTTACTTACATGTGTCCCAATAGTAGAACTAAACTGTACCCGATAGTCTGTGAAGTGTTACCACTCCCATAAGTTAGTCCAAAAATTGGCACGCTTGTATTCTGCGCTGATGATACACCTAAAAAGGTACTCCCATATAACAATGAATTCGTTTGTGTTTCCATTGTTGTGCCTTTCATAAGACTCCATCCTACTCTTCCACTGCTTGAATTAGCTTGCTGACTATTTTTTGTACTAGATGTTGGAAAACCAAGCACAAGGGCAAGGTTTCTAGGTGGATTCAGATGCATGCCCGTGGCCCAGGTCATCTCTGTTGGCATGCTTCTGTGTGAGGTCGAGGAGGGATCCCTATCATGCTTTCCTATATGGGGGAGTCCATGATGCTCTAGCTCCACATCTCCTTCATGAGCTCCAAGTCCTTCATGAGCCATATCTCTCCTTAATGTTATTCACTCGTAATGTCACGCTGCTTCTCTACCTCCCTCTCGCATGCCTCATTATAATTAAGCCATTTTTCCTCTCTCTTCCTTTCTACTGCTAGGTCTATCATCTTTCACCAAACCTTCTCTTGCCCCTGCATGTGGTGAGGTTTAGTTAGCCATTAGTTTACTCTCCAAACTCAAAGTTACCATCAGGATGTTAATTGTCAGTGGAATGCCTTGTAGGTAAGTTCCCCTTGGATATCATAAAAACTGGAATTTAGCTACCTCTGGGCACGAATAAGTGGAAATTGAGTACTCCAAGATATAACTGTTCAAAACACCACGGAACCACGTATCCACAATGTGAGTCCAAATTAGATCAACATCATAAAGGGCCTGAAATTCTTCTTGCATCCAGACAAGTGTGTGATACCTCCAATTTTGCTTTGATGCATAAGCAATTGTTAGAAATCTTATATACTATAGTGTGAACATTTACAACTCACGTTGGAATGGTTCTAAGATTGTGAGTGATCTGTGAAGATCTTATAAGTATTGGGATATGGTCAAATTCCATATTATGTGGAAATTGACTTCCTATATATGTAATGCTCAAACAATGAATAAGAATGAGAATCCAAGTTCATTCAATCTATCTTCTCTACATATTATTGTCTTGTTTTTCATGTTTTTCTATATCGAGTTGCCATCGGAGCGGGTTCATGCTATGCACTGAGGCCTCGGGATTACAAAACGCACAGTGGTGAATTACGGCCCCTTCAATCTCTGATCCATGTGCATGCATGGCTGACAGTCAATAAATACCCAATGCATGTATAAAAGGAGTCTTGTTCGTGTGGAAGCTTTCTGGTGTCAGATCTACACAAAGCCTGTGGCTGGCGAATGGGTAGAGTAATCCATGGCCTGCAAACTTATCTCACTACACCCGTGGACACTCACCTACAGAGACGTGAAGGAGATCTAGTCTTCGCACTGTCGTGGTGACGTCCACCAAGGCCGAACAGAAGTATAAATGTTAAATCCTCTGATATGCATGTATATTTGGACGGATCTAAACTGCGTGTGTACTAGATGACGAGGAGACTAATATCTTAAATACGGAGCTCATGTGCTTCCCTTCCAAAGCCTGCAGACACCTGTGGAGTTAAAATATTCCATATGTTACAAATTAGAATTAGACACTTAGACATTATGTGATCTAATTCATTTTAGATAGTCTTAGGTACTCTTATATTAAAATATATATATATAAATCCAAATCAATGTTTTGATTTATTCTATAAGAGACCTCTATATAAAATTTAAAAAGTAATTTGATTTTATTACTTTTTAATAAATGTAATCGGGTGCATTATTGATAGCAATCGACACCCCAAATATTAAAAAAAAAAAAGCGCATTTTTGGTTGAAACCGACGCTCTAAGTAAAATGGACATCCCTCTAGACAAGTTTAATGGGTTAAACTTTCACACTGGAAAGTCAAAATCCAAATGCAATTAATGCATAAGAATCTATGGAGGATTGTATCAGGAGATGAATCAAAACCCACAGACGTTGCAAAACTAATAGAGTGGGAAACAAGGGATGATAAGGCAAAAATCAATAATAGGACTTGCCCTATCAGATACTGAGCTACACTATGTGGATCTGGAAAAATCATCAAAAACAATTTGGGAACTACTCAACAAAACTTTTGGCTCAAATGCAGTCAATGCTAAATTTTCACTAAAACTGCAACTATTCAAACTCAAGATGAATGAAAATGTGACAATGTCAAGCCACATTAATGAATTAAGATCACTCATAAGGAAACTTGCAGAAGTGAAAGCTATAATAGAAGACGAAGATGCTAAAGCCATACTTCTAAACAATCTTCCTCCTAAGTACAATAATGTTGTGTTCACTCTCAGACAAATGCCCACACAATCACTTGAAGACATGATATCTGCACTTCTAAGTGAAGAGAAAAGAACAAAAGAAGATGTAAAAGAAGAAACTGCTTTGTTTGTTAAAAAGAGATACAAGAATTTTCCTAAAAACAAAGAAGACCCTGAATGCTTTTATTGCAAGAAAAAAGGACACACATATACATATTGTAGAATTCAAGCTAAAGATCTACTCAATGGAAATCTTAAACCAAATGAAGCAAATGTTGTTGTGGAAGAAGAATCAGAATATGAAGAAGAACCAGCACTAGAAGAACCTGACTACAATTCCGATGAATTTCTATTCTAAATAAAGATCTCGGAGGCTAGAGGCAAGGAGGAGGAGGCTGATCAAGCATCTCTTGTTAGTCACCAACAAAGAGACTGCTTCAAAAGTATTGGTGACCTCTTTTATTTCAGTTGTGTGTTTATTTTCTATTGTAATAAGAACAAAAGTGATATTCCTATTCATATTTGTAATAATCTCCTTCTATGTGAAAAATGATGAGGGCCAATGATAGTACTGCATATCATGATGTGGTTGTAGGTAAACCATCTGTAAAACCTTCATACATGGTTTGTGGTAAACCATATGTAAAAACCACCATTCTCGGTTGTTGGTTAGCCATATGTAAAACCATCATTCTAGGTTTGTGATTATCCTTTGAAAATCACCAGTATCATGAAAGAAGATGTAGGTACAGGATCTAGGTTTTCCCCATGTTCACACTAAGGGGGTGATTGTTAGAAATCTTATATACTATAGTGTGAACATTTACAACTCATGTTGGAACTTAATTGCCAAAGTGGAATGTCTTGTAGGTAAGTTCCCTTGGATATCATAAAAATGGAATTTAGCTACCCTCGAGCACAAATAAGTGGAAATTGAGTACTCCAAGATATAACTGTTCAAAACACCACGTATCCACAACGTGAGTCCAAATCAGATCAGCATCATAAAGGGCCTGAAATTCTTCCTGCATCCAGACAAGTGCGTGATACCTCCAATTCTGCTTAGATGCATAAGCAATCAGCCACTCGTATAATTCTATTGGAAAGATAGCGAAAAATCTCTCATATAAACTATCATATAGATTTTATTCCACCCACACGTGTGCGTTAAACTCAAATCCAATGTTGAACCACCATGCGTATTCTTCTTCCAGATTGTGTATCCACTCCTCAATACTTTCTAAGGTCAACCGGTATGTCTTCATCGTGAACCATCCTAAAAACAATTGAAAAAGAGGTCCCGACAACGGAACCAATGATGCAACCTAGAATTCACCAATACAAGCCCAGACATGTTAGCACATCACTCAGCCTAGACTGAGTGTTCACCCAAAGCGTGCAAAGGTACCATGCCCCTCTTTAGGGTTACTATTGCAAGATGTTAGTATGATGAAGACTTAAGGCATTCAAATCTATGACTAATGTATCCTTCTACAGTGCATGTTCAAATCTAGATCTAGAGAATAACAGACTTTAAATATAACCATGATGAAATCAAGTATGTAATACTAAACTATAACCATGATAGCACTTTGATTTAGTCCATAATCTTCATTATATTAAATTCAGTAATACATAGAAGCTTACTTACAATAACAATAGTATACGCTCATGCGCGTATAAGATTTGGCAACATAATCTCATTATACCATAGTTCTCACACTCTCTCCCTATGTTATATAATTCAATACATATTTATAAGGGTGGGTACTTTCCCTTCACCACTTATCTAATCCCAAAATAGGTCGCATGCTATTATTAGCCATGCGCCTTTAAAAAATAGCCACACATGTAAGTGTGCTAACAATAGACTACTTTTGGTTAACTGACAATAGTATATCTATTTTCATCTTGTATCCATGCAAAACACCTCATAGCTGATCCTCCAAAAATAGCCAATGTGTTTCACGCAAGTCTCGATTTGTATGCTCATGCTCCGCACGCTATCTCCAAAAATAGATCCTCATCATAAAAATGGCTAAGTCCCGAATCTATCTCTCTTCTTCACACGCGATCCTTTCCATTACTTTCATGCCTTTGAATGTGCTCTAATCTCCCGCACAAACCTTTTGTATTTTCTTTGCTAAGTGCCATATTCGACCGATCAACATAGACAAACCGGTTTTTTTAAAGTGGCTACTAATACATAGAAAATAGACAAATAAATGACTAAACGATAGGTTATGATAGGTCACCGATCTATATATCGACAGCCGTAACAAATAAACATATATAGAAAAGGGACTTACACAAATTAAGTAACTAAGTAATATTTATCCATGCATCATGACGTTGCATGTGTGCATATGTTAGCACTAGGGTCTGATTTGGTGAACCAACAAGGAGCTATATTATCAATGTTACTAAAAATATTTTTCATGAGGAGATGTCTTTGCAAAGTTGGAAAACATGGTACAATAATCCACACAACATTTACAAAGAATACATTAATCACTGGTTGATCGGATGGCATTATCGGGGTCGAAATAGATCTCAACAATGCAAGAGAAGCCACACATGTATGAGAAGATGATTTTTGATGAATAGATCAACATGGGGTCCATGGGATAATGTATTTCAATTGGATATCTCGCGATAGGATCAATGAATCTTCATAATAACTCCTCTTAAAATAATATATGACAGGATAATTACCCTAATATTAAAGTTAGGAAACACTATGGAAAAGATTAACTGGTTTGTATTATCTAGCAAATGGATCTTCAATGTAGAAACAGCCCGACGTGAGGAACCCACATGCATAGGTTATTTCAACCTAAAATAAATGGAAGAAAGCATTCACAAGGCGTGAAGATAATTTATCAAAGGGAGTCATGATTCACGACTCATGGTGGGATTTGAACAACATTGGCATAACATGCAGCAGTGAATACCCAAAATACAAAATACGAGGCTCAAAGGCCAATGACATTGATGCAAGGAGTAAAGACCAAGAAAATAGAAATGATATAACACCAGATGTAATCACCAATCCACATGCATCTTAAGAACTAGACGCTTATGCCTCTGTGCAACAAAAAAATTTACAAGGGCACATGAAATAAAGATTGCCCCTAAGAGAAATACATTATACTTCCATGAGAGACAAATGATGCTCTAATACCAAATGAAAAGGTACAAGAAGAATTTCAAATAATAAACACAATAAGCGTCTTCTATATTATCTCGTTAATTCATGCGGTAAAAGATACACAATATATAGGTGAAGTTCCCAAAATTTAGGAAACAACTCACAAGAAATAAGCTACGTGAGTTATTTATTTGAAAAACTCACAACTAGAATAGTAACAAGCCTATATTATTAATAATGAGTTATAGTACAACTCATATTAATAATATTACAATATATCACCCACACACATTTAAATAATGTGAGCACTATATATATTTCCTAACACTACTATGCCATATCTTTTGGCATTGCACTAGCAATCATGGTTTCATGGCTGCACATAAGCCACTTGAAACATGTCCCTAAATTACCCACACAAACATTACATTAATAGTATGAGATTATTTTTCTTAAGTTATTAGGTTTGCATTTAAACATCTTAGGTAATCATTTTTTTCATTAACAAGTTCAAAAAAGTGAAGCCAGTTATCATAACAGACATTCGGGTCATGTGACTCATGCTAAAACTACTTTGGAATCCCTACGGGAAAAATGTGTCCTCATAATGACCTTGGTCATTATATGTTTGCCTCTCTACCCGTAGCAAACCCAAATTGATACGGGTATGACACACAAGACACAAAAGTCATGTCATGTTTCCTGTCATCGAGTTTATGAAGGGTGCATTTAAATTATTATGCATCCTCTATTAAAGATTATAATGCAACAATGCGATATTATGCATTATGACTATCTCTTTTGTATTATTAAGAAATTGGATTACCGATATCATTAACTCGATTAAGGCCTTTAATCCTCTTGTTTGATAAAATTAATAAGAGAACCAATAAGATCATTATTGCAGATTTATCCTTCATATTCTACTAATAGTACAATACATTATTCACAAACTTAGACAAGGAATTTAAAGAGTATCTTTCACACTTGGCTATCTAAGATGAAAGGATCTAAGAGTAGCTCTGATAATATCCAACAAAGTTTATTAACCTCCTCATTACAATAACATACCAACTCATTATTCTACAGCCTTATCTGAGATATAGTTTACAAGAGGTGTGTTGTCAACCTATAACATCGAGTAGTTATGGTGTAGACAATCCTATAATCAATCCTTTCAAGAATATCATTAGATTCTAAGTAATACATTTTCACAAAACTCTACTCTTGAGGACCTACAATAGTCCTACAAGACTAGAATTGTAAAGAGGATTGATATTTGTTATTCCATAAATGTCATAATTACTACCATACTCTACTCCATTATATCACCATTATGTTCATTCAAATCTCAAGGTCAAAAATCGAGTAAGCTCTCTCCATTTCACACTCTCTTTATTCCTTGGATCTTCTTCAAGATTCTAAGGGATAAAGACTGGTATAATATTTTCTATCAACACAATAAATGCTCTCAATACCCTAGAACATCTAGACACTTCTTCCGATATTCACCAAATCGCTACTCCCATCATGCACTAATTCATTTCTCTTCCAAATCATTCTAGTACTTAATTTCTCTTACTTAACCTTACTTGTGTCACATTAGCCTTATTTACTCCAACTCCTTATTGGACTTTCTAAATCTTCTTTACCTTTACCCATGTTCACACATTTGCATCATTGTTAGGTTCATTATAGAAATGCATTCAAAGATCTCAAAACCTTTCTCCACTTCTTCTTTGCAAGACTATCCTATAAGCCTCTCTAGTCAATGCTCCTAGCTCCAATCATGGTTACACACTTCTCAAGGTACCCAGATGGATTTAAAGGCTTCATTAGTTGAATTTAGGCTATATTTACATGCTCCTAAATTTTCATATACCAACTCTTTATGCAATTCCCTATGCATCACTTTTTGGGTTTTTGCTTTCTAAACCCTTACTAAGTCTTTGTACATACACAGTCAGAAGTATTTCTGTTTAGAGAAGGTTTCTATGCAAGTTAAGTGGATTTTTAGCACTTATTGATTCCTTAATTACTCCCTTAAAGTCTCAAAAGCTAACTCTAATCCAAACACAAGGTTTCTTTGTTAATCCATCTTCCAAATTAAACCCACACTATTTTTAGCATCTTTAGATGAGGACTGGTAAAAATATGTTATAAATTCACCACCGAAAGTTTAATTTTTTTCTTGAATCATCTTTATCATAACTTTATCTTTATTTCTACCAAAATTCAAGATGTAATTCCTAAAACCATAGGAGATATACTTATTTTAGCATGATAGACATTTTGGCAAGCATATTTCATACATCCTCGATCAGTCTAGAAAATGTATGATAACTCAAAAGATGCTAATCATCAGTCAAAACGGTTAGATACCCATTTGCAAATTGTATTCATATTCTTGCGGTCCAAATTTCAAGTGATTTTGGGTCAAAATGAAAAATTAATTGCGACTTGTTTGAAACAGTTTATTAATTTGCGTCACGATTCGATTTTCCTATTACAAGTGTTTAAAAGTTCATAGAGAATACAACCCCGAATTCTTCCTAATAACCACAAGGCCATGAAATAAAACTTACAAAAATCATTGCAAATGCTTTAAATTCCTTTCTTACTTGCCATAGTTTTGGGTTTAATTCTTACAAGGAGACAGAGATATTAATGGAGCATGCACTATAATTTAATATCCCTTATGGGATACTACTTAAAAATGCACAAAATATATGAAAATCAGCAAAGTGAAATACTGATTTATGTATATTTTTACACTAAGGACAAAAAACTAAATAAAATCAATATCTCTCAAGGTATCCACTCGTATTACTTGAAAATTTAAAGAGAGTTTGATATTGTTATAGAGGACATAATAGAACTATTTTTGGAATTTTACACAAATTAAACTGCTGCCAGAAAAAGCACAATGTGCCCTAGACAGCTGGAAAAATTTTGAGGTTCGTTACTCTCTAAATACAAGAGAAAAAATAAGGGTCTCTAGAAATAACATTGAAAGATATATGAAATAATATTTCCACCTTCATATCTAACAATGACCGACTGGAAAACCCCCAAATAAAGGCTGTAAGTCACCTCGCTTGGAATGGGGTTGGAAAATGATGGAGGTGCCTTCAACGTGCTGCCATGCCCAGCCCAAATGGCTGCCATGAATCTGTATGGAGCCCTCTCGATTATCTTCTCCAAATGACGCCAAAACTCTTGAAATCCTTCCTCTGAAACCTCTGATAATGTCTCTGCCACATAGCCCTGAGAGCGGCTCCGAAATGACAAACTAGGGTAGATCTCTCACTATCGAAGAATGCCCTGCTAGCTAGTGATAAGTCTCTCACCACCGAAGCTAAGGTCCTTATGGGATTTGACTCCACAAGTCGTAGATGCACAATAGTTGTTGCGATGTGAAGGAGGCTAAAATGTAAGTGACAAAAGTGACTTTTCTTTCTCCCGCTCCTTATATACTTATCCTCGAAAAATGAGCCCCCATAACCCTAAAGCGCATTTCATTCCATGGAGGGGCCAATAAAATAAGAGAAATTATAGTTACTTTTTCCTATTTGAGTCACTATGGTCCAAAACTGACCCCCAAACGCAAAACTTGGATATTAAAACCACGGGGCCCCTTCCCAAAAGCTCCTAAGCATCCTGACCCCCGGGTCCGACCACGCTTTGGAATTGATTTGGCCCTTGGGCCATTTGGCATAGGAAAAGGGGACATTACAATCCTCCCTTCCCAAATTTTGCTTGTCCTCAAGGAAATGCAAATTAGGATGTTGCAAAATCTGCTCTCCCTCCTAAGTAGCATCCTCAAGTGGTAGTCCCTTCCATCGCACCAAATACTCGGTGATTACTCTACTCCTGAGCCCCCTCTATCTCTTTTCAATAATGGATTCTGGTTCCAGCACCAACTTCCCTTCCTCATCTAGTGGCAGTAACTCTATAGATGGTACAATATGTGGTCCGAGTGCCTTCTTAAGGCATGAAACATGGAAAACATTATGTATCTTAATATGCTCTTAGTAGCTCTAATTCATATGCCACTACCCCAACTCAATGAACCACTCAAGACAGACCATAAAATCATGGTTTCAATTTCTTTGCACCCTTCTGCTTCAGTGAGGACTGCCTATATGGCTATAAACATAGGAACACTAGATCCCCAACCTCAAAATACCACTCTATCCTATGCCGATCTACATATACCTTATGTTGATTGTGTGCCTTCTAAAGATTCTCTCTAAGAGCCTTCAAAATATCTCAGTTATCCTATAACCAATATCGAGCTTTGAACTCGGCTATCTGGTAATACAAAATCTACAAATGTCCTCGCGTCGTACCCATACAAGGCTTGGAAAGGGATCATACCTATGCTCATCTAGTAGGTGGTATTGTATCAATACTCACCCATGTGTAACCATTTAATCCATGCCCGTTGATGTCCTGTTACATAACTTTGCAAGTAGCCTTCTATCCACTTATTGACTATCTCCATCTGCCCATCTGTCTGTGGGTGGTAAATAGTGCTAGGAGTCAAATCTGTACCTGCTAGTCTAAAGATCTCCTGCCAAAAGGTTCTCATGAAGATCTTTTCCCTATCACTAACAATGTTTTTAGGCAACCCATGTAGCCTAAAAATACCGGTATAGAAGATTTGGGCCACATGCACTGCCTCGTGCCCCTTGGGTAGGTAAAAGAAATGAGCATACTTAGTTAACCGATCAACTACAACATAAATGCAGCTATGCCCATGCACCAAGTGAAGCCCGGTGATAAAGTCCATAGATATACTTTCCCATTTCTCATTCGGGGAATGGGGAGAGGCTCAAGTAATCATCTTTGGGAAAGAACGCTCGATTTGGCTTGCTTGAAAACCATAAACTCTCGACATGAGTAAGGACATCATCCTTCATCCCCTTCCATGAAAATCTTTCCCGCTGAACTCGTATGTTTTGAAATACCTGTGGATGTCCACTAGTGGTGTATCATGTATCGCACGAAGGATTTTCTCCTTCATTTTCGATCCCGGTACAAGGAAAATCCTATCCTTTTATAAAATGAGATCATCCACTACTCGATATTGGTCATCCCGTATAATACCATCCATGATCTCATAGAAAACTGGTTTTTGGAGTACTCAAAAGTATATGAGCCTTTCAATTCTCTCGAAATCTCAAACATAGAACTAAGCATGGCGGTGAGGTAAGCCCCCTAGATAAAGCATCAGCAACAATATTATTCTTACCTCTAGTTTACTCTATGTCAAATTCATATGTTTGCACCTTGCTCACCCATCTTTGCTAGTGATCATTGAGCTCTTTCTGCCCCAAGAAGAACCTCAAACTGTTGTGATCCATATGAACCACATATTTTCTGCCCATAAGGTACTATCTGAATTTGGCCAAGGCATGCATGATGGCCAACATATCCTTTTCATAAATTGAATACCCTCTCTCCACGGGTTTCAATTTCTAACTCTCATAGGTGATGGGATGCCTATCTTGCATAAGAACTATGACAACACCCTCTCCTGATGCATCACACTCTAGAATGAATGGGTGGGAGAAGTCTAGTAATGCGAGGATGGGACATGAACTCATCACCTCCTTGAGGTGATCAAAAACCTGTTGTGTTGCATCTGTCCAAGAAAAAGCCCCCTTCTTGGTCAAATCGGTCAATGGAGCAAGCCAACCAAGAGAAATTCTTCATGAACCTCCGGTAGTATGTGCACAACCCCATGAATCCTCTCAATTGTGTCAATGTCCTAGGTGGCGGCCAATCCAGGATTGCCCGTATCTTCCCTCTATCCACCTTCACTGTACCCCCACCAATTACATATCCCAAGTATAGAAGTTCGGTCATGCCGAACTCACACTTAGAGGCTTTCACATATAACAAATTAGCTTCTAATATCCCCAATATCTCACCTAGGTGCCTGATATGGTCCTCCCAAGTCCTGCTGTAGACTAAAATATCATCAAAGAAAACCAATACAAACTTCCGCAAGTGGCAGTTGAACACATGATTCATGCAAGACTGGAATGTAGCTGGAGCATTAGACAATCCGAAAGGCATCACCAAGAATTCAAAGTGACCATAATGGCATCTGAACGTTGTCTTATGCACATCTTGCTCCCTAACTTTGATCTGATGATATCTAGAACGCAAATCTATTTTCAAAAATAGATTGCACCATGTAGCTCGTCAAGCAACTCATCAATGTGTGGTATGGGATACTTGTTCTTTATTGTCTTCTTATTCAAGGCCCGGTAGTCCATACACATCCACAAGGTCCCATCCTTCTTCTTCACCAAAACCATCGAAGAAGACAAAGGGCTGGAAATCAGTCTAATATGCCCCATATCCATGAGATCCTGTATAGTCTTCTCGATCTCATTCTTAAACCATTTGGGGTGACGGTAAGGAGAAGTGACACCGGTCTAGCATCCTCGAGCTCAATCACATGCTCAAATCCCCTATCTAGAGGTATGCCTAGAGGTATGTCACCAAACACTGTATTATGTCTATCTAATAGGCCCTATATATCCACATGGTACTCTTGTTGTCCATATTCTGATTTCTTGGTTGAAACCAAATAGTGTACTTCCCAATCCACCCCGTCATGCCTATAGATCCTCTCGATCATCTTGGTCGTAACAAATCAAAGTGCCCCTTAAGATAAGCCCCTCAAGATCACATTCCTCCCTTCAGACTTAAACTTCAGCTCCATCGTCTGGAAGTTATTTCGAAACTCACCAAGGGAATGGAGCCACTATACCCCAAGCACTATGTTGGTCTCTCTAATACAAACAATATAGAAATCATTGGTAACTGTATAGTTACCCATCTTGATGCTTAATTTGGGAACTCGTCGTGTGCATCTCATAGAATCTCCATGGCTACAACCAAGTTTAAGCCCTCAAATTCCTCTATCGTAACCCTTGCTATCAACCAATTAGGCATCAATAAATTTTTGGGTTGCCCCACTATCAATGAGTATCACCACCCGTTGTCCATGTAAAACTCCCCTAACTATGAAGGCCTCAGTACCTCGGGGTACTAAACAAGGTGGTGATAATATCCGGGGAAGGTCTCGTTATCCTTCTCAACACTCGCACTATCTAATGCCTCATCATCATCATCCTCTAATGGCTATGTGTCTAACTCCTCATCACTATCACTCTCCTCGAAGACCTCTATGAATTGGGCGCCCTCCCTCTACCCTTGCAATCATGTCCTAGAACACAAGGTGCGCGGAAATCGAAACATAGTTTCTTTCACCTCAATTCCTCCTTATTCTCTCTAGATCTGAAAGGTCTCCAGTCTATATCTTTCCTAGGTGGAGGTACCTTCGGCTAGGAACCCTCGGTTCTAGAAGGGAAACCCTTAGGCTGTACTTGAGGTGGAAACCTCAACTTAGGAGTGGATAACTCCAGATCACGAGCTCTCCTAATAGCCTCATGCAACAAAGAAGGCTCAAATTCCCACACAAATCTAGCAAGAGTGTCTCACAAACTTTCTATGAATAGGAAATCAACCTCATCTCTGTAACATCAGGTACCATGACTGATAGTCTCTAAAAATTAGTGATATACTGATCCATGGAATCGGTCTACCTCAAATGAGTCAACTCTCTAAAATACCTGTCGGGGTCCCTCTTATCAAATCTGCTCACTAGCCTCTTTGTGAACTCTACATAAGTCGTGATGTATATGTGTCCTGTGTAATCAACCCATGATGCCACCAATCATGAGCGTCTCCCTCTAGATGTAAGATTGCAAACTTAATTACATCTTCCTCACGCATAGGATTCAATTCAAAGTATGTCTTCAACTTCTACACCCAAGATTGTGCAATACACTTCTTAGAACTGTCAAAATGTGGAATAGAAATCTGTCCCAACCTCCTTTGCATCTCTGGTACCTGTGCCTGGTAATCTCTCCTAGGCTTGCTGCCAATCTTCATTTTGCAATATTCCTAGAATGGCATGTTGTCACAAAAGCCATCACTTAAGGTCTGGTACCTTTCCCAACAAGACTCCTCATCTACAATATCCCTTGGCTGCCATACCTGTGAAACTTCCGGATCCTTCAAGAAAGAAGGTTCATGAAACCCCAGAGGCCTGGTAGAAGAATGGGGGGACCGTTGTCCTGAATGTCCACCCTCACCTCTTTGACCATATTGTCCCCTGTTGCTATTTTCTCCTCTTTCCACATGAGTATCAAACATGTCCTGTGCTAATCTCTCAGTGAGCTGGCTCAAATAGAGATTGGTAGTCTCCTGCTGCTTTACCATGTTGGTGAACAATTGTTTCATCAGATCTACCCCTATATCCTCACTGTCTTTGTCCCCCATATTTCAATCCCAACAGGCTAGAGAAACAACTGCTCTGATACCACTGAAATATCCCTTATGGGATACTACTTAAAATGCACAAAATATATGAAAATTGCAGCAAAGTAAAATACTGATTTATGCAGATTTTTACAGTAAGGACAACAAACTAAATAAAATCAATATCTCCCAAGATATCCACTTGAATTACTTGAAAATTTAAAGAGAGCTTGATATTATTATAGAGGACATAATAGAACTGTTTTTGGAATTTTACACAAATTAAACTATGCAGAAAAAGCACACAGTGTGCCCTAGACAACTGGAAAACTTCTTAGGTTCGTTACTCTCTAAATACAAGAGCAAAAATAAGGGTCTCTGGAAATAACATTGACAGATATATGAAATAATATTTCCACCTTCAGATCTAACAACGACCGACTAGAAAACCCCCAAATAAAGGCTGCAAGTCGCCTCACTTGGAATGGGGTTGGAAAATGATGGAGGTGCCTTCAACGTGCTACCACGCCTAGCCCAAATGGCTGCCATGAATCTAGTCTGGAGCCCCTCTGATTATCTTCTCCAAATGCCCCCAAAACCCTCGAAATTCTTCCTCTGAAACCTCCGATAATGTCTCGCCACATAGCCCGAGAGTGGAAATGACAAACTAGGGTAGATATCTCACTACCAAAGAATGCCCTGCTAGCTAGGGATGGGTTTGTCACCACCGAAGCTAGGGTCCCTGTGGGATTTGACTCCACAAGATGTAGATGCGTAACAATGTTACACGTGAAGGCGGATAAAATGTAAGCGATAAAAGTGCCTTTTCTTTCTCCTCCGACTCCTTATATACTTCTCCTCGGCAAATGAGCCCCCATAACCCTAGGTGCATTTCATTCCATGGAGGGGCCAATAAAATAAGAGTAACTATAGTTACTTTTTCCTTTTTGAGTCACTATTGTCCAAAAGTGACCCCCAAATGCAAAACTTGGATATTAAAACCACGGGGCCCTTCCCAAAATCTCCCGAGTCCACAACCCCCTGGGTCTAACCACGGTTTGGACTTGACTTGGCCCTTGGGCCATTTGGCGTAGGAAAAGGGGACATTACAGAAAGGGGACATTACAGTATAGTAACATATCATCAAAGAAAGATAGAGTTCACTATGAGTTTTCTTGAACCTTCATGCAAATAAATACTCCAATCAATTCCAAACCCTAGGTGTATCGACAATAATCCTTTTCCATACAAAAAACAATCTCTTTCTTAATATTGCATGCATCATGGAGCCTTCAAATTAAGAAAACATGGTTTTACATCAAAAATGCAGTCTCCTTTCATCATGATGTATCAAAATACAAACTTACTTCATAGTTTTCTTCCTCTCCATGAGGAATACCTTGCTCTCCTTCATCCCTCACTCCCTTGGAGGATCATTAACTTTTTCATTCGAAGTCTCTTCATTTTGTTCATTCACTTTCATGTTGAACCCTAACTAATTCTTGAACACTTGTCGTGAGTTCCCCAATCATGGAAAGTATAATTGCAACTCTTAATTACATCATTTTCTCCTTCACACCCATTGTGAGACTTAAGTTATCATGACCAACAACATATAAAACCTCCTAACCATCTAAGACCATGAACACTCCTTCACAAGCCAAGAATGGCTTACGTGAATTCAAATTCTCAAAACAACGCTTTCGAGATGGAAGGTTCATTTATTGAAATTTTGAATACTTGATGCAACTACATAACAAGACATGCATTTAAATGACACTTTTGGACTTTAAGGACTGCATAGATTACTTTTTCAAACAAAAATTTACTTAATCAACCCAAAATTTATCCCAAGGAGAGATGCTCCTACATCGTGGTACATATTTTTAAGATGACAATCATAACAATGTAGGGCTTCTGTTCTAAAAACGGAAAATGAGTCTTAAGGAAATCCATTACATGCCCCAAACAACCTCTCTTATGTAATTAAAGTAATTACACATATCCATCAAATCTCAACAGAATTCCTCTTAAGAATAAAACCCCACACACACAAATAAATAAATATATATATATATATATATATATATATACAAAATCGATATTCGCAACCAATGTGAATCTGAAATCAGAAAATCAAATAGCAAAAAAATTAGTATTTCCTCTTTGAGTAGAGTTACAGTAATCTATAAAGGAATTGTTAATCTATCCAATCAATAATCCTTTCAATCGACATACGAGTTCTAACCAATTTTCTCTAGCCTCCAAACAAGACACGAGATTCGAATAAAAATCACCAGTGCACAGTTTGGAAAACAACGAACTGACATCTTCCATACAGAACCTGCACAAATATTGAATACCAAATATGTATATGACAACACGGTTATGTAACATAAAATCGAACCATAAACAGAATCCTTTTTCGAATAAAAACTATTGGTAAAATATCCCATATTCAAGGACCACTAACACTGCCATTAAAATGGAACCTCGAATATTGTATATATTGTCCACGTCCCAAGCCATCTATAATACTTATGTAGGTTGTTAACTTCTCAATATCACAAGGTCGAATAATACCCATACAGGTTTTAGAGCAGATAGTAAAGAACAAATATGTTGATTATTTAGGTTAATAAGCACCCAGAACATTTCACGTCATAAATATTCAAACGGAACCCAACCCAAATCAACCCAGGATCAAAATGGAATAAACGGAAGTATTAAATCTGCAACAAGATCATTAATCATCCAAATCATAAACTATCATTTCGTAATGAAAAATAAAGTCAGAGAGAGGTATATTCCATGCCTTTTTAAACCGTAATCTTTCTACTTTGAAGACTCAACAACAATCCTTCATTGGTCAAACCGTAATTTCACCAAGTATTCCATATGCAAACCCTCAAAATACACAGTCTAAGATCTGAAAGGACAATACCCAACCCTTTCTCACAACTCATGCAACTAGTATAAATGTAATGTTGGGTCGGCCACATAGGCTCCTCAACAATCTTACATGTAACAAAACCCACACTAAGCTCGCCCAAAACCACATGCAGATCTCCAAAAAGGGAGTGAGAAAATGCTAAAGGGACAATGAAAACCCAATAGCTCTCACATTAGCTTAACATAGAACCTTCACGAGTTTCCCCAAAAAATTCAATGTCATTAATGTTATAGTGCTACTTAGTGGCACCTCATGGTTTTCCTTCATTTTGGTGGTGGAGTTTTAAGATAATCCAAAAATGATATAGTTAAATCAAAATCCAAGTAAATAACCATTTCATTGAATCTATGTTACCTTTTAGTATACCTTTATTAAAATATGCATGGTCGTTGATGGCCGAACAACAATAAAAAAACCTTAGAACTTTAGTAATTTGTTAGATGGTTCAAGCCATGTTTAAAATTTAATCAATTAACTCGATGGGGTCGAAGACCCACAAAACCACATTTCCATATTTTTACATGGGTTCACAAAATAATTACACTATCAAGTTTAAATCATAAGATTATGCATGGTGTGGTCAGCCATGATTTACCCCAAGGTAATTAAAATGCCGCCCATTTACCCAAGTCAAATCTTAATTAAGCAATCATTATCTAATGATGCTTTTGAAAATGTGTATATGATCAATAGCCTTTATACTAGTTCCCTCATAACTAAATAAATTGCTACCCCGATTGGCGACCCTTCAAATTTAATCGATGTTATCACATCGTCCCATGCCGAGTACCAATGAAAAAGATAATGTTATTTACGACAATCGACAATGGCCCATAAAGTAACTTGTTGTTATTAATAATTACAAAGCGGGATAACCAATAAATAACCTTTACCTGTTTTGCCATGATAATGGATTTTCAAAGCAATCTCACAAGCATTACCTTAATGAACGCTAGAACGGTTACTAAATCCGAAAGGAGATTTCATCATGCAATAATGTCCTTGAGCATCCAAGCCAAACATGAAGTTGGTTATTCATCTTTCAATTATTGTTAATTAACAAAATAATACCTTTTAATCAAGTAATACATTACCGCATGATTTATAAGCCATTAAAATACAATGAGTGAGATAAATTAAAGTAACAATAAAAGTTACAAAATCATCTCTTACAGCATGGTAAGTAACCATAACACGTAGTAGAAGGATGCACAAAGAAAATCATTACAAGTACCACTACCAAGATGTCCAATGCACCACATCATCAAAGCCAAAGAAAGTAAGTTCATACAACATCAAAGAAAGAAATAAGATGTCATAAATGCAAGGTACATTACGAGTGTTGAGCGATAAACAATGTTGCGTGGTTGTACATGCAACTACAAGTAAGTGTGCAAATACTTTTAAGGATATGCATACGCACATGCGGATGTATATACAACTACGCAACAAATTTTATCCTTCGGATCTCGTAGCCCACCCTTCATTTATGAATTATCCCTTTCACGAAATAGACAAAAATTGTGAAATGTGACAAAAAGGATAAATTAGTGTTGGGAGCTTGAGGATGAATTTAAGCATGAAGCAGAACTCCATAATGGATTTTAGGAAATTCAAATACTTATTCATGAAAATTAGTATATTTTTCTAAGCTATAATCTTTGTGTGTTTTGAAGGCTACTAGAAAGGGCTAATTTTGAATGGTAAAAAGAGAATATATTTTAAATGGCTTAGAGTTAGAACTTAAAACTTTAGGATAACCTATAATACCATAATGGGTGCCTAAAAAGATTGGAAGTGAGAAATAATTCCTTAAGGAGTGGTACAAGCATGAAAAGTTTCCTTTAGAAAGGGCTATAAGCAAACTAATAAGGTCCGAATAGTGAACTAGTATAAATGATGGTTTGGAACTTCTTGAAGTGACTAAACATGTTGGATTGGTGTATTTCAGAAGGTTTAACGAGATTATAAATCTTGAAGTAGTTAATTGAAATATTTTTGTGTGATGAGAAAATTGGTTTCTTGAATAAGGCATGTGTTTTGTGAAATTGATTATTAAATCATCAAGTTTGGTTTGAGTGTCTTGTACTTGTTATCATGTGGTATTAGAGAAGGTTTTTCTTTGAAAGAGAGATAAGATAAACATAGTGTTAGAATCCCTAAAAATAAGAGGAAAAAGAAAAGAGAAGGAAGAAAGTCAAAATATTAGGTGTGAAAAAGAACCTAAGTGAGACTTAAAACAAGGTGAAAAAGACTTGTTGGGAAGAGAAAACATGGAAGAATAAGAAATAGAGATGATGAAGGGATTGATTAAGCTAGTGTGCCATAAGAAGAAAGAGAAAGAGGAAAAAGAGAGGAAGAGAAAAGAAGAAAAGATGAAAGAATTAACAAGAAAAAGAGAGTTATGGATGCAAGAAGAGATACAAGAATTGAGAAAGGATGCGAAGCGGATGGCGAAATGATGGAATAAATGAGTGAAGAAGAGAAACACATTAATATAGGTTAAAAATAAATATATGTGGCCTATAAGGTTACTTGTGGAGAGACAATAAAAGAGTGCAAGTTGAGAGAAATGATCGAAATGAATGAAAGAGGGTCAAACAAATAAGAAAGAGGATAAACAAATAAGAACAAGAAGTAAACAAAGAGATAGTGTTAATAAACACTCAACAATATGATGAGGAAGATATTATAAAAGCTTCTTGAATTCTCTTAAAGAGTATGAAGGTGAAGAGTGCTTGGGTAATGAGAGCGAAAAAACATATATTGTGATATCAAAGAAGATTAAGAAGGAAAAAAAGAAAAGATGAATAAGAAATCTTACATGGAGTTTCTCATAAGGCTATATGACCCAAAAATGGATCTGAAAATACCCAATTCTATGCATTCTCCATATTTGATACTTGCATTATAGATTCTCATAGTATTATTTCTTCAGGAGATGGTCCAGTTAGGCTGGGGGTGATTCGGACACCTCCAAATGAAATTTTAGGTCATCGTTATTTTGTTCAAGGGATTTTATAGGTGACGGTTACACAACTACCCCATTGGTTACATAACCGCCGCTCTTCATAGAGTGGCGGTTACGTAACCGCCGGTTACAAGGGATGACGGTTGTGCATCCGCCACTCGCATTCATTGACTCGGCTCTATCCCCGATAGTTCTATAATTCGGGAACTCAACAATTGTAAATTTTGGGCTCCCAAATGATTCGGTTTGTCTTTCAATATGAACCTAGGAAGAGAAACTATAAATATAAGGTTGTAGAATCATTCGAGCAAGTGATTCGAGTGAATTCTAGTGTGAGAAAAGAGGATAATTTAGAGTTATTTCTTGTTTTATTCATTGTGATTGAGTTACTATTGGTTGATAGTTGTAAGCAAGAAAATACAAAGAGGAGGAGTGAAGAAATCTTATGAAGGTCATTCATTGACAATAGATTTGTATTTTGGAGAATTACATAATGAAAGGGAAGAAAAATTTCTTACCCACTGGACTTTTTTCCACCTTGGGTTTCTCTAGGATTAATTCTTGTTTCTCCTTTTCTTTTGTTCTCTCAATTTTCAAAGTATAGTTGTGTTTATTTCTTACACATTATATTTATTAAAGGAAGTTAGTAATTTTTCCATTTAATTATCACTAAATTGGATATGTGGATTATGGGAAAAGGTAGTTTACGAATCATATTAGTATCGTATAAGTTAAGATTTCAGTTTTTGTGTGGTTAACTTGTGTTGAGATTGTAGTTAGATGATCCTAACCCGAAAGGAAAAATAAAGTGGTGAAGGTATCCTTATTCATTTTGAAGTGAATATTTCCACCAGAAGTGGTAGAAGTAATCTAAGACATGACTCGTAGAGAAGATGCAGATGATAGCAGAGAAGATAGTTTCTTTAAGTTGGAGATAAATGTGGCAGTTTATGTTGAAGGGTGTGGGAAGTATTTCCTTGTCCATAGGAAGTTGGAGTCCATGGAATTACTCATGGAGAAACTTGGTATTCCAAATGAGACACCGAAGCCCGTGTGAAGAATATACTCGTGAGTACAAATAAGATCGTCCCAATGCCTTTCCCACATCTCCTCCATTCAAATAAGAGGAAAAGATAGAGATTCAGCCTTATGATAGAGACATGAATGTTGAGAAGCTAGACCATTGGCTAGTTCAACTTGAGGTATATTTCAGTTTGCATCAAATCAATGAGAGTCAACAAATTTCCTTTGCAAGGTTAAAATTGATCAATCATGCTTTAACTTGGTTTGAAAGTTATGTTCATTCATTGGTTGTTAAGAAGATTCCTCTCCGGATACCATGTGGGATGATTTTAAAAACTAATCAAAAATTAGTTTTATCCTATTTGTTATGAGGAAGAGAGGTCCATGTATTGGTAGTATCTCAGAAAAACAAGGACAAAATATGCAGGAGTACACTAGTGAGTTCCAAAAGAAAGTTTTCCAGATGGGAAAAGATGTAGCAAACCGAGACCTTATAATGAAGTATATTGGTGGAATTCATATCTACTTAAGGATACCAATTCTCTTGGTCGAGCCGATGGATGTAGATGAGGATTTTCTCAAGCTCACTATCTAGAGATGGAGAAGAAAAAGAGTTCATCTACTTCTCAACATGCTTCAAACAAACAAGGTGGCACCAAGAAAAAGAATAGGAAAAGGGAAAGATAAGAAAATGTTGCTTCTATTTCTTACAAGAATACTAAAGTTCATGTGGGCATTTTGATGCTAACACTCATTCCGAGGAAAATGTTGGAAGTTTCACTTGGAATTACATCGCTTCAAAAATAAGAAAAGAAGAAGGCCATGACTATCCTCCAGGAGAGGAAGTATTTTACAGTGAAGTGGTGGATGAGACTATGTGTTGTACCTCCATCCACAGAGAGGTATGTTTGGGTAGTAACAATGTTGTTCATGAAAAGGAACTAACTAAGCTTTTTCATTTAAAATTCAAGTGAAGAAAACTAAGGTGGATGCTCTTTTTGATACATTTTCTCAAGATAATTTGATTAGTAAAGAGTTAGTGGATAGGATAAAGTTGGAAACTTACAATCACCTAAGCCCATATTCATTGGGTATGGTAAAGAAAGGTGTATAAATCAAGGTTACCAAACAATGTAAAATCACTTTTGGCATTGATAAGACATTTATTAATGAATTTTTGTAGATGTTGTTCCCCTTGATGTGTGTGGTGTAGTGTTTGGAAGCCCATATTTTTATATCATGGATGATATCTTCATGAGAAGATCCAACCAATATTGTTTGGTGAAGGATGGTAAGAGATACCTCAAATCATCCATTTTAGGAGACTCAAAGATCTCTTTCGTAAGTGCCACTGAAGCCTAGAATATTATTAATGCTAGTGGTAAGTTTGCATTACTTATTTTAAGGGATATGCCAAAGGATGAGATTGTTACATCTAAAACCAATTGTAATATGTTTTCTATAAAAGAGACACAAATAAAGGAGTTGGTTCAATAGTTTAGATACGTTTTCCAAGAGCCTATGAGGTTGCCTCCGGTCAAGCCAATCAACCATGAGATAAAATTACTACCGGTAGTCCTTTTCCAAACTTGGGATTATACATGTAGTCGTTGAAAGATTCCAATGAGGTAGAACAATAATTTTAGTCTTTGTTTAAACAAGGTATATTCTATCCTAGCACTTCTCAATGTGGTTCTCCTATTTTTTGGTACCTAAGAAAGATGATTCATGGAGAATGTGTGTTGATTATAGAGCTTTAAATAAAATAAACATCAAGAATAGGTACCCACTTCCTAACATTGATGATTTATTATATCGCTTACAACATGTGAATATTTTACCTGAGCTTGATTTGAAGTTTTTGTATCATAAAATGTGGATCAAGGAAGAGGACATATAAAAATATTTTAAGACCAAGAAGGGGTTATATGAATGGTTGGTATTACCATTCATGCTTTTCAATGCACTAGGTATCTTCATGACGTTGATGAATGAGGTAATGAGACCGTTTATTGATTACTTTGTTATTGTGTACTTGGATGAAATTATAGGTTTTAGCAAAAATTTTGAAGAGCATATTTCCCATTTGCCTCAAGTTTTGCAAAATCTTAAGGAGAACTCGCTAGTGTTGAATGAGAAGAAGTGCAATTTTTCTCAACAGTCTCTTGAATTTTTAGGACATGTGGTTAGAGATAGAGAGTTGAGGATTGATCCGGCTAATATAGAGGCCATTCAAAATTGGCCTATACCATCAAGTTTGACTAAGACCAGGAGATTTTTTGGTGTAGTTCAATATTTGAGGAAGTTCATTAAGATATTTTCATCCATAACAACGTCACTACATTCAAATGACAATAGTGGGTAAGTCTTTTTATTGGGGTAAGAAAAAAAATATTAATTTTGAATAATTTAAATTTAAGATTAGTCATGCTCCAGCTTTTGCATTACCTAACTTACAAAAGATCCCTACAAAGTGGAAATCGATGTCAATGACTATTCTTTGGGGATGTCCTACTTCAGGAGGTAGGCCCATATGTTATCACTCTAAATTGCTTAATGGTGAAACTATCAATTATTGTAGATATGACAAGGAATTTTATGCTCTTGTTCAAACAATCAAGAAATGGAAACCTTATCTAATGGGAAAAAAACTATTACTCACATTGATCACCAATAACTCCAATGTCTGCAAGATCAAAACAAACTTTAGCAAAGCTAGATACTATAAATGAATGGGTTTTTTACAAAAAAATCATTTGATAATCAAATATAAGAAATGTGTGACCGACAAGTTAGCTGATATGTTATCTGGACATCCTTTTATTTCATTCGTGGGAATGTTAACTCTTCTTGAGCCTTTTTTGTGTGAAGAATATCAGGAAGGTTATGAGCAGGATCCAAATTTTGCAAGATATTTTCAATAGAAACCTCCAAGTGAGGGATTTGTACCTAGAGGAGAATAATATTTTTAGGATATTTTTCTCTACAAGAATGATAAACTTTGTGTGCCTAAGGGGGAAAGAGTCTAGTTGATGAGAGAAGCATGTAATTCTAGGGTAGCTGGTCACTTTGGTATGAAAAATAATGTGGTGCACTAACATGAGGTATGTTTATTGACCAAACATACAAGAAAAAGTTGTTAAATTCATCGGGGTTATGTTTTACACAAAGAGAAACTAGCCTAATAACAAGAAGTTGGGGTTATATATGCCATTGTCAGTTCCTTCCCAACCATGGGAGAGTATCTCCATGGATTTTGTGGGTGGTTTTCCTACTTCCAAGAAATTTCATGATTATATTTTTATGATAGTAGACCAATTTAGCAAAATGTGTATTACCTGCAAGAAGACCATTAAGGATAGTGATGCATATGAGTTATTTTTACTAATGTGTGAGTTCACTTTGGTTTTCTTGATATGATTGTGTCACACATGGACCCATGGTTCATAGGAAAGTTTTGGTCTACTTTGTGGGATAATATGGATACAAAGTTGAAGAGGTCTACCACTTTTCATCCGTAGACATATGGGAAAATGTAGTGGTAAATCAGACCTTGGTCCAAATCTCGAGAGGATATAAAAGAAACATCCAAAGACTTGGGATGAGAACTGGTTTATATACAACATTCTTATAACATGGGAGTTCATGCTTTAACTAATAAAACTCCTTTTGAAACATGTTTTGGTTATTTCCTAAGAGTGATTTTGATGTTGTTTTGATATTACCATGCAGAGACAATGAAAAAGTGGAATTGGAGGTCCACAAAGATAAGAACTCCATTGATAAAAGTCAACAGATGCACCTTTAGGTATATGAGAGGTTGAAAGAGTCACAAGCCAAGTACAAAGCACAACACGATCAACACAAGATTAAGCATTCCTTCCTTATTGGAGACAAGGTATGGTTTTACTTGAGAAGAGATAGGATACAGGGAAAAGGTAAGAAACTCAATCCTATTCGGTATGGCCCATTCGATATTCTAGAAAAAGTGTGTAAGAATGCATTTTGCTTAGATTTTCCTCCTTAGATGAAGATTTACTCAGTTTTGAATGTTGAAAGTTTATGCCTATTTGAGCCCTCCATGTTGGATGAAGAAGAAGAGGGATTATTGCTCAGTATATTGAGGATATTTCTCTAGACAATTAGCTAGAATTAGAGGAAGATGTGGATAGAGAGGATGACATAGATAGGAGTGCAGGATAGGTGGTTGATTGGGTTGAAAGGCCATTCACCTACCAAGGCCAAGTGGTATTCTAGAGAAGATGTGGGGACTAAATTTCATTACCTCATCAATCCTCGAGCTTTTATTTACTTAAAAGCCTCAAATTGCAGAAGTATGATCCAAAAATGCATATGAAAATACCTAATTATATGTATTATCCATATTTTATACTTGCAAGATAGATTCTTAGCTTATTATTTCTTCAAGAGATGGTCCAATCAGATCGGGGTGATCCGAACACCTCCAAATGATGTTTTATGCCATAATTGTTTTGTTCAAGGGATTTTACAGGTGACAGTTACACAATCATCCCAACGGTTACGTAACCGACGCTCTTCACGGAGTGGCAACTTGTACAATTGTTGGTTACAGGGGATGATGGTTACGTAAACACCACCGCGGTTATGCAACCATCGCTTTGCATTCACTAGAGGTTTTATCCCCAATGGTTCCGAGTTCATGGAAATCAACAGCTTCAATTGTTTGGGCTCCCAAATGGTTCGGTTCATCTTTCCATGCAACCTTGGGTAGAACAACTATAAATACAAGGTTGTAGAAGCATTTTAGAAAGTGATTTTGAGTGAATTATAGTGTGAGAAAAGAGGAGAAGTTGGAGTTCTTTCTTTTTGTTCATTGTGAGTGAGTTATTATTGGTTGAGAGTTGTAAGCAAGCAAATAAAAAAGGAGTGAAGAATCCTTCTTGAAGGTCATTTATTGACAATAGATTTGTATTTTGGAGAATTACATAGTGAAAGGGAAGAAATTTTCTTACCCACTGGAGTTTTTCCCACCTTGGGTTTCTCTAGGATAAATTCTTATGTCTCCTTTTCTTTTGTTCTCTCAATTTACAGTATAGTTGTGTTTATTTCTTACACATTATTTTAATTCAAGTAAATTATTCATTTCTCCATTCAATTATCACTAAATAAGATTTTGGAATCGAGAAAAGGTAGGTCATGGATCACTATATGGCCTCTATATTTTCATTCTTATATTTCCTTGTCATGTATGAATGCAAGTGATAAAACGAAAAACATGAAAATAAAAAAATGTTGTGAATGAAAAAATAGAATACAAGAAGACTGAATATAAAAGAAGAAATGAAGAAGATGGAGAACTTACAATAGATGAAAAACTGATTTGGTAAGATATCATGAGGGAATCAGAAAAATTAGACCTATTTGAAGATGAAGAAGACTATAGACAAGCGAGAAAAAGAGCTTATGAAAATCTTATGTGGTAAAGAAGGTGCTAAAGAAGATGAAGATTAAACTAAATTAGTTTGGAAGAAGCCATTGGACGATGAATATGTACATGAACCTGATTTTATGGATCAGCTAAGAGTTCAAGAAGATAATAAGAGGAAGAATGAATCAAGACAAAGAAGATACAAGAAAATTAATAAAACAAGAAGAAAAGAAGAAAAAGCAAAAGAATGAAAGATTTAATATGGATGGTGATTAACTAAAATTAACTAAAATAGGGAAAGTATAATGACAATTAATTTAATCTAGGAGGACATAAACGTTGTAAATAAATATACTAAAGAAATATAAAGTAATTAAACAATTAACTAATAGAAATAAAACCCTAATATGCAAGGAAAAGGTAAGGAAAGAACTCAGTTGATTGCAGATGATGGTCATAGAGTGTCCAAGTTGTGACGAGATATTCCAAAAGAAGGAATGACTGCACAAGGGTCCCAAAAAGTGGGGATCTAGAGGATTTGAACAGATCAAGCACCCATGATGGTACTAGGGCACCCTGGGGCACCGGTATGGCGTAATATGTGCCCAAGTCTATAAAAAAGCTCAGAAGTTTATTCTTTTTGGGTCAGAAGATACATTGTAACCTTCACTTTTTATCACACTGGATTTTCCAGATCAGTATCGAATGTACCAAATATAACAAAATGATATTGAAGACCTACAAAAGATAAAAGAAGTATAAAAACCCTAAAAATAAAAGATGCAAATGAATGGGTCGAACTGACCTCAGCTACCACAACAGTGGGCTTACTAAATTGGGCGCTACACTACATTTCAGACCCAAATGTATTTATGGTGTGTGTGTGTGTGTGCATGTCATGCCCTAGGTGCTCTTGTTCTAGTCGCACTTTGTGAAGTACCAAGTGATAACTAAATGTAGAAAATGTACTAGTTTGTGTTCATGGAATATAATAGATTCCTTCCCCTATGAAATGTGTGTTGATGTAGATCTCCTAGACTTGATGCATGGAACTATGTGGATGCAAGTGTTGTAATGGATGCAACTCTAGATGGATTGATAGTAGTAAGTGATGTTAGGGCCATCATTATAGTCTCATAACTTTATATTTATCGGGTTATCTTGATCTAATTTTATAATTAATCCTGACATGGCCGACTAGGAAAATTATAAGGATGAAAATGACTAGAAGACGCCTAAAAGGAGGTGGGAAAGTAGAATAAGGATCGGGGCACCCTCAAGAGCTTGGGTACCTTGGGTTTAGGCTAAAACGATGGAAAATTGCAAAAAACAGAGTAAGCATGTATCTAAAAATGTGTGGGAGTGACGAAATAAAAGTAAACAAGATGGCTAAAAAGGTGGGATTAATTAGTACTTTCTTCACTCAAGAACATTCTAAATATTAATATGATACCAAAGCTAAATAATGCCTAAAGTGCATGATTTTGTGACTACATTTTTCCCCCACTTTATATTAGTGAGTAGAAAGCTCGGTAACATAAATTAGATAGAGATACATACCTGATATCCATGTAGAGTGTAGTAGAAAATGTGTCGAAGGAGTAGAAAAAGCATGGAATGATAAAAATATGGAGGAGCGTGGAAACTATAGATGAAAAATGCACATAGAAAAAGTGATGAGAGTGAACCTAGGGATGAACGCGTGTGTAGTTATTATAGTGTGTAGTGTACCTGCATGGTTAGTAAGGCATGTGCCTATCGTAGAATTGTTTTTTTCATCATCATCGTTGTTGTTGTTGCCCCCAATTTGATTGCTTGTTTCTCATACGGTCAAACCTATAAGGAGAAAATGATCAAGTAGTCAAATATGTATGTATGTAAAAATGCTATGTAAAATACACATGTGTATATAAATGTGTAAAATATGCAAATGTAAAATATGTGAAATGAAAAGTGTAAATAGAACATGTGCACATGATCCATGTCGAGAGAAAGAGTGTATAAATATATCCTATATCTTGCTATTGCGATTTTTTGGCGATATCACATCACCATGGTTGAAAAAGTGTAGGGAGGAAATTTTTGTGTCCTCCAAACATTAACCTCTTCACTAAAATGTGTGTGAAGATATATTTGTATTGTCCTAGTTTTTGGATGATCCGACACCACTAGCTGAAGTAGTGTAGAGAGGCACACCCACTATAACCTCCAAGCCTATAACTTCTTCCCAGAAATGCGAAGGACACCATGCCTTATCAAATCACATTTGTGTATTGCGTTTGTAAGGCTGGTTCGAACCCACTCATTGTATGTAAACCCACAATGAGAAGGAGGAAAGTATATTATCAGATCGAACCAAAGTGTAGTTGTGTTGTGTTAGTAAGTAAACCCCCAAATGATGCCCCCTCTTTGGGGGCACATGCAACATCATTGATAGGAGAATGCAGACCCAAAATAGGACCAACCACACTTTGAACTATGTACCATGGAAATTTCTTGGTAGAAACCAAGGCACACACAAATAAGAAGGCTATCCAAAGACAAGTGTAAAGCAAACAATGCATGCATATAGAAAACATGTGTAAGCTACGCAAATAAATGTAGTAAATGTAAAAAGTAAGAAAAAAGTAATTTGCACATAGTAAGTTGGAAAAATGGAACATCACTCACGATGTCACAAGACATGTAAGGATGTCATGACCGCAAACAAAAACAAGTGTGCACACCAAACATAGGGAAATGCCCGCAAATAATAAAGCAAACAATGGCAGACAAGTACAAACAAGAAAACAAGTAGTCATGGAAACATGTAATCCTACAAACCAAGTGATGCACATAGAACACCCATTAGCATGTTAGAGAAATAACCAATATGTCAAAGTGTGTATGATAAAGTAACGTAATATTCTAAGTATAAAATGAAACAATAACACCTAGATGAGACACATGTGGATGCCCCCAATAACCAATATAGGAAGGGTAAAGGAAAGCATCCATACTACATGTAGGATTCATGTATCTCGTGATCACACTAAATAAAGGCATGAATGTGCATGTGTGGATGAAATAGATAATGAATTTATAAGATATCAATCTAACATGTGTAGTAAAGTGATCATGTAAAACACTATCAAATAAGAGTAAATTCCCTCAATAAAATTCCCCAGAGTAGATGGAAATGTATGTAATGAGTTTCATTTTATTTTCCCCCTCATCAGTCAAGAATGACCATAAACGAGAGTGCGTCATCGAGAAATGGTCGAGTAGTGTTTGTTGTGTCCAAAGTGAGCTACAATGAATGCCTATGTGTAGTGATGAAATGCAACATGTAGAAAGGATGTGCATGAACCCTATAACTGAAGCATATATCATGATTTGGCCTACACGTATATCACTACAAGATTAATAGTTGGGTGATGATTTAGCACTAAGCGTATATCATTAGAAGATGAAAAGATGAGAGATAATTTATCCCTAAGAGTATATCACTAGAGGATGAAAAGATGAGTGATGATTTAGCCCTAAGCATATATCACTATAATATGAGTGGATGAGTGGTGATGTAACCTAAGGTATATACCACTACAAGATGATACGGTGGAAGTGGTGATCTATCCTAAAGCATATACCACTACTACATGAAATTAGAATGAGTGGTGATTTAGCCTAAAGCATATGTCACTAGCCTAACAATGTTGCATGATGAAATGTTGCATGGTGAGTGTAAGGTCCATTTGATTTGTAAACCCTCGGTAGTCAAGTATGGACCAAGGAACTAAAGTGTGTCATAGGGTGGTGAATGCAGCGCGTAGAAAACAATGTAGTAGGTGTAATGATGAAATGACCATGTGGTGAGTAGGGTTTGTAAATGTGTGGTGTGTAAAATACAATGCTAAATGGGTAGGATGTGTAATATGTAATGTGTAAAATGCGATGTAATAGGTGTAGATAGACTAGTAATGTAATATGTACGGATGAAATGTAAAGATAGCCTCATATGTGATGTAGACTGATGTAATATGTAAAATATGTGCATATTGTATAATGTGGATATGTATGTAGATGGCCTAATAATGTGAAGGATGAATAACATATGATCATAAATGCATAGATGATAGAAGTATTGGAAAACTAGTAAAAATGTGTGATGTATGAAAAAGGGTGTGGATAAAGCTACAGAATGTATGGTGTATGACATGCAATGTGTGATGAAATGCAAGTGGTAATTTATAAATCATAGTGTGTGGGGTTTGTAGTTGTAATCCCTCATCAATCAAGTGTGAACTGAAGCAAAAGAGTGTGTCATTGGGTAGTGACGCTAGAATATATGATGAGTATGCCTAATGTGAGAAAATGAGGGTATGAGAATGTGAAGAGTGTGATTATGCTAAGATGAAGTATGCATGAATGTTGGGAGTGTGATGTAGAACTATGTAAATATGCTAGAATGAGGGGGATTAGGTGATATGCCCCCAAGTGTACTATGATGATGGAGATATATGCAACAAAATGAGAGGTGTCATGCCATTATGGGAGAGTTTCTTCGTGTCGTGATAAGAGTGAGGGCCAACACAATGGTAGGATGAAGCAACAGTAGGACCATGTGATGGTGGTGAAACTTGAGATGTGTCTTGACCATTAGTGGAAGGAGTGGTTGCTTTGACAAAATGAGTTACAAACGGAAGTGGAGTAGGATGGCTAGAAAGCTTGAATGGTGGCATCTTTGGTGGTACTTGTCTTTTCGAAGAAGGCGTAGGAGAAATGGTGACATGATGCTCATTAAGTGGAGAAGAAGCAACATCAGAAATAGGAGGAGCATGTGATGGAACTATAGTATTTTCCGACTAGGAGGAGAATCATTATGCACATGTGAGTGACCATCAATATCAAGCATGTGATGAATAAGAGAATTATCTAGAACTTCCTTAGAAATATTAGAAGGAGGCTCACTAGTAGCTGCATAGCATGGCTAAGTAGGGGGTGAACTAATTTTGATAGGTGGTTGACTTTGTTGACTTGGGGATACCGTAGGTAATTGCTTAGGTGGATCGTGACTAATCGAAGAAGGAGTATCCTTAGGAGCCCATGTGAATGTAACCTTTAGAGAGGACGATGTAACATGACATTGGGAAGTGAATGAGATAAACCCTTAATGCTCAAGATGTTTGACTCTATGTTATAAAGCATAGAAATCATTGTTAGTATGTCCATTGATTCAATGATAATTACAATATGGACGATCCTAATATTTTGTAAGTCAACAAGGAGGATAGAAATGGGTAGGTGGAAAATTGATCAATTGATGACTAAGAAGCAGAGTAAGAATATCATGTGGCATAGTATTATGCTCAAATATGAGAGGATCAGGTGATGGCATGACATGTGGTTTAGCTATATGACATGCAATGGACATAGATTTAAGAGGAGAGGTAGAGGGAGTAGAAACATGCGATTGAGAACCATCCTTAAGCTAACAAATTTCATATCTAAGAGATGTGATTGTGGATTCCATAGCTTGAAATTTATCTTGAAATACAAAATGAAGAGCTTAAAATTTATCTTGAAATACATAATTAAGATCTCAAATTTATTTGCAAATAGATTGATTGGAATTAGACTCAAGGGAGCATGTAGAAAGATGACACAAGATAATGTTGACCTGGGTAGGAAATATGTTGATAGGGAGATGCATATGCTCTAGGGTTTTTGAAGAGCATCTTTATAAGATGGGTGCATTTGAATCAATTGAATCAAAGAGACTTGACAATCATTAGAAGCCATGGTATAAAAGATGAGAAAATCCCTAGAATGAAGGTGGAGTCAATGGTCGGGTTCACCAAAATGATTAACTAAAATTAACTAAACTAGGGAAAGTATAATGATAGTTAATCTAATATAGGAGGACATAAACGTTGTAAATAAATGTACTAAAGCAATATAAATTAATTAAACAATTAACTAATAGAAATAAAACCCTAATATGCAAGGAGAAGGTAAGGAAAGAACTCAATTGATTGCAGATGATGGTCGCAGAGTGTCATAGTTGTGACATGAGATTCCAGAAGTAGGAACGACTGCACAGAGGTCCCAAAAAGTAGGGATATGGAGGATCTTAACAGACCTAAGCATCTGGGAGGGTACTGGGGCACCCTGGTATGGTAGAATAGGTGCCCTGGTCTCTAAAAATAGCTTGGAAGTTTATTCTTTCGGGGTCGAAGATACATCTGTAACCCTAAATATCATCACATTGTATTCATCGACCGTATCGAATGTACCAAATATAGAAAAATGATATTGAAGACCTGCAAGAGAAAAATAAGTATCAAAACCCTAAAAATAACATATGCAAATGAATGGGTCAGACTGACCTCAACTACCACAATAGTGGGTAACCGATAGTTGCACTACATTTCAGACCCAAATGTAGTTCTAGTGTGTATGTATATGTCATGCCCTAGGGCTCTTGTGTCACTCACATTTTGTGAAGAAGAGAGAAATAACTAAATGTAGACAATGTAATAGTATTTATGCATGGAATAGAATAGAATCCCTCCCCCTACGAAGTGTGTGTTGATGAAGATCTCCTAGACTTGATGCATGGAACTATGTGGATGCAAGTGCTGCAATGGATGTAACTCTATATGGAATGGTAGTAGTAAATGATGCTAGGGCCATCATTATGGTCTCATAACTTTATATTTATAGGGTTCTCTTGATCTAATTTTGTAATTAATCCCGACATGGCCGACTAGGAAAAAGATAAGGATGAAAAACGGCTAGAAGAGGCCCAAAAATAGGTGGGAAAGTAGAACAAGGATCGAGGTGCCCCAGGGGAGACCAAGGCACCTTGGGCACCCCACTACTGAGCCTAAGCACCCCATTTAAGGATAAAATGATGGAAAAGTGCTGAAATAGATCTGGGCATGTATCTAAAAATGTGTGGGAGTGACGAAATAAAAGTAAACAACATGGCCAAAAAGGTGAGATTAATTAGTAATTTCGTCACTCAAGAACCGTCTATATAGTAGTATGAGACTAGGCTAAATGATTCCTAAAGTGCATGATTTTATGACTACAGATGGAGCTAGACCTATGAATAAAAAAATCAAGTTTATAAAGAAAAGAAATTGGAAAACAAGAGGAAAAAAATAGAGCTCAAAATCTTCCCACTTAATGAGTATGATGCAGGAGCATCACTTCATGTAAATAATAAAATTTTGGCTTTCATAGTTTTCATAGTTTGTGAAGTTCAATTAGGGTAGGGTGATCATGGGATGTATCAAGTTCATTTGGAATATTCTTACATTGTAATAAGTGGTATTTGGAGTTTCCTCCAAAACCACATTTCAAATATTTGAATTAGTCTTTAAGTGTTTTAGATGTATAGGTGTTAGCATAAGTTAAATAAATGAGGTAAAAGGGGTCATGTAATATGAATTCACCTAGGAAATTTTACCTACTTGATCCTAACATGAATCTAGTCCTTTAGGTTAGCCTAATCATAGGCAAGTTAGGTGGTTTGGAACCGAACTACCTATTTCTCACCCATATTGTAAAAAAATTAATATAATAGATAAGGGAGGTTAGTGAAAGGGTTGTTACAGGAGGAAGAAACTATGTGGCAAAGCCAAATGGCTCTAGAAATCTTGTATTGTCCAGGGAATTAATAAATGAAGGTACTTCCTTGAGCATCATTCTATATCTTAATGAATACATGTGATTTTTTGAATGAATATTGTTTAGAAACGACTTGATGAATGTTATTATAGGTGAATGAACTTATGGAATAAATGAAAGAGGTATGAAAGGTATTTAGACATTCACGAAGAAAATTTTCTCGCAAGGAGTATTGAGAAATGTTTTAAATGTAAGATTATGCATTTGCTAATGAGTATGAAAAAGGATTTAGAGTATTGATTGTGTAATAACTTGTTTATGAATGTATAAAATATATGGATTGTTTTAGGCTTGGATCATATTGATATGAGTTGATAGTGAATGTTCAATACTTAAAACTCGATAACTTTTATTATACAGTCTTGTATTGACTGGTCTTTTGGTTTTAAGAGAGTCAATAATAATGTTCAAGACTAATATAATATGTAAAGCATTAATAAGATGTTTTTATTTTCTATGAAAGTGTAATGAACCCCGAGAAAGCTATAAGAGATGTAAAAAAAATAATGCTAAAACAATTCCTCTTTGTCTGGGAACCCCGAGCTAGGGTTTAGAAGTTCAAAACTACATATATTAAAACAACGTTATTTGAGGGGTATAAAAAGTCTCAAGAAGAAATAAATAGATATGTTAGGTCAAATCATGCAAAACACAATATATCTTATTACCGTGTTTGAGGGTTTATGCAAGGAAATTAGTTTGAATGTTCCTAATTTATCTTTCTTGATAATTAATTTTTACTTATATTGTGGAATCATAAGAACCTATAGAAGGTGACAAAGTGGAATAAGAGCTTGTTTAAGTATTCAAAGATAAAGAACTATAGAAGACATAATTACTTGTACTTGTACCTTATTTTGGGGTCAAGAAAAGGATTAGATATAAGCATTTCACCAAAATAATATTCACAAGAATTTAGAAACCTAGTAATAAGAACAAGATGATCAAATAAGGTTTTGAATCATTCACTAAGGTGGGATACAATGTGTCTTGAAAACAAAGCTTAATATACAATCAAAATATTGTGACGTCAAGAAATTAGGATTATGACAAGATGAGATAAGTACTTAGTGAAGATTGAATGTGTGAGAAGGTAATCAAGGAGATTTTATAATTTAAGTGACAAGACTATAAGACTTGGAAAATGATTTATACAGACATAAGAAAGAAGTATTCATAACTATCCTATTACAGTCATCTTAAGAAGCTTAAAAGGAACATGCAAATATTTGTTATAAGGTGAATCAAGAGAAGAGGGCGTAGAATGACTTGAGTTAGTAGTGGAAAGTGAGAATGGTTAGCTAGAATAAACTTGGAATGAGCCGGAGAAAAGGTAATAACAAGGGTATAGAAGACAAGTATGGTGATAAGAGAAAGAAAGTCCTAGAGACAAAATTATTGAGTATAGCTTGATTGTTGGCAAAAAGAGTAAGTGAACATTGAAAAGTACTTATAAAAGGTTGAAATGTATGGTGCAAGGTGGGTAAAAGGTAGAAACTAGTTTATAAATTATTAAACCCTAAGAAATCAGTTGAAACCCTAAATAAGACCTAATTATACCTAATAAAAAAGAGAAATTGGTGTTGGGGGAGTTGTTCTAGGAATTTGAGGATGAAATTAACCCCGAAGTAGGAACTCCATAATGGGTATTATGAAAGCTAAATACTTATTTATGAAAATAAGTAATTTTTTATAAGCTACAAGCTTTGTGTGTTTGGAAGGCTATTAGGAAAGGGCTAATTGTGAATGATAAAGGGAGAATAAAATATTATTGGCTTAGAGTTGGAACTTAAAAATTGAAGATAAGCTATAATTCCCTAATGTGTACCTAAAATGATTGACAATGAGAGATAATTCCATGTGGAGTGTTCTAAGAATCAAAATTTTCCTTTAAGAAGGGCTAAAAGCAAGCCAATAAGGTCTCGAATAGTGAATGAGTATAAATAATGATTTGGAGCTTCTTGAAGTGACTAAACACGTTGGATTAGTGTATTTGAGTATGTATAAGGATATTATAACTCTTGAATCAATTAATTGAAATATTATTTTGTGATGAGAAAATTTAGTTTCTTGAATAAGGCATGTGTTTTATGAAATTGATTATTAATTCATCAAGTTTGGTTTAAGTGTCTTGTACTTGTTATCAAAAATGAATTAGGAGAATGCTATAGTAAATTAATGAAGGATTAAGTAGAATTCAGTTTGAGTATTGTGTTTCTAGATGAGGATAGTTGGAATGAGGAAGGATATTATATGATCAATGTGAAAGAGAATAGAGGGGAATGAAGTCAATCAAACCTTATTAGTGGAGGCGTCCTAAGGAAGGTATAATCAAGAAATGGTAGAATACAACCCATATTCTTATGTTTTTCAATGATTGGTTAATGTTTTGGAGTGGGGAAGCCAAAATAAAAGGTGTTTTGAGTGTATGTGTATATTTAAATTTTGGCAAGATTGACTCTTTGGAGAAGATAAAGGAAATAACAAAGAAAATATATTAGTGGATTTATCAATAGATAAGAGATATAAATAATGGAATGGAGAAGATAGAAGTGCTAGTGGAAAGAGTGAGAAAATAATAGCACCAAGGAGTTATAAGAGTGAGGAGGAATAAAGTTAAGTGGCCTATAAGGTTTCTTGTAAAGAAGAAAATAATGATGAACCTAAAAGGAAATATAAGTTGAATACTAAGCTCAAGTTTGAATATCTCAAGGTAAGTTTTTATATCTAGGAAGTGAGGAGATGTTAGGAGAAGATGGTTTAGTTTAAGAAGAGAACCTGATAAGCCTCATTAAGGGCATGAAGAAGGATATTGTGAGACAAGAAGTGTCCAAGGAAGAGACATGCGAAGAGAATTTAGATTATTGGTTAGTGTATGAAGGTGAAGAATAGCTAGTGGATGAGACACAAGATCTTGAACAAGATTTGTATGGTTATGAAATGAAGTGTGATGAGGGACCAACTGAAGTAGTGTTTCAAAGGACTGAAAATGAAGGAGAAAATAGGTCAAATTAGTTACGGAAATAGAGTGCAAGGTGAAGAAACAAGAGGAGATGAAAGAAACACTTGATGAGACTTAAGCTTCTCTATATTTTTCATCTTTTTTTTTTGTGTGATTGTGTATGTATAGGTTTTCTATTTGAAGAGTTGAAATCCATATAAGGATAATCTCTTAAGAGAGAGAAAATGCAAAGTGACATCCTCATCTTGGAGGAAAATAATATTAGGAAGATGATTAAAGAAAGAGGTGAAGAACCAAAAACATGTTCATTGATAAAGAGAAAAATAGTACAAATGAAAAAAGAAGTATTTTGAAGTTACAACACAACTAGAAGAAAAGAAATAAGAAGAATCATTTGAGTCGGAGCTCAAATTCTCCCACTAGGGGAGTATAATATGGGAACATCCATAAACCTTTAAAGTGTCAATATCTTGGTTAATGTAATTATGGTATGTTAGGTAGTGGATTTTTCGAATGTGTAAATAAGTGACATGTTGTAATAACAAGTTTTTTCACCCATTTAGTGGGTTACTCACGTTTTTAGCTAGTTGAATAGCTCTAGTTAGGTAGTTAGGGGTTTTGGTAACTCCTCTACTTTTGGTGCATATGAGGAGGTATTCAAATGAAGAAAAGGGAGAAAGTCTGTTTTAGAGCTAAAATATGTTAGTAGAGAGAGACGAGCTTTGAAAATATGAAAAACTCCATGATTTATCTATAATGAACTCATATATGGCAGGGTTATTATAAATAGCCTTGGAGTTTCTTGTAAACATGAATAATGAAAAATTATGATTGGATTTTTTCAATTATTCCAAGTATCTATGAATTTCTAATGATCCATGAATAGGTTTCGAGCATAGTTCAATATTTGTGTCAATGAAAATCAAATATACTAGTTTGTGAAGAGACTATCTTTCTTATGGCATGATGAATGTATATTTGCAAAATTTGATATGGTTGTAAGTTTCTTTTCTCTGTGTATGGGTGGAAATTATATGAATGGGATTTTAAGAATTATATAACATTCTATTAGCTTTGGGACCACTTAAGAAATAAAGGTATTGAAGTCGTGGAAGGTAAGTTGTTTTGGATGGTATTTTTACTAGTTTGTGAAGTTTGAAATTTAAAAATATAGTAAAAGGAGTGACATAAGTTAAGAAACCTGTATTCATCATTCAAGAAGGCTATGTAGGTGTCTTAAGTAGTTTTTAAATACCATGATAGTGATTCTATTGAGAAAGGTAAAAATTGGTAAACTCGGATAAACACAATCTCTTCAAGACTATAACTTAAAATTTAGAAGGATCTAAAAAGGGTTGCAAAACAATATCCTGAAGGACATTGGATATTGTGAATAGGACCTTATAGGTGTTAGTAAACACTTTTAAAATAGTCTAGTGTTAACAAAACTTAAATTTCACCTAAATTGTTAGGTCTAGAGTCTAGGACCACACTAAAATGGGGCTTCTATATAAGATTGAAAATAATATATCTTTCCTCCAATTAAAGTATTGAAAATATTGAGGATAATTGTGCTAGGGTAATTAAATAATGTCCATGAACATTCATAATGAGAAACTACGTTTTGAATGGTGCATGCGTAATAACTCAGCCTACCCGAGTCATTTACTAGTTGGGAATGTAGCGGGGAAAATAAAGGGCTTAATTGATAAGTTTAAGGAGAAATAGCTATGTGAATAGTGTATTATGATAGTGGGAAAGTTTCCAAGACTATTTGAAGGAAAACTATGGCCTATTAAGGGTAAAACAAGAGCTCTCTAAATAGTGGTTACATGTTAGGCTAGAGGAATATTTGGGGACTTTCATGCTAGGGAGGTTTGTGATTGTGGGAGCACTTAGATATATGTGAGAAGAAGTTGTGGAAAAAATTTAGGGAGAAAATTGTTGTCTAAGGGGTAAAGACTCAAAAAAAAAAGTCAAGAACACTTTTATTGTCTAGTCCTAGAGCTATTATAGGAAGAAATAAATCTAAGATCTTATGTAGTGAAGGAATATTAGGTAGGTTTTGATAAATGAAAGGTGTTAAAGGAAATGTAACAATAATAATAGGAACCAAGAATAGGTAAAGGGAACCTTTATAGGATAGTGCTACCAGCAATACCAATCAAAATAGAGCATAGAGCATTCAATTGTACAGTGTGCACCCAAGAATTCAAGTTCTTAAGAGATGTATTGAGGTATGATTTGAAAATTTTGGGAGATAAATGAAGTAATATAATTCTAGGCTAAGTGAAAAATGAAGACCAAGAGGCAGAGTAAGGTGGAAAATAAAGAGCTAGAAAACAAAGTGGGGAAAGTTGATTGAGAAAGATATGATTATTTGAAACTTGAAAGAGGTGAATGAATTGAGAGAATGTTATTTGTAAATCCAAGATGGATTAAGTAGAATCTACTTTGAGTATTTTGTTTCTCGAGGAGGATAATTAGAATAAGGAAGGTTAATAGATAATAAATTTTAAAGAGAATCTAGAGGATAATGAGGTCAATAAAACCTTATTAGTGGAGGATTCCTAGTGAAGGTATAACCAAGAAAGGTTAGGACAAGGAAAAATATAACATGTATTCTTAATTTTTAAATGATTGTTGAATGTTTGGGGTAGGGAAGTAATAATAAAATGTGTCTTAAGTGTATGTGTATATTTTCCTACATCACCAAATGAGATTAAGTATCATAATTTCATGTATAAGGAGAATCAAGGTTCAAATACGCTATCACCTCCCAAGGAGTACTAAAATAACTAATTCATACCATCAAGTATTTCAATGGTATATCTATTGTTAGAGCATACATGACCCAAAGTAAAATATCCTCAAAATAATCCACCTCCGGAAAGAACGTCATGTCTATGAATGTATCCAAATATTTTGAACTAAAATAACATATCTTCCTCAAATTAATTAGCATCATAATTGAGTACATAAAAACCAAGCACCATATTCAACCCACCAAATGTATCTTTGAATATCATAAAAATCACTCCACCAAGAAGTAATGATTATCATAAAATTCACTCCACAAAGGACAATCGAGTATCATAATAATAACTCTACCAAGGAGGAATGAGTATTATAAGAGTCACTCCAACAAGGAGGATTGGGTATCATATTATCTAAGTGATGTCAGATCACTCCATGGTCCTAGACATACAAAGCCTAGTCAAATAAACACCAAGGGCATAATGTCTTATAACACCAAGTAAAAAAATCTATGGCACCTTGGGAATACCCCCATACAACATAAATTCACATTATGAGCAATGTATAACCATATCATCAAACAATTAAGAAAATCTACATCAACATTCTTGACGATGAGTAGCTAAATGCAATAAAAAACATAAATATTTGAGATGTGAAAATAATTGAAACCAAGAAACCTCGTAAACCAAAAATAAATTTCTAAGTATCCACTTCTAAAATATCTCATAGAAAATAAAAAGTAAGGAATAATAACCTCAAAGATGAAAAATAAATCAAATAAAATGTCAATTCGAGAAAGTAAAGTTTATAAATAAAATACACCTATAGGGGTACTATATCATCGAGCGTATACCTCAACATACAAAAGGGCATCAGATCTAGTCTAACATTGATTATATATTAGATATAAGAATAATAGACTAATAAAAAAACTTCTACTTGCTAAATATTCTATCTAAATTGTCATCCCCAAAAATATTTTAATAACTAAAACAAGAGAATTCATCTCCACTAGTAGACATTTATATAAGGGATGTCACACTAATAGAACAAGGTTATCCAATAATTTTATCACTTAGATAGAGACATAATCATTCAATAAGGTAGTCCAAGAGTGATTGTTATGATGTCAAAGGTTTAGAGTTTTAAGATCTTAGAGAAAAGATTTGGAATTGTTCAACGATCAATGCATGATGAGGTATCATAGAAATTGCATGATTTAAGAGAAAAAAATTTAATGTAATTAATTTTCCATCTAATTTCAGGATAAGAGATATGGTTATCAATAAAATTTCAATGAGATTAGAATTGTATTAGTGATATCATCATGATAAGTCAATAATATATCTATAATGTAGTATAAGGTAAAGTAGAGCAAGGTCAAAGACCAAGTCAAGTGTTCCAAGAAGGAGATAAGTTTCTCGGGTTCCAAATACTACCAAATTTCATATGAAACTATCACAACCATTAAATAATATAACTCAAGAGAAACTCACAAATATCTAGATACCTCTCATACCAATCTCAATATTCCTCCCACATTACAACTACCAAAGAGATTCACAAACTAATAAGTGAATAATATTATCCAAGTGAATCTCCCTATAAAAGTGATCCATAGTATTTGAGAGAAATATAATCAAAAGGTTCTTGTAAGGTCAAACATAGTATTGTTTTAAACAACACAATTCTACATCACAGAAAAGGGTATTCACTATACACCATATTTTCAAGGAGTCACATGTACAAGTACAATAATTAGCACCGAGAAACATCAAAATAACTTCACATAACACAAAGTAATAACACATCAACATGAATTGACATGACACTCATGCTACACACATACATTCCACATCATATGAATCATTCCACATCTAAGCCACACGTTCAAGTGTTTGAATCTATGCTCGATACCAAATATAATGCCCATATTTTTCACCCAAATTAACTTAGTTTAAAATGTAAAATTATTTCTAATAATTTTCTCTTTAACAAGGATCTTTGATTACACAACTATAACCTCTAGGATTTTCAAGAGCACTCCTCCATTGAGTTAGATTAATTTATTAACACAATATACCACCAAGGCCATTTACCCAATATAAATTCAAATTAATAAGGAGTTTCAAGTTAATTTAATGTTACCAGATTACACAAGTCAAAAGTTGAGTCAAATGTCATAAGTGAAAAATGTAAAGATAAAGGAGAGAACTTGGATCAAATTTCTCACCATTGTAGATATTATATTACCTATATTTTAACCTAAGTTTCCGTATGGGTTGTATACGATTTTATTTCTATTTATTAATTACATTTTTCTTGTTTTTTGTTGTGTTGGTGAAATAATTTATCATAGGAAGATTTTTTTCAGCAATGGTCATAAGGCTATGCCCCTCCTTTTTAGTATGTAGAGGATCCCATTTACTGAATTCAATGACTAAATAAAAGTGAGGGGTAGTCATTAGGTGGGATGACACAAGAACACTCCACCAAACCTATGGTAAAATTCTTGTATAGTGTACAAGGGTGGAATTTTCTTGGAAAGAGGTAAATGGAAGTAGGAAAATAGAGAGAGGGGGTTAAGATTGTGAGTAGGCACTAGGTTTCATTTTAAGAGCCCCCTCCAAAAAAAAAAAATCATCATAGAATGGGTGGAAAATATCCAAATTTTACTTTTGAAACAATTACTAATATCTATAAAAACATTTCGCAACAAAGGAGATTCGATATTGTGAAGATTTCCGTGGTTTCAAAAAATTAGATGGGTGTAAGATGGATGTCCTGTGTGTAGTATTAGAAAGGGGTTAGGTTGGATGACCGTCTCTGCCAATGTACTGTGGGGTTGGACTAGGCTAGGTGACCATATTTTGACATTGTGTTGGGTCGATGGTCATCTCTTGTTTAGATGGGTGTCCAACAAATCACAAGTGAGGTCATATGGGAAAGAGAGGATAGAATGAAACTTATTTTATTTGAGCTAACACAAAATTCAAATATATTAATTAATTAATTGAAATCTTCCTCATCTCTTACAACTCATTGCATAAATTTAAAGATGAATCAATCAATCATTCCCATTTTTACCCTAAATTCAAATCCTCAATTGTATGCGGGAGTGCAGAAAGCATGTTCTTGAAGATGTTGAGATGTTTAAGCTTGGTAATATTTCCAATGGAATGAGGAAACAATGTCAAACAGTTTGAATGTACATCAAACGTTTTGAATGTAAACTACCTGATTCAAAATATTTGATAGCTCTTTTTACATACAAACTACAAGAAAAACCATTTTTAGAACATACCTAGAAAGCAGTCAAATCAGAAATAAAAAGAGTAATTTTGTAAAAAATATTTAAAAATTACCTCGAGATCATTTTTAGAGAGGTCGAGGTTAACGATGGAATTGAGTGAAAAATGGATGATGGAACGTATTGTAGCATAAAGCTTCTCAAATCAAGTTTACGTAGTCATGCCATTTTATCAATTGTAGTAAATTTCTACGAGTGTTGAGCCACAACCTCTACAATTATTTTCTCTTCCACATTATATATATATATATATATATATATATATATATATATCATTTCGGGTGGTGTTGGATATCATGACAACTATCTAACAAAGTTAGACGATGCCGCATAAGACATCTCTCTAAGAGGTTAGATGGCGTTGCATAATAAGACCATCTAATAGGCTAGACGGGCTGCATAAGATTGCCATCTAACAAAGTTAGATGGTGCTACATAAGATGAATGTCTATGTACACGTCTATAGTTGTTATCATCTATTTGATAGTAGATGGTTGTCTACCATGCTTAGATGACATTGGGTTGGATGATTGCCTTTTACATCCATCTCTCTCATGTGCACATGCATCTCTTTCATTACCATCATAGGTGTAGGACGAAAGACTTGGACGGTCCTCTATGTATTAAACCTTAGTGAATGTGAGTGCACTTTGATTTGAAACATTGGAGAAATACATGCGTAAATTCATTTCTAAGTCTAGATAGTAGGTGAATTGACCATAAAAATGACTCACTGTTGGCCAAAATTTTTGGCAAAATGGGTAGAACCGACTACTGAAAATTCACCATTTCCAATTTCCAAAACCCCTAATATTCGTGAGTGTACTAAAATTTGTCACTTAAATTTTCCCTGGTCGGCACTAGTAGATTATCACCAATATTAACCAGAGTAGGTTCACATTCGATAAGAAGAAATCAACCATGTAAGTAATAACAAGAGTAATAAATCAAAGACACAAATTTCTATGGAGTTATTAATTAAAGACATAAAAATACTTCTTGGTTGTATAAGATTACAATTCTTACAAATTTGGAAAGTAGATATTATACAAGAACATAAGAAAGGAGATAAAACAATTTATCTTATTATGTGTAGTAGTAGTGAAAGCTAACATCATTTAACAACCAAAAATTCCAAGCATTTAGAATGGAGAAGACATTACAATTTATATCTTGAAAAATATCTCGTCCTCTCCTCCATGTGAATTTTCATCTCACCACCACTTATTACCTTTCCCATTCCTTAGGAATGGAATTAATTCATTTTCTTATGCTTGAAAAAGGGACTTTTACAATGTAACATTAAGTAACTTAAGTGAATAAGATGAAAGAGTGAAAAATTAAATTCCCAATGAAAAAATAGAATGTTAGAGAGAGAGGGAGAAGGAGAGAGAATAAGAGAGAGAAGTGAAAATATTGATATGAGAAATATTCCTGTTGATGAAGAAACTTCTTTTGATGGATTTTAAGGAAATGCTTCATGAATGAGATTCCTTACCTCGACCTATTTCGATCGGAATCTTGAGACTATAAACTCCTCTTGTGAGATGTGGACACTTTATAAGGCATTGAATAAGTGTTCAAAAACACTGGAATAAAATATTTCTTGAGCTGGAAAATTTATGATCTTCTTTGATCATAAGGTAGGAATTAGAACATGGAGATCACTACCTTACTCCTCTTGACCTAAAAATTCACCTTTTGAAAAATAACTCTTCTTTCTCGAATGGAATCATATTTAAGATTCTCAAACATTTTATTGATTTTTTTACTCATTGAAAAGGTATTATCCTCTAGATAGAATTATTTCTCCCTCATTCAACTATAAGTGCATATTGTGAAAGCTTGAGTCTATCCAATCACCATGATGTTACACAACTATTCCAAACATATCTAGTTCTATTTATTTATCATGAGAGGCTCAACATGCTTTTTTCTTGACCAATATACCAACAATTACTATTTTTAGTAATCCTTAATGTAGAAGTATATTTTTAGTCATTGGTTTCTCAATTTGACATTTTTGAGTTTTCTGACGTGCAAGTAGCAATGGAAACTCTAAGAATGAAATTTTATTGTAATTTATATTTATATAATATGAGGCTTAAGAAGGCTTAATATTTTTAGAAGTGGGTCTTCCCGATGTTAGAATGGAATGAAAGTGGTCTCAAAATTTTTTTATTTCATAAGGATGTTTTGCTCCAATTTTTAGAGGATTTCAATTGCTAGACCTTTGTAGATTTAAAAATGAGTTTTTATTTCTAGAAACTTTGTTTAGCCATTAAAAATAATGTATAATAGCATTAGATAGAAGATTGGGATCATTTAAATTTTTTTGAGAAGTGGTTGTTGTTATAATGTCACGGGGATTAGACAAGGGGTTTGGGAGATATAAGTAGCTTTTATTTTTAGCATGAGAAGTATCGACACATTTTTAGTATCATAATAGAAAGGTGAGTGGTATTTTGGAGGGAAAATGGAGCTTTAGAATTCAAAAATGGAGGATTGTATGAACATTATTTTTTCATCTCACATGCACACTTTAACTCAAGCTTGAATCAAATAGGCTTAATCAGTGGTTAAATGAGGGTTCATGTGGAAAGAGTGAGCACAAATTTGTGTCTCCCATGTCCATTTTTCTATTGGGAAAATGTGAGGGAAATTACTAGCTGAGAAATGTGCCATGGGTCATGGAAAAATGAGGAAATGGGAAATGGTTTGAGAAGGATGCAAGTTTGATGTTTCCTAGGGGTAGAAGTTGTGTTTTCTAAGTTGCAGAGGGAGAGAGACCTCATGGGGGAGCACACTTTTGTGTCATCCATGTCCCTTTACACCTTGGGGACAATCCAAGGGGACACAACATGCTCGAAAATGTGCCATGGGGTCCTAGGAACATGAGAAGGGGGCCAAATTTGACTAGACTTGAGCTTGCACCTCTAACACTCGCAACACTTGAAGTTGATGTTTTTAAGTGACGAAAAATGAAAAAGGAAGGGGGCACAATTTGTCTCCCCCATGTCCCTATTAATATTGTAAATAATCCAAGGGGACACAACATGCTCCAAAATGTGCCAAGGGGGAGTTCATCATGAGAAAGTGGTCTATTTTTGCATTGTGCTCACCTAACCACTTAAGTCACAAGTTTTAAGTGACAAAAACATAACATGCATAGGGAGAGAAATATTTTATGTCCCCCCTATGCAAATTTTCACCTTGGTGATAATTTCAATGGGGCATATGACCTTGTAAAGTATGCCTAAGCCTTTAATTGATGTTGACATCATCATCCCAACGTGAAATTAGAACATGTTGCTTGCCTTTTCTACCCCAGGAGAAAAAATTAGAGCTCAAAGGTGAAATATTATATTATTTTGAATCCATAACATAAATTGAGTTAATTCCAACCATTTTAAGACTTTATTCATCCTTTAATTTTATTTTTTGCACCATTCACCCTTTTAACATGAAGGAGCAGTAGTAGTGACTTGAGATATCACAAAATATCTTGAAGGCTTAGAAATTTTTTTATGTTTTCATCATGTGGATAATTATAAGATATTTATATCTATTATCTTATGAGATTGAAAATCCTCTCGATCTTCTAGAATCATCAAAACAAGGTGACTTTCTCCATTGGAGCCTTCATTCCCTATGCCTAAAATGGCCCGGGTGTTGCTTAACTTGTTCCCGACATAAGTTATCTCCTCATATTTTCCATAAAATAATTAAAAATTATCCTTTCTCTCCTACACAACTTCCATATGGTTTGATTCTTCCCTGTCAGCTTCTGGAGGATGTTCTTATGTTGTAAAATGGCTAAAAATAGCCAATTTAGTGCTTTAGAGAACACTATTCCACCTCATAACTTAGCATTATCATTAAATAAAACAAACTTACAAACCATGTTATCACATTCCTCTTATCCAAAATGAGGATGACACATATCCAAAGGTGTTGTGTGAGTTGATGGGATGGCTAGAGGAAAGGTTCATAATGACCGAGAGAGGGGTTTTCAAATGGTGGGCTTAGTTATCATGGTCGTTGTTTCAATTTTTCATGCTAGAATTTTTTCATGAAAATAATTGACTCTAGCTCATTCGGGGACATTAGACTATAATGGGTAACGAATAACCTGTCGGGATTTATAAGGGAGATAAAATAAACTAATTATAAATCCATAGTATAAATTTCCAAAGATTATAGATTATGATGTAAAGATTACATAATGTAATAACAAGAGTTAAAAGAAAATAACCAATGAGTAAGGAGACAATAACACCATATTTATAATGGGGTAACTCGAAGGAAAAACTGCACTAAAATAAAGCACTTCATGTATTAAGAATATCGAATACAAGTTTTACCCAGTAGTTCCACTTCACTCCTTGGTCTCACAGTATAATTGTGGAGCTATTTTTCATAGTCGTTCAATGCTATGCAATCCCATACAATCCTATGATCATAAATGATCTTTTCAATCTGATATCTCTCTTCATATCTCTCTAGTACAAATGTAGATGTTACTCATATCCAATCGAGAGGGATCACCCTAATCAATATAGGGTGGGTGAATCGATCAAGCACCACTTCACTCTTAAATGTGGAAGACCGTCATAATAAATTTTGATGAATAAAATTTAAAATAATATGGGGTGTAAAGTAGTGGTAGATATCCCACTTGACATTATCACCCCAAAACTCCCCTTAATGTTAAGTGGAAAAAAACAAAACATGCCAAATTACCTTTTTCTACAAAAGGATTTACAGATCCATAAATCATCAACAATGATTTAGGCTAGCATGTAAATAAGGGAAATCATAAAGATCTTCCCATAAAAAAATTCTTAGGACCAGTTCTTTATATATGAATACTTATATCGTATTATAGATCCTTTAATAAACCAAGGCATACCCATAACTAATGCTTCAATGGTATTTACAAGTAAATTCACATAGTGTGACACATTTACTTATTAAAAATGGAGGAAGTATTGGAAGTTTACAAAAATAGTTAAGAGGAGGAATTTTCATACACACTCCCCTCAATGACAACTTTGATAGGCCCAACAAGGCATGAAATTTGTAGAACTTTACAGAACACAATGGATTTGTGAAGATATTTGTAACTTGATCTTCAATTGAACAAAACTTGAGATCAATATCACCATTCAGAACTTTTTCTCGAAGAAAGTGCATAAGAACCTATATATGCTTTGTACTTTGATGTTGAACCATATTCTTAGCAAGAGAAATGTAACTCGCTATCACATAGAAAATTAGTTCTCCCTTTTATGTCCATATGCAATTCATCTAACAGTCTTTTCAGCCACATATCTTCCTTTGTAGCTTCCATAGCACTTCTATACTCTGCCTCAATAGAAGAGATAAACGTTGTTGGTTTCTTCTTCTACTCCAAGTGATGGCACATGCACCCAACATGAAAACATATCCAAAAGTAGAATTTCTATCTACAACATCACCAGCATGGTTAGAATCACAATTTCCAAATAATTGTGCATCATTAGAGGAAGAATAAAATAGACCATGATTAACCATTCCTTTAATATATTTCAAAATTATTTTTCCATTTTCCAATTATCCTCATAAGGATCCCGCATAAATATTGAAACAACTCCTACTACATATGATATATCAGGTCTTGTAGTAGTCAAATAAATTAGACTACTAACTAGTTGTTTACACAAAGTAGGATCAAATTTAGCACAAGTAGGTTTAGGATCTAATTTAACACCAACTTCAATAGGAATGACAAAAGGATTAAAATCAATCGTGTTAACTCTTCTAAGTAAATTCATAGCATACTGATATTGACATGCAACAATAGACTTATGATCTTGAAATATAACCATGCCAAGAAAATGATGAAGAAAACCTAAATTAGTCATATCAAAATGTTGTTTCAACCTTTCTTTGATTCTAGCAATTAAAGTTTTATCACTGCTAGTAATTAAAATATCATCAACATACAAGACAATAATGATAATATGCTTATTTTCAAACTTAATAAATAAATATTTATCAGAATAGTAGTTAGAGAAACAAAGATCCTAAAAGAAACTATTAATTTTACCATACCAAGTCAGTAGGAGCTTGTTTTAGACCATACAAAGAATTTTTCATGTTACGGACATAAAGTTCCTTACTAGATTATTCAAAACCTTTAGGTGACGCATGTAGATTTCTTCTTTTAAGTCACCATTTTAAAAATATTTTTTGACATCCCCTTGGTGAATCTCCCAACATATATGGGCAGCCAAAGCAAGAAGAATTCTAACAAAGTGCTCATTTTAGCCACAGGAGAAAAATTCTCAACATAGTCAATACCAGTTTTTGAGTAAAACGATGAGCTACTAGCCTTTCATTGAATTAATAAATTTCTCCTACAGAATTATACTTGATCTTTTACAACCACCTAGATCTTACAATGCTTCTCTTAGAAGGAGGGGGACTAGTTCCCAAATATTATTGTTAATCAAAGCATTGTATTCATCTTTCATAGCTTGAATCCATCTATCATCAATGTTACAATATTCTTCAAATATTTTGGATTAACATTATAGAGGGTGATTAAGGCATGATAAGAATGTTGACTACGAGTTACCTTTCTAAGATTAACAAGATTTTGAGCCCATTTAGGAATCTTGGGATGTAAGACACTTTGAGATGACTCCCCCTCAATCTCCATCATATCTAGATCATGATAATCATCCTCTTGAAATTATGTTTCCATAATTTTAGGAGAAGGATTATCATGTTCTATGTCAGGAGAAACAGAGGAAGGTTAATAAGAAGCATCACAAAAATGTCTTTTCTAAGACATGAACATTCATGTTTTCAACTATGTCATGCTTGAAAGGGTCATAGACTCTTAAACCTTTAGTTTGACAACCATAACCAAAAAAAATACAAGAATAAGAGGTTGGGTCAAACTTCTTCCTTTTAACTTTTGGAATGAAGATAGAAGCAGGACTACCAAATATTCTTAAGTGAGAGATATCTAGTTTTTTCTTTGTCCATACTTCATGAGGAGTAGTTTGATGAAGGGATTTTGAGAGAAATTTATTAATAATATAGATAGTAGTATTCATTTCTTCTTCCCATTAAAACTTAGGCACATTAGATGAGTGAATCATATTCCTAGCCATTTCTAAAACAATCCTATTTTTCCTTTCTACAATGCCATTTTTCTTAGGGGAATAGGGAGTTTTCAAATCATGTTGAATTACACATGACACATAGAACTCAAAAACTATTTTTAAAAATACTCACCTCCATTATCGGTTGTAATTATTTTTCTTTTCAAATTAGAATAATTTTAAACAAGGGCTTTAAATTCTTGAAATTTAGACAAGACATCAGACTTTTTCTTAATAAAATAAGACTAGGTCATCTTAGAGAAAACAACATAGAAAGATCCACCGATAGAAGGAGCTTCAAGTGGACCTCTTACATCACCGTGAATTAGTTATAATAATCGAGAAGATTTTGGATCATGATGTTTTATAAATGGTTCAACATGTTTCTTACCATACAAGCAACTTTCACATGTCTCATGGTCGATTTCATCATAGGAATACACAACAAAATTTAGTCTAGACATCTCATACAAACTTCTAAAATTAACATGACCTAATATTCCATTCCAAAGCTGAATATCATTCCTAAATGAATAAGATAAACAAGATTCATACACAAATCCATCAAAAATATATAAACCATTTTTCTGAATACCAGAAGTAATAACATTACTGAGATTATCTTTTACATACCATTTATCTTCTAACAAAACAACTTTACAGTTTTCTTTAGTTAACTGGGAACAAGATAAAATATTCTTTTTCAACTGAGGAACATACAAGACATTCCTAATTATTCTATTTTCCAATTTAACATTCCCACAACCTTCAAATCTAATGATGGAATTATCTCCTAACTATATATTTTCCTCATATTTAACAACATATGAGAGGATACCAGAGTAAAGGTATTGTGCCTAGAGGCACCACTATCTAGGATCCATTCATTGTCATTTGAAGCTGAGAGGGAAGTATACATGGAAATAGACTACTTAACATTATTTGCATGTTTTTTTTCTTCGATTATTTAATTTACTAGTTTTAGTATTTTTAAAAATGTGTTGGATTTTAAACGGTAGTCGACTCTTTATGAACAAACTTTCCAAATTTGTTATTTCACTTTAAACTTCGATTGTTCTTAAGACGGTTGGATTTAGGATTGGGTTTAAATTTTGATCTAACATTGGGTTTCTGATTAGGATTTACATTATTTCTCTTATTAGAGGGTTTATGATTATGAGAGAATAATTCCTAAGTAGTAGTCTCTTTTGCGTCAAAATACTCCACTACATTTTCTTCTTGAATTAACAAAGAAGACAAAGTATCCAAAAGAAACAGATTAATCTCATTCTAATATTTAGAGTTAAGGATGGAGATGTAATTTTTGAAATTTTCATGAATATTTATTTGAATAATTAAATATAACAACTTATCTTGAAATAGTTCATAATTACATCCATCCAATTGAGCTTTAATGTTTTTAATTTTATCCAGATAATTAACAATTTTCTCATCCCCTTCATGGGAGTTATAAACAATTCCATAATTAGCTTAATTATTTTTTACAGTGAATACCTTCATGCATGGTTTCTAATTATTTCCATGCATCTGTAGGAGAATCCATATGACCTATATGCAGTAGGAATTCATCTTTTATGCTTTGTAATAGGATGGACAAAGCTTCCTGAGATCTTTAGGAGAAGGAGCTAAGGTTTTCAGGAGTTGCTTGTCTTTTGGTGGGTCATTTTTCCATACTAGGTACTAGATACCATAGATTCTTAGCCATAAAACAAGATTTCAATCAAACTCTCCAAATGCTATAATTTGTTCCATTCAATAACTGAGACTTATCCAACGAAAAACTAGTAGAACTAGCCATTTTTAATGCTCAGATGGAAATGGAGACAAATATAGCTAAAAATATGAATCAAGGAAGCCAAATGGAGGAAAAACTAGCTATAAATCTTCTTATTAGTTATACAAATGTAAACAACTCTGAATTAATCAAAAATAACTTGATTTGATCAAGTTTAAGATTGATTTATCTGATCTTAGATGGAAATGAGCTACACACTATTTAATGATTAATTAACTAATTAATTAGTTAATTAATTAGTTACTTCGTTAATTAGTTAATTAATTAATTAAGAGCTTTAAAAGATCTTTTAAAAATGTGGTAGATCCTCTAGCGGATGCGAAGTAAAATAAATTAAAGTCAATGTTATTTTGGGTCCGTAACAAGGTTATAAAACAATTACGAAAAAACAACAAAACACGCGGCAATAGATTTAAATATGACACCTCAAAAAAGCTAATATACTAGTCGATTTTCTATTAGCTCGTACTTCATAGTGTAACAAACAAGTCAAAAAACAATTAATATAAAAATAGATTGCAAAAATAAAAATATGTGTTGTTAATTTATTGGTTCACTTTTTCACACTATGATAGAATACAAACAATATGCGAAAGTAAAGACTTAGTCAAAACGATGCCACTTGTTTAAAATCTAATGAATAAAGACTAGACATTTGGCGGCTTTCGCCAAACTTTTAATAGATGGCTTTGGGTGGACTTAAAGTCCTCTACAATAACCCAAACTTTAAAATAAAGTTTGAGTATGAAATTAAATGATAGGTGTCATAATCTTAGTGGCAAAGATAAAGTAGATACTAACACCCCAAAAGATAGATTCTAACATTTGTGAAGACTCGACACACGGTGATGAACCCCTATTTTGTCATGTTTATCCCATGTAAAACCCTATGTTATTTTGGTATCATTTTGCACAATGTATAATATTGACATTTTATAGTTAATACTTTACTATGTTTTGGAAGGAAATGTTGTGCATATTATTGTTATTTTATCTTGTTATTGCTTCTTCAAATATGGCTTAAATGAGTCCTTTTATGAGTATTAAAAATATATTTGGAAAATCATATGTTTAGTCATCACAAGAGTTAATTTCAGAATAGTGCATGACTCATTTGTGCATTGGTGCAAGACTCACCTTTGCATTAGCATAGGACTCGCAGTAGAGCACTCATATAGATCATTAATTCAGACTTCCTTAGAAGAAGGGACTTGCAAAAAGGAGATACATATCTTGAATGGATAAACTATGAGTTGATATAGCTAACACATTAGTTAACACAATGACATGAGCATGAAATGTGTGCCATTACCTCAACCTACCTTCATGCGGATTATGAGGCCCATTCACTCCCAGTTTAACTCCAGTTTCTTAGAGATGTGATGTAGACAAACACTTATGGATTTATGATCACCATGATTCTCTAGAATCAATCCAGATCCGCAGTATCTTCCAAAGACCGATTGACTCTCTCAAAGGATTCAATTACGGGCCTCATCTGTAGTTAACAAGATCAGTTCAAATCAAACACTACATAGATTACTCCTTCCACAATTGTAATTCTTAGAACAATTAGTTATTTTCTAGTTAAGTAGATGTTATTAATTATAAATAAACTAGTTCTCTCCTAGAGGGACTAGGACTGCTCTAGTATAAAAGAGCTAATGTATTGAAGTTTGGTTTAGTTAGTTGATTATTGTAAAAATCAATACTTTAATAAAATTATAGATTCAGGGGTAAAAATTTATTGTGTAACTTGTAACGTTGAACCCGATCGAAGGGAAGGAGCAAGGGCCACTCCTCCCTAATGAGAAGGGAGAATTTAATGTTATTTCTTTACCATCATTTTGTATTCATTTAAATTTTTACAATTGCATTACTTTTATTTCCTTTCATTTTATCTTTAATAAGTCTTTGTTGTTGATTCATTCCATTTTCTAATTGCAACTAGTATAGTATTCAATTAATTTCATTGTTAAAAAAGTACTGAGAATGATTCTCGTTGTTCCCTTTGTTGCAAACATTCATGAACACCACCTTGGAATAAAAGATATAAAATAATTAAAGTACGAATATCAATGATGCTCATCACGTTTTGGTGTAATTTTCATGGAATTCAAGGTGTTATCAAAGGTTAAGGTGCTATCTAGAAGTATTGTCTAGTTATTTGGTAAGTTTCCATTTAGAAATTTTATTTCCATAATTCTTTTAAAATAAGAATACCTTGTAGTGACAACAATAATCCTCTATGATTTTGAGTATGTGGAACACAAATAATCAAGATAAGTCTTGATAGTTAGAATATTGTCCTCAGTATGATAGGATTTTATGTTTAAACCTAGATATCATAGAGGTAGATTCATTAGAATAAATTTTCAAAATCCCCCTCAAAACTAGCCTGTGGAACATCTTTTTGACCAAGGAAGGATGGCCGATGAAGTAGATAACCCCAATGGTGTAGAAAATAGAAACCCTCTAGTTGGAAGAACATTTACCTACCCCATACAACTAGATCCTAACAATTAGGATCATATGAAAACATATCCCCTTTAATTTTACCAACCTTCCAGGATTAGTCTCGAGAAGATTTTGAATAGTTTATTTTTGAATTTAAAGTTTTTGTCAAACCTATGATTATAGTTCTAATTCTCATAAGCTCAATTTATTTCCCTCCACTTTAAAAGACACGAATATGAGATGGTTTATGGCTTTAACCCCTAAATCCACCCACGGTTGGGAGGAGATGGAGTTAGTATTCTTGGAAAAATACCAAAACTACTTGTAGAGTCCAGGATAGGAAGGAAGAACTTGTTATAATTCAATAGAAGGAGGGTAAGAGTGTGGAAGATTATCTTGATCGGTTCCTCTTCTTTCAAAGGAGGTTTGGTATTATTCTCGCATATTAATATACTCAAAACTTTAATCCTCAAAGTATTAGATGAAGATGCACAAGAGGTCTTCAATCTTATGGGAAAGGGATACATGAACAAATTATAATTTACAGAAATCATTGACCTTTGTAGGAATTACTCCCAAAATTGCCCCAACCTTCATAGATAGAAAGGAAAAATGGCTAATGGAGATATATCCAAACTAAGGGAAGAAATTACAAATTTGAGAACAAACCTCTTAGTTCAACTCAATACAACTATGGATAGGGAGAAAGCAAAAATATGGAGCCTTTGTTCATCTCTACGTAATATGTAGGGACAAACATGGGCTTAAGGACTACCCCTTAGACAAGACAAACATATGTCTTCTCTATGAATTAAAGCATGCCATAGACCAATGTGGATTGCTTCCCTTGCTAAAGAACCATCTAAAAAAACACACAAGACAAAGCTGAGTTAAACTATATGGCTCAGAGGAAAGGAGGGAATTTTCAATCCAATCAAAATCAATCCTACATGCCAAAATCACAATGGGTCCCAAATCAATGGAATGCACCATGGTCATACCCCAAAATTAGACTTAACAAGTCCCCATATGAGTGGAGCCCACAGTGGAATGCACCACCAAGTTACTATCAGCAACCTTGGGCTCCACATCCAAACATTCCACCATTTCAACAGTTTAATCCTCAACACCAACAACAATGGAATGTACCTCAAGGATCCAAGCAACAATATTATAATCAAAGAAGAACCCAAGGTCAACAAGATTTTTGATCTGGACATATAAATGCTACCCCATCTAAACAATCTTCTCATCCACTAATACCAACACAAAATGTGGAAAATCCCAAAAATATGAGGTAGGGTAACCCAGCCTACACTATGGAATTAGATAAAAGTCCCACATAAACTATGTGGATTATAGGAATATTTTGTTGCATTTAGGGAAGGTTACCTCAAAACCTTCATCTCCTGTCATAGAATAAATCCCTGAAGATATAAAAATCCGTAAGAAGAAGCGTAACCGATTCTGTTGTTAAAGAAACATCTCAACCAAACTCGATATTCACTTTGCATCCGGACTCTCGAAGAACACAACACTATAGTTCTTGAACAACTAGAGTCATAATTGATTTAGGGACTGAGGAAATTAAGTATTGGCATTCCCCATTGCAAGATTTTAAGGAAATTCATGAGCTAAACAAAACCATCAAAGATCTTTCTTTTAATACTACAAGAAGAAGAAATAATCATCTTAAAACCATCCATGTTGATGGGAAACTTTCTAGTATACTGGAAGTGAATATTCCCCCTCCTAAATATGGAGAACCTCGAAGTCCTATTGTGACATTTTTCATAGGAGATGTCCAAATCCCAAACTTCCTTGTTGATCTAGGAGAAACCATCAATGTGATGACTACGGATACCTTGTCCACACTATCACTTCCTAAACCATAGTAAACCTCCATAGTTTTAAAAATGGTAGATCAGTCTGTAAATAAGCCAAATGGAATTATAGAAGATGTCACTATCACCATTGAATCATGGGATTATTCGGTATACTTTATGATCATAAAAATGCAAAATAAAAATATTGGATAGGTTTCCCTTTGTTAGCCAATATTTCTACCCTCATTGATTACATAAAAGGGAATATGGTGATTACAAATGGAAATGATTCCAAAAATTTATCAATTTCCCCTACCACAAATTTTTTTCTATAAACAATAAATAATGGTGTAAGGAAAATTCAGATGATTCAAAGGACATCATCTCTTCTTTGGCCATGGTTGTAATTAAAGAACACTCAGACCAAATCCAAGATGGTAACCATGAGTCCTTCGCTAAACAAGGTATAAGTCATGTGCCGAGTCCTACACTATAACTATTTCTATTCATGCACTACAACTAATTGAAACAAGAGATGACTTTATGGATGAAAACAACCAGCCTATCATATGTCCTTTTGCATGGAATATAGATCTCGATTAAGTTCATATTTTAAAACATCACTATTGTTCACATATTACTTCCCCACAGGTGTTCATTGAATGCATTATTGAGAGAGTACCCTGTTGTAGATTCTCTTCATCCGGTACCAAACAACTACCTATTTTCCAGGGAAGACATTGACAGTCAATAGTTGGCTGACTAGTCAGGAAGAGAATACCCTATTTAAACTCTTATGCTCTCATCCTCAATATTTTTCTTGGGAATATAGCGATATGAAGGGTATTCATCCTAGTATTTTTACACACCATATCTACACCACTGATGTCAGACTAGTTAGACAACCCCAAAGAAGGATAAACCCTTCCTTAAGAGACATTGTAAAAACTAAGATTGAAAAAATTCTTAGGGTGGGATTCATTTATCCAATCTCAAATAGTCAGTGGGTTTCTCCATTAGTTATAGTTCCTAAAAATAATGGGAAGTGGAGGATTTGTGTGGATTATAGAGAGTTAAACAAGGAAACTCATCGAGATTATTTTCCATTACCTTTTATTGATCAAGTCTTAGACAATCTATCCGGAAAAAGGTATTTTTCATTCCTTTATGGGTTCGGTAGGTACAATCAAATAACAATAGCACCTAAGGATCAAGATAAAAACCACTTTTACATGCCCATGGGGAACATTTTCTTATAGGGTGTTACCTTTTGGTTTATGTAATGCTCTATCATGTTTCAAAGAGCCATGTTGGAAATATTTTCTGATCTCACCCATGATTGTGTAGAGATTTACATGGATGATTTCATTGTTTATGGAGCAACATTCCAAGAGGCAATTGACAATATAGACAAATTCCTTTCTAGGTGTGAAAAATACCAATTATCCTTAAACCATGAAAAATGTTTATTTATGATGGAACAAGGGATAGTTTTAGGCCATCACATTTTAGCTGAAGGAATCAAGGTAGACCCTGACAAGGTTAGTATCATTGTCAAGCTCCCATATCCTACAAACCAAACATAGGTAAGAAGTTTTCTTGGCCATGCTGGTTATTATAGAAGGTTTATTTCAGAATTTATCAAGATAACTTCTCCATTGTTTGTTCTCCTAACTAAAGACTCTGAATTTGAATGGATAGAAGCATGCCAAAAATATTTTTATGTTATAAAATAAAAATTAATAAACACCCCAGTGTTGAGAGGCCAAAATTGGAAGCTTCCCTTCCATATAAAAATAGATTCTTCCAGTGAAGTAGTAGGGGTTTTCCTTGGACAACAAGAAGAAGGGGAATCTATGCATGTTATTTATCTATAAGTAAAAACATCTCCCCTGCTAAAAGGAATTACACCACCACAGAGAAGGAATTTATTTCGGTTGTATATATAGTCAACATGTTTCACCATTATATCACAAGCTATGAAGTGATTGTTCACACCGATCTATTATCAAGTACCTAATGAATAAACCTTTAGTACATGGTAGATTTTAAGGTGGTTTTTGTTTCGTAGGAATTTAATATTAAAATCATTTTTTTATTATTGGCAAATAGTTTTTTGAAAGGGACTATACCCTTGAGAACAAAAGAGGGCCTAGAAGCCAGAATAGGAAAGAGAACCAGAACAAAAAGGATCAAAATCTAGATGGGTCAATGAAGCCCAAAGTAGCCAAAGAGCAGCTACCACTACAAAATCAAAACAGAGTGAAAACTATAGCAAAACTACAGCAAAAAAATAGCAATAATTACACAGAAGTGCAGCAAAAGCACCCCCAATTACTTCTTAGCGGCTTTGTCGATGCTGGATTTGATAGTTTGCCAAGATTTGAACATCCCCAAGGTCGTCATGTGGGTAGAGTCAGTAACATCCAGCTGAGCAATGGTCCTTTTGCTTTCCTTATCAGTGCCCCAAAGGGTAGCGAACCCCACTGAGATTGGAGACACTTCGGACATGCTGCTCAATGAACTCCTCAATAGCAGTAAAAATGGCCATGTTATAATCATGGCGAGTCTTGGCCTTCCCTAAATGGGAGTCTAAGGAGTTCAGCTTCTTGTAAATATCTTCAAGCTGGCTATTATCCATAGCCACCTCCTCCTCCTTCTTCCTCTTACCTTTTTGTTTTGCCATGTTTTTAACCTCTTCCCTCAACAACTTCATGTCAGCTTCTAAGGCCTCTAGCCTTTTTGTGGAGCTCTCCATATGTGCTTCTTGAGAACTAGCACTACTAATATGAAGGAGGTTATGGGCAGTTTCAATCTCCTAAGGACCCTTCCCCACAGCAGGGATATCAAGATTTAGTCTTCTAGAGGACCTGGTAACCGGTCTGGCCGAAGTGGAAGCAAAGGGGGTGGGGGCAGAGGTGGGGGGAATGGGAGATGGAGCCGCGAAGGCCGGGAGAGGGGTGATAGTAGCAGTGGTGGGGATAAAATGTGGAGAGATGGGGTTGGTGGCTGCTAAAGCGGGCAGAGGGGGAACAAATCCAGGGGAGGAAGGGAGGCTAGGAGACCGAAGAAGACATAATTTATGCAGCAGGAAAATAAGCCCCTGGTGTAAAGGAACAACACGAGCATGCTTTTGAAACTCCAAAATGGAGCGCTCAAGAGAGCTAAGCAGATAATGGGGGAAACATACCATGTGATTCCTACGGAAGTGATTGAGGAAGACAAGATGTTTAGCAGGTACAGTGACGAACCTCCCTTCCAAAGAAATGAAACGCACCATCATGCGGGTAACCTCATCATAGGGCGAGGGGATCGAATTGACAAGCAGGCCCGCCATGACAAAGATCAGCTTCTCAGTTCCTTCAACAAATCTCCTCTCCTCAGCTTCTCTATCAACCCTTTTATTAAAAAATGGTATCCATCCATGCCAAGGCCAGTCACTTCAGCAATCAACTCCTCATTGATTGCAATCTTCTGCCCCCCATACTCAACAGTGTGATCCTTCCAATCTTTTGCAAAATGCACTGAAATACTTTGATCATGGCCCTGAACCTTCTCCATAAAGTTGGTGATGCCTCCCTAGCTTAGAATATTCCAAAGCTCCACATTATCCCTCCAATCCGGATCCGCGCTGGGCTCGATCTGGCAAGGAGGGCCCCCCATTGTCACCGTGCTTAACTGCTTGCAAAAAATATTAGAAACCTTAAGAGCACTAATACCAGTCCGCCTTTTGCTATTATTATTCACGCAGTGAAAATGCTGATGAGAATAGCCATTTATTTTCCCACAAATACCCGCATGACTGCTGATTTGAACCTGTGGAAGTTCGCATGTGGGAACTACGGCCCTTTTGCCAGCCCGCTCCCTATCATCATTAACATTATTTCTGCCTTGGGGATCCGTAGAGATTTGCAGCCAGATTGTATAGAGCACAATGTTGCCCGCATGCGCGACTTTCCTTTCAATATAAATCCACTTGAACTTTCCATTATTCTTCATACAAACTTGATTGTTCGACAAGAATTGTATAAGATTAGTTTTAAAGTCAGCACGTGTGGGAGCTTTATTAATCCACTCCCAATGATCATATCCCAAATCTTGAATTTGCATGTTTATAGATATCCGCTTGAATGTTGCTTTGAAGTTGTTTAGGAATGCTATTATTATCCCAAACAATGTGGTTAACATTAATGCCATAATTTTCCAATGCATCTGCCAGCTTGTTACCCTCCGGTAAGTATGTATGATCCGGATGTTAGTGAATGTTTGGCAGATACTTATGGACTCTGAGATAAAATCCTTAATGTTCCAACTTGGAGGTGAGCACTGATTAAGATGATTAATGATATTCAGGGAGTCCCCTTTAAGAATGAGGTTTTGGATATTATGATTCTGGGCAATTCTCAGGCCCCATAAAGTAGATAATGCTTTGGCAAAATGATTGGTTTGAATTCCCATTTTTCCAGCATATACAGCAATCAGATTACCTTTATGATCCTGGATCACTCCTCCCCCTACCACAGTCCCAGGGTTACCCTTAGAGGCCCCATCAAAGTTCAACTTATACTAGTTAAAATCAGGAGGATGCCATTTAATCAAAGATCTATCAATACTATTATTGGGATTGCTACGGCTACTGACAGCTCCAATCTGCCAGTTGGATAAGACATACTCTTCATTTTCTAGATAACTCTTATTCTTGGGGGGTTTAAATCTAGCTATATTCTCTTTGATATCATTAGAAATTTTACCAATACTGAGCTTATAGTTCTGATTCTTATTTCTAAAAATAATATCATTTCTATCTTTCCATATCCTCCAAATGATATGAGGGATAACCAGCTTCCAGATCCTTCTGACAACACAATGTCTATAGGGTGGGTTCCATTGAGTCCATAGCTGATTGAAATCCTTCGGCACCACCCATAGAGCTTCAAATTTAGAGAGGGAAAAACTCCATATTCTGGTAGCATAATCACAATGGATAAACAAATGACTGATATCCTCAGAGTCTTTTTTACAAAGATGACATCTATTAGGCATTATAAAACCTCTTCTCATCAGGTTTTCAGTGGTAAGAATCTTGCCTCTGATAGCCAGCCAAAGGAAGAAATTTATTTTAGGAGTTAATTCAGCCATCCAAATCCTATTCCAATTGAACTCTGATTGACTACTGTCGAAGAAAGTGTTATATCCAATTTTGACAGAATAGTCCCCATCAATGGAATTATGCCAGACCATCTCATCCTTAGTATCCAATTGACTTAAAATCATTGACAAGCCGGGAAATCAAATTTTGTAGCTCATTTTCTTTCAAGGATGACCACTTTAGAAGAAGAAGATCAAGTCAATGATGATTTTCCTGATGAACATATTTTTGTAGTTTCTACTATTTCTCCTTGGTTTGCAGATATGGATAATTACTTGGCTACAGGGAAGTTCCAAACCTTTTTCACACAACGAGAGAAGAAATAAATTTACTAAACAAAATTTGATGTATACATGGTTAAATGGAATTATTTTTAAATGCATACTTGACCATGTTTTACATAGGTGTGTAGCTGAAGATGAAGTATTTGACATACTTAGGGCATGTCATGATGAGCCATCAGGAGGGCATTATTCAATTCAAAGGACCATTCACAAAGTTTTAGGAGCTGGTTACTATTAGCCTTCCTTGTTCAAAGATGTCAAGAAGTATGTTTGGAGATGTGATCAATGCCAAATAATTGGGAAGCCGGTGTTTACATTTGAGATGCCATTTAAACCTAAAGTTGTCTTAAAACCATTCGAAAAGTGTGGATTGGATTTCATAGGCCAATTGACCCAACTACTCAAGGGAAGGAGTACATTATGGTTTGTAGAGACTATGCCACTAAATTGGATAAGTTTCAAGCACTACAATATGTAAGAGATGAGAAAGTTATAGATTTCTTATATGAACATATTTTTTAGAGGTTTGGAGCACCAAGATCCATTATTTCAGATCAAGGACCACAATTCATGTCAGGTGTAATTAGTTCCTTTATGGAAACATATTAGCTGAAGCACAAGAATTCATCACCATATCATCCACAGTCCAATGGTCAAGTGGAAGTTACTAACAAAGAGTTGGAGAATATCCTAACAAAAACAGTGGACATCTCAAGGAAAATTTGGGTTCAAAAACTACCTGAAGCATTTTGGGCCTATAATACTACTTAGAAAACAACCATAGGGTTCAATCCATATGGGTTGGTTTATGGAAAGAAGCCCATTATTCCCATATAATTTGAGATTCAAAATTTGAGAACAACTACTGAAGTGGTAATTGAATTATCAGAGGCATAACAACCAAGGATTATTCAACTAAATGAGTTGGATGAGATGATACTTTAAGAATTACATCAAATAGATATCATTCAACATTAGAGATATGGTATGGCATGATAAACCCATTAAGCCGAGAAAGTTCCTACAAGGAGATTAGGTTATGTTATTTGATTCAAAATACAAGGATTTCAACGGGAATCTGCAGACAAGATGGATGGGCCCATATCAAATTAAAGAGGTATTCAACAATGGGATAATTCAAATGATTCCAATTGATGGTGAGAAGAAAGTGATGTTGGTTAATGGACATATATTGATGCTATACCATAAACCATCATCCTAAGAAGAATTTCATAAGGTGGTTCAAGAAGATTCAGCTCTAAAGTGTTTGGAAAAAATTTAAAGAGGAAATGACTTAAAAATAGAAATTGTGGTCATCATCCTCTAAAGCATTGACTGAAAACCAACAATGGCAGCCACTATTTCTAAAAAAAGGAAAAAAAAAAGAGAGAAAAATTAAAATATATATATAATAAATTCATGTGGCCGAAAACCAGCAATGGTGGTCATCACCCCTGAATTAAGAAAGTAATAAATGAAGGAAAACATGTGAATGGGGGATAAAATTAACATTGAGATGGTGGCCAATGACATGACAAGAAAATTTAATGAGGTATATGTGATATTCCCTTCTTAAATGTTGAAAAGTTTAATTTATGTACTGTTAATTATTGTACTCATGAAAATTTACCACCTTCTCCATTTCCAATGCATTCCCATGCTTCACATATCCCCACAAATACATCATCCCTCTCCACATTAATCACCACACGTACCTAATTACTACCCCTACCACTTCAAGATTTGTACAAACCTTTCCCAATTTGTGTTGTTTTGTGTATAGCCATTTTGTAGCCCATGTCTCTTTCCCAATTTCACCATCACTCCCACACCACTAACCACTACAGTCCTATGCCTAATTCCACTACATTTCCAGTCTTGTACTTTGTTCTTTCCAATTACTTTCTCTACGCGCTAGATCGTATGGGGTTAAGAGTTACACATAAACCAACCAATTTAGTATAACTTTTAGCTGATGTAAAGTGAGTAAAAATATTTGAAAAGGTGGGATGGACTAATTTGCTTCTTGCATATGAAGATTTTAGCACAAAAATGATAGAGGAATTCACCAAAAACATGGAGGAAGGTTACTCTTTTGTACAAGGTAAGAAAATCCCATTCAACCCCACTGTAATAATTCATCTTTTAGGAACACTAGAGGAAGGTCAATCAATCAGTAATATGGCATTGTATTATGAAATTATTAAAAGTTTTCCCGATTGCTGAAAAAATGAAAAATTAGAACTAGTGGTGGACGATAAGGGGAAGAAAAAGGTATAAAATAAATACTCTACCTGAGCCTTAGGAAGAAGTTGTTAAATTGGTAATCAAATATTTCACCTGTGAAGGAAAATATAAGATCATTCTTGGGACTTGTGTTGAGGATTATGATACACCTTCGCCATGGCCAAACTAAACCCCAACACAAAATAAATCTTCCTTAGTTTTTGTATGTTTATTTATTTTTGGCCACTGAGAAATTCCATTAGGGTATTTCCTACTTAAAATTCTAGGGCCTAATACATTTAATTTACAAACATCAGTTTGTTAGAAAGAGGCATGGCCCTAAGAAATGGTTGAAATTTTAGAAGAAGTGTGCCCTAGAATCTGAATTGGTATTATAGCGAGATCCCTCCACTTCTGAGCAACCTAAGAAATGCCATAGGACCTATAAACATGCATAGGCCCTCAATGAAACACCAACTGAAGTTGTTCCTTCTCATGGAGAACAAGAAGTAGTGGCCATTATGTAGAGCCTACTCAAGACACCACCTATGTATCCTCATCAATCTGTGTCACCTTCTGTTCCTGTTATGGAGAAAGAAATTAAACACACCCCAACCACCACTGCAGACTCACCCATGGTAGACAAAGGTAAGGAACCTATGGTGGAAGGAGAACCTATTTCTCCCCTTGAATCTGACACAATTATGCCATAAGTATTGTCACTTTCTAAAATTCATTTTGAGCTACAAGTAGGATATGAGTGAACCGCACATCTCCAAATCCTCCTTGAAGCTAAGGAATCTAGTTTCTCCTAGCTAGAGATTGAGAAAAATCAAAAATCCAACAATTACATCATATTGTAGAGTAGAAGCAAGAGGAAACTCTTCAACTCCAACATGCTCTGAAAGAAAAGAACAACAAATCCACTCCCTTCAAGCCAAGATAGATGATCTTAATGCATCCCTTATAGTTTTATAAGAAAATAGGAAGGAAATAGAGCCTATGGTCACTAAAGAGAAACCAACTCAAAAAAATTTGTATTCCCCCATATTATTTTCTTGAAAGGTATGGTTAAATGGATGGAGGAATGTTATAGGATCAGGGAAGTTGTTGATGAGAATAAGACCTTGAAGGAGGAGAACAAATTTCTCAAAGAGAATGTTCTTACTATGCCGGTTGTATGATCAGGTTCTTTCATGCATGCCCCCATCTAATTTTTATGCACTATTCTTGAAGGAACAATTCCTAAAATGGAAGATCTTTAGAGCCCGTGTTACGTAATATATAGAGTTTTATGAAAATAGGCAATTTTTGGTGCATATACATCAAGAAGTGATGTTGAAAAGAATTTACTCTATTATTTTTATGTTCACAAGTTTCTTCTTCCTAAGAAAATTAAGATTCCCATAAATTTTTATGTGGGTGAAGTACAGTTAAGGGAATTTATATCTACTGTAAGAAACCGATCGAATGAAGGAACAACGGGGATATTTTTCAAGGAGAATATAATATAGGCCTCTTAATGATGCATGATCTTCAACAGATTTCAGTCTCAAGTATATTTCTTACAGTTGGTGGATCGGTACAAAGATATTCTAAGAATTTGTGTGAGAAATTTTAGGGAGAAAGTACTCCTAATGTTCAATGAATATTTCCTTGTATGTCAAGTAAGGTATGAGCTTCTTGCAAATCATTATAAGAATAAGGAGCTAATTTCACCTACTAACCTTTGTGTCTCATTAAAAAGGACCAAAGATCTCTACAAAATCATTCTAGAAATGTAGGAGAAATGGATTGGGATGAGGTATAGGCATCCATTAGTCATTGCACCAGTACCATGATGGGATTCCACAACTGATCAACTAGAGGGAAGTTATAACACTTGGAGGAATTTATTCATTATTTTTTGGGTTTCTGTAATACTTAATTGGATGAAAACCTTTTCCAATGAGTATAATTGTTCAAGGATAGTTGCACAATTGAATAGGTAGCAGGAGGACCTACTAAATATTAAGTGTGGGGGTGATGAACCCTGTTTTGTCATGTTTATCCCATGTAAAACCCTATGTTATTTTGGTATCATTTTGCATGATGTATAATATTCGACGTTTTATAGTTAATACTTTACTATGTTTTAGAAGGAAATGTTGTGCATATTATTGTTATTTTTATCTTGTTATTGATTCTTCAAATATGGCTTAAATGAATCATTTTATGAGTATTAACAATATATTTGGAAAATCATATGTTGAGTCATCACAGGAGTTAATTGTAGACTAGCACATGACTCATCGTGCACCTTTGGTGTAGAGACTCACCTTATAGTGTAGGAATTGTATTTTCATTAGCATAGGACTCACCATGGAGTGAAGGACTCATCTAGATAATTAATTGGAATTCCTTGGGAAGGGACTTACAAAAAGGAGATAAATAGCTTGTATGGTTAAACTATGAGTTGATGTAGTTGGTACATCAGTTAACACAATGACATAAGCATGTAATGTGTACCATTACCTCAACCCACCTTCATGTTGATTATGAGGCCTATTCATTCCCATTTTCTTGGATACGTGATGTAAAAAGACACTTATAGATTTTTGATCACTATGATTCTTTAGAATCAATCCATGATGTGCAGTATCTTCCAGCACTAATTGACTCTCTCAAAGGAGTCAATTACGGGCCTCATCTATAGTTAACAATATTTGTTGAAATCAAACACTACATAGATCACTCCTTCCACAATTGTAATTATTAGAACAATTAGTTATTTTATAGTTTTAAGTAGATGTTATTAATTACAAATAAACTAGTTATATCTAGAGGGACTATGATTGTTCTAATGTAAAAGACCTAATGTATTGAAGTTCATTCGAGTTAGTTGATTATTGTAAAAGTAGTACTTTCAATAAAATTGCATATTTTGGCTAAAATTTTGTTATGTAACTTGCAATGTTGAACCCAATCAAAGGAGGGAAAAGGGCCACTCCTCCCCAATGAGAAGGGAGAATTTATTGTTATTTCCTTTCCATCATTTTGTATTCATTTAAATTTCTAGCATTTCATTACTTTTAGTTCATTTCATTCTATCTTTAATAAGTCTTTGTTGTTGATTCATTCCATTTTCTAATTAACTAGAATAGTATTGATTAATTTCTTTGTTAGAAAATCACCGAGAATGATTTCTGATCGTTCCCCTTTGTTGTAAACAACCATGGAAACCTCACTCGATTGAAAGATATAATATAATTAAAGTGTGAGTATCAATGATGCTCGTCACACAATAGAAAAATTAATATACATGTCCAAATACAATTGGTTCGCACTCCAGAGTGCTACCAAAATGACTAAGGAATAACTGGACACACATGGAGCCTTCTTAATAACTGACTTTTCACAAGTTTGAAAATGACTAAAAAATGAAAAAAGGTGGCTAATTCTTATTGGATAACCACTGCCACAATTGAAAAGACTAATATTTTTGAAATGGGAAGATATTTGGAGCTATTTTAATGTCTAAAATTTCACAAATGATAGAAGAAGCAAAAAAAAGACTGAAAATACGAAATACAGAGCTACTTGGAGAAATCTTATTAGCTCAACTTTCACATAGACATAAGCAAGAAAAAAAATTGACAATGTGAAATAGAAAATATTTTGTGATTTTCTATTGGATCAAACTACACATATGTCGAAACACACAAACACAATGCGACAAAGTGAAATACGGAGAGTGCTTGGAGTAATCGATTGGGTCAAATTTTGCAAAGAAAGAGATAAGCTAATAAAAAGACTGACAATCTGAAATACTTGGAGCACTCTTATTGGATTGGATTTCATAATTGTTAAAAACAAGCTTACACAACATTGAAAATGGAAAAAAAAACAACTTAGAGCTTTCTATTGAATTTGATTTCACAAGTAATAAAGGAAAGCTAGCACAAGTCGACAACGTGAAAAAAATGTGGAATTCCCTTATTGGTTCATACTTCACAACTAAAAAAATCAATAAATTTGACAAGGTGAAGCTACATGGAGCTTTATGATTGGTTAAAGCTTTAAAAATAAAAAAAGACCAAAAATATTGACAACTCAAGGCTAGATGGAGAAAAATGAATGGCTCGAGCTTCGAAGAATGGAGCTTTGTATGAAACAAAAAAACAAAGACTAACTCGGAGAAGCCACTTAGCATTTTATGGTTAGTCTAAACTTCACAAAAATAGATCTAATAAAAACTAATGCTATTTATAGTTGGAACAATCTTAGAAATTCCAATCAAACTAGATCTAAAGAATACTTTTAGATCCATAGCCAAGAAATAACTAAAACAACTATAAAGGCGTGAAAAACTTAAAACAAACTCACAAACGATGGATTCAACCGTAAAGCGATTAAAGAAAGATGTAGGAACATATATTTAAGCACAAAATTTCTCAAACACAATCTAAAATAGCCATTTAACCAATATTTCAAAAATATTTGGGTGGGAATTGGAATTTTAAACGATTAACTTAAAGATGACTGTTGAGCAATTAGAGATACACATATCCGTAAATAAACTTCAAGCTTCTTCACTCTAGAAAATTAAAAGCTCTAGATCAATCCTACACACACATAATCACCAACTCCGATACCATGTCAGGATTTATAAGGAAGGTAAATGTTGTCATGCAAATGTGCAATAAGGAAATTGACAATTTCCAAGCATGACAACTATACCCTGTGTCAAAAATTACAAGTTTTACCCTTCTACAACACCCCAGGTCTACCCAGTTAGTCTAGTGACCTCCCAATTTATGTTAACTCATTCCCCTAGGTGATTTAGGAAAGTCAATTAAAAACCCCTAGGTGATTTTAGGAGTTCATTGAAAAATGCAAACTTCGGCAGTTGTGGGAAGGGCTATCACTGGCCTTCCTAGGACTGGAGAAAACCCATGAAGCAGAAAAAAGAATCCAAACTAGAAATAGAGGTGAATAAAAGGAATAGGAACATCATGGAAGTGATTTAGGAAGATTCATGAAGGATTTGAAGACGTTGAGGCAATTTCACCAAAATTAGGGTTCACAGGCCTAGGCAATGCACATGATCAAAAGAGTCGTTGAGATACGAGATGTGATTCCAAGAGCTCTGGATGGAGTTAGAAGCCAAAAAAACATCATCATAAATTTAATTCCAATCCCTAAAATATGGTGAAATTATATTTTTCACAAAACATTGGCGTAATAGGATTATAACTGGTTTTTTTCATGCACAACTAGCAAGATAGATCAAAAATCTGATTTTTTAGGGATAAAATGGAGGAATCAAGTTATGGTAACACCACCATTGGATTTATCAGGCCATTTTCAGTCAATATCATATAAAATTTCATCAAAAATGTCCATCGAGTGCTCAAGTTTTCACCATTTCAAGTTGCCCTCCAAAAGCGAGTTTGAGAGTTAGCCAAATTTTCAACAGGACATGTGTCAACTCTAGGAGCCTCGGCACAATTTCATGCCCCTTAATTCCCTATATAAAATGGACATAAAATTTTTCCCAGTCCCAAAACACCCTCTGGACCCTCATACCACCTCTTGGACTACTAGTTCAACTCCCAGGGTGTTTGCTCAAGGTCATTCCTTGCTCGCTCAGATCGTGACTAGTGGCGGCTTCTAGCGCGCCGTGAAATTTGATGCCCCTCATATACCTTTGTGCTGGGGAAATCAGGAAAATAAAATTCTCCCAACCTACAAGGAGACTCCTATAAAGATATGTGACCCCTTTAAGAGCAGTTTTCCAGCCTACGTGAGCTAATGGAGCCTTCATCCCCTGCAGTCAGATCTACGCCACATGTCATCATGAGGTGAACCATGTAATTTGATGTCCCATTTGTCCCTTTTTGAAAAGTGACATGGGAAAAAAAAAAAATCACTCCACCCTGATTGGTCCATTTTGAAAATCCCCATGGTTCTTCATACGACCAATTTCCAACCCCCAGTGCTTCTAACTTGTTTTTGGGCTTAAACCTTCACTGTTGGATCTCGACCACATGTCGCGACCAGGAACCGCATGAAAATTTATTTCCCTCTCTATATTAATTATTAAGGGACATTAAGGACATGAAAATGTGCTTCACTCCCCTTGATTTGAAATTTCTTCCTGCTTCCCACTTCTAACTTCTAACTTCTTACTCTCCCGTGCACAACTTCACTCTGTAACTTGCTCTGTAGCTTCTCACCACCACTCCACCATTGCTGAACCTTTAACCAGATCCCTCACATCAGTTTTTTCCTCCACTCCATGACAACATACAAGTATTAGAAGTTTTGAAATGAGGAAGAAGAATGAAGAAGAAGAAATAGTGAAAATCTCCATTGTCGTGAAACAAAGATTCGAAGAAATATTACAAACCAATGCATGAAACAACAAACCATTTTTTTCTATTCATTCCTCTCTCAAAAACCATCAAAAACTCACATTTAAATCCTCATTCTACAGCATAAAACACTCATAGTGAAATAATTCTCTTTTCATCCCAACAAAGAAAAAAGCTCGATTTCCCGTCTAACCGATAGTCGAATCAAAGAGAAATTTCACCGACGGAGTAAGAATAAAAAATCCATATCAAAAATGTGATTTTCATCATAAACGGAGGAGAAAACCATACCTGCAATTTTTGAGGTCCATTAATGGTTGTTACGTTCAGAAGAACTACCAGGTTAAAATTTTAAAACTTTAAAATCTCTCAAACCATTGATCCGATAGGTCTAAGATTTCATAGGGGTGATATTGGCAAAAACCCATATCAAAAACTTCATTCCACAAAGACCCAACCATTAGAGGCTCACTTTCTAAAAATAGTAGTTCTTCTACACAAAGGACTGTTATTTTGGGAAATTCACCAACTGAAGCAGTTGTGAAGGAGGTAGTGAGCACCAGAGTTGTATTGCAGGGAGAAACCATCAAAATGTTCACCTCGGTCCAAATTTGACACTTACTAAAAATAGTAAGTGGTCTCACAAAACACCTACCAAAAAAAAAAATTGATCTAGAAGGTGAGAGGAACGTAGGGAGAAAGGGAAATCTAAGTTGTAACATCAGTTGAGGTTTGAGGAAGCTGATTTTTTCATACTTACTAAAAATAGTAAGTTAATTTTTTTGAAGAAATCATGAAGCATAAATGGACAGGGAAGAAGCTGGTGCATCCTTTCACTTTTGAGTAAGAGATAGAAAAAAGTGTAGTCTCTATCATCATACTATGCAAAGTAGGTGACAATGAGGATGTCAACAAGTGTCTTTCGACACTCATTTCATGCTTCAATTGGTATGCGGGAGGTGGAATTCACATTCGATACCATCAGACCACTCATAATATGCTTCATCAGGATCATGTCCAAATCATATGAGTAGTGCGGAAACATTATAGGATTTAGGGCAAGATTCGTTCCAAGGCTCTAGTCCCTTCAAAGGAGGATCTTCATGAGTGATACTCATGACCATCAAATGAGTCATTCAAAACTGTTTTTAAACACTTAGTTCATGGTGTTCACATGTCACCCAAAGGAAGTTTTTTAGTGTGCACAAGATTTCATAGATTCAGAGTTCATCACATTGGAGTGTTTCATCGAGTCATCTAGAAGGATTAATGGGCTTTAGTAGAGGCAGAATCTGTCATCATCAACATCATTCTTTCTTATTCTTCTTTCTACTCTCTCTCTCTCTCTTCTCTCCCCGAACTTTCTCTCTCCATAATATTATAATCTTACGTTGGGGTTGCACTTTTTTGCATACCTTAATGTTTTCTAATGTAATAAGTCAGCCTTTAGTTATAAAAGGGACTTAATGTTTTTCTAGGAATGTGAAAAGTTTCAAGGCATACGAAGCATCATTGGGGGTTATTTGAAAAGTCTTTTCTCTTCCTATAAATTGTAAATCCATTCCCATTTCAAAGGGTTGGTGATTGATTTTGTATACTCAAGAGTGCATTGAGAGAACAAAGGAGATAGCCAAATTCTTCCATTCCCCATTCTCAATTTCCTCCATTTCTCCACTATGTACAACTTTTGTTTGAGAAATTAATACAAGAAGAAGGAGTTTCTAGCTTTCTTTGACTAAGGGATTTCTTGATACTTGGTGATCACAAATTCTATTTGGTCTTATTGCTACTTGTAGATTTATTTCCTCTTAATTTTAGTGCATGTGATGAAACTTCTAACTAGTGTGTGTAGGAATATGATTTTCTACCTGTAACATTATTTCTCCTACATTCTTTTCTCACTCCCCTTTCCCTCTCTTCAGACAAATTATTCCCTAGAAAGAGATTGCTATCTTTTTCACAAGGTCAATGGAGTGCTCTTGTTAGATCCCCAACCGTAAGGCCAACCCAGAGAAAAATCACTTCACTCGCACATGCATATATGACAGTTGCATTGCCGTTTAAGTAGAGGGACTTAGACTCCTAGAGCGTTGGCAAGAAATCCAAAGTTTTTCCCCAACATATTTTCTCACCAACAGTTTTTAGCACCCACCGTGGGGAAAATTTAGCAGAATCTGCACCCAAAATACAACCACATGGTATAAAAATAAAAAAAAATCAAATATTGAAAACAAAAAAGAGAGTTTCATGTAGAAATCCATTGTTGAAAGATACATTGCCAATTCCTACACGTGACCTTTCATATTCCACAATGCCCTTTCATATTCCCACTACAAGAATTTCCAAAAGATGGTTAAAAGAGATACACCAAGTTGAATAGATCGAGATAAATTGTCAAAAATTCTTTTGAGGCTTTGCAAAATTAGCAAGAATGAGTTAGAGACAATCCCTATTACTTTTCTCAAGCCTCATCCCCATCCGGGTCATCAAAGTAGTTCACCTAGAAATCCCATCCAAACTCTTGTTGATACTCCCCCTTCAAATTCTCCCATTTTTCGACCACCATTGAGCATTGAGTTCCCGGAGGAAGAAGAATTTTTAGAAGCAAGAGAAGAAAATAGAAACAATAATGGTGGATGAAGTATAAATACCTCAACCCATTGTTCCATGGGGAAGAAATACAGCCCACTCACTCTTGAACCACCTCTCCATGATCTACCAATAGGTTCTGCCAAAACTTTCCAAAGTTCAAAGGTGATGGCACAAATATTCTTGAAGAACACATCACCACTTTCACCACATCATGTGGGATTCTTGGAGTTTAACATGAAGATGTTTTCATGAGATTGTTTGTGGAATCTCTCCAAGAAAAAGTAGTAGAATGGTTCTACCTCCTGCTTGCCCGATCCATCACTGGTTGGAACAACATCAAAATTTCCTTCGAGGAAATATTTAAATCAACTGAAGACTATTAGGACCTCTTGGTGTAGTTGGCTCAAATGAAGAAAGGAGAAAGTGAAACTATGAGAGACTTTGTGTCTCATTTTGAACAGTTTCTTCATAGGATACTAGAAGAAGATTCATTGTCTGAAAACAATATCAAGAGATTCTTCATCAATTCTCAATCACCAGAGGTAGGATTTCTCCTATGAATATTTCAACCAAGGAACATTGTAGAAGCACAAAGGATGGCCATTGAACTTGATGATGATCTCATCCTCTCTAGAAAGATCAAGAATCCATCAAAGGGCAAGACCCAACATCCTAGAGATGAGAGAAACCAATCCATCGTAACAAGAATTGGCAAATGAGATGGCATATTTTAAGAGGGAATTATTTGAACGAGTATCTTCTCAAGAAAAAACACAAATCAAATTTCAATAACACCTCGAAGGCTTGCCTTGGAGGCCTCACCCATCAACGCAAGTTCGAGAATTCAAGAAAATGAAGATCTTGAAAATAAAGTGAAGGTGGTGATTACCTAGAAGTTGATGAACTTGAGAGTGATACACAAATCATATTTTGTGAGTGTTATGGACGTGATGAGGATTACGAAGAAGATTCACCTATTTTCTCATGTGCGGTATTCACTCATTTTTAGTCCGAGAAAGGAACCTATTCCTCCACCGACACTAAGAAAAAGAAGACCGAAGATCCCCCTATGGTGACTCCGTAAAAAAAAATAATCAGTTGAGGATATCCTTTCCCACCCTCCATGGAATCTACATTGTTGAAACTTGATCCTATATCAAGTAAGAAGGCTCCTACAATTCTAAGTAAGTCTTCTTATGCCTCTTCCAATTCTAACTTTAAGTATGGTCTGTAAAATATAGTACTTTGAAATCTCCAAATGTATCATTCAAAATTCCCTCCATCCCTCAAGAATAAGACCTTACTTCCAAACATACCCCAACTCCAAATGTAGTCCCTTCATTCCCCTTGTCCACATCTACTCCCTTTGACTTTGTAGAATATGTGAACAAAGCCAAGGTGCAGATTACTCGAAACTAAATATATGCGTACTCACCTTGAAAAATTTGAAACTAAATATGAGGAGTGGTAGTTTAACACCCAATGCTATAGCTCTTGGTTCTACAAGAATACTACCAAACCCACCTACATCTCCCTTGTAGAACATAATTTCTTTGAGTGCATCCAAGACTGATAAGGTCGAACCATTCTATGTCTCCCTTCTCATTAGAGAATATGTATTGAACAACTACATAATATATTTTGGTGCCTCACGACAATGTAATTCCTATAAAGGTTGCCAAGGGTCTCAAATTCACCATGACTCCACCCGATGGCTCTTATTACTCCCTAGAGTAAAAATAGGTCCCACTTGTAGCAAAGGTCATAGATGCACAAGTGGCTCTTGCCAAATTTATAGACAAGAAGGTTTCAATGATGATTTTGGTAGTAGACATTCTAGCTTCATTTGGAATGTTGCTAAGTCGAAGCTTCTGCCAAGACTTGGGAGGTAAAATTTAGATGAATTGGTCTTCCGCAACCATACCAGTGAAGGGAGACATGGAGAAATTATTTCTAGAGAAGAAGATGAGGTACACAGTGTGAAAGTCCGGAAGTCCATGAAATAACATCTTATACCAAGATACCAAGAAAATGAATCACTTTGTGACAACCGAGGAGGAAGAGGATATTCCCATCTTGATAGGGTAGACATGCCTTCCAGAGAGGTATGGACCTTGAAGAAGTATTGAGGAGATTCAAGTTACAAGAGGGCAGCCCAAATTATTGGATGACACAAACCATGAAGAAGAGGAAATGGTTCTTGGTGAATCTCAAATGGAGAAACCAGCTTATACGCTTACCCACAAAGAGGAGATGTTATCATTCCCATTTGGAGATGAAGATGATCTCAGCCATGCCATTCATGGAGGGACAAGACCAGCTTGTGATGATCCCACGAAAGGTTTGAAAAAACTGTCTATACAAGAAATGTTTAGAGCCACGAAAGAAACAAAATATCCTAAGCTTTGTCTTGAACTCCGATGAAAGTCATAAATTTACAAGACAAACACGAATCTGATTTGGAAGCCTCAATCAGTGTGAAGGTTGGCCATGTTGAAATAAAGCAAGATGAGGAACCCAACATCTCTATTAAGCCAATAGTTGATGGATACAATGATGAAATGGAGGTATTTTCTTCCCCATTTGAAGAAGAAAACTCTTTCTATGATGAAAAATCTGAAATAGATGGTGTTGAGGTCATTGAAAGTGAAGATCCCCTTGAGAAAGAAGTAGCAGAATGTAATAAGCTTAAGGGAAATCAATTAATCCATCAAAATATTTTCCTAGAGCTTCAAAATGAAGATTCTTCAAAGAAGTAAAAAGACGAACCATGGGAAGAAACAAAGTATAACTCCATGCAAGAAATCTCTGATGCAGTAGAAATAATGGAAGACCCTAAGCTAATTCTTGATCTCTTAGCTTGTGTCATGGATGTGCAAAACAAGTATGAGGTTACTTCTGATCCTCCATTCAATCTTCAAGAACCTCATAATGGAGTAGAGATAAAAAAATGAATCTAAGGTTTATCATGGAGAATATGTCAATGAGCATAGATATGGGAAAGAAAGTAACTCAGAATATTCAAGAAATTTGCTTGAAAATCAGCTTCGTGGAATGAATGGGATGATAAATGGAGAATCAACTATGTGGATAAACACACAATGCAATTGGCACTATGAAAATGATTTCAAAGAGTGTAAGGCAAATGGGATTTCTAAGCGAAGGCCAGAGCATCAAGAAGCTCATGTAGACTCACTCCTACCAAGTACATAGACAATCATGAAAGCACTGGATTTCATAAGCTTGATTAAGGAAAGGAGGCTACTTTCTGGAACCAAGTGAATGGCTTCACTGAGAACAACATCACTCATTGTTTCCCACTCGGGGTAATTTTTGAGAAATGAAAATTTCTTGAGTGAAAGGGAGTTGTCCCCACCGGTACCATAGGATATTGTTAGGTGTATTTCCCTTTCTATTGGTTTTTTTTTCCTTCCGTGTGTGTGTTGTGTGTTTCCTTTAAGTTTTTTTGGTGTGTGTGTGTTTCCTTCTAAAGCACGCTATGAAATTTGATGTCCCTCTTGTCCCCTTCTTTGGGGACATAAGGGATAATAAAATTTGTCCAACCCCTAAGGAGACTCCTGGTCACCCATGTGACCCCTTCAAGAGCAATTTTCCAACCCCCGGGAGCTAGTGGAGCCTTCATCCCCTGCCGTCGGATCTGCGCCACATGTCATCGCGAGGCGCGCCATGAAATTTGATGTCCCCTTTTTCCCTTTGTGAAAAGGTACATGGGGGACACAAAATTTCACTCCACCCCTGATTGGTCCATTTTGAAAAAGCCCCATGGTTCTTCATACGACCAGTTTCCATCCCCCAGTGCTTTCAACTTGTTTTTTGGGCTTAAACCTTCACTATTGGATCTCCGCCACATGTCGTAACTAGGTGCCACATGAAAATTGATGTACCTCTCATCCCTTAATGCTTAAAGGACATGAGGGACATGAAAATTTGCCTCACTCCCTGATTTGAAATTTCTTCTTGCTTCCCACTTCTAACTTCTTACTCTCCCCTGAACAGACTTCACTCTGTAACTTTCTCTCTAGATTCTCACCACCACTCAACCATTTTTGAACCTTGAACCATCTCCCTCACAGAACTATTTTCCTCCACTCCATGACATCATACAAGTCTCAGAAGAAGGTTTTATCAAATGAGGAAGAAGAAGTGAAGAACGAAGAGAAGAAACAGTGAAAATCTCCATTGCCATGAAACAGAGATTCGAAGAAATATTGCAAACTAGTGTCTCGAATTTTTTTATATTCATTCATCTCTCTCAAACCATAAAAACCTCACATTAAAATCTTCATTCCATAGCATAGAACACTCACAATGAAGGATTTCTCTTTTCATTCCAACGAAGAAAAAAACTTGATTTCTCGTCGAACAAAAAAATCGAATCAAAGATAAATTTCATCGCGAGAATAAGAATGAAAAACCCATATCAAATACATGATTTTCATCATGAACAAAGGAATAAACTAGACCTACAATTTTGAGGTCCATTAATGGCTGCCACATTTAGAAGAGTTGTCGAGGTCAAAATTTCAAAACTTTAAAACCTCCCAAATTGTTGATCGGGTGGGTCCAATATTTTAGAGGGGTGATATTGGGAATAAACCCATATCGGAAAACTTCATTCCACATTGAACCAACCATCGGAGGATCACTTTCTAAAAATAACAATTCTTCTACACAAAGGACTGCTATTTTTGGAAATTCACTAATTGAAGCGGTTGTGAAGGAGGAAGTAAGCACCAAAGTTGTATTGCTGGGAGAAACCATCAAAATTTTCACCTTGGTCCAAATTTGACACTTACTAAAAATAGTAAGTGGTCTCACAAACACCTTCCAAAAATAGAAAATTGATCCAAAAGGTGAGAGGAATGCAAGGAGAAAGGGAAATCTGAGTTGCAACATCCAGTTGAGGTTTGAGGCAACTGATTATTTTCATACTTACTAAAAATAGTAAGTTTCTTTTTATGAAGAAATCATCAAACATACATGGACAGAGGAAGAATCCGGTGTAGCATTCCACTTCGAGTAAGAGATAGAAAAAGTGTAGTCTCTATCATTATACTATGCTGAGTAGGTGATAGTTAGGATGTTAATAGTGTCTTTTGAAACTCATTTCATGCTTCAATTGGTATGTGGGAGGTGGAATTTACATTCAACACCATCAAACCTTTCATAATATGCTTCATCAGGATCATGTCCAAATCAGCCGAGTAGTGTAGCAAAGTGTTGTGAGGAGTCATGGAAAGATTCATTCCAAGGCTCTAGTCCATTTAGAGGAGGATCTTCATGAGTGATACTCATAGCCACCGAATGAGTCATTCGATAGTGTTTTTAAACACTTAGTTCACGGTGTTCACATGTCACCCAAAGGAAGCTTTTTCAGTGTGCACAAGAGTTCGAAGATTCATATTTCATCACATTAGTTTGTTTCATCAAGTCATCGGGAAGGATTAGTGGGATTTATCAGAGGCATAATCTATCATCATCGACATCATTCTTCCTTCTTCTTCTTCTTTGCTCTCTCTCTCTCTCTCTCTCTCTCTCTCTCTCTCTTTCTCTTCTCTCCCCCAACTTTCTCTCTCCTTAAAATTCTAATCTTGTGTTGGGGTTGCAATTTTTTACATACCTTAATGTTTAATAATGTAATAATTCACCCTTCAATTATAAAAGGGGACTTGATGTTTTCCTAGGACTGTGAAAAGTTTTAAGGGATATGAAGCGTCATTGGGGGTTATTTGAAAATTATTTTCTCTTCTTATAAATTGTAAAGCCATTCCCATTTCAAAGGGCTGGTGATTGATTTTGTATACTCAAGAGTGCATTGAGAGAACAAAGGAGAGAAAAATTCTTCCATTCCCCCATTCTCAATTTCCTCCACTTCTCTAGTATGTACAACTTTTTTTGAGAAATTAATACAAGAAGGATTTTCTTGCTTTCTTTGACTAAGGAATTTTTTGATACTTGGTGATCATGAATTCTATTTGTTCTTATTGCTACTTGCAGAGTTATTTCCTCTTAATTTTAGTGCATGTGATGAAACTTCTAACTAGTGTGTGCAGGAATATGATTTTCTACCTGTAACATTAGTTCTCCTACATCTTTTCTCACTCCCCTTTCCCGCTCTTCAGACAAAGTCTTCACTAGCAAGAAAATTTCTAGATTTTTCGTAGGATTATTGGATTTCCCATGTTGGATCCCCAACCATAAGGCCAACCCAGAGAAAAATAACTTCACTCACACATGCATGTATGGCGGGTGCACCGTTTAAGTAGAGGGACTTAGTTTCCCAGTGTTGGCAAGAAATCCACAAGTTTGTCTCGACAAATTTTCTCGCCAACAATAAAATAAACTAATTATAAATCCATAATATAAATTCTGAAGATTATAGATTATGATGTGCAGATTACATAATGTAATAACAAGAGCTGAAAGTAAATAATAGACAAGTAAGGAGATGGTAACACCATATTTATAGTGGGGAAACCCAAAGGAAAAACTCTCTTGTAATAAAGCATTGCACTGTATTAATAATCTTGAATACAAATTTTACCCAACACTTCCAATTCACTCCTTGGTCTCACAAGTATAATTGCCGAGCTATTTTTCTCATTTGTTAAATGCTATGTAATCCCATACAATCCTATGATCATTAATGATCTTGTCATTAACTGTATCCGTTTAGTACAAATGTAAACATTGCTCATAGCCAATCCTCGAGAGGGATCACCCTAATCAATATAGGGTGGGTGAATCAGTAGCATTGCTTCACTCTTAAATGTGGAAGACCATCATAATAAAGTTTGATGAATAAACTTTAAAATAATATGGGGTGTAAAGCAGTGGTAGATATCCCACTTGACATTATCACCCCAATATAACCTTAGATATCTCATGAATTAGCAAACCAATGCCTTATCCATTGGGCCATAGAGTCACCATACTAAAAACTAGCAAGTATACTAACATAGCCAAGATGAAAATAATATTAACACATAATAGAGAAAGGAAACACATGAGTGTAAGTGAAACAAAATAGATATGGAAACCATGATACAACATACCTAAATCACCTATGGTACATGTGGGGTACAACCCACTTTCACTGTAATGTTGATTCTTCTCGAATGTTTACTTGTGCATGGGTAGAACCAAATACCTTTGTTCCATAAATCCATTGAGTGGCTACGTGAAATATGACCCCTTTCTCAATTTCTTGGGAAAATTTTTATGATTTTTAGTAAATGAATGTCCACCCAGATAGCTCATTGTATTTTTTGATTCGATATTTTGTTTCTTTCTACTTATCAATTTACAAATTCCTTCCAATTTCTAGTTTTTATTACTGCTACAAGTATGGGTCTTGATCACACAAATCTTACCAATTTCACACCAAGGTTTATGGTATATGATAGATACTTTACCTTTATTTTTTATCTACTTGATGACCATGTTTTCTATGAGATGGTCTCTATGAGATGGTTTTTGGCATCTATTTTGAGATTTTGAACACTATCACAAGCCTCTTGATGCTCCATATTTCTTAATTGCTTCAAAAAAGTACTCTTCACATAAATTATCTCACTTTAACCCACCTCTCGCTATGATGTGATATGCAGATTTCTTCATTATCCTGAAAATAAAATGATCACAAGGTTAGGAATGAAATATGTAAATCATCATTTCCCCATCTTGACCATTTTGAGCCTCAAAATCCATCTCCATGATGAAGACATCCTTTCCTTGAGTAGAGTCAACTTTGAAAGATTCAAACATCTTCTTATTCATAAATTTCTCATTAAGAGAATATTCATCTCTTGATGGGAAAGAGAAGGACTCATATTCACAATCATCTTGATTGAACAAATCTTCATGCTCAGCCTTGAGAACATGATTAGAAACATGGAGTTGATATTCCAAGAAGTCATTTGACATTAATTTTTCTTCATAATTTGCACTACTCTCCACCTCATGATTTTTTTTTCTATAAGTCCGTAATTATGTGACCATCATCACAACCAAATAGAGATTTTACATTCATGCTCAATGGAAAATACATACTATCCAATTTTGGATCCATCATGTCATTATGTTGTTTATTAACCAGTTTCATCCCACCACGTTATTCTTCCATCAACATGGGAAGCTCATCGTATTCCTCTAAAACCTTGAATACCGAAATAGGATATACGCCCTTGGATCATTTCATTTTAAAACCACGTATTTAATTTTCCTTATTGGAAGGAGCATCTTAATATTATCATTGATTGATATGGTAGCATACACCGAATCTATTTGTATATCTTAACCAACATCCCGACATAAACGTTGGCTTAACAACATACCATATGAAGTTTTCATGTCTAGCACAAGTATTTTCATAGTAATCTTCTTGTCGGAAAATATGTAAATAATACTTGGAAATATTTCACTTGGCTAATGAAAGTTACTTATTTGGTTTCCATGGAGTAACAATAAATAAGAGATAGGGGTGAGATTAAGACCAAGAACTTTAAGAATTTTATTGGGCATGACATTATTAGAGGCACTTGATTCAATGATACAATTGTTTAATTTATTCCAATTGACTAGAAAGGAAAGATAGAAAGATTCTACTTTTCAGGAGAGGGAGATGTTGAGGAAAGAAGGTTTTGGGAAGGATTGGTGCTTGAAGTGAGAACTAGTTCTTTGATGTTGACATTTTTAAAACATGCATTTGAACTACTTCCTTTGATAAACTAGATAATCCTATCAAATTTATCGGGCGGGTTTTCAAGTACTCCAACTCAGATATTTTAATTTTAGCTTTCTTGACATGGTTAGTGATATTAAAAGGTGAATAATTTGTACGAACATCATGAACTATGATAGGTTTCACATGATTAGGATTTACATTATTAGGAAAAATGAAAATAGAATTTGATTTGACAAGAGGAGATGAAAGATACTTACCAAGAGAGATAGATGGATCCTTTTCTAAGGTAGTATCGATCTTCATCTTAATCGAACCCATGGAAGTGGTCAGTGATGATCCTCATTTTTATTTTTATTGGAGTCATCGTTTGAGGATTCAAATGCTTTTCTTGGGTAGCAAAAGAAGAGGCTTCTTTCTCCATTTGTGAGGATGTTAACACTATAAAAGAGTAACTATCCATGGATTCTTCAAAATATTTGTCAGGTAAGAATTCACAATACCCAATGTTTACATATCCATATTCTTATCTTTCAATTTCTAATTCAAAAATGCATCTCCTTCATCTTCATAGGTTCCACATACTATATTAACTAGTGGAGCTTCCAAGGCAAGCCTTTAGGGTACTCCTATAATCTGATTCCTATTCTAGTTTTGGTATGAGGCATGTATTCAAATAATTGACCAATTTTTGTAGCAACAGATCAACACTTTCATCTTTGAAACTCTGGACCTTATTTCTTGCTAAATAGTTCTTGATTTTCCCTGAAATGATGAGGTCATCTTCCATACAAATGGAAAGTTCTTGAGCATTATCCAAATTATATGATTGATCTCTCTATAAAATAGAACTAACATTAGGTAATTGATAATTTTTGAATAACCTCTTTTGATTATCTACACTAGGACGAGCACCAATAGGAATTTTATTAATTTCATCTTGTTAAAATTTTCTACAAATTCTTATGGGATCTTGTAGTTCTTTCTTCATCTGAGTTAATTTAGAAAGGATGTCATGGGAATATTTGATAGTATTAAATCTTGATTCAAACCTATTTTTCATGTCTTCCCAATAAGTAATTGAATGTGGTGGCAAGTAGTAAAACCATTCCACTATGGAAGCATGCATTGACTACAAAAATAACCACATGGTGACATTTACATGTTTCACTCCAATAATTCCACATGTTGTGATGAAAGTGGTGATATGATCATCTAGATTTTGATTTCCATATCTATAAAATTAGGGAAATTTATTTCTTGATCCCTTTGGTAATTCATGCAGAGGAGGAGTCAAAGATAGTTGATCGGTATTCTATCCCCATGGTACATGTGCAAACATTTCTAGAGGAAGAGTATTAAGTGGTTATGGGGAGATTGGAAGTACAATGAGACTAGTAGTAGGATATTTAAGTATATATTTAGCAATTTGTATTGGAATTTGTATAGGATAACATATGAAATTGTCTTGTTCTTGTGGGTCAAACATAATATTATGAAATACTACAATTCCACATGTTTGGTTTTTTTCTTGAATCTTCTTCTACCCATTTTTCTCATAGCATTAGATATGAGTGAAACTACGAAAGTACAAATTTTTCCATAATACACAACAAGGCTCTTAAACATTTAGATATGTAATTATGATATTTTTATTTTTATGATTGTTATGGATTTTTAGAATATGCATTTTTAGATTTTCAAAGATATTTTAAGGGTGCACAAATGGAAAATTTTCCTAGTTGAGTCACCCAAAATCGTTTCTGAAATAATTTATCACAAGAAGATTATTGGTTTTCACCAACAATCATGGGGTGGGCCCCTCCTTCTTGGGTATTGGGATGCTCCAATTCATTAAATTCAAAGAATAAATAAAATTGTGAGGTGGATTTTAGGCCGAGAGATCAAATAGGAATACTCCACTAAACCTATGGAGAAGTTCGGTCTAGTGTACAAGGGAGGAATTTTCTTGGAAAGAGGTAAAGGGAATTAGGAAAATAGAGAGAGGGGGTTAAGATTTTGAGTATGCACTTACATATTCTCACCAATATTAACTAGAGTAGGTCCACATTCAATAGGAATAAATCAACCATGTAAGAAATAACAAGACTAATAAATTAGAGACACAAAGTTCTATGGATTCATTAATCAAATACACAAAGTTTCTTCTTGGTTGTACAAGATTACAATGCTTGAAAAGTTGGAAAGTAGAGAGTATGGAAGAACATAAGAAATTACATAGACTAATGTATCTTAATCCTTGTAGTAGTAGTGAAATATAACATATATTAACAACCAAAAATTCTAACCATTTGGAATGGAGAAGCCATTCAAATTTATAGCTTGTAAAATGTCTATTCTTGTCCCCATGTGACTTTTCATCTCACCACCACTTGTGACTTTTCATATTCCCTAGGAATTAAATTAAGTCCTTTTATTATTTTTGAAAAGGGGATTTTACAATGAAATAAAATGAAATGAAAGATTGAAAAATTACATTCCCAATGAATAAATATAATGTTAGAGAGATAGGGAGATGAGAGAGAGAAGTGAAAATGTGGAGATGGGAAAGCTTCTTGTTGATGAAGAAAATAATTTTAATGGATCTTTTAGGAAATGCTTCATGAATTAGATTCCTTACCTTTGACCTCCTATTGATGAAGATAATCGGACTACAAACCTCTCCTCCTATAAGATGCATAAACCTTCCGAGGCATTGAATAAGTGTTAAAAAACACTTATATGAAATATTTGCTAAGATGTAAAAATGATGATCTTCTTTGATCACAAGGTAGGAATTATAACATGGAGATCACTACCTTACTCCTCTTAGCCTCAAAATTCACCTCCATGAAAAAGATGTATCCATTTTGAATAGAATCAACTTCAAGATGCTCAAAAAAAATCTTGATTGTATGTGACTCATTAAAAATGTCTCCTCCTATAGATAGTAGGATTTATCCCTCATTCAACTGGAAGTGCATATTGTGAAATCTTGAGTCTATCTACTCATTATGATGTTCTACAACTATCCTAAACATAACCAAATTATATTTATTTATCTTGAGATTCTCAACATCCTTGTTTATCAATTTCCCAAAACTTACTTATTTAGTAATAATTAATGTAGAAGTATATTTTTAGTCATAAGTTGTTCAATTTGACACTTTGGAGTTTTCCGATGTGCTAAGATAAATGACAACTCGAGAATGAACTATTTACAATACTTAATATTTATATAATACGAGGCTTAGGAAGCATTAATTTTTACAAGTGGATCTTTCCAATGTCCGAATGGAACAAAAGTGGTCTCATAAGGTTTTTTATTTCATAAGGATGATTTTATCTAATTTTTAGAGGATTTCAATTGCCAAAACTCCGTAGATCTGAAAAATGGGTTTTTATTTTAGGAAAAATTTTCTATCCATTAAAAATAATTTAGAGTACAATTGGATTCAAGGTTGGGATCAGATCTGAAATATGTTATTAAGAAGGGTCTATTGTTAAAATTTCATGGAGATCAGACAAGGGGTTTGGGAGATATGAGAAAATTTCCATTTTTATCATATGAGGTCTCTGACACATTTTTAGCATCATAACAACATGGAGAGTGATTTTTGGAGGAGAATGGATATTTAAAACTCAAAAATGGTGGAGTGTTTGAACATGAAGCTTTTTGATCTCACTTGCACACTTTAACTTAGGCTTAATCGTGGTTGAATGAGGGTTGATGTGGAGGGAGAGAGCACATTTTATGTCCTCCATCTCCCTTTATCTATTAGGAAAATGTGAGGGGACATCACTAGCTTAAAAATGTTCCATGTATCATGGTAGCATGAGGAAAGGGGAAGTGGTTTGTGAAGGATGCAATTTTGATGTTTCCTAGGAGTGAAAGTTGTGTTTTTGAAGTTGCGAAGAGAGATACCTCATGGGGGAGTGCACTTTTATGTCCCCCATATCCATTTTCACCTAGGGTATAATACAACGAGACACAATATCATTAACATTTTCCATATTCTATCACGTGATAATACTTCTTTAAGAACCGAAAATATGTTGGACCTACATGCTTCTTATTTCATATAACATGTACATTTATCACATTTTTTTAATTTTCAAAAAGGGTCAAAATACCTCATACATGAATCATAAAATAAGAATAGATATAATTTGATACATATAAAAATAATTAGTAACATACTTTTACTATGAGTGTGATGAGAATGGGCATATGTCCATTCTCATAAACTCAATATTTTCTTCTTATTTCATACAACATGTACCCATATCACATTGTTTTAATTTTCAAAAGGGATCAAAATCCCTCATATAGGAATCATAGAAGAAGAATATATAAATAAGATTTTCATTTTAATTACTTGTATCTACTATGAGTGTGATGAGAATGGGCATATTCCCATTCTCATAAAATCAATATAGAATTAGGAACATACTTGTATGGCATAGTGTAAATATTGGAATCCAATATTACACTACTTAAAAACCAATAATAACAATATTGGAATCTGATATCACACTAGATAAAAACCAATAATGGAAATTTAGGAATCCAATTTCAACAATTATAAAATAAAAATGATGATATTATAAATCTATAATCTTGGAGAAATCTCTAGATTTAATGAAATTATGGTTATAATCAAGAAATGCTCAGTTGAGTAAAACATTGTGTCATTTCCAAAAGTAAAGGGATAATTCCATAAAAGTAGAGGACCAAACCATGGAAAGATAAAACAATGTCAATGTAAAGTAAAAACAAGTGTAATCAATCTATATTTATATTACTTAGGAATAATGCATAAAATAACATACTTTGAGACAAAATGTAATATAAATATGTGCATATGTTTGTGTCTATGCTTTTCCCCACTTTATGATAGTGAATGAATATTCAATAGTATAAAGTAGATAGGAAGATCGTACCTTGTGGGAGAGTGAAGGATATTGTAGTTGATAATGTGCCAAATGAAAATTGTAGGATGTGTATCATGGAGTATAAGAGGGGATAATAACCTTAGGGGTGACTTATGTTTGTAGTGAAAATATACCGCAATTGTATCTGGATATTTCCTTTTCTTGAGTGTTTTGTGTTTGAGATTTCTCCTTGTTTTAGTTGTGTTACCTTTTATCGGGATAAGGATGGAACTTGAAAAGAAGAAAAGTGTATTCACTTTTCCTAGTATATGAAATTGAGCTTTAACTTAGAGAAATCATAATTATATGCATAAAAATGTGTAAAATAAAAAATTGAATCAAGGATAGAGTACATGTGAATTCTAATATAAAAAGGATAGAATGTCCCTGTGTATTTTTTCATTGGATAACATTATCTTAGAGTTTGTAGGATGGGTGGAGAGTGATCAATTCCCAAACCGATGTGAAATCTCTTAGGACTTGGGCATCCAAACACGGAGGAAGAGTGTTGAGAGATCGATCATCTTTTATCTTTGTCCATGAAACTCCCCTAAAACCCACGGATAAGTGCCACTGCAGATGGTCACCAACCCAATAATAATTAGTCATGAATGACACTTCATTTCAGACATATCATTATCCATGCACATTACCTAGGTTCCACTCCTCATTAGATAATGGTAAGAAAATTGTGAAATGAGAAAGAAAATAGGTTATTTCCCTTTCCCAAATTATGAAACATGTTATTTATTGTATTCATTTGTTATTAATAGTAAACTGAAATTGAATGTATTTTGTTAGATTTTGTAAAAACTATCACCGAGAAACTATGTCAATCTGTCAAACTACATGTTATTTTCTCCATGATAAAAACTCTCGGTGGGAGAATAGTGCCCATCATTATTATCTGTCTGGGTAATTTAATACCTAATTTTTTTATGGCCCATGTCTTATTCAAGACCATTTTTGAGTCTATATTCATCCCAATTCCGTTGTGTACCATTCTAGCTCTAATTTATCTCCCTTATTTTAGGTTTGTGAGATGGATCAATGCATCTGATGTGAATATTTGAATAATTATTCCTACTGGGGAATATGGTATGTGCATGGTAACAACCATGGCACATGTAAAATAATGGAAAGAAAGCTAGCAGAAGTGTTAGTGATAAACAATCATGGCATAATGTAATAGAAACAAGTCAAACACATAATAACACATCAAGAGGACAACATAGTAGCTGGTGTAAAACATGGGACACCACTCAAGATGTCACAAGACATTCAAGTCCTTCAAGTCCATACAAGAAAGAAAATAATCAATCATAGGGAATATCCTACAAACAAGGGAAAATAAGTCACAATCATATAAGACAAGACACAAAAAAATAGTATAAGAAGATAACCATGGTTGGAAGTAATCCTACAAGATAAATGTTACATGTGAAGCACCCATTAACATGTTAGAATAATGAATAATATGTCATAATGTATATATCTAAATTAAAGTAGCAGATATTGCAATGATAGCACATGAATGTAGAAAGGTAGGGAAGGAAGATGCCCCATGGGCCTCATTGGTAATGGTAGAGAATATTTTCGGGCATCATGCAACATATGATAACTTGTATATATCTTTAATTCATCTCAAATTATTATGTTAATTCATATGTGTACATATAAAAATAATATACCATACTATGAATCATACTAACATGATAGGAAAAATGCAACATGGAATAGTATAATCAAGTAAAGATACCTCAAACCACGATCTAAGTTAAAAAAATATTTTTTACAAATATCTAAATGTTTTTTATATTATTAAAATATGACATCATTTGATTACAAAATGGAAGAAAAGTTTCCCCAAAGTATGTATGTGTGTAAAGTGAGGTTCATGTAGATAAAATTTCCCTCAACCGTCATGTTTGAACCTAGAATAAGAATGCATCATTAGGTAGTGAGGGGGAATTACATGCACCCAAGTGTAAATGTCATATTGATCTATCTAATGAGGGCATAGGGTGAGGTCCCACTATCTTCTAATTTCAAATAATAATGTATGTGAACATGATCCAAAGACCTAGGATCATGTGAAAGTACATGTGTCATGGTATGTGGAGTAGGAATGTGTCATGTATACAGTGGAGAATGAGAGGCGTAAATTGGGCCTATATGTACAATGTGTATTATGTATCATGTGTTGGTACCTAGTCCTCTCGAGGTGGGTTATGGCACCGATAAATGTATCATGGTCACAAAACAAGAACCTCATGTGTAGGATATCTATGTAGAGATGTCAAACTAGCACTAGGAGTGATAAGATTTCTACATACCGTAGTAGTGTATGTCGAGCCACGAGATGATCATCAATAAGTTTATAATTAGGTTTAATAGGGTTAATATCAAATAAATATGTGGGATGATATGTTTCATAGATAAATGAGTCCATGGTGGGATGCCTTGAATAGTGGTAACATGATTCTCATGTACAAACTTGAGACATAAATTAACTATGGATGGAACAAATTTATTAGCCTTCGATTAAAGAAGTCCTAAGACCATGTCACAATGTGTAACCTTGGATCTAATAGAGAAAATCATAGACATAGTAGGATGCCTAAATATTATTTGAATAACCACATGCCCATAAGAAGTAGGTGACCTTCATGTTATTTGGGATAATGGAAAACAAATATCCCATAAGAAAGCTAGTGAACATGCATTACGTTTGAAATTATGATACACCATAAAATTGTGAAAAAAAAATCAATACCAACATAATAATACATGTGAATTTTATGTGATGAAAAATAAGTATAAAAATCTACATCAATGAAAGTAATAATAGATGGCAGAATATCATTAGTATCAACAAGAAATTGAAGAGGGTGATCAGAAGACGATGGAGGTGGAACTACATGATAAGCATGATTACAAGAATAATCAAGAACTTCTTTTTCATGTTTGGGTAATGGATCATTAAAAATATTAATGTTGTTATTGTCATTTGTAGATTTAGAAATAGTAGGTTCAGGCAATTTGAGTTCATTAGTATCAATCAAGTCTTGAATCAAATGTCTAAGCTTAAATCATATATTAGTAGAATTTCCATTACATCTATGATAATCACAGTGTGCTTTTTCATCAAAATTATTACCATGAGGATTATTAGGATCTAACTCAAGAGGGGATGGAAGATAAATCAAATTTATTTCATGAGCTTAGGAAACAAGATGTGAGGTGGGTATGTCATTCTAGTAAAAATGATTCATATATGTTATCTTTTGAGCTTTATTGGTTAAGATATAAAATTAACAGTAGGCTTAGGCTCATTAAATTTTCTCTTAAAGGTATATTTACTTTGGAATTTTCTACTAGATTGATTAGAAGTATTATCACCATACTTAATCTTTCCCATAGAAAGTAACTTGTTTTCACGTTATTTAAGAGTATGACATAAATGATCAAAAGAATGAAAATAATAAAATATCTAGGGCAAGAGACTTTGGATAAATAGATCTTGTAATTCATATTCAACCAATACATTGTTCATTTTAGTAATATTACTCTTATAATGTAAAACATAGCCACTATGATGCTCATTAGATCCTTGCTTCATGTTTTTTTTTATTAAGGGCAAATAGTTTTGAAGGGACTATACCCTGTATACAAAAGGGCTCAAAAGCCAGATAGTAAAGATGAGAAAAGTAGCCCAGAGAAGGGAAAAACAGTCAACCAAGGAAGGCTCAACAGCCAAATATTACAATATATGTGAAAACGTACATAAAGATCCAGAGAAAAGAAGGCAAGATCAAAAAGAAACCAAAAGAGAAATAGCATGAAGAGCTCCACCAAAAATAGCTCCAAAACCGCCGATGACAGCCACATCGCAGCCAAAAACAACATCACAACAGCCCGTTACTTGATGGCTCTGTCAATTTTGGTCTTGATAGCCTGCAGTGACATGAAGAAGGCAATGGCAGTGGCCTGAGAGGAGTCTTGCAAATCTGCTTGGGCAATTGCAATGTCCCTTTTCTCTTTAGGGCCCCATATGTCCTCATTAATCCCACTTAAACTGCAAACATTGTGGACATGTTGTTCAATGAAATTATAAATGCTTTTGAGGGCAGACAATATGCAGTCATTGCGGCTTTTAGCATTCCCCAATCTGCCATCTAAGGACTGAAGTTTCTTGAAGACTTCACCAATAACCCCCTCTTCCTCCTCACTTTGAAGGATCCTTTTACCCTTTGCTCTTTCCATGTTTTTTATAGCCCCTTTGAGCTCTTGTATCTCCTTCTCTAATCTGTCCACCCTATCCAGCAATTCCTCCTCTTTGGGCTCCTCCACCGGCTTGCTAATATGTAGGAGGTTTTCAGCTAGTTCCAAGTCTTTGTGACTCCTTAGGACTCGTTGGGAAGCAGGGATTTTAGCTTTGAGGCTCTTGCTTTTCTTGCTGGAGACAACATCTTCATTCTTTCTTTTTAGTAGGGGGAGTGGGAGTAGTGTGGGCAGGTGGAGGTATGGAGGAGGGAGGTGGGATAGGATTCACGGGAGGGCAGCTGGAGAAATGGCGGTGAATCAAGAGGATAAGGCCTTAGTGCAAAGGGACAGCCCTAGAGTGGCTTTGAACTTCCCTTATAGATTTCTCCAGAGAGTTAATCAGATAGTGAGGAAAGTTGATAATGTTATTTCTACGAAAATGATTCAAAAAAATCAGATGCTTATGAGGTATAGTCACATATCTTCCTTCAAGGGTAACATACCTTACCACCATTTTGGCCAGTTCATCAAAAGGTTCAAGGATCGACGCCACCTTGAGGCCAGCAGTCACGAACTCAAGATTCTCCCCCTCTTCCAGAAATTTCTTGGTTTCCACCTCCCTGTCTACCTTCTTATTGAAGAATTTTGTGCCTTCCAGGCTGAGGCCCGTGATCTGAGCTATGAGCTCTTCCGTGATTTCCATTTTCATGTTACTATATTTGACTATTCTATTCTTCCAACCCTGGGTGAATTTGATAGAGATGTCTTGGTCGAAGCCTTGAATCCTTTCAATGAAATTAGGCAGGTCCCGATTTTCTTCATGTTATCCATTTGTACATGTGATATTTTAGTTCCAATGTTCATGTAAAATGTTCCAAGAATATATTTTCTAGAGGAGTGAAATATCTAATAGAGGGTAAAGGTAAATCATACAACCATTACAAAGCATACTCTTGTAATCTTCTAGGAAACAACTTTGTCAATAATGTATCATCACAAGTGTAGTCCAAACATGAAACATGAAATGATCTAAGATGTTCTTGTGGATCTCCATGAATGTCAAAAAGAGGAAAATTGGGTGAAACAAAATTAGGGGAAGTGGGTAAGAATAAACTTCGGGTGTAAGAGGACTATGTAGGAGAAGTGAAGAATAAAGAGAGGGAGAAGAATAAGAATAGGTGTGTTGTAATTTAAAAATTTGAGCATGTAAATCATGGTACATGGACTCTAAGGCATGGGTTCCTAAAGAGGTACTAGGTTGGATATGAGATATGATAGGGGAAGAAAAGTGAGTGTTAGGTGTGGGAATAGGAATATGGATGGTGGATACCTCGAGTTGGTAGGAGAGAAAAAATTGATATAAAGGGTGGGGTAATAACAATGAGCCCTAAGTTACGAATCATACTGACATGAGAAACACTTTCATGAGCATTATTTGAAGCCAATAATGCATTAAGAACATGTGGTACATGAGTGGGATTTTCATGTAATGTTGAAAAAAATTAATAAGAGCATCAAGTTTTTCCTAATCAAAATTAGTGTCTTCATCAGAAGAATATTCACTATCAGAAGCTTCTATCTCGTTAAAGGGCATATTATTAGAATTAAGGAAAGGATCACTTTGTGTGTATATTTAACCATAACGTTGGAGTGATTATGAGTAAGAGGGAGGAAATTAGTATGTAATGAAGTACCAAATCAACCACTATGGGTAATGGGCATAAAAGAGAAAGCATGCAAAACCTATAACCATTAGGGTTTGGAAAAGAATATATCGATAAATAACATACAAGATTTGGGTTCACCAAATGATTTTTAAAAAATAAATCGTAATCATAGGAATAGTGTAAATTAGATATATCATAAACATGTAATATGTCAAAGTACAATGATGAGAAAGTGGAACCAATAAGATGATAGGAGTGACTTAGCTGATTATTGGTTGTTTGAATTGGATATGGGCTAAAATGAGGGTGGAAAAGGATCACTCTAAATTGTGTATGCTTCATCTAGAAAATTTTGATATGGAAGTTTGTCTAGTACAATATTACCTAGGTCTTGATAGTATCTCCTAGTGTTGGTGTCTAAATTGGGTGGCGATAGATTTGGATCTAGTTATTTCAGTTTCGATAATGTTGTCTTTATTTCTCTCTATATTTTACCCAATTATTTTTAGGGTTCTCCTTTCACACTTGTTCCTACAAAATAAACCCTAGCTACCTACACAAGACTCAAGCACACAATAAACTAAATAAAATGTTGGGGTTTTTAATATTAAGTGGGAAACTACTTAATTAAAAACTTGTCAAAGACTAATAACCTTGGCTTATACCATGGTGGATCCCCATATCGGGTCAACACATGTTTAAATTTAAAATATAAGAGTGGATCTGAACCACATGCCCTATATATAACAAGGTGATATCATTTAAGATTAGACACACAAAAATACAAATGTAACTAATTATGAATTTTACATTTATTAGCGACTAGTCATCAACCAATAAGGATGAACTATCATCATGCAACCTAGATGTCAGTTGATAAGTGAATGTAATTGTGTTGACTCATGGAAATAGTGGGGTGCTGGGTGAAATTCAATTCTCAATAAAGATATATGATATTTTCAGTGATTTTAACCAAAAGGTTTTCCCACTTAAATTTTATGTTTTTTATTTATTTACTTTTAAGTTCATCCATGTATTCTAATATTTAGTTCATTATGTGATATAATATATTATAAATTATTGTTTAATCATAAACTATAATCCTTGGCTTGTTTATTTTGGTGGATATATAAATTTGTGTTATTATTTATCCCTATGTTTCCTTACATGGTATTAGACAAGATATTTGTGGTTGTACATGATAAATTTAGTTTTCGGTGTAAGACCATCTATAAATCAGTTTGAAGAAGATAGCTTTAAGTCTTCAAAACTTGTGAAACCCTAATTTTGAACATTCGTGGCTTTTCATTAAAGACTACATGTATAAAATTCTAATTCCCTATTGACTTAATTAAATTTGGAAGTTTTGGAAGTTCAAATTAAGTTTTGAAGATCAAAATCAAGTTTGTATTTGTGTTCCTTTCTCCTATAGCCTTTTGAGTGATTAGAATTATGTTTTTTGGTCATCCACATCCTTCTTAGATACATCTAGTCTTTTGAGTTTGTTTGTTGTGATTCGTAACTTTTTCTTTGTGTTGTCAGTCATACTTGCATTTTTCACGTATTTTCCTTATCTTTTTGGCTTATTTAAGTCTTATAAGGCTTATTTACATGTTCCATGGCTTTTCCTTGTTGTGTGGTATTTTTGCGTGTAGTGCAAATTTTCTTCGCTCTGCGACATTCTCGCCATGTTGTGTGGAATTTAATTTGCTCTCTGAGAATTTTTCTTTATTGTGCGGAACCTTTTTTTTTTTGCAAGTTTCTTTAAAAATCCTTTATTTTGTGGACTCTCTTTGGTTCATCGAATTTCCTTTGTTTTCACGGATTTTTTTGTGATCCTTTATTAAAAGGATTTTTAATGCATTCCTTTATTCCATGGTTTTTTCCTTATTTTTTCATGGAACACTAAAAACATTAAAAACCCAAGAAACATTATTCCTTTGTTTCGCAGCTCTCTTTGTTTCACAAACTTTCCTTTATTTCGAGGATTTATCCGCGATCCTTTGTTCCACGGATTTTGTTCATGTTCCTTTGTTCCATGGGATTTTCCTTATTTTTACATGGAATACCAAAATCCTTATAAACCGATGAAATATTATTCCTTTTTGTGGCTTTTACCTTATTATTCTACGGAATACTAAAAGTTCAAAACCCACAAAACACTATTTCTTTGTTTCAAGGATTCGAACGTGTAAATTTTTATATATTTTTGTTCTTTCCTTGTGGAATTGTGTTTGTGTTTCTGACCTCTCTCGATGAGTTTTCATATCTTGTTTAAAGGAATTCTTGAATTTGTATAAATCTTCATTTTTATAACTCCACAAAACATTGTTTCCTTGTTTTGCAGATTTTAAAATTTGAAAAAGATATATCGTTTTATATGTTACATTGTGGCCTCTCGCAACTTGTTCTTTGTGTTTTTGGCCTCCCTTCTTGGTTATCATAACTTGTTTGAGTGTGTTTATTAATTTGTAAGCATTTACCTTTGTTCCAAATCCATAGAAGTTTATTTTCTTGTAAGCGCAGATATCTACAATCGTTAAAACCACATAGCTCTATTTTTTCCAAATTTGATAAGTTTTTCAAATCATGGTTAGTTCATCTAATTTCTCTATGGATAAATCTTATTGTTGAATCATATTAAGCTGTGGTATTTGGGGAGTTAGGCTTGAATCCATATTTATGGAAAGAAATCTTTGGTATCTAGTTAGTGGTGTTGAAAAAAGACCCACTAGGAGACAAACTAACCCCGAAATCTTGAGTGTCTTCTCTCAAAAATCCCGAGAGGTTGTACCAATCATCATCTTGCAAAGTATCAAAGATGAATTTTTATTTCACATATGACACATGGAGTCTCCAGGTGACACATGGATGCAATTGAAAAATATGCATGAAGGAAACCACCTTTCTAATATAATTAAACTAATCATGTAATTTTTTTACATCTCTAATGAAAGGGGATGATGTGGTAGTTAATTATCGTAGCTAAGATTAAAAATATTAAAGAACAGTTAGATGGTTATAACTATGAATTAGTTTAAGATAAATTGCTATATTTTATCATTTAGATTAATATTCCTAAGAAATTTAGAAATTATATCTCTATTTTAAATTCTAAATATCAAAATGGATTTGATTTACCTAGTTTGGATACTATGTCTTCTCTCCTTCCTGTGTGTGAAAAAAGAGTAATAGAGAAATTTGATTCAAAAGAGAATATCTCTCGAGCATTTTTCTCTCAAAATGTGAAATCTATTAATCAAAATAACAACAATTCTAATTAAGAATCAAACTTTAAATATAAGTTCAAAACTAATTCTAAAAATTATGTAAAGAATAATAAGAATTTCAAGGTTAAGTTTGATGGTACTTGTACCTTTTGTGGAAAATTTGGTCATAAAGAATATGACTGTTATTCTAAATCAAATAAAAATTCTCAAATTAAGAATAATAGAAATAAGAATACTCACAAGGACCAAGAAAATATTGTTGAGATACTTGTTGCTTTATGAAAAAGGTTCTTGGTAATGTTATTTATACATCTTTAATATATTTTTTTATTGCATATTTTATAGATACATGTCTAAAACATGTTTTATTCTTCTTCTCATAATGTTCTAAAATTTTGGCATGAATTTTTAGGAATATATATTCTATAGAGAAACCATGTTGTGTATTGACCTCTTAACTCTCCTATGTTTTCTTCTAAAATAGAAATCCTAGAGTTTCTTAATCATTATTTAGACAATTTGGAAACGGATGAACAAGAGGATGATCATCCTTCTTTGGTTTTGATGGATTTTGATATCAAGGGGGAGTCATCTCAAAATGTATCTTTCCTAGAATTCCTATATGGGCTCAAATCGAGGTTTTATTCATCTTCCTAATAACATAAGGAAGATAACCCATAGACAACCTTCTTAACATGCTTATTTGAGGTTGTATCTTTTTTGAAGAAGTTTTTCTTGTTGAAATGTTTTGAAACCTTTTTGCATCTTGGTTTTAATCCCAATCAGTATCTCCAAACCAAAGTTGAGAACTTTACATCAATTCTTGTGCAAAATTTATGTTTCTCCTCCTATAACCCTAGTTAAGGGTTTTCTAGGCACCCGAGAGACGAAAAAATTTATCTTGAGAAATATAAGGTTTCATGATCTAAAATTGAACTCTAAAGTTTTGTTTCATCCTCCTGCATCTTTCCTTTTTTGAGACATCATGCCAAAAATGCACCAGATGCTCTAGACAATAATGTTTTTTCCAAAACAGAGCATGTTTAATTGTGCTCAGGCTGAGTTTGATTGGAAATATGCATTTTCTTCCCATACATAGTTTTTAACATGTTCTTAAACACCGAGGATCACCTCATCATGCAACTTTAATTGGAAATAGATGAGTCTTTATAGCTTTGTATACTAAAATATTTTTCTTCTTTCAAGATCTTTCTTTGCAAAATTTGTCTTGTTGATTATGATTTGTAAAATTTGAAAACAATCATATTTTTATTATTGTCTTATATATGATCTCTTAATTTCTTGTAGCAATAAGAATCTAATTCTTAAAATAAAAAATATATTAAGACAATGTTTTTAAATCTACTGATTTAAGTTTGCTAAATCATTCTTTTAAGCATGGTTATATGTCAAGATCACAAATATGTTGTTGCATTTCTTTTGTTGTATGTCACTAACTTACTTCAAATAAGTTAGAATCATTGATTATAAACATGTATGTGATAAATTTATTTAACTATCACTAATATCCTATGAACTAGGAGTTGCTCCTAAAATCCAAGTAGGATCCTTATGAGGACCATTGGAAAATGGAAAAAAATATTTTGAGGTATAATCAATTATGTTTTATATTATTTTGTTAGTAATAATGAAAAATTATTTGGTTTTTTTATTCTAACCATTTTTTGATATTGTAGATAGAATATCTACTTCTAGATATGCTTATTTCAAGTTGAATGCAGGTGCAATCGCTTGGAATAATAAGGAGCAATCAATATGTACTATATAAGCAACAAAGAAATTTATGTAGTTGAAAAGACTATTAATGGACTTCATATGGGTGTCAAAGGAAGCATTCTTCTTCTGAGTGACAACCAATGTTGCATTGATCTTACAAACAATCCAGATCAGCATTAAAGAATGGAGCATATCAAGTTGGTGTGTAGTTCAAATGGTGAATATGTTCTCCACCTCTAAATCTAATGATCATGTGGAATACCTTGATCTCCACCTCGAATATAATGATTATGTAGTAGAATTTAAATCAAATGATCATGTGGCTGACTTTGATCTTCACCTCTCGAATTAGATGATCATATTAACTTCCATATTTTCCTTTGAGGGTGAATGAGCATGTTAATGCCACCTCATAATGGCCTAGTTGTGCCTAGTGAAAACTCCTATACTATTTCCATTTTTTTTAAGTAAATAATCACAACATGTGAATTATTTTACTTGTAATTGCGAATGAAGCATTAGATATGAGATATTATTGTTTTATAAAATAATCCATGATCTTATGTAAGGATTCATACATAATCATTGTATCTTGAGAATTATGTTTTGTTCATGTGTATCACATTTTTTTGTCTTTCCAAAAACTTGCGAAACACTATAATTGTACCGCATAATTTTTATTCTTTCAAATATCACAAAACATTTTTTTGGGAAGTGTAATGAAGCTTTTTTTGAAAAACCAACAGAACACTAGCTTTGTGTTTTCACTTTTCTAAAACCCATGGAGCACTAACCAATGTACCACGTATTTTCTAAAATCCACATAACACCTAGCAAGTATACCACGAATTTTCTAAAAATCTATAAAACACTTGCTTTATCCACAATATTTTCAAAATACATAAAACACTAAAGCTTTATCTCACAACATGTGTTTTTTTTTCAAAACAGACGGAAGACTAAAGCTATGTATTAACATATTTTTAAAATTGTAGAACAAAGAGCTTTGTTTTTCATGCTAGCCTAAATCATTTCATGATTTATGGATTGTAATTCCTTTTGTATAAAAAGGTGACTTGACATGTTTTTGTGGAACAATAAGTTGTGTTTACATGCTAGCCTAAATCTTCATTTGATGATTTATGGATTGTAATTCCTTTTGTATAAAAAGGTGATTTGACATGTTTCCCTACTTAACATTAAGGGGAGTGTTGGGTTTTGTAATATTAAGTGGGAAACTACTTAATTAAAAACCCACCAAAGACTAAGAACTTTGGATTATAACATGGTGGATCCCCATATCAAGTCAAGTACATGTTTAAATTTAAAATATAAGAGTGGATCCAGATAACCCACCTTATATATAACAAGGTGATCTCATTTGAGATTGGACACATTGAAGTATGAATGTAACATATTATGAATTGCACATATATTAGCGACTAATCATCGACCAAGAAGGTTGAACTATCATGCGAACTAGATGTGATTCAATGAGTGAATGTGATTGTGTTGATTGAATGAAAAATAGTGGGAGTGTTGGGTGAAATTCAATTCTTAATAAAGATAAGTGATATTTTTAGTGGGTTTTTTACTAAAAGGTTTTCCCACTTAAATCTTGTATATTGTGTTCATTTACTTTTAAGTTCATACATGCAATCTAATATTGAATTAATTATGTGATATAATTTATTATAACTTGTTGTTCGATAATAAACTATAATCCTTGGCTTATATATTTTGGTGGATTGTTTTATTATTTATCCCCATGTTTTCTAACATAAAATATACAAATTCTTGAGTCAGATTGACCTCGGAAGTCACCCCAATGTGATTATCACCTAGAGTTACACTACATTTCAAATTCTATGTACGTTCTAGTGTGTGTTTGAAATAGATAATTTCCCTTGAAAATAGGTTTCCCTTGTGTAATTTACACCTAGATAGTGGGCTACAACTAATTTTCCCCAAGATGATATGTGTCTTGGAATTTAGAATTTCCTCCTTCATGTGTAGTTAATAATGCAGTCCATTGCTTAAGAATAGTTTCCTTAGTTTCTAGATAGGTCCTTAGTAGTAACTTTCTTAGTTCCCCTTATCTCCCCTTTATGTATAAGTAGGCTATGTATATATATGATTCCTTTTCTTGAATTTTAACATTAACAACCATAAAATTTGAACCAAAGTAATCAATATAAGTTTAGAAAAGATAAAAAAGGACATGTTGTAGTTCAAAATATAATAACATAAGCGAAGGGACATAAGTTCCCATAGGGGACAACAACATTGACATTATTGTACCTTATTGGACACTTATGTCCAAAAAGATCCAAAGATGAATTAAAAATGCTCAAATTGGTAACACATTGTGTCATATCCAAATGTAAAGGATAATTCCATAATATTAGAGGATGAAATCATGGAAAGATAAAACAATGTCAACATAAATAAAAAAACAAGTGTTATCGATGTCTAGTTTTTTTCTTAGTAATCATGCATATAAATGCATACTTTGGGACATAATGTAATCAAACTACGTGTATATTTTTATGTGTGCACTCATAAATTATGCATCTCAAAATATTTCTCCATTTCAATATCATATTTTAGCCACATCCCTATTACTACTCTAGTGTACTCTGGTAAGACTACTCTCTTCAAATATTTAGCCAACTCTATCTTAGACCTTTCCCTCTAAGGCACCTATCCAACTGCTTGATCAAGTACATTAATTAAAACCTTCTCATTTCTCCATCACCCTACTTGGCCCCATTTCTCTTATCAACACATTCATTTGGTTATTTTTTGGTTATTAAGCTGTAACCCTCTCTAAAGTTAAATAATCCAACCACGGGTGTTAGACAAAATTCTAAGAATTTGGTCCAACTTTTCTTGTTTCTCATTTGCATTATTATTATCATCATTGTTGGAATTTTCCTTGCCACTATTAAATGTTGATCTTTTCCTTACCATTTCTTACTCTTGGGTAAGACACAACATTATAAATTTTATAAATGTAGCGAAAAAAAAATCCATAACATTAAACCAATGCAGTCATACCGAGGTGTAATGACCCCTCAATGGGTGATTTGGAAAAGCATGTATTTTTTTTGTAATCAGAATTTTCAAACACCCTTACACAACCAGGACGAGAAATAGAACCCTCTTAGTTTCCTATTCTTACGCATACAATCAAACACACAAGTACTACAAAGTTCTTTATCAAATTACATTTAATTGTGTCACTTTATTATAACTTGTATATTTTTCTTCCCTTTCATCATAAGTGAGCAGGCGTGCATAAAAAATTTGAGTACAATTACCTACATGAGTTTCACATTAAATAGAACTCATATAATTAAACTAATTCATTGCGCAGTTAATTCATTAAACATGTGTATACATCTTATTTATTCAACTCATTCCATTTATATGAACAAGAACATTTTAATTAATAGTTTCATTTGGTTGAGTTCATTCAATTACCTAACATAAGCATCCATCTAGTTTATTTTATCATTTTTATCATAATTAAAATTCATCTTAAGTATATGAAAGTGTATGTTTTCCATTTATCCACAATTGTAACATCATTACATAAATTTACATATCAAGTATAAAAATCATCTTTTATTACATGTGAAATATTGGTTTTCTTTACATAGTGGTTTCGATACATAATAAATTTCTCAATTTAAATTACAATCTTACAATTTATTTTTTCAATGTACAATATAATAGATATCACCATATACAAAATATAACAATCAATCACTGCAACACAATCATCAAGGTTCATTTTAAGACCCCCGTCTGAAAAATTAGTTTAGAATTTGTGGTGTATCTCCAAAATCAACTTTTGCCTCGATGGCGAATTTCTAAAAAAATGTTTTTCGGAAAAGCCGACTAGGTTGGACGGTCGTCCATTGTCTTCCGTACAACCTACGTTGGATGATGTCTAACCTATATTTTATGATAGATGATGGATGGCCATCCAACATGGGTTGGATGGCCATCCATTGTCTCTCGTCCAACCCAATCATCCAACCTAGGTTGGAAAACCATCCATTGTCTATCGTCTAACCCACCATCCAACCTGGGTTGGATGGTCATCCATTGTCTATCGTCCAACACATGACCATCGACACCTGGGTTGGATGGTCATCCATTGTCTATCGTCTAACCTAGTCATCTAACCTATGTTGGACGATTTTCCATTGTCTCATTGTCAACCTATCCATCCAACTTGGGTTGGACGATCATCCAGATTTCTTCTTTTCAACCGAGTCATCCAACCTAGGTTGGACGGTCATCCATTATCTGTCATCCAACTCAGGTTAGATGGTTGGGTTGGATGACTGTCAACCGACCAGGATGGATGACCATCCATCATCTGTCGTCCAACCTAGGTTGGATGACATACAATGCTTGTCCTTCCAACCTAAGTTGGACGAACATCCACTCTTTATTGGATGTTTGTATAAAACGGTACCCCCTGCAACCCCCCAGGCTATGTATTATACCTCGGCAAATACATGCATAAGTTAATTTTTACATATAAATAGTAGGAAAACTGAACCATATAAATGACTTGTTGGTTGAAATTTTTTTGCGAACCGGGTGGCGGTGATCGCTAAAAATTTACCATTTCAATTTCCAAAATCCCTAATATTCATGAGTTTACAAAAATTCGCCACTAAAATTTTCCCTAACAATCATCACCTATCATTAGAGATCCATCCTATTGTTGAACCGCATTGTGAAAGAAATAGTATTATTGGATGACTTTACCTTCAACCATGGGCCTTACGGATCCCCTGCACACCTCCCACTAAGTGAGAGTGGACCTACCCTTCACGAGAAGCAAGATACAAGAAATCAATAAGTCAAGAGATAATACTATGTATTGGTAGACTTATAAACATGGTAGGAGTATAAAATCTTAGAAATAATATAAGTATTGAATATACTTTTGGTTAAAATCCTTAATATAACATAAGTTACACTTTCATAAAGAAATAAGACAACTTACCATGGCATGAATAATCCTAACTGACTAATCATGAGAAAAGAACTTGAGTATGTCCGTAGTCCATTCTTAAACCCTAGCACTTTTCATGTGTGATCCACTACATTAGGTTACCTAACCCATCCATATAGGTCACTCCCTATTCCAATAACACAAATCTCAAAACATTCACTTTTACCCACTAAAAACTTAGAACAAGACATATCTATCTCCATTTAAACTTAGAAAAACTAAAACTAGAACACAAATAACACTGACCTTATAGAACATCCCATACCACCCATTCACATTAATTCTATAAGGATCTTAATCCTAGTTTGTGATCCCCAAAAAACAACACAAAATAAAACACGAATATGACACAATAAATTACAACCTTCTTAGATGTCTCATACCACCCAAAGAATTTGTTATTATGAGAATCCTAAGCCTAGTTTGCCATCACATACAAAGGAATATAAATTATCTATAATAGTTTCCATATACTTATCTTCTAGTTATACATATTTCTTGTTTAATAATACTACATAAAGGTTTATAAACAATATCAATCATTATCTCCTATCTCATCGATATTAAATTTGTAAAATCATATTGTTTCATAATCCACATAATTACATTAACCATGTCATAACCCATATTATAATAAATACATTACATATTATGATTTAATTGTAATATGTCGAAAAGGGTTTTTGTAATTTACCCATCACTTTAGGTGTATAAATCATAACCATTATTTAATTTAGCATAATGGATTTAACTTTGTATTTCACATTTACCATCAAGTATGGTCATAATCTTTATATTTGATGTCTTAACATGGTTAAAATCTCTATAATTCACTTTATCATTAAATATCCTTTATCATGATGGTATAATTTTTACCATGTCCATATAGGTTATGATATTTGTTCATGGTTTCAATAATTATACGTCTTCACTTAATCCAACAAGCAACTATTGTTATTTTTCAATTTATGTTTAGATAAGGTTATAACTTATCTCATACGGTTCAATAGGTAAATAAAACATTGTAAAATACATCGTTTATACTCGGTGGACCTACATATTCTAATGATTTATCAATTTAAAAACAAAAAAATCCAATCTTGGTTTATAATCAATCATATACCCTTTTAAAATTGTAATAATTGTCTCTCCATTTAATTTCATCTATTCCAAAATAATATAGGGAGGGATTCAAGCCCGAAACTCCTCCCTTTACATATATAATCTTAACCATTTGGCCTTAATTGTTTTATTGTTTTGTCTTAAACACTTGTTATTCTTATTATAGACAAGTATCTAGGTTTAGTTTTAAGTTTAAATAAAATACTAAGGGAGTGGAGGGATTTAAATCTATGACCCCTCACTCCCAACACTCTTCTCATTTCCATGGTGCTAAGGTTCACAATTTATTCGAAATGTGACCAAATGGCTATTTTACTATGATTTTCTATTTTTGTTCGAGTTTACTATTTAAAATGTACAAGTATATGGGTTTCAAACATTACACCTTCTAATTACAAGCCCAAGGAGATAGCCATCAACCCACCCATTTACTCATAAAAATTAACAAAATTAGAAACATATAAGGAGATAAAATTTGGAATCTTGAAGTGAATTTGATTTCCTTCCTCCTTTGCCTCTACTTTCTTTATGTGTTTCTCTCTCTCTTCTTGGCTTGATCCTCTTTCTATGCATGTAAAATTCATGAATAAACATATGTTTCTATCTTTGGTATAAGCTTGTGTGTATCTCTATGGTTTTTATGCCCTTAATTAATAAGCTTCATCGAGCTATTCTTAGCTATTTTGCTTTTTCTTATCTTATCATGCATTTTTAGATTTTCTAAATTTGGAGTTATAATTCTGTTTAAAATTTTCACTAAATCCTTTCTTATCTATTTCTAGATTTTATTATTTTAGAACACATGTTTCTAATTCCATACAACTCTCTTTTTCAAATTGCATGCACTTATTTAATTCTCGGTAGTTTATTTTCACCACCCTTAATTTATTTCTTTGTGGCTAAGTTTATCTTTTCCACCTCCTAAATTTGTTTCCTTGTAGCTAATTTTAGCCTATTTAAATTTCATGTGAGATTTGGAGGTGGATTTAGCTTGGTGGGGAGTCCATCGATTGGTGCCACATATGGTCCATTGATGTTCTCGTGTCCCGCGCTTTATCTCCCCAAGAATTCTATTGAGGTTTCTAGGTGGTGTCACATCATACCGTTGGTGTCCCCATATATGGCTTCATTGTTATTAAATCCTTCCTAGACTAAGGGGCTTCGATTAGTGCCATATTGCACTAATTGGTCTTCCCGCATCCTATTCTCATTCTAGATGCGATGTGTTCTTTAGATATAGGTTCATCGTTGTGTGACACGTCATGCCCATCAATGATCCTTCTACACTCAAGCATTACCTCTTCCCAATTTTTACTCTAATATGTGTTGTCCAAAATAACCCTCATGGGCTATTTTGACAGCTTACACATTGATTTTTTGGACTTGGGTAGTTTTTACATTATTCGGAGTTGGAGCTTCCATTTTTAAGACTAATCATCCAACAGTTCATAAAAATATCTCCCAATTAGATATTTGGCTGATGTAGAGCCCAAAAAGGAGTTTCCACTAGTCATGCTCACTTTAGAGCATGAGGATGAGATTTAAATTATCAAAGGTCATCTACAACACCTCCAACTAAATGCAAATCAGAATGATGAGGTATTATTTTTATTTCTAGAAAATACTTTAAGTAATGAGGCTGGAAATCAATTTTTAAACAAGTTCCCACTCTCATTAAAGACCATGTTAAGTGTCAAATCAATTACATGGTCTAATTTTGTAAGAAAGGAAGTTACTTCTTCCAACCAGTTATTGGTTTCATTTAGCTTCCTTTCTATTCGGTTAGAGTAGAGTAGGTAGGTTTGCTTTTTGCAAAAGAAGTGCATTTTCACACTCTATATGTTTCCATTTTGAACATGTATGATTTTTCATGTTTGTATATAGTTTTGTTCCCTTTTTTGTAGTTTGCGAGAGTCCATTTCAAGGCTCATGGCAGAAATAAAATGGTTGGATTAGTTTCAAAGTCTCATTCAAAACTCCACATATTAGTTTTAAGTTCATATTCCTCAAGCACTACCCCTTCCTTGGCAATGAATTTAGAATTTTTAGATATTTTGCAAAGGTTGGATCGAAACTCCAAAAATCATCTTTCAAGAGCATCCCAAGGTATTTCCAAACCGGTTCCAAGTCCAAGTAGTGCTTCATACAAGCTCAAGGGTAAGCTTTCAAGTTTAGATCATTTTTCAAGTTTTTCATGCAAACTCCATACCCAATGGATGCTTGAGGCCATTGATCTTTCTATGTAGCACGCAAATGACCCTATTGAGTTGTCAAAAATGTTTTCTAAAAAAAAACCTCGGGGTATTTTGACAACTTAAACATTGATTTTTGGACTTGGATAGTTTTTACAATGTTCGGAGTTGGAGCTTCCATTTTGAGACCATCGGGTTTTCGGGTCCTTCGTGCATCGGAATATGGAGACCCAAATGTATGTTCCATGTCACATGTTTTCTTCCTCGAAATTCGATGGTTTTTCTTTGTGTCAGGTTTTTGGGTCCTTCATACATTAGGACATGGTGACCTAAAAACATGTTCCATGTTTCGTGTTTTCCGCTTCTAAAACTCGATATTCTCCTTTATTTAGGGTTTGAAGTTTCATTTACATTGAGACATGGCAATCGAAAAGCATGTTCCATGTTCCGTGTTTTTCACTTCGAAAACCATCTGTCTCCTTCAATTTGGGTTTCAAGTTTTATTTGTATTAGGACTTGTCAAGGAAATTACATGTCCCATTTTGCATATTTTCTACTTCCGAAACTTGATGGTCCTTAGTGTTTCCGAGTTTTGGGACTTACTTGCATCGAACATTGCGGCCAAAATGTATGTTTTGTGTCATGTGCATTTCGATCCCAAAACCTGATTTTCTCTTTTGTATCGGGTTTTCAAAGGTTAACGACATCAAAGCAGGTCAAACATGTCTCATGTCGACTACTTTTCGATCCTAAAAGGAACTCCTCCCATGTGTTGGACTTTGCAAGGTGCTTGACAGACATAGTTTCTTGACAGTGTTTGGGGTTTCTCATGGTGTGATTCAAGGTCAAAGTTATGATAGTCTTATCAATGTGTCGGGTTTCCGGAGATGTTCGACATGGTCACGAATTCAACAAGGGAAGTTATTGCATGTCAACCATTTGTATTTATTGAAGTATGGCACCCTTGGCTTCTCCAGAAAGAAATGTGACATGGGGGAATGGGTTTGGGAGGGTGCCCATGATGGTTTTCAGAGATTTAATGCATGTTGTTGGTTGTTGAAGGTAGAAATTTGATTTTTCCTCTCTTTTCTCTCCTCTCTCTTACCCATTTTCTATAAATTGTAAACAAATTCCCCATTTGCAAAGGTTGGACCCTCTTAGATTACACTTGAGAATTTTTAGAGTAGTGTATCCTTTGCATTTTTGAGTTGTAGACCTCGATTTAAGCCATTGCGTGTGGATTATTTCCTCCTTCCACCATTGTAATCTATTGTGCATTCATCAAATGCAATAGACATTCGTATTGTGGCTATATTCTTCCCTAACTCATGTTTTATTGCATCTTCTTGCGGGGTTTTTAATTTTTGTGCTCCATGGAAATGAGAGTGTGAGTGCTTTTCTAGATTTTGGCATGCATGTCTGCCCTTTCTTTTCCCATTTCCCCTCATTTTCACTCATATGAGAGTGTTCACCCCCTCTTCTTGTTGCTATCACCTATGTTAGCTTAGAATTTTTAGTTTTATGCATTTCCTTCTCACCTGGTCCTTTAGAATCATAGAGTAGCATTAGATATCAGCATTTTCCTTCTTAGGAGTAGTTTTGGTAGTAGGAATAAGAAAAGAAAGTCAAACTTCTCCGGAGATTTGTCTCAAGAGTAAGTCCCACAACTTGGAGATAGTCCTATGTTTTCTCAAATCCTTGGATCTTCATGACTCGGTACATATGAAATTTTGAGCTCCAACAATATACACAAAGGGTTAATATTTGCAATTCTTTATAATTTATGTCGATCATTTTTAATTTGTCTCCTTAGGAATTTTGTCAAGATATACTCGTGTCTTACAAGCAAGCTAGTGTATATTTATCCCTATCTCGTTGATCTATTAATTATGTGCATTAGGTTGTGATGTAATGTAGCTATATTGTGTAATGATCTATGATCATTTAACATGTGAGCTCTAATAGGTTGAGTAGGTTGAAATAATACAACATAAATCAATTCCAAACATAACTTGGATATATTTTAATATGATCTCGATTCCATACATGTAATTTTCAATGAGTTTATTTCAATGTAGTTCAGTTCTAATGTGAGAAAAAATGAGTTAGATGGTTTCAATGCATCTCGGTGCATAATGATTTGAGCCTGACTATAATAAAGTAATGTCGAGTTAGTTATAAGAGATCAATCAATTTAGTAACATTAGGGATGTAATCCCACATATTTTCTAATGAAACCCTCAATAATACTTAATTCTTATACCATACGACATTATAATGTTTTACGAATGCATATAACACAACACATAAGATAAAAACCAAAATGTAAGTGTGTCATTATCATAATATGACAATGTACCACTTGGATAAAAATGTAATGTAACATTGCACTCCCATTTGCGGGGAGATTGTGAAAAAATATATCATTGTTATAGTGCAACCAAATAAGTCTCCTTGTAGAGTATGACACATACAAAAATAAAGTTGAACCACAAAAGGGAATCTATGATCAAAACTTATGGTTTGACATTACTTCTCGTGCATTGAATCACACATGTTTTCTACATCTTTCCACCTCTCTATGGTGACACCCTTTTTCAAAACACGAGAATACTCGCACACAAGAAGATAAGAATACCCAATACATTATCCATTCAAATAATTAAATCAATTGAAATGAACTGTAAGCAACATACATGTATAAACAATAATACTTAAACTATAATATGAATCAAATCATCATCTATTGCTAATCAATCACTTATAACAACTATCTTACTCCCAAAACATGTCATAATGTTAATTAAAACAAATAAAAACAAGTATGGCATGTGTTTTATCAAATGTGACCACATACACCTAGTCTTATAATGTCTCCAAAATAATAAATGCATTAATTATGGGTTGTGAAAATGTTATGGTCCAAGTCATATGGTTCAATCCCTACTCCCCAATATATCTTTTCTCAATCTAAATAATTTTTATGGTTCATTTTGTATCTTATAGATTGGCCTCAATGTGATATCTAACCTACAAATCCTATGTAAGGAAGTCTAATTTACTTAAGGGCTCTGGAACTTAAAAGAGATACTATTGCAAATACCATTACAAAAATAGCTATCAATTTATCCTCTCTCTATCTACAATAGGATAACATCTTTAGGATCATCCCATATATCACGTTTTAAGTATTCAACAAGGTTGAAGAGTCTAGCTTCTCCATCTATGTTCCAAGCCATATTCAAGGTGTAGTGCCCTACACTGCTCACCTTGAACGATGGTTGATGTGGGCTTACTCTCACAAGTTGTTGATCCAAGTTAGTATCTCTATTAGATATTAAATGTTTATTCGATCCAGCTTGAACTTTTCTTGAGCGAGCTCTCCTCAAGTCAAAAATTATATGTTTTTATCGAGTACTCTCGTGGGTGTTAAGGGTGTGGAATTACTTGTGCAAGAAATTTGATACGTGGTTGAGATACTGATGAAAAAGGGCCAAATTATGTGGAGAAAATGTAAACACCCATTGAGAAATTATTTCTTAAAATTAGAAGCCTTTAAGTACTTTCCCAAATTACGTGAGTTGGAATTTTGGTGTGGATGTGCATTGCAAGTTGTTTTGACCTAAGATCCAACCCCAACATGAAATTATGCATGTCTACACTAATCTAACCCCTTATAAAAAACCATGATGGGTATTTTCACTTATGATTGGTAGTATTTATTCTTTGGATGACTGGACATATCCATTTTATATGTTACGATCCCTCAATAGCCTGATGGATCTCATATTTGGAATTTACTAATAAGAGAGAGAATGGTATGGCCTCCTCAAGCTCCCTCTTAGCTTTTTACCTTACAACAAACTAAGGGGTTGGTATCTTGGTACTTTTCTCTCTGGTGGGAGATAATCACAATTTGAAATACAAGATTTAATAATTAAATTAATAATAATATGATGATGAAATGAGGGGCTGAATTGGGTTTTTAACTTTGTTTGGTTGTTTTCAAGGTTGCGAAGTGGCTTCCATGAGAAGAAGCCATCATCGAGATGTGTTGGAATGCCATTAGCATGATATATGGAGATTGGGTTTATTGGAAGGGCCTTGGAAAGTTACGGGAAAATTCATTTTGTAGGTGTAAGGCCAAAATCCACTCCCACGCTAGCATACTCCATGCCTTCTTTAGAATGGGAACTTTATAACATCTTGTGGAAACTCATATAAACATAAAGGAAAGTGTAGTCTCAAAATCACACATTTTACACATTATTTATTCCCGATCTCATACTACTATTCATATGGTTTTTTAGTGAAGATAACCATATAAATACAAAGTTATGATTCCATAATGAGGGACTAAGCACTAGGCACTACTATCATCATCTAAGGTTGAATCCATCTAGCTCCATTGCAAGGCACAAGGCCGGTTCATCTGCATCACACTACATAGGAGGGAATTTTACTCTATTTTATCCACCATTATATTCCATTTTCTACACATAGTTATTGCTCTCTACTTTCACAAAGTGTGACTAGCACAAGAGAAACCTAGGGCATGATCACACACACACACACACACACACACACACACGAACTACATCAAATTTGAGATGTAGTGCAACGCTTAGTTAGTAAGTCCACCATTGTGGCGGCTGAGGACAACTGACCCCTTCATTTACATTTTCATTTTTAGGGTTTGATGTTTATTTTGGGGTCTTGCAAGTCTTTCTTTCATCATTGATCATTGGAAACATTTGCACAGAGGAGTGAATTACATGCGACACACAGTGAAGGATTCTAGATCATCATCCGACCCTCCAAAGCTAGTTTTTGGACCTCCTACACAGACCAGGGCACCCATAACTCATACTAGGGCACCCACAGTACCACGATCCTCTCCAGGCACCCCAATCTAGCTACACAACCCAGATATGTCCTTTTCTAGACCTCTACATGGTTGTTCTTGCTTCCAAAATATTGATTGATTTTACAACATAGTCCAGATCAGCCTCCAAACCAGCTAAGCTCCTTCCAACCCTACTTTTCAATTAGGGTTTCACATTTTCATTAGTTTAGTTGCTTGGGTCATTTTCTATATTTATTCATTGCATTTATTTATTGTTGTTCCTAGTTAGATTAACTACTCCAAATACTACATTTTAGTTAGTCATAAAGTGTATTTTTTATTTTGTTGCAAGAAACTTGGTTACGATATATACAAGATGTGGTGTGTACATGGGTGCATATAAAATAGTAAATGAGCAAGTAATGGGATAGGCAATGATCCTACTTTAGTTTGAGAGTATTTGAGCAGGTGTAGTAGGATGGCATGACATCTCATGATTACATCTTATTCAAAAATGGTGTTGTTAAAAGCTCTTGCAAAATTTTAAGCAAACAACATTGAAGGGGTTTGATCTAATGCCACAAATTGTGCCAACATACTCATTGCCCATGGAAACATTGGAGCTTTGAAATAGGGTATAGACATTCATTGAGGCATAATAGGAAGTGTTTATGCACATAAATGGGAGCTTTAAACCGGGTGTGCATGTCCATCCAACCATCATGGAGAAAGGATTTTGGTTATTTGTTGTAGTTGTAGGTGTGTCTACAAAATGGGGAATCATTCACATATATGCAAATTTATTACAAAATGAGCTTTTTTAATCACCATAGAGGTATTTTAAGCAAATGTCAATGGCATGTTTAAATCCAAACTTGGTATTCCTTGGTAGTATACTCCAACTTTTTCCGAGTGGAAGCTTTAAAAAGCGATATGGCCATTATACACAATACACTTTAACTAGTTTAGAAAATACCTCTAATGGTGGATTATTAGAATGCATGTTTCAAACCAGTTATGGACCACCTCTCATAAATCATCCTTTCACATTTGTAGACACATGTCTCTCTACGATGTTGTGCTTTCATTTATGTTACATTTGTAATTATTTTTGTTATTTGACATATGTGAGTTAAAAGAATGGTTATTAGTATATTTTCATTTTTATAAAGGTAATGTATTAAACACTTGTTGATTAATGAGAATTGAATTTGGAAAATGATCCCTCTAGATATGAAACCACCTTGGAAACACACTTAACTCATAAGACATAAAATGGGCCTCTAGTGTGGAATTTAGTTCACACGAATTCCATAAGATGAAACCTCGACCACTTGAAAAGAACCTTGTTAAAGTTATAAATTAAGTTTGGAATCACATTGTCTTAATCGCTCACAAGCCAAGAAGTTACCATCTTCCAACTATAACTTGTTTAATTACATACTAGGATTGTATCCCCATAGTTGGTTCTATTATAATTGTTTAGGAGGTGGTTTTTCTATGTGAGTTTTGGAGGCACTTTGTTTTATGGGTTACAAGTGCAAACATGTGACTTTTGATATTTTCCTTTGGAATGATACCTCCAAAATGAGTATCGTTTGTCATATATTAACCCTATCATTTTCCCTACATTATCGCCATATATGAGAATGGGTTAGAAGTGACATAATCACTATATGGATATTCGATGACCATTTTCAAGGTCATTTTGTGGTCGTTTGAGCTACTTTGAGCTATAGTGTGACTAAATCCATTGACCCAATTTTTGGTGTTACAAAATCAATTTGGAATCACCATATAAAAAAACTTTTGGATCAAGAAAACCCATCCTACCAACTAAACAATATTTTTTCCGCATTGAGAATTGTGATCCATATTTAGTTTCTAGTTATCTCGTTACAAATCCTTGTTTCCATGCTAGTTTTGGAGCTTAGTTCCATAGAAAACTATGGTCATATATCCTTATGTACAATGTTGTCCCTATTTATCCTCCAATTCTAGTTTCCAAGATGAAGGGCTTCCATGTCCTCTTCAATCTACACAACCATTTTACACACCCAAATCACTCTATGTACCATTGTATTCAACCGAGTGCAGTCTCCCTCTTGTGGTTTCATGTCTCTTACATATCATTATACCTATTTATCGTTGGAATTAAATTTATAGTTATATTTTGAGTATTGGATCATTTAGGTTAGTAATCCGATTTACATGTTATACATGTTGCTAACCCTTAATCAATAGAATATAAGTTAAAGGAATTAACCCTACATTTTAATTCAATTTTGATTAAATCACAAATGAGGGTTTGTACAATGTGGTCCATAGTAAAATCAAAGCACGAGAAAATGATAAATTTTTTGTTGACTTTTTAAATTGTTTTGACATATGCTTTATTTGTGAGTAGTAGATAATATTGTTGTATGTAGTACTTCTTCCTCAAATGAACCATAATGCTTTTGTATTTACATACAATTGATTGTAAATTAGGACCTATTGTTGTGCAAAGATGGAATTTGATGAGTAAAGGTGAAAAATGTGAAGATAAAGGGATAGGTATACCTAACTTACAAAATCCCAACAAAAATGACTAGGATTGTTGGGGTGCTTCTACCATATAGATCCAAAATATTTGAAAGAGAAAATAGGGTTCTAAGGAGTTAATAAGAAAGGGGAACCTTCCAAAATTAGCAAACACATCAATAGTTCTTAATTTAGATAATAAGTTGACTAGTTGACAACCACACTAAAAATAAATGAAATAATACATAATAAATTCCTTAGGGGTATTTTTAGTTGTCTTAATAGCTTTGTGTTCAAAATTTTAAATGTGGCTCATACTATCAAACATGCCGACAACCTATTTGAGAAATATGGATATGATCAAGATTTGGTGTTAGGGGCACCAAAAGTGTTGGAGAAATTCTAGCATAATGGTAAACAACCGAATTCTCACTAACAATTGGGTTTGTCTACTTCAAATCTTATTTTATGTGTTTCAATGTGTGTTAGACCAATTTGTGCTTTTAAGGGCTTGTGTTATGCTTAGTGACTAGTGTAAGAAAAATTGTCTATCTACTTGTCATGCCACTAAGGAGAGACAAAATTCATGAAAAACATGAAGTTGCATAAATAGAAATTATAAAAATATAAATTGTATAAATAGAAGTTACATGAATAGAAATTTACATAAATGAAACTCACTTCAAACTCAATGTTACAATGGAACTTCACTATAAAAGTAAATCTCGATCAATAATAAATGTTATGTTAATTACTTTTGTTTTGACATATTTGACATGTTATTTTTGTGAGCATTAGATAGATATCATATGTACTTTCTCCTCAAATAAACTATAATGTTTTTGTATTGACAAACAATTGATCTTAAAATAGGACTTTATTGGCATGTAAACTGACCTTTAATGAGTAAAAGCAAAAAGGATGGAGATAAGTGGATAGGTATACCCTAACTTAAAGAATCTCAACAAAAGTGACCAAGAGTGTTGGAACACTTGTGTGTGTGTGTGTGTGTGTGTGTGTGTGTGTGTGTGTGTGTGTGTGTGTGTGTGTTGTTTGCATGTGTGTGTCTATGTGTGCGTGCGTGCGTGCATGCGTGTGTATGTGTGTGTCTCTGTGTGTGTGCTTTGTGTGTTTGTGTGTGTGTGTACGTGTGTGCGTGCACACAGCGTGATGTCTTGTGGCGTGCAAGGCGCGCATGTGAGAAGATAGGGTTTCGAGGAATAAAGAAGAAGATAGAGAACATTCCAAAATTAACAAACATACCAATAATGCTTAATCTAGACTATAACTTCATAAATAAACAATAACACTAAAATAGATGAAATAACACATAATGAATACCCATTTCAGGGGTCTTTTAAAAAGTGTGTTTTAAAGTTAAATGTGGTTCATACTATATGTTTAGTTTTTATTTTAAATTTGGTTTGCAGATAGTATTCAATGGATCAATGCAAATATATTAAAAACTGGTGGAGGAAAGTTTGTGTCATAAATACAAGCAAAGCTATCGAATAAAGAATAGAACTAACCTTAAACTTGGTGTAGCTCCTTTTCTATTTATGATCTTCACCTACATACCTTAAACTCGGTGTAGCTCGTTTTCTATTTATGATCTTCACCTACTTTATATCTTTCTTTTTGTTTTTTCTGGTCTCCGAGTTATAAATAGATTTATTCATATTTTCATAAACATTAGCAAGACATTAAGCATTAAATTTGGACCTCTGCATATTTTAGCATTACCAAGATGCTGGTTTTTTCTGCTACTTATCATTTTTGTTATTAAAATTTACATGCACGGGGAAATTTCCCTTCATTTGAAGTATAATCTTCTAAATCTAATGATACCATGTTTTTTTTACATTCATTGCTGAGCTCAAATGAAGACATTATTCAGTGAAGAATGCAGGCCAAAATTGACATAAAATTATTCTCAAGTTTCAACCATAACATATAAATCAAATGATCTGAATGAAAATTTATCAATGGTGGCCATTCATTTTCATATGTTTGGTTTCTGCTAATTGGAAAACAAATCATTATGCCATGACAAAGACAAACATTTGAATATGATATGTTGATGAAAGAAACATTCGAACATTGGAAACAATAGAACAGGAAGTATGGAATTTAATATTTTTTCATAAACTTGTAGCCAATCCCGTTGTTTTGGAGCGGGAAAGTACTTGTATAGATTGCATTTATTGCAGCAGAAAGATGTTTGACTCGCAGATAAGGTTGTTCCGTCTTTTTGGAAATCATGGAGGGATTTGAAAGCAGTCCACCAGATAAGTTGTACAAACATTAAAAAGAATGAAGAAATTGGCAGTTACAGCTGCTCTAAGACAATTACCAGTACAACCAAGGGACCCAATTATAAAGTCTCATAGCAGGATGCAATTACTGTGTTAAACAGACACCCACATGATCTTTCATGCCTTCAATTAATGTGTGCCCACATTTGTACATTAACTTGCTTAGGTACCCAGTGACCACCGCAGGTTGTGCACTGAGACATCTACCTTTTGAATGTGGGGATTGTGTGAAATCCACGAGAATAAAAAGGAAGCTATAACACCCAAATCAAGATTCCCATTCATAAAAAGCAGGCAGGCGAGGGGAGATGGAGACACCCATTTAAATTATGTTGTCAGTTTTTGGAATCTCTCTATCTCGTCCTTAAATTGGTTCTTTCTGCAATGATAGCAGCTGCATATCTTTGTCTTGTTCAAAAAGAACATGCCTTTGCCTAGTGGTGTGTATTGGCCTAGGGCACAGGATTCTTACAAGAAAGATTGGTCTGTGGCTCTCTTTCTCTCTTTTCTATCCACCCAACTGCAAAAAAAAAAACCAACTCGTGCCATCAGCCGTCCAAAGTTTCTATGCATCTCGCTATCAAACTCATGTTTCTAAATCTGAGTGCCTATGCAAGTTTTGCAACCATCTTCTCCAAATCATGAACTTCTATCATTACAAGGCATTGCATGGTTGTATGTTAAGAGCCTGCATCAATGGCGCAAGTCTCTTCCCATGTCTTTGGAGCACGCCTGCATTATTGATGTCATACAATCGTTCTTTAAGTAGATAGAGATAGAGATTTTAATAACATCTATGAAGGCAAAATAATCTAAAGAGCCTCAAGAACAAAAGCATAGCTAAAGTGGTAAGGAACTGCCAAAATAACAGTTTTTGCTTCTGAAAGTTCATTCTTCAACTGTAAATTTCAATCAGAAATTCTCTTTTTCACAACATTTTCTTCTTGATTATGGTGGACAGAAACACCTTGTCGGCCGTCCATGTAGTTAAATTGAACCTTCTCTTATGTGAGAGCATTCCATGAGATAGAAAGTTCATTTTTCTACTCTAAATTTCAATCAAAAGTTCTCCTTTTACAATGTTTTCTTCTTGATTATGGCAGAGTACAGAAACGCCTTGTAGGCCATCCAATAAGTTAGCTTGAACCTTCTCTTATGCGAAAGCATTTCCATGAGATAGTGTCATTCCTCTCTAACAGACCCTATGCACAGAAAACATATATTCTTTCTGCCTTTTCGGATTGCAGGGTAGAATTGCTACAATGCCGTAGTCTACATGATATTCCAAACCTCGAGAGTATAACAGGTGCCATTCAAGTACTTGAAAACAAAGGCTCTAAATCTGAAAATCCAAATCGTGGTCTGTCAATTCTTACACAATCAATTTACATTTTCTGATCATATGTATTATGTGGGTATTCGAAGGGAGCAGTTGGGTATGCCTCCGATTTCCCTTTCTAGAAGAAAATATAAACATAAAAACAAAATGACGCAAGTGGGTCCTCAAATTTCCATATAACATTATCACAGCATGCCATTAAAGAAACATTTTCATTGATATCTTCGGTTGGGGATGTAAAACAGTGGAGCTTGATAAGAACTTGTGGTTTTTTCATACAGTCATACTACAATGCCTCCATCCTGAATTGCAAGTTCTTAAAAAACACAACATGATGCCATCAAAGTGAGACATTTTCATTGAGATTTTTCTCGGTGAAACATTAGAGATACAAATTGCAGGAAGAGCAGAAACCATGGCAGTCACAATGCAGCCACATACCAGCTACTGACTACCATTAGTTTTCCTGTAGATTCCCAACTGCCTACTTAAATTAATTTACATCCAAGCTATGTTACATTAAACTGGATAAAATCTAAACTAAGTAGTCTAAGAGAAGCTAGATGGACGTGCGGGGAATCCAAGGATGCTGGTTAGAGAAAAATGAAAAGTAAAAAATATTGTCTCTACTGAATTTTATGGTGTGTTTCAGTTGGCAATTGAGCAAAGGAAAAGAGAAAGGGAAAAATGTAGCTTATTGTGAGCTGCATTGTTCTCTGTTAGACTTGGCGAGCACATGAGACTTGTTATTGTGCATCCACACCTTGAGGACATGTCTTTTCACCCCAACGTCCATGCAAAACTGTTGCACGGCGGCCTCGTCCTGCTTCTGTATCCTCCACCCAAGCTTCTCTGCAAATACGCTCATTTTCTCCTTCTGCTCGCTCGTGAACTTGGTCCTAAACCGCTTCTTCATCATGCTCATCGCCATAGCTCCTCCTCCTCCTCCTCCGCCGCCGCCGCCGCCGTAGGCGTTCATGTATCCCCGCCGTCGTCGCTCTCGCCGCTCAGCGCCATGATCATCTGGTGCGGAGGGTACCTTGAGGGCGCCGGAAGTGCCAAAGGCGGCGCCGCGCTCTGCAGCAGCGGCGCCATCGACGACGCCCCTCCGCCGCCGCTCCTCCGCCGTGCATCCTTCCGAGAATTGTAGCAATAATAACAAGGAGGCTCGCCCTCCACCTCCCTGCGGTGGAAATTCCTGTGGCAATTACAGGCGGCGCATTTTAACGCCTCCAGAGTGCCTTCCTCCCCGCTGGGCATGAAGTCCCCGCACCCGTCTATCGCGTGCCCGCCAATGCTGGCCGCGTGATTCTTCAAACACTCGCGGTACCTCACGCTCTTCTTCACAGGCTGCAGGTCCCCGGTTCGAGTCTCGTCCGACGAAGTTCCAGTTCCAGTCCCAGTCCCGCCACTGCCGTTCTGGTGATGATCCGCAGACTTGGGCTTGGAAGACTCGTGTATGTTCGGCGGGGCGCCATAGCCGCTCACCAGCAAAGGCAGCGGCATGCCGCCTATGTCACCTTCCTGCTCCCCGAGCTCCATTTATACACACCCAATTCCACCAATACAAAAATTTAAAACTCTCTCACCTCAAAAAAACCAGATTTCTTTCCGCACTCTGATCTAGGACCAGACATTACAAAAATCTCTTCTCAACTTCGAATTCCGTCCAAAAAAATTCCTACAGTAACTCACAAACGAGGATTCAAACCCCCGACTTAGCGCTAACTAACCCCGGATATATTAGCTCGAATTTCGCCGCTAAAGAAACCCCGGGGTTTTAGCGCTAACGAATAAATAATAATCAGACAAAACCCCACACACACACCTGAACAACAAAAAAAAAAGCCCTTTCTTCACCCCCGACAGAAGAACAAAACTAAACAACACGGCGTGGATTTGCAAAAACAATAATACTCACTCCACAACACTGCTCAATCAATCAATCAAATATTACGCAGTCGAGGAGGAGAGGGCGACCGGCGCTGACCGGTGGCCCTGCGCCCCACAACCCGTTACAACTTTTTACCGCTTCTGACACCCCACACATGCTTCCACACCCATAACGTCAACGTCCGCCTTCAAACGGTCCACTTCGCATAAATTACCGCTCCGTGACCGTCCGGCCGCCGGAAATTTAAAAATACCCGCCAGCATGGGTTAAGCGTCCCGGGCGACCGTATTTAGTGGTCTCATGACCGTATTTCTGTGTTTTTATAGTAAAATAAATAAAACATGACATTTTCGCGGGTTGTGTTGCATAAGTAACATCATCCCGAAAATTAAAGTCCAATCGTTCTAGTGTGTAAAATAATTAAATATTAATTAAAATCATATCAGTCCAGTCTTCATTTCAATCCAGCTATCTTTAAGAGTACAATTTGAAATTTATATTTAATAATTAATTTAATATTTTTTAAAATCGTTTCAAGCATATTTTACATCTTTCCATGTTTTCCTAGTAAAATACGTAAAGTAAATTTATAAAATAAGTGTTTCCTATTGAAATTTTGTATATATATTGATGTGTATAGTAATATATTTTTTATTTTTATTTTTGACAATATTCGAGTTTAATATTGAAAATTTCCTGCTACTCAAAAATTGTTTTCTCAATTAAGTTTGAAACTTGCACTCAAAATGACCACCATGACAACTTTTAATTTAAATTGCTCATGAAACCCTTCAACTTAACATTTGTAACCACATTCTTTCTCGTCTAAATGATATATCTTGGTTGTAGAAAACAAGAGGACGTGAACGTTATATCTTTTAAGTTAATTAATTGTAGTTCATCGTATGTGACACCATCCTTTCATGTTTCACCGTCTAATGATGAAAATGCACTAGAGTATTTGGAAGCATATCATCATAAGAATTAATTGCTTTTGCTTTAATTGAAATTACTTGTTTTAAGGAGAGCCCTCATATAGTCAAGAAGAATAGATGCTTTGGATAATATGGATATTGTACATATGATATATTGTTATAGACACGTAAGTTTCATACTAGACCAGTTAATTGCTTTGGTGTTAGTGTATTTTTGTGTTTATTGATCATTGGTCCAAGTCATGCTCTTATTAGTGCATTTTTCTTATGTTATTCAACCTCTCGAGTAATCTCTTTTATGCTTTCAACACTTTTAATCTTGTGTTGATCATTTTCTACCTTGCCTTCCTCTTATCGATTCCTTATTCTTTTCATGCAATCCATATCTAACTCATTTTCCAAGTAGAGTTTCTTTTATTTCTATGGTTTTCTTTTCTCCCCTTCTTTTTAACTTGTTATGTACATTTTCTAGTTTTGTATTGTACGGAATTGGTCATTTTTACCCATGACTTGTGTAATTGAAGGTTTTAACCCGATTTTATTGACCTTTTTTTCCCATTTTGTATTACTTTACATGTCAATATGGTCCTAATTTGAATTCATCAAGTCTATAAATGCAAAGCGCACTAGTACATTTAGGAACAAATAAGCACACAAAAATATAAACAAAACATTTAAAGTCCTAATGAAATAATTCCTCTATTTATAAAGTATCCATGTGTCAAAATAAATATACTCAAGCATATATAGAATCATACATATCTTACTAGTCTTTTATATCCATTGAAAAGATAAGGGTTGGATCACTTGCACTATAAATGAATAATTGTTCAATCCGTGGGGGAGGGGGTCGCCTTAGTAAGGTAGTGCATAACACGTGTGATTATATAATGGGCGAGTTTTATTTACATTTTTGCACCAAAGTATACTTGCATATAAAAAGGGGTAGGGGTGTAAAAGGGGGCCCGATAATGAGATTATATTGAGGAAATCCTAAAAATAAGGGGTAATATTTAAAATCACATGATTGCACATATTTTGGGATTGTTGTACCAAGTTACCCCACATTTGTGTGTTGATTACCACCTTATTCCCGATGAGTGGCCTAAAAATATAAAGGAAGATTAATTTTTCTTTGGTTTATCACATGCCCCAAAACACATTTTTTCCTTATAAATTCTATTGACCTAGAATCTCAATTAGGGTTTCAATTAATGAGGAAATTTTCTTAATAACTCATGTATTGAATACGATTACTGAGAATGTAAGTTTTATTAAGCTCGAGGACCAAGGAATACATTCACATAATATATTTCTCAATATGGTGTAGGTGGACGACTTTGTACTTCCTATGGAACTAGTCGGATGGACTATATAGTTTGAGATTTTTAAGTTCAATTTTTGTTGCTAGTTGTACCTATTTCTTGGTGTCTATCAACAATGATTGTCTCTAGATTAAATTGAAATATAGAATTACACTAGACTGTAGATACCGATTTTGATCTTAGACACTTAGCAATGTCAATTTGTACACTCTTTGACACTTGTAGACTATTTACTCACGATTAATTCTTCATCACACCTTTTCCCCTTCGATTATCCATAAAATTTATTAGTCATCTCTCTCTTCAAATTATATTGTATCAAGATCACCTCCAACTTATATAGGAACATCATTAAAAACTATAGAAACATTCTACATTATTTACAAGCACAATTCTTTCTTCGCATTCACGACCACCTAGATAGTACAATCCACTAGTATTGTGAGAAATAACTAGTTTGTAAACATAAGCACTTTCGTTAGGTTGTCTGGGCTTGATTCATGGGTCGGAAGCATACGGGAAATTAATGAAGATTCACCCATATATAAAAATGACCCTCAACGTCATTAGTATTTAGATATATTAACACTACATTAGAGATCACTTTACAAAATACTTATACACATTTCAAATCTAAAGCATAAGGGTTTGAAGTTACATTTTGATGAGTTTTAAGGATAATTCTAAGTTGTAAATCAATTTCTAGTTAAATTTTTAGATGGGACTTGAGATAACTACTCCCATATTGATTCCTCTTCAAGGTGTTGGTATGTACTATAACACATACATGCATTGGAGCATGTTGAGGTCGGTCCATCCCAATATCTCTAAAGGCATTTCATTATGGATTATTTTTAAGTATTTTGCGCAAGGGTTTAGACAAAGGAGTGGTCCAAATAAGCTTTGGTGTATCGTATTTCAATGTTCTAGTATCTTAATCATCAATTACAAGAACAATAAAATAATCCCAACAAATTACAATTTTATCGGACACTCTTGATACTATTGGCCACCAAGAACAAATTGCAATTCCATCGGACACTCTTAGATATTATTAACCACCTTGGACACTACCGTCTATTGGCACTATATGTCTCTCACAACATTTTCCAAGAATAGTTTCAAATAGTGAAATTAAATAGAGTTCTCGATGACACCTTTCTAATTCGGATCTAGGTATATTGTCATTATGTACTCATCTTTTAGGTAGAATCAAGTTGGGTCTTTTAATTGTACATTATTTAGCGTTTTCTCTCTACTTTCTTTCTCTAGATTTTTCATATTTACCCTAGTTTAGGTTCATATTATGGCACTTAATTTTCTTTATTCATATAATTAAAATTAGATATAATTTTACTACAATTTTATGCCCTAATGTGTTAAATAGTCAAATCAACTATAACCTCGAATCATATCTACGTGGCTTAAATTGCTTCTTATTTTTCCTATGATGAATCCATTTAAATTTTACAATTAGGAATTATTTAATATTTTATCTTAATTAAACATAATTGAAATGTGTTATAGTTATTCGCATTTGCATTTATTGATGTAATACCACTTTTCATATCTATTTTTGTGAATGCATGTTTATATGGAATACCCAGCTTAGAGTTTTTGTAGACACAAAATAACATATTTATTATTTACATCACGCCTATAAGTATGTTATTATATGCATATTTCTTAAGCAAGAAAACTAAACATTAATAACACTTATTTTTCTTTGTATTTACATTATTTTATCTTCTTATACTTTTTCCTTAGTTTTTATGGAACTACACCTTTACTTTTGAACATTGGATAACATGTGAACCATATTAATATTTTCCACTTTATCCTCCGAACATCCTGACAACATCGCCCATTAGGGATAGGAGTACCCAAGTGTTATTGTCGTCTTTGGGAGCTTCTATCATTTTCCTTCCTTTTCTCAAATTTGAAATGTCGCATTATTTATATCTTTTCTAAAACCTTTCTTATCCATTCGAGATAGGTTTTTTTGGTTTTCAATGACGAAATACAAACAAGGTAATCATATATATGCATGACTTATTCACTATTATTATGGGTTGGTCAATTTGGGCTATTACTTCGTATCTATTACTTGGGAAAAGAGCAAAATTCAAGGACTACATTTTGGGATGCATTATTCACTATGAGAAAAGGATATATTTTTGAATTTCATCTCACACATTCATCTAGCCCAGAAAATTAGTTGTAACCCGCTATCTTCGTGTAGTTGGAACAAGAGAAACCTAGCATCGAGGGGAGTCATTCACACACACACACACACACACACACACACACACACACACACACACACACACACACACACACACACACACACACACACACACACACACACTAAAACTACATAGAGTTTGACATGTAGTGAAACACTTGATGAAAATCACATTGGGGTGACCATCGAGGTCAACCTAAAGTTAAGAATATTTATTATTTATTTCATCTAGTATTTTCTTGAGCTTTTGTGCAAGTAGCTAGTGTTTATTTTGCGCAGTTTGCATGTAACAAAGAAACCCTATAAAGAAGCTATGTGACAAAGAGAGAAAGTAAGAATACAAGTGTGCATCCTAAAAATATCGAAGCAGAGATTTCTTGAGGACACTAATGCCCTAGCGGTCATGTCCTTGTTTGGGTGGTTCGAATAAAGGAGTCTCATTTTTAGTTTTCTAGATGAAGCATACTTTGTCCATATCCATTTGTTTCCACTCAATTTGCATCCTAGAATCAAGCCATATCTCCATATACAAGCAAAGTCATTCTTATCTCACCATTGGTTGTACACTTACTTGTCTTTTTACATGATAGATCTTGCTTGTTACTATTATATCTATTTGGTCTTAGTCCTTTGATAAGATTTAATTTCATTAAATAATTTGGTGAACCCGTTTATTGATCGAACCCTAGATTTCCATAGGATCCCTCATTTTATTTGCTTCATCATATCCCTAACCCTAGTAACCTTAGGGTTTCTTTCTTTGGTTGTGGATTTCAATATATTTCATTCATCATGTCGACTCTCAGGGATCATTATCAATATCTATCTAGCTTTCCCACATCTCCTAACTATCATAGCTCCCATGCATCTTCATCTAGCACACAAGCTCTTAAGTCTATTGCTCATTCCCAAACAATTGTTGACAATTATTATTCATTGTATATTCATGTTCACATTCGTAATGTGCTTGTTAAGCGTGTTTTAGTTTATAATGGATTTGGTCTTAATATATGCAACATTTCCTTTCTCCATAAAATAGGACTTTCTATTGTTGATTTAATTCCATCTACTCTATGTATTTTTGGCTTTAATAATACACTTAGACAAGTATTGGGATAAATCTCTCTACCCATTATTGTCGGATCTTGCACTCTTGATGTTTTATGTCATGTTAAGTCTAATAATATCAATTATAGTATTCTTTTAGGTCATCCTTGGTTATATATTATGCTTGCATTACCTTCTACCCATGCCATATCATACAATGCCTTTCTTACACCTTTTCCAGGATAATCCTACAATAGATTCCACACCTCATATTATTACTCTTTGTGATATCCCTCTCATACATGATGATGAATAAAATACTTATATTACTCATCGTTCTCCTTGTGATGGATTATAGTGATATTGATTTACATGATCAACTTTCTCATTTTCGATACACTTCTATTAATCACATGCTTAGTGATCCAATGTTACATCCCTTGCTACAAATTCCACATCATAAGTTAGAACACATTGTGTTGATTGGATTCTTGATGCTCTTAATTCACTCACTTTTCAAAATTTTATACATGACTCATATGTTATCCCTTATCTTATTACATCCATGGGGGAAATCAATTCCCCTCTTTTCACATTTATGTCTATGATCATAGAGGCTAGTAAATATAACTTTAATGCTTCCAATATTACTAAACTATATCTATTTCTCAACATGATCCTTGTGTATCTCCCCTATTGTATGAGTTTGATACTTCCAAGATTCCTAGCACTACATATGTTACACATCTTTTGACTCACACATTGATCCTTATGTTTGCACTTACTTTTTCCACTATTGCTAACAAGCTCAATGTTTCACCTAATATATTATCTTCTAATGGACACCCTCTTATTAGTCATACATGTCCTACTCATGCAATTGGGATCTTGGACTCTATACGGTTCTCCCCTCACCATGTTGACATTTGTTTATCGGTAGATCTTATGTTACCCTTGTTACCCTGATGAAACACTCTTTCTCTAGGTTAAAACATGATTGTTGAGGGCACACTTACCTCCATAGACCTCACTTTACACACATACACTTGGGAGAAACCTTTTCCCCTCTCATAGTCATAGAAGTTCATATTATATATTCAAATATTTGTAAAAAAATCTAAAATCATTAGCTTAGATCTTGATTGGATGTATCATTGCTCACTTATACTATTTTATGTTGCACATTACTTATCATGTTACTTTGATTCATAGTATGCTCTATCATTTTCACATACACACATGCGTGTTCACATGGTACTTTGAGGTGAATGTAGGCCATCTACATGTTATCACATGATGCATGATGCTTGATGGTGTTCCCTACCAATTCCACCGAGGCTCTTGGGTGCATCTAAATTCGCAAACTTCTCTATATTCCAGTTCTATCATTACAATATCTACTACTTCCATTTCCATTTCAACTATAAACTTGGTGACATGCTATCAATTTTTCTAACATGATAACGTGTGTTTCATGCGTAGCATTTGTCTTAAAAACCTACTTCCAACCATTGTTATCGATAAAAATTGGTTGAGAATCGACTTGGGCCAAAAACACATCAAGGACAAAAGTACCCAATAAAGACATGAATAGTGGGCACTAGTGTCCCATTTAGATGGTTCTATCACGGGGAAGAAATAGGTGCAATACAAGTTCAACAAGTTATTAGTGACAAAATTCTTCAATTTTGAATAGTACTATCAGTACAAAAGGAAAAAAATCAATAGTGATAAGTTACATACTTTGAGCAAGGGAACTAATTACAGTTTATTTTCTTGGGATTAAATAAGGAATGACACCTAGAGCATATGCTGAAAACAATATGCCCGTAACAATGTGTCATTCGTGACCACTTTCTATGGGGTTTGTGACCATCTGCAATGGCACTTATCCATGTGAATCATCAATAGTTGGAGGGTAAATCCTCAACTGACTCCTAATTTTCTTCCCTTTGTGAAAGGATGCCTAAATTCTTAGTTTGGCCAAAATAATCATAAATCCTCATTTTGGTGATAAGATGCCTAAATCCTAAGTACTATTCCAACCATATCCAAGGAAACAAACACATAGGAATAATTTTATCTCTTTTCTCATGACATTCAGGTGCATTCTATCCTTAATTCACTTTTTTCAATACAAATTTCTATTCTCATATTCTCTAAGTTAAATTTCAATTCCTTTTATCATGAGAATTGACTACACTTATCTTCTTTAGCAGTCCAACCTTTCTCGAGCAGTAAGGCAACACACAAATGGAAAAAGGAGAAATATCAAGCACAACACACTTAGGAAAAGGCATTATCCAAGGAAAAAAGTAGAAATCATTTCCATTATGCACACAAGGTCACCCCTAGTATCCTTATTCTCTCTTAGATTCCACTATACAGAATCTACAATCTCCATTTGACACATTATTAGTTACAACTCACTTCGGCTCTCCACAAGGCACACTCTTCCTATCTATTTTATGCTACTGAATATTCATTCACTAGCATAAAGTGGGGGAAAATGTAGACACATAATTACAAACTTACTATTTACATCACGCCTCTAAGTATGTCATCATATGCATGATTCCTAAGTAAGAAAACTGGACATTAACAACACTTATTTTACTTTGTATTTACATTGTTTTATCTTCTTATACCTTTTTCCTTAGCTTTTCTGGAAATACATCTTTACTTTTAGACATTGGATAACATGTGACCCACCTCAACATTTTCCATTTTATCCTCCGAGCATCTTGGACAGGATCACTTTATTAGGGATAGGAGTGCCCAAGCGTTATTGTCCCCTTTGGGTGCTTCTATCCTTTTCTATCCTTTTCTCAAATTTAAAATGCCAAATTATTTGGTATCTTTTCTAAAAACTTTATTATCACTTTAGGTTTTCCTTTTTGTTTGTTAATGATGAAATTCAAATAAGGGAATCATATTTATGCATGAATTACTCACTTATTATTAAGGGATGGAAAATTTGGGATGTTACTTCCTATCTACTACTTGGGAAAAGATCAAAATTCAAAGATTGCAAATTTGGTTGCATTATTCGATGCATAGGAGGGGTTATTTATAAGTTACACCTCACACATTCATATTGGGGAAAATTAGTTGCATTCGCTATCTTTCTTGTGACTAGCATAAGGGATACCTAGATTCAAGGGACATCATTCTATCACAAACAATCTAGAACTACATAGAGTTTAAAATGTAGTGTAGTCCTCAGTGAAAATCACATTGGGGTGACCACCGAGGTCAGTCTGACTCAAGCATATGCATTATTTTTTCATCTAATTTTTTCTTGAGCCTTGTGTAGGTATTTACCATTTGTTTTGTAGGTTCATGTGTGAGAGTAAAACCCTATAGAGAAGCTAGAGATAAAAGGAGTGAAAATAAGAAGATAAGTTCATACCCTAAAAATATCATAAGCATGGCATTTACTAGGGGAATAACACCCATTTTGGACACTAGCGCTGAGAGGTCATATTATTCTCTAGGAAGTTTTGTTTGAAGGAGTCTTGAATTCCGAGTTTTCAAATGAACCATATTCATTTTGAGATCCATCCTATTCTACTCAATTTCCATCCTAGATCTCCAAATACAAGCTAATTCATTCTTATCTCACTATTGCTTACACTTGTTTGTATTTTCACATGAAAAATCTTGTGTTTACTATTATATATGTTTTATATCGGTCCTTCGATAAGATAAAATTTCATTAAATCGGTTTCTTTATCACATCTTTCTAAGGTGTAGTATGTAAATTAGGTTCATGTTGTTAATTAGTTATTATTAGTTGTAAATGATAATGTATAACTAAAATATATTAATAAAATAGTCTCAAATTATGTCTGAAATCATATCATAAGATATGTCATTAATATAATAGTGAAAATACTTCAAGGGTTTAGGGTTCAAAAATATATGTCGGGACTCATCGAGTTTAGTATGTATGATATTGGGCTAGAAATAAATGGTTAAGCTATGTAAACTATCATAAAATTATTGTAAAAATGAGAATTGCATAAGACATGTTTATGGCTAAACCTATCTAGGAGCTAAAAATGTGTCCTCTTGGGATCCGAGTTGCAATTTGATTTTGGAATCTTGTTTTGCTATGTTTTTAGACCTATTTCATGTATCTAGATTAATGAGTTGATATTTTTTACCTAGATATGTCTTAACTTATCTTATTTACCTAAAAAGGGGTTAGTCATCATTTATGTTAGACTATCCTCACCATAACTCCATTAATGTAATGAGCATCACACTACATACCAATACTCTAAAGAGGTATCATGCCACATGAAGTTATCCTAATGTTGTGATGATATGGAGAGTAATCTAGATTTAAGATAAGATGGATCCCTTGATTCATATCACACACTTGGAAATCAACACTTAACTTGATTTTAGTGCACAGATGTTTTGATCTAGGTTACTGATTGATATCTATATTTATAATTTCAATAGTTTTTTTGGTTTTCTCTAAGGAATAAGTGTTCCATTTTTTTCCCAATGTGCTCCTTAGAGTTTCTTTTGATATGAGATCCTTAGATACCCTTGATAGATTAGGGTGGATCTGTTTATATAAGTGATCATTCAAATTCCTTCCCACTCGACTAACTCAAAACTATTACCTAGGCCGTTAGGCTAAATTGTGAATTTGAAAATATGTTGTTGTCTTGTATAAAATATGAGTTTATAGATGTTGAAAATATTCTTTGGGGACTGCAAGAGATTTGCAATTTTCTTGTTTATTTTCCATTATTGTGTTTTTCTATAGTTTACACCTCACTCTTTACTTGAAGAATCAGAGACTCTTTTTGAATTAGAACTTCACTCTTGTTCTATACTCAAATAATGTAACCCCTCTTGTAGATTTCATGCATTTCATACACTTATCACAATGACAAATAATTTAATATTTGATCAAACTAAGAGATGCACATGCACAATCCTGTTTCTTGAGGTTTTCTAAACATGCAATAGAGAATATATCAAGGGACTCAACCTTAAAAGCCATACAAATTTCACTTCACCGCCTCCTACCACGTTATTACTATTAAAATGACCTCATTATTTGGATCATAAACCAAATACACCAAGAAACTTTTCCAAGAACTTAGATTCATTGTTTTACATAGTCCCATGCATTGACCTATATTCTAACCACAAGGTATTCACAACTCAACCTTAATAAATGTTCAATAAAAACAACTCTCTCTCTATACTCATGAAAGAATCTATTGTGACAAGACCAAACCTTCATACATATAAATTTTTGATAATATTCTCAAAAAAATTTACATACTCCTAAACATAATTCACTTCTCACTACTTACAAGCTCTAATATCTCTTTTGCCACCTTTTCATTTTTGAATTTACAAAAGAGAGGGAAAGTAAATTTTTGAAATTTTGATTCTTTGACCACCTGAGATGGTTTCCACACATCCTAACATACCTATATTAACCTCCTCAACCAAGGAAAAAGGATAAATTTCATTTTTATGTTCATGTATCACCTTTTATGGTGAGGGACGCTACCACTTATCACTCATCTTAAAAGATAAAATTGTTTAGTATGTAATATGCATAATTAAAGCATCAAGAATATGAACCATATAAGAAAGTGTGCTTAAACATGGTTGTAAAAGTAATATGTGTAAGATATGATCAAGAGAGAAAAAGTAGTACATGTTTCATCTCATGGGTCTAGGAATATTGCAATATGTTCACTAATCCATAGAAATTAGTATCTAATAATATAATGGTAATAGAAAGAGTAGTATGTTAGTATACATATGACTCAACACTTAAGGATAATTTGAGATTCATGCCATGACATGAAAAAACATGACATTATGGGTCAAAATAAGACAAAAATGACTAAAAATACATTGTGATGATGAATCAATCATTATTGGCGTAGTTAGTTGAGTGTGCTAAAAAATTATGCATCAAATAATGAACATGTGCATGGAGATGGGGGACCAAAAAGAGGAAAAAATATTTTTTGACCATTTTCGCATAATGAAAGTGTGTTATGGTTCGATCACATTATAACACAACCATGTAATGAAATGATCGTGTTATAACACATTCACACTATGATGCTTTTAACACAAACACATTTTTTACTATGTAGATTTGAATTTTCACTAAGAAAAACAAACGTGGGTGCATTTTTTTCTTTGGCTTAGAAACCACCCATCCTTTGGCCTAAATATATAAGCCTCGGAGTTTGGACTATGTAATCTATGAATAAATCTATGTTTTGTAGAAAAACATAACAATCTCAAGTGTACACCCCAATTTCTCATGTGTTATAAGACAATATTACAAAAAAAAACATTTGTGACGTCAAGCTCTGTTTTAGGTTTGTTTCAATGTATTTATTTCTAAAATATGATTAGTGTTAAAGATATAATTTAAAATACTCTATGTATTTAATATTTCAAAGTGATGTAAGGATGCCCTTAATATAGTAGGTTGAACCTGGGATAGGGCGTGGGAAGTTGCAAAATAATGTGTTTGATTGTTCGTAGACTATGTGTATCTTAAATTTTCTTATATATATTACAAGGATCAATTGTATAAAGAGTTCGGATGTTTATTTTGCTAAACCTAAATAGAAACAATGTCAAATTATTTGTAATGAATCAGTTAGTCAAATGTAGGTCTTGGTTTTTATTTTTCCATAATTTATTGTTTTATTTTTCCATATTATACCATTTTTAATTCATAAGGGACAAAATGAAAAATGTCAACTCGTAATGTAGTAGAGGAGATGGGAATATGTTATAAACAATAGAATAAAATGGATGAGATCCTAGATAGTTATGGTTCCCCTTGAAATGTGTTGCATCATCAAGTTACACCTTAGTGATGATCTATTAAGTATGTATTATAAGAATGAGTATAGTGTGAGAAGAAAATTTCATTATTACCAAAGCAAAGAAGAACATGTATGTGTTGAATAAGATATGTACATGGGATTGTGATCATAACTAGGAGTAAGAAGGTCGGGATTGGAACAACAACTCCGCTCCTTGCAGCCATCAACCGTAGTTGATATCGTTAGTTCACACATTTCCACCCCGATAGTCGGTAGTAAACCGAGGATACCGCCATGACGAATCCACCTCTATCTCTATTATCATAGAAAGGTTGTCCTATGTGTAATATAAAAATTAGGGTTATTCGAGAATACTTCAAATGTTAATGATGACATAAAATGGTAAATAATATAAATACAATAGTCCTAAATCATATGGGAATAAATATTAAATCGAACAAATTATAAAAGTAGAATACACATTATTAAAATTAGAGTTTAGATAAATTGCACCATTTTAGAAGGTCCTGGAAATGTGAAAGTGATATAAAATTATTAGTATATGCTCTGAGAGTGACATAATTATGCTAGTAAATTTTTGAGACATGTAGATGAGATATGGACATAATTACCCAATGTTTTCATCCTTTGGTGGTTGATTTCATCCTTTATTATTATGATAATAAACTCAACTTTGGCACCTAGTGTGCATGTATCTAGTTTGAGGAACTATTCTTTAAATCTAGCGATGGAACTTCTCTACCTACATAATGTTTTCTTCTTGTATCTAAACCCTCAATCCCTTCTTTTGATCTTAAAAGGGGTTATTCAAAATCTAACTTCAGCCACCAAAATGAAACCTCTTCAAAGACATAAGGTGAATATATGGGAGTATGAAGATGTATATTTTACAAGGTGCATTACTTCCAAAAGTGCTAAGCTAAAGAATAAGTGGTGACCTTGTGGACTTAAAGTGCAGGAACTAGACGAGATGCCTTTGAATTTAGTAAATAAATATATAAATGGGATTATGCTAGAATAAATAGTAAATGATTATTTCAAGTCCTTAACACCAATTTTCAAGTTTTGTACTATAATCCCATTAATGTGATGATTGTATAAATATCATGTATCAAGTGGTGTAAAGCATGTAGTATCTAAATTATTTGTGTTATGGATAACATAGTCATTATATGATTCTAAGGTGTATCCATGTGAGATATAGTGTCCTAAAATATTGGTATCAATAATATGTGAATATGCAAGTCATGGGTCACTAGTAGTTGTAGTAACTTGGTGTTCTTGATGTGTAATAAGATAATGTACCAAGATATCGATATAGTTCATCCTCGTAAGGTTGTTGTAAGAGTATGACATGTTGTTAATATCTCATTAACACAGTGTACTAGAGGAAAATATATTTTCAAAGCTTCATCAAAATAATTCTATATCAATGTATGTTATGGAGTTTATATAAGAATAAGATCAAGTATATATCAATCTTGATGTTGAATTTTTTCTAATAGTTGTACTTGAATGCATGGTACTATATGTTTTAATTAAGTGGCACTAGGTAATGTGAAAGGATGAATAGGTAGTTCATAAGGATAATCGTGTATGGTAACCACTATGTTGTTGTGTGCATACTTTAAGCATATGTGTAAGTTAGAAAGGATAGCTTTTTTCCGACAAATAAATGGGCATCAAATTATGTTATTATAAGGGAATAATAAAATTCAGGTGGAAATCTTCTTACACCCAACCTATAAAATTAACACCATAGAACAAGTAGGTTCTGTCTTTTTTGTCCAATATTTGAATTGCATATGTTGTATTGATTTTCTATTAGTATATCTTAGAGTATTGAGGAACATTATAGTGTTCCTACTAGATCCATTTTCTATGTAAATTTTATGAGAATCGATATGTTCTTGAATGAACAATGTTATACTACCCTCCTTATCATGAGGAGGAATCTCTCTTTCATTAAATGTTGTTATAAGTGTGAATTATGATATATTTTAGTCAAGCTAATGATACCATTGATAAGATGATGTTTTGTAGTGTAAACCTATGGAGGAGGTACTACATGATAATTCATGAGTAGTTCATCACTCTTATACGTTTCTATATGATTCAGAAATGGACCAATGAATACTTTTAACTTGGAATTTAGTTTTGAAACTATTGCATTGGTAGGTGTGTCTAAGTATCATGTAGAAATAGTGTTGTTTTCAATTATCTTTTGGATCTTATGGCATAGATGATAGAAGTTGTTTGTGATGTGACTAGTGCACATATGGAAGTTGTGATATAATTTGTTATTTAATATTACATTTTTGTCCTATACATGTTTGTGTAGTGGGTGGAGGTAGCTAGGTGATATTTCTTTCTAGGAATGTTTCCAATATCATATTAGGAGGTTTTGAAAAAAAAATCCATTATTTTTTGAATCCAAATACAAGATGATGGGTGGAGCCTATCGTGTCACATTGAAAAAAAATCATCACTCTTCTTATTTTCATTTTCCTACCTCCATATGACGACTTCAACTAGAATGTTGGTCCAATATATATATGTGTATTATTACCATATTTTAACATGTTAGATGCAAGGAATTTAGTATCATATACTTTAACATTAGGACATGGGTATTTAAAGGATATTAAGCTAGAGAACATGACCTTATTTATATGTTGTGGAATAAGGATAGTGATGAACACTTCTTGTAACTATGCCTCGAGAATATGCTTAGGTCCTTGAGAGAGAAAGGTAGAGTAAGGTGAGAAATAGTCTACAACCTGATCATAGGATTATTTCTTGACTTGGATAATTTAAGAAAAGGGTGTTGGTCAATGTTGATGAAGAAATGAGAAAAATTATCATCCAAAGTTTAGAATGATCACATGAACCTTGAGAAATGTTATAAAACCAATCTAACACATATTCTCTAAGACTTTAAATGGAAAAATGTAAGATAATAAGTTATTATTATTTGCAGAGTCCATACATGAAGTGATAAATGGTGAAGATGTTTTGGATTAGTCTTGCCAACATATATGGATATCTTGGGTGGTACAAATCTAGGTGGTAATGGATAAATAATTACCTTAGGTACTAATGGATTACCAAGTAAACTAATAAAATTTGTAGAATACTGTTATTTTTCTTATGCAAAAAGGTATAACCAAGCTACATGTCTTATAGTTTTTATCACGGGGTTAGGAAGAGGATTTACAATGTGTGTAGTGATAGGTGTTATAATAGAATCCATAATTTGTGTAGTAATCGGAATGTTAACTTGGGAAGTAGTGTGTGATGCATCCATGGTAGTAATACTCAATGTGTGTAGTGATTATGTAAATATATGGGTATTATTCCTGAAGGGTAAGGAAAACATATAGAAGGTGGATTATGATCAATTATAACTTTTTCAATCTTGGATTTTTGTGATAGTTGTACCTTATGAGCTTCAACTAGTAGTGTTAAAACTCCATTGATGTTATTAGGTTTCTATTAATGAAGTTATTTAAATATCTCAAAATGAATATTATGTGGGAGTTGTTGAATGATAGGATCTTGCTCATTTTTAGTATCATATTTATCTCCCTCATGGTCATGGATTATCTCAAGTATAATAGTATCCATGTTGTATGTGTAAAGCATCCCCATCAACATAAAAATGTGATTTGAAATAATTATAACATCCAAATAAGGGTTAATAGGTACATTAGATGAATTGGTAATTTTCTTAGGATTCGTAGAACTAAGGGTACTTAGATGTAATCAATGGGAGTACTACTCAAAGCGATCACTTTGTTAAGTTGAGGTGAGGAACTAACTTGATTATATGGAATAAGAAAGGATCATTTGAGTATGTACAATAATTTTGAATGGATTTTATAAAACCATAAAATTAGAAATATCAAGCCCAAGATTATAAATAATAGATTGAAGTCTCAAAAATATAAGGAAAGAAATGAAACCTTAGGTTTCATGAATTGATCGATAAGTGGGCTCAAAAAATGTGATATGTAAATTGGGTTAATGATCCTAATTATTTATTACTAATTATTGAATATATTTAGAACATTAATCTAATTATTCAAACCATATTGAATTATGTAAAGGGATCATGACATTAAATATGCCATAGATATAGTAATGAGAGTATAGTAAAGGTCTATGGCTAATAAATAAATCACCATGCATTGAGTTTAATATGTGTGATAATGAATTGAAACTAGATAGTGAATTTGTGTGAACCATCAATTTTTAATGTAAAATATGGGAACCTAGAAATGTTCATAGAGACAGTTCGTTAGGTAAGGAACAAGTTCATGGCTAAACCTATCCAAGGAGTTAAAAAAATTCCTATAAGGATATGAGGTACGATCTAATTTCGAGATTTAGTTTGCATGTGTATTTATACCTATTTCCTATATGTCAATTGGTGTAATGAAAAATTTGTACCTAGATACATGACTTCTCTTATTTTATTGACCTAAAAATGAGTTACTCATTATATTCATTACACTAACTTCACAACACCTCCACTAATGTGATGAGTGCTACAATATGTACCAATACTCTAAAGAGTGATCATGCAACATGTATTTATCTTGATCCTATGATGATAGGGATATTAATAGATAATAAAATTAATGTGGAGCCCTTGATTCATCCCTTACACTTGGTAATTAACACTTGGATAGATTTTATTGCCTTGAATTTGTGATCTATCGAAGAAATAAATATGTATTCATAATCTGAGTAGATTTTTATGGTGATATCTAAGTAAAATGATCTTAAATTCTTTACACAATGTATTTCTTGTAATATCCTTTGATATGGATCCCATAATACCCCTAATAACTTATAGTGGATGTGTTTACATAGGTGAGCACTCAAATGTTTTCCCACTTACTTGGTCCAAACACAACACCTAGTCCGGCCAAGATAAATTTTGTAGTTGAAAATATTGTCATCTAAAGTACAAGGGATGCATTCATAACACATGGAAAAAAATCAATTGAGCTTGACACGGGCCCACAAAATTGTCCAAGGTAAAGTTGGAATTAATTATGGGACTAGAGATAGTTTGTAGAATTATTATGTGAAGTGTTAAATGATTATCAAAATTCCAATATGGAGAGTAGTTATGACCTAGTGAAATCATGGTTTGGGACATAGTAGGAGGATTTGATTTGGTCAATTAAATATACCTAAATGAAATAATGGAATAAACTTTTAATTGATAATACCAAGTACACATGACCAAATTTTGGCTATTACATAAGGTTAGGTCTTGCATCTTTGGTGATAAATTTAATTTATTTAAGGATTATGTATATAAAATACTTTTTATCTATCGCTCATTATTGTATGATTATTGTTATGTTTTTTCTCATTATCATATCTCTTGTATCTCTACTCATCAATTCTAGCATGTCTTTTGTAAATTTTGTGCATTAACTATTTATATGGATATATGTACCTATATGTAATGTTAGCTTCATGTTATTTTAATATATGTAATATTCCTATAATGTGTATATTAATATTTAATATATTATTATTTTTACTAGACTAGTTTTCTAACAATATATATGAAATATCCCTTTTCCGGATTTATTTTATATTCAAGATTTCCAACCAAATTTTCACAAATAACAATATGATTTTTATGACAAAAGTATATAGAAAAAAATATGACAAAGAAATTACAGTTATGGCAACAAGGTATAAAATCATAAAATAACCAATATCTTCACTTTTATTGCAATCAAAGTAACATGTAACAACATGCAAGTAACATGCATCAACATGCAATATCAAGAAGTTTCCACTAATAAAATAGATAATCTCTCTTATTGAATATGGTTGTCTTCTCTTTCTGGACTTGAAACTAGATTAGCAAGCCTCGAAAATCGAATCTAACAACCCGATATGAATAAAATCCTCAATGGTAAACTAGGGCTGGATCTTTCACCACCGAAGAGTGCTCTACTAGCTAGGGGTAGATCTTTCACTACCGAAGCTAGGGTTCCTATGGAATTTCACCTCCACAAGCAAGGAAAGCAAGCTGAAAGCTCCAACATAAGATGGAAAAATGATCCCGATCCTTTTTCCTCCCCAAACACCACCTTTTATAACTTTTTCCATCATAAAAGTGCCCATAAAACCCTAATTCGACCCCCTTGGAGATATGTCATGTTTTAATCATCACTTAAAGTGACTTTATTTCTCCTAGGCCAAAAAAAGGTCCACTTAAGTGACCCCAACAAAGAAATAGAACATTACCCCACCTTTTTCACTTAAGTCATCATAAAGTACATGCATAACGCCAAAACATAACATATAAGTGAAATGTAGGTGAAAAATATCCCCAACAACCGTCACGCCAATAGCCCCTTGGGTATGACAAAGGCTAAGAGGGAAAACCAACCGCTAGACCGTGGAGGTATGATTATTGTTATGTTTTTTCTCATTGTCATATCTCTACTCTTCGATTCTAGCATGTTTTGTAAATTTTGTACATTCACTATTTATATGGATATATGTTCCTATATGTAATGTTAGCTTCATGTTATTTTAATATATGTAATATTCCTTTAATGTGTATATTAATATTTAATATATTATTATTTGTTACTAGACTAGTTTTCCAACAATATATCATGCATTTTAATCTTTCCTTTATGGAAATGTTATGATTGTATATGATACGAAACCTATGGAGCCTTCAAGTGATATGTATTATTTATCTTATTCTATAATGGCTACCCATGAGGTGATCCATACCATCAAAAGGAGGGATGGAGAAAATAATGCAATACTCACTCTTACGATTCCTTCACCTCAAGGTGCAAACAAATAAAAATATCTCACAATATTCTAAACTTAAATCAAATTTATAAAAGGACCATGATATTATGGATAAATCACAAAATGCTTATGCTAATATATTTATCCTTGATTTATATACTAAATCTAATGTGTAGAAGGATATTATTTATGAATCCTTGATGGATACCACATTACAGTGATATCGAACCTTACAAATTTTATTCTAGAATGTTGGATCCATGACCAATATTGAGAATATTACATCTTTGATAATTTTGAAGTACCTTTACAAGATATTATTGATCAACATCTTCTCTTAAACATTAAAGCTACTATCAATAATATATGGATCAAAAGGGTTCTCATAGAAAACGGTTTAATATTGAACATTTGTAGTGAGAAAATTATCATACACTAAGGTATTGGTATACATGCCCTTTCTAAATATGATATGATCATTAAGTCCTTTGGAAAAAATCCTAGAAATAGCAATCGTGTTAGATATCTCTTAGTCTTAAGATTGTTTCCACAAAATCTCAAATTTATACCTAATGAATTAAGCTATAATATTCTACTTGGGAGACCTTAGATACATGATACATAAGTTTTCATTTATGTATTAAACATATGTTTCAATTTTGTACATGACATATTTATATATACATTATGCCCCATAAATGATGTATCATTAAGATTTTGCAAAATGATTCGATTTCATAATGTCATTGAGCTCATTTGAAGGATAGTGAACTAAATGCTTTAGTACCCAAGGAGTTACACAATGTGATCAAGTGGGTAGATTCAAATTTTTTGACAGTAGTAAGGTTCTTGATGAAAATGATAAGAATGATAATTATCTATCGGAGTTAGTTTCATACCAAATGGTCTAGGTTACTATAGAAATTATATCAATGTATTTGACATTGGATCTCTCCATATCACTCTTAAATATTATGGATGAACAAACCAATCATGAAATATTACTAATGATACACCAATTATTGTTAAGGGAAAGGAGTTTATGATAGATGATAGTTATACTAAAAATATGTCAATAAATAACATTGGATTCCAAACCGCCATAGAGAGATATAACTTTGTCCTTAATTTCATATAAATATGGGGTAAAAGGGTAAAGGCCTCAATGTAGGTGAGATTGAATAAGGATTTGGATACAACACTAAAAATTTAAGAAAACATCATATTGAATAAAAACATTCTAGCAAAGATCGTGGTGATTTGGAGCGATAAATCATAACACACCTGTAATATAATCAATAAATACAATACTTGTTCAATTTTATAAGTCTAAAACACATCACTCTACTAAGATAACTAAAATAAATCATATTATAGAACTTGTTAAATACCCCATGTTAATACGACTTGATCCATCATGTGTGATATCATCTATTCACACCTTTTCACGTGATGAAGTTTTCAAAGAATATTTGGGAGCTAATGAAAATCTACTTATATATCATCACATGAATAAATTGTGAAGTATATATGGTCTAGATTGAGGATCCATTCTAAGGAAATACACACCAACTACTAGGGATTAAATTCATATAATAAACCCAAACTCTTATATACTAATTTAACACATATTTGTAATAGTAAAACATAATATTTTTTTATTATTGGTAAATAGTTTTGAAGGGACTATACCCTGTTTACATCGATGGCCTAAAAGCCAGATAATATACTAAGAAGCTCCACAAAAAGAAGGATCAGAATCCAAAATAGGCATTGAATCCATAGGTAACCAAAAAAGAGTTACATCATAATAGCAAAACAGAGCATACACTGCAACAAAGCAGCCAAAAAATAACAACAAAACAACAAAAACACGATGGAAGTCAGCATCTGCAACGAAGATCATCTTTACTTCTTGGCGGCTCTGTTGATTCTGGATTTGACAGTTTACAAAGAGGTAAACAAGGCCAACGCCATCATGTGAGTGGGGTCCTTAGCATCTAGCTTTTTAATGGTCTGACTTCTTTCTTTATCCATACCCCACAGAGTTTCCGGGATCTCACTAAGAACAGAGACACTGCATACATGTTGTTCAAGGAAGTCACCAATTGCATTAAAAATTGCCATGTTGTGATCATGGCGATCCTTAGCTTTCCCCAGATGGTTGTCCAGGGAGTTTAACTTTTATAGATATCCTCAATTTGTGTATTGTCAAGATCAAAATCCTCCTCCCTCTTCCTTTTACCTTTTTCTTAGTCAAGTTCTGCACTTCTTCTTTCAGATTGAACATATCTTTTTCTAAGGCTTCCAGCCTTTGGGTAGTACTCTCTGTGTGTAATGCCACTTGATGACCTGCTCTACTAATATGAAGGAGGTTTTGAACATCCTCCAACTCCTGAGTGCTGTGAAGAATTCTCCCCGAAACAGGGATATCCAGCTTGGGTGTCTTTTGAGACCTAGTTTTAGGTTTGGCCGTGGTAGAGGTGATGGGGGTGGGAGCCGTGATGGAAGGGATGGGAGTGGGGGTGGGGGTAGTGGTGGTGGGATGCAATGGAGCAGAGCTGGGGGAAGAAGGGAGGCTGGGAAACTTTGAGACACAAAGCTTGTGCAACAAGAAAATTAGACCTTGATGTAGGGGGACCGCACGGGTATGTTTCTGAAACTCCAGAATGGAGCGTTTGAGAGAGCTTAGAAGGTAATGTGGGAAACATACCATGATATTCCTGCATAAATGGTTAAGGAACACTAGATGTTTTATGGGCCTTTGTGACATAAATATTTATCGCAAGATATTAAGAGAGTTTCTAAAATGATATAAATATATTTGGAAGAGATATTAACTATCCACTCTAAATCATAATAGATTAAAACATTGTCTTATAACTAAAGAATTATAGTAAATTTATCTCAAGTTAAAAAAATCTAACTTAACATCTACTTTAATATATAGGTATGTGAATAAGAGTTTCATTATAGTCTAAGAAATAATAATATCCTTTCAACATACATAGATATGTAAATAGGAAAAATATTATGATAAGATATCTACTAGGAGAATAGTTGATAATCATAAACAACTCATTTGGTCCACCCTTCCAATTCTAACTAATCTAGGTATTATATCATTTTCTATTAGAATACCTTCCAAAACATCATCTCACAAGAAATACATAATCAATATAAAGTTTGCTACTAATGTTCTTAGAGATCTAACAAAATATTTGAATTCCCCAATACTACCATTTATTTTATGCCATGATTTTGCATATAAAATTGTAACTTAATGAAGCTAAATTGTTACTATCTTATATAGTGGCCCTTACTCATTGTCGGGATCATTCACAACCCTTGGAATAAATGGAACCTATTATGTTAAGTTATTTAACCGAATGTGGGTTTTTTTGGTAAATTTAATTCTTAAATAACCACTTTCCTTGGTAAACATATTTTCTTGCCTTGATTACTCGATATAGGGAATTTGTCGATTATTGGTATCTTTTACCACTATATCTAAGACCTTATCAATATTTAATGGTGTTAAAAAGACATGATTTAATTTTATGACTTGTAATTATTCTCTAATATAGGAAATTTCCAAAAGGTTGTAAAATATGGTCGAGTAGTTCCACATTAAATGTTGGATGTGATCCATGATACGGTATAAATTTTAAATCAAATCCATAAGTTCCTCCTTTCTTGATGATTGTGTAGGGATAACATAAAAGAGGAATAAATTTCCTACTTTATCCTTTAAAATTTTATGTTTGAAAATATGGTCATACATTATCACAAAGATTGAAATGGTGAGGGACCTGGATTCTAGTCATGGAATTGCTTATACTTTTAGCTAGTTATATGAAGGATTTCATGCATCTTAAATTGGATGTTATGGATATGATTTAAAAAAGTTTATTTATTTTTCATACTCCTTCTATACATGTAGATAATATAGCTCTAATATAGTAGGTAATGCCACATCAACTATTGGTAGTTGTTAGAAACAAAGATAAACACAAAAAGGGTTATGTCTTATGGATTCATGAAGAGATTGATTATATCCATATTTTTAAGCCTTAATTAAATATATGTTATGGAAAGTACATAGTAATAAATAGGATCTAAGGATTTACACATTAAAATACTCTAATGCAATTAATTCACCATTAACTATTCATAACCAAAATAATGCATTGATACTTACAACAATTGATAAAATGATAAATAATAGCTCAAATACATAAGAGGAGAAAGAAACTTAGCTATATAAGTTAAAGTAGAGAATATATGGATGTGCATATAGGTGGGAAAGGTAGATATGAGATTGGGGATGAATTGGTGCAAGTTATGGAATTGGAAACTAAGAAAGGGTAGGATTATACAACTATTTAATGGTCTAAAATGGAATTATATGGTCTTGAATTTGATTTGTATAGTTTTGGACCCTTCAATATTCTGGGTCTAAAAATTCCTATGTCATTTTTTCCCCTATAAATGACCTTGTTTGTATGTCAATATTTCTCATACAACTTCAAGATGACCTATAATCACATGTAACAAACTAGAAACCCTAGAATCTTACAGAACCCTTCATCGGAGCATTAGAAAACCAAAATGAGAAAACATATGTGTGTGTGGCGAGGCTAGACTACCCTATCTTTTGAACCAATCTAAGGTTTTTACTACATGTCATCATTACATGATTACACATAGTGTAATTTCCCAAGGTGTTTATGCAAGTGTGAGTACAAACTATCCAACCCCAAGGGGTTCCTTGATCCTATTGACATGGAGATAGTGGGATAAATGTATAGTGTAGAACGTACCTAGTAAGGTATTCATGTTATGTGACCTAACCCTTTATTCCTTAAAACCCTTGAATAATGTTTGGAGTTACTTTGATCTTGCTAAGACATAACTCTATGACCTTTACATTATTGAAAATTGAGGAAGCTAGAATATTTTACCTAATTGATTGCTTCATACCTATAGTATGGGCTTATCTAATTAATGTACAATTGATTTGGGTAGATTTACTCAATTCTTGATTTATTTTGTAATGATATTTGTAATATGGTCTTGTAAGAGTGTTAGGTGAGTTATAAAGTGACATTAAATTTCTTATATAACATTCCATAGGTGAAATATTCTAATAATGCCAAACCTAGGAAGATGAAATAACCCAATAATGATATTCACATTGAAAACCGAGTCATAACTACAAAGGGGTAGGACTATATATTTTATTCAGACTCGACCCCACATCCCAACCTTTTACACGATCTAGACAAGAGAGATGAAAATTGAAATATAAATTTGTGGCATGAATTACATAGGTTGTTTACTAATTTTATTTAATAATTTTCCTTGAAATGACAACAGAATAAAGTGTAAAGATAACCACTTCATAGAAGATCTAGATATAGATATTAATTAGATCCTAAAAGTGAACATTTGTCTTAGAAATGGAGCTTAGTCAAAATTTGCATTCTGAATGATATGTTACTAAATTGTAGTGTCTATATTTCCCCCATTTAAGTGTGCAATTGAAAATTACATGCTTAAAGGAAAAACATTCTTGCGTGTGCATACACACTTTGTCTTTTCTCAAAATTGGTTCTCTCGATGTGTTCATTTTGGAATTTTTCATGATGAAACATGTAACAAAATTATATTCAATTTTTATGATAGAAACTGGACCATGGCTCAAGATATAGATAATTATTGTAAATTTTAACTTGAAAAAAAGTAAGCAAAGGAGATGTAAAACATGGAAAGAATACACTTGTTCAATTTGCAAAGGGAAGATATCCCATTCTTGTCATGTCTTGGAGACTTGTGATTAATTTTGAGATGTCAAATTATTAGGGTTGATTAGTTCCCAATTTATGCTAAAAGAGACTAGGTGTTGAGTACAACCCAACACGAGAGAGAGAAGAGGAGCCAAAGTGCCCTTTTTAAAACTTTGTAAAGATGAAGGTTGGCCTATGAAGATATTATTTTCTCCGATACATTCCATGTTTGATAATATTATGAGATAAGAGAAAGGACATCCTAATAAGAACTTATCCACATTGACACCTTCCAAAAAATCCACAAACCACACTATTGATTGATTGATCTATGTATAAGTTTATATTGATGCAACCACTAAGTAAGATAAAAACCACAAAAGAAATGGAAATTTACATGTCCCATATGGTGTTATACTACTGAAACCATTTAAAATGGTTTAGGAGAGAAGGATGCACATGCCCCAAAACTATGCTCTCAAAATTTATTTTTAATAGTGTAGTGGAGAAGGAATAAAGTACTCATGACCCCCTGTATCAAGCTATAAACTAATTCATATGTATATGAGATTGCATAAAAATATTTTATATATCTAATAGAATTTTTGAAAATTAAAAACTCCAAATAATATGCCCTATTTTTGGGAAATTCACTCTTTTCCAATACCATACCACTATCATGATTTGAACTCTATAAGGTATTGAATTGTTTTGGATTCTGTCACATTTTAGTATATGTGTTTGTTTTCAAGGATATAAAACCTATAAATATTTTTTTCTTGTATATAAATCCTTTACGTATATGTAGAATATATCTCAATGAATTCCCCCTCTTTTGAAACACAAGTGATAAAACATTTGAGCATGTAAATCAAAATAATAGAAGTGTACCCATGTGTAATAAGCATGATAATCTACATGTAGAATCACATAGAAGGCTAGAATGGTGGCCACCTTTGGGATCTTGTAGCCTAAAAATGGCTTGCACATGATGGAAACTAGACATGTACAGAAAACAACATACAAAAACAATAATGCATGTGTATAGAAGTAAAAATAGCATAGAGAAGTGACAGTCACATCATGATCAAGAGTAATAATATCATAGAAACATCCAAGTCTAAATCAAGTGTGTCATAAACCAGAGTAAAAATAATATAGAAACAACATATTAAGTCATCAAACATGTCATAATCTATGGTAGTGATAGTATAGAAACTTCAAAGTAAACAATGAGCATTTCAGAATCCATAATAGTAATAGTATATAATAGTAGAAACATTAATGGAGATCTAAATAAGTAGTAGTATATAAATATATAATCATATGTAGGAATAGATATATAAACATGGGATACCCACAATATCATAAAATAATCAAAATAAGAGGCATGATGTGCCACATACATAGAAACAAGTTCATACTCACAAGATAGGCATAAAGCCACAAACATGGGACACCATGGTGTCACATGAAAATCAAGGCACTCATGCCTTTGAAGTAAACCATCGAGAATTGTAATCAAACAAGATAATAGTCATCCATAAGCAAGGGGTAAACCAACAGAGTAATAAATCAAAAAAGTAATTCATATAAGCAAGTAGGGGCAATAATGTGTGAATAAAGTATAGAAAACAATAAAATTAAAAACAAAGACAACAAGATAGGATAGAAATGTAAGAGAACATGTGTTATGATTTTTATCTCAAAAGATAACAATAAACACTATATATATATATATATATATATATATATACAACCAAGCATGATGATGAAGGTGTAAACTAATTGTTATGAAATAAAATATCTTGTATACCGTGGGGTGCCCTTAAAGAGTAGTGTAAGGAACCAATATGAAACTTATCATCATGTATCAATCGGTGCATGTTATGTATCAAGCTCAATATACCTTATGGACTCAAGGCATATCCTACATATATATGACCGCATGAACATGATCTATACTTGCCACATTCACTCCTATAGGGTCCATATATATGCCCTATCCTCTACGTATTATGCCTACAAACTCATCAATTTTGATAGTGGGTAATGCGTGAGATTTTTCCTAGGTGGAGGCTAGGGCATCCATGCTAACTCTTCTCAGCTCTCATCCTGTTCACTTTGTAGTACAAATGTAGGTGGCATATGCCACAACCACCGAGTCAAACAAACATGTGAACTCCCAATGACACCATTAGCCTACTCTAACATCCCACCTACTCCAACATAATTTGGGATGTTCTTAGTCAATGTCCTTGTGGTTTCATAAAACATCATCATCCAATATGTGTAACTTGCCACATAAGGCAACACATATACTTTTAGCCACTACTCACTCAATATTTTCTCGCATGTATCACATCAAATCACTACAAGCTACTATATGCACAACCAAAATATACTTATATTAGGAAGTGGTTATGGCTAGTAAATCATTTTGGGGAATCTCCCTCACATGTACCATCCCCTCCAACATATGGGGGCATATATACCCCATCTCCTCCTCTTTTAGGGGATCGACTTCCTAGGCCTCCTATGATAACAAGAAATAATAAAACCCATCGAAACTCCATCTACCGCTAATTATAATTTTTAATACATCCCACATCATTTATAAGACCCATAACCACTACTAGATCCACCTTGTCTATCAAGTAGGGGAAATGAATCGTGGTTGTTTGTTCCATATTACTCCTATCTCTCAATGTTGTGTGTTTCAATCTCCTCCGCACATACAAAGTGTTGGAGGCACTTATTGTACTAAGCCAAATTGGTGTATCACATTCTCATACTAATAAATATACCCTACTCTAGGCTACTAATCCTCCAAATGCATCATCTTATGGAATTTTTGTAGGTCTATGAAATCCTCTTCTTATCCCCAATATTCTAGTTAGTGTTTGTCCACAATCCCACCAAGGGTCAATCTATCTAATATGGCTTGATATGATGTGGTGTTTAGAGTTTTCTCCTAGGTATCACCCACCATCCACAAATATCTTTGGATGGACCCAATCGGCCCTACGACCTCTAATTGGACACACTAAAATAATATAATCATAGGCCCATATGTGCAATAATGTCACTACTTCTACATCACCTATGTGATTCTCCAAATTAAACCTATACAAATCCTTGTATCCATGGGCTAGCACACACCAACCACAAACATATATGACACTATCATCCCTTTGTCGACTATCATATCTACCACATCCTATATAAAATCAATACCCCATAACCATTTATTATAAAATAGATGCTAACAATACTACAATAAGCTTATGCAATCAAGGAACCATAATTGAAATAATAGAATTCGATTGAATAGTCGGTTTTGCGAGGCCTCCTATACCCGACCAAAATATGTGTTATATGCATTAGAAATGTTATGTCAGTAAGTAATATCTTCACCCTATCTCTCACTTTTGGGAGCCTTATAATATGATATATATCCTCTAATTTCACATTCATATCCCTTTTCGGGAGCCAAAATGTGTAAGTATCTAAGTTCAAACACTCACACAATGCAATGATCAAGTGCATATTTTGGGTGACTTCCCTAATATGGATACATGTTTTAAATTGTCTCTATCTAATACATCCCAACAATCGTTATCTAACCCCATTCTAAGAAGGGTCTCCATATTGCAACCATCAAAATAATCTCTTGGATGAAAATATCTCTACAATCACAGACTCAATCAAATTATGTATTAGATCATTTATTGATAAAAAAACCTTTGCGAAAATATCATAATATGATAATACAAAACTATACCCCTATTTCATGCACTTTTTCCAACATTAGGTTAGAACCATATGAATACAATCAAGATTATACAACTTTGGATTAAAATCCTACAAAATTGTATGATTCCAAATCTAAATTCAAAATCGAACAATTCCTTCCAATATTCACTAACGATATCAAATTTTAAAAAATAAGTAATTTTATGAGAATATTGAAAATCTCTATTATTTTTCAACATCATAAGTTTTGACACTTATGGCTCATTAGTCGTATCGCAACTAAATAAAGCATCCACCACCCGGTCAAATCACAAGAGCATGGTGTCTCATGCATGTGGCATCCTATATTTCTTAAAGAAACTATTAAAAATGAAATTACTATTTGAATTTCTACCACACTATTTATAATAAATGGTCCCCTTTGGGACCTATGGTTATATATCTTGACCAACATTTACCAGATTTTTAATACCTCAAATTTCCACACCCCATATCTTAGTCCATGTTTCTTATATTTTTGCACTAGGATTATTATTTCCCTACTTCCTTACTAACATACGATGACACTTTGTTTTCACTCTATTTGGGTCCCAGGATCATCTTTTGCCATAATTTTATCTACATAATATACACTTATGTTCTTAGTACAATTTTTCTAAGTTTCTCTTCATTGCAAATTCAATACTCTTCTATTTTATTCTATCAAACTTGATCTCTCTTGCATAGTTTCTACAAATTCCATCTTGTTTCATTGGACATAGTGTTTGTTTCATAAAATTATACAAATTCAATAGTACTATATGATACATTTCTCTCTTTCATATCTATAATCTAGAATCCACACCGTATACCAATGCATTCACTCTTTTGGTCACTACCTCTATTATAGACACTCATAAGAAACATGATGTCACTCTAATTTCTATGAACAACTCTTATCCTCAAAAACTATATTTAACTCTAACGATATAAGTTCATCTCTATCAACACGTTACTTCATCTCAAGTGATTATATTTTCTATCATCCCTTTTATTGAAAGGGGGAAAACTATTTGGGATCAATATGAAAGCCCATCCTCTCCTACACAAATCAATACACAAATCTAAGGACCAAATAGTCAACTCTATATAAAAACATGAAAACAATACTAAGTTAATAAGTTACGAATTAATATGCCACTACATTTCTTTCAGATTTGGGGGAGAAAAACACCTATAAGAATCTACAAGTTATTAATATTATAGTTACTAAAATATACCCATATAATACATAGTGACAACTATGTTGGGTTTTTTCAAAATAGTGTTTTCCTCTAATGTGGGAAGCATTATTTTGGGCCAATTGGGATTCCTTGTGATACTCTTTACTTGGTTTCAAGACACCTATTTCCCATTGAATTATCAAACACATGTTGGGGATTGATCACCCCTAACTCTTTAAGAATTATAATTCAAATATCTGCATATCTAATTATTCCTTTTACATCTATTACACCTGTGACACTTATAACACATTACTCCTCATCTTTATGTGGGTCACACCGATGGACCACATTGTTCTCTATGCTTTGGTTACTTTATTAACACACCTAATAACCTCTTATGATTCAACACTATCAAGTAAACTCTTTTTCTCCTTCAAACTAGTAAATTTTATCATGAGCATAAAGGGGGAAATGTAAATACTAGAATCTTAATATATATATATATAATATATATATATATATATATATATATTACAACATGATTTTAGAAAATTATATGTAGGTGGGACTTCAACGATGAAACTAGTACTAGTGTCACAAGTATTTGTTGGTTTTAATTTTACATCAATGTTTGGTTCATCCTTTAATTAATGACTCACTTGATCCTTCTTTATGTTTTTATTTCATGTCATGGAGATCTCTAGCCTTTCAAACCTGTTTGTTTTAACTATGGTGAGTTTCATACATGACTATATAAATTGATTAGGACCATGGTACAGTCATTTATGAGATGTCTTGTCTTGAATCTTTTTAAATTTTAGGTCCTTTCTATCCATTGGGTCTCTTTATTATTATTATCTCTTTCGTATATTTTATTTTTGATCACCTTTGTGTAATTGTTAAGAATCAAATTTCAAAATATGTTGTCATGCTAAATTTTTAGTATGAAAAATTCAATTTTTTTATCATGATAACTTAGCTCTCATTTGAAAATCCCTCTCTCGGTCAATGTAAACTTGTCCTCCCGCAAACTTATTTATTGTGTTACCCTCATAATGGCCATGGGGAGCGATGTGTTAATTTTATTTTCAAGTGTGTTTCATGTGCAGGGGATATTTTTAATATGATTCATGAAGATATCTATATACACGAGAAGATAAGTGCTCATGGAGGCTCCAAAAGGGATATTTTTGGCCTTTCTACACCTAGTGAATAGCCTCTTGGAATGTATAGGGAAAATTTAAGTCACCCAAGAAGTGTGTGGCAGAGCTATGCAATCATCCGGGTATTTTAGGAAATTTCGTGAGAAAAATCAGGACTAAGAACAAGTTATGTAATACCGGGGTATTTTTAGCATGGTATAAGGAAATGAAAGTAGTGAAAAAGCTACTTGGCTTGTTCCAGATATATCAGGATCCTCGGGAGGAGTTGGAAAACAATTAGATACTCATTGGAAATCTAAGGATGTCTTCTTCATTGTCAAAATGTTTAAAGGGATTTTGAGTAAAGAGGTTTGTAGATATTGGCCAAGAGTGCGAGAGAAAGATCTTTGATTCGGTGGAGATTCAAATAAGTATTATGATATTTCCGGGGAGATTTAGAATCTTATTTAAAGGAAAAATAAAATAAAATGGAACCCTCTACATGTACCATAAGTTGATTTGGAAAAAGGATGATTTTTCTTCGTAGTAGTTTGACCTTTTGGGAACCGCCCGTGACTGAATTGAAAAAGGGCATAAATTTAAAAGATAAAAATGATGTAATTGGATTATTTTGGTGTTTTATACTCAAAATTATATAATTTTTTCCTAGGAAACACTAAGGGAATCTCTCAAGGAAAGAAAGCAATCTAGCATGCTATTTTTAGCGAGTGTGATGATGATGAGAGCAAGTTCTAAAAATGGAAGGAATGCATCTTAGAGAGCCTGGTGTCCCTTTTACCCTATAAATAATTCAAAATTACATCAGGAAATAAAATTTCACCACCATATGAGAAATATAAGTTTTTTCACTTAAAGAACAACTTGGCTAGTTAGGAAAAGTCTTCCTCTCACCTAACCCCACCTATCCCCTCCTCATGACATACAAGCCCTGGCACATTTTAGAGGACTTGGTGTCATATTTTCCATTTTATAGAGGTAAATTTGGGACACAAAAATTTTCCACAACATGAGATATCCTTCTCCATCACTTAAAGTTCACAACTTGGTGATTAGGCGGGGAGTTTTCAAACTCATGGATGATAACATCATTAACCCCTTCTTCATGATCCTCCTACACATGGTGCATTTTTAGGAGATGGTGTAACATTTTACCTTTGTACCCTATTTTGAGGGTAAAAACCTGAGTATGTGGTTTCTCTTGGGTTGGATTGACCTAGGTTAGGTTTAGGGCGAGTTAACATTAAAATTCAAAAACAAGCAAATGAGGGGAAAACCCATTTGAAAATAGATCAAGAAATTTTAAAACCAACATAGCTCAAAACTTATAAATTTATCCATTTTTCTCCATTAGTTTAAACCACCATCATTTTTTGTTATGAGTGTCAAGAAAAACTAGACATCCACCATGGCTAAATCACTCATTTGCTTATTGTTTGCAAACCCCACCTTTGATAGCCCTCAAACTCGGATTGTGGATTCCCATGAGAAATCCTTTGGAATGAATATTTATTTTCCCATATTAATTATTTAATTTATTTTTATAGCCTGCAAATTTTTCCAACCTTTGAAAATATCTCCTCAAATCTACAGAGTTGGAACGATCCAAATTGCCTCAAAATCGGAGCATGTGATCTACAAAAATCATATTTCTTTTGAGAATTTCCTTTTCCCATGAAATCGAGTGTCCCTGAAAATATGGATGACTATTATTTTTAAATTCTTCCCCATATAAAGGTGAAATTGGATATCTGCAACTTTACTTTATTTTTTTCGCAAAGATCCGCAAAAGAGAAACCCCGAAAATTGGAATAGAGCATCTCGGTGTGAGATAGAATTTTGGAAACCATTTTCACTCTGATCTGACACTCTGTGGCCAATGTATATTTTTATTAAGTTCCTATTCTATCCAATTAATAATAATAGGAATTCCAAATGAATAATGTATTCAATTCATTCAGTTCATCCCCCTAAGAGGAATGCACTCAAAAGTGATAATTTGACAAAAATGCCAAAAACAAGTCACTCTAGAAGAACTTACTAAAAATAGTAAGTTTCTAGAAAAATGGTCAATATGGTAATGGTTTTTCATTCTCCACATACCTCACTAATCCTAATATTCATGGAGTAAAAATTCCTTCTTGTAAAGGGTGGTCAATGGCATTGTGTCTCAAGCAGAAGAGGAGCCCTCTAAGTCACCAATTTTGGTCATGATGGTGCATTTTGGTCTTGGTGTGATTCTCACTTCATCAAATGGGTTGATCAAAGGATAGAATCATATTCCATCCAATCTCCCACCTTCATTAATCTCATAGTTGGAATATTCTTCACTTCATCTCTTTATTCCCTCCATTTCCCAAGGGTCGGGATCATCATGTTGAATTGTGTGGAAAATGGTCTCAAGTTACATCAATAACTTGGTAGTTTGGAGGCATGCCAAGTGTTTAAAATGTTAGAATCCTTGTTTAAGTGAGGGAAGGAATCCTTCATTGTCTTCATTGGTCAAATTTTCATCATCTCTTTTTCAATGAGTCCAAATGTGCTACTGAAGGTGCACCATTCTAGGGAGGTCTTGAAGGGGAAAAGTTCTCAAAGGATCAATCTTCATCGGTGGAGCATCATAGTGGAAGGTCATCATATATCAATATTTCATCTTCATCATCATTAGAGCTGATCTCCATCAAGGGTGGAGGCACCTTCATCCATGTTTGGGAGCATATTTTCTCCCCTCTCTTTATTCTTTCTCCTCTTCTCCCCCTTTCTAATCCTTCATTATGTATGATCATGGTATTTTATCTTATTCACTTAAGTGAATCTTTAATGTTGCATTATAAAATTCCCTTTTGATTTATAAAAGGGGACTTATTTTTTCACTACTAATGGAAGATGAAAATTCACAAGTGGAATAAGAACTTAACAAGCCATGTGGGGGTAGAGGAAGAGTTGTCATGTAAAGCTATAAATTGAGGTGACCTCCTCACTTCAAGAGGATGGTTATTCTTTTTTTCTAGCTCTCATTTTATCTCTAGAGACAAAGTAGCTAATTTCTTCCATCTTCTAGTCTAATGCACTCCTCTCCTTGTAAAAAGCACTCCATGAGCTTTGTAATCTTGTGTACCATAATGTAATGAGACTTTTCTCTTCTTGTGTCTTGTTCCTTATTCTATGTTAATGGTTTCTTCTCATTGAAATCATGGATGTATTCATGTTTGAATTAATAAATTATATTGCATTATGTATTTTTAAAAACCCTCTCACTATTCTCTTCTCACCTCTCTCTTAAGATTTTCCCTCCTTGTAGTATCTACAAGCATTTTGGCATAGGTGTAGGGAAGCACCCTTGTGTGATACCCGGTCAAAAGAGCATTCACGATTATTAGAATATTGTACATAATTTCCATGTTTTCAATAAATGGAGCTTCCCCATTCAAGTAGAGGGACTTAGTCCGTGCTATTGGTGAGATATCCCTAATTTTCCCATGTGAAAATTATTTCGCCAACAGTTTTTGGCGCCCACCATGGGGCAGATTTAACACATCTGCACCCAATATAGATTCCAAAAATCCATAAAAAGTATATATTCCAAAAAAATAAGAAATATGAAATTCCAAAAGCCCACAAAAAGTATGAGTATAAATCTGAATTGAGTTGAATTTAAACTTGCAATCTCGGCATTTGAAAGAAGATATAGCAAATTGAATAGATCGAGAGGAATTATAGACCCTAATTTTGAAGCTTTGTAAAATAAAAAAGAAAAAGTCAGAGATAATACATATTACTTCTTTCAAGCTTCATCTCCATCTAATTCATTGAGTGGTACCTTTACGTACCCAAAATTTTAAGGGTACTACACTCTGCGGAACAATGTTACACCCGCCCCAATGATGATACAGTCTCTCTTGTAAGTGTTCGGGATCCAGAAAATCTCTCCAAGTGTACGTTAACATCCTGCATACCCCACTTAGCCCCTGCATGATTTGTTTTTCTCTTTTCCCCTCTTTTCCATTGTGTTTTGGTCTTGATTCTGAAACCACCACCTTGCATGGGCGGCGGTCCTATAACCGCCACCCTGCTCAGGGTGGCGGTCCTTCACGCATTTTTCTAGAACGTTCATTTTATCTCAACTCACGTAAAATTTCAACGTTTACCAGCTTTTTTCACCACCTTTGCTCATATTTATGATTTTGGTTCCCTGGAATAGTGTTTTTCCATTGTTTATTTAAAGGAGTTCAATTTGGTTTTCACCTTTGGGTAAATGGGAATTCTATAAATAGCTAGTTTGATTACAAGCAAATGGCCCCTCAAAATTTGCCTCTCATTCTCTCATTTCAATTTTAGTCTTTCAATTCTTGCTTAGGAATTGTATTAGTTTTATTTGTTACATGCATAGTTAGTGTTGTTTTGTTGTTTAGAAGCTACATGATCTTCTTGTGCTAGTGTTATTATTGTTTCATACAATCAATTAAGATAGGATAGTTTCATTTTCAGTCTGAAGCCATTAGAGTTGTAGGTTTTGTTCGTCAAGAAGGATAGTTTCAAGTTCTGGATGTTTTGTGTTGTATGACTCGCAATAAATCCCGCTAGGAATTACATAAGCTAAGCTCGTTCTCTTGCGTTATCCCTCTCCTACTCACATCAGATTCGGCCTACACCCAAAGCTGCCATTGTTCCAATACCTACTACATTGATGTTAGCATTACACACTTTTTTGAATTCATGTGAGCACGAAGGAACGAGGAGACCACACTGAGGGGACAAAGCCACACACAATCAGATTCACCACTGTTCTACAAAATCTAGGTTCAAGCTTTCAAAGTTCTAGTTAAAATATACCAAATAGAAAAGTGAATCGTTTCATTTCGAGCTTAATTTCACTTTCGATATTGCCAAGGAAGTGTGGGGATTGATATTTTTGAGAAACTATGATTCATTCCTCACTTCGAGGTAGGATCAAGAGTCTTTCAAATAGATTAGATCAGTTATTTTGTTATTTAGAATAGATTTAAAATTGCACATGCAAGTAGCTATACTTGGTTGCCTTGTTTGTTTTAATTTCGTTATTAGTTTAGTTGTCAATTTCTAGATATTTTAAATAATTTCTCTTTCAATAGTTTATCGAAAATACAAAAATAGGGAATTTATATATATGTTGTGGATATACTTCGTATAATTAGTTTACTTTAACTTAGTTAGATTTATATTGTTTCTTTTGTATGATAATCGTGGGATCTAGGGAGCCCAGAGAATACATATTCGAGCCAATCGTGCCTCAACCCAATCTTGTTATAGCAATAATTGATATAGATCAAAATCTTAGAATCCAAGTCTTTCGAACAACAACAGACCTATAAGAAATCAACCCACAGATTAATAGGATTAAACATAGAAGACGACCAAGCACATGCGTTTTGGACAAACCAGCCAAACTATAGATTGCCCTAAATAGATATTTGCATGACTGTAGAAGGGCTTGAAAGAGAGCAAGTGTTCGGTTGTGATCCTTTGGTCCCACAGCCAGATGTAGGAGATATCCTCATTGACATAGACACTAGCCTAAGAATTCAAGTTGCCAGAATGCCTGTAAGGTACTCTGAGAAGATTGCACAACTTTTAGTTCTAAATATAGAGGCCAAAAAGGCATACGACTATTGGATAGTAGGGATCAGGAATTAATTCCACACATGACCATAGGAGGTCCATAATGACCACGAACTTATCAGTTGTGATTCATAGATCCCATAACCCAACAAGTCCATAGGTCAATCAGACGTAGATGCTAGTTTACACACATTAGTATTTAGATATTCTCCACTTCCACCAACCATTATCGCACAATTATCTTCACTAGATATAATAGGTAATCAAGCTAAGGATTTCTAGACTGGACCAGAGAATCACCAATAAAATCCACTATATATCCATCATCCATCTTATGACCCTATCTCGGAGATATACACGAAACAATTCCAGGTCATTTTCCCCTATCCCACAACCTATAGATCGGATCACGCCAGATCTCGATATTATTTGGAGCCTTCTGAGTCATCCTCACCGACCGATCTATCACATCGATTCAGTTAGGAGGGCCTTATTTGTCTTAGATTCTGATTCCATTAGTGTGTGTTAAAGATATAATATTACCTAACTAGTTTTCCTATACCCCACGTATATTCTATCCCCACAATGTCTCGGCAAGACGACCTCGGGAGGTCAAAAGTGCGAGGAAAAGTTACTTGTAGATTCCCATGCTCGCTTGTCATTTTTGCATCGTACAGTACCCCTATAAATCCAATCCAAACTCCTACTAATACTCCTACAAATCCTCTTGATTCTCCTATCTTTCACCCATAATTGAACTTTGAATTCCTAGAAGAAGAAGGAGAATAAGAGGCATTTGAGATAGAATATGAAGAAGTCCAATAACCTCTCCCTTGGGGACAAAACATAAGCCCGCTATCCTTAAATACAATTCATGAACTTCCTAAAGGCTCAAGGAAAATTTTCCCCAAGTTTAGAGGTGATGGGAAACAACACCCGGATGAGCATATTGTCGCATTTATAACTGCATGTGGTGTGTTGGGATTTGCTCATGAAGATGTATCTGTTCATTTTTTTGTTGAATCACTTTAAGATGTCATTGTTGATTGGTTTTATCATTTACCAAGAGGTTCCATTACAAGTTGGGCTCAAATGAAAGCTAAATTCAAAGCTAGACTCAAGCCGACAAAAGATGTCCATGTATTACTTGCTCAATGGTCATAATTGAAGAAGGACCCTAATGATTCAATAATAAAATTTGTTGCAAAGTTCAACAAATTGTTATATAGAAATTTCGAGGTTCCAAGAACGAATGAAGGTAACAAGTTAATATTCTTCACAAATGCACAATTACCTAAAGTAAGATTCATTCTAAGAAGAACAGACCTAATAGTCTTAAGGAAGCTCAAAGGATGAAAATTGATGTGGAAGATGACTTAATCATTTCAGAAAAATCAAATGAGGAATAGATAAAGATAAGGCATCAAGTTTAAATTCTACTCCTACTAATCCTTTGGTATAAAAACTACCCAATGATCTTATTACTATAAAGAAGCATTTGGCCAATAGTACTCTTAAAGAGGAACCAATACATAAATTCCATAATAGAGGAATAATCCAAGGTTCACCTTGAATATTTTCTCTAGAAGCATTGTTTATGCAAAATCACAACACCCTCGAATGGACAAGCTAGAGATGGGGCATTCGGTGTGATTTCCAAACATGGAGCTATCCTAAGTGTGGGACAAAGTGCAAAATGGGATAGCTCTCCAGAGAAGGTCGGTTCCTGCTCCTAATCCTACCTACCACAAACTACTCGTAATGCAAGAAAAACTACTAACTAAACCTAATCTAAAGCTTCCAAGGGGACAAGGAGAGAGAGATGCATGTAAAGTAAAACTACACTAAGAGCGGTGATACACTAAGAAAAGGAGTGCTAACCACTTCCCCAACCTACAAAACAATGAAATAGATGAACCTAAAGAGGGTGGTCCTACACCATAAACTAGATCACATCAAATGCATCATTCCTAAAATAAACACAACCCACCAAACCCTGCAATGAACATGGAGTATACAGAACCACCTATTTAACAATGAGAGGTAAGAAGAAACAAAAACCATGGAAGGATAAATAATTAACACAAGCATGATTTTATTGCTCCATTAAAATTTACATAGTACATTATCCAATAGGGGAAGGCATGAAGCCATTACAATGTTTGGAAGAAGGATTAGAGCCCCGTAATAATAAGGGTGCATGGGAAGAAAAAATGACCAACCTTTTATTTTGTGTAACCCCTTTACAATTTATAGAAGAAATCTTTAGAGGGGAGAGAAGAAATCCATATTTATTCCTCCAAATCACCTACCAAGTCCATCATTACACTTGTAAGAGTGATGGAAAATATTGCAAATCCCATACCCACTATACCTTTCATTTTGGAGGAAGAAAATAGGCCTATACCATCATTAATGACCTTCACCTACTCCCCAATATTGTACATTTTACATGAATTTTGGAGATCCAAAACTTCTGAAATTCAGATTTTGATATTGCCATGTTGTAGATATCCTTCCCATAATTCTGATGAGTGGTTTTTTTGCATAAAATACACATTTTGTGCTCAATTTATGCCATTTTGGACTTTTGCGAGCTTTGTAATTTGTGGTTTCAAAACCTTTGAAAATTTCACTTTTCATGTCTCCATGTTGTCAGTTTTTCCTTAGCTTTCCATTGACTACATTTTTGCGAAGAAATGATTTCTTGAGCTCAAGTTATATCCTTTTCGAGAGGGGAGGATTTTAGCCCCTTTGGGCTCTGTAACAATGTTAGTTGGCTCGACGAGCCAAGGGGAAAGTTCCTTTTGGATTTGTTTATGGTGGTGTTACCCATTTCCCGACCATTACTTTAATACCAAACTCATACCATCACCGAACCCAACATTTTCTCGGGCTTACACAGTCTCCATACACACGTTCACAAGCCACGAAATCAATGCCAACATTGCATTTTGTTGATCGGTCAAACTCGGAACTTAGTTGAGAAAATATAGAAGGTCCGTGCAGGGAAAATAGGGAATGTTCAAAGGCACGAATAGATAAGGGAAATATGCACATAGAGGATAAGTTCATATTTCGGGACTTAGCCATTTTTGCACATAAGGATCTATTTTTAGAGATGGTGTGCAGAGCACATAAACGAGGCAGAGACTTGTGTGCCACACATTGGCTATTTTTGGAGGATCGGCTACAAAGCACTTTGCATGGATGCAAGATAAGAATAGGTTTATCACTGTTAGTTAACTAAAGGAAGTCTATTATTAGCACACTTGCATGTGGGGCTATGGTTGTAAAAAGTGCGTAGCTAATAATAGCATGCAACCTATTTTAGGATTGGATAAGCGGTGAAGGGCAAGTCCCCACCCTTATAAATATGTAGTGAACTACATAGTAGAGCATATAATATAAAAGAATGAGTAGAGAGACATATATATGTATGTATGTGTGCAAGACTGGACTACTGTATCAGATCTGTGCACGTATGGGCATAGAATGCCATTACTGTAAGAAGCTTCTATGTAATTGTCATATTTAATATAATGGAGGATATTGGCTGAATCTAAGTGTTAGTTCTGTGTATTTGGATCTAGTATGTTCTTGATTTCATCATGGTTAGTACTTAATTCTATTCTCCCTTAGATATAGATCTGGCATGCTCTATAGAATGATGTATTAATAATGGAACTACATGTATTAAGTCTTCATCATGCTAACATCCTGCAATAGCAACCCTAAAGAGGGACCTGGTACCTTTGCACACTTCGGGTGAGCACTCAATCTAGGCTGAGTGATGTGCCAATGCACCGGGGTCTTACTAGTGAATTCTAGGCTGCATCATTGGTTCTATTTTTGGGACCTCTTTTTCAGTTTTTTTCAGGATGGTTCACGATGAAGACATACCGGTTGACCTTAGCAAGTGTTGAAGAGTGGATACATGATTTGGAAGAAGAATACGCACAGTGGTTCAGCATTGGATCTGATTTTAATGCATGTGTGTGGGTGGAACAAAACCTGTATGATAGTTTGAATGAGAGATTCTTTGCTACCTTTCCAGTTTAATTGTATGAGTGATTGATTACGTATGCATCTAAGAGGAATTTGAGGTATCACACACTTTTTGGACATAGGAAGAATTTCAGGCCCTTTATGATGCTGATCTGATTTGGACTCGAGCTATGGATATGTGGTTCCATGGAATTTTAAACAATTATATCTTGGAGTACTCAATTTCCACTTATTCATGCCCAAAGGTAGCTGAATTCCAGTTTTACGATATCCAAGGGGAACATACTTGCAAGGCATTCCACTGGCAATCAAGATCTTGATGGTAAATTTGAATTTAGAAAGTAAACTGATGGCCAACTAAACCCCACCATGCGCGGGAGTAGGATCAAGTTTGGTGAAAGATGGAAGACCTAGCAGCAAAAAGGTAGAGAGAGGAAAGGCAGATTAAGTATAATGAGACATGCGAGAGGGAGATGAAGAAGCAACGGAGGTTACGAGAGAAAATGGCGTTGTACGTAAAGATATTTCGTTAAGGAGTTGAAGTTCACGTAGAAGATGTGGAACCCGAGCCTCAGGAACTACCCCATTTGGGAAAACATGATAGGGAACCCTCCTCGGCCTCACGTAGAAGCGTGTTAACAGAGATGACCGGGCCACGGGGTGCATCTCAATCCACATGGCAACCTTGCCCTTACACTTGGTTTTCCCTGCATCTAGAACAACAAGTAGTCAAAGACACTAATTGAAGAAATGGAAGATTAGGAGCGAGTCTTATGAAAGGCATGTAATGGTAGCGCAAATGGATTCATTATTATATGGGAGTAATTTTTTGGGTATATCATCGCCGCAAAATACAAGTGCACTGATTATTGGACTAACTTCTAGAAGTGTTATCACTTCGTAGATTAGTGGGGTACAGTTCGATTCTCTTTGTTGGGACACAGGGAAGTACATCTTCTAGTCCACCCCTAGCCACAAGTTTGGGATCGGGAGGCATAGATAGCTCGGCTCCAACGGATCTCGGTGGTTTTGGAGGTAGAGGAAACATAGGAAGTCTTGGATCAGGTGGGCAAGGCCTGCAACAACCCCATAATATTTACATGGAGATGTCTCTTCGTATCCCATTATAGAGGCATAAAGATCTTTGTTGAATATGTGCACATATGTGAAATATTATGGCATGAAAAAGGGATCACGGCTTTAGATCGCAAGGCAAGCCAATTTTCTACCACATTACAGGTTGTGCACATAGTTGTTGTAGGAAGTTTGACCTTGATCAAACTTGCATGGATTATGCAACATTGAAGGATGTTTTCTTAAAAGAGTTCTATATCCCGAAATTTGAGCAAAATAGTATAAGTGCGCTCAAGGATATCAAACAAGGCACTACTAAGAGTGTACATGATTATGATGCCTAGTTTAAAACACTTCTATCGAAACTCTCTTATGATATTCACGCAAGCCAACATGCATAATGGTTCGTTGGAGGATTGATTACACCATTTAGAAGGGTTGTGTCATATAAGAGATACACTTATCTGCATGAAGCATTAGAGGAAGCTCTACATGCTAAGGAAGTTGGGAGTATTGACACTGGCATTAGCCCATTCTTAGAGGCACATATTGCAGCTATGACAAAGTAGTTAGAGAAACTATCAGAAAATTCGGCCCATGAAACACGCTCAGGGATTTGGTGTATATATTATGAAATGGAAGGTCACACCAAGGATAGTTTCCCCCATATCCATACGTTCATTGTTGTTAGATCGTGAGATTTGTTATTTAAATCATGATTATAGCCATTGTCCTTTGTTACAACTTGCGATAAGAAAGAACGTTTCAAGCCATCAAAATCTATAGGTCCACAAATCATGACACGGAAGACTGCCGGCTGATTGGTCAGATCCATGATGCTATAGATATTGGTGTATGACAGACATGAGTTTCAGATAACTCTAAGGGCAAGAACATGCATCAGGACTAGGATCACAATCAAGTACGCTATGAGTGGAATGAAGGGCATTTTGAAGGTGGTTGTGGCAGAGGACGAGGATACCACGGTGGATTTGGAGGACAAGGCCATGGTAGTGGAAGAAGTGAGTTCCCTCGTGGAACATGTTATACATGTGGATCTCTTGACCACTACAGGCGTGAATTTCCTCATAATATTACATGTTCATTTTGTGGAAAGAACCATAGCTATGAGGAGTGCCCAAACTTATATGAGCACCTTAGTAAGTAGCATAAACAAGAAAACAAAGGCGCAGAATGGTTAGGATACAACACGCTGTGGAAAATCAATGGATGCCTAAGTTGGAGGTAGAGTCGAGGAGTTGCAAGTGAAGATCACGACCCGCACTGAGGCGGCATACACCCGAGAAGCATTGCAAAGCCTACCATTACTAAGGAGGAGGTTCTACATGCATGGTACCCAGATCCGGCCCATCAGAAGGAGGTCTATCAGGAAACCATGGAAGTTCTTAGGAATCTTCAAGGTGAGAAATAGTACTTAAAAGAGTAATCACGAGAAGATGGACCAAAATAAAGTATCATAGATGGTCCCAACTGATATAGATGACTTAAGGGAAGTGTGTAAAATGTTGCGCTAGGAAAATATCATTCCATTGTTAGGGGATTGGTTAAAGGGAAACACTCCACGTGCAAGTATTGAGACTAGATGAAAGATCCTACATGCAAATCTTCCCCCTCATAGCCTAGATTATGACAAGGAAATCACTCTAAATGTTGTTGTGTATAGTTGGATATTGAGTAATATACTGATTGATACAGGTGCGGAAGTCAATGTTCTTACCTTAGATGCATGGTTAAAATGGGAAGACCCACATTGTAGCCATCCTCTAATGTATTTTTCATGGCTAATCGAACTAAGGTCACTCCCATCAGAGTTTTTACCGATGCATCCATTACCATACAAGGATCCAAGTTCATTGGAGACTTTGAATTTTTAAGCTGGTAGAATCGAAGGAAAGCACACCAAATTCTCTTATCGATTATTCCTTCTTTAGTTGGCTCAAGCATCTCTAAGTCTCGGATAGTGCATACATAAATCCTATCGATCTTCTTCACTTAAAGGCTCAACATAGGGCATGAGATCTTCCATCTCGTTAAAGGGATAATAACACTCTCCTCCTTGTTTTCAAACCGATAAAACCCTTTTGAAATGAAGATCAACATTATTCACATAGCACCAAGGACACCCCAATAGAGCCGGGAAGCTATCTACGATCAAACAGGGAAAAATACTTGCACGAGAAGAAGAATGTTGTGTTTATCAGCATGGAAGAGGAGATTGGTGACAATGTCATGAAGGCTAGGCTGCACTTAGAGCCAAAGGTACCCAAGACGTTTCCTTCGGCAATACATTATGTCATTACGTTGGTGGACTTAGTACTTGAAGATGAACCTCTGCACATACCGGTGAAAGGATCCAACACAAGAAGAAGAATGTGAAAAGGCTTCAGTGATGCGGAAGATAGCATCATATGAAGGATTTCTTCAAATCTTGTAGGAAGAACTCAAGAAGGCGGATCAAGTGTTGAATATTTGTACAATGCCAGAGGTTATTATAAAGACCAGGACCATTTTAGAAGACAATGAGTTCCTGAAGACCATGAAGGATGAGACATTGGGTCATACAGAACAGTTATCACTTGTTAAGCAGAAGCATGAGGCCCTTACAGCCACTCAGAACCTCATAGAGAAAGGTTGGATGAGCTTGGAAAACTCATTGCTCAAAAGATGGACTTATTAGAAGGGAGAATGACTGGCATGTCTAGCATTGTGTTGGTATTATAGAATGAAAAATGAGATATTGCAAGGGATGAATTGGAGTCAATTACAGTAGATATTCTAGAGAAAGCAGAGGCCGCACTCAATGACTAGAAAACCTTAGAGGCGGAGATAAAAGAGGAATATCCAGAATTGATTATTAGGTTGCTAGAAGAGGATACTACAAGTTGAAGACATTATTTCATTCATCCAAATTATTTTTATTCCTTTATTCATATTCTTTGATTCATTTTTGGAGACAACCATTGTCGGGGTGGAAATGAAACTAGTGTGGGGTAATGTTGATTAGTCAAACTCTGGCACTTAGTTGAGAAAATACAGAAGGTCCGCACGGGAAAATAGGGCATGTTCAAAGGCACAAACAGATAAGGGAAACACACACGTAGAGGATAAGTTCATATTTTGGGACTTAGTCATTTTTGCACATAAGGATCTATTTTTAGAGATGGCGTGTAGAGCACATAAATGAGGTAGAGACTTATGTGCCACGCATTGGCTATTTTTGGAGGATCAACTACAAAGCACTTTGCATGGATGCGAGATAAGAATAGGTTTATCACTATCAAGTTAACTAAAGGAAGTCTATTATTAGAACACTTGCATGTGGGGTTATGGTGTAAAAAGTGCGTAGCTAATAATAACATGTGACCTATTTTAGGATTGGATAAGTAGTGAAGGGAAAGTCCCCACCCTTATAAATATGTAGTGAACTACATAGTAGAGCATATAATATAAAAGAATGAGTAGAGAGACAAATATATGTATGTATGTGTGCAAGACTGGACTATTGTATCATATATGTGCGTGTATGGGCATAGAATGTCATTACTGTAAGAAGATTATGTGTAATTGTCATATTTAATATAATGGAGGATATTAGTTGAATCTAAGTGTTAGTTCTATGTGTATTTGGATCTAGTATGTTCTTGATTTCATCATGGTTAATACTTAATTCTCCCTTAGATATAGATCTGGAATGCTCTGTAGAATGATGTATTAATAATGGAACTACATGTATTAAGTCTTCATCATGCTAACATACTGCAACAACAACCCTAAAGAGGGACTTGGTACCTTTGTGCGCTTCGGGTGAGAGCTCAGTCTAGGCCGAGTGATGTGCTAGTGCACCGGGATCTTACTTGGTGAATTCTGCAGGTTGCATCACATTTAACTTTTGACTCTACTTCCTAATACTTTTGATTATTGACATGCTCGGTACTTTCATCCATCAAGTCCACTGTCATGCATCACCGTGCCTCATGTATGCACGTTGACGAGTTCATTTCCACCTTTGACCCCATGTTTCACTTTTTTCTTGTTGGCAAGATCCCATTGCTTATCCTTGGTGTTGTGTTTATTTGTGCCTCGACTAGCTGATTCTCTGTATCGACCATCAAGCCAAACTTACTTGACCAACTCGGTTGGTTTCTATTTTCTTGGTTTGTAACCATGGGATCCTCCGAAAGCATTTTCCCTTGCATATGTGATGGCACTTACCTCCAAAACTTCTGCATAGGTGGGCATGTGGGTGAGCCACATACCCCAGCTTGATCTTCGAGCCATTCACATGTGTCTTCACTCTAACATGCCTTGACATCAACCCTTCCTCTTAGTGTATTAACTTAACCCAATTGAGAATGGCACAAATCTCAACCCCTCTCTTGTTTGGACCGAGTCAACTTTGGGAAATTTCATTTTGGGGATTCAAAACTTTTAACTTCGGAGGTTGAGAAATGCTCATACGTCTATCTCCCGAAATGTATTAAAATCCAAACCTCTCGAAGTCCAAAATTCGAGTTGAGTTCAAAACTCCAAGCCCACTCATGAAAGCACTGTTCATCGGCCAGCCCACTCGAGAAGTCCGAATCACTAAACCTCCAAAGTCTAAAATTTGTACAATAAAAGTTTAGAACTCCTCGACTCACCGTGTGAAGCACTATGCATTGGCCTTGGAATTTTTTTGATTTCTTGAAGTCTGAATTTCATAATTTGGGCTTCGGGCCTTCAACCTATCTTTGAGTGCATGGGGGCTTCACTAACCTCGATTTCAAGGACATCCAAGTCCGAAAGCCATGAGCTCCCTCTTTTCTTGAGCTCGTTCATCCCCTGTGCATTGAAAATTAGCTTCACTTTCTCTCGATATTTTCTCCCCATGACCAAGGGCTCGCCACTACCTTTCATAAAATTTCCACTTTGTGTTGGCCATGTCAATCTCGAATCTTCTCATGAGCTCACTTGAAATTTTCATTTCGAACTGTCATGTGCTTGATTTATGCCATCTAATCTACAAATCTTCGTTCATTGCATGCCCACCCCAAAGTTTTGGGCAACACTCCATTTGCTTGAAATTCCTAGCGAATCGGCTTCAATTTGTTTATTTCTCATTCCCCTGGTGACTTCAAACCAATCCACTCAGCCCATGTCATGGACTCGTCCTTCACAAAATTCACACCACCATATATCTTTCTTGCATGAGCTCCCTTACGTTGCTCAACCTTCCACTTGGTTAACATTTCTTGGCCGACTTGCCACATCTATGTCAACTCATTCAATTTTGTAGTATTTTCAATGTTGACTCAATAATTTTATTGGCAAATTGTTGAGTCATCCCATATATGCTCTACCCTACGAGCTTGATGCCTTATTATCCTGTGTATTTAATCCCTCGAGATGACTCATTTTATTTTTTCGAGATATTCCTCATAGCTCAAACCGTATTTGAGGTGGCCTAACTCCTTTCACTTTGAACTTCCGAGTGTTGGCTCGATTTTCATCCTCTCCGAGAAACTAGTGCATTTGTGTCTCCTCGTGCATCTTTCCACCTCAATCCCTAATCCACCAAGAGCTCGGGTTTACACCCATGATTCATCCTATGTGCATGGTTTGTGCTCACCAACTTGGGGGCACCCTAAGATCCTCCATAGTTCCTTTCCCTTGCTTGAGCCAACATTTGTTTGAGCTCGCTTTTCATCTAAGGCCAACTCACCACACTTTGTGCTACATCCAAACCGAGCTTGACCCATTATTCATTATGACTTAACTCATTCATTGAGTAGCTCACCAAGCTACTTGAAATCTCTCCTTCACTTCTTGGCTTGATGATCTTCCTCACAAGATCCCTGCTCAATCTTCCATCCCTACGGCCTAGTGGTCGCTTAACATGTATGACCCGATCCTCATCGAATCGAGCCCATTTCCTCTATGACTTGGTTTAGTGAGCTATAAATTTAACTTGGCCTAATAATGACTCCCCACCGACATTTTAACCCAATTATTTGCATTTTTCGAGGTTTTTTAATTTTGCTTAGCTGAAAGAAGGCGGTGGACACCGAAACTGGAATTTCACATTTTCCCAAAATGGCAATTTTTTTGTCTATTTGAGCTAGATGAGGGCCTCGGGGCCCATTCGCCCTTCTTTTCTAAGTTGACCTTTAGGCTCAAAACCTAGAAGAGGAAAAAAATACTCTTATGATTTCAACCTTTCGATTGATTCCCAAAAGCCCTCAAAACATTGATAAATGTCCATAAATCCATATTTCTCCATGTGGGCCCTTTTCGTTACTCGGGTCATGTACTCCATGTCCATTTTTCCCCAAGGAAAAATTGATAAGAATTTGGTGACTCGAGGGGGTGTTTGCCTAATAGATGTTCTATACTAGTAGCTTGATGCCTCCATTGGGCACGGAGTCATAAGTGATAACTTGTAACTAATCCAAAAATTTGAACCTTCACACAGGAGACTAGTTCCAATGTTGCTAAACCTGGACCTAGTCCACCATCGCTTTCATTCCCAATTTTCATTAGAAAATCATGAGGTTCTCATGAGTGGAAAATTGTTTTGATTTGAAAATATCTTTCTTTTCATTTCCTTGCAACTAGATTGTCCTAAATTCGATACCGTCATGTAGGTAGTACACTGGAACCCATGATTTCTCAACACATATGGCTCATTGAGGAGTTTAAGTAAGGAATTCTCTAAGTTTTTACATCATGGAACTCTATTAAATTTTGAATTTCTTTCTTTCTCTAAAATTTTCATCTTCGACCCGTTACTTGGAACATTGTGGAAAACTTCCTGCAAACCCATTAAATATTCAATTGAACTAAACTATGTAAGGGTTTGAGGTTGATATTTTCTTTTGAATCATAGGAAACCTTGAATGGTGAGGGGATATTCTTTGAAGCTTAGATCTGCTGCTATTATAACATGTCATTTGTCATGCAACAATTGTCCTTGGGGCTTACTTTCTAGTCCTAGAATCTCAATGATTAATTTGAAGGAATGAGAAAATGAAACTTATAAACCTATCCCTTATCTAGTTTAGTTTCTTTACATTTGTTTGAACTTGAAGATTGCAAGTGTTCCCTATAAGTATGAGCTTCTTAATGTGACATTACTCGTAGGAGGCCCATCGAAAACATGGTACACTGTGTCGGAGAAAGGACAAACACAACTATGTACAAAATGACAAATCATACATGCTCAAATGAGACATGCAGAGTGTGTAAGAGCACTTGTTATGCAAAAATTAAACCTACTCCTACCCTACACTAACTGGAGGAGAGAGAAGACTTCAAACAAACCCCGACACCCAAAGTAGGGTAAAGTAGCTTCCTTTTCTTACAACACAAAGCCATGTAGATGATTTGACAATGGACATGGTTGTGCATATGAGTGAAAATTGTCATAGAAGAAACTTCCCACCCACATCATCAAGGTACCAACCTGAAAGAAGACAAATACCTCCTCGGAATGATCTACATGGGGTTTTTGGAGGTGTTGTAGCTGATGTGGTTGATCCTTGACACTATGAAGCTCACCCTCATGCTTAGGAACAAGCATGACCGGTTGTGGAAACTCTAACTCTAGCTCTAATGAAGCTAGATATCTGATAGGGCATGGCTTAGTCCACAAAATTTTCTTGTTGCTTTGAGTTCCAATCTCAATAAGAAATTCTTCATGGAAAATTTCCTAGAAAAGGTGATTGTTTGTAACTTTATTTTCTTATTTTTGAACATTTATAAACAACTAATGTCCCATTTGAGTCAATGGTATAGAAATGGTGATTTCCTCGTTCCCTTTCTCTTCCTTTCCCACTGTAAAATTAGGAAGATTCAATTCCTCCAATCTAGATCCAAGAGAATTCTTATTTGAAGTGGGATGCCCTAGCATAATCTCTTCTGTGGCAACAAGAAACTCTTCCATGGCAACATGCAACTCTTTAAGATTTATTACAACCTCTAATTGAGATAGTGGTGATTTGCTGTAAGTAGTTGTATCTTGCTGCTCACTATTTGGACTTTAGAGTTTCTCTTTCTCCTCTTAGAGGCAAGGCTATCCTACACATGCATTTCCCTCTTCTAAATTGAAGTTTGAAAGGTCAAAATCCTCCTTTTGTTGCTCCCGAGGGATGCTATGGATTTTGGATCCTCAAATCTCTCCCCGTAATGGATTATTTGGACAAGCCATTTTCAATTAGAAATGAAGGAAGAGGGAAATTTGTATTTTCATCAACACAAGAGAGTAAGAAGATCTCTATGATCTCTTCTTCCTCTAGAGTCTCTGAAATTGGCTTGTTCTCCTCCATAGTAAGAACATGATCATCTTCTTTTGGATTTGAAGCTTCTTTCTTTTCCTTTGCTAACTTTGCAGCTATTGATTGATCAATAATTCCCTGAAAACAAAGTTCCCTCATGGACACTACATCTTTAGCATTCTGATTTTCAATCATCTTCAACCTATTCTTGCTCTGTATCACATTACTACCGTTGTTGCAACTTCGGTTTTCACCACTGTTCTTCCACCTTGGCTTCCTCCAAAGGCTTAACCAACAAAGGGATCTTCTCAATTCCAAATATTAAGGACAATCTTACCAAGTTTTTCATCATTTCTTATTTTTTTGGCTCTTCTTTTTGTTGCTCCTCTTGACTAGTTTTTGGATTTCTTCCCAACATGGGTTCGGGATTATGAGAGGAGTGGTGGGTGGGGTATCCAATGATATTTTATTTGTTGGTGGTGGGAGAGGAGGTTCATTTTATTGCTCCCATGGAGAGGACTTGGGATTGGAAGGGAAAAGTGAGGAAAATTCTATATGAGTGAGAAGAGTGGAAGATGAAGGAGTGGGTTTCACAATGGGGGCAATAGATGTGAAACTTGGGAATTGATGCCTAGGTTGAAATGACACCGATTGGGGAAGGAATAAAGAACTCGTAAGATGGAAATGCTAAATTTTCCCATTGACCTGCATAATATTCAATGTCCTTAGTCCATTCCTCTAGTTGGGGCAACATCTCAACTATGAAGCCAAGTTTCTCTTGCGGGATGTAATGATTTGGAAAGGGGCCTAATCATGAACAAGGGTCCCCTGAATCCAATCTCAAATGCTTTCATTTGGGATGAAGCCCTAGACTACACCATACCTACTTCTAATTCTTGAACCTTTTCTTATTGTTTGGTGAATAGACAAACTAATCTATATCCTGCTCATATGGGTATGCCCACTACTAGTTTCCATCATAGTATGGAGCCAGAGGTGGTTGATAGTAATCTGAGAATATATGTTGCAAGTGTGGAGGTAAGTTTAGATAGCATTCTTGCTGCTACATGTGTGAATTCCATTGTGTGAATGAAGTCATTAGTACAAAACTTCATGGAATAGAAGAAAATGAAGATAGGTGGAAATAAAATTGGATGGAAGTGGGTGGAGAAGATAGAGGAATCATCTTACTAAGAGATTGGGTTTTTGACCAAATGGAGTCCCAAGTTGTGCTTTACATGTGCCTCTGAAGGCGGTGATCCCACCAAGAGCTCAACAAACTTGATGGAATATAATGGATAATTAAATCCACACCTTGAAGGGCTCAAAAATAGTTATGGGGTTGAATGGCTTCACTACAAATGACCTCCGAAATTTGAAATACCACAAAACCCCGAAATCTAAAGTAGAAAAAATATGAAACCTAAAATTGCAGTAGTCTCCGAAAGTCCAAATGCCAAAATCTCAAGTCCGAAAAACTCGAAAACTCAAAATTTTGAAATGCTAAAAAAATTGAAGTTCCAAAATTTGAAAATTTCTGAAGTCTCAAAATTACAACAATTATGAAATCCTGAAACCCTAAATTTTGAAATTCAAAAAATCCCAAAATTCTAAAAATTATAAATTTGAAATTATAAGGATACCCTTTTGATCTTCATCCCCGATCTATCATCTGTGAAAGTTTGAGCCCATTTTGCACATGTTAATCCCTCAAAAAGTGATTTCAGAATTTAACCCTATAATGAAACCTAGAAATCCAAAATTTGCAACTTACAAACTCGACGTATGAGGGAAACTTCAAAATTGAATTGTATTGAACTTAGCTTCAATGTGACTCATATTTTCAATACAAAAATTTTTAAAAATGAAACCCTTAACTTCTAGAGTTGTCCCACCAGGCATGCCAAAACTATTTATGAAAATCATAAAGCACCCCCTAAGTGGCCAAGCTAGAAATGGGGCCTTCAGTTTGATTGCCAAACATGAAGCCATCCAAACTATGATATAGTGAGAAATGGGATAGTTCTCGGAGAAGTACAGATCGTGCTCCTAATCCTACTTGCCACAAACTACTCCTAATGCAAGAAAAACTACTAGCTAAACCTCATCTAAAGCTTCAAAGGAGACAGGGAGAGAGATGCATGTAAAGTAGAACTACACTAAGAGTGGTGATACACCAAGAAAAGGAGTGCTAGCCACTTCCCTAGCCTCGCAAAATAATGAAAGAGATGAACCTAGAGAGGGTATTCATGCACTAAAATATAGATCACATCAAATGCATCATTCTGAAATAAACACAACTCACTAAACCCTATAATGAACATAGAGTATACACAACCACCTATTTAACAATGAGAGGTAAGAAGAAATAACAAACCATGGAAGGCTAAAGAATTAACACAAACATGATTTTATTTCTCCATTAAAATTTACACATTACATTTCCCAGTTGGGGAAGGAATGAAGCCATTATAATGTTTGGAAGAAGGCTTAGAGCCCCAAAATAATAAGGGTGCATGGGAAGAGAAAATGACCAACCTTTTATTTTGTGCAACCCTTTATAATTTATAAAAGAAATCTTGAGAAAGGAGAGAAGAAATTTAGATTTCTTACTTTAAATGACTCGTCAAGTCCATCATTACACCCTGTAAGAGTGATGAGAAAGTTTGCAAAGACTACCCTCTATACTTTTCCTTGTGGAGGAATAAAATAGGTCCATACCCTCATTAATGACCTTCACCTACCCCCAATACTATACATTGTTAATCAATTCGAAGATCCATAACTTTTGAAATTTGTGTTTTGATATTTCCATGTTATAGGTTTCCTTCCACGATTCTCGACTCTTGGTTTTTGTAGAAAATAGGCATTCTTGGCTCAAGTTATGCAATTTTGGACTTCCGGGAGCTCTGTAATTTTGGGGCTTCAATAACCTCTAAAAATCCCACTTTTCATGTCTCCATGTTGTCGGGTTTTCCCTATCTTTCTATCCACTACATTTTTGCGATGAAACGATTTCGTGACCTAAATTTATCACCTTTTTCGTGAGGGGAGGATTTTAGCCCATTTCGTGCTCTACAAAAATATTGGTTGGCTCACCAAGCAATCGACCGAGGTGCTCGGTGAGCCAAGTGGAAAGTTCATTTTGGATTCATTTATGGCGGTATCACCCGCTTCCTCGATCACCGCTTCAATACCAAACTCATACCACCGAACCATCCCCTTCTGCTCTGGGATGAGCTTAATGTTACACACCCAACTAGTCCACCTTTCCTTCTCTTCAAGCCTCAAGCAGCTGCTCTACCATCACCAATCCCAACATTTACCAGATTACATGGTCTCTATCCACACATTGGTGAGCTACAAAATCAACCCCTATATTACATTTTACTTCGACACTACTTTTTAGTCTGTTGATTGCCGACATGCTTGACCCTTTTGTCCATCAAATCCACTCGTTATGCATCACCGAGCCTCCTTTTAGCACATTGATGGGTTAATTTCCACCGCCAACCTTGTGTTTTCATCTTTTCTTTCCCACCTTTGAAAGGCTCCCATTTATCATCACTAATGTTGTGTTGGTTTTTCCCTTGACTATTCGACTCTCAGTATTGACCATCGAGCCAAAATTACTCAGCCAACTCAGTTGGTTCCCATTTTATTGGTTTGTAAATGTGGGCTACTTTGAAAGCATTTTCCTAGCATATCCAATGGAAATTACCTCCAAAAACTCAGTATAGGTGGGCACATGTGCGAGCCACATACCCTAACTCGATCTTCAAGCCATTCACGCATGTCTTCACTCCAACATGCCCTAACAACCACCCTTCCTCTTGGCATGTTTACTTAGCCCAATTGTACGACACAACTCTCAACCCCTTTCTTTCTTGACTAAGTCAACTTTGGGTAATTTTCTATTGTGGATTTAAAACTTTCAACTTCAAGGTCGAGCATTGTTCATACGCTAAGCTCCCTATAATTTCTGAAAATCTGAACCTCCGAAGTCTGAAATTTAGACTTGAGTTCGAAACTCCAAGCCCACTTGCCAAAGAAATGTTCATCCTCCAGCCCACTCAAGAACTCGAATCACTAATTTTAGACTTCAGATTTTGGAACTTCTTGACTCACCGCACAAAGCATTATTCATTGGCCTTGGAAAATTTATGATTTCCCGTAGTGCCAAAGTTTGAATTTCAGACTTTGGGCCTTCAACCTATCTCTCGAGTGAGTGGGTGCTTCACCAATCTCCTATTTTAAGGATATCCGATGTCCGAAATCCATGGGCTCCCTCTTTTCTCGAGCTCTTTCATCTGCTGCGAGTTGAAACTATGTCGAGCTATTGTGAAACTCGCTAACATTCTCTGAGCTTCTCTCTCCATGACCAAGCTCATCATTTCCTTTCACGAACTTTCCACCATGTTAGACGGGTCAATCCTAAATCTTCCCACAAGATCGCTTGAACATTTTTTTGCTTGAATTGTCATGTGTGCTTGATTTTTGACATCTACTCTATAAATCACCATTTGTTGCATGCCCGCCCTAACGCTTCATACAACACTCCCTTTTCTTCGAAATGCGTGGCAAATCAGATTCAATTTTTTTATTGTTCATGCCCCGGCCGAATTCTAACCAATCCACTCGGCCCATGTCACGTAATCATCCTTCATAAACTTCGTACCACCATGCATCTTTCCCACGAGCTCCCTCACATTACTCACCTTCCACTTGGTTAAAATTTATTTGCCAAATTGCCACATTATTGGATAGAAAATTTGTTGAGTGGAAAAATATGTGGATTTCTTTCCAACTCTTTAGGAATTGAAGTCCCTCTACTTAAATAGTTCAGCTTCTATATTTTCATGCACTACTAAAGGTGGAATTTCCTAGTGGCCTCAAACCAAGGATCCAATAGGGGAACTCCATTTTCCCTGTGGCAAAGATAGAAATCACTTGTTAGATAAGACTTTGTCTTGAGAGAGGGAAATGGAGTGAGAATATGAGGTAGGAGAACTAATGTTGCGGGTAGAAAATCATATTCCTGCACACACTAGTTATAAATTTCAACACATGCATTTATGAGAAGAAACAACCAAAACATCCATGCTATTGGCTAGAGGAAACCATGCATACAAATATGCACACATTCATATGCCTTGGAAAATAAAAACTTCTTCCTTAGCATTTCAATTAAAGTTGTACATAGTGTGGGAATGGAGGAAAAATAGTGAGGGGGAAATGGAAGAAAATGGCTATCTCCTTTGTTCTCTCTAAGTACAATGCACTCTTGAGTTTACAAAATCAATCACCAACCCTTTGAAATGGGAATGGCTTTACAATTTATAGGAAGAGAAAAGACTCTTCATATACCCCCTAATGACTCTTTGTATGTCTCGACATGACTTAAGACTCTTTGCCTTCTTAGGAAAACATTAAGTCCCTTTTTATAACATAAAGGTGACTTATTACATTAGGAATATTAAGACATACAAAAGTGTAACCCCAACGCAAAATTAGAACATTGAGAAGAGAGAGAAAGTTGGAGGAGAGAAGAGAGAGAGAGAGAGAGAGCATAAAGAAGAAGAAGAATGATGTTGACGATGAAAGATTTCACTTCCGATAAAGCCCGCTTATCCTTCTAGATGACTTGATGGAATGCTCGATATGATTAACTCTAAATCCCCAAACTCTTTGTACCTTAAGAAACACCTTCAACTTGGCTCTTGGATTCTTTGGATTGAGTGTTTAATTTTTTTTTTGAATGTTTCTTCCAATGACCACAAACATGACTCATGAAGATTCCTTCAGAAGAGATAGACACTTAAAACTCACCCTGCCAAGTTGAATGAATTGTTCCACCGAATTATGCAACTTCCACCTTGCGTATGATATACCTGTGACCCAAACCATGTAGTGAGTATCGAAAGACACTATCAGGTTCCCTAGAATGGATCTTGAATTCCTGTGAGAAATTCCCATGGATGATCCGAATGATGATCCCCTTATATTCCATTGTGCCTAAATTTCCCTCTGAGTATAACTTGCCATTAATAACAAGTTCCCGAATGGAAGGCTTACTAATTTTTCTAAGGGGTGATTTGTTCTCTCTTGACCATCTTGATTTGATGAACTCCCTCATTCACTCTTGTGCACAAAACCTTCACCTCGACAAATTATTGGGGTGACTTAGTATTTGTAGTAAAAACCCATATAGGGGCTTACTATTTCTAGTAAGTGTTCGTTTTTCGTTGTTTTCTCTCTGGACAATCATTCTCGCTTCCTAGTGATCTTCAATGCATACTACCTTTTCCATAACCACTTTCGATGATGAATTTACAAACATAACAATTATGTATAGGAGAACTTACTATTTTTGGAAAGTGGATTTCTAATTTTCAGTTTGCAATGGAACATTTTTCTTAACTCACTCATCATCGTGGTCACATCCTTTGAATTTTACTTGATTTCTCCCACTAGAATGCTTGGAAATATAAACTTTAATTTTTTTCTTGGCGGCTTTAAGCCGGAGTTTTATGGAGGCCATTAATGGGTCTCAAAATTTACAGGTATGGTTTTTTCCTCTGATGGTGATGAAATTAACTCTATTGTGATACGTTTTTCATTTGGATTTTGTGTGCAAGTTTGTAGCTTGTTTCCATTTTTGGATTGATGGGAAATCAGACGAATGTGAGCTACGATACAAAATGAGGTTTTTGTTGGAACAAATGATTCATAAACACCATTCGACCTCCCATTTTTGCATCTTGATCATCTTGAAAAATGAGGAAGTCTACAAAAGACAACATCTCAATCCAACTTGTATTTTGTAAGATATGAAGATTTTTTGATTGGAAGACTTCGTGGTTATTTGGCGAAAAATATTATTTTTTTCTTCATTCTTCATTGTTTTGATCCATTTTTTCTTAAGAGATATCTGAATTTTAAATTTTAAAAGACTTTGAGGATCTGGTTGAGTGCAACAATGACAAGGAGAAGAGGAATCCAACATTTGAGATTTCACGGGCATGTGTGCATGTAGCACTAGAAGTAGCAAGAAGCAACAAAAGAGTTAGATTTTTGCACATTTTGATGCCTAGGTTGGAAAATTTTTTTCCCTGATGTCTCTTTAGATAAATAGATGAAAATGACATTATTTTGTACATCGCACCTCGATCTGACACTTGGCAGTCATCCATACCTTTGTGAGAATAGGCTCCTACTGAGGCTCCCTGGGGCTACACTAGGGATGCGGAGGGTCCTATGAGTGATCAGGGGGATAAAAATGGTTGTGCACATTTTATCATCCCCTATGTCCATTTTCTAAAGGGATGAAAGGGACATAAAAATGTGTTAGGATCCTGGAGCTGACACATGTCCTCTTGAAAATTTGGCTAAGTGTTGAACGCGTTCCTCGAGCCAACTTGTGATGGTAATAAATCGGGCTCTCGGATGAGTTAGAAGATGAAACTTTATATGATATTGACTTAAAAACACTCAATTAATTGAATGGTGATGTTTTAGAGCTCCAATTATGACTGAATCACCTTAAAATTACCCCTTTTCCCTCTAGATAGCCAGGTTGTGCATAGGAAGAATGAGTTTCCTAGGGAAGTGTATGCCGCTTTATGGGGTCTCATTTTTCCCACCGTTTAGGACATGGAAAATACCTTCAATAGGTAATTTTTGGGCTCTTGAATATTTATGAAGCTCCCATAATCCTTTCTTGAAGCTCAGGACTCCTTCGTGGTGTATGCTCCTTTAGGCCCGAAAACCCACTTTTACTTAATTGACTCCAAAAAGGCTCTGCCAAATCAATCTCGATGCCTTGAACCATTTAGAACACTTCAATCCATATTTTTGACGATGTATTTCCCTTTTTATTCAATTTATATTTTTGTTATGCCTCACCATGGACACATGTTTTTTATTAAGTGATTGCAATGGTCATTAGATTCGACAAAACAAGTCTTGAAATTCTAGGTTTTATTCTCAGGGTTCCACGCTCCAAATTTTGGGTAATTTCTTCATCTGAACAAGTGGGAAAATGAGATTTTCATTAGCGAGGAAAAATACTGATAAAAATCATAGCCCTCCATATCCCTAAAAAATAGGGACTTTATGGTGTAAATACTAGTTTACGCAAAACTAGAATTTTTAATGATCATTCCCTCTAATTTTCATGTGATTTCACCCATTGGAACCTTGAGAGGTGAAGAGGTAGCTCCTTGAATTTTTCAATATTGTTCTTCATGTGATAGGGAATAATTGATGAAAATGCAGTCATCCATATCCCAAAAAATAGGGACTTCATGGTGCAAAACCTAGTTCATGCAAAACTAGATTTTTCAATGATCATTCCCTCTAATTTTCACGTGATTACGCCCACTGGAACCTTGAGAAGTGAAGAGGTAGCTTGATTCCTTTTTACTTGTTGTTCTTCATGTGACAGGGAAGAATGTTGATGAAAACCCAATCCTCCATATCCATAAAAAAATAGGGACTTCATGGTGCGAAAACTAATTCATGTGAAACTAGATTTTTCAATGATCATTCCCTCCAATTTTCACGCAATTTTGCCCACTGGAACCTTGAGAAGTGAAGAGGTAGCTAGCTATCTTTTCCTTTCACCGTTGTTCTTCATGGATCATTAAGAGTCTTCAATATTGAGATATCGTAGAGGGGGTGATGGAGGATAATGAATTTATTTGCAGCGATTGAGAATGAGAGGGAGGCTAAGAAAAAGCATTTAGGAGCTGAATTTTGGACGTATGGAGGACCGTGAAGTTATTCCCTAGGCTAGACACATTTTATTGTCCCCTATGTCCCGCCTAGGCCTAAGAACCTTATTTCGATGAATCTAAAAACTCGAATCAGATTTATATTGGAAACAATACACAAAATTATTATATTACTTCTCTATCACTTGATGTTCAGATTCATTTACATATATATAGGACATATAATTCCTATATTTTAGGAGGTAGCCTTAACTACTTCTCCCACAAATATCTCCCACACTCTATATACGTGAGTGGTTAAAACTCACCAACAAATAATTGTTATATGTTGTTTTATATAACAACCATATAACATAATATACTAACTTAAATAAAGATTACACACAAATAATGGAGCACTAATAAATATATTTCCCAACATTCCCCCCCTTAGTGCGAACATGGGGAAAACCTGCCTTTTACTTGCACCTGCTCATGATCTGGTGATTTTCACAGGATGATCACAAACCTCAAGGATGGTTTTGCAAATGGTTGACCAAAAACCGAGAATGGTGGTTTTGCAATTGGTTTACCACAAACCACAAAGTGATGGTTTTGTGAATGGATTACCAACAACCAAGAATGGTGGTTTTGCTATTGGTTTACCACAAACCACAAATGAAGGTTTTCAAGTGGTTTACCTACAACCACATCATGATATGCAAAGTACTATTCTCAGCCCTCATCACATCTCACTACAGGGAATAACATAGGAAATTTTGTTGAAATCTTACTCATACATACATAGGAAAAACTGACATAATGGAAATGGAACATTGGATCATGTTTCCCTCCCCAATGTGAAATTTCCACTTATTGAAATCAGGAACACTGCAAATAGGCACATGACGGAAATCACACTGCCCAAACTGAAACCAAACTGAAACACACATGTCACCAAAACTGATATGCGGCCCCGTCGTTGGCAACTAACAAGAGGTCGTTGAATGACCTCCAACCTCCGTTTTCCTCCATCCTCCAGTACAATGCTACTAACTCAGCCGGATTTTATCATGGAGCTTAATTACAACTCGGACGTCGGATTCCACCGATAATGCGTCCAACTAAAAGTGAGGCAATTTTTATTTATTTTTACAATGTTCTACTCCACAAGACAACTATACATGAACAACATAACAATACAACTTAAACTATTGAAACTTGACACTTTGATGGACACAAAAAATGACTATTCTTACATATATATATAATGATACTTGACACCCAAATATATATATTAATGAGATGACCTAAAACGAATATAAGATTTGTAATGAAAGAAAATTACAAATCTTTATACTATTTTGTAACACACAGACTAGACAAAATAATAATAACAAAGTATTAACCAAAAACCTATAGAAAGATATAACAAATTTAGACTTTGTTTTCTTGACACGACTAGATTGGACTGACAACAGTGATTGAGCTAATAACTCACAAACTCATATATGCAAATAAACCTTGTCTTGATGGGCATGAATACATAGCTGACGCACTTGATGGCAGAATCAAAGAAGGAATACCACGATCCAGGTAACTATATGAGTCTATCAAAGACTCTTATCCCCTCCAATAACATGCCTCCACATGGCCATGGCAGAATAATGGAGGATCCGTGTCTGGCAGGATTTGCGAGATGGAGATATATACGTCCTTGAGGACTGTCACAAACTATCGACAGACAATCCTGAGTAGAACCAAATTCGAGGAAGAGATCGAAGACAAGTATCTAGATGCCTCTTCACACAACATAACCATGGATCGACAATACCATACGCAGAAGTACAGGCTATAGTAGATGTGCCTCACTTTATTGCAGATAGTTTTGAATGACGTTACTGGTCATGACTGACTGTCACTGCATAAATCTAGAAATAACAACTTATAGTGGTGCCCACACAGAAATAATCCTCCATAGGAAATCCACAAGCTTGAAATCGATTCAATGTTAACTGAATGATGCAACTTGAGGTGCAGGTCTGAAGGAGGTCGAATTAGCATAGTTGATTCAGTAGATTACTCAAAGCTTGGACTGTATTCTGCAAATCATGTACAGTGAATCGATGCCAAAGCCACCTTTTGTCACCAAATAGATGGATGAAGAGAGCTGAGCGGTGACGTAAGATAAAGGATTAAAGTCATGGCAAAGGGAAATTCTACTACACGTACACCTCACGCAAATGGATCTTCCCCTTCTTAAGGCAGAGAGAAAAGAGTGTGATGGCCGAATGATAGAACTGTGCATATGAATAATCCCAATAAGATACGATTTCATAATCTCGTGACAACCTATTATATTCATCAACCTCAGTCAACCAATTTTGGCTTCACACGTCTCTCAGGTAGATTCTTGCAAAAAATTATACCAGATGCCTTCGGATCCTTTATGAGTTCCTTCAATATGTTCATAACAGGTGAGAGTATGCTCGGTGAGATGAAAATTTCTAAACTCTCCTAAAACTCTTGTACAAGACTCTCATGGCTAAATCCTGCTCTGATGCCAAATGAAAACTCTGAATCAGATTTACATTGGAAACAATACACAAAATTATTATATTACTTCTCTATCACTTGATGTTCAGATTCATTTACATATATATAGGACATATAATTCCTATATTTTAGGAGGTAGCCTTAACTACTTCTACCATGAATATCTCCCACACTCTATATACGTGAGTTGTTAAAACTCACCTAAAGAAATAATTGTTATATGTTGTTTTATATAACAACCATATAACATAATATACTAACTTAAATAAATATTACACACAAATAATGGAGCACTAATAAATATATTTCCCAACAGAATCCGCCCCAAAATTTCCAAATCTTCCCGAATCTTCCTAAATATTTTCCTTGATGTTCTTAGACCTTGATTGCATCTCCATGTTGAATTTTCCTCCTTCTTTCTTCTTCAGGGGGTTGCACTAGTCCCGAGAAGGCCAATGGTAGCCCTTCCCAAGACTGCCCAAAATTGGCATTCTTCAAGAACTCCTAAAATTACCTAGGGGGATTGACTCGAATTTCCTAATTCACCTAGGGGACTAAGTTGACATCCACTCGGGGGACAGTGGACTAACTAGATAAGATCGGTGCTAGGGATGGGTAGAACTAGTGGTCTTGGAAAGGTAAAATTTGAAAAAAAAAAATGACACAAGGGTATCATTGTCATGCTTGAAAATTGGGAATTTTCTTGTTGCACATTTTCATGACAACAGTTGGCTCTAGCTTGGGGGCATGGTATGGATTGAGTGCAAGTGAATAAATTACATGAGGAATCCTAGAATCTCAACTTATAACATATTGACTAGTGCCTTATCCATTGGGCCTATGAAGTCATTTACAACTTGAGAGAGAGAGATAACAAGGAAGAACACACACACACACATACACATAGAGAGAACAAGGAAGGAAACACACAAAACACATGGAAAGGGAAAGAAACACAACAAGAAAGGGAAATTATATACAAGGGGGATATTTATAGAGGTGGGAAAAGAATATACACATACCCGACGATGGGTTGGGAAAATTACATGCCATCATGGAATAAAGGACTGAAGTGTGATGCTTGAGATACAAATACTGTTATCGGATCAAACCATGCTCTTTTGATGGCTTCACATGGCTTGAGAAGAAGAATACCAACCAATATTCCATCTTCATATTGATATTACACTGAGAATGTTCTTACATCACATAATACTTCATCACTTTCTCAGAACTCTTGTATCTTGATGCTTCTACTTGACATCCTGTGATCATGGGACATCGTTCTTTCATGTCTTCAAGAGTGGGAAAATATTCATCCTCTTTTAATTTCCACATTAAATCACCTCTTACATCAACATGATACCTGGAAAGAGTGAGAGAAAAATGATTTCCCTCCCATTCGAGAACTTCTCTGAACATCCCACTTTGTTTTTATAAGCAAGTGTTTTCAATATCCATCTACTCGAGGCTCATCCTGATATCATTCTCAAAATTACCACCCTCAATTTCTGCATAGAGGAATTCTTTACCCTCTAGTGTATTTGGCCATATGAACTCTTGTTTTGCATTGGTGGAGTATTCTAAAGTGGCTAGAAGTATATGATTTCGCACAAATTCCCAAGAACCTTGCAACTTTTCACTTTTCTCTGAACAACTTTCTTCAATGAAAATCAACTCACTATTCTCTCTGTTATCTTCTTCCATAGAAAAAAATTATTTTCAAGATTGAGGATATTCAAAGGATATTCAAGAACCTTCCTCCTTTTGCATTCACGAACCTCTTCATAGTCACGTCCTTCGAGTTTCACTTGATTTTGCCCACTAGAATGTTTGGAAATAAAATTTGAAATTTTCACTGTAGTGGCTTTGCACTCGGAGCTGTCATGGTGGCCATTAATGGAGCTCAAAATTTGCAAGTATGTTTTTTTCCTCTGATCATGATGAAATTAACTCCATTATGATAGGTTTTTCATTTGGAGTTCGTGTGCAAGTTTTTAGCTCGTTTCCATTGTCGAGATTGATGGGAAATCCAACGAATGTGAGCTAGGGCATGAAATGGGGTTTTTGTTGGAACAAATGATTCAGAGCACCATTTTACCTCCCATTTGTTTCATCTTGATCTTCTTGAAAAATTAGGAAGTCTACAAATGACATAATCTCAATCCGACTTGTATTTTGCAATATATGAAGATTTTTTGATTGGAAGACTTCGTGGTTATCTAGCGAAAAATATTTGTTTTCTCTTTGTTCTTCATTATTTTGATCCATTTTTTCTTATGATATATCCAAATTTTTAATTAGAATAAGATTGAGGAGCTGGTTGAGTGCAGAAATGATGGCGTGAATAGGAATATGACATTTGACCTTTCATGGGCATGTGTGCAATAAGACTAAAAGCAACAAGAAGAACAAAGGATATAGAATTTTTGCACATTTTGATGCTTGGGATGGGTGAATTTTTGTGTCCATGGTGTCACTTTAGATAAAGGGACTAAAGAGACATCAGTTTTCACATCGTACATGGAGCTAACACTTAGTGGTTATCCGTGCATTATGAGAATAGGCTCGACAAGCTCCTGGGGCTAAATTGGCGATGCAGAGGGTCCTATGAGTGATCAGGGGGATAAAAGGGTTGGGTGAATTTTATTGTCCCCTATGTACCTTTTCTAAAGGGATGAAAGGGACATAAAAATGTGCCAAGCTCCTGGAGCTGACATGTGTCCTCTTGAAAATTTGGCTAAGTGTTGAACGCGTTCCTTGAGCCAACTTGTGATGGCGATAAATTAGACTCCCAGGATAAGTTAGAAGTGGAAGTTTATATGATCTTGACTGAAAAACAATAAATGAATTTAATGTTGATGGTTTGGAGCTCCGATTCAGACTGAATCACCTTAAAATTTTCCTTTTTTTCTCGGGATTTCCATTTGTGCTTGTACGGAGGAATGAATTGCTTAGGAAGTGTATGATGCTTCACGAGGTCTCGTTTTTTCAAAATTTAGGGCATGGAAAATGCCTTCCATATGTACTTTTTGGGGTCTTTAATATTGATGAAACTCTTATAATCCTTTCTTGAACCTCGTGGACTCCTTCGCAGTGTATGCTCCTTTAGGCCCAAAAACTCACTTTTACTAAATTAACTTTAAAGAGGCTCTTCGAATTGATCTTGATTCCTTTGAACCATTTCAAACACTTTAATCCTAATTTATTTATGATGAATTTTATTTTTATCCACTTTATATTTTTAGTATGCCTCACCATGGACACATGCTATTTTTAGTAAGTGCACTATGGGTGTTAGATTCCAACAAAACAAGTCTTGAAATTATGGGTTTTATTATGGGGTTCCATGCTCCAAATTTTGGGCAATATCTTCTTCTGAACAAGTGGTAAAATGATATTTTCATGGTGGGGAAGAATAATGATAAAAAACAGCCCTCCATATCCCTAAAAAATAGGGACTTCATGGCACAAAAACTAGTTTACACGAAACTAGATTTTTCAATGATCATTCCCTCCAATTTTCACATGATTTCACCCATTGGAACCTTGAGAAGTGAAGAGGTAGCTTGCTTCCTTTTTCACTATTGTTCTTCATGTGACAAGGTATAATGCTGATGAAAACTCAATCCTCCATATCCTTAAAAATAGGGACTTCATGGCATGAAAACTAGTTCATGCGAAACTAGATTTTTCAATTATCATCCCTCCAATTTTTGCTTGATTTATCCCACTAAAACCTTGAGAAGTGAAGAGGTAAATTTATTCCTTTTCGTTGTTGTTCTTCATCCGGCAAGGCATAATGTGAATGAAAATTAGTCCTCCATATCCCTAAAAATAGGGACTTTGTGGCACAAAACTAGTTCATACGAAACAAAAATTTTCAATGATCATTCCCTCTAATTTTCACACAATTTCACCCAATGAAACCTTGAGAAATGAAGAGGTAACTTTTCGCTTTTTTCATTGTTGTTATTCATCATAGCCATTAATGGATTCTTCAATCTTCAGATATCGCAGAGGTGGTGATAGAGGAGAATGAAGTTATTTATAGTTGATAATGAGAGGGAGGCTAGGGAAAATCATTTAGGAGATGTATGGAGGACTAGAAGGTAAACTCGGGGTTTGGCGGATTTTACTATCCCCTATGTCCTACCTAGGCATGAGAACCCTATTTCTTATGAATCTACCCCAAAACTTCCAAATCTTCCTTGAATCTTCCTAAATATTTTCCTTGATGTTCTTATACCTTGATTGCATCTCCATGTTGAATTTTCCTCCTCCGTTCCACTTCAGGGGGTTGCACTAGTCTCGGGAAGGCCAGTGGTAGTCCTTCCCAAAACTACCTAAAATTTGCATTCTTCAAGAACTCCTAAAATTTCCTAGGGGGATTGAATTAAATTTCCTAATTCACCTAGGGCACCGAATTGACATCTATTAGGGGTCATTGGACCTGACTGGGTAAGATGGGTGTTGAGGAAGGGTATACCTGAGGGGTCTTGGAAAGGTAAAATTTGAAAAATTTGACACAGGGGTATCATTGTCATGCTTGAAATTTGGGAATTTTATTGCTACACATTTGCATGACAAGACACATCTACGTCAGCTTATTCCATTTTGAATTATTTTCCATCTTGGCTAAATGATTTGCTTGGCCCATTGTAGATTCATCCCATGTATGCTCGCCCTACGAGCTTGATGCCTCATTATTTTGTGTATTGAATCCACTGAGCCGACTCATTTTCTTATGTCAAGCTCTTCCTCATAGCTCAAACTTTATTTGATGTGGCCTAAATCCTTTCATATTTTGACTCCTAAGTGTCGATCTCTTTGCATCCTTACTAAGTGATTGGTTCATTTTACGTTTCCTCGTGCCATTTTCCACCTCAATCCCCAATCCACCAAGTGCTTGATTTTATGCCCGTAAGTCATCCTATGTGCATGGTTCATGCTCACCAACTCAAGGGCACCCCAAGCTCCTCCCTAATTCCTTTCCCTAGCCTAATCTAACATTTGTTTGAGTTCACTTTTCATCCAAGGCCGACTCGCCACACTCTACGCTACATCCAAGCCGAGATCGACCCATTGTTCATTATGACTCAGCTCGCTGAGTAGCTCACCGAGCTACTCGAAAATCTCTCCCTTCGCTTCTTGTCTCGATGATCTTCCTCATGAGCTCCCGCTCTAACTTCCATCCCTACGGCCTATCAACCACTTACCATGTATGACCCGACCCTCATCAAAATCGAACCCATTACCCTCTATGACTCGGCTCATTTCGCTAAGTAGCTCGCGAGCTACTCGGTTGAGCTAAAAATTTAACTTGGCCTTATCATGTCTCCCCATGGACGTTTTAACCCAATTATTTGCATTTTATAAGGATTTTCTGATTTATCTCATAAGAAGGAAGGCAAGGTAGGCGCCGAAACTTGAAATTCACATTTTCCCGAAATGGCCATTTTTTGCCTGCTTTTTGAGCTCCGATGAGGGCCTCGGGACTATTTTCCCTTATTTTCCAAGTGGGCACCTAAAATTGGAAATACTCGATGATTTTGACCTTCGAATGATTCTCGAAAGATCTTAAAACACCGGTAAATGCCTCAGTAAATCCATATTTCTCTATGTGGGACCCTTTCCACTAATCGGGTCATGTACTCCCTATTGTCTATTTTTCCCTAGGAGGAAATGGATAATAATAACCTCCTAGAAATATAACTCATGAAACTCATGATGAGGAAGAAGAACTTATAGATCGGGAACAAGAAAGTGAGGATAGCAATGTCCTAGAGATTGAAGAAGTGGAATATGATACACAAATTAGATTCCTCAAATATTCAGAAGGTGAAGAAGATGATTATGAAGATACACCTAGCTTCTCATGTGTTATGTTTACCCACTCCCAATCTCAAAAAGGAACCACCACTACTCCAAAAAGAATAAGATTGAAGATCCTCCAACGGCAAGTCAACAAAATAGAATAATCAATAGAGGATATCCACTTCCACCTTCCATGGAGTCTACAAAGGAGAAGCCATATCTCATGGAAAGAAAGAGGCTATATTCTATTCCAAGTAAGTTTCCCAATGCTCCTCTTAGTTATAATTCCTTTTTTCAAAAGCTTCTAGTGTACCTACAAAATCAGCCACTTCTCCTCAAACATCTTCTCCCATTGCTAAGTTTGTTTCAACTCCAAAGGTAGTACCTCCTTCACCCCCAAAGAACCTGTTTTCCCGTGGGTATATACCTCATCTACATCCACATATTTTGATATCATAGAGCATGTAAATAAGTCTAAATTGCATATTTGAATTTGAATATTTACATACTCACCCAGGACAATTTGATAAGTTTGTCTGTTATATAAAAGGTAGTAGTTCAAAGCCTAATATTGTGGTTCCTAGTTCCAAAGGATGAATACCAAATCCAACTACTCCTCCATAATAAGATATGCTTACTATGATTACATCTAATACCAATAAGATTGATCCATTATATCTCTCCCTTCTCATTGGAGGATACTAACTAAATAATTGTATAATAAATTCGGGTGCTTCTAATAATGTAATTCTCGTTAAAGTTTCCAATGTTCTCAAACTTACCTTCGACATGAGCTAATGGTCATTGTTACTCAATGGATTCCAAGGAAGCCCCACTTTTGGAGCAGATCAAGGATGCACAGTAGCTCTCAATGACTTTCCGAGATAAGAAAGTATTGTTAGCTATTTTGGTAGCAGATCTTCCAAAGATCATTCGGAATGTTGCTAAGTAGAAGTTTCTATTACAAATTGGGAGGTGAAATACAAATGTATTGGTATTCGCAACCATTCGATTAAGGCACAAATTAAGAATTCACTTCTAGTAAGAAATATGAAATACGCAAAGACAAAAATCAGAATATCAAAGAGTTAATATCTTGTACCAAGAAAATAGGAATTGAAATTCCTATCTTGATAGGACAAAGTACTAATTTCTAGTTAGGTATTGGTAATTATGAAGAGTGGAACTATATTAAATTGTAATAAAACAATCTATAATTTCCAAATGATGCAGGCCATGAGGAAGATGAAGTGATTCTTGATGAGTTCCAAACTGAAAAATCAGCCAATGTATTTGTTCGTGAAGAAGAGGTGTTCTTATTTCCATTCAAAAAGAAGATTCTCTTGGTGATCAATGTATTGATAAAAATATTTTGAGCCTCTCGTTGACGATGCCAACCAAGAGGAATATGTGTAAGAAATGTTGAGAGTTGCAAAAGAAATAGAAGATCCCCAACTCAGCCTTGAACTCCTAATGTAAGCCATGAAAATGCAAGATAGGTATGAATCCAGTTCTGACTTCTCAGTTGATTAAAAAATCATGATGAAATAGATCAAGATGAAAAATATGATATCTCTCTTAAGACATTAGATGACGGGTATGAGCTCGAGATTTTATCTTTCCCATCTCTCAGAAAGATTGTACCCATGATGCATTAAAAGAAGAAAATGACTTATGACAAACTCATGTAGATAATATCATATATAAGCTTCATATCTCCATCACAGTGGAATTTTGTTACAACTCATGAATGTCCCAGTAAGTTAATTCATGTAATGGAAGTAAAACATTTGGACCAATCAAGTGGAGTAAATAAATTGAAATTCATTTATGGTAGTGATGCAATGCTTATCATGGATCATCCTAGGTGATTTTAGGGAGTTATGAAAGATACTTCTTACTAGTTTATCATTGGCCTTCCCAGGTGATTTTAGGGATCAATCTTCCCCTTGGACCCTGGAAACGAAAGGGTAAAATTCAACATGGAGGTGAATTGAAGACCTTAAAACATCATGGAAATGATTTTGGAATATTTTGGGAAGTTTTGAGAAACTTGGAGCAGTTTGAGAAAAATTAGGGTTCACAAGCCTAGGCAGTACAGGCCTAAAACAACTTGTTGGACTTGAAGATGATTTCGGGAGCTCCGGATGGAGTTAGAAGAAAAAAAAAATACCTACGGAAATAGGATTCAAATACCTACATGATGGTGAAATCATATTTTCACAACACCTTGGCGCATAGGATTGGAAAGGTAGTTTTTATCAAGTACAAGTGGAGTCTCAAATCACAAATCCATTTTTTAGGGATAAGATGAATGAATAAAGACATGATACCCCACCATTGGATTAAAATTCCATTTCTAGTCAGGATCATATAAAATTTCACCAATAAATTCCATCGGGAGCTCAAGTTATCTTCTTTCTAAGTTGCCCTCTCAAAGGTAGTTCAGGACTTAGTCATTTTTGGGAGGACACGTGTCAGCACCAGGAGATCTGACGGGATTTCATGTCCCCAAAGTCCCTGAGGTCAGGTAAAACAACCATTGAAAAATTTTCCCATCCCCCATGTGACCTCTTGGACCCTCATATGACCTCCAGACTTGACAGTTTAGCCCCCAGGTGCATTTTTGGAGCATCCATTCCCTCGTCGTCGGATCTGGTGCCACGTGTCAGCTCAGGACCACCGTGGAAACTGATGTCCCTTATTTCCCTGAGGTGAGGGACATCAGACCTTGAAAAATTCACCCAACCCCTATGGGGAGTCATTTGGACACCCATGTGACCGACTTTCAGCCCCAGGTGCATTTTTGGAGCATCCATTCCCCTGTCGTTGGATCAAGCGCCACGTGTCAGCTCCAGGACCACCATGGAAACTGATGTCCCTTATGTCCCTAAGGTGGGGGACATAAACATGGAAAAATTCACCTAGCCCCTATGGGGAGTCATTTGGACACCCACGTGACCAACTTTCAGCTCCTAGTGCTTTAAAGTAACTTTTTCCTCCTTCATTCCCTGTCATTGGATCTAGCCACCACGTGTCGTCCTCTTGACCACCATGGAATTTGATGTCCCTCATGTCCTTGAGGTTAGGGACATCAAACATGAAAAAAATTTTCCCAAACTCCAACTCAAAAATTTAAAAAAAAATTCTAATTGTTAGTTGCTTCTTGCTTCTTACCTACTTTTCCATTATCAGAAGAAAATTGAGAGAACACCAGTCCACCACTCCACCATTTCCAAAGCTTGAACCAGCTCCATTACAACACATCATCCTTCAATCCATGATGGCACATAGGTCTCATAATAAAAATTCATCGAGATAAGAAGAAGAAATGAAGAACAGAGAAGAAGAACAATGGAAATCCCCATTGCCATAAAACCAAAATTCAAACATATCTTGCAAACCGGTGCTCGGATTGACAAACCATTTGTTGCTGAGTTTTTATCTCTTGAAGGCCATTAAAAAACACTTTCAATCCTCCTAATTGTGGTGCATAGAACATTCATAGTGAAGAAATCTCATTTTTGGCTCAACGAAGGAAAAATTGAATTTCCCATCAAACCGTTTGTCGGATTGAAGAGAAATTTCTCCTGAAGCATAAGAAGAAAAAACCTATCGCAATGGAATTGATTTCATCATGCAAATGGAGAAAAAAACAGACCTATAATTTTCAAGCTCCATTAATGGCTGCCATGACACATAGTAATGGAAAAAATCAGTGAGCTACCTCTCCACTTCTCAAGGTTCGGTGGGTGAAATCGCCCAAAAATTGGAGGAAACGATCGTCAAAAAATCTAGTTTCACGCGAACTAGTTTTTCACACCATGAAGTCCCTATTTTTAGGGATATGGAGGGCTATGTTTTTTTTATCATAATTCTTCCCTCTTGAAGAAATTTTCAAATTCTGAAGATCCAATGGGTGAAATCATCCAAAAATTGGAGGGAATGATCGTTGAAAAATCTAGTTTCACGTAAACTAGTTTTTGTGCCATGAAGTCCCTATTTTTAGGGATATGGAGGACTGAGTTTTTTTGTCATTATTCTTCCCCCCCAATGAAAACATCATTTTCCCACTTGTTAGATGAAGGAATTACTCAAAATTTGGAGCGTGGAACCCTGGAATAAAACCCATAATTTCAAGACCCATTTTGTTGCAATTTGACATTTGTGTGCACTTACTAAAAATAGCATGTCTCCTTGCATAGGGGTATGTTACTTTGGGTAAGCCACCATTTGAAGATGCCATGAATAAGGTAGTGAACACAGAGGGAGCATCACAGGAAAGGTCATCAAAAAGGTCATCTCGGCTCGTAATTCACACTTACTAAAAATAGTAAGTTACACTCAAAAAGTAGTTTTGGCACAATGGGTCATACAAGGATAATCATTCAGGGGGACATCATTGTTTTTAGAGCATCCTAGTCATTTTTCACATGGCATTCAAGATCCATCTTAGTTCATTCAACTTGGTGAGCATTCATGAGCTAATTTGGAGGAGTTTCACAAAGTGTGCAAGGAGTTTGAAGATTCAGAGTTTCACTGCATTTGGAGCTTTCCATCGATGAGGATCAATGGAACTTCATCAAGAATGACATCTCCTCTTATCTTCTCTCTCTCTCTTTCTCTCTCCTCTTTCCCCCAACTTTCTCTTCTCAAATGTTCTAATTTTGCATTGGGGTTGCACTTTTTCATATGTCTTAATGTTCATAATGTAATAAGTCACCTTTATGTTATAAAAAGGGACTTAAAAGTTTCCTAGGAAGTTGAAAAGTTTTAAGTTGTGTGAGGACATATGAAAAGGCATTGGGGGTAGATGAAGAGTCATATTCTACTCTATAAATTGTAATGCCATTCCCATTTCAAAGGGTTGGTGATTGATCTTGTAAACTCAAGAGTGCATTGTACCTAGAGAAAGCAAAGGAGATAGCCATTTTTCTTCTTTTCCCCCTTCTCAATTTCCTCCATTTCTCCACTATGTACAACTTTTGTTTGAGAAATTAATACAAGAAGAAGGAGTTTCTAGCTTTCTTCGACTAAGAGGTTTTCTTGATACTTTGTGTTCATCAAATTTCATTTGGTCTTAATGATGCTTACAAAGTTGTTTCTTCTCATAAATGCATGTGATGATACTTCTAACTAGTGTGTGTGTAGGAATCTGATTTTCTACCTACAACATTAGTTCTCCTACCTCTTTTCTCACTCCCCTTTCCCACTCTTTAGACAAATTCTTCCCTAGAAAGAGATTGCTAGCTTTTCGTAGGGTCAGTGGAGTGCCCCTGTTGGATCCCTGGTCGAAAGGCCACCACATAAATCCACATTTTCATGTGCATGCATATATGAAAGTTACACCGGTTAAGTAGAGGGACTTAGATTCCCAAAGCATTGGCAAGAAATCCACAAGTTTTCCACCAAAATTTTTTCTCACAACAATTTTTGGCACCCACCGTGGGGTAGATTTAGTAGCATCTGCACCTAATATATGACCGCAAGGTCTGAAAAATAAAAAAAAAAATCAAATATTGAAAAAGAAAAAAAGAGTTCATGAAATTCCATTGCTAAAAGACACATTGCTGATTTTTGCATTTGATTCCAATTTTGAGGCTTTTTCACATTTAGAGATAATCCATACTTCTTTTCATATTCTCCATTGCAAAAATTTTTGATAGTCCCCATCAAATTCTCCCATTTTTCAAAAAAGCATTTCAAAAGAAGAAGAAGAATTTAGAGAAGAAAGGGAAAAAAAAAAAATGGAAGATGAAGAAGAAATACCTCAACCCATTGTTCCATGGGGAAGGAATATAGGCCCACTTGCTCTTGAACCCCCTCTTCATGATCTACCAATGGGTTCCCACAAGAACTTTCCAAAGTTCAAAGGTGACAACACACAACATCTGAAGAACACATCATTGCTTTCATGAACATCATGTGGAATTCTTGGTGTCCAACATGAAGATGTTGTTGTGAGATTGTTCGTGGAGTCCCTCCAGAAAAAGTAGAATGGTTTCTACCTCCCCCCCGATCCATCACTGGTTGGGATGACATCAAGACTGCCTTCGAGGAAAGATTTAAATCAACTAAAGACTATCAAGACCTCTTAGTGTAGTTGGCTCAAATGAGGAAAGGAGAAAATGAAACCATGAGAGACTTCATGGCTCATTTTGAATGGTTTACTTTGTAGGATACCTGAAGAGGATTCACCATCTCAAAACAATGTCAAGAGATTCTTCATCAATGCTCAATCATCAGAAGTAGGATTTTTTTTCTATGAAGAGCCCAACCAAGGAACATTGTAGAAGCACAAAGGATGGCCATTGAACTTGATGATGATCTCATCCTCTCTTGGAAAGATCAAGAATCCATCAAAGGGAAAGGCCCAACATCTTGGAGATGAGAGAACCAATCCATCGCTACAAAATTTGGTGAATGAGATGGCATCTTTGAAGAGGGAATTATTTGAATGAGTATCTTCTCAAAGAAGCAACATAAATCAGATTTGCAGAGCACCCCAAAGGCTCACCTTGGAGGCCCCACCCATGAACATAAATTGCAGATTTCAAGAAAGTGAAGAAGAGTTTGAACAAGAAAGTGAAGGTGGTGATTTCCTAGAAAATGATGAGTTTGAGAATGATACACAAATCAGATTTGTGAGTATTCTGGAGGTGATGAAGAGATGAAGAAGATGCACCAGTTTCTCATGTGTGGTATTCACTCATTCTCAGTATGAGAAAAGAGCATCTCCCTCCACCACTACTAAAAAAAAAAGAAGGTTGATGATCCTCCTGTGGTGACTCCACAAAACAAAATAATCAGTCGAGGATCCCCACTTCCATCTTCCATGAAGTCTGCATTGTTGGCCTTGATCCCATAGCAAGTAAGAAGGCTCCCATAATCCCAAGTAAGTCTTTGATGTCTCTTCTAAATCTAAATCTTTCTCCTATAAAATCTAATACCTTGAAAGCTCCTAGTGTGCCTTTCAAAATACCATCCATTCCTCAAACATCAAATCCTTCTCCTAAGCCTATCCAAACTCCAAAATCAGTCCCTTCACCCCCCTTGTCCATCATCTCCCTTTGACTTCATAGAATATGCAAACAAGGCCAAAGTGCAAATTACTAAAACTAAATATTTGCGGACTCATCCTGAACAATTTGAGAGGTTTGTTCGATATATGAGGAGTGGTATTCTAACACCCAATGATGTAGCTCATCTAGTTCTAAAGGAATACTACCAAACTCACCTACACCTCCCTCACAGAACATGCTTTCTCTGAGTGCATCAAAGACTGATAAAGTTGAACCTTTACATCTCCCTTCTTGTTGGAGAATATGTACTAAACAATTACATAATAGATTTGGTGCCTCAGACAACGTGATGCCTTTGAAGGTCACAAAGCTCTCTAAAACTTACCATGACTCCACCTAGTGGCTCTTGTTACTCTTTGGAGTCAAAAAAGGTCCCACTTGTAGGGAAGGTCAAAGATGCATAGGTGGCTCTCACCAAATTTCTAGACAAGAAAGTTTCAAGTGATGATTTTGGTAGTAGATGTCCCAACCTCATTCGGAATGTTGTTGAGTAGAAATTTTTATCGAGACTTGGGAGGTAAAATTTAGATGAATTGGTCATCCTGCAACCATACTAGTGAAGGGAGACATGGAGAAATTACTTCCAGAAAAGAAGATGAGGTACACATGGTATGAAAAATTCTAGAAGCCCAGAAGCTAACATTTTGTACCAAGGTAGTAGGTGTAGATGAATCACTTTGTGAAACCGAGGAGGAAGAGGATATTCCCATCTTGATAGGTCCTAGACATGCCTTCCAGAGAGATTTGGATTTTGAAGAAGCATTGAGGAGATTTGAGTTATAAGAGGGAAGCCCAGGAATTTCCAGATGATGCAAACCATGAGGAAGAGGAAATGGTTCTTGATGATTTTCAAGAAGAAAAATCAGCTTATATGATTTTCCAAGATGAGGAGTTATTCTCATTCCCATTTGGGGATGAAGATGATCTCTTAGTCAGGCCATCTATGGAGAGAAAAAATCAGCTTGTGATGAGCCTTTGAAAGGCTTGAAAGAAATCTCCATACAAGGACTGCTAAGATCCATGGAAGAAATAGAAGACCCTGAGATAAGTCTGAACTCTTGATGCAAGCCATGAATATGCAAGACAAACATGAAGCTGACTTGGAAGCCTCAACTAATGTGAAGGTTGGCTATGTTGAAACAAAGAAAGATGTGAAATATGATGTCCCTCTCGAACCAATGGTTGATGGATACAATGATGAAATCGAGGTGTTTTCTTTCCCATTTGAAGAAGAAGAACCTTTCCATGATAAAGAAACTAAAGAAAAGAGTTTTGAGACCTTTGAAGATGAAGCTCTTTTCGATGAAGGATCGGTAGAGTGTAGTATTCCCAAAATGATGAGGTAATCCCTCTAGATAGTTTCCTTGAGCTACAAGATAAAGATTCTTCAAAGGTGTACAAAGAGGAGCTAGGAAATGATGAAGCATAACTTTGTGCAAGAAATCTTGGATGTAGTAGAAGTTGGAGAAGATCCCAAGCTGATTCTTGATCTCTTCACTAGTGCCATGGACATACAAGACAAGTATGAGTTCACATCCAATCCTTCCATCAGTACTCAAGCACCTCACAGTGGAGTGAAGGAAAAGGATAAGTAAAGGTTTCTCATGGAAAGGATGTCAATGAACATAGACCAAGAAAGAAAGTAACTCATAATATTCAAGGAATTGGAACAAAAATCAGCTTTGGGGCAGTGATGAGATGCTTGATGGAGAATCAACTATATGGATAAACATGGAAGGAAACTGGCACTATGAAACTGATTTCAAAGAACATGAAGGCAAAGTGGAATTTCCAAGAAAGGACTTGAGCATCAAGAAGCTCACATGGAATCACTCCTACAAAGTAAAAGGACAATCATGGAAGCACTGGCTTCCATAAACAATTGAGGAGGGGAGGGTACTTTCTGGAACCCATCAATGGCTTTGCAGAACATCATCACTCAGTGTTTCCCACTCATGGGTAACTTTTGAGAAATGAAAAGTGCTTTAGTGAAAGTGGGTTGTCCCCACCTTGTACCATAGGTGATTATTAGGTGTGTTTCCCTTTTGTTGTGTGTGTTTTTCTTTTTTTGTTGTGTGTGTTTCCTTTTCCTTTTCTTTGTGTGTGTGTGTGTTCCTTCTCTCTCTCTCTCTCTTGTTATAGGTTGTACATGACTCCACAAGGCCCAATGGATAAGGAACTGGTCAACAAATTATATGGTCTAAAATTGAGATTTGGATTCCCATGTCATGTCTTCACTATGCTCAGTCCATGTCATGTCCCCAAGCTAGAGAGCCAGTTGTTGTCGTGTAAATGTGCAATAGGAAATTGAAGTTTTCCAAGCATGACAACTATACCCTAGTGTCAAAAATTTTTTCAATGTTTTATCATTCCAAGACACCCCAAGTCAAATCCATTCAGTCAAATCACCCCTATTTGAATCAAATTTATCACCCCCTAGGTGATTTAGGAAATTCTATTCATTCCCCTAGGTGATTTTAGGGAGTTCTAAAAAGATACTATCTTTTAGCAGTATTGGGAAGGGCTATCAGCTGGCCTTCCCAGGACTGGATCAACCCCTGGAGTAGAATGGAAGGGTAAAATTCAACATGGAGGTGAATTGAAGACCTTAAAACATCATGGAAATTATTTTGGAAGGTTTTGGGAAGTTTTGAGAAACTTGGAGTAGTTTGAGAAAAATTAGGGTTCACAAGCCTAGGCAAGTACACAGGCCTAAAACAAGTTGTTGGGCTTTAGAAGAAGATTTCAGAGCTCGGATGGAGTTAGAATAAAAAAAAAAAACATCTAGAAATAGGATTAAAATACCTACATGATGGTGAAATAATATTTTTCACAACACCTTGGCGCATAGGATTGGAAGGTAGTTTTTATCAGGCATAAGTGGAGTCTCAAATCAAAAATCCAATTTTTAGGGATCATATGGATGAATAATAAAGACATGATACCCCACCATTGGATTAAAAATTCCATTTCCATTAGGATCATATAAAATTTCACCAATAAATTCCACTGGGAGCTCAAGTTATCTTCTTTCTAAGTTGCCCTCTCAAAGGCAATTTAGGACTTAGTCATTTTTTGGGAGGACACGTGTCAACACCAAGATCCTAGTGGGATTTCATGTCCCTAAATGTCCCTGAGGTCAGGTACACAAACCCTAAAAAATTTCCCATCCCCCATGTGACCTCTTGGACCCTCATATGACCTCCAGACTTGATAGTTCAGCCCCGGGTGCATTTTTGGAGCATCCATTCCCTGTCGTCGGATGGTGCCACGTGTCAGCTCCAGGACCACCGTGGAAACTGATGTCCCTTATTTCCTAAGGTGAGGGACATCAGAACATGAAAAATGTGCCCATCCCCTATGGGGAGTCATTTGGACACCCATGTGACCGACTTTTAGCTCCCAGGTGCATTTTTGGAGCATCCATTCCCTCATGGATAAGCGCCACGTGTCAGCTCAGGACCACCATGGAAACTAATGTCCCTTATGTCCCTGAGGTGGGGACATCAGACATGTGAAAAATCACCCATACCCTATGGGGAGTCATTTGGACACCCACGTGACCAACTTTCAGCTCCCAAGTGCTTTAAAGCAGATTTTTCCTCCTTCATTCCCTTGTCGTTGGATCTAGTGCCACGTGTCGTCCTCTTGACCACCATGGAATTTGATGTCCCTCATGTCCCTAAGGTTAGGGACATCAAACATGAAAAAAATTCACCCAACTCCAACTCAAAAATTTGAAAAAAATTCTAATCTGTTAGTTGTTTCTTGTTGCTTTGCTTCTCCATTACTAGAAGAAAACTGCAGAGAACACCAGTCCACCACTCCACCATTGCCAAAGATTGAACCAGCTCCATTACAACACATCATCCTTCACTCCATGATGCACACATAGGTCTCATAAGAAAAATTCATTGAGATAAGAAGAAGAAATGAAGAACAGAGAAGAAGAACAATGGAAATCCCCATTGCCATGAAACCGAAATTCAAACATATCTTGCAAACCGGTGCTCGGATTGACAAACCATTTGTTGTTGAGTTTTTATCTCTTGAAGGCCATTAAAAACACACTTTCAATCCTCCCTGGTGGTTCATAGAACATTCACAAGTGAAGAAATCTCATTTCTGGCTCAACGAAGGAAAAATTGAATTTCCCATCAAACCGTTTGTCGGATTGAAGGAAATTTCTCCTAAAGCATAAGAAGCAAAAACCTATCGCAATGGAATTGATTTCATCACAAATGGAGAGAAAAAACAAGACCTGAAATTTTCAAGCTCCATTAATGGCTGCCATGACACAGTAATGGAAAAAATCAGTGAGCTACCTCTCCACTTCTCAAGGTTCCAGTGGGCAAAATCACCCGAAAATTGGAGGAAACGATCATCAAAAAATCTAGTTTCATGCAAACTAGTTTTTAGCACCATGAAGTCCCTATTTTTAGGGATATGGAGGGCTGTGTTTTTTTATCAGCATTCTTCCCTCTTTGAAGAAATTTTCAAATTCTCGAAAGATCGACGGGTGAAATCATCCAAAAATTGGAGGGAATGATCGTTGAAAAATCTAGTTTCACGTGAACTAGTTTTTGTGCCATGAAGTCCCTATTTTTAGGGATATGGAGGACTGATTTTTTTTCAATATTCTTCCCCCATTGATGAAAACATCATTTTCCCACTTTTTAGATGAAGGAATTACTCAAAATTTGAGAGCGTGGAACCCTGGAATAAAACCCATAATTTCAAGACCCGTTTTGTTGCAATTTGACATTCGTGGCACACTTACTAAAAATAGCATGTCTCCTTGCATAGGGGTATGTTACTTCAGGTAAGCCACCATTTGAAGATGCCATGAATAAGGTAGTGAACATAGAGGGAGCATCACAAGGCAAGGTCATCAAAAAGGTCATCTTGGCTCATAATTCACACTTACTAAAAATAGTAAGTTACACTCAAAAAGTAGTTTTGGCACAATGGGTCATACAAGGATAATCATTCAGGGGGACATCATTTTTGGGAGCATCCTAGTCATTTTTCATAAGGAATTCAAGATCCATCTTAGTTCATTCAACTTGGAAAGCATTCATGAGCTAATTTGGAGGAGTTTCACAGTGTGCAAGGAGTTGAAGATTCAGAGTTTCACTACATTTGGAGCTTTCCATCAATGAGGATCAACGAACTTCATCAGGAATGATGTATCCTCTTATATTCTCTCTCTCTTTCTCTCTCCTCTTTCCCCCAACTTTCTCTCTTCTCAAATGTTCTAATTTTGTGTTGGGGTTGCACTTTTTCATATGTCTTAATGTTCATAATGTAATAAGTCACCTTTATGTTATAAAAAGGGACTTAAAAGTTTCTAGGAAGTTGAAAAGTTTTAAGTTGTGAGGACATATGAAAAGGCATTGGGGGTAGATGAAGAGTCATATTCTACTCTATAAATTGTAAATCCATTCCCATTTCAAAGGGTTGGTGATTGATCTTGTAAACTCAAGAGTATATTGTACTTTGAGAGAACAAAGGAGATAGCCATTTTCTTCCATTTCCCCCCTTCTCAATTTCCTCCATTTCTCCACTATGTACAAATTTGTTTGAGAAATTAATACAAGAAGGATTTTCTAGATTTCTTTGACTAAGATATTTCTTGATACTTTGTGTTCACGTGCATGCACATACAAAATTTGCACCTTTGGTTAAGTAGAGGGACTTAGATTCCTAGAGTGTTAGCAAGAAGTCCACAAGTTTGTCCACTGAAAAAAAAATTCTCGCCAACAAGAATAAAGGAGGATGTGTGGTCTAACAAAGTAGGAAAGAGACTACAATAGAGTTGTGTATTCAAGAACCCACCCAAAATACTCTTGTCAAAGATTCGATCATTTATCTTTCCGCATTCGGATCCTATTTTGTTTACTGATTGACTTTAAATCAACGTCATGAATTATTTGACAAGAATCACCAAAGAATCTTCCAATCTCGGCATTTATAGTAATCATCTTTGATTCTCTTTAATCGATTGCAATCCTATCCGATCGCCAATGATCACGTGGTAAATGAGACGATGAGTTTATTTTCATATTTCTAAGTAAGTGTTTCTATTTTTCAATGGACATGTCAGTTCCTTTAGATAAATTCAATGGTTTGAACTTCCATGCTTGGAAAGTCAAAATCCAAATGCAAGTTAATGAATAAAAATTTGTGGAGAATTGTGAATGGTCAAGAACCTGCTCCATCAAATCAAAGTAAATTAGTAGATTAGAAAAATAGTGATGATAAATCCAAAGCCATTATTTTCCTAGTGCTTTCAAATTTTGAGTTACATTATGTTGATCTAGAAAAACCATCTCATGAAATGTGGGAAAAATTAAACAAGTTATTTGGAGTAAAATAAGTGTAGTCAATAAATCACACACTTTGAATCAATATTTAGTCTTAGTATCACAAGATTATTCATATGGTTCTTGAATGAAAAGAGTATTAATTAGCCCATGCCTTTGGCCATTTTTCCATTGCTTGTGGTCATATTTTTGTTCTTACACATGCACTTTTCCAGTCTTTTTTGTCATTTTACATTCATCATATTTCTGATCGGGGCACCCAGACAGATCGGGTACCCTAGGCACTCTAGTCCCCTCTAGGTTCCCTAATCCTCTTTTTACTTTGCTTTCATCTTTTGGGAACTTTCTAGCCATTTGAGCTTTCCATATTTTTAATGGTCATTTTTTTCGGGGTTAATTACAAAATTAGAATAAGAGAACCATATAAATATAAAGTTATGAGACCATAATGAGGGACCAAGCACTAAGCATCTACTATCACCATCTAAAGTTGCATCCATCAAAGGCACATAAAGCTAGATTTACATCCATCTAGCTCCATCACAAGGCACACAAGGCTGGTTCATCTGCATCACGCTTAATAGGATGGGATTCTATTGTTTCCATGCACACATTTACTACATTCTACATCTAGTTATTTGTCACTACTTCATAAAGTATGACTGACACAAGAGCAACCTAGGGCATGATTTGTACACACACACCTAGAACTACATTGGGTTTGAGATGTAGTGTAGTGCTTAGTTAGTAAGTCCACCATTGTGGCTGCTTTGAGGACAGTATGACCCCTTCATATGCATCTTTCTTTTTTAGGGTTTTGATGCTTTGTCTAGGGTTTTATAGGTGATTCCTTATTGTAGGTATTACAGTGACATATGATGCATTCTAGCAACTTTAATGTCACAAGAAGAAAATATAGGTGAAAATCTAGCAACACTCCAGAGGAGGTTTTTCGGTCATTTTCACGAGACTCAAGTCACCCAAAGGTGCCCCTATCCCTTTTTAGGTGCCTAAATATGGTCAAATAACTCAGATCTGTATTTTCTTGGGATTATTTGTAGTTGTTTCCTCCTCCTGTTCACTTGGTATTCACTTAACACAATCCCGCACCTTTGTCAAATAAGCTAAGGACTTGTTAACCCTCTTTACATATTAGGGTTTCACTTTTCTATTTACTTAGTTGCTTGAGTCATTTCTTTTATTTATTTAGTTGTCATTTATTGCTTTGCACAACATCAAATTACACTAGAATAATCCCTTTTTAATTTAATCATTTTTTTAACCCGACGATGCAACATTTTATTCTAATTATGAAATCACCCTATCACGTCATGGTTCAATCATCTTACCCTACTTTTGCACCTACTAATATTTCTAGTATAGTCACTACTACTACGACTTCATGTAAGTGTGCACTCAACATCCCCTCACTTTTTCATGCCTCAAGTTGACCCTTCCATCAATGTAGTTACTACCACCGCACTCGTCCTCCTATGGCTCCACCTATTTCAATTCCTCCACCTATCACTTCGTCGGCTCCTCCTACTACCTCTAAGGGTTATGACATCATTGAACAACTTAAAAATACATCGCTAATATTTCTCTTTATGAATTATTGTGTAATGCACCTGACTTTCGTAATACACTAGAATCATCCCTTCATGTTATCCATATAGAAAGTAACAAGTCTGTGGTAGCCTTTACACATCTCATCCAGTCTCTCAAAAATGTGCCACATGCTCAATATTTCACTTATGAGTACCGATCACCTTTGGTTCAAAACAATCCACGTACACCCTTTCTCATTATTTTCATCATTAGCACCACTTTCATCAAGTAAGTACTTATTGATAATGGGTCAACCATCAATCTATATGCTCATTCTCTTTTAAAACAATTGGGTATTAACAATAATCTGATTTCTAAGAATTCTACTCTCATTTGAGGTTATGATTCTACCACTCACACATGTCTAGGGACTATTTCATTTCATATTTGGGTTGGTCCTAAGACCATTATCAATAACTTATATGTTATAGATGCTTCATTTTAATTTAATTAGGAAGACCTTGGATTCACGTAATGTAAGTGGTCTCATCTACCGTGGACCAATGTGTCAAGTTCCTACATGATGGCTATGAACACACTATTACTACAGATCCTGAGCCATTCAAATACTATCACATAGACCCCATTATTGTTATGCCTATTATGCCTTCGCAATGTATCCCATACAATATCCTAAACACATATGATATTGGTCAATCTAGTGCTTCGTAACCTTCTTTAACCACTTTAAGTACTATGGCTATTTCTACTCACACTAAAACAATTATCTCACCTACCATACTCGTTCCAAGAAGTAATTTTTCCCCTCCTATCGAGAAACTTTCCATTTCTCCACCTAGTGTAACTCCTAGAAATATACTCGACAAATTCATACAACATGATAATGCTCACACAGATGATTCTAAGGACTTTGATGATGAAGTCGACGTTGTCGAACTCACTGATGAAGCATTAGGCCAGCTAAACTTCACACCTATTGACATAGATGAATCTTAATTCAAAGAAACATTTGGGTGATGATTGAGTGAATATAATTTCAAGACACTTCTACTAATGTTATGATACTTTATCTAGGATATGTTAACTTTGTATAGGTTTTTCCATCTCTTACCATGCAGTTTTCATCTCCTCCAAACTCCTTTCACATGCACATTACTCATCAAAATTCCTTTTGGCCGAACATTCGATCGATTGTACTTGCTCAGATATTATTTGCACACTTGAAGGCTTAACAAAACTTGGTTTGACGCTTAATGACATCTTACCACTGATTCACTCACCTCATCTATATCATGGTTATTGTCACATTATAGCCACCTATGGCCTTCGTGTGTTTCACTTAACGATATTTATTTCCTCGTGCTCCTTGCACTTATCCATTGACATTGGGGAAATATTGGCTTGACTATATTGGTGGTACCTTAGATCATGACCACACTTCTCTCACATTTCCTATGCCATTTGGCAACATCTTCATTGGTAATGACTCATCTCCTACTTATTCTCATAATCTTTCTCGTTGGTACGCACATGACTTTCCACTCATGCCCTTCACCGATGAAGAATATGTAATGAACATCTACACCCTATGTTGTAATGGTTCTTTGTATGACCCACCTCATTTTATTTCTTATCACGTCTCTAATGTTGCATCGGTAGGATTTGATCATGACAATGATAATTTGTTAACCAATGTTACATGATTATAATCACCTCTACACATTTGGGGGGCATAACATCCACACATACCCCATATTAGCATCAACACACGTCTCATACTCACATTTACACACATCCACATTCTAGCATTCACATAGTCATCTACATTACATACATCATCATTACCCTATGACACACTCTTGTGCTTTGGTTCACACTTGATTGTTGAGGGAATTTTCTACACATGGACCCCACACACTGCACAATAGTTACTACACATTAGGCATCACATATCATCACACGATCCTACATCATCTACATATCATGCACTACATCATAGGCTATAGGCATTGTGAGTCTTCATACATTCTACACTTTACATCCTACATTATGTCCTACATACATCATACACATAATACACATGATTCATACACTACACCATAGCTGCCACATATTACATGTTTTTCACACATCATTATACATTCCATTTTACATATTCTATGATATACATCTTAGGGCATGGACACATCATACATTACATCATATTCTATAACGTACATTCCACATTTTGTGTATTCACTTCTACTTGTTGCACACATTACACGATGCCTCACTCTAGTCTCATAGTCCATATTGGACTATTGACGGTATATATCAAAAATGAACATCATCACCATTACATGTTCATCATTCAATCTCTCTCTCATGAGACATTCCTAGGATTAGTGATATACACTTTAGGCTATAGGGTCACTTCTCCTAGCATCATCTTGTGATAGGATATATCATCGCTTTCGATTACATCGTTTAGTGGTATAAACTTTAGGATAAATCACCACCTCCTTTATATTCATTTAGTCATGATATATGCTTAAGCTATAGAGTCACACATAGTTCATCTCTACATCACATGTCATCACCGCACACTCATCACAATGTGCTACACATAACACATAGTTTGACCATTTCCCGATGACATAGTCTCGGTATTAGTTCATTCATTGCTTTGAGGGGGAATAATAAATGAACCTCACCGCATAAAATTACATTCACTCAAGGGGCACATGGCTTGTATCATTCACTCTATATTCCATCCATCAATAGTATACCTGCATTTTATGGTTGTATTTACTCTTTGTTAGACTTGCCTTTACATGTTCATTCTACTATACATATTAGATAAATCTCTTGTATGTCATTATCTTTACCATACACACATGTGCGTTCATGTCCTTTTCTAGTTGTGATCGTAGATACAAAAATTCTACATGCAACACGGATGCTTCACATACTACCTACTAGGGGCATCCACATTCGTACACTAAAGGTCATTGTTTCACTTTGTTTCATATCACACTACTTTATTGGTTATACATGATTTGACATACTTTCTATTTTTCTAACATGCTAACGGGTGCTTCATGTGCAACTTTTATTTTTCAAGATTACTTGCTTCTATGGCTATTTGTTAGTTTGTTCGCTATTTCTCGTCTCTTATTTGCTATTATTTATGGGCCTTGTACTTTTTGTGTGTACACTCTTGCTGTTTATGGCCATGATGGCCTTGAGTGTCTCATGACACCGTGAGTGGTGTCCCATGTTTGCAACCCACTTTGCATGGTTTATGATTGTCTCTTTGAATGTTGACATTATATTCTTATTTTCTATCTTACACATTGTTTGTTTAGCTTTTACTTGTTCTCTATAAGCATGCTTGTTTGTAATAACACTTGTTTTCCTAGCCACGTGTTTGTGCATGCCTTAGTATTTACCAAGCACATTCCCTTCCCCTATAGGGCACAACTTCAGTTCATGCGGTCGGTTCTCTTTTGGGGCTGCATTTTCCTATCCGCGACGTCACATGCACCCCAAAAGAGGGGGGCATAGTTTGGTGTTTACACATGGTACCAATACGATTTATTCTACATTTCGGTCTATAGTCATCATCCATGGCATAATTCAATTTATAGCGAGTGGGTTCAGACCAGTCTACGAACCCCATACAAAGTGGTTTTTGCAGGGTAGATTGTCCTTAGCATTCGGGGCAGCGATTGCGGGTTAGAGGATACAATGGAATTTCCTCCCTACACTACTTTGGCCTATGGCGTCAGATCATCCAGAAAAACTAGACAATACAAATATTTGTTCACCAATCTTAGGGAAGAAGTTACAAGTTGGAGAATAACACAACTTTCTCCCTACACTTCTTCGACCATAATGACGTGAGATCACCCAAAAACTCACACTTCACCGATGATTACCGAATATCATTTTTACACTATTTTTGTCTCATCACGAATCAGGTGCACATATTATTTTTCCATTTTTGCACTTTCATTTATAGTCTTTTTACTAAATACATGCATTTTTACACATATACATGGGTATTTGACTACTTGATCGTCTTCTCTTTTACAAGTTAGTTTGTATGGGAAGAAGCCGTCTATAACAACACACACACATGGTGAGTACATCACACACGATACTATTATCAGCCAATTTTGACTTAAAATTAATAAAAATGAAAATTTTGAATTTTTTTAAATTTTTACTTTGTGTGTTCTATTGCTCTCATTACGATCGTCTCATTTTTGTGATCGTTCTAGTCTTCATTTCGTCCATTTCAGGTGAGAAATCCTCCTGTCAAGTCTTAAAATGCATTAATAGTTAATTAATATTTAATTAATTTATTATCCTTTATTTGATAAAATCATTTTTTTATTAAATTTGAGGTTTTTAATTAAATAACTATTAATATAATAATTATTAAAAGTCATTCGACAATTTTAATTTTATTGCTGGGGATGCCAAATTGGCTTCCTAGACCCAAATTTCCCCTTTCTTGGAAAATTTATTTTAATTTCCCGCTTGTCAAATTTTTTCCACCAATTTCCAAATTAATGAATTGGCAAACGGACAAAACATCTCCTGATTTCCCACATGGGGAAATAAAATGGGGATTTCCAGCCAGCCTTGCCATTTCTGTTGGCAATTGGCAATTTATTTCCCCACTTCCCCCTAGCAATCAATGCCGTTACCCGGGAAAGAGGGAAGTTGTTTTAACGGGATGAATTAATCCTCATAAAATCCTTCTGTCAAACTCATTGGAAAGAGTCGTGCAAAGCTTTCCAATTTCTTCTTATTTCTTCTGGAGGAATGTCTCAGAGTAATATTTTATCACATCCCTCAATGAATTACTACACATTCACTAGGAGTTCTTAGAAGATACGCATTGGAAGAAGTTTCAACATAAGTCTCTTTCATGTGCATGACTACACACAGGAGGGAGACCAATGTGGAGGGAGGAGTTGTTAGAATTTATAGAGGAGGAATTTAATGTCCATGTTCTAGCAAAGGAGAATCCCACGCAGCAGAAGACAAGGAGGGACAGCTGAAGATCATCACGCAAGTGAATGAAATACTACGTATAAGCTATTGGCATTGATCAAAGACAGGTCCACACACCCAGGAAAATAAATTCCATGCAGGTTTAAGGAAATTAGTTGGAGTTTGATTCCCACGCAGGGAATAGGAAGCATCCCATCCACACACCAAGTAAAGGAAACAAACACGGGCCTATGTTTGGAGGTTAGAGGAAAGCCAATGTATTGGTAAAAACAGTCCAAAATCAGACCAAAAGAAAACAACAAAAAGAACACTTTTCAACACTTAGGAAGAAGGAGCAGTTTAAAGCATTCCCATGCATGCACTATTTTTTATTCTATTTCAACCACGTGAGATCTAAAGTCAAAAAAGTTTTAAAAAGAATTTTCAACGCACTAGGGAGAAGAAAGCAACAATCCTCCATGCTTTGGTAAATACACTTGGTTCATGCAGGTCAAAGCTAAAATTTTCCAACGCTTGGTCAAAATATCCAATGCCCATGCAAATAAAACAGTCCAAACATTGTTGTCACTCAAGGGAGAAGAACAAAGCCACAGGAAATAAGCTCTCACGTAGTCCAAAGAACAATACTCACACATTGGTCAAAAGCCAAGATAGTTAGAAAAGAATCCAAGCATACTCCATGCATTTTTGTAGCTCACGCACATTCAACAAGCAATTTCTGAAACCACACATTCGGATATCAAAGATAGTTGACACACATTTGTCAAGAAAATGATATAACTTGCAACCCATGCATTGATCAACAAATTCGGCAGCAAAAAGAAGCCACGTCAAAGATCTTCACGCATTCTCCAGGAGTATCAACGCATTTGCAGGAGGATTTAGCAAGTATAGTCATGCATACTGAGGAGAATTTTCTCCGAAAATTTAAAAATAAAATTATTTGTATTTGTAGTAGATTATTATTATTATTATTATTTTAAAATAATAATAATAATAATAATAAAACGTATCATATTTTTCTTGCATTTACGGGGTTTAAAACACCGAGACCCGGCCCCATTGCATTGTTTTACGTGCCTAAGTCATTTTTCTGTGAAATTCATAATGGAAAAAAATCTATTAAATCTCTGTAGAAGATCGAGGAAGCCAGTGGAGAAATCAAATCAAAAAATCCACGCTCAAGTATGAATTCCAAGGAATCATCCCTCCTAGTTCCATTAAGTCAACATATGACAATATCATTGATACGAATTTGGGTCACATCAATGTGCAACAATTTTGCGAATGGGTGAAAATTGAAGGCAAAACCATATTCTCGGATAGGCTTTACCATAGTGGTCTACCCCAAGCAGCAAAATTTCTTGTCTCGGTGCAGTGTCCAGAGCTGGTTATCGCTTTCACGGAGCATTATGATCCGAGAGATGAGGAATTTTTAAAGATAATTGCGAGCCTTTCCTCTTAATCACACCGGAGCACATTGAGGAATTTCTCAGCATACCTGACTTTCCTAAGAATGCGGATATCACTTGTCAGTCAGCATAATAATTTTGGGATGAAGAACCCCTCAGGGGGAGCAAGATGGTTAATAACAACTAGTTAGTGACCAAGAGGCCTCGAATTGACCAACTTCCTAAGAAATGTACCACATTGAGTTCATGGAAGAAATCGGGGACATGATTACTCTCCTAAGTCGAGTTTTCGATTTACCCTCTGCCAGGATTTTCCACCCATGGATGTATCAGTTTATCTATATCATCCTTGCCAAGAAATGGTTTATAGATTGGGCCACCATCATCAGTGATACCCTTCACAAACAATTGATAGAAGTTAAGATGACTGGATGCTTCTACATGACATCGTATATGAATTATGCAGTGGCAAGAAGAAATTTATTTTCTGGACTCGAAACAAGAGGAGTCATGGGGCCATCAAATAGTTTTTTTCACTATTACCCACAAATAAGTTTCAAAAATAGCTCTCACCATTTCAGAAGGGTCAATGATGCATTTACTTTCCGCGTGATTCGGAACCTGAATAGGAATACAAAGGAAAGATTTTCCAAAGAAGCCATGAATGTCATTTCCTAATGGGGAACATGGTTTATTCAATTTTCATCTTTTTCTACATTCGCATAAGTGGCTTTGTGGGTACCCATGGAAAATTCCTAAGTACGTCAGTGACAAATGGGCATTAATGGAGCTTACACGGAAACTATTCCAAGTTCATTATCTTCTCAATGACAAGCATTGTTAGGAATTCATTTCCCAATCCAAATCGGGAATACCAATGTCCAAATCTCTTTAGTGCACAACTCATGGAAAAAGAGTTCTCCCTCATCACAATTCATCCATATGTGAAGAGATCCTAGTTTGATATCAATGGATATATGCAGAAGATTCTTGGAGAAAAGTATCAACATAATCCTACCATGGAAGATTTTGGGCTTCTGTTTAGATGAGCATGAAGTAAGAAGATGAGAGTTTTCTTGCCTAACCCTTTCTCAGATCAAGGCCTTTCACATTAAGAACCCTCTAGATTCATTCGTAAATGATGATGAAGATGTTATTGATCCTTCATATGATGTAGTTGCTTTTACCCGTTTCCTCAAATTGATTGGACCAAAAGAGATGAATTTTCTCTTGATAGCAAGAATCAACCGATCCTTAAAAGAAGCATATCATGGTACGAAAGAGAACTTTCCAAGTTATAGTCAATTCAAGATCATACTTCAAGATCATAAAAATTGCCAACTCGAGGAGGTATTCATTCAACCAAAGCCCCTTCTCAATTGACCTTCATGCCATTTAATCATACGTAATTAGAAAGAAAGGAGTGGTTGCGAAAAATCCCCTTTCTTTGAATAATGTGTCACGAGGAGAAAAACCTAAGGTTCCTATCCCCAGTGAGGTAAGAGAGCGTGTATCAAGATTTTCTACTTCAAGTAGAGATTCTTCTACTCAAATTTTTAATAGTTCTAAAAAGCTAGTGATAAAGGATCCTCAGCCATGCCTTGCACAAACATCCACTCGTATAGATAGTCCAAATATGAACACTTGGAGCATGCAGTTCATGAAGAGATTTCCCAAAATCTCCCAAATGAGTAGGAGGTGGATATCAAGGTTATTTCTCCTGAAATTGGGGTCGTGGAAAGGGTTCTTGCAGAATCTCATGATGTCGAGAACAATGAGAATGTTATTTTGAGCTCCAGGCTTTTGTATGCAAAAATAGTTAATGATACTCCTTCTTGGGTTGATTCTGAGGTTAAGAAAAGGAAGAGGGTTGTCAAGGCAATTGAAATTGATTTTGATGCCCTTTTCAAACTTTCTAATGATGTCATTCCCAAGAAGCCTAAGGTTCTTTCTCGAATAATGGTGGATAATGATGGAAATAGATTTACAGATCTTGTCATCCCACAAGCTGACAAGGAGCGTGATGCCATGACATATGTTGATTATGAAGTTTCTAGACTTGGACTAGGGAGTTCCACATTGGAAAGTGACATGGCAATGGCTCGAGATTCAATTGATATCATGCTAAAGAGACTTGAGAAATATAAGTCTCAGAACTCTCAGCTCAAGGCCGAAAAGAATCAATTGGTGGAATATGTTCAACATCTGATAAATCCCATATCATCCACTTTCCCAGTACCTAATGTAGTGGCTGCCCCTGATGAAGAAACTCTCAATTTATCAAAAGAAATAAACACATTGGGCCATGTCACTAAAACTTGGCTTTTAGAGATTCTCGTTTTAGGCCAAGGGATGATCAAAACAATGGTTAAGCTCCATGAAGATGTCAGTGTGTATCTTGATCCAATTCTTTCTTTCAAGGAAAATTTTGTTTCTAACATATCAAATTTGGATGAGATATTTCCCAGTCTATAGGAGATGACGAGTATGGAATCCTCAGTTTTATCCATTGAAGGAATTCTCGAATTTGAACATCGAGGGACATGTTTTCTTTGGTGTCTGCATCTCAAATCAAGGAAGACACTTCTTGAGGATTCTATGATCCATTATGAGAGCATATGCAATGAATCCTTCACTTCACTCACCTTGATTCAAGAATTCATAGCTGAGATCCCTTACAACCTCGTAAATGAACATAATCAAAGGTGTTCATTGGAATAGGTGGAAGAGAAATTTTCACAATTGTTTAAGGACATGTACACTCCCACCAATAATTTCTCATCAGTCTCAATGGAGCGGTGCATCAAATTAAAGAACTTATTTGACAACGCTCAATCAAAGATGGTTAATTTAAATGATATGCCAAGTAGGATTCTTGAATTGCAGGTATTTTTTGAGGATATTCTTTGACCAAATGATCCTCCAGAAGAAGAAAATATGTTTGAAACTTTGGGAAGGTTTAGATCCTTTCAACTAGAAAAAGCGGTAGATCCTAATTTCACCGACAGTTCAGGGAGATAGTTTTCTTGGTATCTAACGAAGTGGGAGAGTCCATTTCTCATACATTTGAGATAGACATAACCCATTTCAATGGATAAGGCATTAGTTATTATTGTATATTTTAAAAAGTGGATTTTTAAGAAAAGGATGTTGTTATTTACTTTCGGGAAGCTGTGGATAACTTAAGTGATTTCTATTTTTAGTTGTTTTTAATAAAGTTGGTTAGAAAAGTCAAATCTCACTTAAGTGCCTTATTTAATGTTCATGTAAAACCGTAACCACTTTGTAACCAAATTTTGGGTTATAAAAGGAAGTGAGGGCTCATTTGTAAGGGTGACTTTGAGAGAGGAGAAGAAAATACTTTTAAGTACAAGCTTTTTTCAAGAAGAAACTTTATGTTCTTTTGTGAAAACATTTTGGAGTTAATTTGAAATACAAACTTTGTGTCTCATTCATTGTCTCTTGTAACATTTGATGTTCTTATGTTCATTATATGTTCGATGTTTGAATCTTGCATGAAAATATTGTCTTTGATCTTATTATAAATTTTATTAAGTTGTTGTTCTTGTTCACAGTGATCAAGCTCTGTTATTTACTTGCTCATGTGTGTTCCCTTTTACTCATTCTCGTTTAGCTGATGCAAACTCTATTTTATTTGTGTTAGTTATTATTTGTTCTTCTCCATGCAATAATAGGCTCTGTTTTACCTAACTCTTGCATGTTCCTTCTATTCATTCCTTTCCATATCTTTCTTTCATTCCATTTCATCTCCCTCATTCACTTTTCTTTTCATTGATGTTCCAAAACACCCCCCCACATACAATTTTGAATGTACAGGTATAAATACAGTTTTAGTTTTCAATAAAGGAAGCCTCACCTTCATTGAGGAGGGACTTCGTTCCCACACTATTACATGTCATTTTTATGCGTGAAAATTCATATGTTAACAGATAATAACCATACATGTACACTACACACATTGGTATCTACACACGCGCTTCCGCCTGTGGTTCACTCTCATCACTTTTTATACTTTTGCATTTTTAGTCTCCACGCTCCATCTTTTTGTCACTCCACACTTTGTCTAGTCATTTGACGTGTTTCTACATCACATTACATGGATTATCAGGTGCACATCTCTATTTAATTTATGTTATCGATACTTCCACTCACCAACATAAAGTGGGGGAAAATGTAGTCACTAAATCACGCACTTTGAGTCAATATTTAGTCTTGGTATCATACTACTATTCATATGGTTCTTGAGTTAAAAGAGTAATAATTAGCCCATGTCTTTGGCCATTTTTTACATTGCTTGTTGTTGTATTTCTTATCTTACACCTACACTTGCCCAAGATATTTTATTATTTTTCGTTCATCTTATTTCTAGTGGGCACCCTAGTCCCCTCTAGGCACCCTAATCCTCTTTCTACTTTACTTTCATCTTTTGGGAAATTTCTATCCATTTGAGCTTTCCATATTTTTAGTGGTTGGCCTTTTTGGGGTTAATTACGAAATTAGAACAAGAGAACCATATATATATATAAAGTTATGATACCATAATGAGGGTCCAAGCACTAAGCATCTACTATCATTATCTAGAGTTGCATCCATCAAAGGCACCTAAAGCTACATTTACATCCATCTAGCTCCATCACATGACACACAAGGCTGGTTCATCTACATCACACTTCATAGGAGGAGACTCGATTGTTTCCATGCACACATTTACTAAACTCTACATCTAGTTATTGGTCGCTACTTCACAAAGTGCAAGCAATCTGATACAAATGAAACGTAGGGCATGATTTGCACACACACCTAGAACTATTGGGTCCGAGATGTAGTGCAATGATCGGTTAATAAATCCACTATTATGGATGTTGAGGACAGTCTGATCCCTTCATATGCATCTTTATTTTTTTTGGGTTTTGATGTTTTGTCTAGGGTTTTGCAGGTATTATAACGACATCTAAAGTAGTCCATCAACTTTAGTGTGATAAGAAGAAAACACAGTGAACATCAAATGATGCTCCATAGGAGGTTTTCGGTCATTTATGTAGACCACAACACCTAGATCTCATACGGGGTGCCCATGGGTGCCCCTATCCCTTTCGAGGCACCCGGTTTGGTCGAGACAACTTGGATCCGCATTTTTCTTGGGCTTCGTGTAGTTGTTTCCTCCTCCTGTTCACCTTGTATTCACTTTGACACAGTGTCGCACCTTCATCAAACCAGATTACGGACTTCTTAACCCTCTTTGCATATTAGGGTTTCACTTTTCTAGTTACTTAGTTTCTTGAGTCATCTCTTTTATTTATTTAGTTGTCATTTCTTGCTTTGCATAACATCATATTACACTAGAATAATTACATTTTAGTTTAATCAAGCATTTAATGCTAAATTTTCTTTAAAAATCTAGTTGTTTAGATTTAAAATGAATGATGGGGTCACCATGTCTAGTCATATCAATGATTTCAAATATCTCACTAGAAAATTAGCGAGAATTTAAAGCTATAGTTGATGATGAGGATGGAAAATCTATATTTTTGAATAGATTACCTTCTAAATATAACAATGTGGTTTTTACTCTTGGATAGATTCCTTCACAGTCATTGGAAGATATGATATCAGCTCTTCTAGCTAAAGAAAAAAGAACCAAAGAAGAGGTAGAAGAGGAAACTACAATGTATGTAAAAAGGAAATACAATTTTTTTCTAAAAATAAAGAGGAAATGGAATGATTCTATTGTAAGAAAAATGGACATACATATTCATTTTGTAGAGTTCGAGCTCAAGATCTACTTAGTGGAAAACTCAAGGAAAATGAGGCCAATATAATTACTGAAGAAGAATCAGAGAATGAGGAAGAACAAGTAAATGAGGACAATGGATTTGAAGAATGTTTATCTTGAGCAAGGTTTCATCGAGGTTAGAAGTCAATCAACAACCTCTCATAAGTCACCTACGACAAGGCCACATCAAGGTTTGGTGGCACATTTTGTTTCAGTTGTGTGTTTTCTTCTAGTTGTGTGTGGTGTGTTACAGTTTATAGTGTTCATGTTTGAATAAGTGGAAATTTCACATTGGGGAACATGATCCAATGTTCCATTTCCAATTTTCAGTTTGTAATGTGTGAGAAAATTTTCCTATGTTATTCCTTGTAATGAGATATTGATGAGAGTTGATAATATTACTTGGCACATCATGATGTGGTTGTAAGTAAACCACTTGAAAACCTTAATTTTTGGTTTGTGGTAAACCACTTGCAAAACCACCACTCTTGGTTGTTGGTAAACCATTTGCAAAACCATCACCTTTGGTTTGTGGTACTCCAAATGTAAAACCACCATTTTCGGTTTGTGGTCAACCATTTGTAAAACCATCTCTTAGGTTTGTGATTATCCTATGAAAATCACTAGATCATGAGCAAAGGCGTAAGTATAAAGGCATGTTTTCCCCATGTTTTAACTAATGGGGGAATGTTGGTAAATAAATGGTTAGTTCTCCACATATATGTGTGTGTAAATAATAATTACATTAGTAATTATTATTATTATGTAAGAATGTAAGTTAGTAAATTAGTAGGTAAGTTAGTAATTTGTTATTAGTTGTTATATAAAACAACAATAACAAATTTATATTTGGGGAAGTGAGTTACAAACAACTCATGTAGGAGGTTTGAATTGTTATAGCCACCTCCTATATTTTAGGATGGCTATTTCCTATATATTTGATGTGTGTAATATGAAAGTTAACGAGAATATTGAATATCATTCTTGGTTAATGGTTTTATGTATCTCTAATCTCTCTACAATTATTTTGTATACTATTCACCAAGCGCATTTGGTGCACAAGTAACATCTTCAAAAAAAAAAAGTGCTTCAACAAAAAGGGTTATCCCCACCTATACCATATTTGATTTTAGGTTAAGTGTTTCCCTTTCCCATTGTTTTCATTTCTTGTTGTGTGTTTTGTTTCCCTTTTTATTTTTTTATGTTTGTTTAATAAATTAAGCTTCATTGTATATCTCTGTTGTGACTTTATATAAGCCTAGTGGATAAAGCATTGGTCCACGTAGTGACTTGAGATTCGGAGTTCCTATTTTTCATGTCCTCACTAGATTTGTTCCAGAACAAGTCACCAAGAAAGATCCAACTATAATCATGCTAAATAGTTAGCATGAAAAATTCAAAAGCTTTTTCATGACAACCTAGCTCTCATCTAAAAATACCTTTCTCGATTAATGTAAACTTGTCATCTAACCAACTCGCCATTCTTGTATTACCCTTATAATGGCTAGGAGGAATGTGAAAATTTGATTTTCAAGTGTGCTTCATGTCAAGGGATCTTGGTCAATATAATTCATGAATATATCTAGATCCAGGAGAAGATAAGTGCTTCTGAAGGCTCCAAAAGGGCTTTTTGGCCATTTGCACACGGTGAACACCCTTCGAGAACCCTGCAAGGAAAATTTAAAGCACCCAAGAAGTTTTTGGTAGAGATATGTAATCATCCAAGTTATTTTCAGAAATTTCTGTGATAAAAATTAGGACTAGGAGTGAGTTATGTAATACCATACTATTTTTAGCACGGTGTCAAGGAAATGAAAATGATGAAAAAGCTACTAGGCTTGTTCCATATATATCTACGGAGCCTTGGGAGGATTTGGTAAACAATAAAATACTCATTTGAAATATAATTATTTCTACTTCATTTTGAAAATGTTTTAAGCGATTCGAGAAGCTGATTTGCGAGATATTGACCCGACATTTGTGGACAAAGACTTTTGATTCCATTGGAGATTCAACTAAGGATTCTAAGAGTTGTATTGAGATTTAGAATCTGATTAAAATTCCAAAGTAAATAAAATGTGACCCCTACATGTACCATAGGTTAATTTGGAAAAAGGCATATTTTTCTTGATGGCGATCGACCTTAGAGGCGCCCGTGACCAAAATTGAAAAAAGGGCCTAAATTTCAAATATAAAGTCATAATAAATTATTTAAAATGTTTTAATTGTATACCTTTTGTGTTTTCCACTCAAAATTATTATTTTTTTCCTAGGAAACACTAATGTAAGCTCTCAGGCAAGAAAGCACTCTAATGTGATATTTTTAACGGTGCAATGGTGAGAACATGTTCTAAATTTGGAAAGAGTGCATATTGGACAGATTTATGTCCCTTTTTACCATTTTACTAAATCAAAAGGGACATGGGGAACAAAAATTATGCCACCACATGTAAATAGAAGTTTCATCACTTAAAGAACAACCCGGGTAGCTAGGAAAAGTCTTCCTCTCATCTAACCCCACCTACCCCCTTCCTCATTACATGCATACCCTTGGTGAAATTTAGAGACCTTTGTGTCCCTTTTTACATTTTACAAACAAACATGGGGATTCAAAAATTCACCACCACATGAGAACTCCTTCTCCGTCACTTAAAGTTCACAACTTGGTGGTTAAACAAGTGTTTTCAACCTCACATATGATGTCATCATTGGCCCCTTCATGATCCTCCTACCCATGGAAAAAAATTTAGGATATTTTTTCCCCTTTTCCCTTTATACCCTATTTTTAGGTACAAACATGAGTATGTGGTTTCACTTGTTTTGGATTGAAATGGGTTGGGTTTAGGGTGAGTCAACATTTGAATTCAAAAATAAGCAAATGAGGTTGAAAACCCATTTGAAAATGGATCAAGACATTTAGAACCCAACATGGATCATCACTTAGCCATTTATCCATGTTTATCCATTATTTTCAACCACTCTCCATTTTTTTAATGGTATCAAGAAAATCCAAGCATCCACCATGGCCAAATAACTCACTTGTTCATTGCTTGTAAACCTTGCCTCTCAATGGCCTTGAAACTCGGGATGTGGCTTCCCCATGATAAGGCCTTTCGAATGAATATTTTTTCCCTAATTAATGTTTTTATATCCTCCCAAAGTTTCCATCCATTTAATATGTCTCCTCAAATCTATGGAGTTCCGGCTCCAAATTGCTTCAAAATAGAGCATGTGATCTATAAAAAACAACTTTATTTTGAGCATTTGCTTGCCCCATGAAATTGAGTATGATTAAAGATATGGATTTATGTTTATTTTTACATTATTCCCCATACAAAGTTGAAAATTCATATCTACAAGTTTACTTTCCATTTTCACGAAGATCCGGATAAGAGAAACCCCCAAAAATTGGAGCAGAGAATCCTAGTGTGAGATAGAATTTTTGGAAACCATTTTCACTCCGATCCAACACTCAAAGTGGATAACTTATATTTTTATTAATTTCCTATCCAAGACACTTACTAATCATATTAATTCTGAATAAATAATGGATTCAATTCATTCATTTCATCCCCAAGAGGAAAGCACTCAAAAGTGATAATTCGACAAAATTGCCAAAACTAGTCACTCGAGAAGAACTTACTAAAAATGGTAAGTATACGGAAAAATGATCAAGATGGTCATGGTTTGTAATCCTCCACATACCTCACTAATCCCAATATTCATGGATGAAAAACTCATTCTTACAAAGTGTGGACAATGGCATTGTGTCTCAATTAGAAGAAGAGCCCTCTCGGTCCCCAATTTTGGTCATGATGGTGCATTTTAGTCTTGGTGTGCTTTTCACTTCATCAGATGGATTGATCAAAGGATATAATCATATTTCATCCAATCTCACACCTTCATTCATTTCATAATCAGAATCTTCTTCACTTCATCTAACTGGTTACTCCATTTCCCAAGGGTCAAGATCATCCTGTTGAATGCAAGCAGACAATGAAACAAAGTTGTATCAATAACTTGTTAGTTTAGACACATGCTAGTGTTTCAAATGTTGGAAGTATTTTTAAGTGAGGGAAGGAATCCTTCATTGTTTTCATTGGTCAAATTCTCATCACCTCTCTTTTAAATGAGTGAAATTTTCTACAAGGTGACTCATTCTAGGGAGGTATTGAAGGGGAAAAGCTCTCAAAGGATCAATCTTCATTGGTGGAGCATCATAGTGAAAGGTCATCATATATCAAGATTTCATATTTTTCATCATTGGATTTGATCTCCATCAAGGGTGGAGGTACCTTCATCCATGTTTTGGAGAATATTTTCTCCCCTCTCTTTATTCTTTCTCCTCTTCTCACCCTTTCTAATCCTTCATTGTGTATGATCGTGGTATTTATCTTATTCACTTAAGTGAATCTATAATGTTGCATTGTAAAAGTCCTTTTTATTTATAAAAGGGGACTTATTTCCTCACTACTAATGGAAGATGAAAATTCACAAGTGGAATAAGAACTTGAAAGTCCATGTGAGGGTAGAGGAAGAGTTTTCATGTAACGTTATAAATTGAAGCGACCTTCTCACTTCATGAGGATGGTTATTTTTGTTTTCTAGCTCCCATTTTCTCTCTAGAGACAAAGTATCTAATTTATTCCATTTTCTATTCTAATGCATTCCTCTCCTTCTCTACAACATCCATGAGCATTGTAATCTTGTGCAACATAATGCAATGATACTTTGTGTTTATGTCTTGTTCCTTGTTCTATGTTAATGGTTTCTTCTCATTGAAATCATGGATGTATTCTAGTTTTAAGCAATAAAATCTCTTGTTATTTATTGTGCAAAAACCTCTCAATATTCTCTTCATACCTCTCTCTCAATAATTTTCCTCTCTTGTATTATATACAAGAATTTTTCCACAAGTGTAGGTAAGTACCCCCTGTGTGATCCCGGTTAAAATGCCACCCCATTTATTAGAATAGTGTACATAATTTCATTTTTTTTTCAATTAATGGATCTGCCCCATTCAAGTAGAGGGACTTAGGCCCACACTATTGGTGAGAGATCCCTAATTTTACCATGTGACAAATATTTTCTCCATAAATTTGATAGACTCATATATATACAAGCTCACCTTAATCATTTATGATCTAGAAATAACCTATCTAATTACCAAATACTGATCTAAGAAAATAATATTACTATATTTATATTATATATCACATCAATGAGGGCATAAATTTGTTTTGTGTATTTATGTATAAGGGATTCTATGGGAAAAAGTTAGCATAGCTTATTATATATGTGGAAGAACAAGGGGAAAGGTAGGACAAGGGATTATATTCCATGCACACTCACACAACAAACTAGGAGAACTACAGTGAGTCTAAAATGTAGTGCAATGCTTGGAGACTCACAAGTGGGGTGATCATCATGGTCGAGTTTGAATCAAGAATTTACATCTTTTATTAATAAGTTCTTATGGTTCTAATAGGAGGATTTTTTTAGGTATATGTACAAAAAATAGGGTTATAAGAGAATATGAATATATTAAAATGTGATATAGGTGATAATGAAAACAAAAAAATCATAAACTTTTTCATCTACTAGTCTAAGATAGTAAAATAGGTTTGGTTTTTAAAATCGATCCTAACCTTTTTATGGTCTTGCCCATTCATGTTTTTTAACAAGAAATAGTTGATCAAGGAACCTTCAAAATTATTTATATTTTCTTGATTTGGGAATGATATAGTCGGATATCAATCTGAATTAGTTAAATCACCTTTCAAACCTTAATTCTTCTAATTATTATATTAGTTTGAAATGCTTGAAAATAGTTTAGTTTCCATTATATAGATATGAATGATTGAATTATTATTTTCCATGTAACATATATTATTCCATCCTAATTAACTTAATATTATTAATCTCTTTTAATTAAATTAGGGTTGATAAACTATATTAGATGTGTGGTAATCTATATGGATGTTTTTGAGTGATACATATAAAATATATGCACCACTATGGTTTAAACCAATTTTGTTTTCCCACATTTTTAAAGATGAAAAAGTGTGGACATGGTAAGATTTATGTCTATCATGGACCTAATATAAACTATAAAATGATATAAAATAGGTTATTCCTATATAAAATAATGTTCTATGGTGATAAAAAGTGAAACCACACATGTTTGATGTAAACCCTTACAGTATCTTTAGATTGTATACCCTTTGTACAAAGAACCAACACTTACATCATGAAAACCTATCAACCACTATAAATACATGGTCATGACCATACTTAGTCCTAGGAAACCCTAACATGAAATCCAAGAAGATTGACTCCCAAGTTCCATCAAAAATTGTAATCATGTTTTAAACAACAAAATTTGGCACAATCCTTGCTTGCACAATGATTTTGGTGCGAATTATATATATATATATATATATATATATATATATATATATATATATATATGTTTTCAATCTAGATTAGATAATTATCATCATGATTATTATATTTTTCATTGTTTTACTTGTTTTAATATATTACACATTATTTTATCTATCATCATTTTCAATATTTCATACAAATCACTTGTTTGTATAATCCACTTCTTCACCTATCTCGCATGCTTGGAAAATTATATGTAAATTCATATAGTGTTATTTTATTGGTATATATTGAGATAATTGTAGTGTTCCCATAAGGTTTATAACTCTTCTATAGGTTTTCACTCTTGGTGTCAACTTCATTAATCATTTTAGATTTATTTATGCCAAAAGTTGTGAATAATACCTCCCTAATTCAAACATGAGATCGCTATATAAAAAAATCCCTAAAGAAATTTCAGGGAAATCATTAAACCCCTAACAATAGGATCACCTAACTAATTTCTAATAAATATTTTCTTGAACACACAATTCGAATTTTCAAAGGAAGTGAATATGGCTTCACATAATATTTGTATGCTTAAACCAAAGGAGGTCCTAAGAGAAATTATATTTATACTTTCATTGACATGATTTGGAACAAACACATAGAGGTGGGAGAGCTACAAGTGTAAGGCATCTTTAGAGTATTGTTACATAGGAAACACTCAACCATTATGGGGTGATTAAGACAATCCAACTTAAAACACTAGTCATGTTTTTGTAAGTTTTATTTCACAAAATGAATCTTGTTAGGGATGCAAAGGATGAGGATAAATTTCATTTTTCTATGTAACATCAAAAAAATATGGGGAAGAAATATGAAAAAGAAGGTAATGACAAAAATATCGGAGGGATTATGAATTGGTAGATGCTTCTATTTTAGCGCGAGAGCCTAAAGTTACTAGTAGTTTACAAATGGTCATGAGTGTTATTTTCACTTACATATATACTTTTTCATCATATTATGTTGTGTATTTTACAATCCTTTGGCTTCTTCATATATTTATTGATATTTCATGTGAACTAAGTCTTTTATCCCTATAGAGTGTATTTATCACCCAAATAATTTTTGTTTATCTATTTCCCATTAACAACTATATACAATTATTATTGATTCTATTCATATTTACGTTTTTAATTTAGTCTCATTTTTCATTTATTTTATGCCATGGTGTAAAAAACCAAAAAAATAGTGAAAATTATCTTTTATTCCAACACCCTAACCTTAGGTTTCCTTCCATTTTATGATTTCATATATTTTTTTCAATTTTTAGGGTATTATCTTCACACTTTGGGTTTAATTATTATTCTCTCATGTTTACACATTTTCCACCTTATTAGGGTTAGTTCTTACGATTCAATTCCTTATATATTTAAGGTTTAACCACATTTCTACATGGTTACATACTTCAAACCCCAAGGTACCTATAATGACTCATCCCTTGGATTTTTGTTATCCACACATTCCATGCCCTATACATATAAAAATGTATGTACAAATATTTATACATATAATGGTGATACTAATTATTATGATGAATCTATACGTGATGATTTGTATGCTAAGGATAATGAAGAATAACTAATTTAAATTATTGTTTTAGCTCAAGCATAAAAGACTAGTTATCCTTCCCCTTCCTCGGGAAACCCTTAATAGTCAAGAGGTAGAATGTGAAATTGTAAAATTACATTAACTAGTGAAATTATTGATACTATTAAACTTATGAATTCATTATATTCATGTTTTTATATGCAATAACATAAATGGTATATCTATGCCCCATGTTTATATTGATGCGCTATGTGATAACATTAAAATTATGCTCCTTGTAATACTTATTTTATTGATATGTCATGTGATAAGTTTACTAAGAAAGGTGGTGATATTCACGTTCTTACATGTAATGATACTTCTACACCTATGTTTTAAATAATTGGTGAAATGAGACCTATGAATGAACTATTCCAATTTAGTACCATTTTAACCATATGGTATTCCTAATACACATAGTAGTAGAAATCCAAAAGTGGTTTGCTATATTATCCTTAGAATCTATAGCATGTAATGCTTGGGCTAAATTATATGTTATATAATAGAAATCTATTGTGCATGGATATCTCAATTATTCTTACCCAAGAGGATATATCATGCCTAGATTGTGCCCATTCTTTGACATAGAAATCCTCATGCCTGTCTATCATACTTTAATTTTTTTCTTAGAAAGCATGCACTTGATGCCAAATTGTTGCTAATTTTTTTACATATAATCTCAAAGGTTCATGACCTAGATTTGTTATATCTCGTACTTATTAAATATATATACTCTTTATGGTTAGAAGAAATATAATTTTATATCATTTCGGTGATAATAAAGGTCCTAACCTTACATTAGAGAATCTCAAATCCCTTCAACAAGGTCATGGTTAAGGCATAAAGTAATATATTCTAAGTTTAATTAACATATTACATCGCTTAATATATCAACCTATTGAATTATAGAGGAAAATTATATTTCTTAATAATTTTTTTCTCTCACCGAGTGAAAATGAACTTTATCATGCATACAATTCTTTTGCTACAATTTTATTTGACATTTTTTTATTATGAGAGTGATTTATTACACTCACACACTCTTTATTATGATAATATGACCTCCCAAGAGTCAACAACCTCAATCCAACAAAGTGATTATCCATTTAATACCTAACATATATCTAGAACAATACTAAGGACACATTTATCGCAATTCTTACAAATATAAAATAAAATAACCAATAATATTTTGAAGGCTTAAAGATAAATCTAGTGTTATCTTATTAATATTACTATACAAGAATTTAATCACATTACCTTTTATCAAATATCATCCTACACATTTTTTTACCATGAATGGGGATATTTCATCTCGTAACTATCATCGAATGAATGGTCATAAGTATTACCACTATTTTTACTCCAAAAAAATGAGGAGATCTTGGATGATGGTTTAATCACATTTAAGAAACCTAAGGATAAATATTTACACTTGAATCCTCCACATTCACATGTTTCACAACTTAATAAAACCAATATATCCCACTTAGTTTCTAAATGTAATGTGTCATAATATCTACCTAAAAAGGAATTAATGGTCATTTGAGATTTCAAAGAAATTAAATATAGGAAATGGATTGTTATCAATGATAACCTACCATATAACACACACACAATCAACTTTATAAGGTAATTAGGGAATGAAGAGGATGAACTATAACATATGAACACCCATGAGGGGTCATTAGAACATATCACACTCCCATAATTTTGGACCTTGTGGAAACACTATTATTTATAGTTCCTACCATGATAAAATTCAATTCTATAATTTGAAAATAATGGTTAGAATAAATGGGATAAATTATATATAATGTAAGGAATAATATCTCATTTGAATTCCAATAATGTGATCATGCTTCAAAGAGATAAAGACATATGTAGAAATAAGAAAAACATCTGACTATGGATAAAAAAATGTCTCTCAAAGAGAACAAACACAATTATTAAATCAAGGCAAGTACATATAATCAATGAGGAACAAAATTAATATTTACATATTATTGTTGCATATAACGATAAAAATAAAATAAAATATCCAAATCCAATAAAGGACAAATTCCAACAAAGAAATTAACTCAAGAAACTACAAGACAAATATCTAATAAAAAGGAAACTATAAATGTAACATGAAACATACCTACATCTAATGTGCATACTCATGAGATAGATCATTTGGCTCCACATAAGAAATTAATAAATGTGGACTTATTTTAATCACTATTTGGCCATGATATTCCAAATATCATAATATTAAAGATACATATGTCTATAAACCATTCATGTCACTCCTTCAAAGTGTGGTTTTGAAATTAATTAACTAGGTATAATATACTAATTTGTTTTGCTTGGAGTTTATTAAATAGTATAGGTATTTGTATTGTAATTTAATTAAATCCATTTATTTATGACACACTTACTAATTCCATAAAATGACTTTAAAAAGTAGGCACCTAAATTTTGCATTCTCTAGACACATGGTTTTGGTAAAATACTTATTATTGTCATGTTATTAATGTTATTTTGTGAATGTGGATCATCGAGTTAAAATTAAGCTCTTATTAGTTCTTTTTGTGTATTTATTTAGATATTTTCTTCTTCATATTTTCATGTACTTGTATTAGTAAAAATTGATATCGATTTTAAATTAATAAGATGAAAACCTAAAATGGACCAACCTCACAAGACAAAATGGTTTAACAATACCTAAGATGTGATTGATGCACTTTAACACAAGATAATCTTATACTAAAGGGAACAGGAACCTACACATTGATAAAGATGCGGCAGGTTTCTTAGAAAAGGACAATCCCAGGAACCAAAGGGCTTCCTTGAAGGGTGTTAACTCATTTTTTACAATTAATTGATAATGATCAAGATAATTGACAATGACAATATGATTAAAGTTACAGAGGGATAGTAAGATCGTTCTCCGTGTGATAAGTGACCATGTGAGGGTTATGACTAACTATAATTCCAGGAAGTAATCAAACCATGCCTGATTTGTAACTTATTTTATTTCTTTGATGACTTCAATGTCTTTGAAATTGGGTGTTAAAGAAATGGCACATAGGATCAGCTCATGTGCATTGTCAAACCGCTCCTCAGTAAAAGGTTGTGGGAAAAGGGGAAGGTCATAGATGCTTATGATTTGATATACCTTCCATGATACAATCATCTATAGAGAGAAAAAAATTACAAACAAGAAAATTAGATAGAAAAATATTGATAATTGATTGTAAATAGGAAAATTGTGATTAAGGTGACAAAATGTGAGAGATCACTAGCAATTTTGTAAGGTCATTGGTGATTTAGGGTAAATCATTGGCAATTCTTGTGTTGAAATTTGATTCTTTGATAATGTGTGAATTAGATCAAAATCAGATGACGTATGACTTGATATAGGATTTTATGTGATATAAAAATAGATTAAATTTGAAAATAGATGATAAATACCGACCTCTACTTGATAAATGTTGAAAATGACATTGTAAGAACCTTAAAAATACTTTGGGGTTTCAAAGAGTTAGGAGGGATGCAAAGAGGTGCCAAGGTGAGTGTAGTAATGTCGTCTACATGACCAATAAGTGATAAATTTGCTACAAAATGTTTCAGGATCTTAATTCATAGAGTTTGATATTACATTTATTATCAATGACAATTAGTTAGAATCACTTGCGACACGAGGAATGTGGGGAAAACCAACTTGAAATTGGTTTCAAATACTTCCAAAGGGTTAAATTGGGTATGAGAGTGAGTGAATATGGTTAGGAATAGTTTAAGGATATTAGGAGATTAGATGGTTAGGATTAAAATGGGCTAGGATGAGTTTTAGGTGGTTATAGTGGTTTAGGTGAATAAATAAGTAATATACTAAGGGCTAAAGTGTAATTTTACAAGGGTGAGGACATTATTAACAAGATAATAGGATAAGTTTGATATTTTGAGTGTGAATGTGAGGCATATGGATAGAAAATGTAGGGTACCAAAAACATGTGTCTACATTTGCCCCTTTTTCTCAAGTGGTTTATGATGGACAAGTTCTTTGGACAAAAATGAGTGGAATAATTGATTTTGTGTTGGATAAGTATCCCCCTCAAACTGGGGGTCATTACAATGAAGTGAAATGGTAATAAGTTTGAATATGTTGTTGGATGAGATAGGATTGTGTGATGTTGTGTTTTGATTTAAGACACCCCAAGACCGGGCATGAAAATAGATTCCCACAAAGGTGGGCTTGTGTGATTGGAAAGTCAAATTAGGGGAACCAATGGGTTCACAACCTATATATGTATGAATTATAGGAAGCATTTAAAATTTTATAGTGTCCATGGTGTATCAAGAGTCATGAGCTAGATAAATGATATTAGCACAAGGGTGGGATTATGCGGCCAATAAGTCAAGTGATAAGGGAACCAATGGGTTCACAACCTATAGACATATGACTTAACAACGATAAAGGAAATAAGTTTTCTGAAAGGAAACAAAATCTGAAATGGATTCAATAAAGGTAGGATCTATATAGATTGATTGATTTTAGATTTTAAGAGGGTTTTGGGGCCCCAAAAAAGGAAGCACATACTTGAAAAGCGTTCCCTTTTTATCAAGATGAGTAAAATGGTGTTTTGGGGAGGATTGAAGGCCAACCAATAATGTTTTGGATAAAGGCAAGGTAATCACTAACATTTACTTGTGAGTCTGTGGAGATTTGAAAAAATCATTGGCTGCAATTAGCCCAATCGTCGGTGATCGATGTAGAGACGGAAATATTTTTATATAAAGGTGGTTTGGAGGTTTATTAGGTACAATTACAATTTGAGAACCTAAGAGACCTAACAAACCCTAATTTCCATTTTTAATTTTTAGCAAGATGGAGGTAGTTGGAGGTGTGTAGAGGTGATGGAGGCCTACACATGCTGAGGTAGGTGGTGGTTTTGGATTTTTATGATTTTATTTATTTGTGTTTTGTTTGTTTTTTGAAATTTTGAATTTCTTAAGAAACCGCTAGCAATTTTGCATGAAATCACTAGCATTTTTGGGGGTTATTGGCGATTTTGATTGGGTCACAAACAATTCAAGTAGAATCACTAGCGATTCAACTGATGTGTTAGAAATTTATGATAGTTTCATTTTGTTTGATTTGTGTTTGATAGTTTTTGTTGGTCTTTTGTGGATGTTATGGAGAGATTTTGACTACACCTTTGGATAGGATCCTAAAGATACTGGATGATGTTCGAGCTCGGTTATCAGATGTTGATTGGGATCACTTGGAGGAGGTTGGATTAGGATGGATTCATCATTATAGATGCATCTTAAAATACATTGTTTTATTAATATCTTTTTTGAGTGATGGTACCATGCCACAGAACATTTTGGTTTCCTACAAGAGAGATGACAATGACCTTGGAGGATATAAATGGGATATTACACTTACCAGTAAAGGGTGAGTCGGTATATGTGATTGATGAGGCATGAAGGGGTATTGTGATGAAGAGTTTATATGGAGATGATGGATCTGATATACTTTATACTTCCAGGGATTTTTCATGTGGAGCATTATATAGTGATGACAAGGATGGTCAAGCTCTAGTCATGATAATGATGATGGGTATTAGTTGTTATACCTCACTAGATTCAATCGGAGGTTGATTTTCATGATTGTTGATTAGAGTGGTAGTTGATATTATGATCTATATTATAAATTTTTCTTGGTCCCCGATTTTTGGCACATGTTTACAAGGATTTTGGTCTTGGAGTACGTGGTCGAGATTTGGGGTTGATGTGTGGCTCTTTTTGGAGTGTTGGGCATACAAGCACATTGCGGTGGCTCATCTAAGGGGTGTGCTATGGATGAGATGGATTGAATTGGAGTACCAAGTGGGTTTTATGAGGTGGCATTCAGATCATGCAGCCATGGGGCCTCTTATAAGTGATGATTACTACAAGAATCTTCTAGTTGGCTTACGGTGGTGGAGACGTTATTTAGAGGCCTTATATAGGTTTTATGGTATGGCTGGTGTGGAGGGGGAGTTGAGGGAACTATAGTAGGATAGGTGGGTATTGGTTCAAAGGGAGGAATAGTGGGATTTGATTATATTTATTCATGTTAGGCAGCATTTTGGATTGATTTAGGATGTGTTGGGGGTCACATTGGCCTACCGAAGAGATGATATAAAGTCGGATGTAGCACTACTAATTATTTAGGAGGCATTTGATATTGTAGATGAGGAGGGGGAAGGGGTGAGGTTGGATGAGTAGGGGTAGTGGTGTGGTATGATGATGCCAAAGTGATAGAAGCCTACCTTTGCATGGTGGTAGGGGTAGCTAGACGGTTTTGAGAGACATGTGCGGGCCCATGTAGAGGTTACACCTCGAAGGGTGCTTTGGTGGTGAGGGTGGAGAGGAGGGTGATAATGATTATTTAGAGGCTACCATAGCTAATTTAGATATCAAGAAGGCCACATTGCTAGGTGAGTGGGATACACTAGTGGCTAAGAGGGATACTGATGGTAGGGGAGAGGGATGGGTGGGCTAGTAGCTCATAGGCATGACAAGAAGAGCTCATGCGGGACAAGGCTAATCGAGATAGATATAGGACGTGACAAAGAGGCCTTTTGGAAGGCCTTTAGGGTTATTGGCCCATCTATCTTAGGGTTTGAGTTACGGGCATCCAGATCCCGAGAATAATGGTAAGATAAGGTCACCTAGTGATGTAAGTGTGGTGAACTACCAAGAGTTGTGTGATGATATTCGATATTATGAGGATATAGTGAGTTAGAGGCTTCCAAATGAGCCTCACTATACTATATTTTTGGCTCAAAAATGACAAGTTCCTTTAGGTAATGGCGCGAGCATGGGTTAGCCACCTATATGTCCAGATGAGGGATCAGCCATAGGTCTAGATGATGATTAGGAGATCGAGTACTTGAGGGAGTGTTTGATTGATGAAAATTCAAGTGTACTAGATAGTTTTGTAGATTATGATGATATTTTTTTTATGTATGAGGCTCTTTTGAAGCTCTTTTTTATGGTGTATAGACATATGATATATGATGCTCTTGAAGCCCTCGATGTATAGACATTATATATATATATATATATACATGGTTTTGATGTTTGAGTTATGTTTTGAGTTTTGTAATGATTGCAATGTGATAAATGTAGTTGGTGATGATGTTTTAGTTGATGATTTGGATCATACAAGTTATGGATGTATGTGAAATGTATAATTATTTTTAGATTAGAGATGTGTGATGTGATTTTGATGATCTTGGATATGTTTTTGTGAGATAATGATCTTGTTGTTTGATTAATGCACTATAGATGGATAAGAACAAAATGTGAAATGTTTGCTTCTTTATTATTCTGGACACATATAGTGTATGATGGTAAGGCGATTTATACATACGATACTACACATATAGCCTTGTAATGAGTGCTAACATATGACTCGCAATAGGTGTTCATACTAGGATCATACATAGATATGAGATATTTATATCCATACTTTTCCAACATGGAAAAGGTTTACATGTAGCGAGCATGAGGAAGCAAGTTCTTCTTGATAGTTCCCAAGGTTTTCCTAACTCTAGATATGGTACAAGTTGATTGATGTGGGAAACTTGCATTTTTGAAAAGTCTGGTCAATGCGGGAAGCTTTCATAGGATGGATGCTTTTTTATTTTTATATGAGGGTTTATCAATGTGGGAGCTATTTTTTATATGTAATTTGATTTGAGTAGCAATCCTTCAAGGGATTGGTCTACAATTTTGTTGAACTTTTTATTTTTGTGGTAGCCGTCCTTTAAGGGAGTGGTCTACAAATTTATTTGACATAATTGTACTTTTTAGATATCCTTCCTTCATGGGATCAATCAATATTTTTATTGTATCCATCCCATGGATATTTTGATTTTGAGTTGGAGGCACACCTAGGTAAATTTTTAGAAGGAGATAAATAAATGTATAAGTTTCATGTGTTTCCTCATCATGTTGCTAAATAGGATAAAATAGGGGATGGGGAGAGTAATTATTACAAGGTTACCTAGTTGTGAACAAGTAACTTTTCTATACATAATATGCTATGGGTAGAGCTTTGGTGCCCATATTTAAGGTCATGATAGGTATGTTGATGAAATACCACATGATTCCAAATCATTTCAAAATTGATAAGATGTAAGGATGATGGATGAGGATCTTAGTATAACTAAGGTCTCATGGGTTGATATGTTAATAGTAGAATGACTGTAGATGTAGGCCATTAAGAGGCTCCTTTTCATTTTTACAATCAAGAGAGGCTAAATGGAAATCTCCTAGGACCCATACTTGTGAGTGATAATATATGGTCCAATGCAGTTTAAATCAAACTTCCCATGTTTTCTCTTTTCTATGTTAGTGACATACCGATTTTATTCAAGAATAATATCACCTGGAACATTGAAGTCACGTTTTTGAGTTATTTTTGTATGTAAGTTTGATTCATTCTTGAAAGATGTTGATATGTTCAAGTGCGGTCATATGATGTGCATCTAGAGTTCTAGTTGTGATAAATTCTCTTGATGATAATCCTTATCGATATGAGGTCTTGAAGAGAGACACGAGATATGGAATCAAAAATTTAAGAGGAAGAACAAATTCAATTCCATAGAGTAAAGAGAAAGACGTAGCTCCCATAGGGGTTTGAAATCTAGTCCAACATGCCCATAATGTGAATGGGATTTGAAGATTCCAATCCCTACCATCTTGATCAACTTGATTTTGGTAAGGATTTAATGAGGACTTTGTTAGATGCTTTCGCTTATCTGTTTCCTTCTAGATAATAAGGTGAGGAAAAAAATACGTTTGATATTGTAAGTGTCGTAAAGTTTTTGGAATTTCTTATTTTTGAAGTATTTTCCATTATCTATGATGATTTTTTGAGATACACAAAAATGAAAAGTAATGTGAGGGTAGATGAGGGGGATATCTTCAACCTATTTTGTAAAATACTCAATTGTTGTGATGATATAATTATGTCATTTTGATGAGAGAGGGTTGATGAGACCAATAATGTCAATCCCCATTGTGAAAAAGGCCGAGAGGTCTTGAGCGAGTTGAAGAGCATGACTGGGGATATGTGTGAGGTTGGAATGTTGTTAAAATTTGACGCATTTCTTAACATAGTCACAACAATATTGATTAAGTGTAGGCTAATAGTAGTTCATTTGTAGGATCTATTCAAAGCAACAACTAAAGCTGTTGAAGTGTCCACCACATATGTCATAGTATACTTCTTCAATGACTAGAAAAGCCTTCATATTTTGATACACTGGAGGAGGAGGCCATAAAATCCTATTTTGTAAAGGATACCCCTAGGATGACATAGCGAGATGCACATTGTTAAAAGGATATTTTGCCATTTTTGGATAGATCCAAAGGTATTTTGCTAATGGATAGATGATCATATATTTGTGTGTACCAAGTGTCGGATGAACTGTCTTCTATGTGATTAATGGTGGAAATATCAATGTTTGTGTAAGATGGTTGATCGAGTTCATGAACAATGATAAAATTTTTGGAGTAAATCGGGTAATAAAGGAATGAGTGAGGCCAAAGAATCCATTGTGCCTATGAATTTGTTATATGAGCAAGGGGTGGTTTTGATTTCATAATGGTAGAATATTTTTAATAAATCTTTGACGATAGGTTTATACTTTTGTAGGATCTCATTTTTACATTAATAAGTCATCTTAATTTGATTGATGACTATTTTTAATTCCCCATAGATGTCAAGGATTTTTACACCGAGAAATGTGGTCGTCTGGAGTCCCATCTTGAAGGCCTCGTATTCCTTCATGTTATTAGTGCATTAGAAGTTTATTTTGAAAGATATTAGAATAGGAGTATCCCAAGGGGCTATTATAACTATTCCAGCCCCTCCCCTACCTACATTTGGACCCGTCAAAGAACAAGGTCATTTTAAGATGGGTGTTGTAATGATCAAGAGTGTTGATTGACTTGTCAAGGAATGGTTCCCAAGGAATTTTGTTGGTAGGAAGGGGAGCTTCTACAAGCTAATCAGCAATGACCTGCCCCTTAATGGATTTTTGAGAGATGAATTCAAGATCAAAATCAGTCATGAGCATGAGCCATCTAGTGATGTGATCATTGTGATATGGTTTAGAATACATAGTTTTTAGTGGACTGAAGTTCATGACAACATAAGTTTTTGATTGAGCGAGATAGTGTGAGCTTGGGACGTTGTGAAGTACAAGGCACAACACAAATTTTCTACTTTAGAGTAACAAGTCTTATAGTCATGAAGGGTGCATCTAATGTAATAGATGGCATGTTCCTTACCTTCTTTGTCTCGATGTGATAACATGGCTCCCAATGCATGGTCAATTACTGAGAGTTATAAAGGTAAAGGGATCCTCCTCACGTGGAGGTGTAAGAACTAGTGGAGATAAAAGATATTGTTTAAGGGCGTCAAAGGCTTGTTGAAAATTATTTTCCCACTTAAAATGGATATATTTTCTCGAGAAGATGATGAAAAGCTTGGAAGCGGTATGATAATTGAGAGATGAAATGATGAATGCACTAAATATTCCCTTAAAGGTTGTGAAGGTACATTTAAGGTTAGATGGTGGAGTTATTTCAATAATGGATTTAACTTTGGTAGGGTTGAATTTAATTCCCCTAATAGCTACTATAAATCCAAGTATTATTCATGCGAGAACTTTGAAAACACACTTAACAATATTGAGATGGAGGAGGAACTATAATAGACGTACAAATTTAACATTAAGAAAAACTAGATGCTCCCTTCAATGTTTGGCTTTACCTAGAATATTTTTCGACATAGTCTTCTATGGTTTTATGGATGAGGTCATGGAAGATGTAGGTCATGGTGTGGTGATAAGTAGCTCCTACATTTTTCAGGCCATAAGGAATTACTCTATAACATAAGGTTCCCCATGGGGTGATGAAGGATGTCTTGTGTTGATCTTCGATGCAATGAGAATATGATTTTAACCAGAGAAACCATCTATAAGAGACATGATCTCATGGATTTATATAAGATCAATGAATTGGTTGATATTTGGTAAATGGTAATCATATTTAGGAAAGCGATGTTAAGGTCTCGAAAGTTTGTAGATATTAGAAATTTTCTGTGGTGTTTGTTGTGAAAGGAACGATGTTAGAAACCCTCTGTGAATATCAATATGTAGTATGAATTTGGCTAAAAGAAGATGCTAAATTTATTCTTTAAATAGTAGTATGACATGAGGATGTATCCTAAGAAGTTTTTACTTCACGGGATTAGCATTTGAGACAACACGATATTATGCATAATGATTTTAGGGTTTATACCAAACATGTCACTATAGGATGATGTGAAGGATTGAGTATGTTTGGATAGGAAGGAAGTGAATTCTTGGACTTCATGTGGGTCGAAGGATTGGCTGATCTTGACAATGTGTGACTCTTGTGACGTGCCAATATTAATGTCAATGGTTGATTTGTTGAGAAGTGCGAGATGTTCTAGGAGGGAGGGATTTATGGAGATACAAATAGTTAACACCCATATAGGTTAGGATGATGTCATCTTCATGGCGGTGAAGAAAGTGGATAGTAGGGGAATCCTCTTCCATCATGTGCAAGTAATGAGAGAGGAATATTTTTGTTTTTACCGTTATATGGATAAGTTAGCATTCCAAGTGTGATAGTATTGACTAAAAAAGTTAGGAGGGATAGATATAGTATCATTATTGTCAGAGTGTGGATATGATAGTAATGATAAGGGTGTTGAAGGTTTTTGTTAATGATGACGAATCGAAGAAGGCACTTTGAAGCTGAGGCCATATTTTTTGTAAGGTTTTCTCAAGTCTTCAAAGGGTAAATCATGAAAACCCTACTCATATTGTCTCGGACCAAAGCCCTTCCACACACAACGAGGGAGGTATGTCTAAGAAAACCGAGGTTTATCCAAGAACACAAATTTTGAGGAAAATGGTTTAACATGTGGTTGTTTATCGAGATGAGATGATGGTGGTCGATGGATCCATACACTAACCATGTTTGAAGGAGAGGGATATCTGAAGGAAATGATATTTCCAACATTAGGCTTATAGAGCAGTTGTTTATCGGGTTTCCCATAGGTTTTAGGTGTAGGGAGTGCATTAAGGGTTAGGAGATGATACTCCCCCATTGATAGAAGTTGCATGACATATTTTAAGGAGTGATTGTCTAGTACTTTAGATGTAGGGATGGAATAATTTGTAGAATCTTGATTTGATGATGTGGATTTTTGTAAAGGAAGTAACAAGTTATTAGGTTTATAAATTATGTGATAAACTTTCAAATGGTTAGTATCGGCGGGAAGGATGAAGGTTTTACCATTGTGTTCACATTTTAGATAGCAATGTAATGTAATGTGGGACGGTAGGCAATTGGGAAACTATAGTGTTGGGTAGTTGAAGTTATTTAAAGGTGTGTGATGATATAATGTTGATGTTGGTAGCATTGTTGATCATAACTCTCTTAATGAGAGTGTCATTGATTTGGGCAAAGGTGTAAAGAGGGAAGATCACGATCTTGGTTGTAAGGAGGGATTTAAGAATCCTCAAATGTGATAGTGTCATACATCTTGAGTGAGCCAACAAGGTTTGAAAATGGTTAGGTATCATCGATGGTACAAAAATGGATTAAAGAGCCTCAATCATTGCTTATCAATGTTGTCAAAAGTTCTAAATGGGCTCATAAAGGGACATCTTAACAATAGTTTGATGTAAGCTGTTTAAGGACAATGTTCTATATAGATGTGTTAGATTGATTGTGTAAAGTGGCAAAGAGGGAAACCTTGGTCTTAGAGGGTGACGGGCTAGGTGATTCGAGAGGAATAAAAATATGGAGACCTTGGGCCCATTTTGATTTGGGCATTTTGAGTCTTATGCACAATATCTTGTGGTTATGCAGATGGCATCTATCCGATGAAGAATGGCTTTACTATAGGAAGCCTCATTTTAATTAGATATAATGTCAAGTGATGGTTTTGAATTGCTACATTTTGGGGCTTGAGAGATGGGTTTAATTTTATGTTTGGATTTGATTGATTCAAAATCGGAAGGTGGATGATTTTGATCTACATGAAGAAGTCCTTTGTTGGTGAGACTTTAGATTATAGCATGGAGGACTTTGCGGTCCTTAGTGAAGTATCCTAGTATCCGATGGTGAGCACAAAACACCTCATAGTTATACCAAGAGTTTTTCCATCCACGAGGGTCGAGGGCTTAATAGGTGGTAATGTTACGATTGATGATCGGATAATATTTTCAAGGATTTTGGTATAATATCCTACTTTGGTTAGATGAGATGTAGATGGAGGTGAAGGAAATTGAATACTACTATGATGTTTTAGGGGTTTGAGAGAACAAAAAGGTATTCTATGAGGAATGTTTAGGAACTAGTTGAGGAATAAATTTAGATTTGGTGATTGTGATGGAAAGTTTGGATGAAGGATGAGGCCCCAAAATAGATGGCAAAGGTTGTAAGCTCTTTGACATGCCTATTTAGTGATTATGCAGTAGGATTTGTGTCTTTCTAGATTGGTGATTTCCATGTTTTTAAATTAAATTACTAAGCTCTTTGATGTGATGATGAACATGACATGATCTTAGAAATAGCTATTTAAGATTTTAATGACAATTTTATTTTATTGAGATCTTGAAGGGATAGTAGGGGAAATTTTTATGGGAGGAGATGCAGTAAATTTTGTATGTTGTGATGTATATGGACTCGAGATCTCAACATTGACGAGATTCAAAGAGTCATGTGGTTAAACTGGTGTTTTAGTTGTGGAAAACTTTGGGTAATAAGGGTGTAAGTGGGAGATCATTAATAGTGTTGATGATATGATGGGACCCGACGGTGTTAGATTGAGGTTGACTACTAGATGGGGATGATTCATGAAGGGTTGTTTAAACACATCCAAACTTTGATTAGGAGGGGAATTTGGTTATCAAGTTGTAATTCGTCATGGTCGATAAGATCTTGAGAGAGAGAGAGAGAGAGAGAGAGAGAGAGAGAGAGAATGCCTATACTTCATGTATGTTTACATAGTAAATGTTTTAATATAAAGTCATAATTTCCACATATTTCATTAATAATGCTTACAACATAGTGGTAGGGTATGTGACTTGCAAACCACATGTTAAGGGTTCATTTTTTTACATTGGTTCTAGTTTGTGCAAACATACATGATGTTTGGGCTCTTCCAAGTGAGGTATATGAATTTTCTTTGGATCTTCATTGGTTCCTTTCTGATCTTGAAATAAAATTCCATACTATGAGTATGTTTGTTTTCTCATCCTTTATAATCCTACCATGATGAGTTTGAATTTTTATTCAACCTTTTCTTTTATTCCTTTGTGTTTTTATAATCTTGGAATAAAAATCCTTTCCAATTAACCCTTGAGAATACATTTCTTACTACTACTTGAAATTGCTTTTAGGATCTAAATTCTTCATGCTCCCAAATCCTAATCTCAATCAATGGAAACAATACTACTTACCTTTTTGTATACACATTTATAACAAATATTAGATATGGAAATTTTTATGTAAATTTTGTTTAGAGAAAAACATTTGACTACACTAATTCACTTTCATGAGAAAATATAGTTGTATTTTTATTGTTTAATATTGAACGACATTGGAGTTGTAACCTAAATTATTGACAAATTATAATATTCAATACCCATGGGAAAAAATTGTCACAAGATAGCCAACATATTATTATAGTAATTTTGGAAAAAATATCAACCACAAAGTGTAATGAAAGAAAAGAAACCAATACTACAAAAAAATAAGTACAGAAACTAATCGAAATATAAAATAGAATTTTTCTCTAGTTTCTTTCAAAATGATATTATCTAGTTGGATGAAGCTCGGATGAAATCACATAAGATATGTATGAAAAATAAGGATAAATGAAGAAAATATTTGAGAGTAAAACCACCTCTAGAGAGTTTGAATTAAGAAACTTGGTACCGCTTTGGGATAATATATATGAAGATAAGGGAAAACATGGAAAGTTTGATCCACAGTGGATTTGACCATATATAGTAGATATCCACATTTTGTATTTTCTTGTCAGCAGAAAACATCTCAAGATTTTTTTCAACTGGATGTAACAAAAGTGAGTCCCTTTACAAAGTGTATATGGTGTGTTTTTTTTTCCTTTTTTGTGTACATATTTATTACTTTGTGTTTTCTTCTACCCTATTTCCAAGGATTGTTTTTTTGTTTTTATTACATGACTCTTATTGGCATTATTTATATTTAGATAGTTTATCACATTATAATTGTCTATACTCATTTGTTTAAAATAATCCACCTTGTAGAGTGTTGAAATTGGTGCCCCTCATTATGTATTGTTAAATGTCCATGTGTAATTTTTTAGGCTATTAAGATTATAAAAACAATATAGTTTAATGCATACTTAAATAGAAATATTAATGTAAATGGAAAAATATTGATGTAAGAGATTTTAAAATTAGTCTAGTAGTTTTGGTAATTTAGTACGTTACTTCTTATTCTTATGAAAGTTAGAAACATGCTAAAGGGTTCATGAACATAATAATATTCACTTTTTAGTATTCTAAGGCCACAAACCACTCCAATATCTCTACCAAAAAGATTGAGTTTAGTCATATGAGATTTAGAGATCTTTAATTTTTATTAAATTATTTTTATAAATGTTTTTTTCCCTAGTAGGACACACAATTATGAATTGGCCTTAAAGTATTGTATAGTTAAATATATTTATAATAGAATTTTTTTATTAGAATTTATCCTATTTTTTCACATTAAATAAAAATAAAATATAGGTTTTCGAAAGACAAATCAACATTATTCAAGAGGTGTCGATAGAGATGAAGAATAAATATATATATTTGTAGTAAAATAAGTTTTTGAAATATATTTAACATCCATGTAAAATTATTTGTTTAAGAGGTTTATTTGTAATTTAATGTGAAGACTAAGAAGTGGCATAAGTTGACATTAATGAAGGGGTAATTTAGAATGTATTATGTTTTATGAAATAATTCTTGGTGTCTTATTTTCATAATGATTGTGAATTTCAATAACTTTTTTGGTCCACCATGGCATTTCTGAGACTAAAAATATATGTATAAAAACACTATGCAAAACAATGTGTGTGTGTGTGGGATGCGAGGGTTCATTATAAGAAGTTTTATGAATTTATTAATTTACAATTAACCATGCATAATCATAAAAACCCATTAAACACTTGAAACAATGATAGAATGATAACTTAAATACACAAGAGTGGATGAATACTTATTTGTACATAGTGGAACAAAGGAGATTTGAATGTGCATATAGGAGAACGGACTAATGTAAGACTAGAGATGCTTTGTTTTTAGACTACAACTTGAAAATGACATGGTCAAGGACCATACAATTGTTGTATGGTCTCGCCCTAATTTTGTATGATCTTGATTGGTATTTTTGTTCTTTGGACCCTTTTGAAATCAACTTATATAAATTTCTATGCATTTTTCTTTCCAGGGAATTTAATTTTTGTATTTCATTCTTGTTTACACAACCTCGAAACTTGTTAAGGCTTGCAACAAAGTGGATACCATATATGCTTACAACACCCTTCATCAAAGCATCAAATAACAAAATGAGAAATTAGTGTGTGGTGATGCTAGACTACCCTTAGCACTTAACTCTTATCGAACCAATCCAAGTGTTACATTACATGTCGTCATGTGGGATCAAGCCTCATGTAGTTATCATAGGTGTATGCATTAGTGTGATTCTGATATAATCTAACCCCATATGAGTGCCCTCATGTCTCTTGACATAAATATATTGGGATAAATTTAGAGTAGATAATTGTACCCGAGATGGTAGCGAAGTGTGATGTAGTGTGCTTCAGGTACATAACTAAACCCTTTTATCCTTTAAGGACCTTTAAAAATGCTTAGAGTGATTTTTATCTTTTTTAGGCATGACTCTAAGACCTTTTGCATGCTTGGAAATGGAGAAATATAGACTCTTTGACCTGGTTGAGTGATTTAGACGTATATTAGTAGCTACTAAATGACGTGTAACTAACTTAGGAAGATCCATGAGAACATTGTATGATTTTGGATTGATATTTGTAATAGAGCTTGTGAAAGTGTCGGGTGAGTAATAAAGTGATATTGACTTGCTTATATATTTTTCCATAGGTGAAAATTTATGATAAGGACAACCCGAGGAAGATGAAATAATGTAATAAAGATATTCAAATTGAAATCGAGTTGGGAGATGTAAAGGGGAAGGACCGTATAATTTGGACAAGACCATATAACTTATTTTGACCAAATTGTATGGATTTGGACAAGAATATTGTGATACAAAACCAAAAACTCGGAATGATGCATGGTGATGAATTAATTATTTTTTTATTAATAATTCTTGAGTTTGTGATAGAGAAGAGTGTGTATATGAGAAAGTCAATAATGAGCTAGGAGATGTTATACTTGGACTTAGAATTTGAGAATTTGACATAGAATGTAAGAATAACCAAACTTATCATTGTTAAAGGATAAATTGCCAAATCTTAGTGTCTACATTTCCCCCTTAAGTGTGTAATTAAAAATTCATGCTTGAAATAAAAATATACCTAAGTTTGCACATAAACTTTATCATCGTTTGATAGTCATCATTAGATGTATTGGTGTTATCTCTCTCCATGGTGAAACTTGCAACACCAAGTGTAGTCAATTCCTATGATAGAAACTGACGTATAACTCAAAAATGTAAATAACCCTTGTAAATTTTGTAAAATTGAACTTACACAAAGTAAATTTAAAAAGATGCAAAAGATGGAAGGAATACACATGCTCATATGTAGATGGATGTGCTCTCATTCTTGATGTATTTTGAATATTTAGAGTTTTCACTAAAATATCAAAAGATTGGGGGTGATCAGTCCCCAATCATGCCAAAGGAGAAAATGGAGTGTTCATTGCATGTAACCTAACACTACAGAGAGAGGGATTAAAGTACTTTGTTAAGAGAGAAGACCATATATCATAATGTTTTGTAACCCTAATATCTTTCCCTTTACATTTGAAATAGGACAAAAAGGAATGGCTATGAAGAACGTATTTTCTTTGATACCTTCCAAAACCCCACGAACCACACTACTACAAGATGGATCTAGGTCCAATTTTATAAATAAACCACACACTTGAAAAGGAATAGATATACCTTGCCCCACTAGTTATTATACAACTTATACTGAGTATATGAATATTGGAATAACACAGAAGATAAGAAGGCTGTGTGCCTAGACATTTTTTGTAACTATATCCAAGTATTGTAAAGGAGAAGGAATGAAGAACATGTGCCCCCTATATAATGATTTTTACTTTGTACTTTGTGTCTAGAATTAAATTAGGAGTTTGAAAATATGTGTAGGAGTACAAGACTATTGGAAATTTATGAGAATATGTCCCTCTGCTTGTTAATTTCAATAGGGTCATGATTGTACTTGGTCTTGGCTAAAGTGTATGTTTTTTACTAGTATCAATTTATGCTAATTTTTAGTTTATATAGCCATTTTTATTATTTTTACCCTATGAAAACATGTTCCTTTTTGGTATAGCATTCATGTACCAATTGTAGATGTATAATATATCCCAATGAATTTCCCCTCTTTTGAGGCATGTTTGATCAATTACTTGAGCATGTGACTCAAAAGAAAATACATGTAGTCATGTTGGATATGTTTGAAAAAAATATATGTTGGATCACATAGAAGGATAGAATGATGGCCAACATTGGGAACCTAAACCTATAAAAAGGTTTTATATGTGGTGAAGAAGCAATATGCAACACGCAACAAGAAAGAAAAACAAAATTACATGTATATAAAAGTAGAAACAACAATGAATAAGTAGTTAATCAAGCTAACATGAGAAATAACATACAAAATAGTCACATAAAGGAAGAGATACACACACAAGGGACACCCATGGTGTCACAACATAATCACAATAGATGGAACTATAGGCTGCATACAAATAAGCAAGATGTATATACACAATATAGGAATAGAGACACAAACATGGGACACTCATGTTGTCACAAGATCAGCAAGGCACTCGGGATGCATACAAAAAGTAAGTACATATACCCAAGATAGGCATATAATCACAAACATGGGACACTCATGGTGTCATAAGAAAATCAAGGAACTCATAACATATAAAATAAGAAATCATTGATCAAGAAATCAATTAGTCAAGAAAGTAGTCTACATAAACAAGTAATGAAAGAAAAGCAAAAGTAAGTATAGAAAATAATGATACGAAAAACATGGATAACAAGATTGGTTATCTTTACATAAGACATGTGTATTATTCATGTTAGCTCAAAATATATTGCATATGTAGTATATGGAATTAAGTGTAATACAAAAGTGTGAAGCAACTAAAATGAAACAAAAGCACATAGTGTAGTAGATGTGCCCAAAGATTAGTATCAATGGGAAGGGACTAAGCCTACATTTTCATCATGTACCAACCTGTATGTGTCCTACATCAAGCTCAAGATACCTCTCAAATGCATATGTGTAAATACTATATATAAAAACTATGTTATCCATCAATCCAATATGACAAATGACATGTGTAAGTAACAAGTCAACCAATCCAACCATGACCAGGTCTTGATTTTGTAGTTTTTGCAAATATGTGAATGTTTAGGTATTATATGATTATTTGAATGTTATTGAATTGTTTTGAAAATAATTGTGTATAGGGAAGGGGGTAGTGTAAGAGCTACCCAATAAGAGTCTCATAAGGAGGCATGCCAAACCCAGAAGGTGAAGGAGGCTTAGTCTCCATTAGTATCTGGAGAGAAGAAGGATGTGCATGTATAATCTATGTAGAAAGCATAGTATGTAACATAGGAGAGAGTGATCTACAAAAGGTAGTTTGTGATCTAGAGGGGCTAATAGAAATCCAATAAGAGCATGATCCACTAAAAGTAGCGTTCGACCTAAAAGACAAATGCAAGCTAGATGCATTAGGAGGAGGGAGTACCATACTAAAATTAATATGTGAACTAGAAGCCCTATTCATAGGCACACTATGACTAAGAGTGGTAACTATATTTGTTAATCCAAGCTACTTAGATATATGATCCTAAAATGGGATACCCCTAAATGTAACCACTTATTGATTGTGAATAAACTTAAAAGATTGATTTAATATAAAGGGGATATCCATAAAAGTATGTATCCAAGGAAACTTAAAAACATGTCACGTGAGGAAATAGAAGAGGCAACTAGAAATTGAATATCCATAGTACAAATCCAACTATGATAGGAGAACAATATTCCCATTTTTGGCTAAGGATCAAATGTTACTTGATTTTTAGTAAATCCAAGAAAAATTGACTTAAGAGTGCATATATTATGTTAGGAAATTCTATCAACCAAAACACTATGTACAGGACTTTGATCAACAAAAGGAAAAATGTAAAATGTATTATAAATACAACTATGAGGCATATGAGTATCATCAAAAGTGATAACTAGAAAAATGTGGCGCACTAGTAATAGTACCAATAATAGCATCCAATGGGTGATTATAAGAAGGTGAGGGTGGTATAGTAAAATGAGTATGGTGCACCTTTGAAGTAGATTTAATAGTGTTGTGATCAAGAAGTGGGTCATTATAAATATTAAGATTTGCATTGTCATTAGTAGTATTATATTTAGTTGGAGTATCATACTCAATACTATTAGCATAGAGAAGATCTTGTAAAACATGAAAAATATTAATACATCGATTAGTAATATGGAAAATGCATCCATGATTAGTCAAAATGAGCATTAACATCAAAACTTTTACCAATAGGTACACTTGCATTAACCTCAAGTAGTGGAGGGAGAGATACAAGGTTGCACTCAAGTAATTGTTTAAGCACTATATGTGGTGCACAAGGTAAACACGTGAATTATGAATGATGAGCTTGTAATTATAGCTTTATGGGTTGAGATACAACATTGACCATGGGCTTTAACATTATATTTATCATCATTAGGCCTTCTTTTGAAAGTAGATTTTCCTTGAAATTTATGATTAAATGTGCTATGAGGATTAACAACATTGTTGAGATTATTCATGTTGAGGATTTTAGCTTCATAATCTTTCAATGTATGGAAAATATGATCAAATGAATTATCAAAAATAAATAATTCTTGGAATGATTTATAAGAATTTGTGTAAATATATCACGCATCTCACTATCGTCCAAAATATTATTCATCTTGGTAATCATAGTATTGCAACATAAAACATAATCACGATGTTCTTATTGGAACCTTTTCATATTTTACCCATTTGAGCATATGAAACTTTGTGTCAAATATTGTTAGATAATTGTGCAAAAAATTGATTAGCTAAGGGAGTGAAAGTATTAACATAATGCATAGGGACATCATAACATAGTTATAAAACAAAATATTTTAGGATCCGAGGAAAGAACTTAGTAAGTAATGTATTGTTATAAGCATAATCCAAGCAAGTAAAATGGAATGTAACAAGTCGAACAAAATTGATAGGAAAGGGATAAGAGGATACTTCTAATACAAGTGAGTTATGAAGAAATTGAGTAGAATTCATAACATGAGAAGAAGTAGATGTGTATTGTATTAATTTTAAGATTTGATCTTGCAAAACATGAATAATGGATTCAAAATTCTGCATGCTAGAAGAAGAAGAATATGAACCACTATGATCATAAAGAGGATATGTAGGAATAGTAGTAGTCATAGGAATAGAAATAACACCAATGTGAAGTGAAAGATTAGGTGTTCATAATGAAATAGGCATCGTAGATGTAGGAATAACAAATGTAGGTATATTATATGTTGAAGAGGGGACAGCCCAAAAAGGACCTTTCATTAGATGGTTGATCACAAGAGAGTTTAATGAAAGAATAATTTCGATAAGAGGATCAATATGATTAGGGTTCTCATAAAGTTGCACACAAAATTTAGATACATGAAGCATAACTGGTCTTTCTCCACATTGTGGTCCACATCATGATCATAGTCAAAAGAATGTTCACTATTTGTTTCCACTTCTTCCAAAGCCACTCATTAACATTATGATCTAAAATAGAAGGAATTATAGAAACATGGGGTGGAGAAAATGCCATGATGATTTGATTCTTGTAAGTAGTAGCAGGAGAAATATTAGTATGATTAATGGTTTGATGATAAAACCATTCACTACGTTGGAAGGGCATAGAGAGAAAGCATATACAAACTAAAAAAATGAAACCCCAAGGCCCCTAGGTTTAAGAAAAATGTTATATTTATTTCAAAAGTTGGGTTCACCAATTTTTTACACCCTAAAAATAAATGTATGCAAATGTTATACAAAATAATATATATGATCTAAGGGTTCTTAAATTAGGTTCTTCTGAATTAATTAATTTACAATTAACCATACATAATCATATAAATGCATTAATAATTGCAAAAATGATCAATGATAGAATGATATCTCAAATGCACAAGAGGAGATGAAGCCTTAGTTGACAAAGTGGAACATAATATTTCTCGATGTGAAAATAAGAGAAATAGAATGGTGTGAGACTCGAATATGCTTTTGTCGAGAGTGGAACTGTAATATGACATGTTGGAGGACTATTTAATTATTATACAATCTTTCTCTAGATTTTCATAATCTTACTGGTAATGTACGTTCTTGGAACCTTTTATTTAACTTAGGTGACTTTCGTACTTCACTTTCCTAGAAATGTGCTTTGATATATGTTTTTGTTGTTCGCATAACTTTAGCACCACCCGCAATGACCTGCAACAAAGTAAAAATCTTAGATACATAATGTGCTTTGATATATGTTGTTGTTATCCACATAACCTCGACACAACCTACAATGACACTGTAACAAATTAAAAACCTTAGATACTTATATTACCCTTCATCCAATAATTAGATAACAAAATGAGAAAAAAAATGTGTGGTGAGACCTGGAATACCCTTGGTGATTAACCTTTGCCTAGAAAATCTAATTTTTCACTACATGCCCTCAAGTGGGATCAATCCCCATATAGTTCTCTTAGGTGCTTGCATGCAAGTGTAAATGTGATCTAATCCAACCCCCTATGAGTTCCCTCATGTCTCTTAACACAAATATGGTGGGCTAATTATATAATAGAGAAATGTATCCAATGTGGTAGTAGTGTGCTTCACTACATGATTAAACCATTTTTCTTTTAAGGACCTTTACAAATGCTTGGAGTGACTTTGATCTTCTTTATACATGGCTCTAAGACATTTGCATGCTTGAAATGGAGGAAGATAGACTTTTGGCCTAGTTGAGTGATTCACACTTACAATATTAGTTCATCTAAATGATGTGCAACTGATTTAGGAAGATCTAGGAGATCCTTGAGTACTTTTGTATTGATATTTACAATAGGATCTTATGAAATATTTAAGTGAGTAATAAAGTGATATTGAATTCCTTATATAGCCTTACATAGGTGAAATATTACTATAAGGCCAACCCTAAGAAGATGAAACAATGCAATAAATATTTTCAAATTGAAATTAGATTTGAGAGATGTAAAGGGGTGGGACTTTACAATTCAACTAAGGATGTACAACATGTTTTGACCAAACTATATGTTATTGGACAAGAAACTTGTGATACAAAACCAAAATTTTTGTAATGATGCACAACTTTAGATGATTTACTACTTTTCTTAATGGACAATTCTTGAGTTTGTGATAGAGTAGAGTATAGAGATGAGTAATTCAAGAAAAAGCTAGGGGATGTATTGATTAGGCATATAATGTGAGAATTTGTCTTAACAAGGAGCTTAACCAAACTTGTGGAGCTTAACATAATTATAGGAAAAAGATTGATGCAATATGTTGAAAATTGGGTATTAACATTATTAGTTATGGAGAACCTCACCTTGTTAAATTCATTGTTGTTGTTCTCTCCGACTTAGACAAGATGGTGAAATATAATTAAACAAAATTAGGTTTTGTGTTTCATATTAGTTTCCTGGATTCAATTTTTACAATATTGGTTTCTTGGGTTTCATTACATTCTGGTTTGTCTTGTTAACCAAACTAAATTTAGTAATATGTTGATTGCCTTATGACTTATGTTGTTCTTCCGCAAGGATATCGACCATTATAATTTCTCGATAATGTAGTTTTAAACTCAAATGTGGTAAACAATAAAGAAAAATACTAAAAGTCTCTTTATTCATAGAAGGGAAGTAGTGTTCTAAAATGTAGTCCTTGAGAACCAAAATTTATGTGGAAAATACCATATTTAATATTTATACCAAAATGGTTAGTAGTATCATTGCCATCGCAATTGAAAGTAGGATTTGGGAGCTTGAAGATTTTAAGAGCAAATAAGTAAATTCAAGTAATAATAAAACATGTGTATGTAGAAGTAATTGAAAGAGGATTTTCTTTTTAAAATTATGAAGCCACAAAGAAAGGCAGAGGCTATTCCCCCGATAGAATACATCTATGTGCATGAACACAACATCCTTTCATGCCATGCATACATGGAAAACATTTAAACACTTAGTTTTTAGTGTTTTTTTTTTTTTCGGTTGAAAACCACACCATTGTTAATGTTCAAAAACACATTTACCCTCATTGCTTTTCGTAGGATTCGACTTTTGCAACCTCCAAATTGTCAAAGCGCAATGTTACCAACCGAGTTGTTGTTGTTGGCATGCACCAATGGTTTGTCAAAACTTATATTTAAAAAAAAAAATCTGTTGAGGTGACCCCTACCCGTGTGACCCATGCATGGGCATGCATGTACTCTATGGGGGCATTTATACACATAGGTGCATTCTATCGGGAGAATAGCCTCGACACAAAGAAAGAGGGGGAAAGACCAAAATAACAGAACAAACATACATACTCATCATGGTGGTAGGAGAGTCAAATACGAAATATTATTCCAAAATAGAGAAGGAATCCAATGAAGACAACAAAATTCATAAACCTCGCCCCCTCTCAATGTGTTGAATACATACTTCTATCTCTACACAATTTATAATATACATTTATCGTCTTAGAGGCTATATTAAGATCAGAAAACATTTATAGATTTGCTGCACACTTAAATAGGAAGACATAAGTATGTATATCAGTAAATAATATTTGCTGTTATGATATGATGATATAAGTATGTATGCGTAGGAGCAAATTTTAGCGGCGTCAAATATCATAACCTAAAATGGAGAGAAGTAGAAGAAGAAATAAAACTGTCAAGACCAACGTCACCTTTGATCCGTTCCGTTCAGTTCGGCCTCCGAAGGCGGAGGTCCCGGGTGGAGAGAAGGATGGTATATCTTCTGCCCGCGTGCAGAGTGCCGGGAATTTGAAGCCGGTGTTCCGGGCGGGTGACGTCATGTAGAGGCGGGCAGAAAGGCCGGCAGACGTTTTCATTCGTTCACCGCCCAGTCCCACACGCAATTCAAGGGTACCTGCGGCCGCATTAATACTTGATTGCAAACGTGCACGTGGAGGGATACCAGTGGTGGCCCGGCGTTGACAGCGACTGGATGACCGGTCAGTCGGGGCACCCCCGTGACCACTCTTCTGCCTCCCCCTCGTGGAGCCATCAATTGGAGGTGGGCCCCACGGACAATAACAGAGACAGGTCTGCCCCGGGGGCCCCGCCACCCAGCCGCGACCCGTTCCCTTCCGGCCACCGGCACGGCACGGCACGGCACGGCATTCTTTTTCTTGCAGTGAAGAAAGAAGAAAGAAGAAAGAGAATCTGTGTATAATGAAGGGACGGGCGTGCACAATGTACGGTCCCGGTAATATAGGGGCGTTCGCATGCGCGACTGCACCACAGCCTGTCTCGACGTGGCTGTCACACTTTCAAGAGCGTACACGTGTCGGGGCTTTTCTTTTATTGACTAACTAGTTGCTAATAGGTCGCTAAATTGTGGCTTCGGATTGGATCCGCGTATTTAATCGGATCGGATTTCGTTTTTAAATAATGATACCTTTTTTCGGATCGGATTTCGTTTTTTAAAATGATGCCCTTTTATTTAAGCCGGAAGGTCACATGAGAGGGGGGTGGTCGTGGAGCCTTTGGCTAGCTTCAAGTCCGGGGTTCTCTTCTGAGTCCATCCCTCTCGTGGTTTAAAGTAAGTATGCTCCTTGCCGCCCAAAATCTGTGTTTTTCTTTTTAAAGAAAGAATAGGTTCTGCATTACTAGTTCTGCATGACTAGTGGAATATGTTCCAGGATGAAAACATGAGACATGGATTCTTCTTTCTTTCTTTCTCTCTTTTTTTTGGCCAACGAATAATATAGATATCAACATCTTTGTCCATGTTTTGGATTATACATAACACGATACACTTTCTTAAAAGAGCATATATTTAAATCAAAACTTTCATTCGAGTAAGCAATCGCGATTAGAGGCATTCAATCTGTCAAAATCACCCATGGAACAATTCTTGCATCATCTATTTGGCTCTATATGTCACTAGAGGAACTTGTACCGTGAATGGCTTAACAAGATAACATCCTCACCATTGGACTACAACCCTTTCTATGAGAGATGGATTCTTTTCAATCATAACTTGTAAACTATGGACTAGAATCTTAATTATAAAATATCGATTAATATAAAGTGATTTTGAAATTACATTTGATATATATATATATATATATATATATATATATATATATATATATATATCACATATGAATCTATCTTAAAACTAGCAATGGAAATGCCGAAGGGGATCTATTGAAGATTTCAAAAGAAAGGGAGAGAAGAGTGGTGAAGAGAAATGGTTTCAATGTGGAGAAGTGTGAGGGCAAAGAACATGAAAATGAGGATAAAAAGTGAAATCCAATCCAAGTGCTTCCTATTGAAGCTTTCCATATATCCAAATATATGCTTACATTCTACATTCAAACTACTAGTTGGTATATTGGACACAATACATGCAGTGCTCTACTTGGGTGATGGTAGAATGAGTCATCCAAGGTAGAAATATGACTTGGAAAATTCTCAAGTGAAACCACATGAATGGGCCTTTGAAACAAAAACAAGATCTGTCATGTATGCGTTGAAGATCAAATTTATAGAGCGGAAAATATGTTGCGAGATACTACACGCACATAGGTGAATCGAATTTGATGAGTAATGAAGAACTTATAAAACTCACCTATGTAGGAGCTCGAACAATTCAAAATGCGCAAAGTGCCTTCAGAACGCAATGGAAATTGCACACAATGTCTTTAAACACTACTAGATTGGCCAAATTTGACACAAATCGCCACTAAAATTGTCAACACATGCCCGCACATTTGGGTGCTCTAAACATCATAAATAATATAATCAACGGTGGAGATTGATTTCATGAATGACCATAGGGTGATTCTAATAGGGACAAACACCTTGGCGTAATTATTTAAATGAAAAATGTTAATATGTATCAAATTTTAAGGTTTCTATCTCTTATTTGTCTCATTATTTGCATTGGAAGGTTTCATATTGATTAACAACTCTATCAATTTCTCCACAAGTTTCTTTTTGTTTTCCTACACTATTGTGTTGGGATAAAAAAACTCCTTCAAGAAAAACAAATGAGCTCCAAACTCTACCATATGTCCAAGATATCATGATTTTTCAACCATCTTCTCTAAACAAGAAAGGAAAATGACCTATAATAGTCAAATGGATGTCATATTTAATGTCATCCATTTTTATTGAAATATTACACTATTACACGCCATCACTACCCCTACTCCCAACTATTACCCTTAACATTAATGATTTAATATCTCTTGGTTAAAGTATTTTTGTTTTTAGTATTTTCCAATAAGCTTAAATATGTTGTAAATGATCATACTTTTGATTTCAATTGGAGTCTTACCTCTTAAAGAAATTGTGATTTATTCCACCTATTAATGTATAATTTTAGCATGGGACTAGTTATTTGCTACGCTTTTTATATCCTGCAAGTGTATTTGTGTGTTTATTGATTATTTTTCCATATTAAGGTTCTTGTTAACTCATCTTCCTTGTTTTTAATCGAGTCTCTAATGTGTTTTCCTTTGTTTCCTCTTGTTTCCTTCTTTTTTCTCATGTTTTATCACTCTTACTCGGGATTTCTTGCTCGGGATTCCCTAAATTTTTGACTTCCTTTGCGAAACATAGTACAATTCTAATCAATGGCCAAAATCATATTATATTTTTGGTTTCACATTTTTTCACTCCTTAATTTCTACTCTTGTTCTAGGTCCCTCAAGGTTTTGGCCCTCCTTTCTCATCCTTTTCCACCTATTGCATGTTGGCATGTGCATTAGTAGGGTTCTAATTTGAATATAATAAGTCCATAAATACATGGGTGCAATACTAAAATTTGGAAAGGTTGTGAAAGTAATGATTTATTGATTTGAGTAATGAAGAAACATCCATGTGCCAAAAGTAGTTGCAAACATTTAGAGGAGAATTCAACATTTACTTGTTGCATTGATTGTAGCATTCATAGTAATAAGGGTCGAAACTTGCATTACACTAGAGTCTTTGTTGAGCTACATTACATTGGTGTGTTCTTATTAATACTTAACAATAGGATTTTTATGGAACCCTCCTTAAAAAACTTATAGATCAAGTGGTGAATATGGTTGGAACAAGATTTTCTAGTGTGGTGAATCCTAAAAAAATAATTTTTGTGATTATAGAAAAAATGGTGGAATTTTCTTTAGATGCAAAGGCAAACCTTCACCGATATTTATATTTTAGTGAAAAATTGGTGAATTTAGCATTTACAATAATAGAGGTTACACTAAAGGAATGGAACTTCATATCATTGTTCTAGTTGTGCTCTCAATTTCATTCTTAATTTTTCTAATTTGAGTTTCATTTTGATTGTTATCATTGTCCAAAGACAAATGAGATGACACAAATGGTTTTTCTTATTAAAAGAAAATATTTCAACTCCTAAAAATGTTGCATTGGATTTCTTTCTTGATGCCTTTAATATGATCGGATTCATTTTAAATGATGTTTATTTAAGTCGGGAGGTCACATAGGGGATAGTCGTGGAGTTTTGGCTAGCTTCAAGTCCAAGGTCCCCTTATTGATAGATTATTGTATCACTTTAGCTTTGTGGTGGTTTAAAGTAATTATGCTCCTTGTTGCCTAAAAAATTGTGTTTCTTTCTTTATTAAGAAAGAATAATTTTGTTGATGAACAATTTCTATGTTCCAAGATCAAAACATAAGAGATGGATTCTTCTTCCTTTTACCAACGAATAACATACCTAAACATCTTTTTGTGAGGCAGCATATGTCTAAATCAATGGTTTCTTTTGGATAACTAGTCACAAGTAAGGAACATCCAATCTGTCAAAGTCACCCAAGGGGCCATGTCCTGTTTGAATCTCTATGTTAGGTATCTAGAGGGACTCATACCTGATGAATGGATTAACAAGATAACATCCTCACAATTGGACTACAACCATTTCCATGAGTGATGGATTCCTTTGAATCGCGACTTATAAAATATGGACTAGAATGTATATTATAAAATATCGATTAATATAAAGTGATTGTGATATTACATTTGAAATTTAAAAATAAAGTTATATAATATATTGCATAAATAGTGTAGATATATTAAAAATATTTATATGAAAAATGTTACTATGTATCAATTTTAAGGTCTCTATCTCATATATGTCACAATTATTTGCATTGAAAGGTTTCATATTGATTAACAAATCTATCACTTTCTCCACAAGTTTCCTTTTGTTTTCCTTGCTATGACTAGCTTGCACCATGGTGTTGTGCTTAATAAAATCTTTTCAATGGGCTCCAAAATCTACCATATTCCTAATATATCTTGATTTTTCAACCCTCTTCTTCAAAGAAGAAGAAGAATTGACCTATGATAGTCAAATGGATGCTATATTTAAAGTTGTCCATTTTTATTGCCACCACCACTCATCCTCCCTATTATACGTCAATTATAATGTGATTTTACTACCCTTGAAATTAATGATTAATTTCTCTTGTTTAAAGTATTTTTTAGTTTTTAGTATTTTCCTATAAGCTAAAATATGTTGTAAAAGATCATACTTTTGATTTCAATTGTGGGGCCCTACCTCCCGATGAAATTGTTATTTATTCCACCCATCAATGCCTAATGTTAGTATGGGACTAGTTATTTGCAATGATTTTTAATATATCCCAATGAATTCCCCCTCTTTTGAGGCACGCTTGATCAATTATTTGAGCATGTAGCTCAAAAGAAAATACATGTAATCATGTTGGATATGTCTAAAAATTTGTGTTAGATCACATAGAAGGATAGAATGGTGGCCATCATTGGGAACCCGAACCTATAAAAAGGTTTTTATATGGTGAAGAAGTAATATGAAACACGCAATGTAAAAGAAAAACAAAAATACGTGTATATAAAAGTAGAAACAACAATGAATAATTAGTTAATCAAGCTAACATGATAAATAACATAGAAAATAATCACGTAAAGTAAGAGATACACACACACGAGATAGCCATGGTGTCACAACATAGTTTCCATAGATGGAACTATATGTCGCATACAAATAAAAAGGGTGTATATACATAAGATAGGAATAGAGACACAAACACGGGACACCCATGTTGTCACAAGATCAAGCAAGGCACTCGGGATGCATAACAAGAAGTAAGTGCATATACCCAATATAGGCATAGAATCACAAACGTGGGACACCCATGGTGTCATAAGACAATCAAGGAAACTCATAACATATAAAATAAGAAATCATTGATCAAGAAATCAATTAGTCAAGAAAGTAGATCGCATAAACAAGTAATGAAAGAAAAGCAAGTAAGTATATAAAAATAATGATAAGAAAAACATGGATAACAAGATTGGTTATCTTTACATAAGACATGTGTATTATTCATGTTAGCTCAAAATATATTGTATATGCAAAGATATGGAATTAAGTGTAATACGAAGTGTGAAGCAACTAAAATGAAACAAAAGCACATGTATAGTGTAGTAGATGTACCCAAAGATTAATATCAATGGGAAGGGACTAAGCCTACATTTTCATCATGTATCAACCTCGTATGTGTCCTACATCAAGCTTAGAATATCTCTCAAATGCATATGTGTAAATACTATATATAAAAACTATGTTATCCATCAAACCAATATGACAAATGACATGTGTAAGTAACAAGACAACCAATCCAACCATGACTAGGTCTTGATTTTATAGTTTTTGTAAATATGTGAATGTTTAGGTATTATATGATTATTTGAATGTTATTGAATTGTTTTGAAAATAATTGTGTATAGGGAAGGGGGTAGTGTAAGAGCTACCCAATAAGAGTCTCATAAGGAGGCATGCCAAACCCGTAAGATGAAGGAGGCTCGGTCTCCATTAGTGTCGAAGAGAAGAAGGATGCATGATGAATAATCTATGTAGAAATCATAGTATGTAACATATGAGAGAGTGATCTACACAAGGTAGTTTGTGACCTAAAGGGGCTAATATAAATCCAAGGAGAGAATGATCCACTAAAAGTAACCTTCAACCTAAAATACAAATGCAACTAGATGCATTAGGAGGGAGTAACATACTAAAAGTAATATGTGAACTAAAACCTATTCATAGGCACACTATGACTAGGAGTAGTAACTATATTTGTTAATCCAAGCTACTTAGATATATGATCCTAAAATGGGATACCCCTAACTATAACCACTTATTGATTGTGAATAAACTTAACACATTGATGTAATATAAAGGGGATATCCATAAAACAATGTATCCAAGGGAAACTTAAACACATGTCACGTGAGGGAAAAGAAGAGGCAACTAGAAATGGAATATCCATAGTACATTTACAACTATGACAGGAGAGAACAATATGCCCCATTTTGGCTAAGGATCAAATATTACTTGATTTTTAGTAAATCTAAGAGAACATAAAGCAACTTAAGAGTGCATATATTATGTTGGGGAGATTCTATCAACCAAAACACTATGTATAGGACTTTGATCAACAAAAGGAAAAATGTAAAATGTATTATAAATAAAACTATGAGGCATATGAGTATCATCAAAAGTGATAACTAGAAAAAATGTGGCACACTAGTAATAGTACCAATCATAGCATATAATGGGTGATTATAAGAAGGTGGGGGTGGTATAGTAAAATGAGTATGATGTACCTTTGAAGTATATTTAATAGTGTTATGATCAAGAAGTGGTTCATTATAAATGTTAAGATTTACATTGTCATTAGTAGTATTAGATTTAGTTTGAGTATCATATTCAATATTACTAGCATCGAGAAGATCTTGTAAAACATGAAAATATTAATACATCGATTAGTAATATGGAAAATGCATCATGATTAGTCAAAATGAGCATTAACATCAAAAAATTTACCAAGAGGTACACTTTCATTAACCTCAATAGTGGAGGGATTGATACAAGGTTGCATTCAAGTAATTGTTTAAGCACCATATAAGTGCACAAGGTAAACATGTGAATTACCAATGAGGAGCTTGTAATTATAGCTTTATGGGTTGAGATACAACATTGACCATAGCTTTAACATCATATTTATCATCATTAGGCCTTCTTTTGAAAGTAGATTTTCCTTGAAATTTATGATTAGATGTGCTATGAGGATTAACAACATTGTTGAGATTATTCATGTTGAGGAGTTTAGCTTCACAATTTTTCAATGTATGGAAAAGATTATCAAATGAATTATAAAAATAACTAATTCTTGGAAATGATTTAGAATAATTTGTGTAAATATATCACGCATCTCACTATCATCCAAAATATTATCCATCTTGGTAAGCATAGTATTGTAACATAAAACATAATCACTGATGTTCTTATTAGAACCTTTTCGCATTTTACCCATTTGACCATATGAAACTTTGTCTCAAATATTGTTAGATAATTGTGCAAAAATTGATTAGCTAAGGGAGTAAAATTATTAACATAATGCATAGGGAAATCATAACACCATTATAAAAAATATATTTTAGGATCTCGAGGAAAGAACTTAGTAAGTAATGTATTGTTATAAGCATAATCCAAGAAAGTAAAATGGAATGTACAAAGTCCGAACAAAATTGATAGGAAAGGGATAAGTGGCCACTTCTAATACAAGTGAGTTATGAAGCAATTAAGTAGAATCCATAACATGAGAAGAAGTAGATGTGTCTTGTAGTAATTTTAAGATTTGATCTTGCAAAACATGAACAAGGGATTCAAAATCCCGCATGCTAGAAGAAGAAGAATATGAACCACTATGATCATAAAGAGGAGATGTAGGAATAGTAGTAGTCATAGGAATAGACATAACACTAATGTGATGTGGAAGACTAGGTGTTCATAATGAAATAGGCATCGTAGATGTAGGAATAACAGATGTAGGCATATTAGATGTTGTAAGAAGGGGAAGCCCAAAAAGGGACCTTTCATTAGATGGTTGATCATAAGACAGTTTAATGTGAAAGAATAATTTCGATAAAAGGATCAATGTCCTCATAAAGTTGCACACAAAATTTAGATACAAGCACAACTTGGTCTTGTTCCACATTGTGGTCCACATCATGGTCCACATCATGATCATAATCAAAAGAATGTTCACTATTTGTTTTCACTTCTTCCAAAGCTATCTCATTAACATTATGATCCAAAATAGAAGGAATTCTAGAAACATAGAGGCGGAGTAAATGCCATGATGATTTGATGCTTGCGAGTAGGAGGAGAAAGCTTAGTATGATCAATGGTTTGATGATAAAACCATTCGCTACATTGGAAGGGAATAGATAGAAAGCATATACAACTGAAAACATGAAACCCCAAGGCCCCTAGGGTTTAAGAAAAATGTTATATTTATTTCAAAATTTGGGTTCACCAATTTTTACACCCTAAATATATATGTATGCAAATGTTATACAAAACAATATAGATGATCTAAAGGTTCTTAAATTAGGTTCTTTTGAATTAATTAATTTATAATTAACCATACATAATCATAGAAATGCATTAATAATTTCAAAAATGATCAATGATAGAATGATATCTCAAATGCATAAGAGGAGATGAAGCCTTAGTTGTACAAAGCGGAACATAGGATATCTTGATGTGAAAATAAGAGAAATAGAATGGTGTGAGACCGAATATGCTTTTGTCTAAGAGTGGAACTATAATATGACATGTTGGAGGACCGTATAATTATTATACAATATTTATCTAGATTTGTATAGTCTTACAGGTAATATACGTTCTTGGACCCTTTTTATTTAACTTATGTAACTTTTATTGCTTCTCTTTCCTATAAATGTGCTTTGATATATGTTTTTGTTGTTCGCATAACTTTGGCACCACCGTAATCACCTGCAACAAAGTAAAAATATTAGATACATAATGTTCTTTGATATATGTTGTTATTATCCACATAACCTCGAAACAACCTACAATGACCTGTAACAAAGCAAAACCTTAGATACCTATATTACCCTTCATCCAATAATTAGTTAACAAAATGAGAAAACAATGTGTGGTGAGACGAGAATACCCTTGGTGATTAACCTTTGCCTAGAAAATATATTTTTTTCACTACATGCCCTCAAGCGGGATCAATCCCCATATAGTTTTGTTAGGTGTTTGTGCAAGTGTAAATGTGATCTAATCCAATTTGTAAGGAGCATCCAATTTGTCATAAGTAAGGAACATCCAATCTGCCAAAGTCACCTAGGGCCCTATTTGTTTGAATCTCTATGTTAGGTATCTAGAGGGACTCATACCTTGATGAATGGATTAACAAGATAACATCCTCACAATTGGACTACAACCATTTCCATGAGTGATGGATTCCTTTGAATCATGACTTGTAAAATATGGACTAGAATGTATATTATAAAATATCGATTAATATAAAGTGATTGTGATATTACATTTGAAATTTAAAAAGAAAGTTATATAATATATTGCATAAATAGTGTAGATATATTAAAATATTTATATGAAAAATATTACTATGTATCAATTTTAAGGTCTCTATCTCATATTTGTCACAATTATTTACATTGAAAGGTTTCATATTGATTAACAACTCTATCACTTTATCCACAAGTTTCCTTTTGTTTTCCTTGCTATGACTAGCTTGCACCATGGTGTTGTGCTCAAGAAAATCTTTTCAATGGGCTCCAAAATCTACCATATTCCTAATATATCATGATTTTTCAACCCTCTTATCCAAACAAGAAGAAGAATTGACCTATGATAGTCAAATGGATGTTATATTTAAAGTCGTCCATTTTTATTGCCACCACCACTCCTCCATATTATACGTCAATTATAATGTGATTTTACTACCCTTGAAATTAATGATTCAATTTCTCTTGTTTAAAATATTTTTTTAGTTTTTAGTATTTTCCTATAAGCTAAAATATGTTATAAAAGATCATACTTTTGATTTCAATTGTGGGGCCATACCTCCCGATGAAATTGTTATTTATTCCACCTTTCAATGCCTAATTTTAGTATGGGACTTGTTATTTGCAATGATTTTTGTATTATTCAAGTGTACTTGTCTATTTATTGAATTTTTCAAGATTAAGGTTCTTGTTAAATCGTGTTCTTTGTTTTTAATCGATCTCTAATGTGTTTTCCATTGTTTCCTTTTTTATCATGTTTTATCTCTTTTTCTTGGGATCCTTTCCCTAATTATTCCAACATCCTTTCCGTAAATGTAGTACAATTCTATTCAATGGCCAAAATCAAACTATGTTTTTTGTTTCACATTTTTTCTATCCTTAATTTCTATGTTTATTCCAAGTCCCTCAAGGTTTTCCCCCTCCTTTCTCATCCTTTCCCACCCATTTCATGTTGGCATGCAAACTAGTAGGGTCCTAATTTGAATATAAGAAATCTATAACTAGATGGGTGTACTCAAATTAGTGAAGGTTGTGAAAGGAATGATTTATTGATTTGAGTAATAAAGAAGCATCTATGTGCCAACAAAAATTAGAGGAACATTTAAAATTTACTCGTTGCATCGATTGGAGCATTCAAAGTCATACGAGTTAGATAATATCATTACACTATACTCTTTGTTGTATTGCATTATACTTGGTGTGTTCTTATCAAGACTTAACAATTTAGGATTTTTTTTAAGGAACCTTCCTTTAAAAACTTATAGATCGAGTGGTGAATGTGGCTTCTAGTGTGATGAATCCTACACTAATATTTAGAATTTATTGAGAAACTTGGAATATTTAGAATTTACAATAATGGAGGTTACACTAAAGGAAATGATGTCACATTCCATTTTGGATCCCCAAATTTAATGTCCGTGTAAGCCATCAATAGGATTGATTTGATTAATGTGATATCGAGAAATTAACCAATTAAATATTGATTTAATATTTTCTTAATAAAGTTTAATAACCACCACGAGTCTTAACTCGCACCGCATCATCTATTAAAATATCAGTAACCTTATTTATTGGGGCATTATGCTCTCGAGAAATGTGATTGTATATTTGATACTAGTGTATGTTGCTAACTTTGATGGTCTCACATGTGTTAAGAAAACAAGATGTTTATTATATGTATTGAGTATGATGACCTCATATCAAAGAGACCTTGGGATTGTTAATAATTACCTTATGCTTCAGTAAGTTTGTGATAAGAACAAATGTCTATGACTAATAAGGAATCATTTCATCAATCGATATGTGTTGGTGTTGAATAACATAGCTCTCATGCTACCATTAAGTGATTATTACATATATAGTTTGTATCCATAATATCACATCAGTGATAGTTGGACTACCTTGACTAAGAATAAAATAATAAGTTCATAAAGTATGAGCTTTGGTTAATATTACATTGGTAACTTTTCCGTGAGAAAACGATGGTCATTATGACCCTAGTGTGATTTATATATGATAACATGGCTTATTGGGGACATGTAGTATAAGTTTAAAATATTATTGTAATTATTATTAAGGTACATGATTGACTTGGTTGTTGCATTATAACCACCTCCTTGAGTAGTATCAACCTTGTGAATATAATTAAAATCCTTTTAAGGGCGAACATTGTATATGTTACAAGCATTATCTTTTGGCTTGCATCTTATCAAGTTTTCCTAATTATTTGGAGTTGATTGTATTGTTTGACATTTGAAAACCTGAGATATCGGTTGTAAAGGTAATGGTATGTTGTATGTTTATTAACCTTGTCTTTAAACATGTTGTTGTTGTTTTGGTAACATGGTAAAAGGAAACATTTCATTGAGATTGTTTTGCATTGCATTCTTAGAGTTTCTCTTCAGATGTTTCATAACCTTAGTTTTGTTTCCACCCTCAAGCTTGTGAGACATTTTCACATATGATGTATTAGTTGATTTGGTAATTAAAGTTAGAATAAGTGTTATGTTTTCACCTCATGGGTTATGAATGTTATGGGCATGATTATTTTGGAACATCAATATTAGTTTGATTATGACTTGGAAGTTGGGTGTTTTAACCCTTTATATGGTAATGATTAATGGTTTTGATCAATTTAATAGAGGAAATTATTATCTTATGGGGTTTGAATTGGTTTGAGGAATGATTAAGATTGTTTGAATTAAACACCTCTGCAAAGAACTTTGGGAAAAGTTTGGAATCCATTTAATATGGGCGCATTTGAATTTTTGTATAAACATTTGGGCGTTGAGTTAGAAAGGGTTATTTCTTGAGGAGTTGAAACCCTTTTATTCCCTCAGTTGCATGGAGATGTCTCTATTAGTATGAGCTTTAGTGGTGGAAGGTGTATGTTGGATTCAAGCTAGTTATGTCGCTAATGGAGGCATTGTTTATTTCTTTGTTGCATGCATTTTGGTTTGGAAATTTGGGATTTTTTTAATAAAAACCCATTACGGACGAAGTAATATGGGGTAAATAGGAATTTGGAAGTTTGCAAGGGCATATGGCAAGAAAGAGGATGTCTACAGAACTCACATCTTGTTTTGGGCATGGCCACCATTTTTGTTACATCATGTCCGGTTAATTTTGCTTTAAACTTGCATGGCCTCTTATGGGCATAAGTAAAATGAAAGTTAATTTTTTTAATAGAGAGAATTTGGGCAACAAATGTGTACGTTAGTCATGAGTTGATATTATCTTGTTTCAACTCTCTCTCTCTCTCTCTCTCTATATATATATATATATATATATATATATATATATATATATAATTTGCATGGTATATGTGTATACACACACACACGCACACACACACACACACACACACATGCACATGCACATTATCACTTAAATGTGAATATAGACTTTTATACATGTGTACAAATTTACGTATGAACTATGGTATGTGTATAGATTGTTTGAGGGTTTGACTTGTATGGATGGGGAAAATATACCTCGGATGGATGGGAAGATTTATTCAAAGTCCACACTATTGGGTTTCTAAATTTTAATGCAATGATATTGTTGGGTGAAGAAAATGTGTTATAGCATGCTAATCTGGATTCATTATTTGTGGAAATATAAAGGTTTTTATTTTTTTCCTGGATGGCATGTATGTTGTTTTCTAATGGAATGGATATTGTGTATCTCTCACTCTCTCGTGCTTGATTATGTATGGCCATGATGATACTTAAAGGAAATAAAGTTCTTTTCATATTAAAATTATTATGCTAATTGAAAGAAACTAACACCTAGTAGTTTCAAAGCAAAGCTAAATATAACATTAACATTATGATTAGAGCTTAAAGGAAACTATATATTTTGCATAAACATGAATTAAATCACCTAATGCTAACCATTCCTACTCTATTAATGTATGATTACTCTAAACATGAGCCTCTTTAGATCATGAGTAATCAAATATATGTGTTTGATCTCCAAAGAGAGGGAAGGATCTCACCAAGAAATGGATACAAGGCCAAGCTTGGATCTTCCTTTCTACTCAACAATGGTAGAATGGATGCAAAGATGAAGTAGTTATTCCAAAGAATGGAGAAGGCTCTTATCATAAGCTTGTATAAATCACTAATCAAAGCAATGGTGTAAGGTGTGAAGGATGTAGGAGGGTCCTTTATATAGCTTTCCTATTTGGGAGAAGCTTGAATCCCAATGAATGTGGGATAAAGGATAAAGTAGATTTAGACTTTTTAAGCTTGATTAAAGGAATTAACAAGTGATTAACAACTCATGGGAGTTGGAGATGATTTAATTAATCAACTAGGATTAATTAATAGGCTAGAATAATCTTTTTAGGCTATTTGGAGGTGATTTAGGAGGAATTTGATATGATTTGAAGAATTTGAAAGAGGGATTTAGCCAATAAAAGGGTTTATTGATTAAATACATTGTTAAAAAGGCTTAATTAACTCATAATAGTTAATTAATCAATTGGAAGAGGATTATAACTAACAAAGTGTTGTTAATTGGCATCCAAAATGTGATAAAGGATAGTTAATTAACAAAGCGTCGTTAATTGACCAAAATAGAGGGAAACATTAATTAATTAGCAGAAAATCACTAATTATAATGGAAATGATAGGAAAGAGGATAGTTAGTCTCATCCTAGCAATAAAAATGCGTAAGCAGATTTTAGGTGTCTACATTTCCCCTCTTTGGGGTGGCGTAAGCGACACCACTTCAAAGATAGTATACAAGTATAAACAAGTAAATTTTGAAGAGAAATTAGTAGAATGAAGGATGCCCCCTCAAGTTTTGATGGGGTGATAGAAGAGGTCGATCGACGATAAAAAATATGAAGGAAAAATAAAAGAAACAAGGTGGGGGAGGGAGGGATAAAAATGATCCTTATTGCCCCAGGTGTTTTGGAAGAAAAATTGATAGTGATAAAACATGATAATGAAGAATATGGAAATAAATTTTTCATCCAGCTCATTCAATAAATAACTTGGTTTCATCACATTGCTCATATGATCTACATCATCAACTCTTATTAAAATATATGCATACAACAAAAGTGTAAAATAACATGAAAATCTATAATACTAACATTTGTTCATTGCTAAAACACTAACTCAATGTAACATACATAACGTAATGCAATACAAAAAAGTAAAAAAGCTTACCTGGGAGGGAAACAAGTACAAACACACATACTTAAACAAAAATGTTCAAGACATTTGATCAATATTTTTTTATCAAGCTTCAATTCCCAATGTTGAGTTAACAAAAAGGGTTAAAAATGACACCCCAAGAAAGGATACATGTAAGGGGAATAAACGGAGGATGCAATGGTTTGATGAAAAAGTAATTTTACATTATGAAATAGTACCAAACAACTCGTTTGTGCAAGGGAGTATAAACATAGTAAGTAAACCAATTTTGTTAATGGAGATAGATCAAAATGATCTATGAGTCATTGTTGAAAAGAACAAGCGAGGACCAAATAAAGATGCTTTGTAGGATAAATTTTGATGTTTGAGGACAATGTGTCCATTAAAAGCTTCAATTGCATGCATGATTTTACCAATTTTTGAAAAAAATTGAATTTTACAAATATTTGGATTTTTACCAATTTTTTGGATTTTTTAATTTTTTTACCAATTTTTTGGATTTATTAGAATTTTTACTAATAAAATGATATAGAAGAACAATAATGTGCATGGACATCACTAACAAACATCATGGGGGCGATAGAAGAGGTCGATCAATGATCGAAATATGAAGGAAATAGATAGAAGAAACAAGGTGGGGGAGGGAGGGATAAAAATGATCCCTATTACCCCATGTGTTTTAGAAGAAAAATTTATAGTGATAAGAAATAATAGTGAAGAATATGGAAATGGATTTTGCATTTGGCTCATTTAATAAATAACTATGATTCATCACTTTGCTCATATGATCTACATCATTAGCTTTTATTAAAATATATGGATACACAAAAAAGTGTAAAATAACATGAAAAGCTATAATACTAGCATTTGTTCATGCTAAAATACTAAATCCATGCAACATACATAACATAACGAATGAAATACGATAAAGTAAAAAGATAACCTAACAGGAAAAAAAGTACAAACACACATACTCAAACAAACAACGTTCAAGATAGTTGCACCAATGTTTTTGTTATCAAGCTTCAGCCTCCCAAATGTTCAAGTTAACATGACAAGGGTTGAAAAATGCATCCTAAGAAAGGATACATGTGATGTGAATAAATAAAGGACATAGGGTCCTATGAAAAAGAAATCATGCACTATGAAATAGTTCCAAACAACTTGTTTGAGAAAGGAGTACAAACATAGTAAGAAAATGAACTTTATTAATGGAGATAAATCAAAATGATCTATGAGTCATCATTGCAAGAACATGTGAGGAATAAAGAAAGATTATTTAAAGGAAAAATTACAATGTTTTAGTATAATGTGTCTAATAAAATCTTTATCTCGCATGCATGTTGTTTACTAATTTTTGAAAAAAATGAATTTTACAAATTTTTGGATTTTTTTGAATTTTTACCAATTTTTAGATTTTTTTAAATTTTTACCAAGAAAATGATCTGAATAAGAATAAAAATGTGCATGGACATTGCTAACAAGAACTAGGAAGCAAAAATATGCCACATGTAGCAAGTAAATGGTCACGAGAAGCAAAAATATGCCCCATCGTAATGAAAATGATAGAAAAATGATTATTTAATAAAAATAATCATCACGGAGAATATAGAAGAATGCGATAGTCATCTAGCCCCTGGAGGTGATAAAAGAGATGAATTAGGGAAAATGTGTCAAACAAACAACTAAAGTAAGAAAACTACTACTTTGTTTTTGTGGGACAATTTTGAAATGTTTCTATTTTTTCAATAGTTATATGAATGTTCTTGTGATTTTCTAGAAGTTTCTCGAAGCTATGTACAAGAAAATGAGGAAACATGGATTCCCAGGAGATAGATGGGATGTATAAGGGAAGAATGCCACATGTATGTGCAAGAAAGTGAAGATGTGAAAATGCCCCAACGTGCTAGATGGGAATGTAAAATGGTAAACTCTCCATATATATACAAGAGGAATATAATTTAGATCAAGGCCAAGATATATAGGTTTAACGTGATGATGAATGCAAGCCAATGAAGAGATAATAAGGAGTGACCATGCCCCCAGTGCAAGCTGGCCAAGAAAGAGATGATAGAAAAGAGGACAATATTTTTTTATTGAAAGGGGATAAAAGTTCCCACAAACATGGTAAAAAGGAAATATTATACAAATGGATGTTATAAACGAAGAAGAAGAACAAAAATGTTATGAAAATATATGGAAAATGTAGCTAGAATACTCATGATGAAAAAGTGATTAGCCAAAGGCACAAAATACGAGACAAGATACAGACTAAAGCAATAGTCTGAACAAGGTCTAAAAACACTTGGTAACATACTAATCATGTTTTCTCATCAAGATCCAAAGTGTGTGCACATGGAAATTAATTACCTCTTGAAGTGAAGATTTAATAGGCAATAAGTGAAGACAAACTAGCCAATGTGTAGGAATGATTTATTTTTGAATGGATGGTAGAAGGAGAGTCGTACATTGCTCCACCGGCCAGGTGTCCACCATGCGATGTATTTGATTTTAATCAAAACATTGCTCTACTATCAACCAAGTGTCCATAACCCCGATAGATATATTGGAAATACCCCAATAGAGAGTTATATATTGATTTGCTTTTGCTTTTTTATTTTTGATTGTTTTTTTGCTTTCTGAAAATTTATTTCAGCTCTTTCAATTGTTTTGATAAGGGGTTAAGAACTGCAAATGGCTTGATGGAAATATGTGGAAGTGATTACGATGACGACATTGGCTAGTGTCAATAAATATGTCCAAAAGTTATTTGCAACAAGTTTATTAGATTTAGATAGTGGTAGAATCTCTAAGAGGTCAGTCGTTCTTTAATTTACCAAGGTGATGAAAGACCAAGGTCAAACAAATACCATAAAGATAAATGTCTCAAAATGAGTGCGAATAGACTAACAAAAATATCACCGAAGGGATGAAAATGGTGGGGGATTTCAGAGGAATGGAAGAAAGGGAAGAAAGAACATCCATGTGTATGTAATACCTAATTACAATGTTTGATCTTTGTACCTTTGATTTTTTTGTAATGTTTTTTTCTTTTTTTTTTGTATTTTTGAATTTATTTGATTTTTTTAGATTTTGAGAAATTGAGACAAACAATTTTACTCTTTGTGATAGGATCCAACAATGATGTTTGTGATTTATTTGATGAGGGATACTAGGAGTATTTGCTTATCAAGAGTAATATTATCTCCAATCTCGATGACTATAATGAGATCATATTCGATAAGTGAGTGTTACTTATCTTTCAACATGGATTTTTTTATGTGGGAGATTGAGTTCCCTATCCATAGGTTTCTACACTTTGTGCCATACTTGATGGTTCATTGGTGTGCATTCTTGAATCACATTTGATTTTTAAATTTATGGTTGTTTGACTTGTTGGGAGCTTTGGAGCTCTTTGAATTTTTTATCTTAGCTTGATAAAGAAACTATTTGGGTTTCATATAAGCTAATGTGTGATTTGTCTAATCCCGAGAAGTGGGAGAAGAAAGTGGATGTTTAGGATTGATGAGAGGCATGTTAGGAATGATGGTGGGCTTACCACAGTTTTTGATAGAAGGATGATATGATGGAAGAAGAGGATATGGTCCAAGAATTGAAGAGGATGGGCTATTAGGAGGTGAGCCACATATAGAAGATGAAGGGATACTAGGATGTGGCCCCAATATGGAAGAAAATGGGATACCAGGAGGTGTCCCATAGATAGAAGACGAAGGACTACCTAGAGGTGTCTCATAAATAGAATATGGAGGGATAATAGGATGTGGCCCAAGTATAGAAGATGAAGGGCTACTAGGACGTGGCCCAAGAATAGAGGATAAAGGGCTACCTAGAGGTGACCCACAAATAGAAGATGAAGGGCTATTAGGAGGTGGCCCACATATAGAAGAAGATGAAGGGCTACCTAGAGGTGACCCAATGAGAGATTATGATTTAGGAATTGTGATATGTAAGGAATGATGTGGCAATGAGAAGATAGGCTAAGGATCAATGAAAGACCTGGGTATTTCTCCATGTAATGGGGAATGTGAAAATGGAAGAACAAGAAGAGGATCAAGTGTGATGATCTTAGGATCTTCCTCTATTTTATGAAAAAGGAATCAACCTCTTCCCATAATATGTGAATGCATAGAGGTCTAAAGAGAATCCTTTCTTGTAATCCTCTAGAGGAATGTCATTGTGTAGCCCCATGAATTCTCTTCGATTACTTCTTCATCCCTGAAAGAAATCAATTAGTATGGGTCATTTTTGGTCAACCATAGTAGGTTGATTGGAAGAAAGAGGTCCAACAAGTGGAAGATTTAGAAGATGACTCAAGAGATGAAGTAGATTTGGATTTAGATGTCTCACGAGTAGAAGAAGATGTGGAATTACAATAGATTTGTATTGGTTTGCCAATAATTGATGATATAGTACAAGTGGACAAAGAGGATCACATAACAATTCAATAGATTGTGACATAGGGGTCAACTTGGATGATTGATTGGAGGAACTTTGAGTTGCATGGATCTTTGATGGAGGAAGAGGTCATTGAGGTGACTGATAAAGTGGGTCCTATGAGAAAGGGAGGACCGTGACTCAAGAGTCGAATTAGATGTTCAATGGAGGAACTTGGAGTTTCCGAGATATTTAAAGGAGGAAGACGTCGTTTAGGAGATCAAGTTATTCCTTAGAATAAAGTTGATCGGATGAGGCTCAGGAGACTGAGGGAATCTGAATAATAGTTTGGATTAGAATAATCAGGAGACTAAGGGGAATTAGAAGAATAACATGGATTGGAATCATTAGAATCATACCACCAACTATGAGATGAAGGTGGGGAAGGGGTAACCGAATGGGTTTTCTAGCATGAAGAACTAAACGAGGTTTAGTCATGATTGACATCTTTGATGTGAATTCCTAAACCTAGGTTCCCTATTGTTGTAAGTGTGAGGAACCATGCGATAGTTAGTCATTGTTGGCATTGTTGGGTCCAAATTCCTAGACCTAGATAGTATGATTGAAATCCTTTAAATGAAAGGAAGTTACATGTCGATTCGGGAAACATAACGAAACCAACTAGACATTTTGTAAGTATGGAGATGATCATGTTATTTTTGAAGGGAATCTAAGGAAAATAGACATCGTAATGACACAATTTTGACAAATCAGAAAGGTTTGCAAAAACAAGTTACAAGTGTAAATTTTAAAACGTTTGATCAAATTTTAACAACACAACGATGTAAAGGAATATTTTCTAATGTTTAAATTTTCTTAAGAGTTGCTTGATAGGATTTTTTTTTGCTAAGGTTTGACAAATGTGTACATGTACTACAAGGACCCTAGGAAAAATCAAAGCAACGATGATAACTGCAAATGTCACAAAGAATGTCAAATAATTAATGACAAAGAATCCAAAGAATCAAGGAAATATGAACCAAGAATACCAAAGAATAAAGAATGATACACTGATATAAAACTATATAGAAAGAAGTATCTAGGACAAAATAATCAAGTACAAGACTATGATCCAATCACAAGAATAACTACTCCCTACATTCTCAAAGATAGGTTTGGTGCAAATAATGACAACACAATATCAACACTTAGGTCAAGTTTAGAATAAACAATACCTAAATACTAAGAAGGTGTTGACATGATCTCCAAACAAGGTATACTAAAACAAGTTTAGATACAAAAAATTCCAAGTCTTTGAAAATGGAGGCTACAAATGCGAGCAATGCAACAACACTATTTGGACACGTTAATCAAGATTTGTAGACAAAGCAAGATTTTAGTATCAAAATGATGTTACCACAATGCGAGTAGCATAATGGCAAACACTTTCCAAAACTCAAGGAAATGTTGGGATCAAAACTAAGTCTAAGTATATCAAGAAGTTTTTATTTATGTGAGCAAGCATAACAATACAACTTAGAGACTTAGACCAAGTTTCACAAAGGAAAAAAGACGTAAGTATCAAAATTGTATTAGTATGATAAGAGCAGCATAACAACTCAAAGGAATTCAATGAAGAAACAACCTAACTATAATGATAATGAGTCTCAATATGGATGTGAGACAAAAGGGCCTACTAGAACATGAAGTTATGTAACATTCACACTTTCAACACTCACATTTCCGGCATTGCAACCTAGTCATGTGAGTAGAATACAAAAGTGGTGGACATGATTATTTCTAGCGGTATCCATGTATGTATGCTTTCTTTTGTCCTAAATGGGCAACAAGAAAACAAAGGAGTAGACCAAGTGGTGATGAAAAATACTTAGCCTAACTTTGCAGAGTTTCACCTTGTCTTAGGAAAAGGTAGAAACTAAGACAAAGTAATGCCTTGTAAGTTTTGTGATGAATAACACACGAATTCAAATTTGATGGAATCTTCCTTGTTTGAATAACAAGGTTTTGAATCTAAATAAGTTTTCACTTTGTGAGAGCTCTTTGGAACACGATGGATAAAGTCAAGTTGGCCCCAATGCCAAATGGTTCACCTAGAATTTTGTTCACAAACTCGACAATTATTTCCTAAAGGAGGTGTGTATTTCTAGAATGCATCTAGTTAATAAACCATTACCCCATAATCACATTAATGAATGGAGCCCCATATGGGAAACATGAAGCCTTCTCACAAAGGTTTCCAACTAGTCAATTGGGTAGTACGACACTTCCCATTTCATCCACCAGTTCTCTCAAGTGTGGAATACTTTAGGATTCCTGGGGTAATCCTCATAATGATTTTTATGGCTTATGCCAAGATACTTCCCCCAGTTTAAAGAGATGAGCCGTAGCTATTAACCGAAATCTGCAAATACAGTGTGTTGAATAAAGTGGTGTATTTTTTTATCTTTTTATTAAAATGTGGTTTAACACACCATTGACAACCTAAAACACACATGTAGTTAGAGTTTGTTTAGATCCCAAGTCTTTGAAAAACTGCATTAGGTCTTGCAGACAAAATATTTAGTAGTTTCCAATATAAATTGAACCAAAGTTGCTTTTGATTCTCAAGATCATCCAAGGACGCAAAAGACGATCATATGCAATGATTTGAATCAACTAGACAAATGCAAAGGAAAACTTAAATCAAATGAATTTAAACAATACTTGATAAATTTATTCCCTTAAGCAATAAAAATGAAAGATTAAGTTTCTAATTAACCAAATGTTAGAAAAATGAAAACTAAAGTTGTTTTTATTCTCAAGATCACCCTAAGGTGCAAGAGAAGAGCATACACAAACTTTAGTCTAACTTAAGTAAAGCATGGAAACATGATTCTCATTAAATCTTAAAAACATGTTAGAAATCTGATTAAAAATGTTAAAACCTATAGAAAATAGTTAGGAAAACCTGTAAAACAACATAAAAACAAAAATCAGAATCTAGAAACCTTGAAATTAGAGCCAAAATTCAACACAGAGTGCTACACAATCGTATAGCAAGATAGGACATGTAGTCTAAAGAAGAAGATGAGGATATAGCTCACTAGCGTAAGGTAGCTCACACTAGTGCAAGGATAACATCACGTATGCAGTGTCCGAGACACGGTAGTGCAAGCTGTGTAAGAGGTAAGCGGTAGCATGCACCTATAGTGTAATAGTGCATGCCATACATAGAATAACAAAAATCTAGCTTGATCAAAAATGTAGGACAAGAAGCACCGGCATAAGATAGTCAAGCGGTAGTGTAATCCTTAACAATGGTAACACACCGAGTTTTGTAGTCGTGCAAGCTTTAAAGCAGTAGCGCAAGGGTCCTTCTCGCTAGTGCAAGGCACCTATATATCATCAAAAATGGGATTTGAAAAAAAAATGTCTAAAAGCTCAAAAATTTGTCAATTTGATCCAAATTTGGCAAAGCACCTCACCTCCTTTATAGTTCATAAAGAGAAAAAACAAGGAAAACTCAACTAATCTAGTTAAGAAACACCATATTTATCTAAAATATGCTAAAATGAGGGTTAGTAACAAAAATTTGAAACTAATCTAAAAAGTTGGAATTAAATGCAAAGGACAATGGAGTATGTCCCACCGAGCGTGCCAAATGTGTTCATGTTAAAATTACTATGCTAATTGAAAGAAACTAACACCTAGTAGTCTCAAAGAAAAGCTAAATCTACCATTAACATTATGATTAGAGCTTAAAGGAAACTAGCTATCTTGCATAAACATGAATTAAATCACCTAATGCTAACCATTCCTACTCTATTAATGTATGATTACTCTAAAACATGAGCCTCTTTAGATCATGAGTAATCAAATCTATGTGTTTGATCTCCAAAGAGAGGGAAGGATCTCACCAAGAAATGGCTACAAGGCCAAGCTTGGATCTTCCTTTCTACTCAACAATGGTAGAATGGATGCAAAGATGAAGTAGCTATTCCAAAGAATGGAGAAGGATCTTATCATAAGCTTGTATAAATCACTAATCAAAGTAATGGTGTAAGGTGTAAAGGATGTAGGAAGGTCCTTTATATAGCTTTCCTATTTGGGAGAAGCTTGAATCCCAATGAATGTGGGATAAAGGATAAAGTAGATTTAGACTTGTTAAACTTGATTAGAGGAATTAACAAGTGATTAACAACTCATGGGAGTTGGAGATGATTTAATTAATCAACTAGGATTAATTAATAGGCTAGAATAAAATTTTAGGCTATTTAGAGGTGATTTAGGAGGAATTTGATATGATTTGAAGCATTTGAAAGAAGGATTTAGCCAATAAAAGGGTTTATTGATTAAATACATTGTTAAAAATGATTAATTAACTCATAATAGTTAATTAATTGATTTGAATAGGATTATAACTAATGAAGTGTCATTAATTGGCATTCGGAATGTGATAAAGGCTAGTTAATTAACGAATTATTGTTAATTGAACAAAATAGAGGGAAACATTAGTTAATTAGCGGAAAATCACTAATTATAATAGAAATGATAGGAAAGAGGATAGTTAGTACAATTTTATCAATAAAACTGCATAAGTGGATTTTAGGTGTGTTGGCGAGGAAATTTGTTGGGTGGACAAATATATGAATTCCTTGCTAACATTCTCGGGAATTTAAATCCTCTCTAATTAACCGATGTAGCTATCGTATATGCATGTGTGAAAAGATGTGGATTATTGTGGTGGAATTTCAGGGGATCCAACAAGGGCACTCCACTAACCCTACAACAGATGTTTGCAGTTATCTACAAGGGGGGAATTTTCTATAAAGGTGGGAGAGGGAGTGAGAAATGAGATAGGGAAACTAATGTTATAGGTAGGAAATCAGATTCCTGCACACATTAGTTAGAAACTTTAACACATGCATTTATGAGAAGAAACAACCCTGCAAATGGCAACAAGATGAGATAAGATTGCAAACTCAAAGTTTCTAAAATCTCCTCATCAAAGAGGCTACAAAATCCTTCTTCTTGTATTGATGCTTAAATAGAAGTTGTACATAATGTGGGAATGGAAGAAATTTGAGAATGGAGGGAATTAGAAGAAAAAGGTTGTCTCCTTTGCTTTCTCTAAGTACAATGCACTTGTGAGTTTACAAGATCAATTTCCAGCCCTTACAATGACTTTTAGAGTCCATGATATAGCCCATAAGAAATGGTTACACTTCCTTGAGTGCAAGAAAAGAAAGTTAAAACCTATTCTAATTGTTCATGCCCCTTCAAATTCTTGATTCACAGAGAAATGCTTATGGTGGAAAGAAACAATTTTAAAATACTTGCTGTTACATTATTTTTCCAGATTAAAATATGGGCCATTCGATTTTCTTTTACAACTTTAAATCTGGGCCACCCACATGGAAGGCATTGATTGGAACAAGCCTACAAATGCTTTGACTATCTACCTTTTGTTTGGCGGGGCCGTATATCTGACCCTGGATGCATGGCGAGCCAACGCTCATTTGGAACTTACCTCTAGATTATGTCTTTTAAGTTGTGCTAAGATGACACGTGGAGAGCTGGCACTGATTTGAGTTTTCCTTTGGAAGCACCTTCTAAAATTACGTGAAACCGACACATGTCTCCTTCCGGTGATCCCTAACATGGTGAGCTAGCACTTATTTGAAGCTTGGCCCTTTTGTCTCGCTTCTGAAATGTGTCGTTGAGGCACGTGGAGGCTCCCGTTGAACCACTCATACTTAGTCAATTTCAATTGGTTTTGTCTCTTTTTGGGCCCAGGACACGTGGTGCAATCGACGCTACTTGAGACCGATTCTTGGGTTTTACTTTTGAAATGGCGTCATGCGACACATGTCTCCTTCCACTGGGGTTAGACTTTTCAATGGCCAACTCTATCTCTCTATTGACTTTGGACGTGTGGCGATCTAGTGCTCATTTGGAAATTGGCTATTTTATGTCACTTTTGAAATGTGTTGTGGCACATGGAGATCTATCCGACCCGCCCATACTTAGCCAATTTTAATGATCGGATCACGTCCCTTTTGGACCTGGGACATGTGGAGGACTGGCGCAAGCTTGAGGACTCGCCCCACTTTGAATCTTGAAATGCGCCGATGAGGCACGTGGAGCCATCTGCTGAGCCTTCCATACTTAGCTGATTTTAGCCCGTTTTACCTTCATTTTGCACTGGGAACACGTGGAAAGCTCGCACCTAATCAAGACTGTCCCTCGACCCCGCCCCGGAGTGTGCATGCATTGACATGTGGACGCATGGTTACTTCCGCTAGACCTTGAAATATGAACGAACCACATCCAATCAGAGAGACCCACGTATTACCCATGGATGCTGAGGCAAAATTTAATGGGGAAGATCTTCCCATCATTCTCGACTGTGGAAAAATGTAGAGAAGAAGAAAACTCCACCATTTCGTGCCCGATTTTCAAATTTATTTCATGAGCCGAGGAATTGAAAACAATAAAGGTTCGATGATCCAGGGGCATAGAAAGGTTGAAAATTCATTCAAATGAGGACAACAATAAAATTTTCATGTGTCCAGAAGGAAAATGGAAAATTTATCAAAACAAAGATCGAGGATTTGAAACAACTCTAGGATATGGATTTTTCTAGATCTCTTCTAACTTTCAACTTGGCTTAAATACTTTAGGAGGGCGAGAGCTCAAAATTTCTAAAACTAACTTGGAAAACAAAAAGTGATTTTTGGGAGACAACAACTGGCTCTAGCTTGGGGACATGACATGGACTGAGCATAGCGAAGACGTGGTATGAGGATCCAGAATCTCAATTTTTAGACCGTATAACATTGACCAGTGCCTTATCCATTGGGCCTTATAGAGTCATGTACAATTTTGAGAAAGAAAGATTAGAAGAAGGAAACACACAAGCACACAAAAGGAAGGAAACAAAACCACACAACGGAAAGGGAAACACACCAAGAAAACACCTATGGTACAAGGTGGGGACAACCCGCTTTCACTAATGATACAGTTTCAAGTATTTCCCGCTTTGAGGCAATTCCAATGGCATTCCATCCAAGTATGAGAGGAGAAAAACATTCTCACCACAAGCTCCATGAATTTGGAATGGGCCGAGCCATAATGAATCAAAATTTCCATGGTTGCCCTTTGGTTCTTTTCTCTTGTCCCACAAGCAGACAAAGTCTCCAACCTTGAATTCTCTTGCCTTGGCCCTCTTGTCAAAGATATTCTTCACTTTCAATTGGTGTTCTTTGATTTGATCCACCACCTGGAATCTATTTTCTTCCAGCTTCTCTAGAAATAGGATCCTTTTGTCTATGGAATCTTTGTATTGACCATCTTCTATTTCCTGTAGCAACTTGAGAGCTGGCATCTCAATTGTGAGGGGAATTTTTGCTTCAACTCCATACAGCAGTTGGAATGGAGACATACCTATCGCCTTCTTGGGAGTGATCCTATCTACCCACAATGTGTCATACAACCTTTTGTGCCAATTCCTTTGATTCTCGTCCACAAGCTTATGGACAATGGTCACAATGTTCTTGTTGCTTGATTCGGCCTGTCCATTTCCTTGTGGATAGTAGTCAGAAGAATGAGCTAGGGAGATTCCATAGCTATAGAAAAACTGGTCAGCTCTCTTGAAGAGAAATAGGTAGCATTATCTACTATAATCTTTTGTGGCACTCCGAAATGGACTATGATATTCTCCTTGATGAAGTTGCATACTGTTTCAATGTTGGCTTGTTTGGCTAGAATGGCTTCCACCCATTTGGTGAAGTAATCTATTTGTGAGTACATAGGTGTGCCCACGCTTGAGTGAGGGTTCAGAACACCAATGAAGTCTAGCCCCCATTGTTGAAATGGTTCTTCAATAACCACATGCCTGAGTGGTAATGTAGCGAGTCGTGGTCTTCCAATGAATTGTTGGCATGCTTTGCATTTAGAAACCTAATCTTGAGTATCTGAAAATATGGTGGGCCAATAATATCTTCCTCGAAGGATCTTGTGTGTAGTGACCATCGCTGAAAAATGTCCACCACATGCTTGGTCATGGTATGCTTTAAGCAAATTTTCTTGTTTCTCTTTATCTACACACCTGAGGAAACAACCATCCAGGCCTCTTTTGTAGAGCGCATGATTCCAGATTACAAATTTAGCTGCCTTCAGCTTGAGTGTTCTCCTTTTCTTGTAATCAAGATGGGGAGGGCATTCTCCATAAGTCAAGTAGTAGGCATATCAGTGTACCACTCATCGATAGTGGTGATAAAGAGAACCTGTGGGTTGTCTTCTGAATAAGTTGAGCAGGCACAATTTTCTTCACCATGTTGAACTTTGAGTGTTTCATCTTCAGAAATCAACTTGCACAAGCCATTTCCCTTACCAGATTGGAGGGTCGAATCTCCAAGTCATATTCTTGAGTCTTTGCAATCCAATTTCCTCTTTTAGCTCTGGGATCCTTGCTATGTTAAGATGGACTTGATTGCATTGCCAGGACCATCACCACTGTATGAGAATTGAGGATGTAAAACCTGAAGTTTTTTATAGCCTTGACCACTGCATAGGCATGCTTCTCCAATTGGCTGTACTTTAGCTCATTTTTCTTCAAAATACAACTCATGAAAGTAATAGGTTCTTCAACATATTCATCATTTTTCCGAATAAGAACAACAAGAGAGTGTATGCTCGATGTATAACAATACATGATGAATTATTTGTTAAAATCGGAGACACAAGGGTTGGAGCCTTGCAATGGATTTCTTGATCTCTTCAAATGATGCCTTCCTTCATTGTTCCATTTGAAACTTGCTTGTGGTTTCATCATGGAAGTGATGTGCTTTGTCAACTTCAAGAAACTCAGGCACAAAACGACGAAGAAAGTTCACCTTTCAAAGAATGAATGAACTCCTTTCTTACTTATGGGTAGGGCTAATGCTTGAATGGATATAACCCTCTCAGGATCAATGTGTGCTCCATGTTTGTTCACAATGTGCCCAATAACTTGCCTTCTATGACTCAAAAATGCACTTTTTTAGATTTAGTGATATGCCATGTTTCCTACACCTTGCAAGTACCTGTTCCAAGTGATGATATGATCTCCCCTCTTCTTTGAAAATATTGTGAGATCATCTAGATATATGACAATACAATGCTTTAGATCTTTGAAGGCCAAATCCATCGCCCTTTGGAATGTAGCTCCTGCGTTGATTAGGCCGAAAGGCATTCTGTTGTATGCAAAAGTGCCCCAAGGTGTTGTAAAGGTTGTCTTGGTGTGGTCCTCCTCTGCCACTTTGATTTGATTATATCCTGAGAATCCATCCAATAATGAAAGCATTTCAGATCTAGTGACTTGCTTGCAGGATATGGTCCATGATAGGAAGAGGATAATTGTCCTTTAGTGACGCCTGGTTCAAGTTGCAAAAATCTACACATATCCTTATTTCACCATTCTTCTTCCGCACTAGCACAATGTTAGCTACCCACGTTGAATGGTGGATGGGAAATATGATCCTTGCATTAAGCATATTCATTACTTCCTCCTTGATGGTATCATCATCAATATTTGGGTTGTACGACCTTTGTTTCTACCTGAAGGGCTTAGCACCCTACTTCAAAGGAATTGAGTGGTGCATTTCCTTTGGCTAGAAGGATTTGAGTTCATCATAAGAGTAGGCCAAGACATTTGAGTATTTCTTGAGTAATGCAACAAACCTTATTTTTCTTCTGTGTGAGCAACATTTTCCAATATTGACCATCCTTGGATCCTCCAGGGTACCAATGTTTTCTTTATCAAAATCAGCTGGGCACCGAGAAGATTTATTTTCTTTCTCTTGAATGAATCTGTCATGTTTGTCAAAGAGGTCTTCTAAAGAGACTAGGCCTTTGGGAATTTTGTTCCCTTTCAATTTGATTACTCCCTCATCATCAATCCCTTCAATTCCTTCTTTCTCTTCTTTGGGGGCTGCTTCTCGGTGTGGATTTTCACCTCCTTCAAAGAAGAGACTATTGAAATTATCCCTTTGCTCTAAAAAGGCTAGAATTTGGTTATCATCATTAAAGACTTGCCAATGGTTTGTATTGTCTGGTACACTAGGCCTGAATACCATTTCAATGGTCACTTTTTCTTTACCAAAAGAAGGATGAGGTGTCACTAGGGAAGCTGACACTGCAAGAGAATCAACCTTTCATTCTTTTCCCTTAGAATAGCTTAAATGGAAAATGCATCAAAAGATTCAATGTAGTCCCACACCCTATTTCTGTAATGCCGGAGTCTTGGATTCTTCACCTGATATTGTTGGTGGACTTACTTTACTACAACCTCTACATCACCTCAACATCTCAGCTTCTTGATTCCCATGTCCTCTGTTGCATTCATGCCTAAGAGCAATGCTTCATACTCTACAGTGTTGTTTGTATTATCAAATTGCAGCTTGTAGGCAAAAGGGTACACCTCATTGGAAGGAGAGTACAATACTACCCCAACTCCTGAACCTACTCTAGAATGACTACCATCAAATTCCATTGTCCAAATTTGATCTTCCTCTTCCTCCATGAGAAGTGACAAGTTCTCCTCTTTTTTTGATGTGAGGAAGTAGTTTCCTAGCCCAAAATCTTGAAAGAGAATGTTTGCTTTCGGATCATCAGACTTTCATACTATGAACTTCATCTTTCTTATTGGTAGCAACTTCTTCATCTCGCCTTTTACTAGGATAGTTGTAGATGACCAATCCATTTTTATCTCTCCACCTAGGTCTCTATAGAAAATCCTACTCAACAACATACCAAAGGATGTTGGGATGTCTACTACCAGTATGGTTAGGAGCACCTTCTTGTCTAGAAAATCAGCTAGTGCTACCTGTGCATATTTGATTCTTCCTACCAATGACACTTGTTTGGATTCCATTGAGTAGCAAGTGCCATTTACCTAGGTCAAGGTGAGGCCTAGAGCATTTGCAACTTTGACTGGCATCACATTGTCTGAGGCTCCAGAATCTATGATACAATTATTTAGCTGGAAGCCTTTAATGAGGAGTGACAGGTAGAAAGGTTAAACCTTGTTCATTTTGGAGGCACTGAGGGCTAGCATGTTTTGGGAAGGTGGTGTGGATGGTGTGGGGAGTAAGCCTTTAGAATTTGGACTTGAAGAGATAGGGTTACCACCACGAACTGTATTGATGAATCTGTCAAATTGGGCAGGATGTGTTTGTAGGTATTCTATTTCAGAGAGATGGACTTTGGTTTTGCTTGCATGTTCTACAAAGTCAAATGGGGCAATGGTGGGTGAGGAAGAGGCTCCTAAAATGGAGGAAGATCTACATGGTAGAAAATTTGCTAGTTTTGGTGTTGGGTTCTCTTTTTAGATGTAATAATTGGCTTGGAAGGGGGTGAGGGTGTAGCCTTTGACTGAACTTTAGATGTTTTTGTAGGACCAACATTTAGAAGAGAATTATTCTTAGCAACTTTTGAGCTGGAAGAAGGATCAAATGACTTACTTGGTATAGTAGCATGCTCTTTGGCAACCAGTGAGTCTGGTTTTTCTTTGGCCAACTCCAAAGAAGGTGGTAATGGTGATCCTCTGCTGATGATTTTATTTTGTGTAACCTCTGGAGGAAAATCTTCTTTATTCTTCTTCTTATCCTTCGCTATAACTATGGGGCTAAAATCCATTTTCTTGGATTGAGCACATGAGTGAAAACAACACATGAGAAACTTGGAACTTCTTCATCACCTTCACCTTCATCATCAACATATTCAATTAGCCATTATGCATATCAACTTCCTCAATCTCAAGATAGTTTTCATAATCTTCCATATTTTCTTCTTAAGTTTCATCAATTTTTGTTTCTCCTCTAGCTCTTTGGCTCTTTGGTGTCACATATGGCATTAATCGGTGAGGAGCTGGAGAGTTTGGCCTATCTAGAGGGTTTGGCCTCCTTGAAGCATTCCGCATTGTGATATGAGATAGCTGCTTCTTCAAGGCAACCAAGTCATTTGCCATTTTTTGGAACATCAGATCTATGGTGACAGAGTTTGAATTTTGACCCTTTTGTTTCCCATTGGGGCCTTTCACCTTTCCAAAAAGGATTAGATCATCATCAATTTCTATTGCAAAGTCCTGGGCTTTCCTCAATGTTCTTGGTTGGGCTCTTCTAAGGAAGAAACCTACTTCTGATGGCAGAGCATTGATGAAAAACCTCTTCAAATTATTTTCAAGAGGCACCACATCTTCAAGGGATCCTTCTTATCACTCTATCATATCTTCTATGAAGTCCCTCATTGACTTGGAGGTTTCTTTCTTCATTTGTACCAATTAGACCAAAATATCCTGACAATCTTCCATGGTCTTAAACCTGTGTTTGAATGCACTTCTTATATCTTCCCAACAGGTGACAAACCTCGGGGTAGCATGTAGAACCATTCGGCAGCCTTTTCTTGAAGTGACTCCACAAAGATTCAAACTGACATGTCTTCATCTTCAACACCCAACACACCACAAGAAGTGATAAATGCTGCTACATGCTCTTCAGGGAGTTGAGAACCATCCCCTTTGAATTTTGGGAAGTTTTTTCTCAAGCCTCTCGGTAGCTCATGGAGTGGTTGAGCAAGAGAGCCGGTGTTTCCTCCCCATGGACATTAGGTGTTTCCTCCCCATGGTACATTAGGCCTTCTATGTATGGCCTCACGATCACGTTCACACTCCGTTGCTCTTTCATGCTCACGATCACGTTCACGATTTCTTTGAGTTGAGCTTTTATTTCCTCTTTCGCTCTTGCTTCTCTTTCTCTAGATTCTTCTTCGGTCTCAACTTTGGTGAAATCTTCAAGGTTCTCATTGATGTATGGAAATTCACCGTCCAAAGGATTGGCAACACTCAGGTTCCCAACGTGACCGATTGGTTGCTTGAGAAGGAAGCCTCTGGATTCCGAGTAGCTCTTATCTCCTTTGAAGTTCCTCAAAAATGGGATCATTTTTTCCTCCTTATCTCTCTGTTTCCAGGTATATCTTTTATCCGCCAGCTTGAAAATCTATGCTCTTATCTCGTAGTGTTGGAACTCATCTTTGCCTCTCCAATTCAACAACTGCCTTCCTCTTCAAGGTCCATAATTCTTGTGGCAATGAAGTAGTGATTGGAACTTTGTCTATTATACCAAATAGCTTCCTCAAATGAAGAAACGTATTCTTGGATGTGGAAGAGTGATTCGGTCTTTCAACAAGAGTGTTTCCTAGAATAGCCATGACTTGAATCCATGTGGCTCATATAGCCATTCGAATTCCAGAAATTTTTTCTTTTTTTTATTTTAATTTTTTTGACGTCAACGGTCGCATTCGGGTAAAGAGATGCTACTAAATGCCTTCATGGTGGGCACCAAAATTTTGGCAAGGAAATTTGTCAGGTGGACAAATTTATGAATTCCTTGCTAACGCTATAGGAATCTAAGTCCCTCTACTTAACAAAGTGCATCTGTCAGTATATATGCATGCACAAGAAGATGTGATTTGTGGTGGCCTTTCGACCAGGATCCAACAGGGGCACTCCACGACCTTGCAGCAAATTCTTGTAGTTATCTACAAGGGGGATTTTTATAAAGGTGGGAGAGGGAGTGAGAAAATGAGATAGGGTAAACTAATGTTGTAGGTAGGAAATCAGATTCCTGCACACATTAGTCAGAAAATTTAACACATGCATTTGTGAGAAGAAACAACCCTGCAAATGGCAACAAGATGAGATAAGATTACGAACTCAAAGTTTCTAAAATCTCCTCATCAAAGAGGCTACAAAATCCTTCTTCTTATATTGATGCTCAAATAGAAGTTGTACATAATGTGGGAATGGAAGACATTTGAGAATGGAGGGAATTAGAAGAAAAAGGCTGTCTTCTTTGCTTTCTCTCGATACAATGCACTCGTGAGTTTTCCAGATCAATTTCAGCCCTTACAATGAATTTTAGAGTCCATGATATAGCCCACAAGAAATGGTTACACTTCCTCGAGCCAACAAGAAATAGTTACAACCTATTCTAACTGTTCATACCCCTTCAAATTCTTGATTCACAGAGAAACGCTTATGGCGGAAAGAAATAGTTTTAAAATACTCGGTTGTTACATTATTTTTCTAGTTAAAACATGGGCCGTTTGATTTTCTTTTACAACTTTAAATCTGGGCCACCCACGTGGAAGGCATTGATTAGAATAGGCCTACAGATGCTTTGATTGTCTACCTTTTATTTAGAAAGGCCGTATATCTGACCCTGGATGCGTGGTAGGCCAACGATCATTTGGAACCTGCCTTTAGATTATTTCTTTAAAGTTATACCAGGATGACACGTGGAGAGCTAGCACTGATTTGAGTTTCCGCTTTGGAAGTGCTTCACGTGGAAAATTACACCAAGCTAATGCGTGTCTCCTTCCGCCGGTCCCTGACGTGGTTAGCCAATGCTTATTTAAAGATTGGCCCTTTTGTCTCACTTCTGAAATGCACCATTGAGGCATGTGGAGGATCCCACAGACCCACTCATACTTAGTCAATTTCAACGATCGGCTTTATCTCTTTTTGAGCCCAAGACACATGGTGAGCTAGCACTACTTAGAGACTGACTCTTGGGTTTTACTTTTAAAATGGTGCCATGCTGATGCGTGTCTCCTTCCATTAGGGTTAGACTTTTCAACGGCCAACTTTGTCTCTCTATTGACTTTAGACGCATGGAAATTGGCGCTCATTTGGAAATTTTCCCTTTTGTGTCACTTTTAGAATTACACCGTTGCGGCACGTGGAGACCTCCGCGACCCGCCCATACTTAGCCAATTTTAACGATCGACTCTATCCCTTTTGGACCTGGGACACGTGGAGGACTGGTGCAAGTTTGAGGACTGCCCCCGGCTTTGAATCTTGAAACTGCACGATGAGGCACGTGGAGCCATCCACTGAGCCTTCCATACTTAGCCAATTTTAGCCTGTTTTACCTTCATTTTACACTGGGACACGTGGAAAGCCTGCGCCTAATTGAAGATTGTCCCTTGGACCCTGCCCTAGAGTTGCATCATTTGGATGCATGGATGCTTCCACTGGACTGAAATATGACAAACCACATCCAATCAAAGAGACCCACATATTACCCATGGATGCTGAGGTAAAATTTAACGAGGAAGATCTACCCGTCATTCCCGACTGTGGAAAAATTTAGAGAAGAAGAAAACTCCACCATTTTCGCGCCTGATTTTCAAATTTCTTTCACGAGCCAAGGAATTGAAAACAATACAAGGTCCGACGATCTAGGGGCATAAAAGGTTGAAAAATTCATTCAAATGAGGACAACAATAAAATTTTCATGCGCATCCAGCAGGAAAACGGAAAATTTATCAAAAAAAAGCATCGGGATTTGAAACAACTCTAGGGCATGGATTTTTCTATCTCTTCGAATTTTCAACTTGGATTAAATACTTTAGGAGGGTGAGAGCTTGAAATTTCAAAACTAACTTGGAAAACGAAAAGTGGTTTACTGGGAGACAACAAGGTATCTACAAAAGTGATTGGAAAAAATATATATTGTTTTTTTCTCTCTCCCTAATTGGATAGTTTGCACATAATAATTTATGTATGTTTATAGTAATAGAAATCATTCTAGTTCTTTGAAATGAACCAAAATCTAATTCAGGTACATGTTAGAAAAATGGGAGAAATAATGTTTGTTGTTTTACCTTGAAGTATTTCACCTTCTGCGTAGTGAAAGAAGAATAAAGGGCATGTTTATACAACTTAAAAGGAATTATATTTATTTCATTATGATTTATACATCTATAAATTGTAATAATTCAACATTTACTTGTTGAAAATATATGCCATCAGAACTTGTTTTCATTCAAAATACTTGGCATTGTTTTTTTTGTTTGTATATTTGAAAGGAATTTAATGTGTAAGGTTTTAACTTTGATTGAGTATCATACCTTTTTGGTGAAAAATACTTTATTGGGAAGTTATAACCTTAGTTTATAGTTTGAAATAATTGTGAGAATTTAGTAGTACACTTGTTATGCTCAAACTTAAGTATGTTATTCTTATAATAATATATTATATTGGTTATTATCTTTGATTACATATAAATTGATTCCAATCCCGTTGTCTCTTTTATACACCACTTTCGTATTGCGATTGGAACTTGTTAGGCTAATTAATCCACATATTAGTTTGGAATAATAGGGATTATTCATCCAATAAATATGAATATGTAAAATGATATGAAGTCTATCCTCACTTGATGAAAGAAATGTTTTATAAACAAAAATGTTTAGTTCAGACTAGACACATACAATAATGATCTTATATAATGATGGTGCCTTATACACCTTGAGTGAAAGGTGGAGGATGAAAATCTTATGGAGTATTTAATAATATCAACTCACATCAAGTTAACATAAGCGCACGGATCTATAAGTAATAAATTATATGAGTGTATTCTTCCCTTGAAATAGAAAGTGAAGGAAAAATGGTTTGGTATACAAATAAACTTGTTAAGACTTTGTTGTGATACTATAAGGACTTGCATAACACTTTGTGATTATAATATTATTTTACTTAATTGGGTAAGTAAACAAGACCTTTTGTTGGATTAACCAAACCTTATAAGACATGGTCTCCTTTTAGAGGAATACTAAAATCTTCCTATAACAGAATTAGATGTTTACACTTGAGTTACAAATTTAATAAAATGAAGAAATATAACATCGAAGGTTATTATTATATTTTTAATTACTTTTATGTGTAAAATGCAAAGTAATATTAAATTGAAATGAATTCGATAAGAAATGATGCTAGTTATAGATACTTTTGAGTTAGTTGACTAGGGGATCTATATTAAGTATCCCTAACTGTACATGAAATAAGGAAGTTTTAGTAAATAGAAAATCATCTTATAAAAGTATGTATGGTGTTATTGTAAAGATTACAGATGATACTCTTTTATGATAACAATCATAGAGGTTGAAGGATTTTGGTGAGAAAGAATGACATTCGATGAAACATCTTCTCTTGTTGTAATTATACTTTTCCTTTCTCACATAAGAGGACTATACCCTTAATGAGAGCTAATAACCTAATTAATAATAAAAGGCAAAAGTAAGAATCTAAGTAGTTATAGTGACATAATTCCTTAATAAGAAGTTTAAAGACTTGAGTCGATGGAACAAAAGAATATAATTTATAAATGATAATGGTGAGTGTCAGTATGCATAGAGATGACCTTAGAAATAATTTTCTTACCTATAGTGGTTGGGTAAATGTACCTTGAATTAAACGTTTTGGATCCAGTTGAGTAAATTCTAAGGGATAAATGTTTGAGAGAATATTTAATAAATTTTTAACAAATTCAATAGGAAAATAAATAACATTATGGGTAGTACCATAACTCATCATGACAATATCTATCTTAGTTATTAAAGAATGGGATGAAGCTTTTTTGGGTTATAATAAAATTGATAAGTAACTATATGTCTCGCCAACATGGTGAATAATCCTATCCTTTTATGAAGGTATGAATGGGACATGAACCTTATAAAATGAACTAAAATACATGATGATAACATATAACCTTGAGTAATGAATTAAGAAGAAAACTAAGCCCGTAACTTTAATTATATGGAAGATGCTAGTATGAGCGGAGACTAAATGAAAATATGTTATACGTGTTAATTATAATTGTCACGTCATCCTTGATGGAGAGATCTAGCGATGGAGAGATCTACGAGGACACGGTTTCCGCAGTTTCCGCAGCTTTGGCTGCAGAATGTCTGCGAACCACGGTTAAAAATGCTGAGGAAAGGCTGAGCTATAGCCCATGTAGGGCGTTTGAAGACACGGGTAAGAAAGTCGAAAAAGCGGGAGGTACTGCCAGTGCGGTCTCTGCAGTTCTGGCTGCGGAAAGTCTGCGCAATATGACAAAACTTGCTGAGGAAAAGTAGATCTCGGAGGCGCACCTGATCGGACAGCTAGAGAGAAAAGGAGGAAATCGAGATCCACACCTTTGGCTTGGAATAAGCTTTTTCAAAGCCCTAACCTCAAGGTGGGTCCGAAAAGCACTGAACAGTTCACATGGGAAATGGACAAAGAGGGTGCCACCTGTCTTAGGGTCCCAGATGGTTTTGTTGATAGAGCTTTAAACAAAACAAACCTCTCCTCGTTGGTAAGTTTCTTGGCTCTAGACCTAATATTGATTTCATTAGAAAATGGGCTATGAGAAAATGGAAACCAAAGGAGCCCTAAGCATTACCATTATGCCAAAAGGTTTTTCTTGGCTAAATTTAACCAACAAGAGGATTTAGATTCGGTGTTACTGGGAGGCCCCTGGTGGCTGGGAAATATGGGTCTTTTTTTGAAAAAATGGTATCGGGTTTTGATCCAAATACGAGAAAACATAAACACCATTCCTATCGGTGTAGGCTACGAGGATTGCCATTGCATCTATGGGATGATGAAATCTTGTTAAATATTGCAAAATCCTTGGCTCACCTATTGGATTAGATGGACCCACAAGAAACAGATCCAGGCTTGCTTTTGCTCGGTTCGCATTGTCTCGACCATTGATCGGGAGTTTCAGAGCACATAATATTGAAAACTAGATTTGGATCATGGACTCAAAGAATTGAAGTTGAGACCTTAAGATGTAAGCGATGCCAAAGCATTGGTCACTCGACCAGCTGCAGCAAGAAGAAGACCCCTCTTTTGGTTTTATTCACTGAGATTGACGAGATCTAAACAAAGTCAACAAGATTCAAGCCGGGAAAGGAAAAGCGAAGATAAAGGTCCCGGCCAGAGAAATGTGCGAGTTAAATAGCAGGGAAAAAAAAAAAAAAAAAAGGGGTTTTAGAACTCATATTAAGAAACATCTTGTCAGCGTCCCAAAGATGCTCAATGAAGCTTCCCCAACAAAGAAGTAGTGGTCAAAACTATGAAGGCATCTCAGGACAAACCTTTTGAAACTTCGTGAAGGTTGACCTTGCTTAAGGATTCCTTGGAAGTGAACGAACAAGAAGGTGTAATCCCTTACAGTTCGGATGAGAAAGAAATCCGACATTCATTAGAGAGGAAGCTTGCAGCAAGGAGAATATGGATGTGAGTGAACCCCTGGCGATCCTCTCTTACGGAGAGGCGGAAATGCGGATCCATTTGCCTTTCCTCGGCATTTCAACGGCTGCGCTTGGAGCTGCATTGCAGCCTCAAAGCGCCGATCATACTCTGAGCGGTATCCATAAGGAACAAAAGGTAGGGGAGATCACGCCTACCATGGAAAAGAAGACCTATTTAATCCCTTACGGTTGAGAAGAGAAAGAAATCTGCCTTTCGTTAGAAAGGAAGCTTATATCAAGGAGGATATGAGGGTGTTTGAGCCCTGAGTCTCTCCCTCTTTGGAGAGAAAGGGGTGAGGATCCGCTGCCATACCTCGGCATGTCAGTAGTGGTAGCAGTGCATTGCAATCACACTCTGTCGATATTCATAAGGAACAAGAGGAAGGGGAGATTACGCGCCGAGGAAAGGAAGATCCGGACTGCGGGTTCACTTTGGTCATCTCAAAAAAAAAAAAAAAGAATGGAAGGTTTTGAAAGGATCCGAGAATCACTTTATAGTGAAAAGAAAAAGGAAATTGACAATTGGGACACCTCTACCTCCGAGAAAAACCAGATCTTGATTAGGCGATTAGCTGATTTTGGAGGAAGCTCGAAAAGAGGAAGACCCTCTAAAAAAACTCTCGAGCTAAGAAAAGCGAGAGAGGGATATTGCGAGATGGTGTTCGGCGACATTTGAACCACCAAGCAAATCCAACTACCAACCATTCCATATGAAGATCATATCTTGGAATATTAGAGGCCTTACGGTTACTCTAAGCAAAGAAACATCAAGGAGTTACGGGACTCGGTAACTGACATTTTGATTCTTCAAGAAACTAAGATGAAAGCAATGACCATGGATAATATTAAAAATAATTTTGGGATAGCTCGAAATGGCGGTGTTGATTCTCGGGGGTGCTTCCTGAGGGCTCAGCAACTCTTTGGGATAAAAGGCACCATCTTGGTATGATCCTTAGTGATAATTTTAATCATCTTGCAATTAAGTTTGTCACTATTGAAAAAAGTGTGAATGGATCTTGTCTAATATCTATGCCCCTAACTCTGCTAGTGGTAGAAGAAAACTATGGGCTGATCTTAAAATCTTTAGAAACCAGCATGATTCGCTAACTAATCTGGCTTATCATGGGAGATTTCAACTCCCCTCTAAACCTGTGCGAAAAGTTTGGGGAACCCCACCTTCTCTAATGGTATGGAGGATTTTGCTGATTTAATCACTGAACAAAACCTCATTGATGTGGATCTGCATGGTAATAAGTATACTTGGAATAATAGAAGGGTGGGAAAGGGGCTCATTCAGGTGAGACTGGACAGGGCTCTTATCTCGGCAAACTGGATTCTTAGCCAAGACTTTTACCTCTCTTCCTGCCCTTGAGAGTGGATCGGATCATAATCCGATTGCTTTAAGCTTTCTAAATTGGACCAAACCTGCAAGAAGCTCATTCAAATTTGAAAAAATGTGGATGGAGCACGTTGATATCTATGATAGAATAAAGGAATGGTGGGATTGGAATGGGGAAGGCCGCCCGATCTGATTGGTCCAAAAACTCAAAAATGTCAAAAAACAAGTCAAACTTTGGAACAAAAATGTTTTTGGAAACATCTTCGGAAAAAAGAAAGAATTAAAACAGAAGCTTCAGGATCTTGAGTTAAAAATGGATACTATGGGGAGATCAGTTGAAGATGAAGTAAATGAAAAGAGAATTCTTTCTCGAGTTACACACGATATACGCAAAGAGAGAAGAATCCTTTTGGCGCCTTAAATCAAGGGCTATCTGGCTTAAAGAGGGGGACAGGAATATAAAGTTCTTTCACATGACCACTCTAAAGCACAGAGCCAGTAATAGGATATTAGAGGTTTCTAAAAGCAACGAAAGTATTACTAAAAATCCAAACAGCATTAAGAAGCAAGCACTTGAATTCTACAAAAATCTTCTTAGAGAGAGTAATGTCAGCAATCCAGGAAGCTATTTCCTTCATGCTAGAGGCAATCCCCAGAATGATATTGAAGACCAGAAATTCAGAGATATCACTAAAGCGGTCGCGCTCGATGAGCTAAAAAGGCTTTTTTTCTCTTGAGGGGATAAGGCTCTGGCCGGATGGATTCTCCATTAATTTTTTGTAAATTTGGGAAATATGCTCGGAGGATCTTCTCAAAGCGGTTAATGAATTTTTAGATCGGGAAATCTTCTAAAAGAACTCAATACACACACATTGTCTTTGGCACCTAAGAAAATGAATGCAAAAGATTTCAAGGATTTCGGACCCATCAGTCTGGTTAATGCTATTTTTCGAATCTTCACCAAAATTATTGCTTCAAGGCTGCAGCTCATAATGAAGGATCTCATCTCAAAGCAGCAGAGTGGCTTCATTAAAGGCAGGATAATACAAGACGGTGTGATTATGGTACACGAAACTATGCATTCTATGGAAAATAACAAAAAGGCAAACATGATCCTTAAGCTCGACATGAATAAAGCCTTTGACAAAGTTTCTTGGGTCTTCCTTGACAGGATTCTATCTAAATTTGGGTTCACAGAAAAGTTTAGAAAAATTGTTAAATCATGTATATCTACAGCCAGGTTCTCTGTGGTTGTTAATCTGTGGGATTCTTCACCCAGCGAGAGGTCTAAGGCGGGGAGACCCCATCTCCCCCTTCTCTTCATCCTTCCTCGTACAGTGTGACCTTAGTAGAACAATTAGCGAGAGCGGTGGAAGACGCGGCCTTTTAATGGTTCTAAACCCACTTCTCTCAAACCAAGTGTCTCTCATCAACGGTTTACGAGGCGACACTATCCTTCTTCTTGGCCTCGGTGGTTGAAGCTAAAGCTATCAAGGCTCTTTGCAGCTTTATGAATGCTTAGGCAAGAGATCAATTACGACAAAAGCATCCTTTTTTCTTTAACACTCACGGGAAAGACAACTCAAGATTGCTAAAATTACGGGTCAGTAAATTGGTACTCTTCAAAGAACGTACTTAGGCCTCCCTCTTGCACGAAGAAAGTCTCTCACACGGTGTGGGATGATTTATTGTGAGATTTCGAAAAAAAAAATGGCCGGTTGGAAAGGGACCACTCTCTCTAGTCTTTGGTAAGTGCCTTCTCATTAAAAGCACACTCCAAAGTTTGCCCATATATATCATGTCACTGTTCAAAATTCCTTCCTCCTTCAGAGAGAAAATTGAAAGGATTCAGAAAAAATTTTTATGGCAAGGCATGGAAGAAAAGTTCAGATTTCACCTTGTGGCCTGGGATAAAGTCTGCACCCCTAAATCTAGGGGAGGGCTGGGAATAAAAAATATTGAGAAAATGAATGAGGCACTCATTGCTAAGATGGGCTGGAGATTGCTTTCTGAGAAACAACCCTGGATTGATGTCATTAAAACAAAATACTTGAATCAGCAAGTTGTTTACTCCTATCTGCATGATGAGCAACTCCCCAATGGTTCCATTTTTTGGAATAATCTGGTTAAGAGTAGAAACTTCATTAAGAAGGGAAGCAAATGGAAAATTGGGGATGGCAGCGACATTAACCACGGGAGGATAAGCTGGTCCAATGATAATCTCTTGGAGAGATTTGGGATCTGCTGAGGACAGTCTTATAAGAAAATATGGAACTAAAGTCAAGGACTACATTGATGGAAATGGCACCAACAAGAATTGGAAAAGACTTACTATGGAAGTATTGGCTCAAAGCAGACTATTTCCTCCCTCCAAGACCTTTTGGATCTCTTCCCTTTGTGTCATTTGGATTCCAAGGATGAGCTGATCGGAGCAATTCACACGAGGTAAATACTCGAGTCAAATCTGGCTATACCAGTCTTTTCCTGATAACAATCGGACTTTAACTTGGAACTTGATCGGATGCCGAGTTAACCCCCAAAATAAATTTTTTTCTTTGGTGGCCATCGAGGTAAAATTCTCACCATTTGACAATTTGATGAAAAGAGGATTTATCATTCCCAATTGGTGCCACCTTTGTAGGACTAGCTATGAAGACATTAGACATCTGTTCATACACCTTTGTGATTATGCCTTTAGAGTTTGGAACTTTGTCCTTTCCAAATTTGAAGCTCTCGGGTGATCTTGGGAGGATCTTACTCGGATTGTGGAACCAATGGAACCCACCATTCGGACATTGTGCTATCAAAAGAATCGGAAATTAGCCATCCCGCATTTAATTTGGAGGATCGGAAGGATAGAAATAATATAGTTTTTAGAAATAAGAAGCGAGAATTTTAAACTCACTCTTGGCAGAGATCTCCCAAGGCATCAAAGAGGACATGGCGATTTAAACCTCCTAAGAACAATTGTTACCACTGAAAATGAAAAGCACATCTTATCAAATTGGAGATCGGATATTGGAGCAACCAGGGAATAGTGTGGATAGATCTTTGGTCAAATGGCATCCCCTGAATCCAATTGGTTCAAGTGAACTTTGATGGTGCCTCTAAGGGGAACCACGGAGCAGGAGGTGGAGGAGGAGCAATACGGGACCATAAAGGTAATTTGATTGTTGCATATCTTTGGAAAAATGGGAATCAAACCAATCATTTTGCGAAGCTTTATCTCATTCTTTGGGGTTTGAGAGTTGCTCGGGCCCAAAATATCAGAACCTCATTGTTGAAGGGGACTCCTTAATATTATTAATGCTCAATCGGTCCTCTTCTCCTATTTGGAATATTAAAGATTTTATCTCGAGTCCATAAGCATCGGTCATACCTTCAACAAAGCATCGAGAATCATACATACTTACGGGGAAGGAAACAAGTCGGCGATCAATGGCCAATTATGGCATTAATTTAAATTTCACTATTTGGGATAATGATAGTATCCCTAATCAGGCTTCACAACAACATACATGCGGACCTTCACACGCAAACAATCTCTAAAGATATGCTTTAATCTTTGGAGGAAATCCATAAATTCTTCCACAGTCTTTGTTTTAGTTTATTTGGCGTGGCATATGATATCTACTCCAAATGATAGCAAGATTTTGTTTAGGAACTTCAAGTGGAGTTGTCTTAATTTAAAAGCAACGCATGCGGAAATCTGTATAATAGTTGTTGATATTCGGTTGCCAAGCTCATGAAAACCGAAGATAACTACAAGGTGAAAGCCGACAGATAAGGGTTTTCACGCGCGACTTCACGCTTGAGACTCGGATCGGTAATCCTACACCGTTCGTGGGAGGACCAACGGCCACTGAGTCCCCATTTTTATGCGACCTTGAATGTGTGAAACGAACCACTCCCAACGCCCAAAGGTATTTTGAAAATTGTTGTAACAAGGCACATCCTTGTGAAGATGGGAGGGCCTCCTGCCGAGATTGAGCCGTGTGCGGACCACCACGATTGGAAAGATAACACCGAGCTCGGAACATTCTTAGTATTGGCGGATTCACCAACTTTGTGGAGAGAGTGCAAGGGCATGATCAAAGCATCTCTGTTCGCTTTGCCAAGGAGTGGAATGAGAGGATGGTCTTATGGAGGGCAAAAGATTCTTATTAATGACGAACTCATAGCCGGCGATCGGCCTCTCGGCTTGGAAGGATACCGCTTCTTCAACAAGAGGGTTATCAAAGAGGCTGAAGAGAGAAGATTTGTGGAGGAGGAGGAGAAGCTTATATTCAACACCGCGGGTCTGCTTGTTAATTCAATTCCTTCTCCGTATGATGAAGTCACCCGCATGATGATTCGCTACATATCCTTGGAAGGCAGGTTTGTTACTGTCCCTGCCAAGCACCTTGTCTTTTTGAATCACTTTCGTAGGAGTAGGTTGGTTTGCTTCCCCCACTATCTGTTAAACTCTCTTGAGCGCTCCATTTTGGAGTTCCAGAAGCATACCCGGGCGGTTCCCCTTCACCAAGGGCTTATTCTGCTTATTCACAAGCACTGCCTTATCAAATTCCCCGGTCTCCCTTCCTCTCCCGGCCTGGCTTTGGTGGGCTCCGTTGCTGCCAGTCCTGTCTCCCCTGCTGTCCCTGCTGCTGCCCCCGCCTCCGGTGCTGATGCCCCCATGCAGGCTGCTCATGCTTCTCCTTCTTTTCCTCCTGCTGCTGCCCCTGCCACCCACACTGTCTCTACTTCTAAACGTGTCACCAGGGCTTCTAGGAGACTCAATCTTGAGTCTCTGCTTTGAGGGGATGAACCTTTGGATGACATTGCTCGTGATCTGCTGAACATTAGTAGTGCCGGTCCCAGGCGGCACCAACGGATAACCCTTCTAGAAGATTGGAGGCCTTAGAGGAAATTTGAGCTTAAATTCTTTGAAGGATGAGGTAAAAAATCTTGCTAAGAAAAAAAGGCAAAAAAGCATTGAGGGAGAAGGGAGCATTGGCAATAGCTGACTTGATGAAATATACAAAAAGCTGACCTCCTAGACTCCGCCTTGGGAAAACGAAGACTAGGCATGAGTATAATATTGCAAAGCATTCGGGGCCATAGAGGAATTCATCGAAGGTCATGCAAGAAGTGTTTCGCAGCTCGGCGGTGTCCCGATTACTCTTTGGGGCAATGAGAAAGAGAGTAAAAGAACCAGAGAGGAGCTCGATAAGACGGATCTTTGCTCATATGACCACGGCGGGTATGTATCATGCTTGGAAAAAGTAAAGATGAGTATTGATCAAGCGGCGAAGTAGTCGATTTTACTCTATGCTTCTTGGGTTGTAGGCTGCTTTGTTTTGTTGCCGTTGTTTCTTTGTTAAGTCTCGTTTGTGTTCTTTGTTTCTAGGCTCAGGTGTTCTTTCTTTGTAACTTTTGTGCTTTGATGACTTCTCTGCTCCTCTCTCTTATTCGGAGCTTTTAGGCCTCCTTTTGTACACAAGGGTATAGTCCCTTTCAAAAACTATTTACCAATATTAAAAAAATTGTACGTCATCCTTGAAGCATTTTTATTGAGGATATTAGCATTGTTTCCTTTTGTAATGGAAATTTTAACCTACGTTGTTATGACTCTAGACATGTTGGTTTATTAGGATAACCTTCGTTAAAGGACTAAAACATAACTATCATCATATAAGACCTTGATATGTAACTAGCTAGAGGAATGGATGAAAATAAAATTAGCACCTCTCTTCCAAGAAGGAAAAAAAAATCAATTGTTATTTTCCGAAACTGGAAGATAGGTCACATGATAAATGACACCTCATTTAACTAGTCTAGTTGTGCTCTCAATTTCATTCTTAATTTTCTAATTATATTTCCATTTTGATTTTTATCACCACCCCTTTAAAGTGGTGAAGATAGATGAGATGACAAAAATGGTTTTTCAAAATAAAATGAAATAGTTCAACTTTGAAAAAGTGTTACAAAGATTGGATTTTTTTCATGAGATTTCTTCGTTACCTACCATTTTCATATAAGGAAGGTTTTTGTGTTGCTTTATTAGAGATAGAATTGTTAGAGAAACATCGCAACATTAAAAAATTAGGGTTGGATTAAAAAGAATCATATTATTTCTAAAAATGTATGGATTTCAAAAACATTTCATTCCTACAAAAGCACAAGATTACTATTAACCATTGCATGCTTAGAACATTGTCATGTTCCTTAAAAATAATCATGATACTACAAAAGCATCACAATCTCAAAAAATAATCTCAAGATGAGGAAAATAATTGAATTCAAGGAAAATCATCACATGCTTGGAAAATATTTGCATACATGGATCAAAAAGTAACTCAAGAAAACATTGCATGCTAGGAAAAGTATTTCATGCATGGAAAAACATCACACGTGTATAAAAGATTCACATGTACTGAAAAAAATCACAAGTGGGAAAATAATTGGAATATGGGAAAGGTATTACATACATGGAAAAACATCACATGCTGGAAAAAATTATAGAATTGTAAAGTATCCGGAACTTGAAAAACATAAAAACTTAGGGGGAAGAACTCTATATAATAAAAGTCACAAATGTATTGAATTTCAAAATTGATCACAAACATGTTTTAAATCTTATCAATTGATTTATCTATATTCTATAAACTATAATTCTAGAATAATTTTGATTCAAATAAACAAAAAAAATTCAATCCACGAGTGTTTGATTTATTTGTATGCTTAGTTACCAATGTACTAGGTCCTTTTTTTTATACTCACCGAGTCACCAAACAATTTTGAAGTCACAACTTGCAATAACGAAAAATAGTGTTTAATTTCAACTATATTTATAGCTATATTTAATACATTTGGGTTGGGTATAACTAGCGAATTTAATTATATTTTAAAATTTCCCTCTTAAGGTTTAGAAAATGTAATCTTAGGGCCCATAAAGTTTATATAGATCTTAACATTTTTAAAATCATAGATCATCAATTTTTCAAAGCAATCCAAAACAAAAACTCATCGGGACTAGAAATCATGGGTTGTTCAATTGAGAAATTATAACATATATGATTTATTTGGACAAGTTTTATACAATCCTACATTCTCTAAAATACTGATCAAAATTCTAGAAATCCTTGAAATTCTCCTAATAATGAATATGGTTGCTGCAAATTTTCCTCCTTAACAAAATCATAAAGGCTTAATAATAATGGAGGAATAATACATGCATCTAATTAATCCCTCCAATTTTAATGGTTTCATAAGTTTTATAGGAAGATTAGGGCTTCAAGGAACATGAATAGTTTCATAGAGTCTCGTAGTGAATTCAAGAAAGAGAAGTGAGTTTTTTTGAGCTCAAGAATAGGCAAAATGGTCATAAACTTAGATATGATATTCAATGTTTGTTTCCATGAATGTACTACGATAATGGAAAGGGCTATATGGTTTTTTCATGTTACTCTATTTTACTCATTTTTAGGTTTTCTTTTCCTTTTTGCCTTGACTTATAATGTGTTCTTTGTGTCTAATGTTTGTCTTTAGAACCTGTAAGAAACCAAATAATACTCTATAAAATTTGTCAATTTCCTATGTTATGAGAATAAAATTAAATATGCACGTATGTAATTAGGATTGTTTTTGTTTTGGTAAATATATTTATATCTAATGGAATATTTTACAATTATTTAAAGTGTATTGTTGTGTAAAACCACTTTCCATATCTACAATTTTATGAACCCACATTTTTTTGTATGTTTTTTTCCTTATGGATTAAATATTTTTTTATTAAGGATAAATAGTTTTTAAGGGACTATACCCTGAGTACAAAAAGGCTCAAGTAGCCAGATACCAGAAGGAGAAAACCCAACTAAGAAAGGCTAAATGCCTTAAACATGTAGGCTCAAAAGCCAGATATATCAGTAAAGTGAGTACAAAAAGATCTATCCAAACTGAGATCCGAAGAAGAACAAAAGGACCAAAATACTTCAAAGAGGGATCCAAAACAGGGCATCCCAAAGAAGAAAACAACAACAAAATCTCAAAAACAACAACTTCACAAAGAACAAAACGGCACCTGGGCACTACACTATTTGACTACCCTGTCAATCTTGCCCTTAATTTTCTAAAGAGAGGTGAATAGCGCAATGGCCGTGGCATGAGAAGGATCATTCATGTCCTCCTGAGCAAGTGCAAGGTCACGAGTCTCATTAGAATCCCAGATGTCATCAGGAATGCCACTAAGGCTGCAAACACTTCTCACGTGCTGCTCCATAAAATTATAAACCTCTTTCAGTGTAGAGATGATGCAGTCGTGATGTCCCTTGGCATTGCCCAGCCTAGCATCAAGTGAAAGGAGCTTCTTAAAAATCTCAGCAGTAGTATCATTGTCCTCAGAATTTTGTAACTTCCTCTTTCCTTTTGTTTTTTCCAAATTCCTAGGAGCATTTTTAAGGTCTTTAATCTCCTCTTCAAGCTTTCTAACCCTGGTAAGAAGATCCACATCTCTACATTCTTCAACAGGTTTACTGATATGCAATAAGTTTTCGGCAAGTTCAATATCCCTATGGCTACGCAGAATCCTTTGTGAAGAAGGCAGGGAAACCTTAGCCTTTTTTCCTTTCATCTTTTTACTAGATATTACTTTCTTCAATGATGTTAGATATTTTTGTTCTAGGGCGTATTCTAGTTTATTTTCCCAAAATATATTATCCCTAGCTCATGCATGTTACATTCCAAACCTAGTCGATTGTAGGAGTATTTGGGTTCATAGGAAATCTTGTATCAACCAAAAATAGTTCAATAGTAGAGTCAATCGGTTTTTGCATTTTGTATGCATTTTAATTTTGATAGTAGGTCATGCATTCAAGAAGTATGTTGTTGGAAAATGAAAAAGTAAATGTTGCACTTTGTAGAGTGCATGAGTCCATTGTCAGGCAATGTTTTTAAGTGTGGATTTTCATTGCATAATGCATGGTTGGTTGTGCAATCATCCCAATATGTAAAATTGTCTACACAATCATGTTTGCGATAAAAAAATCATTAATTGAATGTTTAAATGTACATGTTTAAGGAAAGGTTGGATACTTATTCTTTGGGTTTGTTATTGGGTTCTTTAGAATTTGAATTTGAATTCCACAAGTTTAAGAGTCTTAGGAAGTGGCATGAATGACTATATAAGTAGAGCCAAATTACCTAAGTAAATCGGTTTGAGATGAGGAGCTCAAAGTTTTCTATAAGAGTGAAGTGTGGATGTGAGCTTAAGGCTTAGAGTAACATTGTTTGTAAGTGATTAAAAATGACATGAAATAGTTGAGTATTGTGCCATAGTTGAATGACATGACCTAATATTATAATGATTATATGAAGTATATTTATATGAGACTAAATAACTGGTGATCAATTTATTTGATTATATATACCATATTTTTATTTTTATTTAAATTTTTGTTCATTTGACCTTTCTTCCTATGCATGTTTTATTTTTATTCGTTATTATTCTATTCATATTCCAAGGGTTGTGAGGAGTAAGGTGGATATCCATTGAGGAACCTAATCACATCTGCATCATTTGGTATTAGAGTGAGGATTTCTTTTCTTGAAAATATAGGCATGGAAAATATTTACGGATTTCCACATTTGTGATTATGGGTGGAAAATTTATGCAAACTTATTCCAAGAGGTAGTTGTTGGGTAAAATGTGTGTGAGAGTGACACAATAAGTTTTGTGGCTTTCCATGATGTGAATTGTGGGTATAATGTCATTGTAGTAATATTTCATCAAGATAATTATTTGGTAGAATATTGCATAGGTCATTGATCTCAAGTTTTTAGAGGATATAAATGACACACTAGAGGAACATGATGGGAGGACACTAGATTCAAGGTCCAATAATAAATGACCTAGAAAAGATGATGTGAACTATGCAAGCTCACTTAGAAGCCATGGAAGTAATACAACGTTAATGTGTTCTTATGGAAGATCATAATAATGATGAAGGTGTACCCCTACACCAGGGAACAAAAGACACAAATGTAAAAGAAAATGTTGTGGAAGAGGAAGCACAAGATAGTCTTAAAGATATAATGTTTCACGTAATTAGTAGAGTAGGTGTAAACTAATATTAGACACCCCTTGTTATTATAGTAGCTTAGATCCAACAAAACTCATTGATTGGATTAAAAAATAGAGAAAATTTTGAGTATGAATATATGGAAGTTCCCAAGAAGTTCAAGTTTAAATGCATGAAGTTGAAATATTATTGCATCTATTTACTGGGAACATATCCATACCAATTGAGTGTACTGTGGAAAACATAAGATCAAGACATGGGATATGTTTGTGGTGAATCTCAAGGATTACCAACTCATCTTGTTTAGAAACATTTGGATTATGTGATCTGAGAGAGACTAGTGTGAAGGAATACACTAGAAAGAGTTTTACTAACTCACCTTTAGAGTGAGACATGTGGAAGATGATGTGGAGAAGATATCTAGGTATATGACTAGATTACAAGTTACAATTCAGGATGGGTTGAACATATTACAATTTTATTAATGGGATAATCCTATCCATATGCCATTAAGGAAGAGGGTAATATGTCACATAAACAACATAGTGCTAACTATGGAAAGGGGAATTATACACAAGGATTTTGATAGAGAAAGGGTAGAGATATTTTTTACGAGGTGAAGGAAGGTAATATTCAGTGTTTTAGAGTGAAGGGACATCTCGAGGAGGCGGAAATACATATATGGATAGAATATCATTGGGGTCCAAAAGAGGTGACATATTTAGTAGGGTGTGTTACATGTGTGGAGAGACAAGGAATATAGCATTTGAGTTCCCACACACCTAAAATGTTGGTAAGAAATGTGTGCACATTACACAAGGAGAGGAAGATGACTTGATAATTAGTGAAGAGGATAAAATATGGGAGAATCACTAATGTTAAATTAAATATTTTTGAAACTAGGGGAAAAGGTTGGTCTTGAGAAGAGAAGAAATTTATTTAGGATGACATGTATGTTAGGAGGAAAGGTATACAAGGTGATAGTGGATAGTGGACATTGGAAGAACTGATAATTTTATGGTAGAAGATATGGTGGATAAGTTGAAGTTGAAGATAATTGAGCATCAAAATCCATATATGTTTTCATGGTTACAAAAGGGACTCCATTTGTTAGTGAAGGAGTAGCGTTTGGTTAAATTACAATTGGTATGTATGAGGAAAAGTGATGTATAGAATCATGGCCATTGAAAAATGTTGTGTTACTTAGTAGGCCTTAACATTTCAAATATAAGGCTCAACATGATGCCTAAAAAAACACCTACATTGTAGAAAATGATGGAAATAAATACACTCTAAACCCATTATAGTAGAAGGGTGAGGTAGAAATGAAAGTGAATTTTCTCTCGGGTAATAAGTTCTTGAGTGAATTAAAACATGATATTACATGTTTTATACTCATAGAAAGGACCATGCAAAGAGAATACATAAAGGAATTAGTTAAAATAAAGGAAACAATGTCACATGAATTGGAAGTAATGTTATATTAATTTGTGCATGTTGTATCTTGTGAGTTACTGAAGGGTTACAACCTATGAGAGACAATATTCACCACATGGATTTAATTCCAATATAGAGTTTTCTAAACAAGGTGGCTTATATGATGACACCACAAGAGAATGCATAAATACAGAGGCAATTCCAAGAGTTTTTGGATAAGGGACTCATTAGGGAGAGTTTGAGTCCATGAAAAATACTGAATATTTTAACACCATAAAGGTGGTGAATGGAATATGGGTGTTGATTCAAGAGCCACAAACAATATTTCCATCTAATAAAAGTTTCCATCAATGCACATGAAGGATATTATGAAATGTTTGAGTAGAGTGATGTGTCTCAGCAAGGCTAATTTAAAAGTGGATACCATTAGATACACATAAGAGAAGGAGTTGAATGGAAGAAAACATTTAAGACTCAATAGGGATTGTGTGAGTGGTTTGTGATGTCATTCAAATTGATAAACACATGAAGTAATTTCATGAGGTTGATGAATCAAGTCTGAAATCATTTGTAGGAAAGATTTTGATCATGTATATGGATGATATTATAATTTTCAGGAGGACATGTGAAGATAGTATCCAACATATTAGGAAAGTGTTTTAAAGATTTTATGTTGATTAATTTGAAGAAACACATTATTTATGCAAGATAAGCTAGTATATCTAGAATCTATTATTTCAAGAGAAGGACTAAAGATGGACATTGAGAAGTTTCACACAATTATGGGTTGGACATCACTATGGAGGGATTGTTAATCAAATATTTCCCATGGGTTGGATAGATTCTACCATAAGTTCATCATGAAATTTATTGTCTTGTGTGTGACGATTACAAAATACATGAGAAAAGATAGAAATAATTTCATATGAAGAATATGTGTAGAGAAGTGTTTTATGAATTAAAGAAGAAAGTTACAGAGTAGAAAATACCGACATTACTAGATTTCAAAAAGGTATTCCAGGTCAATTTTAATGATAGTGGTATATCCATTGGTGCAATGTTTATTATTTCGGTGAAAATTTGAATTATGTGAGGAGAAACTATAGTTTTTATGACCAGTAGTTTTATGCCATCGTGTAAGTGTTGAAGACTTTGAGGCATTACCTATTTCCAAAAGAGTTTGTGTTGTACAAAGACCATCAGGTGTTGCATTTTTTTAATAGTCAAGGAAATTTTAATTAGATGCATATGAAGTCGGTAGAGTACGTACAAGGATAAACATTTGTATTGAAAAAAGAGTGGTAAATAAAAGAAGGTGGTTGATGCACTTAGTAGGTGTAGTTGTTTATTGAAAAAGGATAGTGGAAGTTATGGGTTTTGAGTCCATGAAGTAGTTATATCCATATGATAAATATTAAAAATAAACTTGGGAGGTATGCATAGTACCTACAAGTGTTTATAGGACACCTTGGCTGGACTAATTTATGTAAGAAGGATTATTGTGTAGGGGAAGATAGCTATGCATATTGTTGGGATCAATACACAAGAATTCAATAAGATAGACATGATGAAATATTAATAAGGCATTTTTATTAGATAGAAACTTAGCACATCTAAGGGAGAGTTACTTAGGATACATATGAGTGTGGATATGTGTAATTTTATGTAATAATTCCATGTCTATTAGTTTGTTAAAGGAATATATTAGAATGTAGGGTTGTAGATCAAATTTTCTCATTCAAGGTATGCCTTGGGAGACATAAATATAGATTTTCCTAGGATGCAAAAGGGTATTGATTCCATTTTTGTCCTTGTGGACATATTTTCAAAGATGACATAATTTATTGCTTATAAGAAGACCAATGATGCAACACATATTGAAAATATTTTCTTCAAGGAGATTGTGAGGGTAAATGGATTACATGTAGTAGATTTTTCATAGAGATATAAAATTTTTTGGTAATATCTGGAGAACATTGTGGAAGATGTTATATATACAATTGTAATTCGACTCATATTATCATCCAAAAATTGATGGATAAACATAATTTTTGAACAAAATCCTTAGGTTTTTTCTTAGGTGTTTGGTCAAAGGTAAGTCACCAACTTGGGATTTGGATTTATCAAAGGAGAAATTTACTTATAATAATTCAATAAATAGGATAAAAATGAATTCCAAATTATATATGGGAGCAACCCAAGAGGACTTGTGGATTTGATAGACTTACCATGCACTAAAGAGATGAGTTATAAAGTAGGAGAATTTATAGAACACATGAAATAAGTGCACCAATAAGTTCATGATTAGTTGCAGAATATGAATGCACAATACAAACAATGGGTAGATGAGAGATAAAGAGAATATGGATATCAAATTGGAGACATTATATTAGCTTATTTATGGAAGGAAATGTTTTCAAAGGAACATACAATAAGGTTAAGTGGAAGAAGATTGGGCCATCTAGAATCATCACGAATGTAACTCATAATTATTATTAGATTGAGGATACCTAAAGGAATTGATATCTCTAATGTCTCTAATTTGGCATATCTTTATCCATAATATGTTAGTACAATAAGGTGGTTAAGGATCAAAATATGCATATGGTAAAGTATATTGGAGAAGAAAAATGCTATAAAAGGAGCATGATGAAGTAGAAGGGTAATAGAAACCATAATCAAGAAGGAATGCATAAATGAGTATAAGGAATATTTAGTCAAGTGGAAGGAAATAATATTGAAGATGTGACTTAGCTAAGAACATAGAATTCTAGTTCCTTGAGAATGAGATAAAGTTTTAAAATTAATCAAGGTATATGATGTAAGAACATCATGGTCCGTAGGAAATTATGTATCAATTAAAATTATTTAAGTAGCTAGATTCAATCAATTTTTACATTTTGTACTCATCTTGATGTTGATGGCGGGATGTACATTGAAGAAGTCTATTTTTGGATCACTAAAATGTCAAGATTATATTTTGTATAGTGTGAAAGTATATTGTACAATGTTTTTTAGTGCATAGTTCCTTTTTGAAGTTTCTAGCACAATTGTCAATACACAACATTGTTTGTGTAATCCTATTTGACTCACTAATTATTAATAGTTAATGTTTACAGGAACAAGTTTTAAGAAATGCCAACTAGTTATTTTTGGATCTGTTATAGGGTCCTTTACTCTTTACATTTAAATTTTGTAAGTTTAGGAGTATTAGGAGGTGGTATGAATAATTATACAAGTAGATCCCAATTTCCTTAGGAAAGTAGTTAAAGTTGAGGAGCTTAGAGTTTTATTTAAGATAAGAGTGTGGATATGAGATTAAGACTTGAAGGAACATGTTTAATAAGTTATCTAACATGACATGATGTAGTTGAGTATTGTGACATACTTGAATGACATGACATAAGAGGAGAATTATTATATTATATTTTTTGAATGAAGTTGAATAATTAGCTATTGTTTTGATTGTGTTGTTTCTTTGAGTAAATATACCAAAACTTTGTTTTTTTAATTTTTTGTTAATTTGATCTTTCTATTGATGCATGTTATTTTGTAGGTCAAGTATTACCCATTCATTTTAAGGGTCATGAGGTGTAAGGTAGCTCTTATTTTAGGACCTTGACCCGTTTACGTCAGATTATTATGGCTCACTCCTTAGATACTTTTTGTTTAGATCATGGTTATTTGTTTATTAGACCTCATGCTTATGGAGTGAAAAATATTGATACAAGAGATCCAATTAGCAAGAGATGTCTAGTTCTCTCTTGGCAAAAGTAGGCTATAAAATGTGGATTCAAACTTGGATGTGCATAACTTATTAATTCCTTTGTACAACATGATAAAACCTTAACCTAAGGGGATAATGTGGATTTTGATGCTTGTTTTCATGTAGAAATAAAGTTTTTCCTAGTGAATTATATAACCTCTTAAGATGATTTTTAAAATGAAAATGATGAATATAATGATTATGAGGCTATATTAGAAGACAAAAATAGATATGAACTATTGATATTATTAAGAAATGTATTATGTAAAATCCTTTTGATATCTCTAAAAAAATTAAATTATGCATTAATAGAAGTTGTTTTCTAAAATATTCCTACCCATTTTCTACAATATATTATTCTTAAAATGTTATGTTTTACAATGATAAAAATGATTCTATTGCATGTTCCCTTTCTCATAGTGTAATTCCTCAAGTGCTCAAATGGGTGTGTTCCTTCTCAAGCTTTACGTAGTCAACAAGATTCCATAATTCCTCAATTCCAACAATCTATAGTTTCTTTAATTCCTTCTAATGTTGTCAATTATTTTTTATTTATTCTATTTTAATTTCCTCTACTACTTTTTTCATGTACATATATTGAAAATTTATGAAATGAATACTACAATGTATACATTATATGGTTTATAAAGGAAATTTCAAATGATTTTTAAATGTCTCAAAATCCAAATGATGGAATCACTTCTCATAAAATAATTTTAAACCCTTTAAATCAAATTGTACTTTAACATCTTTTTAAAATTGGGCTCAATGCTCCCAAAGTTGTGTTGTATAATGGAAAACAATACCCTTCTCACCATATCAGATTACTCCACACTTTTTTTCTTAGTGTAGACATATTTTTAGTACAAGGCATACATAAACATCAAATCTAAAACCTTTTCTAGGATATTTGGACAAAAAGTGAATATTATTCTCCTTTTGGAATAATTTCCCCTTTCATCCAAATCCACACAACTTCTATTTGCACCAACTACAAGTAGATAATTTCAAAATCATTTCTACTTTTTTTTGAAACACTATGTATACTTCTACAAAAATCGTACTCTTATATCTTATCATTTTCCATCACTTGTGTCAAATGGATAATATTAGTGGGTATGATAATGACCCAACACATCATAAGTGGGTCTAATATTGTCCCTTTTCTCGAATCTCAATTTCTCCATTTGGGAGCTTTCCTATAGTTAGCCTATGTTTGAAATTGGACTTGGCTTACATGATATATTAATATAAAGACATATATATAAACAAGCTAGATGTTATTGTACATAAAAAAATCACATAAGACCTTTTAGACCATTCTATCTATGTATATTATTAAAGATATTTCAAAAGTATAGTCTAAGCATTCCAAATTATTCCAAGTGTATATAAAGTTATCCTACAATTCAATTATTATTGTTGTCATGTGCTTTATGCCAAGAGATGATTCATATTTTTCATTGAATGAGTATATAGGGAGAGTAAAGGACTAATAATTTACTCATGGGAGAAGTCACTACTACTCTAAAGGTTATTTGTAAAATCCATTTGGTTGAATTTACACCACAAATAGAATTTTTGATGTATTTGGAAGCTAAAATTATGATAATTTGTACCACTCTTGAAAACATAACAATGATACCACTAAGCATATTTTGTTATATAGTTATTGTGCTACTTGATTACACCAATAAAATAAATCAGTTTGGAGAAAGGGATATAACTCCTTTACTTACTTAATTTACATATTAGGGTTATAAACACTATGTATATTTTTATTTATTTATCAAACATTAACTTTTAGGTATGAACATACATACAAATATCAATTGCAAAATAAATCAACTAGAACATTTTTCAAATAGAGTAAAGCATGAGAATAGTAGTGAACATAGCTATTTCACCGATCTAGAAGTTGATAAAGGTGTCAAAAAGTGATTAAATAGTTGTAAAAGTCCTATATATGATTCATCTCTAAAATTCTCTCTACACAACTTACTAGGATGAATTTTTTGTTTCAAAAATACATTGTTTGACCATTCTATACTTATCTAGTAGTTTTTTCATGTTTCTATTAGTGCTTTGCAACTTTCAATCCTCTTATGAATGACTCGTAATATGCCCGGATGTAATATATTAGGTCTCATAAATGTGTACAACCCTATATAATCAACTCGAAAGGATATAAAGCCCTAACTATGAATAAAACCCCCCTACAAAGGTTAATGTTTAGGTTTAAATATAGATTATTTACCACATACATTGGAACTAATTTTAAGAGACATCAAATTATATGCATTATTCCACCTAGAGATGTGTGTGTGTGTGTGTGTGTGTGCGCGCATGTGTGCGTGCGTGTGTGTGCGTGCATGTGTACGTTTGTGCGTGTGTGCATGTGTGCATGCATGTGTGCGTGCGTGTAACTATATTTGATAACCCAATTACTTGATAATTGTTTTTTATGGCATGTCTTTCTTGTGATTAAATTAGATTCAAGGAAATTTGGATTGGGAATATTAACTTTAGAACCGAGTTTTAAGTGCTTCACAATTGTATGGGGATGATACTTGATGTATACTACCACTTTAAGGAATTTTAGGGAGATTTGTATATTGTTAATGATATTTTCTATTGGAGCTCTTGAAAGTGTCAAGTTAGTAAATGAGTGCATTTTACTTCCTTACATAGGGTTTATAGGTGTGATTTTGCATTAAGGATAACCTATATGGAACTTATGACCCGTATAAAATATAAAATTGAGAAACTAACCATTGGGTGGACCTAAATTGAACCATTTCTTTTAGACCAAAGCTGTTTAATATTTTGGTCCCTATTTAGTAGTTTTGTGCTAAAGGGGACTTCAACGATGTAAATTTTATTTCATAATAGTTAAGATGAATGGATTGCTTTGGACCGATGATGTTTCTAATTAATAATTGATTAGTGAAATGAGGATAAAAAGTATTTTAACACGGGACCAAGGATATTAAAATTAGACGAGAATAAACATGCAATTCAAGATTTAGGGATTAAGTGAAATAAGCTAATGAAATAAGCTTGTGCCCCCACACTGTGAACTATAAAAATTACTTAGATTCGATTAAGTAAAATATGAAATATTAGTATCTATTCTAATGTAATCTAATGCTATGGAAGAATTAAATAAATGGAAATAAAATATAGTGAATACATCTAAGTAATCTAAGCAATGACATGTGAAACCCTAACATGCAAGAGAGGGTTAAGAATTCCTTAGTTGATTTGATAAAGATATGGAACTTTTCCGTAGAGAATACTAGCTGAACAGAGGAGGAAACAACTACACATAAGCCCTAAAAGCTGTAGATCTAGACTATCTAGGAAGACCTGGGGCGCTTGGAAAGATAGGGCACTGGGGTGCCCGGTATGCAGAAATGACCAGGAACCTCCTCTCGTGCAGCATCACTAGATGTTCTCCTATTTTTGTTTCCTATCATACTAATGTTTTTAAATTGTGTTGAATGTCGTTATAATCCAAAGATGGAAGAATCACATGTAAAACCCTAGACAAAACATCAAAACCCTAAAAATGAAAGATGCATAAGAAGGGGTCAAATTGTCCTCAACTACCAAATTGATGGACTTATCATTGAGCACTACACTACATCCTGCACTCCAATATAGTTCTAGGTTTTTATGTGTGTAAATCATGCCCTAGGATGCTCTTGTGCCAATCACACTTTGGGAATTAGTGAGCGTATAACTAGATGTATGATGTAGTAAATGTGTGCATGGAAACAATAGACTTCCCTCCTATGAAGTGTGACGTTGATGAACTAGCCTTGTGTGCCTTTTGATGGAGCCAGATGGATGTAAATGTAGCTTTAGATTCCTTTGATGGATGTAACTTTAGATGGTGATAGTAAATGCTTAGTGCTTGGTACCTCATTATGGTCACATAACTTTATATTTATATGGTTCTCTTATTCTAATTTCGTAATTAACCCCAAAAAGGCCAACAACTAAAAATATGGAAATATCAAACAACTAAAAAGCTACCAAAATATGGAAGTAAAGTAAAGAGGATCAAGGCACCCAGAGGGGACCAGTGCCTAGGCACGCTAGTCCTACCTAGGCACCCCAGTTAGGAATAGGAATAACACGTAATGACAAAAAACTAGGCAAGTATGTTCAGAGGATCAAAAGTGACGATAGAAAGAAAAGTAAAATGGCTAAAGGACATGGGTTAATTAGTACTCTTTTCACTTAAGAACCATATGAATAGTAGTATGAGACCGGGACTAAATAATACCCAAAGTGCATGATTTAGTGACTACAGATTCTAAGATTCACAAAGTTAAAATGGAATTAAGTACTCAATGATGGTATAGGTACAAATTCACACAACAAAAATAGATTGATTTCTCAACATAAATGTTGCATATTACAATGGCTATTATATAGCCATGGAGGTAGGAAAACTACCTCCTACAAAATAGGAAACTAATAACCCATTTATAATATTACGGGTAAAACAAACATAACAATTGTTAGAGTAGTTATTTACCTTAGCTCATGTTCACCTAGGTACTTTATTTACCTTTATTGTATTTATCCTCACCCACTTATGTGTGTGGATATTTATTTTATCTTATTTAGATATTAGGGGGTATTATCTAGTTGTTAGGTATAGTTCTTTCCTTGATCTATGGTATTGACTAGATCCTTGATGTCTAGTTCTTTCCTAAATATATGGTCTTGACTAGTTCTTTCCTTGATTTAGGGCTTGATCTATGACCTTGACTGGTTCTTAGATTGTTATTCCTTTCCTATATAAGAAAGGACCATTCTCATTGTATTTCATTGAGTTCCATAATAATATATGACATTTCTACTCATTTGTTTGCAAAGGCTATATGTAAAGTTATTATGGCGAATTGATTTCATCTTATTGATCATGGTGTTTGATTAGCATCTGAGTTCTTGGCTTGGTATGATCTGGTTATCGTTCCTTTTAACAATATGAGTTGTATTTCAACAACTCATTTACATTTTACCAACATAAGTAACTAATAACCATGAGCAACTAATTAATTAATTCCTAACATTCCCCCTTAGTGCAAACATGGGGAAAACCTCCATACTACACTACACCTGATTTCACGATCATGTGATTTTCCTTTGGATTATCACAAACCAAAAGTTAGTTTTCCATTGGTTAACCAAAAACCAAGAGTGAGGTGGTTTTAGTGGTTGACCACAAACCAAAAAGGGGTGAAGGTTTTCAAATGGTTTACCTATAACCATATCGTGATGTTCCAATGCATTCTTCGGCTCTCATCATAGTTGATCTTCAGAGATTAAATTTTGGAATCCATGATATTTCAAAACATATCATCCAACTCATAACATTGAAACATTATTTTATTTCCCCACACAATGTGAAGTCTCCATAACACATTATTTTGAAAACACCACACTAAAATCAAATGAAATAAAAACACACTCACACATGTCACCAAATCAGTATGCACGACCTCGTCAATGGTGACTGATGAGAGGATGTTGATTGACCTCCATCCTCCATGTATCCTTTAACCTCTAGTCTCATGCTTCTAGCTCAATCGATGTGATCATTGGGTCAATTACAACTCGTACGTCAAATTCCACCGATAGTGCATCCGTAAAGAAAAAAATTATTTTTATTTTTCAGACTTGTACAATGACTCGTTTGACTATTTTAAAGTTTCTTAAACTTAATTAACAACATATAGTATTTTTATTGACACCGACTCAACTTTAAACAAACGATGATTTTACATGACACTTGACGCTATAGAATCTTGGTCTTGATGTGTATGGACTAAACTATGACATATATACAATAATGTATAACTTAAATAAATATAAAGGAAAATAAACTATTATTAAATGGATCCCATATTCTAAACAAAAATCGACTCCATTAATACCTAAAATGGAAAACTAGACCAAAAAAATACTAAATATGACACAAAGTAAAAGCATTAACACGGTAATATGTGTTTAAGTAATATATACATAGACACATATTTAGTATTCATAGACACATATTTAGTATTCTGGTACATTGGAACCACTTGGTGAGTTTAGAATTGGAGATGTGAATATATGGTAGGTATATTTTCAAACAGTGGTGGAAGCAAGAGCCCAATTTGACTATCAATTACCACATGAAGAAATAAGTATCAAGAATATAGAGCTTTGAATAAATAATTCAAAATCGCGAACATGGAAACTGGAAGATGTGTATGAGGAGATATGACTGTAGATCTATTTAATATTGATCGAACGTTATGATGAGTGAGTTGGTAATGCATGAAACTTAAATCATAGATGACACATACACCTAGACAATGAGGGTTATGCATGAGAGGTATCCACACCATTGACAACAAAGTGATAAGATTTGTGTAGATCGGATGAAATATGGGATGATATGATTAATCGCACTAAGATTAGATCCTATAAATTTGTGTGAACAATGCTGGTGGTTTTGGAATGGAATTAAATATCACTTATAATTATGTCTTTATCATCAAATGATTTCCTACACTCTAATGAAACACATCTCTTACCAATCTTCTCAGCTCCAATTTGAATGCAAATCCCACAAGCTATGTGCCTGGTAATACTGTAGTGTGGCTTGAGTTTTGACAGCTGCGAACACACAAAGATATAATAATTGACTAGATCTAAGTATGAATATTAAGTATGATAAATGTGTGAGATATCCTAATGACCAGGGCTATGCAGGAATCTTTAAGTCTATACAAAAAATAATCTCTAGTATCACTAGGGGCAGTTACAAAGTTTGAGATGCCCCTTAAAAATCAATAGTTCATATTTCACCCACATGAAACCTCACTCTAATACTAAATGACGGTACAGGTATAGATTCACGCAACAAAAATAGATTGATTTCTTAGCATAAATGTTGCATATTACAATGGCTATTATATAGCCATGGAGGTAGGAAAACTACCTCCTACAAAATAGGAAATTAATAACTTGTTTATAATATCATGGGAAAAACAAACATAACAATATGAGTTGTATTTCAAAAAATCATTTACATTTACCGACATAACTAAATAATAACCATGTGAACTAATTAATTAATTCCTAAAACTTAATCCTCCCATATTTTATACAAAAATATAGTAAATCTTACTTTGAATTGTGTATTTATCCTTGAATCTATATCATGAACTTTTAAAAGATTGCATGTTCTATAAAAATTTGAATAGCATCTATTTAGGACAATAATTTTTTATGGTTTCATCTGTATTGGATAATTTTGTCCAGAATAAAGCTTTATGAATAGTTTGTACATGTTCTTGTGTCCATGTATTATATTCTACTATATTCTATAATTTGTAATTTATTTGTGTTCCTGAATTGTGTTGATAGTCATGTGATAACCACACTAAATGCCCCATATTTTGAGGTGAGTGAGATATTTTTTATTTCACTTGGGTCAAAATAATTTAAGTGTGTCCATGTCGGATGTAACATATAGTCATTGTTTGATCACATATAAGATAATTTTAGGTGGCTGCCATATAGAACTTGGTCCTATAAGAAATTGAATGGTATATACCATGGTAAAAAGAGATCTAACATATACAATTATTATAAAAACATAGAAGTAAAACAATAAATATCACATATATGGTCATAGAAAAGGAAAACAATAACATAAAAGGGACACAATAGTGTTGCACACAAAATCAAGGTACAAATAACTACATAAGGAAAGATAAACGAGGATGAAAAATTGACACCTAAATTTCACACACACATAGATAACTAAAAAGGCCAAATACATGAGACAAGAAATTAATAAAGAAAATATTTGATGATAAAAGTAGACAATATCTAATTGGCACATGGAATAAGATATAATAGTCCTACACAGTCCATGTATTAATCCTAATTTTTTGATAAATATTGTATATCATAATAAAAATATAAACATATATAGGATGTGAAAAAGAACCTTGTCTAATGAAATAATAACACATGATAATGTATAATATTCTCTCAAATCAACAAGGCCACTCGGTAAGAGGAAATGTATAACATTTATAAGCAATATAGAGTCTTGTGTATCCTACATCATGATTATATACCTCATGAAACATGTGTAAAGAACATAACATATGTTATCTATCATATCATGTGATAAACAACATATTTAATGTAAAGAATCTAGTAGATCAAGCCATGCTTAGGTACATATTTCACATTTTGAAATATTTTAATGTTTTTAGATTATTAGAATATTTGAATGTTTTTGTATCTTTAAAATATATATATTTTTAGATTTATTAGAAATTTTTGCAGTAAGGCCTACTATATGATAGAATTGGGAAGGATAGGATAGAATCATACAAGTGTAGGATAATCATTGCATGAGATATATATTATATACACATTATGAGTAGGCTCAATTCACATGAGTGTAGAAACTGGTATTATTGTAGGAGGAATAGGTAAAGGATCCTCATAGGGGATACCTTGAACCATAATAAATTGATTATAATTTGTGTATTTAACTATTTTATAGATAATAGAAAAATATACCTAATCTCATGAATCTAATGGTATCCTATAAGCATGTCACATGCCCCAAATTTTTCAGGAACCAAAAAAGGTGTACGTAAGATAGCTTCCCCACTTGAAGGGGGAGGATAATGTGTCCCATAGATTTATTAGGAGATTGTGAATTTAACTAGATATGTTTCTTGGTATATCCCAAAGAAATTTTTTTTTAATTATTGGCAAATAGTTTTTGAAAGGACTATACCCTTGAGAACAAAAGAAGGCCTAAGAGCTGGAATAAGAGTGAGAAGCGGAGAGAATGGATCAAGATCCGAGTGTTACAATGAATCTCGAAGTAGCCCGTAAAGCTTACTCAAACGAGACAAAACAACAAAATAACCGCAAAGCGGTAAAAGAAAGAGACCAAAAAACAAAAAAACAAACGAAGTAGAAAAGCAACCAAAACTACTTCTTGGTAGCTTGGTCAATGCTGGTCTTGACTCTCTTCCAGTGCAAAACATACCCAAAGTTGTCATATGGGCAGCACGGTTTATCAAGCTCCTCAATGGTTCTTTTGCTCTCTTTTCGTTGCCCCAAATCAAGGGACACCGCCGAGGTTGGAAACACTCTTGGCGTGACCTCAATGAACTCCTCGGTGCCCTAAGGCGGAAATGATGTAATCATGTCTAGTTTTGGCCATCCCTAAGTGGGAGTCAAAGGAACTTCTTATAAATGTCCTCAATCCGATCAAGTATCAATGTTCTCCTCCTCCTCCATGCTTTTCTTGCCTTTCTCGTTAGCTTAGCCGCCTTCTTGACCTCATCCTTCAACAGTTTCATCATCCTCTAAGGCCTCCAACCTCTGTAAGAGCTATCCAACCGCACTTCCTGGGACCGGCATCGCTGATATTCAGAAGATCATGTGCAATCTCAAGTTCGAAAGGCTCCTTCTCCACAGCAAGAGACTCAAGGTTGAGCTTCCTGGAGGCCCTGGTGACCAGTCTTTTAGAGGTAGAGGTGAGGTGGGTGGCTGGAGCAGCAGCAGGGGGAATGGATGGAGAAGCAAGAATAAATGGCTGGGGGTGATAAAGATGGAGGCAGCAAGAATTTGATAAAGAACAGAGCCCATCAAAGGTGTAGCCGACAAGCAGCCCGCCACCAAAATGTGAGAAATATCCCTCCACAAATCTTCTTTCTTCAAAGCATCTCTATCAACCCTTTTGTTGAAGAAGCGGTATCCCTCCAAACCAAGACCGGTCACTTCAAATAAGATCTTCATTGACCAAAATCTTCTGTCCCCCGCAATCGACATTCCGCTCCTTCCATTCCTTAGCAAACGCATACGTAAATGCTTTGGTCATGTCCCTGCACCTTTTCCATGAATTTGGTGAAACCACCTTTGCTGAGAATGTTCCAAAGCTCGATATTTTCCTTCCAGTCGGGGTCCGCGCATGGCTCAATTTGACAGGGAGGTCCTCCCATCTTCTCAAGTGAAATATTGATTACAGTGAATTTGTGATGCCTGTGTGCGTAGAGACTCCGTCCGCTTGCTATATATGTAGACCGCACAAAACTGGAAACTATAGCCGTTGCTCTTCCCACGAACGGCATTGCGTGACTGCTGAACTGAGCCTTCGGAAGTCACGTGTGTGAGTAGCTCTCTCTCTGTCAACAATCACATAACATCTTCCATCGGTTTCCGAGGAGCTATGAATCTCTGGATTTTAACAATGTATACATCCGCATGCCGATATTCAAATCAACATAAAAGGAGTTCCCCAAATAATTCTTACTATCATGAATATTTGATATTATTTTCATCATCATATACATTAAAGCAACACGTGTGGGAGTGTTATTGATGCCGATCTTCATCCAAAGATTATGTCTCATCTCTAGGGATTGCTTGATAGAAGTCCGCATGAATGCTGTTGTGGAGCTGATTAGGGATGCCGTTATTATCCCAAAGAATTATGATGTGATATTGCACATGTTATGTTGATAAATGCTATCAACCATGACAATCATAGCAAAGGAACATAGGCCACATACAAAGAAGCTAACATACAATTAATTACACATACAAGTATACAAACAATGTCACATATAAAATATGTATAGATCCACAAACATGGAACACAAAAGTGTCATACGATAAGTATAGGGAAGGAAAATTGGTCTCATATAAATAAGTAATAAAAATTCAAGCAATTAACTAAATGAAAACAATAACAAATAGTAGCATGCAAGGCACATAGAGTAAGATAAGTTAATATGCACAAGACACATGTGTTAGTCCTATTAGTCAAAAATATAACATATACACAATATAAGCAGCTACATGATGAGAAAGTGAAAGTAAGTGTACTAAAATAGAACACCTATATAGTGTGGGAGATTCCCTAGTATATTAGGGTGTATAAGGAAGGTACTAGACCATCACCTGTCATCATGTATAAATTATATGTATTCCTTGCATCAAACTTAACATACCAAGTGTGAATTCATATGTGTCAAGATTATATATAAAAATAAGTTATTTATTGAAACAATATGACAAATAACATATGTAAAGTAATAAGCTAGTGAATCAAGTCATTTACAAGTTCTGATTTTGTATTTTTGCTTATAATTGATTTTTATGGGATTATTTGAATGTTTTTTTTATTTTTGATATCAAATATGTAAATAAGGGAGGAATAACATAAGATCTAACCAATGAAGGCCTCATGAGGATGTGGGGAAAACCCAAAAGGAAAAGATGGATTAGACCTTGGATATGTCACTTGTGTAGTACGAGATCAAGGTGGAAGTTTGGGAGAGATAGAACCACTAGAAGTAGTATGTGAAATAAGATTCCTAAGGGGATAAAATTTCTAGAAGTATCGTGTGTAATAAAAGACCTAGGAAGACATCTAGGGGGAGTAGACCCACTAGAGGTATCATGTGTAGATGTAATAAGGTTAGGTATAGAAATCATCACTTTTTGACTAAAGAGATTAGATATAAGGACTCGTATGGGATACCCTTGATCATAATAAAACATGTTGATGTTATATATAAATATAAGAGTAATCAACAAGGAAACCTAGACACATATCACATTAATTAAGGGAAGTGGTAACCATAAAAGGGGTAGCAATAAAAGTATAACCAATTGTAAGAGGTAAAAAAATATTACTAAGAGAGGCTTGGTGTTAAATGTCACATGTTTTTTATTGTGGTAAAGAGAAGGAAGTACCTTGAAAGTATACATATTATGTCCAATACAACTTTCAATATAAATATATATATATATAAGACATTGGCCAACAAAGACATGAATGTATACCGTATCTAAAATACTATCGTGATCCATATCAAGTATGATTAAATGTAATAATGGTCATAGGTGGTGGTATAGTGGTAATAATATCAATCAAAGAATCCAATGGATGAACATAAGAGGGAGCAAGAGGATGAGCTCAATAAGTATAGTGTACTTCCAAATTGGATTTAGCATTATTATGATTAGGAAGTACGTTATTAAAAATATTAATATTAGTATTGTCATTAGTAGGATTAGATTGTTTTGAGGTACCATCATGTTGTTTATTTTTGCACCCCTTGCAAAAATACAACAACTTGGATTTCCGCAGACTTGGAATGAAGGCCGCGAAGAGTTGGAGTATGTCGCGACCAAAGATGAAATGATTTCAAAGTATCAACAGAACAAGAATGCAAAATAGAAGGCTACGGATCTAAGAAAAGGAACCATGGAAAGAAGAAAACAAGCCACACTATAAAAAACAAGACAATGGATGTTTTAGCAAGCCGCGATACACTGAAATAGAAAGTTTGGGTAAAAGCAAATTTAAAATAAGCCTCGCCGATGTTGACATAAAACCGCATTGCACTAGAGGCCATAGAATGAAGAAGAGAGGTAGGAAAATCCACAACACAAGCAAGAAATGGAAGTCAAAAGCCATGAAAAATTGAAAAGAGAAAGCCGCGTAACAAAGGAAAACGACAATTTTCCATGGGAGACTAAAATCACCATATCTTTTGATTGGATGATCTGATTTTTACAAACCTTATAAATGCATGTAAAGGTGGAAAAATTCTCCAACACATAAAATATATAGTTCCACGTGGTGCAACTACTAGGATTTAATGCAACATGAGCACCCATATTTTCTCCAACTAGGAAAATAGTGTGTTACAAAGTGGATAATCATAGGCCCAGCTTTTCAGAGAATTTAATGACTGTTGTTAGTGGTTGGAAATTTGAGTTCAAGTTTCCATCTCTTTCTCCTCTTCTTCTCTCCATATTTTTCTATAAATGTAAGAGCTCTACTCATTAAAACATATCCTCTTTTTTGTAACGACACCATGTCAAAATGGTGGCCGACTTCCCATGGGTTTCAGACCTTGAGCTTGGTCTCTACAATGTATTTTCACCTTCTACCATGAATGTAGATGATTTTGCATCCTTTAAGCAATAAAATCAGATTTTGTGGCTATCTCTCTACCCTGGTCTTGCGTTTTATTTCTCCTTGCCTCTCTGTTTGCATTTCTTGGCATGTTGTGTGTTCTCCTTACTTGCAAGCTCCATTTCATGTGTTTTTCATGCATGGGAATGCATGGTATTCGTCATTCTTTAATGTGGTGCACTCGTCCACCATTTTCCCCATGTTTTCCATATTTTTTCACCCTTGTGGAGATTGATCAACTCTTTTTCCTAGTGTTATCTCTGCCTCTTTTATCTTAGGATTTCCCCTTTTCTGCATCTCCTTCTATATGTGGTCCCTTGGCATGTTTAGGTTAGGATTTTCTTTCACTATTAAGTGTAGTGTTATCATTAGGATAGGTAGAGGAAATTGTCCTTCTCTAGAGGTATGTCTCAGTTCGCAGGTCCCACAACTGAGAGACAGTCCCATGTTGCCTCAAAATCCTAAGTTGTCTATGACTTGGGGACAGGTACAACTTTGAGCTCCAACACATCCCATTCAATATAATTTTCATCAATAAGATCTTTTATAACATTGTGAAGCTTGACACATCAATTAGTAGAATGGATAACACATATATGATAATCATAATAATAATTAACACCAAATCGTAATTTACCATAAGGATTTCTTGTATCAACCTCTAGAACCAAACGGAGAGATACAAGGTTTCACTCTAGTAATTATTTAATCACTAGTTAATGTGTACAAGGGAATCACATGACTTTTCATCGAGGAACATGTAGTTTAAGTTTAATAGGTTAAGATGCGACACTAATAGTAGTTTTATCATAAGTTTTGTTGTCATTAGATTTTACTTTGAAATAAGAGTTTCCTTGGAACTCGAGATTATGTGTTTGGATCATTAGGAAGATATCTTAGCTATTCCATGTGAATATTCTTAGCTTCACACTCCATCAATGTATGATATAAGTAATTAATTGAAAAAAATCAAAGGTAATTCTTGTAAAGGGGAAAAAGACATTATGAAATAAATATTAGAGCTTAGTTTTGGCTAGGATTTCATTCATATTAGTAAGCATAGTCTTATAGCATACAAGGTATTCACTAATGGGATCATTGAATCCTTTTTGCATTTTGGACATTTAAGGATATGACTTGAGAATGTGACACCTTGTCCCCAATATTGATGGAGAAATTTCCAAGAAATTTATTAGTCAAGCGGTAAAGACCCAAACTCAATGAATGGAAAGACCATATAACCATTTAAAATAAAACTCCTTAAGGATTTGAGGAAATATATTAGTAAGTAATGTGTCATTGTAAGCATAATCTAAGAAAGAAACATGGAAAGCATGAAGGTTCTCCTCAAGATATCCCTTTCTATCATAAATAGGAATCTTGTGAGGAAAAAAACATATAGGAAGAGGATAAGAAACCACTTTGGGTGCAATTGGGTTGTGAAGTAGCTAAGTCTAATTTATGACATTAAAAGAGGTAGAGACACCTTTTTGTGACTATAATAATTGAGCTTACAAACTATAAACAAAGGTTTCAATATATTTTTAGTATAAGAATAAGAATGATGACCCCCATGAGTGTATACCACAAATATGAAAATAACATTAGACATAGGAATATACATATTAACAATTTGTAGGGGGAGGTATCAATTTCCCTGAAGATATATGTATCATAGATGTAATAATAGGGGAGGTAGAAATAGTGGAAGATGTAATATGAGACTCGAAATTTGGAGGACACAGAGGCATGCTTTAGATGATCTCCAAAAATCTATATAAGATAATAAATATGGTGGGGTTTATGTTGTAAAATATGCATAAATTATAATTCATTATCCTCAAGAAGGTCATGGGTATGAGTATCATATTCAATATGGGACCTCTCTCCATGAGGATTCTCAGTAAGGATAGTAGAGATGGTATTACAAAAGACATAAGCATGAGTATATGTGTGGTTATAAGTAACACAAAGCATAATTTTACAATATTCAAATGTGTCCTCACACTCATATTGAGAAAAATCTTCAAAATCATCATACAATACTATAACAATGGTATAGTTATGATACCAAATGATAACAATGGTATAGCTCTGATACCAAATGATAGAATAGAATAAGATTGCAATGACCAAAGAGGGACAGAAGCCTCACAAATATTATTGATTATGAAATCGGATTACATAACAATGTAAGAGCTATAATATTTATAGATATTAGATAGTCTCATATGGATAGACATGACACCCTATTAGGCACCAACTACGAGATGATAAGACCCATCTCACATGCACATGTAATTACTACTAATACTAATATTGAATGTTATCCAACATAACAATATTGAATGCAAGTCACTAGACTAGAGTGCACATGTTGCACATTATTAAATAAAAGACAATGTAATAAAATGCAATAAATATGCCTATGTTAAATTATGCTAACATTCCCCCCCTTAATTTTACATAGTTTCCAATGAAGTGGAGAGGAACTCTCTGAATAATGTGAATTTGTCACGTGCAAGTGACTTAGTGAAAACATCTGCCTTCTATTCAGTTGTAGGACAGAACTGGAGCTGTATGTTGTGCTTCAAGACATGCTCACATATGAAATGAACCTGTACTTCAATATGCTTGGTTCTCTCATGAAATACTGGATTGCGAACAAGCTTCAGAACTCCTTCATTATCAACATATACTGGAGTAGATTTCTGTTGTGGTAGACCAATTCCTTCCAAAGATTCGGGCGTAGCCATATTGCTTCACAAACACTTCACCTACACTCGATACTCTACTGTCAGCAGAAGAGCGAGAAACAAAGTTTTGTTTCTTGCTTCCCCATGATATCGGTCTAGATCCCATAAAGAAGACGAAGCCTGATGTTTACTTCCTATCATCCATGTTTCTTGCATGATCTCGAATCGAATATCCCGTCAAGAGGAAGTTGTCATTCTTCTTACACTAAGAGACCAAGGTTAGTTGTACCCCTTAGATATCTCAAGATTCTCTTTGTTGCTTTCCAATGACATATTTTTGGTTCTGCATGAAGCATGATAAATATCTTACCGCAAAGCTGATATACGGTCTAGTATATGTCAGGTAAATGAGACTCTCGATTAACTACGATAGAGAGTTGCATTCACCGGTGGTGATGGATCGAATGAGATAATTGAAGTCTGCTTCCATAGGTGTAGCAATAGGAGTGCAGTCCATCATCCCGAATTTCTCGAGCTTTGTCTTGGTGTATTTCAACTATGACACAAAGATATGATTCTCTTTTGCCATACTTCCAACCCAAGACAATAGTGCATGAGCTCGAGATCCTGTCATGTCGAATGATCGATTAAAATCCTTCTTTGGTGCATCAATCATCTTCACGTAATCGCTTCTGTAATGACTAGATCATTGATATAAACAACCAAATGAAAATCTCTCCTCTTGCTTTTTGAGGTAGAGATTGGGGTCATAAGGATTCCTTTCGAATCCATGACTTATGAGATGCTCATCAATTTTGATGTACCATGCTCGGGGTGCCTGTTTTAGGCCATATAGAGATTTTATGAGTCTGCATACCATCATCTCTTTTCCTGGTATTACATAAACCTGGCTGAGTCATATAGACATCTTCCCGCAAATCTCCATTAAGAACGACACTTTTCACATCTATTTAGTGGACTTTCAAACCAAATTGTGTAGCTAGAGCAAAGATCATCCCGATTGTCTTGATCTTGGTTGTGGGAGCAAATGTCTCCTCATAATCAATTCTTTCTTGTTGTGCATACCCTTTGCTACAAGCCTTGCTTTATACTTGTCAATAGTCCCATCGATTTGTACTTAGTCTTGAATATCCATCTGCATCCAATGGGTTTCTTCCTTGGTGGAAGGTTGACAAGTTGCCATGTGTTGTTCTTCATCACTGACTGATACTCGAATCCATGGCATCTTTCCAAGATTTTGATTGTAGGGCTTCCTGAACTATAGATGGCTCAACTATTTCAACAAATCTTCTCATTAGGGCATAATTGACCTCTTCACGAGCTTGACTGTGAGTTCTAGGTCCAGGATTGGATGATGTGCTAGGTGCTTCATCTAAATTTACATCTCTTATTAATTGAGTATACCATTTAGGTAACTTCTTAGCTGTTCCATTGGCTTGTGGTGGATCCAAGTTTTCACCATCATCCAATTCATCACTATCATCTTCAGTGGGAACATCAAATTCTATCTTCACAAGAGGTGTATTATGCATGTTTGTTGAGTCGTTGAGTGGAGCATCTACTTGTTTCTTCTCAAAGAACTCAACATCCCTACTTGTGTATACTTTCTTTGCTTTCGGATCCCATAATCTATACCCAAGTGCTTCTTCATTGTATCCAATGAATATCAGTTTCTCAGCTTTCATATCCAACTTGTTCCTGTTCTTCTTGGGTATGTGCATGCTAGCTTTACACCCAAATACTCTTAGGTGTGCAATTGATGGTTTCGATTTGACCATGCTTCTTGAGGTGTCACTCCTTCAAGAGCTACTGTGGGCACTTTTTCAACAAATAGACTGCAGTTCTTGCAACTTCTACCCAAAATGTCTTTGTTAAACCTGAGTCATCAATCATACATCGCACCATTTCCATGATAGTACAATTCCTTCTCTCAACTATACCATTCTGCTGTGGTGTGTGAGTAGGAGGAATTTGTCAATGAATCCCATGAGCTTTTAGGTAAGTCTTGAACTCATTGCTTTTAAATCCCCCTCGATCCGAGCGAAGAGTTTTGATTTTACAACCAACTTCATTCTCAACAAGTGCTTTGAACTTCGAAATGTCTCAAAGGCTTGACTCTTGTTTATTAGACAATATATCCACATATTTCTTGAGTAGTCATCAACACAAAGCATGAAGTATTGACATCTAAAATGACTTGGTTGCATGGGCCCGCAAAGATTGGTGTGCACCAAATCAAGCTTTACCTTAGCTCTATATGTGTTCTTCGGAAGGGTAACTGTGTTGCTTTCCAGCCTAGGAAATTATGACACTTGTCGCTGTTGTGCTTGAGTGTAGGCAATCCTTTCACCATTTTGCCCTTTTGAAGTGTTTAGAGATAGCCAAAACTAATGTGACCATATCTGCGATGCCATAGTTCTGCAGATTGTGTGTCTTTGGCCACTAGAGCTTGATCATCCTTGTGGACAAAATCAAGTTGGAACATGCATCCCACATTGGAGGCTCTTGCTACAATCTTGGAACCTCTTGACTTATCTCTTATCAAGCACACTTTTTCTCCATTATTACTGTCAAAATCCAACTTCAAGTTGTGATCAAGGAGTTGACTAACTGATAGCAAATTCTTGGTCAACCCAGGTACATACAATACATTTGTGATTTTGCAATCATGATTTCCAAGAGGTAGTGAAATGTTTCCAATCCCCTTGACACTGTATGATGAGTCGTCACCTAATGACACGTGGTTCTTGTTAGGTGAGTCACGTAGTGTGTAGAACCAATCTTGCGTCCAAGTCATGTGTCGAGTTGCACCCAAGTCAACATACCAGATATCTTGTATGGACTTTGTTTCTTCATCAAATTGAGCGAGAATACATGTGGTGTCCTTCATCCGAATCATCCTCATGTTCAAAGAAATGTACCCTTGTTGTTTGGGTTTTCTTTGCCAATTATCATTTTTCTGCCCTTGATTATTGTTGTTGTTGGACTTCCCTTGATTTGAATTGTTGTTACCCTGTTGGTTGTTGGGTTTTGAATTGCTTTATGAACCCTTTTTGTAGGAATTTTACCAACAATCTTTGATGTCATGTCCCCCTCTATTGCAAATGGGACACTTCTTGGTGTTGTCTCGTTGACTTTGGTCCCTTTGTTGACTTTGATTTTGTTGGGACTTTTTGTGATTGGATTGAAATTTTCCCTTTCCTTTATGATTGGAAGATAATACTTGCTCATCTTCATGATCTTTGTTGTTCATTACCTCTTCTTGTTGGAGTAGATTGACCAACTTCTCAAAGGTGACTGTGTGTTCACTCATATTGATATTTGTCACAAAGATTCTGTAGGAAGGAGGAAGTTACTCGCAACACAATTGGTATGAGGTCCTCATCACTTATCTCTTTTTCCAATGCCAGTAGAGATGCCCTCAAAGTAGTAACTCATCTCAAAAAATATTCAACCTTCTCATTGTGCTTGAACTTGAGAGTATGCAGTTGTGATATTAGGTTGAGGATGGCATTCTTGTTCTTTTCCTCATAGACTGTGCTCAACTTATCCCATGCATCCTTAGCTAATGTGGCATCTCTAATGTGGGGTTGCACATCATCCGTTATGCCAAACAAGATGATCAACTTGGCCTTTTGATTGACCCTGTCAAATTGAACTTGTTGTCTTCCATCATCAAGTGATCTTGCTTTTGTTCCATCTACAACTGTCCATAGGTCTTCAAACTCCAGTAACATCTTGATCTTTGGTTTCCATGTAGCATAGTTGGCTCCTCTAAGAAATTGTGAATCGGGCAAGAAGAACTTTGGTGCTTGTGCACCCATTTCGCAATCTAAATTTTGAAACTCGAATTTTTGACAAAGTGTAAGGCTCTTATCACTTGAGTTTATGGTCACCCTCTCAATATACCTTCAGGCCGATATACCAAACCTTTCTATATACACTCCCTTCTGATATACCGGTTGGTACGTGGAAGAAGATTACCCTTTCAATATACCCGTCAGTATGGAAAGAGGTGTTAACGCACGTGAAAGAATTTAGTACGTGGTATGTAGACAGTATGGAGAGGGGTTTATGCAAGCACAAATGGATGGGAGGGCTCAAATGTGTGTGTATTTTATCCTTATTACTCCCCATCGATTTTACAGGTCGATACCCAAACGACATTTAGGCAGCTATGTTAGGTGTTAAGTGCAGTAGTAGTCATGATGGCATCACCCGTAAGCACTTCCCAGAAGCACCGTATATACCGAACGTTGCTATGAGATCAAAGATCTTGTGTGATAGAACCAAACATAAAATAAAAAATTTGCACTTTTTTTTTTACACTTTATGCACCAAGATTAGTACAAAATGCTCCAAAAGTACATCAAAATGAAGTTTTTGTGTCCCCCCTCTTTAGAAAAAAGGGTCTAGAATCACAAAATACACAATTTAAACCAAAATACATTTTTACCCCCTAATAGGTGTTTTTCTGCTAAATTTAGCGGTGGCTCTAAATGTGTTTAGTGAGATTCTAAATTTGGAAATCTCCCAAAATTTAGTAATTTTTCCAAATTTTCTAAAAAAAATAATTTAATAAAAAATATGGAGAGAGTGGGAATTGAACTCGCTGACCTGTTTGTTCTAAGATCCAAACAAACAATCTGAATATTGTTTTCACTTTTTCTCACAAACCGTGATTTAGGTTTTTCTAAAATTTTGACAACAGCATCATACAATATTTTTCTTGAAACTCACAAAATTTCAGAAGAATTAGAATCTTTTTTTTGAGATCTTACCAATTTACCAACTAGATCTGATTTTTTTCAAAAAAATGATCCTACTTGTATAGACTTTTCGTCACATGTAGAAGTTTAATCAAGATGATGTAAACCGCAAAGTTGTTCACCTCCTTCTTATATTTCCATAAAAAAATGTCACATCAATCTGACATTATATGAAAAAGTTATGTTCTTTTTTATAAGAGCTATCTCGCTAGAATTTTTTTGTGGGATTGCTTCAACCTTTGCTCCCGAATTCTTCACACCTCCACTTTCAGATTTGATTTTTTTTTTTTTAAATCTGATCTTTTTTTCACTCTTTTTTTTAGATCTGTAATTATTTTTTCAAGATCTTTCTCCTTTTTTAAGATCTCTTTTTTTTCACAAATCTTTTTTTCCAAGATCTTTTTTTCAACCTCAAATCCTTAGATCTTTTTTTTAAAGATCTCTAAATCTGAAATATTCTGCCAATATGTTGGATCAATTGGCTATGCCAATGACTAATCAAAAAAAAATTACCTTCCAAATAAGTGGATAGGTCAAATTTTAGTTGAGGGATGCTTGGAAGGAATGGAGGCTGCGGGATGCTTCAATGGCTCTCCTTTGATGCAGATCTTCTTCTCCAATGGATCCTCTCCAATAGTGCTCCTCTTCAACCTTTCTTGGATAGAACCTGCTCTGATACCAAATGATAATAATGGTATAACTCTGATACCAAATGATAACAATGGTATAGCTCTGATACCAAATGATAGAATAGAATAAGATTGTAATGACCAAAGAGGGACGGAAGCCTCACAAATATTATTGATCATGAAATCAGATTACATAACAATGCAAGAGCTGTAATATTTATAGATATTAGAAAGCCTCATATGATAGAAATGACACCCTATCAAGTACTAACTACGAGATGATAAGACCCATCTCACATGCACATGTAATTACTACTAATACCAATATTGAATGTTATCCAACATAACAATATGAATGCAAGTCACTAGACTAGAGTGCACATGTTGCACATTATTAAATAAAAGAAAGAAAATGCAATAAATATGCCTATGCTAAATTATGCTAACAAAGACCACATTGGTGAAAGTCTTGGATGTGGATTCATTACTATGGGAATAAGTAAAGGAACGTGGAATAAGCCATGAAGGCAAAAAGAGGAAAAATTGAAATATTATATACCAAATAAGAAGGAGAATCCCTAGGACCACCTAGGGTTTGGTCAATACCAGTTCACCAAATGTTTTCACTCTAAATACAATAGGTAAGGGTTAGATAATATTTCTTTCATTGTTTTTCCATAAATGGAGCGAGAGCAGGAGCGGGAGGATCAAGGATTTCAAAACCAAATGGACAGAACTATCATAGAACATAGGGTACCATTGAATCAAGGTGGTGTAGGTAGGGGACCCATGTCTGGTATAAGCAGGAGGTAATATTTCTCTTTCTCCCTCATGGGCTGATAGGATTTTGGGCCGTAGAACGGAAGTTTTGAATCAACCGTGTGATTCAAACATTATGACTGTGGAAAAATATGGGCTTTTAAGTATTGTTATCCCTGATGGGTTAGTAGAAAAAGCTAAATATAGGATGGAATATGATCTGGTTGGAACATTTTATGGATCGAAACCAAATGTTCAAGTGGTTTCAGGAATGGGAAAAAGGAAGTGGAACCCTAAGGGATCATTGGAGATTGCTTCTTATGTGAATGGTTTTTTTATCATTAATCTTTCAAATTTAGAGGACTGTAAAAACATCTTGGTTAGAAGTCCTTGATTAATGGGAAAATTAAGTCTTATGATCCAAAAATGGTGCCTGTGGCTTGATCCATGTAAGGAGAAACTAGATGAGCTCATGTATGGGTAAAACTTCCTGGATTACCAATGGAATTTTGGGAAGAAGAGATCTTAACAGCCATTGCAAATGCTATAGGGTCTTTGGTGGTGTTTGATCCGGTCACTAGGGCAATAATGAGGTTAATGTATGTGTGTTTCTGTGTAATTGTTCATGTGGGAAACTTGTTGAGAAAGGAAATAGAACTTAAATCAAAGTTTGGTGAATGGATCCAGAAGATAGAGTATGAAGCTTCTCCTTTGTTCTTCTAGAAATGTAGGTGGATGGGACATGAGAAGAGATAGTGTAAGGAGGGTAAGAAAGGTAAGAAGACTTGGGAAAGAAAAGAAAAGGAATCACTAAGAGAAGAAGGAACCAGTTCATTACCTCTAAATAATTTGTCTTTAAACAAGTTTCATTTGCTACAAGTAGATGAGTTGGAGGAAGTTGTAGCTCAAGAAAATATAGAACTAAAAATGGATTCTCAAAAAAAGAATGTAAGGTTATGGATGGTGCTGATTAGGAGCTTGAAGGAATTGGGTTTCAAAACCAAAAGGTGGAGTTGAATGTAGAAGGGTTGTTTGTGGAGGGTCAACAACCTAGTCAGGAAGGTTTAGATCCAATTTTTTTGGATCTATCAAAACAAAATGAATCTTTTTTTAAGGAAGAGCAGGGGTTGTCTCAGGTGGAGGAATTCCCATGTTCTCTAAATTTAGATAGGATTAAGGAGGTGTTGGAAGAAAAGAGGATCAACACAAGAAGTGCTAGAAACAAGACAAAGTTAAAGTAGATTGTGGGAAAGTTCCTACAAGAAAAGGTAATACATCAAATAGGGATAAGAGGGAGAAAGTAGTGGCTAAAGAAATAGATTCAGGTAGAAAATGCTCCATTGAGGAGATCATTTCACCAAATAAATTGAGATGAAGATCATTTCCTGGAATATTAGGGGTTTAAATAACCCCAATAAATAGAGTATTTTATCTTCTTTCAGGAAAAGGAATAAGCCTGATATTATTTTGATTCAAGAAACTAAGATGTCTAAAGAAAAATGAGTGAGGTAAATAATAAAGTTTGGTTTAGATCTGAGTTGTAGAGTGTATCCTCGGTAGATGCATCCGGGGTTTGGTTAGTTTTGGAATCATAATGATAGAGAAGGGACTTTGATTTTTCAGTCTTGGTATCATGTAGCTATCTTGTTCAGAGAGAAGCAGGATGGGTCTGTGTGGATTTGTTCAAATATTTATGCTCCCAATTCGGTGGTAGAAAGAAGAAAACTTTGGATTGATATTGATAAATTTAAAGAGTTAAATTGGTTAATTGGAGGTTATTTTAATACTCCATTGTGTATGGATGATAAAAAAGGTGGTTTAAGTGTCTAAAGTGATAGTATGGGGGACTTTGTTGACTTTATTGCTAACTATAATTTGGTGGATGTTGAGTTGAAAGGATCTCCTTTCACATGGTCGAATAGGAGATTGGGGGAAAATCTTATTCAAATAAAATTGGATAGGTTTCTCATTAATTTATCTTGGTTACAACATCTTGATGTGTCTTTGGTTTCTTTACCAAGAATTGGATCTGATCATAGTCCCATTTGCCTTCAAACTGGTATAAGTAATGGTGTAAGAGGAAGGTCATTTAGATTTTTTAAGATGTGGTTACAACATCCTAGTATTGAGGAGGAGATTAGGTCGAGCTGGAAATTTGATGTTAAAGGTAAACCTATGTTCAGGCTAGTGGAAAAATTAAAGAATGTTAAAACTAGGTTGAAAGTCTGGAACAAAGAAACATTTGGTAATATTTTTGCACAAAAAAATTGATTAGTGAAGCTTTAAAGAAGGTGGAGGATGAGATTGATAACAAAGGTTTGCAAAAAGAGTTGAGAGATAAGGAGAAATTCCTTTTGATGGAATATCATAATTTAGAAGCAAAAGAGGAGGCTTATTGGAAAGAATTCTCATGTTTTGTGGTTAAAGGAGGGTGATAGGAATACGAAGTTTTTTCATCTTATTGCATCTATGCATAAGAGCAACAACACTATTCGGAAATAGAAGACAAAAGAGGAGTTAGAATAAAGAATCGGGGTGATATTTCACAGGAATTTATTAGTTTTTTCTCTCAGTTATTGGCAGCAAGAAGGGAACCTGATATGGGTAAGGAAAGTGATACTACAGATCTTTTTAATTAGTCATTTCTCATCAGGATAATGTTGAATTGATTAAAATTCCATCATTGAGGAGATATCTATTGTAGTTTTTGATTTGGAAGGGGATAAATCCCCTGGCCCCGATGGATTTCCTTCTCTTTTTCCAAACTTTTTGGGAAATCATTCATAAAGATGTGGAAGAGGCTATTCAAGACTTCTTCATGTATGGTAAGCTTAGAAGGAGGTTAATAGTACTTTCATTGCTCTTGTTCCTAAGGTGCCTGGGGCTGAAAAAGTGTCAGATTTTAGACCAATAAGTCTATGTAACATGGTCTATAAGATAATAACTAAGATTATCTCTTTAAGAATTAAAGGTTTTTTGGAACATTTTATTTCATCAAATCAAGGAGCTTTTGTGGAGGGTAGACAGATTTTGGATAGTGTGATAACTATTCATGAAGTTGTTCATTTGGTGGATGTTTCAAAAAGAGCAACCATGATGCTTAAAATAGATATGAATAAAGCCTATGATAGAGTATCATGGAGATTTCTTAAAATAATTCTTGAAAAATGGGTTTCATAATCATTTTATTGATATGATAATGGAGTGTATTTCTACTCGAAATACTCAATTCTGGTCAATGGGAAATCTGAAGGTTTTTTCTCATCGAAGTGGATTAATGCAAGGGGGTCCTCTTTCTCCTTTTTTAACATCATCGTGGCAGAGACTTTAGGAAGACTTTGTGCTGACTGTAAATTGAAAAATAAGTTGTATGGGTTAGTTGTTTCTAATGGTCTAGACCCTATAGCTTTGCAGCAATTTGTGGATGATACATTCCTTTTGGGTAAGGTGACTCAAGTGGAAGCAGTGGTGTTTAAGGAGATCTTGCAATATTTTGAGGAGGTTACAGTCGATCATTAATTTTAGGAAAATATTTGTTCTCTTTTTTAATGTGGATGTTGAAATTCAAAACATAATTACAATGGTTATGGAGTGTCCTATACAGGTGTTGCCATGTTCTTATCTTGGAATTCCTTTGTTTAAGGGAAGGATGCAATTGGAAAGTTGGAATCCCTTGATTATGATATTTCAAAAAATTGGCAACCTGGAAAGGAACTTTGTTATCTCAGTGCAGGTAAACTCCAATTACTTCAAAGTTGCCTTTAGAGTTTGGTGGTGTATTTGATGTCTCTATTCAAAATTCCAGCTAAAATTAGACAGATTATTACTCAAATTCAACATATGTTTTTATGGTCAAAAATGAAATCAAAAGATAGAATTCCATTGGTGGCATGGGAAAAAGTTACCCTTCTAAAGAATGCTAGTGGGTTGGGATTGAAAGATATCAAAAGTATGAATTTAGCCCTTATGGCTAAAATTGGTTGGTGTTTGGAGCATGAAGATGGCTTATGGGTTAGAATTCTAAAAGCTAAGTATTTATATTTTGATCAAGCCTCTTTTGTCTCTAATGTTTCTCTTCGGATGGGTCCTTTTTTTGGAATGGTTTGGGTAAATGCAAGGATATTTTGTTGAAAGGTAGTAAGTGGTTAATAGGGAATGGTACAAAAATTAGATTCTAGGAAGACTGGTGGTTATCTAAGGCTCCTTTAGTTAATCAAGTTCACTAGAGAGAGGTGGCGGTTCACTTTCAGTTGGCTATGGGAAATTGGATTAGAGATTATTGGGATAGATCTGATTGGGGTTGGGTTTGGAAAGAACTGGACTGGGAAGGTGAGGATGAAGAAATTCAGGAAATAATTAGAATATTAAATGTTAATCTTAGAGGATTACATATACCTGTTGTCTAGAAAGAGGATGAGTTGATATGGTCTTTGACAAAGGATGGTAAGTATTCGGTAAAAATGGGTATGGTATAGCAAGAAATTGTCCTCCTTCTCAACCGTTTTGGAAAAATTTATGGGATAAGAATCTTACTCCAAAGGTTAATTTGTTTCTTTGGCATGTTGTCCAAAATAAAATTTTAACCATTGATAACTTACAGGTGAAAGGAATGATGATCCCTAATTGGTGTATCTTGTGCAAAAATTATAGTGAATCTATTCAACACCTTTTTCTTCACTGTCCTTTTTCTAGAAGGGTTATGTTTCATGTTATGAAAGTCTTTCAGACTTTTTGGGTCTTTCCGAAGACTTTTGCTTTGACTGGTATGGGAAATGGACAAGTCATTTTGTTTCTTTAAGTCTTTCTAAGGCTTGGAGTTTTGTGTTACCTCATTTTTATGGGGGATTTGGCTTGAAAGGAATGGTAGAATTTTTAGGGATAAACAGAAAAACTCTTTGAGGGTGGGGAGTGGCATATTAGGTGCTCTGATAAATAATCTTTCTATTGTGAAGATTAAAGAGAAAGGTGGATTTCCTAGACATGAGAAGGAGATTATTCAAGCCTTAGGTATCACTAAGTCTATAAAACAAGCTCCTATGGTGAAGGATATGGTTAGAAAAAGTGCTAAATGGGTAATGCCTACTAAAGGATGGATGAAATTGAATTTTGATGGAGCAACAAAAGGAAGAACTGGTTTAGCTTCAGTAGGTGGTATTATTAGAGATGAAGTGGGTGCCTTGGTTTTAGCTTATGCTGAGCCTATTGGAAATAATTCAAATAACTATGTTGAGGCTTATGCTCTTTTAATTGGTTTACAATGGGTGAATTCATTGCAAATAAAGAAAATTCAGGTGGAGGGAGATTCCTTATACATTGTTAATGTGATGAAGGGCCTTTCTAAGCATCATATTAATATAGATTCTATTATTAGAGATGCTAAGACTATGTTAGTAAAATTTGATAATATTCAATTTAATCACGTGTTCCGTGAAGCTAATATGTGTGTGCTGACATGTTAGCCAATATTGGGGTTTGGGTTCATAATAAAATGTGGTGGTGGAATGAGGTGGATTTTCTCCAAAGTACAAAATCCATGCTTAATGCAGAAAGACTAATTCAGATGTGAGAAAAGGATATGTGATATCCTAGAAATAATTTCACCTTTGTGGGTGAGATTTATTGTGAAAATCATTACAGGGTATGCATTGGTTTGGATTAGTTATTTAAAGATTTGGTTCAAGTTTTTATGCAGGTTCTTTCAAGGTTGTTTTAGTTGTTGGTTCGAGATGGGTGGGGATAGGGTTATGGTTGAGCCTTCTTCATCTGGCGAGTTTAGAAAGAGATCCTTTTCTTTGGGATATTTTTAAGGATGGTGGTATTTAATATTTTATTCAGAGTTTAAGGGGGTCGGATGAAAATATCTTGAGGGAAGGCTTGGGATAATGGGTTTGTTTCTATGAGGGGTGTAAGTTTCTTGGTTTCTAAGGATTTCATTGGAAGTGTTACTAAGATGGATTGTGGGGGTTGTAAAGTGTTTAAGGATAGGACACGACTTTAGGAGGAAGTCCATATTTTTTGGATAATGATGAGAAAAATTGTTTTATGGAGGATGGTATTGCTCGTAAATATTTTCGGGAAGGTGGGCTGAAGTTTGTTTCTATATCATGAAGTATATTACTTTGGATGGGAAGTACCGGAAGCTGCATTCTCAGCATTTAATTTTTTTGAACCATTTTTATAGAGGTAGGAGGATGAGTATTCCTTTTTACTTATTTAATTCTCTGTAATTTTTGGTTAAGAGTTTTAAAGAGGAAAAAATGAAGGTCCTTCTTCATCAAGGCTTAATCCTTTTTTGGCTAAATCGGGTAAGCCAAATTTGCAAACTAGGGGGGTTGGTATAAGATTGGGGGATGACTAGGAAGATCATATTTCTCTAGCTGATAGGATTAGGCTTAAGAAAATGAAAGAGAGAGTTGTGAAGGAGGTGGATGTGGTGACTGCATTACAAAACCTTGTTGGGGAGTTGAAGAGTATATGCCTAAGGAAGGGTTGGTGGAAGGAAACACAATTTTTAACTTCTTTTCCAAGAAATTGAAGCTTTAGAGGATACGGTTAGTCAGGTTAAAGCTCAGAATCAAAATTTTTTGGGGGTTGCAGAGGATGAATGTCGAGATGAAATTTTTAGAAAAAATAGGATAGATACCCTCCAAGGGATGGTTGCAGAGGACAAAGGTAAGAAGAGGCAACTAGATATCAGTACTTCTAATGAGGAATAATTCCAAGTGGATGGTGTTGGTCCGAGCTCGAGGACTAGGGAAAAGTGTGTTTAAGGTCAAGTTGTTGACTTTTTCGATTTATTTGGTGTTGTGTTTTGTGGATACTATTTTTTTTTTTTGTCGGGCTCTATTTGGGTCAATATATTTTTGACTCGAGCCATTTTTGTGGGGTTTTTTTATAGATACTTTTTGTTTCAGTGGATCTTTATTGTAATATCTCTTATGTAATAGGCCCTGGAGCCTTATTTTCAAATATCATCTATAAAAAAATAGTTCTTTCATTACTTATTAATAGGTGTAAGAATGTTATTAGTAAAATATTCTTAAGTATTTAATCCAAATTAACCATAAAACAAAAATATCTATTAGTATAGTAAACCATTATATAATTATGTAATGATTTATCAAAACACATGTATGGATAATTAATTAGATTATCAATGAGATAAAAATATAATCTAGATGTGAAAACTAGTTAAAATTATTGATAAGGACTTGGAGGTTCTTTTTTATTAAGATTGTTTCTTGAAAACACTCCTATATGAAATTGTATAGCTCATGCTATGACATAATATGGTTATGTCCTACATTGTATGATTGAAAATTAGAATATGATGATTTTTACAACTTCTAGTGAGTGTATGTGGTTCAAAAGTGATCCTCATTTTTGTTAGGGTTCACAATCATGCAGAAATTACTTGTAATGAAATAAACCCTAAAATTCTTGCACTAAAACTTCATGAATAACATTAAATAATAATAAAAAAATCACATGTGGGTGGATTTATAATAAGCCTAGTCATTAAACCCTACTCAACCAATCTAGGCATTGCACTACATCCTCTTGTAATGGGAGAAAAAACCATGTAGTTTTCCTAGTGTAGGTGTAATTTTGTATGTAATTATAATCAAAACCCCTATCTTACCCATTTGTCTCTTGAAAATATGAGTAATAAACATAATTATAGATATAATAGAGATGTAACCTGCATGGTAGTGATATAGTGTTATGTGATTCAAATACTAAACTAATCCTTTGTCCATTAAAATCTTTGGAAATACATGGACTAAATTTTTATTGTTAATAATTGGCTCTAGGACCTTTAAAGGCTTGGTAATGGAAAAATATAATCTCTCGCACCTAGTTGAATTACTTCAAAATTGTATGGTGTCTTCTCTAAAGGATGTGGAACTAATTTTGGAAGATTTAGGATAGCCTTGAGTAATTTTGGAGAGTTAATATCAATGTATGCTCTCGAGAATGTGAAGTGAGTTCAAATGGTGAATTATAATTATTGATATAATATTGCTTAGGTTACGTGTTACATGGTATGGATATTTACATGCAGAAATGATTATTGATAATGATTTTGGGAAATATTCTAGGGATTTAAGTATTACTTTATATAATATAAACTAAGTGAGTGATATATCATTTTATAGAGTTGAGCAAGTCCCTGCAAGAGAGAGAAATATGCGTTAATTAGGATTAGGATGTGAGAATAAGGCCTAGTATAGGAAAACACGAAAATTTTCATTTCAAAGGATAATTTACCAAATTTATTTGTCTACATTTCCCCCATTTTAAGTGTTAAATTTAAAATTGCATACTTAAAGGAAAAATATACATGAGTGTGAATAGACACTTTGTCTTCACTCATAAGTTTTTGTTCTCATGTTGGTGTTGATATGGTTTAACGTGAAAAATATAACATAGAGTGTCATTAATGTCCATTGGATAAATTGAGTTATAACTCAAATGTTAAAAGTATATGTAACTTTGAAAATTGAATATTTTCATAGTAAAGTAAAGAGAAAAAACATGGAAGGTATGTACCTATTTTCTTTGTCAAAGGAGGACTCTTATATTTGTTGTGCTTATAGATTCTAATTTGCATTGGGATGTTGAAGGATTGGATGTGATCATTCCACAATTTTTTGAATGAGAAACTAAATTAGGATAGGATTTGAGTGTGTGTGACCCAACACAAAGAGGATATGTGTTGTAATACATATGTCCAAAAGAACCCCACAAATAGGGAAGAAAAATCTACAAAGTATCTAGTCATTCTAATATATTCTAACGTAAAGAGAGAGGAAAGGAAGAAGAAGAACATATGAAGTATCTATCCACCGCAAATCTTCCAATCCCATAGACCACACCATTTTAGATGAATATAGGTCCAATATTGTAATAGTAAAATTTTAAAGGGGATGAAGAGCATATCATTCATCCACCATGTGTTGTAATATTTTTGTGCCCAATATATGAAAAAAAAGTAATGAAAAGGGATAATAATTCCCACACAACATACCATGGATCTACAATTGTATTGGAATGTTGGAGTAAAAATAAATGAAGTATTCAAACTACCTATATTTTTCTTTGAATCGTGTCATTTGTATCTAAGTATATATAATTTTTTTGTAAATGTCTATAATAATATGAGAATGCTGAATTTTTCTATGCATTTTCCTCCAGGAGGAAATTTCCATTCTTGGACCATAGTGTACCACATTTTCATCCCTAGTTGATGGTTCTATACCAATGAGAATTATGTCCTTATTCAATATCTATTATTGTTTCTAAATATTTGTGCCTTGTATTAATATGTGTCTAAGTTTTTTTTTCTATATGTATCATCGTATATGTATAATATATATGCCATTGAATGACCCCTCCTTTTGAGGCATATGAGATAGGTTGTGAAAATCGTGTCTCAAAAGAAATGATGTGTACCCATGTTAGATAGGTCTAATAGTATGTGTTGGATTACATGGAGTTCTATCTTAGGTGGCCACCATTAAGATCATGTTTGGAAAATTGGGTGTGTATGGTGGATACCATGAAACAAAAAGATAACAACATGCAATAAGAAACAATAAAAATATCAATTATGTATAATGAAATAAAAATACAATAGAAAACAAGTACATAAGTAAGCTAACATAAAAGTATATAATTAATTTGATGTCAAAGAGTCATCTCAAAATCCATAAATGTGGGACACCAAAGTATCACAAGATAATCATAGAAAAGGTTCATATGTTTTATTCAAATAAGTTACCATTAAGAAATTACACATATAAGTATACAAGTGTCACATACAAGAGACATATAAAGTCACAAAATGAGATGATAAAGTGTCACAAGACAAGTATAGTGAAGGTGGATAGGGCATAAATAAATAACCAATCATATAAAAATGAAATTAAGTAAGTGAAAACAATAGTAAACAATATTTGAAAGACACATAGAACAAGATAAGATAGTGTTGTAGAAGACACATGTGTTAGTCTTGTTAGTCAAAAAGATATCATATGCACAACATAAGAAATTGAGCATATTGAGGAAGTGAAAAAAAGTAATGAAACAAAATCACATGTATATTGTGGGAGATTCCCCAATAGATCAAGGTATATTAGGAATGGACTAAGATAATTATTTTCAATATGTATCAATATATATATGTTGTACATCCATCAACATACCTCATAAGTGCATGTTTATAGTAGAAATCATTTCATAATTATTTTTATCTCCTTTTTTCTTGTGTTTTTTTATACATGGTTGTTAATATTTTATTGTCTAGTTTCTTGTTGTCATGCAAATGCGCATCATAAAAAAATCAAACTTTCAAGCATGATAACTAAGCAAAATTTGAACATCTTCTCCCGAGTCTTCCCGATTCCCCTTCCTTGGTCAGTTTTCCTTTTGTATCATGCTCACCCTAACCTTGTATTTCATCCTCATTTACTGAAAAATTCATCCCTAATGTTTTAAATGAGGTAACATTTCCATCATCTCATAAAGCCAAGTTCTTCTAAAGGCTAATTTTAGCCTTTTCAAGATAAGTGTGCATCCTATAGGACTAATTAAAATCCCAAAATCATCTGGATTTTGTATTGAATGGTTTTAAAAGTAATGAAACTGATTTATTAATATTTAGGAATTTTTGGAGGTTTGGGAACAGTTGTAGTGAAAGCGGGTTTTTCAAGGGTAAGGAGCATGCAGTCAAAATCAGTACATGAGATTTTGTAGAGTATTCCAGAGTTCCATAATTAATTGGAAAGAAAATAAATAGTAATTATAAATCTTAAATATTCCTCTAAATGATGGAATCATAAAATTGTATGCAACACTTGACGACTTCTTCATGACATGACTCAATTTTGGTAGAGACACCCTTCTATCCCAAAGAAAAAGGGGCCAAGTTTTGATTATTAAAGCATAATTGAAGGTTTAGATCCATACCATTTTTATTATAATGGGATTGGGAGTAAAAATCATATAATACTTCATCATAAAAGACCACATGGAGCTCTGGAAATTGTGTCGTCAAGTTCTCTCTCTCACGAGGTATGTTTCTCATACTTAGTCATTTTTTGGTGAGGACACATGTCACCTCTTGGTGATGGAATTTTTTTACCTATTGTACCCATTCTTAAGGGGACATAGGGGACATAAAAATATATCCTCCTCAGCCCTTCCTCCAAGTTCTCCACATAACCAAGTCAAGCACCACATAGGGCTTATCTAGCCTATCTTACTTCCCCCATATCGCAACCTAAAGGTGACACTTGGCAGCATAGGGTGAGGGAAAATTTTCTTGTCCCTCTTTTCCCCTTCCCAAGGGGATAGAGGGGGAAAAAAATTCCCCTCCCTAGCACTCCCTTTGGTTTCCAATATGAACTATTTTGAGCTCCTCGATGTTAAAACTAGTCTTTCCACATCTCCTCCTCATCACATCTTGTGTTGCCACTTGTCCTCATATGGTGAGGGAGAATTATTGTGTCCCTCTTGTCCCAATTCCCAAGGGGAAATAGGGGAAAAAAATTCAATCTATCCCCTCTCAATTTTTTCATGTGACCAGACCCATCTTCCAAGTGTTTAATGCTTGTTTTCTACATCTCCTCAACTTTGCATTCCATGATTACAAGTGGAAAGATCAAGTGAGGGAAAATTTTACCACCCCCACTATAGTAATTCCCAAGGGAAAATAGGGACACAAAAATTCACTAGAAGAAAAGTAGTGAAAACCTAATTTTAAACTATGTGTTGTTACACCATCTCTTAACCAAAAAAACACTATTGGGTGAACTAGAAACTTAAAGAAGTTTCTTTTTATTCCATTGTTTCCTCCCTGTTCAACCCATACCTTCATTTTTTCTGATTTAAACCTCAAAATACCTGAAAAAATCCATGCATGCTTCCAAAATTTTTACAGGTAGCCATGAACACTAAAACAAAGAAAAATTCATAACTCTCAAGCCTACAAACGGATTCCATTGAAATTTTCTCACAATTCCTCATTCTAGGCATATTCAAGAACACATTAACTATAAGTCAAGAATACATTTACTATAAGGTGGATGCTGCCTTAATTTTTAACATTATTAAAATCTAAATTTTTCACTAGAATTTTTCTTTCAATTTCCAAGAATTTTGGTTGATGGATCACTTTGTGAAATTTGGAGCACGAGATCCTCAGAGACAACCAAATTTAATGAGAAAATTTTTGTTGCTAAAAGATAGAGGTAAGTGCCAATTTATAAATAGAAAGTATCTAGTACTTATACTTACTAAAAATATAATCCTTCCAAAAATATCAAGTTATCTTAGATTAGAGCATTAAAAAAATATGAAGATGAAAAACTAGGAAAAGTGCACAATTTGAGCAAAAAAGTAGTTTACCCAAAAAGTAAAAAAACAAATTTCCAAAAATAGTAACTTGCTAAAAATGGTAAATCATCATCAACAAAGGTGAATTGAGTGTGCAAGAGGTTCATAAGATCAAATTTGTTCTAAACAGAAAAATATTCCAAAAAAAAAGTCCTAGTCCCACTTGCTAAAAATAGAAAGTTTCAGTTTTGGATGTAGAAAGTTATAGTTGGCTTTGATTTCACTCATATTGCTGATTTTTTATATCTTCACAAGGTGGTAAGGTGCTTTCATATCTAAAAAAATGAATTTCACTCTCCATAAGGATCCTAAAGTACCATCTTGAGCACAATTATGTCTAGAATTAAGGTAGAATATCTCGAGGCGTGTAGCTTTGAAATTCGAGAGACATTATGTAGTTGGAAAATATTCAAAAAAAGTCATGATATCCATTAAAATTCAAGCAAAGGGGGTCATAATAACTCATCAATCAAGTTGGATCCATCATCATCTTTCCAAAATGAGCTAGTTGAGTAAGCGAGGTGAAGTTGAGTTGAGGTAAGCCAAGGTGGGATGGTTGAGGTGAGCTAAGGTGAACTATGGTTGAGGTGAGCCAAGGTGAGCTGGTTGAAATGAGAAAAGTGATTTATACAAGTTAAATGAGCTAGCCAAGTCATGTGAGCTTGTCAATTCATTTAAGTGATCCATCTGCAACCTTCATCTTTTCAAGGGCATCTAGTTATGTCTTCCCCAATGGTGGAGCTTTCCCATTATGAACAAGAAGTGATCTTGCAACATGTTTGTGAAAGTGTTATGGAAAGAAAAATTATATCAATCCCTAAAAAACCATTCCCATGGATTCAATAATTTCTTGAAATTGAATCAAGGAAAACACAGCAAGCTATCATGCCCAACTTTGAAGCCATGTCAAGAACTTTAAAATACAAGCGAAGGAAGAAGGCCCAAAAATTTCCCACTTCTTTAGTGGCACCTTAGGTAACTAATATGTAGAAGTTTCTAGGCCTAAGAATGTAAAACCTATCGAGGATATGACTCCATCATACTACGAGTTGATCCACATCTCATTGGGTCAAGCTTCACATGAGGGTGATTCTCATATTTTCAAGGAATCATCTTCCCCGCCTTCTTGCTGGAATGAAGAGTATAAGAAAAGAATTGAGCAATTGGAGGAACATGTAAAAATATTAGTGCTCAAATTCAACCTTTCTTGGATCCTAATTCAGAATCTTCTCTCCATGGAAGACATTCCTCCAATCACTAGCTTTGACTTTGAAGTGATCAAGAAAGCATAACGTTATATGATGTAGGGGAAGGCTAATAAGAGGTGGATTGAGAAGATCATGAGAAATTAAAAATAGTTTTTTCAAGAGGTCATATCTCTAATCAAGTACATTCTTTCCACTTTATTAGAATTAAATAAAATGAAGGAGGAAATTATAAAAGATATTATCCACTTATACGAGGTGCTCTCATTTATGTCCGAGATGATCTCCTTGACTCTCACATCCTTGTGAGAAAAATGTGTTTGCATGATCCATCGATAATTTATCTCGAATTTGGGTCCACATCATGGATGCAAGATATGGAATGCTTAAATATGTCATCTACGAACTTGACTCTTGTGGAAAACATGATTTTGAGATCTTTAATGAGTTCTGCAACTATGTTCAAAAGCTTAAGTTCCCTCCACTCATCGATAATTCATCATTGGAATAACTCGTTATTTCCTTCTAGGAGTTAGTCAAGAAAAAAAATCATGTGACTGTCTCTCCTTCATGATAATTCCTTAGATTAGTCCATCAACATCAGAGGACTTATTCCAACATTGCAAGAGATCTCAAAGGATGGTCTGATCAGTGCAAGAAGATCAGTGATGTTCCAAAGGCATGGATCAAGGTGTTGAGATGTATTTGCATTCCAAAAGTGGATAAGGTGGCACCTTTGGTAGTTCGATTCAATAAGGAATTCAAGGAACATGAGCCCATTCCAGGAACTCTTCCTTAGGAATCATGAGTCAACAAGTTCTTCATCATAAGGATCTCCTTCATTAGATTAGACAACTTCTTCCTTTTTATCTCTCGTTCTCCCTTTCTCCATCTTTCTTCTTTCCCCCTTTCTAATTCTTCATTGTGTGTAATCATGGTAATTTGTATCATTCACTTAAGTGGATTTATTTAAAGTTGAAAAATTCCCTTTGATTTATAAAAAGGGAACTTATTTTTCACTTCTTAGGAAAATGTTAAAACACGTGTTGAATGAGAATTTGAAGGATCAGGTTAGGGGTAGATGAAGAGGAAATCTACAAGGATATAAATTGGAATGGATACTCCATTCCAAAGGATCTTGAAATTTTAGTTTTCTGTAGCAATTGTGGATTGTGGTATAGATGTTGAGCTTTGTATCACCAACACAAAATAAATAAAAGATATAGTTCTTCCATTTCCTTTTTCATGTTTTCCTCTATTATCTCTCTTTTCTACACTTTGTAATCATAGTAATCTTGAATAACCAAGAAGGAACTTAGTGTCCTTGATTAATGAATCTAAAGAACTCGTGTCTCTCTATTTTTTTAGTCTTTTTAAATGCTTACATTTTTTATTTTATCTAATTGAATTTTTAACTACTCCCATTATTGTGTGTGAACTCTTCTAGTGCCTACTCACAACAATAACCTTCCTTTCCTAATTTATCTCCTTTTCCCCTCATCACTAAAAATTCCTCCCCTGTACCCCATAAAATCACTTTTCCATAGGTTCAGTGAAGTGTTCCTATATTATCCCTAGCCTATTTAGCCACCCCACATCATTTAGATAGACTTAAGATATTTTTACATTCAATAATGGGAGCCTCCCTTTACAAAAGAAGGAGTTTCATAGCCCGTGAGCATTGGTGGAAGAACATAATTTGTGACATGAGAAATTATTTCACCAAAAAGTTTTGGAGACTCTTATGGGGAGAGATTTTCCTCGTGCACCCATAAAGATCTCTACAAAGTACACAAAAAGTATATATTCCAAAAAAAGAAAAATCAGGTTTCAAAGAAAAGTCATATTTTGAAGGTGAATCCATCAAGGAATGAATCCTTTTTATGTTTGTTTCTCTCAACACAATGACATCGTTTCAATATTGGTGTTCAGCACCAATGAGTGATAACAAATATGAAGAAGAAGAAGAAGAAAACCTTGATATGTAAATTTTTGATCAGCCATGATTCTATAACATCTCTTACAAAAGTAAAGGTTCTTCTACAATGAAGGAGTATCCTACCTAAAATCAAAACCCGCAATCAGCTAATGGAAATAAGGTCCATCTTGGTTCTACAATAGTCATGAAAATAATGTCTAAAATGGATACGATTGTTTTTGTATGAAGCTCCCGTCATCAACTATTGGTGGATCCGATTCAAGCTGATTGCTAGAGGAAAGAAAATGGGAAGCACACTGTTGATGATTGAGAATCCAAGAAATGTATGAATAATATTCATAAGAGATATAAAATTTTGTATGAATGGCATGAGGGTGAAGAATCTCTATGAAGGAAACATTTTCAACTTCATGTAATTGTCAAGAAACTCATAACATTGTCTTTCGTTTCCCTTCCTCTAGATGATTTTATTGCATACGTAGATGAAGAAATATAAGTCTTGAGAAGAGATTTTGTGGAAAGGATTATAAGTGTGGAAGAAGAAAGAAATTTTTATCCCAGAGCCTACCATGAAATTTTGAGTTATGCATTGTCCTTGTAAAAAATGTATGAGCATCTTGAAGCACTTCACAATATTGAGGAAGAAGAAACTCATCCTGGAAGATTCTTATGCACCTTTAATGAGTTCTCTATATTTTGAACCTTCGATGAATGATAATAAAATTAGCACCTTCGAGGATGAAAAATAAGACATGATAGTTGAACCTCCATTCATCAATTCATTTTGGCTCGAGGAACAACCCTTTGGAGAAACAATGGATATAAGAGATGAAGATTCTTGTTCTATGAAAAATGATCTAGTAATTTTAAAGGACTCCATCAACCATGAAGAAGTATGAGAAATAAACCTTCCATCACTAGACTCAAGATGATGAATTCAAGGTAATCATGGATAATCTCCTTTCCAATTTTGACTCTTCAATTGATGCACAAATGTTAAATGATGAAATGGAGATAATTGAATAATAAAATTCCCTTCTCGATACAATCATGGATGAACAAATGGAAGAGTCCAATTTCCTTCTCAAAACTAGGTGGATGAGTTAATTCAACATGATCTCTCCGATATCTAATTTCTTTGAAGGAGTATGATGTTGATCATCATGGTGAGTATGGTGTTTTTTCACTTTGTAAAAAGAAGACTCTATAGGAGATGTTCAAAATGAAACAAATGATTATCCTCGTGTGGCAGCCCCAACATGTTTATCTCTTTTCTATAATGAGGATTATGTAAAGAATCTTGAGCTCCAAGGTGTGACCTTCCCATGTAGCATGGATCTCTTCTCCCTATCTGAAAATGGTGAAAATCAAGTATGCACATTCTTGCAAGAAGGTGAGCTCCAAATGACAAGAAACATAGAGCAAATGGGATGTTTCAAATGAATTTTGACCATGTGTGGATAAAATTTTCAATCATCTCCTTGAGACCCAATTCAAATACTCTTCTAATTAATATGAAAATGAGTGTATGGAAGATTTTGAAGGGTAATCGTGCAAGACATCCGAATATTGCGGAAAAAATTGAAGACCCTCAACTTAGTCTTGAGATCCGACCCAGGGCATGGAAGTGAAAGATAGGTATGAGTCAAAATATGTTTCTCCTTTCCATGAACTAGTGTTAGATAATGAGAATGATAAAATAGAAGAGCTCAATGTTCTTTTCAAAGCCTTGGAAGATGAGCATGAGTGTGAGGGTAAGCTTTCACCTTTATCATTTTGTGAAGAAGAGTTCTTCCATGATAATAAAAGATGGAGGGAAGTATGGAATATCCTATAGATATTCTCAATCATGAAGACAACACCTCCACCATTGAAAATGATGTTAAGGATAATGTTGAGCTGGTATGTATTGACACTATTTGTTCGGAAAACAAAGTGAGAATGTGAAAGAGTCTTGTGAATGGTTTTAGAATCATAGTTTTTTCTCAGCATTTCTAAATCCTTGCTGATTTTGAACATGATTCCATGCTGCATTATTCACTTAAGAATGATGGATACCTTCATACCATTGATGCAACTTATAGTTTAAAAGATATTGTTTAGAAAAAAAAGTGATAGGATTGATGAAGTTGTTGATCTGGAAGAGAATCTACTTGTTCTCACTTCCTTTAATTTCCTCACTTATTTAATAGATTATTTCATGTGGTAACATCCTTTGAAGGATGATGAATATTTCCATGAAAAAATCAATAATTCCATTTTTGAGAACATGGAGGAATGGCTTCTCATGTTCACAAAGCATCAGACTAAGGCTACAAGAAACAAGGATTCCAAACAGGTAACAAAGTGTTCATTGAATGCAAGAGTGTTTTCAATGAAATATATGTATGAAGATGGAATATTGGTCTCTCTCCTTCTTCTCAAACTGTTCAAATCCATCACGAGAGCATGGCATGATCAGATAAAGGTCTTTAAGATTTGGAGGTCTGAATTCAGTCTGTTATTCCATGATGGTATGTACTTCTCCCAAACCATTTTTAAGTATGTGTACATTATTTCCCCACCTCTATAAATTTCCCTCCCATATAATATAGTTTCCCTTTCCGTTGTGTTTTGTTTTAAACTTTTGGTGTGTTTCCTTTCATTAGGTGTGTTTGTGTGGAAGAAATGACTCTATAGCCCAATGGATAAGGCACCGGTGGACACGTGGTGTCTTGCGATTATGGGGTTCTTGATTTCCCTTTCCTCATTGTGTTTGATCTATAACAATTCCCCAAGCTAGATCCAATTGTTTTCATGCAAATGTGCATCATGAAAAATTCAAACTTTCAAGCATGTCAACTTGGACAAATTTGAAAATCTACTCTAGAGTCTTCATGATTCCCCTTCCTTGATTAGTTTTCCTTCTCTATCATGCTCACCCTAAAATTTTAGGTCCTCCTCATGTACTAAATTTTTTTCCCTAATGTTTAAATGAGGTAACAATTCGGTCATCTCATATGATGGAGTTCTTCCAAAGGCTAATTCTCAAGTAGACTAGAAAGTCTAATTTTAGCTTTTTCGGGACAGTGTACATCCTCCGGGACTGATCCAAAATCCCACAATCATCTATAGGTTTATTTAATGGTTTTTAAAGTAATGGAAATTATTTAGGAATATTTAGGGAAGTTTTGGATGTTTGGGAATAGTTACCTTGAAAGCGGGGTTTTGGGGTAAAGAGCATGTAGTCAAAATCAGTACCTAAACTTTTGCATATGATTCTCGGGGAGTTTTGTAATGAATCGGTAAGAAAAAAATTCATTGGAAATATTAAAAATTCCTCTATATGATGGAATAATAAAATCTTGCACAACACTTGATGGATTTTCATGACGGCTCATTTGTTGTAGACACACAATGTTATCCTAAATGAAAAGGGGCAACATTTTGATGATGCAATCATAATTGAAGGTTGATACGCATAGAAATTTTATTTTAATGGATTTGAATTCAAAATCATATAATACTTCATTAGAAAATACCACCGGATCTCTCTCGGAAATTGTGTCATCAAGTTCTCTCTCTCGCAAGGTACATTTCTCATCATTAGTCATTTTTGGGTGAGGAAACGTGTCACCTCCTAGTGATGGTGAATTTTTGTCTCCCTTTTTTCCTCATTCAAAAGGGGACGAAAAAATGTGCCCCTCCTTATCCCTTCCTCCAAATTCTCCACATTACCAAGTCAAGCACCCCAAAGGGCTTTCTTGGCCTATCTCACTTCCCCGTCTCGTAACTTGAAGGTGACAATTAGTAGAACAAGGTGAGGTCTCATTTTATTGTCCATTTTTTTCCCCTTCCAAGGGGACACAAAAATTCACCTCTCTCTATCATCCCCACTAGTTTATAATATGACCTATTTCCAGTTCCTTGGTGTTAAAACCGGTCTTTCCACATATCCTCCTCATCGCATCTCATGTCACCACTTGTCCTCATCTGGTGAGGAAAAATTTTATGTCCCTCTTATCCCCATTCCAAAGGTTACATAGGGAAAAAAATTTCTCCACTCTATCCCCTCCCATGGTTTGTCACATGACCTAGACCCACTTTGAGGAGCTTAATGCTTGTTGTTTTCTCCATCTCCTCAATTTTTCATCCCACAATTACAAGTGGAAAGATTAGGTGAGGGCATGTTTTATTGTCCCCATTATCCCCATTCCTAAGGATAAAATGGGGACAAAAAATTTCACCCCAATAAAATCATTTGAAATCCTAATTTTAAACTATGTGTTGTTACTTTATTTGTTAACCAAAAAACACTATTATGTGAACTAGAAACTCAAAGAAGTTGCTTTTTACTCCATTATTTCCACCCAGTTGACCTATACCTCAATTTTTGCTAATTTATACCTCTAAATACCTGAAAAAACCATAGGTATGATTCCAAAATTCTTCCATGACATCCATGAACACTAAAATGAAGAAAAATTCATAACTCTCAAGCCTCTTAAAGCAAATTCGATTGAAATTTTCATATGCAGTTCCTTATTCCATGCACCTTCAAGAAGATAGTTATTGTAAGGTAGATGATGTCATAATTTTTAAATAGAATAAAAGCCTAATTTTGTGACCCATATGTTTCTCTTTCAATTTTCATGAATTATGGCAGACGGGTCACCATGAAATTTAGAGCATGAGATCTCGAAGTCGAACCAAATCTAATGAGGACATTTTCATTGCAAATAGACAAGGGTAAGTGCCAATTATAAAAATAATAAGTATTTGATGCTTCTACTTAATAATAATATAAAAATTCCAAAAATAGTAAGTTCTCTCAAATCAGAGCATTGAAAAATAATGAAGATGACAAACTAGGAAAAAAAAGCAATTTGGGCAAAAAGTAGTTTTCCCAAAAAAGTAAAAAGAAAATTTAAAAAAAAGAAATTTTCTAAAAAGGGTAAATCATCATCAATGAAGGTGAATTGAGTTTTATAAGAGGATCAAAAGATAAAATTTTAGCTAAACAAGAAAAATATCCCACAATACTGAGGTCCTGGTCCCCCTTCGTTAAAAATAGAAAGTCTTAGTTTAGATGTAAAAAGTTACAATTGGCTTCGATTTCACCTATATTTATTCTTTTTAATATATTCATGGGGTGGTAAGGTGGATTTCTATATAAAATAAGGAATTTCACCCTCGATGAGGATCTCAAGTACCATCTTGAGCATAATTGTGTCCAAGATCAAGGTAGAACATCTCGAGGCACAGCAGGTGAAAGCCAAATACATTGTATAGTTGGAAAATATTTGAAAAGAGTCAAGATATTTGTTGAAATTAAAACTAAATGGGTCATTCTAACTCATCAGTCAATTTAGATCCATCATCATCTCTCCAAAGTTAGTTGGTTGAGGCAATATAAGGTGACCTAGTTGAGGTAAGCTAAGGTGAGTTGGTTGAGGTGAGCCAAGGTGAGCTGGTTGAGGCAAGCCAAGGTGAGCTAGTTGAAATGGGAAAAGTGAGTTGGGTGAGTTAAATGAGCTATCCAAGTTAGGTGAGTTAGTAAAGTCATCTAAATGATCCATTCAAGCTCCATAGTTTTTAGGGGAATCGAGGCATGTCTTCTCCAATGGTGAAGATTTCTCATAACAAACAGAAGCTATTTTACATCAAGTTCATGAAATTTCTCTAGCAAGAAACATCATATCAATCCCCTGAAAACCCATTCCATTCGATTCAAGAATTTCTTGAAAGTGAATCAATGAAAAAAATACAAGCTATCATGCCTGACCTTGAAGCTATGTCAAGAACATTTGCAATCCAAGTGAAGGAAGAAGGCCCGAGAGAACTTCATGCTTCTTCATTGACACCTCGGCTAACCAGTATGTAGAAGTTTCTAATCCTAAGAATGTAAAGCATATCAAGGAGATGACTCCATCAAACTATGATTTGATCTGCATCTAATTGGATCAAGCTTTTATGAGGGTAATTCTCATATTTTAAGGAATCCTCTTCCCATCTCCTTTCTCATAATGAAGAGTATAAGAAAAAAATTGAGCAATTAGAGGAACAAATAAAAACTCTCGAGTTGCTCACATTCAACATTTTTAGGAGCTTGATTCAAAACCTTCACTCACTATGGAATGCATATCTCTAATGACTAGCTTCGAACCTAAAATGATCAATAAATCACAAGGTTATATGATGCAGAGGAAGCCTAACGAAAGGTGGATTGAGAAGATCATCGAGAAAGGAAAGACAATGTTTCAGAGGTCATCTCTCTATCAAGTACATTCTTGCCACTTTGTCAAAATTAAATAAATCAAAGGAGGAGATTGTAAAATATATGATCCACTTGGATGAGGTTCTCTCACTTGTGTCTAAGATGATGTCCCTCGAATATCACATCTACATGAGAAAAAATGGGTTTACATCAATGTGCCAACAATTTTTCTCAAGTTTAGATCCGCATCATGGATGCAAGATATGGAATTCTCAAAGATTCCATATCCAAACTTTACTCTCGTGGATAACATGCTTTTGAGATCTTGAATGAGGTATACAACTATGTTTGGAATCTTTAGTTCCCTCCACTTACTGAGAATTCATCATTCGGAACAACTTATTGTTTCCTTCCAAAAATTGGTCAAAAATTAAATAAGTGACTCTCTCTCATTCAATAAAGATACCTTAGAGTCCTTGGATAGAATCAGAGGATGTATCTCCAAGATATCTCAAAAGTGTGATCTCAAATCGTGAGATGGTTTGCAATGTATCTCAAAGGATGGTTTGATCGGTGATGTTCCTAAGGCATGGATCAAAGTGTTGAGATACATTTTCATTCTAGAGGTAGATAAGGTGGCACCTGCAATAGATAGATTTAGGAATTAGGAGCTCATTCTAGGAACTCTTCCTGAGAATCATGAATCAGAAAGTTCTTCATCATAAGAAGTTCTTTCTTTAGATCAGAAACTTCTTCCTTTTTCTCTCTTTCTCCCTATTTATTCTCTCCCTCTTTCTAATTCTTCATTGTACATAATCATGGTAATTTGTCTCATTCACTTAAGTGACTTTCTAAAGTTGAATTGTAAAATTCCCTTTGATTTATAAAAAGGGAACTTATTTTCCTCACTTCCTAGGAAGATGTAAAGTCACAAGTTGAATGATAATTTGAAGGATCATGTGGGGGATAGATGAAGAGGAAATCTAAAATGATATTACTTGGAGTGGATACTTCATTAAACAACCTTGAAATTTTATTTTTCTATAGCAATTATGAATTGTGGTATGAATGTTGAACTTTGTATCACTAACACACAATTAATAAAAGCTACATTTATTCCATTTCCCTTTCTCATGTTTTCCTCCTCTCTCTCTCTCTTTTTCACTTTGTAAGCATAGTAATCTTGAATAACCAATAAGGAACTTGGTTTCCTTGATTAACAAATATAAATAATTATGTGTCTTTAGTTTGTTTGTCTTGATAAATGGTTGCATTGTTTCTTTCCGCTAATTGAATGTTAAACTACTCTAATTATTGTGTGTGAACTCGTTAGTGCCTACTTGCAACAATAACCTTCCCTTTCCTAATTTCTCTCCTTTATCCCTCACCACTATGAATTCCTTCCCTTGTACCCCATACAACCTTTTTCCACAGTCCAATGAAGTGTTCTTGTGTGATCCCCAAACTATTGGCTACCCCACAACATTTAGAGAGAATTAAGATAGTTTTACATTAAATAATGGGATCCTCCCCTACACATGAAGGAGGGCAGTATACCCATGAGAATTTTTGGAAGCACATAATTTACAACATGAAAAATTATTTCACCAACATTTCTATAACTCAATCAACCACTCATGTACAAAATTTTCCTTTCTCGATTCAAAATTCTACTTCCATTCAAAAATTGTGATAATGAATTCCATTGGCACAATGGCCTCCAAACCATAAACTAACTGAAAAGGATAATATTTTTTTAACCACTTTTAAGTAGTGCATTACACCCATAATATCATGGGTATCTTAAGATCCCAATATTCCTTGTCTAAGTTACATATTTTTGTAGGGTTTTTTTGCTAAAGTTTTGTTGAATGCCTTGACTATCCCATTTTCTTGTGGGTGATAGGATGTGATCTTATTATTGTTGATGATAAAATTTATCAATAATTCTTCAATGGTATCATTATGAAAATTATTCCTTAAGCACTTATAAAACTTAGTCGACATATAAATCAAGTTATGATATTTCTATAGATGAATTTAGCTATGGTTTTGGAAGTATAATATTTATTGGGATAAATTCATCCCATTTAGTTATATATTTAATTATTGTGATGATAAACCTCACTTATGATTCATAGGATTTGAGTTTAATAGGTCTACTAAAATCAAGCGCTCATTCTGAAAAGGAGATAATGTTAACAATAGCATCAATGTCATCTCATCTCGTACATTAAACTTCCATACCCATTAAAAATATGAAAACTATGTACAGATTTATGCACATATTTAAAAAGTGTAGGCTATCATGGACCTACCATTAATAATTTTCTTATAATTCCATTTCCTCCATTATGTCCACTAGCTACCCCGTCACAAGCTTCTCTTAGTATGTCATTTTTTTATGTTGTAGCACTACTCTTCTTAGTGCTTCATCGTGACCCTTTTTATATAGTTTCCTTAATAAGTGTAAATGGGAGTGCTTGAATAAGTAACCTTATTTTTTATTTTTCAAGTATCCCTCTCAAAATTTTACTACAAATAATAATTGTTCTATAGTCTCAATTTATTTTGAAACTACTTCAATATAGAATAAATGATCTCCCGAAAAATAGTGTTTTATAGGTCCCTTATCTTCCTATTTTTATCCATGATAAGTAGTCAGGTCTATTTTTGACCTTCGTTGGTTTAACTATAGTAGTCATTAAAGTTCATGAAATAACATGATCCATCAACATATGTATCCTTGAATTAGTAGTTGGTTGATTAGGTATTTCAATGCTTCATGATTTGTGTAAAATAAACAATATATAGTATCAATACTTATATAATGCATAAATCATTGTTAGTGCTTTAAGTTTTGTTGTGGAGTAAACTTTCAATGTATTAGATAATTTATGGCTAGAAAATGAAATAAGATGATCCATTAAAGCTTGTGGATTTTCCAAGACCATGCCAATTACTTTTCTGAAGCATTTCCATTAACATGAAATAGAACCTTCCAATATAGGAGTAGGATTACAAGTACAATTAGTATTTTTGTTTTCAATGTCTCTATTATTTCCGAAATTATGTAGTTCATTTTATTTCCTTATTTGTATTCTTTAGTAGTTCTTCTATTAGATCAAAATTGGTGGTATAATTTTTAATAAATTTTCGATAAGTACCTAGTATCTACCAAAAACATTCTTACACCTTTTTATGTTTTGGTAGGGAAAGTGTCACAATAATGAAAGTTTTTAGTGGATCTACCAATAGTCTTTGTTTGTAAATAATGTGGCCTAGTAATTTCCCAAATTGTGTAAGAAACATATACTTATTAATATCTAATGTTATTTTTAGGACACAATAATTTTCAAACATCAATCTTAATGCGTGTGTAGACATTAGATTTTTGACACCCCTAGGTGACCTATCCACATCTTCCACATTTACATTCTAAACACTAAGCCTATCCAATTATTCTATAAACCATATTTTATAACCATAACACTACATCTCACCCCGTAAATCTTTATTTACTCCATCATAAACCTCCTATACCTATTTTAGCTAAACCTCCCAACCTCCCTAACACATTTCTACCCATTCATATTTACTCCCAAACCTGAAATAACCCATCTGGAAAAAGTTTCAACCAATTCTAAGTGGGTTTTCCCCAATTTTTCTAGATCACCAATGATTCTAACTAATCACCAATGATTCTATACAAGTGGTAAAATTTCCGAACTACGGATCCTGGACGTTGCACAACAAATCATGACACTGGAGATAGAAATGATATAATCCATGACATCATAGCATCTTGTCAAGTCACAACAAGCCCTTATAGAGTCTATATCATCGTATGGTTTTCTCTACAACATTATTATCTACATTCTACATCAAAGGTGAGATATTATCATCCATTTGCATTCATTCACTATCCATACTACGTTTAAAAGACAAATCAAGCATCAAATCATTTATTTAGCATCAATTCTACATCTTATCCAAAATCATTATTTTGTACAACAATCGCAAGCGATTCATGGGAATCACCAAAGTGATTACCTCTGAATAGCCCATGATCTCTATTTTGAGTCATTTTTATCATTTATTACACATTTTCAATTGGTATCGAATATTTTTTTGCTAATTTATCTTCTTACAAGTGTTCTCTCTTTGTAGATGACCATTCTAGGTGAAGCACATCTCTTCAATAGTATTTATGACCTTTCGATCATCTCCCAACCTTTTTTGGGATCAATACGACATCACATAAGAGTTGAGCCTCTGCGCCATCATCCTGACACCAAATTTGGATGACATTGAGGATCAACTAGAAATATTCCAAGAAATATAGGATACCTCAAAGTAAGAGTGGATCAAGTATTTCAAGGAGCTTCATCTAGCCGCAAACATAGCTCGTGCCATCTACTATGTCAAAGAAAGGTCTTCTTATCCCTTGTAAAATTGATTCTATTTAGTTATTATATTATCTTAATATCATAATTTAATCATCTTATAATATTATCTATTTCATCATTTATCAAATAATAATTTGAAATGATTTGATACCCATCAAAGGAATCCTTTTGGTTCATAGGATTGGCATTTACCAAGCAACTCGTCATCGTGTTATATAATATCTCTTTTGTCTAGTTATCTCTTTTCGTGCGACTTCTCTCATTTGTTGGAATAAGGAGTATCTCACATCCATTTTTGCTTTACATCTCAACATTCGCCAACACATGTATCGTTAAACCTTACTATCCTCTCGAGTTTTTGATAATTTATTCCATATAATAAAGTGAATCAAAATCTACCACAAACAACCTTCATATGATCTTTCAACAATCAATATACCATCCAATCATCTCAAAGTATACTTCTAGGAAATCACAAATGAAGTCATTGAATGAATTTCCTTAATTCTACTAAAAATACCATATAATTCTTCAATTTGAATGACATTATTGTATATATGAAAGAACCCCATTTGGTTACAAATTTTGTTTTAGGATTATCTTCTAAACAATATTGATTTCAGGATACCCTAATAATCCTTTTGTAAGAAAATATGCCTCCCTTCCAGCCACACTCTCTAATAATTCATCTTTAAATTGGGTTGGAAATGGTTCATGTGCATATAATTTATGGGACATAACATGAACATCTTCCCTAAGTCAAGTAATGATTTTGGGAACTCTTGTCCATTGATTATCACGTCTATGTAGATAGTGTATTTTCTCTAATTCCTATGTGTCCTGAAATACATTATTATTTTTACCTTTTCTTATTATTACCCTTTGGACATGAAATTTTCTTTCCGATTATTTTGGTATTTACAAAATTATTTCAATTTATCTATGATACCTTTTCCATTACTAATTTGACAAAATTTTGAGTGCCAACTTTTTTATTTTCAACATATGCCTTCTCTTTGTGATGTTATTGGATATCTTCCTTAATATTAATAACTCTTTTTTCATGTGTTTCTAGGTTAGAGTATGTTCTTGTTGTCTTGTCATTACTTGAGCTTGAAAAACATCCTCCCATCGTATCCCTTTGATCATATCTTTAAATTTTATCATGATCATCCTAGTTTTAATTGTGATCTACATTTGGTGTCTTCATTATCTTGTAACATTTATTGTACTATTTTATTTTTTAATATATTCTCATTTACCTCTTCTTTCTCTTTTAACTTATTAGACATTACTCATTTTCCTCTCAAGATTTCTCCTTTCTCTATTATAATGTTCCTATCATGATTTTTGGGTGAATGGTTGGTTTGCGAGAACTCTAGTTAAGTGTTGGAAAGTTTTGTTGGATTTTTTTCCTAATGTTTCTACTTTTGTGACATTGTTATCATAAAATTTTGATGCTTCTAGACAAATATATGATTCATGTGTTCTTTGATCATGGAAAAATCCATATAGAATAGGTTCAGGTCTTATACATTATCTAGTAATATAACATTCTTTTACACATCAATAACATGTCATATGTCACCTCTCTAGGTTCCCATGATATCAATTGTTACCATCTTGATTGTTTAGATAACCACCTGCTTGTTTATTCTAATATTTACCTCCTCGCACACTTGGTATCCTATTTTACATTTGTATCCATGTCCATAACCCCCTCTATGGTATTTTATCTTCTATGGAATTCATGGTGACTTCCATTTTTATATGTTGGATACCCACCCATATCATTGAATCCTCCATGCTAGTAATAACCAAACATAGTTTGTGGGTAACTACCATTGTAATTTAGGAATTTTAATTGGTTGGGTAAGGAGTGACATATTTTGTGGTATAATGGGTATTGTTTGAAAAGTTGGTCTATTTTGTGTTAATGGAGTGGATGGTAGTATAATTATTTTTGGGGTAAATTTTTGTTGTTGTACTTGTTTTATTTTGTGGCTAACTTAGTTGTACTCTGTCATATCTTACATTGCATACAATATTGGTCAATTCTATTAATAATGATTGTATGCACCAAATGTTATATAATATATCATTTGGTTTGTAGGACTAATTACCTCTATTAATTAACACATGTAATATCTATGTTAATCTCATAATCTATATATGTTGCACCATAATTTGTCTCTAATGTTAGGTTTTTGTTAAGGTAATGTCATGCTAATGGGTTTTTTCTCTTAAATGGATTCCCTTCTTGATCCTTATATATATGGATACTATGTTCGACTATGTCCCTCATCACAAAAAGGTGTACACCATATATTGTTCCTACTAATAGGTAATAGTAGAAAATTCTTCCTTGTCTTTTTAATATGAATTTCCATCCTCAAACTTAATTAGGCCAACTTATGTTGTAATATTGTTATGTCTATTTTTACCATAGTTTCCTCCCTTGTCTCCATGGTTGTGCCTCTAGTATAGAAATCATTTTCAAGTAATGTAAAATTTTCGGACTAATTTCCATTTTTAGATGATCTTAAATAAGGTAACAATCCTTAAATAAACCATCCAATTCTCTATTTCTCCATTAATGACTAGTCCAACTTCCTAGCTACCCCTTTAAACCTTTGATCAAAATATTTAACTATATCTCCTTCCTTATGTATCAACTCCCTCATCTTAATTACACTTTATGTGGGTACATCGGGGTAGTGGAGATCTACTTTAAAATCCTTGTATATTTAGTATCATGTCTTAATATTATTGGGACTAATCTTCATTTATCATTTCAAAGTATCATCCCTCAATTTCTCTATGAAGTCAAAAAAATCACTTTTCAATCAGAATATCATTTCTTCTTTAGTATGAATCTAAAATGAGTAGATTTTCCTCCATGCCCTTAGTATATTTTCCAAATAATTGTAGGTTGGGTTTGTGGGCCATTTTTATAGGTTTTGTTTGCACCAACTTCACACCGCTACAATGTTTTATTTCACTACCATTGGATTTTGCTTCTTCCTCTATTTATGTGTTCTAATTGTCCTCCGATAGAATTTGGTTCTTCCCTTATATATTTTAATTTAATTTAAAAGTATAATCTCCCTAGTATATTTTTATAAACCTTCTACTACTTCTCATCTTCCGGTTGATTCTCTTTTCTTTTTGTAACTAGTTTTCAATTCTTCTCCTATATCTATATTTTCAAATGTTGTCCCCTTCATTTTTGTAGTGACATGTGGGATGATGTTTTGTATGAGGGGTTCATTTCCTCGAATGGTCTATTATAGTTGGGGAGAATTATCATTCCGTATCTCCTCACTATCTTCACTACTATTATCATATTCAAATCAATAACTTTATACCTTTAATACAAATTAATTTAGTTTTTCCTACGGAATAATACCTATCTTATTCATCTTCTACTTATCCTCTCTCATCATCTCTTCTTTTCCTTTCAATTTCTATAAGTTCAAGTAACCTATATGTCCTCTCTAGTTAATTTTTGTCCCATCATATTAAACCATATTGTGCTTCAATTTCTTCACGGGCCATCACCTTTTATACTAATTTTTCTAATTCATCTATATCTCAATTTTCTTCTCCATCATTACTTCCTCATCTTTCCTTTACTTTCCTCTATCTCCTTCATATATCTTGTTTTCTCTTAAGCTAAGTCTATCTAAGGACAACAATCCCCTTGGTCTTCCAATCCCAAGGTCCTCAATGTACTTGTTGAAATATATACCATTATATATACTATCCCAAACATATTAATCATTGAAATCTTATTAGTAGTTTGTGATTATTTTATCTACATATTATCTATGACTATGTTTCCTCATTCTAGGATATTTCTATCTATTATTGGTGGTGAAGTTGAATCCAGCTTTTGAGTATCATTTGATAGTATGATGATATATTTGTTTGCTTTGGATGTCGTGCTTCTCTTACTTCCAAGTTAGAATTACCCACAAATAATGTTTCCAAGTTTGCAAGAATGCATCTCATTGGCCCCCATTTTATATCTTTTAAACCAACTTATCACATTATTTCATCTATTTCCATTCTTTATTTTTCTATCCTTTCCTTTAACCTTTCCTTCTCTTTAATCAACCTATTATTCTTCTCATTAACTCCTATTTTTTACTAATATTATTACTCTTCTAATTTATCTTCTTTCTACTACCTACAATATACTTCTATTCTTCCCTCTCTTCTCACTCCAATTTTCCCTTACTATTTTTCTCTTCTACAAATCTGTTCTTCTCCCCCTATTTGTAACATTAAAGTTAATATCTTCTAATATTTTTGTTCATTTTCTCCCTTTCTTTCTTCCCATTTATCCCCCAAATGTAAACCCAAATCTTCTTTAAACATCACATCTATTCAGATCACCCATTTTTTTCCCATCATCACATCTATTTAGATTACCCATTTTTTCCCATCATCACATCGGTTCCTTCCCCTAAATACAATGACTACCACTCTTTACAAATCCCTTTTCAATTAAATGAATGTAGATGAAAATGAGATCCTTCCCACAAACCTGTCCTCTTTTCATTTCCAAATAATTTACTTTCTTGGTGTCAAAGCTTATCTAACCTTGAATTTCCCACATAATAATAAATTAATCTAGTATGGACTCAAACTAGTAGTAAACAACATGGGTGAAAGGTTTGTCTAATCCTTAAATTTTTGAAACTTATCTTTAGTTCACCGAGAAGGTCCTATAATTGAATTTTGTATCACTTAGATACTATATTTATTCTCAAAATATGATGCGTGAGGGAAGGATGACCAAAAATTCTCTTATTTCACCCTAATGAAATTATCCATAACCTATTGATAAGTGTCTTGTCATTTTTACCTCACATTGTAGAAATATTTTCAACATTTTTCCCACTAATTTTCTAGTTATATACTAAAAGCTTCTAGAAGATTACGTGGCTATCCGCCCCCTGGACATGATTCCACCAAACCTAGGCTTAGACACCAAATGTTGGCATAAACTATATATGTGATTGCTAATTTATTATGATATTTTATTTAGTTAGAGTTGATGTGCACAAAGATGGATAAGATCTATTGAACATAAACAACTAACAAAAATGCACAATGAATTTGAACTAGGCCTATGAATTTAGTACATATGATATAAAGATCATTAATAAAGTTAACGGAGACATAAATTTTAATCTAACTCCATTTTATTCATGTCTTAGTATTCATATAAAACATGAAAATATTCTCCTAATCCACCTAACTTCTCTCCATTTTATTCTCTCACACACACACATCTCTTACTTCACTACTTCTCTTACTTCCTACTTCCCGCTTACTACTATATATTATATCTTCTTTCATATTTGTACAAACTACATCTATTACAAAAATTGAAACTATTATGCACATCCATTATACATACAATTCTTCATCCCAAATTGTGAAGCATTGTCCACTATTTTGTGGGTTCATCTAGTGTTATGTGAAAGTACCCAACCCGCTATATATTGTGAAACTTCCACTGCATAATATCTTCAAATTGAATTCGATAAAGAAACCTACCAACAATCATCTTGTCATATATTCCTTGTCCACATCCATTCTTGTTCATATTTATGTGATACCATTGACATCGTCTAGGGTATATATATGTAGGGGTTATAAAATAATAGATACTCAAGGATTATAATTAAGGACTCTAAAGAAACCATACAAATATTTTAAATCAAACATAACATACATTGTGAGTCTCTCATACACCTACACAACATAATTTCATTCATTTCATGAATCTAGTTCTTGATATGAGCTCTAAATGCTCTTACAAATCTTACAAATGACACTCTAATCCATCTAATTTTTCATTCTCCTCCCCTTAAAAATCAGCTAAAAATAATATTATCCCATATGTAAATTCTTGATCTATTTTTTAACTACCACCTTTAATCGATTGATGCTTCCCTTATCCATTTTTGGGAGTATTTTATCCCCCGACATGTGGTGCCTCTCGCAAAGTTTCATTCATGAAAACAAAATTGTGGCCTCTAAATGTACACTTTGACTTATTACATGGCACCATTGCAACACACTAACATTTGGAATATAAACATATTTTAAATCTTTGTTTCTCCATCAAATATTCATTTTTGTATAAAAAATTGAATACAATAGACATTTGTTTACACTAGATTTGCTTTGTTGAAGAATTGTACTATACTTGGTTTGTTGTTTTTGAATATTGTATATCATTGAGGATATTGACACACATCAATGAATTTATACCCTTATGTAGTTTACCATTGGCTCCAAAATAAATCATTTTCCTTATCGATTTATAAACCTATCCATGCTTATCAAGTTTTTGAGGAAGGATATCAATTTCCAAAATGTAAATGATTTCAAAAATGCAAGTGAAGTTTTCGGGTTAACCTAATCTTCAAATCATTTGAAGCATGCACAACAATGGCTAAAAGCATGAGGGTACAATTATGAGGTCCCCAAGAATGTGAGTGTATGGTTTTGGTGAGATGCTAAAGTCATTCGAAGTTTTTATGGGTTCTCATTGTATATCTATAAAAGCTTGACTCCAATGTCTATTATTGACGATTATTGGAAAATTTATATGAAATTAAATATTCTCCTTAAACCTCCTTATCAATTATTACGTTGAAAAATAGTTTAATAATTAAGTCTAATTTAATTATTTTAAGTTTAATTGAATTTCATTACAAGTTTCTAAGTATATGTATTTCGTGTTGATGGGAAATCCATAAAAGATTTATACTTTCATCTCAAATTTATACTTATCATCTCAAATTTATTAAAAGATGGTTTTTTCACATTAATAATGCCCTTTAATTGGAGATGCAACATCACCAAAATCTTCATATATACATTTTTGTGTCCTTTTTGGGGCCATGGTTCAATTTGGCAATAGTTCTTAAGCTTTGAGCTAAGGAAAGGGTAGTTGCTTGAGTGAACACTCTTGGGAAATTATGTTTTTAACTTTAGTTTTAGGATTTTTAGACAAATACTCATCTCTTTTTAACACACTTGTTATACCTACTCTTTTATATAGGGCTAAATTTTGGGGCTTTACCTTAGAAAAGCCATATCAAAACCAATTGAAAGAGTGCTTACCTCTATGTTATACAAGCATCAACTCTATGCTAAAAAGATCAATTCTTAAATATAATTGTTATTGAATTTGGTACATCCTCTCTGTTATTGTTGTGATATTTTATACTATCACTACGATACATATGCTAAAATGGATGACCAACTCTTTGGTTGATTTCTTCATACACTCATATTAAGATCAAATTGAAATCATATATAGAACTAACACAACGTGGGATCTACTTTGGTTGGTATGCCAAGGCTTCCTCTTTACTAGACCTTGTACATATTGACATAAATAGACTTCCTCACATAATTTTCAAAGGATGCAAAAATATAGATCTAGAAAGAGGATAGTATCGAGATGAGATCTATAGAGCCTACCTACAATCTAAATGGTTAGAGTCTTGTGAACCTCTTTCATCGAAGATTGAATACTACTACAATTCATATCTTCACTTTGACGATGGGATCATCCAAGCTCCAAATTACAATAGGCTTCAATTACCTTGTAGTTTGAGAGTTCTACTTGCACAACTAAGGGTTTGTTCACACCAACTCCACTTAGAGATAGATAAACATATACCTAGAGTGCATCAAATTCATGAAATTTATTCCATGAAACGTGAAACCAAATATTATATTGTATTTAGATGCTCTCCTTACTATGAAATGAGGGGGCATTTTTTTGCATCTTTAGATAATCATATAACTCTCAAGATCTTCATAGGTTACGAGGATCAAAGATGTTTGACTCTTTTCTTTTGAGAGATGTTTGATCTTCACCAATGTCTTGATAGACTTTGCTTCCACAATAATCAACACTAGGAAGATTGCCTCTTTCACTTATTTTGTTTATTCTTCAAGATTAAGTAGAAAACAACCTCATACCAAGCCTTTTTATATGAGGCATATTTATACTCCATTAAAGAATAAGAGTTGTTTTCACATATTTTTACTTAGGTGTATGTCCATTTACGTTTTTGTTTTATTTTGGGTTTTCCATAGCTTACGAGGATCAAATATGTTTGGCTCTTTTCTTTCAAGAGATGTTTGATCTTCACCAATGTCTTATTAGACTTTTCTTACACAATAATTTACACTAGGAAGATTGCCTCTTTCACTCATTTTGTTTCTTCTTCAAGATTGAGTAGAAAACGACCTCATACAAAACCTTTTGATATGAGTATATTTGTACTTCCTTAAAAATAGGGTTGTTTTCACATATTTTTACTTGGTTGTACATCATTCTAAATTTTTGTTTTAATTTTGGGTTTTCTATAATTATTTACACTCTCTCAATTCCTATAACTATTCATATATACCAATTTCCCCCTTTTAGTAAACATTAATATTTTTATCTTTATCTCGTCTTCATAATACTCCATTTTATCACACAATAGTTCTATGAATTGTCCTTTTATGATTAAATTTCAAACTTGATGTTGAAACTAAGAGTTTTAATTCGTTAACATGGTGATGCCTCCTCGTTTTCATAAATTCATAGTACACCATAAGTTACATTGACATAACCACACAACTTTAGAGTGCATAAAGACAAAACTCCCTCCCAACATCATATATTATATTTTATTCAAATTTCACCCCTCCCAACATCATATACTATATTATATTTAATTTAATTTTCACCTTTACTAAAGTTATAAATACATTATATTCCATCATATGAACGGAGGTAAGTGAATTGTTCAAAGTATTTGAATGGACTTTTGTGCTTTGTAGACTCCAAAGGAGATGGCCATGATTATATACATTTGTTTAGTTTCTAAAGTGTGATTATCATATAAAAATATGTCAGTGGCATCATTCCCTATTTATCTACCCCACACTGAGACATGGTGCGGGGCTCTAGCTCTAGGGATTCGAGCCCTTTATTTTGCCCACAATTCAAGACCACACTAAAGCCTTTGTTATAATATCTTTTATATTTAATATGGTTGTAATCAAAGATTTCTAGGGAACATTATACTTAATTGATTATGGTAATAAGCACTTAATTAATTATTTTCTTATTTCAAGGGAAGATTATACTTAGTTTATTATGGTAGTGGGAACTTAATTTATATTCTAATTCATTAAACTGATTGATAATGGGACTTAGTCAATTTTTTTAAAGGAAACATCATACTCAATTGATTATGGTAATGGGCACTTAATTTTTGTTTATGAGTCCATTGTAATTCATCCCAAATCGTTATCTCCTAATCTTTGATGGAAAGATATATATCTTATGTATATATCCATCCTAGATGCTTGACAACTATGATTCATAATGTCGTTACATACCATATATTCAGGATTCTCTTATGCTGGTTGTATCATTATCTTATCTTTATTTCCAAGGTTACAGTTCATCCATCGTACTTTGTGATAATGAGAATCCAAATAAAAAAGTTATGGTTCAAAATGTATGGTCAGATCTTAACACCATAATATGTTCCAATTTTTATATTCACATTGATATGCGAACCACACCTTGGAAGGGAATGCACAATTAGACGGAACATATGTTAGAATGTTTTTGTGTATATGCTTCCACATGTCAATCATTTTTATGCTTAAAAATATGTGTATATGTTAAGGGGAATTAATTATTATTATTATTATGTTGGGAAGTGTTCTTATCATCTTAGTTAGGTAGTGTAACTGTGTGAGTTGTTCATTTTTATTCTCACTATTAAAATTGACATTCATTTGACCATCACATAACAATTCATTTTTAAAACCGACGTCCCTTTGGTCGTCACTTAAATATTTTTCCTTTTTTCTTACAGAGGACAATAAAAACAATAACATCTTGGGTGTGTAAAAGCATGTGTATGTCCCAATAGGTGGCCAAAAATTACTAAAAACTACGTACTAAATGGAACTTTAAACAAAAATTAAACCTTTAAATCTTGTAGGTTTTTATAGATACATTGTGTCTTTGTATATTTAAGTTATTAAAAATATTTGTGTTCATTTTCTACATTTTTAGTCAAGTTTTGTTTGTGGGGAATTTTTCCAAACAAACAAAAAATGGCAAAGAGTAGGACATGGAGTTATATACATGAACTTTGACATATGGTAATGCTTGGGTTTGTTTTTTTCTGAATAGATTTTTGTTGAGAACAATACTTGATTGTGCAACTAAATTGATGTCATTTGCCACAAAACAATGTGAAATTGGAAGAGAACGTGATAAAGTTGCTAATAAATGTTGTATGTGAAAAAACAAAGATAAGAACCTTAAAATTGATATCTATTAGCATATTTCACAAGGAAAATTCAACCTTAAATTTAATGTTCATCTAACCATCATTTAGAAGTTTTTTCTTTTTACTTGGAGATGTCCATCAATAAATAGTAATCTCTTGGTCATGTGGCAGAGTTTGGAGCCCATTGTTTATTTCTTGGTTTTTTTTTTTCATGTCCGACATAGTGGTGTCATTAAATGGAAGTCATTTTAGAAGGTAGTGGAGTTATTAACATTTTTATGTGAGAAAATCAAGATACGAACCTTGAGATTGACATCTCTTGGCGTATTTTAGATAAATGTATTTAAGATATCTATACTAGTTTTGTACATTTAGAAGCATAAACACTCTAATTTCTATCATACATTAGAGAGGTTTATTGAGACAACATATCAATTGTAATTATTAATTAGTTATTGTTTTTAGGATTGTGAATCACCAACCCGTTGATTTTTTTAATATGTCAATAAACATTCTACAATAACAATCAAGAGTGACATTGGAGGATTGTAATATTCATGAGTTCTTAACATCACATTACAATTTGATATCCATTTAATCATGATTTAAAATGTTTTCTTTTTATTTAAAATAATCAATAAAAATTTACAATATATTAACTATATAATAGAATATACTCGTTTTCTCATTTCTCCAACATATTATGTCAAAACAACTATATTTAATACCATTTATTACCCATCAATTTCTTAATTTATATAATTTATAAAAAAATATAAAATAAACACATTTGTTGTCCCTTTACATAACTCAATACACTCTACCTTTCATAAAATTTTAATAACTACAATAATGCATTTCCAATTAGAAATAATAATACTTTAAAACTAATAAAATGGGGTGTTTTCTTTCAATGTGTACGTTACACTAGGTTCTTGGGTCTCTTAAGTGCCCTCCTTAATCCAATAATTTAAAATGTCCCTACCAAGAAATGGGCCCCGCTCTTTGACATTGTGGGAACCAAAGGAAAAAAACAAAATTGGTTTTCATTACTTTTTGATACGGTGGCCCATATTGATATTCAAAAAGTAGACTTATTATTACCTTAGACATGGTAATAATCTTTTATACCATGTATAATATTTCTCCCAAGCTTTAATTCAATCCTCCATTTAGGTGTAAAATAACACAAAATTATATAAAACTTGCACTGGTATTGATTTTGACTCATTTGGATTGATCTAATGAAGAAAAGTATCTTAGAATGGGCACACAGTATGCATTCTCAATGCTTGGAAGGACATAAAGTTTACAATGTTCGGTAAATGCTCTCAAGGTGTTTTTAATGAAAGGCTCTATATTTTAATCAATTCTAACTTCAAATCATACTAGTCAAGTCAATTTATCATAGAAAATGTTTACATCACCCATGATCAAAAGGGAGGTCTAGTAATTGTATTTGGGTTTTCACTACATTAATATAATACAAAAAGGTATTTAATAATGTGTGGTTGAAAAATTCTCCATTATAAAATATTAGAATGGTATATTACTATATAAATTGTAAAGAAACCAAAATGACGTGTCAAAGCTTTGATTTATTTAATTAGTTTTGTAATTAGTGGGCATAGACTACTAAATTTGGTACATGTATAATGAGTCTAGATTAGATTCTTATTAACACATGTTCTTTGTATTTGTTCGACTTTCAATGTGTTCTTTTCTATTCTTCTCCTATCGTATCTTAATTCCTTTATGTTTATTAGATTATTTCCTTCATCTTTTTCTTATCTCTATGCTAACTTTGGTTTCCCACTCTCTAGGTTTTTATTAGAATTTTTTTACCTTGAATTTCATTGTACTTATCATTTTTGAGACCTATGTAGATCTCTTTTAAGACATGGGGTACTTTGTTGTTATGTATTATTATGAGGCATGTAGTGCCATTTTGTGGTCTTGACTTTCAAAGGAATTATGCTTATATGTTGTTGCTTCAATAGAGCTAGTTGTTACTTCTTAATTCTATATATGCATATTTTGGATGTTTGTCTTGTTGATATCTAACTATTATTCATCGAAACTTGATACTAAGTAATTGAGTGAATGTTTATCCACACAATGTTGTCTTAATACATGTGATATTTTTGTGATTGTATTCTTGGTTAGATTCATTGGTTTATTGTGTGTTGAGTACTTTGTGTGTACTTGTTATATTAGTGTATAATTCAATTACTTTGTTTATATTAGGGATCATATGTTTTAATGTGTATCAAGTGAGTGTATAGGTTTACACATTGGCTACACTAAATCTTAGGCCACATTTATAATGAAACTATAAACAACAAAGAAGTTCTTAGAGTTAATATCTTATCATCTAGTATGTTGCCTACTTGTCGACTAAGTGTACTTAACAAATAAAAATGGCTAAATTAGAACATTGCAACTATTCAAATCCCTTTACCCTCGTCCATGAAACTTATTAAATCCTCTAGGGAGCCAAGTATACGTATGAATATAAGGAAAACAATTCATGCCCAAGTTGTATAATTCATATGGAAAAAGAAACCCAATTGTAAAGTGGTGTGAGTTGTAGATTAGGACATTTTAAAGGTGAAATTTAAGCACTTTGTTGTAGGGATGAACTTGATAGATTTTTTTAGGGATATTTAAATTTTTTTAGGACATCGAGGTATCATTAAATGCATGGAAACTTTGAGTGTGAGTTGTAGATTAGGACATTTTAAAGGTGAAATAAACGATGCAATTGGAAGGTTTTATTTAGGGATATTAAAATATTTTTAGGAGATCAAAGTCTAATTAAATGCATGGAATTGAAAAAATTAATGAAATTACACTAAGGGATGTATTTTACATGTGCTTTATAGTTAGAGTTGTTTTCCTTTAGAAGGAAATTTATTTTGGGGAAAACATTTGAGAAGGAACTTTGAGTATGGGAAGGGACAAGTGTCACTTCCCATTGATAAAGGATTCAAAGGATATCCTTATAATTCAAGGAAATCAATCATTGAAACCACTTTAGGCCATTATAGAAATTGAGAGTGGTGTTCAAGGTTTAGGATATCAAGGAGAAGCTTGGGACATTAGTGTTTGATTAACACTAAAATCTTAGAGAAGGATTTAAAATCAATAAACAAGTGCATAAACCAAGGTAGATGATTTAACCCTAATTCAAAAAATGAATGTACTATTAAGGTTTACTTTCTAATGCGGATTGGAATATGCAAACAACATACATTTATATTATAAATAAATATTCAAATAGAAATACGAAGTATAGTATATGATTTTCTAATTCGATTAATTAAGGAACATGTTAAGCATATAATTTGACAAGAGGATTAGTGAACTTATCTTTATGTAATTTTATGATGTTAATCTTGGTGAGGAAACAGAAGAATGGGTTAGAAATGATTTGCACTTTCTTCATCTTCTAAATTGGAACTATATTCCAACCCTAGAAAAAATCAACAAGGAGGACAAAATCACCTAAAAAAACTTTATGCGATTTGCACAAACTTTTCCAATTGATTTCTACAATTATGTTTCAATTTTTCCACTTTAATCTTTGTCTTCTTTGTTGTTTTTCACTTGTGTTCACTCTTGATGTGTATGATTTTTCTTATAATCGGTGGTCTCTTACAACCTGGATTCCTTCAAATACCTATTAAAATGGGTCGGTGGTTTTGGTTGAGGCACCCCTACACTTGCACATGTAGTACTACTATGAAGAGGCTTCAAATCTATGTAGGTCTTTGCCTATTATACACACAATTGTGATAATCCAACTACATGTATGCAAGTAGAATGTATCCCTTAATATTTGGTAATGATTGGTTTGACTAGGATTGAGATACTATTGACTTAGTTTTTCTTTCTCGTAATCTAATTTAGAATGCTTTAGACTTGCATAGGGATTGTTCCTAATATAATCTCTTTAACTAGGGAAGATCAAGGAAGATTTGCTTGATATTTGGTAGGTTTTTCAAGAGGATATTTTGATAAATTTTAGGTGTTATCCAAGTGAGTAAATGAGTGGGTTTGATTTATATTTATATGATTCAAAGGATAATGTTTCGCATTAAACTTGACCTAGGAAGGGTAGAAAATATATAAATTTGAAAAAATGACTACTAGAGGGCCCTAGACGAGATTGAATAGAAGGACATGATTGAACATTAGATATTATCCCTATTGTAAAATTATTTCTAGCAAGGTATAAAATATCACTTGAAGGCCCGAGGTAGTTTTCACAAGAGATATAAGGGGGTTTTTACTTACAAAAGTGTTTGTATAGGTACATGAGAAATAGAATGAGATACCACAAGAATTGGGATAGCTTAAGATAGAGTGTTTTAGCTTGTTTATGTGCATAAGTCATGTGTAAGGGATGTAAGCCAAAACTAACCTAATCAAATACCGAATTTCAAAATTAGTGTGTTCACATTCCCCCTTTAATCTAGTAAATGAAACTTTCTAGTTAAAGGAAATGCAAACATGAGTGCGTAAACACATAGTTTCTTTTCTTGAATGCTCGAATTCTTGAACCTTTGAGTAGTGTCCAAGGTGAAACCATCAAGACAAGTGTGTAGTCAATGCCTATTTTATGGAAATGTTGATGCAAGATATTAATTATTCCATTTATTTATTTATTCATATTACTTTTACACATGCAAATTTAACTTGCTTAGGTGTTCTTTAGTCTTTGGGAGTTAAATACTACCTTAATTAGCTAAGTGATAGTTATATTTCATTCTATGATTATTCTCCCCTACTTTAATGGTAGTTATCTCCATGATTCTAGGTGGAAGTTACACTTTCTTCCTCCTATATATAAAACCTATTGTAAAGCTATTTTCATTGAGTTGAATACATGTTATTGCATTATTTTCATTTTGATTTCTCTCTCTCCCTCTCTCAGTAATTTTTTCATTAGTTATCTTTTCTCATTGAACTATGCATTCATTTATCTACCCAGGATCCTAGGGATGCTCTAACATGGTATGTGTGTCTTGAATTTCATGCCCTAGCCCTTGGTCACATAAAGGCTTAAATCATAGGATTCTTACTAGTGGGTGCTTATGCTCGGGCCCTCTATGATTTTATTTTGAAATATTGTTTAGGCTCCCTCCAAGTGATTTTGTAGTTATTCACATTTATTTGGTGCAAATTGAAATAGAATTTAATAACAAAAAAATAAAGGCTTGCAATTTTATAGGAAACTCAAATTCAAGTGTCGTTTGTTTTCAAAAGTGCATATTTTTGCCAAATCTAGGTGGGTCTAAAAGCATTAATTTAGGTGGGTGTTAAAGTATTAGATTCCTTTCTTACACATTATACTCTCTTTATTGCAAACAAACACTAAACCTATAAATGGATCCTAATTCATTTTTTTTTCTCGAGCCCTTCGACTATCAAAAATGGAAGGCTTCCACATCACTCACCTTACAAAACAAGAAGCTTTACAAGATAACTATGGGTTTGTAAATGAAACCCAAAATGCTGTAGAGAAATATAAATGGTTTTCAAGTGTGATGAATCATATGGTTTCTTGTACCTTTTTGTGTCATTGGATCTACGCTTTCATATATTTGCTGCCAAAATACCTAAGGAAGTATGGATAATATTGGAAATATTCTTTGGGAAAAAGATGAAATGAGAGGGTATGAACTAGAAAATGAGACTATTAGTCTAAGACCCATCAATTTTTACTCACTTCAAGACTTCTTCACAAATTTAAAATCACTGAGAATGCAACTAAAATAATGTGGAATTGACAAAAAGGACTCACAACTTATTCTTTATGTCCTCGCCATTATAGGTCCGACTACTTTTTTTTGTCTCTACCTTCCATGTAGCCAAAAAAACACTTGGAGAAAAATGGAAAATTCCCTCCTTTGATGACTTTATTGCTGACTTGACTTAGGAATAAGATAATTTGATTTAGATGGGTACACTAAATTCCTCTAAACCACATGCTCTATTTGTTGGACATAAGAAACAAAAGGCTTCAAACAAAGAGAAGAAAAAAATAACAAGGACAACGAGAATAAGAAGGATTAAAATCCTCCCACCTCAATATCATACTGAAATTTTTCTTCCATTGTTAAGTCCAAAAAGAGAGGATCAAATGTGGGTATTACTAACAATCATGATGAAAAGATTTTTTTGAAGAAGTAGATTGACCACCTCACGAGTCTTATATAGAACAAAAATGTAGGTGTTCTTGATTCTATCAACCCATGAATCCTCTAAGGAAAATGACGATGGAAAATGGAAAGAGGAAGAATTGGAAAAGGATAAAAAGGGATGAGGCCTAGTTACAATCGAACAAATTAATTCTACATGGGTTATTGATTCCAGTGCATCACATCATATGACCTATTCACATATGGAGTTCACTTCCTTAGATCCATGTGATATGCCCATTATATGATTGGGTGAAGACACTTCTCACCTGTAGCCACAAAATCACACACTTTAGGTAATTATCTAGTATTGGTTGCATACAACTATCCATATGATTCCTAAGTAAGAAAATTACTAGTTAACCCATGTCTTTAGTCGCCTTTCTTTACTTTTTGTTTCCACTTTTGGTCTTACACCCTTACTTTCTTAGTTTACCTTTTTATACTTCAACATTTATCACCCTAGACACCAACGCCCATCTAGGACACTGGCGTCGGGCAGCCCTCATCCCCTCTGGGTGCCCCTGACCCCTTTGTTCTTTGCTCACATATTTTGGGTCCTTTCTATCCATTTGAGCATCTTATCTTTTTGGTATTTGACATTTTTAGGGTTAATTACAAATCAAGCAAGGGAGTCATATAAATATAAAGTTATGTGATCATAATAAATGACCAAGCACTAAGCATTAGCTATCACCACTTAAGTTTGCATCCATCAAGCATCTAAGAGCTCCATTGTATCCATCTAACACCATCTAAGGGACACAAGGGATGGTTACTCTACATACACACTTTATAGGATGGAAGTTCATTCTATTCCATGCACGTACATCTATTACATTTCTTTACATGTATCTTATTTTCTCTCTATGAAGTGCGACATGCACAAAAGAGCCACCTAGATCACGTTTCCACACACACACACATATAACTACATTAGGTTTGAGATGTAGTGCAACGCTTAGTTGTAAGATCACCATTGTGATAACTAAGGACAGCCCGATCCCTCATTCTATAGTTTTTTAGGATTTGATGTCTATTTGAGGGTTTTACAAGTCATTGTTTCATTGTGGTTTCAGTGACCTCGGTGATCATTGTGTGACCTCATAATGACCAAAGGAGAATAACTAGTGATCACTTAGAGGAGGTTATATGAGTATTTTGGTAGACATGGGAACCCAAAATAGGCCTAAGGCACCCTTGGGTGCCCCTATCCCTCTTTAGACGCCCTTGTCCGGGAAAATCGTCGGCTTGCACACTTTTATGGGGTTCATGCGACACCTCTCCCTCTCTGTTTATCCAGTCAACACTTCGGCACAATATAGGAACAACTACGAATCAGCTAAGGGATTTTACCCCTCTTTACACTTAGGGTTTTACTACTTTCTTGCTTATCTTGCTTGGATTACTTTATGTGCTTAGTTGTATATTTATTTACTCGCTATAATAATAATTAGATCTAGACATTTATTTCCATAATTTGCTTAATCATTTTGGTGAACCATATCTTCGAATCCACCTTTGTCTCTATGGTTTTTTTATTCTTATGCCTGTCACCGTAATGTTCGTTTTGGGACTTTAAACATCTCGAGCTTCCTCCATTTCTCGTAGGGTTTCAAATCAATGGTGACATCTCTACATCGCATGGTTGTAACTAAAAATCCCTTTGCTAAATCTCACAATGTCCCCCTTAGCAAAATAGAAATGTCTCGATAATGGAAAATCATACGATGAGGATACCAATGGAGATAAAGAGAAATTAGAAATAATCACCACCTTTTGAAAAGTTTTTTGTAATCATTCCACTCATCTTCCATACACTCTAAATGCTTTGACTGCTACTAAAAATACTCGCGATGCTTCGACACCTCTTGAGGGTCACTCTTTGGCTCCCATGGCTTTCGCTCAACCTTTTCATATTCCAACTTCCATTCCTACCACTACCACTCCCATCATTCAACCTAACACTCCCAATACATAGCCTGGATCTTCTTCAAATACTCCTAATTTAACTTCTTTATATCAAGATTTGTAGACGTAAATTTTCCAACTCTAACTCTTGCTACCTCTCATGTGTTTCCATCTATGGATTCCACTTCACTTCTTCACACTCCTTTTTCACCCACCATTTTTCCTATCTATTTACCCCAACTTCATCTCCCACATATTACCCATATTTAAAGGCCATGGTGACCCATAAGAGCATCTCTCGAGCCTTTCATGTGGTATGTCTCGACTATGCGAGATGATCATACCATATTAGCAAAGATCTTTCCCTGCAGTTTACAAGATTATGCGATGCTTTGGTTCTATGACCTACCTATTCACTTGGTAATATCTTTCATGCATCTAGCGGATTATTTTCTCACTCATTTTTATATCAATATTAGCTCTAAAATATCATACACTCAACTCACGTAACTTAACAAGGATAGGATATGTCTTATGATACAATAACAACCTAGATAAGATGTCTAATGTACTTGTAGACTCTAAGCTTCAATATTTATTCATTCAAAGTTTATTGTCACCTCTCTAGGAGAGTGTTCTATTCGAGACATCTCCATCATTTGATCAACTATGTCACACTCTCAAGCTACATGAAACTAAACTCTTATCTATATGAAAAGCTTAAGCATCAGGAACAAGTTTCCCCCTCTACATGCTTTCAAAGTAAGTCACCTTTTAAACCAACTACGAAATCTACTGAAGCTAAGGTCATTGTCAATGTTGTCTCTAACACCAAAGAACTCCAATGGAAACCGCCTAAGTGTACATATACAAATTTGACTATTGCTCGCATCTTATATTACAACAACTTCTTGAGATCAATCTTATTACACTTCCCCTCTTCTCAACTTGGATCCCTCTCATCCTAAAGGTTGAAATTACAATGAGAACTTTGAAGCAAATATCATCAATGTGTCAGACATTCTACATATATAGGTGTTTCAAAATTCACACTATCATCCAAGATCTTATCGATGATAACAACTCAAGCTTCCAGAGCCTACGGCCTCTACACCAATCAATGAAATCATAAGATCAAAATATTCAATAATCCAATTCCAAAACATGAAAAGAAAGTGGATTATTCCTCAGTTAATCATACATATCACACAATGCCTCCTCCTACATCGAGGGCTCTTGATTTCCTACTTTCTCATACTGAAATTTATCCACCAAACATTTCTTTATCTAATCATGATTATCATGATGTATCTTCGATCACTTGCACATTAGTTATTTTATCGATCCATCCCTATCAATAACACAAAAGTTGATCCATCATGGCATATCAACATGTGTTTTGTTCCACTTATTATTGTTATTGGCTATCCACTCTCACAAATTTCATATCCAATGGATAACTCATATGGGGTTGTCAAGCTTCAAGTTACTGTCGGTCCTCTCACCATGCTTATGCCCTTTCTTGTAGCAAAAACAATCAAAGGGTGTGACATGTTCTTAGGTCTCAATTGGATTCACAAGTCTCAGTCTATTATCTCCATGAATCACTTGTGCATCTAAAGTTAATTCACAAAAATCAAGTCATCTCTATCAATGGTGTTCCTCCATCCACTCCATGGTCGCAACCTCCTCTTAAGGTTGTCATTGCATCACCTAGTCCATCTAGTTCCCCACGACCTATCAAACCTAAAGCACAATCTGCTCCTAGCTCACCTATTCACACATGACCTGTGTGGTCTCATCGCTCTATTAGTCTAGTACATCAGTCTAGGTCCATCACTAGGACAACTCTTATATCTAGGCATACTTCACCACCTCATTTCACTCCATGTAGGTATCCATCACCTCCGCACTCTCCTCCACATAGAAATCAACCTTTGCACTTTGATTCACATAGGTATCCATCACCTCCACATTTTGTTACACAAAGGTTCCCACCATATACTCATCGGTCACATGCATATAGACTTCATTCACCTGCATAATTTCTATCTCATATACCACCACTCTTAGAGCATTGGTCACACGCCTTCATCACCGCAAGCATCCAGTATAAGACCTTCACCCTTTAATTTGATCAGATAGCACATTCATCACCACACACTTGAGGGGAAATCACACCTATTTATTCCCCCTATCATCGACACGCATCTTATATTCACATCATTTCACACCTAGATGTTTGCATATACATCTTGACACATGCTCGTATTGTCATTTCCCGATGACACACTCTCGTGATTTGGTTCACACATGACCATTGAAGGCATCCTATACACATGAACCTTACACACTACACACTACACTATACACTCTACACATTTTGCACATTCATCTCTTCTTACATAGCATCTAATCTACGTATTCACAACATATCATTATAATATCTACTCCTACATGTTGCGGTCATTACCCTATGACATGATCTAGCTCCATAGTTCATACTCGACTACTAAGGTTCTACATCTCAAATGGACCTCATCATACTCACATATTCATTCACTCACTTGGTGTTTACGTTTATACCCCACACTTTGTGCTTTGATGATCACATCTTTCGAATATACAAAACTCAAACCATTTCCCGATGATGCACTCTCATTTACAGTTCATTCTTAACTCTATTGAGTGGGTATGAATAAATAAACCTCATTCATATACATATGCATCCACTCGGGGTGCAATGCCCTGTTATTCACACTACACTCCATTATGTCTCATCCACACCATACTACATATCTTGGTTGCATTTACTCTTTCTTACTTATGCTTTTACATGCACATTTATTACACATACTAGATAGCTATATTATATGTCCATTATCTTTATCATATACACATACACATTTAATTTCCTTTCTAGTTGTGATCAATATTATACAGATCTATTACATGCAACATGGATTCTTGGTGTAGTACCTAGTATGATTCCCACGATGACTCCTAGGGGCATCCACTTTTGTACATTACAAGTGCAATGGTTTCATTTTGTTTCATAGCACATTACATTATTATATCATACATGTTTTGACATACTCTTTATCTTTTCTAACATGCTAACGAGTGCTTCATGTGAAACATTTGTTATGTAGGTCTATTTGCCATCATTTTTGTTTGTTACATTGTTTGTTCTTTCTTATCATTGTTTGCCATTGTTTTGAGGCTTGGCCCTTTTCCTTGTGTGCACATTTTTTGCTTTAGGCTTCATCGGCCTTGATTGTCTTGTGACATCGTGAGTGGTATCCCATGTTTACAACCTACTTTTCATGGTCTATATTATCTTCTTGTGTGTTTACATTATCTTCTTGTGTCTTAGCTTACATATTATTTGCATTTTTATTCTACATGTGTGTTTGTATTTACTTGTACTAACACTTGTCTCCCAGCCACTTTGTTTGTGTGCCTTGGTTTCTACCAAGCACCTTCCCTTCCCCTTGTAGGGAAAGGTTTCACCACAGGGGTTGGTCCTCTTTTGGGCCACATACTCCTTCAGTGATGTGCATGCACCCCAAATGAGGGGGGATATTATTCAGGTGAATCAGTCACCTCGTACAATAGTATACAATCATTACAAAACAAAAAACAATATCGATACAACATAATTTTCAATTTAGGGCTCATAATCAAACTTGGGTCCTTAGCACAACATGGCCCTTCTTGGATGCCTATAACCAGGGGAAAATTACACAACATTTTGGTAGTTCAACACAGTCTACAAAACTCCACATGGTGGCTTTTATAGGGCATACAATCCTTAGCAATTTCACGTTGGATCGAATTGTTCAAATTTTGCACACCATCTGCAGTGGTGTCCTACATTGTGGGAAACAATTAAAGGTTGGAGGATAACACCATAATTTTCTCCCTACACTTATTCCATATAATTGGCATGATATCACCCCAAAAACTCATGGCTAGCACAACTGGTGTGAGATTTCCCAAAAACTTGTTCATCTACAACATCTTTAGGATCCTTTCTACACTCTTTCCTCATCACGGATCAAGTGCACATGTTCCTTTTCACATTTTCGTATTTTGTATACTTTCCTTACATACATTTTACACATTTCAATCATATACATACGTATTTGAATACTTGTTTGTTCTTCTCTTTTGTAGGTCCGTTTGTATGGTAAGCGGTAGTCAACATCATTTTTAACCTCAAACAACAATCAACATTGAATTCAACAACAGGTACATCACAAAATCTACACATGCGCTTCCACACTAGGGTCATTTTCATCATCACTTTTTACACTCATTCCTCCTTAACATCCATGCTTTACACTTTTATCACTCCACGCTTTGTCTTGTCCCTCGACATGCTCTTTCTAAATCAATCTACATGGTTATTAGGTATGCATCTCTATCTACTTTATGTTACCAAGACTTCTTCTCACCAACATAAAGTGGGGGCAAATGTACACAAAAAATCATGCACTTTGGGTAATTATCTAGTCCTGATTGCATACTACTATTCATATGATTCCTAATTAAGAAAAGTAATAATTAACCCATGTCTTTGGCCACCTTTCTTTACTTTTTGTTTTCACTTTTGGTCTTACACCCTTACTTTCTCAATCTTCCTTTTTATTCTTTGACATTTATCATTGTGGACACCACTACCAAGTCGATGCACCATTGCAGTGCGCCCTCATCCCTTTGGGTTCCCCGACCCCTTTGTACTTTGTTAACATATTTTGTATCCTTTCTATCAATTTGAGCATCTTATATTTTTGGTAGTCATCCTTTTTGAGGTTAATTATGAAATTCAAGCAAGGGAATCATATAAATATAAAGTTATATGATCATAATAAAGGACCAAACACTAAGCATTAGCTATCACCACCTAAGGTTTCATCATCATCAACATCTAAGAGCTCCATTGCATCCATCTAGCACCATCCAAGGGACACAAGGGCTGGTTACTCTACATACACACTTCATAGGAGGGAAGTTCATTCTATTTCATGCACACATCTATTACATTTCTTTACATCTAGCTTATTTTCTCGCTATCAAGTGCGACACGCACAAGAGCCACCTAGGCATGATTACACACACACACACACACACACACACACACACACACACACACACACACACACACACACACACACATAACTATATTGGGTTTGAGATGTAGTGTAAACAATCAGTCATAAGATCACCATTGTGACAATTGAGGAAATTCCGACCCCTCATTCTGTATATTTCTTTTTTAGGATTTGATGTCTATTTGAGATTTTTGTAGGTCATTGTTTCATTACAGGTTTCTAGTGACCTTAAAGATCATTGTGCGACCAAAGGTGAAAAACGAGTGACCACTCAAAGGAGATTTTTTTAGTATTTTGGTAGACAAAGGAACCCATAAATTTTATTGGGTTTTTTGTGACACTCCTCCCTCTTTGTTTATCCAATCAAGACTTGGCACAATCTAGGAATAAGCTGTGAATTGGCTAAGGCTTTCTACCCCCTATTTGCAATTAGGGTTTTGCTACTTTCTTGTTTACCTTACTTGGCTTACTTTTCCTACTTAATTGTATATTTATTTATTGATGCAATAAAAATCATATTTAGGAATTTATTTCCACTATATGATTGGGTGACGACACTTCTACACAAGTTTTTAGGAGAGGATTTATTGAAGTGATCGGAGGATAACTCAATAATATTCTAAGCATTCCCTCACTATTAACTTATCTTATATCAAGTATACCATATTAATCACCTTGGTGAGGCATATGAATTGAGTTCACTCAGATTCAATGTATGATAGAGAGTTACACAATGAAACCATCAACATAATGGTTATAGTCGATCATCATACTCGACTCTATTCCTTTTCTCCATTTGTTCGTTCTTTGGATTCACTTATACTTGATGACATTTCAGATTTTGAGAAAATTTCTTATGATGAGGACTTATCTTCTAGCATAGATGAATATAGTAGTGATGGGGACCCACCTCCACCATCTCTTTTTCACCTTCCAAATTTTGAGGAGTTAAATCTTGATCCACCTACTCTATGTCCACCACACACTTTTTCGAGAGTAAACAACTTGGTTTAGGACTCATCGGACATCAAAAATTCTAGTACATAATTATAGTTCCTTCCACATTCATTTTTTCTTTCTTATTTAGATACATTACCCCTTCATGGATTATTTGGCTCTTTATTTTGCATGAGGAACATTGTTCCTTGTATAATAACTACGCCTTGGTTAGAGATCCATTAGAAACTCATAGATTTATTCACTTTTCCATGGTGATCCATTCTTCACCGTATCTACTTCTAATCCATAGTAATTCCAGGAGGATCCTTTTAGGATACAAGGTGGTTATATGAAGTTGTAGCTTCATGTGGGGCTTTCTAGTCCTACCTTCTCTTATTTTCTCTCTTTTGGGTGGGGATTTTTTCCCCACTAGGTTTTCTTCTTTTTCCACTTTATAAGAGTTGCATTGTAATTGGGTACCTCACAAGACCTCGTTATCGAGGCCCATTTATTTTTCCCACATAAGCTACACTTAAGGGGGATTTTGGTGTATGGTATTAATTATTCTATTTATTTATTTATTTGGATTATTCCTACACATGTAGATTTAGATTTCTTAGGTGTTCTTTAGTCTTTGAGAGTTAACTACAACCTTGATTAGCTAAATGGTAGTTATATTTTGTTATAGGATTATTCTCCACTAGCCTAATAGTAGCTATCTCCACGATTCTAGGTGGAAGTTACACTTCCTTTCTCCTATATAAAACACCTATTGTAAAGCTATGTTCATTGAGTTAAATACATATTATTGCGTTATTCTCATTTTGATTTCTCCTCTCTAATTTTTTTCATTAGTTACCTTTTCTCGTTGAAACATGCATTCATTTTTCTACCATTAATTATATAGTATGAAACTTTGAAAATTGAAATTGCAAAGAGGAAAAATAGGGGAGGAGTACACATGTATGTATATAAACTAATTGTAACTTATTAAATCTCAAGGCTTATTATTGAATAATTTAGAGTAGATTGTGCTCCCCTTATTGGGGCATATGAAGGAATCTATTCTTGTCCAAAAATATAGATAATTAGGATGTTATAAACCCCCAATTTATAAAAACTAATGTTATTCAATAAGGTTTATGGCATAGTAATCCCAACACTTATGATTTTTATACTAGTGCAATACTCAAATGTGGGACCAAAAGGGTCTTCTAGAAATGATTCTTACCTTGATGGGTTCCAATATATCCATCATACAACACCTATTCCAACCAAGCTACACCATTACAAATGGATCTAGATTCCAAGTTCACGTGATTGAAAGGAAATGAATTACATTTAAGCACCCACCATACTTTTAGTAATTGATAATTCACAAAAATGAACCAAATATATTAATGCCTCCATACATGAAAATTTTCAAGTATAAATGTGCCATATAATGTTTACAAATTGTATATGTAAATCAAAATTGAATTCATTGAATTTGCATAATTCCTATGCATTTGTAACAAAATGCAATGTATTATATAAAATTATGTATCATTATGTCTAATTCACTATTTGAACCATTTTTAAAGATATACTAAATTGACTATCTAAACTACACTTGGATAGAATCAACCAATAGAATATAAGATTGACCAGTTGATCCTGTCTAACATGACAATTTTTTTCTATCATTAATTTTTTTATTTGTAACCTATTCACAATATTTTGTAACTTATAATTTATATTTGGTATCTTATATTATATAACAATCCCACTAAATATCCCCTCTTTTGAGGTCAAATATATAACATGTAGATAACTATTCTCAAAATAAAATTGGTTTGTACTATTCCATGTAGAAGAAGATAATAGTGTGTAATATCATACATGCATGTGAAAGTAATTGCATATATACCAATTTGTTAGATATAATATGTTGTATTGAAGGAGTAAATTATATCAATCATGAAACTAAGGTAAAATGGATGCATCATGTGAAGCATGGCACCAAGTGTAATAAAAAAACTAGCACACAAGGTCAATCATACAAAACTCAAATATAATGTTATATAAAGACAAGAAACATCACACAAGGGATACAAGAATGTCACATAAACAAAAAAGCACCAATGGTCATACACAAGAAAGGATATTGAGTTGGAAAATAATAGACACACATATCTTGCACACAAAATAAAGACTAAGGTTCACACACAAAATACAATAAATATCCAATCCATTGTGCACACAAGTAAATAATAGCTACACAGAATAATATAAACTAATCTATACAAGCCATAATTTTTAGTATCACAATATGGTAGCATTGTAGCATAATGTAAGTAATAAATATGAGAAAGACATGTGTTAGAAATTAAATATCTGTAAATAGCATAGAAATTGTAGACACTTGAATTTGATAATTTATCATTTGACAATGACAATTTGGATTCATCACTAGATCTTGGCTTGCGTGTGCATTACAATAATAGGTTACCTATCGTTATTTGTGTTACATGAATTACTTATCTATTCAAACTTCTCAATCACTCACATAAATAATTGCATCATTCCACAATAATATATTCCTCCTAGGCATCATTCCTAAAACGTTGTAGAATCTCACAAACTTCCTATATGGCACCGAGTCACCTAGCAATTTGGTCTAAAGATAAATTTTTCATTCTCAAGAACCCAGTAATCACTTTTCAATTTGATATTATTTTATGGGTTAGTTCATATGTTATAGGTTGATCTTAATATGAAAATTTACTTATGAAATCCTATAAAAGTAAGTCTAAATCACCTATTAACCTCACCTAGTATCAACATGGAACTTTCAACGAGAATACTTGCAAAATAAATTCCAAACTAAATCCAATATCTCATAAATGTCTTCAAAGAAATAATAAAATCTATGAGCATCCACCACATAGGTCCAAATAAATCCAAATTGGGTTCAAGACTCATTCTTTTTAATCTAGATACTTTCCAAGACAAGTTAAGATAAACACACCATTCCATTGTTTCTCATTTCTAAGTGATCAAATTAAAAAATCTAGCTGCATCCATGTATAAATAACATGTCTAGTGGAGAACTACATGTATTTTTAGGATTTTTGAAGAATTACCAACATAGGTGGTGTATGGATTACACTTTAATGCAACCATTAACCATTTAAAATATAACCTACCCATAATTTAGGTTTAATCTATTTCACATCATATAAATGGTTTCAAGAATGTATGACACTGTGGTTTTAGAAAAAAGAACATCATAGTCATTCACGAAACACAAAAATTTGTAGAGTGCTAAGGCATCATGATACAAAATATTATGACAGTATCAAAACATCTAACACTTCTTTACATATTAGATGTGTTGGTGACCATTTTGATCTCCTTGTCTATTAGCACCATCTTTGTAAAACTCTTCAAAGCATGTTGAAGCATATTTTCCATTTCCCCATTTGTTCCCTTTGTTCTACAAGTTTTTGGTGTTTCCTTTTCCTCAAATTCCTATTTGTGTTATACTTCAACCCCTGTAATGTGAATTTACACTTATGTCTTGAATTTTTCTTGGTTTTGATGAGTTCCCAAAGTTACAATGTTTCACGGATTTCAAGAAGTAGTGTTCTATGGATTGAAGAAAATGTAGTCTTTAGAGGATTTAAAGTAAAAGGAAGAAGTTGTAGAACAAAGTAGTGAAAAGACTTGTTTCTTCATGGACTTTGTGAATATGGTGTTCCATAGAATTGGTCATTTTAAGAAACAAAGGGTGTGGTCTTCTCGGAAGGAATCCACAAATCTAATAGAAAGAATCCATGGAAGCCACAAAGATAAGAGAAATAAGTTAGAATGGGACCAAGTGTAGATGTTACGAAACAAATTTTTTTAATGTCTTGTGGGTTCCTCAAGGTCTAGTGTTCTATAGAAGTACAAAACCCATTGAACAAAAAGGTAAGCGAAAAAAGAAATAATGTCACATAACAAAGAATTAGGATTTTGTGGCGAGGAATGGTTTAAGGCTAAGTGTTAGAAGTTTGAAAACCCACAGAATAAGGAAACTTGGTGTTCTACAGACATTGTACACTTAGTGTTTCGTGGGTCAAGTAAAGTTGTGAAACAAAGGCAATCAAAATATCAAACATGAAGCCTCAAAAAAGCATTAGTCATGTGAAGTCCACATAACAAAGAAAGACTCCACAAAGTAAGAAAAAGACGCGGTGAACTTGAAGAAGACAAACCAAAGCTAGAATAAATAAAAGGTTCATAAAGTCATGAAACAAAGGCCAAAATTCATTAAGTCCACGGAACAAAAGCATTTTTGTGTAAAATGGTTGGGTTTGATTTTTGGCTATAAATTTCAACTCATGCATCCATTTCACCTCAAATCAAGTGCATTGGGACTATCATGGTGAGGGATTTCTTCAGAGACAAAATTTGAGGAAAATGGTGTTATATTTTTGGATATTACAATTGCAGGAGTTTAGGAGGTAAAATTGTTATTTTTATAAAATATAATGATACATTTGAAAACTAAATATGCTTTTCCGATCCTTCTTCGAACATGGATACTATTGGAGGTAGGATATTCTCTTTTTCCCCAAAAATGGTGATTTTTTGATCTATGAGTTATGGATTGAACACTTGGACATTTTTCCTTCCTCCATCTTGATGATCACATGTTTCTCCATTGATATCACTCTTTAACACATAGATCACCATCTCAACCCTTTATTTTGCATCTACGATGGAAATTATTCTAGGGATGACATATTATTGTATAAATATGTTTACCAAGTTTCTTGTTCTTAATGAAGTTAATGCACTAGCTACTAAAGAAACTAGCAAACTTAGAAATGTTGGAGGGTTTATGTTACCTCAAATATGATGAGATAGGGCACGAAATAATGATGGATTTTGCTACTGCAAATCAGATGAAGCCTACAAATAAGGCTCGCATTTGAAAGGAAAATAATTAGATTGTTTGGGTGGGGGTTTCCTAACAAATCATACCTAAGAATCATTTAGTTTCCTTAGTGGATGTCAACCCCCGTTGTTAAAAAATTGATACGACATAAAGATAAACTAAAAGTATGTAGAAAGTGAAGGATTTATAGAATCGAGTGTAATTATGATTGATTTTATATTCACTGATTGAAATAAAACACAAATTAAATGTAATTGGTATGGGTCAACAACGACCCAGTATGCATGCGAGAGGCAGCGAGGTTGACAATGACCTAAGGAAAAGGATTAAACAACGGTTGTAAGTTTAGATCTAGATGCTCTAAATGCAAGTAAAATAGAACAGAGGCTCTGTAGACACTGGAAACAACCTACATAGGAAGTTTGAGGAAAGGAAATGAAAGAAATGCCACATAACAAGGATCGCGTTGGATTTGGGCTGAAAACTAGACAAGTTCGAGAGAAGCGGGATGGCGATTTGGTGTCCGAAATAATGCGAGGATGGAATATACACTACAAGGAATCTAAAAGAAGGGATGAGGGTAGAGGACCAGGTTGATGTCGACCTAGGTAGATCGATGGTAGTCAGGAAGTGTTGAACAAGGCCAAGGGAAACAAGCTGGATTAGAGAACCTGCAAGTAGAAAAATTGATAGAATAGGCCGATAATGGAGTCTCGACCATTTCTAGACCTGCAAAAGGTTATATGCAAACAAGGTAGTGATAATATGATAATAACTACATAAAATGATACCAAAAAGATGATAACCTCACAAAGGAATGTCTACGAGCAATGTAAACAAACTAGAAGGAGATCCAAGAGGTCTGTGATCATTGCAGAGATGCTCAGGCATGAGGAGTTGCTCACGGAGTTACAAGGAAGATGGGGTATGTGCATGTATCGATAATTTTTGGTAAGAGAAGAATATATTTATAGGGTCAATGAAAGTGAGTGGTCACTACCGATTGCGGGGTAAGTTTCCCCAATGGGAGGATTTTTCTACTTTTGGCATGATTTTATGTTTTTAAGGATAAGATTGAATGCTTTAAAGCATTAGGCAGAAGAGGTGTTTTAGGATGAGGTGTAGGTGAGTTGGCAATAGAAATAGGTTAGAAAAAGCATAGGGATGGGAAATAGAAAGTCCATTAGGGCAAGGGAAGTAAAGGATGTGGATTAATTGATTAATTAATTAATTAATTGAAGCTTAATTAATTAATGTAAATTAAAGGTGATAGATATTTAAGTGGGAATTTAATTAAATAGGGGTGTTAGGTTAAATAAATATGAGTTTAGACACCTAAATTCTACTTTTGCAATATTATTGCCAAAACGCACACAAATCACTTTCATTTTTACCAAATTAGTCAATTAGCACCACAATGTTTATTCATAACCCCTTTCGCATTCGAGGATGCCACTTTTCGACGAATCGTAAGCCAAAATCCTATTTGAAACAAACAATTAGTGATTATAGGCTAATTAATCCTATTTTTCCCTTGATTTGGTCAATATGCCCTAGTATTGACTCAAACCCCTCTTCCAACCACTCAAAATCACCCCATTCACCTCCATAACATCTCAAAAAGCTTTAAAAGCTTATCCTAGCCTTCTAGTTGACCCTAAGTGATTGATTAAGGCTTCATACCTCTTAATCACTTGGTAATTCACTAATTGTGATTAGCAAGGCCTAATCATGATTAACAATTCTAATCTAATTTGGGGCTTTTAGTCCCACATGCACCAAAATACAAGTTTCTCCCAAAAGGAAAACTATAAAAAGAGTGCACCTCATTCCTTTATACTTTACACCATGCTTTGATTTGCATCTCATATAATAAATATGATTCATAGACAAACTCAATCCTTATCTAAAACCTTTAACAAGGTTAGTAGATGGATATCCAAAATGACCATGTATTCATTTGGAGAGACCATTTAACCTTTTTGGAGTTCATAACCATACCAATTTGATTTCCCTCTTAGGTGTATTTAGGCCCATGTTAGGTAATTAAAGCATATTAGTAGGCATGTTTAGTTAGATTTTGCATTGTTTTCATACTAGTTAAACATTCCTTTTAGCTTCTATCTTAATGTTACATTCCTAGACTTAGAACCTTGGCTAGATGGATAAAAATGGTGTTAGCTTTCCTTTTTAGTCATGCAATTTTCTTTGTAAAGTTTAGGGTGTTTTTAATGAGCACGCAGCGATATAAGGTATAGATATCAAATTTAGGTGTCTACAAAATATGAGGCTTGTCCTCATAAAAATACTCAGGGAATTCATTTATGCATAGGAAGATTGAAAATTGGAGGGTTTAAGCTCTAAGTGAGGTGTTTTTATTATGTAACAGCTCTAAAAGATTTGGATACTTGTAATTTTCATTTTCATGTTCATACTAAGGTGGTTACTCATGTATAACCATTATAGAATTTGAGATTCATCTTCTATATGTTTCCCTTGTCTTCATTGCAATTGAACATGCAAGATCAATTTTTCCATGAATAATTCTAGTCTTTCTCATTGTAAAAATTTTTTGAAATCAATAAATGGTGAATTTCCCTTGTAATTCTATGTTTATTGTATCAAATAACTTTAGAGAATCATTTCACATTTGATTGTTTGATTGGGAAGTGAAGGATTGTTGCATTTTAGTGTTACTTTACATGATTTGTTTCAGTTATAAACCTCCTTTCTACAAATATTGTGAATGCATATTTTTCGCCGTAGGGTGTCCTTTGGCATTATAAGTTTGGTATGGTGAGTACATGAGACTTCACTCTCAAGTATCGTGTTGATATCTCAAGGGTTGATATGCATCATTTTCCTTGTTTGGGTGTCTATGAGGGCTAACAACCTTTGAAGAGTGAATTTCCTTCGGTGTTTAGTATGAATACATGAAGAATTATCAATACAACATGGTTAATGCATATACTTCCTCTCAATATCTCTTTTCCCTAGTTCCTCCCAATTTCACTTTCATTTACACTATCATTTTACCCTACCCCTATAGATTTCATCTCCTTTTACATATCCAACATGATATCTATCTACAAATCACATTTACCTTATATATTTTGAGTTTATTTTCCATTAATTTTGAAGATTAACATCTCAAGTGTCATACCATTCCAATTTGTCAATAGATTCCTTTCGAATGATGGTTGTGATCACATCTAATCTTTCTCCAATAGCTTTTATATGATGTATCAAGTGTTTTCAATGCTTGTGTGACCATTCTCTCAAGTGATCATTGCATTATGTGGTTTCATATTATCTCATATTTATGTTCCAACAAGTTTGAGGGATTGAAACATAATATCTCCCTCTCTTTCAAGCCACCTATAGGTTCTCTCGAAATGGCCTAGGAGGAGCTATAAAGTAGTAGGTGAGCAACCAAACCATCACTAAAGTACCTCCCTTTCATCCCTACAAGGTCTAATCATAAGGAGAATATAGATCCATCTCCAACTACAAAAGAAAACACAACATATATATCATTATCCATTCTTCTCTTAATTTAAATTTATATTCTAGTCTTTCTTTGGGGGTGTTATATTAGGAACCAACACTTAACTCATCCCAAGCCAAAATTTAAAATCTTCATGTTAAATAATCACTTCCCACTCCTAACACCATTTGTCCTCGAAACCTTCTTGCCTCAATTTCTTCCTCTTATGGGAAAATAGTGTTGTAAGCACAATGGACTGAGAGGAGGGGGTTGAATAAGTTATTACTAAATTAATTCAATTTCATATTTCTTATTTACACCATAAACAAATTAACCATCCATTAATGTGTGAAAAATATCATATAACATGCATTCAATTTACCATGAACAAAAGAGACAACACCATAACAAAAGATATAAGTGATAAAACCTCAAGAGGAAGAAAAAAACATTAAAAATTATGATTATATTACTCAAATCAAAAGTATTTAGTGAAGCACCAACTTCACAAGGAGCATCAATCCCTAGTTTAGTAGATCAAGCAACCCTATAAGGAACACCAACCCCTAGTTTTGTGAAGCACCAACTCCATAAGGAGGATACAAACCCATAAGAAGATCAAGCACCCAATAAAAAACCTTTAAATGAAGACCTTTGATTTCTTGTTACTATAACAACTGATGGAGGTCACCTATTCAACTAACCACCTTTAAACCCTTACACACCTAGGTCACTTTTTCTCTTTCCTTCTTCACTTGTCTTGGCCTCAAAAAATTACACAAACTTCCAAAAATTATTCAACCTATCATATAATCTCTCATCTCTAAAACATATCCTTCATACCTGTAACACACACTCACATAGGTCACACTTTTTCCCTCTCGAAGAACTAGTTCAAATTTGAACTACAACTTCACTTTTATATGCTTCTCTTGATTCAAACACACACCAAGTCGATTTCCCTCATTTTTGACAAATTGAAATTAAAAAATCAAATAAATTCATTAAAACATTCACATATGACCCATATAGGTTGGCCATGCCAAAAACCATCAAACATGCACAAAATTAGCTCAAACCCCATCACCTAGATGAGCTAAAACCACAAATGCAAAAAACATGATTAGTCAAGCTCCCAAATTCACCATACATATGTAATATGACATAAAAACATAAACCATGTTCATTAATTATCTTTCACCAATCAAAAAATTCATAACACAACTCAAAAGACTCATATCATTATCAAAACAAGATGTTTCCAACACCATGTCTTTACCTTTGGGCATCAAAACCACTCAAGAACAACTCAACTATGGAATGTAACCAATATATGGAATAATAAGGACCTTTAGATAACATCCATGAATGTTAGATCTCATGACACATCAATATGTGATGTATGCATGCAAAGCTAACTAAGTCATATGAATTGAAACTAACACCTAGTAGTTCCAAAACAAAGCTAACTAAACAAGAACATCAAGATAAGAGCTTATAAAACTAACTTCTAAGTGCATGCAACATGAATGAAACAAACTAACATGCTAAGTCATTTTACTCTTTATATTTTTAATCTACATGTGAACCTATTTAGATCCTAAAGCAATCAAAGTGGTTTGTTGTTTTTCTTCAAGATGGTGAAAGGATCTCTCTAAACAATGACTACAAGGCCATGTTAGATATTCCTCTACTAACCAAACATGAAGAATGGATGCAAGGTGAGCAAGTTATTCCAACAATGGAAGTAAGGCTCAAGATCATATGTTTTTATATGAGATACTATCAAAAGTATGGTGTAAAATTGAAAGGGATGCCTTAGGCTTGTATTTATAGGTTTCCATTTGGGAAAGTTAGGAATCCTAGTGCATGTGGGACAAAAGGTAAAGCCAAAATAGACTTTTTACAAGTCAATGAACTTTTTGATTAGATTAGGAGCTAATTAATCTTTTAGGATTAATTAAGAATCCCAAGTAGTCTTAGGAAGCTTTCTAGGAGCATCTGGAGGAGGTTTTGATAGATTTTGGAAGTTCTGGAAGTGAGATTTAGCCAATAAGAAGGTTTATTGGTTAAATGCAAGATTAAGGGCTTAATTAACATATAATTATCTAATTAAGAGGATTATCACTAATCAAAATGTCGTTAATTGGCATCCTGAGTGAATTAGAAGCATAGTTAGATAATGAAATGTCGTTATTTGTTTAAGATGAGAGGAAGTGAATATTGTTAGTGTAATTTAAGTATTAAACTGTGTAAGTGAATTTTAGGTGTCTAGAGTTGCCCCTCTTTGGGGTGGCGTAAGCGATGCCACTTCAAAGATAGTAGAAAAGTACATGTAAGTAAATTTTGAAGGGGTAGAAGAAAAATTAGTAGAATGAAGGTTTCCCCCTCGAGTGTCGATGGGGTGATGAAAAGGGTTGATCAATGATCAAAAATATGAAGAGGAAAGGCTAAAGTGGGGGAAAATATCATTACAATGGGAGACAGATGACAATATACCAAATATCGATATAGAGTAGAGATACGGGCATCGATCCCTGCATAATACCAAGTACAAACTCTTTTGTGGAAATGTTCATGGGGGTATCTTTGTGAAATGCAAGATGTATTTTTCTTAACAGATCTATAGAAATGATTTGTAGCAGGTAATCCCTATTGCCCCAAGTGAGTTGGAAGAATAGTATTGATAGAAGAGAATGATATGGAATAAAATGAAGATGAAGGGGATGGAAATATCTTGCATCTAGCTAATGTAAACAACTTTATTTCATCATATTGCTAATGATCTATATCATCGGTCCTTATTAAAATGTATGCATACAACAAACATGTAAAATAACATGAAAATATATAATAATAACATTTGTTCATTGCTAAAAATGCTTAAATCCATGCAACATACATAATGCAATGCAATACAAGAAAGTAAACAAGCTAACCTAACAGGAAAACAAGTACACACACACATACTCAAACAAAAACGTTCAAGATAGTTGTACAAATGTTTTTTTATCAAGCTTCAATTTTGATCTGTGCGAATTAATGACAAGGGTTAATGATGGTGCCCTAAGCAAGGATACATGCGAGGGGAATATATGGAGACGCGGGGGTCCCATGGAAAGGAAATCATGCACTACTACTAATACTACCCAAGCAACACGATCGTGCAAGGGAAAACAAACATAGTAAGCAAACTAACTTTTGTTAATGGAAGGTAGATCCAAATGATCCGCGAATCGTGCACAAGACTAGGACATAATCCAAGAAAATGTTTTATAGGATGAATTTCAATTTCTGAGTATGATGCATGTGATACATGCTTCATTGCGCATGCATGCTCGTTACCAATTTTTTTATTTATGTGATGTTTTCAAATTTTTAGGATTTTTGTGAAATTTTTATATTTTTTTAGTTTTTGATGGAAACATATTTGAATGTTTTGATTTTTCCAACTAACATATTTGAATGTTTTAGGATTTTCAAAATTTATATGAATGTTTTTGTGATTTTCTAAACATTTTTGAATTTTTTGGTATTTTAAAAGTTTTCCGAAACTATGTACATGAAAGGAAAGGAACATGGATTCCCCAACGATAGATAGGATGTACAAGGGAAGAATACCACACGTATGTACAAGAAGGTGAAGATGCAAATTTTTCCCCAACATTAGATGGGAATGTACAAAGGCAAACTCTTCACAAAGAAGGTGGACCAAGGCCAATATGGATAGGTCCAACATGATGATAAACTCAAACCAATGAAGTGATAATAATGAGAAAGCATGCCCCCAGTGTAAGCTAGCCAAGAAACACGTGATATAAAAGAAGTAGAAGATTTTTATTGAAAGAAGGGAAAAATTTCCCACAAACATATTAAAAGGCAATCTTATACACATGGATGTTTTGATCGAAACAAAATAACATAATATGTTATGAAAGGATATGGAAAATGTACCTAGAAGATAAGTGACAAAAAGGTGATTAGCCCAATGCACAAATCATGAGACAATATAAGGAATAAAGTAAGAGTTTGAAAAAGGTCCAAAAAAGACACTTGGTAACATACTAATCTTGTTTTCTCATATACATCCAGTGTGTGCATGTAGAAGTTTATTACTTCTTGGAGGGAAGACTTGATAGATAGCTAGTGAAGAAACACTAACCAATGTGTAGGAATGATTTATTTTGATAGGTGATTTGTGAATGGAGGGTGGAAGGAGAGACCTAAATTTCTCTGCACACTTAGCCAAACATCCATATCCTCGATGGAGATGTATTTGATTTTAATCGAAACATTTCTCTACTTCCAGTCAAGCATCCATAGCCCCGATAGAGATTATTGGAAATACCCCAAGAGAGAGATATATATCAATTTGCTTTTTATTTTTATTTTTGATTGATTTTTTTGTTTTTTGAAAATTTATTTTAACTCTCTTGATTGTTTTGACAAGGGGTTAAGAACCACTTATGGCTTGATGGAAGGATGTAGAAGTGATTGTGATGACGAAATTGGCTAGTGTCAACAAATATGTCCAAAAGTTCTTCACAACAAGTTTATTAGATGTTGATTGTGATAGGATCTCTACGAGGTCAGTCATTCTTTAATTTACCAAGGTGATGAAAGACCAAGGTCAAACAAATACCATAGAGATAAATGTCACAAAATGTGTGTGAATAAGCTAACCAAAATATCATGAAGGGATGAAAATGGTGGATGACTTGTAGAGGGATGGAAATAAATGGAAGAAAGAACATCCATGTGTATGTAACACCTGATTGCAATGTTTGATCTTTGTACCTTTGATTTTTAATGTTTTCTCATTTTTTATATTTTTGAATTTGTTTTGATTTTTAAGATTTTTTTAAATTTTTGGGAAGTTGGAATCAACAATGTCACTTTTCATGATAAGATCCAACAATGATGTTCAATTCTTTGATAAGGGAGACTAGGAGATTTTTCTTATCAAGGGTAATATTATCTCTGATCTTGATGATCGTGGTGAGATCATACTCAACAAATGAATATGATTTATCTTGAAACATGGATTTTATATGCGGGATCTTGAGTTCCCTATCCAAAGGTTTATGCACTTTATGCCATACTTGATGGTTTTGTTGGTGTGTATTCTTGAATCATGCTTGATTATGAACTTTATGGTTGTTTAAATTGTTGGGAGCTTTGGATCTCGTGGAATGTTTGACCTGAGCTTGATGAAGAAATTGTTTGGGTTTCTTATAAGTTAATATGTGACTTTTCTGATCCCAGAAGTGGGAGAAGAAAGTGAATGTTTATGATTGATGATAGGAATGGTAGAGATGATGGTGGGATTTCCACTATTATTTATAGAAGGATGATATGATGAACGAGGAGGATACAATCCAAGAATTGAAGAGGATGGGCTACCAGGAGGTGAGCCATAGATAGAAGATGGAAGGCTACTAGGATGTGGCCCCAAGATGGAAGAACAAGGGATACCTGGAGGTGAACCAAAAATAGAAGATAAAGGGGGGCTATGAGGGCGTGGCCCAAGTATAGAAGATAATGGGCTACCAGGAGGTGTCCCATAGATAGAAGACGAAGGACTACCCAAAGGTGTCCCATAAATAGAAGATGGTGGACTACTAGGATGTGGTCCAAGAATAGAAGATAATGGGTTACTAGAAGGTGACCCAAGTATAGAAGATGATGGGCTACTATGAGGTGACCCAAGAATAGAATATAATGGGCTATCGAGGAGCCGACCCAAGAATATAATATGATGGGATACTTAGTGGAGACCCATACATAGAAGATGAAGGGCTACCAAGTGGTGGACCACATAGAAAATAAGATGATGAGCTACTAGGAGGTGGCCCAAGGTGTGATTGTGATTGAGTAATCTTGATGTGTAAAGAATTATTTGGAAATGAGAAGATGGGCCATGGATCTATGCTAGACTCATGCAGTTCATTATGCAATGAAGAATGTGAAGATGGAGGTGTAAGAGGAGGATCACTTTTGATGATCCAGGATCTTTCATGGTCTCTGAAAAAGTAATCAACCTCTTCCCCACAATACATGAACGCATTGAGGTCTAAAGAGAAACCTTTCTCATGGTCTTCTATAGGAACATCATCGTGTAACCCCATGAATTATTTGATCGCTTCTTCATTCTGAAATAAATCGATCGGTATGGGTTGTTTTTTGCGACCATAGTAGGTTGATTAGAAGAAAGGGGTCTACCTAGTGTGGAAGATCTAGAAGATGTTTGATGATGTAGATGAGGGAAAGGATTGACCTTATTGTGTCCACAAAGGAATGGGATAGTGCATTGAAAATATATCTTAGCACATCATTTCTTGTGAATGGTTCGATGTGGATGTAAACATTGATCTTTAGAAGATTGATGAATATAGAGTAAGGAATGATCAAAATGACCCGGGTGCAAAGAAGAATTGTATTATTCGATTGATAGAATAAGATGACTCAGGAGACGAAGTAGACTTTGATTGAGATGTCTTGTGAGTGGAAGAAGATGGCATTGGTTTACCTATAAGATGATATAGTGTTGGTAAACAAATAGGATTACATAGAAATTCCATAGATTACGACGTAGGAGTTGACTTGGATGATTAATTATAAGGAATTTGAATCATGTGAATATTCAAAGGAGGAAGACTTTGTTGAGGTGATTGATAAAGGGGGTCCTAAAGAGAAAGGGAGGACCTTGAATTAGGAGTCGAATTTAGAATAATAATTAGTTCGGAGAAGTATCATAAGATTAAGAGGAATCAGAAGAATAGTTTGGATTAGAAGAATCATAATATTGAGAGGAATCAAAAGAATAATTTAGATTGGAAGCCTTAGAATCATAGCCCCGAATATGAGATGAAGGTGGAGAACAGGGTAATCAAACAATTTTTCTAGCACGAGGAACTAACCGAGGTTTAGTTGTGGTGGACATATTTTATGTGAAGGCCTAAACCTTGGTTCCATGTTGTCTTTAGTGTGAGGAAACCTACAATAGTCAGTAATTGTTGGTTTTGTTTAGGTATAAATGCCTAGACCTAGATATTTTGATTGAACTTCTTCAAAGGTAAGGAAGTTCCATGTCGATTCGAGGAAGCATAATAACATCCAACTAGACATTTGGAAGATATGGGGATGCTTATGTGATTTTCCAAAGAAGGTCTAAGGAAAATAGACATTGTAATTTTTGACAATCTAACAAGGTTTGGACAATAAGTTGCAAGTGTAAGTGTCAAAATGATTGATCAAAATTCTAGCAACACCAAGGCTACAAAGGTTTTATTTAATTTGTTCAAGCATACAATAAAACCTAAGTAACATGTGTGACAATTGTCAAGGTCATAAAATAATGTCAACAATGGTGAATCAATGGATCAAAGGATTGTCCTAGAAAACAAGTTTTCAAGATAGGTAATCACAAGGAACAATCATGCAAGTTTTGGTAAACCAATCACTCAACAAGGAACTACTCCCTATGCAAATGTTTTGTTCAAAGGTAGTTTGACATAAGATGATCAACTCAATGTTAATACTTAAGTCAAGTTTAAGATAAACAAGGTGTAAGTATTAACAAGGGTTTATGTGAATCCCAATCAAAGTATAATATAACTCTTTTAAATACAAACAAGGCATGAATCTCAAAAAGTGGGAGTTCTGAAGTGAGAACGATGCAACAATACCACTTGGATATGTTAGCCAAGATTTTCGAAAAAAGTAAGATATTAGTATCAAAATAGTTTTGATATGATGCTAACAAAGTAACAACAACACCTTTCAAGGTTTGAGGAAATGTTTGAAAATAAACAAGGCCAAAGTATGCCAAGGAATTGTTAGGATGCGAGTAACATAATGGTACAATCTAAACACTTAGATCAAGTTTGCAAGAAACAAGATGTAAGTATCGAAATTGTATCAAGGTGATACGAACAATGTAACACTTATAAGGAAATTCTATGATGAATCAAGCCTAGCTACGATGGTAATGTGTCTCAATATGGGTTTGAGACAAAGGGCCTACTAGAACATGAAGACGTACCATTCACACTTTCAACACTTGCATTCCGGACATTGCAACCTAGTCATGCAAGTAGACTACAAAAGTGGTGGACATAATTATTTCTAGCGGTATCCTGTGTGTTGTTTTCTTTTGTCCCAAAATGGGCAACAAGAAGAAAAGGAGTAGATCAAATGGGGTTGAAAAATACTTAGCTTCACTTTGGAAAAGTTTCACCTCGTCTTACTGACGAGTGAAAAACTAAGACAAAGTAATGCTTCACAAATTTTGTGATGAATGATGCTTAGTTAAAACTTTGATGGAATCACCCCTTGTTCAAATAATAAGGTTTTACTCCAAAAAATATATTTCTTTGTGTAAGCTTCTATGAAACACGATTGGTTTCAAGTTGGTCAAGTTGGATCCAAGAAGAAATGACTTCTTATTTGTTTCTCTCAACTAGGTGTCACAAATTACCTCTGCAAGCTCGGTTTTCTAAGGAAGTTGCACTGATTAAACCTTGGAGTATCCCGAATTTATTTTACCCCCTTTGATACAATGAGAAATAAATGTGTTTAATTTTTTTTTCAATGGGGTCGCAATAAACTATAACTTTGACGCTAAATCTCACGAGTGTATACTATTCAAGTGGTAAGTGGAGTGCTTCTCGTTTCATCCACAAAGTTCCCTATTGCGTGGAATACTTTGGGGTTCCTAGGAACATCCCTCTTATTATCTTAAGGCTTATACCAAAGGAAGTTTCTCTTAGTTTAAATTGGATGGGATTACACTTATCCGAACCTACATATCAAGTGTTTTGAATGTGGTGTGTTTTCTTATCTTTTATTTTAATGAGGTTTTACACACCGTTGGCTACCTACAACAAACGTGTTATCTTTTTTTCATATCCTGATTCCTTTGTGAGTGATATGGTCCTTCATGAATTATTAGTAGTTCTCAAAATGATCAGGGCATCATAGAAAGAGGATTAAACATTGTTTCTAATTCCTAAGCTCTTCCTAAGACGTAAAGGAAGAGCATACGCAACGAGAAATCCAGCTTGTTAGAAAATAATGAAAAGCTTAAAAATTAAATGCACAACTCATTATTTTTACTCAACTTGAAGTTCATTTCCTTAGAAATATTTAATGAAGTGTTTTTCAAAAGTATGAAAAGGTGTTCAATCATTTTGATTGCCAAGATCACCTAGAAGGTGCGAGGGAAGAGCATATGTGATCCTAGCCTCATAAATGAAAGTGCAACATTCATTAATTACAACCAAGAAAATTAACACAAATCATGCTCAAATTTACCCTGTAAATCACTAGTTATCCTTTAGAAAAACCTGCATGAGATGTTAAAAATCAAAGGGATCAAAGTTTTGCAAAGCATTTAGACATGTTAGAAAATGACTAGTTTTCTAATAAAGGAAACGATAAATAATATGTAAGTGAAAAGCTTAATCTTATGTTTCCATTGCATAGTTTTCTTTGATACCTTTCCAACGCAAAAAAATGGATTCGTTTCGAGTTTGGGAGAAAACATTATGGCCTTCGGAAGATAGGTTATGCGCATAGTTCAACGTACACATGCCCTTGATAGCATATGCACATCTCTTTGTAACATATGTGTGCCCCGACAGCATATGCATACCCCTATGTAAAAATAACATAGTAAGTGTTGCGCTTGCATTCCCAGAGAGATGTATGTGTGCCCCTTCGAGCGTATGCGCGCCCTTTAGAGTGTATACATGCCCTCTTCCTGTAGGTCACTAAAATACGGGATTATTTGCAAAAATTGTAAAAATCTCAAAACTTTGTCTATTTTTTGGATTTAGACAACACCTAACCTCCTTTGATCTTGAAAAGAGCATAAAACCCAAGTAATTCTAACTAAACTAGTTAAGAAATCCTATGTTTAACCAAAAATGCAAAAGAGGGTTAGTTTAAACAAATTTGAAACAAATCTTTAATTTAATGGACAATGGAGTTGTCCCATCAAGCATGCCAAATGTATGCATGAAAAGTTAACTAAGTCATATGAATTAAAACTAACATCTAGTAGTTCCAAAACAAAGCTAACTAAACAATAACATCAAGATAAGAGCTTATAAAACTAAATTCTAAGTGCATGCAACATGAATGAAACAAAATAACATGTTAAGTCATTTTACTCTTTAGATTGCTAATCTACATGTGAACCTATTTAGATCCTAAAGAAAGAAAAGCGGTTTGATGTTTTTTCTTCAAGATGGTGAAAGGATCTCTCTAAACAATGGCTATAAGGCCATATTAGATATTACTCTACTAACTAAACATGAATAATGGATGCAAGGTGAGAAAGTTATTCAACAATGGAAGTAAGGCTCAAGATCATATGTATTTATATGAGATACTATCAAAAAAAGTATGGTGTCAAATTGAAAGGGATTCCTTAGGCTTGTATTGATATGTTTTCATTTGGGAAAGTTAGGAATCGTAGTGCATGGGGAAAAGGGTGAAGCCAAAATAGACTTTTTACAAGTCAATGCACTTTTTGATTAGATTAGGAGCTAATTAATCTTTTAGGATTAATTAAGAATCCCAAGTAGGCTTAGGAAGATTTCTGGGAGCATCTAGAGGAGGTTTTGATAGATTTTGGAAGTTCAAAATCAAGATTTAGCCAATAAGAAGGTTTATTGGTTAAATGCAAGATTAAGGGCTTAATTAACATATAATTAGCTAATTAAGAGGATTATCACTAATCTAAACGTCATTAATCGACATCTCGAGTGAATTAGAAGCATTGTTAGATAACAAAATGTCATTATTTTTTCAAGGTGAGAGGGAGTGAATATTTTTAGTGCAATGTAAGCATTAAACCACATAAGAGGATTTTAGGTGTCTACATGTGAAAACCACACCAACTTCCTTTTCTCAAAGTAAGTTGCCTAGAAAGAAGTTTTAAAAACTCAACTGGTTTTCACCCTTCTATCACTTTTAAGAAATCCAAATTCATTCAATATGGAAAAAATCTATCCCTCATCACTCTCCAACTGATATAAAGCATCAACTCATCCATTTCATGCCACTTCTAACTTAATATTTCATCCCGAGAAATCTGTCTTAAAAAACCAACAATCTTCTTCCTCACAAATTGACCTAGATGATGCATAAAATATCATCATCAAGAAAAAATATATACAATTGGAAATCCCTATGAATCCTCTTTCCATAAAATATTATAAATCCTTCCAAATATAAGTGGAATGCCTTCAACCAAGACCATATTTGCAAACTTCTTGAAACTTCCCCAAAACTGCCTTTTGACTAGTCTTCATAAATAGGGTACACTTTTCTATTTAGAAGCATCAACATGGTCTTAAACCACCATGAACATCAATAAATACTCACATAATAAAAACAATGTCCATTTATTTTGCAACTCCTTTAGACAACCATGTCCAAAACTGAACTTCTTCAAAAAAGGCCTATTTGAGTGGGGTCCACTCATCAACACATACTCTAGCATACCTTTTTGGAAACCTAGAGGACTATTATACATCATCCAATTATCATAATATCACTAAAAAACATTCGGATAGTTATGATTGATTTCTCTCCTACCACTTTCAAGCTAGGGTTTCAAGCACACAAAAAGAAGTTTAACTTCTTAACATTTGTTCATAAAAATGTGATTATTAAATGACCTCATTAATTTTGGGAAACCTTTTAGACTAAATTTAGAAATATCCTTAAAATCTAAAAGGTCGCATGTAAAGTACACAATTCAAGGTGAGCATCGGAAGGTACAATTCGAGCTTGAAATGACATTTTCTTGACCTTATTTCGCCAAAAACAACTTAACTTGAAAATTCTTCTTCGAATGACTTACAAATTTTATCACACATCTAGGACACCTTTATGCATCATCTCAAATCATCATCATAGCTCAATAGGTATCTATCTTCTCATCACATCTCATTTGCATGACTTGCCCTTGGGGTTTGGCATGGTTTAGGCTAGGGAAAACTAAAAAAACACCATAAATTAGCATGAAACATATCTAAAAGTTCCTAACATAACTATATAAACATATATGGAACCTTTAATTCTTCCATGAGCTCACATGGCTCAAATTCTCACCCTCATGTCTCCAAGCACTTAGACCTTGTCACAGATGAGCACTGAATCTTGGTCTTCAACCTATATATGCATAATAAAACTCATACGAGTGCCTAAAAATTCCCTAAACATTCTCTTCATGCTACTACCTTTCTCCTCAAGCCACCAAGAAGCTCCAACCATCATGCACCATCACCTAGGCTAGCTAGGCCACCTAATAGGGCTTGTTAGACCAAACCAATCTCACTAAATCTCCATGCCAAGCCACCATGAAACAATCTAAATCTCCATTTCATCACCCTAATGAGCATGATCTGACTCTAATCCATCATCCTCTTTGTCATTAATGGGATTTTACATCAATGACAACACCTAGAACACAACATGCCAATAATCTCCATGTTGTTTAAATTTCTTTGTTCATACTCAAATTAATAAGCTAGCTACTAAAAGAAACTAGCAAATCAGAATATGGAGGGTTTATAGTACCTCAAAAGTGTGATATACGTGGATGGACGGGCACCAAGTAATTCATCCTTGTTTCAGCCGATAAACCTACAAATAAGAGTGTCTAAATAAAATAATGATTAGATAAGATATGCGGGGTTGCCGACAAAGCCAACTCCAAGAAGTGACCTTCCTTTCACGGATGTCAACCCCCATTTTAAAGAAAAAGTGAAGTAAAGGATGAATAAGTAGATTGCATGCAGAAACAAAGATACTACTGAATCTAAAAGTAATTGAGATCTGATCTAGATATTGATTTAATCGAATAGATGCAAATTAAATGATACTTGGTCTAGGTCAAGTAACCAAGCAACCAAGACAATGCAGAAGTAGGTTGATGGTGACACAGGAGTGAGGATCTGAAGTAGTAAGAGTAATATACAAACCTTGCAAGATCTGGATGCAATCTGGTAACTACATAAGTTTGTTTATGATAAAGTCAACCTGCGGGGAGGAATATGAGCGAGGATAAACTAGAAAATGGTAGAAAACATGGATTGGAAAATGATAGATTGAGAATCAAGACCCTGTCGCTGGAAACCGAGGTGGGATGATCACTCTTGGGATGCGGAGTAGACTAATTTTGATGGAACAAAGAAATTAAATGGTGGTTTTAAGAAGCTAGAGCAGAGATGGAACACATGCGGAGAGGTGGAGATGTCTCTCACAGAAGTAGAAAACACAACTAAAAAGGATGAGTTGGAAGCAACTCGAGTGGGGATGGAGAATGTGGAAAACTTGGAGTAAGGCTGAAGAAAAAAAGCTAAAAAGGAAACCTACAAGTAAAGAAGTTGGAAGAGAAGGTTGATAATGAAGCTCAAATTGATGTTGAAGAGGATCAAGTCTGCAAAATGTTAGATGCAAGAAAAGTAATGAAAATATGATAATAATGAATTAAAGCAATACAAAGACGATGATAATCTCATGAAGGATGATCACGAGTGATGCAAGCACATTCTAAGGAAGTCAGGAAGTCTGTAATTGTTGCGGGAATGCTCAAGCATGAGATTCAATTCACAAGTCATAAGAAAACTCCAAAATTCACATGCATCTGATAATTATGGAAAGAAACAACTCAGTTTTATAGGGTTGGCGACAATTGAGGCTAGGTTGCGGCCGACCACGGGAAAGTTTCCCCAATGGGGTGGATTTTGTTCTTTAGGTCGGGATTTCATGTTTTTAAGGAGGGAAAAGCATTTTAAAGCTTATGTGCGGGATTAGGTTGTTTAGGGATGAATCATGGGTAGTTAGAAGATAGGAATGGGTAGAAAAAGCATAGGGATTTATATTTAGGATAAAAGCATCCTAAATAACAAGTCCATTAGGGCAAGTTAAGGATATGGATATTAATTAATTAATTAATGTGAATTAATAAAAATTAATAAGAATTAAATGATGATAGGATAATAAGTGGGCATTTTATTAAATATTGAAGGGGATGGATTTAATTAAAGGGGGACCTAGATAGGACCATAGCAAAATATGCACACGCGGGAAGAAAAGGGTAGAGATACCGAATTTAGGTGTCTACACTCACCCTTTGTCATTGATGGAAAACATACTAAACTTATCCCCATTTTTACATTAATGATGAAGCATACCTCTGCTTGCATGAAATTCACATTTCTCAAATTCATAGGGTCATCTCTTGGTTAGAAACACCAACCAAAGTCTTCATTCTAGCTCAAAAACTAGTATTTTTTCACAAAAACTCTTATTTTGCCTCATTCGAGGCATTTATGATTGTAATCCCCCTAGGCAAGAGCATGTACAACACTTATTCATGCCAATAATGATGATAAATGGCTAGAAACATATTTTTACCTCTCTCTTTGAGTGTAATCATCACACAACATCCTCATTTGGGCTCAAGAGCATGTTTTCATCACCTTATACCATGTTTTGACCTTCTTCATCTTATAGAGAGCACTGTAGTAGTATTAGAACATATGCATGCACTTCATGAACATGCCAAAAATTAAGAATGCAAGGAAAGAACAACTTACCACATTGCTTGTCATTTCTTGACTTTTTAAGGATCAAACATGACTTGTCTTGTACCATATCTTGTCTTTTCACTTCTTTTAGGATTGTGTTCCCTAACTAGAACCTTCAATGCATTCTAGACTAACTTTGATAAGCGTTAGAAGTAAAAAAATCCTATGACACACCACCTTATGGCTCCCCCTAAACTCATGCCATACCACTCTAGTATAAATACATTAAAAATGGCTTCTTACTTTGCTCACTTGCCATGAAACTAACTCAACCATATTGCCATTTCCCTACAACATTTCCTCGGTGTTCTATATCTTCTTTACCCAATATTGCACCTAATAGGTCATATGACCTACTCAATAAACCATTTACTTGTAATTTGTCTTCATTCAGTATTATTAGGTTCTTAAGCTATCTAGATAATCTTCATATCTTTTGTGGGAGTGAGAAGCGACTCCCCCTACCTTTAAAGACCTTTTCGGACCCTTTCCATGCATTTTTTATCTTGTGAAGTCATTGACACATTACTTTAAGTAAGACACAACCCATATACATTTGTAATTACCATATCTTTGTCAAACAAATTAATCTAACCATCTTGTAAACTTAGATTATTGACAAAGGAGTCTCCCTGTCTTGGAGACACTTTACACACCTATAGCTTTGTAAACCTTCATCCACATACCTATTATAGCTTTGTCACATTACTTAGACCCAATCATGGACTGATATACCTAGTCGAGCACCCCATCATTGTCACACTTGTTCCTACATCCTTCATAAAGCAACAAGAGCACATGGTATCCCCCAATAATGACTCCTCGACTTAAACACCACCTACGGACTGTATAATTCTTGCTTGGAGTAAGATAAACACCTACAGTCAATAACACAAACCTACTTACCTTTATAGTCTCTAAAGTATCTAAGAACCCTAGTAAATACCCCATACATTTGATCAAGGATCAAATAGGCTTCCCCTTAGCTAGGTATACTACTTCACTCCTGTAGCACCTCATACCTAGCCCTAAACACATTGTACCTTTATTCTCATTGTCTTCAAGAAATTTTTACAAGACCCAACCACCTTTTCAAACCTATAGCATCTTTCATGTCATAATAACTTTTAATACTCCTTAACCATCATTCAAGAGTCAAGAATTCGCTTAATAGTTCACATATCTCATGATCAGATTTGTAGAATTGATTTTGCACTAAGAAAATCTGATCTAGTAGCCTACACCATAAGGTATTCATACCTAAATGTTAATTATTTCACCTTTATAGGGAAACCTTACTAGTTATGAGTACCCATTTGGAGACTTTATCACCATCATGAACCTTGAAGCATGACACAGAAAAATATCTTCCCAATTTGCAAGTCACTCTTTACCAATTAGGACTCCTAGTACATTTTACAAACCAATCTGATAATTGTCAAAGATTGCAAATAATTTTACTACATCATAGAATAAGATAACTTGAATCATCAAGAACACCTTGTTGAGATGATTTACACCAAATTTTATCTTTTAATTTAACCATTTACACCTTCAAGTACATGTTTTCCTTCATACCGCTTCTGATTAACTAAAATTAGGTATATTGGAATAGTTAATCTGATCTAGAATGATATGTAAATGAAGTAAATAAATGTAGTGAATAAATATAGAAATGAGCCAAACAACTAATCTAATGAAATTAGAAACCCTAATATGGAAGAAGAACAAGGAAAAGACTTAGCTGATTCGGAGGCGAGATCAAAACTATGTCGTAAGGTGAGCTAAATAATATGCAATAAAAATGACTATGTGGAATCCCCAAAAGGATGGATCTAGGTTGATTCTATGGAATGGGATGCCTAGAGAAGGATTGGGGTGCCTACGGACACTCTGGTCTATATAGTGGGCACCTTAGTCTGCATGCGAAAAAGGTCCGGAACTTAGTTTCACAAGTCCAGGAAGGTGGTCTAAAACCATCGCTATATATTACATCATATTTTCTTCACTACGCCAGGTGTCACTTATAATCCAATATGTATAGAAGACCTAAAAATACCAAAGAGAAGTATAAAAACCCTAAAAAATAAGAATGCAAATTAATGGGTCAATGACCGACCTCATCTACGCCTACAACAATGGGCTTACTAAGCGAGCATTGTACTACATTTCAAACCCAAATGTAGTTCTATTATGTGTGCATCATGTTGCCTTAGTGCTCTTGTGTCAGTCACACTTTGTGAAGTAGCGAGAAATAACTAGATGTAGAAAATGTAATATAATGTGTGCATGGAATAGAATAAAATCCCTCCCCCTATGCTTATGTGATGTAGATGAACCAACCTTGTCCTTTTGATGGATATAATGGATGTAAATGATCTCTAAATAGATGCAACTCTAGGTGGATGATAGTAGTGACTAGTGCTTGGTCCCTCATTATGGTCTCATAACTTTATATTTATAAGGTTCTCTTGATCTAATTTCATAATTAACCCGAAATGGATGACCACCAAAAAGATAAGAAGCTATGACCTTAGGTCAGACTTTGATTGGTTAGTTGCGGCAGAAATGGCTAGAAAGTGCCCAAAAAGTGGCGGGAAAGTTCAAAAAGGAGCAGAGGTGCCCCCTGGGGTGTGCCTAAGGTGCCTAGTGCCAAAGCTAAAATTATGTGAAATGACAAAAGTTGACTAGGCATGTGGGTGTAAGAGGTCGGGAATGATGAAATAAAATAAAGTAAGATGGCCAAAAAAAGGACATGGGTTAATTAGTAATTTCTTCACTCAAAAACCTTATAAATAGTAGTATGAGACCGGGATTAAATAATATCTAAAGTGCATGATTTTGTGACTACATTTTCCCCCACTTTATGTTGGTGAGTGAAAATCTTGGTAACATAAAGTAGATAGAGATGCGTACTTGATGTCCATGAAGATTGTAGTAGAAAATGTGCCGATGGACTAGACAAAGTGTGGAATGACAAAAAGATGATGGAGCATGGAAACTAAAGATGAAAAATGTGCAAAAAAGTGATGAGAGTGAACCTAGGGAAAAAATGCGTGTGTAGTTGTTGATGTGTGTGATGTACATGCATGGTTAGTGTATGTGTGTGTTATGATGAACAAAGTGTTACCAAGTGTTGTTTTTGTTTCCCCATTTGACTGCTTGTTTCTCATATGACCGGACCTGCAAGGAGAAAATGATCAAGTAGTCAAATATATATGTATGTATGTGTAAAAACACAATGTAAAAAGATGCATGTAAAAGTGTGTAAAAAATGTAAATGTGAAATATGAAAATGAAAAAGTTTAAATGGAACATGTGCACTTGATCCATGTCGAGAAAGAGAGTGTAAAAGGATATCTGTACTTTCATGTTTTTGGGCGATCGATGCCATAGGCTGAAGAAGTATAGGGAGGAATTCCATTATCCTCCAACCTTTAACTACTTCCCTGAATGTGTGTGAAGAGATCTCTATACATCCTGGATTTTTTTGGGTGATCCTTGCCACTGGATGAAGAAGTATAGGGAGGAATTTTGTTGTATCCTCCAACCTTTAATTTGCTTCCCGAATGCTAAGGATACCATGTCCTATAAAATCCATTGTGTATGGGGTTCGTAGACTAGTCTAAACCCACTCATTGTATGTAACCCACAATGCCAAGGGAAAAAAGTGCACTAAACTGAACTGGTGTAAATGTGTTGTGTAGTATATAAAACCCCAAATGATGCCCCCTCTTTGGGGGTGCATGTGACATCATTGATAAGAGAATGCGACCCCAAAAGAGGACCAACTGCATGAACTTTGAAACTCTTCCTGTAGGGGTAAAGGAATGTTCTTGGTAGAAACCAAGGCATGCAAAAAAACAAGAAGGCTAGCCAAAGACAAGTGTTAGTATGAACAAGCATGCATATAGAAAATAATGTATAAGCTATGCAAACAAGTGTAAAAGCTACCAAGAAAATGTAATGTAAACACACAAGAAGACAAGTAAGCCACAAAAAGTGGGATGCAAACATGGGACATCACTCACGATGTCACAAGACACAAAGGCCATCATGGAATGCAACAACAAACAAGTGTGCACACCAAATAGGGCAAGGCCACATAAAAAGTAAAACAATAACAAACAATAGAATAAACAAGTATGGAAGCAAATATCCCTACATAACAAATGTTACACATGAAGCACCCGTTAGCATGTTAGAAAGATAACTAGTATGTCAAAAGTGTGTATAACCAAGTAATGTAAAGTGCTAAGTATGAAATGAAACAATACACATGGAGAGATGAATGTGGATGCCCCCAATGACTAGTGTAGGAAGGGTAGAAGGCGAGCATCCATGTTATGTGTAAGAGACATGTATCTACGATCACAACTAGAAAAATATGTGAATGTGCATGTGTGGATGATATAGATAAATGACATACAAGTAATCTAACTAGCATGTGTAATAAAGTGACCATGAACAAAGAAAAAGTAAGCAAGAGTAAAAGTAACCATAATATGTAGTATGTTGTGGATGGATGGAATGGAATGCAAAATGGAGTGATAGGATTTGCATGCCCCCCCGAGTGAATGGAAATGTATGCAGTGAGGTTCATTTTGTTTTCCCCTCTAACCATTAGTCAAGAATGAACCATAAATGAGAGTGCGTCATAGGAAATGGTCAAATAGTGTGTGTTGTGTCTAGCACGCTATGATGATGTGTATATAGTAGTGATGATGATATGCGACATATAGAAGATATGTGTGTGAACCTTATAGCCTAAGCATATATCATGAAAAAATGAATGTATGAGTGATGATTTATCCCTAAAGTGTGTATCACTACAAGATGAATAGTAAGGTGGTGATGTAGCCTAAAGTGTATACCACTACAAGATGAATAGGGAGTGGTGATGTAGCCTAAAGTGTATACCACTACAAGATGAATAGTGGGGAGTGGTGATGTATCCTAAAGCGTATACTACAAGATGATAGAATAAGTGAAAATTAGCCTATAATGTGTGTCACTATCCTATAAATGTCGCATGATGAAAGGTCAAATGCTACATGCATGATGAATGTAAGGATCATTTGATTTATAAACCCTCGGCAATCAAGTATGGATCGAGGAACTAAAGTATGTCATAGGGTAGTGAGTGTAGCACATAGAAAGAAGATGTAGTATGTGTGATGATAAAATATGACCATGTGATGATGTATAAGATGTAATGTATGTAGAAAAGTAGTATGCATGAGTAGTAGTGTGGAATGTTAGATGCAAGCGTGACACATGTATGATAAATACTAATATGATGTATAGAGTATGTATGATATGTAAATGTGAAATGATCGAAATGATGTAGTCTAAATGTAGGATGTATGATGTAAGATGTATAATGTGAGATGTGTGGTGACACACAATGTGTAATGCCTATAGTGCAGTGTGTGGGGTTCATGTGTAGTAAACCCTCAACATTCAAGTGTGAACTCGAAGCACAAGAGTGTGTCAAGTAATGATGACAATATAACATGTGATGAGTATGCCTATGCTAGAAGATTTATGTATGCAAAGATGCTAAAGAAAGGTGATGTAATATTAATATGATGTGGGGGGATGTGTTAGATGTTATGCTCCCCCAAGTGCACATAAATGTAGGCTAACCAATGACCATGAAGGACGAATGTCCTCCATCTAACACATGTGATGGTGAAAATGTATGACTATATCTATAACAATGGTGGTATAATAGATAGGCGTTGTGTTGGTGAATGAATTCTATATGCATGTGAGGGATGAATGTATGAAGAAGGTCATGGCATCACAAAATGCATTAGTGATGGAGATCTACATGATACTAAATGCAAAGATGATGAAGACCCACATGGAATAAACCGAGGTGGTGACCTATGTCGAGATGTAGTAACTATCCTAGGAATGGGCCTATACCTATGTGTAGGACTAGTGGAATGATGCGGTCATCATATATGATGAGAGTAGGTGAACTAGGAGTAGACAATGTTTTGAGCAACATAGAATGTGATGTGCTAGAAGAAACAAATGGTGTGCTAGACTACTGTTGTGAGAGGATATGGTGACCATGGAGAAGATGGAGGACACCGTTAATAGAAATGACTTGATTTTGTGAATAAATTTAAGTCACAAATGATTCATAGAAATGATAGATTGAGAGTGATGAATCCAATTGAGACCAAAAAGCATGTCACATCCGTCAATTGTGTTTCCAAATGAGGAAAGGCACAAGCAGAGTAAGAGGACCAATCATAACATGTAGCTTAACAACACCAAAGGGTTTGTTGAAAGGGTACTCAATTTGTGATGGAGGATAGTTGATAGCCTTGAGAAGTGAAATAGAGCATGCACTAATGGGCCATGATGGGTCAACCTTAGTGTTGTTAATGGAGGTTGAGCCAGATAAATTAAATATATGTAAATGATTAGATGAAAATTTACATGATAATCGATGATTGGAGAAAGAAATGATTGGTGGTGAAAGATTCAGTGTTAGAAACTAAGAAATCAAGAGCTCTGATAGGAGGAGGTATTGCGTGATATGTATGATTGAAAGAAGAGTTAGATGTCTTTTTGTCATGTTGTTTTCATTCATTTTTAAAGAGCTTGAGTTTACCTTTGTCATTGGTCGGGGCAGAGCTAGTAGACTCTGGAAACTCTATTTTTGTTGTCATCAATTAGATCTTGGATGATTATACGAAGTTTGAAACATCTATTTGTAGAATTTCCAATGCATCGATGATAATCATAATGGAAGTTATCATTTTAGTTCCTACATTTTGGTCATGATGGTTCTAACTCAAGTGGTGGGGGAGGGTAATAAGATTTCTCTCAAGAAGTTTTTTCATATAAGATGTGGAGCCATTGGAAAGTTTTTAAACATGCACCGAGGTTGTTGTGACTGAACCTCCTTAGTAGAAGTGATTGTGTTGACAATGATTTTAGTGTCGGTTGGTTTAGTTGTAGAGGGTTTGAATGACGTCTTGTTTGGAAAATGAGTGGAGGATGAAGTTTGTTCTTGATATTTAAGCTTTCCTATGGATAAGATTTTGGTCTCATGAAGCTTAAGAGTATGAAAAAAATTGATTGAATGAAGGAGAGGTTTCAAAGAAAACACTCTCTTGGAGAGGTGGTAAAATACTTTGAATGAACAAGTCCTGAAGCTCAGAGTCCACAAGCACATTTTTCATCTTGGCTAGATTATTCTTATACCTCAAAACATAGTTAGTGAGGTGTTCATTTGATCCTTGTTTAAGTTGTGCTAGTTGAGTGTAAGAGATCTTAGAGATGATATTGATGGATAAATGAGTAAGAAAGGCATCAACTAGATGCATGAATGAAGTTACCAAGTGAACAAGTAGGTCATAAAACCAACACATCACATAATCATGGAGACTACGAGGAAATAGTTTAGCTAGAAGAATATGATCATTAGTGAAATCAAGACAAGCAACATGAAATGCTCTAAGATGCTCTGTGGGTCACCATGCCCATTAAAAATGGGAAGCTTAGGGGTGACAAAGCTAGGAGGAAGTGGATAAGTAGAGATGGAAGGTGTGAATGGAGTATGCAATAATAAGGTAGAATCTAAAGATGATGATGCATGTGAAGTGGCCTGTTGTAACTTACGAATTTGAGCTTGAAGGTCATGATAAAGAGAAGTTAAGTCTTGATTGCTAATGGATGAAACCTATTGTATATGAGAAACTAATGACGGTGTAAAATGATTGGTAGGAGTAGTAATAAAATGGGAATAGTAGAAATAGGTGGAAGAGTAGAAGTGAGGTTGAGTGGTAAAAAAGGTTGGTATAGCCATGAAAGCATTGAGTTTATGCAAATTAGTAGCTTCCTCATGAGCCACATATAAAATTAAGTCTAGATCTTGAGGGTGCTCAAAAATATGATCATTAATGGCCTTAATATTATCTTCATTAAAAATTCACATGAGATTGAGCCATGATGAAAAGGAGAATAAACCTAAATGATAAGGATGAATAAAACCCTAGAACAAAAGTGATTCGAATGTCGGGTTCACCAAAATGATTAACTAAAATTAGGTATATTGTAATAGTTAATCTAATCTAGAATGACATGTAAATATAGTAAATAAATGTAAAATAAATATAGAAATGACCCAAAAAACTAATCTAATGAAAGAAGAAACCCTAATATACAAGAAGAACAAGGAAAAGACTTAGCTGATTCAGACAAAGATCTGAACTGTGTCGCAAGGTGAATAAAATAATCTGGAATCAAGGAATGACATGTGTGAAAACCTTGAAAAGGATGGATCTAGATTGATTCTCTGGATTGGGGTGCCTAGAGAAGTACTGGGGTGCCTACGGGTGCTCTGGTCTACAAAATGGGCACCTTGGTATGTGAAAAAGGTCCTGAACCTAGTTTCATAGGTCTGACAGGTGGTCTAAAACCCTCATTGTGTATCGCATCATATTTTTTGCACTACACCACTTGGTGTCATTGATAATCAAGATGAATAGAAGACTTGTAAAAGACCAAAGAAGAAGTATCAAAACCCTAAAAAAATAATAATGCAAATGAATGGGTTAGATTGACCTCATTCTACTGCCACAACAATGGGCTTACTAACTGAGCATTGTACTACATTTTGGACCCAAGTGTAGTTTCAAGTGTGTGTGTGTGCATCATGTGCCCTAGGTGTTCTTGTGTCAGTCACACTTTTTGAAGTAGTGAGTAATAACTAGATGTAGAAAATGTAATAGAATGTGTGTATGGAATAAAATATAATCCCTCCCCTATGCTTGTGTGATGTAGATGAACCAGCCTTGTCCTTGTGATGGAGCTAATGGATGCAAATGATCTCAAATGGATGCAACTCTAGGTGGATGATAGTAATGAATAGTGCTTGGTCCCTCATTATGGTCTCATAACTTTATATTTATAGGGTTCTCTTGATCTAATTTCATAATTAACCCTAAAATGGCCAACCACCAAAAAGATAAGAAGCTGAAATGGCTAGAAAGTGCCCAAAAAGTGGTGAGAAAGTTCAAAAAGGATTGGGGCGCCCTTGATGGGACCAAGGCACCCATGGGTGCCCCATTCGAGGCTAAAATAATGTGAAATGATGAAAGCTAATTGGGCATGTGGGTGTAAGAGGTTGGGAATGACAAAATAAAATAAATCAAGATGGCCAAAAGACGGGGTTAATTAGTACTTTCTTCACTCAAGAACCTTCTAAATAGTAATATGAGACCAAGACTAAATAATATCTAAAGTGCATGATTTTGTGACTACACTTCTTATGATCACCTACAACCTAGTTAGTGTAGAGACAACTCGGAGAGCACACATTTTGATTTCAAGCCCTCAAATTTCTTCAACATCCCTATAATATGCCCCTTTAAGGTCCTGAGCACACTCAATTTGATTTTGAAGAAAATAAGCCACATCACTTACTTGAAACCTTCTTACCTTGTCTTCAATCACCCTTCAAGAACTTTATAGCAATTCTCATTGACATGATGGTTTGATGACTCATTTCTTCTTCAATTATCCTTCATGAAGCATGAAATTTTGACACCATAATGACTATGGTATACATGTACCTAGTTCAAAATACAAGGTTACATATAACTCTAGAAGACAATATAAACTTCTTGAAGAACATGTATGCCTCTGAGATACTTTGATCACTTAAATCAGCCTTTTTAGATCATTTCACAAATTTACACACTTCATACGCTCTTGACATGCTTGATATAAGCATTAAATCTTGTGACAAACCTCTAACACATCATATTTGACTCATAACTAACTTCAAGAGGTAACACATACCATTATACCTACCATCAACTCTAATCACTAACTTCGGACTAAGAAATGAATCAAAACTTAAATGCCATTAATTAACATATTTCCTTTGAGATAAAAACATGACCCTTACACAAAATGAGTCATTAAAAACTAATAACACATCATGATAGGGCAGATACAGACTTGATAACATAACCATACACTCACAAAGACTACAAAACAATGACCTGATCATTTTCACATCTTAAACAACCAAGTATGACCTCAAACATGCTTAGAAGCTTATGAAAACATACCTTAACACCTTAGATGAGACACACATTTACCTAGATAGATCTCCCTTTCTACAATTCTTCATTTGTATCAATATACCTCTAAGAATCCTAATAGAGGTATAGAACCTCATGAGCACCTAAAAAGGTCTTGAAGCTAAACCCTCTTAGACACCTAGAAATTCCTTATTCTCATTACTTCTGATTTTTACCTTGGGAAACACTTTGTCTAGCAGTCACATCAACTCTTTGTGGACCAATTTTTTCCTTCTAGGCTCCCAAATCCTGCCTTGACTATTTACATGCAATCTAGAACTTTGAAAACCTCTTCCTTTCTCCCTAGGACCTTGAAAACCCTTTCTTTTCCTTGAGTAACCATAGTGACACTCTCTAGAAACATGACCAACCTCATTGCAACTAAAGCACACCACTAAACTCTTTCCTTTATAGCCCTTAGCTTGACTAGGTGGATCATTCAAGCAAAAACTAGCAACATGACCTCTCTCATTACAATTTTAGCATACCACACTCTTATCTTTCTCACTCCTACTATCTCTCCATGGATGATCATATCTAGAAAACCTTCTATAATCATTTTCCCTCGACTAAAGCCATTACAAGTAAAAAAATAACCATTAAATGATCTCCCATACCTTGAGGAATTTGGTGCCTTACTGATTTTGTCTTCACATTGTCTTTGGTGAAGATCTCCTTCTTTTCATCCTTGATACTTGGTTCTCCATCCTTCTTTCTTAGAAAATTATCTTCTTACATCTTCTCCTTTCCCTTGAGGTCATCACTAAACCCCAAACCTGCTCTATCACTTGTTGATCTATGTTTTTCAAGAAGATCATCAATATCCTTGGTACTTTTCTCAAATTTATGAAAGGACATGGTTTTCTTACTAAACTCTAACAGATTATGCTCTTATGAATTATACATCTTATTCAAACTTGGTGCACATACTCTCTTTATCTTGTGAACTTGATACAAGAAACTTTACCTTTTCTTTGAGCAACCCGATTTACTCATTGAGCTTGTTTGTTTCATACCTATACTTTTCTTCTAGATCATGAATCTTATCTTCATACTCTTTGACCCAAGAGCTCAGCTTCTTTTTCTTATTTATAACATTCCTTCATTTATTTTTTATATACTCAATATCATCTTTAACATCCTCTTCATCTTCCTCAGAATAACTATAGTAACCTGATATGAAATCACCTAATAATGAAGAACCATCACTAGAAGATCTCATGGCATATTTAGTCATGAAAAAATCTCATTTCCAACATCTTCATGATCAGATTTAGACTCAGAATCTAAAACACCACTACTAGCATCAGACAAGCAATCATCTTCCTTTTGCATAAAAGCTTAATTTTCCCTTCTTATAGTTAAACCTCTTAAAATTCTTCTTACCTTTTATAAACTTAAAATACATCTTTTTATGATTATCCTCTTGCTCTTCATCACCTTCCTTTTCATGCACGTGTGGAAACATAACAGCAAAGTGGCCTACTTCACCATAATGAAATACTTAAATGGAAGTTTACCTTTGTACTTACTAGATCTAACATTTAATCTTCTATCCACTATTTCAAAGAGATCTTCATCATCAATTTCAGGAGCAATATCATCACCCTTGTCCTTCTTGCATTTGGTCTTCATTTCATATTTTAAAGCAATCTCTTTCTTAACTAGTTTAGAATCAACAATACTTATTTCATATGTATTCAAAGTCCCATGTAACTCATCCATCTTTAAGATAGTCAAATCCTTGGCTTCTTCTATAAAGACACTTTGGGATCAAATTTATAAGTTAGAGATCTCAAAACCTTTTGAAAAATACTTTTCCTTTACATCTTCACCTAACCCTTTCATGGTGTTGAAAACCTTGTCAACCCTATGTAGATATGCAGTAATCCACTCATCATCACTCATATTAAGACTTTCAAACTGATTTATGAATGTTTGGAGCTTAGCAATTCTTACCTTGGAGTATCCTTCATATAGTACCTGAATATTTTCCCACATATCCTTGGATGATTTGTAATGCATTACCTTTACCATATCATATTCTCCTAGACCACACAAGATAACATTCATATCCTTTGAATTGTCACTACAAGCCTTCTTGTCTACATTACTAGTTGGAGGTGTAGTAGGAACAATATAACCATCTTCCACAACTTGCCAAATATCAAACCCTAAGGACATGATATGAGTCTTCATCCTCAAACTCCAAAAACATAATTCACACCATCAAACAATGGTGCCTTGCTAGTAGAAGAGCCACTCTGCTAACTCACCATTTTTTTCTTCAAAGGATCTCCTTTCAAGTGATCAAAATTATCTAAAAGGACCTACTCTGATACAAATTTTTGGAAGCACAATGGACTAAGAGGAGGGGTGAATTATTCCTTACAAACTTAATTCAATTTCATATTTCTTACTTAAACCATAAACCAATTAACCATCCATTAATGTGTGCACAACATCATATAACATGCATTCAATTAACCATGAACAAGAGAGACAACACCATAACACAAGATATAAGTGGGAAACCCTTAAGGGGAAGAAAAACCATTGAAATTCTTATTATATTACTCAAATCAAAATTATTTACTGAAGCACCAAATTCAAAAGGAGTATCAAATCCTAGTTTAGTATAACACCAACCTTACAAGGAGCACCAACCCCTAATTTTCTAAAGCACCAACTCCACAAGGAGGATAAAACCTCCTATGATGATAAAACACCCACTCAATAACCTTTGAATGAATATATTTGATGTCTTGGTGCTTCAATAACTGATGGAGGTCACTTATTCAACTCACCACCTTTAAACCCATGTTCAAATCCTTGCACACCTAGCTCGTTTTTTCTCTTTCCTTCTTCACTTGTCTTAGCATAAAAACATTAAAAAAACTCTCCTAAACATTATTCAACATGTTATATCTCTCTCAGATATGAAACATATCCTTCATACTTGTAGCACACACTCACTTAGGCCACACGTTTTCCCTCTTGAAGAACTAGTTCAAATTTGAACCGTAACTTCACTTTTATATTCTTCTCTTGATTCAAACTATAGACACCTATAATTTAATCAAATAAATTTTATTACTAACATTTCAATAACTATTATATTCCCTACAAATTGATGATACTTCATCAATTAGGCTTATTTTCCCCTCAAATATTTTAATTAACTACTATATGTTGATTAAGCCTCCTATCTTGCATTTAACCAATAAACCTTCTTATTGGCTAACTCCTACTTCTAAAACATTCAAAATCTATCAAAACCTCCTCTAGATGCTCCTAGAAAGCTTCCTAAGCCTACTTGGGATTCTTAATTAATATTAAAATATTAATTAGCCTTTAATCCTAGTCAAAAAGTGCTTTGACTTGCTAAAAGTGCTTTTTAGACTTACTTTTTATCCCACATGCACCAAAATCATACCATTCTTGGAATGTGAAACCTATAAATAGAACCCTCCTCCTCATCATTTCTTAGAACAATTTTTCTCCCTTAGCATAAACTATAGGCATTTAGGATCTTGAGCATTTCTCCATTGATATTGAGCTAGCATCTTTATAGTGCATCCATTAACTCAAGCTTGAGTAACATGGAGAGAATAAATATGGTCTTGTAGCCATTGTTGGTGAGACTCCATTCTCAAACCTTGAGATCATACTAAAAATCATATTTGATTGCTAAGAATCTTCTTAGGTTCATTTCAAAGTTAGCATTCAAAGAGTAAAGATTGATCTAGGCATGTTAGTTTGATTGTTTTCAAAGTTATATGCATGTTACGAGAATCTAGTCTCCCTAAGATATTATCTTGATGGTTCTTATTATATTATTTTAAAGCTTTAAAACTCTTAGGCGTTTAGTTTCAAGTCTTATAACTTTCCTAATTTACACATGAACACATGAATTTACCTTATATTGGCTTGGACAAGGCATGGCTTCCTAGGTGGTTCACTCAACTAGGTGTTCAAAGTATATCCAAGTGAGCACGGTGTTATTTAGCTATCAAATTTACTTTTCCTCTTTTGAAACAATGAGTAAATATCTTTCTCAAATGAATCACTGTGGGGTCACCACTAAGGATATATGTGACTCTACTCTCATAAGTTGCACTAGTCAGTTGGGATGGGGGTACCCGTTTTGTCAACCATTTCCCTCAATGTGGTGACTAATTTGGGATTCTTGTGGTACTCCTAAAGTGATTTTTATGGATCAATCCAAAGTGTTTCCCACAGTTATGGAAGTTGGGAAACATCCTTGTCAACCACGCCTACAAATACAATGTGTAGTGTTTATTTTATCTTAATTAAAAATATTCCCTGCACACAATGAATTAGTAGTTTTATTAGGTCACGAGTGAGGCAGCCTATAGTTAGTATTCTTAAGTGGTCTTCGTAACATAGTCCTATGAATAAGTGTTAGTAGTTTTCCCAAGGTAGAACAAAGAGAAAACAATGAAAAACAACACAATCATGTTTCTAATTCTCAATATCGCTTGTAATAAGCGCAAGAGTAGAAACACACGCGCGAAGTGTTCTGCAACTTAATTCACAAAAACTAAAAACAACAATGGAAACACATGTTACAAAGTGTTTGTGTATGTTGAAAAATGAAGAAACAACAATGAAATGGCTAAAAAGTGAAAAAATGTCCAATAACCCTAGATTAGTCACCTTCACGATTAATTGAAGTGAAGAAAAGACAAAAAAGTGAATTAAAAGGGGCCTATGTAAGTACACATTGATAAAGTCTCTAAATGGCTAATTAAATGGACCAAAAATGTCCAGGAACCCATCAAAATTAAATGTTACAATTAGTCTAAGTTAAGAGAATTGACGAAAAATAAAATTAAAGGTTTGAGGTTAGAAAGAAGCTAATGAAATAATTAGTTGAAAGCAATTGAGTAAAATAAAGTATGTGACTGATTAATAAAAAACTAATTTAAGACGTAATTTAATTAATCCAAATTAAGTAGAGCTAATTAATGAATGATAAAAAGAGCCTAACAAAATTTACTAATTAAAAATAATCTAAGGATCATTAAATTAAAATAAAATAATAAGAAAGAAAAAAAACATGTTTAAAAGAGAATATCCAAAAGCCTAAGTTTAAAATTATATAAAATAAATAAATGAGACCTAAGCAAGAGTTTGAATTTAAAAGAGAACAATGAAAAATAAAATAAAATAAGACAAAATGGAAGCCTAAGTTACAAAACTCTAGATTAAATCTAAATTTATAAATAAAAACCTAACTTTTGGATGTGTGTGGCTCTGTGTGTTTGTGTTTGGTAGGTTTGAGTTTTTTTGTAGGTCTGCAAGCAAGGGATAGTAGCAGTGAGGTCTATGCGAGTAAGGAGGTAGAATTTGTTGTAAACATGGGAGTCGGCGAGAGAGGTGCATGTACGAGAAAGGAGGCGTGGTTTGGGCAAGCACGGGAGTGGTAGCAGAGAGAGAGGTTTGTGTGTGGCTTGGGAGAGCAAAAGGGGAGTTGAGGGATTCAACGAGGAGGCATGGCTAAGGTTCGACATGTAGGGGTCAAGCGGTGGTGTGGGTGGGATCTACATGGAGGGGTGGGTGGGATTGGGATCCGGGAAGGGGGATCTATGGGGGGTAGGCAATGCGGAGAGGGGGTCGGGTTGGTTAGCAAACACAAGAGCGGGGTGGAAGAGTTGGCTCAATGAGATAAATATCTAGGTCAAGTGAGGGGGAAGAATAGGGGTGGGGTTGCTAGGGGTGGGGAGTTGGCTTGGTGAGCTAACTCACTAGGCCGAGTGGGGAAGGATATGGGTTAAAAAAATTTCTAACTCTGGTTTTTTAAAACCTAATTATTTTTTTGTTTTTCTTATTATTTTTGCTTGGATCTAATTTTTTTACTATAGAAAATGTACAAGGATCTACCAAGAAACCAAAAACCAATTCATGAAAATATCATCCCCTAGGTTGACACACACACATAAGTAAATTTGGTTATAACTAGACTTCCTACTAAAATTAGAGGAAAAAATACTAAATGGGATTTTTTTATTATTTCTGATTATAAAACTAATTTCTACATCCTAAAAAAAATACAAACAATTGTTATAAAGGTTATAGGAACAACAAATAGCTCAAAACATAAAGTTTTTATGATTTATGCTTCTCCTAGAATCGTACAAACACAATCTTCTTGTACAACAAAAACACACTAAAAACAAAATTAATCACACAAATGAAAATATTGGTGAAATGTGAAGCAAAAATGGAGAAAATGGGTGTGATTCCCATAGGGCATGCCAAAATGAAGATAGTGAAAAACAATAGTAAATGGAAGATAAACAAACAAGTGCAAACCTGTGTGACCTTCCAATGCAACCTCAATGTAAGATTGTAGAAGCTTAGCTTGTGGAATCTTGTGGAATGAATGTGGGTGCTCTTGAATGACCTCTAAAATAAGGATATACCAATGCTATAAACACATTTTGAAAGCTTCCAATATGTAGATATTGGAAGGAAAATTAGTAGAATTTTTGTGTTGTAAATCCAAGAGGATTTGTAAGAGGATGAGCTTGTATCTTATAGAGGGTAATTTGGTTAAAGATAGTTGAATGCACATGAAATTTTTAACGATTGAAGGGGACGAAATAGTCACGGGAAGAATAAATGCCATTTAGGGGAAGTAAATTAATTTAGTTGTAAAGTTACACACGGAAAGGTGGTTGTGTGTGTAATTGAATTGCACCACCTTTCTAGGATTCTAGAAGTGTAGTTGAATGGACTGGTGAAGTGGATTCCATGTGGAGTTGACTAGAATGAGGAAGTGAATTCCAAGTAGAGTCTAAGTGGGAATATGAGTGACAATTGACTAGGAAAATAGGTGCATTTTCTAATTAGATAACTAATGTTATTAGCTATAATGTGCACACTAATTAATTAATCATTTAATTAATAAATGATAATTAAACTAGCTAAAGAGGTACTAAGGACTAATTTAATTAATCCAAAGGGGTACAATGCACATGATTAATCAATTTAATTAATCAATCATGAAAGGGGTGAATAACAAGATGTACTAGGATAGTAATCGGGAATAGATGAGTGATTTTGGGGTGTCTACAACAAGGATCCCAAGTTGGTGAAGTTAGTGAGCTCGGGGTTTAACTAGAGAAACCTATGTCTATAACAATTAAGAAGCCATGGAAGATATGGAGAGCCAAAGATGGTTAGGAAAAGGCTCAACTAGTTGAGCGAGGATAGGTTCCATAGCAAGTGAGTCATACCCGATGTAAGGAGGATGCAAAGAGCGAGTGGGAGAGAAGTCAAGTCGTGCTAGGTCAAGCACACAATGTAAGGACTCGTTGGGTTGATTGAGCTAGGTATGCATATGGACACATGGGATAACATAGGCATGTGTATAATGTGAAGCCGAACTAGATAGGAAGGTAAGGATGATCTTGAGTTAGAAAGCCAATGAAGAGAGAGAGGCACGGAAGCCAAACAGATAGCTCGGAAGAAAGAAAAATAATGCAAAGTGGTTGAGTTGGTAAGTAAGTTATAGGCCATAAGAGTTTCTAAGGAGGAGTATGGAGTCACAAGATGGAGGGAGAAATATAGAGCAGGTGGCAAGGTGGAAACAACTAGATCGATACCCATCTCGATGAGATGTGGCCAAATTCATCCAAAAGACCACTTTTCAAGTGCTCAACTCAAAACCTGAAATCTTACAACAAACTCCTATTATACTTCCAAACTTGCAAACACACAAAACCAAGCACTTGTATCTTCTAAAAAAAGTGACCAAAAACAAGAAAAGATAGCATGTATTCTAATACGATTCAAAACTTGCACTAGGAGAGAAAAACAAACACGAAACCAAGAGTAATCAACAACTAGAAATGCGGATGACACAATTACCAAGACAGAGGATATTATATAATAAAATATGGCACAAAGATTTCTTGTAATGGGGTGCACATAAATGAAGTTGTACTTGAATGATAACATGAAATTTCTCCAAGTAATTAGCAATAAAAACATGAACTCAAGTAACTTGTGAATGCAAAAATAAAATGGTCTACTCTTGCTCATAGATAAAAAAGGAGAGTAAATATTAGGACTGGTGTGTAACTCCCATACTTTGACTAATCATACCTCCATAAGGAATAAATGAGTTTCAATTCATACATATAATATACCTTATATATAACATGACAACTATGACACATATGATAAGTATGACATATTATATGATGGAATATGGCATATGTCGTATAACTCCTGAAAGACCTATGACTCACCAAAGTGAGATGACTCACCGTGTGTGAGGTCGAAATTACCTAATAAGCTAATAAAAGGCAAATATAAACCCACATTTCAATGGAAATCATCCTAGGAATGCTTATAAATTTTTTTCCTAAAAGTAGATTAGCACATCACAAAACATTTATCACCTTGGAGATCATTCTATCTACACACAAGAGACATCTAGAGATCATTATAAGAATTTACAAAGCATCAAAGACTATGTAAACTTTACCTTTCATCCATTTTTGTTGTCACATACTTGTGTCAAAATAAAAATGCATTTGTTTGCAATGATTGAGCATATATGGAGAGAAGATTGAGGGTTATCTAACATTAGAATATACACAATTCTATATAGAATTATATGAGCATTGATTCCATGAATGATACGTATAACAACACCCATATTAGAGGTAGCATTTGTAAATTCTATTACATTTATGTATGTTTTCTTGAGTTATTTGGTAGGGTTGGGAACCAAGAGAGGTCATTCATAGACTTTCATAAATCCAAATAAGGGTTTCATTGATCGAGACATAAAAATTCATTCATCAACTTTTTTAGGTCATCACGGTTAAAATAGTAGTAGTAGTGATACAATGTCTTGAGTGGAAAGCGTTATCAATGTTAACCACTAGTTGTAGGTACTTTTGGTCATCCGTGAGCATTTATTTCCATAAGCGAGTCAAGATTATAGATTCTAATTTTTTCCATCTTATGAGTCTGTATGTTATCTGTAAAATTGACGAGGGAAATTTTATAGGTAACCATACCAAAATTTTGTTCTAGTTCCTCGTCGGGTCCCTCAACGTTCGGAATGTTGTAAAGTCCCTTTCGGGAAATCTAGTTTTCCGAACTTGGTCATTTTGGTCCTTTTTGGCTGGGTGCACCTTTTATCTATGCAATACAGGGTAAATTTGTGCCCCCTTTATTTCCTTTGGCACACCCTTTGAAGTGTTGACACAACAATTGTTGTGCCTTCCCGTGATGCACCTTTCTTGCATGTGCCAAGGTGCATGCGCCTTCTGTCAACAACAAAAATGTTGCGCCATTAATTGGTGTGCCAAGGCGCTCAAAATGAAGTGTTGACAATACTAAATTTGTGCCAAAGGTGCAAATAATTTCATGTTGACATAACCATATCATGCGCCAAAGGGCACAAAGTTTTACCATGTCGACACGTGTTTTGGTGCGCCCCTTTAAAAAGTGGTTGGCACATTTATTACACCTTTGCCTATATATAGGTGCATCCAGCCCTGTCACTTTCACAATCAAAAACACGTGATAATCTTTATTCCTCTGCACCTGTCAGTGCGCCCATCATTCTCGTGTCACGTTCGTGGACCCCGCTTCATTCTCTCATTCTATATATTCCGGGTAAGTGGTCCTTGTTTCTCTTGTGTTTTCATTTTTGTTGGTTGTTTGTGAGGTTGGTAAAATAGATCTGAGAAACCTTAAACCCCTCCTGCCATTCTTGCAAATCTTCCCTCCCAAGCCATTTTCATCCTCTTTCCAGATCTGCTGGCCAAGAGGGCTCTGCCTCAAAAATGAATCCAAACCTCTTTGTTGTGCCCCCTTCACCATCTAAATCGATGGAGTTAAGCCTAAAAGACCGCAAACCCATCAAGAAAGGAGAGAAAACCTAAAAGTTGCTTCTGAGCCGCATTTTTCTCTTGGTGCAATCGCCATCGCCACCCTTGTTATAGAAAAACACAAGTCACGCTAAGAAGGCACACTGACCTTATTTGCAACACACAAGATCCCTGCGCCATACATAAACCAAGTAAATCCTAAACCCGGTGCAAGCGCAATCCCGCTAACAACAAAAAAGTGCCATGCAAGCTTTCCCTGCGCCACGCCAAAGTCCCCTTTGCGCACATAAAGTTAGTGCTACACGCATTAATCTGCGCCCTTGACGCACCAAAATTCCATGTTACATGCAAATTACATGCGCCATTGGTGCATCCTGCTCCCATGCAACACTAAACTTATTTGCACCTAGTATAAAACCACATATAATGGCGCAGGCGCACTCCTGTCTACAACAACAAAGATGTTATATGCAAAATCCTTGTGCCCTGCGCCCTTTGGCGCTGATTTATTCCTTGTAACACTCTACTTCAGTGCAGCCATACTATTAACCCTGCAGCCTATAGTGTCCCTACGCCCTGTGCCCAGGGCCTTAAAATTGCTAACTCCTCATTCTGTGATGCTTTAATGGAAGATCTGACGGCTAACATGGCTCTTTTGCGTTGGACTTCACTCCTTCTTCTTGCAGATCAAGCAACTGAACTCAGATCCACATATGTCTACATCAAGCAAAAGGCCAACCAAGTCAAAGGGTAAGGCTAAGCTTATAGAGGAAGAGATGAAATATAAGTATCAAAGGGTTAGAATGCCCGAGTCCTAGGTAGAATGTGACCTAGACATTAGAGATTCGAACTTGGTCACATCGACATGGAAGATTTTTGGGCTAGAACCAGGAGGGTCACAGGAAGTCCTTGGATGGACAAGCTGGTGGGCAGTGGTCTACATTTTGCTGGGGGAATCCCGTCAGTGTAGTAAATAATGAGTTTATGATGGTGGTGGCCCGTTGTTACAACAAAGACACAAGGTGTGTCAAAAATGAAAAGGGCGAGGTCATAATCAACCTCACTACCCGACACTTCGAGATCATGCTAGGCATTCCCCACCACCGACATTTTGTGGCTGTAAGCCAAGAAGACTGCACCAAGGCGTGGGAGGATAACGAGGACAAATGCATGCAGCTGATGAACGAAGTGTACTTAAAGAACAAGAAGGTGATAACCAGGTGGCCACAGGTTATTCACCGTAGTGACTTCTCCGAGGAACTGAGTGATACCATCACATTCCTAAGTAGAGTTTTTGGGCTTTCTGATGCCCATTACTTTCACAAATGGATGCTCAGGTACCTAGAAACCATGAATAAGAATGTGCCTGATCAACGCTTTGAGTGGGCAGAGATCATAAGCAGCACCATATCTGAGCAGCTCCAACAACTCACCACAATGGGGAGGTTCTACATGAACTCCTACGTAGTCTACGCTGCAGCCTCGAGAGAGGGATTATCCAGCACTGAGCCGATGCGAGTTTGGCCTCAGGTAAAGATATATGAATACTACCCAGAGCTGAAGCTGGAAAATAGCATCTCTGCAGTTTACCAAGATCAATGATGCTTTCTTCTATGGCATCGTCTGCCTTTTGAGGCCAAATATGACTCATGGTCGGATGACCAAGAGCATAGTCACAACAACTGAGAAGTGGGGAGCACTATTTACCCAATTCCCCACCTTCACCTATCTTAGAGCAGCTAACTTCTTGGGGGAGCCCACTAAATTGCCAAGGTATGCTGGCCCTAAGCTGATCCTGTTGGAGCTGTCCAGATAGCTCATAACATACCATGAGAAGTGTCTAAAGAGAAAGAAGGGTGGAACTCCTTTCCCCCTTACAGTGGGTAGGTACACCTGCATTTCCCAAAAAGCCCGGGAAATGTTCATAGAGCTAGAACTGCTCAATCTAAAGCACAATTTCCCAGCAAGGCCCACCTTCGATCCAAGAAATTACCTCCCTAAGGAAAAACTCGATCCGATCCACATTCCACAGATCGAGGATATCTACATCGACCTGTATCATGAGGTCGAACTCAGAAGAAAGGATCACTCTCTCTGGCCCCGGCAGAGATTATTCAAGTATGGCGTGGCCATTGTTCCAAAAGGTTATCAAACTACCGATCAAGAAGTTGATCAGGTGTATCTAGACACGGATGGGGACGCTGGCCATTTTCCGAAATAGATAGAACAAAGGCACCTCAGACCATTGAGGTAAGGGTTAAAGAAACATTGCGGTGGAACAGAACACTGGTGCAGAATGAATGGCCTTATCTACCTCGGAGTAGATTTCACCACGTCCCCTTTGGGCAATGCACCTGTCAGGCCGAAACATCTGCCAAAGGGCAAAGGCAAGGATAAAGAGGGAGAATCAAGCTCCGCTCAAGAAGAAGCTCCTGAGAGCCCTCCTTCCGCCGCACAGGAACAAGTTGTAACTCTGGCATCCCCGAGAAAGAAGTGGCGAGAGAGTGTTCCAATGGGCACATCCATTCAGGATGTTGCCACTGCAACAACCATGGAGGTTCCCACCATCCCTTCTCCCCCTTCTCATGTGACTCAAGCGACCATTCCTTTGGTCGTATCCTCTCCCCCATCTTCTACTATTCCCCCTTCCTCGTCCTCCATCTTCTCTTCTCTCGTGGAGCTGTCCCCCACTATTTCTTCTCTCATCTCTCAGCTCCCTTCCATTCCCATGACTACCTCACCTGCAGTATCTCCCCTCCCGTGAGCACTTTCTTGGCCTCTCTCTCGATGCCACCACCAAGTGTCTCTACGCATTTCCCCTCATCCACTGCAGCTGCTCCCTCTTCCACCACTGGTCCCGCTCCCTTAGGTCCAACATGGCTTTCTCAGCACTTGAGTCAACATAAGAGGAAAGTCCCTATTGCACCAATGGACTTCTCCGTCATCCCAACAAAGGGGGCTAAGAAGCAAAATCGATAACTCGCTTCTCTCAGAGTGCATTGGGAGAAAGAGTAATGGAGATCGCGTATCCCGATCCTTCAAAGGATAAAAAGGATCTGTCTCCTATAGATTATACAAAGTGACACAGGTCACAATGGGAACGTCTTCTGAAAGCCTTCAAGGGGAGGCCCTATCTATGGTGGATGCCCTTTGCAAGAAGCTCCAAGAAGCAAAGGAAGAGAAGAGGCTATTAAAAGAGTAGAACAAGCATCTTCTCCATGCCCTGCAGAAAATGGGTAGTGCACCTCCTACAACTACCACCGAAACTCCTGAGGTCCTAAGCCAGGATAAGATAAATGAATACGCCAAAATTGGTGAACAAGGTATGGCAAGTTTCCACCTGGAGAGATCAGATCCTCAAAGACAAGCGAGGAGGTAATTGTCAAGTTCACCGAATTATATCAAAACATTAGTCGGGTGAACAAAGATCTCCAGGTGATTGCGGGACCTATCTCTCGAAGAGTTGGACCATGCTAGGTTGCAACACGAGACATTCCAGAAAATGCTCGACTGCTCAGTCGATGATTTGGTAAAATTTGGCATTTTCGATCACCCCAGGGTACCCAGCAAAATCCTTGCTGCGTTGGACTACCGGGTCGATCAGATGGAATTCATCCTGGAGAAGATTGACAAGGTCAAGGAGGAAGCCCTGGATGCAATGCATCAAATGGAGCAAATTGTTCTAAGAATGTCTCTGGGCTTGCTCACTCCTTCTTTCACCTTGAGGAAGGCAGATGAAACTATTCGGATCTTCAAGGAGATCGTCTCGCAAGGGCTAGGGCCAGAAGTCACTTTTGACACGGAATGCATCAATAATCTTCTGGCTTGCCGTGATTTTGTGGGGTACCTGATGGAGGTAGGTAATGAATATTTCAAGCTCCCCGAAAAACTCAGAGATGAGCGGGAGACTTGTGAGGTCATCGGCGATCATACAAAGGGTCCTGCCCAGGATCAACTTCAGCCGATGGTCAGTAAATTCATGGAATATCGGACCCAGTTCCATATTACCTCTCCCAAACAAAGCAAGAAGCAAGATACCCCCTTTTAGCCATGGGATGACGATGAATAGCTTTCTTCCTCTTGGTTTTCTTTTTGTAAATATCTAAGAGTATGTTGGCACAAATGATGACATCATCCATGTTGCACCATGGGATGTTGTCATCCACCAAGTTGCCCAAAGTCAACATTTGACTTTTAGATATTTTTAGATATTTTGTAATTAGTTGTTGGTTTCTTTTTGCCTTCTCTCTTCTCCTTCTTCTATATATACTTGGATACTTGTTGTATTCAAGAGGGTGGACACTTTTTAGATGAAAAATAGAAGTGAGAAGAAAAGGCTTTGTACTTTTTGTAACAGAGAGAAAATATTAATACAATATTGAGACTTTGTGTTGAATACCTGTGTTATGCATCAGAACTTTCTTATGTTAGATCTGCATGTTTATTCTATTGAATCTACTTCTACTTCTTTTGTCATTTGTTCATCAGTATTGCTTTGTTCGTCTATGCAAGTAGGTTTGGCTCCATTTATTACCAATCCCAAAACATAGACCTTCTGATCTTTCTGCTTTGGAATTCATTTCTTTTCTCCTTTGGATCTATCTTATCTTCATTCTTTCCCTTCTCTCCTTTCCTTTCACAGTTGGAAACACCTCTACTGGGATGAGATCCCAAACCCCAAAGGTAGAATATTGTGAGACTTGCACAGATTCCTGCTGGTAGAATAGCAATAAACCAGTTTCGCTTTGCTGACTCAAAGAGGGGCTATGCCCTGCACACTGTTGGCTCGTCTATCCATAGATCTGTCCACCCGACAGATTTTCGGACCAACATTTTTTGGTGACTCTACTGGGGATCGAACAGATCTAATGATCTATGATAGTGGTATGTTAGAAAATCAATAAAAATAAAAAAATCACTACCTGTTTGCAAATTTTAACTTTTGTTCAAAATCCAAAATTTTTGCAAAAGTGATCCAAACTAAAAATTTTCTTCAGGGATCCATAGATCGGGACTAGTTAGAGATCTTTAGTTCAGTTGAGTTTTTACAAAAACCCGTATTTTTCCGTAGATCTGAGTTTTTGACTGTTTTGCAAAATTTCAAACCCTTGCCAAAAGTCAACTCTAAGATCCGAAAATCAGCTTACTAAGTTGGCCATTATTTTATCCTCATTGATCATTTGTCATTAAACCGCAATCGGTTTTCAAAAGAGGGATAAAATTAAATATCTAGAAAAGTACATGCTGCTGATTTTTGTCAAAAAATCAGAAAATCAGCAAGTACAACCAAAAAGAGTTTTTAAAATTTGCTCCAAAATATTGCAGATCTGGAGGGTACACTGGTGGGTGAACCATTTACTCATAGCAGGAGAGCTCGTGGAGAATTCGATCCTACTTTGACCTACTTCAAAGGCACAACTTCAGTGTTACACCGGCACGCTTCTCATCGCTAAGTTCAGCTAACCGGTCATCCAGAAGTGTCTCACCTCCATGAAGGAAGCATTTCTCACAAGGAACATCCTCATCACTTTGCAGTAGCTTTTTGCTAAGTGGAACTGTGCTTCCAGCTCGTGTCCTTTTCCAGCTATTCAAATGGCAAGTACCATGGGGAAATGCTATGGGCCCTCTCGCTTTGCCACATCCTGTTCACGCGCTCCCTCATGGAAACCGGAAGAATTTTCCCAAATTTGATGGGAGCGGAAACCAAAGCATGGATTCACACATATCCGCATTCATCATGTCATGCAGTATCCTGGATGTGACCCATGAAGATGTGTCAGTTCACCTCTTTCTAGAAACCTTGCAAGGACTCGCGCAATGGAATGGTTTCAGCATTTTCCGGCCGGATCTATTACTAGTTGGGCCACCTTACGGACTGCATTTGAAGAAAGGTATAAGCCTTCAGAGGACGCGTTCACGTTACTATCCAAGATCACTCACCTAAAGAAGGAGGTCAATGAAACCATGCGTGATTTCATCACCCATTTCAATTCACTAATCAACCGTGTTCCACCTGCCATGCTGCCAATGCCAGAAAATCAGAAGTGTTTCTTCGTGAATGCCATGAGCTCAAAAGTAAGTTTCTTACTCTTGCAAGAACAAGTCGCTACTTTGGTTCTCGCCAAGCTGCTGCCATACGGATTGAAGATAACTTGCTAATATCTGGTGAATTAAAAGAGAACCATCCAAGCCTAAAGCTTCGATCCTTCTCCCGCCACTTCATCCGATCCAACATTTCAAAAGATGGCGAATGACTTGCTCGCATTAAAGAAGCAGCTAGCTCAAAGCTTCTCCTAGCACTTCATACCGGGATATCCCACGGAGAAATTTCACTTCAACAATGTCCCACAAAGGCCGCGCCTACCTGCAGCTGCTCCATGGTTGGTGCTTGAGGCCCCTCCGGTCAATGCTTTAGCTGAAATCGAAGAAGAGGAGCAAAATTATGAAGAACCTTCATCGCCAGGTGAAGATGATCAAGATGTCGGTGAACCGACTGGCGACTCTACTATTGGGTATATGGAATTTGATGAGGAGGAATCTGATGAAGAAGAGGGTACCCAAGGATATGCAAGGTAGTCATATGTTGTTTTCACCCGCTCGCAAGGAAAAGAAGTAGAAGTTGCTACCAAGATGCAGAAAGAGAAGGCCGTGTCAAACACACCTCCAACCATCGCTAAAAGAGGTAGTCCCCTTCCTGCTCAACCTGTTATTAAGTCTTTTTCGAAGAAATATTTTTCCCCTATCTCCCCTCCGAATCAGCCCTCTCATATTCCTATCAAGACCAGTAATCCTACCCTACCATCGCGAAATGAGGGACTCATTCCTTCATCAACGCAACCCTTGGCCGCATTTGACATAATTGATCATGCTAAAAAGACCAAGATCCAAATGTCTGAAGCCGAGTATCTTCAGTCTAACCCCGAGCAGCTTGTAAGGTTGACCGAATACATCCAAAGCCAAGCTGTCATAACTACTCAGTTTCCCAAAAGGAATCCTTTCTACTCCTCCTGCATCTCGCATAAATGTTGCCTCGACTTCTGCATCAGGAAAAATAGAACCTTTTTATCTCTCCCTCCTTATCAATGGTCACAAACTAAGCAACTGCATAATTGATTCTGGGGCTTCGATAACGTCATGCCGGCAAAGGTCACCCATGCTCTGGGCCTCACACTTACCAAGCCTTTCGGTAGATGTTATTCCTTGGAAACCAAGCAGGTTCCGTTGATCGGTCAAATCAAAGATGTGCAGTTTGCATTTGCGGCGTTCCCAGAGAAAAGAGTAAAGATGACCATCCTCGTTGCCGATATTCGGCAGCATATGGAATTCTATTGGGAAGGATTTTTTGTAGTGAGGTTGGTGGAGAGATTCATATGGACTGGTCTAAGGCTAGAATCCCGTCAAAGGTGTAATGCAAACATTGGAGCCGGAATCACAAAAGAAATACTTGGTTACTAATTCCGATGACCCCAAAGCCCAAATTCTCTTTGAATCATCAGGGATGGGGAACTATTTCTTGTCTACTGAGTCTGATAAAATGGATGTTCTCATCCAAGAAGAGGATCTTAACAAGATATGGACTTTGCAGTTTGATGGCAGCTGCGTGACTAGTGGGTGCGGCACTGGAGCCGTGCTAATATCTCCGAGGAGGAGATTATTCCTCTCTCTTTCAAGTTGTAGTTTTTCAACACAAATAATACTGCTGAGTATGAATCTTTGCTACTTGGCATGCAAGCCACAAAGGAAAGGGGAATCAAGAACCTAAAAGTACAGGGTGATGTAGAGTTGGTCGTAAATCAAGTAAAAAGGATATACCAAGTGAAAAATGAAAGGCTCAGGCATTACCACAATGGTATGGGACAACATTGAGGAGTTTGACTTTTTCAATAAAATCCATCCCAAGAGCTCAGAATGACATGGCCGACTCATTAGCCATCTCAAGCATCCCTCATGCTCCCTCACCCAGGTTTGAAAATAGACACATATACCATTGAGGTAGTTTTCCACCCAAGTGTGCCAGATAACTCTCAGCACTGGTAGGTGTTCAATGATGACAATCAACTTATTGCCTTCCTGGAAAAGGCAGAGAATTTTAGTGAGCTTCATTTTGAAGGATCCACTTCTGCATGCCGTGAATCGGTTACGGATCAAGACGAGGATCCAAAGGAAGTGATGGCATATGTCAGCTCAAAGGAAATAAAATTCCAAAAGGTCTGGTTTCTCTAGAACGTTTGTTCGACAGGCATGATCATTTTTTCAGAAGAAAAGGTGAGATGATCCTAACTCCTCCCCAGAAACCGAACCGGTCAATTTAGGTTCGATAGAGCATCCGCAGTTTGTGAACATCGGAAAATGTTGCACACCCAAAGAAAAGTGAAAATTGTCAAATTGCTGAAGAAATACATGGATGTATTGGCATGGTCCTATGCCGATCTAAAGTCCTTCAAGCCAAAAGACATCCAGCATGACATCCGTTGAAAGAGGGTGTCAAACCCTTTCACCAGAAATAGAGGCACTATAATCCTAAGATCTCAGGTACCATCCAGGCTGAAATTCAGAAGATGCTAGATGCAAGGATCATTTTTCCTATCCATCACAGTACCTGGGTCACAAACATTGTGCCAGTACATGCAAGAAAAATGGTGAGATATGCATATGTGTAGATTTTCGTAACTTAAATCAAGCATCCTTGAAGGATAACTACCCACTTCCCATAATGGATCAGGTTCTGCAGGTAGTAACTGGTTCGGAAATGTTGTCCATGCTTGATGGTTTTTAGGCTATAATCAGATTGAAGTCTCGCTTGGAGACCAATTCAAAACAACATTTACTACCCCCTGGGGCACATTTGCCTATAGCAGGATGCCTTTTGGCTTGACCAACGCTGGCGCCACTTTTCAGTGGGCAATGGACTTCGCATTCAAAGGTATGATGGGGAAGGTCATCGTAGTTTATTTGGATGACTTAACTGTGTTCTCTAAATAGTGAAATGATCATTGTGATCATTTGGAGCAAGTATTGACTAGATGCCGAGAAGCACGGGATCTCCCTAAATCCAAAAAAGTCTATTTTTGAGTCACGAAGGAAAGTTGGACACATTGTCAAGCAAAGAAGGGACAAAGATAGATGCCGAAAGGGTTAGGGCTATTCAGAGCCTTACTTTACCCACGAGCAAGACCGTGTTCACTCTTTCTTCGGAAAAGTGAACTTTCTCAGCGCTTTGTTCCCGACTTTGCTGAAAAGACTCACCACATATCAAACATGATGAAAGGGTCGCCAACTTTCCGGTGGAGTGAAGAAGGAAAGGCATCATTCAAGGATATAAAAGCCTCGTCGCTCACGCACCAGTCCTGGTATGTCCCGATTTCTCCAAGGATTTTATCATGTATAGCTATGCATCTGAGCATACTGTATCGGCCATCCTAATGCAAAAGAACTCTGAAGATGTTGAATCCCCAATTGCATTCATGAGCTCTCCTCTCAAGCCTCATGAATTAAAAATGTCTCAGTTGGAAAAGCATGCCTTCGCCATTGTCAAAGCCATCAAGAACTTCAGGTATTATATTCTAAATTCTCACACAGTGGTGCTGGTTCCTGACACGGTAGTCAAGTCAATCTTAACTCAACAGGAGTTAGGGAGTTTGCGAGGAAATTGGATTGCAAAGGTTCAAGAGTACGATCTAGATATAAAACCAACCAAGTTGGTAAGAGGCAAGGGCCTATGTCAGCTCATGGCTGAAAACCGAGATTCAGAAGACCCTGAGGAAAAGGATGATTGCACCGATGGAGCACAAAGCCAGCTGGAGAAAGCCGATTCTCTACCCATGGTTCTATTTGTCGTGACTACCAAAGAACGAATGGTATTCTGATATTGCTTTCTTTCTCACTTATGGTGAGTGTCCAGCTCATCTAACTTCAAAGGAGAAACGTGCTATAAAGCTCAGAGTAGCCAGATATGTCATCTGGGATGACTGTTTATACAAATGCGGAATAGATGGCATCTTCTTGTGATGTGTTGACAAGCCACAACAGATAAAGTTACTTGAGAGTTTTCATGATTCAACTGTGGTGGTCACTTCTCCTCTTCCGTGACGGCACACAAGATCATCGGGCTGTACTATTGGCCAACGTTGTTTCAGGATACAACCACCTGGGTAGCAAAATGTGAGCTCTGCCAACAATTTGTTGGCAAGCCAAAATTGGCTGCTTTTCCCCTCAGGCCGGTCGTTATTGATGAACCATTCAGTAGTGGGGAATTGACTTTATCGGAGCACTCCATCCCCAATCAAGTGTCGGACATAGTTATGTCCTGACAACAACATGGATTACTTCACCAAATGGGTGGAGGCCATTCCTGTCAAGAATGCCACCTCTGAAGTTGTTTGCAATTTCATCAAAGAGAATATCATCGTGAGATTTGGCGTTCCACACAAAATCGTTGTTGATAATGCTTCCAACTTCTCCTCACGAGAAGTTGTTGGTTTTTTGCTATGAACACGGGATAATCTTGGCCCACGCCTCGGATTATTACCCCCAGGGAAATGGTCAGGCAGAATCCAGTAATAAAAACTTAGTGACCATCATACGGAAGCTAGTTGATGAGAGTCAGTGAACGTGGCACAAGTCATTGTATGACGCTTTGTGGGCGGACCGCATTACTCCCAAGAGGTCTCTCGGTATGTCACCTTTTCAAGTGTTATATGGAATCGACACCGAGCTTCCCATTTCTGCAGAACTTCCTGCTCTACGCTTGGCACATGAGCGATTGAAGATGAGACTTTCCAAAATTCTCTTGAAAAGAGGATCATGTATCTAGCAGAGCTCAAAGAAAAAAGAGTAAGAGTGGTCGACAGGATCACCGAACATCAGAATCAAGTTAAGAGATTGTTCGATAAAAGGGCTAAGCAAAGAGACTTCCAAGTGGGAGATCTCGTCCTTTTGTGGGACAAACAAAGAGAGCCAAAGGGCATGCATGGGAAATTTGATTCTCTATGGAGAGGGCCTTTCAAGATCAAGCAGCTCAATGGAGAGAATAGCTTCTATCTCTCGTATCTAGACGGAACTGATCTCCACTTCCCTATAGCGGGCAGCATCTCAAAATATTCAGGAAGTAGAGCTTGCTCTCTTCTTTGTATAGTTTCTTTTATGTGTGTTTTCTTTTGTTGTGTGTTTGCTTTCGTCGTGTGTTTTCTTTCGTCGTCGCCCTTGTTTTTGACTCTATTAACCCAATGGATAGGCACATGTTGATCTGGGGTTCTCTACCCTTGAGCTTCGCTCAAAGATAGTCCCCAGAAAGAGCCAGTTGTTATCCTGTAAAATTGACGAGGGCAATTTTATAGGTAACCATACCAAAATTTTGTTCTGGTTCCTCGTCGGGGTCCCTCAGTGTTCGGAATGTTGTAAAGTCCTTTTCGGGAAATCTAGTTTTCCGAACTTGGTCATTTTGGTCCTTTTTTGGCTGGGTGCACCTTTTATCTATGCAACACAGGGTAAATTTGTGCCCCCTTTATTTCCTTTGGCGCACCTTTGAAGTGTTGACACACAATTGTTGCACCTTCCCATGATGCGCCTTTCTTGCATGTGCCAAGGTGCATGTGCGCCTTCTGTCAACAACAAAAATGTTGCGCCATTAATTGGTGCGCCAAGGCACTCAAAATGAAGTGTTGACAGTACTAAATTTGTGCCAAAGGTGCAAATAATTTCATGTTGACATAACCATATCCACGCCAAAGGGCATAAAGTTTTACGTGTCAACACGTGTTTTGGTGCGCCCCTTTAAAAAGTGGTTGGCGCATTTATTACACTTTTGCCTATATATAGGCGCATCCACCCTGTCACTTTCACAATCAGAAAACACGTGATAATATTTATTCTCTCTACACCTGTCAGCGTGCTGTCATTCTCATGTCACGTTCGTGGACCCCACTTCATTCTTCTCATTCTATATATTCCGGGTAAGTGGTCCTTGTTTCTCTTGTGTTTTCATTTTGTTGGTTGTTTGTGAGGGTTGGTAAAATAGATCTGAGAAACCTTAAACCCCTCTTGCCATCCTTGCAAATCTTCCCTCCCAAGTCATTTTCATCCTCTTTCCAGATCTGTTGGCCAAGAGGGCTCTGTCTCAAAAATGAATCCAAACCTCTTTGTTGTGCCCCCTTCACCGTCTAAATCGATGCGGAGTTAAGCCTAAAAGACCGCAAACCCATCAAGAAAGGAGAGAAAACCTAAAAGTTGCTTTTGAGCCACATTTTTCTCTTGGCGCAATCGCCACCCTTGTTACAGAAAACACAGTCACACCAAGAAGGCGCACTGACCTTGTTTGCAACACACAAGATCCCTGCGCCATACATAAACCGAGTAAATCCTAAACCCGGCGCAAGCGCAATCCCACTAACAACAACAAAGTGCCATGCAAGCTTTCCCTGCGTGCCGCGCCAAAGTCCCCCTTTGTGCACATAAAGTTAGTGCTACACGCATTAATCTGCGCCCTTCAGTGCACCAAAATTCCATGTTACATGCAAATTACATGCGCCATTGGTGCATCCTGCTCCCATGTAACACTAAACTTATTTTGCACCCAGTATAAAACCACATATAATGGCGCAGGTGCACTCTTTCTACAACAACAAAGATGTTATATGTAAAATCCTTGTGCCCTGTGCCCTTTGGCATTGATTTATTCCTTGTAACACTCTGCTTTAGTGCGCCATACTATTAACCCTGCAGCCTGCAGTGTCCCTGCGCCCGTGCCCAGGGGCCTTAAAATTGCTAACTCCTCATTCTGTGATGCTTTAATGGAAGATCTGACGGCTAACATGGCTCTTTTGCGCATTGGACTTCACTCCTCCTTCTTGCAGATCAGCAACTAAACTCAGATCCACATATGTCTACATCAAGCAAAAGGCCAACCAAGTCAAAGGGTAAAGCTAAGCTTACAGAGGAAGAGATGAAATATAAGTATCAAAGGGTCAAAATGCCCGAGTCCCAAGCAGAATGTGACCTGGACATTAGAGATTCCGAACTCGGCCACATCGACATGGAAGATTTCTGGGCTAGAACCAGGAGGGTCACAGGAAGTCCTTGGATGGACAAGCTAGTGGGTAGTGGTCTACATTTTGCTGGGGGAATCCCGTCCGTCGGTGTAAATAAACAACTAGTTTATGATGGTGGTGGCCCGCTATTACAACAAAGACACAAGGTGTGTCGAAAATGAAAAGGGCGAGGTCATAATCAACCTCACTGCCCGGCACTTCGAGATCATGCTAGGCATTCCCCACCACCGACATTTTGTGGCTGTAAGCCAAGAAGACTGCACCAAGGCATGGGAGGATAACGAGGACAAATGCATGTAGCTGATGAACGAAGTGTACTTAAAGAATAAGAAGGTGATAACCAGGTGGCCACAGGTTATTCACCGTAGTGACTTCTCCGAGGAACTGAGTGATACCATCACATTCCTAAGTAGAGTTTTTGGGCTTTCTGATGCCCATTACTTTCACAAATGGATGCTCAGGTACCTAGAAACCATGAATAAGAATGTTCCTGAGCAGCACTTTGAGTGGGCGGAGATCATAAGCAGCACCATCTCTGAGCAGCTCCAACAACTCACCACAATGGGGAGGTTCTACATGAACTCCTACGTAGTCTACGCTGCAGCCTCGGAGAGGGATTATCCAAAGACTGAGCCGATGTGGAGTTTGGCCTCAGGTAAAGATATATGAATACTATCCAAAGCTGAAGTTGGAAAATAACATCTCGCAGTTTACCAAGATCAATGATGTTTTCTTCTACGGCATCGTCTACCTTTTGAGGCCAAATATGACTCATGGTCGGACGACTAAGAGCATAGTCACAACAACTGAGAAGTGGGGAGCACTATTTACCCAATTCCCCACCTTCACCTATCTCAGAGCAGCCTAACTTCTTGGGGAAGCCCACTAAATTACTAAGGTATGCTGGCCCTAAGTTGATCTCTGGAGATCTTTCCGAGATAGCTCATAACATACCATGAGAAGTGTCTGAAGAGAAAGAAGGGTGGAACTCCTTTCCCCCTTACAGTGGGCAGGTACACCTGCATTTCCCACAACAAAGCCCGGGAAATGTTCGCAGAGCTAGAACTGCTCAATCTAAAGCACAATTTCTCAGCAAGGCCCACCTTCGATCCAAGAAATTGCCTCCCTAGGGAAAAACTCAATCCGATCCACATTCCATAGATCGAGGATATCTACATCGACCTGTATCATGAGGTCAAACTCAGAAGAAAGGATCACTCTCGCTTGGCCCTGGCAGAGATTATTCAATATGGCATGGCCATCATTCCAAAAGGTTATCAAACTACCGATCAAGAAGTTGATCAGGTGTATCTAGACACGGATGGGGACATCTGGCCGTTTTCCAAAATAGATAGAACAAAGGCACCTCAGACCATTGAGGTAAGGGTTAAAGAAACATTGCGGCGGACAGAACATTGGTGTAGAATGAATGGCCTTATCTACCTCGGAGTAGATTTCACCACGTCCCCTTTGGGCAACGCACTTGTCAGGCCGAAACATCTGCCAAAGGGAAAAGGTAAGGATAAAGAGGGAGAATCAAGCTCCGCTCAAGAAGAAGCTCCGAGATCACTTTTGACATGGAATGCATCAATAATCTTTTGGCTTGCCATGATTTTTGCATACCCTGATGGAAGTAGGTAATGAATATTTCAAGGGCACTTCCGAAATTCTCATGATGAGCGGGAGACTTGTGAGGGTCCCATCCGATCATACAAAGGGTCCCTTCTCAGTGATCGACCATTAGCCGATGGTTGGTAAATTCATGGAATATCCTCTCCCCCATATTACCTCTCCCAAACAACTCGTGAGAATCAAGATATCCCCTTTCATTGCGGACGATGATGAATAGCTTTCTTCTCTCTCTCTTTTCTTTTTTAAATATCTAAGAGTATGTTGGCACAAATGATGACATCATCCATGTTGCACCATGGGATGTTGTCATCCTCGATGCTGCCCAAAGTCAACATTTGACTTTTAGATATTTTCATAATTAGTTGTTGGGTTGCTTTTTCCTTCTCTCTTCTCCTTCTTCTATATATATATATATATATATATATATATATATGATATATAAGAGGAAATATATATATATATATATATGGACTTCTCCGACACATTTTAGATGAAAAATAGCTAAGAAGAAAATTTGATACTCATTTCTCTCGAGTGCATGGAGAAAATATTAATACAATATTGAGAATTTCAATTGAATAAAGGTGTTATGCATCAGAATTTTCTTGTGTTAGATCGCATGTTTATTCAATGGGAATTTACTTCTACTTCTTTTGTCATTTTTTCATCATTATTGCTTTTTTGTCTATACGCAAGTAGGTTTGGATCCATTTATTACCAATCCCAAAACATAGACCTTCCGATCTTTCTTCTTTGGAATTCATTTCTTTTCTCCTTTCGGATCTATCTTATCTTCATTCTTTCCCTTCTACCTTTCCTTTCAATTGGAAACACCTGAGGTCCTCTAGGATGAGATCCCAAATGAATATGCCAATATTGTGAGAAGGCATGGTATTTTCCGCCTTGGTAGAATCCTCAAATAAACGAGGAGTTTCAATTTTCAAGACTCAGAGGGGTTATATCAAAACATTGGTTGGCTGAACAAAGATATCTATCCATCATGGACCTATCTCCGAAGATTTTGGACCAACATTAGGTTGACTATACTAGGGATCGAACATATAATGCAGCGCACTCTCTACCAAAGATGTTATATGCAAAATCCTTGCACCCGATCCCTTTGGGGCTGATTTATTCCCACTGTAACAAAATGCTTCAGTGCACCATACTATTAACCTGCGCCTGCATGGTGTCCTCGCGCCCACGCGAAGGGGGCCTTAAAATTGGAATCCTCATTCGTGATGCTTTAATGGAATATCCGACGGCTAACATGGCTCTTTTGTGTTGACTCACTCCTTATCCTTGAGATCAGCAACTAGAACTGAAACATATGTCTACATCAAGCAAAAAGGCTAACCAAGTCAAAGGGTAAATCTAAGCTTACGGAGGAAGAGATGAAATATAATTATCAAAGGGTCAAAATGCCTAAATCAATAATGCAAAATGTGACCTGACATTAGAGATTCCGAACTCGGTCACATCGACATGTAATGATTTTGGGCTAGAATAGGAGGGTCACAGGAAGTCCTTGGATGGACAAGCTAGTGGGCAGTGGTCTACATTTTCTTAGGGGAATCTCGTCGGTGCGGTAAACAACGAGTTTATGATGGTGGTGGCCTCGCATTTATTACAACAAAGACATAAGGTGTGTTGAAAATGAAAAGGGCGAGGTCATAATCAACCTCACTGCCCGACACTTCGAGATCATGCTAGGAATTCCCCACCACCGACATTTTTGTGGTGTAAGCCAAGAAGACTGCACCAAGGCATGGGAGGATAATGAGGACAAATGCATACGGTGATGAACGAAGTGTACTTAAAGAATAAGAAGGTGATAACCAGGTGGCCATAGGTTATTCACCATAGCGACTTCTCCAAGGAACTAAGTGATACCATCACATTTCTAAGTAGAGTTTTTGGGCTTTTGATGCCCATTACTTTCACAAATGGATGCTCAAGTACCTAGAAACCATGAATAAGAATGTGCCTGAGCAACGCTTTGAGTGGGCGGAGATCATAAGCAGCACCATATCTAAGCAACTCCAACAACTCACCACAACGAGGAGGTTCTACATGAACTCCTACGTAGTCTACGCTGCAGCCTCGGAGAGGGATTATCCAGCATTGAGCCGATGCAGAGTTTGGCCTCAGGTAAAGATATACGAATACTACCCAGAGTTGAAGCTAGAAAATAGCATCTCATAGTTTACCAAGATCAATGATGCTTTCTTTTACGGCATCATCTGCCTTTTGAGGCCAAATATGACTCATGGTCGGATGACCAAGAGCATAGTCACGGTGACTGAGAAGTGGGGGGCACTATTTACCCAATTCCCCACCTTCACCTATCTCAGAGCAGCTAACTTCTTGGGGGAGCCCACCAAATTTCCAAGGTATGTTGGCCTTAAGTTGATCTGTTAGAGCTAGTTCGAGATAGCTCATAACATACCATGAGAAGTGTCTCGAAGAGAAAGAAGGGTGGAACTCCTTTCCCTTACATTGGGTGGGCAGTACACATGCATTTCCTACAACAAAGCCCAGAAATGTTCGCAGAGCTAGAACTGCTCAATCTAAAGCACAATTTCCGGCAAGGCCCACCTTCGATCCAAGAAATTTCCTCCCTAGGGAAAAACTCGATCCGATCCACATTCCACAGATCGAGGATATCTACATCGACCTGTATCATGAGGTCAAACTCAGAAGAAAGGATCACTCTCACCTGGCCCTGGCAGAGATTATTCAGTATGGTGTGGCCATCGTTCCAAAAGGTTATCAAACTACCGATCAAGAAGTTGATCAGGTGTATCTAGACACGGATGGGGACAATCGGTGTTTTTGCCAAAATAGATAGAACAAAGACACCTTAGACCATTGAGGAAAGGGTTAAAGAAATATTGTGGCAAACAGAACACTAGTGCAGAATGAATGGCCTTATCTACCTTGGAGTAGATTTCACCACGTCCCCTTTGGGCAACGCACCTGTCAGGCCGAAACATCTGCCAAAGGGAAAAGGTAAGGATAAAGAGGGAGAATCAAGCTCCACTCAAGCAGAAGCTCCTGAGATCCCTCCTTCTGCCGCACAGGAACAAGTTGTAACTCTGGCATCCCCCGAGAAAGAAGTGGAGGAGAGTGTCCCAATGGGCACATCCATTCAAGATGTTGCCACACCGCAAAACCATGGAGGTTCCCACCGTCCCTTCTTCCCCTTCTCATGTGACTCAAGCGACCATTCCTTTGGTCGTATCCTCTTCCCCATCTTCTACTGTTCCCCCTTCCTCGTCCTCTATTTTCTCTTCTCTCACGGAGCTGTCCCCCACTATTTCTTCTCTCATCTCTCAGCTCCCTTCCATTCCCGCGACTACCTCACCTGCAGTATCTCCCCTCCCATGAGCACTTTCTTGGCCTCTCTCTCGATGCCGCCACCAAGTGTCTCTACACATTTCCCCTCATCCACTGCAGCTGCTCCCTCTTCCACCACTGGTCCCGCTCCCTTAGGTCCAGCATGGCTTTCTCAGCACTTGAGCCAACATAAGAGGAAAGTCCCTATTGCACCAATGGACTTCTCTGTCATCCCAACAAAGGGGGATAAGAAGCAAAAGCCGATAACTCACTTCTCTCAGAGTGCATCGGGAGAAAGAGTAATGGAGATCGTGTATCCCGATCCTTCAAAGGATAAAAAGGATCTGTCTCCTACAGATTATACAGTGACGTAGGTCACAATGGGAACGTCTTCTAAAAGCCTTCAAGGGGAGGCCCTATCTGCGGTGGATGCCCTTTGCAAGAAGCTCCAAGAAGCAAAGGAAGAGAAGAGGCTATTAAAAGAGCAGAACAAAGCATCTTCTCCATGCCCTACGTAGAAAATGGGCAGTGCACCTCCTACAACTACCACCAAAACTCCTGAGGTCCTAAGCCAGGATAAGATAAATGAATATGCCAAAATTGGTGAACAAGGTATGGCAGTTTCCACCTGGAGAGATCAGATCCTCAAAGACAATGAGGAGGTAATTGTCAAGTTCACCGAATTGTATCAGAACATTGGTCGGGTGAAAAAAGGATCTCCAGGTGATTGTGGGACCTATCTCCGAAGAGTTGGACCATGCTAGGTTGCAACACGAGACGTTCTAGAAAATGCTCGACTGCTCAGTCGATGATTTGGTAAAATTCGGCATTTTCGATCACCCCAGGTACCCAAGAAAATCCTTGCGCGTTGGACCGTGTCGATCGGATGGAATTCATCCCCGAGAAGATTGACAAGGTCAAGGAGGAAGCCCTAGATGCAATGCATCAAATGGAGCAAATTGTTCTAAGAATGTCTCCGGGCTTGCTCACTCCTCCTTTCGCCTTGAGGAAGGTAGACGAAACTATTTGGATCTTCAAGGAGATCGTCTCGCAAGGGCTAGGGCTAGAAGTCACTTTTGACATGGAATGCATCAATAATCTTTTGGCTTGCCGTGATTTTGTGGGGTACCTGATGGAGGTAGGTAATGAATATTTCAAGCTCCCTGAAAAACTCAGAGATGAGCGGGAGACTTGTGAGGTCATCGGCGATCATACAAAGGGTCCTGCCCAGGATCAACTTCAGCCGATGGTCAAGTAAATTCATGGAATATCGGACCCAGTTCCATATTACCTCTCCCGAACAACAGCAGAAGCAAGATACCCCCTTTCAGCCGGGATGATGATGAATAGCTTTCTTCCTCTTGGTTTTCTTTTTGTAAATATCTAAGAGTATGTTGGCACAAATGATGACATCATCCATGTTGCACCATGGGATGTTATCATCCACCAAGTTGCCCAAAGTCAACATTTGACTTTTAGATATTTTGTAGATATTTTGTAATTAGTTGTTGGTTTCTTTCTCCTTCTTCTTTCTATATATATATTATTATATATATACTTGGATACTTGTTGTATCCAAGTGTGGACACCTTTTAGATGAAAAATAGAAGTAAGAAGAAAAGGATTTGTACTTTTTGTAACAGATGGAAATATTAATACAATATTGAGACTTTTTCATGTTGAATATATTTTTATGCATCAGAACTTTCTTGTGTTAGATCTACATGTTTATTCTGTTGAATCTACTTCTACTTCTTTTGTCATTTGTTCATCAGTATTGCTTTGTTCATCTATGCAAGTAGGTTTGGCTCCATTTATTACCAATCCCAAAACATAGACCTTCTGATCTTTCTACTTTGGAATTCATTTCTTTTCTCCTTTCGGATCTATCTTATCTTCGTTCTTTCCCTTCTCTCCTTTCTTTTCACAGTTGGAAACACCTCTATTGGGATGAGATCCCAAACCCCCGAAGGCAGAATATTGTGAGACTTGCATGATTCCTCTTTGGTAGAATAGCAATAAATCGAGTTTCACTTTCTTTGACTCAAAGAGGGCTATGCCCTGCACATTGTTGGCTCGTCTATCCATAGATCTATCCACCCGAAATATTTTCGGAGCAACAAATTCACACAAAATTTTCATCATGCTCCGTAAATATTGGAAGGAAGAGAAGTACTAGTAGAATATGTAGATTTAAACATTATGCAAATAAGAATTTTAAGTAGTAGAGGGAATATAAGAAGCAAGTAGAGGACTTGAAAATAATTAAGAAGCAAGTAGAGGAGTTGAAAATAATTAAGATTGAGTATGAGAATCAACCATATGAGGAGAATAAAAGAGAAATTTGGAGTAGGAGAAGCGTGTGGAGGAATAATGTTATATTAAATATGAGAAATGACCACATGAGAAGTTAAAGGAGGTGTTTTTAAGGTGATTTATTATTACTAGAATTTTGTAGTGCCCTAAATCCTTGACCATTGTCGTTTTGGAAATTATACTTTATACTTATCTCATCCTATTAATCATTATGTATTTAAATGATTGATGCCTACATGCACGTCACTCATTTTAGCACTTCTTAGCCACTATTTCACACTTGTTACTCGTCCTTGACAAGTCAAAACCCCACTTTCTAAATATAGAACACATCTTCGAACATATGGCCACCTTATCAAATTGACAAAATTTTATTTACACCCTTGTAAGATGAAGTCACTGATGATGGAAAAATGTGGCCGATGGTTTTGTCCTCTACTCTCTTAATGGTCAATTTTTCAAATTCTTAAGTTAGTATGGTTGGCCTAGTATTGATTGAGCAGGAAAACCTTTATCAACAATTGTTTGTAAAAGTAAAATCATTTCACCCATTCAAAGAGCCTCTAATCTAACATATTTGAGGACCACTTAGGATATCACAACAAATGACTATATTTATAAATCACTCTCATAGGCACATCACCCAATACTAATTCTACATACATTGTATATGGCTTTCATAGGCCATTTTGCAGAGCTATATATTGTATTGAAGATCATTTCTAAGTTTAGAGGGTCCTATTAGGGTCTTCATTATAAAAAAAACATTATTATTGGACATTTTTCATACATTAATTATGTTTAGTAACTATAAGGGTGTTGTCATGTGTTTTTACAAGGACAAAATTCACTAGAAAACAGGACAAGTATGCCACAGTGTCGAAATTTTTTAAAGTCGTACCTTGCCAAGACACCCCATAGGTCAGTTCATCCACAGTATCAACCTTATCATGTCATAAAATTTACCCCTAAGTTATTTTCATATATACCCCTAGGTGATTTAGGAAGCAAAAATCATTCAAGGAAATCTTGGAGTAAAGCATTCAAAAGCGGAGTTTCAGCGGTTTTGGGAAGGGCTATCATTAGCCTTCCTAAGACTATTGCATCACCCTCGGAGTGGATCAGAAGGATGAAAATCATAATGGAGGAGTATTCAACATCCAAAAATGTTTTGGAACATATTTTTAAGATTTTGGGAAGTTTGGGAGATTTTGGAGCCAATTCACCGAAAGCGGGTTTTGGGCTGAAGGAGCTTACACCGTGAAAGAGGACCTGAACTTCAAAGAAAGATTTTGGGAGATCCATAATTATTTTAAATACCAAAAATTATCAATGGATATAATTTTTAATACTCTACATGTTGGGAAAAAACAAATCATCCTAAAACCCAATGCATTTCTCTAGGTAACTCATTATTTCCACACACTACTAGAAATACTAAGAAAAAATGATATATTTTAAGGTGTTTCAGGCATAATAAAGTCTTGTTACCCCTCCCATTATTCTCAAAATTTATTTTTCATGCAAAATCATATAAATAAGTGCATGAAAACTCATCCAGGAGCTCAAGTTATGACATTTCCAAGTTGTTGGCCAAGGTATGTTATTTGATACTTAGCCAAATTTTCAAAGGGACACATGGAAACCTGAGGTTGAGGTGAAATTTCATGTCCCAATTTCACCTTAACAAAGGGAGATGACGTGAAAAAAATTATGCCTTCGCCCCATTTAACCTCTTGGTCACTCATATGACTATGGTGACTTCTATTAAGCTCTTTTTGGCCATTTTTGAGCCCCCTTCTTCGTCGGTGCATACATGACAATTGTCAACCTAAGGTGAGGGAGTCCTTTCGTGCCCTCATTTTCCCTTTCCCAAGGGTACAATAGGTTTAAAATAAAATTCCCCCTCCCTTCGGGTTTCCAAATATTATAAAAGCCACACTTTGTCATTTTTCATCATTCACCCACATTTGCTCCATTTGCACCAAGAACTCTAGCAAAAATTTCTAGATTCCTCCATTTCATTTTTATTTCTTACATTCACTCCATCATCCTCCATGATCTTAGAACTAATTTTCAACAAGAAAATAATCATAAATACATGCTCCACGCTAAGATTTTCTCTAGAATGAAGGTGCACATAAAACTAGAAAATTTCATAACTAAAAACTAGAGCACGGTTTGATCGAGATTTTTGCATTCATCTACATTTTAGAGGGTGTAAAAACCTAGTTGAAATTTTTTCAAGCACAATGTGGAATTTTGCAACAAGAAAGCCCTCATTTCTAGCACTAACATTTAAAAATTTATTATCTTCTCATTACAGAGACCAGATCGAGATAAAATTTCAAACGTGAGATAAAAGTAAAAACCCACATGAAAAAGTTTGTTTCATCAAAAACCAAGGTCCACGACCCCATTTTCTAAAAATATCAAGCCTCTTACACAAACACTGCTATTTTGGAAAGCATACACATAATGCGGTTTGAAATGAAAGTAATGCATATAGAAGTGGTCAGAGAATACTCTCGTGCCAAAGCCCAAAAAGGTGAAAATTGTCATGTACTAAAAATAGTAAATTTCCTATACATGCACTTTTATTATTAGTAAGTCATCCAAAAAATTAGTTTCGGTGGAAGGAGTATACATAGGGGAAATCATATGAGCTAATTTCAGGTCGGGGTAAAGAAAGGTGGAATTTGAGACTTACTAAATAAGTAATTTGTCTTTTTCAATGCGGGGAAGTGTCGGGGGAGCCGGGAAATTCAAGTTCACAAGGTTGTCGTAGTTTCCTATTTTGAGTGATTGTTCCAGTTTCCCATTCATTTGTGCAATCCATAGGTCAAAGGAATGGTGGAAATTCATGGTTTGGGTGATTGTTTCATATTACAGAATGAGAATTCTTGATGTTCAAATGCACTTCTTCAAAGCCTTCAATTAGTGCAACATTGTGGTGATATTGTAAAGGTTGTCGGGTCCATTTTCTAGTTCCAACCTCTTCAGAAGGGATCTTCATGAGAAATGATCATGGCCACCATAAGAATCATTTGATAATTTTTCTAAACACTTAGTTTTGGTGTCCGTAGGTCATCCAAATGAGGTTCCCCATGGTGTAAAACATTCGAGACTCATATATCATCACATGGGAGTATTTCATCAGTTCATCAGTGAGGTTGATCTTTAGCAGAGGTGGCTTCTTCATCGGCACCTTATTCTCTCTCTCTCTCTCATTTCTTCCTCTTCTTTTCTCCCCCCTCTTTCTCTCTCCTCATGTTCTAATTCTTCGTTGAGGTTACACTTTTTCATAATGATTTATTTTTTTAATTAAAAAAGTGACTTTAAGACTATAATGTAATTAGTCACCTTTATTTTATAAAAGGGACTTAAATATTTCCTAAGCATTTGAAAAGTCACATGTTGTAGCAAGGCATATAAAAATCCATTGTGGGGTAGGTGAAGAGTCACATCTCTTTCTATAAAATGTGAAGGCACCCATTTCCAAGGGTTGGTTCTTTTTGTAAACTCATGAGAGAGTAAATCCTTGTGAAGAAAAAACTTGATAGCAAATTTCTTCCACTACCCATTTTATACATTCTTCCACTCTCGTAATGAACAATTTTTAGAAGCATCAATGAAAGATGAGTTTCTACCTTTTTTACTAGGAGGTTTATTGTTACTTTGTGCTCATTTAATCTTAACTGATCTTGTTTCCCATATGCTTAATTGTTTCTTCTTAAAATACATGTGTTGAAATTTCTAATTAATGGGTGTAGGACTCTGATTTTCTACCTAAAACATTAATCCTTCTACCTTTTTCTTGCTCCCTTTCCCACTCTCTTGCAAATTATTCCCTATCAATAAATTGCTATTTTTTCCATAGGGTTAGTGGAGTGCCCCTATTGGATCCTCGGTCGTAAGACCACCACAGGAAATCACCTTTCACACGTGCATGTAAACATGGAGCTACTTTGTTCAAGTAGAGGGACTTGGATTCCCATAGTGTTGGCAAGAAATCCATAGATTTGTACACCCAAAAAAATTTCGCCAACAGTTTTTGGCACCCACCGTGGGGTAGACTTGGCAGCATATGCACCCAAAGTATTACCACATGGTCCAAAAATCCAAAAAAATATAATATCCCAAAATACAAAAAATCAAAAAATTAAAAAAGAGTTCATGGAAATCCATTGCTGAAAGATACACAATCAGTTCCTGCAAGTGACCTTTCGTAATCCATAGTGTCTTTTCATATTCCTATTGCAAAATTTTCTTAGAGTTGGCTAAAGGAAGATATACCAAGCTGAATAGGTTGAGAGGAGTTGTTGATCCCAATTTTGAGGCTCCACAAGAATGAATCAAAGAAAATCCCTATTTCTTCTCCCAAGCCTCATCCTCATCTCGAGAATTTAAGTAGTTCACTTGGTAATCCCATTCAAACTCTTGGTGATACCCCTATGTAAATTCTCCCAATTTTCAACCATCATTGAGAATGAATCCCCGAGTGAAGAAGAACTAAAACTAGAAGAAATATCTAAAGAAGAATTTGGAGAAGCAAGAAGTAAGCAGAAATAGAAAAACAATGGTCGAAGCAAAAATACCTCAACCCATTGTTCCAAGGGAATAAATACATGCCTACTTTCTCTTGAACCCCCTCTTCACAATCTACCAACAAGTTCCCACAATAACATTCCAAATTTTAAAGGTGACGACACACAAATTCCTAAAGATCACATCGTCACCTTCACCACATCATGTAGGATTCTTGGATTCAAACATGAAGATGTTTCTATAAGGTTGTTCATGGAATCTCTCCAAGAAAAAAAGTATAATGGTTCTACCTCCTACCCATTAGATCAATCACTTGTTGGGAGGACATCAAAACCAAGTTTGAAGAAATATTCAAATCTATTGAAGACTGTCAAGATATCCTTGTTCAACTAGACAAATAAAGAAAGGATCAAACAAAACTATGTGAGAATTTGTGGCCCATTTCGATAGGTTTCTCCATAGGATAAAGGTAGATGATACACCATCTCGAAAACAATGTCAAAAGATTCTTCATTAATGCTCAATCACCGAGGTGGGATTCTTCCTTTGAAGTTCCAACCAAGAGATATTACACAAGCACAACAACCACCATTGAATTTGATGATGATCTCATCACATCAGGAAGATCAAGAACCCTTCACGAGGGTAAGGCTCAACATCCTAGAGATGAGAGAGCATATCCATTTCTGCAAAAATCAGCAAATGAAATGGCATCGTTGAAGAGGGAAATTTTTAAGAACGAGCATCATCTCAAAGAAATAACAGAAATCAGATTACATGAACACCATGAAGGCTCACCTTAGAGGTCTCACCTAACAATGCTCATTGCGGAACTCAAAAAGATGAGGAGGAGCTTGAACAAGAAAGTGCGGTGGTAGTGATTCCCTAGAGATCGAAGAAGTAGAGAATGAGACATGAATCATATTCTATGAGTATTCTAGAGGTGATGAAGAAGAAGACACAAATACACCCAGTTTATCATGTGTGGTATTCACTTGTCCTCTGTCTAAAGAGGAATCTTCTTCCTCCACTCCTGTTTCCAAGAGCAAAGAATATTGAAGATCCTCCTATGATGACTCCGCAAAATAAAATAATTAGTAGAGGATCTCAACTTCCACCTTGCATGGAGTCTGCATTTGAGAAACTTGATCCTGTGCAAGTAATAAGGATCCCAAATTCCAAGTAAGTCTTCGATGCTTCTTCCCGAGTTCTAAAGATAAATCTACTCTCGTAAAATCTAGTGTTTTAAAAGCTTCCACTTTACCTTTCAAAAACCCTCTCTGTTCCCAAACATCAACCCCTACTTCCAAGATTTTCCAAACTCCCAAATAATTTTCTTCATCCCCTTTGTCTGTAGATGCCCCTTTTGATTACATTGAACATGTAAACAAGACCAAGGTGTTCATTACCGAAACTAAATATTTGTGGACTCACCCCAAATAGTTTGAGAGATTTGTTTGGTGTATCAAGAGTGGTAGTTCAACACCCAATGTTGTGACTCCTAGTGATAAAGAACTACTACCAAACCCACCTACCCCTTCATCACATAAGATGACTACTTTGAGTGCATCAAAGATCGATAAGGTCGACCCTTTCTATGTCTCCCTTCTCATTGGAGAGTATGTACTGAACAATTGCATAATAGATTCAAGTTCCTCGACAACATGATTCATGTGAAGGTATTCAAGGCTCTTAAACTTTCCATGTATCCACCTAGTGGCTCCTGTTACTCCATTGATTCAAAATAATCCCCACTTGTAGGGAAAATCAAAGATGCACAAGTAGCCCTTATGGAATTTCTAGATAAAATGTATCAATGACTATTTTAGTAGCGGATATCCCGAGAATATTTTAGAATGTTGTTAGGAAGAAGCTTCTCGAGACATGGGAGGAAAATTTAGATGAATTGGTCTTCTACAACCATATCAATCAAAGGAGATGTAGAGAATTTGCTTCCTATGAAAAATATGAGATATACGGTGCAAAGTTCAAGAATCCTAGGGGCCGACATCTTGTATAAAAATAGGAGGATGAATCACTTTGTGACAACCGAGGAGGAAGATGAGATTCCCATTTTGATAGGACCAAGCATTCCTTCTCAAAGAGGCATTGATCTTGAGGAGGTATTGAGAAACTTTGAGTTGTAAGAGGATATCCGTAAGTTTCCAGGATGCGTGAACCACGAAGAAGAGAAGATAGTTTTGGATGAATTTAAATTAAAGGGATCTTTGGACAAGCCTCCCGTGATGAGGAATTTTCTCCTTCCCTTTGAAGATGAATATTCTCTTGAGTATGTCATTCATGAGGAAGAAGCTAAGCCAACCTATGATGAGCTCTCAAAATTTTTGAAGGAAGGCTCTATGCAAGAAATCTTAAGAGCCAATAAGAAATAGAAGATATTGAGCTTAGTCTTGCACTCCTAATGCAAAATTTGGATATGCAAGACAAGAAAGAATCTAATTCAGAACCCTCAATCAATTTAGAGGTCGGACATGAGGAAGAAAACAAGGGGAAGAATCTAATGCCTCTCATGAACCAATGAGAAAAGGATGTGTTAATTACTTTAAAGTGTTATTCTTTCCATTCGAAGGAGAGGATTCCTATGGGATGAAAATTTGAGACTCAAAGTATCAAGGTCTCTCGAATTCAAGGCTCCCCTTGACAAAGAAGCAAAAAAATTCCACGAGCCTCAAGATAATGAAGAAATTCCTCCCAATGGTTTCCTTGAAGTTCAGAATGAAGATTCTTCGAATGAAGGTAAAGGTGAGATTTGGGTAATCTAAAAGAAGAATTCAGATCAAGACATTTTGAAAGCAGTGGTGAACACGAGAGATCTCAAGCTAAATCTTGACCTCTTGGCTCAAGACATGGCCATGCAAGATAGGTATGAGGTTGTGCCTGACTCTTCACTTAACTTCTAAAAACCGCATAACGAGATGGAACAAAAGGATGAATTTGAAGAATCTTGTGGAAAACATGCCAATGAGAAAAAATGGATGGAATGAGAAAACCCAAGATCCTCAATCCATTTAAACAAAAACCAGCCCTAAGGTAGTAATGAGATGGTAGAAGAGAAATCAGCATTAGGGATGAACATAAAAGACAAGCTGGAATTGAAATGGACTTTAAAGACAATAAAAGCAATAGATTTACGAGTGAATACCTAATCATCAAGAAGCTCATGTAGGATCACTCCTACGAAATGTACAAGAAAGAGTGAAAGAACTTGGCTTTCATAAGCCATTGAGGAATGAAGCCTACTTTCTTAAACTAGTCAATGGCTTTCGAAACATCATCATTCAAGGTTACCTTTTCGGGGGTAACTCTTGAAAAGGAAAGTGCTTCAGTGAAAGTGGGTTTTCCCCGCCTTGTACCATAGGTTATTTTTAGGTGTGTGTTTTCCTTTTCCTATTGTGGGTTTCCTTTCCGTTCTGTGTGTTGTGTGTGCATGTGTGGTATTCATTTCTTGTTATCTCTTACAAGTTGTGTGTTTTAAAGCCCAATGGATAAGGCACTGGTCAACGTATTGTAAATTGAGATTATGGGATTTCTCATGTCATGTCCTCATTTTTCTCAGTCCATAACATCTCCCCAAGCTAGAGCCAGCTATTTTCTGTGTTTTTCCAAGGGAAAAATTCACTAGAAAACAGGATAACCATGTCACACGATGTCGAAAAATTGAAAGCCATACCTTCCCAAGACACCCCGAGTCAATTCATCCATAGTAACAGCCTTATCCTATCATAAAAGTTACCACTAATTTATTTTCATATACCCCCTAGGTGATTTAGGAAGCAAAAATCATTCAAGGAAATTTGGAGCAAAGCATTCAAAAGCGGCGTTTAAAGCAATTTTGAGAAGGGTTATCATCAAGCTTCCTCGAGACTAGTGCATCATCCCGGAGTGAATAAGAAGGATAAAAATCATCATGGAGGATTATTTAAGATCCAAAAATCTTTTTGAACTGATTTTTGAAGATTTCAGAGGATTTGGAGTTAGATCACCGAAAGCGGGTTTTTGGGCCTAAAGGAGCTTGCACCGTGAACGAGGCCCTGAACTTCAAAGGAAGATTCTAGGAGCTCCATAATGAGTTTTAACCCAAAAATTTATCAATGGAAATAATTTTTAATACTCTACATGCTGGAAAAAATATATCATCCTAAAACGCCATGTGTTTCTCCAGGAAACTCATTCTTTCCGCGCACAACTTGTAATCCCGAGAAAACTAAAAGGAGATATTTTAAGGTTTTTAATGCGGAATAAAGTATTTTTAACCATTCCATTATTCTCAAAATTCATTTTCCATGCAAAATAACATAATGAAGCACCCAAAAACTCATTTGGGAACTCAAGTTATGACCTTTCCAAGTCGCCGCCAAGGTATGTTATTTGGTACTTAGCCAAATTTTCAAAGGAAAACGTGGAAACCTGAGGTTGAGGTGAAATTTCATGTCCCCATTTCACCTTAAAAATGGAAATGATGTGCAAAAAAATTCTCCCTCCCCCCATTTAACCTCTTCGTCACTCATATGACCCCGATGACTTGTTAAGCTCTTTTTGGCCATTTTTGAGCCCCCTCGTCCGTCGGTGCATGGATGAAAAATGTCAACCTAGGGTGAGGGCGCCATTTTTTTCCCCCATTTTCCATTTCCAAATGGGAAAATATGTGAAAAAAATTCCCCCCTCCCTCAAGGTTTTCAAATACTATAAAAGTCACACTGCCATTTTTTCGCCATTCCCCCACATTTGTTCCATTTGCACCTGGAACTCTGGCAAAAATTTCCAAATTCCTCCATTGCATTTTTCTTTCTTGCATTCAATCCATCATGCCTCCATGATCTTAGAACCAATATTTAACAAGAAAAAACTTAGAAATACATGCTCTAGGCTAATATTTGCTCCAGAATGAAGGTGTGCACATAAAACTAGAAAATCTCATAACTAAAAACTAGAGCACTGATTCGATTTGAGATTTTTGCATTCATCTACATTTTCAGAGGCCATAAAAACCCAGGTGATGGATTTTCATGCACAATGTGGAATTTTTGCAACGAGAAAACCCTCATTTCCTGGCACCGAAATTTAAAAATTTATTATCTTCATTACAGAGAATCTGGATCGAGATGAAATTTCATACGTGAGATAGAAAGCAAAAACCAACATCAAAAAGTTTGTTTCATCAAAACCCAAGGTCCACAATCCCATTTTCTAAAAATATTAAGCCTCCTACATAGGCACCTGTGTTTTTAGCAAGCATACACATAATGCAAGTTTCGATGAAGCAATGTACACAGAGGTGGTCTAGAGAACATTCTTAGTGGTCGAAGCTCAACAAGGTGAAAATTTCCACTTACTAAAAATAGTAACTTTCCTATACAAGAACTTGTTATTATTAGTAAGTAATCCAAAAAATTAGTTTTGGTGGAAGCAATGTACATAGGGGCAATCATGCGAGCTAACTTCATCGGTCGGGTTAAATAAAGGTGAAATTTGACACTTACTAAAAATCGTAAGTTTTCTTTTTCAGTGTAGGGAAGTGTCTCAAGAGCCAAGAAATTCAAGTTCACAAGGTTGTCATAGTTTCCTCTTTTGAGTGATTGTTCCATTTTCCCATTCATTTGTGCGATCCAAAGATCAAAGGAATGGTGGCACTTCGTGGTTTGGGGTGATTTTTTCATATTATGAAATGAGAATTCTTCAATGTTCAAATGCACATCTTCAGAGCCTTCAATTAGTGCAGCAATGTGGCAATGTTGTAAAGGTCGTCATGGTCCATTTTCCAGTTCCAACCTCTTGAAGGGATCTTCATGAGAAACGATCGTGGTCACCAAAAGAATCATTCGACAAAGTGTTTCTAAACACTTAGTTCGTGGTGTCTGTAGGTAATCTAAATGAGGTTTCCCATGGTGTAAAACATTTAGAGACTTAGAGATCATCACATGGGGGCATTAAATTAGTTCATTATGAGGTTGATCTTCAGCAGATGTGACTTCTTCATCGACACAGTCTCTCTCTCTCTTCTTTCTTCCTCTTATTTTCTCCCCCTCTTTCTTTCTCCTCGCATACTACTTCTTCATTGAGGTTGCACTTTTTCATAATGCTTTATTTTTGTAATTAAAAATTGACTTTAGGACTATAATGTAATAAGTCACCTTTCTTTTATAAAAAGTGACTTAAATATTTCTTAAGTATTCGAAAAGTCACATGTTGTAGCAAGGCATATGAAAATTCATTGGTGTAGGCAAAGAGTAACCTCTCTTTCTATAAAATGTAAAGGCACCCATTTTCCAAGAGGTGCTCATTTTTGTGAACTCATGAGGGAGTGAATCCTTGTGAAGAAACAAAGAGATAAAAATTCTTCCACTTCCCATTTCTATATTCTTCCACTCTTGCAATGTATAATTTTGCACAAGCATCAATGAAAGAAGGAGTTTCTACCTTTTTTTTACTAGGAGGTTTCTTGTGACTTTGTGCTCATTTAATCTTAACTAGTCTACTTTCCCATATGCGTAATTGTTTCTTCTTAAAATACGTGTGTTGAAATTTCTTGTTAATGGGTGTAGGACTCTAATTTTCTACCTACAAGATTAATCCTTCTCCCTTTTTCTCACTCCCTTTCCCATTCTCGCAAAGCATTCCCTAAAAAAATTGATAACTTTTATGGAGAGTTAGTGGAGTGCCCCTGTTGGATCCTTGGTTGCAAGGCCACCATAGAAAACCACCTTTCACGTGCACATGTAAACAAGGAGCTATCTTGTTGAAGGTAGAGGAACTTAGATTCCCAGAGCATTGGCAATAAATCCACATATTTTTCCACCGAAAAATTTTCTCACCAACAAAGGGTTTGATGCCTCTTCGAGTATTTTTATGAAATCATTATAGGGGCAACTTGACCCAATTGGACTAACCCCTATTTCAGGTCTTCAAGGAGAAAGATGGGATTTTGAAGAAGGAGAAACGGGATAATTTACAACGTGGATCATGATTTCATAATTATGAACATAGGAAATGAAGATAAAAACACATAAGATCATAGTGGAAAAACCAAAATCTAGAAAAAAAGAACTTACACAAGAAAAGTAATATATAAAAGGTAAATACATCTAGGTGTCTTTTCCTACACATGATTTACTTCATCGTCTCTTGACTTCATCTCCTATATTTTCGGGATATCTCGGTGATAATCTTAACATTTTTTTTGCACTTTTTCATATCAATGTCAATTCATCTCATCTAATAAATTGGAGCAATCTCTTTTAACCTTAATCCACACTTCCTTTATCTAAGTTTCTAGAGTTTGTATGAGATTATATAAATTGCAATATATGTTATTAATATTTGTGATTTGTTGTCATTAATGTATTTATTGTTCTTGTAGACATAAAATCACGCACTTTGGGTAATTACCTAGTCCTAATTACATACTACTATTCATATGATTCCTAAGTAAGAAAGTATTAATTAACCCATGTCTTTGGTTGTCTTTGATTTCTTTCTATTTCCACTTTTGGTCTTGCACACCTTCTTTCTCGGTCGACCTATGACCCTTCAATTTCTCTCGAGTCGGACATTCACACCTAGCTAAGATGCCAGCACCGGGTGCCCCATCCCCTCTAGGCACCTCTGATCTCTTTATAATTTACTCACATATTTTGGGTCCTTTCTATCCGTTTAAGCATCTTATCATTTTGGTAGTTGGCTTTTCGGAGCTAATTATGAAATTAAGCAAGATAATCATATAAATATAAATTTATGTGATCATAATAAGGGACCAAGCACTAAACATTAGCTATCACCACCTAAGGTTGCATCCAAAGGATATTCAAGAGCATTCAAGCATCCATTCAAGGGAAAAGGACTATATTATTCTGCATACACTTCATAGGAGGGGTTATCGGCGACACATGTGATCATTGTGTGACATACTAGTGACCAAAGTAAAAGAACAACAAACACCTTATGACCCTATAGAGGAGAGTGTGTTGAGGATTTAAATAGTCACGGGAACCCAAAACAAGTCCAAGGAACCTATAGGAACCCCTACCCCTCTTCAAGTGCCACGATCCAGGAAAATCATCAATTCACACATTTTTCTTAGTTTGTGTTACACTTCTCCCACTCTTTTCACTGGTTATCACTTGGCACATGACCCAAAATTAATTGTAAAATAGATGAGTCATCTTATATCCTCTTTTTGCAACTAGGTTTTTAATACTTAATTCCTTAATTTACTTGGGCCTATTTTGCACTTAATTATTTATTTATTTATTGTTATATAGCAATTAGATTTAGGCATTTATTTCCATATTTTCTTAATCATTTTGGTGAACCCGTCCTCTTTAAACACACTTAGGATATTTATTTCCTAGTTTCTTGTGTATTTCTAAGATCCTCTCATCATGGATATTTCTATTCATGATTTCTTGCTCCTCTAACTTGAATTAAGAGATAAAATAATCACTCTCTTGCCTACTACGTGCATTCTTTGATATTCATCCGGACATAGTTTATAACACATTTGTAGATGCATTTTCTCAAAGACATTACTTTTGAGCTAATCCTCATGTTGATCTTGTTACTTTCAATAATGATCCTCCTTTATACATCATGATTTTCATCCAAAACATTGGTGTCAAGCATGTTCTAGTCGACAATGGATCTGATCTTAATTTATGCACTTTATCCTTCATTGAGGCTATAGGTATTTCAACTGCTAATGTTAGTGCTTCATCTATTTCTCTTTGCACATACAATGGTTCCGTTCGTCCATGCATAGGCCATATTACTTTACCATTCACCATCGGGCCAAAACCCTTCATACAATCTTATTTTTCATTGAATTTTATATTACATAGATCTCCATCACCGACACATTTTGTGACACCTCCCTTATAAATTCATCCCGCACATGCTCATAGGCTTCATTCACCACTATAGTGTTTTCCTACCATACCTCCACTATTAGAGCATGGTCACACGCTTTCATCACCTACATCAGATGAAGGACCTCCATCCTTCACCCTCATTAGATAGTTCATTTATTCACACGTGCTTGGGGGCATGACACTTCACCTCTCCCCCTACCTCGTCTTAGCATAGTCACAATCATCACCTTTCACATTCTCATACATTCATATCCTCACATTTGGCATACTCATCATATATTCTAGCATCATTACCTGATGACACACTCTTGTGCTTCGGTTCACACTTGACTATTGAGGGATTACTACTACATTGAACCCCACACACTACACCATAGGCATTACACATTGTGCTTCATCATATATCACATGTCATACACCCTACATTCTACATTTAGTCTACAACATTTTGACATTTGTGCATTATATATACACCATTTTCCACACATCTTACATCCTACACTACTTATCCTCCCTACTACATTATTCATTTATCTACATACCATACATATTACACCACGCCTTTTCACACATACTCTACATATCATACTAGTCTTCATCATATAGGAGTCTAGCATTACATTATTATTCTATCTACATACATTACATATCATTCTATACATTACACCTTACACATTCTACACATTACATCCTTACATATTCTACTCATCACATGGTCGATTGTTGTTATTACATATACTACATTATATTCTACATGTTGCACTCACTACCCTATGACGCACTTTAGTTCCTCAGTCCATACTCGACTACCGAGGGTTTACAAATCAAATGGACCCTACACTCATCACACATTTACTATTCCACCTTTCATCATGTTGCATTTCTATGCTAGTGACATACGCTTTAGGATAAATCATCACCTATTTTATCATCTTGTAGTGGTATACACCTTAGGTTACATCACCACTCCCTATTATTCATCTTGTAGTGACATACGCTTTAGGCTAAATCATCACCTATTCTATCATTTTGTAGTGGTATACACCTAAGGTTACATCACCACTCCATACTATTCATCTTGTAGTGACATAAGTTGTAGGCTAAATCGTCACCTATTTGATCATTTTCTAGTGGTCTACACCTTAGGTTATATCACCACACCCTCCTTACATTTTATAGTGATATATGTTTAGTGCTAAATCATCACTCCACATTTCATCTCATTGTGGTACACACTTAGGCTATAATGTCGATGCACATCTCCTCTACATGTCACCTATCATCACCACTACGTATACACACATTCCCTCATAGCGTGCTGACACAACACACACTACTCGGCCATTTCCCAATGACACACTCTCATTTCTGGTTCATTCTTAATCGCTAAGGGCACACAAAATTAACCTCACTTCATACATTTTCATTCACTCGGGGGCACGCAGCTCCTACCACTTCATTTTGCATTCCATTCTATACTTTCACAAAGATGTTGCATATTATGGGTGCTTATACTCTTACTTACTTTTTATTGTTCATGATCACTTTATTATATGTGCTAGTTTGATTACTTTTATATCATTTATATATATCATAAACACATGTGCATTCACACATTCTAGTTGTGATCATAGATACATGTCTCTTACATGCGGCATGGATGCTCACCTTCTACCCTTCCTCCACCTTTGGTCACTTGGGGCATCCATACAATCGTCTCTTACAAGTGCTATTGTTTCACTTCATACTTAGCACTCTACATTACTTACTTCTACACGCTTTTGACATACTAGCTATCTTGCTAACATGCTAATGGGTGCTTCATGTGCATCATTTTTTATGTAGGGATATTGGTTTACATACTTTTTTATTACAATGTCTGCTACTATCTACCTTTGCTTTCTATTGTTTGTGGGCCTTGCCCTATGTTTAGTGTGTGCACTTATTTTGTTTTCGGCCATGATTTCCTTGTGTGTCATGTGACATCATGAGTGATTTCTCATGTTTGCAACCCAATTTGTGTAGAATATTTATCTTCTTGTGTGTTTACATTACATTGTTTGGTAGCTTTTACACTTCTGTGTAGCTTATATATTGTTTTCTTCATGCATGTGTGTTTTCACTTGTCTTTGTCTCACCTTCTTGTTTTTGTGTGCCTTTATTTCTACCAAGAAATTTTCAATGTACAAGCAATTAGCCCTCTTTTGGGGCCGCATGTCTCCTATCAATGGTGTCGCATGTGCCCCTAAAGATGGGGGAATCATTTTGGGGTTTCTACATACTAACACAGAGATTCTACACCATTTTGGTTGATTATATTTAGCGAGTGGGTTCAGACCAGTCTATGAACCCCATACACAGTGGATTTTATAGGACATGGTGTCCTTATCATTTATGGGAATCGATTCATGAGACTTGGAGGTTACAATGGGTGTGCCTCCTACACTACTTTGGCTAGTGGCGTTGGATCGCCCAAAAACTAGGACAATATAGAGATCTCTACACACATTCAGGGAAGTAGTTAGATCTTAGAGGACACAAAGCATTTCCTCCCTACACTTCTTTGGCCTATGGCGTGAGATCTCCAAAAAAATCATAGTACATGATATCCTTCTACACTCTTTCCTAACATGGATCAGGTGCACATGTTCCATTTACATTTACATTTATATTTGCATATTTTTCATACACATGTGTCTTTATCATAGCATTTTTATACTTACATACATATATATATGACTACTTGATATTTTCTCCTTGTAGGTCCATCCGTATGAGAAACAAACAGTCAAATGGGGGCAAGCAAACATACGGCACGCGACGACAATAATACTATGTGGTAGCACACTATAGCACACACATCACACTTTTATGTAGGTACACTACACTATGTGGAAGCTACACACACGTGTTTCACCCTAGGTTCACTCTCATCACTTTTTATTTGCGCAATTTTCATCTATAGTTTCCATGCTCCTCCATCTTTTTATCATTCCATGCTTTTGTCTAGTCCTTCAACACGCTTCTACTACACTCTTCATGGACATCAAGTATGCATCTCTATCTACTTTATGTTACCAAGCTTTCCGCTCACTAACATAAAGTGGGGGAAAAATGTAGTCACAAAATCATGCACTTTAGACATTTTATTTATCCCAGTCTCATACTACTATTTAGAAGGTTCTTGAGTAAAGAAAGTATTAATTAACCCCTGTCCTTTGGCCATCTCTTTTATTTTATTTTGTAATTTTTGACCTATTGTCCATATGCCCAACCATTTTTAGACATCCCACATTATTTTAGCCTCGGCTAGGCACCCAGATTTAATCGGGCACCCATGGGCGCCCTGGTCCCTTCTGGGGGTGCCTCGATCCTTCTAGCACTTTCCGCCACTTTTTAGGCCTCTTCTAGCCGTTTTTCATATTTATCTTTTTTGGGGTTGGCCTTTTTGGGGTTAATTACAAAATTAGAACAAGATAACCCTATAAATATAAAGTTATGAGACCATAATGAGGGACCTAACATCATACACTACTATCACTCCATATAGAGTTGCATCCATCTATTACATTGGCATCCACATAGCTCCATCATCAAGGCACAAGCTAGGAAATTTGCATCACACTTCATAGGGGAGGGATTCTATTCTATTTCATGCACACATTCTATTAAATTTTCTACATTTATTTATTTCTCGTTACTTCACAAAGTGTGATTGACACAAGAGCACATAGGGCACGACATGCAAACACTCACCAAAGCTACATCGGGTCTGAAATGTAGTGTAACGCTCAGTTAGTACGCCCATTGTTGTGGTAGGTGAGGTCATTCCGACTCATTATTTTTCATCTTTATTTTTTAGGGTTTTGATACTTCCTTTGGGTCTTTCGTGGGTTATTTCTTACTCTTGGAATATTTGGAGCATTCGACGCAGTACATAAAAATTAATACAATAGACAGTTAGAGTTTCAAATCACCTTCCGAACCCTGTGAGCACCGGTTTTGGACATTTTTCCCATACTAGGATGCCTAAATTCCTTACCAAAGCACCCGTGGGTGCCTTAGTCCTCTTCTAAGTGCCCCAATCTAGACACGTCATCCAGATCTATCCTTTTCTGAACTCTTACATAGTCATTCTTGCTTTTTGATTTTTATAAATCAACTGCGACCACGATCTGACAATCATTAGTTGTCAACTAAGTTATTTCCTTTCCTTCTTGTACATTAGGGTTTTTAATTTCATTAGTTTATTTATGTATCTCATTTACATGTTGTCTTAGTACACTTATTTGTTGCATTTATATGTCCTCCTAGATTAGATTAACTATACTTTACTACATTAGTTTAGTCAATTTTAGTTAATCAATCCATGCATAGGCCATATTACTTTACCAATCACTATGAGGACGAAAACCCTTCATACAATCATCTTTTTCATTGACTTCCCGAGTTTAGTATAATGTATTACTTGGTATACCATGGCTTTATGCCATGCAAGCAAATAACCTCTACGGTGCACATATTGTCAAATTCTTACATGAGGGAATTGAATACACTATCACCATTGATCGTGAACCATTCAAATATTGCAACTATGACCCCACCACTACACTTCCCACTCCTGCATCTGCTCTCACACGAAAACCACAACCTATGGATTTTCCATCTCAATTAGAAGGTACTATTTGCATGTTAGACATTGTTCCATCCACATAATCACCCCCCCTCTTGCTACTACAAATTTTATGATACTTTATCGAGGGCATGTCCAAGCATCGGACATCGTTCCACCTACTTTACTCTCTCATGTGTACCCACTATTAGCATGTCCTCCTTTTAAATGTACACTTTTCATGAATGAATATTATTGGGAGCATATTCATTTGATCCTACTTGACTTTGAAACTATATGTACGCATGATGACTTGACTCGATTAGGCTTAGCTTTGAAGATCTCTATCCCCAACCTCATATATCATAGCTTTATCACTATTACTATTGCTTATGGTCTACATGTATTTCATCTCACATTCTTTCTTGTGCGAGCTCCTTGCTCTTCTCCACTTACATTGGGGAAATCTTAGATTGATTACATTGGGGCTACTTTAGACCCGATCATACTAATATCTTATTTCCTATGCCCTTTGGTCTTGTTTTCATTTATAATGACTCATTCCTAGGCCATTCACAATACCTTACTCAGTGGTATGTACATGGCTGCCCACTTCCTCCTTTCACCGATGAGGAATATGTTATGGGCATGTATAATCTCGCTTAATGGCTCTTTACTTGATCATCCCAACACTATTTATTACCAAGTTTTCGATGCTTCTCCATATAGATTTGACCATGACAATGATGACATCCTAGATGACATTACTTGATCTCTTTCATCATCATACATTTGGGGGCATCACACTATTTCTTCCCCCATTTTTCTAGCATCGAGACACATCTTACTTTCTCATCATTTCACATTCAATCTCCTACATACAACATGCACATCTTGATACATTAGTATCGTCATTACCTAATGATGCACTCTCGTGATATGGTTCACACTTGACTATTGAGGGCATCTTATATACATGAACCTTACACACTACACACTACACACTACACATTTTCACACGCTTGACCATATCACACATTTTACACTTGACACATTTACAACACATATCTCTAGCATTGCTTAGTCACACTACACACTACACATTACACTCTTCACACATCAAGTGTTATTTACACCTCTTTCTCTTGTAGCATCTACTACACAATTTGTGTCTTATTCACTCTATACATTCACACTACATCTTCCTCGCATCTACTTTCATGCATTACGCTCATTACCCTATGATGCACTTTAGTTATGCGGTCCATAATCAAATGTTGAGGGTCTACAACTCAAATGGACCTCATCACACTCACTCATTGGCTCACACTCTCTACGATTTACGCTTATCGATCACATCTTTCTAGTGCACATAATTCAAACCATTTCCGATGACACACTCTTTTTCTATGGTTCATTATCGATTGTTGAGTGGCATATATAAATCAACCTCATCTCATGTATTTACATCCACTTGGGGGCACGTGGCTCCTATCATTCACTCTACATTCCATTCCATCTCATCCACATCATACTGCATATCTTGGTCACATTTAGTCTTTCTTGCATTTACTTGTTACATGTACACTTTATTACACATGCTAGATAGATATCTTGTATGTCATTATCTTTATCATATACACATGTGCATTCACTTGCTTTCTAGTTGTGATCGTAGATTCTACGAGATCCCTACATGTAGTAAATATGTTTGGCACAATACCTATTATTACCGGTCCACGGTGGCTCCTAGGGGCATCCACTTTCATACACTACAAGTGCTATCATTTCATTTCTATAGCACATTACTTTATCATATTATACATGCCTTGACATACTTTTTTATCTTTCTAACATGCTAATGGGTGCTTCATGTGCAACATTTGTTATGCAGTCTATTTTCTTCCATGGTTTTCTATTACATTATTTGTTATTATCCGCCTTTTCTTGCCATTATATGACATTGTTTGTGGGATTTTCCCTTTGTCTTGTGTGCACACTTTCTGCTTTCGGCCATCTTGACCTCATTTGTCTTGTGATATTGTGAGTGATGTCACATGTTTGCAACCCTCCTTTTGTGGTCTACTATGTCTTCTTGCATCTTAACTTACACATTGTTTTCTTATCTTACTTGCGTGTTTATCATTACTTTACTTGCACTAACACTTGTCTCCTAGCCACTTTGTTTTTGTGTGCCTTGGTTTCTACCAAGCACACTCCCTCCCCCTGCGGGCACAATTTTAGTACCATGTTCGGACCTCCTTTGGGCCACATACTCCTCAGTGACGTCGCATACACCCCAAATAAGGGGGCATCATCTGGGTGAATCATTCATCCCATACATCGGTACAACACATTCATCAACATCAAACAAGGCTTCAAAATATGACTTGGGTCCTTACTACAACACATACACCATCACCCAGACCAAGACAGCACACACTGGGCACCCTTGACCCTTCCTGGATTCCTATGACCAGGCGGTACACAACATTCTTGAGTGTAGCACAATCTTCAACACTTCACACATTGGCTTTTACAGGGCATGTAGTCCTTAGCACACAACATACAACATTTTTTTTTTAGCATTGGGTTGAAATTGGTTCAAGTTGGATCAGATTTTTACACACCATCTATAGTGGTGTTCGTACATTGGGAAGAAATTAAAGGTTGGAGGATGACACCTTAATTTTATCCTTACACTTCTTCCAGTTCTTGGTGTGAGATCACCCGAAAAACTTCAGTAGCCGACATAAGCGGTGTGAGATCGCCCAAAAAACTCGGTCTTCTACATCATCTTCAGGACCCTTTCTACACTCTTTTTCATCACGAGATCATGTGCACATATTCCTTTATCACATTTTTCCACATTTGACACACTTTCTTACATACTTTTTTACACATTTTACTCATATACACGTGTATTTGACTATTTGATCATTCTTCTCTTTTGCAGGTCCATCTTTATGGGAAGCGGTAGTCAACATCATTCACATCAACATCAACAATAGGTACAAAGGTGACATCTACACATGCATTCCCACCCTAGGTCATCATCATCACTTTTTGCACTTTCTCCTCTCTAGTTTCCACGCTTCACATTTTAATCACTCCATGTTTTTCCTTGTCTCTTGGCACACTTTCACAATCGATCTACATGGTTGTCAAGTATGCATCTCTTATCTACTTTATATTATTGAGCTTTCACTCAACAATATAAAGTGGGGGAAAATTTAGACACAAAATCATGCACTTTGGGTAATTATCTAGTCCTGATTACATACTACTATTCATATGATTCCTAAGTAAGAAAAGTACTAATTAACCCATGTCTTTGGCCATCTTTGTTTTCATTTTATTGCCACTTTTATTCTTGCACACATTCTTGCTCAGTCTGATGTACGACCCTTTAGTTTCTCTGAGTCTGGACAATGGCGCCTAGCCGGGACGTTAGTGTAAAGCGCCCCGTTTCTCTCGGGCGCCGCTAACTTCTTTGTACTTTACTCACATCTTTTGGGTCCTTTTTAGCCGTTTAAGCATCTTATCTTTTGGGTAGTCAGCCTTTTCAGTGGTTAATTATGAAATTCAAGGAAGGGAATCATATAAATATAAAGTTATATGATCATAATAAGGGACCAAGCACTAAGCATTAGCTATCACCACCTAAGGTTGCATCCAAAGGCTATTCAAGAGCATTGAAGCATCCATTCTAGCATTCATTCAAGGGCAAGGGACTACATTATTCTACATACACTTCATAGAAGGGGTTAGCAGCGACCTCAACAATCATTGTGTGGCATACTAGCGACTAAAGGAGAAGGAAAACGAATACCTTGTGACCTTGTGTAGGAGGTTTTTTTAGGATTTTAGCAATCACGTGTGCCAGTAAACAGTCCAGTCACCCATAAGCACCCCCCCCTCTTCGGGTGCAAAGTCTAGGAAGATCGTCAGTTCACACATTTTTTTGAGGCTCTATGCGACACTTATCCCTCTCTGTTCACCTGGTCATCACTTCAAAGCACAATCCAGAATTAATTGTGAAACAACTAAGTCATCTTATCTCCTCTTTGTAACTAGGGTTTCAATACTTAATTGCTTAATTTGTTTGGGTCTATTTTGTACTTAATTGTTTATTTATTTACTACTACATAGCAATCAAATTTAGGCATTTATTTCTATATTTGCTTAATCGGTTCTAGTTCATATTTACACATAGTAATTACTATGAATTAGGAAAACCCTAATTTTGATATTACAAATTCAAATATACATTTTTCAATTTACAAGTCTTATCTTGATTAAAAACCTCATTGATAATTTCGACCTTGAGTTTGAGATTGAAACTCTAGCAGAACACTCAGTATGTTAGTTATTTTACTAGGATTTTTCAAGAGATACTTTTAGACATTAAAAAATCATTGTATTCTAGATTGGTCATAAAAAATATCCTATTTCACTTTATTGTTTTGATTACTGATAAAACCTTATAAACAGTCAAAACACTATCATTGAAATGAGTCTTAATAGGGGTTGGTACAATTTTAGGATCAACATGAGTCTCATTAAGAATAGTCATTTTTCTTTTTGTACAAACTCTAGGATGAATTAAGGGAATTCCAAAAAGATAAACTAAATTAGAATTTAACCTAACTCTTCCTTTTGCAGAGTGTTCAATCTAAATTTGGATGGAATTAAAGATATATCGTACAAATTACAATTTGTAACCAATATTTAACACACAAGAGTTAGCAATAAAAGATTGAAATAAATGAAACAAATCCTAGGGTGATGAATTATATTACCAAGATGCAAGAGCTAATCCCTAGAATATTTCCACAAGTGTGCGTTTACACAAAGTGAAAACCTTAAGGGTTGGATGTTCAATCAATGTGGATTCACCAAAATCAAGTTGTGGAAAGTGGTTTACTCTAAAAATGCTCTACACTAACAATAATATATGGGTTAATAATTAGGCCTAACTAATATAACATACCAAATCATACCTAATTATAGAAATATATGTATATTCTAGGAGTATAGACAACATAAGAATATATAGATTTACTCGCAATATAATGTGAGCTTCTTGAAAATATGTTGTAAGAGAATTGGATTTGTTAAAATAACACTTGAGTCGTCCCTAATCCGTAAGTAGTGGCTATTAATTGAAAGTAGAAGATATGTCCAAATCACAATGTGAAACAAACTCAAAAAAGTAGAATTTAGCCACCTTGACAAGAATTGTGTAAACAAATTTAATTGTGTGGGCAATATGCACATTGTAGAGATGATGTCTACAACATAACATAATTGGGTAAACATCATGCAAGACAAATTATAGCCAACTATGTAATGGTGCATGATGCTTATCCAATTATGTTATGTTGCTCATCATAGAGATGATATTTGCGATGGGTAAGTATCATGCAAGACAAATTATATAATGTTACCCAACTATATTATGTTGCATGATGTATGATATTTATCCATATATATTATGTTACATGATATTTACCTAATCGTATTATATTATTGACATCATCTCTATGATGTTCATATCTCCCACACTAAAACATGATATAATTTACTATTCCATGATGTTTACAGGTGCAAACATTATCTCTCCAACAACAAAACATATCCTTTGCCACCACCCACATCATCAAAGTTCTATCATCGTATGCAAATGTGCTTACCTAGAATTACTATTGCATGTCTAATCACACATAATTTAATTGAGGCAGATAATGATAATGATAACGATCAAAGCACTAATGTTATAAGAATAATCTTCGCATTTACAAAAAAATAAATTAATTAAAGAAAAAAAGGGCCGCTTGGGACAAAAGAGGCTTGCAACACCTTTCAAATCCTGAATTAATTAAAAATTGAAGCGCCCTCGTAATTGACTTTAATGCCTCACATGATTAATTAGGAATGCGAATGGTTGGTTGGTCAAATATTTAGATATAAGGATTAGATATTGTGCCGATACCATTGCTTAAAATAATCGCCTACGTTGCTAATTGTGGGAACATTATCCGTTCGTACGGATGCATTCCACGTTTGCTATTATCTTTCTTTTTGAAAGACAATTAACATTGACAATAAGTTATAGGGATTAATAATTATATTATTTTTTCACAAATTTCTTGTTGATACGTGAAGAGTGTCCTCAATCAAGTGGCACCTCATTGAAAATATTTTTGTTCATGATATTCCATAGGTACTAGGTACTATTGATCACCTCCACCTTGAGGGTTGGGTTTAAAGTGAGAGACGTTAAAAGCACTATCAACACCAACCTCTAGCCTTAGAGAGAATTTGGCAATGTCATAGAACCACATGACGTATCAAATTGATCGGCGCCATATTGAACAACACTTTGAAATTGGAGACTTTGTTTTTGTGTTATTGTAGCCGTATAAGCAACTCTCCTTGAAACAACTGAAGAAGGATAACAAACTTTCACCTAAAAACAATGGTCTTTATCGTGTTTTATAAAGAATTGGTAGTGTCACATACAAATTGGAGCTCCCTCACTCAACCAAAATACATTCAATATTGCATGGTTCTTGCTTGAAGAAGGTCATTGGACAGAAGTTGTATGCTCAATTAGTATTATTTGAGCTTGATGGTGAGTGTTGAATCATCTTAAAGCTTGAAGGCATTATTCAACCATGCACAAGTGGTGAGGACAAAGTTCATTATGGGGTCCACTGAAGAAGTGGAATTAGACAACGAAGATACCACATTCATGCATCATCATCCCGAAAATTCCAACATTGGGGACAATGCTTCTTTGAAGGGAGGGGTATGTTATGCCCTTGATCCCATGTCATATATCGAGATATGTATGGTGACTTATGACTAACATAATCTCTTATCATGTCATATCTCTTTTATTTATGCTTGCGTACACTTATTAGGTTGGTCTATGTAGTTTACCATAACATAGTAGGCTACATATAGGAGTTAGTAACTCATAGATGATCATCATATTGAGCACTTGAGTATCGTTTGGAGCCCCTGAAGTGGCTAAGTCATTATACTTGCATATTGTGATATTTTCTCTCTACTTTGGTGTTTTATTATTGTTGATATTCATATCTATCAACGTAATTTCATTACAATTATCAAGTAACAACAACCAAATGCTAGTTGCATCAATACAATTGCACTTTTAATAAGAAAATAACTATGTGGTTTCAAAGTCTCTTCGAGTAGTAGTGCTATGCGGGGATGCAAGGTTACATTAACCAAAGCTGCTAACCCTTTTTATAAGACTTTCGAGGAAGCTAGGATATTAAGAGAAGATTGATTTAGCAACTTGCATGCATCTTTCGGATTATAAATCATACATAGAGAAATACAATTAGTAGTCACAAGTGGTCATATGGTGACAAATCCATTTTCTAAGTGGATGAAGTCCGTGCAACTCCAAACAAGTTGTAAAGTTTGATTTTGTCATGGTGCTCATTTTTTCCAAAGGGAAATATCACCTCTAGTTTAAAATATGAAGCACTCCCAAAGGTTTTCCAACATTTTTAATGGATTTCACACCCAAAACAACCCTAAAAATGTTGAAAGATGAGTGCACTTATCCTCTTTTCAATTTTTAATATTTAGCACGTGCCTTAATTAAATCAAATATCTTTTAGTCATTTACTATATGTTCATATTTGAAGGTTATATGTGGCTTTAATAATTTGAATTTTGCAATGTTTCTATTTTTACAATCCTAATTAGGTCCTAAACAATTTAATATAGGGTCTAATCAAAATTAGGTTTTGCATATTACACTACACTCAATTTCGGTCATATATATACCAATAAATGAGTATTATGTATGCACATAAGTAATGATGGAAGAATAAGTGGGAAGAACATTAGGGAGAAGGGATAAATACATGTCTGTGCATGTAACAAGGAAGAAGGTGCTACATGTTCCTAATTCTAGTTTAGATATTTCGTTCATGGACTTTTAGTGTAATATTAGTCACCTGGTATGCTTAACTTCATGTTGGAACAATACTCTTCCTTGATTTGATGCATCAATTAGACCTATGACATATGGACAATGATCTTTTCTTTAAAAGTTGGTTTCTTATTTTGGATTTATATTGTATGGTAATTGTATCTAATTTCTTGTAGTGTAGGGCTTATGAGTTTCTTTGTATTATATTTAATTTTTTATCACATTTACAATTTACCATCAAGTAAGGGGCTCTAGATATTATTGTAAATTATATCTTGTTTTGAGATATACATCTATTACTTATTTTTATTATATGAGTATGAATGCTTTGCTCACGTTTTTATAGTTAATGAATGCATATGTTTGTTTCAAATTTGATTACAAAATTGGAAAGAAAAGTGTTGTTTTGTTCTATTGGGTTATGTAAAATTGAGACATAGACTCTACTTATCCATTTCTAGTTGTAGTTACTTCAAAGTTTACAATGCCTATATTTAACCAAAAATTCATTTTGTGCATATTCTCCAATAATTGTAGAGGATTTTGTTATTTTGTTATATTTATATTTAGCACAAATCCTTCATGTCATGACATGGTTGTTCATGGCTTAGTTTGTTAATATTATTATTGTTCATCAAGTAGTAGTGTGAATCTTGTGGGCAATCATGGTTGGGGATAGACCATGTACTTTAATTAATTTATATAGTTTAAATTTTCATAATTATTCACCTCTTTTCTTCGCATGACACATCTTCATTCGCATAAGTAGGAGACATTTGTTGTTTTGAGTTACCAAGTCGGAGTTCTAATTGTAATAACACTTCAAAGGATTCTACATATAAGTAATGTCACATTCTTTCCTTGTTTTAACATCATTAATATTGTTAGGCCCTTAAGCGTAGGTCATATATTAGGGATATGGATGATTGACTTCAGGGCTAACATAATCTCATATCATGTCATATCACATTTATTTATGATTTCATATGTTTAGTAGGTCGGCCTTTGTGCTTTGTATAACATAGTAGGGTATATATAGGAGTTAGTAACTAGTATATAATCATCATATCTTTGTGGTTTTATTATTGCCGATATTCAAATGTATCTAAGTAATTTCATTACAAGTGGTATTAAGCACTTGAATCTTATTGTATGGTTTGGAGGTCACCCTATTAAAGTGGCTAAGTCATTCTACTAAGTGTTGTGATATTTTCTCTATATTTTAGTGTTCTTTGTGGTTTTATTATTGTTGATATTCAAATTTATCTAAGTAATTTCATTACAAGTGGTATTAGAGCTTTGATTTGGGCCAAATATAGGTCCAAACCCTAATGTTAAATATTCCACTATATCTCCCAAAAGGTGGCGAATATTTCTACAATTTTTTTTGGATAACATAGTAGGGTATATATAGGATTTAGTAACTAGTATATGATCATCATATTAAGCACTTGAATCTTATTGTATGGTTTGGAGGTCACCCCCTTGAAGTGGCTAAGTCATTCTACTTGCATGTTGTGATATTTTCTCTATATTTTAGTGTTCTTTGTGGTTTTATTATTGTTGATATTCAAATGTATCTAAGTAATTTCATTACAAGTGGTATTAGAGCTTTGATTTGGGCCAAATATAGGTCCAAACCCTAATGTTAAATATTCCACTATATGTCCCAAAAGGTGGTGAATATTTCTACAATTTTTTAAACTCGAAATGGTGAAACTAGTCAAGTAAGCTTCTCTCCATATTTAAAGACATTTTGACTTTGTTTTGCACAAGTTAAATCTATTTTAAGATTTTTCATTAATTCACTTTACATGCTGCAATTTTTAGAATGTTTCTAAGTTTCTTATATTTTAAAAAGCTTACCAAAAATTAGCAAGTTTCATTCTCTATATTTTTCTTTATTCGGGAAAAAAAAACATATGAAACCATAAACCATTTATTCCTATCCTAATCCCTATAGCCTAAGACCCAAACCCTATATCATGAATCGAGACAAACTAAAGCTCAATGAAAGGGGTAGTACACTCGGTAATGAATCCAAATAAGGAAGATATGGATTCTAAATATTCATCTTTTGGGGTATTGGAGGTAGTCACCCAACTAGGTGAATAAAGATGACATCAATAATATGAAGGATGAGTTTGATAATATGTTATACTCAATGAAGGGTGAAATGAGGATAGATTGTGAAGGGTGAAATGAAGGTGGAATTTTAATCAATGAGGAACGAGTTGATGCACATTAGCTTATTCTTGAATTTTGGAATGAAATTCCATTCAATTCTCATGGGTTCCTTAAACAATGCACACTAAATTCAAACCACACCAACCAACATAGATCCTATGTACAATTCAATGGATCTTCTAGCCGGTGGTGTAACATGACTCCAATAGTGGAAATGTGCAAGAAAGGTAAGTTTTAAGACCCTCCCTTAAAAAAACCATAGATATTACTTGGCGAATTTATAAAAGCGACTATTGAAATCTTGGCGAATACACAAATTAAAAGGAAATTTGTACCGATAGAAATTGTTGGCTATTAGCATTATGCTACCGGATAGTAGTATTATGTTGTCATCTAGTAGTAAATTTATCCTTTTATATGTAGTAAAGGCGATTTGAGTACAAAAATTGGGTATTACTCTTGTAAACACTAGGCGAATCAACCCAAAAAATTAACTTGTACCCATAAAATTTAGGCAAAATAGTAAGTGACCTAACACCTCAAAATTAGCCAAATCTAAATTAAAAATACCCAAATATTCATGAATTAATGAAGATTAGTCACTAAATTTACACTTTGTGCAAATTCAATGGCAATGATCCGATCAATTGGATCAACCAAATGGAGTTTTTTTATATGCATCAAGTCCCATGTGGACAAAAGGTGGTAATGACATCCTTGTATCTAGAACTAGAACAATTAATTCAATATAGATGGATGTGTAAATAAAATAAAAAGAGGCGTATTTTGCTACCTAGTCTATGTTCACTAATGAGCTCAAACACATTACACTAATAACTTTATAAAGAAATATTTTAGCTTGGATAATCAATCTAAAAAGATAGGTACAATCAATTATTATATCCAATAGTTCCAAAATTTATCCTTACAAGTCGATGACATCTCATAAGATCATCTAAATGATATGTTCTTCAATGGACTTAAGGATAAAATTCAACTTGATATTCACCTTCTTAATTCATGTTTGATATCGGAATCTATGGTAGTTACTCATCGAGTGGAGGAAAGATATTTGGTAAAACATAGGGGTCTCACTAATCAAAATGAACACATGATTCCAACACCACAATTCCCCAACCAACATGATTGAATCCTAAACAAGTCAAGAGAAGTGAAAAAAAGGTCTACATTACAGTAATGATAACAAGTGGAAAATGGACATAAATTTCTTGAGAAGAAGTTATTCTACATTGAGGGTTCCAATGAGGAGGAAGCAACCGGTGAAGATAAAAAGGTGCATGAGATTGAGGTTGAAGAATCTCAACCATCTCTTACCATTTCATTTTAGGAATTAGCATCCTACAAACCCTCAATTTTTTTGAGTTCATATAAAAAAAGGGTGACAATTTACTCTCAAAGTACTCACAACTTCATCAATCATAAGATGTCTTTACACTTAAATTGTTTCATTTATCCATCTTTAGACTTTCAAGTCATGGTTGTGGATGGAGGTAAAGTTAGTTGTCAAGAAAGTATCATAAGATTAATATATCCATGGGAGACCACCTAGTAGAGGGCCCACTAATACCATTTCAATGTGGGGTGCAGACATTATATTAGGGTTCCAATGTCCTACTACCTTGGTAATTGTTAAGATGAAATTTTATAATTTCTTCATGCAGTTCCATTTCGAAGAGAGAATTTTTTTAAGTTAAGTTAAGGTCAAGGAAAAAGCTACAAAATTGGTGAGTTCTCATAAAATGTAGAAGATGCTAAAGTAGGGTGTAGATGGGTTTTTGGCATAACTATTTTCACTAGAAGCTTAACCATCAAAAGGTCATATACCATCAGATCTATAAGTAATATTAATTAGCACTCAATTGTTTTGGGGGATATGTCGAAAGGGTTACCTCCCAAAAGAGATCATGATCATGTTATTCAATTGGTACCAAGAAGCCAACCACCCAATATTCAACCTTATCGGTACCCTTATCTATAAAAGAGTGAGATTGAAAAGATGGTACACAAGATGTTAGAAGTAGGTATTATTCGCCATAGTCATATTGCTTACTCTTCTCCAGTGGTGATGGTACAAAAAAGAATCATGAAGGTTGGCATATGTGTCCAAACTACATGGAGCTAAAAATACACACTAAAAGATAAGTTTCCTATTTCTATCATCGAGGATTCATTAGATAAGTTACATGGTGCTATTTATTTTACAAAATTATATATTTAATCAAGATATCATCATATTAGAATTAACGATGGAGATATTCATAAAGAAACATTTAAGACACATGAGGGCCACTATTATTTTTTTTTTTCTAATTTCAGTTGACCTTATAAATACACTCTCTACATTCCAGAGTTTGATGAATTCAATCTTTAGCCAAATTTGTGAAATTTTATCCCCTGTATTCTTTGATGATATCTTAATCTACAACAAGACATGAGAGGAACACTTTCATCACGTCAATAAATTTCTTGACACTCTTGAACAACACCTTTATGCCAAGCCCTCCAAGTGTGCTTTTGGAGTCATGGAGGTAGAATACTTGGGTCATATCATTTCTCATGAAGGTGTAAAAGTGGATCCTCACAAGATCCAAGCCATGGTGGACTGGAAGAATCCTAAAATCTCAAAAACCTCAAGGGATTCTTAGGGATTACTGAGTTATTATCATATATTTGTGAATATTTATGGTAGAATTACAACACCAATCACAACTTTATTGAAGAAAGACTCCTTTCATTGGAATGAGGAAGCAACCCAAACGTTTGAGGCACTAAATAAGGCCATGTGTACGCTCCAATTTTGGCTACCCCCGATTCCTCCAAAATATTCATTATCGAATGCAATGATTCAAGGTATGGCATGGGTGCAAGACTCATGTAAGAGGGGTGCCCCACCACATTTGTGAGTCATCAACTCAAAGGTAAGAACCTATCAAAACCAACTTATGAGAAGGAAATGATGCTTATTCTTTATAAAGTCAAATAATGGAGACCATATCTCATGGGTCATCACTTCAAGGTGAAGACAGATCATGATAGTTTGAAATACTTCTTGGAGCAATGACTATCATCTGAAGAACAACAAAAATGTGTCACAAAGATGTTAGGATATGACTTTGAGATCATTCAAGAAAGGAAGGTAAATTATGATAGATGATACACTATCTAGGAGAGATGAGTTTGCATAAGCATTTTTATATGAAATGTTCATACTACATGTAGATTGGGTAGATCGGGAAAGATAAGAATGAAATAATGACACAAAGATCCAAACTCTCATTCATAATATCCAATAAGATCCAAGTATTTTAATAAAATGTGTATGGAAGGGGATTGTAATACAAGGATTGATTGTACTTATGCAAGAACTCTACCCTTAAAATTCAACTTTTCCTAGAGATCCATGATTCTCCGGTGGGTAGCCATTTAGGGTTCTTGAAAACTTATCACAAAATTAAGTAGGATTTCTTCTGGGAAGGGTTGAAAGGGAAGTCTAAAAATTTGTGGCGAGAATACTTGGTGTGTTAGTGTAATAAGGGAGAAACTATTAAGTTGTCAAGCCTTCAACAACCTCCATCTATTCCTAGTGAGCAGTGGGCATAGGTTTCCATTGATTTCATCACAAAATTACCCAAATCTAAGGTGAAAAGTGTAATCACGGTAGTTGTAGATAGGCTCACCAAATATGGTGATTTTTGTGCCTTATCACATCCCTTTACAACAAGTAAAGTCGCCATATCTTTTATGGTTCATAATCTATATGCTACACCCAAGATTATAGTTAAGTGATCGTGACCCTATATTTACTAACAATGTTTAAATTGATTTATTCTCATGTTTGGGCACTCAACTAGCTTGTAGTTCATCATATCGTCCCCAATTTGATGGACAAATTGAGGTAGTAAACAAATGTATGAAGGGGTATCTTTGATGCTTTGCTTTAGATAAGTAAAAGAGATGGGTTTGGTGGCTATCACTTGCATAATGGTGGCATAACACATTATTTCATACCGAATCCAAAATGTCTCCATTCTTGACATTCTTTGGTTACCATCCACCATCAGTCACCTCCAACTTGAAGGTCCAACCCAAAGTGAGAGCAATCAAGAGCACATTTAGCACCACTAGCAGGTACTCTCTAGCACTAAAGAGAGCTTGAGAATGACACAAAACTACATGAAGCAACAAGCTAATCAACACCATAGTGACCAAAGCTTTGAAGTTGGAAACTTTGTGTTTATGTGATTGTAGCCATATGAGCAATTATCTTTGAAACAATAAAAGAAATATAACGAGTTTTCACTTAAATACTATGACCTTTATGAGGTGTTGTAAAAAATTGGTAGTGTGGCATATAAACTAGAGCTTCCTTAGTGAACTAAAATACATCCAGTTTTCCATGTTTCTTGCTTGAAGAAGGTCATTGGGCAAAAGATGTCTTCCCAATTAGTATTACACAAGCTTGATGAAGAGGAATGCATCATTTTGGAGCCTGAAGGAATTCTCGCAAATGCACACTACGAAGTTGAGGACAAGGGTCATCATCGAATATTTGATCAAGTGGAAGAATTTGGACATTGAAGATGCAACATGGGGGAAGAAGCATTCCGATAGCAACATCAAGAGATTACCAACATTGAGGACAATGTTGCTTTGAAGGGGAGGGGCATGCTATGCCCTTAATCCTAGGTCATATATCGGGATATGGATGGCCGACTTGTGGCTAACATAATCTCTTATCATGTCATATCACATTTATTTATGCTTTCATATGCTTTGGTGGGTCGGGCTTGGTGCTTTGCATAACATAATAGGGTATATATATAGAAGTTAATAACTAGTAGATAATCATTATATTGAACACCGAGTTTTATTGCGTGGTTTAGAAATTACCCCTAAAAATGACTAAGTCATTTTACTTTCATATCATAATTTTTCTCTATATTTAAGTGTTCTTTAATATGGTATTAGTGCTAACCATGGCTCCCACACTCAAATCCAAAATCTTCACCCCTTATTCAAATACAAGAACTTCACCATCAAAACGAGTGAAGAGCATGCAATTGCTATGACTTTGAGTTGCAAGTGCAACTTGCAAAAGCCAAACAAATGTACAACTAAGCCAACCTTGAGTGCCCCGTGCGAATCGACTAATAATAAGGTACACCAACTTATCATAATTGTAAGCCACATGTCCGCGTCTGATTGGAAGTCGCAAAGGCTAAAATAGAAAATAAAATAAAATATTGGGCTAACGACAAACGTGAAATGCGTGAAGATGTTGCCTTCGTACAAACAGAGCGTTTCAGGCGGAGGGTCGAGAAACCGGTAGAGGCGGTCACGGTCCACGTGTCGGGAAACATTCGACACAATATCTATCGCTTGAATGTAAATAATTTGACTAAGGACTTTTTAGCGAAATAATGTTTGGAAAAATCTTTGTCGGGTTTATGCCGGGGGCACTTACCATGCGTATACATAATTCTATCATGTAAGACAATTAAGTCAATTACGGAGGGCGCTTTTTTTTTTTTTTTTTTTTTTTGCAACTCAACATAAGAGACATGCCTCCTCCTCCTTACTTTAGAATGGCCATAATATCGGAAATTGAAAGAAAATAAAATGAGTTTTGGGGTCCTCTCCTGACGGATAGAAAGACTCGATAAACGCCATCTAATTATCAAGTTTTTAAATAGTAAAAGCCTCTTACTAACATTATGTCAGAAACTAATAAAAATTGTTAAAAAGAAATACTTTAGAGATATACAAAACTAGAATTCGTTGTCCATAGGAAATACAAGCTTTAAACAATGATAAATTTTATTTTTGATTTCTCTAAAATGATTATTGAGTGCTCAATAATACTCTATGAATGCTCAATATATTTCTTTTTGTGAAATGAGCTATGTTGTTGGTGTATATATATAGAAATTTGATTTCAAATCAAGACCATATTAACACTCATCCCAACATCAAATAGTCAAAAATAAAAATAAGTATGAGATAAAGGGGATAGGTACACCCTCACTTTATGAAAACCAAAAGGTAGACCCAATAGTGTCTCAGTACATTTTTGACAAGTGTAAGAATTGGAAATTTTCTAGCACAAAGCCCAAGACACGAGAGATAATATAATGGGAGAGAAGAACCGAGGAGCAAAGAAGAAGAGAAGGGCCCATCAAAAACCAATAATGTGTCAATAATGCATAAACTGGGCCAACAATCAATAATGCAATTACCCTAAAATCATGTTAATTAACAATTAATAAATGTCTACAAATTGTTTTTAGGTGTCCGCATTTTACCCCACTTTGAAGTTTGTGCAAACATATAATTCAAAGTAGACAAACAATACATGGGAGGATATAATATGCACACATTAATATCTAGAACATAAGTTAATGCACATGGAACCTACAAAAGAAGTCTTTCTTTCGACATATACATAGGTCAACACCAAATAACCGTAATAAATTATAGAAAAATGAAGTAATCGAATAAAATTTCCTTTTCGTGATGAAACTAATTCTAACAATACATGAAAAGATATGAATACGCTTGAATGATGATACCACCTATGTTTTTATCTAGTGCATGACATGATGCTTTTCCATAAGGAGATAGATAAAAGGACTTACCTACCCTTCGAGGAACATGGACTCATAGATGATGATGAGGATCATACACATCTAGACACAAGGACCGAGGATGCAAGAGCCACAAAGGGCTAAAGCGCATGGTGGCCTAAGGTTCATCCAAATCCATTAATCCCTCTAGAAGGATATGGATACTATCATGAGGAGAAACATTATGTTGAGGGAGGAGACTCTGGAGAGGATAATGATGATCCAAGAAAAAGGTGGATGAGGAACCAATTATGGTTTCTTTGATATGAGTAAATTGGGACCTAGGATAACGGAAAGGAGACCAATGTAAATATATTAGAAAAACTTATTGCTTGATATTTTAGGAATGATTGGGAATTCATTGAATAATATTTTCTTAATGTGATATAATGAGAGTGGATGATTGGACATGCACCACATTGTTAGAGTGCAAATATTGATTCTAGGTATTGAGCATGATGAATTTGATGAGGGTGGATGATGTAGCCATAGTTAGGGGTCCTAATGAAATGATACCTTAGGTTGTGTAATGTTAATAAAATCAATTAATGGAATATTGAAACAAAAATTTGACAATAACAACAATGTATTTATTCAACACCAACAAGTTACACATTCGAGGCCTATCACCAATGATTTAGACATATGACACATAATATTCAAATCCAAACAATCAACATTGCAATGTTGCCTAAATGATTCAATATCCCTTATACCTAACATCTATACAAATCTTATTGTAGTACTCCTTACAACCGCATAAAATTCATTCCTATACATGATTCACGATCTAGAATGAAATTCTACAAATGGAACTAAATCAAACTAAATACCCCTAATGAATGGATTGAGCTCCTCACTACATATGTGGTGATGTGACATTATCAACCACTTACAAGGAAATCCCTAAGACATCCTACCCTTAAGTAATTAAATGTGTTACAAACATTAAATGGAACATAGGGCTCAAATGAATCATAACATAGGCGAATTCAAGCAACATAAGTTAACCCACGAATATCATTTAAAATTTGGTAACCCTTCATTGGCTTTTGCTTATGATCTTGATATAAGTACTCCAAAAATATGTTCCTTTGTACCATAAATGAACCTCACATGTTACAACATGAGAAGTCATGCACCCATGTTTCAAGAATTCTTCACATGGAAGTCTAATGACTTTGTGGGTCCACATGTAGATGCATGATATCAAGGTGATACTTCCTTCATAACACAATATTTAAGAAATTTCTCTTATGATATTTAAGACCTAGAAATCAACATCCTAGTTGTGATTATACATTATGTTGGCCAATAGATCAATAATTCAATATAAATATACCAACAGTAAGTTCACTCGTTTGACAACTGAGGATAGTATGACCCCTCATTTTACATATTTATTTTTTATGATTTGATGTCTTTTTGAGGGTTTTGTAGGAGATTTTTGTATTGTAGATTTATAGGTACTCCAGTAGTCAAAGTGTGACATATAGATGATCATTTGAAAACAAGTGTGAGACCCTAAAGCAATGGTGTCGAAACCAGATTTCAACATCTTCGCAAACTACAACGCCCCCGGAGGTCTAGGGCACATGCAGCACAACTACCCCTAACTAGGTGCCTGTGTCCAGGCATCTCCAACACCTCTACATTTTTCCGAGCGAGATTGCGACAATATGAGTTTCTGTTCCATCGTTCTCCTGTGCTAGACACACTTCAAGATAAGAAAAATCAAGGTAAGTTCCCTATCTCTTATATTTGTTTTCATAATTAAATAAAATAAAATTACCTAACATCTATATTTCATTGTATATCATTAATTTCATATTTAAATAAAATATTCAGATTTTAATAAATCATTTTTGTGAACCTATAGCTTAGAAATCTTTGTCTTAGGATCCTTTAAAAGCCTAATGGATAAGAATATATCTTCTCATCTTTGACAAGTTATGCCTCATGTGAGTGTTAACCCTATTTATGATGAAACAACTATTGCTGAACTTCACACTCTCTATCACAATACAACTCTTTTAGATGATACTCAAAGACAATTGTTGGCCAATGAATGCAATGTTCCTACTAGCTTTGATCATTCTACCATTAGCATTATTTCTAATCCAACAAGTTTTTCTGGTTGTACTCCTTGTTATTTAAAAAACAATAGGCCTCCTTCACTTCTTCTTTATTTGAAACTATAGATGAGGCTATTATCGATTATATGTGTGTGTAATGAAAAGTTTACAAAAGCTATGAAGATGGGGTAAGAACCTCTAAGAAACCCCAAAAGCTTTGGAACAAACAAATCAAATCACCATCGATTAAAGATAAACAAGAGCTACCTATTTCGCATGCATACATAAAGCTTGAAACAAATAATCAACCTCTAAACATGACTATATTAGTTCCATACTCCATGAAATCTATATACAAGTGAACCTATTAAAGCTCTAGCAATCAGTTTTATGTTTATTGATGTTTCAAAAGCTTAAGAATGGAAGCTCACCATTAATGGTTTCTCCCATTTATCTAAAGATTTGAAAGGATTAACAAATAACAAGTAAATAGCTCAAATAAACTATGAATGACTCTAAAAGACCTAAGCATGACCTAAATGAGAGATGAGAGAGAGAGAGAGAGAAGAGAGAGAGAGAGAGAGAGAGAGAGAGAGAGAGAGAGAGAGAGAGAGAGTTCTTAGGAAAAGGTGGGAGGGGTATCCCTCTATTTATAGTTTTTGGATTTGAGAAAAGGATGTTTTGGATGCATGTGGGACTAAAAAGGAGTCAAAAGTTTTTTTAGAAAAACCTATTTGAAGGTGTGAACAGGATTTTAGGAAGTTAAGTGGCTATTTGGAAAGGTAAGATATTTGTTTAGAAAGTCAAATTCTCTTTAAAAAGTCAACAAGTGGGTTCGATAAACAAAACAAGGTTAATTAAAGGGAAAACAAGCTTATAGAAGCTAGTTAAAGAGGGATTAGCAGGTTTAGGGGGTTTAGATGAGGCTAGAAAGGGTGTTTTACTAGCGTAGTGTAGTAAATTAACACGAGACTAAGATAGTTAGTATGATCTTAGTAATAAGATCATGTAGACCAAATTATAGGTGTCTACATTTGCCCCTCTTTGAGGTGACGTGCACAACGTCACTTCAAAGAAAGTAGACAAACATAAACGAGTAGAAAATTTTGAAGGGGTAGAAGAAAAATTAGTAGGATGAAGGATGCCCCCTCGAGTGTTGATGGGGTGATGGAGGAATGCGATCGATGATAAAAAAGATGAGATAGAAAAAGAGAGAAATAACAAGAAAAGGGATTTTGAGCCATCCACATAAAGCATTGCTTATATACAAATTTCTATTCATCATATTGCTAGTAATATTCATCATCGATCCTTATTAAAATACAAGCATGTGACAACAACGTAAAATGACATAAAAATCCACGATACAAAAATTGTCCATTGCTAAAAATGACCAACTCCATGCAACATACATGAATGCAATGCAATACGAGAAGTAAACAAACTCACTTAACAGGGAAATAAGTACAATCACACACACTCAAACTAACAACACTTAAGATAGTTGCACAAATATTTTTTATCGAGTTGTAATCCCAAATGTTTTGATAAATGACAAGGGTTTAAAATGATGCCCTAAGTAATTTGTATATGTAAGGGAAAGGATGGAGGACACTTAGGTCGATGAAAAAGTAGTGTGCACAACGAAACAATACCAGAAACTCATGCCTAGAGTATCGACGAAGTAAGGAGCATAGCTTTTGTAAACGATTTGGATATTTAGAGGATCCGTGAGTCGTTGTTTCAAAACACGTAGAAATACCAATAAGATATGAGATGAACAACATGCGAGAGACACAAATTTTAGTTGCAAATGAGTTTATTACCAATTTTAGTCCATTTTCAAAGTGTTTACGATTTTTGGATGATTTTTAAATTTTTAAATTTTTGATCGGTCAGAAGAATTTAGGAAATGGAAGAGCTCCGAAAAGCACGTGAAAATGCTCCAGAGTGAGGAGAATGGGTGTCGGGTAACAATAACATGCCCCAACGAGAAGACAAATGGGCCAACAATAATTATTTAAAAATAATCATGGTGATAGATAAAAATAGAAGACAAGAAGCACCTGGAAATATTTAAAAAGCCCTAGGGTGAAGAGATAAGCGCTAGGTGGAAAATAGTGCCGATGATGGTTTAGATGATATCATATGTTTTGTACATGAGATATTTTGGTAGATGCTAGCATTTGGGATGATATTAGATGATATTGGTGCGGGGATATATTTGTGATCATGCGCAACCCCTCTTGCCCCCATTGATGATACGATATGTGATGATTAGCTTAGTATATATGCATGATGTAAAACTTAGCATTTTTGTATATATGATGTATTAGATGATATTATATGTGATGAATGATAGACAATAGATGTGATAACAAACATATGTGTAGTAAACAAACACACAAGTAAAAGTCAACAAAACTAAACAAATGTACACCTTCAAAACCGTACAACAATATGCAACTAGAAATGTAGATCAAGAATTTCGCGCTTGTTACCTATCAAGTTAATGCACCAAACTACACACAAAACCTTGGAAAACTCAAAATATATTGATACGATAGATTGGATAAGATCCGTAGACATAGATGGAGAGAATGCCGATGGAGACAAGATGGGCGCACATGAACAATCCCGTAAAGTAGATCCAAGAAACCTGCGATGCACAAATCCTTGGTAGAAAAAGATGACGTTAGACAATATATGGGTGAACTGCCCAGAAAGCGGGTCCGGGAAGCAATGAGCTTCCTCGGTGGATGTCAGTTCACGTTTTCAATCAAGAATAAAGACATACATGATAAAATATGTAAGCAAATATTTAGGTTTTTTGATTAAAAATAGCAGACAAAATGTAAAAACCACAGCAGAAACTGAAAGAAAGTAGGAAACTGTAAAAACAAAGCTGAAATTGTGTTACCTGAATTCTGTATCTTTTCGTAGTCCGATCGACATCGATCGAAAGTGATGGCATCATTTATTTTGGTCGGTTTCGATCGAGCGGTGATCGGTGTCGATTGGTTCAAGTCGGTGTCGATCAGGCAACGATCGGCATCGATTGGACACACAAGCAGACATAAGGCAGAAAGTAAAAGAAGAAAGCAAACTAAGTAAAAGTTAGATTGGACGTAAGACTAGAGACAAGAAGATTGATGAAAATAGAGATTGAAGATGGAAAAAGAGGATCCGAGGTAGAAATTGATGGATTCTACCGAAACCAAAGAAAGACCCGATTAGTGCCGATTTGGATAAACCGGCGTTGATTAAAGACTAATCAGATTTGACCGGACTAGATCGGTGTTGATGGAAAGGAGATTACAGGAACTAACAAAGAAGAATACCTAAAAAATGTTTGATTGATGATTGATGATGACCAGGGTAGTTATGGAGACCCGCAAGAGCTGTAGATACGCGGACAAAGTAACAATGCACCTCTTAGGGATTAAACTGCACAAAACTCACTCTCTTCTTCTGATAATCTCTTTAATCACTTAGAAAAAGCAATCTCTAGGAAACTAGCTCCTGAATCTAACCAAAGAGGATCTCAGTCGTAAATTTATAATCGGCACCGACCGAGATAAAATCGGCGCCGTTCAAAAAATCGCGCCGCTTCGAAAAATTAGCGTCGATCGAAAGCAGTCGGCGCCGATCGGGGAACAGAGACTCCCAAAGTGGCAAAAATGAATTATGGGGATAATAAACATATCCCTCCGACTCAAATACGGGAAGAATCCCACTGCACAGTTTCAGAGAGGAGAAATAGGTGGGATAGATGGATAATAATAATACAGGAGGTTAGAAATTGATATGGGGTAGATAAGTAGTTGAAATAAATGTAAAAGTATAATTAAATAGTTAATATTTAATTATCCATGAGTGAAATATAATGGGGTGAAATAAACTTAGGATAGGCCTTTAAATTAAATATTTAAGTAATACCCTAAGGGAGAAGTGGTGATATAAAGGTGCCCTGGGTTACCCGAGAGGATAAACGAACCCAAGGGACACTAAATTGGGTAACCAATTTTAGGTGTCTACATTTGCCCCTTTTTGTCAAGTAACTTGTGATAAGCAAAGTGCATGAGACAAAAACAAGGAGTTGGAAGAAATGAAGAACAATAATGATGTGATCCCCCTCAAACTAGGGATGGGGTGGCCCCAAATAGGCCAACCGATCCCGAGTTTGAAAAAGGTAGATGAGAAAGAAGGATGCCCAGCGAGATGTCTAGGGTAGATTTGATCATTGATGATGCACGTAAAAAACAAAAAGGTAGCGACCTAAGGAACTCACATTGGTAGGGCAGACTAGACGGTCTTCATATGAGATGACGTAAGTGGCTATAGACTAGTGAGTTAAAGGTGACTGTAATATAACAACAACTAAAGAGTGACACATTGGTAGGGACAACTAGACGACCTTCGAACGAGATGACGTTAGTGCCTATAGACCTGCTATCTTTAGGTTGCAAAAAAACACGTGAGTTACCCATGTACAGGGAAGAACTCGAAATGGGTGATAACACCAAAAATATGCGCGAAAGGTGAAAAATAAGGTCATAACAATGATCAAATAAACAAGCCAAGCATCAACGCTTAGACAAGAAGGATGAAGTGATGGCCTTGAGAAGATAGCCACCATGCAGAAATCAACATATGGCCACTATAGTGGACTTTGTAATAGAAATGCTGCTAGACGAGGCAGAACATGTGTGCTATGGGTGGCACATGCAAAAGATATAATGATGAAAATGCCCAGGTGGGGAATAACAAGCAAAGCCGAGCCATGAGCGAGATGCACGTGAGGCTATGCAAGGTGACCAAGTACAAGGACCGAAAAGAAAGACGTAAAGATGGTGGCAATGTGTTACGGGTGACACATGCGTAAGACAGGAGAACAGATGAGGATGAAGCATGTCCTGGTGGGACCAGGGGATGAAAATATCGAAATATCCCCGATCGGCACCGATTGGATCCAATCGGCGTCGATTACCCCTAATCGATGTCGACCACAAAAATCGGTGCCGATCAAAATAAATCTATAAGTATAGAAAAGGTGAACGGTAACGATTCATTTGCACTGTGACGATTGATTTAGAAAAAGTCAAAAATTGAATTTGAGCAACATGGAAGCCTCCGGAAGCGGTCAGAAGAGGAAGAGGACACGACCAGGGGTAAGTGAACCTTCCTGAGCTTCATACATTTAGTGTTTTATTATTTTTTTCATGTTTTTTGTAGTAGGAGGCAAGAGGGATTTTTGGCACTCTACCTCGTAATCGACGTCGATTGAAAAAATCAGCACCGATTAGGAAGTGATCGGTGCCGATTAAAACACAATCGGCATCGACTAGTAAAGTAAAGTAACGACACCGATTGGAAAAAAAGTGACATTTTTTTAATTTTTGAGAAAGATTTTGATGAAAATTTAATGATGTGGATTTTGATAAATATGAAACTAATGACGATGTTTGATATCATGCAGGCATGAGAGGTCCTACACATGTGGGATGCTATTCCCGAGCTACTGGAGACCATACTACCAAGATGTGACAGATGTTGAGTGGCGTCATCTAGAGTTATCCAGACTAGGGGTTTGTTATTATAGGCGGGTACCCCGAGATGTGGAGCTCATGTGAGCATTGGTGCAGCGGTGGGATAGCCAAACCTACACATTTTGGTTTCAGACGGGTGAGATGACCATCACCCATGAGGACATCTATAGGATCCTCAGGTTACCGATTACAGGGACCTGATAGAGATTACCCCATGAGAGCAGCAGAGGAGGGCCTTGGTACGATTATATGGGGACAAAGGGCAGATGATGTAGAGATAGTGTCTGGGGCTGTGAGGATAGCCTCACAGTACCGACAGGATGACCCCAGGAGCAGATTGATAGCCCTGATCCAGATGGCTATCTCCTACTATGCATTACCAGATTCCAGAGGTGGACGGTTCCCACTACTCCTTCTTGACTGTGTCTGCGACATTCTAGAGTTCATGCAGGTGTTTGCATTTACTGATGCCTTACTAGCATAGATATATCACGAGCTGTGGATGTATACCATAGGGAGGTGGACTGGGATAGACATGAGTTTTGTGCTCCATTATTGGGCATATGAGCATATAGCAGTGATCAGGCCATCTGGGCTTCCATGGATGCTAGGAGTAGGGGGAGTCCTTGAGTATGGATTCTGACGATGGCGGGCAGACATGGCCCCAGGAGATACAGGGAGATCTGCAGAGTGGTACTCAGAGAGATTTAGGACTCTGACACCAAAGCACAGTGATATGGAGACCCTACAGGGTCTATCCGATATAGGCTGGATAGGATGCCCATTTGGTGGAGCTGAGACATAACAGGGGTAGTCAGGGGCCACTGGCCGAGCTCTTAGAGTGAGTCCCATTTATACGGGTGATGAGGTAGTTTGATTTGGTTCAAATCATCTCGACCATATACACACGATACATGATGTGATAGGATAAAAGAGACAGATCTCTGCATATGCGATTCTCGTAGATCCGCTCGGGAGGCACCACCTCCATAGATGATGATGATGATGATGATGATGATGATGCAGGGGTGGATGAGGGCTACGAGGCGTGGTACCACATGGAGCTGCCATGACATCTCCTGCAGATTATGAGAGATAGCGAGGAGGATCTAGCAAACAACAATAGAGTGACTTGAGGGAGAGCATGTTGCCCTGACACATACACACCAGGCTTCCCTCGAGGAGATTAGGGCTCTGACAGAGGAGAGGGACAACCTGATATAAGAGAGAGACACCGCTCATCAGGAGTGGGATACAACAATCCAAAGAGAAGATCACTATCACAGGCATAGGGAGGCCCTCAGGGCCAAATATGGTGATACATGCACCACCTCGGAGTCAGGAGCAGAGGGTGCGGTAGCAAGAGGACCACCACCAGCAACAACACCATTACGAGCACCCAACATGGTGAGTTTGAGTACCTATCAGGCTCTCCTTGCCGAGGTGAGATATTATGAGGACGCCCTGACATAGCATGCCCCAGATGTGCCTCGGTATGGAGCGAGGAGGAGGACAAATGACAACTACTGCGGCGGTGCCTCGGAGGGTGCGAGCACCAGAGGAGATTGAGGAGGTGGCAGGGCCATGGTAGCGGGCATCTCCAGCTCTATAGGAGGTGGTCAGGAGAGAGAAGCCCGGACCTGAGGAGGGAGGAGGAGATAGTGTCTTCCACCTATCTGACTTCACCATATAGATGTGATATTTTGTAGATATATACTGATGTAGCCTCGAGTTGAAGGTAGTTTTCTTGTGGATACGATGTATACGGCTCGATTGGAAGCCACACATTCTTTTATACGATATATGTATATATATTCATCATTTTGTGTTATGTGATTGTACTCATGCATTTTAATTTTGATAGATAGGGATGGATGTTAGGGATAGATGTTATGTAATTTTGATGGATATAGATGAATGTTATAGATGATAGATGATGTGATTTGATTGATTTGTCATGGTTGATTAAATAAACATGTTTAAGATGTTAATTCAATTAAATGAGATAGATAGATGGATTCACATGTGTTTTTAATTCATGATTTTTTGATGACATTATAGATGAAGTAGATAAGATGAGCACAAATAGATGATAGATTTGATTGAGTAAATTAACATGTTAAATGTCAATTTAACTAGATGAACAACAAATAATCATGGGAAATGTCTTCTTGAAAGAAAGTGATGTAATGATATTATCCTTATAGAAATAAAAATCACTACACCTAGATAGGAAAAAGAATGATAAGTTAGGCCCCTAACCAACCATAAATAGAGACCTTGATGGTAAATTGAAAGACGATGCACACAAGGCCATAGACGTGGATAAAACAAACCTGACACTAGTTAGTCGCAAACCAGATCTAGGAGGTAGATAAGGACGAGAGATAAGTATATATCTCGTCAGAACACATGAAGGATTAAATACGTGCCCATATGGGGAAAATAGGATCTCCATATGATCAAAAAGGTCTCATATCACAGCTTCATGATTTTTTTCTTTTGATAGAAAAGCAAACTGATCGATGCGGGAAGTTTGCTAGATATAGAAAGACTAATCGATATGGGAAGTCTTTCAGAGATGCTAAAAAGTGAACAAACTAGCCAATAGAGGAAGTTTGTTACTGAAAAGGCTGAAAATGCCATAAAACAAATAGCCATCCTTTAAGGGAGCGGTCTGTATTTTGATGTTGATGATAGCCATCCTTCGAGGAATGGTCTATATTTTTTATTTTAGTTGATAAGGCATGGATAGCTGTCCTTCGAGGGATTAGTCTATCTTTTGGGACTAGGATACATCTCTTTTCCTTTTTTTTTGCGCTTTGGAAGAAGATGAGTTTAGACCGGATGGATCGAGATAGATGGGAAGAAAATGCATATAAGCACGTACTCATGCCCCAAAGTATATTTAATCAAGATGAATACCTATGTGGATGAAGTAGTGATTAAGGTATTCCTACCATGATAAGGAAAAAATCCGTAAGGAAAATGCCATGAGTAGAGCCGTGGTACTCATATTTAAGGTATAAAAGAAATAATACGGTGAACCACATAGTTCCGAATCACTACAAAATGCATCTGGTTGTAGATGGGTGGAAGATCTGTTTTGCGACTAAGATCGTGTAAGATAGATTTTAATAGTAGAAGGGCCTTAGATGCAAAGCATTAAGAGACTCCATTTTAGGTATACCATCCATGGAAGACAGGCGATAAGCCCCAGACCTGTATTTATGAGTGATAATATATGGTCCCATCCAGTTAGGAGCAAACTTACCACGTTGACTCCATTCCAGAGTAGTGACATTTTGGTTTTCTTTAAGAACAAGATCACCAACTTGGAAGTCACGTTGTTGCAAATGCTTGTTATAAGCACGCTTGACATGCTCAAGATAGACTTGATGATGTTCAAGGGCATTGAGACAACGTTCATCTAACAACTCAAGCTATGCTAGATGGTTTTGACGATAGTCCTCATCAGAGACAAACTCTCTGAGAGAGACGTGAAGAGAGGGAATCTGAACTTCCAAAGGAAGGACAACCTCAGACCCATAGATGAGAGAGAATGGAGTAGTGCCAGTAGGGGTACGAATGCTAGTCGATAAGCCAGAGAGCAAAAGGGATGTGTAAGTGCCAATCCCTACCAACTCGACTAGTTACCTTTGCAAGGATATTACGCAAAGTTTTATTAGAAGCCTCAGCTTGGCCATTAGATTGTGGATAGTATGGAGAAGAAAAGATGAGTTTAATATTGAAGGTGTGCTTGAAAGTTTCTACAAATCTTTGTTTTTGAAAGACTTGCCATTGTCTGTGATGAGTTTGTGAGGAACACCAAAGTGACAGATGATGTGTTGATAGATAAAATCAATGATAGGTTTAGCTTTGGTTGATGAAAGAGGAATAGCCTCCACCCATTTAGTGAAGTATTCTGTGGTAATGATGATGATTGCGAAGAGCGCAGATTGATGAGACCAATGAGATCAAGACCCCATTGTGAAAAAGGCCATAAATCCACTACGGGTTGTAAGGCCTGACTAGGGATATGTGTGAGATTAGCATGTTGTTGACACTTGACACACTTCTTGACATAGTCAGCAAACAGTCTTGATTAAGAGAAGGCCAATAATAGCCTAAACGTAGGATGCACTTAGCCATGGCCAAACCACCAAAGTGTCCACCACAGATACCGTCATGGACCTCCTGAATGGCTTTAGATGATTCAAGGGTTTTGAGGCACCGAAGCAAAATACCATCAAAGCCACATTTGTAAAGGATTCCACCGTAATAGTATAGTAGTTTACGCGTTGGATAAAAGATATTCTACCATTGGAAGTCAGATCCGGAGGAAGTCTTTGAATGAGATAGATAATAAAAATGTGCTGATACCACCCATCTTGAGTGTCGGTCATGATGGTGTTGATTGAAGTCAACTGCCTGAGATGAGATGGTTGGTCTAAATGCTGAACAACCACATAAAGTTGTGAGTCTTTGGTAAAAGGTGGAATAAGCGAGGCTAAAGAAGCCATTGTATCTGTGAATCAATTTACAGTGTGAGGAATAGCTTGGATAGTAAATTTATCGAAAGATTGAAGCTGAAAGAGAATGATATCATGATATTTTTGAAGGATATCATTTTTACACTGATAGACACCAGTGACTTGATTAACGATGAGTTCAGAGTCACCGAAGATGTCGATATGGACGAGCCGAGATTAATGGCATTTTGAAGACCTAAAATGAGAGCTTCATATTCGGCCATATTATTGGTACATTCAAAGTTAAGCTTGTGTGTGATAGGGATAGGTGCACCCCAAGGAGGAATCATGATGAAACCTGCACCTCCCCTTACTGACATTTGGACCCATCAAAGAAGAGTTTTACTTTAAATGGAGACAGATTGAAATTGATTTGTTGGATGTACTCATCTAGGAATTGAGCGAGGGGGATTTGAGTGTTGGAAGAGGAGTATCAGCTAATTGATCCACAATGACCTGACCCTTGATAGATTTCTGTGAGATGAACTCGAGGTCAAACTCTGTCATGAGCATGAGCCAACGAGTGATACGATCATTGTGATAAGGTTTCGCATGCATTGTCTTGAGTGGATTGACACTTGTAATAATGTAGGTTTTGTGATTAAGGAGGTAATGACAAAGTTTAGAAGTTGCGAAGAAGAGAGCACAACACAATTTTTTAGCTTCGGAATAACGTGTTTCATACTCATGAAGAGTGTGACTGATATAATAGATAGCCTGTTCTTTACCATTAGCGTCCCGATGCGAGATCATGGCTCCCAGAGCATGGTCAGTCACAAAAATATAAAGATAGAATGGCTCCCCCTCGCGTGGAGGTGTAAGCAGGTGGAGAAAGAAGATAAGCTTTGAGATCATCAAAGGCCTTTTGGCAATGCTCATCCCATTCAAAATGAACATTTTTATGGAGGAGATGATGAAAAGGTTGACAACGGTCCGAAAGCTACGAGATAAAACAACGCATTGATTGAAGGCGTCCTTGAAGACCACGAAGTTGCTTTAAGTTGGAAGAGGGAGGCATCTCGAGGATAGCCTTTATTTTTGTGGGATCAACTTCAATGCCCCTAATAGAAATGATAAAGCCTAAGAGTTTACCAGTGAGAACGCCAAACACACATTTAGATGGATTTAGGTGAAGACAAAAATGAATGAGTCTCTCAAAGAGAGGTGCAAGAATGAAAAGATGATCCTGACGGTGTTTGGACTTACCGAGGAGGTCGTTGACGTAATCTTCTATAGTTTTGTGTAAGAGGTCATGGAAGATGTAGGTCATTACACATTGATAAGTCGCTCCTGCATTCTTAAGACCGAAGGGCATGACACGATAACAAAAAGTCCCCCAAGGAGTTATGAAGGAATTCTTATGTTGGTCCTCTGGTGTGATGAGAATTTGATTATACCCAGAGAAACCATCCATAAGAGAAAGCATCTCGTGACCTGTAGTTAAATCCACAAGTTGGTCGATATTAGGTAGAGGAAAATCATCTTTTAGACAAGCGAGATTAAGATCCCGGAAGTCGGTGTAAATTCAAATTTTCCCAGTAGCTTTGGTTACTGGTACTACATTTGAAACCCATTGTGGATAGTCAATGGGTTGGATGAAGTTGGTAGAAAGCAAGCGCTGCAACTCTTCTTTAACGAGGAGGGCTACACGAGGATGCATCTTACGTAGTTTTTGTTTAACTGGTTTGATGTCTGGAAGAGTAACGATATTGTGGACCATGATATTAGGATCAAGGCCTGGCATATCTTCGTATGACCAAGAAAATGCTTGGTGATGGTGGGAAAGAAAGGCGGTGAAGTCTCCTAACTCCTGTGGATTAAGAGATTGGCCAACCTTAATGATGCGAGGGTCTTTAGAAGTCCCTATATTAAGGTCGACAGTGGCTTCGTTGAGAAGTGTAGACGTGTCAGAAGGAATGGTTTTAGGAAGATAAGAATCCTCTACCCCTAGATAGGTAAGGACAAAATCATCATCCGCACAAGTGGATAGTATTGATAGTGGGAGAGTCATCTCCAACTATTTTAGGGAAGACTAATGGTATGGAAGTGGATTTTCCATTAGTCTTATAGGTCAGTGGACCTAAGGAAATGGTATTGACTAAAAAAAAAGTTAGGCGGGATGGAAATGGTGTCATCCACATCAAGTGATGCTTTCGACCTGACAGGAGAAGATGGTTCCTCAATGGAAAGAGGCTCATCGAGAATGGTGACGGTGGATTTGAGAGAGGTTTGAACCCTAAACCAAATTTTTGATGTGGTTTAAGAGTTGGAATAGACGTGAGGTCATGCACACCTTGTTCATACTTTCCCAGGCCAAAGCCTTTCCACACACATCGATATAGATAAGTTTTTGTGAACGTAGGATTTTGTAGACAATCAAACCCTGCCGAATAGGGTTTGGCCCTAGGAGGAGAATCCAGAAAATAGTGAGGTGTATCAAGACTACCATAGATGAAGTTAGTCTATTGATTGGGCAGACCAATGGTGATGATGCGACCAAGACCTGGTTGATATTCAGGTTGTTTATTTGGCCTACCATATTCGTTAGGTTTGAGATGGGTGTCAAAAGAGAGAAGAGGAAGCTCTCCTAACGAAAAAAATGCAATGTTTCTTCTAGATTTTGTAAATCTGGTAATTTTTTTGTAGGTATGGAAGAGGATGAAGCCTGTTAGGAGAACAAGCATTCTCCTTTGGAGGGGCAGACCCTGTGGTCATGTCACATTGTGCGGAAGGGAAAGGATCTCCTAGATGAGTATAGATTTTTCCCTCATACTGATATTTTATGCATCGATGGAGGGTTGATGGGACGCAGTGCATTGTATGAATCCAGGAGCATCTCGAGGATCATATTGTAGTGGAATTTCCCTTCAACAATGTAAAAAATCTCATGAAGTAATTTCTTACCTACCCGAATGGGCAGGACCATAGTTCCTAAAGTAACCACCAGCTGATCATTAAATGATCAAAGGGCGAAAGGCAGTGGTGACACTACGTTCTTTGGTAACTTAAGTTGCTCGAATGTGTGGGAGGAAATGATGTTGAGTGCAGCACCACTGTAGATCATAGTGTGTTTTAACGTAGTGTTATTGATTTGAACTGTGATAAAGAGAGGAGCCTCTAAATCCTCAGAAGAAAGGGGAGGAATTTCATAATCCTCAAAGGAAATGGTGGTTGACGGTATATTCAATCCAACAACCATCTCGAAAGGCTAGGGCTCATCCAGATTCATTGCGATATGGCATGATTATCAATCAGAGCCTGGTGATGCTGGGGAGATGATTGAATGAGGTCAAAAAGAGACATTTTGACTAGAGCATGGGTGAGTTGTTTCATAACACTCTCCTCAAATGACATGGGAATCTGAGCCCGAGGTGAAGCACGAATAGAGACCTGAGGTATCGGGGCTGATGAGGAAGGAGGAACTCCTTTGGGGTCGTAGAAATGATGACCCGTGGTCGAGAGGTTGTAGAAGATAATGGATTATCATACTGTTGTGCTCTAGTGGCGATATGAATTGTGTCGATTTGAGAAGGTGGAAGATTATCCAGAGTGGTATCAATAGAATTAGAGGCTTGAGTAGACCGTTCAGGCTCAGATGTAGTTAGGATGACAGGAGACACTTGTTCCTCCTCTTCTTCTAGCAAAAGATCACTTTCTTCCAAGAGGCTGTTAACGATAGATTGAAGGGCTTTACATCCCTCAATGTCATGACCTAGAGTGCGATGGTAAGCACAAATCAAATCAGAGTTGAACCAGGAAGGTTTTACTCCTTTAGGATTATAGGGTTTGATCGGAGGAAGAGATATAGATGAAGATTGGATAAGTTGGTGAAGGATTTCAGTATAGAATCTAGTAGACGAAGATGAGGACAGAGATGATGAAGGCACCTCTTTAGTCTTAGCAGACTGCCAAGGTAAAAGAACCTGCATATCTGGTTTGACAAGTATTTTTAGGGATTGTTTTGCTTTTCTAGACATTGGGAAAAGCAGCCTTAGGTGCTTGAGATGGAAGCAAGTGAGGCAAGATTGATTTTGGTGGAGGAGCTCCTAAGATAGATTTTAAAGATGATGAAGACATGACAAGTGTTTTGGTCTTGGAGATGAAAAATGTTGCTTGGCCAAAACAAATGATGATTTAGATAAGACTGATTTAGATGGGGAGGAGCTCCAAAAAAATATTTAATAGGAGGAAAAAGGGTGCCTTAGCTTTTTTCGTGATGAAGATGATGGTTCTGATAAAAGAGGTGACCCCTTTCCAATAGGTAAATCCACTTTACGAGGCACCGATGAAGATAGTGTTGTAGAAGAAGATGACTTTTTAGTGGATAAATCCAATCTTTTATGAGGGCGAGAGAGATTTTTGAGGGAAAGCACCAAGAGTCTTGATGGTCCAAAATATTGGTTTTCCCTTTTCAGGGATGGTGACAACTTCGACCACATAAGGTGATTGTAACCATTTTGGAGGAAGTAAAGGAGATGATATTGATGATGTAACCTTAGGTTTAAACTCCAATTGTTTATGTTTGAGTCTAGGAGTCGGAAGTATAGGTGTCGATGTTATCTCTTTAGATGTTTCCTTAATAGGAAAGGAAGCACTGATGGTGGAAGATATAGGTAATGAAGAGGCAGCCTCTTGTGAGGAAGGTACTTTAGATGCAGTAATTGTGGGTGTAATTACTGTAGGAAAAGTGACAGGAAGGGTTAAGATCGAGGATGCTTCGAAGGCATAGAAGTTGGTACAACTATGGGTACATTAACCAAAGGCATGGTCACGGTGAAAATGGGAGTGACAGAAGTAGAAGTATCCGTAGTGGAAATTTGAAGGGATGTAAATGACTCAAGCATCGAAAGAATATCTGATGCCGAGACAGATAGATGAAGATGACACTATCTCAGGTATAGGTGGAAGATCAGATGGCGAGGCAGAGGGAGATGACTCTGTTTCTAATAAAGGAAGACTTGAAGATGGACCATCTGAGGATGGTGGAATCTCAGAATTTGAAGGAGCGGAGGAGAGCTCCGATTCAGTCAACGCGTTTGTGGATGATTCCGAGTTAGAAGAAGAATTATTAGTAGAAATGAAGCTGATAGTATGAGTGTTTGGTTTTTGAGACCCCGAAGCATCATTGTTCGGGAATGATTTGGAAAAGGTTGTTTAAAAACATCAAGTGCCTGATTTGGGGGAGCATTTGGGTTATCTAGAATGAGCTCACCTTTATCAATGAATTTTTGGACAATATTTTTGAAGGTCTGACATCATTTAATGTCATGGAATTTGCTTCTATGATAATGACAAAAGTCATTTTCCTATACCAGAATGGTCGTTCTTGGCTCTCATCAAAATTTCTAATAGGGGGAAGTTTGATCATGTGAACTTCCAACATTTTTTCTAAGATAGAAGCATATGATTCCCCCAATGAAGTAAAAGATCGAGATGACGAGGGTCCTTTTCGAGAAGATGAAGAGTCTCTCCGAGGTGTTTGATTAGAAGTGTTATCAGCTCATGATGTTTTTAATATGATAGCGTTGGTGGACCCCTGATTCTTGTCTTTGTTAGAAGCGGAAGGGTTTGATTTTGTAAACTGAGAAAAATATGGTTTAGACTTAGAATAAAGTTTTAGCTTCCCTTGTTCAATGACACGAGACTCAAGTTTGCGTGCCATTGTAAAGGCTTCTTCAAATGTATGAAAGGTTTGAATCCTTAAAGTGGAAGAAATATGATTAGCGCAAGATCGAGTAAACAACTCGATTTGTTGAGATTGAGGGAGGGAGAAAGACAATTGATTTATTATCCCTCTCCAATGAGTGACAAAGTCTGCAATAGACTCGTCATGAATTGACGAATGTTATAAAGATCTGTAATCAAGATCTTATGTGTGATGTTTATTGAGAAGTTTTCAACAAACATCTGAGCTAATTGAGAGAAAGAAAACAAAGAATGTTGGGGTATGTTATTGTACCAGTCTAAAGCGGGCCCTGCTAAAGACATAGGAAAGGTACAAAGCATAAGCTCCTGATCCTGGACTATAAGGTAGCAAGCATGCTTGAATGCTCGTAGGTGTTGTTGAGGATCCTCCTGGCTATGAAATTTTGAGAACTTAGGAAGTTCCCATTGGGGAGGATAAGGCTTAAAAGCCACTGATGGATGAATCGGTTCATTACATACTTCTTCAAAAGAGTATGAAGGGTGAGCCCCTTTGGTGGAGGCTTCTAGGTCTACGATTTTCTTGAAAAGAAATTGGACGACGTTAGATTGAGGAGGGGGCATGTTGGTATGTCCCGTATAAGAAGAAAATGGTATGTTCTATTGAGGCGTTAATGGGGGATTCATCTGCTGATTAATAGGATGATAAGAGGAATAACCAGGCATTCTGGGTGACACCTGGTGAGGTATTTGTTGTGAAGGATCCTGCGTATAAATAGGCTATGAGATGACAAGTGGTTGAGAGAAAGGTGGTTGAATGAAAGACGAAGCTTGTGATTGGTGGGTTCCTACACTTGCCGACTGAATCAGAATGGATTGAGGAATGTGGGTGTTGATTTGATTTGATATAGTGGGAAACAAACTCTGAATGAGGCTTTTGACTGCTGGATTGGTTATTAGGGGTGCCGATGCCAAAGGATGGGTAAAGGTCACACATCGTCATTGAAGCATTAGAAGAAACCAAGTGGAGGAGGAAGAGAAAGGGAAAGTAGGAGGGGGTTGGCAGAGAGGTCGACCCAGAGACGACAATAGATACATAGAAGAATTAAAAAGCAATTTGTGGGAGCGTGGAGCACTCATCATAGCTGAAGAAAGGCCTCTCGAAAGTAGGTTGTGGGGTAGAGGTAGCCATGGCACTAGGGATAGGCAAGGTCATTTGAGAACTAGTCGACATGGTCGGTGGAAGAGAAAAAGGAGGCATAGATGCACCACCTTCTTTCATGGTTCGAGGTGAGAAAAAGCATGCTAACCGACTCTATAAAATCACTGGGATGGCTCATGAGAATAATCATAAAAACTTTGGTGGTCCCGATTGGATATTGAGTAGATTTATGCACTAGGTAGTCCATAAGGGCTCTTTTGGGTTGTGGTCAAGGAGTGCTTGAAAGATCTCCGCGAGGAACATACTCTATAGAAAGAATCGATTACACCTCGAAGGACTAGGGAAGTGGTCATGATGGGATCACTTTAGGATGATAGAAAGGATTATATGACCAAGATGGGGAACCAACTAATAGTGGTCCCGAAGAAGACCGAGGGGTACCGAAACATCCACATTAGTGGTGGTCTCAGATGAGGAAGAGACTAGTTGAGCCATTTTTCTAGATTGTGACCGGGTGATGACCATCATAAACAAGCAAAAACACTAGAAAAAGATTGACCTAACTGATGCATAGAAAATTCAAGCAGCATAGGTGATTATCTCTTTTAAATTTTCATGCCTTTTAAGAAAGAAAATGTTTAGAGAGGCTTTTAGAACAGGGACTACTCAATTGGCCAAACTAAGGATGGTTTGGGGAATGTTTTGGTGAGGAGTCCCAAAGGCACTTTAGTAAAAGACTGGTACGTGGCTTGATATAGGGGCCTACCCCCACACTTCACACACCACTGCGATAAGGGAGTTGGGTGCTTTGCCAATATATACCAGAACTTCCATGAATTTATAGCACGGCCCAAGTACTATGTAGGCTCTTCCTCTTGGATGTCACTTCCAAGTAGGTGAGGCCAGGGAAGGAGTTTTTGTTTAAATGCTTTATACCTAGTGATTTTGGCTTTGTGTGCAAGGGTGAAAAATAAAAATCAAATAGTGTCACTACCGATTTTGATCAATTTTCCAACCTATTTAGAAAACTAGATGAAGAACATACAACATAAATGACAAAGAAAAAGTTATTTTTAAGCACTAAAACCGAAGTGTTTGATTTTGATGAAGACAAGTCAAACAAGTTCTTTCCCAATGTGATTAATTATTTTTAAGCCCGAAACTGAAAGTGTTTGAGTGTGATAAAAACAAACAAACAAATTCTTTTTAAGTTCTTAAAAAGGAGAAAACACAAAAGAGAAATACCTGTAGATTTAGCTCTCTAAGGTGTGTGGACTTCAAAAAGTGTGTTGTTGAGCTCTTCCCCTTGAACAATCCCGTGAACAAGCAAAGCACTCTCTGCAAGACAAGGTTAAGCAAACACGCAAACAAATCTAGAAAGATATATCCAGATAACTAGATACTAGTAGAAGAGAAATTTCTATTTAAGAAACTAGAAAACTTTCAAGAAAATGACAATTTTGCACAAAGAGATAAATCAAAAAGTGTAGCTTTGAAATCAAATGAAAGATTTACTAATCTTAGAAATAGAAATGGGAATCTAGATATGCAAGAAAGAAATAATTTTGATTTTGTAAATTATAAATGAAAGAAACAAGACCAAAATAAAGAAAGGAAATGCTTAAGGAAAACTGATGACAATCAGTGAAGAAAAAGAACAAAAGCTCAAAACTGGAAAAGAAATGAACTTACCAATAGGGGACTTTGGTCAAGTCCCACCAGAGTGCAGAATGTAGATCAAGAATTTCCACGCTTGTTACCTATCCAAGTTAATGCACCAAACTACACACAAAAACCCTAAAAACTCAAATGAAATCGATACTTGATAGATTAGATAAGATCCGTAGACATAGGTGGAGAGAATGCCGATGGAGACAAAAGACATGCACATGAAAATCCTAAAAGTAGATCCAAGGAACCTGCGATGCACAAATCCTTGGCAAAAAAAGATGACGTTAGACAATATATGGGTGAAGCGCCGAAAGTAGGTCCAGAAGCAAAGAGCTTCCTCGGCGGATGTTAGTTCACATTTTTAATCAAGAACAAAGACATACATGATAAAATATGTAAGAAAATATTTAGGTTTTATGATTAAAAATAGCAGACAGAATGTAAAAACCGCAGCAGAAAATGAAAGAAAGTAGGAAACTATAAAAACAAAGTTGAACTTGTGTTACCTGAATTTTGTATCTTTTTAGAATGATCGATCAAATCGAAAGTAAAGTGATCGGCATTATTTTTTTGGTCGGCATCGATCAGATAGTGATCGGTGTCGATTGGTTCAGTCGGTGTTGATCAGGCAGTGATCGGCATCGATTGGACACATAGGCAGACAGAAGGCTAGAAAGTAAAAGAAGAAAGCAAACTAAGCAAAACGGATTGGATGTAAGACCAGATTACTGAAGATTGATCAGAAAACAAAGATTGAAGATGGAAAAAGAGGATCCGAGGTAGAAATTGATGGATTCTAACCCAGAAACCGAAGAAAGACCCGATTAGTGCCGATTTGGATAAATCGGCGTTGATTAAAGACTAATTAGATTCAACCGGACTAGATCGGTGTTGATCGAAAGGAGATTACAGAAACTAACAAAGAAGAATACCTGAAAAATGCTTGATTGATGATTGATGATGACCAGGGTAGCTGTGGAGACCCGCAAGAGTTGTAGATACGTGGACAGAGTAACAATGCACCTCTCAGGGATTAAACTACACAAAACTCACTCTCTTTTGATAATCTCTTTAATCACTTAGACAAAAGCAATCTCTAGGAAACCAGCTCCTGAATCTAACCAAAGAGGATCTCAGGTTGTAAATTTATAATAGGTGTTGACCGAGATAAAATCAGCATCGTTCGGAAAAATGGCGCCGCTTAGAAAAATTGGCGTTGATCGAGAAACGAGTCGGCGCCGATCAGGGAATAGACTCCCAAAGTGGTGAAAATGAATTGTGGGGATAATAAATGTATCCCTCCAACTCAAATATGGGAAGAATCCTGCTGCATGGTTCCAGGAGAGGAGAAATAGGTGGGATAGATGGATAATAATAGCATGGAGGTTGGAAATTGATATGGGGTAGATAAGTAGTTGAAATAAATGTAAAAAGTATAATTAAATAGTTAATATTTAATTATCCATGAGTGAAATATAATGGGGTGAAATAAACTTAGGATAGGCCTTTAAATTAAATATTTAAGTAATACCCTAAGGGAGAAGTGGTGATATAAAGGTGCCTCGGGTTACCCGAGAGGATAAACGAACCCAGGGGACACTAAATTGGGTAACCAATTTTAGGTGTCTACAAGAAATGAACTCATGCAAATTTTAACAACATATTAAATTGGTATCCAATCTAAGTAAGTAAAATGAACTCTAATAGATGCATACCTGAAAGGAACGATAAGAATATTGTTCCAAGTCGCGATCTTAGATGATAATAACATACCACATTAGATTTGCAAAGTAGAAGAGCTAAAATACCATATATGGAAATCCATCATAATCCATAATGCTCAATACATTACAATAAAATGACTTGAATTATTCAATAAGAAATATGTACATATAGGAGGAGGGAAGTGCAACTAATACCTAAATCAAGTGGTGAAGAACTCCCAAGCGTCTGATGATACGGCTAAAGTTAACTCCAAAAGACTAGTAAACTAACTTCACATAACTGAGAAGCTAACTCAACACAACTAGTAAGCTAACTCCACACAACTAGTACACCTAAGCAAGCTAACCCAACAAGTGTAGGGCTAACACAAGTGTAAGAATTATCCTGATAAATAAATAAAAGGATAAATAATAACCTACACTAACACCCTCCCGTAAGCATAACTTAGGTAGGTGAAAAATAAGGTGGGTCTGGCAACAAGGCTCGATGAAGTACCCACGCACAACAATCGGGAAAAATGGACACCGTAAGGTACCAAAACCAATAATAACAAAGTAGAGAGCAAAATCTGCTGCAAGATATCATGAAGCTCGGATCCAAAACTCGCATACAATGTTGAAGAAGTGTGGTGCGCATTGTGGTATGAATCCATTGCTCGATCATAGAACTCAAAAACAAATGACATTGGGCTTCACCAGAATAGCTCCATGTAAGGAGACTATTAATGGAGTGATGTCAAAAGTGTAAAAAAAAACCAAACATAATTTGATCAACTACTACAAATAGGTGTGCCACGATCCAAGAATAACCAAGGCAACAAGGCAAGGACATGAGATCCAAATAAATAGGAGTGCCATGATCCAAGAAAATCCAAGGTAACAAGGTAAGGACACAAAACCTGAAGAAGTAGTATCAACACGTAACAAGGTAAGGACACAAAACCCAAAGAATCAATATCAACACCATACCCTCCCATACTGCTGAATGGGTAGAGTGACACCACAAATTTGTATGAGTTGCCAAAATCAACTACTCAAACACTGACAAACTAACATTGGGCTCCACCAGAATAGCTCCCCCACAAGAGAGACTGTCAACATGCCAAAAGTGTTGAAAATATATATCCAAAATATCTCAACAAAAAGAGAGATATAAATGCATACACCCATAGATATACGAATGCAACACCCAAAAGTTGAGGACGTCGGGCTCAACTGAAATTACGTCCACAAGAGATTACAACACCCTCCCAAATTGACACTTTATAATTGAGTGCATGTAAATATTACAATGAGTAAAAGTACCTTTTACATTTGAAATATGTGTATAAAAATCTCACCAATGCGTAGATCTTGAAAAATACACAATTTCAAAAAAAAGATCACCTTAATCCGAGCTACGGATCAAAAGTTATGAGCTCTAGAAGGTTTTGCTATTAAAATAATATTTTAATGTTGATCTTCTTTTCAAAAGGTACACGTGACACCCAAATGTCCAAAGGGTAAAAGAGTGCATCCACATGATACAGACTTGCGACCAAAGGATAAAATCCTGCGCCCAAAACCTAAAATGTCCAGAGGGTAAACCATTGCATCCAGAGGGTACACGTCAATATCCAATGGATAAAAGAATGCACCCAAATGGTACATATCTGTGTCCAGTGGATAAAAGACTGCATCCAAAACTGAAATATCCAGAGGGTAAAAGAATGCATCCGGAAGGTACACGCTTTTATCTAATGGATAAAAGAATGCACCAGAGGGTATAGGGGATAAAAGACTAGATCCAAAACTGAAATATCCAGAGGATAAAAGGCGCATCCGGGAAGGTACACGCTTTTATCCAATGGATAAAAGAATTCACCTAAATGCCAGGGTAAGATTCCATTCATCCAGTGGATAAAAGACTACATCCAAAACTTTGAAATATCTAGAGGGTAAAAGATATTTGGAAGGTACACTTTTATCCAATGGATAAAAGAATGCACCTAAGAGTTTGTACAGATCTACGTCCGATTGGATAAAAGACTGCATCCAAAACCAAAATATCCAGAGGGTTAAAGAATGCATCCGGAAGGTACACACTTATATCCAATGGATAAAAGAATGCACCCATGGTACAGATCTGCATCCAGATTTGACTGTCTCAAAACATGGTCAAGTTTACAGTTGATTCTAGGGTTTTGACACCTTTTGAATCCAATGGCACACTCCATTTTACATAAAAATGCATGCTGTAGAAAAGTGCTAAAAAATTCCAAATACATGAAAATAATAAACCCTTGCTTGTAAATAAAAACTTTTGGATGGATGTCTACATCATCTATTGCTCTGATACCATGAAAGGAATGATAACCAGATCGTACCAAGCCAAGAACACAAATGCTAATCAAACACCACGATGTATAAGATGAAAGCAATTCGCAGAATAACTTTACATAAACCTTTGCAAACAAATGAGAAACAATATCATATATTATTATGGAACTCAATGCAATACATTGAGAATGGGCCTTGCTTAAATAGGCAAAGAATAACAATCTAAGAACCAGTCAAGGTCATAGATCAAGCCATAAATCAAGGAAATAACTAGTCATCAAAGAACTAGTCAAGACCATAGATTTAGGAGAGAACTAGACATCAAGGATTTAGTCAATACCATAGATCAAGGAAAGAACTAGTCAATACCATAGATCAAGGAAAGAACTATACCTAACAACTAGATAATATCTCCTAATATCTAAATAAGATAAAAGAAATATCCACACACATAAGTGGGTGAGGATAAATACAATAAAGGTAAATAAAGTACCTAGGTAAACATGAGCTAAGGTAAATACCTACTCTAACACCCCCTCAAGTGAAGCTAGGGGCCAAAATAGAAGTGGCATGTCCACAGTATGAGTCCCAAAAACTAGGCTTGATGAGGTACTCATGTACAATAACTGGAAAAAAAGGACACCACAAGGTACCCAAAACCAGTAACAACAAAGTAAAGAGAGTAAAGACCCACTCCAAGGCATCCCAAGAATCTTTGCTAAAAACTCATACAAACTGTGGTGTCACTCTACCCATTCAGTGATATGGGAGGGTATGGTGTTGATATTGATTATGATAGATTTCCATATATGGTATTTTATCACTTCTTCTTTACAAATCTAATGTGGTGTGCTATTATCATCCGAGATCACGGCTTGGAACAATATTCTTATCGTTCCTTTCATGGTATCGAGCTACACGACTTACCATCACACTAAATTTTTGAGCTTTTGGTGTGATGGCAAGTCGTGCATCTCTGATACTAGGAACTTAAGCGTGCCACCTCCAGAGTAGTTTTGGGATGGGTGATCTACTAGGAAATTCCGGTGTCACTTCCTCCTAATGTTGTTGGCCCTAATTGGGTGTATACCCGGCTCCATCGTGCGGGAGGGTATTGGTGTAGCAACTGATTAACACGATGAGATCCCTCTCCACCATCAGTTTGAGATTTTGGTGTGATGGAAAGTTGTGTAGCTCTGATACCATGAAAGGAACGATAAGAATATTGTTCCAAGCTGCGATCTTAGATGATAATAGCATACCACATTAGATTTACAAAGCAGAAGAGCTAAAATACCATTTATGGAAATCCATCATAATCCATAATGCTCAATACATTACAATAGAATGACTTGAATTATTCAATAAGAAAGATATACATATAGGAGGAGGAAGTGCAACTACTACCTAAATCGGTGGTGAAGAACTCCCACTAACCGATCTTGGTAGTTAAGTTAACTCAAAAGACTAGTAAGCTAACTTCACATAAGCGAGAAGCTAACTCAACACAACTAGTAAGCTAACTCCACACAACTAGTACACCTAAACAAGCTAACCCAACAAGTGTAGGATAACACAAGTGTAAGAATTATCCTCATAAATTAAAAAAGGATAAATAATAACCTACACTAACACATACAATAGAGGATGAAAACATACCAATATCTTACAAGTATAAAAGTTTTAAAAAAACTCAATGTAGCGCCTAATTAAATCAAATGAGATTTAATTGAAGGTAAGAAAATGAACTATGCTTGAAATCATACAACAAGAAAAGATATACAACCAAACCTATACAAACTGTCAACTAAAATCAATCTAATCACTACCTTGTTTTTGTGGGACAACATTGATATATTTTCTAATGTTTTTGGGTTATCTTGAAAGATACGTTTTCAAGGATATTGTTCACATTGTTTTCGAGGTTTCCCTAAGAAAATGTTATGAAGTTGGTGTAGCTTCATTCCTAAGGGGATTTTCTGAATGTTTATATTTTTGTGCATCCTTTTTTTGAATGTTTTTATATTTTCTAAGGTCCTATTTGAAAGTAATGTACAGGGACAAAGAAGCGCATAGATGCCCCCAACGTGATGTGGGAATATACAAAGGTAGAATGACATGTGTATATGTATAAGAAAGTGGAATATGAAGGCTCCCCAACGTTAGATGGGAATATACAAAGGAACATCCTTTATGCAGATATAAGAAAAAATAAGCCAGATCATGGCTTGGTGAAGATAGACTCGGTAGGGTTCCTAGACCTATCAAGGGAAACCAATCCTAGATAGCGGTGATGGGTTACCCATCTAGATGTAAGAGTATCTTGTGACCAATGAATCCTCCTCGAGCACCAAAAATGGTTTTCACCTTAAGACTTGCCCAATGCACCATAATTGCATGGTTTTCACATGTGGATGACCTACTTTTTCTTTACTATTTTCTTGATTTTTTGATGTTTTGCTTGTTTTTTCTTTGTTTTTCTACTTTTAGGTATTTTCTGATATTTACGCCATGCTTAAGCATAGAACCACTTGAGATGCATGACATTCAATGGTTTTGGAAGATCTTCACCATCTGAGTATGCCATTTTATAAGCTCATGATCCATATTTAACAATCACCACATAAGGCCCTAACCAAGTTAGCCTCAAATTTACCTTTCTTTTCTCTTTCCTTGACAATGTTCTTATGATTTTATTTTAGAACTAGATCACCTACATCAAATTCACGATGGATGATCCATTTTTATATCCTCTTGATACTTTGTTCTAGTAAACCTTTAGGTGATTAAGCGCTCTCATATGCTTTTCATCCAATAGCTCTAGCTCTACTAGCCGAGAAAATCTATAGTCTTCAGCCTTATCAAGATAGTCCCGGAGAGATATTCTTCGGGAGGGAAGCTCCACTTCCAAGGGTATGATGGCCTCAGTGCCATAGAATAGTGAATATGGGGTCACACCAGTAGGAGTGTGAATGGAGGCTCAATAGGCCAGAGGGTGGGATGTATCTGTAAGTGCCAATTACTGCCCAATCTTACTTACCATTTTCTCCATGATCTGTATAAGAGTTTTATTGGTAGCCTCATATTTCCCATTACCTTGGGGGTAATAGGGGGTAGACCACTTGAGTTGAATATGGAAGCATTGACATAATGCTTTGACCATTTTATTCTTGAAGGATTTACCATTATCAGTGACAATGGGAAGGGATATCATAATGGTAAATGAGGTGATTCATGATGAATTTGGAGATTTGTGCACCAATGACATAAGTGAGAGGTACAACCTCTACCCATTTAGTAAAATATTCGGTGGTGGTAATAATGTGGGTATGGCCATCTGAAGAAGAAGGATGGAGCTTTCTATGAGATCTAGGCCCCATTTTGATAATGACCGAGGGGTGTCACAATGGCTGTAAAGCTTGTGCTGGTGCACGTATCAAGCTACCATATTTTTGGCATAGCTCACATTTCTTTACAAAATTACAATAGTATGCTTCCATGGTGGGCCAATAATAACCCACTCTTAAGAGATTCTTAGCCAAGACCATGCTATTGGTATGTGCTCCACAAACACCTCCATGCACTTCCTTAATAGCGTGGACTGATTCAGTAACGTCCAAAAAATGTAAGAGATTCTGTCGTAGCCACGACGATAATGGGTGCCTCATAGGAGGGTGTAACGGGCTATATGGTGGATAAGAGATTTCTTCTCAAAATGGATTATGTCCAAGGGAAATGTGCCATCTTGTAGGTATCTAAATATAGGGTCATGCCAAGGGGAGAAGGAACCTAAAAATTCACATGCCAAACACGACGTTGGCATATCATATGCGGTTACTCATAAATTTTTACAAAGAAGGGCATTTTACTTGCCTAATGCAAAATGCATAATAATGATTCGATATTAGCCATGGAATCTACTGATCTATTGTACGACCTTGGTTTTTGTTCAAAGATAATATGTATAAAATATTCCTTCAAGGTTTCAACCATTTTCTTGTATGGAATAATCTTTTCATCTTTAACCTTATACTCATCATTAACTTATTTAATAATAAGTTAGGAGTCCCTAATGACTCGTAGCTATTTGATATTCCAAGTGATAGCCAAATTGAGGCCGGTGATGAGTGCCTCATATTCTACAATGTTATTAGTGCAAGGAATCCCAAATGGAATGCTCTTGGAATAACCTCACCTATGGGAGTGATGAGCACCACTCTTGCTCCTAATCCATGGAAGGTGAATGATCCATCAAAATGGACTTTACCACTCCATAGACTCTTCAACATAAATCATGGATGCATCTGGAAGATCCAGATACAAAGGTTCCATCCTTGGTAGAGGGGCTTCTGCTAACTGATCAGCCAATACCGACCTTTTAATGACTTCTGGTTAACAAACTCAATATCAAATTCACTTAGGAGAATGATCCAATTAAAATTTCATCCTATAAGGGAGTTTTAGACAAAATGTATTTGAGAGGGTCAACTTTGGATATCAGCTTTGTCTTATTGTTAAGGAGATAGTAACGTAGTTTTTGAAAGGCAAAGACAACTACTAGGCAAGCCTTTTCAATTTGTGGGTAATTCAGTTCATAGGTAATCAAGGTGTGACTAAGGTAATAAACTGCCCTTTTATGTGGTCTAGGTCATATTGGGAAAGTAGTGCACCAATAACAAACTAGGTAGCTGAAATTTATAATAGGAGAGGTTCACTTGAGGTAGGTGGCATGAGTACGGGCGGGTTGACAAGGTATTGTTTAAGTAGTGCAAATGCCTTTTGAAAGTCTGGTCCCTAGTTGAACGTAACATACTTTTTCAATAGATGTGTAAATGGATGGAACTTATCCGCAAGCTGTGAAATAAAATGGCGGATTTCTGAATTTTTCCTTGTAAAATTCTTAGTTGTTTGAGATTTTTAGGTGGAGGCATTTCTGTGATAGTTGTAACCTTTGCAGGATCCACCTCTATTCCTCTCTGCGAAATGATGAAACCTAGGAGATTTCCTAAAAATTCCATAGACACACTTCTTAGGGTTCAAATGTACTTTTAATCTCGTAGATGCCGATAAATACGTCTCAACACTTCAGGGTGCTCTCCTCTAGTTTTAGATTTTGCTAAGATATCATCAACACAATCTTCCATGATGTCATTCATCATGTCATGGAAAATGACCATCATTGCACATTGATAGGTAGCCCTGACATTATTAATCCCAAAAGGCATGAACTTGTAATAAAATTTCCCCCAAGGGGTGATGAAATTTGTCTTATGTTGATCCTCCTCTGCAATTTGGATTTGGTTATAACTTGAAAAACCATCCATTAAGGATAACATTTCATACCAGTGGTAGAATCAACAATCATATCAATATTAGGCAAGGGGAAGTCATCTATGGGACATGATTTATTGATATTGTAGAAGTTGGTGTAGATCCTTATGCCAACCAGCTTCTTCTAAATTGGGACTATGTTAGATATCCAATTTGAATAGTCAATGGGTTTAATGAAATCAACAACTAATAACTTTTTAAGTTCTTCTTTGACAAGTAGTGCAACTTTGGGGTGCATCTTTCTCAATTTCTTCTTGATGGGTTTGGCATCTGGGTGCACAACGAGGTTGTGCATGACCAAGTCTGGGTCTAAACCAGGCATATCTACATATGACCATGAAAATATATCTACATATTCTCTCAATAGTTCCACAAAAACTTTATGTTCTTGAGCTGAGAGTGAAGCTCCCAACTTTATCATTCTAGGTTCCTCTTGAGCCAATGTTGACACTGATCATTTCTTCAACAAGCATTTTAGAAGCATCTTCCATCCATGTAGGATCAGGGGGAAGAGTAAGGTCAACCTCCTTAGGTGGCTCATCATTATCTTTGAATGGGTATACCATTTCTTCTATAGGTTCTTCATTTTTTTATCTACTAGTGCCTCAAAAAGTTTGTTGCTATGAGACTTGCATTTATTCTTTCCGCAAGGCTTCTTTAAAGCATTCTTACTCTTGCTTATGACCTTCCTATTCAAGCATCCACACATCTCTACCTCTTCTCTAAAGTATGCACATGCATCTAGTTTGATATCAAAACCTTTCTTGTGATCCCCAATCAGAATAGAATCCTTGAGTCCCATGAATTCTGCAAATGCCTCATCATTCTCAAAGAAATCGATTGACACGTGAAATTGTTGATCCCAATATACAAGTTTGGGATATACAAGGGTTACTTGGCCATTGGTTTGAGGATTGGATCCAAATAAGGTAAAAATAGCTGAATTAGGGAATAGGTTTGTGGAGGCAAGATCCTCATATAGGCTACATTGGGAATTTGCATCATTTTCTGAATGAGATGAACCGTCCTCACGTTCAGAAGAGGTGGTGTCGATCTCAAAAGGGGGATCATCATGAGGCCTGATTCCTAAGCCATGTTTTTGGATTTAAAATGAGGAATAAGAATGGGTTCTAACCATCCTTGTGCATTGATACCACATCCAAACCCATTGTAACCCATGATGTACATCATATAGTGGCCTTTGATATACTGCAGAGCTTGATGACATGATGCCATGGTACCTTCAGGTACCCTCTTGATGGGATATTCTAACATCTTTTCCTTAGATATGAGACCACTAGGGATGAACTTATATAATGGTTTAGGGAATTTATCCCAAGTGATCTTGAATTGAAAGTAGGGTTTACCACGTGTCCTGGGTGACACTGATAGATATGATATTAATAAGGCTTGTTGAAGAGTGAATTGATCACCTAGGCCATACTTTGCAGACGTTTCCTCCCATGATGTGAAAGGGTTGACCAATGAAGGAAAGTTTTGATTACAAGGAGTGAGTGAATCTGGATCCACACGTTCCTTGATAGCTTCTGTTTGTAAAGGAACAACAATATATGTATAAGGAAATTCATAAGCTACACAAGAAAAACTGTGTAATTCCCTACAATGTGTGAATGGTTTTGGATCACCCTGAATGGTGACTATCTGTCCTTCATGGCACATCTTAATACATTGATGAAATGTTGAAGGAATGGCTGCATGGCATGGATCCATGGGCACCCTAGGAGCATGTTTTAAGGAAGATCCAAGTCAAGGACATGGAATGTCATATCATGATAAGTCGGCCCTACTTCCATTGGAACTACTATAGTACCTACTGACTCACACTCCTCATTATCATAAGCTATGATTGTAATAGTTTTAACCCTCTATATCTATTTTCGAATGGCTATATCCGCTAACCAACTTCAAAGTGCAAATATTTAGACCGGATCCACCATCTACAAGTAATCTCTTGATATTACGACAGTAACAACTACTTCTAGGTATAAGGGTAAGTTATGCTCTAGGTCATTATGCGGGATTGCAGTGTGATCAAAAGTGATGTGATCATTAGAATCATGGTGTGCAATCATCTCTTGAAGGTGCGTGGGATCTACATTTGTGGAGATTTTGAACTCGTAGTTGTAGTCATTTTTATACCCTTCACATAACAAGAAAATCCCATGCATCGGCCTATCACCCAATGGGCGCGGCGCTCACCCGAGGCAAAGCGTGGGTGTTGAGTCTCTCCTTTATGTGAGTTTTGTGAGAAACATCATGTTAGAGAAAATAATCAAATGCAAGATAGAAAAAAACTAAACCACCTTCTTATTATCTTAGGAAAAACTATCATCTCATTATATGCGAGTAAGAGAAATATCAAGCAACACATGTAGATGATTTATACAAAAAGGAAATGCATGAGTATTGAACACAGATGATTTATAATGAAGCATTATATTCATAATATCAAAGTTAATAACCCACATTACATCCCTTGAGGTCATAACAAATCATCATATTATGCAGATCAAATCATGCATCAGAGTTATGTTATGCTCATCCTATTACAAAGAAAAAATGAGAACCCATCCCCTTCTATATGCTATCGCTCATAGAGCTCTCCTAATCCCTAGCCATAACACCCTCCATTTTGTTTTCTATAGGGATTCACCTCTCTTCCACTCTCTCTTTTTCTTCTACCGGCACTTGTATATATAGCCTTGACACCCACCACCATGCCTTCCAGAAGTTACAGATCGGTCGCCAAGTGTCAAAGTGGTCCTCCATGGGAGCATGCCTTCACAAACCCGAGCTCTCCACTCTCCATGATGATGCTCTTCTAGAACCCTCCATCGCATGCCTGGAATATTCCATTCTTGATCCCATAGTCACCAGGATGACATCTTATCCACAAGGGTCATGATTTTTTCATGTGCTTACTGGGGTGCCGAATATGACTAAGTACAAAACCTATTTTGCCTTGTGTACCTTCAACCGTGCACCCTTATTTGTCTAGGTCCCGCACACCCATGCACCTTCTTATACTTAGCTAATATTTTGGGGCCCAACATCACCCCACACTATGCCTATTATCTATCCTCGGAAACACTCTTCAATAAAGGAAATAAAGAATGGCAGATCCTTACAAATGGTTGGGAAGAATAAGGAATGAAGAAATGGGAAAAGAATGAAAGAATGGGGAACTAGTTTACTTTTGGAGGAGGAGAGGGAAATCCTTTCTTAAATCAGCTTCTAATTTTCCCCAAGTGTTGACATCACTCGAGAGCCTCATCGACAAAGGTCCCCACCGTGGTGCCCACTTCTTCAAAAATCAGTCCCTCCCCCTTAACACTCATTGTTTCCACAATCTCTTCTAGTTGCTTTCCCAAATCCTCAAGTGCGTCCATCCTCCGAGTGATTTGAGGGTACAATTACTTCATCGGTTCTTGATTGAGCCCCACAAGGTCTCAATGGCCTCTGATTTATTTTCCACTTTGGCTAAGATCTTGTCTCGCTCCACCCTATTCCCTTGTTCTTTTCCTAGAACTCCTTGAGTTTCGCTTCATGGGTGGTAACTAGGATACTTGCCACTCTATCTCTATCTATACAGTTATCATAGGTAGCCTCAACAACTTGTGTGATGAATTTTACATCGGAGAGGATTTTGTTGTATTGAGAAACAATATCCACCACCTTCATCTTATTTTATTTTTCTTGGCATGCCAATGCCTCCTCCACTGATTCTAGGGCAAGTGGTTGCCTCTCCATGGTGAGTATGTGGGTCAAGTCCTCTAGGCATTGCAAGGATGATCCATACTTTTGCGTGGGTGGTGTTAAGTCTAGATGCTTTAGGAAAATGGCATTCGTGATCATCTCTATCTTCTTGTATACCTTGCACCCTTTCCTTTTCATATTTTAGCTCCCTCCTTAATTAAGTGCCGATTAGCTCTTCCCGCTTCAAGTCCTTGGTATTTTTAAAGAGTTCTCTTCCTTTTTCTCCATCTCTAACTCTAGGAAATTTACCCTGTCATTTCTACTCGAAGATCTTGGATTCAACCTCAATGGAGACTTTGTTGAGCGTGTTGCAGATCTGTTCCTTTCGATGACAACTTCTCGAGCATTCACCAATGGGTTTATCCCTTTTGTTTTTTTTTACTTACATCAATGCCCCTTGGCTTACTTCAAATTCCATCTCATCAATGTGGGACTCAAATGCCCATGACAACATTTTCCTCATCCGAGGGTATGCACCTTCCTCATCAAATGAATTCATAGCTAAAATTTGTTCCGTTGGAATGGTGCTCTGGAAGCACGTGCAAACAATTTGTTCGGATCATCAATGTAGCCCATTCCTTGAACTTGTGATGCTTCTATGCTCTTCCTCCCTATGCGTGCAGCCTTTGGAAAGATAATAGCCAAATTGGGATCTCCTCCCATGCTGCCATATTCTTTTCCCATGCTCTCTTCCTCAACTTCCTTCATCACCACATTCGTGTTGCATTCCACTTCTTGTTTACTAAGTCCTTGATGATCTTTTCCACTTATTTCTCCATGGCCTCATCTACCTATTCCTTTGTGAGGCTTGGGGTCCTTTGTCCTTTTGTAACTTCTTCCCCGCTCACCCCCTTGCCTTGGGTCTCAACCTCTTCTTCATCCTCCTCCTCATCTCCTTCGTTATACTCCTCATCTCTTTCTTCCTTAGAATCATGTATTTCATAGATAGGATGGTCTTCGCCTCCTGGTTCATCATCATCATCATCATCTCTATCACTGATGTAGGCATCTAGACTCTGCTTTTCTTCGAATCAACCTCATCCGTTACCTTCGCTTCTTTTTTATTGGGGATTCCAGTACAAGAGATTCTTCTTTTTCTTTTCCCTTGGTAGGTGATTTCTTCCTTGGCGATTCCTCCTGAGTGAGGGGTTCTTCGTGCTCTGGCACCTCTTCTTCTGGAGTCTTTCTTTGACTAGAGATTTCTTCCTCCACATGTAAGTACTAGGCTTAGTGCTTGTCTCCGATGCACTTACTTGTCTTTATAGTTTGAACACTTGTTGCCTTTTACACCTCTTCTCTCTCTCTTTTTCTAGGCACAACATTCTTCCTTCCTATGGGGTCTTCAGGATGGACACATCATTCTCAAGTAATTACCTTTTTCAAACTTCAACATTATGCAAAGGTATATCCTTTGCAGAACCCTTCCGGCGATTGGCGGTGTTACAGGATTCATCATTTGTATCTCGTAGAGACGTATGTTTTCATGCATCAACCTAAATATGCCAATGTAGAAGTGTGGTACACTAAAAATTCTTCCTCTCCCTTCACAAGCGTGGGTAGCTACTATGAGATTCTCCACTTAGCCCCAAATGTGTCACACATTCACTTATACCACTTCTCTAGGTGCGCCTTGTGAGTGGCTCGTCATGGTTTCACAAGTGTATTTCACAAATATCTTCGTGGGTGAGGGATCCTCTTTTGGATATTCCCAAATAAATTTTTCTAGCCCATCGGGCACTCCAATATTTGAAAACACAATGGTGAGGAGGACGTTACCAAAGAGTATCTTCTCTCTCTTGCGTGCTACTTATAATTTCATCCACGATGAAAGTAGACAAGTTATAGATGGTCCCTTCTAATATCTTTTGGAATACGTTCAACCATGCCTTATTTACTTTTGTTCACCTTTCTTGATAATTGATCTTGGTTACCAAGTGTGCAACCATCCTCATCATTGGGTCTGGTATTTATGAGATGTCAAAGTATCTCGAACCCTTCTTGTAGTCATACATGGCTACAGTCTCCTTGATAGCCTCTTTGTTGCTTAGATCATCATCAATGTTATCTCCTTCACAATTAAGGCCTGTGAACTTGGATATCAGTTGTGGTGTGATGCGCATCTTGCACCCCGAAATAAAAATGATCTTCACACACGCGTGACATCAGCCACGGTAAAGGTGCTCAAGTTTTCCAAAGTAGGGTAACTTGTACAATTGTAACAACCCAGCCTTTTCTAGTTTTACCTTCACCTCATCATTGTAAATGGGCATTCCATTTGGCGTCCTATTGTTGGTTGGGTGAACCAACTCCAAGGCCATTTCCTTCTCCGTTGTGCTTGTGCAATGATTATAATTAATACCACCCTTCCACATGTGTGACTTTATTTTCTAGTAATAACCCATATGGGTACTTCATTTTACCATTCTTCATTGGTGCTCATGATCGTGACGACAATCATTTGTTTTCCCTTTCCCCCGCCAATTGTTTTCTTTGGTGAAACAATTCATTTCCTTGGTGCCATTCTTCTTGTTAGTGCTAACACTTAAATATTCTTCCTCTTGCTCTTCTCTCTACTACTGTCAATCCCAATGCTCAATCTTGCAAAGAAACCCTTCTAACTCTATGCCCTAGCCGCCAAACCCTAACTAGAAAAATCCTTCCACAAGATGACGCTTCTTTAACAAAACTTCCCCATGCCCATGTACTCCTTCCACACTGGTTTATGAATTTACCCTAGTCACACACTCTTAGATCTCTTTGGTTCTTCTTTGCACAAATCAATTTTGGATGCCCTAGTTCGTAATAGCTTTCTCTACTTTGTAATCGCAAGGTAAAATAATGTAGTGTCTGACTTCATATTTATAACGTTTCCTTTTTTCCGACATTAAATGCTATATTACCTACCACCATACTTTAACATTAAATGTGGATTTTTTCACTAAGATGATTCTAAGCGCCCTTACCTACGCGCCACATCCTACGCACCAAACCCTTTACAACCTTCTAGTGAGCAAAAATCCAATCGACTAAAAATCTTATGTGCACGTCTCACAAATGCCGAAGGCACTTCTTTTGTCCTTTACCCAATTTTTGCCCTCGCCTACCTCATGTTGTTCCTACGCTCTTCATCCTTTCTATACATGGTTTCTGCAAAGCCTTTTTGACACTAACCATTCTCATCCAAATTTTTTTCTACACGCTTCTTACTCCTTACACACATTGTATCCATTAACCGGTGTAATTCACTACAACTTCTACTACCAGTTAAACTTGTATTACGAGGCCTATACTTTGCATCACTCCACCCCACACTAAAACAAAATGCAAATTTTCATGCATACATAGCCTTGGAAAAACAATGTGGTTACCAGACCACAAGGTGTAAAACAAAGCCAAAGAAGAACAAGCAACGAGAAAGGGAAACACAAGAAAAGAAAAAACATAAAGGAAATTCTAGACTAATTGGCAACACTGCCTTATTTACAAACACTAAGAAGACTTATTTATAGTAGGGATTCAGCCTAATCCCATTGAAGTGACCTGGTAACCTTGTCCCATCCAATGCTTGTAACTAGAAAGCACTGAATAAAGAATGTATGAGATGATGTAAGGTCCCAACCAATGGAATTTCAACTTCCTAGGATGGCACAAATACTTGGAATCATACAATAATACCAACTACCCAACTTCAAACTTCTTTTTCTTGATATGATGATCATGCCATGCTTTTTGTCTTTCTTTTTTCTTTTGACTCCATCTAGCAAGTGATCACCTTTCATCCAACTACATCAATTTATCAATTCTTTCTTCCAGTGCTTTCTCATTAGCTAATCCTCCTACACGCGCTATACGTAGTGATGGTAACATGAATTCCACTGGTAAAATAGCCTTGTGCAAACACCAATTGAAACGGTGTGGCCTTGTTCAACCTTTTATAGGTCATCCTGTATGCCCATATAACGACTGATACCTTATCATCCCAATCATGTCTTCTAACATCACAGATCTTAGTTAACGTATGACTTAGTATCTTGTTAAATGCCTCAACAATTCCATTTGTTTGAGGGTGATATGGGGTAGTCTTATGATGGGCCACCATAAATTTTGCTAACAAAATCCTAACCGTTTCATTGAGAAAGTGTGTACCCCTATCACTTGTTAAACTTAAAGGAAACCATACCTGCTGATTAAGTTATCCCATAAAAATATAGTAGTTGTTGCTATGGTGTAATCCTTTGTAGGTGTTACCTCTGCCCACTGTGTCAAGTAATCAGTGTAAGTGATGATATAGTGTGAACCAGTCCTTGCATGACTGGTGTAATTGGTCCTACAAAGTTGATTTCCCATTTCTCAAATGGTTCAACACTGGCTATTGGTCGTAAGGGCATTTCATCTCTCTTTCCAGGTTTTCCAAGGAACTGGAAATGGTCACAAGCCTTACAAAACTCAATGCAATCCTTGTAGATGGTTTCCCACCAAAGCCCTGCTAATAAAATATTTTCCACGTGGTAGCGTTTCCTACATAGTGTCCTCCTGCAATCCCACCATGCGCTTCTTCCATAATGGCTACGTGCACTAATGTTATAACACATCGGCATAGAACCTCATCATGACCTAACTTATATAGGTCTCCACTAATCAGCATGTAGGGTGCACCACGTATTGCCAACTACTTTCTCTCTAGAGCCTTCATCCCTTCTGGAACCAAACTTATTTTTAAAAACACTGCTATATCTTCCAAGTTCTGAGAGCATGCTTGTAATCTAAAAAATTGTGCATCTGACATGGTATCCTCAATACTTTGCGCATCCTCTCCTAAGTTAATCCTTGATAAGTGGTGGTGCCCGAATTGCTCTTTCCTATCTTTACCACCACTGTGAATTCAAATTCTTGAAATAGAAGGACCCAACAACATATGCGCCCTTATAGAAAAGTTTGTTGACTAAGTGTGTTAATGCCATGTGGTCTATGTAGAATATGAAAGACATTTCCAATAGATACTTCCTGAACTTATGCAATGCATAGATCATTCGACAATGCCTCGCTCAATAGTTGTGTAATTTCTATGCTAGTGTTAACTTCCTATTTGCAAAGCTCAAGGGATGATCCACAATTCCCTCGTTAGGTTGTGCTAGCACTATTCCCATAGCTATCCCTGATGCATCCACATGCACATGGAAAGGCTTATCCCAAGAAGGAAAATGTAATATGGGCGCCGTGACAAGCCTTTCCTTTAAAGTGTCAAATGCCTTCTCGCACCTCTCCCCAATGAAAGGCACTTTTATGTTTCAACAATTCTTCTAAGGGTGTGGTGATCTTGGCATATCCCTTGATGAACTTCCTATAATACCCCGTGTTTGCAAGGAATCTACGCACTGCACTTTGACTAGTAGGCTCCCCTAATCCTACAATAACTGTAACTTTGGCAGGATCCACTAGTAAGTTGTCTTTGCATATAATGTGTCCTAATAGGGTTCTAAATGGAGTGTAAAAGACACATTTCTTAATGTTGAGGGATATCCTCAATTGTCTGACATCTCTCAAACATCAGTCTTAAGTTGTCACAATGGTCCTTCACCAGGTCATTCAGATAAACTTGAAGAAACTTATGGATGAATTCTTGGAATGCCTATACCACAATGTGTGAGAACACAGTAGGCACATTCTTCAGTCCAAAGGGCATAACCGTGTAGGAAAAAATTCCCCATTCAGTGGTGAAATTTGTCTTTCTCTGCTCTTCCCTTGTAATTTTGACTTGGTGGTATCTTGAGAATCCATCGTGAAAGAGTAGACTTCGCGCTCGGCTACTCCCTCCAAAATTTCTTTAGTAAAGGGGTTGGAAAGGGATCGATGACACACATTGCATTCAAATCCCTGTAGTCAATGCAAATTCTTATCCTACCATCCTTTTTAATATTGATAACCATTGGGCTTATCCATTTTGACTCTTCCATTACCTCAATGATACTAGATGCTATCATTTTTTCTATCTCTTCCTTAACCCGCACGCGTGAAATTTGGATTCATCTGATAAGGTCTCTTTCGAATCGGGTGCACACCTTCTTTCAACTTGATCTTCATTTCCCCCAAGGAATGATGGATGCCTTTGAGTTCATGGTACCTACAAGGGAACAAATATTGGAACTCACACAACAGATCAATGATCTTTGAAACTTCCTTTTGACCAATAGTCACCGATGATAGCCTCCTTAGGTTCTGCCTTTGTGCAATGTTAACCTTCTTCATCTTCAAAGGCTCATGGTAGGCACATGATTACTCATCAGTGTTGTCTATGACCTCACACATACCCTTTGAATGAATAACATCCAACGTCTCTATCTCTTCCTCGTCTATGACATAAACCAAGTTTCCTTTTTCTTTTTCCATACACGCACGCTCAAAATGTACTTCCTCTGATTCTTCCTCATTGAGGCACATCTCCAAATAAGGCTTTCCTAGCAATTCTAGTAGCCTATCCCTCTCTGCCATGGCACTATATCCCATTGTAAGGTGCTTGATTGTTTACAACGCCTTATCCACTGATGGTTTGGTACTTCTATATTTGAAAGCTTAAATGAGATCAACTACCAACTCTTGCCAATTACCCATCTAACAACACATCTCGAATGAATGTATCAAACATGTAAATAATTGTAAGGTGGAATACAACTTATGTACCCATAACGAAGGTGGAAATGCTTCGTGCTTCCCATCCAGGCCTCCTCACATGCTTGGATATGAAATTAAGAAGTCTATTTTCCATGGTAGTCTTGTATAAATGTGGGCACATTGCTCCTAGAGAACCTTATAGAAAATGTGATCCTCACCTCATGCCACTCTAGGAGGTTCTCCCGATGTGTAGCCCACCAGCGCGTTGTAGTCTCGAGTAGGTTATAGCTGAGCATTCCTCTTCTTTCATCCTCATTTCTCCACTGAGCTTCCATTTCCTATAGGAAAATTTTAGGGTATGCCCTCCAGAGTAACTAGGAAACTTATTTCCTCCTAGGCGCTTGACTGAGTGCACCTTTATCACCCTTATTACAAGTCCTTTTAATTTTCTCCCAATTAACTCATAGGTTCCATGTGCCCAATTGTCGCATGCCACACTAGTGGTATCACTTAAGGACTGAGCATCCTCAAATTGGATAACTCCCTCCATGGGGTGAATTATCTTAGGTCTCTCGATGGAGCGCACAAAGATTATATGAAAGACTTCTTCTCCCAATGGCTCTATGTAGGGCAATGATTTCCATTCATCAAAGGAATGACCACCATTCTTCCTTGTTCTCGAAGATGATATACCCTTTGTTAAACCTTATATTAGAATTATTCTTATAACACCACGAGAACCCAAGCAACACTTTGGAAAGTTTTCTACCTTGGTGAGTGCCAAGACTTCAAGTCTCCGAAGAAACTTGGCCCCTTGAATGGTGATAACTGCATCCTTCAGGACTCCAATGGGAATTACCTTAGTCTTTTTCACCATATAAAACACATTTGAAGATGGCCGCAATGGGGCCTTCTTATCCGATGTCGGACATATAAGGTAAGAACATTCACCTCTACTCTTGTGTCGATGAGGATATTGCTCATAAGCCATCCATCAACAACCACATTCAAAGTAATCTCTTTTTCATATTCAAGGCTATGAGGAGGAAGGTTTGCATGCAAAACCTATCTTTCACACTTTGCTTTGGTGCGTGGTACCTTCTCCTCACCATTCTCCCAACAAGGGAATAATATTCTCTTGCCTCAACATTTTACATACTTCCTTGACCTCATCCAAGTCATTCCTTGGAACCTCATTATCCTTCCATTACTCCACCTACCTCGATTGCTCCTTGAGACATTAGATCTCCCCTTGTAAACTTTGAATCATGTCCATAGTCTCTGGTACACTTCTTTCTGATGGGAAGGGTCCAAGTACTTTCCATGTACTACCTCCTCTCTGGAAACTAGTGTCCTTGGTCTTGGCATCTCTCGGTGTGTGTTTCCTCTTCTCGTGTCGTCACCAAGATAGGTTTAGCTCAAACTCATGCACCACTCTTGGCATCCATGTCGAATCATCCCTTGATGCTCACCATCAACACCCTTGTCTTTTCTCGGTGTTTCTAGTTCATATGCTCATAAAGTTCTAGAACACTCTTTATACTTGTGCTTCTTTTTGTAGCATTAGCATTGTAACAGATTAGGAATCTCACATTTATAATGTTCAATAGATCCACAATTATAACATTTTTCTCATGGGAACTCATTCCGTCCTCCAATTTTGTTACCACAACCACTAAATCTCCCACAAAAACCTCTTCCATGCGCCCTTCATATGTGCACCATTCATAACGATAGTCATCATCCTTAGAACTGCTAGCAAGGATAGTTTGGTGCACACCCAAATCAAGAGCATCATGGATCTGATCAATCAATATGTAATCCTTGGTATCATGGGTTGTAGAGGTGCATATCTTATAATAGTAAAAGAAACTTTCTTGCGGATTACGCACTTTGGAGTAAAGGATATATACTTGCATCATGATCCCTGTGGAAGATCTCGGCCTACTTCCATAGTATGCACCTACTTCCAAGGGAAAATATCCTTTGCATGTGTGCACCAACTTCCAAGGGAAAATATCCTTTGCATGTCCCTCCACTTCGTATTATATACACCAAAGACCATTATGAACATCATGCACCGAGTTTGTAGACAACTTCTCCAATCGCTTAGCCATTACAACAATTTGGGCCTCTAGAAAAGGACTAACACCAAGTATCAACACTACCAACAACTTTAGCATGCGGGGTAACTTCAAATGCCTCACGGAGTCGGTGAAAGTCTTGTGCGATAGAGATATTCTAAATGGTATTATCAAATCCTCCAATAAACCTTCTCAACATGTCATAAGGATGAATGTCATAGGAGAGCTTTGACAAGAGAGTCTTGAAACACACATCATACTCCCGCACACTCTCTTCCATTCCTTGTTAGATATCTTTCAGAGCGCTGATGCTCTTTTTCTCAAACTTTGGAATATGGAACTTTGCAAGGAAATCATTCTTCAATGCAGTGTAGTCTACCACCATCTGATGGGGGTCATAATTCCTATACCAACTATGTGCGCACCCTTGCAATGTAGTTACAAAATGGCTTGCATTCCACTCCGGGGTAGTGATCCCCTTCACGTGCCATAGTAAATCACACTTGTGCACATGCTCTACAACATCTTCAATACCCCTATAGTTTGGTAAGTGCAAAGACATCTCAAAAAACACTTGGGGAGGTGGCTAGGTCCTTGTCCTCCTAATCTAGAGCCTTGGTTCCCTCCAGTGTTTCTTCTGGTGTTCCCTCCACTAGATCCACTTGATCCACCAGGTCATGTTCCTCCCAACCCATCAGAGATCCACTCTCCCGTAACTAAAAAGGTCTTGAAGTGGTCACACCAAGGGTTCCCAATGTCCCACTGAATCTGCGCACGCTGATGGTTTGTGATAATGTCCCACTACTAGTAGTGCCCCGTGCCACTCCTAAATGTGATACCAAAATCTTGTGTATTTTCACCTTGTCCAAAGATTCCTCCAAATACAGGAAAGGATTGTGTAGCCATGGATGTTCCAAATGAGAAATTATATCTCCTAGGTGTGCCGATCGGTTACTCCCACTGATACCAACTGGGTTAATAATACTTTTCCTTGATCTAGAAAACCAAGCACCAAGGATTGGTTCTGTGTGGGTTTAGATGTGCGTCGACAAATCTTCTTTCTCCATGCGATGAAATATCATCAGAAGCTAAAGAGGCTTCTCTCCTACACTTGCCAAGATGGGGTAACACAAACTACTCACGTTCCACGTCCTCTACGTGAACCTCAACTCCTTCCTGTAATGTCTACCTCCATAGATCCATCAAACTTGTAACCTCATGTTGTCTAGTCATCTCCCTTTCACGAGCTTCTTTATACTTGAGTCTTCTTTCCTCCCTTTCCTTTTAGCCATAATGTCCACCATCTTCCTCCACCCTAGCTTCCTCTCCTAGCGCTTAGAGAGCTTAGCCGACCATGGGAATACTTCTAAACTCAAAGTAACAACCAATATCTTCATAGCCAGAGGAATAACACACAAAAATGATCCTCTAGGCTCCCTCAAAACTCAAACTCAATAATCTCTAGGAAATAATATGTCAAAATGGCGTATTCTAAAGTATAACTAGTCAACACCCTCTTCCACCAATGATCAATAACGGGTCCAAGTCGATCTACATCCCGTAGCATCGATAATCATCTTGGGTCCACACGTGATGTATAATACCAACTTGATCTAGATGCGTAGGATGAAAGCCATTCATATAGTTCTACTGGGAAGCAACAAAAGAATGTCTCATATAGCTCATGGTATAGGTTCTCTTCTACCCATCTACGTGTATTGAACTCGAGATACTGATGCTAAATCTTTGAGAAAACATGTCCTCCGTGCTCTTGAACCATGTTTCAACACTTTCTAAGGTAGGCACTCTGTCATCACACATCACAGGGAAAAATATGCATGCCATTCCTCATAAAAATTCAAAAAGAGGTCTCAACAACGAAACCAAAATGTAGTCATTTTTATACCCTTCACAGAATAGGAAAATCCCATGCGTGTCACCTATCACCTAGTAGAAACAGGTTCGGGTGCTCACCAAGGCATGCATGGCACCAAGTCCTGTCCTTTATGTAATTTTTGTTAGAATGCATCATCTTAAAATAGACAATCAAATGCAAGATAGAAAATAACTAAACCACCTTCTTATGATCTTAGGAAAGTTTTCATCTCACTGTATGCAGGTAAGAGAAATAACAAGCAACACATGGAGATGATTTATATAGAAAGGAAATGTATGAGTATTGAACACAGATGATTTATAATGAAGCATTATATTCATACTATCAAAGTTAATAACCCACATTACATCCCTTGAGGTCATAATAAATCGTCATATTATGCAGAGCTAAATCATGCATCAGAGTTATGTTATGCTCATCATATTACAAAGAAAAAATGAGAACCCATCCCCTTCTTTATGATATCACTCATAGATCTCTCCTAATCCATAGCCATAAAACACTCCATTATGTTTTCTATAGGTATTTTCCTCTCTTCCACTCTCTATCCTTCTTCTACCGGGTGCTTGTATATATAGCCTTGGCACCCTCCGCCATGCCTTCCAGAAGTTACAGATCGGTCGCCAAGTGTCAAAGTGGTCCTCTATGGGAGCATGCCTTCACAAACCCAAGCTCTCCACTCTCCATGACGATGCTCTTTTAGAACCCTCCATCATATGCCTAGAATATTCCATTCTTGATCCCACAGTTGCCAGGCTGGCATCTTATCCACAAGGGTCATGCTTTTCTTGTGTGCTACCTGGGGTGCCGAATATGGCTAAGTACAAAACCCATTTTTCCTTGTGCACCTTCAACCCATGTGCCCTTCTTTGTCTAGGTCCCACGCCCACGCCTTCTTATACCTGATACACGCCAATATGTTTTTTCAATTATATTTTTCTAAGATCGATATCTTAGCGGGTGTCTTCTCTAACTATTCTATTAAATTTTATCGACCTTCCTAAGGTACGGGTAGGGGATTTGATATGATCAAATGAGCACGTCACATCCCTACTACACATAGTTTTTCTAATATCCTAATTGTATTAACCTATTCATCCGAAAATAGATACCTCCTATAAGGGAATCAAAGGGAATAAACATAAGCAGTAGTAGTCCCATAGTCATTGGAAGTTTGTCTGTGATCTAGCTTCCTATTCTTCTTATCTACATGCTTAGGAAAGGGCTATTTGAAGATACCCATTTTCTCATTGGGACCCTATCCTAAGTCGGGGGAATCTATGATGATTTTCCCTCTTCAATGAGGTCTTGTATATAATGTCGTAGTCTCAAGAACCTATTTGTTTTGTGTCCTTTAACATGATGGAATTCACAAGTACTCATGCTCTTTGAACCAATCGGGTTTTGGATCATCCTCTGGATATGGTACTTGTCGCTATTGGGTCTTCGAACCATGTTTACCACATCTAATTGTTTAAGTATGGCAGATAGTGATTCCGTTAGTGGCGTAAACATACGTTTTGTGGGTGCCTTTGGGTGAGTCCTTGTGAGAGCTTTAAAAGTGGATCAGTCTATACAACTTGGAATCTCTTGGAGTCTGTGATGCCATCACCAATGACATGTTTGTTCTTATTGAAGAAATTTGGTTTATCCATAAATTTTTTTTCATGTTTTTCCTTTATGATGGGTTTGAGTGTCCCTTTCATAATTAGATCCTTTTGATTTGACTACCATTTTTGATAACTTCTTTGAAGTTAGAGCCGCAGTGCATTTGTAAATGAAAGGCTATTTCTAGATTTAAGTTTGGGATGAATATGCTTACTAGCTATTTTTTTGGTAGGACACAAGGGAAACAACTTTCCAATCCATGCCATTGCTGCAAGAATCTTGTGAAGGTCTCATTGGGTTTCTATTTTACATTGTAAAGGTTGTTCATGGTGATATCATTCTCCATATTGAAGGAGTAATGTCACACAAACTTTTCGGCAAGTGTGGGCCATGTCGTGATCGATCCCTTAGGTATACTAAAGAACCATTCTAATGCCAGTGCTCCTAGGCTGTGAGGGAATAGTCATATTAAGAAATTATTGTTGTACATGACCTCTTGAAAAGCCATGTAAAAGTCCTTGATGTGATCACGAGGATCATCTTTTCTTTTATATTTATCGAACTTAGGAATGGAAAAATGTTTTGGAAACGGTTGTCGTAGCATGTCCTTGTCAAAGGGGTAAGGACATAGTTCTTCATATAAGTACTTCCTAATGTGTCCTACGTTTCCTTCGTAGCGTAGTAAGTGTGTTATTCATTGATTATAACTCCTATTGAATGAGTTGCTATTTTGTAGGTGATATTGGTCTGTTTACCTTAGTAACTTTAAAAGTTGTGTCATCATACAAATCAAAGTGAAACTCACTATATTTTTTGAGTTTGTCTTTATGGACGTTCCTATTCGAAGAGCCTACATTTGCTAACTTTTGACTTAGTTTCAATATTTGTTTTTGAAGGATATCTTCTTCAACTAAGGGATCGTCTTCCTCGTCAAATTTAGGAGGCGGTGAGCCTTTGTGCTCATGCTCAATTTTTACTTTACGTGAAGCCTTATAATAAGCTCTTCGTGAATCACCAATTGGTTTTGATGGGTCTTCTTCAACATTTTTATAATGTTGTTCGGAAGTAGAAGCATACCCTATGTCAAAGGGGTTATTCATGTCTAAGAGGGATGGTCGCTCTTCCATTTTATGATTAATGATCTTAGTCTCCACTTTGCATTCTTGTGGAAGCTTAGCCCCTAACTCTAGGACTCTTGCGAGTACTTGATCTCTATTATAATAAAGGAGATCGTCAAATTGACCTAGGTCTAACTTATGTTGTTCCTTAGAAGAATCAGATTCTTCTCTGCTATGATCAACCAAAGGTTCTGTGTCTTTGACCTATGAAAAGAGAGGTGCTAAGTTATTACCATTGAATGGGAAGGATGCAAAAGGATTTTCTTCTAAGTCATGCTCATTTGGTTTAGATGCCATTTTCATGATTCTTGGCATTACTAGTCAAAGTTATACTAGGTTTTGTCTAAATACCTTCAAAGTTGTATGAAACCTAGGCATATCTTTGCTTAAGTTGTCTCGATAGATGAAATATCCTAGTGTGTTCTAGATGTAATTGTATGTAATTGTTTATCATTCAAAGAACAACCATATGAACATTTTAACAAATCAAACAATCACTCACCTTGTCCTTTAGCAAGACTATACCCTAAACTATGATTCCAAGGAAGGGCTCAAAATGGATAGTGACAATACCCTATTAATACATAGGTCAAGTTAGAGTACCAACAAGGCCTAAATATCAAAGTGATATTGCTGCGATATCTCCTCGAGATATACTAAGACTATTTTAAATGCCAATGAAACTAAAGATTTTGAAACATGGAAGTTGTGAATGCGGATAGTGTAACAACACTATCTTGACACGTTAACCTAGAAAGCAAGGTGTTAGTATCAAGATGATGTTATTGCGGTATATACAAGGCAATATCGACACTCTCAAAAGACTCAGATGATGTTGGAACTAAAACTAAGTATAAGTATAGCAAGAAATTCTTTCATTGTGCCAGCAGTGTAACCGTACAATAAAGGGACTTAAACCAAGTTCTCACAACATTGAAAACTCGATGTAAATTATATGGCTAGAATGCGAGAAAAAATAAAAACTTAAGGAGAAATAATGATGAACCAAAATTGTAATAATGAAGATGATCTTGAAATCAAGATCAAAGGGCTATCAAAGACACAAAAAACATACATGCACACTTTAGACATTTAACAACCCAACCACAAATATGGATGGGCGTAAACAGACAAAAAAGTGTCAAATACTATCCTTGATAAAACTCACGGGTATTATTCCTTCTCACCCAAAATGGGTAGCGAGAATGCAAGGGTATAAATCAAAAGATGAAAATAAACTTAGCTCCACTTAGGCATAGTTTCACCTTGTTTGAAGGCGAGAAAGAAACCAAGCTAAGTGATACGTCATTTAATTTCGTGATGAAAGAAAATTAGATCTAACTCAAGTGGACTCTTTTCCTTATTCAAAAAACAAGGTTTAGACTCCAAGTAAGTCATCACTTCATGATGGCTCGACAAGATGTGATAATGGACTAGTAAAGTGGGCTCCAAGATAAAATGGCTTTCCTAATAAGATCACTCAACTAGGTGTCAAAAGTTTGTCTAAATGCGAGCTTGATTTACCCAAAGAGTTACACTAACTAATTTGGGAGTATCTCGGCTTTACTTTACCCCCTTCTGATATAATGAACAACTAGTGCATTCAGTTGTATAAATCAGGGTTGTGATACGCACAACTTTGACTCTAAACTTACAATGTAAAAACTAGTCAAGTGGGTAAGTGAAACACTTCTGTTTCATCCACTTGGGGTTACTCTATGGTGGTGGATTACTTTAGGGTTCCTAGAACCAACCCCATTTTTGTAACTTAAGGTGTTATGCCAAAGGGTTATGTTCTAGTTAAGTGGATAGGGATGTACCCTTTTCTGAAACCTGCAATACAGTGTGATGAAAGTGGTGTGTTTTTTATCTTGCTTAGATTTAATGAAGTTTTTCACACCTTTGAAACCTACATCAAACATGTTAGCATGGTTTTGATCTCGATTCTTTGACACATGATTTTTTTCCTATATACCAAGATTAGTAATTTTCCAATACGTCATATAAAGGAGATAAGATGTTGCTTTTGATTTCCCAGATCATCCTAAGATGCAAGGAAAGAGCATACACAACAAGGTATCTCACTCAAATTTTGTAAGAAATGGAAAATACTTAAGTAAATTGCAAAAATAAGTTCCTTTTAACCAACTTTGAAAGCTAATTGAATCGTTTGCAAGTATGAAGAAGGTAGTGAAACATTTTTATTCCCAAGATCACCTAGAAAGGCGCAAGGGAAGAACATACACATTTCAAACCTTCACAAATAAAGATGCAAACACTTTAACTAAGTTAGTATGAAAAACATGATGGAAAATAAACCATAAACCACTATTAGAACCCTAAAAAAGTTAGAAAACCAAGAAAATTGAAAAATTCCAGAAATCTATTTTTAGCAGTTTTTCAACGGTTTTTAGTATTTTGCATTTTGGAGGTCTCCGTGGAATTTTGGGACTTTTATGATAGAAGGAATGATACCAAAGGTATATTAATTTTGAAATTCCTTTCAAAGTTTAACTTTGTACTCTTTTTGATGCCTATTCAAGTTCGAAAACGGGTCAAATGGGCTAGAGATATGACCCAAACTAGGAGCACTAAAAATTATAGGAATAAATCCAGATCAAACAGAGACACCTGCACACCCTTCAAGGTGTATGCACACCTATTTGATGTGTGCATGCACTGGTAAAATGATAGTTAGCCGGTGTTTGCAGATCGGGAGAAGGGTGTATGCGTGCCTATTTGGGCATGGGTGCACTGGTAAAAATGATAGATTAGCTAGGTGCATACGTTGTAGTGAGATGGGTGTATGCGTGCCTAGTAAAAATGATAGTCAGCTAGGTGCCTGTGCTGGTAGAAGGGTATATATGTGCCTATTAAAAATGACAGCCATCCGTGTTCTTGTGATGGTAAAGGGTGTATACACCCATTTGGGTGTGTGCCCGTTATCATATCCCTATGTGCTTGATTTGGGTGCTGCAGTGCACCTCTCGCTAAAAATGACACACCAACAGTGCCTACGCTAATATAAGGGTGTATGCGTGCCTACCTAAAAACACCAAACAACACAGAAAATGAAATTCTAAAAATGTCAATAGGTTAGAATTTAGCCATTAAATGTAATTTCTAACATAAACCTAACAAAGTGGCATGAAAATGAAGGTTAACTACATAAAACCTAGCTAAAAAGCCCAAGGCAAAATATTTAACCCTACAAAAACATGTAAAAAGTTAGAAACTGAAATAAAAGCTTCAAAATGACTCCATTAATGGAGGATGGACTAAGAGTCCCACCGGGTGTGCCAAATGTGTGCAATGAAAATTTTGCAAAAGCTATGAAGATGGGGTAAGAACCTCTAAAGAAACCCCAAAATATTTGGAACAAACAACTCAAATCACCATCAGATTAGAGATAAGAAAGAGCTACCTATTTGCATGCATATATAAAGCTTGAAACAAACAATCAACCTCTAAACATGACTATATTAGTTCTCTACTCCATGAAAGCTATATATAAGTGAACCTATTAAAGCTCTAGCAATCAGTTTTATGTTTATTGATGTTTCAAAAGATTAAGAATGGAAGATCACCATTAATGGCTTCTCCCATTTACCTAAAGCTTTGAAAGGATTAGAAAATAACAAGTAAATAGCTCAAATAAACTATGAAATGACTCTAAAAGACTTAAACATGACCTAAATCAGAAATGAGAGAGAGAGAGAGAGAGAGAGAGAGAGAGAGAGAGAGAGAGAGAGAGAGTTCTTAGGAAAATGTGGGAGGGTATCCCTCTATTTATAGTTTTTGGATTTGAGAAAGGATGTTTTGGATGCATGTGGGACTAAAAAGGAGTCAAAAAGTTGATTTTTAGAAAAACCTATTTGGAGGTGTGAACAAGATTTTAGGAAGCTAAGTGGCTATTTGGAAAGGTAAGATATTTTTTAGAAAGTCAAATTATTTTTAGAAAGTCAACAAGAGGGTTAATTAACCTAAACAAGGTTAATTAAAGGGAAAACAAGATTATAGAAGCTGGTTAGAGAGGGATTAGTAGGTTTAGGGGTTTAGAAGAGGTTAGAAAGGGTGTTTTACTAGCGTAGTTGTAGTAAATTAACATGAGACTAGGATAGTTAGTATGATATTAGTAATAAGATCATCTAGACCAAATTATAGGTGTCTACAATATGCCTGGTCTTGATTGTGATAGTATAGATAAAAATAATAATAAAATATACATGTGCATGATGTTGTTTCTAATACTAGTCAGGATGATTGTATAGCTGCATCTCATACTCCTTTCATTTCTGAAAATTTCTCTAATGATTGTAAAGATATATCTCATACTAGTTCTCCTCCTACTTCATTGTATATTGATGATAAGCTTGATAAAATCCTTGCATCCGATTCTTTGTCGATATTGATGATGCACATACTAGTAACAATTCTACTTTTACGCATATTCTTTGAATGTGAATTCTCCACTTTACTTTCCTCTTCTTCGTAGATTGTGTCTAGTGACATTTATTTTGATTCATCTCCTTCTATTGCTTCATCTCCTAACAATTCTTCGATGCTATTCCTACTGCTTCTATTAACATTCCATGTTCTTCATCACATAGTATTTCTTCCACACCTACATCTAGTGTGCCTATAGCATCGAATCCTCCACTTCTTCTTTTGACATTCCTATGATCACTCAAAATGGAAAGCTTCAAACACTTCATAAACCATTCACATCTTCTACCATTCCTTCACAAGACATCTTATCACTCATGCATGTTGTTGGTTAATTACAATCTCAGGTCCAATCTCTCACTCTTGAAATCAAGGCCTATTATGCTTCTATTGATAACAATTCTTTACATGAAAATCCTATTCCAAAAAAGATTCACAATTCAACATTCCCTAAGGATTTCATCATGCCTACATTTTCATGCTTTGATGGTACTAGCAATCCATATTTGCATCTCAAGAATTATCATCTAGCTATGGCTTCTTACTCCATATTTGCATCTCAAGAATTATCATCTAGCTATGGCTTCTTACTCCAATGATTAATTATTGCTTAAATATTTTTGACATAGTCTTACCGATGATGCTCTCCAATAGTACACACATCTACCTTTTGGATCTCTCAATACCTATTGTGATATGGAAGAGGCCTTACTTCACTAATTTATACTAAACAATGGCCCTAGAGTCACACATGATCGCTTACCTGGCTTATATCAAGGAAAAACAAAACCTATTATTGATTACATTATGCATTTCAATGTTTGGATGCATCAGCTTAGTATTTCAGCCCATTGATCTCAAAAATTAATTCTTATTTTTTCATGGCTTGTTTTCTTATTTAAAAGAGCTCTGCAATATGACACATGCAAATCATTTACACTATTATGCTATAAAGTCATCGATCTAGAACAAGATCTCATTACTACATATGTTATATATCCTCCTCCCATTTTCATTACTTCGCGCATCATCTATTTATTCTCCTCTTCCATCTATTAAGCTTCCTCCAAGGTATCCATCTCCTCCACCCCACAAGAAAGTTTAGTCTTCTCCATCGCATAAGCATCCTTCATCTCCTCCACCGTGTCGGGCTCTACCTAATAATTTTTCATCTCCTACTCGGGAGCCATTGCACTTTTCACATGTTGCTAAGCCTCATGATGTGCTTTGTTATTTTCTTAATAAGCACTTAATTCACTTTCCTTCTAATCAACATCATCCTCCTCATCACTTGCAATGCCAATGTGATCGACCTTATTGTAACTATCATCGCATCAATGGCCATCACGACAATGAATGTTGTGCCCTTCATGATAGATTACAACAATTAAAAGACAAGGGTGTCATTACCTTTGGATCTCACTCTCGTGAGCGGTCTATTTATCCAATTCCATGCAAGTGTTCTGTTACTCCAATACACTTATCTCCTTCACCCGCTTCTAAGGTCACTAATTGTCCACCACCACAGGTCATTAGGCCACATGTCATTATTCATACACGCCCTCCATTTCATTCATCCATCACTGCACCATATCATCCACTACACAATGCTCCTACTACACATTGGCTTCCTAAGCCATCGACATATGTGCTTCCCACTACTGCATCTCCCATCATTGAAACCATTTCATCAAGAATTTAGTTTGGTTCATACACTCATGTTGCTTCCATTCCACATGCTTCCATCGCTCCATGCCCGCTTGGTCTTTGGTAGGTGATTTTTCTCACCTTACCCCCCGATGATGCACTCGTGTTCTCATGGTTATTACATGACTATTGAGGGATATGTTATAATAAGAACCCCACTCTATCTTTGCACTACATGCCTCATTGATCTATCTATCTGGTGTACATTATCGATTCACTTCCCGATGACACACTCTTACTTTATGGTTCATTCTTGACTATTTAGGGGTCTTATATAAATCAACCTCATCATTCACACATTAGGGGGAATTGTTATTCTTACTCCTCTCTTTATCATACTAAAACATGATTAAGTACACTTTTATCATCATACATACTTTACCATTCATCATATCTCTATTCATACATATAATACACTTTTTCATCATTTATCACATGGAGCCATCACACTTTATATATTAGTCAACATTAACAACTACGCAATGAAAATCAAATCAAAACATACGAATAATGCTCAACACATCACATATCAATATAACACATCAACACAATACAATGATGACAATCATCCATTTCTATATATCATCAAAATATCATGGTTACATAGTACAATCGCTGGGGACAAGCCCCTACATACATATACATCATATCTCATCATCACTATCACTATCTACAACTGTGGGAGCTCTAGAAATAGAAGATTCACTACTCAATATGTGTCTTTGATCGTGGCCACTACCTCTCTACATGCCTACGTAATAAAGTCGGTTTAATTGACTACTGCAAAATGACCCTATAGCTCCACAAACCTCGCAAATACATCATGTACTAGGGGACCTCCACCCTTAACCTCTCCATCCTTCTATGTCTCCTCTTGTGCTTCGTACCTCTCAATCAGTAACACAGTACAAGTAACCACCACTACCACCACTGGATCAAACAAATGAACATGCTCACCCATAATAACATCCACTTGCTTTAGCATCCCACCTCTAATGAGAACATTAGTGGGCACATTCTACATCAATGTGTGGATCAAAGTGTCAATAATTAATGACTAGTAAGCATCCCCTGCAATAATCCACAACATCACATTAGTTCATATTCAAAATATGACACAATCAAACAACTAGGTAATGATCCAAAATATCAATACACATATACTCATGCTATTATTGCCATCACTACATCAATACCACCGGGGTAGGTACCTGCCCCTCTTCTCCTCCTACCGGTGGTGATCCTACCGCATCTAAAACAACTGGATATAGTAGTACCCATTAGTGCATTGCCCACCATGAACTATAGGCTTCTATACACCCTCACCATCCACCCATATGGGCCCTATGGCCGCATCGACTCATCTCGAACCATGAGGTACTAGCTGTGCTCATGCGGGTCCTAGTCTAGTCATGGCCCTCCTCGGTGCCCTCATGGTTCTCGCTCATATATATGGCTCTGGGGGCACATCTTGAGGCATGCCAAAGTTTTTTGATACACTCTACCCGAAATAGCTCCACCACCCTAGGAATATGTCCTCCAGTTGACATAGTGCAATGTATACATCAAAGCTCCACTACATCCTCTAGCCATCCTCCATAGTCTCAATATGGCCTCTAGATAATGGCCCCTGGCCCCATACAATCCAACATTGATCTATATGTATCAATATCCATCCTCCTACTCGCACACCTACCCATCTCATAGAAAATATATATCACCTTTCCCACTCTGCACGAGGCCCACCAAACAACCTTAGTATCACAATATGCTTGTAATCCCACACATGTAACAAAGTGGTGGCCCCTAGTCCACCCCCATGCTCCTCTTGTGTGAACCTGTATAGATCCATGTACAAATGGGCTAATACACATCGTGCCCAAGCATATCTCATCCCATCCTCCTCTATGTGATGACAAATATCATGCATCTTATATAAGATGCCTATACCACCACCCTCCACCTACAACTGAAGAAGTGATCACAACAATAATGAACTTCCACAATTGTGGAACCCTTGACTATAATATAACATCCAAACTGATATGAACCTCAAGATGAACTCGAGTCCCTCTAAAGCACCATCTATCATCCCTCATATGTCTATGCACATTGTATACATCCATCACCTACACCCTCTCACCAATAATAATCAATCACATTATGCGATATACATCCTCCAAAGTCACGGTCATCTCTTCGATAGGAAACCAAAATGTGAAAGTATATGCACACCATCTCTCACACAATGTGGTGATCATCAACATATTATGGGGCACATATGCCATCCTCACTATGTGTTGTAAGTCGACATGGTCTAGTACATTCTAGTCATCATTTGAAAAACCCAAACCTAATAATGTGCTCAAATCACGGCCACCATAGAACTCCCATGAATGAATATCCCTTTACACAACACAACAAAACAAAACAAAAAATGTGAAATCATTACCTTGTATACATGTAAAAACACCCAACAAAACCATAAATAACCATCAATTTTTACATCCACAACATTTTTGGCTACAAATAGACTTTCGGGTCGCCAACTCTTAAGAGCAGGACGTGGGCACCCAAGAGCAAGTCACTAGTGTCCATATTTGGGCGCTGAAATTCCAAAGGTCGTTAGCACCTTTAATTCTCTTGCCAAGGTCAAAAACACCTAAAAATAAAAACCAAAAGTTTACAAAAATTCACTAAAAACACCTCATTGCAGCACAATTGTAAAAAAATCACACTCACTAGATCATTTGTGTACTTAACGACACAACTACCGCCACCATCTCAAATTGACTCAATCGTGGTGCTCTCACTTGTGGCATCTTCACACACTCAAAGATCAAAATCACACCCATGTAATATTCAAATGAAATGCTTATTCAATTTTTCATATTACTATTTATAGTAACTTTGACTGCCTACCTCGCTATAGTCACTATTTACATTCATTCTCCTAACTAATACACTTCAGACAATTTCAATCGTATCTTGAGCATTACTAATCTGATTCTTGTCTTGTTTATGAAATTCTCTTTAGAATTCCACTTACTATCGTATCATAAACATTCCACAAACACTATATTCCTACTTGACATAACTCTAACTCAATATACACACAATTTTACGACATCCGGTATATTACACTTTCATCACGATTACATCATCACACATTTAATTTCATCTTAGTATTCATTCTCATCATCACTCTCCCTTTCACCGAAAGGGGTGACATATAATAGGGGTCATCCTATAATTCCCCTCACACTGTTACATGATCATTCCACATTTCTAATTCATCATTATCAAAAAAATTCTCCTACATCATGCGACATTTCACACCACTTTCTAACGATTCCCCTAATGACCTAATATAGGGGCAACAAGCATAAAATATCTCCATGAGTAACCAATCAAAGACATCTCAAATATGAACAAAAAATATTCTACTATTCGAATCACACCAATCAATTGACACAAACACAACGTATTTTTCCTCCCGATGACCTAACTTCGGAATTGTATCACCACTTTCCTAGATGACCTAACTTGGGAAGTTACCTCTACATTTTATACTTGTTCAGATGACCTAACATGAAGCCATCTCACAACACACATTCCGCGACACCCTTGGAGTGGGGGAAATGAGATGTCATTTCCTTTCCTATACTGCTTTTATATGGGTTATTCACATTTGATTGAAATGAACAAAATATGGTCTTTGTATGTTTACAACATATATGAATTTTGAGGATGTAGATAATGTTGGAGAGAAAACTAGAACTCTCTCCCTACACTCTTCCTCTTGTGGTAGGATTCCAAAATCCTTAGTTTTTCACACACACAAAATCAGGTTGGGAACTAATCATTCTCTACCCCATCGAAATCTCCATCAACAACAAAATTGAAATATCCAATCACTCATAATCAAATAATTAATCTCACTTAGTGCTCCTCATAATGGTTTTCCGTCTCTCTTTATACCACATGGATTTCCACACCGATCCATAGTTCGTCATGATATATACTCTCATTATACACATAATTGTACAACAGGCTTCTACAAAATTCTCACAGTATGTTCATGTAGACACAAAATCACACACTTACTAATATTTACTATACCGCCAAATATGTTGTTCTATACATGGATCTTTTGTAAGAAAAGTATTCAATAGTGACCCATTCCATAGTCCATCACTTATATTTTTAGTTTCTTTTTCTTTTATATTTCACACTTCTCACTCATACACCCGGTTTTAGTCAGTCATAGGGATACCTATCTATCGGTCTTCACTCATTTGTTGTTACTTGTCTCTAGACACTACCGACTAGGAATGGACACTAACATCATGCTCCTTGTCCATCATGGGTGGCCGTGTCTTCTTTATATTTGATCTTATTTTTTACATTTGAGGTTAGTATTTTTAGTTTTCCCTCTCATATCCCAAGGTACTAGTCGAATGTTGGGTCATTCGTTTTGAAATTCAAGCAAGAGATCCCTTTATAAACACAAAATACATATCATTTTATGCACATGAAATTATTATCAAGGGAATGCATTTGGGTGCATTACTCTACATACACACTGCATAGGAAGGGGATTTCATTCTATTCCATCCACACATTTACATTTTATCTAGCTACCACCCATTATCTTGGTGTCATTGGCACGAGGGTGACCTAGGAGCACTATTACACACACAAGCACACATAACTACATTAGATCCAAGATGTAGTGCAACACTCAAACCGTAAGTTCATCATTGTGACAACTGAGGACAGTTTGACCCCTCATTTTGCATCTTTCTTTTTAGGATTTGATGTCTTTTTGAGGATTTTGTAGAAGAATATTTGTGTGTAGATTTATAGATACCTCGGCAATTCAAGTGCAACATAAAGGTGACTAAAAGTGAATAAGTGCGAGGCCATAGAAACACTGCGTTCAAACTAAGTTCCAACCATTTCTATAGACTTTGATTCCTACAAAGAGGTCTTGAGCACCCATGAGAGACCCTATCCTTTCCCATGTGCCCGTGTCTAGGCATCACGAGCATCTCTCGATTTTTTTATCCCGATTACGATGCTATGTGCTCCGTCCCATCACATCTTCCAGCTTCGACTCACTTCGGGATATGCAAAATTCAAATAAATACCTTACCCCTCTCATTTCCTTTCATAGTTAAAATTAATAAATTGTTTAGCATTTATATTTCATTGTTTATCAGTTATAACATATAATTACATTCAAATTTTAATAGAATATATAGATTTTATTGAATCATTTTGGTGAACCCGTAGCTTAGAATTACTTGCACTAGGATCCACTAAAACCCCGATGGCTAGGGATATCAATTATCCTTATAGGATAATCATGCCTCATATGAGTGTCAATCCTATCTATGATGAAACAACCATACCTGAACTTACCACTCTATATCACAACAATATTATTCCAGATGACACTCAAAGACAACTCTTAGCTAATGAATGCAATGTGCCTACTATCTTTGATCATTCCATTATTAGCATTATTTTTGATCCAACAATTTTTTCTCATCAGAGACCTTGTTATTCATCAGCCACATTCTACTTTCATTTTATTTGTGTGGTGAAGGCAAGAGCATTTTATTCTATTTTAGTGGAAACTAAAATAAATAGTAGAGCATAATATTGAAAACCTTGTATCTTTTGATCGGTAACTCGGTTTTGAGTGCCATTTTTTGCAAAAGTGCGTAGTTTTTTATGCTCTTTCCATTGGAAATATTTATTTTGAGAATCACACTATAATTATAAAGTGCCATATTGTAACATGCACTCATTATAAAGTGCCAAAATCTGGGGGCTCTTGTTGCATTGCTTGGGGGTCTTGTTGCATTACTTGGTTCTTCCATTTCTTTTGGTGATTTTTTTAAGATGGCATCTACTTCTACATTAACTCATGTTGAGCCATTAACAACACATAATTACCACACATGGAAACCAAGAATGGAAACAATAATTAAGCAGAAAGGATTATGGGCTTTAACTTCTAAAGAACAACCAGTGTTCACTAGAGAATATGAGAAATTTCAGTACCAGTGCAAATTTGATGAGTGTATGGGTTTGATAGGAACTTATGTAAGTGACAATCTTTTATTTCATTTGGAAAAGTGTGACTCTCCTTTCAAAATATGGGAGAAATTGGAGGATTTATTTGGTAAGGTGGATCATATGAGAGCTATGCAACTTGAAATTGAGATCACCTCTCTTAATCCTGAAGATTTTCCAACAATTATAGACTATCTTACCAAGTTCAAGCATTTTTGTTGACAATTTGAGGGGAGTGGAAGAGATAAGAAAGATGAAGAGTGTGTTTACTTGATTCTATCCAAGTTGAGAGGACCATTCCAAATTTTGCTTCTACCTTTTTCTCTAGCATGGATGCCTTAGGTGACACCTTCAAAATGCCTAACTTAGAAACATTTTGTGAAAGACTTACTAGGGAAGAATCCAAATTATCTCACCTTGAGTCTTCCACCTCTCAAAAGGCATTAGTTGCATCTAATCCTAAGGGCAAGGGAAAACCAAACAATAAAACCAAATCCACACCTTCTCCATCTCAAAATGCTCCTAAACCCAAAGAAAACAACTCAAAACCCAAGGAGTCTTCTAAATCCAAGAATAAGTCTAGTTGTTCATGCTCTTTTTGTGGGGGTAGTAATCATGAAGAAAATAGGTGTTATAAGTGAATGCAAGCCTTAGAGGATGCAGTCAAGAAACACAAAATTTCTATCTCCACTCCACCTCCTTCTAATCAGCATGGAAAAGCACTTAATGTTGTTGGAAGATCTCATTCACCACTTGCAGACAATTGGGTTATAGATTCTGGTGCTTCTCATCACATGACTTCTTCCAAAGGAGTCTTTTGTTTCTCTAGGTTTGAGTTCTACTTCCAAAATTGAGGTTGGAGATTCTTCCTTTCTTTCTGTTGAGGGAAAAGGTGATATACAACTTGATGGTGGAAATATCCAAGATGCACTATATGTTCCTAACATCACTACAAATTTACTTTTTGTATATCAAATTTGTCATTCTGGTCAAGGGAAAACAATGACTTTTACACCACATGGGGCAGAAGTAAGAACTTTGTTGGAGCCTTTTTCACTTGTTGCTCAGGGTATTGTTGATCATAGTTCAAGACTATATCACTTTGAAGGTTTTGATGACACTTCTTCTATAGGGACAGGATTGGTTTCTCATTCAGATTTAGAGAGTAAGCTTTGGCATGAAAGATTTGGACATCTCAATTACAGATATTTGAAGGAGTTGAGCACTCATGGTATGGTAGATGGTCTTCCTAGAGTTTCTTGTCTTGAGGGAGTTTGTCATGGTTGTGCATTAGGGAAACAACACCAAGATCCTTTTCCTAAGAATTTGTCTAAGAGAGCTTCTTCACCACTTGAGCTTGTGCATAGTGACTTGATGGTTTTTCCTACCCCATCTTTCAATGGAGCTAAGTATGCACTTACATTTATTGATAATTTCTCGAGGCGTACTTGGGTTTATTTTCTCAAGTACAAAAGTGATGTTTTTTCACACTTCAAAGTCTTCAAGGCTTTGGTCGAGAAACAATCTTCTAGTAGCATAAAGAACCTTCACTGATAATGGGGGGGAGTACTTCAGCAATGAGTTTTCTAAATTTTTGGAAACTCAAGGCATTATTCACCAGCATTCTGTTCCTCATACTCCACAACAGAATGGATTAAAGTAAAGGAAGAATAGAACTTTGAAGGAAATGGCTAATTGTATGATGCATTCTAGAGATATACCTCCTATCTATTGGGAAGAAGTAATTAATTGTGCTAACTATATTTAGAATCACACACCACACAGAGCACTTGAGCATTTGACTCCAGAGGAAGCTTGGTCCAACACTAAGCCAGATGTCTCATTTTTTGAGTCTTTGGGAGCCATGCTTGGGCCTTTGTGCCAAAGAAGAAAAGGAAAGCTTTGGATAAGAAGAGTAAACCCTTGATCTTTGTAGGGTATTGTGAGGACATGAGAGCTTATCATCTTTTAGATCCTGATACACATGATGTTCTTTTTCAAACACATGTTCAGTTTGATGAGTGTTTCACTCCTCATGATTCTTCATCTTCTTCTTCCATTCTTCTTCTTCTTCATCTCATCTTGAGGATATTTTCTTTGAGGAGATTGATGAGGAGGTTATAGATGCCATTGAGGATCCTATTCCCACTGATGTTGTCACTATGCCTAAGTGGGCTCGTACTACAGTTTTTGAGGCAACACCTTTCATAGAGGATCTTCCACCCACTAGGCATCATCACACACATTCTACATAGGTTCTGGAATTTTATGTCAGGTAGTTTTTGAGGATCCACAGTCTTTTTCAAAGGCTCATGGGATACAGGAGTGGGATGATGCGATGACAGCTGAGTATTCTTCTTTGATGAAGAATCATACTTGGGATTTGGTATCTCTTCCTAAAGGAAGAAAGATGGTTAGGTGTAAGTGGGTATACCAAACCAAATACGCAGCTGATGGGTCCATTGACAAGTATAAGGCTCATCTTGTTGCAAAGGGTTTTTCACAAGTCGAAGGTATTGATTACTCTGAGACTTTTGCACCCATTGCCAAGATGGATTCTGTACGCCTTGTACTTGCTATTGCTGCATCACAGGGGTGGCCCATATACCAGATGGACGTGAAGAGTGCCTTCTTACATGGAGATCTAAAAGAGGAAATATATATGGGAGCAAGCCACTGGATTTGTTCAGGATTCTTCTCTTGTTTGTAGGCTCCGAAGGTCTCTCTATGGTCTCAAACAAGCCCCTCGGCTTGGTATGAGAAGATGGATTATTTTCTTCTATCTACTAGTTTTTTTTCATTGCCACTCCGATCATACAGTGTATCTCCAGCATGTCGGTGAGGATATTGTGATACTTGTCTTGTATGTTGATGATCTGTTACTTACTGGCAGCTCTTCTTCCCACATTCAGAGTATTCAGAGGGCTCTTTCTACACAGTTTGACATGACAGATCTTGGGCTATTGCATTATTTCCTTGGTTTGCAGATTTCTCAGATAGATTCAGGGATTCATTTGAGTCAAGCAAAAGTACACCCATGATCTTCTTAGGTGCTTTGATATGGCTGATTGCAAGCCAAGTCCATCTCCTTTTTTCACTGGAGTTACTCTTACATCCACATGTACCACACCACTTTGTGATCCTACATTATATAGGTAGTTGGTTGGGAGTCTCATGTACTTGACCCATACTCACCCTGATATTTCATTTGCAGTAGGGCTTGTATCTCGGTTTGCACATTCTCCTCATAGTAGTCACTAGCAGGTTGCTAAAAGGATTTTGCGCTATTTGCATGGCACTTCCCACTTTGGCCTACACTACACTAGGGGCTCTACTCAGTTGGTTGGGTATACAGATTCAGATTGGGCAGGTTCTATTGATGACAAGTGTTCCACTTCTGGCTATCTTTTTTTGTCTTGGTTCTTCTCCAATTTGCTTGGGCAGTGCAAAAAGCAACATGCTATTGCACTTTCATCTTCAGAGGCAGAGTACAGGGCAGCAGTTACAATGAGTCAACAGATTCTTTGGCTTTGCCAGTTATTGACAGAGTTTGGATTCCCACAGGATTCACCGACTGTACTTTGGTGTGACAACCAAAGTGCAATTCACATTTCTCGCAACCCAGTTGAGCACCAATGACCAAGCATATCGAGATACACATCCACTTCATTCGCAACACATTCAGGATGGAGTTCTTTTGCTTGGAGTACCTTCCGACTCAGCAGTCAGCAGACATCTTTACGAAGCCTTTTGCATCACCTCGCTACCTTGAGTTGCGTGGAATGCTTGGGGTTTTGGAAGTTGTTCTTGGGGGTGTTCGTGAGAACATCTTCCTTCTTCTTCTTCTTCTTTCTTTCCTTATAGCAGGATTCTTTCCTTCTTTTGGTTCGAGATTTCTTCATGGATATATTGTACATGAGTACCTCATCAGGCCTAGTTTCCAGGACTCATACTGTGGACATGCCACTTCTATTTTGGCCCCTAGCTTCACTTGAGGGGGGGTGTTAGAGTAGGTATTTACCTTAGCTCATGTTCACCTAGGTACATTATTTACCTTTATTGTATTTATCCTCACCCACTTATGTGTGTGGATATTTCTTTTTATTTATTTAGATATTAGGAGATATTATCTAGTTGTTAGGTATAGTTCTTTCCTTGATCTATGGTATTGACTAGTTCTTTCCTAGATCTATGGTATTGACTAGATCCTTGATGTCTAGTTCTCTCATAAATCTATGGACTTGACTAGTTCTTTGATGACTAGTTCTTTCCATGATTTATGGCTTGATCTACGACCTTGACTGGTTCTTAGATTGTTATTCCTTGCCTATATAAGCAAGGCCCATTCTCATTGTATTTCATTGAGTTCCATAATAATATATGATATTGTTGCTCATTTGTTTGCAAAGGTTTTGTGTAAAGTTCTTCTCATCATCATCATATCAATGGCCATTGTGATAATGCTTGTGATTGTGCCGTTAATGATAGATTACAACAATTAGAAGATAAAGGTGTCATTTCCTTTGGCTCTTTCTCTCGTGAGCAGTATATGTCTCCACTTCCACACAAACATGCTATTAATCTAGTTGATTTATCTACTTGTATAATTCTAAGGTCATTATTTTTCCACCGCCATAGGTTATTTCTCATGTTCTCTCTCCAACTCATCCATCCACCACCGCACCATCTCATCCACCACACCATGCTACCACTACACATTGGCTTCTTTCAATCATCGACATCCGCACTTCTCGCTTCTCCATCTCCCATCATTGCGCAGAATTTCACATGGAATTTAGTTTTGTTAAAACACTCATGCTCCTTATGTCCCACATGCTTCCACCGCTCCACACCTTCTTGATCTTTGGTAGGTGATTTTATCACCTTACCCCGATGAAGTACTTGTGTTCTTATGGTTCTTACATGACTATTGAGGGATATCTGTTCTAATAATAACCTCAATATATCTTCAAGCTACACATTATATTGACATATATATATATATATAGCGTGCACTATTATATCACTTCCCGATGACACACTCTTTATTTACGGTTCATTCTTGAATATTGAGGTGTCTTATATAATTGAACTCTTATCATCTTCACATCGGGGGCATCACTATTCTCCCCCCTCTTCATCATACTAACAACACTTCAATACATTATTATGACCATCTCATTCACATACTCTTTAACACTATTCATTTCTACTTCATCATTAATAAAATAAACTTTTACATAATTTATCTATTACACATCACAATCATACTACATACATCATTTATAATCATACATACTATCTCATCATTAATCAACCACTATGCATTGAAAATCATATCAAATAATGAATTGATTAAATTCCCTTTATAAACAACTCATCCTCTATAATTTTGTTAAGCCATTGAGACTATGTCCTTGTATTTCCTTATCATATTGTTGAACATCATCACTATAACTTGAACTTATTGGCATAATACTAATTAATATAATTATGACTACTTAACTTTTTTTGTGTTATTTAGAGTATGCATTTATTCTTATGGTTGCAATAAGTTGTTTGAATGATGATATGTATGATGTCAATCTTATTTGTAAGCAACTTGTTATATGTAGCAACATGTATGCGAAAAGGACCCGTTCAAAGAAACTCATCCACAGCCAAAGGGAATCACCTACAACCAAAGGACTGTCCATAGCCAAAAAGATTACCTACAACAAATGAGGCATGATTATGAAGATCTCTGGGAACATGAAGGATAAAACTCCAAGCCTGTACCTATCATGGAAGAGGCAATTACAAACTGGAACATGAGAACTAAAGATAACTCAATAATAGATCTGACTAATTATTACAACTTAATGAAGAACTGATTGATCAGTTAAATACGTGATTTTAAGAACTTAATAGTTACTTGAGTTATGTATTTGATATCTGGACAACTATTAGTTAGTTCCATTACTTAGCCTATTTGAACTCCTAATTAAACTCTTCTTCTCACGTTTCACTATAATTGAGGAATATAAAAGCGAAGGGTTAATGATGGGAATGTATGGGATGTGTAGAGATCTAGAAAGATAATTATAATAGATGATATGCAGATGCATAAGTTTCTTTTCTCCTAAATGTAATCTTCAAGCCAAATCAATAAGAATATGAGTTCTATTTGGTAACTCTTAGGTACAATCCTTAAGAGGGATTAACACCCAAGGTAGGGACCACTTGTGGTATGCTAACCCCCTCCATAGTTTGTTGCTTTGTTTTTTTCATGGATAGACTAGAAAATAATACATTCCTTTATCTGTATTATGAATTTACAAGCTTTGTTTTAGTTATAGTATTTGGAAGCTATTTACTTTTAGTTCGAGTTTAGTTTCTTTTTAGCATTGTTATTTCAAACATTGTAGTGACAATAATTTCTTTCATTACCTCCAAATGCTTTATAAGCGTGCATACAACACTGACATTATTCAAATTTTACGTCCCCTGGTTTGATGATTAAATGAATGTAAATTAATGAACAATATATTAATTACTACAAGTTAATTTGCACCACCATTTTTGGTGTCGTTGTTGGGGATACTACCAAGTTATAAGGTTTTGAGAGGTTTTTCATTTCTTAGAAGCAATTTAGATTTTAGGAAATTCACCTCCAACCAACCCCCACTAATTTCTGTTGATTGATTTGAGCTAGTCGATGCATCCACCATTTAAGAGATGGCCATGGTAGCTTTTTACCCAATCCAAAAGTAGCAAAAATATCTTCATATAATTTTGAGGATTCTAAAGAAGATATACTTTCCTTTGTACAAGGTTTGTTGTTAGAATATCCCTTCCCAAGTGAAAGTTCTGAAGCTTGCTCCTAATTAGCCAGACATGGTAGAAGAAGTAAACCAAAATGTTGAAGACAAGGTAACTACCTTTGAGTTTCCCATTTCCAATAATGATGAGGCTGCTACTATGAAGAATATTTATCCCTCTTCCTTTCCTAACTTTCATGGATCCATGACTGAAGACCCAGAAACCTTTTTGTTTGAGTTTGATGTATTATGCAGGAGCTATGATTATACCACCGATGCACATAAACTAAAGCTATTCCTGCTACACTCAAGGATACAACCTTGAGATGGTTCATGGGTTTAGGAAGAGATGTTGTTACCACTTAGGCATAGATGAAGGAGAAGTTTTCTCACTAAGTACTAGGACTATTGCAGGCCGAGTAACAAAGGAGATTATGAAATCTACAAGATGGCATAGAATGAGGATGAGCCATTGGAAGACTATATAGAAATATTCCTATTATGCATTTAGAATACAAGGCACACAAGACTACCTCTTGAATCTCTCAAATTACTCTTTTGAAGGGACTCAGTGACGAGAATATGGACACTGGATCTAATAGAGCTGGAGACATTTCAAAAGCTACCTTTGAGGATATTTGTGAAGCCTATAGGAATTAATCTAGAGCCACTATGAAGAGAATAAGAAATGTAAGATCAAGGGTGGATAAACTACCAAAACAATTGGGGACATATCCAAGTTAGAGATTGTCAACATGTTCAAGAACATGAAGTAGGAGATTGTCAATGACATGGCAACTTAAATAATTCTCTACATACCAAGAAGAAAAGAGAAGATGCAAAGGAAACACTTATAGAGTTCTGCCATGCATGTAGAAGAAAGAAAGATGACTGTAGATGTAGAGGATTGGCCAACATTACATAAGAAAGGGAAGCTGAACCTGAATTAAAGATGTTGGAGACAAAGGATGGGAAAGTCTTCTATGTTTCTCAAAGAAAACCATGGCCACTAAGACAAGGAGGTATGTCACAAGACCCTATGCCATCATTTCATAATTGGGATAGTAATCCATATATGTAACCCCCACCTTGGGATAATCCGCAACAAGGTTGGGCTCTATACCCTAGCAATACCAACAACAATGAAAACCTCAATTTTTAGGCTAGAAACAATGGAAACAACCCCCTTATTTATGGAAGTAGCCTTGAAGAGGAGGGAAAAATGGAATAACCCACCTCCTAATTACCAACAATATTACCAACAACCTCCTTATCTCTAGTAGAAAACTATAATGCTAAATCCCCAACCTGGCTCTCAACCAAAAGTAACTCAACTACTAGCTCAACCAATGCCTAACCCCAAAAATAAATATTCTCAACCAACCTATTCCACTGAACCAACTCAATACCCTACCTATTTTGTTGATGTTAATAACATCCATCTCCACTTAGGAAGATAACTTCCTCCACCAAGTGGACCCACCATTACGTAGATCGTATATGAACCGACTTTGCAAATGATCCACAAAAATTTGAGGAAATGTTGCAAAATAATCCGTAACAACCTAAACATAGTTATAACAAGGGTAAATTAAAAGCTAATGAACCACCATTTCTAGAGAGATTACAAGAAAATAAGATTGACCTCAAATTAGAATCGATTATGATTTTGTCAATCAACTGAGAGATATTTGTGTCAAAATTCCTCTTATTCAAGCAATCAAGGATGTACCCATCTATAAAAAGTTGGTTAAGGATCTATGCATAAAAAAATAGGTAGAAAGAGAAAGGATCCATCCACTATTCAAGTTATTGGAAAACTGGTGATATCATGCTTGGGAATTTAGTTTTACCAAAGTATATAGATCCAAACAGTCCTTTGGTAAACATTACAATTAATGGCACAACAATAAAGAATACTTTGATTGAATTGGGGGTATCCATTAACATCATGAAAATAAAATTATGGATGATATGAAATTGGAAGGACTAAGGCCAACCGCTACAGTCTTACAACTTGCAGATATATCAACAGTGAGACTGAAGGAGTCCTTGAGGACATAGTTGTGGTGGTAGACTCTTGGGAATACCTTGCTGACTTTATTGTCCTTTAACCAAAAGAAAGTTTAGGAGGATATCCTATCATTCTAGGAAGGCCATGGTTGGCCACTATTGATGCATTCATAGGTTACTAATGATTATTTCTAATAGAAGTGGTACTAAAAAGTGATGCTCTATCCTCCTTCCCAACCATTGAATGATGAAGATCAAACCATTTGGGTAGAAGAACCAAAACATATCAAAACTCTGTACAACAACTCATGATGTTGGAGAAGTATTGTATAATTAAAGGACAAGAAGAAGATTTTTTTCTTTCCAATGTCTTGAGAATAACTATGGAAGAAATGAAGAAGTGGATGACAGATTAAGGTGTTTAAACTACCCCTTGAACCAAGTTCTACCGCAACAAAGCACCATGGACATTCTAGGTAAGAATTGTATTCTTCATCAACTTCTTCCCCATGATTGCATACTAAATTATGTAAGAAGTAATTTATATTCAATGATTGATCTCTCTAAGCAAGTGGAAATAACTCAGGAAGGCCACTTAATGTAAACAAGATGCTAAGCATGCAACAAGAGAAATTGTTGATTTCCCTTTTGCAAAAACATAAAGCAATGTTTGCATGGGATTATGGTGACATGCATGGGATTCATCCTAAGTGTGCACTCATAATATTTATATCAAAGATAGTTGTAAACCAATTAGGCAACCACAAAGAAGAATGAACCTAATAGTGAGGGAAATTATAAAAGGAGAATTGAAGAAGTTATTGGATCTTTGGATTTATATATCCAATTTTAGACAGTCAATGGGTGTCACCCTTGTCATTGTGCCAAAGAATAATGGAAAATGGAGGATCTACGTAGATTATAGAGAGTTGAATGCAACAAAAAGAAATATCATTTTCCATTTCCTTTCATTGATTAGGTACTTGAAACTTTGGTTGGTAAAAGTATTTCTCTTTTCTTGATGGATATAATGGCTATAATCAAATTCAGATTGCACTAGAGGATCAAGACAAAACTACCTTCACATGCCCATGGGGAACATTTGCTTATTCAGTTCTTCCATTTGGTTTGTGTAATGCACTTGCTACATTCCAGAGGGAAGTCTTGAGCATATTTTTAGATCTAACAAATGACTACATGGAGGTATACATGGATGATTTCATAGTACATGGAAAAACTTTTGAAGAATTTATGAAGAATCTGGAAAAAGTTTTGAAGAGATGTATGGAGCACAACCTATCCTAAGTAACAAAAATGCTACATGATGATGTCTAGAAGGGATAATTTTGGGACATTATCTTTCTTCTGATGGAATTCAAGTTTATCCAGCCAAGATATCCATTATTGTAAATATTCCAACACCAAGGAACTAAATGGATGTTAGGATCTTCTTAGGGTATGCTGGTTATTATAGGATATTCATACAAGATTTCAGTAAGATTGCAGTGCTATTTTTTGTATTATTAGGAAAAGATGATGCCTTTGAGTAGACTAAAAAAAGTGAGACTGCATTCCAAAATTTGAATAAAATGTTAACTATTGCTCCAATATTAAGAGACCTGATTGGAACCTACCCTTCCACATCCACACTGATACATCAAACCATGCCATTGGAGTTGTATTAGGATAAAAGGATGGAGTTCTAAATTATGTAATTTATTATGTTAGTAATAACTTGTAGCATGTCGAGATCAATTACACAAGAATGCAGAGAATTAGTTCTTGTACTGTATGTGTATGCTATCAATAAATTCTAGATACTACATCACATGTTATCTAGTGTTCATTCACACTAACCATGTTGTAATAAAATATTTGATAAACAAACTAGTAGTAAGAAACAAAATCATCAGATGGTTGCTCCTTCTATAAGATTTTTATGTCACAATATTGGATAAGCTTGACAAGGATAATGTGGTAGTAGATTTACTTTCAAGAATGGAGACTAATGATGAAGAACATGTAGTTGATGACTCTTTTCTAGATGAGAACTTATTTTCTATCTCTACAAAAACACCTTGGTATGTAGACATAGCCAACTATCTAGTTTCAGGTAAAACACCTCCACACTACTTATACTCTGAGAAGAAATATATAGTTGAAAAGAGTGAATTTTTCTTGGATAGTTGGATTTCTATTTCATATAGGACAAGATCATATCATGAGAAGATGTATAGATGATGAGGAAATATATGATGTCCTTAGAGCATGCCACAATGAACCTTGTGGAGGACATTTTTCTGTAAAAAGAACAACGCAAAAAGTGTTAAAAATTGGTTATTATTGGCCAAAATTGCATAAAGATGCAACACTATACACCAGGAGATGTGATAAGTGTCAAAGAATGGGAAATCCTACCAGATATGATGAAATTCCATTGCATCCTCAGTTGGTTTTGTAGCCTTTTGAAAAATAGGGCTTGGACTTCATTTGCCTCTGGATCCTAAATCTCAGTAGAAGGAGTACATCTTAGTATGCACAAATTATCTAACTAAGTGGACAGAGGTGAAGGCACTACCAAGTTAGAAAAGTGAGAAAGTAGCCAAGTTTCTCTATGATCATATCTTCACTAGATATGGAGTTCCAAGGAGATTGTCACTGATCAAGGTACACAATTTACTACTAATATAACTAATCTAGCTAAAGAATATGAAATTAGGCATAGGAAGTGTTAGGAATTAAAGGATAAAATATGTGGAATAATCCCTCACATAATCACAATAGTAGAAACTAATATGCAGAAAATATTACAGATCTCAAATAAAATTGTAGAATAAAATAACACAACACAAAGAGACATTATTTAATGTGGTTCACCCAATTTGGGCTACGTCCACCAAGAATCACTTGCTCAAATTTTATTACAAGCCATCGCTCTCTTAATATAATACCCAGATCTGTTTGGAGCTATGCTCAAACAAACTCTACAAAATTCACACCAATTCAAAACACATCTACAATGTTACATTATATCTATCATATGCATAAAACCATATAAGTAGACAATTGCTTAAGCAATTTTATAAAACTGTGGGTATCAAAACCATGGGCCAAAACCGTCCCATAAACCTATGGGTCAAAATCCCGCCCATATGAGAGAACCCTGGTGAGACAACCTGTGGAAAGTGTAAAATACTCTTAGTGTACAGTCTTCAACACTTTCTCACATGAAAACAGCTCCACAACCTAACAATCTCCCACTTTGAGACTAGTTTTCCTCTCGAGCTATAACACCCTCAACAACTGATATATTCCTCTTTTTGCATTCAAGTGTTGACATATGATTTTCTGGATAAAGATGTGTTCTTTTGATTGATTGAAGATCATGCTTGATAAGGATAAATATTTTCTATTCTTAAAATCATTAGACTAAAATTATATGGTTATCAAGAATTTATTTTCACTTTGGAAAGATGAATTGCGATCTGGCTATAAGAGTTGCATACTTCTGACTCATCCTTGGATCAATTTCAGTGATCCAAGGAATGTTTCAAATCTTCTTCATAGACTGAATGGTAAAATTGACATTCAGTAGTTTGAGAGATGTAAAAGACTGAACCTTGTTTGTTGACAAATTCTTTGGTCTTATTTGAACGTGTTTTCGTTCAGTTGTATGTTTGTGCTTGAGTCTTTGGTGATTGATCTTGGCAGGACTATAAGGACTTAACAAAATTCAATTCTCTGAAGAGAAGTTCGGAGTCCTAAAATCTAAGGATTATCCTAACAGTAACCTAAGCTAGGTAAGAACATCTATGTTTTAAGCTACATTTACTTATTGGAATTCTATCCTAACCTAAGCATTGTGCTAAATGGATTAGGGAAGGGTTACTAAAGTGATACTAGGCTATTTTAGCTGTTACCTAATACTAAAGGGTTATGAATCGAGCCTAACCTAAGGTGGGGAATTCTAATGGCTAATGTTTTAAGACCTATGTTGGTATTTGCTAAACTAACCTAAGTTCTATTTGAATCTAACCTAAACTATTAAAGGGAACCTAAAGGGGTTGCATGACACAAGGGCGATGGTTCTAATGGCATTTAAATGATTTGAAGGGGTTTAAATGATGAGGTACTACAGATTTGGCAGGGGGCTAATAGACTTGGTGGAGGCCTACGTGGAAGCTCCACTAAAGGATGGAATTGTATTTTTGTGTTGAATTGGCATTCGAGATTTAGGAGGTAGTGGCAAGGAAATATAAGTAGGAATTTTGGATTGAATGGAATTTATGGCATTTATGAGCCTCGGTCTTTGCGTGTAAACCATCTTGGAAACTTAGAAGGTGGGTTTGTAGGAGGTCATTTGGTTTTGCATGCATGGCAGATTTTTCTCTACATGGAGCTAACTGGTTCTTCGAACCAGTAGTTCGACCTTCACTTCAAAGATATTTTGGTTTCTTGGCCTATTTTTAATGAAGGAAAATATATGAGGCATAGGAGGAAAATAAGTTTGATTTTTGATCTTTTGTGGAGGAGAAAAAGAGTTAGAAGCTCGGCTGGAAGTCTCCTTTGATTTGGTGGAAGAACTATCAGGCATGATAGGCTCTAACTATTAAAATTCTTTGCGTTCTTCTAAATGAATCATTAGAAAAATCTAATCTCATGAGATTCATGTTTTCATGTCTATCTGGTTATTTTTGCTTGCTGGGTTTGGTGAATCTTTGTGTTGTTTGGATTTGTATCCATGGAAAAAAATTATTAATGTTTGAAAACTACCTTTCTGTGAAAGTTTATGACTTGCATGCAAGTGAAAATGGGATTAGAAACTTGTTTTGTATCTCTGTTTTGCTCTCTAGATCTTGTATTCAAAGGTAATGTTCTTTGAACTGACTTTTGTGACAATATGAGGATTTGAGCTTAGGGAAACTTGAGTTTTGTTTTACTTTTCTTCTGGGTTGCGTTCTTTGGATGTAGACTTATGTTGGAACTTTTTGTTTTGATTAAACTCATGTTGGAGCTTCATTTTGATTGGAATCAGTGTTTGGGAAACTTCGTATTGCTGAACTATTGCATGGAGTTCGTATTTATCATTGTTTTTGCATTATCTTTCTTGTGAAGTTTTGAACGTTGTGCGTGAAGCTTGGGTTCGACACTAAACTTTGATTTAACACTTGAGTGTTATGAACTCATATTTGGGTTGATTCATTTGATTCATTTCTAGTATTTAGTATTGGGTTATTCTTTTATTAAATGGCTAAGCTTATAACTCTTTATTTTTAGCAACTCACTCACCAGGATACTGGGTGAAAGCTTGTTTGAGTTGTTTTGAATCTCTTGAGATTTGAAACTGGAAACGTCTTAAGGAATGTTGAAATTCTGTTTTCTTTTTTACTGTAATGACTCCGTTGAGATGGTATTTGTGTGAGAATAGAATGGGATGTTATTTCCCTCTATCTTGGGGAAACCACGTTCTGGGTTGACTATTTTGTTGAAGCCAAGTCACCTCTGTCATGATTTTGTGGACGTGAGGGTTTTGTTTTGAATTCTATTCCTATTGCTTGGGAATTATGATTGAGACATCTTCTGACTGAAATGTTTCTAGTTCTTTCTCTCTATTCTATCTATTTGAATAAATATAGGTCTTGTGGAAGATTTGGATTATTACCTTGGACATTAAAATTATCAGGAAGTATTTCTTCTCCGTTCAGTTGTGAAGAGTTTGATTATTTTGAATTACTACTTACCTTTTGTATTTAGTGGAGAGGCATTTGTAAGTCTCCAGTCTTGGGTTCGTAGGTAATTCTGAACCTTATCATTTTCTGTCTTGGGATGTTATTCTCGACTGATACAGTGAATAAGACCTTGGTTTCTCTTTGAGAAAGAATATATATATATATATATATATATATATATATATATATATATATATATATGTATGTATGTATGTATGTATTCTTTTGTGAGTAGTATATTGGTTCGGGATCTGTAGTATGCTTTCATTCTGAATTGGTTTGAAAACTGGAACTTCTTGTTTAGTTGAAACGATACAATTTATCATTGGTTCTCTCCTTATTTAAGTTACCATTCCTCTATCCTTGGATATGCTCATTGTTTGAACTTTTCTGTACTCGATTCCATTTCGAGATAGTGATTTCTCATGACCTGTTGGTCTACCTTGTTTGAATCATTGATTGAAATAATGTTGAGAGCTAGTAGCCAGGAAGGTTCTGCTATTAAGTAAGTTGATACTTATGGGTTTGAATGTTGTTGACTAGTCTTTCCTAGTTTTTATGGAAAGGAGTAGGTTTGTCTCTTGTACTCTTTATCCTTTGTGAAGAACTTGAGTAGAGATTAACTCCTCTTTGGGGCTGCTTTGTTTGTGATCATTGTTTTCTGATCTTTGTTTGATAACTTCTAACATGAAGAGTTGGAATTGGAATTGTAGTTGGACTATTCTGGTTTCTATACCTTCTTGTATTGTTATGGAATTATGTTTTGATGTATATTCTAATGTTGAATGTGCAAGGTTGTTACCTGGAAAGGAACAGGTAACTCATGTTATTAATTTGGTCTATTTTTAGATGTTATAGGTTCAAGCATGGTACATAATGGTTCTTCTTATTCTTTCTTAGGATATAGATGAATAACCCTAGAATGAACCATGTTGTATTAATTTATTTTGTCTCTTAGAAAAGATAAAAGTGGTATTCTATTAGGATAGAATTAGGAGACAATGGGATGACAGGATTTATTGTTTGTTACAATCCATTGAAGGGATTAATTGACTTTAAGATCTTAGGTAGATATTGTTTATTATATTCTACTCTTCTCTTTAAAGTGGATCTAGATTTATTAATGTACTTCCTTTATTTTTGTTATCACTTATGTTGATTGTATGATGATTTAATTATCTCATTAAAGCAGTGTTGCTTTAATGAAACAATTAGTGGAATGCACTTCATTTTAATGATTAGTGCTTATCATGCTCAGTTCATTGAACTGACCCGTGCTAGCTATTTTTGTAGATGGATGACTTAAGTGGTAAAAGAAGGAAAAAACTTATATGATGCATTGGCTGATATATGTATAATTCTTAGTAAAGAATTTTGATTCATTCTTTTGTTGTATTGTAAAGAAAAGTTGTATACTTTATAGAATGAGGGATGTTGTTATGTAGTTGCCTAAAGAGCATAGTCTTGTAAATTTTATAAGTTGTAATGATGAATTGCGAGTTGTGTTTTATTTGCATTGGTTGTGAAAATTATCTCGTACTTTTATAAAGAAGATGAAAGTTCCATCTTGTTGATATTCTTTATATTATGTTATGCTTATCTTGTTATCTTTGATAAAATGGATAATGGGAATTAGTTCAATTTCCCCTATAATGAAGCAACTTGTTGAGTTGCATAATATGATGTGTTTTATCTAAACAATTTAACATAATAATGTGATGCATAATGAACATGCATTAAGAAATATGGATATTGGGAATGATATACCCTAATACTTAATCATGTAGAGAAAGACTCTTTCTCTCTCTCAATTGAATATAAACCTAAAAGGTTTGGAGGTATGATTACTATTTATTAGACTTCATTTAGTATGAAGTATACTTTAATTAGATATACGTGGTTGTTAAACCTTCCTGAAAGTTAAAGAACATTTAAAATGAAACTTATGATATCGCTGTCCTGTTTTGGTAAACTGTCGGTTTAACTGAGAAAACGAACATTAAAAGCAACCATAAGTTTAACGAAGTTCTTCATGGACTAAATGAAACAAATTTAGGAAAGAACTTATGGAGTGTTGGATTAGGGTTTAGCAGGGTTGCTGTAATCAAGACTTAATCCAAATTAATAATTCATTAATGATCTCCTTGGGGTAAGTACATCTTGATGAGGTAGTTTCTATAGGATGTTGGCACACACCAACTGTAGGGCTATAATTTCGAGAAGAATTGGGTCTTCTCAAGATTACAAAGTGTTGTAGTTGACATGTGGCATCACCCTTCCACATTGATCATCTAGATCTACACACAATAATAACTTGGACTTGAACTTAGTTTCTCTCTAGGTCAGGTTAGTGGCATATTTAGGATAGGAAGTAGCTTCCAATGGCTCAGGGTACCTTGGCACATCTGGTTGACTTAGGTCAACTGAGTATGCCCATTTACCCTAAGCCATTGTGAGCATCTTCCTATAATAATTTATGTTTCTAACTAGGGCTAGGGTTAAACCTAGGGCAAGTGGGTGATGTAATGTCAAGTAAAGACAAATCATGATAATAGAGGAGTGAGGTGAAGGATGTTTTCCAATATGGACGAGTATGTAGTCTAGGAATAGTGATATCCATAGTATGTTGTAAAAATTTGGCTAAAGTATCGCAAGCTATTGGTTGCGTTGTCCTACGTCACCAAGTTTAAAACAACGTGATATCAGATGAATATTGGTAACAAATATTTAGATATGTTCTTTAAACAGATCACTCAATACCCGAGTGTAGGGTAGGAAAACCAAGTATACAAAGTATACAATATGTATTCAATACTTAAGATAACATAAATAGATCGGTAGCTTACCGAGTTATGGAATGAATAGATCGGTGGATCATCGAGTCATTACAGTTGCATATGGTTATCTATTTGAATTCAATTGGCATGGAATGTTTGTTCTAAATAATGCTTTATTTAGAACAGTGAACATTATATTTAAATTTTTTTCCCTTGTTTCTAAAGTCTTAAAATGGGAATGTTACATGAGCAAGCTTCTCAACCCTTCACTAGTCCGTGAAGACCAACTAAATTTGAACAAAACTTCAATTTTTCCCCTGTGACCACCTTGGTCATCATGTCTATATGATTATGACCTAGTATGAATATTCTCTAGCTTTAACTTCTCTTCCTCCAAAGATGTCTTGATGAAATGGCACCTTAATCGTATATGCTTCATCCTAGAGTGGAAAGAAGAGTTCTTAGCTAGGTGTATAACACTCTGAATATCACTATGAAACTTTCCTTCCTCCTACTTATGCCCCAATTCCTCAAGAAATTTCTATAACCAAATAATTTATTTTCTTGCCTATGTGGAAGCAAAATACTCAGCCTCTATGGTTGAAAATCCACCAACTTATGTAGCCGTGAAATCCATCTCACCGCTATCCCACCTATAGTATAAACATAACATGTCGTGCTCCTCCCGTTGTCTACATCTCCAGCCATATCTCGAGTCTACATAACCACACAACATGGTGTTTGATCCACTGTAGCACAAAATTGTCCCCATGCTCCCTCTCAAATACCAAAGGATCAACTTTATTGCATGCATTGATCACTACTTGGATCACTCATAAATCTACTCACTTCTCCCATTGCATGGGTAATATCAGACTTGGTACACACCATGAAATACATCAAACTACCAATTGCTGATGAGTAAGGTACCTTGGACATCTGGTTTCTCTCCTACTTTGTTTTGAGACACTTTTCCTTTGATAACTTGAAATGGTCTACCAAAGGAGTCCCAACCGGTTTAGCATCCTGCATATTAAACCTCTCCAAGACCTTTTAATGTACTCTTCCTAAGATAAATTCAGCGTCTCTTCCTTCCTATCCCGAGATATCCTCATATTAAGGATTTGTTTGGCTGCCCCCAAATACTTCATGGAAAAGGATTCACTTAGCTGCTTCTTGAGTACTTTTATTTCCTACATGTTTTTACCTGTAACCAACATATCATCCACATATAAACACAGGATAATATAACTTCCATCCTCAAATTTCTTTGTATACACGCAATGGTTAGAATGGCATCTAATATAACCTTGATCCATCATAAAGCTATCAAATTTATTATACCATTGACATGGATCTTTTTCAAGCCATACAAGCTCTTCTTCAGTTTGCACACCATCTCCTCTTTACCTTTGACCTCATAGCCCTCTGGCTGCTACATATATAGATCCTCCTCCAAATCACCATGGAGAAATGCAATCTTTACATCAAGATGCTCTAAGTGCAAGTCTTATGCTACAACTATTCCAAGAACAGTTCTAATAGAAGTCATTTTTACTACAGGAGAAAAATCTCATCAAAATCTATACCTTTTTTCTATGCAAACCCCTTGACCACCAACTAGGCCTTGTATCTTTTCTTTCCTCCTTCTTCCTCTTTGACTCTAAACACCCACTTGTTATGTAATGCTCTTTTCCTTCGGGTAGCTTCACCAAATCCCATGTCTAGTTCTCCATGAGAGCCTGATGCTCCTCATCCATGGCTTCTCCCATTCTTCGTGGAATCTACCCGCATTGCTTCATCAAATCTCTCTAGCTCTCCACTATCAGTGAGTAATAAATAATAAAGAGAAGGAGAAAAATGTTCAGGTTCTCTTATTACCCTAGAATACCTCCTCAATATAGGAGTTTGGGGTTCATGTTGAGGAGGTTTCGAAGGCGATTCATGTGTCACTTTCCCATCCGGAAGATCCTCTATCGCTGCATATTCTTTCTTGGATTCTTCCTGTTTTCCTGCACTACAACTTATACATGAATTTCTCATTAAAAACCACATCCCTAGATCAAATGATTTTCTTGTTCTTAATACTCAAAATTTATATCCAAAGTCATCACCACCATAACCAATGAAAGTACATTTTCTAATTTAGCCTCTAGCTTGGTCCTATCATCCTTGCCTATATGGATAAACACCTCACATCCAAAGAATGTAAGAAATGAACAATCAACTTTCTTACCATACCAAGCCTCCTCAGTACGCCACATCCAAGGCACTTGAGGGTCATCTGTTTATCAAGTACACGGTTGTGCTCACCATCGCCCAAAAATAAAGAGGCGAGTCCTGCATGTAACCTCATGCTCCTAGAACATTCCATTATTGTTCTGTTCATCCTTTCTAACACCCCATTCTATTACGGAGTTCTAGAAAAGTCTTTTCCTATGGATTCCATTCTTAGAAACGTAATCATCAAATTGGTCTGCAATACTCCCCTGTATTATCTAACCTAAGACATTTTAGGTTAAGACCTGTTTCATTCTCTACCAAGGCTTTTCATTTAACAAAAGTTTCAAATACATCATATTTTTTTCCAATACAATAAACTCAAACTTTCCTTGTATCATCAATAAAAGTAACATAATAACTTGAACCCTCAAGAGATGATACCCGAGCCGGCCTCCATACATCGAGAATGCACCAACTCTAACTTACTCTCTTTCTTTATAGGTTTAGCCATGAAAAAACTTACTCTCTTCTATTTCCCATATATGCAAGTCCTCACAAACTCCAAACCTATTTATTTATATCCAGGAAAATCCTTCTTTATGATCTCCATGCCCTTATGGCTCATATGATCGAGCCTATAGTCCCACAATGTTGTATTTACTTATGAAGCCATAAGATTACAAACATTAGTGCTATAAGTGGTTAAATACAAGGTTTTTACCTTCTTACCTCTTGCCACCATAAGAAAACCCTTGGTAACCTTCCAAGAGTCCACTGTAAATATCACCATACAACAATCACTTCCCAACTACCCCCCGATATCAGATTTCATCTTAATGTAGGCACATGTCTCGACATCCTTTAATAGCCAAGTATTCATATTACGCATCTTAACATAAACAAAACCTTTTCCAACTATGTCTGCAAGGCTCATCATCACCAAGACAAACATGCCCAAAATCTCGTTAAACATAATCAAAAAAATAATTCCTATGTGGAGCAACATGGAAAGAAGCCCCCGAATCTAAAACCCAAGATTCAGTAATATTGTGCAAAGAAAGAATCAAAGCATCCTGACATACATTACCCATTGCCACATTTGCCTCCTTGTTTTCTTCCTATTGTTTATTCTTGTCCCAAAGTTCCTAACAGTTCTTCTTTGCATGCCCAAACTTTCCATAGTGCCAACATACTATCTTGCTTTTGGATTTTGACCTTACCGATCGTTTGATTTTCCACGGATTCCTCTATTCTTCTGTCTCCCTCTAGTTTCCACTGTCAAAGCATTCCCTGAAGTAGAATATTCTTGAGATCTTTTCTTTGCATTTCCTTGCTTAGAATCACCCCTACAACATCCTCAAACTTTAACTTTGAGTTAGCTGGAACCTGAGTTACTTACCGCCATTACTAGGTTATTCCAAATCTTAGGTAAAGAGCACAGAACTAATAAAGCCCTAACTTCTTCATCAAATTCTATTATAACCAAAGCTAGCATATTTACAACCATATTAAAATCATTTAAATGATCTACTACTGAACCATTCTTAGAAATCTTCATATTAAACAAAATTTTCATTAAAAATATCTTATTAGAGGCAGAGGGTTTTTCATACAACTTCCCTAATGCATCTATTAGTTATTTTGTAGTATTTTCCTTTGAAACATTAAATAATACCAAAGATGCAAGACACAAATGGATTGTCCCAAGTGCCTTCCTATCTAGCAAATCCCATTCCGCATCCATCATGCTCGAGGGTTTGTTCACCTTCTCAGACAACGGAATATAAAGATCCTTTTGATAAAGGTAATCTTCCATCTGCATCTTCCAAAGATTGAAATTCTACCCATTGAATTTATCAACCCTTGATCTTCCATCATCTTCCATAGCTCCCACTCAAGATAAAACTTTCCCTGTGATTCAACACTTCAGAAAACCAAACTAGGCTCTGATACCAATTGTTAGGAAATAAGGGATAAAATATGTGGAATAATCCCTCACAGAATCACAATAATAGAAACTAATATGCAAAAAATATTACAGATCTCAAATAAAATTGTAGAATAAAATAACACAACACAAAGAGACAATATTTAACGTGGTTCACCTAATTTGGGCTACGTCCACCAAGAATCACTTTCTTAGATTTTATTACAAGCCACCGCTCTCTCAATACAATACCCAGATATGTTTGGAGCTATGCTCAACAAACTCTATAGAATTCACACCCAAATTCAAAACACATCTGCAATGTTACATTATACCTACCATATGCATAAAACCATATAAGTAGACAAATACTTAAGTAGTTTTACAAAACCATGGGTATATCAAAACATGGGCCAAAATTGTCCCATAAACCTATGGGTCAAAATCCCGCCCATATGAGAGTACCCCGACGAGACAACTGTGGAAATTGTATAGTACTCTTAGTGTACAATCTTCAACACTTTCTCACATGAAAATAGGATCTTTAACCTAATAGGAAGTCTACACCATACCATCCCCAATCTAAAGGCCAGGTAGAGGTGACAAATATAAAGATAGAGGCTATCTTGACAAAGATCATTGCACTTCATAGAAAGGATTGGGAAGATAGACTTCCAGAGGTAGTATGGGCATTCAACACAATGTGGAAAACAAAAACTGGTTTCACACCATTTGAAATTTTGTATGGTAAGACTGTTGTTTTGCCAATTGAATTTGAGTACAAAACACTAAGGAAAAAACTTGAACTAGTATATATTTATTTGAAGCTTAACGGAAAATGATTCTCCAACTTAATGAGTTGGATGAAATGAGAAGACATACTGTGCATAATACAGAAGTAGTGCAAAATCAAAGAATCAAATGGCATGACCAATACATCAAGACAAGGCAGTTTCAAGAAGGTGACTGGGCACTCTTGTTTGACTCAAAGTACAAGGACCATATGGGAAAACTCAGGACAAGGTGGCTAGGCCCCTATGAGATAGAGAAAATATTTCCCAATGGAGCTGTAAAAATCACCACCATAGATCTTGTGAGGTTCAAGTTATTGGTGAATGGTCACAAGATGGGGTTTACAAGAAGCCAATTGTGAAGTACCTTCATGCGGAATTTTAGAGGAGGTCAAAACATGATGGAAGTAAGGACATCCGAATTGAAATTAGAAGTTGAGCCGATGGATCATCTTATGATATTTCGATGTTTGAGATATTTCTATGGCCTTAGTATATTCATCTTGCTAAATATTCCAAGGAAAATAAAAGTGTTGTGATCATCCCTTTTGGTGATCAACAACACTCAACTAACACATTTTATTTCTTAGAATTTATGTTTTGCAGGGTTTTGATGTTAGATGGTTGCAAGAGTGCATGATCTCCATCACAAGGAGAACATGTAATGACTGAAGGTCCACTTGCAGTAGCATACAACATAACCCTTTTTGTTTTCACATTTGACAGATCTCATGATTGCATGAAGAAGATCAAAGATATCTACACATGTGAGAGATGAAAAAGGTAGATGGTACCCCAACAGATCAATGTTCCCTCTTGGGAGTTAGTCGATAGTAGTAATGAGAAGATAACATAAATTCCACACATGTATGCAACATCATACCAACATACACAACATTATAACAAGCCAACATGTAAAAAGGGTGCAAATTCAATAAAGCATACACAATCATCATTCTAAACATGCATCGAGATAAGTGCACTTAACTACCACTTTATTAAAGTATGATTAGAATTATTATTATTAATTTGTATTTATGCCAAGTCATCGAGTATTCAATGCATTTAAAATACCGTCACCCTTTATGCTATGAGGTGTCATTACACATCAGCCCATACTGTCATATCACTTTACCTTGCACGCTTCATGCAGTCACATCAATTAATTACCTCTCTCATAACCGTGATGCATGTGATTCGGTCTTAAAGTTAAAAAAACTCAAAACAATCCCACCAACTCAATTTTACATTATTTCTTCAAACAAAACTGTGTGATTGCATGTTGAGATCAGAGCAAGCATCAGTTCACAATGGGAGGAGACTTGATTCACCATGAACCCACATAGCACTCTCAGCTTCTTAGCAACCCTCAAATTTCACAAGTATTTTTGAGATAACAGTGGCTAGACTACATAAACCGATTCTAAGGTTTTAACGAATCAATGGTTGAAGATTTTTCTAATACATTTAGAGATGGAGAAGCAAACATAAAAGGTTTATTAGTGAGATTTAGTGATGATATCTTGGTAGAGGTAACTGGACTTCCTACATAGGGTGAACTATTTCCTGAGAAAGAAAATCCGGAGGCAACCAGAAGGGAATTTTATGATACGAGATGATTAATTCGTTAATGATAGACAAGGTACACATAAGAATTCTCTCAAACCTTTTTGGTCTAAAGTTGCAAATTATATTATCAAGTATTTTACCTGTGAGGGGAGATACTCTTAGTTAAATACGGTTCACTTTAAATTTCTCAATCACCTGAAGAACAATAGACAAGTGAATGTGCCAAATTTATTACATGAGATATTGAAAAGGATGAGTAGGGAAGCATAAAAGGGTAGGTCTGCACTATCACACCACTGTCTCATCACCTTGATTATAAAGCACACCCTACAGAGGGATCATCTGGAGATAGGATAGGGATATTTTGCAAGAATTGAAAGTATTGATGAATTGTTGGGAAATAAAAGAAACATGAGAATAAGTACTGAAATCTCTTCCCCATATGTATTTGAGCCCACAAATTCTACCTCCCAACCTGAACCACAACCAGAAGAACACCATGCCTCTAAAAATTTACCACATCGCTAAAGAAAATCCTGCTCCAGTGTCTCCTAAAAAAATATTTATTGTTGAAACCCTCTTAGGATTCTCTACTCTCGAATCATCTACCTCTAAGGGTAAAAGGAAGTCCTCCAAGTCCACTCCTACACCACCAAGGTGCTCTCATAGACTAAAAAATAAAAGACCAAAAACCTCCAAGCTAAAAATCCCAGACATATCACTTGATAGTGATGTGGAAGCTATAGAGGAAAACATTGAGCCCATGCCAATGAAAATAGTGCAGGGAGGTATTGATGCTACATTTTATGAACAAAAATTCCCTGAAGAGCACATGGAGGGACAAGAAGACCAAGCCCAAAATGTGGAGATAGTGTGTGTGAAGGAGGGTCATGTAGAGAGAAAAGAGGAAGAATTTAGAGGAGAAATTATACAAGAGTACCTAAGGAATGCATGGAGGAGCATGCAGTAGTAATTCATACTTGATGAGATAGTTTGTGAAATGGAAGGATCTGAGGAGTAGATGGGAGAAGAAATTGGCAAGAAATCTAACCAAATAGTTCATGTATCAGAAGGCACCGAGGAAGACAAAGAAGGAGGAATTGGTGAACCAATTGAACTTGAACACATGCCCCAATCTATTGAGGAGGTCATTGAGCACTTGGTTCATGGAATTGAGGAAGAGAATATTTTTGTGGGAGTTGAAAAAGTACCAAAACATACCCCTATAGTTGTGGCTGATGTAATTGAACAAGTTGCACCACCATTTTTACCACATGCTAGCATGCAACATGTAAATTTCACCCCATTGCAACCACAAATTTTCATCAAAGAAGTAATAAGAGATCCTGTCAAACCAATTTGTAGGGAGATGGAAACACAAAAAACATTGTTGGATTACTGGGTGAATCAATTTGAAACCTATGTTAATAGGTTAAAAGGAAAGTATGAAAGAGAAAAATAAGAACTCATCTTCTAGCACAAGCAAGAAATTGAGGAAAAAGATAAAGAAATTGAAAGGATAAAGAAAAAGTAGGAAGAGACACTTAAAGTGGCCCATGAGATATTCAAATACATGCCTCCTTCTAATGTCTATGCTATTTTCTTATAAAATGTATAGCACTTAATGAAGGCATATAGAAGATTCACGTGAAAGAGAAGATTGCATTCAAAGGTGCGGGAGGATTGAGAAGGAATCACGAGGATAGAGAAAGATTCAAGACTTAGCCGTTTTCACGATTATGATCTATTTTTGGAAGATGGCATGCAGAGCACATAAACTGGGAAAGACTTGCATGACATGCATCGACTATTTAAGAGTGGATTTAGAGCACTTTGCATGGATATGGGATAAGAATAGAATTTCTACTACTAGTTAACTATGAGAGGTCCATTGTTAGCATTCTTGCATGTGAGCCTATTATTGTAAAGGCACATGGCTATTCTTAGCATGTGACCTATTTTGGGATTAGATAAGTGGTGAAGGGAAAGTCCCCACCCTTATAAATATGTAATGAATTGTGTAGTATAAAATATATATGTAAGAACTAGATTACTATGAGAGTATGTTGTCAGAACTGTTATGCGCATGAGCATATAATGCTATTATTGTAAGAAGCTTCTATGTATTCCTATGTTTTTATATAATGGAGTGTATTTGTTGAACCAGAGTATTAATCTTGAGTATAATTGGCTCTTACATGCTTGATTTCATCATGGTTATCATTTAGTCTATTGTTCTCTAGAATTAGATCTGTACATGCACTGTAGAATGATGTATTAATTATGGATCTGAATGCATTAAGTCTTCATCATGCTAACATCCTACAAACAACCCTAAAGAGGGCCTAGTACCTTTGCATGCTTTGGGTGAGTGCTCAGTCTAGGTTGAGTGATGTGCCAACAGCGCTCCTGGGCAGTTTCTAGTAAATTCTAGGCTAGCATCATTGGTTCCATTTTCGGGACCTCTTTTTCAGATTGTTTTAGGATGGTTCATGATGAAGACATACCGAGTTGACCCTAGCAAGTGTTGAGGAGTGGATACATGACCTAGAAGAAGAATACGCACGGAGGTTCAACACTAGATCTAAGTTTGACACACACACATGGGTGGAGTAGAATCTATATGATTGTTTATATGAAAGCTTCTTCGCTATTTTTCCAGTAGAATTATACAAGTGGCTGGTTGCTTATGTGTCTAAAAAATTGGAGGTATCACACACTTGTCTGGATGCAGGAAGAATTTCATACCCTTTATGATGTTGATCTGATTTGGACTCGTGTTGTGGATATGTGGTTCCATGGTGTTTTGAATAACTATATCTTGGAGTACTCAATTTCCACTTATTCATGCCCAGAGGTAGCTGAATTCCAATTTTTACGATATCCAAGGGAACTTACCTGCAAGGCATTCCAATGGTGATCAAAATTTTGATGGTAACCCTGAACTTGGAGAGTAAACCAATGGCTAACTAAACCCCACCACACGCGGGGGAGGTAAGGCTTGGTGAAAGATGGAAGACCTAGTGGTAGAGAGGTAGAGAGAGGAAAGGTGGCTTAAGTATAATGAGGCATGCGAGAGGGAGATAGAGAAGCAATGGGATGTTTGCAGAGTGAATGGTGTTGTGGAGAGAGATAGTTTGTGAAGGATTTGAAGTTCACATAGAAGACGTGGAACCCAAGCATCAGGAACTCCCCATTTGGGAAAGCATGATAGGGAACCCTCCTGGCCTCACGTAGAAGTGCCAAGCATAAATGACCCAGGCATGGGTGCGCATCTGAATCCACTTGGAAACTTTTCCCTTGCGCTTGGTCTTCCAAGTATCTAGTACAACAACAAATATCAACAAGCTAATTAGGTAGTGGGAGAGTAGGAGTGAGTCATATAAAAAGCACATCGATGGCAAGCACAAATGACTTCATTTTTATATGGGAGTACCTTTTTGGGTGTATCATCCACACAAAATTCAGGCACAGACTTTTGGACTCTCTTCTGGGAGTAGTAACACTTCGCAGATCTATGGGGTATAGTTCAAGTACTACTATTGGGACATAGGGAAGTACATCTTTTGGTCCAACCCCAGCTATAGGTTTGGGATCAGGAGGTATAGGTGGCTCTAGCTCCGGTGGATCTGGTGGTTCTAGAGGTAGAGGAAACACATGAGGTTTTGGATTAGGTGGGCAAGGTCCACACCAACCCCAGAATATTTACATGGAGATGTCTCTTCATCTCCCAGAGTATAGGGGCATAGAAGATGTTGTTGAACACGTGCACATGTGTGAAATATTGTGGCATGCAAAAGGAATCATGCTTCGAGCATAGGGAAAGCCAATTTTGCTACTACGTTACAAGGGCACACACACAATTGGTATAAAAATTTTGACCCTGATCAGACTTGCGTAGACTATACAACTTTAAAAGATGCTTTCCTTAAAGAGTTTCACATCCCTGAGTTTGAGCAGAAGAGTATAAGCGTGCTCAAGGATATTAAGCAAGGCACTACTGAGAGTGTCAGAGAGTATGATGCTCATTTCAAAATGTTGTTATCTAAGATTTCTTATGATATTCATGCAAGCCAACATGCAATGGTTCGTTGGGGGCTTGATTACACCTTTTAGAAGGGCACTATCACATAAGACATACATTGATCCACGTGAAGCACTTGAAGAAACTTTATACACGTTGAGGTAGTTGGAAGTATAGACATTAGGGTGAGCCCATTTTTAGAGGCATAGATCACAACTATGGAAAAAAGTAGTTGGAGAAGCTATCAAAAAATTCAGCACATGAGATGCACACGGGGATTTGGTGCACAAATTGTGAAGTGGAAGGTCACACAAAGGATAGTTTGTCCCGTAGATATATGTGCGCTCATTGTTGTTAGAATGTGAGATATGCCATTTAAACCATGATGTTATTGCTTCCCATTACTTTAATGCATGATAAGGAAGAATGTTTCATTCTACTATAAAATATGTAGGTCCACAACTCATGACATGAAGACTTTTGACTGATTGGTAGATCCATGATGCTATAGATATTGGTGTATGACAGACAAGAGTTTTAGATAACTCTAAAGGAAAGAATGAGCATCAAGATTAGGATCACAATTAGGTGCGCTATGATCGGAATGAAGGGTGTTTTGAAGGTGGTCATGGCAGAGGTCAAGGATACCATGGTGGATTCGGAGGATGAGGCCATGGTGGTGGAAGAGGTGAGTTCCCTTGTGGAACATGTTATACATGTGGATCTCCTGACCACTACAGCGTGAATGTCCTTAGAATATTACATGTTCTTTATATGGAAAGAATCATAGTTATGAGGAATTCGGACTTGTATGAGCATCTTAGTAAGCAACATAAATAAAAAAAAAAGGTGCATGGATGGTTAGGATACAACGTGCATTATGGAAAATAGTGGATGCCCAAGTTGGAACTAGAATCCGAGGCATTGCAAGTAAGGATCACTACTTGTGCTAAAGCGGTGCACGTGCCAAAGAAGCATTGCAAGAGGCCTACCATCACTAAGGAGGAGGTTTTACATGCACGTACCTAGATCCTACCCATCAGAAGGAGGTTTATTAGGAAACCATGGAGGTACTCAGAAATCTTTAGGGTGAAATATATATTTAAAGGAGAAATCATGGAAGATGGAGAAAAAGAAAGCATCAGAGATGGTCCAAAATGATATGGATGACTTGAGAGAAGTGTGCAAAATGTTACGCTAGGAGAATATCATTCCACTATTAGGGAATTGGTTAAAGGAAACACTCTACACACAAGTATTGAGATTGGATGACAGATCCTACATGTGAATCTTCCCCCTCATAGCCTAGATTATGACAAGGAAATCACTTTGAATGTTGTTGTGGATGGGTGGCTATTGAGTAATATATTGATTGATATAGGTGTGGAAGTCAATGTTCTTACTTTAGATGCATGGGTACAAATGGGGAGACCCCATTGCAGCCATCCTCTAATGTATTATTCATGGCTAATCGGACTAAGGCCACTCCCATCAGAGTTTTAAAAGATGCATCCATTACCATACAAGGAGCCAAGTTCACTGGAGATTTTGAGGTCTTAGCACTGGTAGAGAGGCAGATAGCTTCCCAACTCTACTGGGGCATCCATGGTGCTATGCAAATAATGTTGATCTTGGTTCAACAAGGGTTATATCAACTTTGAAAACAAGGAGGAAAGGGTTATTATCCCATTAACAGATGGAAAATATGCCCTATGTTGAGCCCTTGAGTGAAGAAGACCTGAATCAGATTTATGTATGTGTGCGTGGGATCCAGAGGTGCTTGAGCCATCTAAAGAAGGAATCATTTAGTGGGAGGATGCACAGTCTATCAGCGATACTACAAGTGTTGCTTGTGATAATTGGGCTCATAGCACTTATGAGTTGGTGGGGGTAAAGTAAAGAGTATATTTTCTAGGGATAGTAGACCGCGTTATATCAGGAGAATAGGTAACAACTCGGTACCTCATTACACCAGAGAAGGAGACCCTATGGTGTTCTGTGCGCCATGGAGGAACAATGGGTAGACCAGTTGGAGAGAAGGAATATGCTAGCATATACCCTATGCGGGGACAACAACGCGTTTGGTGGGTGGTCCACAAGGATAATCTTGTAGGATGGAATGAAATTAGGATTGCTCTTGCTACTAGGTTCTTGAGGAGAAATGCACCTACTCAAATATGTACTTATCATGGTAATCAACTTGTTCAAAGCACCACGTTCAACAGTGTGAGAGACTCTGGATAAAAGGGCAGGAAGCTTTTCCACCTTTCTCTCTAGGTGCACAAGTTTTATTCCACATTACAAGGTTGTGCGCGTGTGCTTGGTATGTATATGCAAAACTCCATAGAGAGACTGGAAATTGGTAGGATTTAATTAGGAGGATGATCCAGATGTTTGACTTCTTCTCTACCAAGCCTCGGTAGAAGAAGCATTAAAGGTTATAAAGTGCTTAACTATGGGGGATAGTGCAAGGTGGAGGAACTCATTCAAGAGTTATTTGATGAAGGGGACTCAGGAGCACATTTTGTTGAAGAAACAGAGACAGATGCCACACTACTTAAATGTGCTTGCCTTGAGAAAGAAAAAGAAAAATGGTCTACTTAGTGGATGATGAAGAAGTAGAAAATTTGGATGTAGACCATTCAATAGGTAGGCGTGAGGTGTTGGATAGTGCAGATAAGACCACACGTGCATATCATGAACCTATGAAGACAAAAGAAAGTGAATATTAGATCAGATGTTGAGCCTAAGGAGGCCATAATTGGAGACTATTGGTCAAGACTCTGAAGTGGCAAAAATCATAGAGTTACTACGGGATTATCAGGACTTATTCCCTGGGGGTACCATGAACTTAAAGGTGTGCATGAATCATTAGGGAGATGAAGATAAAGCTTAAAGAGGGTGTGTGCCTAGTTAGAAAGAGACCCTACAGGATGAACCCCAACTTGTGTGAAAAGGTCAAAGAAGAGATTGAAAAATGTTGAAGTCTGGAATCATCAAGCCCTCGACGAGTAGAATGGGTTAGTCCAATGGTGATCAATATCAAGAAGGATGGTCGGATTAGGATCTGTGTGGACTATAGGGAGCTGAATGTTACATGTGTGACTGATCCCTTTCCTATGCCATTCACTGAGGAAATACTAGAAGGCATTGTAGGGGCATGAAATCTATTTGTTTATAGATGGGTTCTCTGGGTATCATCAGGTTAGGATTGCCCAGAGGATCAGGAAAAGACTACTTTTACTACTGAATGGGGATTTTCCTATATTGTGATGCCTTTTGGACTGAAAAATGTGCCTGTTGTATTTTTCACGCATAGTTGTTTAGGCATTTAAATATTTTATTCACAACTTCTTACAAGTTTATTTAGATGATTGGATGGTGTATGGACTAGTTAAAGATCATTGTGACAATCTATGCGCTTAATGTTTGAAAGATGTAGATAGTTGAGTATCTCTTTGAACATCAAGAAGTGCATATTTTCTACACCATTTGGAATATTGTTAGGACACATAATCTGCAAGGAAGGTTTGTTGGTTGATCCAGCTAAGGTTGTAGTCATTATCAGCCTAAAAGAGCCTACTAGTCAAAGTGAGGTGTGTGGATTCTTGGGTCATACGAGGTATTATAGGAAATTCATAAAGGGTATGCCAAAGTTGCCGCACCTTTGGAGGATTTACTGAAAGGAAAAAGGTGTTCTACTGGGGGGAACCGCAACACACGCATTCAAGACATTGAAGAAGAAACTTACTACCATGCCTATTTTGTGATTTCCTTTGTGGGACCAACCATTTCATGTACATGTGGATGCCTCTAGCATGGCCATTGTGCATGGTGTTGGCTCAGCCTAGAGAAGGTATTATAGATCATCCTATCTATTTTTCTAGTAGAAAGTTGACTCTACAGAGCAAAATTACACCACTACAAAGTGTGAAGCTTTGTCAATGATCTATGCACTACATAAATTCAAATAGTACCTACTGCTAGCTACACCATTTTTCTTTTTATACATATCACATGGCATTGAAGTATTTGGTAAACAAGCCCATTTTACAAGGGTGCATATGCAGATGGGTACTCTTATTTCAAGAATTTGATTTCACAGTTGTGGTAAAACTAGGAAAAGTAATTCTGGACCAAACCATTTATCCAGAATATAGTTAGAGAAGAAGCACATGCCATTGAAGATACCATGCCCGATGCACAGTTATATAAGTTACAATGCATGCCATCGGAATTAGAGGACATTTTGTCTTTCTACGAATAGGTATGGCACCAGAAGGAATGAAATCCTTAGAGAAAAAACAACTTATATATGCATGCGACACCCTATATGTTGATTAGCGGTGACCTATACAAGTTAGGTCGGGATGAGGTATTATGTCATTGTGTGTACTTGGAACATGAGCATAGATATATCATGGAGGAAGCTCATGGTGGTATTGCAGGTGGCCACTATGCAGGTGATGCCACTGCTCACAAGATTCTACTCAGCTGGATTATGGTGGGAGACCTTGTATAAAGATTGTAAGGCATATTGCAAGGCTTGTGATCACTATCAACATCTTGGGAAACTAGGTCAATGAGATGAAATGCCTCTAAGACCTATTACTAGTGCAGAACCATTTGAAAAATGGGTTATCGATTTTGTGGGTCCTATTTCACCATTCACGTGCACGTAGGAATGGATCACGTTATATCATCACTTGCACAGACTATCTGACAAGGTGGGAAAAGCAACGCCTACAAAAGATTGTACAATGGCTACAACAACCAGGTTTCTATGGGAAAATATTATTACAAGGTATGGATGTCCTTTGAGTTTGACCAGTGATAGGGGCACACATTTTTTGAATGAGACAATCAGATATTATTGGATGAGTTTATGATTGCACACCATAAGACTACACCCTATCATCCTCAAGCTAATGGAACTACTGAGGCTTTCAACAAAAAATTTGAGCTAGACATTGAAAAAATATGTGATGTTGGAAGAAAGGATTGGGATGATAAAGTGTCTGCAAGTGCTTTGGGCATATCGAACAACATATAAAAGGTTGAACAAAGCCACACCATTTTAGTTAGTGTTTGGTGCGGAAGTAGTTCTTCCTATAGAATTCATGCTACCTTCTTTGTGTATTTGTGTGCTAGAGGTTTAGCTGATGAACAAGCATTAGAAGAATGGATTGAAAAGTTACTCAAACTGGATGAGTGATGAGCAATAGCATGTTGGAGTCAAAAAAAGAAAAGGCTAGGCAAAAAGCATGGCATGATAGGCACATCAGGGATAAAAAGTTTGAGATTGGACAGATGGTGCTCCTTTATGATTCTAAGTTTTTGTGCCATCCAGAAAACTCAAGGTACATTGGTTGGGGCCATATGTTGTCACTCACATACTTGAAAAAGAATTGCTTGTCAATTAGAGGTGCTTGATGGAATACGGTTACCTGGGTACTTCAATGGGAGTAGGCTGAAGCCCTACTATAAATAAGTCTTCTTGGTGTTTGTAATAAGGAAATGTTGCCATTTAGATTAGGTTTTCAATTATGCATTTCCTTAATGTATTTCCTTCTTCGTCGCTATGCTTTGTCAATTTAGTTGGTGTTTTTGTGTAATAAAGTGTTTTGCACCAAAGCTAATTATTATTTGAAGAATTTTTATGCGACAGAGGACTGCACATACCATTAGTGTGGGGTGGTTATTGATATCTAGGTACAAGACTATTGAAAATAAGTACACATGAAAGGAACAAATTGCTATGGGTGCTATTCAAGTTGGAGAATTGTAAAAAAAAGATTGCTTCTAGAAACAAGGACCATAGGTGGAGATGAATGAAGAAACAAGTATAACACGAGGTAAGCAAGGGCCATGGGAACTACCAAGGGAAGGCGCAGTGGTGAGGTACTCGAGGCACATGGAGGTGCGCTAAAGAGAAGTCCACGGCTAGAAGGTAGGAAGGCAGCTAGAAGGTTATAGCTTGGGGTGTGAAGATGTACCCACATGGAAAGAATGAAGATGGTCGAGTAATGAGAGGATTGTTGGTAGGTGAAGGAAAATAAATGCACTAAATTTTTGAAAATCTATATAAGGATGGGATGCAAGTTCATTCTTACCATTGTAATTGTGAGAATTTGAAAAGAGCTAAGTGTAGATGAGCCGAGTGAATCATGTGGAGGTGCAAAGAGTGTGAAATCAGACGTGGAGAGAAGATTTTGTGCAGAAGAAGCTTACGTCCCCATAGGTGAAGGGTTTGAGTGAAGTAGACACATTACGAAAGAGCTAGGGCACACAATTTCCACTAGGGCATGAAGATTGAACTAGGGTTTTAACTTGCTTGTTACAGAAGATAGAAAGGAGAGATTTTCAAATGGCATCAAAGAAAGCACCTATAGTAGGAGTAAAAGGGAAGAAGAAGGTCGAAGTGGAAGAAGAAATTTCTCTCGAGAGTAATTTCTCAAAAATGTAGTATTCAGAGGGTGATTGTGGGACAAGAATGGGATTCCCACATCCATAAATGTAAGATCAAGTGATTACAACCATCACACATCGGATAATAAGAAGGAATTAGATGTGTTGTTGAGCATGAAAACAAACAAGTGCACAACAAAAGACATGTCAGTGTACGATGACGCTAGAGAGAAGTTACTAAAGCAGATTGGAGTCTACCAGTTATACGAGCTGCCATACTTTGGAAAATATGAACCATTGTATCGATGGTTGATGAGAAGAGTCCATGAGGACTTCTTCTACTTCGTCGGATGGAGGGTTAGAATCACATTGCCTTAATTTCAATAGTGACAGGATTAAGGGCCTCAAGAGCAGATCTAGAGAGTGACTTAATAGATAAAGCAATGATCCTGGAGATAAGGAAGGAGCTTGGATATACCAAGGGTCCATGTGGCATGGACATTGATAAATTGAAGAAGTACCTAGTGGTATAGGCAGTTGCACATCTGATAACAAAGTTGAATGACCAAGAAAGGTGGTCGCAGGTGAATACAATGTGGCTGCACGTTGCAAGGAAAATGTCTCAAGGAGTGGTCTATAATATGGGGATTACATAGCAAAGAAATCATTGAAGAAGCGTGTACAAGGTGACAAAATTATTTTGGCACTATTTTATTGTCTTTGGTGTTTATGGAGATTGGAGTGCCCGATGGGCCAAAGGAAAAGATTTGGGAGTACCCCACGGAAAATAAATCTCTAGCGGAAATATTTGATAAGTACTTATGTGGAGGGACCATGAGTGGGCCATTTAAACAGAGGGAAGAGATGTGGTATGATAGGCTCCACATGAAATTTGAAGAGGAGTGGCACATACCCAAGGAGTTACCTTCGGTGGTGGGTAAGCAAGATATAGTTTTGGTCTACCAACACTTTTACATCGCATGATTTATGATGAAGGATGGAGCTTGGAGCCTTGGTGCAAAATGCCATATGCCTTCACAACACACTACTTATAGGCATCAGTTCATCGGTTCAGATGTACGCCACCTAAACTTCATCGCAAGATAAGGTAGATTGTGATTACCACACCTGAGAAAAACATATGTATATCCAGGATGAACTGCCTACATTGAGAGGCTTATCTCAGATGTAATAAGCATGAAGCCGGTAAGCTTGGTAGTAGGAGATGTTGGAGCAGTGCTTGTGTATCTTCAACTCAAGCCCAAGCTAGAGAACAACAAATATGTGGAAAATGAGTTCGTGCTTCCAAGGCCACCTAAGGGTAAGCATACAATAGAGAATGTGCCAACTCCACAAGCCTACAGAGACTATAGTGGTGGATGAAGAGGAAGATGAATGAGAAGATAGTGGTGGCTGGAGCATAGAGGATGAAGGCAGCCTATAAACAAGGTAGAAAATGAGCGTGCGACTACACCACCTCAGGTGTAAGAAGGAGGTGATGAGGATCTGGATGTAGTAAAAGGAGAGTGCCATTTCAAAAGGGTATTAAGAAGAACCAGAACCCAAGGTGCTACACCACAGTCAGTGTGCGAGATCACCTCAAATCTCTCCACAGAAGGAGACAATTGAGAAGAGAAGGAGAAATTTGAAGCTAGATGAGGAGGAGGAAGAGTCTCGATGAGAGAGAGCATGCCCGAATCTCCTACACCACCAGAGGATGTAGAAGAGACAAAGGATGAAGAAATGAAGGATGGAGAAGAAGGAGTAAAGGAGGTAGATAGAACAACACAAGAGACTACTCAGAGCATAGTAGGCCAAACTCCAAATCTTGATGCTCAAGTTCCTAAGGGGTCAAGGTCAAAGAGGACAAGTGGGGAGTATACTGCACTAGTCTGGGCTACGCTGAGGACACAAGTAAAATTGTCTGCGCCCATTTCCAAAGCATGGTGGGCCTTAAGGAATTATATGGATGGGAGCTGATGGATGAGGACATGGCCACCGTGCGTGTAAGGAAACAATTATCTTGGTCAATGCAGACACATATGGATGAACCAGACTTTAACGTATGTGAAGAATCTTATGTATCAAGAAGATTGAAGAAGGCACCTAGGCGCTAGACAGACACATAACGGTAAAGCCTACTATTATGTCGGATGAATAAGTAAGTAATGCCTTAGTGAAGGTATCTACAGGTGGTAAGGAGGAATGTGGATAAAGCTACAACTATTAGGGTGCTGAGGGAAGAGATTAAGGCCAAGGATGTAGAGATCACACGCTTGAAACAAGAGAAGGACTTAGAGCATAAAAATAATGGGGTTCTTATTGGCATGGTAAGAGGAGATCGGGGATCACGTCCTCTAAGAAAGACCGCACTTAGAGCCCAAGGTGCCCAAAAAGTTCCCTTCAACTATGCACTATGTGCGCACTTTGGTTGATATGGTGCTTGAAGAGGGACCAGTTAAAGTGCCAATGCCAAAAGACCCTGAACAAGAGGCAGAGAGGGAAAAGGCTGCAAGTGATTGGAAAAATTTCATCATACGAGGCATTGCTTCAAACCCTTCGGGAGGAGCTGAAGAAAGCGGATCAAGCATTGAATATCTGCACAGCTCGGAAGCAGTCATCAGAATAAGAATAATGGTAGAGGACAATGAAGTCCTAAAAGCTATGAAGGATGAAACATTGGGATGCGTGGAGAGACTAGCAGTGGTGAAGAAAAAGTGCAAGGCCCTTGCAGTGGCCCAAGAGCCCCACAAGAACAAATTGGATGAACTAGGAAAGCTTATAGCTCAGAAGATGGATCTATTGGAAGGGAGAATGTCTACAATGGCTAACATTATGTTAGTATTACAAAATGAGAAGGGAGACATTGCGTAGGATGAGTTGGAGTCTATTGTAGTGAATATCCCATAAAAGGCACAAGCCGCGTTGAGTGAATGAAAGACCTTAGAGGTAGAAATAAAAGAAGAATATCCAGAGCTCATTCTTCAGTTGAAGTAGAGGATGATGTAGAGTAAAGAACTATTCTTTGTATATAAATTCTTTAACATTCTTTCCATTACTTTATTCTTTATTGTTCAAGGAGTAGCCATTTTTGGGGTAGAAATGTAGTTAGTGTGGGGTAATGTTGAGTAGACAATGTATAACACTTAGAAGCAGAAGGCATAAAAAAATTTCATGGAAGATCATAGAGTGCATTCAAAGGTGCGGGAGGATCGGGAAGGAATCACGTGCGGAGGACAAAGATAGATTTAGGACTTAGCCATTTTCATGATTATGATCTATTTTTGGAAGATGGCATGCAGAGCACACAAACGGGAAAGACTTGCGTGACACGCATCGGCTATTTTTGGAAGAGTGGCTATGGAGCACTTTGCATGGATATGGGCTAAGAATAGAATTACTACTACGATAGTTAACTAGGAGAGGTCATTGTTAGCATTCTTGCATGTGAGCCTATTATTGTAAAGGTGCATGGCTATTCTTAACATGCAACCTATTTTGGGATTAGATAAGTGGTGAAGGGAAAGTCCCCACCCTTATAAATATGTAATGAACTGCGTATTATAGGAAAAATATATGTAAGAACTGGATTACTGTGAGAGTATGTTGTAAGAACAATTATGCATGAGCATATAATGCTATTATTGTAAGAAGCTTTTGTGTATTCCTGTGTTTTTATATAATGGAGTGTATTTTTGAATAGAGTATTAAATGAGTATAATTGGCTCTTGCATGCTTGATTTCATCATGGTTATCATTTAGTCTGTTGTTCTCTAGAATTAGATCTGTATATGCATTGTAGAATGATGTATTAATTATGGATCTAAATGCATTAAGTCTTCATCATGCTAACATCCTGCAAAAAAACCCTAAAGAGGGGCATGGTACCTTTGTGCACTTCAGGTGAGCACTCAATCTAGGCTGAGTGATGTGCTAGCGCGCCTGGGCATTTAGTAGTAAATTCTAGGCTACATTAGTACAACTACTTATGGTCAGGGCTGAAGCTAGTAACACTAATTAAATTATAGAGCAATATGGAAAGTATATGCAAAATAAGGAAATTAGAAGAAGGGTATGGCAGATGAGGAAAAAAATTCATGAGGAGGTTAGAGATATGATTAAAGATCATGGAATTCAGATATTTCAAGCCTACAAAATGTGCTAGAATGACATGTATCTTGAAATGAAATAGAAGGAAATGCATTCATACCCTAACATAATACCAAATCTAAGAAGAGTGAATGCATACATTCACATTTCCATTGGCTATGCAAAAAAATGGTTCCCAATTGGCTATCATCCCCCAATCTTCCACTTTCGATACCACATTGGTTAGGTGATCAACCATTGAATGAAATAATACAGGATAAAGTCATGAACACACTCAAGATGAATGGAGGTTACTTATTCATAGAACCAGAAGGGATGGATACTCCAAAGTGGATTTCAGATGAGTATGCAAAGCACCATTCAGGTAGAACCTAAGGAACTTGAATGAGGACATTCAAGAAATTAATCTTGGGGATGTGATGAGTTGATTAAATTCCCTTTATAAACAACTCATCCTTTGTACTTTTGTTAAGCCATTGAGACTATGTCCTTGTATTTCCCCTGTCATACTATTAAAAACATCACTATAACTTGAACTTATTATCCTAATACTAATTAATATAATCATGACCGATTAACTTTATTTTGTGGTATTATGAGTATGCATTTATTCTTATGGTTGCAATAATTTGTTTGAATGATGATATGTGTGATGCCACTCTTGTTTGTAAGAAACTTGTTATATGTAGCAACCTGTATGTAGCAAAGGAATCGCCCACAACAACTCGTCTGTGACGCAACCAAAAGGAATCACCCATAGCCAAAGGACCTATCCACAACAACCTGTCCACAGCCAAAGAAGATCACCTATAACAAAGGATCCGGATTATGAATATCTATGGGAACATGAAGGATGAAACTCCAAGTCTGTACGTGTCATGGAAGAGGTAGTTACAAATTGGAACATGAGAATTGAAGATAACTCAACAATAGATCTAAATACTTATTACAACTCATTGAAGAACTGATTGATCAGTTAAATACATGATTTCAGAACTTAACGGTTACTTGAGTTATGTATTTGATATCTAGAAAACTATTAGTTAGTTCCATTACATGTGTTTAAACTCTTGTTGTTCTGTTTAAGATCTTCCACTTGTTTCATTGAAGATATTTTACTTAGTCTATTTGAACTCCTAGTTAAAATTTTCTTCTCATATTTTACTGTAATTGAGGAATATAAAAGTGAAGGGTTAATGCTAGGAATCTATGGGATGTGTTGAGATCTAGAAAAAGAATTAGAATAGAGGATATGCAGATGCAAAAGTTGATTTTCTCCTAAATGTAATCTTCAATCCAAATCAATAAGAATATGAGTTATGTTTAGTAACTCTTAGGTACAAGCCTTAGGAGGGATTAACACCCAAGGAAGGGCCCACTTGTGGTCTACAACCCCCTCCATAGTTTGTTGCTTTGTTTTATTGCATGGATAGACTAGCAAGCAATTCATTCCTTTATATGTATTTTGAATTTACAAGCTTTGTTTTAGTTATAGTATTTGGAAGCTATTTACTTTTAGTCTGAGTTTAGTTTGTTTTCAACATTGTTATTTCAAGCATTGTAGTGACAACAATTTATTTCCTTACCTCCTAAACTATTTGTAACTGTGCATACAACACTGACATTATTGAAAGTTTACATCCCTTGGTTTGATGATTAAATGACTATAGATTAATGAACAACATATTAATTGCTGCAAGTTAATTTACACCACCATCAACAAAACAATCATCACAACACGACACATCGAATATATCAACCATAATTGACACATTATACATCAACATTCAAATATCAATAAATATCAAGTATAATGAACACACTCCAATGGTCCATATATATATATATATATATATATATATCGTACAAGATCATAGTTACAATAATACTCATGCTTTGGGGTAACCCCTCATACATTGCTACATCACTACATATCACATATCATCATCACTATCACTATTTGAAACTGTGGATCTCTAGAACTAAAAGTGTCGCCGCTTAATCTACGTCACTAATCGCAGCCCCTCTTTATCTCTACATGTTTTGTAATAATATAACCTTAGCTAAATACTCCACATAATGATCATGAAGCTCCACAAACCACACAAATACATGTTGTGCTAAGGGACCTCCACATGTAGCCTCTCTAGATTACCGCATCTCCTCTCATGCCTCATCTCTCTCGCTCAAGAATATGGTGCATGTAGCTGCCACAAACACTACTGATTAAATAAATGTGCGTAATCACCCACGATACCATCCACGCACTCTAGCATACCACCGCATATGAGTATAATGATGGTACATTCTCTGCCGATGTGCGGATGGATGTGTCCAAAATCAGCGACCAATATGCATCACCTTCTTCTATAGATGAACATGTTAGACAAAAATCATAGTTATACAACCAAATAATAAATCATGAACATAACTACATAAATATCGATGCTCTTCTATTACCTTTGCCATGCTATCAAGGGTATGTTCTTTCCCTCGACTCCACCCCTAACAAAGTGCTCCCGCAAAGATTTGTAAAAACTAGAAACAAAAATACCCACCAATGTGATGCCCACCATGCACGATAGGAATATGTACACTCCATGTCATCCACATCTATCAGATCTATCACTACGTCTACCTTGTCGTCGGCCCATGGGGTACTAACTTCTCTCCTATGGGCCCTAGTCTTGCTTCACCCTCCTCAGTGCTCTAATGGCCCTAACACATACATATGGCTCTAAGGACACATCCTAAGCCATCCTAAAATATCGTGAGACTCGATGTTCTTGGAATAGCTCAGTCACCCTTGGAAACCGATCCTCTAGCCACATAGACTTCCATATGCATCATATCTCTATTACATCATCTATCTATCCTATGTATTCTTGGTATGGCCTCCATATCATGGCCTCTAGCCCCATATGATCTAACATCACTCTATAGGTATTTGTATCCATCTTCCTACCATGAAAACCTACCCATCTCCCAATAAATATGTCTAGCCTTGCCCACTCTCCATGCGGTCCACCAACTAGCCTCAATATCATAATATGCTCGTAGGCCCATACATGTAACAATGTGGTACCTCCAATACCACCCCCATTCTCATCCTACATAAATCTATATAAATCCATATACAAATGGGCCTAATACACATTTTTCTCTCGTCCTCTATCCAAAGACAGATATCATGCATCTTATACAAGATTCCTACACCACCACCCTCCATTACAATTGATGAAGCAATCACAATGGTAATAAAATTCCACAATCACGGAACCCCTGATCTCATAATAACATCCAGGCTAATATGGACCTCAAGTATGAACTCGGGTCCCGTAAAATGCCACCTAGCAGCCCTCATCTACCCTCGTGCATTATCCACAACCTTCACCTGAAACCTTTCACCAATAATAGGTAATCTTAGTATGTAATATAAATCCTCCGAGTTAGTTTCATCTCCCTTGTAGGTAACTAAAAGGTGCAAGTGTTTGCATACCACCTCTCACAAAAATCTGTGATCATAGGCATATTATGGGGCACATCCCCCATCCTCGTTATGTGTCGTAGGTTGGCACAATCTAGAACATCCCACTCCTCATCTAACAACCCCAATCCTAGCAATGTACTCAAATGGTGGCCACCACGAAACTCTCTTGAATGGATGTCCCTCTGCACAACACAAACCGACAACAAACAATCCATTAGCATCTCATATATATATAAATACACCTACCTATGACATCAATAAGCATCAATTTCACATCTACAACACTTTGGGATGAACCCAAGCCTTTTGGGATGCAAATGCTTAAGAGAAAGACTGGGCACCCAAGAGTAGGTCACTAGTGCCCACCCCTAGGTGCTAGTAGCTCGAAGGTCATTAGCGCCTTCACTACCATTGTCCAGGTCCAAAATGCCAAGAAATAGAAAAATAAAAATTTATAAAAATGACTAATATCAACACATTTTTGAAAAATAAATCACACTAATTAGCTCTCTTGTCATACATGACACAATAAGTTGTCACCACCATCTTGAATCGACTCAATCATGGTACTCTCACTTGAGGCATCTTTGTCCACCCAGAGCTCAAAATCACACTCACACAATAATCAAATGAATTTCCTATTCACTTTTACTATTTACTATTTATAGTAATTATTCATTACTTATCATGATATAGTCATCATTCACACTTATTCTTTGAACTAATACACATTACACCATTTCAATCATATCTTGAGCATCACCGCTCCGATTTCTATCACATTTTTGTGTTCTCTTAAAACTTCTTCCCACTATTGTATCATATACATCCCATAAACACTATATTCCTCCTTCACACCATCTCAAATCGATATAAACACACCTTTGCAATACATACATTCACTATTACCTCATTACACACTTCCTTTCATTTCAGCTTTTGTTCTCATGATCACTCTAGCTTTCACCGAAAGAGGGGGCATACAATTGGGGCATCCCATAATCCTCCTCACACCATTACCTCATCATTTTACATTTCTAACTCCACATTATCAAAAAATTCTCATACATTACACAATATTCACACTACTTTCTAGTGGACCCCTATAATGACCTAACTGGGGGAAACAAGTGTAAAATATCTCCATTAGTAACTAATAAATCAATGCATATATAAAAATACCGAAAACACAAATTTTATAATATTGGAAATAACAACAATAAATCAACACAACACAATGTATTTATCCTACTAGATGACCTAATTGGGAGTCATATCACCAATTTCCTAGATAAGCTAACATGGGAAGTTATTCTACATTTTTCTACTACTTCCAGATGACCTAACATGGAAGCCATCACATACAAATTGCGGTGAAACCCCTGGAGTGGGGGAAATGAGATGTCATTGCCTTTCCTATACTGCTCCTATGTGGGTTTTCACATTTAATCAAATTGGATCCAAATCAACAAAATCTAGTCTTTGTCCATCTACAATGGCTAGACCCTTTGAGGATGTAATTAAATTTGTAGAGTAAAACTAGATCTCTCTCCCTACACTCTTCCTCTGGCGGCAAGACACCCAAATCCTAAATTTTTCACACATAGGAAATCGGGTTGGGAAGTGATCACTACCTACCCCAACACATATCCATCAATGAAAAAATTGAAACCTCTAGTTATTTAACATCAAAATCATATCACTTAGTGCTTCTCATAACGGTCCCACATCTCTCATTACGATCCATAGATTAACTTACCGATCCATGGTTTGCCATGTCATGTGTTCTCATTTGGCATGCACTTCTACCACATATGTGTGTACTTTTACAACATGGGCTTCTCCAAACTTCTCTCTGGTATGCATCTCTATCTAATTTATGTTACTGAGATTTCTCTTACCAACATAGGGTGGGGGAAAATGTAGACACAAAATCACACATTTACTATTATTTACTATACACCAAGTATGTTGTTCTATATATGCATCTTGCATAAGAAAAGTATTTACTGGTGACCCATTCCATAGTCCATCTGCTTGTATTTTTGGTTTATATTACTTTTATCTTTCACACTTGTCACTCATACACTCAGTTTTGGTCAAGTCACATAGATCCCCATCTTTAGTCTTCACTCATTTGTTGTCACTTGTCTCTAGACACTAGCACCCAGGATTGGACACTAGCACTAGGCACTCCTATCCATCCTAGGTGCCCATGTCTTCTTTATGTTTGATCTTATTTTTGACATTTGAGGTCGGTCTTTTTGGTTTTCCCTCTCATATCCCAAGGTACTAGTTGGCATGTTGGGTCATTAGTGTTGAAATTCAAGCAAGATATCCCTATATAAACACAACATACATACCATTATATGAGTGGGAAATTATTATCAAGGGCTATCTATCTACATATCTCAAGGGATTGAATTTGGGTGCATTACTTTGCATACACACTACATAGGAAGGGGAGTTCATTCTATTTCATCCACACATTTACATTTTATCTAGCTACCCGCTCTCGGTATCTTGGTGTCATTGGTGTGAGGGTGACCTAAGAGTAATATTGCACACATAAGCTCATAAAACTACATTGGGTACAAGATGTAGTGTGACGCTTAGTCGTAAGTTCACCATTGTGACAACTAAGTGTAGTTCGAACCCTCATTTTACATCTTTATTTTTAGGATTTGATGTATTTTTTAGGGTTTTACAGGAGAATATTTGTGTGTAGATTTACAAGTACCTCGTAATTCAAGTGCGACATAAAGGTGACTAAAAGTGAACAAGTGAAAATCCCTAGTGACACTTTCAAAACAAGGTTCCGACCATTTTGTAGACTTTCGACACCCACATAGAGGTCTTGAGTGCCCGTAGGCACCCCTATCCTTGCCTAGGTGCCCTGTGTCCCATTTTTATGAGCTTGATTATAATGGTTTTTGCTCCTATCCCATCACATCTTCTAGTTCGACTCACTTTGGGATAAGAGAAATTCAAATAAGTACCTTACCCCTCTCATTTCCTTTCATAGTTAAAATTAATAAATTGTTTAACATTTATATTTCATTGTTTATCATTTATAGCAGATATTTGCATTCAAATTTTAATAAAATATACTGATTTTATTGAATCAGTTCTTTACTTCCTTTACACTACTTGAATTTCATTCAAATAGCATAAAGGGGGAAAATGTAGATACAAAATCATGCACTTACTACTATTTACTATACTACCAAGTATGTTGTTTTATGTATGGATATTGAGTAAGAAAATATTCACTAATGGCACACTTCCTAGTTCATCCACTTTTGTTGTTTATTTCTATTATTTTTTATCTTTCATACTTTTCACTTATACACCTAGTTCTGGTCAAGTCACAAGGATCCCTGTCTCTCAATATTCACACATTTTTCTTTAGTTGTCTCTAGACACAAACTCCCTAGGATTAGACACTATCACCTAGTCACTCCTTTCCATCCTGGGTGTCGGTGTCCTCTTTATTTTTGATCTTATTTTTGACATTTGAGGTTAGTAATTTCGGTTTTTCCACTCATATTTCGAGGTACTAGTCAATATGTTGGGTCATTAGTGTTGAAATTCAAGCAAGATATCCCTATATAAACACAATATATATACCATTATAAGGGAAAACAATTTTTATCAAGGGCTATCTATAGACACAAAATTTGGGTCACACTCCTCTTGGTCCCCTTCAATTAATCAACACAACGCATATACCTAACCATAACTCTCTTCCACACTTTGATATAAATTTAATAACTTATAATTGAATTAATATTCATCCTCACATTATTAATTAATTTAATTACTTTAATTAAGTTAATTTCCACCTCACCTAGCCACCTCATCATGGACCTATTCCCAACCTATTGATTAATTGAGACTAAGTCTCTACTTATCTTAACCAACTGGGACTCTTTAAAACCCTAAAATTAAAGTCTTATTACTTCTCCAACAACACTCCCACTTATCTAAGCACCAACCCTCACTTGAGACCTGGATTAGCAATCAAGATCACGCCAAAAATAGTAAAGATCGGGCTATTTTTGGTAACTTGGAATAATTCTCCTAACCGACATCGGTTTTCCCTCATCCGGTGCCAGTTCCTAACCCCCATCGGTTACCCTTAAATATGAGTTTCTAACTCTTTTGCATGGGTTAAAAAAATTCATTCTCACACACAACTTTGGCATTCTAGTCTCCAGAAATCAGTCTTCCCGACGGAAAACTTGAGTACATCACACTTCCACCAACAACCGATCATCACTTCCACATCTCCATATTGACACAACAGAGCACACATGCATTGCTACCATTACACTGGACACAATACACTTCTCCTCCAAATAATAAACCATTCCTACCACATTCAGATCTGCAAAGTTTATCAAATAAGTAAATCATTCTTACTTGTTAAGCTTGTGTGTTTGATCTTAATCATTTCATTTACTACTTTCATTTAATTTCTCTCTGTCTTGTTACCACCTTCTACCCATTTATCATATTTTCTACCAACTAGATCCATTTCACCTATCCCATCACCCTCTGTACCTTACTGAGTCTTAATCAACACCTTTCCATCCTTCCCCAAACCTCCTCAGCTCTCTGTGTAATCATAGAGAGGCCCAAACTCTTGTTTTTAATATTTTAACCAAATTTCCCTATCGACACTAGTTAGCTAAATGACATCGGTCTATCTCCTATACAGAATCGGTCAACCAACCGATATTGGTATGTGAGATTGGAATTTTTCCTATAACAACAAGTTAACAAATTCCCCAAAACAACCCAAAACCTTGCCTAATTTCACCCAGACCTCACCTACAGCCTCTGCTACACCTACAGACCCAAAACAGCCCATTAATTATCCAGATTTAATTCTAACCATTTCCTATTGAGTTAAATTCACTTTTTAAATGTTAATATGAGATACCTAAATCTTATCAACTACAATAGGAATTGTTATTTCTTACATTAATTTTTATTAAACAGAGGATTGAAAACCATTTGAGGAAGTGTAAAACTTCCCGGATCTATCCTTCCTAGGTAGTCCTCTGACTCTTGCTATTTAATACTATTTGGTGGTCTTGTTGTGTTTCTTATAAAGGTCATTCCTCCAAGCCAAAGGGAAGCTCTCTATAACCGGTCTAATTCAATGTCTACAACGTGCGCAACCTTCTCTCTACAGTTCATAGGTATTCCTCCTATGCCCATTACCTAACTTTTCGTGTTATTACATTAATTTGAGGTGAAACATTTTGGCACTCCGGTGGGACACTATCATTTGGGTTCTTTTACATTGTTCATTCTTAGGGAATCTTTGTGTGTTTATTTACTTTCGAAAGAGTTCACATTAAACTTTCTCCTTGGGAAAATTCTTCTTCTTCTACTTGTTTAAGTGAAATTCATATTCTAGGATAAAAAGAACATTTCTTTTTATTTTTATTACATTAGTGAAATACATACTCTCTTCCTATTCATTATTTCTCTCATCGAATTTCACTTTCAATTTAGGCTTAAAAATATCTACATTTCATCCTTGTGTATGTTGCATTTAGTTCACTTAAATTTATTTGCAACCTATATACTGGAGGTCATGACTAGTTTATGGGCTAGCAGGAATTAAGTGTAGCTCACTTCTTGCAGACACATCCCGAACCAAATCACTTGAACAAATTACACACTTCTCAAACATCTTCCTTTTGGAAATTACCATTAATGACTAATAATCGGATTAGTGATGGATCTAACTAGTTTCTATCCAATCATCATATCGAGTTGTACCTCACATGTATCAAAAGGTATATTGGGTCCCTTGATCCAAAACACACACGAAAACCAACCATAGAATAGTTATAGGGCACCATCATTGACCAAAAACTCTATTCTACTCATATTCAATTTTAAATGGCATAAGCCACACAACATAAAATCTACAACATAGGATTACATGTTTTGTTAGCTTTTGACTGATTGTGTTTTGAGGTGTGAGGTCATTTCATCTTTTTTTTCTTATCCTTCACACCCCACCATCATAACTAGTGTATTCCGGTTTATTCTGGGTGTGTTAGGACTCATCATTGTCATACTCAGTTGTTGGGTTGGTATTTTCATTTGACTTAATTACCAAAAATTCAAATTTTCATCTCCTCTTAGATTTCATAGTAACCGGTATTGGTCCAGCGATCGCCATTAGTTACCTCTTCATATCGGCATCGGTTTATTGACGCCAGGTGTCAGGCCCTATTGTTTTGGTTATTTCTCCTAAAACAATGTTCAATTCACAAACAAACATTTTCGTGACTTATTTTGTCACTCCATCACATTTCTGAGTCTTTGATATCATCTTTAGAGTCTAGGTTCACTTGAATTTTCACCCTTCATTTCTAGATTTTCAAATCTACCATATATTCACATTAACCAACATTGGTCCTGTAATTAGCATTGGTTACCCCTCTACCGGAATTGGTTATCCAACTGGCGTCGGTCTCTATGTTTTGATTTTTCTATCATAACAAAGACAAAGTTCCACTTTTCGATTTCTTCTACTATATTTTTCTATGTTTCTATACCATCTAGAGAACTCATATTATCTATTCTACCACCATTCACATGGTTTTGACTTGTAGACAAGCCAATGCTCTAATTTTTTACACTATCTACCAACCACTACCACCTAGTCCTTCACCACCTTCTATTTCTTCACCTATGGACCTCACCTCACCTATTGCTATACATGCAGGTGATGAGGAGTTCACAAAAATCCTTGATCACAATCCTCGTAGCCTTACAAAATTATCTTTCTCACTCATCTACCGACGACTTGTCAAGAGAACTTCTCACAAGTATTCCCGTATCCATTCTCCTACTTTGGTCCCCATTCGTATCATCCACCACTAGTGTAGCGTTACCTACTTCCACCTTACCACTTGTCATTTCTTAGATCACAACCACATATTCTATATCTTCCTGCCTACAACACCTATCACATCTTGAAATCCACCTTACCATCATCTATGGTACCTAGTTTAGGGATTTCCACTTCATCGATTCCTATTACCTGTAACCTCCTAGTTGCGTTGACCCCTCTTTAGAGTTTGTTCATGTCTATCCCGCTATGCTGCCACCTATTTCCATGAGGGTTTCTACACACATTCCCCCACCTATACCTTGTCTCAACCACCTCCTGTCACCTACACTTCCCATTCAGGGTATATGTCGTCATCATATGCCACAAATTATATTCCCCTTCTCAATTTTCTTACTCGGAACCTCCATATACATGTGTCCCTTATATGTCCTACTCATTATATCCACCTCATTATACTACTGGAGGTCCACCTCAATCCAATCCGACCAATGATTTGATCAAAATGATGATGGACAAGATGCAGACCCTAGAAGCATCTGTTTCAGGCTCCCACAATTCTCTAACTTATGACAAGATTTATAATGAGCCTATTCACCCTTCTATTCCAATTCATCCATACCCCACATATTGGGAAATGCCAAAATTTAACCAATTTAATAAAAAGGAATATCTACCACAACATTTGCGATATTTTAAACATGTATGTTATCTGATTGGCCATGATGATGCCTTGCTTCTCCAAACTTTCCCAATGTCCTTGACATGACCTACCTTAGACTAGTATAGTGATTTACCTAGGCACTTTATCTTCTCATTCAATCAACTATCTCAAGAATTTCTTGATCATTTCTCCATTAACATTGTTAATAAGGTTACCATGACCAACTTGTATTTGTTACGCCAATATGAGGACCGAGTCTATCATAGATTTTGTCATGTGTTAGCAAAACCTAATTAATCAAATCACTTTCCAAGTGTCTCAAACTAAATTAATAGAGTTTTTTTTACTAGATCTTGTTCCAGACAGATCTCTTAAACCCTCCAAGTTCAAACCTTCTAAAAATTTGATGAGGCATTCGCCATGGACCAGAAACTTGAAATCGATGCTATCAAAGAGAAGAAGTTACAATTGTGTAACAAAAGCACTTAGTTTAAATCTAATGACACCTATTCTTCTTTTAAACCACAAAATAATTATTCTAAAGCAAAATAATCTACCAACATAGTGGTTTTAAAAGCTATCCCTTCTCATCCATCCAACCAATCAAAACATTCTTCTAATCTTTCTCCAGTTCAAGTGGGAACAACAAAAATATACTCTCATTGGAGAACCTTACTCCTCAGTTTTGGAAAATCTTCTAAAATATGGAGCAATCACTCTTCCACTTGTCAAACCACATACTAGTTTTGACCCTTACCATCATGTGCCTGCATGGTATAAGGAGAATTATTCCAACAATTATCATTGTGTTAGAGGTCATAGTGACTAGATAATGCAGATCTTGTCTTGGACAACCCCAATGCACCGGCTAACCAAAACCTCCACATATTTAAGAAGTTGTTCCCTAATATCACCCCATCATCTAACCAAGCCGATAAAACCTTAACTAATGATACCAACTTTCGAGAGGTCCATGCCGATTTTGATATTATACTAGCTCCTTCTTCTCAATTTCATCCCATCCCATCTATTGAGGAAATTATTTCACAAGCTCCTCCACCCACGGAGGAACCTATTTAATCTGCTTCTTTACCCACGAAGGATTCCACCTTACCTTCTTCTCTACCCATGAGGAGTCCACCTAATCTTTGGATGCACCTACCACATTCATCTCGCCACCTATCAAGCAACCCACATTACCCATTCTTCTACCCATAAAATATCCCAACTTACTCTCTTATTCACCAAAGGAAGATCCTATACAATCAACCTTTCCTCCTCCTTTTCCCACATAAGACCCACTAGTTACATCTCTTCTTGTTGGTGATAATTCCCCATTGGATTTTAAAACCCTGTCAATTTTCTATCATCTCTTCTACCCAAAAAGTTTGAAGCCAACCATTTCCCTTTCTCATAAACACTAGATTTATTTATAGTGATAGGTACCAAATAGCTATCACCCCTCCAATTCTACACCATTATCACATTTGGCCAACCACTTGGATTATGTTGACTATTCCATGCTTTGGGACGCCTGTGACTTCCTGTCTCGATTCAAATGAAAATGTTGTCCACAGACACTTCAAAAATTTATCCTAAAGTGTTCATTATCATTAAATCCATCATACCTGAGCCAATTATAGTGGCCTTTTCTGCATCATCTTCACCTACACTCAAACCTTTACCATTACCCTGAAAACCACCGGCACCCAAACCTCTACCTACACCTATACCTTCATCTGCACCCTAACCTACTACTACATTAGGGGTCATGCCAACACTGAGTCTAGTCCATCCTCCTGTTAAGATAGATTTAGCCACATCATTCCAAACTATCACAAGGCCAAGACCCACACCTAAGAGGAAGTCCCAACCTATTAGACCTCGTACCCTAATTTCTCGCACTCCTCCTCTATCACCTTCTCAACTTCCATCCATCTTAGGTCCTCATCCATAAAACACGGTTAAGAAACCTCCTTCCTGTAAAATTAAAATGAAACAACTTACTACTTTTCCACAATCTTTATCCCACCTAAGCCTTCTACATTACCTACACCTTTTCCATCTCCCATACTTTCTCCACTTTCCATGCCCTCATCATTAAACACACCTTTACCCTCTCTTCAACCTCCACTTCCCGTATTGCCTCCTACCACTACCTTCACCACACCTCCACTCCTACCATGGTTGACCGTCCCCTTCCATCTTCTCGCATTCCCTTCTACCTCACACACTCCTTCAACACCTTTACCCAAGAAGGTGTAACCCAACTCCATAACCACACTACCTACCAAAAGGGTAGTTAAACCTAATCAACCTTAAACTCCACCTTAGTAGCTTCTCTTCCACAAAAGTCACCTAAACCTACATCCAAATCAACACCACCCCCAATAGTATCCATTCCATATAAATCACCCAAACCTCCATTTAAACCCACTCTCACTTCTCATGGTGATCCCTTGGCAGGTATTACGCTAACATCCTTTCTAACCTTTTAGAAACCTCTATCATCACACCGCCACCACTCAAACCTTATGACCCACTCAAACCCAAAAAGAAGGATTTGATGATACCAAGATCTCGTGCCTATCATCATGTGCTAGGACATGATGTTGAAAATTGTAAGGCCCTTAAGACTATTCTTCTTCAATTGTGTTCTCCCAAAGAGATCTTGGAAGAATATGACCTTTTGGATGAAGCTCCCATTCCACCCTCACTGTTGCCATACAACTTCACTCCATTTCTATCTAGTGAACTTCACCTCCACCTCCGCAACCCTCTTTTCCTCCTCGACCTTTGAGATCAATATGGTCCGGATTAGAGAACTTGCCAAACCTCCTCCAAAATTCCAATGTGCCATACTTATTTCATAGGGTTCTTATCCCGCACTAGGTTTTTGTCCATCTTTTCATTATACCTTTCATGATTCATCTCCCTCTCTTCCTCAAATTAACATGGTTCAAGTTTTCACTCACACACAAAAAGACAAAGGAAAAGAGAAGACAAAAAAACCATCCACTACACCTTTACCCAACATTCCATCTGCACCTACACCCAAAATCACCATCCGTGGGCGGCATATCCCATTTCTAATGGAGTTTCACATCATACCATGATCAAACAACTACACCAATCCCCTCTCAAAATGTCTTTGTATGACCTCGTCTAAACCTCTTGAGTCTCATTGTCAGGCCCTCATCAAGGTGATACAATCTATTGAGGTTCTACCTAATGACCCCACACCTATTTCTGTCATTATCACTCCTCATCATGTGGCTTCTCTCACCACTTTTCCTCCATATTCTACCCCACTATCATTATTCAAGTCTCTGTTGTTAGTTTTTATAACGAAGATATTGTCCTCTCTAATCCGATGACCGACGACCCGCCTTATTCATCTCCATCTACAATGATAATACATGCATTCGACATGTTATGATTGATGGAGGTGCCAACATCAACATCATTTCCTCCCATGGGTACAAACAAATACACATCCCTACCAATTGCATGAATAATAACCTAGTTATGTTGTATTCATTTAAGGACGCTATGAATTCCACCCTCGGTACCATCCTTCTCCACATTTGCATGGGCCCCTGTACTATTCTTGAATTATTGTATGTATTAGAAGGATAATTATAATACAATATTCTACTTAGACGACCTTGGATCCGTGCCATGGGTTGTGTACCTTCTACCTTACATCATTGTTTAAAATTTAAACATGAAGGGCACAACTACACCATTTAGGTGGATCCCTCACCGTTCAAAACTTAAAACATGCTCTATCGACCTAATGATATCCGTATACTAGTTAAGGCATTTACCACTACTACCACTTCTTCTTCATCCAATTACCCATCTACCACTGCTACCTCTTCTTCTTGATCATTGCCTCATCCACCACTTCTATCGCTACATCTTCCAAAACCAACTCCTCTATTCCCATTGCCTCTGAACTTCTACAATGGCCCATCAGCTAACCCATCTACTTCTCAAACATTAGATTCTTCTTCTTCTCATACTCCTAGTGAGGCTTCAATTTCCATTAACCAAATACCAACTTGATCCTTGGTAGGTGTTTTTCAACACCTTACCTTAGGGGAGTATCGACTCTACAATGTCAATACCTTCCTTACTCCTCAAGAATATGGGAGCCTCCATCAACACCCACATTACAACCATCGTGTAGGTGAGGTATTTCCATATGGTCTTCCCCATCTTTGCACCAGCTTGACATATGTGGGACTTGATGCTTCTTCCAATACCGCCTACTCAAACCCATCCATTCTCATATGATTTCCAATACCTCACCAATCACCACTTCGCCCACACATTCCTTCATCGATGTGCTTGGAAAGGCTTTAGCATTTATCTTTATGGAAAGGGTCATCACACGATCATACCTTACACCACTTGGAAACACAAAGATCATCACGGTTTTGATTTTCTCGAGGAACCTTATTCTAAGAAATCCCATATCAGTCACATAGAGGAAGATACGCCTTCTCCACCTCATTCACCTACCTCACCACCTTCACCTATGGAGTCTATGGATCTAGAATCCATTCCTCCTATTTTTTTTTCATGAACACTATTTCTTTGGGACCTTTGACCTATCGGTGCTTCGCAAGGCTCCCTCTTCTCTTCCCTTCATGTATCATGAAATGATTGATGATGATATGCCTTCTATCAACATTGTTCAATGTCAAGATGATGATTCCATTCCCACCTATTTAGGTGTGGATGATTCTTATATCCACCGATCATTACCTTCTGAGATGGAAACCATGTTTAATGAATCAAACATAGAGATCAAAATTCACACTTAGGATGACCCCCACATTATAAATATAGGCCAATATTTAGACTATGTTGAACAGGAAGCCTTCACCTCATTTCTCTAAGATCATAGTAATGATTTTGTCTTTTATTATGCTGATATGCCCAGTATTGAACCAAATATAATGGTCCACAATATTGTAACTATTCCTAACATCAAACCCATGAAACAGAAGCTATAAAATATGCATCCTCGCATTATCATTCTTGTGAAAGAAGAACTCCAACACCTCCTTTTTGTTTATTTTATTTTACCCATTAACTATCCCCAATGGATTTATAACATAGTTCCTATCACCAAAGCAATAGGGGGACTTCATATCTACATGGATTTATATGTCCTTAACCTATCTTGTCCCAAGGATGATTTCCTCTACCCAAGATTAATAAAATTGTTCATCTCACCACCGGCCATGAGATGCTATCACTCATGGATGATTTCTTGGGTTATAACCAAATATTTCTTGAACTAGAAGATCAACATAAAAATACCTTCATCATCCCTTAGGGGAACTTCTGTTATCATGTCATGCCCTTTTGGCTTAAAAATATTGGTGCTACACATCAGCGTGCCATGACCTAGATTTTTCACAATATCATGCATGATATTTTAGAAGATTATGTTGATGACCTTCTTGCTAAGTCTAAGTGTTGTGCTAGAAACATTATAGTTCTTAAATTCATATTTTATCATCTCATAAAATATTGGGTTCAAATTCAACCAAAGAAATGTGTGTCTTTCGCCATCCTCTCTAGAAAACCGCTTGGTTTCATCATCTCGCCACAGGTATCAAAGTTGATCCCACCAAAATCAAGGCTATTCTTGAGATTCCTCCACCCACTAACCTTGAAAACTTATAGTTTACAAGGAAAGTTGTAATATATTAGATGCTTTATTTCTCAACTCTCCGATTGATGTAGCCTTTTTATCATCTTATTAAAAATGATGTTTCCTTCAACTAGGACGACGAGTGTCGTAAATATTTTGAGACATTAAAATAATACCTCCTTCACCACCTGTGTTCATCCCACTAAAGGATGACAAGCCCTTTTACCTCTACATTTATCCCATGACCATTCCTTGGGATCCATGCTCGCTCATCATAAAGAGAAGCATATGGATCATGCAATTTATTATATAAGCCATACTCTTTTAGATTAAGAGACTAGATATACTCATGCCGAAAAACTGATCTTAGCCCTAGTCTTCATCCACAAAAATTTTCTATTACCTACTCAACCAAAAAACCTTTGTTGTCACCAATACTCGACCCCTTACATTACATGTATGCTAAGCCTTACCAACACCAATGTGATGAAAGTTGGCTTTGTTTCTTGTAGACCTATATCTAAATTCATCCATCAAAAGTCTATTAAAGGAAAAACCATCACCGACCAACATGCATATTCACCTCTTTCCGGAAATCAATCTTCTGACTTCAATTTCTCTTATGAATACATTTCTACCCTTTCCCTTGATGACACTGTTTATCAAATGACCTTATTGTTTTATGGTTCTAAATGTCAGTGTGGGGGTGGTGTAGGGGTCATCATTATTTCTCTTGACAGTGAGCCTATGCATTTATCTTTCAAACCAGATTTTGACTAATAACATTTCCGAATACAAATCACTTGTGTTAGGTATTTAGACCGCCATAGCCTTAGACGTTAAATCCATTAATATCTTTTGCAACTCCCAACTAGTTATGAACCAAGTCAATGGTTTATACCAGTGTCATAATGAGGTACTTAAAAGTATAAACATCATGTTGATATACTTTTGACTACCTTTGATCATTATGAACTTCAAACCACTCCACGCTCCAATAACAAATTCACGGATACCATGTCCTGCCTTTTTTTTCTCAAATATCTAATTTTCCTTGCAAATAATTTTTTTATCACAATAGAGAGGTTGAAATCACACTTTTATTTATTTCAAGACATTAAATTCTTAGGAATAATTGAAATTGATCCATGTGACATTTGGTATAGTCGGTTCACCGATTACCTTTCCCTCTCAATTTCACCTCCGAAACTCACGCCTAATGGAAAATGAGCCTTTCTCAAAAGTGTCTCTCATTATGTCATCATGGGGGTCTTCTCTACAAACGTGGATTTGATGGCATCCTCCTAAGATGCCTTAGAAGTTTTGAAATCCCATACACAATTAAAGAATTTCACGATGGGATTTGTGGTGGTCATTTAGTGGCTTTGTAGTGCTTAAATGCATTCTTCACCTTGGATATTCTTGCCAACCCTAAACCAAGAATGATGTGACTATGTCAAATGATGTGTAAAATGTTAGCAACACACTAATATTCACCACACCCCTAGTCATGCCTTACAGGTATCCAGACCTTTGGCCTTTCTCCCAATAGGGTTTGGATCTTGTTGGAGAGATTAACACTCATTCTTCTCAATGTCATCAATGGATCATAACCGTGAATGAATATTCCACTAAATGGGTGGAGGCTATCCCTCTCATTTTTAAAAATCCAAGAAAATGTGTGAATTCATCAACCATCACATCATTTATTTCTTTGGTTCTCCTCACCACCTTATCACCGATAATGGACAACAATTCCAAATCAAAACCCTACATAAACTCTGTGATGCCTTTGGCATTCAAATTATTTTTCTTCGCCTTATTACCCTAAACAAATGGGCAAGCTGAATTGACTAAAAAAACTCTTAACAAAATTCTTATGAAAGTGTTTGACGATATCTTGTTAAGGATTGGAACACACACATTCATTTTACCTTATGGGATTATCACACTAGTATTCACACCTCAATAACTGCTACACCTTTGTATTTGGTCTATGGTACGGAGGTTGTATTTCCTCTCAAATTCCAAATTTCATCTCTTCGTATCTCACTCAAATACATGCTCAATGATGATGAATTTCACTAAGACTATTTTTCCCAACTTGAGCTTTTATATGAACACCATTTAAATGCTCTTGATCACCTTCAAATCTACCAAAAATGTATCAAACATGCCTATGAAAAATGTGTCCATGAATGAACCTTCAAGGTTGGTGACCTTGTCCTGAAGTAAAATCAACATGTAACTAAAGTGGAGAAAAGTAAATGGGGAAAGTTTTCTCCTAATTGGCTTGGACCCTATATCATCACTCATACCTATGGATCAGGTGCTTATCATTTATCTTCTCTCAAAGGTAAACTCGAGCCTGAGCCCCTCAATTCCTTGCATCTTTGACCATTCTACTATTGAATCAAGTACTATATCACCTTTTTTAATCACCCACTCATCCCTTGAGTAACCATTCCTTTCATCTACTTCTTTTAAGGACCAACAACTACACCAAAATTGTGTGATTATCCGTCACCTTTCACCTCATCTTCAATCTGAGTACCATGACTCTACTCATGGAATGATTCTCATGGATACTTTTTGTCCTTTTTAGGATGGAATCCCATGGTTATTTGTCACTTTAAACCTCTCTTTCATAGCTAATCTCTGTGTGTTATGGTTTTTCCTTCACAAAGGAAGCCTATACTACTTTATAGTCTTTTCCATGACCTAAAAGTCCAAAAACTTCAAACGTAATACATGGTATTTTCAAATTTAAATCCTTGATTCAAAATTCTTATAAATAGATGAATCACTAAAAAGGACATCTATCATTATCTCTTTCTGTTATAAATAGAATACTCCCTCAAAGGACAACTATAAAAAGCTATCCTTATTGTACATAGTCTATCCAACAAGAAGACTATTTCTGCAAAAATAAAATATAAATAGTCCAAGCTTCCCACATCGATCGGCTTCAAAAATAACTCAAGGATATATTCTACTTATCCCACATATACTTCGCATCATCAGTCAATCTATCAAACAAAATCAAAAATAAAATACAATACACCTTTTTAGTCATGGAATTTCCTATTCTAGGTTTTGGGTATCTTGCAGAAGGGGCATGATGTCTCACAACAAGATTACACTAAACATACCCCTCCACATCACCTTCTTCCCTTTTTGTTCTTATACCTACTCAAGGGACATGGCACACATGTGACACTTCGTGATCATGTAACTTCTTTCACCCTTAGAAGGTTCAATCATGCAATGTCTTCTAGAGGGCTTAAGTTCATAACCCTATATTTGGTATGCTCATAATGGGTCTTGCCACTTATGGAGTATTTTCACCTCTTCTATTGTTTTCTCCTTTACTTACTTATTGATTATTTTACAGAACAATACCTTTGACATTTAGTTTATGGGATTTCTTCTCCTTTCACCTACATTTACATTCATCATTTACTTTAATCAACCTAGAATAAACCATGCCTAATCAACCTAGAGTCAACCATGCCTACTCAATCTAGACTTAACCATGCCTAATAAACCTAGACTCAACCATGCCTACATATGACCTTAACCTTGCTTAAAACTCTAAGTTTCCATAGCATCAATATACATAACTATCATCAAAACATACATCATCAATCAAATCAAGTTTCCATGAAAGCAATATAATGGAAATATACTCTCACATATCATCTCATCATCAACTATATAAATGGAAGGTCTGTGTGTCAATACACGTATACATAGATATAAATAATACAAGTATCTCAAAAACTCTCATGTACAATCTCACATCTTTAACACACAGGCCGGTATATATAACAAAAATCAAAATACAATGGCAGATAACATCTCTGTCTCACCCATGTGAGGGCCCAACAACTCTACTTGCTCTCTCTGGTACCCTTATCTAGTCCACGATATCCGACCACTCATCATCTCACCTATATCCTCCTCTATAGCCCTTTCCTCCACCCACTCATCATATCCCTTATACCCTCATTTAGTCTCGGCACCGTGTATTGGTCACCTCCCTCTCACCATGCCTATGAGACCGGTGACTACCTATCGTCATCGGTATCTGGGTCTCCACGTATCCGGTCCTACGATGTTAGAGTAAGTATTTACATTAGCTCATGCTCACCTAGGTACTTTATTTACCTTTATTGTATTTATCCTCACCCACTTATGTGTGTGAATATTTATTTTTATTTATTTAGATATTATGGGGATATTATCTAGTTGTTAGGTATAGTTCTTTCCTTGATCTATAATATTAAATAGTTCTTTACTTGATCTATGGTATTGACTACATCCTTGATGTCTATTTCTCTCCTAAATCTATGGTCTTGAATAATTATTTGATGACTAGTTCTTTCCTTGATTTATGGCTTGATCTACGACCTTGAATGGTTCTTAGATTGTTATTCCTTGCCTATATAAGAAAGACCCATTCTCATTGCATTTCATTGAGTTCCATAATAATATATGATCTTGTTACTCATTTGTTTGCAAAGGTTTATGTAAAGTTATTCTAGAAAATTAATTTCATCTTATTGATCATGGTATTTGATTAGAATCTGAGTTCTTAGTTTGGTACGATCTGTTTATCATTCCTTTTATGGTATCAGAGATGGAGATTGTTATTGACATCCGTATGTAAGTTTTATTTTGCAAATAAGGATTTTTTATATATTCATATATTTGGGATTTTTCCGTATTTTGTTGTTTCATGTGTTTTTATACAAAATAGATCCTTCCATTGGATCCGAAAGGTGCCAAAACCTTAAGATCGACTATAAACTTGACCATTTCGGAGGTAGCCATTTTTGGTTTTTTTGTTATTTAGAGAAAAGCACTTTGGTCACATCGGGATTCATGTCAACATGGAATAAAACCTAGAAACAAAAGTCACTTTTTTCCAAATGAAACAAAAAGACGCCACTTACATAAGTTCCTATCATTTTTGACACGGTTTAAGGGGAGTGGAAGAAATAAGAAAGATGAAGAGTGTGTTTAGATTTTATCCAAGTTAAGAGGACCATTTCAAATATTTTATTCTACTTTTTTCTCTAGTATGGATGCCTTAGGTGAAAAATTTAAAATGCCTCACTTAGAATTTTTTTGTGAAATACTTACTAGGAAGTGATGAGGCCATAAATTGGCCATAAATTACCATTATTTTGTCCTTCCAAGTTACCTTTGAAAGTGGATTTAAATGTAATCTAGGAACTTATAGTTTTCTTAAGATAGAATATAAGATATATATCTTGTTCATTCTTTAGAAATATTTTGTTATCTATTTTGTTGACTAATCCTATTGATTATTTGGGAAAAGATGCAAAGTCTTGTGTATACAGGCCATAAAGGAAAGATAATGCTAGTATTGGAAAAAGTGGAATTGATCATGAAAATACATTTAAAATTAGATCTGATTTCATATTCAGATTCCTCTCAAAAAATTATGCAATTTCAAAAAAATCATCTCAATCCGAGGTCGCATGAAAAAGTTATAGTTGTTTTAAGTTAGCTGCAGAACTTGTAGAGTTAGTTCTGAGAACTCAAAGAGTTAGTTCCGGAACTTGCAAGTTTAGTTCCGAACTCAAGATTTATTTCCAGAACTTGTATTAATTGAATGGTAATTAGTTCTGGAAATTTAAATTCATGGAAAAATCAGATTTAGTTAGTAACTTACATATTTAGTTCCGAACTAGCATAAAAGGAATGACAGCTTTAGTTCTGGAACTTACATCAATGGAATGATATTTTTTGAGGGATTGTGAAAAATCAGAGATTCCAATGGGAAATATGAGAGAGGTTTTTGTTCATAGAAATGTGTTTAATAAAAAACTCATTCATATTTACTAATAGTTTTACGAATGAAGAGAGATATAACTTTTAGCGAACTGCAATTCGAGGAAAAGTGTATCAGACGAGCACTAAAAGTTCCATAATTAGAAATAGAAAAGTCAAATGGAAAATATGAGAGATTTTTTTGTTCATAGCAATGTATTTAACAAAAAAATCATATTTTCTACAGGTTTTACCAATCAAGAGAAATCTAACTTTTAATGAACTGCAGTCTGAGAAAAAAACATATTTGACAAGCGTCAAAAGTTCCATAATAAAAAAACAAAGTCAAATAGAAAATACGAGAAAGGTATTTGGTCAAAATCATATTTTGAGAAAATCCTCCTTCCAATAATGTAGAGGAATAAAATCATTATGATTCTTGTTACCAAAAATCAAGGAGAAGATTTGGGAGCAAATCTTCCTAAAATAAGTGAGATAAGATTTGACTTCAATAATATATCTCTCCATATTTTGTGGAGATGGAGATCTTAGTTGTTAGGATTGGAATAAAGATAAGATCAGATTGTATTTTTAAAATAAGGAGTTGGTTGGATGCATGAATTATAAATGCAGCCTTCCAGACTTAGATGTGTAATGCTTTTCTCTAAAGAAATAAAGATCTATTCTTTCCTCTCAAATATTTTGTAGTTTTAAGATCTCAGAAGTATGATTTAAATCCTCTTCCAAGGAATGAGTTGGCCACTCATTCCAAGGAAGATGGATCTATGTATTTATGTTTATGTTTATTCATTTGTCTTTAATTCATTATGTTGTATTATTTTTATCTTTGTATTGTGAAAATTCAGTTTGTTGTAAACCTGTAGGTGTTTCATTCAATTGTGTTTATTTTTAATTCAGCAATTTCATTTATGCAAGTGTGCCTTTTAATTCATGCAAGTGTGTTTCTTTCATGCAAATTTCATTTATGTAAGTGTTCCTTTTAATTCATGCAAGTGTGTTTCTTTCATGTAAACTTTATTTCTACAAGTGTGCCTTTCAATTTCTGCAAGTGTGATTTATTTTATGCAAGTTTGGTTTGTGTTTAAAGGAGTTACTTTCCAAGATTTTCTTCTCTTAATGCATACAACTTTGGACACCAACCCATATTGACATTATTAATGGTGAGGATTGACGACCCTCATCATTTTGGCACCGTTTTTGGGGACACGATGTTATTAGGAGATTTAGAGTTCTCTAAAAGAATATTCTAGTGATAGTAGAATACCTTTTAGTGATTTTGTGACAGGGAAAATTTGGTAAGTAGTTTCTTTAGACTTTTATTTCCTACAAGTAGATTAAAATTTCATTTCTACAATTAGGAATATTAAATTGTAAATATCTCCCCACAAACTAACTCTGTGTATAAGAAAAATGACTGTGATGTTTGATCAAGAAGGTATAATGGTATGAACAAAGAATTCAGATCTAAAAATGGTAGAATATGATATTGAATTTAGAAGTAGATCTAGTTGATGAAATATCATATGCCATTCTTAATAACCACCACCATTTCCCCTTATATCAACTAACAACTCAGTGATCTTATTACACATAACCTTAGTAAAAAACTGGCTTATCAGTTTGTAATAATGAATTGGTAGCATTTCTAATTAACTCCATCCATATTCAGGGATTTCATTAGAGCCAAAATAAAAACCCACTCATAAATCCACCCATCTAAATTAGTTTTTCATCCCATAATCATTTTAAGAGACCTCTGGAAATCGGATGGAGAATACAGCGAATATCCATTAGAAGGAAAATTTTTTTCATGTCTGATTTCAAATTTCTTTATTTTTGTCGCGCGGCAAAGAAAATATGCTAGCCTGACCTCTACTTTCTATAACGTTCAACAAAAGCAATCTTATGGTGAATATCAAGGAAAGAAAGTTTTTGTGTACTAACATCCGAGGACTAGATCTAAGGAATTTCTCAACAGCTGACGGGCATACCTTAGACGGCGTTGTGCTTAGTGCGCGTCATAGGCCTTAGTGATCAGCAGGCCTTAGTGGCCAGTGATGGCGCGTCAATAGGCCTTAGTGACGCACATCACTAAGGGCCTATTGAAGTAGGCGAATAGTATCAACCGAGTTGAGCATGCTAATTTTGGAGGGACACGCCAGCCCACTCGTTGACGACGAATACCTTCACTTTCTCTTAACGCATGACACTCTCCATCTCGCCTCTAAGATCACTAGTCAAAATCTTTGTCAAGATTACTATGCGTGTTTACGATATCTCCTTGTCTGCAAATTCAAGATGGGCTTTGCCTATAAAGATCATATTGTTGAAAAATGTGAAGTAGAAGTGTTCTACGGCGAATAATCTAGGTTTATATAGGGGATATTTTTCAAGGGTAGGCGGCCGACCCTAAAAAAATTAAAGTGTAAAAATGTGAGTGGGGAAGGGGAGCGGGTCGGTTAGTGGGGGTGTTCACAAACCGAACATTCGCAATTCAAGATGGGAACTGTCTACACAATTTTTAGAAGGTTCGGGTGAAGTGACACGTAGGCCGTTATCTTGCCGCGTGTAACATAAAATGTGGTTCATGAATAGGATTCAAGGGATGTGTCCCGCTTATGTCCCAAAAATGTGAGTGGGGAAGGAAGTGGGTCGGATTGGCCTTATTCTATTTATATATTGGAGGTGCGAGAGGAATTCATTTTCCTCCACCCACCTCCATTCACGTGAAGATTTAGGGAGCCCACCCACCAACGATGGAAACTAGACCAGATCAGAGTAGTTTCTTGCAAGGGAGCCCACCCACCGACACGCAACCACACGATGGCAACCACACACTGCACCAGCGAGCCCACCTGAGCCCCATTACGAGAAAATGAGCCCACCAGCCCATGAGAAAATGAGCCCACCAGCAGACGATGAACCCACCAACAAACGACGAGTGACGGGTATGTTATCTCTACCCATTTCGTAGCCATTTGTATTGGTGATGTATTTTTAAGCAAACCCATTTTTTAGCAAAACCGTAGCCATTTCAAGGCCATTTTTTGCAAAACCCTGGCTCATTTTTTTGTAAAACCCTATTTAAAGTATAAAATGAAACATTTCTAGATGTATTGTCAATAGTATTATGGCAAAAGATATGTATCATTTCCAGTTATGACAATATTCTGTAACTTCACAATTGATAATGACAACCCGACCCTCTGAAATAGGTAAGCCATGACTTTTTGTTGCAGGGTACTTTGGATTTGTTTTTAAAATAACATGGATTATATGTTTAATTGATAGTTGTAAATTATGTTCACATTATATGCACAAAATATATTAGACCATTTTTAGACTTGACAAGTTACACTTCTGGAAAACGTTTCTCAAAATTAATGGAAACTTGTAGCTGCACATTTTTAGATATTTTTAATGGTTGTATCTTGTCTCAATCTATGCAAAACATTATAATTACTTCATTTCAAATTTGCACTTTCTTACATTGTTGGATAATCACTTTTGCAAATATACATTTTTTCTAAAATCTTGTACTTTTGTAAAATGAGCGAGAATTGTAGCACTGTTTCATTCTAAAACAACTTCTACAAATCTGTATTATGCTAGATGTGTGGCTATAATTTTCCTCTTCATTTCTGGATCAGGAACATGCATTATGTTAGTACACTCTGAAAAACATGTCTTAGCCACATTTTGGATGAAAATTTTGTTGCATTCTACAAAAGTGTATTTTGTCTTTTAGAGAAGCTTGTACTTTGCAAGATGTAAATAGAACTTTTTTTTGAAGCTAATGATTTAAAATTTGACATTTTTTTGAGATACTTTGGAATCCACACTTGAATCACATATTGTTTGAAGCTCTATGAAAAAAATGCAATTTATATCTTTGATCTAAATGTCCCTCTGAAAGTCTGCATTCTTTGCAAAATGTTGTAGATGTGTCATATTGTGCAAAACTGAAAAAAAATATGAGATCTTGAAGTATGCATTGTTTTTAAAATAGATAGTAACCTGCAAGCCCACATTTTCCATATCCTTATACTGATAGATACAAATACATTATTTGATCACTCATACTGATATATATACTTTGAAGCAAACTTTGCATGAAAGACGTTTGACGAAAAAAGGCAATTTTGTATCTGAAAAACTTAATGTCTATATCAGATTAGCTGAAAATTTTGAGGATAGTTTGATTTTGAATCTTGATCTTTTTTGTTTGATGCAAAAGGAAATGATTATAATGAAGATACTACCTAGGCAGCTCCTATACCATATGTTATGAGGGGTTAATGCAAGGCCACCCTAAACCCCATTTCCTTTCATCACTGTTGTCTTTCATGCTCAATAATAATATTAGTTTCAAACATGATGGAAGTATCCGAGGCCAACTTTGTAAGGAAGTCAGCACTAGCAGTATTATTAATTTCTGGTTGGTATTGATATGAAAAATGATATATGATTTCATGAAACTCTCACCTTGTGAAAACCATAATTTCTGGTGTAATGATATATTAAATTTAAAACCCCTTGGTGCTGTGAAAACAATAAATCCAAATATTGGAAGGAAAAATGAGCTTTGAGCACAAGTAAATCCAAATCCATATTTTTGAGCTTGTTTTGTTTAAGATCAATACTGATTTCTAAATTTTTTATAAAATATATCAATTTTATTTTCACTAACATAGTCATTATACTCATTATCATAGTCATTGTACTCATTATTTAGGTAAAAGTCATTACGTCATTATACAATTGGCTAGGTATGTTCCATAGGGCTTCATTAATTGGAAGAGTTTAAGAGTATCCTTATAAAGTTCACTTTTTCATTGCATAATTGACTAAGGGTATGTTGTATTGGGCTTCATTAGTTGAAAGAGTTTGAAAGGATCAATGTAAAAGACATTTATATGCACATCTTACAATCATTGTTATTCGTGTGACCACATTTTGTTGAGACATTATGTTAAACAATTCACCTACTTATCTAAGCTACAATATTTTGCATCATCCAAAACATTGAAGTCCATTTGACCACATTTCCTAAGACATATTGTCAAATAGCTCATGTACTTTCATTCAACAAGTGTTGAATTGTTTGATAAACTAATACAATTACTACATGATATTTTAATGTAACTATGGAATACCCTAATGCAATCCCAATTAAAACGTGTTATTACTTCAAGATGTGCCCTAAAGAATATTCTCATACATTCAAAGTGTGCCCTTAAAAAGATTTAACAACACATTAAAACTTAACAAAAAACAAACCAAAAACAAAAACAACGTAGTTTTTTGTAGGGAAATCCAAATCTAAATATAAAACATATATTGACTACAATGAAAAATAATTGATTATTCAATGGGATGTCATGGTGATAACTATCAAATAAAGGCTTCTCTTTCAGATGGAATTGCCCTACCTTTCTGAATTGAATCTCTTCTAAAAACTCCACTCAATTTTTTAATTTCACTCTGTTATTTTCCTATGCCAAAATATCCTCCTTGAGGACATCATTTTTCTAATTAATTTAACTCTTTTACACCAAATATATTAAAAACTAGAACTAAGTGTATTTTAGAATATAGAAAATATTGAGTCTTATTCTAATGTTAAGTACACTATATTGATAAATAAATGTGGTTTAAAAATAGTAATACATGCAAAGCGATGTGTAATAGAACAACCTAACTTATTTGCATGTCTTAGGTGGGTGCACATTAATCACATAATTTAGAAACTTATGGGCTCAGGAGACATTCATTAGAAATTATTGTAATTTTATCTCTCTAGAAATATGCCTCGGATAATTTTATCAATTGCTAGATAGTATCATTGATGAAAGGGACTGCAAAGATTTTTATGTTCAAAACTATCCTGGGGGTTACAAAATCGTCAAGCATTTCTCTAACTAGTCCGAAATTTTGGGTGTAGGTTCATATTTTCCTTAGCTTCTGGATTCTGTATTTGTGCATGTGCATTATGATAAGATGATATATAGTTGGGCTATTATTTATCCAAACGCTTACAATACTTCAAACATCAAATCCTAGTAAAATGTCTTAGGAGTTACTGGGTTGGACTAACCTCAACATGTTCAAAAGCATGTGATGTAATGTTATAGTACATAATATTAAGCAATCTTAGGTGTAATATGTAGGAGAGATTTTTTCTTGTATTGGGAGATGAATAATTATCATAAAAATGTGAAGAGTCTTCTTGGAAGATGAAATGAATAGTCATCCTTTGGCTATATATAAATTTGTAATCTTTCTTCATTTGAATCAATGTGAATATAATTTTGCTTTGTACTAGATTATTGTTCATTTTCATTCCAATATTCTTATCTTGAAATCGATATCAAAGAACATGTTTATTCTTCTTAATTCTCCATGTATTTCACATCTAAGATCACAACTCCCATTTTCACTTGTGTTCATCATCGTGCTAATGTTTAAGGCTAATATCTAGATTTTTGTATGATCATTCCCTCATATACCTCTTACTACTTATCAATGGTGTGTTAATGGAAAAAAAAATTCTAAGAGAATTTCAAAGCTATATGTAGGGGAAGTTGTTATCAAGATTGGAGCAGCCACACAAATTTAACTTAAAGATAACAATCTCTTAATAGTGAGTGCTAAATTTGCCTTGGATGTCATTAAGGTATCGATAATCATTATTGATGGGTATTATTTGAATGAATATGGGTCCTCACTACCATCTGCTTCATTGTTTTTAATAAAGACCACCAATTTGGTCGCAATTTCTAAATATAATAAGTGTTTTATTATTTTTCCAAACATTGGAAATACCTTCTTGGATTTAAATAATAGCGTTTGACTTCCCACGTGTTCTCAAGGTATTCATAATGTGCTTATTTTAATTGATCACTCATAGGTGAATCTAAGCCTTTAATATGATTTCTATAACATGACAAAAGATGTGTGAATGATCCTATAACCTCTATGTTCAATACACCTTCACTTGTGGATAATGCATGAGAAAATTCTAAAATTACATGTCTTGGTTCAACACTAGATTGCCATGAATGTTGTAGAGGTATCTCAGAGAACTTGTAGGTGATTAAAATAAGTGATCTTATGGTGTTTAATTCCATCTCATGTTGGTATGGTTGGACTCCTAATGTATTCTTATACTTAATGGTTAAAATTTATGTTCCTAAGAAGGTGAAATCTGAATTTAAGGATAGTTTATCTATGTATTGTATGATAAGGAAGATGACAATTAAAGTTGTGTCATTGGGGATCCAAGGAAAGAAGAGGGTATGATTTCCTTGTCACTGAATTAGTTATGATAGAAAGGAGGCACCTTAGAGTTCTCTTTTCTTGTTATCTTGCATTTGATTAGATGGGAAATTTTGTAATTTATGTTTCTTGCATTTGATTAGATGGGAAATTTTGTAATTTATGATTTTGTAATTTTGTAATTTTGTAATTTATTTGATTTTGTAATTTATTTTCTATATTATTTGCATTGAAGCTTGAAAATCATATTTTTGTTTTCATTAATATAGGAGAATATCTTAGGAATTTTTTTTAATTAAAAGTACTATTAATTGAATTTTACTTTCATTTTTTTTACAGTCATGGCTTCTTCTGGAACTCCTAATTTGTTTGAGAGGACCGATTTAGAGATTGCAAAATTGCAATCTATTCTCCAAAATCCAACTACAGTTGGGCAGTATAAAGCCCATTGTGAAAAAATACTGGTTGATCTTCGTAGAATAGAGACAAGTTTGAAAACATATAATCCATTTGATTCTGAATCAATAAAAAATTTATGGATTCACTAAAATCAAGTGTCTTAGGAGATGTAGGTTATAATGAGATTACATCACGACTTTTCGATAAGGAAGTCGTTAAGAGGTCTTGTTGGAGTTTTTATGTAGACAAACGGAAAATAAGGGCATATTATGTAAACAAATGTTCATGTCCCCTATGTGCCCCTTTGATTTATCCTAGATTTGTGGCCTCTCAAGGCCAATTTCCGAATAATGACCAATTACCATTATACTTCATAATGATGCTACATGTTGAGGTTCACTTAAACCTAAAGGTGAACTATTTAGACATCCCTAGTTATTTGGGGCAGGGGCATGGCCGTATTAGCCATAGGCAGGCATATAGAAAGGAGGGAGCTCCTGCAGTTGTTGACGCGTGACAACTTGTACCAAGGCCACAACCATTCTTATCAGGCTTTCAGGATGTCGCAACACCTATCGTTATGACTACACATGAGGCTGCTATCGAGGGTCTTGCTGGCATTGCTCGCGAGACCCAATTGATCTCTTCTGACCGTGTGGGTCAGTACCTTCAGAGACGTGATACTAGTAGTGGAGGTGCTAGTAGCACCAGTGATGCACGCAGCGAGGTATACGCTCGTGCATCTTTGATTTCCCCAGATGACTTTGAGCTAGTTACAGATCCCACTCAGGCACGTCGGCTAGGACGCATCATGGCTGCTGACTTGTTGCGTGCGTATGAGGTGATTGCTCGACATTACAACATTCCACTATCGGGGGTTTTAGATTTTATAGAGCAGAGTGGGAGTGTATCTTCTAGTCAGGGTACTACTGCCGCTACTATAGATAGACTTCTATTCTTTGGGATCGTCACACCTGATGTTCAACACATTTCTGTTCCGGTGTGTGAAAATTAAACCTTTAATATAATAAAAATTTATATTAATTGATCATTACTTTACAATTTATTAATATTAAAACTAAACATGTACTTTTGTGTTTAGGCTTCTGCTCCAGTGTGTGGAGCTTCACAGCCCACACCATCTACCCGTGTCACATACACATAGCTCTTGACTGAGCACAACATGGATCTCGATGTTCCGGGTCTGAGTCAACTTGGCTCAGTTGGCGACATATTTGTTGGTGTTGAGGTCGTGGATGACAATCCCATACATTTGGAGACACGTTCCGCAGAGGTATAAATACATGTGTTTTAATAGAATTAATATTTAATCTAAATTGAAATGTTAGAAATTAATGAACTTTATTCAAAAAACTTATTTATCAACTTCTTACATTTTATTTATTTTGTTTCACAGGGATCTATGGGACAAGAGATCTACACATAGCGTAGATACTCCCAACATCCACCTGGGACAGATACTGAGGTAATCAATTGTACATATCTGTTATATGATGTATTGAATTAATCAAGAAATTGTTGTAGAATTTTGCTTATATATTTTAATATATGGTACATGCTATATATAGTTTATGACGTGTATATTCCTTTTTTTTAACATGCAGGGTGCAGACAGAGCGTAGTGAGGGGTCTGGCACTCGCCCTAGTGCACGGAGGAGACTTCAGTGATATTTTATAGATTTCAGACATTTTAGACATACTTTTAGAGATTTTAGACATGTATATATATTCATACTCATTCTAGACATTATTATTATATTTTGATATATGTCTTAGACACGTGTATTTACAATTATGGATGTGAATATAAGACACCCCCTTATCTTTCATTTTTGTCTCTTGATGATATCATAATAGGTATATAATGATAGATAAGATATTAAATACCCTTCATTTTTGTAAAATAAGATGGGTAAAATTTGAAATCATTCTCAAATAATCTTCACACTTTTTGCAATCTTGTGCATACTAATCCATAGTTCTCACATATTTTTTAACACCATTAATCTCCACTCATTACATGTCTATAACCTATACTATACATTCATCCACTTTCTTTACAACACTCACACATCCTTAGTCCATACCTTGTTTAACCAATCCATACATTTCTTCATCGAATGGAGAGGTATGAGGTTGAAGCATGGTCTTTTTATTTTAATTTTAACGTTTAAAACATATATCCATGTAATCATTTTATAATATAGTTGTAAATGCTATTTTAGTTTTTATAATGTAATGAAGATGAAGGAAGATTTTTATATTGAGAAGAATGTGGAGAACATTTTAGAGGATAGAGAGAAAGGATCATATATTAATCTTGGTGAAAAGTGTATATTTATTAGAAACAATCAACAAATAAACATGTTATAAAGGTTCGTGTATAAATGTGGTGAGAAATTTATCTCTATTTGTGGTTAGAAATGTATAACAAATAAATTAACCACGAGGGAGTGAAATACCCTTATGAGAAACACTCTATGGATATGAAATTTGATGTGGAACATCTAATTATGCAACTAGTTTTTTTGAAAAATATTGCCAACCTAAAATTTCAAAAGAAATAATGTTTTTAGATTATTATATTATGTAAGAACACAATAAGCTAGAGTAACCATCTCTGTGCCTCCAATTATATTTTCAATAGAGGGTCTCATGTAGGATAGAAGGTGAGCTTAATATGAGTGTATACAAGGGGGTTCCAACAAGTGAAGTCATGGGAGATAGTCAACTTAATGAAAATAAATTAATGTGTAGGTATATAAACATGAGTTGTGAGGTAGTTTAGACATATTTACACTTAATAAATAATTAGCAACCTTTTAAGTATGTAAGAAAAATAAATATAATTTTATTGAATTTAAAATATTAATTGTAACCCATTTAACAAATCTATTTTGGTTGGTCATGCATGGATTCATGAGCACATTGATATTTAGATTAAAATTATTTAGTAAATGCACACAAACGGAAAATATAGATAATAATAAGTAATAGGAAGGAATGACCTATATAATGGAATGTTTGTTGAGTTTTAAATTTGTCTTTATTTCTACATACCTAGAAAACCTTAGTTTTTAATGCTTTGTAACATTTTAGCATTAATTTGGATATTATAATATTGTCTTTAACTAATGTAAGTGTTGAATTGATACAACTAAAACATTATTACTCTATTATTTGTTTTAAGACCATAAGCATTAAAAATAAAATTATTTTAAAAGTGAAAAAAAATGGTATATTAAGAATACATTTTGACACATTATAAGGGTTGTAGAAATTCTTAGATGTCAAATTTCAATTGAATGTTAAAACTTGTATGGTGCTATTCAGTTTAGAACATGCCTTTTAGTGTAACCTCATGTACACAATGACAACACCTTTTGCATTCCCATACTATGTCGGACACATGTGTCCAATGAAATCAATAAATGTCATTCAAGTTTCAAAATTTTCAATCCCTATTAATCTTTTATAATTTTAAGAAGTTGGATTTTTTCTTGCTTTTAAAAACAACTTTGAAATGTAGGAGTCAATAAAAGAAAATACAAATGACCTTGGCTAACTATACACGCATTAATGTGTCTTAAATTGGTTATTCAATTACACTATCTAGTAAATATGATAAACTTGTACAGTGATAAGGGTACTCCATATACAACCTTTTGGTTCACAACTAAACAAATAATGTATATATCAAAAACTATGTACATCTGAATTCCCAACTAACATTTCCACATTAAAAATAATAATGCAACATACATCCACATCATAAATCATGTTTATACCATACATACTTCCATGTAACAACCATATCACAATACTTAAAGTAAACCATAAACCATCTCACAACAAGTAAGAATCACAAGTATTAAACAACTTTATTGTATAGTGGTCTCCATAGTCCCTTCAAGTAGAAAATACAATGCTATCTAGCTTAATAGTTTATTACCAACAAGGTTTAGTAATTTATTCCATGTCCTTCTATATAATACCAAGTGGCTCTGCTCATTGTTCAATGACTTGTAAAAGTTTTTCATGGTCTTCTACATCTAGTCTCCATTTTTTGCGTTTACTATTTGTAGTCTTCACCTGCTGCAATTGTAACCCTGTAGCAATTATGTGATGGGTGTAATGATACACCTTTTTGTCTGGTTTGTAATCAACAAAGTGAATCCCACTTTGGAGGGCTTTCACTTGTTGTAAGTATGTTCCCTGCACTACAACCGAGCCAGTAAAAAATGTTGTCACTTCACTTGTTATTTCACATGTTAGCTTTGTTCTCTCTTTTGTGCAACGCAACAAGTAGTACTCCACTTTCTCAATATTGGCTTCTTCAACAATGACTGCAAATACATCTCCTACAACAAAATGCAAAGAAACATTCAATGATCGGATGTATAGTATAAATTATATACATATATATTTAATTATCAAATTATACTTGATCCTTTCAAATAAAACATACCTTGTTTAACCAGTCCAGATATGTGGTCATAATCAGTTGAAATTAATGGCACATCTTCAAAACTATCATCATGATCTGATCCATATGTGTCATCCACAACTAAAGGAACTTGCTTCCACTCACCTACATACCCATGTTTTTGACTATTGCACTCTGAATATGATTTGTTCATGCATTCATAACAAAAACAAGAATAATCTCTTGTACAGATTGTCCAGTTATTACTATCCATAGTCATCAAAGAGTGCAAAGACCTAGAATTGGGAATCCTTTCACATCCATACTTTGTCCTTCGATCAATACCTTCATTTAATCATGCTCAAAAGATCAATAAAGTTTAAAACAAACAACAAAAATCAGAATAAAAAAATTTAAAGTTAGTAACTTGTAGTTCACTTAATAAATCACATCAAGATCTACATATCTATGTTTTAAATGTGCATGTACATGTTATCTCCCAAAACACTCTGTGTGGGGTTGAAGCCTATGGGGTTGAAGCGTGTGATGTTGAAGCCTGTGAGGTTGAAACCTGAACTGTAAAATGTTTCTTACACCATTCAACAATGGTGGGCATCAATCAATCGATCTCCCTCATAATCAAAGCTTTGTTTCTTTAGAGCACGTTTTGATGCATGCACCCACACCATCGTGTTCTCCCTTCCCATGACCACTCTAAAAAAACTCCATAAATGAGGAATTTTGTGATGATGATGATAATGACTGAGTGCAAAGAAAGGGCGAGAGGATTTGAATTGTGATGCGCAACCATCTGACCAAACAAAATGTTGATCTATTTGTATTCCTCATTGATGAAGATATTGAAAGAACAAACCAAAACAATGTTGCACAAAGTGGGTGTCATGTTCCTTGTCATCACTTATATAGAAGTGATACTCCTTCTTGATCATTCGCTTCACATATGTACTTTCAACCCCATCCAAATCCAATTGTGCATGCCTATAAAATACTTGAACCATGATAGTAACTTAGTCAGTATGATAATACTGTGTTTGAATTTCTTTTTGATGAGAAAATGAGTAATTCTCAGCAAAATCAACCACGGACAATATGGAACCAATAGGGAATGTGTCCCTATTAGTCTTGAATTGTGTAGCCTGCCACTTTGAATAGTGAGAATGTTTGATGTATGGACTAATTAAACTTGAAACTTTGCATGAATGTAGCAATGGGGATTTCCTCTTCTACCAAATCCAACCTGGTTGCATCTTTTCCAAGCCTTGTTGAATATTTTATGTATTTGAACCTACAAAATCAATTCATAACATGGACAAATTGTCATGTATTCATTTGCAGTATACATAAAAATCAAAATAAAATCTAACATCCAAATTTAAAAACATAAATTTATATATATCACCTCTTGCAAGCAACCATTTTAACTGTGTCCAAATCTTCATTTGTTTTTGGCAATAATTTCAAGTCCCCACACTTGTCACAGACACCTTTGATGCAAGTCATACGATCATCGACATGATCATCGGATACGTTGCAAAGAATTGAAGTTATGAATTCACTGACACGTGTAGGTGGGGCAATTTCTTCTCGTAACTTTCTATACACCTGAAAAAAACATAGATTTTGAAATACATTAATTTTAAATCACATCTCAAAAAATGATATTTAAACAAATTTCAAATATATAGATATAAATGAAAGCACGCCTCAAAATATATATACATTGAATCTATAAATTTTTTTGTACCTGATAGTGATAATCAAACTCAACGTGATAGCGACAACAACATGTGTCAAGGACTTTATCAGCTCGCACATACCAAGGCTTCAAATTTTCAAACATTCGTTGTCCAATCTTAACATCTGGATTTTCTTCTGTAAACTTTATGTACATCTCATGTTGAGTTATTTCAAGCCAATGTTTTATATGTTCATCATAGTTATTGTGAGTTATCCTATGTTTTAAAACATCCCTCACATTCGGAGAAGGACGAGTCCTCTCAGTCCAAAAATCAGAAACTATCTTCACAATATTATCCTCTATTTTATCAGAACGTGGATTTCTACACATTAGTGCCCAATTTCCTTCCATAGTAGAGTCATCCAATGTCTTCCTCCTCTTTGCATACCTGCTGACCATCTTTCTAGATAAACCCAATGCCTTGGCAACGGCGGTAACATGATGATTCTTTGTTGTATCTTCACTTACAACTGAAGTTAATATTGCTCTACGAGAAATACTCTTATCAGCAGACCTAGTTTTTGTACCCAAAGAACTTATTCCTTTAAAAACATTCCCAACAAATTCTTCTTCTACACGTTTTGAATTTTTCTGTCCAAAATCAACACCCAACAATTCTAATGTTTCCCTCATATCAACATGATTCAAGAATGTAACCAACAAATGTGCTCTAGCAACTATAGTCAAATTAACAAATTCACCATATACTATCTCTACACTTTTTGTTGTTTTCTTTCATGATAGTGGTTCTTGTTGGGAAAATTCTTTTAATTTTTGTAAATCCATCTTCACCAAGTGTTTCACATTTTTCTTGGGAAGTAATTCCATAACTTTTGTTATCACTTCAACATAATGTTGTGCATCATGATTTGTGTCCATAAACATACACATGGGATCCTATCAAAACCCTTGCCTTTACCCAATCTAAAAAACATAAATTATCATATTTAAACCTTAGAACTAAAAAAAAAAATTACGATCTATCAAGGGTTTCTATACATATGTACCAATTTTTGCAGCGTTGTCTTTCACTTGTTGTGTCTCTCTCTCTCTCTCTCTCTCTCTCTCTCTCTCTCTCTCTCTTTGTGCCCTCCTATGAACAGATCTTCTAGCATTCTTCTCTGCATTCTCTTCCTCGGTATATTTTGTTTCTCATTCTTTGCATTTCCCATGATTCATCCACTTCAATAATTTTCACCTGCACACATAAATCATGATAGATCTGAATGTCTAAGAGTAAACTCGATACAAAACTATATGTGCATGCAACTCTATTTATATACAAATCTCAATAGAAATTAGGTTATTTTTAATTTTAGTTTTTATAACTTTAAAACAACTTTTCTAATTTTAATAGAATTTATATTTAATATGTAAAACAACTTTTTCTAATTTAATATTACATATTTTTGGTTAAAAACAATAAAAAAAACTTAGTTTAAAACAAAAAAATATGTAAAAAACTAAATTTAAAACATAAAAAGCGAACAATATTAAATAAGTAACTTGTAAAACATTAAATTTAGAAGGGGAGATTTATATTTAATTGTGAAACATTAAATTTAGAAGGAGACGTTTTGCGGTAAAAAAACAAACTTTGTTTGGAGAGGGGTTCAAAAATGGGTTAAAACATAAAACAGCATGTGAACCATGTTAAGTAACTTGAACACACATTCGCGTGAACCCTTCGAGTGGTGGCAATGACGTGGCACCTGAGTGGCACATTTTGGCTCCAAATCCTTTTGGGGGACAATTGTGAGCCAAAATCGCCACTCGGGTGCCACGTAATTAGGGTAAACGAACTAGTTAAATTACAAAATTTTGACACAAAATTCATATTTTTATTAGCTTTCTAAAAATGTAATTTTCATTTTTAAAAATCTGTTTTGCTATTTATTTTTAATTTTTACTAACATACGGTATTTTAGGACAATCAATAGTACACAATCAACCAAATTTGAAAAATAGTAGAATATATCAAAAAATTTGAAAAAAATATACTTAGTATTTGTTGAATTCTTCTTCTTACTTGAAAAAAAAAAAAAAATTTGATATAAATATTAAAAGTTATTGGCATAGAAATATGGACGCCATTTATTTTAAAATATAGTTACTAAATAATTAATTAAAAAAATATAAGTCAAAAAAATATGAAAATTTGACAGCACGTCAAAATTATAATCTTGAACATATATCTAAAATTTCATGGTGAAAAGATAAGTTTTCATTTAAAAAACCACCGGGACAGTCATTCCTCTTTAATAACATAAGAAACAACATATGAATAAAATTAAGAAAAAGACCATATTTTTGCCAATTTTTTTTAAAAAAATATACATGTATTCTACACTCTAAACACAACATTTCGTTAGTTTGTGGAATTTCATGAATGTGTACGGTTTTGTGGCTATTACCTTTAGAAAATCAATTAAACTGAAAATTCATGTTTACTAAGGTACAAACCATACCAAAAAGTGGGACATTTTGCATAATGAGAACAAATCTTGCACATAGAGAAAGACAACGGAGTGTCTTGGCATACTCATAAATGTCAAATGAAGGGATATATATATATATATATATATATATATATATATATATATATATATATATATATATATAGGGTGTTGTGTAACTCTAGTGCATGACACACAAGCAAACCCTAAACCTAACCCATGTGAGATGACCCTCCATATGTGTGTGGAGGACATATAGGATCCCACACACCAATAAGACTCAATTCATGAGTCCGACTCTTAGGAAGGTGACTCGGAGGAGGATAAAGATGTTATTGAAATTTTTGTTGCCTAGAATCTAAGGGAGATGAAATCCAAGCACGTTCCTAGTGTCCCAGTGAATACCAAAGGGTAATCTAGTAAACAGGATGTTTAGGCTCCTTATAATGTACAATTAAAACAATAGTTTAAGGCTATATGGCATGTTAGACATTTAAAAGGAGAGAATCATCTACCAACATGACATCGGAATTGAAGAACTTAAGGGGGATATTAGGCTCACCAAGAGCTCTGTGCAGTTCTTTTTCAATGATTGGCATAAGATGAAAGTGTAGGTAGAGGAATCTATTGAAAATGGGAATTGTGGAGAGGTCAAAATTCTTGAAGCCAACTATGGTTTCATAACCAATGAGTTGGACCATATTCGTGCTATTATTCATAGCTACATGGAGTGGAGTGTGGTCATGGTCAAATCAACACTGTAGCATCTCCAAACTTTGGGTTAGCTCGCAAATGCTTATAGTGTTGTGGACAATCAGGGAAAGAAAAGAAAGGTGACACCCGAAGGTCTCGACTTGGTGTCTTTGGATGGCAACATATATGTTCTAGCTAAGGAATGGGCACAAGTACTAGAAGGGCTTGAAAAATCCAATAAGTGATCTTGGGAAGGGTATTGTTTATTTATTTTCTTGTGTCTTTTTGTTGTTAGTTCTACGATGTTGTTAGTTTCCTTTGTGTTTTTTCTATTGTTGTTTAGACACTCTTTACTTTTGCTCCTAGTGAGAGTGATAGTATGGAATTTTATAATATATTTTTGATTGGCTTGTAATGTTTTCATCGATCTTATGGATCTTTGACATTGTACGGGGAAGGGACTCCTCAACCCTTTTTCACCTTTTATATAAAAAAACTAGTTTTCCTATCTTAGATACATCTTTGTAAAATAAATATATATATTTTTATATTTAAAATCAATTCATATATCTCCACGAGTTGTTGCTCTATATATTCCTTGTTGTATCAGTGTATCTTCTTTGAATCTTTTTGTTCTCTCTTCTATAGTGTGTGTATGTGTATGTATGTATATATATATAGACTATGGTTTCACTTTCCATTTATTCGATGACCATGAAGTCCTTCGGAGTCCATCGCTGTGAAGTGTGGAAGAATTTTACCACATGTACCACCTTGGACCATTAATCAATTTATGTTGACACTACCTCATCCCACAAGAGAACTGAAGGATATATAAAATGTGGAACATTCTGCAAGTTTCACATCCACTAGAGGCATTTCCTTGGGTGATTGACGGAATGGGGACACATGGTATAGACCTCCGGGATCTCGATACCCACTTTGGACCCTAAAAATTATCAAGCTCGCGGCTCATTCTTCGATGTTCACTTCTACTAGGAGGATTTATTTGTTATGGATTATCCTTTACTTGAACGATAGTGTCATATTTTTTATTATTTCCTTTAGGATACTTTGATTTCTATTGTGCCATGTGGATAAACTGTTAGCAATTAGTGCCAAGTGTGAGGTGCATTTTTTTTATGATGGTGGGGGATCCATGTCATCACTTTTCACTTGTTAATAGTCATTTCATATATCAAAATGCTATTTCCACTTTGAGAAAGTTGAGAAACTTTTGGTGATTATTTTTAATGTTCCAATATTTCTTGATTTGACATTAACTATTTTTTCTTTTTGGAAACCCATCTCAAGATGCACACAATCATTGTTACTTCATCTTGAACTGGATTTGCTTCTATGTGATCTATTACATTAAGCCAAATAAATCCTTTTGGGTAGCTCTAATTAATTTCACCTTTATCTCCTCGCGTGAACATCAGAAGCAATCTTAGCATTAAATTCCAACATGATTTCCTACACAGTGACTTCTAGATTTATCTTCTCCTATAAATTCTCACCATTTTTTATAAGATCACCTCTTTTCTTATAAATTTGGTGTGAAGAACTTAGTATAATTTTTTTTCGTAAGATGGAAGAGGTAGCATTAGCAGCTAGTCTAAAATATCTTTCATCTAAAGCTTTGCATTTAGTTTTTGAATTGTCTGGTCCTGATAAAGCATTCGTGAGAATTCTCTTTGATAGTGTGGACCGGGGAAGAGTGTGATACTGAGATAGGACTCTAATATATCAAGCTATCAAGGTGGCCTTGATTTGAAGGATTATTAAGATAAACCAAAATTTTCCCACCTTCCAAGTCATGTATTTGAATTTGTTTTGATGGGAGAACCAAAAATCCCGAAGCTTTAAGTTCAAGCGGCTGGTGTAGGCTTGCCATAGCTGGTACTTTCATTGATGCATCTCCCCTCTTTTTCAATGAGGAATTAGTTGAGAAATAAATTCCTACAACTACATATGGGGTCTTTGGATAATGTTCTTCCATTTCCCAGGATTTCTAAACTTGAGCACTGTATTTCTCTTACGGAGAAAAACCGGTGAAGCCTCCGCCTAAAAACCATTTTTGAGTGCCACCATATTTTCTGAAAAAAAATTCCAGAGGGGTGAATCCATCTCGAAACATCTAGGTGATCAACTCTAGAAATTTCCAAAATTGTTCCTTCAACTCATGTAAGTATTTCTCCACCACCTTCTACCTCAAAATTCATGTGAAAGAAAGCTTATTTCAAGGGTATCTTAGGACTTGTGGAATGGGTTTCTTCCTATGAGAAGAAGTTATAATTGATTCACATTTTGGATAGTCCTACGGAAATTATCATCAAGCTCATGGAATTGAACATGTCTTGTGATCTTGTAAGAGACATTCTATTTTTGAGGGGTTAAGGTGGTCAAGAATTTATCTTTAGGAAAAATAGGATTTTGAATTGACTTCCTCATTTCAAAGAGGATTCTATAGTTATAGAGTGATAATGTATCTTTATTTTTTGTTATGATAATAAAACATTTATGTAAACATTTCCTTGGATGGGGCCCCAATAGAACCCTCATTTTTATTTCTTATAAATATAAAGATTCACAAAATGTTACAATGTATTTCATGTTTGAAATGGATCTAAATTTATGTCAAAACTTAATGAAATTATGTTTGCAATATATCATACTGCATACACAATTGGAATTTACAAATCAAAAGAGTATACATTTGTCAAAAATGAAGATAAACATAATGAATAAATATATTTTTGAGGAAACAAGCCTAGACTTGTTCATGGTACACTTTGGGACCAAAGCATCAAATTATTTCTCATCATCTTCTTGTGTTTAGGAAACCTCTCTAGAAAGGAATCAAACTAGTGGAATATTTACATTATATCTTCTTCATTTGGTCTTGTATGGAACATGAATATCAACACTTATATGTTCAACATCTTGTCATATTCATACATTATGCCTTTATATTCTTTCACCTTCAGGTAAACTCGGCAATTAGATTCACTAGTGATGAAATTTTGAATGGTATCATAAGAAAAGTGCTCCTCATAAATATATTGATCAAAAAGCTATATCAGGGTGTCTTTCCCCAAATATCCATAAGTTAATTTTCCAAAACATCAATAAATTTCAATATTCTATCCTTTTCTATTTTCAATTTCTCATTGACCTGATTTAAAGTTTCCATTCTCATTTTTATTGTATCCTCATGAATGTATTGGATTCCTCTATCCTCGGATGGTATAATTCCTTCATTTTCACTCGAGTCTTCATCTAATTGAGTGATTGCTTCATTTGGGAAGAAACCCTCCCCAAAAATGTAATTCATTATAACATTTATTATTCAGATATTTTGTGTCATTAAATCTTACTGAGTTAATTGTGTGTAGCTTTCACCACCTCTTCAATGACTTTACTTCCTTTCTCGATAACTCTTCTTTCCATTTGTATACTACATTAACCTTTTTCCTAAATTTTCAACCTCATTAAGGACCTCTGGGCTTATTAAAGTAGTTACTTCCGCCCTTCTTACGCATGTTGTATCCATTTTTGTACATATGAGGATAGTGTTAGGATCTACTCCTTTAAGCTTTTTCTTTTTCACCTTGTCCTCATCAAATTTTTTAGTAGGCCCCCAACATACATTGTAACATCCCACTTCAAGGTTTCTCAAGTAGGTTTCACCACTGGATATGTGTGACATTATATTCACTCATTGTGATCTCATTTTTCAATTTATCTTCTTGTGGGGCAGCTATCTCTAAAGTTCTAAATCCTTACTGATCCACATGGGTTTTAGTGTGGATTTTATCTTTCTTTGGTGATTTTGTGGGCTTTGATAATACAATGTTTCTTATTTCTATTGTTTCCTCTTGAATTATCTCCTTCTCCTTCTCTAAAAGGAGTGTTCCCAGCCAACCAATTGTGGGAATCTTTCCCATAATTGTTCCTTATGATGTGGGTTGTGGAGTCTTAGAAAAAAGTACCAATTGCTTGGATGTATCTTGTAAGTTTTTAATATTTGTACCTCTATATGTTTCTTCTCAACTTATATTGTTTGTCTTTCATCATTTGGTGCCACTACATCATTTTTATCTTTCTTCTCTCCCTCAATTTGGGATTGAATAATAGTTTCTTAGACCTTATCATCAATTGATGCTTTACCCTTATTCTTTCTTTCCCTTTGGAGTAGTATCCATATCTGTAGTTTCTTTTGGAACTTCCTTGATTGGGCTCGCAGCCTTGGGTGATTACTTATTCTTTGTACCATCTACCTCCTTCAAAGGTTAATATTTTGTAGAAAGGTTTTCCTGATATTTCATTCTAGACTATGCTCTTCAAAATATTGCAATCAACTTGCACATGTTACTATCATAGTTACTTTATGATAATATCTTTCAAGTTTCTTGAACACATTCTCCAAGTAGTAACACGATAGTATACAAAGAATACCCTTATCATGATTGTATCATATGTGAAACATCGTATCAAAGAATTCAAGATTAATGATACTTTAGCTAGCTTTGACACATTGACATTTCATTGTCAAGCCAAAGAACCATGCATACATTCTCAACCTTGAATTCATAGTCTCATACCACAATGAGTCCTAGATGGAAGACCATATATTTTGTCTCAACTATTTTGAAATGATGAACTCTCTTGGTAATAGTATCTTATGACAGATCGCATACCTATGATGAATCAATAATCTCTTCATGAGAAGATGCACACCTTATTTGGCTTGATAAAAACATTTAGAACCTATATACAATAGGGAAAAACTCTATACATTATGACAGATCTCATTCATCAAGACTCCTTCATTAATCAACTAAAGACATATCATACATTGATGAATCAATGAACTCAAATTCCTTCATGAGAAGATACATACTATAATTTGATTTCAAACTGAGCACATACCTTGATATTACCTATTTCATGTTTGATTAGCTAAAACAAATACTTCTTATCATTAGAGTGTCTTTGGTTGTTCAAAAAATCATCTAATTTGTTTGTTCTCTTCTCAAACCTTTGATAAATCTTCAATTTTCTTGATGTATGCTCTAATTCTGAATGTAGTAATATTCTTATTCCTTCCAACTAAGTTATATGAGAGATAGTTAAAAATATCACCTCATCCTTTCACTTTTTTTATATCAATTTTTTCTTTCAAAAGAGTCAAACCTTGTGATTTTTGTACTAAAACATGTAGATCAGACCAATATAGATCAAGTGCATTGAAAACTAAATAAATGGTAGGAAATCCTTATCCAATTTGATGTAACAAGGAGAAATAAAAGCCACGGAGGTAGGATACCCATGAGAAAAGTAAAGTTGATCTAAACTATGAACAAAAATAGAATGTATAGGTGCATAACAGATTTAATCCCAAACATCAATCTTTATTTATCTTTCAATAGTCATTACATTAGTCTCAATTACATATATATATCTTCTTCACTCTATCTCATATATCTTACTTCTTATACATTTCTATCATAGATCTCTCAAATGGCACTCACACATATATTTCTTATGACGCCCCCATATACAATGGATTAATTACAATAAATATACAAATACAAAACATTCCAAGAGTCACTTATTTTGATTCATGCCTCTATCGCCTCTGTCTTGTTTTTAGGTTAGATTCTCTTTGTTTCGTAGCTTTGTGTCGGATTTTGTGACTTCCTTCGAGTGTATCATGGCTTCATTCAATGTATTGTGACTTTTCTAGTGTACCACAACTTTCCTTTTCCTATTGTGGATTTTCCTATTTCCGTGGCTTGTTCCAATCTTTTGTGACTTCTTCCCGATTTCAAAGGTTTTCTCATGATGTCAAAACTTACTCAAAATTTGATGAATAAATATATCAACTTCAAACCTTGTCTCATCCTTGAGACAAAAAGTGATGAAGAACCCTATCTTTCAAAATTTGAGAAAAAAAATTCTTCTTCTTTTGGAGCCAAAATTTGGGCATCACCTCCCAAAAACTTAGACATTGGCATAAGGAAGAGTTCCCTCACTTGAATTTCACTGACTAGACTTACAGGATTCCACCTTGAGAGAACCTAGGCATCACCTCCCAGGAACTTAGACGTCTAGCATAAGGAAGGATTCCCTTTTGACTCACCCAACTGGACTTATGGGACAGCCATGGTTCCCCACAAAAATTCACTTCTTTTCTTCTTTTATGGTGGTGCTAAGGGGATATATTTTTTGATTTATGGCATGATATTTTTCTCAAAATTATACCATAACTTCCAAGTGTGTATCTATCTACTTCACCCATTCTTGAAGTTGTGAGTTTTCCTAGATCAGTTGAAGGATTTTAGATGGAGTTGATTTGGCTTGAACTAGATTCCATCTGTTCTGGGAAGCTGTAAGCTCTTGTTTCATTCTAATTAGAGCTATGTCCAATGGTGTGATACACTCTTTCATATCCATAACCTTTTCATTCCGCACACTTTACTTTATTTGATATTTCTCTGTCAACTCAGCAAGCTTCCTTCTTTGGGCTCCATATTTGTCTTTAGTGATGTCATATTATGTGGATGCTACATAAATTTGTTGCTCCAACTTATCAAGCTCTAAGTTTTATTTATATGTCTCACTAGGCCATCCAATGGTATAGGTGTAATAGGCCTTGTGACATTTTGTAATTATGTTTCCAACTTATTAACCGCGACTTGCATTTGTTGTCTTTTTAATGATTTTCTAAGGTCTATGGCTTTAGAATTTTTTTTGTACTCATCCACAACACTCTCACATGGATTTTCTTCTTTTTTGTGTCTAATTTGACTTTATCCTCTTTTAAAATTTCATTCACTTCCTTCTCTGTAGCTACCTCTACTTGTAGATTGGAGTCTGTGATGATGTGCAATTTTTGTTGTTTGGATGGATGATAGAATTTTTGCATAGTCTCTTCTAGATCCATGCACCATTGCATCCAATCTTGTTTAGCACTCTGCTCCAATACTTGACTACATGTTATTTTTTACATGGGGAGAGTTTTTCAAATGAACCTTAAAGGAAAATACATTGGTGGTCTATTCCACCGCCCTTTACAACTATATAGATTGATCCTTCTTGCATTGTTGCAGTGCCTGTTTGATTTTGGCTAGTGAATCTCATGGTGCTTGCATTGGTACCATACTTGTAGAAGATGTTGATAGTACTATGTTATGTTCTTTTTGCCTTCTTTTTCTTCTTGCTTCTTTATTTCCTCAATTTTCTTCTTCTTTTTCCTCTTTTTTTATTTTTGTTCCAATTTTTCTTGTTTCTTTCTTTCTTCTTCATCCTTTTTTCTCTTGTCCTTCTCCTCTGTGTTCCTCCTTTTTTTTCTTTCTTTTTTTTTTTCTTTCTTTATCTTTATTTTCTTTCTTTTCTTTTTCCTTATTTTTTTTTTCCTCCTTCCTTTATTCTTGTTCTCCTCCTCCTTTTTTCTTCTTCCTTCTTCCTTCTTTTTTCCTTTCTCTTCATTTTCATTTCTCTCTTCCTCTTTCTTATTTTATTTTTTTTTTTTTCTTCTTCTTCTTCTTTTTTATTTCTTTTTCTTTCTTTCTCTTTTCTTTTTTATTTTTCTATCTCCTCTTTTTTTTTAGTTTTTTAGTTCTCTTTTTTTCTCCATCTTTCTTTTTTTTCTTCTCTACTTTCTTTTTTTCTTTTGTTTTTTCTCCCATCCTCCCTTTTGTCTTTTTTTTCTTTCTCCTCTTCTAGTTATGTTTTTTTTCTCCTTTGCTTTCTTTTTTCTTTTTTTCTTTATCTCTGCATATTTTTCCACTTGTATAGTTTTTTTTTTTCTCTTCTTCTTTACTTATATATTTTTTTTCTCCTCTTATTATTTTTTATCATTTTTAGTTCCCATTTCTTTTTCTTTTCTTTATTTTCTTCTTTGCATTTCTCCTATTTAATCTTTTTTTTGTAGACACCTTGGCCTATGGATTTTTATTTTTCTTCTTCTAGGTGTTTTCTTTTCTTTTCCTCCACCTCTTCTTTTGTGTCCTCATATTTCTAATTTTCCTTTGTGGATTATCATTTTCCTCTTTCTTCCTCGCTTTAATAATAAACCAATTAGTTCCTCTATCTTCATTTATGTAGTTTTGATTCACACTAGTTTGATTCTTCTTTTTCTTTAACGTGGTTCTCTCTTGTTAAAGGGATTGCAGGTGGTTTGTTTCTTCCACCTCTACCTGCTCATGTATCTCCTTTATCAATTCTGGTGGGAGTAAATGAATAATATCTTCAAGGACTAGAGAAAAAAATTCCATATAGTATATTATGGCTTTTTATAGCATCATTTGTTCACTTCCTGTACTATCCTCATATTCTTGAGCAACTTTGAGATGTCGTAGAGCTAGACATTTCTTGTAATACCCATAGAATTTTTGGTCAAATTTTTTTCCACCCATGGCTCTACCTCCCCGAAAAATTGAGGTGCTAGGTGTTCTGGTTATAATGATAGTGAGGTAAGATGGAGTTTTCTCTTCTTCTGAGTCGGAAATATTTTCCACTTCTTAGGATGACTCTTCTTCCTCTTTATTGATCGTGACTTGTTTTATTTTTCCTTTTTCACCAATTCTTTCTGTCATTTTAAAGATAGGTTCTATAGCAAAATAGGGTCTTTTTGGTCTTTTTTATATTTTTAGGCCTTTTTAATGGCATATTTTATTTTCCATATTGAGTGGGTATTTATTTCTATACTCCTCTCATGTCTTTTCAATGATTTGATCAAAAGTAGGAAGTGTTGGCTTCGTATGGTCCATAGGAAAATTCTTGATTACTTAAAAAGAGGTTATCCACTAGCTTGTATGAGGCTTCATATGGTAGTGGATGTATATGTGAAGTTTTTGGAATTATTGGGTGAAGAAAATTGTAATCAATGTATGTAATAAAAATGATGTCTTGTTCGTATTTTACTACTATATTTTTAATACCCTAGCCATTGTTTGCAACTATCTTCTAATTCTATTTTTCCACCTAGAAGAGAAGTGATATGTGTAACTCCATCTAATGTATTCATATATTCTAATATTTTTTAGCTACACGTGTGTTAGTCCACCATTCAACTAATTCAGATTTGTGAGGTAGGGTTTTTGTAAAATACATGGCTAAACACAATATGACCGACCCATAACAAAATGTATTTTCCTTCTTTTTTTTTCTTGTATTTTCATGGAATTCATAGCTAATAACTCCTAAGTTATAATATGAATGTGAATTCACCATGTCAAGGGAAATTTGTGCACTAAGCCCGTGAGCCCCATCTTCTCGGTTTGTATGATAAATTTTCAAGCATATAGCTTTAGTGGCATACCTGAGTGTGTGGTTGGTAATATCTGCAATGCATACTCCATGCTTCATTTTTGACTCCCATCACTTATGCGATATATTTCATTTGTAATTTTCTTCTTTGTGATGGTTGATCAACCTTGTGCCCATAATCTTGTAACCCTATCCATGACCTCGATGTTAATCAGGTATGATTGATCCAAATATAAAATTTGATTATGTAGTCGGCTCAAGAGAACTCGAATCACATGATCTACCCTAGGAAAATATGGAATTTGACTCCATGTGTCAATCTTCAATTCACTGATGACTTTTAAATTATTCGTCATATTCGAGTTCTTTATTGTCAGGATTTTTTTCTACAATAACTTCTTGTTGACTTCGAGTCATGTGTGATCATATTTGACAATCTGCGAATGAATGTACTTCCTAAAAATCCATGTATGTATGAATTTAAATGGAATATGTGAAAAAACTCCCTCGGATCATGTTTTTTGGATTTCATGGAATGCTTCAGGAATTTTGGTTTTGGGATCTTTGTTTGTGTAATCTCAATTGGATTATCCATGGTTTCTTCTCAGTTTTCCCTAATTTTCCCTAGCCCTTATTTTTATAATTTTGATGGTGAATTGCTTGATCTCTTCTTTATATTTTTATGCTTAACCTCTTATGGGTCGATCCTTTTATATCCCTTTAAGTTGCACCTACCAAATTTATTATTTTCTCTATAGATTATATTTTTGTTTATTCCCTAGATTCCTCTTTATTTCGTGTGTTTTCTTTGTTATTCAGATTTTACGTGGTTTTAGGAATGATTTTTCTTCATTCTAATGGTTTTCCCTTTCATTCCTTTATTGTGTGGATTTTTCCTTTCCTTCCTTCATTTCATAGTTTATTTTCTTCATCTTGCATCTTTTGCCTTCATCCATAGCTTTATTCTTTGATTCCTTCATTCTATAGTTTTTCTTTTTTATTCCTTTCCCTCATCCGGGTATCCTTCCTCCACCTATTATTTCTCTTTATTGCATGGGTATCCTTCCGAATCCTCTTTGGCTTTCCTTCTTCCCGCATGACTTCATGATGAATTTATTCTCTATGTTTTCTTTCTACCTAAATCAATTCATCTAAATGCATTTACATGCGTAATATTTTTATTTATACATATTTCTCATGTTGAGATGTTTGTGCACATATCAATATCATTTAATCTACAATGTACATGTTATATATTTTTCTTTCAATTCTACAGAGATTAAGTGATTTAGAAAATGGAATCTAAAAAGGAAGCTCAACCTCAAGGAAAAAAATTATTCTAACCCCTCGGTAGAGTGGTACTGGCATTCAAAAACTAGCATCTTATTTTGAGAAACCATCTAAGGAAACCCATCCTTCTCTAGCAAGACCATCACAATCAAGGGATAATGATTACATTCAAAATGAAACTCAGAATGTGTTCATTTTTTATTTTCCTAATTGTCAATGATGACAACAATGAAATGCCTCCCATTTAAGACATTCCATTGAATGATGTTGAGTTTTACATTGTACCAACCCCCAATTGAATAAAGATGACACTGCATCACCTACCAAGTGAATGTTGGAGGTGAAACTTCTGGAAGTCAACAAAATTTAAATTCCACAAGGAAAATACTCAGCAGACACCTATTTCTGGAAGAAAGAGAAAGGAAATAAAATGGGACTTAGGAAGGAGTTTTAGGTTAGAGTAGGTTTCTAAGTTTCCATTTATTGAACCTATTGAAAATGAGAATAAATATGAACCTCCCAAAGAATGCAAATGTACAATCTGTAGCTGGAAATTGGGTAGGACAAGACAATGCAACTTAAGTTGGATACTATTGAGAAGCATGTAGGAAATATATGAAAATATAATTGTAGATGGCATTGAGAAGAATGTTTCCAGATGGAAAATATGGATGATTATTTACATATTAGGTATGAAAAATAATTTGAAGAGCACAAGAAATGAAAGAATAGTTACAAAGAATGGAGGGACAATTACCTCTCAATTCAACAAGGTCATTCAAAACAGTCTTTTAGGTAAAACAAGTTCATCTAGCTACTGTTTTTCACATTTTGAAAAGAGGTCATCCTATAACAAATTTTCTTGAACAAAATAATATTTGTATTTTATTAGTGTCCCACACTTTCCTCATTCTCACTGGTTAGAAAGTAGTGGTTGGGATTGGGCAAAATTCCTATCTATGGTTGAGAAAGAAGACTTGAAAGAGAAAAATGAAGTCTGCATGATACATATCTTTGTTTATTGATGAGGTTACATCAATAAATAATATTTCTTGGTCTGTATGTATGTGTATACTATTGAGAATCATGTGAGACAACCTCACTTACTTTCCATTCAAAGATGAGAGAGAACTCCAATGTTGAAAACCTTTGTGAGTTGGTGATAAAATGTTTGAAGGAGATTGGTGACATGGATGATGTTGCAATTGCATCAAAGGTGGTATGTGTCAAGGCAGATGGGGCATTTTAATGAAAGGTCATTGTAATGTCTATGTGTAAGACTCAAACATCTCATTTCCCATATATGATTTCCATTCATTATATGGCTCATAGAATGAACCTAGCTTACAAAATAGTTAGCAAATTTAAACTTGTAGCAAAAGTTGAAGACCTTGTTCGAGAGGTGCATGCTTATTTCTACCATAGTCCTAAAAGGTTCATGGAATTCCAAATATTTTTAGAAGGAATAAAAATGGGCATAAACTATTAAAATATGTCGACACAGGTGGATCTCATTATACCAACCGGTTCATAGGGTGTATGATGAGTATCAATCCTTATTAGGAGTGATGTGGTAGAATCGCATGGAAGTGGACAAGGCCTAGGATTTGATACATCGTTTGAATGATATAGATTCATTTATGATGTTGTGTGGTCTCCTTCCCATGTTGGAATAAATGCATCATTTAATTAAACAAGCACAAGAAAGAACTATCTATATTGTTGATTTTTCTAGTTTGAGGAAATGAGTTTTTTGGTAATAGAATATTTGTTTGTCAATGAAACTACTTTTATAAGTCCAAAGTTTGATGGTTGGAATGATTTGATAAAGATTGGAAATGACAAGTAGATTTCTGAAGTTCAACTTTTTTGGGAAGTATGTGCTTTTGTACGTGGATATGAGATACCATGTACATGTTTAAAGTAGTATTTGCAGATAAGGTTAAGAAGGTAAATGTCACATAGGGCTGCATTGTTTGATAACATTGTATCATCAACAAGGGCAAGGTTAAGAGAAATTATAGTGTCCCTACTAGAATAAATAAGGGAATGATTTAGAAGGGATGATTTACTTGAAGAAATGGTTGTAGTAAATCCCACCTTTTGGAATCCTATCCAAAATGAAAGATATTTGCAGGAAGACTACCACAAGAGGTTGACTACATTGATTCAACATTTTTGTAATCTATTGATATCAATGGAATGAATATTCTAGGTATTTTAAGAAAGGACAATTTGATTGATCAATCCCATGAATTTTCCTCTACAATGATTGAGAAATTCAAATGTTTGGATAATCCCTTAGAGTGTGAGAAATAACCCGACTATGGAAAAAATTGGGTTAAGTACTATTTTACAACAAACCATGTCAAGAGTTTTCTCATTGGTTGATCTATGTCAAACAATGATTTTGGGTTCAGTTGAAGATGAGAGAATTTTTAGTGCCTTGGCCTTTATAAAGTCAAAATTGTGAAACAAGCTTGACAAAAATTTGAAAATTGTTTGAGAATTTACACATCATGGTATGAAGTGGATAAATTTCCTATGACAGGGCTCTAAAAGTATGGAAGTTGATTAATAAAAGGAGAGGGGCTGAAAATAATGACACAAATACAATAGATGACCCTATTGCAAAAAGTTGACTATCAACGAAGAGAGAGTTAGTCTCAAAGATTGGTGAATCAAATGATAGAGATGATCTAGGTCCATCAAATTGGAAGCTTCCATTTGTGGATATCCCATGATATAATTTTCATATAATAATTAATATATTCAAATATTCAATACATTGTTCTGATAATATATTTTTCCTTATTTGTATTTTTAAAAAAACATTGTGTCGATTTGTAGTCTTTGGAATGAAACTTGAAATACATTGCATTGATTTGTTGTAGTATGTATTGAAATGAGCATGCATCCATCCAACTTTGGAGTTAAAGAATGAAATAAACACCTTACTTCAAAACCCCTTGTAAGTTAAAGAACAAATAAAAACCCAACTTTAATCCCTACCAAAATTGCAATCTGCAACTTACTCAAAAAAGATTAACATTCCTCAAACAAGGATTAACACTCACCCCAAACTTACATGTGCCTAAAGGTAAATCAACAAGGAAAAAAATAAACAAACCTACATGAATTTATGAAATATTTTTTGAAAAGAAACTCCAAACTTAAATGACAAATTAGCTGATTTTTTTTAGGAGGGGGAGTCATCCTAGATAGATCATAGCATTGAAACAAAGTATCCAACCACCTCCTCAACACATTTCCTATTGATTCAATCTATAATCATAACAATCAGCTCCAATCTATAATCCTATTGATTCCATTTCCATTTTGATTGTATAAAACATTACAAAGTCATGTTTTAATGAGTATTTAATATATTTCACATACAATGTTGTTGATCTCTTTTATAGAAAGCATACACCATGGCTGGTTGGCTATTAAATCACAATGCATTTTGCATTATTATATACTTTAGGAATATAAGAGTTGTGGTGATTAATTCTGAGATAGAATAAGTGGATTTTCTTGAATCATTACTGAAATGAAAATTTAAAAATAACATTATTCCTCATTCAACTTGCTTGAGACATGCCTTGTATGAAAAAAATTGAAGATTGCAACAAATGGAACAATTTTCAAAATTAAATTACTCTTAATTATATCATCTTATATAACATGCTCCACTCTTCATCTATTGGAATTACAATTTGTTGTAAATCAAAGTGACTGACATGTAACTTTGTTAGCAATTCATAACTGAGAGTGGATATTTCCTTTATTGTTGTATGAAAACTTATTGACAAGGTTATCAATGGTTTAACAAAGCCAAAAAATTTGTCTCATCTAGCTTCTCAGGAATTTGGTTCTTCTCTTGCATCATTTTTTCTTTCATGTTCTTTCTGGAATGCATCCTTCTTAATGAATTGGTGTGTTTTGTCAAAAGGCATTGGAAAACCAAGATTTGTGAACTCTATGTACCTTTCCATGCAGCTCTTATAACATTTTTTGACACTTATTCAACAATTCTTGTGCTTCATCTAGCATCACACACTTCAAATGATAGATGATACCTTTATTGAGGCATCAAACCAGTTTTAAATCCTCTTGATGCCAATTCTATGTCATTGAATTTGTAGATAGCTTCTAAAATTTCCTTGTTGTATCCTCTCTTAAATCCATCACTTTTCTACTACCATTTACGTATTCACAAAGCTTATCATAGATTCTCTATGGATCAGCCATGAATTCAAACAATCTAATCAAATCATCAATTTTTTTGGTTTATTTCCCCCAAACATTATCTGTCATATTAATCAATGCCTTTTTATAAAATTCAGATAGTTTGATGTTGGAAGATTGTATTTCCTTTTTTTCTTTCGCCAACTCCTGTATTGCAATATTTCATTTTTTTTTTTCTCTTCCTTCTGCATTCTTCCCTTGAATTTTCTCTCTTCATCTAGGCTTTGTTCCCATTTTTGGCCTTTTCTTTCTTTGACCTTGGTTAAACCTCTTTCAATTCTCCCAATGTTTGTTCTAATCTATTATTCTTACTCGTTGTTTCCTGTAACTTTTTCTTTGCTTCTTCTAGTTCTACATGTTCCTGTTCATTCGCAGTCATTGTTTCCTGTAAATTTTCTTCACTTCTTCTAGTTCTACCTGTGCTGTTCATTTGTAGTAACTGCAGTCATAGAAGCAGATGATTTTATCTTCCTCTCCAACTCACCTATCTTATTAAGTGCCACTTTTCCTTTTGCTTTCTCATTTTCCAGGTCTGCCTCTAACTTTTGAATCTTATTATTCAACTTATTGTTCTCCCTCTCTACCTTTAGAAATGTTGTGTAAACCACATCATTGTTCCTTTTTGATACATTAATTTTTCATAAGGTTTCATTCCCTTAAAATCCATTTGAAGGGAGGTTACATCGTAGTCACTGGAAACCATTTGATTATCTAGTTTTACAACTTTGGGCACAACATACGTGTATTCCATGGTATTTATGACTAGGTTATATGTAGGAAATACCCTCATTGTGGTTGGATATGAAGTTACAGTAGTTTGTAGAATTTTTTCTTGTTTCTTTTATCTCTTTCTGATTTATTGACAAACTCAACTAGTAATCAAAACTTGAGGTGTTTGTAGGAATGAATTATTTCACCTTGAATGGAGAAGGAGTAATTGAAGTTTGGGAGAATTTCCTCGTGGAATGGAAATGGCACCACTTTTTTAATTAGTTTCCTTGAGAAAGAGTAATGTATATCTATGTCTAACTTTGTCTTTTCCTCTTCTTAGTTCCTTGTTAGACAATAGAACTTCAATTATTTGTATTGGCCTCTTTATAATAATTTTTGTTGTGGTACTTTCATACCACTACTACCATCATCACTAGAACCACCAACATTAGCAATACTAATAGATTCATGGCCAAATTCTCCTCTAGGATTTTCAATGTGTGGTTGAACTATTTTCTAAGGATTTGACTGGAGAAAACTGCATTGGATTACCACTTGTAGTTGTTTGTATGCAGTGGTCATTTCTCCGAAGGTGAAGCTCCAAGGCCTAACCTATCAAAACTCTTCTAGGATGTACCTCTAGTGGAAGCCAAATGCCTTGTCTGTTGAACCCAAACCACCACCACTAAAACCCATCTTTTAGCTATAACTACTCCTATAAATATTTTTGTTTCAATATTTCATCAAGACTTGGTTTATATGTGCCAACTAGAGTGTGTAATTCCTCATAGTTAGTCTCATCATCACTACTTTCTCTGCAGGATGCACTTCATTCCACAATTTTGCTAAAATTTGCATCTTCTATGAATAGAACCATACTCTAAAACAAATTTTGGATTGCCTAGGTCCTGCCTCATAGAAAAAAAGGTAGTAATTTTTGACCTTTTAATTTTTATCTTGTAATTCATGATATATATGCTTTGGCATGATTTTAGAGGACTTTTTATCATATTTTGCATAAAATTTGGTAGATTGAAAATCCTCTTCTGTTTTTGTGGAGGCTTAGGAAATCCCAAAATTTGTGTTGACAACTCTTGAAAACTAATTCCTTTCTCAATAGAAATTTCATCCATTAATTTTTTACTTCATCCCAAGAGTTCTTGTTTTTCAATTTTTCTAGCAAGGGTTTTCTTTCATGTTGAATTTTAGTGGCAGAGTTCTTGTTCACCACTACCCTTGCTTTAATCACCTCACATGGGTCATACACCCTAGTGAGAGTCAACATCAAACTTAAAAATTTGTAAAATTTCATGTGCCACATTGAATGCTTTTCTCTCAAATGTGAACCCTCCACATGAAAATGGTAAGGAAGGAAATATGCTCCTCTTTTGTTGAGTAACAAAATACAGTTTATCTGTGCTTTCCATCTGCCATATATATTCCAAGGAAAAAAATATCTTTGTCACATGTATTGGAAATTTACAAGGTTGTACCCTTGATCCATAAAACCTTAACACATAGTATATTCCTCCATGAAGTACCCCTCAACTAACTGTATTTCTGATCTCAGTTGAATGTAATCTCTACAGTTCATAGGCAATCTAGGAAATGTAATTTTGAAATTTCTTGATAAATTGGAGCCCAAAAATAATCCACAAATTGATTGTAGTCCCTTCGATTATCAAACATCCTTATCTTGGGGTCCACTCAGTTAATGGATGCATAAATTTTGGTTGGCCCTCAACATTATAGGGCTGAATTGCAAGTTTGTTTTTTCCAAACCATTCACCAAACCGACATAGAATTAAATAGAACAAGTAGGTAGTGAACCTAAAGGTCTTAGTGTTGGAGCCTTCTTTGATTTGTTAATAATTGTTTAGGCATAGATTTTGCAATGTGTTCAACAAATCTGTATGTAGAAGGTGGAGAAAGGAAATTAATATTATATACCATTTCCAGAGGGTTTCATCCACTTTCTCATCACTATTGAAGCCAAGGAAAAATACTAGCATAGAAATGGTATTCCTAACCCATTGTTTAAACATCTCAATTGCATATAGAGGCTTCCCTTTTGGTACCATTCCATCAAGTGTTAATTTTCTTAAAAACTCATCTCTGTCATTTTGAGTGGTGGCATGATAATCACTAGCAATTTTTTCTAGGTTTATGCTAACGGTTCCTAAATATTTACTTTCAAACCCCAACACATGGCCAATATTTACCTCCATAATGGAAAAAAATTTATTCTCGGTGCCATTTGCAACAATTGCCTTTTTTTTCCATCATAATTTTGGGCACATAGAATGACAAATTTAGGGTGGTAAAACCTCGTGGAGCATCATGCATCCCAATCCAACCCCCCATGTTATCCAACCTTTAATTTTACCTGATGGGTCTGAACATTTACTTTCATTTTCCTTATTCTCATATATGTATCTAAGTTATGAAGTTCTTGTGCCAATTACAAGATCATAAATATCATGATATTCATTAGTAAAACCAGGGGTTTTAAGTAGTTTGGTGTATGGGATTTGGGTTTTACTTTTACTTTGGGGTCCATGGAAGTAGACATGCTTGGAATTTTGGATTCTCAAAACCTCAACCCTATTTTTTCAACCCTTATATTGAAATATTTCAAAGCAAAGACTTATACAGTGATACTTATAAAAAGATAATATTTAGAGAATCAATATTCAAATGCAGGATGACACTTACTCGGAAATATGAAAATTTTGAGTCTTGCACGGTCCACAAATTTTATGAATTTATTCTTCCTTTTGTTGTAATATGCCTTCCAAAAATAGAATTTTAATTTTCAATGGACATTTAATATCACCTCGTGACTTACTGTAATAAGTAGCACATCACTATAAATGATTATATCTTTCATTGTACTTTGTAGACGTAATATTTAGTATCTTTTCAAATTCCATTTATTGGATGACAATTTTCACTTAGCTAGGCCTATTTGGGGCACTTCCATTTGAAATTTGAGTGTGTCATGCCTTCATCTTGGAAAAATCTTGCACCGTTTATCTTAGTATATTGAATGATGCAGATTATTTATCGACTACCACGTGGTATAATTTGGTCCTCCTCAAGGAAAAGGAATTCCCTAGACTCCAATCTCATGGAATGAATCGATTTGATACATTTTTGGGTCCGTAGTATGACATGTCGGCGAGGAAAGGTAGAGTGGTAGTGAGAAATAAAAATATGGCATGTGTCATTTTCCTCTTCCGATCAAACGATGTATATTATTTATCAGATGACCATGTGGCAAGATTCTAGTCCTCCTCAAGGAAAAGGCATTCCCTAGACTCCAAGCCCATGAAATGAACCGATTCAATAATTTTTTGGGTCCGTGGTGTGATTTGTAGATGAGGCAAGGCATAGTGGTAGTGAATAATCAAAAGATACCACATGTCATTTTCTCTCTTCTGGTTGAACGATGCATATTATTTATCAGATGGCCACATGGCAGGATTCCAGTCCTTCTCAAGGAAAAGGCATTCTCCAGACTCCAAGCCAAGCCCATGGAATGAACCGATTCAAAAAAAAATTAGGTTTGCGGTGTTTTGAGGTAAGGAAGAGTGGTAGTGAGTAATCAGAAGATGTCATGTGTCATTTTCCTGTTCCTCCGAGTGGCCAAGGGTCACACATTCCAGGCACTTGAGCATAAAGGAGTCAAGGACCAATGTAAGGAATCTAAAAGAATCCTAATGTACCGATGCTGGAATTGAAATGAAAATTTTTGGACCTTATTCTAGTCAAATTCGACATAGGGTATTCGCCAAACAAGTTACAGGAGATTCACCACTTGATTTCTAACTATTTTTTATATTTTCACCATTTTTGTTGAAATAACAAAACAGTTACGTGGATATAAAACTGGTTATAGGGATATTTTCCATGATTTCTACAAAAATTTGGGAGGTTCCTTAAATTTTTCCCTAAATGTATTCCTAAATTTTGGGCATTCAACTTGATTTTGAGCTAACAAGAGGATTTTGCATTACTACGGTTGTTTAGCCACTTATTTTTCTTGGTTTGAAACTTTCTCTCGAGTTTAAACTATTTATAGCCTAGCCCAATGCTTGGGATTTGTTACTATGTGGCATTTTAATCTTATTATTATTTTGATTCTATTGTTGTGATGTGTTACAATAGGGTCATGGGATTCACCATGGAGAGGTTGGACCTATGGACACACTTCATTATATGGGGGCACACCCCAAGGGGGTCATGGGGATGTGTACTATTAAGTTACAAGTTCCTATGCCACTTAGGTGGGGGTGATAGGGATTTATGTTCCTATGACCATAGGGTGACCCAACCTCATTAAATGGAGAAATAAGGTGACATGGCTCTTTAGTGAGTGACCCGATATGGAGAGATAAAGAGATGGGGCTCTATGGTGAGTGACCTAGCATGGAGAAATAAGGAGATGGGGCTATATGGTGAGTGACTCAGCATGGAGAAATAAGGTGATGGGGCTCTATGGTGAGTGACCCATATTTCTTTTGGCACTATGATTCTTTTTCTATTGGGAGGCATATGGAGTTGGTATTTATGTTTCATGAGTTACTCTTGTGAGTCTTGTTATGCATTGTTATGATTGAGGATTGAAACTCCTCTTAGTTGGTATGTACTATCGGATCTTGTCTTGGCACTACATGGGTACACTCATGGTTTTGAGTCATATGATACTAGTTGCATATGTATCAGTGTGATGCTTCATTGTTTGTTAGTCACATGTGTGTGTTGGATCTATGCCTGGGGCATAATTGTTGGAAATTATATGTTATGTGGACTACTTTTTGTCTTTCCATGGTGGGGTTAGAGGTTTTGTGATGTGATTCATTTGTGAAAATGTGCTAAAAATGTATTATGTGGGTTGTTCATAATTTTCTTTGTACACAGTGCGACATTATGAAGTCAACAATTTGGGAAACGTTTTAGAATTTAAAAGTTAAAATCCTTAACAAGTGATAACATTACAAACAATGAAAAAGTAAACTAAATAATTGATGTAACTAATAAATGGTGAATACCCTTATGAGAAAACACATGCGAGTGTGTTTCAAAATGTATACTAAAATTTGGATCTAAATCCACTATGGATTTGAATTGTTGGATTAAGAGGTTTCATAAGCTTTGAAACTAAGAAAAGGTTTTAAGGAAAAGATAATTTGAGTAATAAAATAATGAGTAATGTCAATCTTCATAAAACATTAAAAAGGGATAAAATTCTAAAATATGCTTAAACATGATGGTGGTTGCATTTTAAGCAACATAACTTTTCCTTTTCTAATCGGAAATTGTTGTTGTCGACTTCCCATGATTACTCTATCCTCTTAGTTCCTAGAGTGTGTTGCATCATGGACAATTATTTTGTAAGAGGGAGATGTAATGCCCCTCTTGTTACCACCTCTTGATTGTAGTTGTGTGGGCTCGAGTCGGTCCTTGGTAGGAGCGAGTTCATTGTTTTAGCATTGTGCTCATGATATGAATAATTCATAAAATGAAACGATTAAATGGAGTGTAAGAAAAATGATACTACCTTCCTAAATTAGAATATTAGATGTTAAAAGATAAAAGTAATTGTATGGATCCTTTATCACGTTGGTGGTCATCTTTCCTAAGGCCAAGAGCACGATTATCTTTAATTACAAAATCTCTAAAATTCAAGCTTCAAGGTGCTTTACCTTGATGGGAGCTAGTCCTCGGGATTTACGAGTTATTACCACCTCTGTGGTGGTTAGGAGGAATTTTGACCTTTGATGCAAAGTACGTCTGCAAATAAAGAGATTGTGTTAATTATAGCATAATTATCCTTATTAATTTAATGAAATAAATTATGAGATGATAGTAACTTACCATGGTGTTGTTGAAGTTTGGGTAATAAAAAATTATAAAATAATCAAATTAAATCATGAAATTAACATAAAAGAAGACTTTTCATTAAATATAAATATTTCTTTAGTATTCTTAAATCTCTCCAAACTTATTTTGGAGCTTGAGCCAAACCACATCTCAAGAATAATTTAATGTAAATCCTTGGGTTTTGTATTTTGGTTTGTCATGAGATGATTTTTTTAAAATTCTAGTCAGAAGAATGTTTTAATGAAATTTTGGGCATGTGTGAGGATGTTTTTCAGATGGAGGCTTCATGGTGGGAAGGTAGAATTTCATTGCATGTTTTGCACAAATGGTTTTGGTAAAGGGCATTGTATTTTCTGTGAATGAATAACAAGCCAAATTTTAGCTCATTCAGTGATGTGTCTCAAGCTTCTCTGTGAGCATAAATCTAAATATGAATGGGTCTCTTCTTCTGTCACTAAAGATCACTAAATTATATAGTGATTAGGCTTGCTATGAAGTTTTACATTAGGATGGAAATGATTATGGGTATCTTGTGCAAGAAAAGAATTATTTTATTTTGTAAGTAGAGGAAACTTGACTTACGAATTTGTATTTTAGATCTTTTGTCCTTGGATTATAATGTGTTTAGTTTGAGATGCTCTCTTTTTCCTGATTATGTTCTCTTACTTCAATGAAATTTATCCTTGTTTGGATACCAAGTATCTCAATATGATCATCTTGTGAGTAACTTAGAAAGGAAGGGTTATGTCTCCTTGAACTATTTTTTATTTTAATTTTTGGTTACATCTTGTCTCACTGGGATGAACTTTGAAATTTATATTTAGATGTATGCATGTAAAATATTTAAAAAATTATCTTAAAAAATTGGTCTCGTGGAATGCCAAGGTTGTGGCATAGGCACAAATGGTTTTGTTGAAAGTGTTGGAAACTTTTAAGAAAATGTAATTTGACACGGTTCATGTCAAACTCCACAACCTTTCCAGCATCTGCCTAGAACTTTTGAGCACACCATGGACAACATACAAGTATGTTAAAAGAGGTTCTTTTCCTCATGTGGAAGCTTTCATAGGCATGTGAATTGTTTGACAAAATTGCTTGAAAAACATGGTCTTGTGGACATTAATGAGTGTTGGAGGTGCAATGTGGGTAGCATTCACAAGGAAAATGGATTGTTTGATGGAATCCCTCAAGAAATATGATTCTTATAAGGTATTTTTCATACGTGGTAGTGTATGCATTGACCTAATGCATTGAAAAGGCCATTAGCGCCACTTTTTTGGTGTATACAAGTGCATGGGGTATATATAATGCACAAAAAAATGTGTAGAGTGTTTTTATGTGAATTTGGTACACTGGGGAAAGTGGGGAGAACCTAAGTTATAGCATGGAAAGGTGGGTAGGAAAGGCATATGAATTGTTTGATAAAATTTCTAAAAAGAGACCAAGCTGCATGGACTATAAAGGATTACAAATTATGCACAAAATAGTGTTCTTGAAGATACTTTATTTTTTTCATTTAATTGTTCCAAAGTTCCATGGTTCATGGGTGGTAAATATTACAGAAATGAAAAAATGCATTCCTTTAATTGGTTGTAGGATTTTTAAGGCAAATCTTAGTCCTAGTCTATGCCAAAGTGGGAGCGTGGGGCAATGTCGATCGAGCCACCAAAACATTGGAGATAATTATTATTTTTACTTGAGGTTATGGGTGTTGGTATGTTGCTTGTGATATATGCAAAACATGGGAAGCATGATCAATGATCGTGAACTATTTGATGAAAATCCTCTTCAAAATGCATGATCTTGGCACGGGAAAAATAAGAGGTTTGGAGCAATTATGAACAATCATCAACCATCAAATGTGGTGATGGTGAAATGTGTGAAATATGTATGGATTTCCTCTTCTTTTGCCTTTAAATTATGCACTCTATTTTTTCCTTTGTGGTTGGGTTTCAATAATTTGGATCATAGAAAATACATCTGGAATGAATGTTACACCTTTTACCTGCCTGAAACCTTCAAAACATAGAAAATAATTTTCCTCGAAAATCACACATATGGAACGCCACACCCAAATGTACCATGAATCCAAAACTTCTAATTTGATCCCTGGTAATGTAGGACACCGTGGGGAAACTTAACTCAATTGTTTGAACTCTTTTAATGCTTTCTGAATCGATTCTCGAATCCCATTTTAACATATTAGCCACTTTTGGTGACATGCTCAATTTAATAAATACGATCGGTTCCAGCTTGTAAATGCCTCTTCATTCAAGCAAAACTGAAAAAAACTGAAAACTATCACCACTTACCTCTGAAAGGAAATTTTAGTTGCATTTACGATTAGAAGCCAATATAATGAACAATTGGAACCAACTCTCATTAATAAAGAACTATCTTGAACTCAAGATGAGATTTTCAGGACCTTTTTCAATTGGGATTAAAAACTACTTTTAAAAACTCTTTCGAGGGTCTCGTTTGACTTCTAATCACACTTGATACCTTTTTAATACCTTCACAATGCTATGTAGAGTATTATTTGATATTTTATCTTTTATGAATGGATTTTTAAACTAAAATCTATGCACCATCATGCTAAGAGCTAAAAAGTAATAAACATCAACACTATGCATTAGAACCTTGAAAATAAACCTCAAGCTAACATGCTAACACTTATTGCTCTACTCTTTAGAAAGATAAATCAATGAAATGGACCTAGGTAGATCCTTTAGCTATCAAAGGGTTGATAGTTGTTTCTTGATCCAAGAGGATTGAGGATGGAGGTTCATCAAGTCATGGCAACAAGGCCTTTCTTGATTAACTCCATTGATCTTCACAAAATAACTTGGATGATTGAATGCAAATGGATGATGCTTAGCTCCACTCTAAGGAAGAATGCCTAAGATGATAAAATGGCTATAATATAGGCTCTATGCTCATTTAGGTGTAAGTAGAAAGGTAGGAGGAGGGATCCTTATATATCCCAATGGATAAAATAATCTCTACATCCCTTTACATGTGGGATAATAGAGAGGTTGGGTTAGTTGTGGATAAGGAAGGTTTAGGGAGGGTTGAGTCAACCTTAGGAGAGTTTAATTTGTCCTTTAGTGACCCATGGGAATTAGGGGTGCATATAATTAATCAAAGGTGATTAATTAATGAGGAGATGAGCCTATTAGGCTAGCTTAGAAGAGAATTAGCATGATTTAGGGGATAGGAAGGATTAAATTAGATAAATGGAAGTTTATTTATCTAATAGAGGAGGAAACTTAATTAATTAAGAATAATTAATTATTTCAAGTAGAAAGGGGTTTAATTAATGGAAGGTCATTAATTATTGTTTTTCTGGATAGAAGGGCCAATTAACTAGCGTAATGTAGTTAATTAATGACGATAGAAGAGAAAATGTGCTATATTGACGATATGTTGTCAATTTGTGGGAAAGGGATAATTAGCACAATTTAAGTATTTAAATTGTTGGAGCTAAATTATAGGTGTCTACATTTTCCCCTCTTTGGGGTGGCGTAAGTGATGCCACTTCAAAGATAGTAGATAGGTAAAATTTTGAAGGGTAGAAGAAAAATTAGTAGAAGTGAGAGATTCCCCCTCGAGTGTCGATGGGGTGATGAAGGAAGGTGATCGATAATCAAAAAGATGAGAGAAATGGAAAGAAAATGAGGGACAAGATGCCCCAAGTGGAGGAGAAGAATGGGTAGGGGAGGATGCCCCAAACAAAATGGAAGAATGGTGTCAAGAGGAGAATGATATAGAAGAAATATGAAGAAAGGGAGAGGAGAACTAGCCTTCACCCATTACATTGGAACAACTGTATTGTCATCATATAGCCAAAGATCTACATCATCGGTCTTTATTAAAAATATAAGCATATGACAAAAGTAGAATGACATGAAAATCCATACTATGAACAATTTTCCATTGCTAAAAACACCAACTCAATGCAACATACAAAAACAATGCAATATGAGAAGTAAACAAGCTCATGTAATAGGGAAACAAGTACAAACACACATACTTAAACCAACAATGGTCAAGACTAGTTGCACAAATGTATTTGTTATCAAGATGAAAATCCCAAATGTTCATGATTGATGAAAAGGGTTAAAAATGATGCCCCAGGAAAGAAAATATGTGAGGGAAAGTGATTGAGGATGCAATGGTCCAATGATAAAGCATTGTGTGCAATGAAACAATATCAGGCAACTGAATGTGCCCCAGAATACTGACAAAGCAAGCAAGGCTAGCTTTGTAAATGGTTGTAAAACTGATGATCCATGAGTCATGTGGTTTATGAACACGTGAATATTCCAAAAATATATGGGAGAAGTACCATGCACAAGACATGAGTTTCAACCATTTTGGGTCATTTACCTATTTTTGCAAAAAATTTTTGAGTTTTTACAATTTTTAGGATTTAAACTATTTTTTTTTTTTGTGAATTTTGATGATTATTTTAATTTTTTTGATTTTTTTTTAGATTTTTTAGATTTTTAGATTTTGAACATAGAAGAATTCGGAAGAATTAGAAAAGAGTCTCCTAGAGAGAAAAGAAATGTCCCATGGAGAAGAATGAATCACTAGGGCAAGGTACGCCCCATAATGGAAAATTAATAAAATAATTATTTAATAAAAATAATTATTTTGGTGGAGTGTAGAAGAGTGATATCACCTAGAAGCAATAAAATTGTCCTAGTGAGAAGAAGTGAGTGCTAGGTGGAAAATAATGCCTCAACATGGTGAAAAATTAAATAAAATAATTATTTAATAAAAATAATCATTCATGGTGAGAAGAAGGGTTAGAATGAGAATGGTGGTCAAAACATGCCCCTAGGGCATCATGGTGGGTGAAAATGACTAAATATACCCCACATAAGGGGGGTAAATCATTATGATCAATTCATTTGTTATGAACCTCTACCAAAAGTTACCGTGAGACCTCTGAGAGTGATGAAGATGATGGTGAGAACATGATCCCACAGGAGAGAGGCGCGGACTAAGTTCGGGAGTATGTCGAGAGTCATGTCATGCAAACGATGGCCCCTTTGTGAGTAGCTTAACCTTTCCCTTGTACTTTCATGCATTTATTACTTTATTAAATGTTTTTTAGCCCTAGGAAAGGTGTACGTGCGCACCCTCGGGGGTGCAGATTTCTTCAGGGGGTGCAGCACCAAAATGTGTGTGTGTGCGCATGCACACATATCATATCATCACAGCATGCATATGTGCAGGTACCAAAAAGGGCATGCAAGCACCGATAAGGGGTTAGATGTATGTGTGCATATGTATGCATGTGCAAAATGGCCATGTTGGCAGTACACCGAGGCATGCGCACACATGTACATGTTGGGTTAGCTAGGAGGGTCATGTACATACATGAAGATGTGTGCACAAGCACTAGATGAGGCATGCACATGTGCCATGTGTGGATGAACTAAATGGGGCGCGCACACACCCAAATGGGGTGCTTTAAAAAAGGGAAAATTTCCCAATGTAGAAGAAAAAGATAGGAAGAATTAGAAAATTGAGAGGAGTGATTTATAGAGGAAAATAAAAATTAGTATATGGTAGAAAATAGAAGAAAATAGAGGAAATGTTAGTTCCTAACACTTTTGTTTTTTATAGAGACAATTTCCATTTGCACTGACTAGAGAGTGACATAGTCGTATTTCTGAGATAGAGGCGAGCCTACCTCGGTGGGATTGTCATGACATGGAGGTACTATTGGAGGTGGTTGGTTTAGGTCACGTGGCTTGAATGCCATCTATTACATTAGATCATGGCCTTTTGACAACATTGATAGAGTGATGGCACAATGAGAGCCAGTGCTTTTGGAGCTCCCTATAAGGGAGATTATTGTTACCTTAGAGGATGTTTGGCGCATTCTACGTGTCCCCATTATTGGCTCCTTGATTGAGTATACCAGTGACTTTGGAGACAGATTACAAATTCAATAGTGATGTCTTATGTAGGGATGACATACCCCATCAGGGTATGATAGTTTATTTACATTGTTGTATATCAGATCACACCATTCACCAGGGACCCTTATATCTGATGGCTCTTATCAATGGGTTTTTACTCACTGATAAGATAGGGACCTCATTTCCATTGGGCTTGATTACCATTATTCATGGTCTATACAAATGGCAAGAGATATTGTTGGGGCCAGTGCATACTAACACATCTATACTGGGACCTTCATTTGATCACATACCACCATTAGAAGATGGTGGGACCTGCTTCATTATTATAGATTTGGTCATGGGACCACATAGTTATTGGTCATCCCATTAGTGCACTGCATGTGTGAGCTCCAGAGGAGCCTACAATCATGGGATGGGTTCTTTTGGGGATGATATCGAGGGAACCTGGGTAGATACATACTATTATCATCGAGAGTTTGATGAGATACAATAGAGAGACATTATCTGGAGGCCCTATAGGCATATACAATGGCTGGAGGATGGGGTAGAGCTTAGCATTTTACATGGTAGAGAACTTTATCTTGGGTATCTCCATAGTTATATTGGAAAGTTTTATACAGAGGTTGACTGATGTCAATGATAGTTCTTGGGTATCATTCAGGTGTTCTCGGCTTGATATATGGTATGCTCATCGTGATGTTGAGAGGTAGATCATGGGCCCCCATATTAGATAGCTAGAGCCAGGGCTAGTTTTTAGCAGATGGTACCACAGGTTTGGGCCCCATCACATCAAATTAGGGACCCTGGGATGACACTAGATTACCTAGTTTGGTATGCCACATTTTCCCCCTAATGATTGACCATACTAGAGGGCATGGGTTGTAGGTGTGAGACCACCACCAGAGATTCCCTACATCAGTGATGAGGGTGATGATGATGTAGAGGGAAGTGGTAGGGGAGGTGATGATGATGATGATCCATTTGATGGACAGAGGCATGATGGTGAGATGATGATAGGACATTAAGGTCCTAGACAAGGCTACGAGAGAGATAGAGGTAGGTCTTAACGATACATCCGGTAACAAGTACCACCACACCATAGGGTCTAAGGCATAGTCCTCCTCACAGTCCTCTGAGAGGAGGAGAGGGTGGAGATGACAGGGGATAGCTAGCTTCCTTATAGCAGTAGCAGCAACTTCAAGTCAGTCACATGGTCCAACTTTGGGGTAGTAGAGAGAGGGACCAGGCCCATGCCCAGATACAGGTTCTTACAGCGAAGTGGGACCAGGCCAAATCTCAGTAGGTGGTTAGGGGAGGGGATGGTGCTTCCTATTTTAGTAGGTAGGATAGATTCCTTCAGATGGCTCAGATTATGGGTTTATTATAGTAGTTCGAGGAGCACACATGTGTAAAGATGACTGCAGAGAGGGATCATCTCTGAGATGAGTGAGTAGTGGGTCAAGTTGAGGTTGTTAGGCTATCTGTGAGAGGTATCATCCCTTCCAAATCATATATGGGGCTGTGGTGACACCACACACACATAGGGATTTAGTGACAAAACCAAGGGAAGGCCTCCTACTACCACTCTTTATACTATGAGGTCATTCTAGAGGGTCAGCGGGCACCGAGCTATAGCCTAAGTAGCATCTGAGTGGATCGTGAGGTCACAGAGGCCACACATCGGTAGATTAGATTGAGCAATACCAGGGGGGTAGGTGACAAGTGGAGTCACATGGTGCACAGGTTATGGGTCCTCCCCCAGCATCATAGGCCACATAGTCCTGATGAGGGTTTGAGTCAGACATGACTCTTATGCACTTATAGATCTGTATGTACCTTTTGATACATGCCTCTTATGAAGGCTTTATTACTTTTGACCGATGTATATGATGTATCATTTTGATGTACACCTGATGAAGGCTTTATTATGACATGTGCCCTTGATGGCCCATTTTATACTGATGATGTATATCCTATTGAGATAGACATTTTATACACACATATATATGGACACTTGATGTTGTATACTTTTCATGTTGTGATGTATCTTATGATGATGATTTATTATGGATGTTGATTATATCATGATGTTGTATGGTTTTATTTCATATGTTTGTATGTATCATGATGATGGCTATGATGATGTTTCTCATATGTTAGATTTATGATATATCCTTAGATGATATCAAATGTTGTGGTTTATGAGATACTTTATTTTTTTTTGGGTATGGGATGATATGATGATATTGGTGCGGGGGATAGATTTTGATATTTTTGATCCCTCTTGCCCCCATTTGATGATATGATATGTGATGATTAGCTTAGCATTCATGTATGATGTACACTTAGCTTTTTATTTATATATGATGTATAGATGATGTTAGATGTGATGATATAGATGGAGATATGATGATGTGATAACAAAACCATGCAAATGCAACAAGAAAACACAAGAAAATGTTAACAAACCTATCAAATATACATTTCCAAACAACATGAATTAACACAACTATGTACAATTATTTACAAGCATGCAAAAACACACTTCATATGTACAAGTAAGAATGAATCTAATCTAAGAAAGAAAAGATGAATCTAACAAAGTATGTTTAAGCGAAAAACTATACAAATGTACAAGAAAACAAAAACTATACAAGCAATCAATGTACACAAACTAACAAACAAAGAAAGAAACAAGATAAAGAAAGTAAACTAAAGCTATGTTTTTGTAAGATTGTTTTTAGTGTGTTTTGCATTTTTGGGAATTTTGTGAAACAATTTTCTATTGTTTTTTATTTTTCTATTGTTTTGGATTTTGAACATTTTTAATGTTTTTGGATTTTCAACATATTTGAATTTTTGATTTTTATTTGAATGTTTTTGATTTTCAACATATTTAAATGTTTTGTGATTTTCAACATATTTGAATGTTTTATGATTTTCAACATATTTGAATGTTTTTGATTTTCTAAGGTTTTCCAAAGCTATGTATAGGAAACCAAGAAACATGGATGCCCCCAAAGCATTAGATGGGAATATACAAGGGTAGGTGCCATGTGTTATATATAGGAAGGTGAAACTGTGAAGGTGCCCCAGTGTTTAGAGGGGGAATATAAAAGGAAATCCCTTCACCGATTTACAAGAGGAGAAATAACCAGATCAAGGCTTGAGAAGATGGGATCACAAGGAATCACAGACATAGGTGTGGAACTAGCCCTAGAGCTAAGTAAAAGTACCCCTAGATGCAAGATGCTTGTGAACAATGAATCTTCCCAAGGCCAAATCCATTTTTCACCAAGGGATCCATCCAAAGCACCACAATGTGTGGTTTTCACATATGGATGACATGTTTTCTCTTTTTTTTTTTTTTTTTTTGATTTTTTTTTTTTTTTTATCCTTTTTTTTTTTTTTGTTTGTTTTTTATTTTTGTGCCATGTTTAAGCATAGAACCACTTAAGGTGCATGGAATTCATAGGCTCATGGAGCTCATCCATTGGGATGAGAAAGTTTGTATGCTCATGTTCCATATTTTTCCACAATGACATAAGGTCCTAACCAAATGTGGTTGAACTTTCCTTTCTTCTCTCTTTCTACCCTTGTGTTGAACTGATTCTCTTTCATGACCAAATCTCTGACCTCAAATTGACGAGGTATGATCCTTTTTTGTAGTTCTAGGAGACTTTTTTTGATATACCTTGAGATGGTTAAGGGGCATGGATGTGCTTTTCATCTAGGAGTTCTAATTCTGCCAGCCTGGCCACTCTGTAATCCTCATCTTTTTCTAGATAATCCCTAAGAGATATCCTAGGGAAGGAAGGAAGCTCTATTTCAATGGGATGATAGATTCTATTCCAAACACTAGGGAGTAGGGTGTCACACCAGTAGGAGTGTGAATGGAGGTCCTATAAGCCCAGAGGGCTGGGTGAATTTGTAAATGCCAGTTGTGACCTATCTTACTCACCATCTTTTCCATGATCGAACCAATGTTTTGTTAGTGGCTTCATCTTGCCCATTACCTTGAGGGTAATATGGCATGGACCACTTTAATATTATTTGAAATCGATGACAAAGATATTTCACTATCTTGTTCTTGAATGATTTTCCATTATCAATAACAATGGCAACATAGGATGCCATACCAAAAATGAGGTGATTCATGATAAACTTTGATATCTGAGCACCTATAACATAGGTTAATGGAATGACCTCCACCCACTTAGTGAAATATTATGTGGCTGTGATGATGTGGGTATGACCATCAGATGAGGTAGGGGTGAGCTTCCCTATTAAATCCAGTCCCCATTTGGAAAATGGCCATGGTGTTGTAATTGGTTGCAATGGTTGTGATGTGCATGGATGAAATTTCCATACTTTTGACATAGAACACATTTCTTGACATGGTTACAACAATTTGTCTCCATAGTAGGCTAGTAGTAGCCTACCATGTAACAACTTCTTTTCTAGGACCATTCCATTTCATATGGGCACCACACACCCCTTCATGTACTTCCTTGATCACTTGGACCGAACTCTGCTACATCTAGACAATGCAACAGATTCCCATCATAGCCACGATGATAGAGCATACCTCCTAGGAGGGTGTAATGGGATATTTGGTGGATAAGGATTTTTTTTTTCAGATTGGGAAATGTTAGTAGGAAGGTACCACTTTTAAGGTAGTCATAGATAGGTGCATACCAAGGGGAGTAGGGACCAACAACTTCACATTCCAACATGATTCTGGTATATCATATGTAGGTTGACGTAGATTTTCAACAAAAATGGCATATCATTTTTTTAGTGGAATCCATAGCATAGAACCCATTTTCACCATTGCATGCAAGATGGTTTTGTGCCCTTGGAATTTTCTCAAAGGTAATACACACAAAGTATTCTTTCAGAGTTTCCACCAATTTCTTATATGGGATGAGCTTGTCATCCTTGACCTTGTACTCATCGTTGACTTGTTTGATAATCAGTTGTGAGTCACCAATGACCTTGACATGGTGGATATTCCACTTGATTGCTAGCTTCATCCCAATGATGAGTGCCTCATATTTTGTAATGTTATTTGTGCAAGGAAAACCAAGATGGAAATCTTGTGGTATGGGGTCTCCTGAAGGAGTGATTAGTACTACTCCTGCCCCGAACCATGGAAAGTGAATGATCCATCAAAGTGGATCTGCCACATGACAGATTCTTCAATATACATTAGTGATGAATCTAGAAGCTCCAAACTTATAGGCTCTATTCTAGGTAAAGGTGCTTCTGCTAATTGGTTGGAAAGTACTTGTCCTTTAACTGATTTTTGGTGTACGTATTCAATGTCAAATTCACTAAGAAGAATGATCCAATTATCCATTCTACCTATAAGGGTGGGTTTTGACAATAGGTATTTAAGTGGGTCAACTTTATATATAAGCTTGGTTTTATTGTTCAATAGGTAATGGAAGAGTTTTGAAAAAAAAAAACAATAGCCAGAAAGATTTTTCAATTTGGGATAGTTGAGCTCATAGGAAATCAGGGTATGGCTAAGGTAGTACACAAATTTTTCTTTTTGGCTTAGGTCATATTGTGAAAAGCAAAGCACCAATAGAAAATTGGTAGGATATGTATAGAAAAAGTGGCTCACCAGGGTTGGAGGCATGAGGATAGGAGGATTGGCCAAGTATTGTTTAAGCAAGGAAAAGGCTTGTTGCTCTGGTCCCCAAACAAAATCAACATCCTTTTTAAGTAGATGAGTAAAGGAATGGCACTTATCAAACAAGCTATGAAATGAAGTGGTAGATGGCTTGTATTTTTCCTTGTACAAGGTTAGCATGCAAGTTGTTTGATATTCTTGGGAGGAGGCATTTTAGTAATGGCAGTGACTTTGGTTGGGTCCACCTCAATCCCTCTCCTTGATACAATGAAGCCTAGTAACTTCCCGATAATACTCCAAACACACATTTCTTTGGATTCAACCTAACCTTATATTCCCACAGATGTTCAAAGATATGTCACAAAACTTCAAGGTGGTCTTCTCTTGTCTTGGAATTTTCAAGGATATCATCTACATAGTCCTCCATGATGTCATGTAGCATATCATGGAATATTACTATCATTTCCCATTGATAGGTTGCACCAGAATTTTTGAGGCCAAAGGGCATTACTCTGATAACATAATGTTCCCCAAGGGGTTGTAAAGGCCATCTTATACTGATCTTCTTCTGCTATCTTGATTTGGTTGTATCCTAAAAATCCATCCATAAGAGATAGCATTTCATAGCCTACAGTTGAATCAACAATCATGTCGATATTAGGAAAAGGAAAATCATCTTTTGGACATGCCTTGTTGATGTCCCAAAATTTATGTGCAAATTTTGATGCCAACCGGTTTCTTTTGTACTAGAACTACATTGATATCCACTTAAGAGTAGTCAATGGGTCTGATGAACCCTATTGCTAACAATATCTCTAACTCCTCTTTAACTAGAAGGGCCACTCATGGATGCATTTTTCTTAGCTTCTATTTAATAGGCTTTGTGTCTGGATGCACTACTAAGTTGTGCACCACCAAATTTGGATCTAAGCATCAACATATCTTTATAAGACCATGTGAATATATCCAAAAATTATCTGAGAAGCAAGGTGAATGTCTTATGTTCTTTGTGTTGAAAGTGAAGCTCCCATCTTGACTATCTTTGGGTCTTCTTTGTTCCAATATTTACATCAATGGTTTCTTCTACCAACATTTTTGACATATCCTCCATACGCATGTAGGATCGGGAGGAAGGTTGAGATCTTCTTCAAGGGTGTCTCTATGATATTTTCACCCTTGGCATGGTCACTTTTCTTATCCATTGATTTTTACTTGTTTTTTAGCCAAAGTGCCTCAAAGAGGTTTTCACTATGTGACTTGGAATTTTTTTTTTCCAAGGATTTTTTTTGGAACTTTTTCCTCACTTTTTCTTAAGTTTTTTGACCATGAATCTCAGCTTCCTCTTCAAAATAGGCACAAGTATCTAAGTCAATGTAGAAACCTTTCTTATGGTCCCTAATTGGAATTATATCTCGTATGCCCATAAAATTTTCAATGGCCTCATCATTCTCAAAAAGGTCCAATGGCACATGACGTTGTTGGTCCCAATCGACAAGGGAAGGGTAGACAAGGTCAATTTTAGGCTCATTGTGGGGGTTAAGGTAAGGAAAATGGTATCCATGAAAAGGTTCATGGAGGAAAGATCCTCATATTGGCTACAAGTGGGAATTTGTGTCATTGTCTAAATAATCGAGCTATCCTCACGCTCAGAATAGGTAGTGTCTTGATCATTGGGGTGTGATCCATAGGGTCAAATGTCGATACCATATATTTTCATTTTAAAATGTGGAAGTGGAACTAGTTCTCTTGGTCCTTGCTCATTCTTTCCACATCCTAGGCCCTTGTAGCCCATAGAATACATCATTCGGCTAGAATTTTCATACTTAGGATTTGGTAATAGGTCGGTTGAGTGTCCTCGGGACCCAAGTTGTAGGTGGGTCCAAGAAATTTCTCTTCTGCAAGTAATCCCCTAGGTAAGAATGTCCCAATAGTTCATTCATCTCTAGGCCATTTGAAATGATAGTTGGGTCGGCCTCTTGTTTTAGGTGACAAAGATAGGTCTGAAACTAGGAGAGCTTGTTGCACATTGTATTCTCCACAACCATACTCTAGAACTTTCATCTCCCATGAATCAAAAGGATAAGTAGATGTAGAAGCTTCAATGAGCACAAGAACTTAGGGAGTTTGAATCTACTCGTGATTCCATAGCTTCGATTGAAGGGGAACAACTATATCAATAGAAGGACATGCATATGTACCCTTACGAGAAAAGATATTAAGAGATCTGCAGTGAGAAAAGGTTCTAGATCTCCTTGTATTGTAATAGTGTGTCCCTCATGTTTTAACTTGATGCACTGATGGAATGTTGATGGTATGGCTTATATGGCATGAATCCATGGGTGGAAAAGAATCATATTATATGGAAGTTCCAAGTCTAAGATGTGAAACTTGGTATTGTGACAAGTTGGTCCTACCTCCATCGAAATGTGATTGTTCTAGCTAATTCCCGCTCTGTGTTTTCGTAAGTGGTTATGGTAATAATATGGGACTCTAGATATTCCTCTGTGTGTCCCTAGTTGTTTAATTAGTTTCAAAGTGCATATATTCAATCCTGACCCATTTTCCACAAGCACCATTTTATCTTCCGATGGGTAACAAATACCTCTATATATAGGGGAAGATTATGTGTGTGATCTTCATTGGGGATTTCCTTGTGATTAAAGGAGATGTGTTCATTCGGTGCAATGTTTGCCACTGCAACTTGTAAATGTGAAGGGTCTACTTCCATTGGCACTCCTGACCCCTGGAGAGTTTTGTATAAGATGTCCTTATGTACATTTGATATCTTAAGAAGATCTAAGATTGAAATATTGGCAGATGTCTTCTCAAGTTGTTCTAAGAGGTTGTATTAACCATCCTAAGGGGTTGATGGAGAGGGTTTTGGGATCATGAGATGGGCACACCTTGTTACCACAATGCAATCCTTTCCCTTGATCCTAATGGTATTCACATGTTCATTAGAAGAGTGGACACATCCAATGAGTGATTCATAATGATTATTATCACTTTTGGTATATAGATAGTTTGCAGATTTGTAGCTTTGGGATGACTCTCCTTGATCTGGGTCTTTTCTCATCTGATTTTCCATGTTTAGGGAATGGTTCTTTGAATATCCCCATATTTTCATTTGGCATTTGATTTCTCTCGGGGTGTCAACTTCTATCTCTCCATTGTCAATGAGATCTTGGATGTAGTGGAGAAGTCTTAGGAACTTTTATGTCTTGTGTCCTTTACATGATGAAAATCACAATATTCATGCTCTTTATACCATGATGGTTTAGGAGCATTTTCATCAAAAAGGTTATGTTGTAGGATAAGTCACCATGTGGACTACATCCAATTACTTCAATATTAGAACAAAGATCATTAAGAGGAGTGAATGTTCTATGCTTAGGTGGTGGTTGAATAGGTCCTTTGGTTAGTTTAAAAGGTTTACAACTTGAACTATTTGCACTCATTTGGAATCTTTGATTCGTCTCCCACCACATTCTTGTTTTTGTTAAATATCTTTGAATTTTCCGTTGGTTTGGTATTTTGATTATCTTTAGAAGGTGATTTGATTGTTCCTTTTGCAATGAGGGATTTTTCTATTTTATTCCCTTTTCAATGATCTCTTCAAAGGTATGAACACAATGCATTTGTAAATGAAAATTGATGTCCGGGTTTAGATTAGGCATGAAGATGCTCACAATATATTTTTCAAGAATGCACAAAGGAAATGATGGCTATCCCTCACCATATTTGTAAGAATCTTGTGAATGTTTCATTAGGGAATTGTTTAGTACTACACAAGTCTTCCATAGTTATGTCACTTTCTATGTTGTATGAGAAATGTCAAACAAACCTTTCTGCTAGTTCAGGCCATGTGAAGATAGACCCATGAGGTAAGTGAGTGAACCATTCCAAGGCTTGTCCCCCTAGACTCTTTGGAAAGAGTCGTATGAGGTAATTGTTGCTATATGCCACTTCTTGGCATGCCATGTAAAAATATTTCACATGATCTCATGGGTCACCTTTCCCTCTATATTTGTCAAATTTTGGCATGTCAAACTTCTTAGGAAAGGGTTGAAGCATCATAGCTTTATCGAATGGATGGGGCATAACTCTTCGTATTGGTACTTTTTTTTCTATGCCCAACATTACTTTCTTGAAGGCTTGTAAGCATTTCTTTCATGGATTGCATTTCTTGTGTAAGTAATTTCTCTTTAGTAGGAGAAGCAGGAATATATACACGATTGTATTCCATATTTTCTCCTTCTTGGTTTTCCATGTGAAGTTCACTAATTTTGACCTTAGGCTTCACCTTATGCACATTTTTGTTTGTTTCCTTCTATACATGAGATGTTAGTAAAGCTAATTGTCAACTAAGGTTTTGGATTTTTTGTTGAATAGTGACTTCTTCCTCAAGAGGTTCTTCTTCTTCTTTGTTGTGTGGAGGTTGTTCTATATTTTCATGTTCTAATCTAACTCTACGTGGCATCTTGATGAAGGGAATTTTATAACCCACCATATTATCATTTCCTACATTGGACATGGAAGTGTGCCCATGTGTTAGGATATATTCCATGTTAATGAGAGGTTATTCCTCTTCATTAGCCTCATTCGTGGGTGGGATTGTCTCATGTTCTATAGGCATTCTAGCTCCTAATTCCACCACTCTTGCTAGCACCCGATATTTGTTTCTAAAAAGGAATTCATCTAATAAGGTGGGGTCAAAATCAAATTCACATGCATGTGACCCTAACTCATCACCACTATGATCTACCATCTCCTCCACTTCTTTCTCTGTGGAAAATAGAGGCCCAAGATCATGGCCAATAAAGGGATTTAACCTTGTTTGTTTGAAATTTCCCAAGTTTATGCTTGTTTCATTTCAAATTCCTACTTTTTGGCTCCCAATCTTGTTTTAGGGGCCATGATGTATGATATTTTCACTAAGGTGTTTTGAATTTTTCAAAGGTATTGATTAAGCCTAAGTGAAATGTAAAAAGAATGTCAATAGTTCAAGAGTTATAATGAATGTCAAAGGATAAATGTGCCCAAGTGATTTTCTAAATAAGTAAGTCAAAAGGTGAAACAAATAAGATACAATCACATGATGTTTAGTTCCAAAACCAATCAACCAAATGATATACTTCCTAAGTTTGTTTCCAAAATGGTAGTTGGTGTTTTAAGATGATTAACAAAATGTCACTACTTATGTCGAGTTCAAAGAAATGAACAAGGTGTAAGTAATAACAAGGAGTTAACATGATCCCCAAAAAAGTATACTAAAAGAAAGCTGAATCCAATCAAGACCTATATTCCAAAAAGTGGTAGTTACGATTGTGAGTGACACAACAATTCCACCAAGATATGTTAACCAAACTTTGTAATAAAGTAAGGTATTAATATCAAGATGATATTGATATAACGCACATACAAATGGTAACACTCAACACTTTTCAAAATCGAGGTAGTAATTGAAATCAAACTAAAGCTAGAGTATACCAAGGAATTGTTAGAGTGTGTATAGTGTAATGTCACAATATAGATATTTAGGCCAAGTTTACAAGAAACAAGACGTAAATACCAAAATTGTAGTGACATGATATAAAAAATAAATTCAAAGGAGAATCAAGGTGATGAATCAAGCCTAACTATGATGATGATCTTGACTTGGGTATCAAGACCAAAAAGGCTACCAATGATATGAAAAATTTTCACACACTTTAGACATTTAACAACTCAGCCGCAAACATGGATGAGTGTAAATGGACACAAAAGTGGTGAATACAAATCAATTAGCAACACAAGGGTAGTCACTCCTCTTCTGATCAACAAAGTTTTCAAAATAAAGTGAAGGAAGTAGATCAATTGGTGTTGAAGAGAGTTTGGTTTCACTTCAAAGAGTTTCACCTCACCCTAGGGCAAGTGGAAACTAAGTAAAAGTAAAAATTAATAATCCTCATGATGAATGAATAATGTGTTGTTTGAGCTTCAATGGACTCTCCCCTTATTCGAAAAAAATGTTACAACTCTAAAAAATTCTCCCTTTGTGATATCTCTCAACTCAAATTGGTTTTGATATGGTCAAAGTTGGCTCCTGGTCAAAGATAGCTTCCTAGGTGGTTCACTCAACTAGGTGTCACAAGTTATCTAGATGTGAGCTCAATTTTCCAAGGTTTCCCAAGGATTATCTTGGCTTTACTTTACCCCCTTCAAGTATAGTGGGCAATAAATGCATCCATCATGTACTCTCATTGGGGTCGTGATACGGATAATTTGATGCTAAATCTCATAAATGGTAAAAATAGTCAAGTAGGTTGTGTGGAGCACTTCTGTTTCATCCACAAGGTTCCCTCTTGTGTGGACTACTTTAGGGTTCCTAGAACCACCCCCATTGTTGTAGCTTAAGGCATTATGCCAAAGGGGTTATGTTCTAGTTGAGTGGATAGGGACGTACCCTTTTTTGAAACTTGTAAATACAATGTGATGTTTGTGGTGTGTTTTTATCTTGTTTAGCTTAATGTGGTTTTCTTGAACACCTTTTGGCACCTACATGGAAACTGTATTAGTAGTTTTTTGTTTGTCTCATTTCACCTTTCTTTGACAAGAATTTAGGTCTTGTATGACAGATTAGTAATTTTCCATACACACAAAGAGGAAAAACGTTGTTTCTTGATTCTCAAGATCATCCTAGGATGTAAGAGAAGAGAATATGTGATGTAAAATCCAACTAAGAAATCAACAAATGGAAAATACTTTATTCAAATGTGAAATATGTTCATCTTAACCAAATTTGACATTCTCAACATTTTTCAAAGAAAAAGAAAGAGATAAGAATCATTTTGATTCCCAAGATCTCCCAAAAGGTGTGAGGAAGAGCATACGTGAATTTACTCTTATGATTAAGCATGCAATGTTTATCCAAATTTAATATAATTTAAACAAAAGCATGTAAATACACCCTACAAAATAGAAATTAATCAGAATAAACCTGCAAGATGTTAGTATTTTAATGACACAAGCTTTTGTAATTGTTAAACTGATATTCAAAACTAGACTGTGTGTACTAGCACTCGTATCAAGGTATGTGTGCATGTGGATTATGGTGCTTATGTGCCTCTGTGTGGACTAGTAGAGCTACAGAGTGCCTATGCTTCCAGAGAGATATATGTACTTGTCTTGTGCTAGCAAATAGATGTATATGTGTGGGAAGAAAAATATATAGTCAAACAAATATGAAAGTATGTGTGCACGTGAAATGAGAATGATGGTTGCGCTAGGAAATGGGTATATGTGCAGCTATGTAGGACACAGAGTGTGTGCACCATCATAAGGATGCACACACTATGGTTTGGGTGCCTATGCTAGTCTAACAATTTTGATAGAAAATAGGGTACAATACTACAACAATGCGTGTGCGTTGGAAAAATGATGTCCGTTAGTTATGAGTGCATGTGCTCTGGTTTTGTGTGCATGCACTAGTCTGATAGTTTTGATAGACAACAAAGTATGATACTACACAGAAATGTGTGCATGTGTGCTAGTAGAATGATGTCTACATTAGGAATGAGTTCCTACACTCTGGTTTATGTGCCTACGTGTCCCCCTACAAAAATGTACCTAGTGATGATGTCAAAATATGGCACAATGATGTAAGAAAGCTCAAAAAGCTCAAAATTTTAACATGTTAGCTCAAAATTGACAATAACCCATCAAAATTAAACCCCTAAACAACACTCAACACATGCAAAGTTAGCAAAATCATAAGAAATTTAACATTATTTCACACATGTGCATATCAAGGGTTAGCCAAATATTGAAATAACAACAAAAATTGAACTACAATGCTAAGGGACTAAGGACCCATCCCACCGGGCATGCCAAATGTGTGCAAGAATTAGTTAGCTATGCAAATAAAATCAAGACTAACACCTAATAGTCTCAATACAATGCTAAACTAAAATCTATGCACCATCATGCTAAGAGCTAAACAAGTAATAAACATCAACACTATGCATTAGAACCTTGAAAATAAACCTCAAGCTAACATGCTAACACTTATTTCTCTACTCTTTAGAAAGCTAAATCAATGAAATGGACCTAGGTAGATCCTTTAGCTATCAAAGGGTTGATAGTTTTTGCTTGATCCAAGAGGATTGAGGATGGAGGTTCATCAAGTCATGGAAACAAGGCCTTTCTTGATTAACTCCATTGATCTTCACAAAATAACTTGGATGATTGAATGCAAATGGATGATGCCTAGCTCCACTCTAAGGAAGAATGCCCTAGGATGATGAAATGGCTATAGTATAGGCTCTATGCTCATTTAGGTGTAAGTAGAAAGGTAGGAGGAGGGATCCTTATATAGCCCAATGGATAAAATAATATCTACATCCCTTTACATGTGGGATAATAGAGAGATTGGGTTAGTTGTGGATAAGGAAGGTTTAGGGAGGGTTGATTCAACCTTATGAGAGTTTAATTTGTCCTTTAGTGACCCATGGGAATTAGGGGTGCATATAATTAATCAAAGGTGATTAATTAATGAGGAGATGAGCCTATTAGGCTAGCTTAGAAGAGAATTAGCATGATTTAGGGGATATGAAGGATTAAATTAGATAAATGGAAGTTTATTTATCTAATAGAGGAGGAAACTTAATTAATTAAGAATAATTAATTAATTCAGGTAGAAAGGGGTTTAATTAACGGAAGGTCGTTAATTATCTTCATTGTTGTAGATAGAAGGGTCAATTAACTAGTGTAATGTAGTTAATTAACGACGATAGAAGAGAAAATGTGCTATATTGACGATATGTCATCAATTTACGGGAAAGGGGATAATTAGCACAATTTAAGTATTTAAATTGCTGGAGCTAAATTATGGGTGTTTACAGTGAGAAAAAAACTGTTGTTCTTCTCTCTCCATGTCTCTACCTCTCTATACTCTTTGTTTTAAATTGTTCCAAATAATGAATGTGTGAATTTATGCTTGAGTGTAGGGGATTCCCATACTAGTTATAGGATTGACCTTGCGGTGGTTGCAGGTAGACGAGATGAGAAGAAAATGGCAGTGTTAATTGTGTTTTTTTGTAATCATAAGGCTATCTTTGAAATACATGTAATATTGTATAGAGTATACCAGCGATATTGTTATGAATAGAATGCATTATTTTATTGTGTCCATGATGTATACTTTATTATTGCATATTGGTGAAATATACTATTTCTTACGTAGTTGTACTTTTGCATGTTTCACTAATTTCACACTTAGTCGTATTTCAGTATATTTGGTTAGGTAAATGAATTTGATTGTATCATGTTGCATTAGAAAATGATTTAAGAGTATCCCTTTTATTATATCCAAATCATCATCAAGAGAATGAAATTGAAATCCTGTTATTTAAAACAATTTATACCATCGTAATTTAAGATGTGATTGTACTAGTAAAATTGATGGTAGTAATCTGGTAATTGCATAATTCATTTATCTGCTAGTGATGTATTGACCTAGGAAATCTCTTAGCCTTCAAATAAAAATATAACTTTCATGTGTGTGTTTCCATTTTTGATGAAAAGCGTCAACCAAACTTATAGTTTTAAATATCAACCCTTGTGCTATGGAATGGTCCCCTTGAGCTTAACCTCGTGCCTTGTTTATATAGTGTAACCAAGCACCTCTTGGGACATCACTACACCATATGAATGAAAGTGTTTTACATAGATTTTTATTATAGGAACACCTTTGATTTTTGAAGGTCTTGAGATATTAAGTTGTTAAACGTTAGCTTTGGCCTATATCTCGGGAATAGATCCTTGGGATAAATGGGAATAAATTTAAAACTAATCCTATGAACCTTTTGAGGTTAATATGTGGACATAATTTTGTATCTAAACCTTAACATATGGGATTGTTATCGGTATGATGTTGACCCATTAGAAAGGTGAGAATTGTGACTTGTTCCTTAACTCCTTGCTAGGTCTCCATTTTTTGACATTAAAGATAAAATGAGATGTCTCCTTCAAGAACATGATATTCTATAACATTAACTTTTGAATTGAACACTAACCACAAGTGACTATTTTATATCTTATAAATTCTCCCAATCATATCTATCTTCAAGATGTACCGCAAGCATAATATTAGCTTAAGATTCTCCTCTTATCATCATGAGATATTTTCCCTCACAATGAAAACTAAGTAAAATGACGAGTAACCATGCTATTTGAGAAACAAACCCATAGTCTAAGAGTGAGTGTTGGGTGACATATATGTGTTCAAAATGTTTATAACTAACATTGTTTTTGCAAATTTATGGCAATTGAAATGTGAATCAATTAGTTTACTATTATTATAAGATTTTCATGCTACGTAATAGAGTTGTAAAGTTTTGAAAAGATTTGATTCATACCTTACATGTTAATTCTATTCAAACCAATGTTATATCTTTCATGTGATTAAGTCTACTTGTTATAAGATAAACCCAAAACCTAAAGTGAGTCATCGGGGTAGTTGTGAACAACTAGGTGGATGTTGCAAATTATTATGAGGCTTTTTTCTTGTTATGGTATGACACAAAGTATAATTTGTACTTTGAAAGATAATTATGAAGGATCTTAGGGATGTGAGTTGTTGTGAGGATGCAAAACGATCATATTCCATTTTTTGAGAAGAAATGGTCTCCATTGCATTAGATGTTACCAATGAAATTGAACCTGAAATTGTTGAAGGTTGTACCATTTGGCTTGATCAGCATATGGCATGGTCTTGACAATTCCAAACAACTAATGTGTGCCATGGTAGGTGTGGGTGTTTTTCACTTCGATAATCTTCTCCTTATCTATAGGTCGAAATGTTTAGGGTCCAAATTTTGGGATGGTGTGTCACTATGAGTTCAAGAAGTGGTTGGAAGTAAGGGGGTGCATGCCTAAGTAAAAGGTAGATCAATAATAATGTTGTTTTGAAAATAATGGTGCAAATACCATAACGTAGAGGCTTGATATTCTGATGTGGACATTTGAAGCATTCTTTTTGAAGATACAACCAAATTATATTGCTATCTTGGAATGCATGAAAAATGTGATGGTCACCATGATGCTCTTTATATTTCTATCATGAGTAAGAGAAAATCCATTGAAATTGTTAATAAACAAATATATGTGGCATAAAAAAATTTCATATTTGTTTCCTTTCATTTCTTGTGTATGTGATTCAATGTATGTCGGTTTGTTTTAGGAGATGTGTAGAGGTGTCACTAGTTGGAACCCAAAATATGTCTGGAATGGATTATGCCCCATAGAAATGGTAATAGATCTATTGGTGGCATGTTGGAAGTAAATAAATTTATCATCCCAAGTGCAAGTATGTACATTGTTGTATATGTGCGAACATGAACTAGAGTGTGGTTGATAACTTCGACTTGTCCATCTATCGAGAATTAAATGATGTCGAATGATCAAGTTGTGTATCTATTAATTTCCATAGTGTTTTATAGAAATGGAAAACTAAATGATGATTGTGGTTAGACACAATGGATGTTAGGAGCCCAAAGTGGACCCATACATAGGTGAAGAAAATCTCAATTGGTGCTAACTAAATCAATTTTTTTCCCGCAAGGAACCATGACAACCATATTCTAACAAGTGTCCACTATAAAAATAACACCTCATGTAGGCACTTTTTAATAGGTATTCCAATCATGAAATGTTGGAATTTGAGGATTCTAATAAATACGGATTTATTCAACTTACATATTACATAATGTTACAATAAATATTTAAATAAAGATTACATAACATACATTAAATAAAGAAATACTTACAAGAAATAAATAACACGGGTGACACATAGTATTTATAGTGGAAACCCCCAATAGGATAAAAACCACTTTAAAAATAACCTTTTACTTTAGAGAACTTATTTTACATCCAGTAAGATCACCTCCTCCTTAGAACCCTATTTACCAAGGGTAAAACCAAATCACTTGATTTACACACCTTTGATATATTTCCGAATATATCAAATGAGGACCTAAAGTCATTTTTATATAAGGTGATCGGGTATGTCTCCCGACCCACCTTTTCAACCTAAATGGTTGACACATATACCTAGGTGAGTGTATTTAATAAATATAAACATAAATGATTCACATTATTAAATACTTACCTAATGTATATTACCTAGGTATGAATATTTAATAATAGAAAAGTATTTCATATTATTAAATATTTAACCTATATAATAGTGATGGACCCATATTAATTAAGGGTTGGCTAGACCACTTAATCATTATGTTCCAACACTCCCCCTTAATGTTAAGTGGGATAACATATGCCAATAGATTACCTTCCCGTGGTACACTATAGGATTTACAATCCTTAAACCATAAAGGTTTTAGGCTAGCATATCAGGTGAAGGAATTATAACACCTTCATCATACTCAAGTTACCTTTTAGTACAAAAGGATTTGGAATCCCAAAGATCATCCCATGATCAGTGGCTAAGTATGATTTGTGAGTTTTACATATTCTCACAGGTTCTCATAAAAGGTTATTGAACCCAAGCATATAGGAGCCTTTTATAACCAAGGACCTCCTTAATAATATGCTTGTACTAGATGTTTACCAGTAAACTCAATAGCACTAAAGAGTTTACTGAAGACCACCTTTAAGATATTTCTACACTTCTTTCTAAAAAAGAAGCCGAGGAGGTATACATGCCCAAAGGTCTTTTTTACACTTGCCCAAAGGTCTTTTACAAAAACCAAGTTCCATTAGGAGGTGACATTGTCATGCACACTCCCCCTCAATGGAAACTCCGACAATCCAATATTTTCACGAAAGTGACAAAACTTTACAACACTCAGGGGCTTTGTGAAGATATCAGCAACCTGCTCTTCAGTCGACATGAACTTGAGATCTATCTCACCACTTAACACCTTCTCATGGATGAAGTGTATATGTATCTCAATGTGCTTCATCCTCTGATGTTGTACTAGATTATGTGCAAGAGATATGGTGCTTTGGTTTTCATGAGAACAAAGGAACACTATGTGGATCCTTCATCTTTATCTCATCGAACAACCTCTTTAGCCATAGAGCCTCTTTTGCAGCTTCCATTGCACTTCTATACTCAACTTCTATTGAAGAGATAGAAACAATTGGCTGCTTTTGTTACACCAAGTAATGGCACCTACACCAAATTTAAACACATAACCAAAAGTAGATTTTCTATCAATACATCACCAACATGATCAGAATCAAAAAATCCATATAAGTTAGCATTTTCATTCTTAGTATAATGTAACCTATAATTGATTGTACCTTTAATATATCTAAGAATCCTTTTTTGCAAGATTCCAATGATCTCTATAAGGTTCTTGCATAAACCTAGAAGTAATTCCTACTGCATAGGAAATATTTGGTCTAGTGATAGTTAGATATATCAAACTACCAACTAATTGCCTATATAAAGTAGGATCAAATTTTTCACATGCAGGTTTAGGATCAATTTTCAATCCAACTTCCATAGGAGTAGAAATTGGTTTACAATCAATCATGTTAAACTTTTTCAATACATTGGTTACATATTGTGCTTGAGAAACAACAATAGAATGTTTATCTTGAAATACAACCATGCCAAGAAAATGATGTAAGAGACCTAAATCAATCATTTCAAAGTATTGTTTCAATTTTTCTTTAATTCTACAAATTAAAGTAGGATTATCACCAATCATAAGCAAATCATCAACATATATACAAATAATGATAATATGTGATCCTTCTTGCTTAATGAATAGATCATTGTCAGAAGAACAATTAACAAATCCTAACTATTTAAAGAAAGAATTAATTTTTCGCATACCAAGCTCTAGGAGCTTATTTTAAACCATACAAGGATTTTTTCAATTTACAAACATAGTTTTCTTTACTAGTTTCTTCAAATCCTTTAGGTTGAGACATGTAAAGTTCTTCTTTTAAATCACCATTCAAAAAGGTATTTTTCACATCCATTTGGTGGATTTCCCACCCAAATTGAGCGGCAATTGAAAATAAGGTCCTAACAATACTCATTTTAGCTATAGGGGAAAATGTCTCAACATAATCAATACTAAGTTTCTGAGTGAAACCTCTAGCAACAAGTCTAGCTTTATGTTTGTCAATACTACCATCTGTATTATATTTTACTTTGTATAACCACCTAGACCCTATAATACTTCTTTTCTCTGGAGGTGGAACCAACTCCCATGTTTGATTTTGAATTAGGGCATTATATTCAGCTTACATTACATTGATCCACTTCTCATCCTGAGAAGCTTCTTCAAAACTTTATGGCTCAAGTTCATACAAGGTCATTAATGCATGGTATGTATGATGGCTTTTGGTCATTTTCCTAAGATCAATAGGATTAGAACTCTAACACAGATTGAGCCCATTTTGGTTTCTTAACTAGGGAGTTAGGAGATTTAGAAGCATCTATAGTATCAACACAAGAAACATCATCATGACCATTTACTATATTCTCAATATCAGAATCATAACCATTATTAGAAATATTGATAGAGTTAGGAACATCTTTACCATTATCAGATGAACAAAAGCATTTTTCCAAAACCACCACATTGCGGTTTTCAGTTACTTCCCTTTTACAAGGTTGTAAATCCTTAGACCCTGCAGTGTTAATACCATATCCAATGAAAACACAAGAGAAAGAAGTCATATCAAGTTTCTTTCTTTTCTTTTTAGGAATGTATAAAGAAGCAGGACTACCAAAAACTTTTAGATGAGAAATATCAGGTTTTTGATTTGACCATTTTTCTAAAGGAGTTAAAAGATGAATAGCTTTGGTAGGAACCCTATTTAGAATGTAGACTACTTTGTGTTCATTGTTTTCGCCACAAAAATTTGGGAAGACTAGCAGAATGAAGCATAGTGTGAGACATATCTAAAATAGTCTTATTCTTACGTTCTACAACACCATTAGATTGGGGATAATGAAGAGAAGTTAATTCCCTTTTAATACCACAATCAATACAAAAAAATCAAATGCTTTGCTAACATATTCACCCCCATTATCTGTTCTAAGTCTCTTAATTTTATAATTTGAAGAGTTTTCAATAGATGCTTTAAATTCCTTAAATTTCCCTAGTACATCAGATTTATTTTAAAGAAAATATGACCAAATCATCTTAGTGAAATCATCAATGAAAGTCACAAAGCATATAAAGAGCCATTTAGTGAATCTACTTCAAGAGGTCCTCTCTAGCATCACTATGAATAAGTTCTAGTGGGGAAAATGAACACTCTTCAAGATATGAGTGAAAGGGTTTAGTGCTTTGTTTTGAGCGTAAATACCCTTCACATGCATCATGAGAAGAAGACAACAAAGGAAAACCTTTCACAAGATTATATCTATCCATTTCATATAAACTTGTATAATGAACAGTCCTAATATTTCATGCCATAGTTTTGAATTATTTAAACTTTGAGAAACAAAATAGGATGTAGAATGGAAATCATAAAAAATATATAGACCATTTCTTTGAATTCCTTCAGCTATTATATTATCATTACTATCCTTGATATACCAAGTATCTTTAAAATTTTGAATATGTAAACCATTTTCCCAATTGAGAAGACCTTTGCCCATTTTTCAACCCGAGCTTAGGAACAAATAAAAATATAAGGGTGACTTATCAAAGTTATAAAAATTATTATAAAGTGCTTATAAAAATAAAATAAAATTATTAAAGCACTTATATTAATTTATTTAGCTTAATAAAAAATAAATTGTAATCCCTATAGAAAATACGATTTGCCTTAAGGGGCAAAAATCATTGTAAAGGGATTTATTATATTTTAATCCTCCTAGAAAGGATAATGGTGACTTGGGCCAAAGGGATTAATGAAGCTTAGGAAGATACATAATTAATTTATGTATTTTCCCTAGAGAAATGCGACTTGCACTTTAGGGAAATTTTGTTGGGAAAAACATTTAATATGGGAAAATATTAAATTTTGCATAGGAAAAATCATGTGAGCTCATTGGCTAGTTTTGGAGGTTGGTTGTTGGCTCTTTTCCTTTGAAAAAAAAGAAAGTCGACTTGCCTCTTTTATATTCTAGATTTTTATATGATATTTCTCTTGCATTTGAGCTTTGAACTTTTGCAAATTATATTCTAAGACGAAAAACCTTAGTTTATACCTCTTGTGGACGAAAACCCCAAAAGTTCTCTTATGGGGAAGAAAACCCCAAGGATTGAGAGGGTTTTTCACTCAAAAATTCCCATTGATGGTAATCAGATTTTGGTGTTATTTTCAGTCATTTCCAAGTAGTGTAATTTGAAGGCATTTGAGGAATAAAATTACAGCAGTTCATCTTCTATTGGATCGACCCGGTTGGGGCAGATTTGGCTTTGTATTTTGGAGGTATTTAGATCTACATTTTAATTATTAAACCATCTACATATTTTTGGGAAATAAGCCATTTAGTTTCATAATTTTTCAAAAGGGTTTTTTAGTTAGTTTTATAATCATATTTCAGATCTGATTTATGAGTTGATTTGGCATCCACAAATTCTGATTTTTATATGAATGAGTTCCTAAAAATATAAACAATCATCCGGGATAGAGAAAATAATTTTTGGGGCTCATTTGATGCCCTAAATGTGTGGGCCGTAAATAGTAGGAGGGTATTATCTACATGTTTGGTAAACTAAATCTTATTATTTGGTTTACATCATCTTGTTCCTTGTATTTTTCCAAGTTCGGGCATATGTCATTTGCCTAGATCGGAGTTGTGTAAGAAGAAAGTTATGTTATCTTGAAGATTGCAGCAGTTAGGGTTTCAAATACAAATTATTTTCCAAGCTGTTGTAAAATTTCATTTTTGCCATAAATTTTCCAAGGTTGTTCCAAGGGTTTGGGAATAAAAATAATTATCATGATGCTGATTTTGGGTGTGTTTGCATATAAAAATAATTATTTCTCATGCAATCCGCTAAAAGTATATTTATTATTTTGTGGGAAAATCTCATATTTGGGGAAAAGATCTATGGGGATCTTTCAAATAGCCAAACCATCATGAGTTAATTGAGAACATGATAAAAGGTTCTTTTTGAGCTTAGGAACAAATAAAACATTATTCAACACACCATTAGCAAATTTTACTTTCCCTTTCTCTATTGCTTCTAAAGATGAGTTATCACCAAGATACACACGTTCATTGATTTTCACAACATCAAATAAAGAATTTGAAACACCAGTCATATGATTTGATGCACCTAAATCTAGAATCCATTCAAAATTAGAGGAAGAATACAACACAACATATAATGCAATCATTTTAGGAATATCATTAGAGCTATCATTTTTCCTTAAATTGTATTTTGAAGAAACAATTTGTTTTTTATTTTTATGGATAGGTTTCTTAGTTTTGCAATCTTCCTTTTTATGTCCAAATTTACCACATTTGTGACATTTACCACTAAAGCTAACACGATTGATCAGAAGAAAAACTTTTCTTATCAACAAAAGAAGATTTAGATCTAAATTTTTGATCTGAGAAGGGCTTGTGAGGTTTGAACTTTGAATTCTGAGAAAGAAGTGCCTGAGAGGCATTCTCCTTAGAGTCAAAGTTCATCATCACTTGCTCTTCCTGTATCAAAAGTGAACTCAAGGTATTTAAATCAGGTAGATCATTTTCATTTTGATATTTAGAGTTCAAGATAGAAATAAAATTCCTAAATATTTCATGTATATTTAACTGAACAATAAAGTAGATTAATTTTTCACCAATTAAATCACAATTGCATCCATCTAATTGTGCTTTAATATTTTTAATTTTGGCTAAGAAATTAACTACTTTTTCATCTCCTTTCATAGGAGTTGTAAGCAATTCTAAAACTAATTTAATAATTTTAGATAAACACGTACCTTCATGCATGGATTCTAGTTGTGTCCATACCTCTTTCGGATGTTCAATATTACCAATGTGTAGAAGGTACTCATCATTCACATTACACAAAATCATGGAAAGAGCCTCATGCATTCGTTTGCGAGAATGCATTCATGTTATCTATAGTTGCTTGACGACCGGTGGGAAACCTTAGATCCAGAAACAATTGTCTAGAGTTTCCTCACCATAAGTTCTGATTTGACCTTGATCTTCCAAATGTTGTAGTTGGTCCCATTCAAGATCTGGGTTTTGTCAAGATAGAAATAGTTGGACGTCATTGTTTTCCTGAACCTATAAAACACACCCCATTATAATATACAATGTACCACAAAGTTAGATACATTTTTATAAAAAAACAACACTTTTAATAGAAACAGATCTAAATTTTATAGATCTACATAAAATATTTAATCATAACTAATTTTTTCATTACAATGCATATTAATTAACCTCCCATGATCAAAATAATAACCCGCAATATAAAGGGCTTTGCATTATACCCCAGACTTATATATATATATATATAAATTATCTAACCATATATAAGTGAAGAAGAAACCCTTAAGAATGTAAAATAACTTCAAATTTTATAAAAAAATAATGTAGACAAAGATCCGACAGCTTAAATTTGACGTCTAAATGACCATCATACTGCCTTATGTTTGGTCTGTCATGATGGTCATTTGACCGTCAAATTTAATGGAGTCAAAACTTGCTGTGTATTTCCATAATTTCTTCTTCTATATAATATTAAGGAGGTTATATTTTAATACATTATATTAACCTATTATAATTTATAATGTAAAAATATATTCACTTTTAAAAAGAGGTATATAGTTTATATAATGTAAATAAAAAACAACATATAGTCTATAAAAAATTATAAACTATAGTATATATACTTTTTAAAAAAATAAACAACCATTATTATGGGGGGAAAAAAAGATTTAAAACATTTACCAAGCCATGTAATTTTAAATTCTACATAAACCTTAGAATTTACAGAGGAGACAACATTTTTCACACATCCAATGGAAAAAATTCAAATCCTATTTTGATGGAGCTTTGTCTCCTCCTTCATTTACCATTGACAAAATTCAACCTGCACATATTAAAACTATAGAAAAAAATATTTCAAATATTTTACCCTTACCTCTACACAAGTTTTCATGGAAGGTAAGAAGTTTCCAAATTTTCCACCATGTGATTCTTGATTTCACAAAGTAAAACTTTTAGGTTGCACTTATTTTAAATACCCTTCCGGGTTGGTTGAAAAAACCCGTACAAATTAAATAAATAAAATATAAAACATTTGCTCTTAATTTATTTAATTTATTTTTCGGAAGGTTGAAAAAAACCGTACAAATTAAATAAATAAAATATAAAACATTTGCTCTTAATTTATTTAATTTACCTTTCTAGGTTGGTTGAAAAAACCCGTACAAATTAAATAAATAAAATACAAAACATTTGATCTTAATTTATTTAATTTAAGTTGGTTAAAAAACTAGTACAAATTAAATAAATAAAATACAAAACATTTGATCTTAATTTATTTAATTTACCTTGCTCTATTACCATGTTAGAATTTGAGGATTCTAATAAATACATGATTTAATCAACTTACATATTACATAATGTTACAATAAATATTTAAATAAATATTACATCATAACATAAGTAAATAAAGAAATACTTACATGAAATAAATAACACATGTGACACAATATTTATAGTGGAAAATCCCAATAGGGTAAAAACCATTTTAAAATAACCTTTTACTTCAGAGAACTTATTTTACATCCAGTAAGATCACCTCCTCCTTAAAACCCTATTTACCAAGGGTAAAACCAAATCACTTGATTTACACACCTTTGATATATTTCCCGAATATATCAAATGAGGACCTAAAGTCCTTTTTATATAAGGTGATCGAGTATGTCTCCCGACCCACCTTTTTAACCTAAATGGTTGACACATATACCTAGGTGAGTGTATTTAATAAATATAAACATAAATGATTCACATTATTAAATACTTACCTAATGTATATTACCTAGGTATGAATATTTAATAATAGAAAATTATTTCATATTATTAAATATTTAACCTATATAATAGTGATGGATCCATATTAATTAAGGGTTGGCTAGACCACTTAATCATTATGTTCCAACATGAAATACATTTTTAAGAATTCCCATGGTTTGGATGGAACCATAAGAGGTATGTATAATCCCAACTTCTTATTCATTGTCTTGACGATGCAACAAGGAAATTATGACTTGATGTAGTGCTCCACGTTTGTGCACATCCATGACCAATATAAATGTCATCAGCAGTACAACTAGTCTTATAACATCAAAGATCCATGATATCTTGGGTTAGTTTTCCTCCCAAATGAGTCTTTGACAAGGAACACCATAAAGTACAAAAATATGGCCAATATTTTAAAGAATCTTGTAATCCAGTACAATATTTTGTGAAGTCCTTGTCATTTGAGTAGGTAGATACCAGTCTAAAAATTTGTGGCCATGTGTGTCAAAAAGTGTGACGAGTGCTCGTATCTGTAGTTGACTTAGACAATTTGTTTCATTGTTGTCATTTTCCTTCTTATGATTGATTAGGAGATGGAATCGTTGAAGGTAAGTCATCTATTTCATGTGTTGTGCATTATCCAGCTTGTTTTTCATTTGTGGAAATTGAATCCATTGCTTGATTACAAAAAAAAATCATAGGTAGAGTACCTTTCCACTATGTCGTTAAACGTCAATGTGACCTCTTAGTGGTAGGTGATTGGATGTACATGCTACATGAGTATTGCACAAGTGCATAATCAGTTGCATTGGTGTGAATTTCAAAGGAGTGTGTAACATATGAAATTCTAAGAATAAGTGTGTTCAAAGGTGTTTCTTGTTAACATTGAAAACATGGTTTTGTGCGTAATTACAATCAATGCACATGATTTTGTTGAGCAACCAAGAAATGTGTGAGAAATCAAGGATGAACTTTATGCATAAATTTGCAAGTCTAAGAAATTAATGTAACTTTGTGAGGTTGCATGGAGTAGGAAAATGTAAAATCACTTTGATCTTACATGGATATACATGTACCATTACTTGGTTAGTGATGAAGCCAGTATTACATCTAAGGTTGAATGAACAATTCACTAAGTTTTATATAACTTGTGTTTGTGCAATGTCTAGGATGCATGTAATTTACTCCACATGCTCCTCCCAAGCCTTGTTGAAGATGATATTATCATCCAAGTAGATGATGATAGTGCCGAGGAAGGTTTGAAATAGGCCATCCATTAGTTTCATGAATGTGATAGGTGTAATGGTCAAGCCGAAAAGCATAATCAACAATTTACAAAATCCTTCACTTGTCTTCAAATATCTCTTCTAGACATCTTTAGGATGAATTGGCACTTGGTGGTAACAAAGCTTGAGTTCAATCTTGGTGAAGCATTGTGCACCTTATATCTGATCCAATAGATCCTTCATGTGAAATAGTGGATACTTATTCTTCACTATGATATTTTTAGTGTGTGAACTAGACTATGTAAAGTTATCATGTCCAGTCTTTCTTACACCCTAGAACTATCAAAGCTATTGCAAGGAAATAGTTTATCTTAATATTTACCTAATTGAATAGCTCTTATATTTGGCATAAGAATTCATCATCTCGCATAGTGATAAGTGGGATAATGAGCTATTTGGAAGAGGTAATTTAGATACTTGATCAATGTGGTATTTTTTATGAAATGTGATGAAAGGAATTTTAGTTCCATGAGGACTTAACAATAGCTCTTTAATAACTTTTCAACTTATTATTGTCATGATGATGTGGGTGTAATGAGATGCTACTAATTATTATTTCCTCTCCCTCATAGGTGTCATTTAAGTGTGTAGCTATATGTATTTATGAATTTTAAAGGAGTGTGCAATGTTTTGCATTACAAGAATAAGTATTGTGTATAAGAATTACTTGAGAACCTAAAAGCATTTTTTGTGCGTAAGTCTAATGATGATTGGATTTGGATTGTGTGATCTAGTTGAGTGGTGAAGAAATTGGTGAGAAACAATAAATGAACTTTCTGTACATTAAAATTTTTGTGAGTTTGAGAAATCTCTACAACTCTATGAGGTTACATGGAGTAGGAAAATTATGAAATCTATAAAATCCTTCATGTGTCTTGAAAGTTGTCTTCTAGATGAATTTATGATGGATTGGGACTTGGTGGTAACCAAACTTAAGATTGATCTTCATGAATTATTTTCCACCTCGTAGTTGATCTAAGTGATTTTTAATGCACGATAGTGGATATTGGTTCTTCAAGATGATCTTAGTGAGCATGCAACTGGTTTGTTCATAGTTGTCATGTCCCATCTTTCTTAGGTGCTAGAACTATCGTGCTACCGCAAGGTGAATAACTAGACTTGATCTTTCCCTAATGAAGGAGATATTGTATTTGGCATGAGACTCCTTGAGCCTCCCATAATGTTATGTAGGACAACAGGTATTTAGAAGAGGGGATCTAGTGACAAAATCAATAAAATGTGCTTTATTATGTAGTGTATTGTAAAGATTTTTGGTTTTGTGAAGACTTCATCGTGTTTCGTTGGTGTGTTTTATTTTCCACATCATTAGGTGATTCATCTCACTTAGGTGAGATCATAGGTCCACATGTCATTTAGGTGTCATTATGAGATTCTTTTACACGTCAGTGTGTCAAGTGCATCATATGCATCATTAGGGAGTTACACTTCTATTCTGGGAATGTAACTCCCCCTCTCCACTTGAGTTTTCATGATTGCAGCATTGAGGGTTACTCAATACCTCCTATATGTACACCCCTTTGGATCTATGAGATAGAGAGATTTTGTGGATTGTAATGAGGTTATGCCCATATTTCAAATCTTTACATGCACATTTGGTTGATGCTTTGCTCCTCCCGATATCTCTTCACACTTTGTCATTCGCACATCTATTGATGTGTATGTCTTCCCTCATGATCCTCACATTTTGGGTTTGAACCCTCTTACATGGTATCGAGCTCGGGATAGGAATCGTGTTTCTCACCTCAATTTCTTATGCAATCTCTCCTTTGCATGTGCTCTAATTTCATTTTTAAGGATTCTATTGTCTTGATGCAATCTCAATTTGCATTTTTTGAGGTTTTCGATTAGCTTTACTACCTGTGTTGGAGTTCTCTAAACAGGTCTTCGGCCATTCGAGTGTTATCTCCCCTTGTTGTCTTGGCTCGTGATGTGTTCTTTTATGAACTTCTACATATTACATTGGCTTGTGCACTTGGATATTGCACATTCTATTGGCTCATGCCATCTAAGATTCATGGTTTTCTAGCTTTTACATGTGGTCTTTAGAGGTGATTTGTAGTTTTTGGTGTTGTTTGAGGGCTTAGATCTGAGTTTCAGTATCAGGTTTGCATCTAATCTTTGTCTGCTCAAGTTCCTCTACAATGGGTTGGTCATTTGCTTTGTCTTGGCTCTTCATACTCATGCATTGGATTTCAACTCTTTTTCTCGAAGCCTACCACTTCCCTTCAACTCATGACCTGGCTTCTCCATTCTGTCCACCTCATCATTCCTTCTCTGCTCTCCTGAATCGCATGAGTTTTATTGTGACTGCTTGGCATTTAAGTCACTAATTGGTTGTTGCATTGGTTTGGATCGACAACTCAAATTATGCTCTTGTGTGGACATGTTTGCATTGGATTTTTGGGATTTTCATTGTGCCTTGATCCATGACCACAGGCTCGCTTAGTAATGTGGGGTTCATTGGAAGTTTTCGTGCGTTTTTGTGTGTAGTTGACCACCCTAGCCTTGATTTACATGGTTTGTCTTCAAGTTTCTCTAACTGAGCCCTCTACTCACATCCATCTACTTCTACTTTGTGCACGCTTCATCCGGATGATTGGATCGGTCTAGCCTGTTGGCACCTTCATTCTCACGTTGGTTCACTAGCTATTCACATTTTGGTTGCTCAACCTTCAACCATTCGTGCTGAGTCCTCTCGTGCCTAGCTATTTCAGAACTCTCACCTAGTTGGTTATCTACTTCACGTTCGTGTCTTTATCCTGGTTTGACATCCTCCATTTTGGTTTCGTTGAAATCTGCATGCTTCATCAAACTCAACCTTTGCATTGAATCTCGGTGCTTCCACTCACCGGCCCTTACAAATTCATTCTCACTAGTAGAGGATTTTGAGGATATTCTGACAGCTCAATGGTTATACTCTCACTTGGAGCACCCCCCAGCTCGACACAATCCACTAGCAGCTCCAACTTCATACATGTGGCCATACAATCAATCATGCAGCGTTATACGTGAATCCGTGCCTTGAAACACTAGCTCCATTTCCTTTTAGACTTGTTTAGCACTTAAAACAATCCAATTTTTGATGTTTTAAGGATAAAAACATTCATGCTTGGCATTGTAATATTTTTTGGGACCTATTTTTCTTATATTTAATGTCCTTCATTTGTGTGTCAAAGACGGAGGGCGAGGTCTAAGATTGGCAGAGGCTAATTCCCCCTTGTAAGAAAAACAAACCCTACCTAAAATTTGATGTCATTTCTAATGAGTACACACACGACACCCTTTATAATCATTTTGGGCACTTTTTTAATCCATTTGTAGGGCTTATTGGCATTTTCCATTAGTTGTGGGAATCATTTTCTTGCTATAACTTTTGACTCACTTCTCGGTTTTGAGCGCTTCTTTAGTAAAATTTACATGATTTTTCACACATTACGTGATGGGATTGTCATTTTTTAAATGCACTACTTTATAAAGTGCCACATTCTAGGGGGTCACTATTACTCTTAGGTGTTGTATTACACACAAATGCATTATTTTTGAGTTTGACGTTTTGCATTTGTGCACCTTGCACTTTTGATTCCGCATCATAGATGGTGATCTTTCCAAACTTGAGCATCATATGATCACCTTAAAACCTCCATCACTTCTTCTTGGGAGAGAGAACTATTCAGCATGGCATGCTTCTATGGAATGCTACTTCACCTACAAGGGTCTTTCACACTTCTTGCTTGGGATAGTTCCTGCACCCACTAATCATCATCATCTTGACAAATTTATCAACACTTGCGACCATTTTTTTGGTCACTTGATGATGCATGTCTCCCCATCTCTTTGGTTTCACGTGGCAGACTCATATCCACCCCACCGTGTCTGGAGAATTCTTTAGTCCCTCTATGGAGACCCTTCACATAATGCCACCATTATTGTTGTTATTAATTTAGTTGTCTCCTCTATTTCTTCATGTGATGATAGTTCCACTGATACAAATTTGCTTGGTTCTACTTTTGATGACAAGGATTGTGCACCCATTTCTGATGTCAAGAGTACTATAGAGGAATCTTCTCCTCCTCCTCTCACTATTCCAGAGAGTGTTGACACATCCCACATCTCATCAGATATTGAGCAGTCTCTATACAGTCTCATATAGTCATCACACCCACCTCTTTTCCACCTTCAAGTGTGTGAGGCCCCTTTCACTCCTCTACCTTCATTAGATGACTCATACCTATCTGACATCGCTCTTCTATTTGTTGAGCCCCATCATTGGGATGAGTGTCGCGTAACTGGTGGTCATCTCTTTCAGAGTCCACTTGTGATGCACTATAGGTTCCTCATCCATCTATAGGTATTTCAAAGGAGTTCATCATCTCCGTTGTTGGGAGTGCCCCTTCTGGGACTCTTACCACTTCCACTTTTCCGAAGACCTTCATTGATCCACCCTTACTTTTGGATCCATTTTCTTTTGTGGAAGATGTTTTTTTGCCTTCAAATCAGTTGGACATCCTTTCTATAGGTGTCCAACCTTCCTACTCTAATAGTTCTACACTCATGACATTACCTTTGGTTCCTTCACTCTCACTTACTAGACCTATGTCACACTTTCATGGACCAGACTCAAAGTTCTTCATGTTGCTGCATTTGATTTCCTTCGTGGAGTGGGTAGACTTTGAGCACATCATTTCTTTCCTTCCTAAGGGTAGGCACACAGTTTGCTGTGGATGGCTCTTCTTAAATCCAGAGGAAGAGGATCTCATCATCAAAATTCTTCTGGGAGACTTCTTAGAGTTGTAGAGTTCAGATCTATCCATGGCATCTTCTGCATCCCTCTCATCTCCCTCTTCTTCTCTCTTCTTCATCTTTCCGAGAGATTTCCCTTTTGTACATGGGTACCTTTTCAAGCTAGTCTATGGCCAGGACCCATCTTTAGCATCTTTCTTAGATTAGAGAGTGTTTTTTTCTCTTGTGGTGGATGTTTTTCCCACTAGGTTTTCCTTCACTGCTTGGGACTTCTTTTTTGTGCATGGGTACCTCATCGGGCCTTATGGTGAGACCCATTTCTCATTTCGACTTTCTACCTCATCTTAAGTTACTGATGAAGGGGGTTTTGGTGTGTGTTATTTTCCACAACATTAGGTGAGTCATCTCACTTAGGTGAGATCATAGGTCCACATGTCATTTAGGGGTCATTATGAGATTCTCTTACACGTCGGTGTCAAGGCCATATATGTCATTAGGGAGTTAGACTTATATTATGGGAATGTAACTCCCCCTCTCCACTTGAGTTGTCATGATTGTAGCACTAAGGATTACTCGGTACCTCCTATATGTACACCCCTTTGGATCTATGAGATAGAGAAAGTTTGTGGATTGTAACGAGGTTATGCCTGTATTTCAAATCTTTGCATGCACATTTGGTCGATGCTCGCTCCTCCTGAGATCTCTTCACATTGTCATTCACACATTCGTTGATGTGTATGGCATCCTTCATGATCCTTGTGTTTCAGGTTTTGGACCCTCTTACAGTTTCTTTTGTAACTTGTCAAGTTAATGTTGTTACAATGATGTGGGCATGACAGATGTTTCCAATGCTTTCTTCATCTAAATTAACCATGAGTAACACTAACTTATACATGTGTGAGATGAGTTTTTCCATGGTTTTAGCAAATACCAAGGCAATTTGGTCCCCAATGAGGACTTAAAGAGATTGAAGAATTGATCTTTGATACAAAAATTCAAGGATTCTCTTAATATGTAGCATCATGGTCATATAAGTAGGTCCTTCCCAGTAGTATTTCACATACCTCAAGAGGTGTGAAGTCACAAGTGACATTTTCCTTCTTTGGATTGAATTTATACTAAATAACACATCCAAGAAAATATGGGTGAGGATCCCTGAAAGTAGAAAGTGAAAGACATCAAGTTTCATCTTGAGAGTTGATGTTATTTTGACTCCCACTCTTGATGACAACATGTAGATGTTTTCTTTTACCCAAAACTTCATGTAAAAGGCATACTTGTTCCTCAAATGTATTGATGAAATGGCGTTGGTGCCTAGAAAATTTCTATCTAAGTTTTTCTATTAGTTTTTATAAGATTCAATATAGATTATGAAAGAAAATATAATTGTGTGTTGCATTCAATATCATTGTAGGTGTGCAAGCAATATTGATGACAATAGTTTTCACATGTATTCTTCTTTCCTTTATCTAAGTTAGAATATTTAGAATCCTTCGGGTTTTTTTGGGATGCCTTTCTAAGGTTTCTCACTTATGTATGAAACATTCTTTGTGTTTTTACAAAGGGTTTGAGATGGTGCATTGTGGATTGGTTGGATCTTGGGTGTGTCATTTAATGAAGATGTGAAGCACTACTTCATCTTGAAATTATCTTTGATATTTACAGCATCGTGGTGTGCATCACCCAAAGAATCGAATGCAATAACTCCATCTTGGATCGTAGATAAGGTGAGAATCTATTGATGTACTTCAACACCTTATGTTATTCCAAGATTTCCTAATGTAGCCACAAAATGTATTCATGGAATTGAGTGTAGTCTTCAACTCGATTCCTCATGTTGTCACAAGTGTTAGAACTTTATTTATTCATCCTCATAGTGTCTTAGGGGTAATACTCCTATAGATCATTGACAAAATATTCCTAAGTCTAGACGGGCTATAATTATATGTTGCATTATGTTTTGAATGTCTCCCACCATTAGGACATTTAAATAGACATCTCAACATCGAGAAGGTGATCTTATCTTTGTCAATAAAATTATTGACTAAAAATTAGGCTTCATGTTGGTGTAATCACTTATACAATGTTGTGACATCAATCTTATCTTCAAACACTAAGGATATCAAGGTTTACTTGGAACTTAAAATGGGTCTAACATATAAATTGCATGTGAGGATGTTGAGAGAAAGATTATGCTCCCATTAGGTCGATTCAAACCATTAGCTCACAAAACTTATCAAATATTTTTTTTGCATTATGCCCGCAAAGTGTCTTGGATGAGATTTTGAATGTTTTGAGTAACCTTTGATTGTCTTTGGGTGTTAGCCATCTTTCTCAGTAACAATGTTATTTCAAGTAGTTTGAAATTGAACTAACTTCTTTGCCCTCTCTCATGTTGCTATTTTGTATTTATATACATAGAGAGGTTAAGAGCTATGCTATGATACCAATGATCCATAACATGAGGCCTAAGATGATGTGTAGATGAAAATCATGTGATAGCTAGAGCAACACAAATTATAGAAACATTCATGTGGGTTATAAAACAACAATGAACCAAACACACAACAATGAAGTGGAAGACTATTTGTGGGAAATGTAACATTTATATATAAATGGTGAATAGAGAAGTATAGATATATAGAAAAAATGAGTAAGACTAAGAGAGTAGGATCTTAAATTAGAATGGGAATGTTTCCTTATTGATTATCTATACTAGTTTGAATGAATACTTAAATAGATGTATGTTAGAGTGAAACCGAACAAGACAATATGACATTCTTCGAGTGAGTGTGAGATCAATCTCAAGAATCTTTCTATATATGAATGACTAGTATGTTACAACACATACAATGATGATGGAAATGATAACTAAGGTATAACTGGTGAGATTTTTGGATAGATGTGTTAGAAAAAATGCGGGAAGATATAATTGAAGAATTATAGATCCACATATTAACAGTTGAGGATTATAGATTATAATGTGCAGACATTTTAACTAGATCTTTTACAAATGCATATAACAGTTAACATATGAATGAAAACAAATATCAATAGATAAAATTAAATGAGACAAGAGACACCATATTTAATTGGAGAAACCCATAGGGAAAAAATCTGTTAGGCATAAAAAATCCATTAAAAATCATTGTCTTATATTAATAATTTATCATTTTAACTAATCTAACATTTCCACTTGTCTCCTTGGTCTCATGAGGTTGTCTAATACTATAAATAATAGACTTTAATGTAATCTCATTGATAATACCTTGTAGTATCTGAAATTGGAGCATAAGTAGTTAAGTATAGATCATTATTATCATTTGGTATCGGAGCTAGTTCTATGAAAAAATTATCTCATCAAAGGAGAGAACATCCAATCCATGAGAGATCATCCTATTTATATAGGATAGGTGAGTGGTTATACCGCTAACATCTCTATTTTCAAAGCTTTGAGAAAGACAGAAAATAAGATTATTAAAAATAATATTTAAGACAAGGGGATTTCTAAGTGGATATCCCCAGATTGACATTAACATTCCCAACACTCCCCCTTAATGTTACAAAGTGGGTAACTTTTTCATAAAAAACAAAAATAGACATGCCAATTTAACCTTTTTCTACAAAAGGATTTACATATTTTTGAATCAACTAGCTGTAAATTGGTAGTGATTCAAAAATAAGCGATGCAAACAAGGGAGATCAATGATCTTCCCATACAAAAATTCTTAAGAACAAGTTCTTTACTTATGAATACTTACATCATATTATGGATCCTTTTATAAAATAAGGCATACCCACAACTAAAGCTTCATTGGGATTTACAAGTAACTTCACATAGAGTGACATGCACATACCCAAGAAGAATAGGAACAAGTTGGATATGAAAGCCGAGAAACTAATATTCATTGGATACGGTGAAGGTGATTATGGGATCCAAAAGCAAAGAAAGTATACACAAGTAGGGATGTTGAGTTCTTTCGAGAAGAAACAAGCAAATGCTCCACCAGCGACTCAACAAACATGCGAGAATACACCTCACTTGTGAAGACAGTGATGAATTTGATGTTGCCCAACCACCGAAGATGATAGTGATGAATTGATAGATGGTGAAAACTTGGATCGTGAAGACATGCCTAATGAGTAAAGTTGCTGGAAATAGTTGACATCTGAAGCCTAGGGAAGCCCCTAAAATGGAAAGATGCCATGGATTCAGTATCACCGCTGATGAAGTTAACAAATACATAAGAGCAGGAAACCCATCGATTTGATGGATATTCACATTTACTTATTACAAAGTGGAGGAAGTATTGGAAGTTTACAACAACCATTAAGAGGTGGAATTTCATGCACACTCCCCCTCAATGGAAAATCTGATAGGCCCAACAAGGCATGAAACTTGTAAAAATTCACAACACACAAAGGCTAGGGATGTGAAGATATCTACAACTTAATCTTCAAATGGAGAATTTGATGTTCTTTCTTGAAGAATAGTGATGAACTTGAGATCAATATCACCATTTAGGACTTTTTCTCGAATAAAATGCATATGAACTTCAATATGCTTGGTCCTTTGATGTTGAACTAGATTCTTTACAATAACAATGTAAACTCTGGCTATCACATAGAAGAGTAGTTTTCGACCTTTCGACGCCCATGTGTAGACTCATCTATCTAACGGTATTTTTAGCCACATGCTGCTTCTTTGGCCGCTTCCATAACACTTTTATACTCTGCCTTAGTAGAAGATATAGACATTGTTTGTTGCTTCTTACTACTCCAAGTGATGGCACTTGCACCCAACTTGAAAATATATAAAAAAGTAGACTTTCTATCTCAGAAGATCACCAAAGATGATCTAATCATATTAACCAAATAATTGTGCATCATTATAAGAAGAATAAAAAAGACCATAATTGATTGTTCCTTTAATATATTTAAAAATTATCTTTTCCATTTTCCAATGAACCTCATAAGGTTCTTACATAAATCTTGAAACTAATCCTACTACATAAGAAATATCAATTCTATTAATGGTCAAATAAATTAGACTACCAACTAGCTTCCTATGCATAGTAGGATCAAATTTAGTATAAGTTGTTTTAGGATCTAATTTAACACCAACTTCAATAGGAATGGCACTAGGCTTATAGCCAATGATGTTAAAGATTCTAATCAAATTCATAGCATACTGAGATTGATATGCAACAATAGACTTATGATCTTGAAATATAATCATGCTAAGAAAATGATTTAATAAACCTAAATCATTCATTTCAAAACATTGTTTTAACTTTCCTTTGATTCTGTGAAACTTGTAATTAATTCATGTCTAACAATTACAATTAGATTTCTATCACTGCTAGTAATCAAAATATCATCAACGTGGAGAACAATAATGATAATATGATTGTTATCAAACTTAACAAATAAATCATTATCATAACAACAGTTAGAAAAACCAAGTTCCTGAAAGAACCTATTAATTTTAGCATACCAAGCTCTAGGAGCTTTCTTAAGACCATAAAAATACTTTTTAAGCTTATAAAATAAGGCATAGACACAAACTTATTTACTAGGTTCTTCAAAACCTTTAGGCTAACTCATATACATTTCTTCTTAATGAAATAAGAGCAAGTCATTCTAGAGTAATCATCAATAAAACAGATATAACATACAAGACTCCACTAAGAGAAGGAACATCAAGTGAACATCTCACATCACTATGAATCAGTTCTAATAATTGAGAGGAATTTGGATCATGATGTTTTTGAAATGGTTGAGCATGTTGCTTACCACATAGGCAAATTTCACAAGTTTCATGACCTATCTTTATCTTAGGAAGACCAACAAAAAGATTCAATCTAGACATATCATATAGGATTTTGAAATTTACATGACCAAGTCTTTCATGCCAAAGTTGAATATCATTCCTAGAAGAGGAAGAAAAACAAGATTCAGACACAAAACCATCAAAGATATACAAGCCATTTTTCTGAATGCTAGAAGCAATAACATTTTTAAACATATCTTTGACATACCACTTATCTTGTAGTAAAAAACTTTATAGTTTTCTTTAGTTAGCTAAGATAAAGACAAATGATTAAACAGATTTTTCAATTGAGGAACATACAAGACATTCCTAATTACACCATTTAAAAGCTTAACATTTCCACAACCTTTTGATCTAATGATTGAGTTATCTCCTAGATAAATATTCTCTTCACATTTAACTACATCTAAAAGGATACCAGGAGTATAATTCATGTTCCTAGAGGCACCAGGCACCACTCAAGAATCCATTCATTTTCATTTGAAGCTAAAAGGGTAGTATACAAAGCAATAGATTGTTCAGCCACATTTGCTTGGGTTTGCTTTTGATTTTTCTTATGGTTATTAGGCTTGCTATTCTTATTATTCTTAGTTGATTTGTTAGTCTTCACCCTACAATCAGACTCTTTATGCCCAAATTTTCCACATTTATTACAAGTACCATTAAATTTGACTTTAAAGTTCTGATTGTTCTTAGAGTTAGTCTTAGGATTTGATTTAAATCTAGATCTTATATTATGCTTTTGACTATGATTGTTATTATTTCTATTATGAGTAGACTTATTAATATGTGAGAACAGAGCTTAAGAAGAAGTCTCTTTTGAATCAAATTTCACCATGGCTCTCTCTCTCTTCATGGATATTAATCTAAATTATGAAGTATAAAGCTTATCTTGAAATAATTCATAGTTGTAGCCATCTAATTGAGCTTTGATGTTCTTAATTTTAGCCAAATAGTTGATAATTTTATCATCCCCATTCATGGGTGTTGTAAACAACTCTAAAACTAGTTTAATAATTTTAGATAACCTATTGCCTTCATGCATGGTCTCTAATTGCTTCCATGCATCTACAGGTGAGTCCATATGACCTATATGCATTAAGAATTCATCTCTAATGCTTTGCAATAGGATGGAAAGATCTTCCTGAGATATCTGAGAGAAGGAGCTAAGGTTTTCAAGGGTAGCTTGTCTCCCTATGGGACGTTTTTCAATACCAGTCACAAGATCCCAGAGCTTTCTAGCCATGAAACAAGATTTTAACCTTACCCTCTAGATACTATAGTTCGTTCCATTTAAAAGTTGAGACTTATCCAATGAAAAACTGGAAGAACTGGCCATTTTTAATGCTCAGATAGAAATGGAAACAAATTCAGCTAAAAATGAGTCAAGGAAGCCAAACAAAGACAAAAAACTAGCTACAAATATTTTTATTAGCTATATGAATGCAATCATCTCAAATTTAGTCAAAAATAGCTTGATTTGGTTGAATTTAAGATTGATTTAACAAGGCTTAGTCATGGTTGAGCTACAGACTTAATTTGGAATCTGTGAGACAAAGAATCTTAGAGAATCCACATAACAAATTAATTTCAGAATATGTGGTACAAATAAAATGATTGAAAAACTACAAGAAAGATAGAATATGACACGTGGAGAGTTAAAATACATGTTGACAGATGAGTGGTTTGACTTTGCAATGTAACCACCAAGACTACTCCAAAATATATATATACATGGATCCTTTTAAATGGCTTGTACTTCACAAGTATACTCAAGACTAATAACTATGAGAAACAAATATATGTGTCACTTTTTAATTAGATTAGACTTTATATAACATAGACTTTGTGAAACAAAGAACTTAAAAACTCGACACCACGAAAACACTAAGACAAGTGTTACTTTTCTTTTATCTCACACTTCATAGTGTATTAGATACAATTAATTAATAAAAATGAACCATATACACTTGTCCTAAATTAAATAGATCACTTGTTCGCACTCGACACAATGTGAAATCAAAGATAGAAAAAAATCAAGAAAATGAAGCCACTTGTTAGAAATTTATTGATTAAAGGCTTGACACTTGGCAGATTTCTACCAAACTTTAAATAAAAATCTTTATTGCGGTTTTGATCGGAATAAACCAAAATTAAAACAAAGGTTTGAAAGAGTTACAACACAGGTGTCATGATTTAAGAAGCTAAGTCAAAGCAAAGAATGAAACCCGCATACACTAGATACGTGTCAAAAAATTGGTTTGTGCTTGCAAATGATAGAGGATGATGAATGTGAAAATAAATGTGTTCGTGTTCAAATGCTATCGGTTCATACTTTACAAAGGCAACTTAAATGACTAAGGAAAACATAAGACACGTGGATCCTTTTAAATGGATCACTTTTTGTAAGATTAACGCACATTGACAAATGTAAAAAGGTGGATTATTTTTATTAGATAACTACCACCACAAAATAAAGACAAACCAAAGCAAAATATGGAGTAATTTATTGGCTCGATTTCACAAATCCAAAAATGTGAAAAGAAGAGATACTTGGAGAAATTTTATTGGTTTACCCTTCGCAAGATAAAAGAAGACCTGACAATACAAAATACGAGCTACTTGGAGCTTTCTTATTGGATCATATTTCACAAATGACAGAGGACAACTAAGTCAAGTCTGACAAGGAGGAGACACACGTAAAGCCCTTATTGGCTTGTGTTTCACAAAGATAGAAAATTTAATTTAGAAGACTGACAATAAGAATTATTTGGAGCAAAATGATTAGCTCAAGCTTTGAAGTCAAAAGAACTTCATGAAAAAAAAAAAATCAAAAATAGACGAATAGAAAAATTCAAATGACACAAAATGATTGGCCCAAGCTTCACAAAGACAGAAACATGTCATATTGAAGCCACTTGGCACTCTAAGAGTGGGTATGGCTTCACAAACATGAAAAAAGGACAAGTTAAGCTATTTGGAGAAATTTAATTGTTCAAACTTCACAAACCGACAAAACGAAGCCAAATGGCAAAAATATTGGATTGGGCTTTGCAAAATCAGATCTAGCAAAAATAAAGATTTATAAAGACATGGTGGATTTAAACGCTCCAAACTAACTAGATCTAAGGAAATATTTTGGGTCCACAATAAAAAAATAACCCTAATGGCTATAAACAAGTGATGAAAACTTAAAATAAGCTTACAGACAATGAATTTAAACCATAAACAACTAAAACTAGATGTAGAAGCAAAGATCAAGCATACAAACAACTCTAACAGGATTTAAATAGTCAATCGACCAATATCCAAGTAATTTTGGGATAAAAATTAGAACTTTGCACCTGGTTTAGCTTGAAGTTATTGGCTAAATTTTTAGGGTTTCACAGATCAAACAATCTTCAAGATTCTTCACTCTTGCAAGCTAGAAAACATCCATATCTAGCTCTGCACACACATAATCACAAGCTCTGATACCATGTTAGAACAAATGCGGGAAGATATAATTGAAGAATTATAGATCCACAAATTAACAATTGAGGATTATAGATTATAATGTGCAAACATTTTAACTAGATGTTTTACAAATGCATATAATAGTTAACATATGAATGAAAAAAAATATCAATAGCTGAAATTAAATGAGACAAGAGACACCAAATTTAAGTGGAGAAACCTATAGGGAAAAACTCCACTGAAAAGCACTATCTTATATTAAGAATTTATCAGTTTAACCCAACACTTCCACTTTGCTCCTCGGTCTCACAGTAACAATAACATACTTTTGTCTCGTTGTATAACAACTCACATAAGTAGCTAAGTATAGATCAATCGGTCTATGAAAAACATTAGCTCAAGAACCCAATCCTGTGAGGGATCATCTTATTTATATAGGATGGGTGAGTGGTTATACCGCTTCAATATTTTCAAAGCTTGTGAAATACCGACTAAGATTATTAAAAATAATCTTTAAGACAAGTGGCTATCCCCACTTGAAATTAATACCCCAAAAAGATGAATTTCACCCTCCCATCTTGGAGGAGTAGTAGTTAGAATTTAACACGTGGAATGTCATTAATATTCTTTAACATGGCCTAGTGTTACAAGTGTCATCTAGTGTGCTTTGCTTGAAATGAGGTGTTGATGAGAGAATGCTACAATATAAAATTCTTTCATAGACCCACGATGGAAACTAGTGCTCTCCTCCTTGTGACATTCCTTCTCATTTGTGGGTTTCTCCTTCCAACCATTGATTCTCCATTTTCTTTGTGTAAAATTATGTAATTTGTTAGTTAACTTCTCCTTGGTCTAAAAACATACTAGTATGCTTCATGTATCATCTCGCAATCTCACCATGATAATCACATCCTATATGTTCAACCACATACCTTTGATATACCATGAAAATTTCTTGCAATACATCTCATGATGACTAATTCAAATGGTGATCTTGTCTGACAATTCCTTTGTGTACTCCACACTTAGCTTTCTTGTCATAAGTTTTATAACCTCTTGAATATGTGTAATTTGGATTGTCCAGTAAAATTTTCCAAATGCTTCAAAACCATCCTCTCTTAGCAAGTCTACTTTTCCTCATTAACCATTTCACTATGACAATCTCAAATGGTGATCCCATAAAACTCCTCCATATATTCCACACTCAACTTCCTCTATCGTAAAGTTTACAACCTCTTCAACAAGTCTAATTGTTAATATCTAGGAAGAAATTTTCTCTTGCTTCAAAACCATCCTCTCCTTAGGAATAATATTATGCTTACCAATTTTTTTCACTCCAATTATACCTCCTTCTACCACAAACTTGCATGCCCCTTCAATTTGGTTTTCATAACCATCACCTTGCATACATCCACTACTTCATTAAAATTCAAGTATTCTCCTCATCTCGAGTGATATAATCAACCGACTACTTTAGATTTAGCATTCCCAAAAAAAAACATAACTCCGTCCTCATCTCAAAAAAAATATTTGATAGAGATCCAAAGGGTTTATCTTCTCCCTCATTCAAATGGTTATACAATCTAGTATTCTTTCCATATTGGTAACCACTACTCTAGTTTTTGTCACCACTCTTCTTAGATTCATATTCACCAAACCTAATGTTGTGATCATTATTTTAAACCTATGTAGGTTCATTTGCTAGCTTCTCTTCAGCTTACAAAGCAGATCATTACCATCTATATTTTGTTATCATGCTAATTTCATTATGCATGTTCAAGTGCATACCATTGATATCTTGTGAAATTTTCTTGTTATCCATCTCATAATGAAAATATCAAATGGTAATTTCATTGATATTGGTTGTGTTACTTATTTTGAAGCCCACACGGGTAATTTTACACTCAAGTACTCTCTCACTAGTCTCATACTCTCATCCACCACACCTTTTACCCAACACAAACTCAGTTGGAAGATTCATTCACTACTTTGTATCTACACACCACCGTGAAAAACATCATCTCCTAATGCACCGATGGATACTACCCTCTATGATAACAAATGATGTATTCATGGTTAGAGGAATTAAAACCGACATCAGATCCAAATTTTAGTTGTGTCTAAATCAAGTTGTTTATCCCTCCACCAATGGATCACTTGCACCTTCCTCCGATTTCTTGGTGAGTTACCAACTATTAGGACCAAAGGAAAATTCACCACAAAGTGATTTCCCAAGCACGGTCACCCAAACTAAAGGGCTACCATGTAGGACTACACACACTAAACATATGGCTAAAAGGTTGCATAGGAAAACATTTATTATATATGACACACAAAATTTCCCTTACACATACATCCAATTTTGCTCGAGTGTAGGACCTCCCAAAATCATCACACATGACCAAGTAAGTTACGCAAAGCTACAATTACACATACATGGACCAAATAGTTTTTCCTATAAAACTACTTCTGGTTATTGCTACTTACTATATTTTTTATTTCTGCCATAACCTAGATGCTTCTACATCACCTTGTATGTTTTGGACACATTTAATCACTTTTAGTGCTCAATGATATTTGTGAATTAGAAAACATGTGTAACCGATTGCCCTAATCATTCTCATTTTCCTTCATGTTATTATTTAAAAAAATCTACATAAACTCAAAAATTTTAAATTATTTGTTGGATTCTTTGGCCTCTATTTCAAACAATTGACTTATACGGCCCACTTAGTGTTAAAATTCACTGAAGTTTGTTGTGTGTTCATAATCTAAATTTTCTCTTCTATAGGTAGAGAAGCATCTCGATTTCTTATGTAGGATCATTTGGACTATTCCACCTAGTTTTGGATGATTTTTGACCCATAACTGGTCATATTTTCCTAAAGTCATCACATCTCATATTCAACTAGATTAGACAAAATCTCACATTTTCCTTCCAATAACATGTACTCTTCATGGCCTTTTGTTGGTTCCATTTTCTCTCAACATAGTTAGAGATATTTCTTGGGAGCTTAAAAGGCTATGCTCTTGATTAAATCTATGTGATTACCGCAAGGTCTATTCATACTTTATCCTCACTAGAATATGATTTTATTGCACATTTTTCAATGAACAATTGTCATAAAGGTCACATTTACGAATATCACCCAACATAAAAAAATTTAATGAACATATTAGTGAGTATCTATTTCAAATCAAGAATATGGTAACCAATCAACCCATAAATTACCACATCTTGAGATCATTAATATACTCTTTCCTAAACAACCTAAAGTGTAGTATAAAAACCTAACAAGATAGTCTTTCTTCAACAACCACAACAAATAAAATTTACAAGGAGAAGGGACAGTTATCAAATAAGTGCAATGAAACAAAGTAATCAATATCCACAAAGGAAATCCTATTATCCAAGTACACATTTAAACTATGATGATCCCTAAATGAATACAAATGGAAATATCAACTACTCCAAGTGCATGAAGAACCACGAATTATATAAGAAAAAAATAGAACCTTAAAGGGTGTATTCCCAATAATCCCTCTTTCGCATGAGTAAACTATATTGATTACATATGATCCTGATTTTCAAGCCAATATTAAGATAAAGGATTGTACCATTTTGCATAGAGGAATAATGAATTATTATGATCACTTAGATGGTGAGGATAACAATTCCACTTATTTAACTTTTTTTTCGTTTTAGTCGGTGTTCATCATGATTATGATCCTTACAATGTATATATAAATTAGATATTATATGAATCACAAATTATCCATATTTTAAGACAATTGTAAGATAAAGGATCATATCATTTTTCATAGAGCGAGAAACAAATTTTTTATTATTACTTAGATGATAGCAATGAAAAGTCCACTTATTTAACTTTTTGTGGTGGTTGAATCTATGCATCATGATTATGAGTTTTACAATGTATAAATAAATTGGATATTATATGAATCATAAATTAGCCTGATTTTCAAGCCAATTGTAAGATAAAGGATCACATCATTTTTCATAGAGGAACAACAAATTTTTATGATTACTTACATGAAAACAATGATGATTCCATTTATTTATCTTTTTGTCTTCATAGCTCTAATATGTTTATCTTCTCCCTTGCTCAAATTCTGGGTACCGGTTCCACATCTTCTAAATCTATTTATTCTATTTTACATCACACATCATCCCTCATAATGAATCATATTCATCTATTTACCTCTACCGTGATCAATCTCTTATGAACTACTAGCAAAATTTCCAAGATCTCATTCAATCTTCTTTCCATATTGGAATCAACTACTCTCCGTCCTTGCTAACACTCTTCTTGGAGGAATATTCACCAAGCCTATTGATTGTGATAATTAATTTAAAATCCACCTAGGTACCTTCTCATCACAAGACTCTCTCATTAGTCTTACACTCTCAACCACCACACCCTCTAAATAACACTCCCTTTTTTGGAAAATGCATCCACAATTTTCTACCCACACATCAATGTGAAAATATGGTCTCCTCACTCACATGTAGGATACTAATTTCTCTTATACAAAATGATGAAATCGATGTTAAAGGGTCCGATGAAGGATTGTCATAGAATGTGCAACCTAGATATTAGAATGCACACCTTATGCACAATGTATTGAATAAAAATCTTGTTTTATTGATCACATCAAAGAATGGAAATTTCACTCAATACATGTCTATTAATGAAACCCAAAAATTAAATAATGGTGTGAAAGAGGAGGTAAGGTTGAGGGTTCTTCTACTTATTTAAATTTAGGTTCGGGTTACACAATGTATTTACTAAAATTATTAATTAAGTATTAACATTTAGATTTGAGCATACATATAAATCATTGAGAGTTAAAACAATTAGAATATGTGCTAAATATAGTAAAACATAAGAAGATGATTGTGTTTAGATTTTTGACCGTTATAGAGATTGATCTTGTTGTGATAGAGGAATGAACTAGTTATAAATCTCCTATAGATGTTTCTAATTTTGAAATTGCACTATACATCGAAGAAGAAAAAACATTTTATTGGTTTTGTCTTGTTGGATGGTTTGGTTTGGGTTGTAAATGGGGTTTTGCAACTTTTAGAACCTCTATGAACAACTAGTATGTGTTTCAATTTGAATTATTAGGTCTCAAAAATGCATAAAATTTGTTGAAATCAACCACCTTAACTTGAGAAAACCTAACCTAGGGTAAAACTACTGCAAAAAAGGTTAGTAGTTGGGTTGAAGTGTAATATCCCTTTTAGGTCAAATCTGGAAAATTTTGGATTTCCCTCAAAATCTTATGATTCATATACTGAAAATACTCCAAATTCAACTAACAAACTAAAAATTATCTTTAAAACCTAATAACAATATGATTTTTATTTTTTTATGGCATCGTGGATGCAAAAATAGTTGAAATAAATATATAAACCCATTAAATTATTTTATATAAGATTTGGAACAAACACAACACAAAAGAACACTTTGAAAAATATGATGTTTGTATTTTTCAAACCAACTAGAATTAAAATATGACAACAAAAATATATTTCACTATCACGGCTGGAAATAATGATTCCAATCCCAAACACAACCACATAAGAGTGCAAACAACTCCAAAATTTATGAATAAGCCAAAAATAACTGAAGTTTGGGTTTTGTGCCCTAGAAGCCCATAAAATCCTTAATGATACAAGTCGCCACCCTAGAAGAGGGTTTGAAAACTTCTTCCAAATCTCTAGCAACCCTTTTTATCCCTTTCACCAACCAATGATGGAGATTTTACCCCTTTTTCTAGTCAATGATGATGCCCTAGCCATTTCGGGTTGTCCTCGTGCATCAATATGAATTTTGAGTGAATCCATCAATAGAATTTGATGGTTTTTTTCCTCAAATTAAGGTCATAATGATGATGTTTTTTTTGTCCTTAAGTGATGAATGCTAAAAGGGTTTTTGTCCTCAATAGTTGAAATTAGAAGCATAAGTGCTCTTGCTTCTTCCGTCGTTCATTAATCATTTTAACTTGGTTCCATTTGATGATGGTTACAGCTCATAAAATCAAGATGATAAATAAATGATAGGTACCCCAAATGAACCCCTTCATCTTCCTTTTTTAACTTCTCTTTCCTCTTTCCTTCAAGTTTGGTGGACAACTTACTGTATTTAAAAGTGACTTGTTATTTTTAATAATAAAACTTAAGTTTCCTTATAATATAACATAAATTTACATTCGGTCGACTTAGCTAAATCATTAATTTTTTAAAATTTTAATATTAATATTATTTATTTTGTCGAAAATGAAGAATTTATTGATCCCAACAGAAAATATTATTAATAATATTTAATTTATAAAATGATACATTACAATCCTCCCTCCCCAAATTTTCTTGCCTCAATCAAATGCAAGCTCACATGCCCAAGTACCATCATGCCCAAATGATGAAACATGTTATAATACTCAACAAGTCTGGATGTCAGGTTCGTAAATGAAAAAGGTCTTTCCAAAACATGCTTCCAAACTTGTTGTCCCTCTTCTTATTAATGTCTTTAGGTAGTCTCGTGAAATTTAAAAACTTCCTTGATGAAGAGATTAGTCATGTCACCTCAAACCTATCATCTTCCCTTTTACCTATAAAAACAACATTAGTAAATTTATTTTTTACATGTTCTGTCATGCTTAAATCCCTCTTATTTACTTTAATCTTATTTTTAGAGCAAAGTATTGATGAATAATCAATTAGCTCAATTCCTGAAAGAGAGATAAGCTAACACAAACTACATTGTGGCACCTTACTCTTCATTCCAACCTCACAACTATGGTGGGAGGACATCCTATATTCACTAATATGAATGCAACTAAAATAATGTGGTGGTTGCTTTAGTGATGATGAAAAAAACATAAACAAAGGCAAATTTAGTGCATAACTACCTTGGTGGTTATCATGAAAAAATACCTTTAACTGAACTTCTTTCCAACTTTTTCCATCAATATTTTTTCCAAAATTTCACTAAAAGTGTGATTTTCTCATAAAAATAAACAATTTGGGAAATGTATCTGCGGTAACATGTTGGGTTATGCTAGGCTAGAGAAAACCATATAAGTACTAAAAATACCATACTATCCATCACCAATTGGATAGAACTCCTCATGTGTTTGAAATAATTTGTAAACTTCTTTGTATGCGAGAAGAAGGGAGTAATCAAGTAGTTGATAAAAGTGATGACAACAATCCCAATACCCAACCTCATTGTTGTCCCAAATGTATCAAGCAACTCTTTTACCTTTGTTTCCGTATCAACTTCTTCCCTGTGTGCTTCTTGGGCTTGTAAAAACATTCCTTTCACCCCTTCATCTTCAACTGCAATCTCATATTCTTCATCATTTACTTGGGTTGATAACAAACTCAACTCGCTGCTCCTTGTCTTCTTCGTTCCTCATACTCTCTACCCACTCTACTAAGGGGAGTTGTGATGCACATATTCCTCTATCCACTATTGTCCCATTGAGAAGGTATCCTTTTTTTCCAAACTCTTTCACTTGTTGTTATGCTATCATCTTGTTTCACCTTGTTGCCTTGCTTCTCATATATGTGAATATGCTATTTTGGGTTTGTGGTCCTCCCACCTCCTCCCATCATGGGGGAGGGTGAAGCCATTTTGGGTTTTCTCTTCATTGGAAATAAAGGAAAAGAAACCCTCTATGTGGAAAACCCAAAGGATAAATATTATCCTAATGCCCAATCGGAAAAGATTAAAACTCTTAAGGGAAAAATAAAAGCATGCGAGACTTGTGATGTGCTTAATGTAATGGTGGAAAAAAATATAGTGATGGATCTGATCAATCATGTCATAAAAATGGAGAAAGAGATGGAAAATTTAAAGGCCAAGCAATGTGACATCCTCAACATGCATAAGAGTACTTTGGACTTCCTTTCCTCTTCATTTCTCAGTTTGAAGTTAAAAATAATAAGGACAAAACCAACAAAGGTACCATTTTTAGGGATATCAAGAAGGGTCTTGAAGATGTAAAGAAGAGCTTCTAGAAGCTCATGAAATATGTTGAGGTCTTTCCATTCTTCTTGGGTGTGTTGCATGGTGGTTTTTGTATATTTGTTGTGAATTTTTTGACAATGTGATGATCTTTTGTTGATCTGGTTGTCTCTCCATTCTTGTTTTGGTTTCATGTTATGTCTTGAATATCTAGGATTTGGCCTTTTGTAACTGGGTAGGGTCCCAACCAAACAACCTTTATCCCTAATAAAAATTAATATGTGAATATGTTGGATTGAATCACACTTATGCATTTTTATCTTTTTCTCTTTCTTCTCCATTCCCGGACCTGCACATAGAGCAAAAACATTAAAGGAAACAAGAGCTCTCAACATCACTTCTTCATGTCTCATAGACATGCTAACTATCTCTCTTTCATTGCTTGTATTTTCCTCATAATTCTCACTCGTATGATGGACTCTCAAAGGTCCATTCATGCTACTCCAAGCATGCTTGTAGTTGTAGCATTGTCTTTTCTTACTCACAAACATAATTTTAGTGGTTGGAAATTATTTTTAATAGTTGTAAACAATTCAACATTGATAGTAGGATGGAAATTATTTCACCAAGTGATTGGACACTCATCTCTTGTATGACTATCATAAAAGTGTAAAAGTGTTTGGATCTGCATTGCAAATAACATAGACAATAGTGGTACAATAACTGTTATATTTTAAACCCTTTACAAAATTCAGGAATGAAAATAAAATAGGTGATGGAATAAACCATATATTGATTGAAATTACTTCAAAAACTGCATCAAGCTAAAAATTACTCAAGTGTATGGCTAGAATGACTTGTAGGGTTGCATACAAAATTTTGGGTAGGATGGAAATGTGGATGACAATAACTCTATAACCGGGAATAGTGAATACCATTTGAAGAAACACATTATCCATGAGTTCTCATTCACACATCCAATGGTGGCCACCCTGTATGTAGCTTGAATCCATCAAAATCATGCTAAAACCTTGAATAACAAAACAACATCTATTATGCTTACCACCTTTCCACATCAAGCATCTTGTTGCCTCGACAATGGTGACTATCTCCATGACCTTGTCTTCAAATGTAGGGCTTGGTCCCAAGGAGTGACCCTTCTTGTATCTCCAAAGATCACCCAGATCCCAACAATTTTGAACTTGTACAAAAGGATCTATGTGCTCTTTGCTACTCCATGTGTCCATCTTATCACCATTTTTAGCATGTTGCCCATGATGACAAGCTTCATGCAATGACATAGTAGGAAGCAATAAATCTGAAACACTTTCATATCTTTGGTTGTCCTCAAAGTGTTCACCTTCCTTTTCCGAATTGCAATGTGTTGAGATATCCTCAACATCCCCAACCTTGTGACTCAAAATTTCTAGGTTAGGATCAACATTCTCCTTCACCTTGAACTCTTCACATTCAGAAAATGAATATTATTGACACATGTAAACATTAGTATTCAATAAAAAAATTGCATGATTCTTTCTAAATTCATAAACACAATCAATTTTCTTTTGATATGTTGTTTTGAAAATTCCATCAAGTGAAAATCACCATCAACATGCAATCAAAAAATCATATGCAACTTCAACAAGTAAGGATAAAACATTCATCCTCATCGATTTATTGACAAAGGGAATAACATCTTAGTAACTATAATTACATTTGTATCCTCTTACTTATAACGTTTCCTATTATCAATATTTCATCCACGAGAAGATAAAATAATCATTCTTCCTTTCATGCATGCAACCAACTTCATCACAATATTTTACCATTACTATATTAACCAATGAATATTGTATTCGTTAATTTATTCAAATGGAGAAGAAACAACTATTTTACACAACATACTATTTTTTGTGTTATATTTTCCGAAGATATCTCAGTCCATGCATTGGTTTAGCGAAGACAAAATCACTAACATTTAAATATAGAATGCACTCACACCTCCCAAACAAGCGCTTACGAGTAAAAACTTGGACAAAGTTTCCATTAGGGAGACACAACCTTGAGTTTCTATTCAAGATGAAATACATAAGGACTATGCAACCGACTTAACTAAACTTGAGCTCATCCCACAAACATGACTTAATTGTTTTATCTTGAAATGTCGTTACAAACTTGGAACGAAAAGGGGTCGATTCATCCCTATATTTGTTTCATTTATTAGTACCTATTAATGAAGGAAAAAGGTGAAACCTTAACATTTATTTCTAAGATTACTTTTCACAAAAAAACCAACAAATACCTAAGATATATTGTAATCCCATGAAGTATATTTTGGCAAAGCACATGTTTCAAACAAACAAATGATTTATAACAATCATCGACTATAAACCAAGTTTATTTAAATACTCATTTCATACTTCATAAATATAGGTTTAAAACAAATATTAGTAGTCCTCTATACAAGATCAAAGGCCAACAATCCTTCATTTAACTTCAATAGTAGACAAACTCAAGCACCTAGATAATAAGTATATCCTAACCCGCATTGTGAAGAAAATAAATGAATCATCAAACTTTCAAACCTTGGAGGTATTAAAATATTTTGAAAGGAAATAACTAGATATAGAGAAGATAATCTATGCCTAAGAAAGTTATCATTCCCACAAGCTTTCTCCCAATCTTCTTTTGAAAAATTCCACCGATCGATCAAGATTTTCCCTTTGTTTTTATCCAACAAGACACCAAATAATGTGAGCTAGATTCAAACAATGAAAAACCCAATAAACCATGCAAAATAGTCCCTATAAATTTCTAAGTATGCCATTAATAGCTTCTTGAAATACCTAATCAAAATTACATGCACAAGTTTACAAAAATGGGGGTTCAAACAGACATAGGAAAGAGAGCCCAAAACTACTATTCAAAAATAAAAATGAATTCACAAATTACATTCAAGGTAGCTTCGGAGGCAGCTTCAAGTTTCTCAAGATATATTTAATGCCCTTAAGTTCGGTAGGCACCACATAGTGGCTGGACCACTTACTTACCACCTGTCGATCAATCGGTTCCCTCAAAAACTTAATTGGAGGTGCTAAGTTAAATGGTCCAAGATCCAATGAAAATAATAATTTAATCTTAGATTTTTGCATGATTCATTAATCAATCATTTTAAAAATTAAACAACCATTTGCTATTCGAATATGGTCAATTCCATATTGTTTCCAACCAAAGAAAATACCAATGATTATGGTCGAAGACCTAAACAATAACCAAAGCCAAACCATTTACCTTTATTCATTTTAATCACAAATGCAAATCATAAACAATCAAATGACATATAAGATGGTTTAATATTCATCAACATCTTAATCACCATTGTCATGTTAGATGGCCTTAATTTTTGAAAACAACCATATAATCCATTGTCATTAGACCAATGCACCCAACACAAGTGGTAACCAAGTTTACAAGTATAATTTGATCAGTCAAGACGATAATCAAACAAGAAAATTTTTGATCCCATGCACAATGTGATAAATTGATCAATCATTCATCAACTAAAACTTTATATGAGTTATGGTCAAATCAATTTAAAAATGTGTCGGTATATAAGAATACCAATATTGTTTTCCTTACATCTTTACCATGTTCTAGTTCTCTTAAGAAATAAAATTACATCACTATAAAAGATCATTAAGTCAACCTTATGACCTTTACCTTGATGAATCCAAGCTTTACTGTTGAGTTTGAATTCCATCTTATCACTTTATGGTCAATGATATTCATAATGTCAAATGAAGGTTAGTATCATTTAAACCATCATAATTATTCCTAATAACCAAAATAATGCATTACATTTGTGTAAAAATTTATCATGTATTCTAAATCATTACTTTTCAACAAGTAGATGAACAAGTGCAACAAGCCAAATAGTATACTCAAGCATCGAAAACATCGCACACACACAACAGGTAAGGTAAAATCATACAACCAATCAAATTAATAGTAATTTATAAATTTAAATTATTTTATGAGTGCTTAGTTACAAGCATCGTTACTTGGTTGAGTTTACAACTACGTGTAAATATGTATATCATTTTCGGAGTTATATGTACGTATGCTTAGTTATATCCCCAACTAAGTGACACTTCCTATCCCCAAACCCTCATAACTTGCTTTACATAAAATAACTCATTTATTCTGAGAAAATGAAATAAGATTTTGGGATGTGACAGGAATCAACCCAAGCAGCCCTAGAGAGATATAAAAACAAAAATAGTTCACAAGTGGTGAAAAGCTTGACTTGACAGGTTTATATGAGAATCTTCACAATGTACTTAAATTTTGGGTCAGCATCATTATCTTGAAGCTCCACTCTCTCAACCAAAGGTTCATAATATGTTCTTTCATCATTTGAATGAGGTTGATTTGTCACTTCAAGATTGTGCAAGACACTCATTACCCAGTTTTTAAACTTGAACCTCTTAATTTGCACCTTTGCACTCACTTAGGTGTTCAATTGCACTCACATTTCACCAAGAATGTATTCAAAACATGCTTAAGACTTATTTGATACAGTCACAATCCATTGAAGGAAAACATTCATATTGGTTTGATGTTTTCCCTAGACACACCATGCAGGACCTTTGAGTGAGTTTACACACTAGGAGAGATCTCACCCTTTACCAAGGAAACTGGAGGTTTCAACATGTTATCTTACTCCCGTGGAGCTATGGATGGTTAACAACACATCATAAACTATGAAGAAATTTTCCCAACATCTTCCACTAAAGAAATGTAAGCTTGAATTGCATAAAGTATAACTTTTCATACCTAGATTTTCCCAAGAACAACATGCCTATGTAGCATAGTTCACTCGAGATGCAATCGAATAATCATTTTTTCTTAGAAATAATTTTATATGTTTTTGAGGTATTACCAAATGTTGCACAAATCATTTAGATTCATAACACTCATGTTGAGCCTATCAACTCAAGAAGGATCCTGAAAGAGAGAAAACACCTTGGTGGAAAAAGACTCATAACTTCCTTGTTCCTTGTCCAATTTCCCTGATTCTTTTTCAATAACTCAGGCTTGGAATTCTCTACAAAAATTTCTCCTATGATTTATTTGAAAAAATCTTGAGAATTTTTTTATGCTAAGAATCCACGAGCCTCAAAATGCATTTTTCAAGAAGGTAGTCTTAGTAAAACTTGAATAATTGAGCTCTAGTCCAAGTCGGGGTGCCTTGATCCTCTTTCCACTTTCCTACCACTTTCTATCCATTTGAAAATTTCATATTTCTTTTGGTCAACCTCTTCAGGGTTAATTATGAAATTATACCAAGAGAACCATATAAATATAAAGTTATGAAACCATAATCAAGGACCAAGCACTAATCACTACTATGTTCACCTAAGGTTGCATCCATCTAAATCCATCACAAGGAACAATGTTGGTTAATCTACATCACATGACATAGGAGGAATTTTATTATATTCCATCCACCATTCTATTACATTTCTACACATAGTTATTGATCACTAATTTACAAAGTGTGACTCACACAAAATCACCTAGGGCATGATTGCACACACTTGCACATAGAACTACATCGGGTTTGAGATGTAGTGAAATTCTCGATTAGTAATTCCACCATTGTGGAAGTTGTATTTCATTATGACCCCTTCCTATGCATATTTCTTTTTAGGGTTTTGATGCTTTTCTTGGTGTTTTGTAGGTCTCCTCTTCATTATTGATTACCAACAACATAAAGCGCATTACTGAAAAAGCTAGTGTGACAGTGGAGAAGGCTTCATATCATTTAGGTTTTGAATATCATAAGAAATGAGAGGGGGTGAATCAATTCTGATAAAATTAGAAATTTCTAAAACTTCTTGAATAGAATTAGTAATCAAACCATGAACACAAATTAAGGTGCATGCAAGTAGATAAGTATACAAGACACTGAATTTATAGTGGGAAACCCATAGAGGAAGAAAACCCATTTGAAATCAAGGCATTTTATTAAGAACACCCATTCTTAACATACAATGATTTCCAGTTTAGTTGAGCACCCACTCAACCTGAGAAGCACCTACTTCATAATCCTTCTAGCACCCACTAGAAGGTTTCAAGCACCCACTAGGCTAGTTTAGCAAGTTACAACTTGCAAGGAGCATCTACTCCTATCACCCAAGCACTCACTTAGGAAAAATATAATAATGATGTACAAATTGATCATTTAGTTCCTTGTTGCTTCACAGATCATGATCCCTTGTTATCTCTTAATTCAACAAATCACAATTCACTGTTTCTTTGATTTCACCTGCTATATCACTGTCATCATGATTATCAGATTTGCAGCTCTATTCTTGAGTAATTAGATCACTATTTTGTACCCCTTTCCTCTCATGTTCATAGTATCTTCACACCTACCCTTTTCTTAACCTCTCACTTCTTCTTTTCTAAGAATTGTCTCATCAAAATTCACAAAACATAAATTATTCTATGTCACTCTTCATTAGTACAAAGTATTCATTGGTTTACATTTACTTCTCTATCCACATATTTCAGCTCAAGTTTTCAAGATATCTTGATACTTAAGTACATGGCCTCTTCTTCATATAGATGTTTTTCTCTAATTTTCTATCACTCTTAAAGTTGATTTCCTCCTAGCATCTTTTGTTGTGTCATAGTCATATATTCTTGTTTTTCATTTCACCATCAAACCTTGTTGATCAGTTTAGCATCTTGTCAACTCCACATTCTCTATTACCCTCCTTCTATCTCTCCACACAATATTATTGATTCTTCACCTACTTAGTAATATCCACATGCCCCTTTGTATGACTAACTCACCAACTTCAATACATGGAATCTTTGGGTGACTCTTCAATTGCCAAGTTGTTTCATGTCTTTTGATTGTTCACCATGGCTCTTCACATTATAGGTTGAGATCCATAAGGAGAGAAATTTATTTTAATTGTCTAAGGCTTTTAGACTTCTCTATGGACTCTAAAGCACACACCCATCTTGTTTATGACTCTCTATAATTTATCTTGGACATGGATAAACACTGATACACGATACTATCACTGAAATTCTTACACATTGGAAAGAGAAAAGTTTATTCAAACTAAAAAATATACCTCCAATGATTTTTCATCCCTTTCTTGACTTGGCATAACAAAATATCAATCTTAATTTTCAAGAAATTCATGTAATTTGAAGAAAACTTATTTTGATAGTAAAAACGACTTTGCAAAGGTATTGTTATCAATTTCAGCTTGAAACTCCACTAGAATGCTTAAAAAATTTGCAACATGGTCATGCTATGTAGACATGTCCTTCTACCAGTTTTTGTGACTTTTCATTGGGTACATTTAGAGATTCGAGCCAATTTCCTTCCCAAACCCTAGCATCGGGTTTTATACATAGAGCAAGCCCAAAGACACAAAAAAATGATTTACCCTCATTTTTAAATTAAATTTTAAAATTCAAAATGTTGTGGAGAGGTAAGAGTGTTTACTATCTTCTCCAACTATTGACCTTTCTTGAACCCTTCCAATTCACTCCCAAAATTCACAAAAATAGTGCATAGTAGTGAAAAGCTGACTTGACAGGGTTTATATGAGAATCTTCAGAATGTACTTAAATTTTGGGTCAACATAATTATCTTGAAGCTCCAATATCTCATCCAAATGGTCATAATATATTTTTTCATCATTTTAATGATGTTGATTTATCACTTCAAGATTGTACAAGACACTCATTACCAAGTTTTTAAACTTGAGCCTCTTAATTTACACCTTTGCACTCACTTAGGTGTTCTTTCTCACATTTCACAAATATTGTAGTCAAAACATACTTAGACTTATTTGATATAGTCATAATCCATTTAAGGAAAACATTCATACTGGTTTGATGTTCTCCTGACACATGATGAATGACCTTTGAGTGGTTGCACACTAGGAGAGATCTCACCCTTTACCATGGTAACAGGATGTTTCAACATGTTATCTTGCTCCTCTGGAGGGTTAAAAATACATCATAAACTATGAATAAATTTTCCAAACATCTTCCACTAAATAAATGTAACCTTGAAGTGTATAAAGTATAGCTGTTCATACCTAACTTTTCCAAGCACAACATGCCTTCATAAACACGAGTTCACTATGAGATGCAATCGATTAATAATTTTGTCTTAGAAAGGATTTTCTATACTTATGAGGTGTTACCAGATGTTGAAAAAATGATTTAGATTCATAACACTCATGTTGAGCCAATCAACTCAAGAAGGAGCCCCGAAAGAGACAAAACACTTTGGTGGAAAAAGACTCATAACTTCATTGTTCCTTGTCCAATTTCCTTGATTCTTTTTACAATAACTCGGGCTTAGAGTTCTCTACAAAAATTTCTCCTATGATTTATCCAAATAAGGATCAAAAAAAAAAATTAATGCTAAGAATCAAGGAGCCTCAAAATGCATTTTTCAAGAAGACAGTCTCAAAGAAAACTTGAATAACGTCCCAGTCGGGGCATTGGGATCCTCTTTCCAATTTCTTGCCACTTTTTGGCAACTTTATAGCCATTTGAACATTTCATATTTCTTTTGGTCTACCTTTTCAGTGTTAATTATGAAATTAGACCAAGAGAACCATATAAATATAAAGTTGTGAAACCATATTGAGGGACCAAGCACTAGTCACTACTATCATCACCTAAGGTTACATCCATCAAAGGATCCATTTGCATCCATCGAGATCCATCACAAGGCATAAGGTTGGTTCATCTACATCACACTACATAGGAGGGAAGTTTATTCTATTCCATCCACCATTCTATTACTTTTCTACACATAGTTATTGCTCACTACTTTCACAAAGTGTGACTGACACAAAATCACCTAGGGCATGATTGCACACACTTGCACATAGAACTACATCAGATTTGAGATGTAGTGTAGCACTCAATTAGTAAGTCCATCATTGTGGTAGCTGAGGTTAGTCTGACCCCTTCATATGCATCTTTCTTTTTAGGGTTTTGATGCTTGTCTTGGGGTTTTACAGGTCTCCTCTTCATTATTGATTACCAACAACATACATACGGTGCAATGTGGAAAAGTGAGTATGATGGGTGGAAAAGGCTTCCGATCATTTAGTGACCTTGTAAACCTAGTTTTGAACCTCCTACACAAACTAGGGCACCTAGAATGCAAACTAGGGTGCCCACAAGTGCCTTGATATTCTCCCAAGCACCCCATTCCACTCAGATTTCCCAGATTTGTAAGTTTTTGGACTTTGGTATAGTCGTTTAGTCCTCATGTTTCTCAGCCAGCTCTACAACACAATCTAGAAAGTTTTCCAAATCGGATAATCTCCTTCAACCCTTCCTTTTCATATTAGGGTTTCTCTTTTTATTAGCCTATTTGTTTAGTTCATTTTCTATATTTATTTTCACTTTTATCTCTGTTATTTAATTTTTTTCACTTCATTTATAGGTAAATTTTTTTATTAACTTTATGCTTCATGATCTAAATACCCATATATTTAAATCTAACATAAACCTTAATGCAATCCATTTCTAATAATTTTCATAAACCATGTGCAGCTACATGAGAGTATACAGATCCTACTCGATCCCCCTCAATGCTCTTTGTGAGCCAATACAACAAGTGTATCCTTTGGTTTTTCCTTAATCAAGAAATGATAATTAAGTGATACTCTCTAAGTTTCTACCTGGGTTCGCCACGTAATCCCACCAAGCATCCCTTAGCTTAGATCTTGGTGAAATCACGATAGTGTAATCATCATTACACTACTTTGATCAAATTTTTAGAGACATGTATGCCATTCTCGGTTCCATGATGGCACACTCGCCATTGGGAACTTTTCATCTCACCTAATCACTTATTTAGTTATATGGATTAGCATTCAACAATGGTGTTATTAGGTTCACTGTTAAGCTTCTTAAGTAATCATTATCATTCATTCAAAAGACTCTCTTAATAGTACAAGACAACCCATGATAAAGGACTCATGCAGTTTCTACCTCCTCAGATGTCCCATACCACCCAAGGGGTCTTTATGGTAAGATCCCTAAATATGGATTTCCCTCACACATGAGGAAGATAATTTCCTTAATGTACATGTTTCCCAATTTTACGTGTTTTAAGGTTCATTTAAAAATCTTATAAAGTTTATAATGATAACAATAAATGTATATTGTATTTAAGTATTACATACATTATCCTCTTCTTCGTGTAAATTTCCTTTCTTCCCACTTTGTAATAACAACTATTCCAACTAGGTAGTATTCAAGTAATGACAACTCCCATACCATTTATGAGAATTGTGATTGCAAGAATCCTAAACTAGTAATTATCATTTCCAAATGGCTCAACATAAATCCTTTCCAACTTATAAACTTGGAATTCAATTATTTATATAGATCAGTTTACTGATTCAAACTATAATGTACATTATTCAACCCTCTGAGCTAGGGCCAGATCTTGGAACATGAGCATTATAATAACTACTAAATTCATACCTCAACCCATGGTTTTATTTCATGAATACCCCAATAGGTCGAATGTAGTTCTTAGTTAAACTAACATTCCATTTTACTTCCTAGAGGAAGATTTAAACTTAGCTTACTACCTCAGTATTTTACCCTCAATCTTGGCTATCACATAAGCAAAGGATCATTCTATGCATGTTCTCATAATTGACTAGTTATCAAGGTGATTAAGCACTTCCAAACATTGCTTATTCCATGTATACATTTATATAGCATGATTGTATCTTGTACACCTAATGTGATAAAGTGTATCAATTCACATCACACCGTGATAGTCAACATAGGTTCTTTTTTATCACATCCTTAATTAGAGTACTCCTTTTATCATTCTAACTCACTAGTTTTGTAAGTTCTTAATAGTCTTAAATTCAACTACTACTCGGGTTCACCCCCAGGGTATAATATTTTTACTTTATAAAACATATATATTTCATTCATAACCATGTTATCAATACGATGACTGTCATATTTTATTTATTTAGGATTTTCATTTTTCAATATTGCAAGGAAGTGTCTTGGTTCTTCATAAACATTCCAATCCTATTCAACACTACATTATATGGTATTTGCTAGTTTGATAGACATACTTACACACCCTAAGGTGTTTGATACATTTGCAAGATAATTACTACATTCTTGGTTAAGTCCCATACACAACTAAAGGTGACTTCAATGATTTGATGATCTTATAACTTAATACTTATTCGGGGTTGATAAGAATATGTGATAAAGACAACATATAGGATCACCTAAATCTTGCATTGGGTTTATATTAGGAAAATTTACAATTACCAAATAACTATCTCCTTTTCTTCAGTTCATGCCTCATTAGTATATACATACTATACTCATTCATTGCATTCTTTTCCTAGAGGCATTTTTAGATTTCTTAAGCTGTAAGGGATCCATAGTTCCTATTATAGATCATACGTAAGAGTTATGTCAAGTTTATTACTAAATAGTGTCATTACCCATATGAGTAATTGAATTCCATAATGTATTCAATCCCTTAATACATAAGTAAAATATTTTCATATAACATTCATCTCATGCATTACATTTCATCACTTTTCAACACATAATATAATAGCAAATAGCTTCCTTCATAGTTCACTATTTCATGCAAGGCTTCCAACCATAACTCTTTTTTTATCTATTTATTTTTCCCGACAACAAAGGGTAACAATTCAAGCATGTAATTATATAACCCCACATAATTTTAATATCACACTGATATATTTTTTAATTTAAAGCAAGGAATAGCAATCATGATATATCACAAGTGTATAATAGACTCAAAGGGATTTATTTTTAGCTCAGGCATCCTTTCATGGAATATCTTACCCATCTAGTTTTCATGTTCATAAAGGAACTCTAAACAACACTATTATTGCTTAAGTATAAATAATCTTATTAATAATTAGCAGAAATTTCTTACAAGTTTACATTCATGTAATCAATGAATATAAGATACCTTTCATCATTTTCCATGTTAAATTCAAACTCAATTCTATAAGGATAAGACTTAATTATTTCTTTCCAACAAACATAAAATAATAGGCTTATCTTTCCTTTTTATCATTTCTAACAGTACAATAGTATCTCTTGAAATTTAGAAATCAATAATCAAGAATCTTAGTGCAATCGTCGAACAAATTAACGTTATCAAATTCTTTCACTTTTTCATACTCAAATATCCATCTCGCAAAACATGTTAGCATTGGTCGGTTCATATGAACCGAGCATGATAAGACCTAATTCTACCTAAATGGTTTGTGTCATTTATTATTTGCACAGATGAAACACTACAAAATAAATCCCATAAATGACCTATTATAACATTAAGACTTTATGCAAGTAGATCCAAAAGAGAATTGATCTCTTCCAACAATCTATTTACATGTAATTGATAGAATATAGAATAGATTACAAGCAATGTATATTTATGTCCTGCATTAATAGTTATATCACTATGTTATATCTAACAATTCCGATTTTCATCCAAAATAACAATAAATAAGTTGATATCATATAATCATATATCAAAATTTCAAGAATAGACCCATGATTACCCTCGAAAGCACGAATCAAAGGATTCAACTTATATGTGCAAACATAAAACACAACTACCTCCAATTATTATCCCTTGTTTTACCTTAACAGGCATCAATACAATCCTTAGTACATTTAATAGCATTAGCATTCATCTCTTACTATATCTTTTAAGGTTTCAACCCCATAACGTGAAGCCCGAGAAAAACCCGAATCCAAATCAAAGGATTTGATTATAGCATAAACTAGTTTATATATGCAGAGAGACACACATGCTTTATGGGCAATTCCCGGAATAAAATCTCCATGGATAAATGTTCAACATTCCTAGAAATCAATAGTACTTACCCGTTAAATATTACAACTAGTAGCCCTAGTAACACAGTGATCTCTTCCAGATCATCAACACTTAGAACTCATAAGAGGTACTAAAGTGATAGTGTATAGAACACCCTCACTCGAATCGGGATTCGATTTACTAGAGTATAAATACATATATACATTTAACAAAATAAGGCATAATAATAGTCATGAAGTCACCAAAAATTTCTAGGAGTTTCATTCCTCACATCGCCATAAAATGATCCCACAACATTAATACCCAAGATCAAGCATTCAAATCTAGAGATTTGACAATAATATAAATGTATATTTACCCCAAACACACCCTAGCTAAGGGGTTTCGTGTTGTGTTCACATGGAGTAAAAATATACACTCACAAATCATTTCGTACAACTTTCGATTGTTCAAAGTATTCAAGAAGTTTAAAAACATACCTAGAACCAACCATATAATGAATCTACCATGATCTTGAAGGATATATCCACAATAAATAGAACTCACATAGACATTTAAGACCCAAAACAAATGCATAGATGTATTTATGCGAATAATAATTAGGACAAGCAATGAGGGGAGAATTCGATCATATTATGCATGTTTAAGAAGTTTGATTCCTCCTTCACTTCCTTCCTCAACTTGTCCTTTCATTTCAAAGTTCTTATTTGAAGATCAAAAGATTGATTTCTCACCCAACCAAAACTTCCACCAAACAAAATTCAATTATTTATAGAAAATATCCCTTATTCACCATCTTTCCATTATTGGGAGATGTCGAAAATAAATCACCGTAACCCCCAAGAACTCTCGAGTTTATTTTAAAAAGTCCTTGATTCTACTAAAAACATGGCATGCATTTTCCTTCCCAAAGTTACTGAGATACAACTTAAAAATAGACAAACGAAACCCTCATATTCAAAGCTTCACCAAAGAATGCCAAACCAAATGGGACTTCTCCTTGCATGGTGGTAGTGTGTTAGGGAGCTTCAATTTTCCCCATGCATTTAATTGCATTTATTTTTACAAATCCATTTCACGGTCCATTAAACTATATGCCTCCCTCCAAGTTTGGTGGGATTTAAAATGAGAACCAAATTTGGTTGGTTCTTTTATCATTATAATCAAACATACCATTTATGCATGGCGGTGGAATTAAATACCTTTCTCCACTAAGTCAATTTGTATGGTAAATTGACTTATCCGGTAAGTATAGATCAAGGTATTTTTATGGTCGAAGATAGTCTTACCACTCCTAAGTCTTGCATGGGTCGTGCAAGACCATTTTAGTAATTATTAAAAAAACAACTATTGTAATGGTATCCATGGTTGCATAGAGGAATGTATAATCCAATAATTAATTAGTCAAATTTCAATTATAGTATGGGTCGCTCTTCATCTAGCATTTTGATCCATATAATTTTCATTCAAATGTGTCCGGTTCAATTTACAAAACCACATAGCAATAATTGATATAAAGAAGAGTCTGGTTCCTTGATAATGTTTATATTAAGTCCCCTCAACCATGGTCTATTAAAGGTTATCGATAATTCTACTATCAAACATGGTTAAAATAAAACAATCATAATGATCTTCTAGTGGTCAAGGAGTATAAATTAAACCATGCAATCGTATTATCAATTCCTTACAGAGATGATGCTATTGCAACCATATATAGATCCTTAGTGAGAAGGACCCCTTTTTAAAACTTGCGGTCTATAACCGACATATATCAACCATGGTTAATACCAGTAATTCATCTTAATCATTAGCAAACCATACATCATTATATCTCAATTCAATAAAATATAATGCAACTATATGTAATTGGAATCATACTTTGTACATCATTACTTTCGGTAGAAAGGTGACTAGTTTAATCAATGATAGGTACAAAAACATGAAAGTTTCCAATAGTCTCAATTCAATTACTTTCGAAAATAAGTATTACATCATAACAAGGTGTGCTCATCCTATAGTATAGGTACAACAATACCCTCATCATAGTATAATTACAGATCATCACCCACAACAAAGCATTCAATAAGGAAGATCATCGCATTCAATAAGGAAAGTATCATAGGAAACTCAACAACTTATCCAAACTTAACAATAATCCCAAAACTGTAAGATAAGAAAACTTAACTACCTAGTATACAAAATGAGGGATTTAACATAAGGTGTCCCACGAGTGCTTGGTAATGAGCACCATTACATGGTTATCTTCTCAGCTACATGTAATCATGTTTGTCCTTTTCAAGATAAACGTGTGCACGCCTAGCAGAGACTTTAGCCAAGTAAAAATTCTTTATTACAAATCCTTGTGATCCATTTCATGTTAATGACTCCATCATGCGAAAACTTGGAATGAAATGTGGGATGTTACATACTTCCCTCCTTCCACATTTTACTTAATCATTTTGGTGAACCCATAATCTATCTTCACACATTTAGGATCCTTACTCTTTTTCATCATGAATATCTCCATTACTGATTATTTAATTATCCACCCTAATGTACGGTATAGAGTCTAACATCTTCTAGCTACTACCCACATTCGTTCCGACATGCATCCTGACTCAGTATATCAAAAAAATTTAGATGCATTTTCTCAACATTTGTCATTCAAATCTAATCTTCTCGTTGACTTAAAAACTTTTTATAATGACCCATCCTTGCATATTATGATTTGCATTCTCAATATGGGTATCAAGCACACTTTAATTGATAATGGATCTAAACTTAATCTATGTTATATGTTATTCCTTCAAAACTTAGGTCTTTTCACTCGTGATGTTAGTCCATCATCCCTCTCACTCCGTGCATATGATGGTTCATTCCATTCATGTGTTGGTCACATTACATTACCTATTACTATAGGACCCAAAACTTTCGACACCATGGCTTCATGCCATATATTTTGTTTCTTATATTGTACACCATTGTGCTAATTTCATCCATGAAGGCATTGAATATATTATTCTTCATGACCATGACCCAATCTATTATTGTGACCATGATCCTAATACTAGTATTCTTATTCCACGTATTGATACTACGGATGATCTCAAACCTATGGAAAAACAACCTCACTTGTCACCACTTGATAGTGTTATTTATGTGATAGATGCAGCTTCTTCTATTCCAACTACTACTACTCGCTGCTGCTACTATGATTCCTTATCGGGGACTATGAAGTCCATGGATGTCACTCTATCACCTATGCCTTCACATGTACTACATTCATTAGAAAACTCACCTTTTACTTGCACACTTTTCATGAATGAATCATATTGAGAACATATCCCATTTGATCCTACTTGTAATGTTACTATATGTTCACGTGATGGTCTAGCTCAACTCAAATTTTCTTTTGAGGACCTTTATCCTCTACTTGTGATCCTCATCTATATTATGTCTTCATCACTATTACCGTTGATTATGGTCTATGTGTCTTTCATCTTACAATCTATCTATTGTGTACTCCACGTTCTTCTCCACTCACATTAGGATAGTCTTGGCTTACTTATATAGGGGCACATTGGATCTTGATTATATTAATATTTCATTTCCTATGGCCTTCAGTTGCATATTCATTTACAATAGTTCCTTTCTTGGCTATATGAAAAATATCACTCATTGGTATGTGTATGTTGTCCACTTCCTCCATTCACTAATGAGGAATATTCCATAGGTATGTACCATTTATGCCTCAATGGTTCATTACATGATCTTATAGACATTATTTCTTATCATGTCTCTAATGTTTATCCATATGACTTTGACCTTGAAACTGATGATCTCTTAGATGACATTATGTTATCCATCCTTCATCTTCCAAACTTGGGGAGCATAGCATCTAAAACATCCCTCCCAACCTAGAAGCATCATTCATCACAACATACCATATTTATAGCATACACATATCACATCCTTGTCCCATTAGCATTAGTACATTTCACATCTTTGCATTATCATACATCACTCTCATAACATAGAGACATTCATCTACACACTTCGCAACCATTTCCCAATGACGCACTCTTGTGTTTTGGTTCACACTTGATTTTGAGGTCTTATTACACATGAAACCCACATATTGCACACTAGGTCATTTCACACATTTTGTGTCATATGTATTGCATCTTACATCATACACTCTACATTTAGTCTACATCGTTTGTGCATTTACACATCATACATCATACTAGTCGTCATCATACATGTATCACAATCTTGGGGTCTACATTATATGCTTCTCATCTTGCATACCACACACCTTACACTTTTATTCTACATACACATTTTGCATTGTGCATATATACATCATACATACTTTACATATCATATTAGTGTTCATCATACATATGTCACACCCCTATTGTCTATGAGTCTAGCATTACATCCTACTCATTATACATACTACTCATCATGCCTACTAATTTTTGTCTACATACACACCTTGCATTACATCTTATATATCATACATTACACATTCTACACATCACATGGTTGTCTCTTAGCATCACACATATTATTCTACGTGTTGCACTCACTACCCGATGACACACTCTAGTCCCTCAGTCCATATGTGATTTTGAGGGTTTACCTATCAAATGGACCTTCTCATTATTACACGTTAATCATTCAACCTTATATCATGTGACATTACTAGATTAGTGACATATGCTTTAGGCTAAATGGACACCTATTAGTGGTATATGCTTTAGGCTACATCACCACTCCATCTATTCATCTAGTAGTGATATACACTTTAGGTTACATATTCACTCTTTTAATCATATTTTCATGTTATACTCTTCATTTATAAGGGTCACACACATACTTCATTTTTAAGTTATATCTCATCACGAGATGCATACACATTCATCACAGGGCATTAGACACAACACATAATTCGACCATTTCCCAATGACCCACTCTCATTTACGATTCATTCTTGACTTCGAGGGGGAAAACAAATGAACCTTACTACATACATTAGTATTCACTCGAGGGGCATACGGCTCCTATCATTTCATATTGCATTCCATTCCATCCATCCACAACATATTACATATCTTGGTTATTTTTTCTCTTGCTTGTCTTTTCTTGTATATGGTCACTTTATTACACATGATAGTAAGATCTCTTATATTTCATTTATCTATACAATACACACATGTGTGTTCATGCCTTTGTTTATTTGTGATCACAGGATGGAGTCTTTTTCATGCAACATGGATGCTCACCTTCTACCCATCTTACATTGGTCATTAGGGGCATCTGCATTTGTCTCTCATAGGTGCTATTGTTTCATTTTGTACCTAGCACTTTACATTACTTTCTTATGCATGCTTTTGACACATGAGTTTTTTTCTAACATGTTAATGTGATACTTCATGTGTAACATCTATTTTAAAAAATTATTTTCTTCCATGGCTATCTATTGTTTATACTTGTTTGTTTTTTTTGTTGTCCTTACCCTTTGTTCGGTGTACACACTTATTTGTTGTATGCAGCTATTATGGCCTTGCATGTCTTACGACATCGTGAGTGATGTCCCATTTACATCTTGCTTTATGTGGTTTACTTTGTCTTCTTGCATGTTTACATTACTACATTGCTTGGTAGCTTCTACATTATTTTTGTAGATTATGCATTACTTTATACATGCACATTTGTTTGTACTAACACTTGCCTTTGGCTAGCCTCTTATTTATGTGTGTCTTGGTTTCTTCTAAGCACTTTCCTTTCCCTGCAAGGAAGAGTTATAGATTTCATGTGGTTGGTCCTCTTTTGGGGCCACATTCTCCTATCAACGACGTTGCATGTGCCCCCAAATAGGCAGACATCATTTGGGTTTTTACATACTACACAACGCTTCTACACTAGTTCAATTCGGTTAGTTTCTTCCCTTGGCATTGTGGGTTATACAGTGAATGGGATCAAACTAGTCTACGAACCTTGTACATAATGGATTTTACAGGACATGATTGTCCTTAGCATTTTGGGGAGTAGTTACAGGTTAGAGGATACAGTGGAATTCCTCACTACACTACTTTATCGAGTGGCATCGAATCACCCAAAAAACTAGGAAGTACAAAGATGTCTTCACACATATGTAGGGAAGTAGTTATAGGTTGGAGAATAATGCAACTTTCTCCCTACACTTCTTCGACCTATGGCATTGAATCACCCAAAAAACCCAGGGCGAGATATCCTCTTTCCACACTTTTTCTCTCGACATTGATAGGTGCACATGTTCCATTTTTCATTTACGTACTTTAAATTTACATGTTTTCACATACATATACATACATATTTTGCATTCATTTTTACATATACATGTGTATTTGAATACTTTATCATTTTCTCCTTGTAGGTCCATCCATATGAGAAACAAGAATTCAAAAACAAAAACTACAACAATGGGGGAAACAATAACAACATTTTGCAGCAACACACACCATACTAACCATGTAGTTACATCACACACATCAATAACTACACACGTGTTTCCACCCTAGGTTCACTCTCATCACTTTTTACACTTTTGTATCTTTATTTTCCATGATCTATCATCTTTTTTTCATTCCACGCTTTGTCTAGTCCTTCAGCGCATTTCTACATCACTCTACATAGATTATCAAGTACGCATCTCTATCTACTTTATGTTACCAAGATTTCTACTCACCAACATAAAGTGGGGGAAAATGTAGTCATAAAATCACACACTTTAGACATTATTTAGTCTTGGTCTCATACTACTATTCATATGGCTTTTTAGTGAACAAAGTACTAATTAACCCCCGTCTTTTGGCCATTTTACTTTGCTTTATGTCGTTACTTTTGACCTCTCACACATGCATGCCCAGTATGTTTCTATCATTACGTGTTATTTTTCATTTGACTAGGGTGCTCGAGCTAGTACTAGAGTGCCTTGTGACAGGCACCCTAGTCCTAATCGAGGGCCCCGATCCTCTTTTCACTTTCCCATCACTTTTGGGGCACTTTTTAGCCATTTGAACATTTCATATTTCTTAAGGTCTACCTCTTTGGGATTGATTACAAAATTAGACCAAGAGAACCATATAAATATAAAGTTGTGAAACCATAATGAGGGACCAAGCACTAGTCACTATTATCATCAACTAAGGTTACATCCATCAAAGGCTCCATTTGCATCTATCTAGCTCCATCACAAGGCACAAGGTTGGTTCATTTACATCACACTACATAAGAGGGAAGTTTATTCTATTCCATCCACCATTCTATTACATTTCTACACATAGTTATTGCTCGTTACTTTCACAAAGTGTGACTGGAACAAGAGCACCTAGGACATGATTGCACACACTTGCACATAGAACTACATCATATCTAATATTTAGTGTAGTGTTCAGTTAGTAACTCCACCCTTGTGGTAGCTGAGATCAATTCGACCACTTCATATTCATCTTTCATTTTTAGAGTTTTGATGTGTGTCTTGGGGTTTTACAGGTCTCCTCTTCATTATTGATTACTATTGACATACAATTAGTGTGTAGTGAAGTTAGTGCGATAGGTGGTGAAGGCTTCAAATCATTTAATGACCCTACAAACATGGTTTTTGGACCTCTGCATAGACCATGGCACCTAGAACACAGACTAGGGTTCCCACAGGTGCCCTGATACTCTCTCGGGTGCTCCAATCCACTCAAATTTCCTAGATCTACAAGTTTCTTGACTTTGGCATAGTCATTTCCTCATCCTATTTCTCTATCCATCTCTATGACATAGTCTAATAAGTTTTCCAAATCATATAAGCTCCTTTTGACCCTTCTTTGCATATTACGGTTTCTCTTTTTATTAGCCTAGTTGTTTGGGTCACTTTCTATATTTATTTACCACTTTTATTTACTATTGTTCCTAGTTAGATTAACTACCATTATTCCACATTTTAGTTAATTATATCCTTTTCAAGGTATACATACATACGGTTAGCTCATGAGTCCCACCGAGTAACTCTTCTTATCCACATGCCCTCATAACTCACTTTACATAAAATAACTCATTTATTATGAAAAATGAAATAAAATTGTTGGATGTGACATACTTCCCCCTTAATGAATCATTTTCCCAATGATTTTTACTCATTCACAATAATAGAATAAACCATACAAATATTTGTTTCATACAACTAACTAAAAGCAGTCAAACATTTTCAACCAACTTGAAATTTTTTCCATATTTTCAGTTTATCCGCAATCAATTTATTGGCTATAGAATCCTTTAAAACATTCTTTTTTTCCATACAATCTGAAATATGATAAAAAAAAATTCATTTTAGCATCTAGAATATAATAATAATATCAAGTATAACATAATAAATTTTTAGATATCATTTTTATGCTTGAAACAGATAAGGAAATGATGTTTTTATTTCCTCTAGATTCTTCCACGTTACACTTTATTCTAAATATTGGTCCCATTGGACCTTGCATTACATGATTTCTCTATTTCTCAAGTGCAATCTATGAGTTTACATAATTTCGATAGGTTTAACCACCACAATTCTCGGATCCTCAACCTGTAAAGCATTCCAATTAAGTACATGCATTACATCTAAAACATACTTCTTAAGTAAGGAAATATGAAAAACATCATGCATCTTATACAATGTAGGAGGTAACGCTAAATGATATGCTACTTTGGAATTATTTTTCCATAATTTCAAATGGTCCAACATATCTTGAAGATGGCTTAACGGCCTTGCCAAACATTATTGAACTCTTTTTGGGCTTAACCCTCAAGAAAACCTTATCTCCAAGTTCAATTTTTTTATTTATTCATTTTAGATCTAGGTAGCCCTTATGTCTATCAATAACTTCTTTCAATTTCTCACAAATTAACTTCACTTGATTTTCCATTTCTATTAACATTTTAGGGCCCACTAACACTCTATCTTCAGTATTATCCTAACTAATGGGTGTTCTACACCTTTTCCTATACAATGCTTCAAAAGGATCCATTTTCAAAAAACATGATAGGTGTTATTGTACACAATTTCAACCAATGGCAGGTATTCTTCCCACTTGTATTTTTGATCCCTGCAATACATCTTGAGCATATCCTCTATAACTTGGTTGACTCATTTAGTTTGACCATCTATTTCCGGATGGTATGCTGAAGTGAAATTTAGTTTTGTTCCTAAAGTTGAATTCAAGTTTTTCTAGAATCTAGATGTCATCCTTGGATCCCTATCTAAAATTATTAACACTATAACTCCATGTAATCTAGAGATTTCATGCATAAATTTTTTTGCAAGCATGAGATAATCATCTTTCAAATTTCTCGGTATAAAATGAGATACTTTTGTTAACTTTTTGACAACAAGAATCATGTCATGTTTTTTTCAACATAGGAAACCCTGCACAAAATCCATGTTAATAACTTGCCATTTATAGTGTGGAATGTTATGTAGATACAAAGAACAACATTATGCATGTGCTCTATTTTTTCGTGCTAACATTCCAAACAAGGAGAAATGTACTTTATCATGTCCTTTTTCATTCCCTTTTAGAAATATTGTTGTTTTACATCATCAAACATTTTAGTTACTCAAATATTCCCATAGTATGGTGAATAATGAAATTCTTTCATAACTTTTATCCTTAAGTCATTTCCCAAAGGTACATAGACTCTACCTTTGTATTTCAAGATTCCCTCATTGTCAAATTTGAATCCTTCATACCTTTTATCATTAGAATCTACTGCTAATGCAGCCTTAACATGTTGATATTATGAATCTATTAATATTTTTTGTTTCCTCATCTTTTAATTGATACCTAAGGCTAACAATCGTGGAAACATGCTTTCAATGACTTAGTGCATTTTTCACTCTATTTTATTTTCCTTTTATGTAACTTATATCAATATCATATTGCGATAAGAATGAAAATCACCTACATTGTCTTGCATTCAATTAGGGATATGTGAAGATATACTTCAGCCCCAAGTGGTCTATTTTTTGTTCAAAAGGCTTTACCAACAAGTAATGCCTCCAAAGTTTGAAGTGTGTGTAATATGGCAAGTTCGAGATCCTAGGGAGCATATTTCAGCTCATGTACCTTTAATTTTTTGCTCTTGTATATAATCACATGGTCATTTTGAAGAATAATTCCACCCAAATATTCACCAAAGGCATCTGTTACCATGGTGAAACTTTCATTAGGGTCTGAAACCTTCAAAATAGGTGTTTTAGTTAATTCCTCTTTCAACAAATTAAATGCATTCTCATATTTTTTAGACCAAACCGATTTAACAAAAACTTATATTTTAAACCCTAGTTTTAGAGTTCACAACACAAGGATAATATGATAAAATATAGATCGACCTAAGAAATAAGAAATTAAATTTGAAACCCTAAGTGCAAAAGAAGGGATAAAGTACTTAGATGATTTCACAATTGATCCTAGACTATGCCGAAATAAAAACTAATAAATAGGAGGATGAAACTATCGTAACTATGCCCATAAAATTTTGTGATTGTTGGATCTACCTGGACTGAGGTTCTTGAACTGGGTCATGGGCACCTAGGCATTGTAGACTTGTTTTGGGCGTATGTGACTATGAAAAAACTCATAAACTGATTTTAGTAGTTTGGCAAGATGTTTTCTAAATGTCTCTAATAATCATATGTATGTCGTTGGTTGATCATCGAGTTTTCTTGAAACATGTAAAGATAAAGAGCACCTTCAAACCTCAAAACACATCAAATCCTAAATAGAAAAAAGATGAAAATGGGGATTCTAATTGACCCCAGTGATCACCTAACTTAGTGAGCTTACAACCAAGTGTTGCACTACATTTCAGATTCTTTTAGTTTTACATGTGTGTGTGTGTAGAATCATGCCCTAGGTGGATCTTGTGCAAGATGCACTCAATAACAAGAAATAGCTAGATGTAACAATGTAATTAGATGTGTGTATGGAAAAATGAACTTCCCCTCCTATGGAGTGTATGCGAGAATAACCAGTCCCTTGTCCCTTAATGATCTTGGAATGCCTTTGGATACAACCTTAGGTGCTAATAATAGATGCTTAGAGTTTGGCCCTTTATTATGATCACATAGCTTTGTATTTATATGATTTCCTTGTTTGAATTTTTGAATTTCGTAAAATTGACCACTAAGAAAATAAGATTCCCTAAAGATAAAAGAGGCCTAAAAGGGGTGAGTAAGATACAAAGAGGTTGGGGGCACCCAGAAGGAACAGGGGCACTTGGGTGTTGGCATCTGGATGGGCGTTGGTGTCCAGAGTTAAGAAAGATAAAACAATAAAGTATCTATTGGGCTATGGGGTGTAAGAGATCATAAAGAAGCCATTAAACACTAAAAAATCCCAAAGACATGCCAATTTCTATTTTTCTCACTTAGGAATCATATGAATAGTAGTATGTGACTAGGACCTAGAAATGTACCCAAAGTGTGTGATTTAGTGTCTACATTTTCCCCCACTTTATGTTGTTGAGTGAATAATTGATAACATAAAGTAGATAATAGATGTGTACCTGATAACTATGTAGATCGATGGTGAAAGTATGTCGAGGAGACAAGAAAAATGTAAAGTCATAAAATGAAGCATGGAAGCTAGAGAGAGGAGTGACCCTAGGGATGAAAGTGTATGTATATATTTCATGTTGTACCTATTTTCATTGTCATTTGATGTGTTTTATGATGTGAATATTTCTTCCCATAAGGATGAAACTATAAGAGAGAAGATTAAAAGAGTATTCAAAGTCATGTATATGAAAAATTTGATCTAAGTATGTAAAAATGTGAAAAGGAACATGTGCACCTGATCCGTGATGAGTAAAAAGGATAGAAAGGATCCTAAAAATGTTGTAGAAGAATGATTTTTTTGGGAAATCTCATGCCAAGAGTGAGTTTTTTTGGGTGATCTCACAACAAGTGCACCAAATGAGAGTTTTTGTGTAATCTCACACCATGAAAGAAGAAGTGTTGGGGATAAAATTATAGTTTTATTCTCTAAAATTGACTACTTCTTGAAATTTATACACCACTATAGATGGTGTGATCCTAATTTTTTCAAGTTTGATCTAGTTCAATCCAATGCAAATAGAAAAAGGAGATAATATGCATGTTGATTGTTGGAGGATTGTGCCTGTACTAAGAAAACCATTGTGTAGACTACTTCAAATCATGTTGACATGAGAAAAAATTTATAACTACCCCTGGTAATATGCACCGGGGAAGGGTCAGGAGCACCCAAGTGCTCATGTCTATATTTGGGCACCGGCATTTGTATAATGCTAAAGACCCAAGTTAGAATTTGGGCGTATTATAGCCGTGTTTGTGCTTTGTTCCTATATTGTGCATGTATCAACTATGACTTTGTACAACTTAATAGGATTACTGATTCACCCAATGTATGCCCCCTTATTTGAGGTGTATGTGATGTCACTAGGAGGATGTGTTCCAGAGGATATTACTTGGACATTAATCTAAAACTAAAACCCTACATGGGAGGGAATGTGCTTGTAGAAACCAAGGAACATGCAAACAAAGTGGCTGGAAACATATGTTAGTGTAAATAAGGAAAATATGCATATATAAGACAATGTGTAAGCTATCAAGAAAGAAGAAAATGTAGACTACAAAAATCATGTTTAAAACATGGACATCACTCAAAATTTTGCAAGATAATCGGGGCCAAATCAACCAAAGTAGACAGAAAATGAATAAGAAATACATAAGGAAAATCCCATGCAAATAATGGCATAGAATGGAAAATAATAGTAAATAGTAGCAAGAAAAGTATGAGAAAACCATGGTAGAAAATAGTTCCTGTAAAGAAAATTTTGCACATGAAGCACCATTAGCTTGTTAGAAATATAAAAAGTATATCAAAGCATGTATGACCTGATATAAAGTGGTGTGCTAATAAGAATAGGAAATAGTATAAAATGAAACAATAGCACCTATGATGTGTACAAAAGTGGATGCCCCAGGATCCGTTGTGGGACTGGTAAGAGGTACAATGTGAAACATTCATGTTGCATGTAATATATCTGTGTAATTTTTGCATTCACAACTAGAAGGAAAGTGAACACATATGCTAACATAGTAAGAAAAGTGTAACATGCAAGTATAAGTAGGAAAGAACAATGTGTAACTAAGAGATGCGGTATGTTGTGAGTGTTAATGGAATGGAATGCAAAGTGAATGTGATATGAGAAGCATGCCCCTAAGTGAATGTGAATGAGTATGCATGAAATGAGGTTCATTTATAAAATCCCCCTTAGCATTAAAGAATGAAGCATAGAACAAGAGTGTGTCATCAAGAAATGGTTTTTGCACTAGAAAGATATGATTAACAAAGCATAAAGCGTAAAGAGTGGGTGAGTGTGGTGAGTTTCATTTCATATTTATACCTCAGAATTTGATTATGAGCCTTGGAACTAGAGTGTGTCATCAATTAATGATGATACAAGTGTATCAAGATGTGTAAGATGTGTGTAAAAGAGTAGATGTGAATCATAGAGTGAAAGAGTAGAAATGTGAGACTTGATAATGATAAAAGGGGGAGAATAAGAATGATGCCCAACAAGTGTGTTAATGATGGAGATCTATTTAGTGACGTAAGATATACCTTTTCATTGTTTAAGAGCGTCAAGTCTATCATGATAAGAGAGAGGGCCAATACACTTTGGTAGATGGAAGAAGCAGTAGGACCATGCGATGGTGGTGGAGTTTGAAATGTTTCCTAGCCATCAGTAGGAGTAGCTTCTTAGAAAAAATTAATTTGAAAATGAAAGTGGAGTAGGATGGGGAGGAATATTGAATGGTGGTAGCTTAGGTGGGATTGATGATGCTAAAATACTTGATAGGAGAAGAGGGTGGACTGATTTTGAGAGGTAGTTGTGTAGTTTGAATTGGTAATGTCATAGATGACTTGAGAGGAGGAGGTGTCATATTGATTTTGAGAGGTATTTGTTTATATAACTCTTGAATTTTTGTAAAAGGACCCTTAGAAATGATGGCATGATACTCATTAGATATAGATGAATCAGATTTAGGAACCTAATGAGATGTAGAAATTGAAGATGAACATGTAGCATTATTTGGTGTAGAAAATGAAATAAGACCCTAACGCTTAAGTCATCCAATTTTTTGTGTAGAGAATAGCAATAATTGTCATTATGTCCATTGATTCAATGATAATTGCAATATGGATGACCTTGATATTTTGCAAGATGATAAGGAGGATAGCAATGAGTAGATGGCAAGCTAATTAATTGATGAGATATGAGCTACAGAAGAATATCTTGTTTTTTAGCATTGAAATCAAACTTGAGAGGTGCGGGGAGTGGTAAGAATTTGGGTTCACGATATGAGCACATGTAGAAGACATATAATGAGGATGAGAAGAAGAACTAGCATGAGCCTGAGAAACATCCTTAAGATGTTGGATTTCAGATTTAAGAGATGTAATCATGGATTCCATAGCCTAAAATTTATCTTGAAATAAATAATGCAAAGATTGAATTTACTTTAATATGGGTTGATCAAATGGAGGTTCACAAAGGCTAGGGTTGTCGAAGATATGATCAAAAATGGTGCTTACTTGATCGGGTGGCATATCTTTAGGGAGAAACATGATGTCTATGAATTTTTAAGAACCTTTTGCAAGGTGAATGCATTTGAAGTAATTGATCTAAAGAGATTTAACAAACCTTAGAACCATGATAGAGAAGATGATGTGCCAAAAAGGATCTAAAAGACTCGATCACGAGTGGGGTTCACTAAATGATTTAACTAAAATTTATATATCTTAAACCCTAGTTGCAGAGTCACAACACAATGATAATGCAATAAAATATAGATATGACCTAAACAATAAGAAATTAAATTTGAAACCCTAAGTATAAGATAAGGGATAAAGTACTTAGTTGATTTCACAGTTGATCTTATACTTTTCCGAACTAAAAATATGATAAACAGGAGGAGGAAACTGTCACAATTGTGCCCAAAAAATTGTGTGACGATCGATCTACCTAGATTGAGGTTCCTAGACTGGGTCAGGGGCACCTAGGTGTTGTATACTTGTTATGGGTGCCTATGACTATAAAAAACCTCATAAACTAAGATTTGTAGTGTCACAAGATGTTTACTAAATGTCGTCGATAATCACCTATATGTCATTGGTTGATTATTGAGTTCATTTGAAACCTGAAAAGAGAAAGAGCGCCTACAAAACCCCAAAACACATAAAATCCTAAAAATAAAAAATATATAAATGGGGAGTCAGACTAACCCCGGAGGTCACCCGACCGAGTGAGCTTACAACCGAGCATTACACTACATTTCAAACTACATTTAGTTATGTGTATGTGTGTGTAGAATTGTGACCTAGGTGGCTCTTGTGCAAGATGCATTGAATAGTGAGTAATAGCTAGATGTAGTAATGTAAATAGATGTATGTATGGAAAATAGAACTTCCCCTCCTATGAAGTGTATGATGAATAACCAGTCCCTTGTCCCTTGAATAGAGATAGATGGATTATTTGATGCTCTTGGAATGCCTTTAGATGTAACCTTAGGTGATATTAATAGATGCTTAGATCTTGGTCCTTTATTATGATCTCATAGATTTTTATTTACATGATTCCCTTGTTTGGATTTCGTAATTTACCTCTAAAAGGCAACCATGAAGAAAACAAGATTCTCAAAAATAAAAGATGCCCAAAAGGAGTGAATAAGATAAAAAGAGGTCGTGGTGCCTAGAAGGGATGGGGGCACCTTGGCACCGGTGTCCTGACTAGTCGTTGGTGTCCAGAGTCAAGAAATATAAAGTAGTAAAGTATCTATTGCGATGTGTGGTCTAAGAGATCAAAAAGGAGCCATGAAACACAAACAAAAGGTCAAAGACAGATGTCAATTGCTATTTTTTTCACTTAGGAATCATATGAATAGTATTATGTTACTAGGACCTAGAAATGTACCCGAAGTGTGTGATTTAGTGTCTACACAAACAAATTTCTTATCTTTTTTCTGCAATGAAGTTATTGGATCAGCAACTCTAGAAAATTCTTTTACAAATTTTCTATAGTAACCAACTAGCCCCATGAAGCTTCTAACTTCATGAACATTCTTTGGAGCTAGCCATTCTATTATAGCCTTGATTTTTGATGGATCTACAGATATTCCTTCTTTTTTATGATATGACCGAGGCATTGCACATCATTTTGATAGAAGGAACACTTGGAAATTTTTCCATACAATTTCCTTTTTCTAATTATGTCCATAACTATTCTTAAGTGCTCATTATGATTTTCAATGTTTTTGAATATATACAAATGTCATCCAATAAAACTAGCACAAATTTTTCTAAATATTCTTAGAAAATGTTATTCATTAAGTTCATGAATGTAGTAGGTGCATTCGTGAGTCCAAATGGTAATATCGTGAACTCATAGTGGCCATATCTTATCCTAAAAGTAGTTTTGTATATGTCTTCATCTTTAATTCTCAACTGATGGTATCTTGATCTTAAATCAATCTTGGAATAAATTGATGCATCACGCATCTAATCAAATAGATCATCTATCCTTAGCAAAGGATATCTATTCTTTATTGTGGATTTTTTAAGCATGTGGTGGTCAATGCATAACCTTAGCGTGTCATCTTTCTTTTTTGACAAAAATGATTGGTGCTCCCCAAGGAAACACGCTCGGTCTAATTAATCATTTAGATAATAACTCATGCAATTGTGCCTCATGTTCCACTAGTTTTGTTATATTCATACGGTAAGGATCCTTTGAAATAGGTTTTGTTCCAAGATTTATATCTATTGTGAAATCAAATTCACGTCTGGAGGGATTCCAGGTAACTCCTCTGGGTAATATATCAAATAAGTAATATATCAAATAAGTATTACCTTCTCCACTGAAATATGATATTTTTATTTCATAAATCATGCAACCTTTATTTTTATCCTTTTTAAGTTGCATTGCAAAAATATGCCTTACCTCTATGTTTCTTTTTATGCCCTGAATGACTATTGTTTTTTGCAGGTCATCTAAGCACTTGATTTGTTTTTCATAATAGTTCACAGCTGCCTTATGTTGTGATAACTAGTTTACACCTATAATGACATCATATGAACCTAAAGGAGCTACACACATGTCTATTGTTATAGTAAAACTAGGTGGCTCTAATGTTGCGCCAAAAAGACATTTATTTATTGTGTGGACAACATTGTTCATGTATTGCATAGTCCATGATTTCTTCATATAACTATATTTTCTTTTTTAATTTTTTAGCTAACTTATTTGAAATAAAACATTCAATAGCACCAGTATCAAAAAAATAGTTATAGGTAATTTTTATTACTTCTCGGTACTTTAATAGTTGTGGCTTGTTTTTCAACTTTCATATTTGCTATTGTAGCATGAATTCTCTCTCACTGGTTGTTATCTTTTTCCTCATAGGATAATTTTTGCATAGTGATCATCACCACATTTTAAGCATCCACCTATTGGTCCTTTCCTTTCTATTTTTTCTCACTAACTTTTGTGTTGTTTTGACCATTTTTCTTTTGGTTTTCAAAGTGATTTACTTGTTGTATTTTTCTTCCCATTTTTGGCTTTACTACCAACCTTTTTCCACCAATTTTTATTTGGTGCTAGTTATGATGGTGAATTGAAATTATATTTCCTTATCTCATCACAAAGTGAGTATATATAGCCTACAATTTATTCTCTTTGAGGATATCTTTTCAAAAATCACCTCCATGGTTGAAGGACCATGTACATCCACTTCCTCCTATGATGGGATTAAGTCCCATGATGAAATTTCTAATGTGGATATTCTCATAAAATTGGTACTGAGGGACATGTTTCAACAATTTTTTAATCTTTTCCCAATGCTTTGTTACAATCAACTTTCCTTGTACTAAGGTATGAAATTTTGACATCTTTTAGTCATAGTATAGTTGTGGTAACCAACATTGTCTAAAATAGAATTGAATTGATCCCAAGTGATGTTGGCCACATCCAACCCCAGTTATACCTTCCAGTTGTCCCACCATGAGGAAACCTCATTTGAGAGCTAATACGCATGTCAAACTACTTTAGTTTCTTCAGAAAAGTTCCCGATGGAAAAATGCTTCTCCATCTTGCTGATCCAATTCTCAGCTCCATCACCTAGATTTTTCCAATCAAATTTTGGGGTATCGATACACTTAATATAATTTGATAGTTATGCTACCAAACATGCCCTTTTATTCTCAAGTTGGTTCAGATCGCAACGTTAGGATCTATGGAATTTACGTTGTTATTTTTGACATTTTCATTATGATTTACAACATTAGGGTTCGTTGTATTTACATTATTATTAGAAGAATTAGGATCCATTGCATTTGATTTTAATGAGGTTACACAATTTCATCACTTTTAGTATCGTCTTCCTTAGCAAAATCCATTGTTCAAGAACAATAATACGATTGTGACTCATCTATTTTTGGGCTTTTTTGTTGCTTCATCCCCAATAGCTTAATTATTCACAACATTGCCCCTTTTCCTAACCATTTTATCTATTACACAAGAATAAAACTTAGTGTTAGCATAAGGACCCATTATGTCCAAGATTTGTATTAACCTTTAGCTCTGATACCAAAATGTAACACCCAATGTTATAACAACTCCAAATTAAGGGAATTTTTTTCATTTAAAACAAACCCCTTAATCCCCATTACATGCCTTCAATTATTTTATATGAAAACAATAATAATCCAACAAGTAATCTAGTTTACAATCCATCTAATAACATTAAACCATATGTAGTTGTAAAGGTCAATTAGATCTACCTGATCCCCTTTATCATCACTCTATCGAGCATGCATAACTTGTATGTATTTGGTTAACCTATTCTTTTAGGTTTGAGAACTAATACAATCCCTAAGTGTCTACTTGAAAATCAGTTAGTTGAGTTTCATCTCGGTATCCCACATTGTTATTTAGGAACTCGGTGAACTGATAGCGTATTTAGCTAGTACACTAATTAGGCCAAAGTTTTGAAGTTATTCTTTGTATGATTATTTTTGTGACCACGCATAATCCAAAAAAACTTGTCCCATCACCACATAGTTATCCATACACAATTATCTAGATCACATGTCATTACTTAAGTGTTTTAATTTTACGTATTAAGAAGACCTAAAATATAGGTCTCACCTCTCGACTTGAGTGTACGCTAACAGTCCCAACTTAGAACCCATATGGGAAAGATAATGATTACTTAATGAATCTCATCATGAATTAATTATTACCCTTCCCATAGTTTTCCTAAGTTGGTATAGTTAGAGTACAATCAGCCCAAAGTACGGGACTTAGAGTTCATGCTTACTTAATACACAATGTTAATTACAAGGTATATTTCATCATTTAGAGATTAAGTCAAGTTATATGTTTATCGACAAGTCATTAGTAACTTACTAGTTACTATCATTCGAAGTTTCCAAACTCAAAGTGTCACTTTACAACTATTGTTGTTAGGACTAGGTTTAGTTTAACCATTTCATTAAGATTAGATAAAGCAATCCAATCCCGATTAGATAATGTCATAAATCCACCTTATCATTAACTATCATTAAGTACCTCTTTGAAAAGAGACATATTCTTTTTAAGCATTTGAACAAGTTTTAATATCAACAAAAGTCAAAAATGTTTCAATCACATTTCATATTAATAGCTTATTAAAGGTATTGTACTTTTGTACTTAGACATCATTATGTCATTAAACAAGTAGTTATCGTAAAGGTACAACTAGTCATCCATGAACTATTTAAGTTGTACTAAATAATGATTCAATTATTTAATTAGTCTCTTTACGATTGAGTTTAATAAATGTAATTATTTCACAACTCTGTTTCATTGTCCCAACAATGTTAATCATTTATCTCATTTAATTAAACATTAAATTGATAATGTCTTTGATATAATTGTCATCTTATAGTTTAGATTAATTACTGTCATAAGGTACAATTATTTAATCAAGTACAATTTTCATAATCAATATCAAAGTACAATCCATTGTTGAAAACAACGTAAATCATCATTACAACTCATAAGAGATAGTCAAACAATAAATGTATTTATTGAACTCATTAAGGATAACTCCTTATTCCATAAGGTATTACAATAATTTCAGAATTATACAATAGGCCAATTGCCATATGAAACTTCACAAATTCATATTTCTATTCATAATTAATACATAATCCAAATCTAGATGTACATTAAATCAATGTTTATAATCAAATAAACAAATCATCGCATGATGAGCATGTAGGTAATCAATCCAATTTAAATCCTCGTAATAACTAATCCATCATGTTATATTTATGATAAAAATAATAATATACATGGTCAGTTCATTGAACTAGCATGGATTAACAACTCTCCATCAAGTTGTTTCATCACGATATAATTGAACATCTACTGATTTGATTTAATGTACATAAACATGTATCATATCAAGTAACATGTTGTCATGTAATGAAATGACCTACTAATGAAAATTGTTTTTCTACCATAAACAACTTACAACATCACAAGTTCATCAAGTCACTAATATATTAATTTTATTTGAAAATTAAGTCACATTAATCAGAAAACATTCCTTTTACTAATAACCAAGTAATGCACTTGCATTCGAGTAATATTTATTACAAATCAACATGCATATCACTTAAGAAATAGAAAAATAAAAAGTAAGTTATTCCTTCAAGACAATGTTTTCAATAATCATATACAAAATCAACATGGATAAAACTGTCATCCTCATCGATTTATTGACAAAGGGAATAACATCATAGTAGCTATAATTACATTTGTATCCTCTTACTTTTAATATTTCCTATGATCAAGACTTCATCCACATAACATAAAATAATCATTCTTCCTTTCATGCATAAATCTAGCTTCATCACAATAGTTTACCATTACTATATTTACCAATAAATAATGTATTCCTTAATTTATTCAAATGGATAAGCAACAACTATTTTACACAACATATTGTTCCCATTATATTTTCGAAGTTATCTTAGTCAATGCATTGGTCTAGCTAGGACACAATCAAGAACATTCAAAGGTAGAATGCACTCACACCTCTCAAAAAATACTTGGGAGTAAAAACTTGGACAAAGTTTATATTTAGGATGAAATACATAAGAAGGACTACACAATCGACTTAACTAAACCCGAGCTCATCCCACAAACATAACTTAACCGATTTATCTTAGCAATGTCGTTAAAGATTTGTTTTATTTCATTGTGTCTATCAATGAAGGAAAAGGTAAAACCTTAATAGGAAAGCCTAAGATTAATTTTTGCAGAAAAAACAACAAATCCCTAGGATACACTACAAGCCCATGAAGTATATTTCAGCCAAAGCCATAGGTTTCGAACAAACGAATGATTTATAACAATTATTGACTATAACTCAAGTTCATTTAAATACCCATTTCATACTTCAAAGATATGGGTTTAAAACAACTATTAACAGTCCTCTATATGAAATGAAGGCTAACAATCCTTCATTTGACTTCAATCACATACAAACTCAATCACCTAGACAAGAAGTATATCCTATTTACATAGTTAAGGGTTTACAACCCACATAGTGAAGAAAATAAATGAATCATAAAACTTTCAAACCCTACATGTGTTCAAATATATCGAAATGAAATAAATAGATATAGAGAATATAATCCATTCCTAATAAAGGTAGTGTTCCCACAAACTTTCTCCCAATCTTCCTTTGAAAAAATTCCACTCATTCGAGTAAGATTTTCCCTCCATTTTTCTCCAACAAGACACCAAATAATGCGACGAGATTTGAACAATGAAAACCCCAATAAACCATACAAAATAGTCCCTATAAACTCCTAAGTCTCACATTAATAGCTTCCTGAAATATTTCAGCTAAAATAGATAATCAAAACCACATGCACAGTTTTACAAAAATGGCGGTTCGAATGGCTAGAGGAAAAGAGGTTAAAACCAAGATGCACAATAAAAATGAATTCACAAATTATATGCAAGGTAGATTCCTAAGGAATCTTCAAGTTTCCCAAAATACATTTAATTCCCTTAAGTTCAGCAAGTGCCACATAGTGTCCAAACCACTTACTTACCACCACCAATCAACCAGTTCCCTCCAAAAATAAGCTGGATGTGCTAAGTCAAATGGTCCAAGATCTAATGAAAATATTAATTTAACCTTATATTTTTACATGGGTCATTAATCAACCATTTAAACAATTACACAACCATTTGTTATTATAATATAGTCAATTCCATGTTATTTCCAACCAAACTAGAGACCAATGATTATGGTCGAAGACCCAAACAATAACCAAAGCCAAACCATTTACCTATATTCACTTTAATCAAAAATGAAAATCATAAACATCAAATGACATATAATATGGTTTAATATTCATCAACATCTTAATCACCATTGTCATGTTAGATGACCTTAATTATTGAAAACAACCATATAATCCATTTTCGTTAGACCAATGCACCCAACACAAGTGGTAACCAAGTTTACAGGATAATTTGATCACCCAAGACGATAATCAAACAAGACAAATTTTGATCTCATGCACAAGTGTGATAAATTGATCAATCATTCATCAAGTAAAAATTTATATGAGTTATGGTCAAATTAGTTTTAAAATGTTTCGGGTATATAAGAAGACCAATATAATTTTCCTTGCAACACTTTACCATGTTCTAGTTCACTTAAGCAATAAAATTACATCACTTATAAAAGATCATTAAGTCAACCTTATGACCTTTACCTTAACAAATCCAAGCTTTACCTATTAAGTTTGAAGTCCATCTTATCGCTTTATGGTCAATGATATTCATAATATCAAATGAAGATTAGTATCATTTAAACCATCATAATTATTCCTAATAACCAAAATAATGCATTATAGTTGTGTACATATTTATCATGTATTCTAAATCATTAATTTTTCAGCAAGTAGAAGAACAAGTACAGCAACCAAATAGTATAATCAAGTATCGAAATCATCGCACACACACAACAAGGTAAGGTAAACTCATACAACCAATCAAAGCAATATTAATTTATAAATGTAAATTATTTTATGAGTGCTTAATGAAAAGCATTATTACTCGAGTTGAGTTTACAACTATGCATAAGTATTTATATCATTTTCAAGGTATAAGTATGTACACTTATTTGTAGCCCCATCTAAGTAACGCTTCCTATACCCATGCCCTCATAACTCACTTTACATAAAATAACTCAATTATTGTGACAAAACTAAATAAAATTTTAGGATGTGACAGAATTAACTGGGAATCCCAAAGAGATATACAACAACGAATGGGAAAGATAAATATTCCTACATATAAAGGGAGGAGATAGTGATTATTGTAGTATTTTTCAATGATCTAGTCATCATTGGAGGATCATTGAGGATTATTGATTCAACAAAGAAATATCTAACATGATCATTTGACATGACCGATCTCGGGCTTCTGCATTATTGTCTTGGACTTAAAGTTTGGCAAAGAGAAAATCATATCTTTGTGTCACAATTGAAATATGCCAAGACAACACTTGAGAAATTCAATATGATGGATTGTAAGACATTTTCCACACCTATGGAGACAAGACTTCAACTATCTCAAACAAATCCATCACCACAAGTAAATGCAACTCTCTATCGGCAGTTGATCGAGAGTCTCATCTACTTGAATTAGACTAGGCCGAATATAAGCTATGCAATCAACTATCTTTCACGATTCATGCAAGAACCAAGGGTTTCTCAATGGAAAGAAGCAAAGTGGATACTGAGGTACATCAGAGGAACTATGGACTATGGCCTAGAATACAAGAAGAATAATAACTTCTTCTTGACATGATATTCAAATTCAAATCATGCAAGAAACATAGATGATAGGAAATCCACTTCAAGATTTGTATTCTTTTTGGGATTTGGACCAATATCATAGGAGAGTAAGAAGTAGAATTGTGTTTCAATATCCTCCATAGAATCAAAATATTGTGTAGTAGGTGGAGGTGTCTGTGAAGTGATATGGCTCGACGTATACTTGAAGGATTGCTAATACCACATAAAGATCCAACTATCCTACATGTCGATAACGAAGGAGTAGTAAAACTTGTTCAAAATATAATTTTTCATGAGTGCACCAAAGAAGTTGAGGTGTAGATACATTTCATTCTTGAACATGTTCAAAACAACAAAATTCAGCTCCAATATTTCCCAACATATATGCAACGTAAAGATGTCTTCACAAAGTCACTTGCTCGAGGTAAATTTGAGTATTTTAGATCATTTGTCTCCTATTCACTTGAGGCCATGTTGAATTAAGGGGGAGAATGTTAGGAATAAAACTTAGCTTAATTCATCATTAGTTGATATTTGAATAATGTAATAAGTTAAATTATTTAATTTAAATACTTTAAACTTATGTCAATATGTATTAGTTATCCTTAGTTGTTAGTTAACTAAGTGATAGTGTTCTCATCCCAATGTTTGTGGGATCATGTTCTATCTTGCATATTTTGTTCCCAGATGATTTCCATGAGGGGAAATAGGAGCAGTTAGGGGAAATATGCTATTTTTGCATATTTTCTTAGATAAGGTGATTTGTTTCCATATATTTTGGATGAGATAGAAGTTGTCCAATATCTATAAATATTGCAACTCTCTCATTTATTTGTAATGCTTGAATTTGATATTAATAAAATGCATAAGCACCATCTTGTTTCTGTGCAAAGCTTCTGTTTCAAATATTGTTTTAGAGTATTCATTGTCAAGAAATGGTTGGTGTGTCCTAAAAGCCACGCAAGGAAGAGAATCAGCAACAAAAAAATTCACATGAGGCACCTCCAACTAAAATCACATTAGTTAATGGAAAATGGAATAATTTTGCAGAGTTAACCAACCTCCTTTCCAAGGTGTAGCTTCCAACACGAGGTCAAACAAGAGGAACATAGAAGAAGGAAGCCATCTATTTTGATTCTTTTCAACCTCATACCATGCCTCAAGGAATTAGCTATGCAATAATAGTCCCAAACCCACAAAGTCAGCCCAAGGCACCTATTGCAGTAGCACATGTGCCCATTCAAGCTCCAAAAAATATTGTGCCAAGTAAGGGGCAGCAAAAGGATAATCCATCCCCTTTAAAAATTATTGATCAAATGAAGAATGTGCACATAATCATTTCCATGTGGGAGTCACTGGAAATCCTATGATAGTGGGATTTGTTGCAAGCAACAATGGCCAATTGGTCCACCTTGAACGGGTCATACAAAAACCAGGAGAAGGTTCTCACTAATATAGTATGAAGATGAAATAGGTCAACCAAGCAAAAATTTGAAGCCTCTGTCATTTTATGTGTCGTTGATCATCGGGAATAACTTGGTGGACAACTACATGATCGATTCAGGGGAAATCATCTTAGTAATGCCAAATAAAATAGAAAATCAATTGGGCCTAAAGTAAAAACTGGTCTCTAAATAAGTGTTATAATCGAACAGACAGAAATGGGAACCATTGGAGTCATCAAAGGATTAAGTCTTACACTACATTCTTGTCCCAATGTCACAGTTTTGTAAGATGTGTCTATAATTGACTTGCCACCATGTCTTGCCTTGTGTTTATCAAGGGAATTCACTGCTAAGATCGGAGGCTACTTGTTTATGTATTGGTCGCACATGATTTTTAGAACAAGATATAGATCCAAAGCTATAATCATATTAGAACCAAGTGTAAACTTTCACATTGAGCCTCATGTTTCAAGTTTGGTCAATGCAAATTGCTCATCTTTTGATTAGGAAGATTGTCCAAATGTTCCAAAAATGGGTACTAAAGTTGAGGGCATTCTAGATTTGACATTAGATGAATGGGAAAATAAAAACATGCTTTTGATCCTTACAAAGAGATGGAAGAAGTTGAACTAGGCATATATTGCTTGCATGAAGAGAATCAACCTCTCCCTAGCATCACCAAGCCAGAAGATAAGGATGAAAATGAAGTATGGAAACTATGTTTTGATGTCTAAAGGAGCATGCAAGGTGCTAGAAGAGGTGCCATGTTGGTGTCACCACATAATATCAAGTACTATTCAGCCTTTTGATTTCAGTTTTACTTTTTCAAACAACACATGTGAGTATGAAGCTCTAATCCATGAACTTCGTTGGGAAAGGAAAAGGGGCATCAATAACTTACAGGTATTCAGATATAGTGAGCTAATTATTAATCAAGATAGAGGGAAAAAATATTCTAAGAATGATCTCCTAAGGATCTACAAGAACTAGGTATGGGATCTCATTGAGGACTTTGAGGCCTTTAACATCATTTCCATACCAAGGAAGAAGAACGAGCCTGTGGATAGACTTGCAGAGATAGGGGAAAAATTTCATGTGGTTGATATTATCAAAAGTGATAAAACACAACCCCATATCCATATAATTGTAAGGCATGTAGTTCTAGATAGCAAAACTAACTAGCAGGTGTTCGAGAATGATCAGTAGATCATCAATTTCCTACAGGAAGAAGTTGAATTCTCCACCAAGAACTAAGATAACTTATAGCAACAATAATGGGATTGGTTCAATTAAGTAAAACAATCTCCGAAAGGCTTGGTGACATTGGAGTCAATCTTCAATCCTAATTACCAATTCTAGAATGAGAAATAAAATATCTAGGTCAAAGGGGAGGATTCAGAGCCCATTTTAGTTGGAGAGGGTAAAACACTCCAAATCGGAAAAGTGAGTACTCAACAAGAAAAATATGATTTCATAAAAAGCTTTTCTAGGAGTTCCCTGATGTCTTCGCTTGGAGTTATGAAGACTTGAAATTTTTCAATCCAAAGTTGGTGTAGCACACTATTGAATGGGATTTAGAGGCTAAGCCCATCAGAAATATCAAATACCACCAACCCTCATATTGAACCTCTCATGAAGAAAGAGCTGAATAAGTTAATAGATTTAAGTATCATATTTCCAATCAAGCACTCAAGTTGGGTTACAAATATGAATCCAGTCAGAAAAGAAACACATAAATCAGGTTATGCGTATACTTTTGGGACTTGAACAGGGCATCTCTCAAAGACCACTATCTTCTTCCTTCTATGGAGAAAATATTATAACTGGTAGCCGATTTAGAAATATTTTCTCTCCTAGATGAGTACTTGGGCTACAATCAGATTATAGTGAAAGAAGAGGACCATTTTAAGATGGCCCTCACCACCAAATTGGGCACGTATGCCTATAATAAAATTCCATTCAGATTGTCAAATGTCGGAGCTACATTCCAAAGAGAAATGACATGGAATTTAAGGGGATGACAAATAAAATAGTCCTCATGTACTTAGATGACATCAGTGTGTTTTCTAAGAATGCAGTAAGTCACCTCTTTCACCTCAGACAAGTGTTCTAAAGATGCAAGATATTTTGAGTATCCTTAAACCCAAAAATTGTATATTCCTAGCTCACCAAGGAAAACTCCATGTCCACAATTTTTCTAAAGAAGGATTGACAATTGATCCAGAGAGGGTTGAAGTCATTCAAGCATTTCCACTACCAAGTCATAAGAAGGCTCTCCAGCATTTTCTTAGGAACGATCAATTTTGTTCAAAGGTTTGTGCCGGATTTTTCCACTCTCGTGAAGCCATTAATTATGATGCTAAAGAATAATGTGGGTTTCAAATGAACAACGGAGGGCAAAGATATTTTTGAGGCCATCAAGCATGCAATAAGCCCCAAATCTCATAAATCTATATTTCTCCAAAGAATTCATGCTCTATGATTTAAGAAGTTCAGACATAATTTCTGTAATCTTGGTGCAGCGAGAATAAAGAGGGATCTCGAGCAACCATTTTCCATCTTGATGTGAGCTTGGAGGACTATGAAGTGAGGTACTCCTTCATTGAGAAGCATGTCCTCATAGTTATCAAGAGTTTGAAAAATTTTAAGCATCCGGTTTCAAATAACAAAATCTAGTTGTCCCATGTGGGATTCAAGGACTTCCTTCTAAACATGGATGAGAATCGGGTAGATGGATCACTCCTGTCATGGAATACGACATAGAAATCAAGGTCACTAAATTGGTTCGTATAAAAGGATTGTGTGAACAACTAGCTTCTAGTTAGCATGTTGAGGCAAGTGATGAAAAATAATATATTCTGGTGTTGCAAGATAACCAGAACAAGCAAATGATAGTGTGCCCATTCCTTGTTGGACTCAGGATATGGTACATTTATTACAAACAGGTCTATACCTACTTAAAGGGTTAGTAATAACCTTTAACCCTCTCTCACTTCAAGAGGCAATTAATAAGGTGCTAGATCTTGAAACATCAACACCAAAGGGAATTTTTTCTATGGTACAACCAAGGACAACACCTTTGGGGAAGCTAAAAAAATTATAGGCAACCATGGAAAAAATAATAAGAGACTAAAAATGAATCAATGAGAAATAACTTGTGTTTATCCTATAAGGATCGATGGACATCCAATCATTATTGTCTTGGAAAAGGACATTATCACTACATAGAGGTGGATATCATATGGAAATTCCAATTCAAAATAAGATCTAGAAATTAAGGGAAACATTGTTGCCACACTTATAGGTACACCACAATATCAACCCTTTAAAGTTCATGGAGTTCTTCTCAAGCAAGACATTATAGTATTGATTGATAGTGGGGCAACCCACAATTTCATAGATGAAGGATTGGTAAATAGAAGAGGGTTGGAGAAAAAGGATGTAAAATGTTTTAGTGTCATTATAGTTGATGGTTTTATTATGCCTTGCTAGAAAAATGTTGAATAACTAAGCTTCACATTAGTGACCGCCAGATGAGTGATGAATTTTATGTCATTAGTTTCAAAGAGACTAACTTGGTATTAGGAGTGAAATGATTACATTCATTAGGAAATTCATCAAAAAAATTCATAGTATGGAGTTGAATTTTAAATCAAATGAGAAAGAGATAGTAATCCATGTGATCACTAATGTTGTTTTAACATTAGTTTTGAAAAGAAAATGGAGGGCATCAATTGGTAAATAGAAGAGGTTTGGAGATAAAGGATGTAAAATGTTTTAGTGTCATTATAGTTGATGGTTTTACCATGCCTTTCCATAAAAAGGTTGAATAACTTATATTCACATTGTATGACCATCAATTTTATTTTAAAATGTTAATCCTAGGAATCCAAGGTCCTTCCTTAAATGGTGTCATCTTGTGACTAATACAAAAGATAAAAATGAAAATACCAAATGAAAATTTATGATGCTAAGGTGAACTAGAAGGGTTACACAAACCCATGAGATTCATACAATGGAAAATAAAATGTATTTGTAGGGATAATGAGAAGGAAATAGGTTATGGATACTTGATTGACAATGATCACTATTTAAAACTTTTAATAATATAAGTATTAGCTAAAGGACTAAATGAGAGACAAATCATAAAGGGGATATGAAATATTTTGTAAAAGAATGATCAAATATTATAATGAATACAAAAACATACTTGATAAAGATTAAAAAAATACTATACTAACCTTGAGAGACATTCTGAAGGTGATAGAGCTCCAAAAAGAGTTGACCAGGTGATCAAGATTTTAGCAGTAGTTTGTTGGTGATCACAAGTGGAATGAAATTCTACAAAGGTGCAACAATCTATTCTCTAATCCATTTTTTTAATAACTTACATGTATAACTTTGAAAATGAGCATGAGGGTGATTTAAGTAGAATCAACGGCATCCACAAAAATCACCAATGATCACGGATCGTTGTCGATTTTTCTAGAGAGGTTACAAACCAACAAAGGAAATATGGTAAATGGTTGAAACCACTTTCCATCCAAGGTTTAGGTTGTTTGATAAATGGTGGGAGGTTAGGGATTTTGGTAGGAAGAGGTTAGGGAGTTAGGATGGGTAAGATAAATTAGGCTAGGTTTTTTTTAGTGGTTGGGGAGGATAAATGAGATTTACACGGGTAAATTAGGTTTTTACTGACAGTAATTTGTAATATACTTAGGATAGGGATAATAGTGATAATATTATTAATGTATATTGGATCACTTGGGGGTGAAAATTTTTTCGGTTGGAGCATGCGCCTACTGATTTGAAGGATGTAGTAGTATTCTTATGCACAAGTATTTCACCAAAGGTAATGAAGATAATGGAGATGAAGCAATTGGCTATACACATTACACCCTATCATCCTGGTAGGAGAATACCTCTATAAGATGGGCCATAACAAGGTATTGCGTAGATGTTTCCTAGAACATGAAAGAGAAGAAATAATAGAAGAGGCACGTGGTGGAATTGTGGGAGGCCATTATGTTAAAGAATTCTTTGTGTGCAAAATACTCTTAGCAGGTCTATGGTGGGAGATGCTTTACAACGATACAAAGAGTTTTTTCAAGAATTGTGACCATTTCCATAGTATGGGAAAACCAGGATAATGAGATAAGATTCCATTACACCCTTTTCCTATGTAGAACCCTTTGAGAAGTGGGTTATTGAACTTTTGGACCAATTGCATCATCTACACAACACACATGTGTGTGGTACATCATTACTTGCACAGATTATTTAAAAATGTGGGAAGAAGCTCCACCTACCAAGGATTTTATTTTCACTACAATTGTGTGCTTGTTATGGGAGAACATTATTAGAAGACATGGTTATCCATTAAGCCTCACTAGTGATAGAGGAACTCATTTCCTCAATGAGACCATTTGAATAGTACTTACAGTAATTCATGGTGGCACATCTTAAAACACCTTATCACCCTCATGAAAATGGAACAATAGAGGCATTCAATAAGATCTTAGGTCATACCTTAACCAAGATTTGTGATGTAGGAAGAAAGGATTGGGATGAAAAAGTCTCGGTTGACGTTGGGCATACAGACAACATATAAAAGGTTAAACAGAGCAACACCCTTTTAATGAGTGTTTGGCATAGAAGCTATTTTACATATCAATTTCATGTTACCAACCTTGCACTTTACACACACAAGAGGACCACTGATGAACAAACACTACAAGAGCATATTGAAAATTTGATGCAATTGGATGAATGAAGTGAAATCATACGATAGAGCCAAAAGACAAAGAAGGTGAAACAAAAGGCTTGGTGTGATAGACACATACAGAGAAAGTATTTTTGTGTGGGAGGATTGGTATTTCTCTATGACTCTAAATTTATATTCTACCCAAGGAAGTTGAAATTGCATTGTTCTGCATAAGTTATCCCAAATTTTCTCCTCCCGGTTTGATTTGGAATAACTCAGTAAAAATGGACTCGACCATTTTTACAAGTCTGTGATGGTTAAAAGGCCATCAAATTATCCTTCCCTAAAGCATTAGTCATTAGTATTCAAAAACCTATGGGAGACTAAGTCTTAAAGCATTGGCAGGTTCCTATTAAAAATTTGTGGTATAAAGAAAGTGGAAACCCACATAACAAAGGTTAAAATGGATAATGTTGCGTGGAAAGGATTAAAGTCACGATACAAAGTAAAGTAAGAGGACACATGGTATAAGATCAATGATTAGGTGGGCTACATGTCAACATTCTTAATAATCTTATGGTAATTGGATCATCTAAACTCCAAGTCCTGGAGTTAATCATATTTCATATTTCGTCGAATGTCCGCAAGTTAGATAGGGTTAAAGGGACAGGTGGTGGCCAACTTCAAAGACAAAAGTTTCTAAGTCCCCGGACTTAGAAATTGCGATGAGAAGAGCTACTTGGCACCACCCTATTGGTTTTCCTTTAAAATATTGAAAAATGTGAAGTCTCATCAAATCATAGACAAGCAAGAGGAAGGCGCCTCGACAGTCCCGACACATGTGGGGGCGACGTGGAGCCATCTCTTTAGCTTGCATTTCACTTTTGTCATAAGGATTTTAAAGAAAAACTGACAATGCAAAGTGCATGGATCTTTTCATTGGCTCACACTTCATGATTATCAGATAAGACTATCAAAATTATGGCAATGCATTAGGGCATGGAATTATCCCATTGGCTAGATGCTTCACGGATGTTAGTGGCAATAAATAAAAAGGATTGACATGTGAAGTGCGTGGAGATTTTCTATTGGGTCACACTTCACAGTGTCTATTCAAAGGGCTTTGAAAAGGAAAATTGTGAAGAAACATGGTTGTTTCTTATTGGCATGTATTTTCATAAAGGTATACCCACTCGTAAAGGACAAAGGAAAAGGAAAATTAAAGGGAAGTAGAGCCCAATATTGTTAACCAATGGGAGGCAGACACTTGGAAAAAGAAAAAAGCAAGTACATGTTGGCAGAGGCCAATCCCTGAACCAATTAAAGACTACTATGTGTCAAAATTTTGTGCCTCCCAACTGGAAAAACTTTAAATGGCCATATTTTTTTATCCCAAGCTCCAAATTGGAAAAAATTTAAATCATTGGAAATCTCTCATTGAGATATTCAATTTGACATCATAAAAATTTGATTTTAGTGGCTTTTGGCAAGTAAAAAATGGCAAACATGGATTATGAGGGAAGAGAAGAGAAGTTTGATCATGTAAACAATCAAATCAAGTAGCTCAACCACGTAATCGATGAAGCATTGTTTCATTTCCTTCTGCAGACGTAATAGACACAATAATGGCCTTGCAAATCTGCCCATGTGCTTTATAGGAGACTTTAATGCATATTGTTGGTGGTTGGAATTTTGAAAATTTATCCCTTCTCTCTTTTCCCTCTTCTCTTTCTTCTCTCTCTCTCTCTCATTCAAGTTATATATTGTAAAACCTTTCATTTTGAAAAGGATGGACATTCTAAAATGCAAAGGAACCATGTCAAAATGGTCTCCTAAGTAGCTGTGAGTGACAAGCCTTCATTTTGGCCTATGTAAATGTTTCCTTTCCTTCTATTTTGACTGTAATGGATTGTGCATATTTTAAGCAATAAAATCTATTATGTGGCTTGTTTTATCAGCCCTAGTTAGTTTTTACTTCAGTCTTTATTTCTTTGTTTTTATAATGGATTGTGCATATTTCTTACATTTACAGGCTCCATTTTGATTGTGTTTCATGAGAAAATGGAAAGTTGAATGTGTTCTAAATTATGGCACATATGTCTACCCTTTCTATGCTCATTTTTCCCCATTTTCTCTCACAAGAGTATCTCTCACCCCTTTTCTAGTACTATCACCATCCTTTTAGCTTAGGATTTCCCTTTTTCATCTCCTTTTAACCCTGGTCCCTTAGCATGTTTATTTTAGTATTTTCTTTATGCATTAGGAATAGGATGAGGAACTAGCCTTCTCTAGAGGTTTATCTCAAACAGAAAGGTTCCACAACTTGGAGATGGTCCCATGTTTCCAAAGATCCTTGAGTTGTTTATGACTCAAGGAAGGGTGTAATTTTTAGCTGCAAGAGGACCATTTAAAATGACCAAGATATTAGACTTTGGTGTATGTCAATTGCAAGTTTTGGATGGGACCATGGTACCAAAGTTACTTTAATGGGAGTATGTTAAAGCCCTACTATAAATAATCTTCTTCATTATGTTTTTAGTAAGGCGTTGTTTCCATTTAGTTTATATTTTCAATTTCAGCATTGTTGTTTTGGTTTTCTAATAAGCATGTTCATGCATAGGAGCTAGTATATGTTGAAGTATGATGCACAAGAGGACCACACATACTTTTAGTGTAAGGTAGCAAGTAAATGTTAGTGCACGTGATTGTTTTACTCAAGGATATAAAGGGTGTCCTTGGATTATTTCACTAAAAGATGGACAATGGAACTTGGTGGTGATGGAAGAATGGAATCTATGGTTACAAAAATCATGATAATATGAGGTAGGAAATGTGAAAGGAAGACTATTTGGTATGTAGCGCAAAGTATTTCATCACAAGCAAGTTCACGCAAGAGTTATGCGGAACAAAGAAGTGCACACAAGAGGATTTATATCCTAATAAGTAGTGGTGTACTTTGGAAGGTTATGGATTTTGCATGCAATAAATAAGACTTTGATGAACCAAACCTAGTGAAAATTTTGGAAAGAGAAAAGGGTGAGAAAAAGCAAATAAAATATCATGTATGGACAATAATTAAATGCATTCAAAAAAGTAGATGGATAAAGTAGGTAGAAGAGCATTAAATGTACTTAAAATTTGAAATCTATATAAGGGCTAGGGAATTTTTTCATTCCTCACTTGTGAATTTAAGAGATTTGGAAAACTTATATGATTTGGAGAAGAAAAAATTACAACTAACTAGGGTAATCAATAATCGAACTAGCATACTAACAACCGTGAGATCCTCTTGTGGACTGGAAGGCTTGAGCTCTAGAAGGTATATTAGTAACTAAGGATGGAATTGGTGGATTTATATTGAAGGTTTTGTGGTGTGTAATAAATTCATAGTGTATGTCATGTGTAGAGTTGTAGAGATAAGGCACGTGAAAAGATAAGAAAGTGACATTATTTTTTAAGAAAGGGTTTGGAGGATAAATTCAAGTGACACACCAAGAAGGAATACTTGAGAAAGAAAAACAAAAGTTTCCACACTTGAAGTAGAAATTTGTAGGTTATTTTTGGCTAGGGCATGAGATTTACCAAGGGTTCAAACAATTCACAAGGTTCTAGGTTGATTTGGCTTATAACAATGGCCCTTAAAAGAAGGTAGATAAGGGAAAGAAGAAGAGAGAATCAACCCCCCGAGGGCTGGTTCTACGTGAAATGTAGTACCCTCAAGAGGTGATTTCGGGAGAAAAATAGAGTTAAATATATGTAATTTTTGTATTAGTGAATATAACCATCATGCGAGAACCCATGAAATTGACATCCGAAATGATACCTTGAAATAAATGGGTCAACACATAGATTAGGAATAGATAATACTTGATAAAGTGTGTAAGACATTGGAGAATTTTGGAGTGCTACAACTCTTTGAATTGTCTTTTTGGGCAAGCATGTGTGTTTTTACAAAGTGGTTGATGTCACGAATCCACGAGTACTATTTCTACTTGTGCAAAAGGATGTGTGTCATGTGTAGCTTATAAAAATTGTGACAGGAATAAATGATAGGGAAAGGAAATAGAAATAGAAATGAATGATGAAACAATCATGGATACCACATTCGTGAAGTTACAATATCAAAGGGAGAGCCTCACATTCAACATCTCTAATATCTCTAACCCAACTACTAGAGTGGTCACGCACTTGGTATGTTACAAACTTTGAGCATCGGAGCGATGGTTGGAAGTGAACAACAAACTCCTACATATTGTGCATAAGATGGTGAATGGTACAAGATACAATATTGATATGTAAATTGTAGAGAGTATTGTAGAATAATTTGAGGTGAAATAATACGGGTGGGAAGATCACCCTGTGGATTAATTGTTTTATTAATTGTATTTCATGATATAGGTGTTCCAGATGGACCTCGGGGAAGGAATGGGAACACCTAGTGGCAATGAGGTCACTAGCCAAGATATTCACCAAGTATACAAGTGTGATGGGGCAATAAATAATAAATTTAAGGATCTCCTTAACTTATGGTATAAAATTAATGCGCGAGGCATTTGAAAATGAATGGTGCATACCAAGTGAGATACCTTCAATTTTGAACAAGAAAGAAAAATTTATTATAATGCAAAGCACTTCTTCCTTGCAATATTTTGCTACATTTGGATGGAGAGATGGGCCCGTAGTACAAATTACCATTTTCATTTACAACAAGTTACTTTAGGATTTTAGTAAATAGAATTCAGGATATGTAGCCTCTCCGAATTTCAATGTTGATAAGATATAAATAGAGTATCACACTCTACGGACTAAATATTATTGAATAGCACGACAAAGCAACATTGAGACCTAAGAAATAGACATGATGGACCTGAATCCTATTGTCACCTTAGTATTTGGAAACCAATTATCTAAGTTATATGTATATGTATGACTAAAGATGAGGAATGGAAAATAAGTGGAGGTGAGTGATACAAATATCACTCCACCACCAACATGGGTGGCTAATGTAAAAGTGGTGAATGGTTACGCAAGTTGTAATAGAAAATAAGAAGAATAATATGATGATATGATATGATGATGATGAAACAGAGGGTATGATAGACAATAATGTATGGAAGTGAGGGAAGAATGCAAACCAATTCCATCATGCATTCCTCATTGACAATATACACCTAGCCCAACTCACAATGAGGAGGAAGGCCCGAAAGAAGAAACTAGAGGATTGGATCACATAAGGTGGAGGTGGTGAACACAATGGGAAAGGACCCTCTTATGACCCCTTTAGCCATCCCCAAAGAGACCACATACACAACAAGAGAATAACAAGAAGATCATATGTCGAGAGAGGACTTAGAAGGAGAAAGGATCCCTCATGTGATACATGTTATAGAAGAAGAGTTTGAGGAGTGTGAGGAATAAGTGCACATGAAATATCATAAAGAATAGAAGCATGAAGAGGAACAAGAGAAAGAAACATACCAAGGCCTTGGACATGACTTAAGTTCCATGTACCATAATGTTGCACAAGTAACACCACGTAATCATTGTGCGCTAAGGTCAAAACCTAGACCTTCAACAAGAATAGGGCCAAGGGGAAGCTCACCCTCACATGGGATATGTTGATGATATATATATAAGGTCATCAAGGCTAGATTTTAAAGCTCCATGGATGTATAGGACTTATATTATTGGAATATGCTCTAGAAGGGAGGGGCCCATGCTTGAACATACTCGAACATGTAAGATGCTTTCCTTTGCGATGAAAACACATATAGAAGAGAAATAGTTTGAAGTAAGAAAAGAATCCATTAATGAACTAAAATTAGGAGATATCCGATTAACACACTATCTATTTTGGACTCTATATAACTAATGTACGAGCAAACGATCAATTCCATAATCAAGCTAGCCAATGAAGTTGCATGCAATAATATTGGTAAAGGATCCACTTTACTTTACGTTAGGCCAATTTTGAGGATTAATAAATAAAAATAAGAAGTTAGCATCATAGCTGAATAATATGAAAAAAGGTTGGTCGATGTGAATAATAAGTCAACCAACGTGATTAATAACATTATGTGCTCATGTCTCAAATTTTCCTAGAATTCAAGTGGGATAACAACAATGAAATCGACTACCTAGAAGAATTGGTTCATTTGGTACCGATAAGAGTGAATAGATCACACTCACCTAGAGAAGAAAAATGTCTAGGAGAACCAAGCAAATATTAACAAAGGTTGGAAGCATATACAACTCTTGGTGTAGATAAAAGGAAGCTTCAGAGAAGGAAAAGGGATTTTTTAGAAATGTTTCTAACAACTCTATTGTTGATGCACACTTATCGAGAGGAAAAAATGGAGAGGATCTGCATCAATACATCCTTATATACCAAATACAAGGTAGTTCATGCAAAGGTGATGTAGGAGTTGGAGGAAATTGTAGACAAAATAACAAGAAAAATCCCAAGGTGGAGAAATGGTGGAAGGAATTGCAAGCAAAGGTAATGAATGGAGGAGACTTTTGTATAAAGGCATAACAACAAAGTGGAGTGTTTTTTTCATAATTACAGGAGAAGGATGGTGGAATGACCCTTGATAGCATACCTAACATTTTTGAATCACTACCAGATGAGTCAAATAGCGCGTTAGAGGAATGGAAGCTACTAGAAGCATACATCAACGCAAAGTTCCCGTAACTCCCCTGCAGCACCTTGATCCTAATTTTTGGTCACCCGAGAGGGAGAATTATTATTTACTAATGAATTCTTTATTCACTTGGGGTGTTTCCTAAAAACTCTTTCATTATTTAATGGTTCATTCATTTTATTGGTATTACCAAGGACAAACAATATCCCCTATGTAGGGTAATGTTGGTTAGAATAAATCGGCTAAGTCCAGATATGTGTGGAAGTTGGAGGATGTACGAGAGGTTACACACATAGGTTAAAGGAAGGTGTGGAAAGGTTATGCGTGAAGGCATGAGGATAAAATTCTCTAGACTTAGATAAAAATAGGTTAAATAAAAGGATGGCATGATGACCAAACAAGGATAAATATAAGAAAGAGCATAAGTGGCATGGCTATCAAGGAAAGAATGAAATAGATGGAGCATGAACCGGAATTGGATAAGGATGCATAAAGATAAATATAGACACAAGGCGCTCATGTAAGAGGAAAATATATTTATAGACTCATGCGACATGAAGAAAAAAATCACTTATGGAGAACCACTGATTGAGTCTATTTATAGGAAAGCTTTAGTTGAAAAAGCATGCAAGCTATGTATAGGATTGGTCTATTTTTGGACTGTAGGCTTAATTCAGGGGTGAAGGACAAGCTCCCACCCTATATATATATATATATATATATATATATATATATATATATATATATAAGTTTGTAACCTTTATGTCATGTCATGGTGTGAAGGAAGTGAGTGATGTTATGTTTATAAGTTCGTATTGAGATAAAGTGTGAGTGTATAAGAACTAAAGTGTGTTTCAGTAAGTGCGCATATACAGTGATATGTAACAAAATCATGATCATAATGGATATTCATCACTTTATGGACTATGCATGATTGTATTTTTATGGAATGATTAGGTTATATGTATTCTCTGTATAGTATGCTTGTGTACTATGAGATAACCATGTTTGTAGGAACCATATCTTGATTTCTGCCATAGAAGGAACTCAGAGGAGTTGTGCGTGTTTGAGTGAGCGCTTATACATATGTATGAGTGAGGTGGTAGTGTGCCCGACTATGTTGTGCTAATTTACTAGAATACAACGTGATAAAATGTAAATATTTGTGTTACACTTTACATTTGAGTTAAATTTCATTTCTTTACTATGGACATTAACTAAAATTTGTGTTGCATGTTTCATCGTGAAGCATGACAATACCAAGTATAATGAAAACTTGAAAAATAAAACTCGAGTGAAGAAAAAGTGTGTATACACACTTAGTTATCTTTTCCTTTAAGCACATAATTTTCATTTCATACTTAAAGGGTGGGAAATGTAGAAATTCCAATTTGGTAATTCACTCTTTGAAACTTGGTTTTCACAATGCACTCTTATTAAGATAAACACAATATTTTTACTCCCGCTTAGTAAATTTTGAGGTCGTTTATCTAGTTTTTACCCGCACACCGATATGCTAACACATTCTCAGATTATAATGCATAAAATCCATATACTAAGCCAACCTAACATGATGCAAACTTCATTTATCATATTTTTCATTCCTAGTCAAGGCCGTATAGTTTGGTTAGGAATTTATATTTGGTCATGACTTATCTCGTATGGTTTTGCACAGAATATCCTCCATCTATTCTTTCAATTCAAAATTCTCTAATGGATTCTTTTTCCCTTTAGGTCAACCTTGCTTTGTTAATTCATCTTCATAACCCTATATAAGAAAGCTAACACTAACTCATTTCTAACTTGGAAATCATATGGCCTTACATTAATACACTCATTTCCAACACTTGCAAAAGGCACCCAATGTTCCCTAACTCTCGCAAAATCACATCTAAATTCATAAGGGTAGAAATATCTATAGGTTTATAGCTTTTTACCAGGTCAAGACATCAATCTCTCTCATCCAAAAGTACTCAAACATCCCTTCTCCAAGTACTTTAGCAAGATCATATCAACTTAACTTAAGAATTTTCAAAAAGGTTTCCACATCTAGTTGTCAAAAATGTAGAGAATGAAATAGGTTTGATGGCTCTTCCAATAAGTGCCAACATTGGCGAAGGCACAAGGTTTTCCACAACCTAAATAATGTGTTTTTTCAAGGATTCCCATCCATGGATAGGGTTTGATATCATGTTTATAATATTATGAGAGCTTCGCAGCATGACCGAAAACTATGGTTTGAAAGTGGAAAACATTTCTAAGAAGGTGAAAATATCAAGAATTTACGGATCCGTAAACCAATCATGTCCAATATCAATTTCTAAGCATTACATATTTGAAGTAAAAGTGTACAATCCTATCCCAAATCCATTTCTAATCACATTTCCTAGAATAAAGCATCACCAAGTTGAGATCTTCTTGTTTGTAGTGTGCACTCCTGCAATTTTCGCATCCATATGTAATTAGCTAATTGTACTCATCCTCTTGTGTTTTCAATTTTGTAGCATATTGTTTAAACATTGAATGTGTTTTTTTGATATTGTATGATTAATTTTGGAAGTTAATTAATCATAATAACCCATGTATATCCCCTTACATCCTTTATTGTACTTAATTCACTAATTCTAAGATTTCACATAATCTAATAAGGGTTTAAATAGTGGTGGCACAAGTTGCGGTGAATTTCCATCCTCTCGTGGTCAAGCATCTTCCATGTGCCAAGATCCCTCCTCTATTTTATTTAGGGAGGAGGTGATTGAAAATGGAATCTAATTCTCAAAAATTGGGGCGATATATCACTTCAACCATTTTTTTCTTCATCTCCATGTACTCTATTCATAGTTATTAGATTCATGGAGACCGCTTAGTAAAGGTAATCTATATATTTATCCTTGTGTTAGGTTTTATTTATTGTGTACTTTAATTCCAATCAAAGCTATTAATGACTCTAGATTTGGGGCTAGCATTATCTCTTGATCAAACCCTAGTAGCTTTATTTTAACTAAATTTCAAAATCATTTAATATCAATCCTATTTGGGTAAGATTTTTAAATATCCCAATTTAGTTCTAGATCAAATGATGCTATAAATCCATTAGAAACACTCTAGGATGCTTTCTAATGACTGACTTTATAACCTCGTTTTCACCCACACTACTTTTTCTCACATCATAGTGGATTTATATGTATCGTATGATATTTTTTTAATTTTGTTTTGAAATGTGTTGACCATTATTGGTCTTGGGTTGGGGCTTATAAGGGTTTTCTTTTTGTTCTCATCGGTGCTTTGAAATAGTGCACATGGCTTCAGAGTGTCAACAAGGAAAATTTTAAGGAACCCCCAAAAAAAATTATAGAAATCATGGAAAATATCCCTATAACCAGTTTTGTGGTTTTGGAAAATATCCTTGTAACCTATTTTGTTCTTTTGGTGAAAATGGTAAAAATATAAAAAAATAGTTGGAAATCGAATGGTGAATCTCTTATAACTATTTTTGTGAATACCCTCTATTGAATTTGACTCGAATAAGGCCCAAAAAAATTCATTTCAATTCCTAGCATTGGCACTTAGAGGATTCTTTCGCATGCCTTACCTTAGTCCTTGACTCCTTTACACTCAAGTGTTTGGAAAGTGTGACACTTGGCCACTCGAAGGAAAAGGAAAATGACATGTGGCATCTTCTGATTACTCACTACCATTCTGACTTACCTCACCAACACCACGGACCCAAAACTTTATTGAGTTGGTTCATTTCATAGGCTTGGAGTCTAGGGAATGTCTTTTCCTTAAGGAGGACCAGAATCCTACCACATGGCCATCTAATAAATAAGTTGCATCATTTGATTGAAAGAGGAAAATGACATGTGGCATCTTCTAATTTCTCACTGCCACTCCACCTTACCTCACCAACATGTCACACTGTGGACCCAAAACTTTATTGAGTCAGTTCATTCTGCGGGCTTCAAGTCCAAGGAATGTCTTTTCCTTGAGGAGGATCGAATCCTGCTACATGGTCATCTAATAAATAATATACATCGTTCGATTGGAAGAGGAAAATGAAACATGGCATCTTCTGGTTTCTCACTACCACTCTACCTTGCCTCACTGGCACATCACACTGTGGAGCTAAAACTTTATTTAATTGGTTCATTTTGCGGGCTTGAATTCCAGGGAATGCCTTTTCCTTGAGGAGGACTAGAATCCTACCATGTGGACGTATGATAAATAATCTCCATCGTTTGATATATTAAGATCAATGATGCAGGATTTATTTTGGGACAAAGGCCTGACACACTCACATTTTGAATGGAATTTCCTAGAATAGGCCTAGCTAAGTGAAAATTTTCATCCATTGAATGTAATTTGAAAAGAGACTAAATTTGATGTCTACAAAGTACAATGAAAGATATAATCATTTATAGTGATGTGCTACTACTTGTAAGTTTCGAGGTGATGTTAAACATCAATTGACAATTCTAGAAGGCATACTGCAATAAAAGGAAGAATAGATTCATATAAGTTGTGTACCGTGTAAGACTCAAATTTTTCATATTTCGAGTTAGTGTCATCCTACATTTAAATCTTGATTCTTTAAATATTATATTTTTATAAGTAGCATTGTATAAGCCTTCACTTTGAAATATTTCAATATAAGGTTTACAAATTAGGGTTGAGGGTTTCCATAATCTAAAATTCCAAGCATGTCTACTTCCATAGGACCCCAAAGTAAAAGTAAAACCCAAATCCCATACGCCAAACTGCTTAAAACCCCTAGTTTTACTAATGAATATCATGATATTTATGATCATGTAATTAGCACAAGAACTTCACGGCTTAGATACATATCTAAAAATAAGGAAAATGAAAGTAAATTTTGGACCCATTAGGTAAACTTACAAAGTTGGATATGATGGGGGTTTGATTGGGATGCATGATGTTCCACTTGGTTTTACCCTACCCTGAATTTTTCATTCTATGTGCCTAGAATTACGATGGGAAAAAAGGTAATTGTTGTAAATGGCATCGAAGAAGAATTTTTTTCCATTATGGAGGTAAATCTTGTCCGTGTGTTGGGTTTTGAAAGTAAATATTTAGGAACTATGGCATAAATCTAGAAAACATTGCTAGCGATTGTTATACCACCACTCAAAATGACATAAATGAGTTTTTGAGAAAATTAACACTTGATGGAACAGATCAAAAGGTAAGCCTCCGTATAAAATTGAGATGTTTAAACAAAGTGGGTTAGGGATACCATTTCTATGCTAGTATTTTTCCTTGGCTTTGATAGCGATGAGAAAGTGGATGAAACCCTCCTAGAAATGGTATACAATATCCATTTTGTTTCTCCACCTTGTGCATACAAATTTGTTGAGCACATTGCAGAATCTATGCATAAAAATTTTAACAATCAAAGAAGGCTCTGGAACTAATACCTTTAGGTTCACTACCTACTTTTGCTATTTAATTCTATGGTGGTTTGGTGAATGGTTTGGACAAAAAAACTTACAATTCAGCCCTATAATGTTGAGGGCCAGCCAAAAGTGATGCTTCCATTAACTGAGTGGACCCCCAAGATAAGGATGTTTGATAATTGAAGGGACTATAATCAATTTGTGGATTATTTTTGGGCTCCAATTTATCAAGCATTTTCAAAAAATACATTTCCTCTATTGCCTATGAATTGTAGAGATTGCATTCAAGTAGGTTCATAAATACAGCTTAATGATCGGGTACTTCATGGAGGAATATATGTTGCTAAGGTTTTATGGATCATGGGTACAACCTTGAAAATTTCCAATAAATGTGACAGAGAGAAATATTTCCTTGGAATATATATAGAAAATAGGAAGTATAGATAAACTCTATTTTGTTACTCAAGAAAAGAGGAGCATATTTCCTTCCTTACCATTTTTATCTGGAGAGTTCACATTTGAGTGAAAATAATTCAATACGGCACACAAAATTTTACAAATTTTTAAGTTTGATGTTGACTCTCACTAGGTGCATGAGCCATGTGAGGTGATTAAAGCATGGGTAGTGGAAAAAAAGAACTCTACTACTAAAATTAAAAATGAAAGCAAATCCTTGCTATAAAATTGAAAAACTATAACTCTTGGGATGAAGTAAAAATGTAATGGATGAAATTTCTATTTAGAAAGGAATTAGTTTTAAAGAGTTGTCAACACAAATTTTGGATTTCCTAAGCCTCCACAAAAATAGGCAAAGGATTTTTAATATGCCAAATTTTATGCATAATCCGATAAAAATTCCTCTAAAAGCATATCAAAGTATATATATCACAAATTGCAAGATAAAAATTGGAAAAGGTCAAAAACTACTACCTTTTGGTTTATGAGGCAAGACCTAGGGGATCCAAAATTTGTTTTAAAGTATGGTTCTATTCCGGAAGAATCATATTTTAGAAAATTGTAGAATGAAGCGCATCTTGTAAAGGAAAGAAGTGATGAGGATAACGACTATGAGGAATTACACACTCTAGTTGCATATATAAACCAAGGCTTGATGAAAGCTTGAAACAAAAATATTCTACATGACAAGGCAATTGTCTTACACCGCAGGTACATCCTAGAAGAGTTTCTTATAGGCCTGTGCCTTGGATCTTTTCCTTTGGAGAAAGGACCGATGCATATAACACCTACAAGTGGTAATCCAAAGTGCGATTTTCCAGAGTCAAATCCTTATCAAACAGTTCAGCCACACGTTGAAAATCCTAGAGGAGAAGTTAGCCATGAATCTAATAGTATTTTTAATGTTGGTGGTTATAGTGATGATGGTAGTAGTGGTCAGAAACTACCACAACAACAAGAGTATTCTAAAGAGGCAAATATAGATAGTTGAAGTTCATACTGTCCAACAAGGAACCGAGAAGAGGAAAAAGACAGAGTCAGAAGAGACTGATACACTCTTGCCTCAAGGTAACTAATTACTGAAGGTGGTGCCACGCCACCCCTCAACAAATTTCCATTCTATAGGAAATTCTCCCCAAACTTCAATTACTCCTTCTCCATTCAAGGTGAAATAGTTCATTCCTACAAACACCTTAGGTTTTGATTACCGAGATGATTTTTCCAATAAATTAGAAAGAGATAAAAGAAACAAGAAGAAAATTCTATATGTTACTATAACTTCAGATCCTGCCACAATGAGGGTATTTCCTACATATAACCCAATCAAAAATATAATGGAATACATGTATGATGTGCCCAAAGTTGTAAAACTAGATAATCAAATGGTTTCCAATGACTACAATGTAACCTCCCTTCAAATGGATTTTATCAGAATGAAACCTTGTGACAAAATAAATGTATCAAAAAGGAACAATGATGTGGTATACATAGCATTTCTAAAGGCAAAGAGGGAGAACAATAAGTTGAATAATAAGATTCAAAAGTTAGAGGCAGACCCAAAAAATGAGAAAGCAAAAGGAAAAGTTTCACTTAATAAGATAGGTGAGTTGGAGAGGAAGATTAAATCATCTACTTCTATGACTATAGTTTTTGTGAATGAACATGCACAAGTAGAACTAGAAGAAGAAAAGAAAAAGTTACAGGAAATAATGACTGCGAATGAAGATGGCATGAGTAGAACTAGAAGAAGCGAAGAAAAAGTTACAAAAAACAACGAGTAAAAATAATAGATTAATACAAACATTGGGAGAATTGAAAGAGGTTTTGAATGCAAAGAAAGAAAAGTCCAAAAATGGGAACAAAGCATAAAATAGAGACAAAACTAAGGGGAAGAGTGTAGAATGAAGAGAAAAAACAAAATGAAATATTGCAACAGGAGTTGGCGAAAACAAAAAGGAAATACAGTCTTCCAACATCAAACTATCTAAATTTTATAAAAAGGCATTGATTAATATGACAGATAATGTTTAGGGGGAAATAAACCAAAAAAATTGATGATTTGATTAGATTGTTTGAATTCATGGCTGATCTACAGAGAATCTATGATAAGCTCCATGAATACGAATCGGTAGTAGAAAAGTGATGGCTTTAAGAGAGGATACAACAAGGAAAATTTTGGAAGCTATTTACAAATTTAGTGACACGGAACTGGAATCAAGAGGAATTTAGAACTAGTTTTATGCCTCAATAAAGGTATCATCTATCATTCGAAAGTGTGTGATGCTAGGTGAAGCATAGTAATTATTGAATAAGTGTAAAATAATGTTACATGAGCTACATAGAAAGGTACAGAGTTCAAAAGCTTGGTTTGCTAATGAATTTTGAAAAAACAAACCAATTCATTAAGAACAATGCATTCCAAAAGAAAATGAAAGAAAAAATGATGCAAGAGAAGAACCAAAATCCTGAGAAACTAGATGAGACAAAAAAATTTACTTTGTTAAACCATTGATAACCTTGTTAGTAAGTTTACATACAACAATAAAGGAAATCTCCACTCTTGGTTATGAATTACTAATAAAGTTACATGTTAGTCACTCTGATTTACAACAAATTGTAATTCCAACAGATGAAGAGTGGAGCATGTTACAGAAGATGATATAATTAAAAGTAATTTAATTTTGAAAATTGTTCCATTTGTTGCAATCTTCAATTTTTTCATACAAGGCATGTCTCAAGAAAGTTGAATGAGGAATAGTGTTATTTTTAAATTTTCATTTCAGTAATGATTCAAGCAAAGCCACTTATTCTATCTCATAACTAAGCACCACAACTCTTATATGCCTAAAGTATATAATAATGCAAATGCATTGTGATTTAATAGCCAACCAACCACGGTGTATGCTTTCTATAAAAGAGTCAACAACATTTTATGTGAAATATATTAAATACTCATTAAAAACATGAATTTGTAATGTTTCTGCAATCAAAATGGAAATGGAATCAATAGGATTATAGATTGGATCTGACTCCTTTAATTATAGATTGAATCAATAGGAAATGTGTTGAGGAGGTGGTTGGATACTTTGTTTCAATGTTATGATCTATCTAGGATGACTCCCAAATAAGATAATTTGTCATTTAAGTTTGGAGTTTCTTTTCAACAAATATTTCATCAATTCATGTAGGTTTTCTTATTATTTTCCTTGTTTATATTTCTTTAAGCACATGTAAGTTTGGGCAATGAGTGTTAATCCTTGTTTGAGGAATGTTAAATTTTTTTGAGTAAATTCTGATTACAATTTTAGCATAGGGATTAAATTTGGATAAGTTTATTTATACTTTAACTTATAAGGAGATTTTAAGTGACATGTTTATTTCATTCCTTAACTCCAAATTTGGATGGATGCATGCTCATTTACATACATACTACAAAAATCAATGCAATATATTTCAAGTTTCATTCCAAAACTACAAATCGACACGTTGTTTTTTAAAAATTCAAATAAGGAAAAGTATATTATTAGAACAATGTACTGAATATTTGAATATATTATTTTGTATGAAAATATATATAATGGGATATCCACAAATGGAAGCTTCCAATTTGATGGACTTGGATCATCTCTATTATTTGATTCACCATATCTTTGAGACTAACTCTCTCTTCATTGATAGTCAACAACTGCAATAGGGTCATTTGTTGTATTTGTGTCATTGTTTTCAACCCCTCTCCTTTCATTAATCAACTTCCATACTATCATATCCCTGTCATAGGGAAAGTTTTCCACTTCGTATCATGATGTGTAAATTCTCAAACAATTTTCCAATTTTTTGTCAAGCTTGTTTTGTAATTTTGACTTTATAAAGGCCAAGGCATTGAAAATTCTTTCATCTTCAACTAAACCCAAAATCATTGTTTGACATAGATCATCCAACCAGAAAAGCTCAAACATGGTTTGTTATAAAATAGTACTTAACCCAATTTTTTTCCATATTCGGGTTATTACTCCAAACTCTAAGTGATTATCCAAACATTTGAATTACTCAATCATTGTAGAGGTAAACATGGGATTGATCAATAAAATTATCCTTACTTAAAAAAATGAAATATTCATTCCTTTGGTATCAAAAGGATTACAAAAATGTTGAATCAATGTAGTAAACCTCTTATGGTAGCGTTCTACAAATATATTTCATTTTGGATAGGATTCAAAAGGTGGGATTTACTACACCATTGCTTCAAGTAAAACATCCCTTCTAAAGCATTCCCTTATTTATTCTAGTAGGTACATTATAATTTCTCTTAACCTCATCCTTGTTGATGATATAATGTTATCAAATAGAGGCCATGTGACATTTACCTTCTTAACCTTATTGGATACTACTTTAAACATGTGCATCGGTATCTCATATCCACGCTGTAAGCACATACTTCCCAAACAAGTTGAGCTTCAAAATATACTTGCATTTCCAATATTTCTCAAATCATTCCAACCATCAAAATTTGGACCTATAAAAGTAGTTTCATTGACAAATAAATATTCTATTGCCAAACAAACTTGTTTCCTCAAACTAGAAAAATCAACAATATAGATATTTCTTTCTTGTGCTTGTTTGATTAAATGATGAATTTCTTCCAACATGGGAAGGAGACCACACAACATCAGAAATGACTTTATATCATTCAAATGATGTATCAAATCCTGGGCTTTGTCCACTTCCATGTGATTCTACCACATCACTCCTAATAAGGATTGATACTCATGGTACACACTACGAACTAGTTAGTATAATGAGATCCACCTGGTGTCAACATATTTTAACATTTTACACCCATTTTTTATTCCTTCTACAAATATTTGGAATTCCATGAACCTTTTAGGACTATGGAAAAAATAATCATGCACCTCTCAAATAAGGTCCTCAACTTTTGCTACAGGTTTAGATTTGCCAAATATTTTGTAAGCTAGGTTCATTCTATGAGCCATACAATGAATGGAAATCATATACGGGTAATGATATGTTTAGATTCTTACACACATGTGATTGATGACCTTACATTACAGATGCCCCATCTACCCCAACACATATTGATCCATAGGGATCCAGAAAAACACACCACTTCATCAATTCCATTAGCACCAAGAAGGAGAAACAAGAAAAGTGAAAGAAAATGAGGTAAACAGAGGTTCTGGATAGAACCAATGCTCTATGCAGAGTGGCAGATTTAGAACCACCATCCCTGTAGAGCGGTGGTCCCAAACCAACCACCCAACTAAGGCGGCTGTCCGAGACCGCCGGTCTACACAAGGCGGCGGTCCTGACACTTTTGAACAAAAGAAGAATGGAATGCAAGTGGACGCGTTCTTGAAGCGCCCAGCCATGTCTCTTCCCTTCCATGCCCTTTCACATCCTCTAGTGCATGGGAGGACATGGGAAGGCCTATAAATACATGAAAGGAGAAAGAGAATAGGTCATTCAAAGATCTAGAGAGATCGAGAAGTAGAGTTTAATGAGAGCAAGTGAGCAAGATCTTTAGTGCTAGAATGGAATTGTAGGAGCAAGGTGTAGAAACAAAGCAAGAAAGTAATTGGAGAGAAGGTTTACATTGTTGCTTCTTTTCATACTTATTGTAATCTGTAATTGTCTATATTAGACCAATAAAAGTGGGAAGAAAGAGTAATTTCCCTTCTCGACTAGTTTTCCTCCTTGAGGTTTCTAGGATAAAATTGTTGGTGTGAAGTTTTTAATTATTTCCTTCTCTATAATTTCCTCTCTATAGCACTAGATAATCAGTCATGAAGCTATAATTTTCAAGAAAATCTATCATTTTCCAAAGTTAAAAGTAGAACAACATAATTGCATGATTCATAGAGTTCCAAAGTAGAAGTTTATGGATCATTTTGGTATTAGAGCAAATTATATATCCAGGACTATGGTATTCAAATATTTCTTGTGATTTTGTATGACAGTAACAATGTCCAAAGGTGAAGAATTTTTACCTTGTGAGCTAGATATTTCTACGAAGAAGTGGAAATATAGAATTTGAGCTCAAATGGAGGAAGAGAACTTGGTCCATAGAGTCGAGATGCTAGAGACCATGATGGATAGATTACATAGAAAACAAGAAGAGCTTTCAAATCTGCAAAAGATGGCTTGATTAAGAAAGATTCCATGGACTTAGTGGTTCAAGCACCAGCCAAAAAAATTTGGTATCGGAAAGAGCCATAAAGAGGAATAATGGGAAGAGCATGAAGAGATGCCAATTGTAAGCGAGAAGGTAAAATCTACACATACACCTTTTAAAGTTGAAATGAAAGTGGAAATAAAGAATTTTGAAGGACAAGTAGATGCAGAATTACTAGATAAATGGCTAAAATAGTTGGAAGTCTAATTTAGTGTGCATAATTTCACTGAGGCACAAAGGGTCACCTTTTCACATCTCAAAATGGAAGGTCATGCTTTGGTTTGGTGGGAAACCCATCTAGCCACTTGTGAGAAGAAGAAATGTCCTATTGTCAATACTTGGAAAGGTTTTAAAGAATTGATAAGAGCTAACTTCTATCCTATTGGCCATAAGACTGACATGATGATTAAGTGGCAGTACTTTAGACAAGGCAGCGGTCAAAGCGTGCAAGACTACACTATAGAATTTTGGAGACAAGCCATGTTGCTTAATATGGAATTGGAGGATGAGGACATTCGACCAAGTATTTGGGAGGAATTTACACTCACTTTCGAGAGGAAGGTAATCTTCATGAATCCCAAGGATATCAATGAATCTTGCATACAAGCATACTACATTGATGAAGAGAAGAAACAAGGATAAATAGAGCCAAAGGGAGACCAGTCAATGAATAGTAGGAAAAAGAACAAGGGAAGACAAGTAGCAGAGGTAAATGGAAAGGTAAACATGTTGCTATTGTTTTGCATACTTGTAAAGATCCTAAGAATTTATGTAATAATTGTGATGTAAATGGACATACTGATGCCACATGTTAGAAGTTGCATCCAGAATTACACCCAAAGCACCGAACCAAGGATTCCAAGAAATCCATGGCCACTGTGAAGATAGAGAGAGAGAGATGGAGATTGAGGATGATTCGGATGTAGAAAAGAGGCTAAGATGTATGGCCACTAACATGTACGAGGCAAAAGAGGAAAAGAAGAGATGAGTAAGCTATTTCAAATCAGAATCCAAATCAAGAAGACTAAGGTAAACGCTTTATTAGATTATGGTTCTCAAATCAAATTTGATTTTGATGTGGTTATAGAATAGCTTGGTCTAGAGACTTACGCACATCCACATCCATACCCACTAGGATGGGTGAAGAAGGGTGTAGAAATACAAGTTACAAGGAAGTGTAAGTTTCAGTTTGGGATAAATACCCAATACATAGATGTATTAGAGGCTGATATCATTCCACTTGATGCATTTGACGTTGTCTTGAAGTCCTTACTTGTATTCCAGAGATGTTGTGTTCACAAGGAGGGAGAACCGGTTTAGATGGGTCAAGGATGGAGTCAGTTTTTAACATCCGGGAACACCAGAGAAAATCAAAGAAAGCTATGGTAAGTGCCAACCAAGCACCAAGACTTATTCAGGAAAATCATCAGTTTTGTTGCTTTCATTGGAAGAAAAACAAAATGGATGTGAGAGCTAATATTTCTAAAAAAGGATGGAGAATTTGGATAGCACTTGTCATTTTTTGCGAAGAAGCCACCACAGAATTGCTCATTCAAGGAGCAAAACAAACTTCCACTATGCAGTCACCGTATCTACCTACGGATTCACTGGACCTAACCATGGGGCAGCAAGAAGAAGAGGAGATACAAGGAATGGTGGTGACTATAAGAAAGTGTAGCCACATACTTGGAGAGGATTCGGCCGATCCATCTTAGGAGACAAAGACAAGAAAGGACTAAACCACTACAGTATGGGACCTTTTCCATACTTGAGCAGGTTGGAGAAGAAACCTTTAGGCCATATTTCATGCAAATGCACGCGATAGTAAGTTGTAAGAGCTCACATCTACTAACGCCATCTATGCATGAAAAAAAAAAAAGGAAAGATACAGAAGTTACCTTCCAAAGAGGATTGTACTCGAGGCATCTCGAGAGGAGGATGCAAAGATCTTTGGAACAACAAGCCTTAGAGATCCACAGGAATCTTGGTAGGTGGATGAGAGAAGACACCAAGGCAGACCCAGTGGTACTCTAATGAGCACAAGATGGATTTGATTCCTCCGCCACTCCCCCACTAAGCTTTTTGGCACCAAAATCTCCTAAGTAGGGGAGGTATGATCTATAGGGATCCATAAAACACACCACTTCATCAGTTCCATCAAAGCACCAAGAAGGAGAAACAAGAAAAGTAAAAGAAAATGAGGTAAACGGAGGTTCTGGATAGAACCACCGCTCTATGCAGAGCGGCGGTTTCAGAACCATCGCCTTGTAGGGCAATAGTCCTAAAACCACCACCCTACATAGAGTGGTGGTTCTAGCCAGTGGTGGTGGTCCCGAAACCGCTACCCAACCATGGTGGCGGTCCCGAGACCATCGGCCCGCATGCAGGCGGTGGTCCCGACACTTTTAAATGGTAAAAGAAGAATGAAAAATGCAAGTGGATGTGTTCTTGAAGCGCCCAGTTGTGTCTCTTCCCTTCCATTCCCTTTCACATCCTCTAGTGCACATGAGGACATGGGAAGGCCTATAAATACATGAAAGGAGCAAGAGAATAGGTCATTGAAGATCCATAGAGATCAAGAAGCAAAGTTTAATGAGAGCAAAGTGAGCAAGATCTTTAGTGCTGGAATTGAATTGTAGGAGAAAGTGTGTAGAAACAAAGCAAGTAAGTAATTGGAGAGAAGGTTTACATTTTTTCTTCTTTTCATACTTATTTTAATCTTTAATTATCTATATTAGACCAATAAAAGTGGGAAGAAAGAGAAATTTCCCTTCTTGACTGGTTTTCCTCCTTGGAGGTTTCCAGGATAAAATTGTTGGTTTGAAGTTTTGAATTATTTCCTTCTCTGTAATTTCCTCTCTATAGCACTAGATAATCAGTCATGAAGCTATAATTTTCAAGAAAAATTTTCATTTTCCAAAGTTGAAAGTAGAACAGCATAATTGTGTGATTCATAGAGTTCCAAATTAAGTTTATGGATCACATACCAGCTTTGATGTAAGTTGCAGCATCATCCATGTCACCAATATCCTTATCACCAACTCACAAAAAATTCAGCATTGGATTTCTCTCTCATCTTGCGAATGGAAAGTAAGTGAGACTGTCTCACATGATTCCCAATAGTATACACATGTATATAGACCCAAGCCGTATTATATATCTGTTGTAACCTTATCAATAGACAAATATATGTATCGTGTAAACTTTAATATCTCTTTCAAGTCTTCTTTTCAACCATAAGTAGGCATTTTCCCAATCCCAACCACTACTTTTGACAAAGTGAGAATGAGGAAAGTGTGGGACACCAAAAAAATACAACATCTTCATTTGTTCAAGAAAATCTATTATAAGATGGCCTCTTTTCAAAATGTGAAAAATAGTAGCTAGCTAAACTATTTTACCTAAAATATTATTTTGAATGATCTTGTTGAATTGAGAGGTAATTGTCCCTCCATTTGTTGCAACTATTATTTTAGTTCTCTTGTGCTCTTCAAATTATTTTTCATACCTAATATGTAAACAATCATCCGTAGTTTTCCATCTGGAAACATTCTTCTCAATGCCATCTACAATTATCTTTTCATATATATTTCCTACATGTTTCTCAATAGTATCCAACTTAAGTTGTATTGTCTTGTCCTTACCCAATTTCCAGCTATAGATTGTACATTTTGATTCTTTGGGAGGCTCATCTTTTTTCTCATTTTCAACAGGTTTAATAAATGGAAACTTAGAAACCCACTCTAACCTAAAACTCCTTCCCAAGTCCCATTCTCTTTCCTTTCTCTTTCTTCCAAAAGAAGGTGTCCACTAACTATTTTCCTTGGTGGAATTTAAATTTCATTTACTACCAAAATTTTAACATTCATTTAATTAGGTAGGTGGTACAAAGTTGTCAAAATCAACATAATTCAATGGAATGTCTTCAAGGGAGGCATTTCATTATTGTCATCATTGATAAAGATTGGGGAAATAAAAATGAACACATTCTAAGTTTCAGTTTGAATGCAATCATTATCCCTTTATTCTAATGGTCATTTTGGAGAAGGATGAGTTTCCTTAGATGGTTTCTCAAAATAAGATGCTAGTTTTTTAATGCTAGTACCACTACCAGGAGGGGTTGGAATAGATTTTTTACCGGAGGTTGAGCTTCCTTTTTATTTTTCATTTTCTCAAATCAATGAATCTTGTAAAATTGAAAGAAAAATATATATAATATGTATATTGTAGATTAAATGATAGTGATATGTTCACAAACATCTCAACATGAGAAATATGTATAAAGAAAAATATTACACATGTAAATGCATTTAGATGAATTGATTTAGGTAGAAATACAACATAGAGAATAAATTCATCATGAAGTTGTGGGAAGAAGGAAAGCCGCAAAGGACTTAGGAAGGATATCTACGCAATAAAGAGAAATAATAAGAGTGGAGGAAGGATACCCATTGGATGAGGGAAAAGACGTGGAACAAGAAAAACCGTGGAACAAAGGAATCAAATCATAAAGTCATAGCATGAAGGAAAAAGATGCAATATGAAGAAAAAACCACGAAATGAAGGAAGGAAAGAAAAAATATGTATAATAAAGGAATGAAAGGTAAAACCCATAAAAATAAGAAAAACCCTCCTAAAAGCTGTGTAAAATATGAGTAACAAAGAAAACACATGAAATGAAGAAGAAGCCATGGAACGAACAAAAATATAATCCACCGAGAAAATAATAAATGTGGTAGGTGAAGCTTAAAGGGATATAAAAGGGATAGACCCATAAGAGGTTAACACATAAAAAGCTAAAGAAGAGATCGAATAACTCAAGAGTAGAAAAATTATAAAAATGAGGGCTAGGGAAAATTACAAGAAAACCGAGAAGAAACCATGAATAATCCAATTGATATTACACAAGTAGATCTCCCAAAACCAAAATTATTGAAGCATTCCATGAAAGCCAACAAGCATGATCCAGAGGGTGTGTTTTCACATATTCCATTTAAATTCATGCATACACAAGATTTATAGAAGTACATTCATTCACAAATTGTCAAATACGATCACACACGGCTCGAAGTCGATAGCATTGTTGTTAGAAGAAAATCCCAACACTAAATAACTCGAATTCAAGAAGAATTCAAAATTCATCACTAAATTGAAGATTGACTCATTGATTTGAATTCCATATTTTCCTAGGGAAGATCATGTGATTCAATTTTACTTGAGTTGGATGGATAATCAAATGTTGTATTTGGCTCAACCATACCCGATTAACACCTAGGTCATGGCTAGGGTTACAGAATTATGGGTGTAAGGTTGATCAACCATCACAATGAAGAAAACGGAAATGAAATATATCGCATGAGTGATGGGAGTCACAAAACAGAGTGTGGAGTGTGCATTACGAGATATTATAAACCACACACTCAATTATGCCACTAAAGATATATGCTTGAAATATTATCATACGAACCGATAAGATGGGGCACATGGGCTTAGTGCACAAATTCCCTGACATGGTGAATTTGTATTAGAGTATAACTTAGATGAGTTACTAATGCCACAATTCTATGAAAATACAAGAAAAATAAAAGAAGGAAAATATACATTTTGTTATGGGTCGGTCCTATTGTGTTTAGCCATGTATTTCACAAAAACCCTACCTCACAAATCTAAATTAGTTAAATGGTAGATCGAAACACCTATAGTTGAACAAATCTTTGGATATATGAATACATTAGATGGAGTTACACATATCACTTCTCTTCTAGGGTAGACAAATCAAAGTTGATAATTGCAAATAGGGCTAGGGTATCAGAAAATATAGTAGCAAAATATGAGTAAGACAACATTTTTATTACGGATATTGATTACACTTTTCTTCACCAAATAATTCCATGGACTTTACATATGTTTGCCAATACCACATGAAGCCTTAGACGAGCTAGTGGCTACCTCTATGAAGCAATCAAGAATTTATATATGGACCATAGGGATCTAACACGCCTAGTTTTGATTAGGTCATTGAAGAGACATGGGAGGAGTATAGAAATAAATACCCAACTCAATATGGAAAAGTAGAAGCCAGAAACAGTGCCCTAAAACATATAAAAGAATACTACAAAAAGAAACTACCGCTGTAGAACCTACTACAAAACAACATGAAACATTGGCGTAAAAGGAAAACTAAAACAAGCCACAGTCAATACAGAGGAAGAAGAGTCATCCCAAGAAGTGGAAAATATTTCTAACTCAGAAGAAGAGAAAATCCATCTACCTCACCATCATTATCACCAGAACACCTAGCACCTCAATTTTCAGGGGAGGCAAAGCCATGGGTGGAAACAACTTTGACCAAAAATCCTATGGTTATTACAAGAAATTTCTAGCTCTTGGTAGCATCTCACAAGTCACTCAAGAATATGAGGCTAGTACATGAAGTGAACAGATGGCTATAGCATAAGCCATAATATACTATATGGAAAAAAATTCTTTGGTCCTTGTAGATATTATTCATTTAATCCCGCTAGAAGTGATAAAGGAGATATAGGAGTAGGTAGAGGTGGATGAAAAAAACTTCCTACAAGCCCTTCAACAAGAGAGAATTGTATTAAAACAAAAGACGAAGAATATTGTTTCGGATCAAAACCGCATAAAGGAAGTGGAGGAACTAATTGGGTTTCTTATTAAAGCAAGGAAAGAAAGAGAAGGATAATCCAAAAAGGCTACAACTCAGAAATATGAGGACACAAAAGTAGAGGTGGAGGAAAAGAAAAGAAAACACCTATAAGAAGAAAAACAAAAACCACAAAGGTGGCTATACAAAAGAAGATAAAATAGAGAAGCAGAGAGAGAAGGAAAAGAAACAAAAGGATATTGAGGAGGCCAAAAATCTCATTGAAGAAGAGAAAATAAAAATATAGTAGAGGATGAAGAGAAGAATAATAAATTAGAGGAAAAAAGAAACATGAACTAGACAAGCAGAAAAAATAATAGGAGGAGACATAGAGAAAAAAAAGAAGCAGAGAAGAAAAAGAAATGACAAGAGGAACAAGAAAAAAAAAAAAAGATAGAAGAATAAAGAAAAGAGGAAGAAAAGAATGAAGAAGAAGAAAAAAAGGAAAAATAAAATAAGGAGAAAGAGGAAGAGGAAGAGAGGAAGAAAAAGGAAGAAAAAACCAAGAAAGAGAAGGAAGAAGAAGAAGAAAAGGTGAAGTATGAACAAGAGAAGGAGAAGGAGGAAAAAGAAAAGAAGGAAGAGAAAGAGAAAGAAAATAAACATAAAGAAGAACATGTAAAGAAAGAAAAAGAAAAGGAGGAAGGTGAGAAAAAGAAAAGAAAAGACCTAGAAGAAGAAAAACAAAAGGCCATAGATGTGGCTACACAAAAGAAGATAAAACAGAGAAGCAGATGGAACAAGAAAAGAAACAAAATGAGATTGAGGAGGTCAAAAATCTCGCAAAAGAAGAGAAAAATAAAAATACATTGAAGCATGCAGGGAAGAAGAAGAAAGCAAAGGAGAAAAAGAAACATGAACTAGACAAGTAGAAAAAATAACATGAGGAGGCAAAGAGAAAATAACAAAAAGTAGAGAAGAAAAAGAAAGAATAGGAGGAACAAGAAAAACAAAATAAGATAGAAGAAGAAATAAAAGATAAATAAAATAAGGAAGAAGAAGAGAAAAAGGAAAAATAAAAGAAGGAGAAAAAGGAAGAGAGGAAGGAAAAGGAAGAGAAAGCAAAGAAGGAGAAGGAAGAAGAAGAACAAAAGGTGAAGGACAAACAAGAGAAGAAGGAGAATGAAACAAAATAAAAGAAAGAAAACTAAGAGAAAGAAAAGAAAGATAAAGAAGAATAGGAAAATAAATAAAAATAAGAGGAGGAATAGGAGGAGAAGGAAAAGATAGAAAAGGTGAAGAAGAAAGAAAGAAACAAAAAAAGTAGAACAAGAGAAGAAAGAAAAAGAGGAAGAAGAGAAAAAGAAAATTGAGGAAATAAAGAAGCCAAAAGAACATAACATAGTACCATTATCATCTTCCACAAGTATGGTACCAATGCAAGCACCATGAGATTCACTATCCAAAATTAAATAGGCACCGCAACAACATAAGAATGATCAATCTATATAAGTTAAATAAGGGGCAAAGTGGAATAGACCACCGTCACCTTTTCCTTTAAGTTCATTTGAACAAACTCTCCCTCGTGAAGAAAACATCTTGTAGTCAAGTATTGGAGTAGATTGATAAACAAGATTGGATGCGGTGGTGCGTGGATCTGAAGGGACTATGTATAAAATTCTATCATCCATCTAAGCAAAGTAAAACCACACATCATCACATAATCAAATCTAAAAGTAGAGGTAGCTAAAGAGAAGGTAGTGAATGAAATTTTAAAAGAAGATAAAGTAAACTTAGACACAAAAAAGAATAAAATCTTTGAGAGTGTTGTGGATGAGTACAAAAAAAAATTCTAAAGCCACAAACCTTAGAAAATCAGAAGAAAAAAATATAACAAATGCAAGTCATGGTTAATAAGTGGAAACAGAGAATTACAAAATGTTGCGGCCTATTACACCTATACCTTTAGATGGCCTAGTGAGACATAGAAAGAAAAATAAGAGCTTGATAAGTTGGAGCAACAAATTCATGTAACATTCAAAGAATATGACATCACTAAAGACAAATATGGATCCCAAAGAAGGAAGCTTATTAAGTTGACAGAGAAATATCAAATCAAGAAAAGGGTGTGGCCTGAAAAATATTATGGATATGTAAGAGTGCAACACAAAGATTAGACAAAGCTCTAACTAGAATGCAACAAGAGCTTACACTACCTAGCACAGATGGAATCTAGTTCAAGCCAAATCAACTCCATCTAAAATCCTTCAACCTGATCCAAGAAAACTCACAACTTTAAGAATGGGTGAAGTTGATTAACAAAAATAAGTCTAAATGGGGTATTTAGGGTTTTAGTGTTAATCTAAATAGGAGGACTAAAACATTGTAAATGAACTAAAATAGATATGATAATAAGTGTAAATAAACTATTCTAAGATAAAATAAAACCCTAATGTATAAGAGAAGAGTAAGGAATAGAGTCAATCGATTGATGAGATTGTCGCAGTTGTCACAGATCTGGAACTAGAACTCGACAATGCAGATGAACACTCAAGGGCCCTGTGAAGGGTAGATCTAGACTATCCGATATGACACATGGTGCTCTTGGGAGTGTACTTGGGGTGCCCGGGGTGCCTGATCCGTAGTCTAAGTGCTCGTAAAATTGTAAATCCTCAAAATCTGAATCTCAAATGGTCGCTAAGTGTCTTGAGTGCTTCATGTATGTCATGTTGGATTTGTCGATGAATTGTAGAATGTCCCGCAATGTAAGGAGAAGTATATGACCCTAGAAAAATTAAAGATGTCTATGAATGGGTCGAGCTAACCTCGTTGTCAAACTAGTTGACTTATCACTGAGCATTGCACTACATTACGGACCTTGATGTAGTTCTAGTGTGTGTGTGCGTTGTGCCCTAGGTGTTCTCATGCCAGTCACACTTTGTGAAGTAGCGAGCAATAATAGCTATAGAAATGTAAGTAGCATGTGTGCATGGAATAGAATGGAATCCCTCCCCCTATGCAGTGTGTGTGATGTAGATCTCCTAGCTTGAGTGTATGACACTATGTGGATGCAAGTGATGTAATGGATGCAACCCTAGATGAAGTGATAGTAGTGATAAGATGTAATGACCTAGGACCCTTATTATGGTCTTATAACTTTATATTTATAGGGATCTCAAGCTTAATTTTGAAATTAATAGTGACAAGGACAATTGAGAAGAAGATAAGGATGACCAAAGAACTAGAAGTGACTCAAAAAGAAGCAGAAGAGGTTATGTATAGATGGAGGTGCCCAAATTGGGACCAGGGCGCCCCGGGGCACCCCAATACATGCTAGGGCACCCTGATTTTAGGATAGAATGTAGGAATGGTCATGAAATGGGATGATAAGTATAGGTAAATATGCGGGAAAGATGAAATAAAAGATAAGAAAAAGGTGTTCAAAAGGTGAGATGAATTAGTAATTTGTACACTTGAGAACCTTTTAAATAGTAGCATAAGACCGGGCTAAATATTGTCTAATGTTCAATATTTGTGTCTACATTTTCCCCACTTTATGTTGGTGAGCGGAAAGCTCGGTAACATAAAGTATATATAGGTACGTACTTGATAACCATGTAGAGTGTAGAATAAGACGTGTTTCGATGGACTAGACTCGAAGCATGGAATGACTAAAATAAAAATGTGGAGGAGTGTGGATTCTAAAGATGAAAAATGTGAATAAAAGTGATGAGAGTGAACCTAGGGCGGAACACGTGTGTAGCTACTACATGTGTGTGGTGTACCTGCATGGTTAGTATGGAAAGTATCATCGTGGTGTGTTGTCATTTTTTATGTTTTTGTAGTTGTTGTTGTTGCCCCTAATTTGATGGCTTGTTTCTCATACGGAGGACCTACAAGGAGAAAAAAATAGTCAAATATGTATGTATGTAAAAACGTTGTGTAAAATACGCTAGAATAGAAAGTGTAAATAGAAAAATGGAACATGTGCACCTGATCCATGTCGAGAAAAAGGGTGTAGAAGGATATCCTGTAGTGTCGTGAGTTTTTCAAGTGATCTCATGCCACCCTAGCTGAAGAAGTGTAGGGAGGAAATGCTCTGTGTCCTCCAACTCTAACTCGCTTCATTGAAATTTGTTGAAGATATCTTTGTATTGCGCTAGTTTTTTTGGTGATCCTATGCCACTGGATGGAGAAGTGTAGAGAGGCCACCCACTATAACCCCTGAGCCTGTAATTCTCTCGCAAAATTACCAAAAGACACCATGTCCTGTTGAGGCCATTTTGTATGGAGTTCATAGACTGGTCTAAACTCACTCATTGTGTGTGAACCGGTGTAGATACATTATGTTATTAGAAATCCTCAATGATTCCCCCTCTTTGGGGGCATATGCAATGACCCTGGAAGGAGAATTGACCCTAAAGAATGACCAACCACACTCTAACCTGTAGAAATGTTCCCTACAGGAGAAAGGAAAAACTTGGTAGATACCAAGGCGCACACAAAAGGGGATGGCTAGCCAATACATGTGTTAGTTCGAACACATGCATGCAAAATAAGACAAGTGTAAAATACGTAGACAATGTAAAACTACTAAGAAAAGTAGTGTAAACATGCAAGAAAATAAGTAGACTACATAAATTAGGTTTTAAACATGGGACATCACTCACGATGTCACAAGACATGCAATGCCATCATGGCCACAAAAATAGTCAAGTGTGCACACAAGCAAAGGGAAAAGCCCTGCAATCAATAGCAAACAAAGAAGACAAGTAGAAACAAAAAGGTAGTCATGGAAAATTGTAGTCCTACAAAATAAGTGATGCATATGGAACACCCGTTAGCATGTTAGAGTGAAAACCAATATGTCAAAGCATGTATGAACAAGTAGTAAAATATGCTAAGTACAAAATTAAACAATAGCACCTGTATAAGATGAATGTGGATGCCCCAAAGTGACTAGTATAGTAAGGGTAGAAGGAAAGCATCCATGCCACATGTAAATGTCATGTATCTACGATCACACTAAAAAATGCATGAATGTGAATGTATGTATGATAATGACATATAATAAAGTAAGCTAACATGTGTAATAGAAATGGCATGCAAAACACTAGTAAGTAAGAGTAAATGCTACTAAGACAATGCGGTAAGATGTCGTGGATGGATGGAATGGAATGTAAGATGGAATGATAAGAGAAACGTGCCCCCCAGAGTGTATGGAAGTGTATGCATTGAGGTTCTTTTTTTTTTTCCCCCTCGGTAGTCAAGAATGAACCGTAAAGAGGGTGCATCATCGGGAAATGTTCGAGCAAGATTGGATTGTATCTAGCACGCCTGCGATGAATTTTTATGGGGAGTGGTGATGGAATGTGACATGGGAGAAGATTTACGTAAACCCTATAGCCAAATCATGTATCACTACTTTTTTATCAAAGGAGTGATGATTTATCCCTAAGCATATATCACTATAGAAGGAGTGTGTGGGAATGCATTGTATAGAAAGGTGTGTGTGGACCCTATAGCCTAAGTGTATACCACGACTCATAGAATGTGTGAGTGATGATTTATCCCTAAGTGTATATCACTATAGAATGAGTGGATGAGGATGATTTGTATGGAAAGATCTGCGTGGACCCTATAGCCTAAGCGTATACCACAACTTGTTGATTAGAAGAGTGATGATTTATCCCTAAGTGTATATCACTACATGATGGAGGAAGAAGGTGACAATATAGCCTATATCATATTTCACTACAAGATGAGCAAAGAAGTTGTATAGAGCATAGATAAGTAGGTGGTGGTTAATGGAGGGTGGTGATTTTAGCACTAAGTGTAGACCACTATGTGATGAATAAGGTGAGGGTGGTGATTTAGCCTAAAACATATACCACTAATGGATGAGTAGGAGAAGTGATGATGTAATAGAATGAATTAGAAGATGATGATAGAATAGGTGATGATTGGATGTAAAAGGATAATGAAGATTGGATAATGTGAGTGGTGAGTTAACCTAAGATGTCTACCACTACATGATATGATGATGAGTATAGGTGATGATATATCCTAGAATGTTGGTCACTAGTTAGAGGAATGTGGTATGATGACATGTCGCATGTAGGTAAGGTCCATTTGATTGGTAAACCCTTGACAGTCAAGTATGGACCAAGGAACTAAAGTGCGTCATAGGGTGGTGAGTGGAGTGTGTAGAAAAATTTAGTGTAGATGACCAAGGTATTGGAATGCGTAGTGTAGATCATGTAATGTAGATTGTGTAATGGGTATGGAATGGAACGTAAGAAATGTGTAGATAGAAGTAGAATGTGTAATGATAATAGATAAAACTAGACCCAAGTATAAGGAAATCTAGTGTAGGATGTAGAATAAGTAAGATGTATGAATGTAATGATAGTAATGTATAGAAATGGCGGATGGAATGATGATAGATGGAACTAGACCCAGGTGTAATGGAATCTAGTGTAGCGTGTATGATATAGATGATGTATAAACAACTAGTAGATGAGGTATGTATAGGATGATGTAGGATGTGTGGTGTGTGGGGTTTAGTGTAATGGTAATCCCTCAACAATCCAATGTGAACCAAAGCACTAGGGTGTGTCATCGGGTAATGAGGGTGTTATAATACACAAGATAGAAGATATGATGATTTGAATAAAAATATCTAATCACAGATCGTATAAGTATGTGAGAGTATAAGGGGGAGAATGTCATGTGATATGCCCCAGCCAAATAGTAATGTGAGAAGAGGCTATGTGAACTCATCAAGGAGATCATCATCCTCTGGGTCAAAGTCAAATGGATCAGAATTAGCAACTTGATAGGCTATAGTATGAGGTTGATCACATAATGATCTAGTGAGAGACAAATGGTACATGCCCATAGTGTATTCTTCATCAGTAAATGAAGGATGTGGAAAACCATGTGTGTACCATCGAGTGAGGTTGGGTGAATGGCCAAGAAAGGAACTATTGCAAATGAAAATGCGGCCAAAGGGCATGGGGAATGAGATTTCAGTGTGACTAGGGTCTAATGTACCTCGATGTAAGTAATCCAAGAGTCCCCTAATGTGAGTGGAAAAGAACAAGGGGTACATGGTAGATAAACAAGGAGATCAAAGACACACAAACCATAAGCGGCAGTGATGGTGAAAAAACTGTAATAGAGATGAGAGGCATGAGTAGAAGGCTAAAGGTCATCAAAATTAAAGCCAAGGCGAGCTACACCAATAGGATAATAGATGGTTTCATCACATGTGGGATCAAATGGAACATGGTCCCAGAATGAGTCACAGATAAAGAGGGTACACGTGAAGGGTGGGTGCATGGGTGATAATGGCGAAGATGGGATGATAGTGTTCATGGAGGGAAGGGGTGGATGATATGGAACTACGGTGGTGGGAATGGGTGATGGAGGGGGAATTGCATCTAGTAAACAAATAGCTCCCTCAAGTGGCAGTAAATGTGGCTGATCGTCCAAAGGTTGAGGTTCATCGGTGGTGTTAATGCGAGGAATATGGATACTAGTATGAGGGTCATGGACACAATATTGGAATGGATCATGATCTTAGAAGACGGTATACTCAACACACTCATGTAATAATTTGACGCAAATGGTGGATGGTAGAAGGAATAGCTTGCATGGTGTGGAGCCATGGTTTACCTAACAAGAAATTATATGAGATAGGGAAATCAATGATGAAGAAAATAGTGGGGAGAGTTTTAGGACCTATAGTTAAAGGCAAAGTAATTGGCCTAGACATGGATGAATAGAACCATCATAAACATGAAGTGAAATGGAAGAAGGGATAATATCACGAGAAAACAAACCTATGGCTTGGAGAAAGGACATAAGGCACAAATTAAGCTCAGAGCCATTATCGATAAGAGTACGCTTGACATCAACATTATAGATGTGAGACATGATGTAAAGTGGTGGGTCATTGTCAAAAGGGTGAATGTCAATAGGAGGATTTCCCTAGAATGTTATATGTTGAGAAAAGGCATCGGCAAATGTGTCAAACAGGGAATCTAGATGCATGTCGGCAGAAACATTGGTAGTAGAGAAAAGGTTTTGGACTCGATGAAGCAAATCAGGGTGGGTAAGTAGGTATTCAATGATAGAGATATTCATGATGATGGAATGAAAAAGACCTAGAAGTTGGTAAAAATTCTAGTAGGGTTCACTAAAATGATTAACAAAAATAAGTCATAAATGGGGTTAGGGTTTTGGTGTTAATCTAAATAGGAGGACTAAAACATTTTAAATGAACTAAAACAGATATGAGAATAAGTGTAAATAATCTATTCTAAGATAAAATAAAACCCTAATGAGCAAGAGAAGAGTAAGGAATATACTCAACTGATTGATGATGACTATCGTAGGTTGTCACAGATCTAGAACTAGAACTCAAAGCAAAGTGCTGAGATAAACACTCAAAGGCCTTACGAAGGGAATATATGGGATATCCGAGATGACATAGGTGTATGGGAGTGTATTGGGGTGCCCTGGTCTGCAAATCTGTCAGACTTTGTATTCTTAAGATGATATGGATAATATCCCACAATGCAAGAAGAAGTATCCAACCCTAGAAAAATGAAATATTCATATGAATGGGTTGGATTGACCTTATAAGCTGCCAAACTAGTGGACTTATCACTAAGCACTACACTACATTACGGACCCTGGTGTATTTCTGGTGTGTGTTTGCATGTTGTTCCCTACATGATTTCATGTTAGTTACACTTTGTGAAGTATCGAGCAATAGTAGCTATAGAAATGTAAGTAGCATGTGTGCATGGAATAGAATGGAATCCCTCCCCCTATGTAGTGTGTGTGATGTAGATCTCTTAGCTTTAGTGTATGGCACTATGTGGATGTAAGTGATGCAATGGATTTATCCCTAGATAAGGTGATCATAGTGATAAGATGCAATGACCTAAGACCCTTATTATGGTCTTATAACTTTATATTTATAGGGATCTCAAGCTTAATTTTGTAATTAATTCCGACAAGGCCGAGTGGGAAAATATAAGGATGACCAACGGCTAGAAGTGACCCAAAAAGAAGCAAAATAGGTTGTAAATAGATCGGGGCACCTAGATTGGGACCAAGGCACCCTAGTACAAGCTGGGGTGCCCTAATTTCAGGCTAGAATGTATTAATGGTCATGAAATGGAGTGATAAGTATCTATAAATATGTGGAAAAGATGAAATAAAAGCTAAGAAAATGTGGCGAAAAGGTGACATTATTTAGTACTTTGTACACTTGAGAACCTTCTAAATAGTAGTATAAGAGTGGGCTAAATATTGTATAATGTGAAATATTTGTGTCTACATAAGCAAATAGATACACACTTGGAGTTATGGTATAATTTTGAGAAGAATATCATGCCATAAATCTTAAAATATATCCCCTTAGCACCACCATAAAAGAAGAAAAGAAGTACATTTTTTTAGGAACCATGGCATCCTGTAAGTCCGGTCGAGTGAGTCGAGTGAGGGAATCCTTCCTTATGTCATACATCTAAGTTTTGTTATCCATTTTTCCCACCCAGGGAAAAATGCATGACCGAGACTAACAGGTAACCTCGACACTAAAAAGACTTCACATGATAATTTGGGGATTACATGTGAAAATCATGTTTTTGAGACCATTTGGGATCATTTAAGGAGCTTGAAATCATATTGAGGAAATGTTTCCTCTTATGGGTTTTGAAACACTTAAATTGACATTGATATGAAGAAATGTGGGCCTAGTGGGCCCACACCCAACCAAAATAGATGAAAGAATGGAAAATGTTGAAACATGGCTTGTGGTCAACCATTGCCCTACTCTCAACCTCTCGGCTCCAATAATTTCCTCAAAGATCCCAAAAAATTAGGAGGCCCGGAGTAAAAAATGCTCAAAGGGGCCATATGAGGGACTGAGTTGGAATCATCTTGGTGAGCTAGGGAATTACATGGTGGGTTAAGGGGCCGTAGAGCTTGGTCATAGCTCGGTTGCATGGAAGCTCATCGGTTGAAATTTATTCAACACATTGGAGGGGTGAGTTAGGGATGGCTCAGTGATCCTATCTCAATAGCAAGATCGGTGGAATGGCTCTTGGGTTCAACATGGAGGACAAATGTCTACTCGAGGTACGTGGAAGGTGAGGGAGATCGAGTTAGCAGCAGAGTTTAATTTTGGTGATAAATTGATATGGGTGAGTCAAGTTACATCAGGCCCATGAAGAGTTAAGGGGAGCTTGGCCATGATTTGAGCTAGTTTGTGAGGACATAGCGTAGCACATAAAAGCCAACTCATTTGAGGCACAAAGGCCAAAGGGGATTCAAAGGCTTGTAGGAGGAAGTGAGTTTAGTGCATCCGAGCTAGCAATATAGAACTCAAACATTGTAGTAGGGTTGAGGTGGATGATCAACTAGATGAGCCTGAGGCACTAAGTGATTTTCATAAGTGTGGCTAGGGGAAGCTTGGGGTTAGAAAATGAAAGGCTCAATTTGACTTGTAGGAGGAAGCAAGACAGATGGGTTTCAAAGATGAATCCTAGAAATCACAATGGCATGATGCGAATGAAGTGATCAAGAGATGACTTGGCATAGAGAAAATATATCACCACGGGCTAAACAAATAAAGAAATCTTGTTGTGGTGAATGAGCCAGAAAATGGAAAATCCCAAGTCTAAGGACTTCAAACTTTGGGAGTTTTGAGTATTTGTGGTTTCACGGAAACCAACTTTGGGGAACAAAGTGAGCCAAAAATCTGAAATGGCGAGGAGGATTCTCTCGAAAACGTGAAAGCCCAAACTCATAAATTGGAGCTTCATGATTCAACTTGCTTAGCGAGTCAAGGGCCGATGTGGCATTCGGGGATCGGAGAGTTTAAATTTTGGGCTCGATGGGTGAAAAACTCCAAAATGGCGAGCTAGAATTCTCCGAACTCACAAAACCCAAAACCCAAAGTTGGTGGGGGTGAGTTTAATTTGGGATTTTGGATGTGGAAAATTTGGAGAAATCGCTAAGTCAAGGGTGTTGAAAACTTCAAACCCCCTCCTATAAAAACTATGAAAACATTCCGTTGAATCCCCGAAAGCTCACTGAGTTATGTGGAACACCGAACCTCATGTAGAGATTTAATGAGATCTATGTTGGGTAGGTCATATCTTTTGCCATCGATCCAAAGTGGTGTGTTAGAGGTGAGTTGTATTTAAGGAAGAGCTCAATTGGTGAGCTTGGAGCCAAAAATGGTGGCCCGAACTAAATCTTGAATATCTTATGTATTCCTTCACCAAATTTAAGAAAATTATACTTGATGGAAAGGTATTTCAGATATCTACAACGTGGGATAGACTGAGGTAAAAAATTAATGAGATAGGTGGGAGAAAAATTATGATGAATTTGCAGGATCTAGTGGCTATAGTCATGTGCAATCAGAGCCAATTTCTTCTCTCACAAGGTAGTGTCATTAATCAAGCATGGATTTTGCAAATCTTCCATACTCATTACAAGATAAATAATGATTTTTTTGGGTGATTGAGGCCATCTCAGATTTCTTTTCTCTCTCTCCTCTCTTCAAAATTTTCTTCTATAAATTGTAAGGAGGGGCTCATTTCAAAAATTTGGATACTTTACAATTGCCCCTCCCTTCTTTCTTGTCTATGAGAAATTTGTGGAGTTTCAAGCCTCCCTATTGAACATTGTAATGCAATATTTGTGCCTTTGGCCCTCAAATGTAATGTATTGTATCAACTTATTGGAGCAATAAAATCAAACATGTGGATGTTTCAACCCTCATTTGTGTTTTATTACATCTTATCTGATCTTTTATTATAGTTAAAGGTTATTGTGCATTGTCTTATTGTCATTGCAAGGTCTCAATGGTGTTGTGTTTATTGAAAAGTGGGTTTGTAATAGGTGTTTTGATCTGTGGTGCTTGACCACCCTCCCTAATTTTCTTTTTTTCATTCTCATGTAGTGTAGGTTGTCTAGCACTCCTTCTTGGTGCATCACCTTCCCTTAGAGTAGATTTCATTTTCATGCAATACTTCTATCCTTATCCCCTTGGAAAAGCATTAGATTAGGGTTAGATTAGCCATTCTCTACACTTTGGAGTAGTTGCACTAGGTTAGGAAAGGAATTCAACCTTCTCTAGAGAGCTATCCCATTTCACAAAGTCCCACACTTTAGGATAGCTCCATGTTTGACAAATCGAAAAAATGCCCAGATTATCCACTTGAAAGAATTCGGGGGTGTTGTGATTTCACATAAAAGTTTTGGCATGCCCGATGGGACACAAATTCTACAATTTTGGATGCATTGACAAAGAATTCAGACTTTAGATTTTGTAGATTTTGGATTTGAGTTTTCACCACAAGGTCGTGGATTTGAAATCCATTTTTAGAGTTTTTCATAAGCAAAAAGGGTCCAAATTTCACCTTGAAAGAAAAATTGGGGTGAAATATCAAAAGGGCATTCTTAAAAATAAAATAAAAATATTTTTGGAATTTTGAAATTTGGACTTGAAGGTTTTCAATTTTGGAGTTCTCTCGCATTTTGGAATTTTGGAGGCGCGGTTCAAAGACAAGTTTTAACTTCTAAAACCAACATCCGTGCCTTTCAAATTTTCCATTTTCAGTTTTTTCAAGTTTATATGTGTGACTTGGTAGATTTTTAGCCTTTGGAGGCTCATCCCCAACACATCTAGTGACTCCTAGGTTAGAACTTGGTGGTGTATCACCCAATCTTTCCAAGTTTATAAGAAGATTTCGAACCGATTTGAGACAACAGAAGAAAGAATATTTGTGTACCTATAATTATCTCTAGGAAAAGGAAGGAGAGGAAGAATAACACAAAGATCACCATTTCACCAGATTTCTACACCTCCACCCGATATACCTTTCCTTGAGTCAAATAGGGTCTTTAAACTAATCGAATGGCTCAGCCACTGCCACGAAATCCCTTTATCAACTTCACAGGCAGTAGTCCACTTCCCCTAAATGCACAAAATCCCATCCCAATGACAGCATTAAAAACATCCCCTACTTCATTGGAGAGAATCATACAACCCCTATTGACCATATTCAAGACATTGAAAATGTCTATGCAATTCACAAGGTCAATGAAATGGATGTTACAGTTAATTGTTAGCTTCCTCTTTCAAGGGTAAGGCTTTGCAATGGTTTAGGATCTTAACATCAGGGTCGATTGCAAATTGGGATCAATTGTGCACAATCCTCTATAGTCAGTTTGGAGAAAGGGTGGATAATCTGTCTTTATTGGAACAATTGAAAACAATCAAGAGAGCTCTAAATGAGAAGATGGTAGATTTTAATTTCTAGTTCCAAAAGACATGGGATAGAATCCCAGTGGTCATGAGACCAGCTACCAAGGTGCATTCTTCTACTTCTTGAAGGCTCAAAATTTAAAAATAGCTATGATGATACAATCTATGGGAGGAACAACATTGTCAGGAGCCTACAACATATCCATCGGGCCAAGAACTATTTGAATCAAGCAAGAAAGATTACACATAGGCCACCTATTCCTTTATATCCTAAAATGGGAGATATTACAACTAGTCAAACACCTGAGTTGAATCTCATTTCAGTCCCTAGAAATCATAGCAATAGTGAGGTCTCCACTTCTTGGCACTTCCAAAGTGCTTCAAGAGGTCATTAATAAGGTACAAGAAGTATTGAAGGGCGTAATATTTAGGGAATGAGGTAGTGACCATCAAGAAGCAAGAGGCTCAAAACTTTAGACCATATCAACCTCATGTTCAATCCAATAAGCCTCCTTATCAGTCAAACAAACTTTTAGCTCAAGTCAGTAATCAAAATCGAACCAAGGACAACCTCAAGCTACAAGGCCATTTCAACCATATAATCCAAATGTAATTTCAACATCTAGGGCCTTGGTTCTAACTCAAAATAACCTTACACAAGATTATGAAATGTGATTCCCATGCAATCAACCTCACAATCAGAAACGTGCTTTAATGGTCCTCTAAATTATGCCTTAATGGTGTAAATGGTGTTAGGAATAAAACTTAGCTTGATTCTTCATTAGTTGATATTTGAATAAATGTAATAAGTTAAAGTATTTAATTTAAATACTTTAAACTTATGTCAATATGTATTAGTTTTCCTTATTTGTTAGTTAACTAAGTTTTCTCATCCCAATGTTTTTGGGATCATGTTCTATCTTGCATATTTTGTTCTGGATGATTTCCATGAGGGGAAATAGGGGAAGTTAGGGGCAATATGTTATTTCTACATATTTTCTCACATTAGGTGATTTGTTTCCATATATTGTGGATGAGATAGAAGTTTTCCAATATCTATAAATATTGCATCTCTCTCATTTGTTTGTAATACTTTATTTTGATATTAATAAAATACACAAGCATTGTCTTGTTTATGTGCTAAGATTTTGTGTCAAATATTGTTTTCAAGTATTCATTGTCAAGATTTGGTATCTCGGTTGCATTCTAATCCGAGAGAGGAGTGTAGGAAGTTTTAGGGAAGTTTAGGGAGATCTAGAGAAATTATAGAGCTAGGAGGAGCCATAGATTCCCCCAGCCATTTCACAACCCCTACCCAAATCCACACCTGGTTCACAGATTGATTTGTAATAGAGTGCAAGAACACCTAGAGATGCAATCACAAAAGATGACATTGTTTCATTCTCTAGTATTTTTAAAAAAATACTAGACATTTTTTTAAATTGGAAGCATTTTTCTTAAATAATATACAATATTTTTGATGACATTAGTTTCAAGAATTTTGCGCTTGTTACCTATCCAAGTTAATGCACCAAACTAAACACAAAAACCCTGAAAAACTCCAATAAAATCGATACGATGGATTAGATCCGAAGATGTAGACGGATGAGGAAGCCGATGTAGACAAGGTAGCACACGAGCGGTGCGCAATAGATCCGAATAACTCGCAAAACACCGATGCTTTGAGAAAAAGACCACGTTAAAAGATATTTAAGTGGACCGCCCGAGAGAAGCGGGTCCGAGAAGAGATAAGCTTCCTCGGCGGATGTCGATCCACGTTTTCAATTAAGAAAAGAAGCATACATGATAAAAGATGTAAATAAAGACTAGATTTTATGATTGCGGTAATAAGAATCTAAGCAAAGAAACAGAAAGTACGAGAAAACAGGAACTATGAAATAAATGTTGGATTTGTGTTACTGTATCCTTTACCTATCTCGAGAGAAATCGGCGTCGGCCAGGTAGATCGGCGTAGAATCGGCGTCGATTGAGGAGGATCGGCGTCGGCGGAGAGACGAATCAATCAATCGTGGACTCGTATGCGACAAGATTCGGGAATTGGAAGGTGAATGTGGTCTGCTGGATGTGCCGAAGTTGGCGAGATACTGGAACAGAGTCACCAGATGATAGATGGTCGTGACAGGGACAGAGTAACGGTGCTCCTCTCAGGGATTGATTTGGACAGGATCTGTCCTAATCTGAGACAATTGATGCTAAAAAGATCTCTCTTTCTCACACCCTGTATCTCTCTCGCTCTCTGTTCGTGCGTAAGTGCTCTCTTTTTTCGCCTGTTCGTTTTTTTCGCTCGTTCGTGATCTCTTTTCGGTCTCTTCGGTCCTTAGAACTGAGTTCTGGACTTGCTTTTATAATCGGCGCCGCTCCTAGAAAATCGGCGCCGACCATATGGGTCGGCGCCGATCGCGGAAAAGACTCCCGAGGTGGCCAAAAATGATCGAAAAAGATAAGACTTATCCCGACTACGGGAAAATATCCCGCTTAGGGAAGATTAAAAATAGATGTGATACATGGATAGAATAAATTTGGGGTGGATAAGTGATTAAGATGCATGGGAAGAAGCGTAATTAAATATTTAATATTTAATCACTCATGGGTAAGATGTGATGGGATGAATTAAATTTGGAATAAGTGATTAAATCACAAATTGGATAATATCCCAAGGGGATAGTTGGTGACGTAAACGTGCCCCAGGTTACCTAAGCAAGTAAACGGATGAGAGGGACACTAAATTGGGTAACCAATTTTAAGTGTCTACATTTTGCCCCTTTTTGTCAAGTAACTTGCGATAAGCAAGGTTATGAGACAAAAACAAGGAGATGGAAGAAGAGAAGAATTTGTGGTGATGTGATCCCCCTCAAACTAGGGATGGGATGGATGATAGAACAGACGATCCCGAGTTTGAAAAAGGTAGATGGCGCAGGATGCCCGGTCGGATGCGGAGTAGATCGATCATTGATGACGCATAAAAATAAACAAAAAAGCAAAGTGACCTAAGGAACTCACATTGGTAGGGAAAACTAGCGGTCTCCTCATGAGGCGAGCGTTAGTGCCTCTGAGACCCATGAGGGTAAGGAGAACTGCAAAAATAGTCAGCATCTAAAGAGAGACACATTGGTAGGGACAACTAGACGGTCCATAAATCAGACGACGTTAGTGCCTACAGACCCGTTTAACTCTAAGCTGCCAAAAAGTACAAGTGTCCCACGCAAAGGGAACAAACCCGAAATAGACAATGATATCGAAAAGATGCGTCAAAAGGCAAAATTCAGCACACCACAATGATCAGATAGATAAGTAAGCCAAGCATCAACACTATGGCAAACAGACATGAAAAATCGGCGGCGACCAAACTAATCGGCGCCGACCAAAACAAGCGGCGTCGACCCAAAAAATCGGCGCCGACCAATCCAGACACATATAAATATGCGAACGGAAACGTAAACGATTTATTTGCAAGCGTGGCGATTGATTGAGAAAGCCAGATTTGTGATTTGAGCATCATGGAAGCCTCTGGGAGCGGACAGAAGCGCAGGAGGACACGACCTGGGGTAAGTGATCATTTTCGAACCCACTTTTCTTAATTTTTTTTTTTTGTTTGATTTTTTGTGCATGGGAGGCCAGGGTCTGGTTTACATCCGGCCAGGCAGTCGGCGCCGATTGGTTTAATCGGCGTCGATTTTTTTTGGATCGGCGTCGATTAGTATTAAACGGCGCCGACTGAAATGAACGCGCGATTTTACCAAATCGGCGCCGATTGAAAATATATTCTTTTTTTTTTTTTTTTTTTTGGTTTTGGAAGATGAGATTTGGGGAAATAAGAGACTAATTATGTTTTTGATGTCGTGGATGCAGGCACGAGAGGCTCTTCATATGAGGGATGCCATCCCTGAGCTATTGGAGCGATCCTTCTGATGTGTGACAGATCAGGCGGCGCATTTAGAGCTAGCCGGGCTCGGGGTTTCGAGATATTATAGGCGAGTGCCACGAGATGTGGAGCTCATGCGGGCATTAGTGCGGCGGTGGGACAGCCACACGTGCACATTTTGGTTGAGGCGGGTGAGATGGCGATCACCCATGAGGATGTATTCAGGATCCTCAGATTACAGGTTCACAGGGACCCGATCGAGATCACACCTCGGGAGCAGCGGCGAGAGGGCCACAGTGCGATTATACAGAGATAGAGCAGATGACTCGGAGATAGTATCTGGGGCAGTGAGGATAGCCTCACAGTACAGGCAGGATAGCCCTCGGAGCAGGCGGATAGCCTTGATTCAGATGGCTATCTCCTATTTTGCCTGCCCGGACTCGGGAGGTAGGAGATTCCCATTCTTCTTGCTAAGCTGCATTTGCGACATCTTGCAGTACGAGACGAGTTTTGCCCTTTTGCGATGCCACGATAGCTCGGGTATATTATGAGCTATGGATGTACACCAGTCGGAGGGCGAGGGATCGATGTCGATTTTGTGCTTCATTCTTTGGGCATATGAGCACATAAGCGTGTCGAGCCATCAAGGCTTCCTTGGATGCATGCGTGCGGTGGGGGTGTTGATTATGGATTTCGGAGATGGCGGGCTGACATGGCGCGGGAGATACTGAGTAGATCGGCCAGTGGTACTACGAGCGTTTCGGGGCGCTTACACGAGATCGGAGTCATCCGGAGGCCATATCGGGCATTCCCAGAGCATGGGTGGTCGGGGACGCCCACTTGGCAAAGCATTGAGGCGGAGTCGGGTGGTCGAGGGGCCATAGGCCGATATGTGGGAGCGAGTCCGTTTATGCGGATCTTGAGACAGTTTGGCCTAAATCTGACAGGCAGTGCAAGCCACCTACACGCCGTATATAGGCGGGATAGCGAGGAGACAGATTTGCGATTTTGATCGTGAGACCCATTGAAGAGGCCCCCACCCTCCACGAGGCAGTGATGATGAGCGGGGGTGGATGAGGGCTCTGCGGCATGGTACGACACGAGCTTCCACGACATCTCCCGCCCTCATAGATGCGATGAGGAGGACATAGCTGCTACGCTCATTTGGACGAGATTAGAGGAGAGCATGCCACCCTCACATGACACATCAGTAGCTCTGGAGATCGGGGGCTTTGACGGAGGAGAGGATGCCACGATTGTGAGAGAGACACCGCTCGCCGGGAGCGAGATCTGGCGATCAGCGAGAGGGACCGCTACTTTCGGCACAGGGAGGCCCTCAGGGCCAAGTACGGAGAGACTGGTGCCACATCGAGTGCAGTACGAGGCACGACCACTAGGAGGCACCACCAAAGCAACGTCGGCAACCTTGGCCAGCCGGCGGCATCGTTACAAGCACCGGATCTTTGTGAGCTGAGCACGTACAGTCTCTCTCTCGGCCGAGGTGAGATATTACGAGGATGCCCTAGCGCAGCATGCCCCAGATGTGCCTCGGTACGGGGCGAGGAGGAGAGCAGCGACGGCTACGGCGAGTGGAGCCTCAGGCGGAGGGAGCACTGGGAGAGATCGAGGTGGGCCGAGACCTCCAGCAGCAGGCGCATCGAGCTCGATAGGCGGCGGCCAGGAGAGACAGCCAGGTGCAGAGGAGGGTGGAGGAGATAGTGTCCTCCACGCTTCAGATTTTACCATATAGAGATTTGATAGATTTTGTATTTGTATAGTGATGTAGCCTCGATTGGAAGGCATTGTATAGATGGCTTGATTGAAAGCCACCCATTTTTGTACAGACACACATGTATATAGATTTATCATGTTATTTGTCATATACTTGTACTTATGCTTTTTAGTTTTGATATACATGGGTAGATGGATATAGATAGAGGATAAAATAGATGTGATTGGATAGATATAGACTGATAGATGATAAAAATAGATGTGATTAGATAGATTGAAATGTGGATAAAATAGATGTGATTGGATAGATATAGACTGATAGATGATAGATGTGATGTGGATAGAACTTTGATAGATGGATATGATGTAACTTGGATGTACATGTGTTTAAATATTTTGATGGATAGATAGACAGATGTGTTTGATGTATGGATGTAATTGTAATGAGAAATGAATACAGATAGATGTTTTGATAGATAAGATGAACTTAGATAGAAGATAAATTTTGATTGAATTAACATGTGAAATGCCAATTTAACAGGATGCAAGACAAAGAAATGGAGAATACTCCCTGCAAGAGCCAAAGATGAAAGCGGAAACAACCGTGACTTAGAAGAGAAGATACTCGGAGAAGAAGAAAAATGATAAGTTGGACTTCCAACCGACCATAGATAAAATCTAGAAAGGAAACCAAAAGACCAAGCATATAAGGCCCTATATAAGATTAAAATAAATCTGACACTAACTAGTCGCAAACCAGATCTAGGATAGAAATGGAAAGAAAAGTAAGTATCTTGTCGGAGTTTACAAGGGACAGGATACATGTCCATGATAGGAAAATAGGATTCTCCATATGATCGACAAAAAGGTCCTAAATCTCAGCTTCATGATTTTGACAGAAAAGCAAACTGATCAATGCGGGAAGTTTGCTTGATATGGAAAGACTGATCGATGCGGGAAGTCTTTCAGTGATGCTAAAAAGTGTATAAACTAACTGGAAGGCTGATTGATGACAAGAAGCCTTGAGTATTTCTTTGAGAAACAGCCGTCCTTCAAGGGAGCGGTCTGTATTTTGAATTTTAATGATAGCCATCCTTCGAGGGTATGGTCTATGTTCTTTTTGATTCACTTAATAATATATATGGATAGCTGTCCTTCAAGGGATCAGTCTATCTTTTGGATAGCATCTTCTTCTTCTTTTTTTTCTTTTTTTTGAAACTTTTTTTTTTTTTTTTTTGAAACTTTTTGGAAGAAGCTGAGTTTAGACCTAGATAGATCAGATGAAGGGGAGGAGAACATAGAAGAACATGTACTCATGCCCCGAGCAGATCCGATTAAGATAAGTACTTGGGACAGATGAAGTGGTGATTAAGGTATTCCTACCATGAGGAGGAACATATCCGAAAAAAAGCGTGTGATGAGTAGAGCCGCGATACTCATATTTAAGGTAAACGAGGCAATAGGCGGAGAACCACACAATTTCAAATCACCACAAAAGTAGATGACTGGTTATTAGGACGGATGAAAGATCTGAGTTGCGACTAGATTTGTGTAAGATAGATTTTAACAATAGAAGGGCCGTAAATGCAAAGCATTAAGAGGTTCCGCTTCAGGTACACCATCCATGGAAGATAAACGATAAGCCCCAGACCCATATTTATGAGTGATAATGTAGGGGCCCATCCAGTTGGGAGCAAACTTACCACGTTGACTCCTTTCGAGTGTAGTGACATTTTGATTTTCCTTAAGAACAAGGTCACCAATTTTGAAGTCACGGTGTTGCAAGTGCTTGTTGTAAGCACGTTTGACACGCTCAAGATAGACTTGATGATGCTCAAGAGCGTTAAGACGCCGCTCATCTAATAATTCAAGTTGTGCTAGACGATTTTGACGATAATCCTCATCGGAGACAAATTCTCTGAGAGAAACACGGAGAGATGGGATTTGGACTTCCAAAGGAAGGACAGCCTCAGACCCATAGACGAGAGAGAAGGGAGTAGCACCAGTAGGAGTACGAATGCTAGTCCGATAAGCCCAGAGAGCGAAAGGGATATGTAAATGCCAATCCCTAGCTCGACTAGTTACCTTTGCGAGGATATTACGCAAAGTTTTATTGGAGCTTCGGCTTGACCATTAGCTTGAGGATAGTATGGAGAAGAAAAACTGAGCTTGATATTGAAAGCGTTGCAGAGATTTTGCAAATCGGCGTTCTTGAAGGACTTACCATTATCTGTGATTAGCTTGTGTGGAGCATGGCGACAAATGATGTGTTGATAGGCGAAATCAACTATGGGTTTAGCCTTTGTTGAAGAAAGAGGGATAGCTTCTACCCACTTAGTAAAGTACTCAGTGGCAGTAATGATAGAATGATGACGTTGTGAAGAACGGGGATTGATGAGACCAATAAGATCAAGACCCCACTGCGAAAAAGGCCACAAATCCACCACGAGGTTGCAAAGCGACTAGGGATGTGCGTGAGATTGGAATATTCTTGACACTTGACGCACTTCTTAGTGTATTCACAACAATCTCGATTAAGAGAAGGCCGATAATATCCCAAGCGTAAGATGCGCTTACTGGCTAAGCCACTAAAATGTCCACCACAGATACCGTCATGGACCTCCTGAATAGCTTTAGATGATTCATGGGTTTTGAGGCATCGAAGCAAAATACCATCAAAGCCGCGTTTGTAAAGAATCCCGCCTAGGATAGTATAGCGGTTGGCGCGTTGGACAAAAGATCTTCTACCATTGGAAGTCAGATCTGGAGGAAGCACCGAATGAGATAGATAATCAACTATCTGTTGATACCACTCATCCTGAGTATGGGTTGTGACAGCATTGATTGACGTTAGTTGCCCAAGATGAGATGGTTGATCTAATCGTTGCACAGCCACATAAAGACGCGAGTCTTCGGTAAAAGGCGGGATAAGTGAGGCTAATGAGGCCATGGTATCCGCGAATCGATTTGCAGTGCGAGGAATGGCTTGGATGGTGAATTTATCGAAAGATTGGAGTTGAGCAAGAACGATGTCACGATATTTTTGAAGGATATCATTCTTGCATTGATAGACACCCGTGACTTGATTAACGATGAGTTCAGAATCACCAAAGATGTCAATATGACGAGCGCCGAGATTAATGGCATTTTGAAGACCTAAGACAAGAGCTTCATACTCAGCCACATTATTGGTGCACTCAAAGTTCAATTTGTGTGCAACTGGGATAGGCGTACCCCAAGGAGGAATCATCACGAAACCCGCACCTCCCCCTTGCTGGCATTTGGATCCATCAAAGAAGAGCTTTACTTTAAATGGAGATAGACCAAAATCAATTTGTTGGATATACTCATCGGGGAATTGAGCAAGGGGGTCTTGAGTGTCCGGAAGAGGAGCATCTGCTAATTGATCTGCAATAACCTGACCCTTGATAGCCTTTTGCGGGATAAACTCGAGGTCAAACTCAGTCATAAGCATAAGCCAACGAGTGATGCGATCATTGTGATAAGGTTTTGCATGGATTGTCTTGAGGGGATTGACACTTGTGACAATGTAAGTTTTGTGATTAAGGAGATAATGACGAAGCTTAGAAGTTGCAAAGAAGAGAGCACAACATAGTTTTTCAGCTTCGGAGTAACGTGTTTCATACTCATGGAGGGTGCGACTGATGTAATAGACAGCTTGTTCTTTACCACAAGTGTCCCGATGCGAGATCATGGCTCCCAGAGCATGGTCGATCCACGAGAGATATAAAGATAGAAAGGCTCCCCCTCGCGTGGAGGTGTAAGCACGGGTGAAGAGAGAAGATAAGCTTTGAGATCATCAAAGGCCTTTTGGCAATGCTCATCCCATTCAAAATGAACATTCTTACGGAGAAGATGGTGAAAAGGTTGACAACGGTCCGACAATTGGGAGATAAAGCAGCGCTTGGCGACTTAAGGCGTCCTTGGAGCTGCTGAGTTGCTTCAAGTTAGAAGGGGAGGCATCTCGAGGATAGCTTTTATTTTTTGGAGTCGACTTCAATACCCCACGATGGAAATGATAAAACCTAAAAGTTTACCGGTGAAGAACGCCAAACACGCACTTAGCTGGATTTAAGCGAAGACGAAGCGGATAAGCCTCTCAAAGAGAGGTGCGAGGATGAAAAGATGATCTGACAGCGCTTGGACTTGCGAGGAGATCGTCAACATAATCCTCCACGATTTTGTGTAAGAGATCATGGAAGATGTATGTCATTGCTCGTTGATAGGTTGCTCCTGCGTTCTTAAGGCCAAAAGGCATGACCACGATAACAAAAGGTCCCCGAGGGGTTATGAAGGAAGTCTTATGTTGGTCTTACAGTGCGATGAGGATTTGATTATATCCGAGAGAAACCATCCATAAGAAAGCATCTCATGACCCCATGATTAAATCTACGAGTTAGTCGATATTAGGAAGAGGAAAATCATCCTTTGGAATAGGCAAGATTAAGATCCGGAAGTCGGTACAAATTGAATCTTCCAGTAGCCTTAATTCTTGGTACTACATTGGACACCCATTGCGGATAATCGATGGGTTGGATGAAGTTACCGAGAAGCAAGCGTTGTAATTCTTCTTTAACAAGAAGGGCTACTCTAGGGTGCATTTTACGTAATTTTTGCTTAAGCTTGGTTTGATGTTGGGAAGGGTACGATATTGTGGACCACAATATCGGGATCGAAATCTGGCATATCCTCGTATGACCAAGCAAAGGCTTGATGATGTTTGGAAAGAAAAGCGGTAAAGTCCCCTAATTCCTGTGGATTAAGGGATTGGCCGACCTTAATGATGCGAGGGTCTTCAGAAGTCCCTATATTAAGGTCGATAGTGGCTTCGTTGAGAAGGGTAGACGTGTCAGAAGGAATAGTCTTGGGAAGATATGAATCCTCTGCCCCTAGATAGGTGAGGACAGAATCGTCATCCGCACAGTGGATAGTGTTGATAGTAGGAGAGTCGTCTCCAACTATTTCAGGGAAGATTAATGGTATAGAAGCGGACCGATTGTTAGTCTCATAGACTAACGGCCCTAAGGAAATGGTATTGATCAAAAAAAAAAGTTAGGTGGGATGGAAATGTCATCGTCCACATCAAGTGATGCTTCTGATTTAGTGGGGGAAGGTGGTTCTTCAGTAGGAAGAGGCTCATCAAGAATAGTGACAGTGGCCTTTGAAAGAGGTTTAAATCCTAAACCAAATTTCTGATGTGGCATGAGAGTAGGAATGGACTTGAGGTCATGTATACCTTGTTCATATTTTCCGAGGCCAAAACCTTTCCACGCGCATCGATATAGATAAGTTTTTGCAAACGTGGGATTCTGTAGATAATCAAACCCTGTTAGGTAAGGTTTGGCTCTAGGAGGAGAATCCAGGCGATAATGAGGCGTATCAAGACCACCGTAGATGAAATTGAGTCATTGATTGGGCGGACCAATGGTGGCGATGCGGTAGAGACTGGTTGATATTCGAGTTGTTTTTGGTCTACCATACTCATTAGGTTTGAGATGGGCATCAAAAGAAAAGAGAGGAAGCTCTCTAGTGAGAAGCGCTGCAATGTCTCTTCTAGATTTTGTAAATCCGGTAGTTTGGTTGCGGTATAGAAGAAGATGAGGCCCCGTCCGGAGAACATGGATTTTCTTTTAAAGGGGCAGATCTTGTGGTCATGTCGCATTGTGCGGAAGGAAAAGGATCTCCTGGATGAGTATATATTTTGCCCTCATATTGATATTTTAAGCATCGATGGAGGGTGGATGGGACCAATGCATTGCGTGAATCCGAGGGCGTCGAGGATCATGTTATAGTGGAACTTTCCTTGACAATGTAGAAGAGTTCATGAAGCGACTTCTTACCTACTCGAATGGGTAAGACCATAGTTCTAGAGTATTGCTAGCTGATCGTTAAATGATCGAAGGGCGAAAAGGCGGGGGTGACACCACATTCTTTGGTAACTTAAGTTATTCGAATGTGTGCGAGGAGATGATGTTGAGTGCAGCTCCACTATCGATCATGACACGTTTTAAGGTAGTGTTATTGATTTGGACTGTGATAAAGAGGAGCCTCAAATCCTGCGAAGAAGAGAGGAAGGAATCTTCAAAAGAAATGGCGGTTGATGGTCCATTCAATCAACAACCAACTCGAAGAAGTGGGGCTCATCGGAATTCAACTGCGATGGCGCATGATTATCAATTAGGAACTTTGGCGATGTTGTGGAGAGGATTGGATGAGGTAAAAAGAGACATTTTGAACGGAGCACAGGTGAGTTGTTTCATAACACTCTCCTCAGCGGATACGGGAACTTGAGCCGAGTGCAGCACGAATAGAGACCACAGGTCGTGGTGCGATGAGGAAGGAGAAACGCCTTTAGGGGCTGCAGAAATGACAACCCGTGGTCGAGATGCTGAAGATGAAGATGGGTTATCATAGTGTTGGGTTCTAGTGGCGATATGGATTGTGTCAATTTGAGAAGGTGGAAGATCAAGTGGAGTGGAACCACTAGAGGTCTGAGTGGATGGTTGAGGTTTGGATGGGGCTAAGGTGACAGGAGGTATTTGTTCCTCCTCCTCCAGCAAGAGGTCACTTTCTTCCAGAAGGTTCTTGATAACGGCTTGAAGAGCTTTACATCCCTCAGTATCATGACCCGGAGTACGGTGGTAAGCACAAATCAGATCAGAGTTAAACCAGGTAGGTTTCACTCCTTTAGGGTTATAAGGTTTAATCGGAGGAAGGGTTATGGATGAAGATTGGATAAGTTGATGAAGGATTTCGGTGTAGAATCCGGTAGACGAAGAGGAGGATAGAGATGATGGAGATGGTTCTTTCACATTAACCGACTGCCGAGGTAAGAGGACTTGCATGTTAGGTTTAACAGTTTGTTTAGGAATCCTCTTATTTGTTTGGACATTTGGAGGAGCAGTCTTGGGCACTTGAGATGGGAGTAAGTGAGACATGATTGACTTTGGTGGAGGAGGAGCCCCTAAAATAGATTTTGAAGATGATGGAGATGTGACAAATTTTGCGGTCTTTGGAGACAAAGGGGGTTGCTTGGTCGGATGTACTGATGATTTAGATAATGTCGGTTTAGAAGAGGAAGAAGCTCCCAAAGTAGGTGAAATCGGGGGAATATAGGGTGTCTTGGTTTTTGGTAATGAAGATGATGATCCTGATAGAAGAGGTGACGTCTTTTTAGTAGGTAAGTCTATTTTTCGGGGTATTGGTGAAGAATGTGTTGTAGAAGAAGACGATGGCTTTGATAAGTGTGTAGAAGAAAACGCCTTCTCAGCGGGCAAATCCAATCGTTTATGAGGCGTAGAGAGAGATTTTTGTGGAAGAGCACCAAGAGTCTTGATGGTCCGAAATATGGGCTTTCCTTTTTCAGGGATGGTGACAACTTCAACGTCATAAGGTGATTGTAACCTTTTTGGGGGAAACAAATGGGGAGGTACTGATGTTGTAACGTTAGATTTTGCTTGTCTCGGTTTAGGTTCCGGAACCAAGTGTATAGGTGTTGGTGCTACTTCTTTTGATTTTTCTTTAATAGACGAAGTAACATTGGTGATGGAAGAAGGGGTTGATGAAGAAGCAGTTCCTTGCGAAGGGACTACTTCTGATGCAGTAATCATGGGTGAAACTACTGTAGGAAAAGAGATAGGAAGAGTCAAAATCGAAGATGCTTCCGTTGAAGTTGGCACAATGATAGGTACGTTCACCAAGGGCATAGTTGCAGCGGGAATGGGAGCAACAGAAGTGGATGTGTCTGAAGTGGAAACTCGAAGGGATGTAATTGCCTCGAGTATTGAAAGAATGTCTGATGATGAGGCAGATGAGAGGATAATCTTGTCTCGGGTATGGATGGAAGGTCAGACAAAGGAACGGAGAAAGATGACTCCGTGCTTAGTAATGTAGGAATATTCAAAGGTGGGCCATCTGAAGATAATGGAATTCCAGTGATTGATGAAGTGGAAGGAGGTCCTGATTCGATTGATGGGTTTGCAGATGGATTGGTTTCAGAAGAAGAGTCCTCGGTAGAGATGAAGTTGATGGTGTGAGTGTTTGATTTTTGAGATTCTGAAGCATTATGGTTCGGGGCATGATTGGGAAAAGGTTGTTTAAAAACATCAAGTGCCTGATTTGGGGGAGCATTTGGGTTATCTAGAATGAGCTCGCCTTTATCAATGAATTTTTGGACAAGATTTTTGAAAGTCTGACATCGTTCGATGTCATGACCTTTGGTTCTGTGATAATGACAGAAATCGTTTTCCCTATACCAGAATGGGCGCTCTCGGCTTTCATCAATATCCCTAATGGGGGGAAGTTCGATCATGCGAACTTCCAACATTTTTTCTAAGATAGAGGCATATGATTCCCCCAATGGAGCGAAGGATCGAGATGATGAAGCCCCTTTTCGAGCAGATGAAGGGTCTCTTCGTGGTGTTTGATTAGAAGTATTATCGGCTCGTGATGCTTTTAATACGATGGCGTTGGTGGATCCTTGATTTTTGTCTTTAGAAGGAGAAGAATTTGGTTTGGTAAACCGAGAAAAATCTGGTTTGGATTTAGAGCGAAGTTTTAGCTTCCCTTGCTCAATGGCGCGAGATTCAAGTTTGCGTGCCATCGTGAAGGCTTCCTCAAAGGTATGAAAGGTTTGGATCCTTAAAGTGGAAGAAATGTGATTAGCACAAGATCGAGTAAACAACTCGATTTGTTGGGATTGAGGAAGGGAGAAAGACAATTGGTTGATTATCCCTCTCCAACGAGCGACAAAGTCTGCAATAGACTCATCATCGAATTGGCGAATGTTATAAAGATCTGTGATCGAGATCTTATGTGCGATATTTATTGAAAAGTTTTCAACAAACATCTGGGCCAATTGAGAGAAGGAAAACAAAGAATGTTGAGGGATGTTATTATACCAGTCTAAAGCAGGACCTGCTAGAGACATAGGAAAGGTACGGAGCATGAGCTCCTGATCTTGGACTATGAGATAGCAAGCATGTTTGAATGCTCATGAGATGTTGTTGAGGGTCTTCCCGACTATGGAATTTTGAAAATTTAGGAAGTTCCCATTGGGGAGGATAAGGCTTAAAAGCCACTGAAGGGTGAATGGGTTCATTACACACTTCTTCAAAGGAGTATGAGGGACGAGCCCCTTTTGTGGAGGCTTCCAAGTCTGCGATTTTCTTGAAGAGAATTTGAACCACATCCGATTGAGGAGGCGGTACATTGGTATGTCCTACATAAGAAGCAAGTGGTGGATGTTGTTGAGGTGTCAATGGGGGATTCATCTGTTGATGGATAGGATGATAAGAGGAATAACCAGGTGTTCTGGGTGACACCGGGTGGGGTATTTGCTGTGAGGTAGCTTGCGTATAGGCAGGCTGTGAGATAATAAGGGTTGAGAAAATGAAGGTTGGATGACGGATGGAGCCTGTGATTGGTGGACTCCTATGTTTGTTGATTGGATCGGGATGGATTGAGGAACATGGGTGTTGGTTGGATTGGACATGTTGGGGAACAAGACCTGAAAGGGGCCTTCTACTGCCGGGTTAGGTATTAAGGGTGCCGATGTTAGCTGATGGGCGAAGGTCACAGTTGTTGGAACATTGGAGGAAATACCCCCTAGAGGACGAGAAGTAGGAGCCAACTGACTATTCGGAGGGGGTTGGCTCATGAAGAGGTACTGACCTTGGGACACAATGGAGGGCATAGATGAATTAACAGCAACATGCGGGTGTGCAGACGCATTCATTATAGCAAGGGCAGAAGACCTCTCAGAAGTAGGTGGTGGAATATTCGAGGTAACTGCGGTGTTAGGGATAGGTAAGACTATTTGGGAATTAGTCGATATGGAAGGTGGAAGAGAAAAGGGAGGCATAGGGGCCTCGCCCTTCTCCGTGGCTCGAGGTAAAAGAGATGGTGCAAACTGCTCTACAAAGGCTTGGGATGATCCACGAGGATAATCGTACACTTGTTGGATTGGTGGCCCTTGATCAGATATTCGAATGGACTTGTGTACTAGGTAGTCCATGAGGGCTATCGGAATTACTGATCGAGGAATGCCTGGAATTCAGGATCCCAGCAGAGAACATACTCAAAGTCGACATGATATTTCCGAAGGACTAGGGGAAGCTGGATGTGATGGGATTGCTTTGGCTTGATGGAAAGGGTTATATGACCAGGATGGGGACCCAACTAACAGCGGTCCCGAGGAAGATTGGGGGGGTGCCGAAACCTCCACACTAGTGGTGATCTCGGAGAAAGAAGGAACTAGTTGAGCCATTCTTCTGGATTGTGATCGGGTGATAACCGTCATAAACACACAGACAAGAAAAGTGACCTAACTAATGCACAGATAATTCAAGCAGCGCAAGTGATTATCTCCTTTAAATTTTAATGCTTTTAAGAAAAGAAAATGTTAGGGAAGGCTTTTTAGAACAGGAACTACTCAGATAGCCAAACTAAGGATGGTTTGGGTAATGTTTGGTGAGGAGTCCCGAAGGCACTTGATAAAAGGCAGTCGTGGCTTGATATAGGGGCCTACCCCCGCACTTCACACACCGCTGCGATAAGGGAGTCGGGTGCTTTGCCAATATATACCAAAATCTTCCGTGAATTTATAGCGCGGCCCGAGTACCGCGTAGGCTCTTCCTCTTGGATATCACTTCCAAGTAGGCGAGGCCAGGGAAGGAGTTTTGTTTAAATGCTTTATACCTAGTGATTTTGGCTTTGTGTGCAAGGGTGAAAAATAAAAATCAAATAGTGTCACTACCGATTTTGATCAATTTTCCAGCCTAATTAAAACTAGATGAAAAGCAGGCAGCAATGACAAAAAAAAGTTCTTTTTAAGCACTTAAAAACGAAGTGTTTGATTTCAATGAAGACAAGTCAAACAGATTCTTTCCCAAATGCGATTAAGTTCTTTTTAAACACCAAAAATCGAAGTGTTTGGATGTGATAGGCAACCGACAAAGAAATCCTAAAAAGGAGAAAACACCGTAAAAGAGGAATACCTGTAGATTTAGCTCTCCAAGGTGTGTGGACTTCAAAAAGCGCGTTGTTGAGCTCTTCCCCTCGAACAATCCCACGAACAAGCAAGGTGCTCCGCAAGAAGAGGTTAAGCAAACAACAAACAAAATCCAGAAAGATATATCCGGATAATGGTGAAATGAAAAATTTCTATTTTAAGGAAATAGAAAAATTTCAAGATAATGATTCCGCATAAAAAGAAGCAAGATTGAAATGATGAAAAGAAATGCTCAAATAGGACTGATAGAAATCAGTGAAAAAAAGGAACAAAGTTCAAAACTAGGAAAGAAATGAACTTACCAATAAGGGACTTTGGTTGGGTCCCACCGGGCGTGCCAGAATGTAGATCAAGAATTTTGCGCTTGTTACCTGTCCAAGTTAATGCACCAAACTAAACACAAAAACCCTGAAAAACTCCAATAAAATCGATACCTGATGGATTAGATCCGAAGATGTAGACGGATGAGGAAGCCGATGTAGACAAGGCGAGGCGCACGAGCAATCGCACAATAGATCGAATAACTTTGTAAAACACCGATGCTTGGCGAGAAAAAGACCACGTTAAAAGATATTTAAGTGGACTGCCCGAGAAGCGGGTCGAGAAGCGATAAGCTTCCTCAAAATGGATGTCGATCACGTTTTCAATTAAGAAAAGAAGCATACATGATAAAAGATGTAAATAAAGACTAGATTTTATGATTGCGGTAATAAGAATCTAAAACGAGGTGACAGAAATACGAGAAAACGAGGAACTATGAAATAAATGTTGGATTTGTGTTACCTGTATCCTTTACCTATCTGCAGAGAAATCGGCGTCATTCGGCCAGGTAGAATCAAGGCGTCGATTGAGACCGATCGGCGTCGATTGAGGAGGATTAGCGTCCTGGATAAGATCGGCGTCGGCCCGAGACAGATCAATCAATCGGGGATCGTGCGACAAAGATTCGGGAATTGGAAGGTGAATGTGGTCTGCTAGATGTGCGAAGTTGGCGAATCTTTGGGCAGAGTCACCGGATGATAGATGGTCGTGCACGAGGACGACGTAAATAGCAGTGCTCCTCTCGAGGATTGATTTGGAGGAGATCTGCCCTAATATGAGACAATTGATGCTAAAGATCTCTCTTTCTCACACCTGTATCTCTCTCGCTCTCTGTTCGTGCGTAAGTGCTCTCT